>OW028577.1:22131739-25066764 GCA_932294295.1 Alitta virens
TTTTAATCAAGTTATGAGCCTACAATATTTAAGTATAATATGTATAGTGTTCACGATAATGCATATATCACTTCGATATTTACTTTAAGTACTCGATCCATGCTTATTAATCTATTACAATCTTGTCAATTCTAAGGCCAAATGATGACTGGAAGTAGCTACTAACAGTATTTTACTTTATTGCTTCCCTTTTGTTTTATTATACCGCCTACGTTTCATCTTATTTCATCTTATCTTATCTCATCTTATCTCATCTTATCTCATCTTATCTCATCTTATCTCATCTTATCTCATCTTATCTCATCTCATCTACGTGTTATTCATCTTATCTTAACTCATGTAATCTTATCTCATCTTGTCTTATCTACGTTTCGTCTTATCTTATCTAATCACATCTTATCTAGTCTTATCTTATGTACGTTTCATCTTATCTTATCTCATCTACGTTTTATTCATCTCATCTTATCTTATCTCGTCTTATCTTATCTACACTTCATCTGATCTTATCTTATCTATGTTTCATTTTATCTTATCTCATCTTATCTCATCTTATCTCATCTCTTGTGTGCTTTGTGAGTTGTACTGTGGAAATGAGAATTATCTAGGAGTTCTAAAAACAAATCGAGAATTTGATCTGTCGTCTATCTTATTATCACTTTGGAGGCATTAAACATGGTTTTGCAAACACTCAATGAAATTGGTTTCTAATATTTCTAAATTATCATAATTACATTAAGAGAAAGAATCATACGTTCGTCACATAATGTCAATGTTTTGCAAAATATCCTCATATCATAGACATTGGATTCAAAATTTTAAAGTATACAATTTAACCATTAAGGAATTGCTAGTCGTGATTTTTAGGACATGATAGTGCATAAATGGATAGTGGTGACTTTTTATTCGGTGCTTTTTCTACGACAGTAAAATGACCCACCCCGATTAAGTATCATGACTTTTCATTTTACTAACCATCATTGGGATGTGTTGATGGGTCAAACGCCCTATGGACAATTTGTACTGCCTTGTAACAGTCTTTCTGTTGCCTCATTGCTGGTCTAATGACTCGTCATCTGACATGACTAGCTATACCCATGAAGTCATAAGCAGCAACAACAGGAAACACTTCCTGTGAGGAAACTGCTACAATGATCATGCAGCCATTGCCAAAAAGACAGAAGAAAAACTGATGTTTTACTGTGACCAAAATTACTGTAAAATGATCCAGTTTATCAATGCATAAATTTAATCTCAACTTGTATTAACAAAGACATCAATAATATATACGCTGTCTTTCAAATTTTGTAGGACATGACAATTTAATACAGATAACGTAATACAATGTCACAAAACGGTGTGTAAAATGTATAGGAAAATTCATTGCTCGTCTTCATTGTACATAATTCTGCAACATAATGTGAACATATTGATATTTGCCTAACAATGAACACATCTTGGTAACACAATTTACTTCATGGCATTGTTCAAATATGCTGAGTTTTCAAGTTAAACTGCATTAAACCTAATCCAGGTCATGACGCAAACTTTTTTGTTGTTTTGCGCTTTGTGTTTTACCCAGCAAAAATTTATATGCATTGGTAAATGCTCTCATTCTGAGATCAACATAATATTTAAGTGTTATCAAACGCCTTCACTTTGTCCTCTTCTTCAAATTCATCCCCAACAATTGGGTCCCATAAAGTGCAAAACTGCTGAATCTTTTATTTTGTCCTGTAAGCGGGCAGACATATGAGAGTCACCTTCTCAAATCCAATGAGCATGATAAAGAATTAACATGATGCAAGCCACCTCTGTCAACAGCATCAACAAGTTTTTTGGTGTACTCCAGGAAATTGTCTTGGTCCTGTGCAGCTTGCAATTCTTGATCGACAAGTTTGTTGATAAATGGCTGCAAGTCTTTTCCCATGTGTCTCTTCAATTTCATGACAACAAAACCAGCTACATAGCATAGTGGCACTGATGTTTTCTGGGCTCAAGTCAAGCTGTGGTGTCAAAGACTTTACAAGCATCTGTTGCATCAAGGAACGAACCAGCAGCCAAAGTAGCATATCTCCATACGAAAGCTGTATTTGAAAATTAGCAGCTAAGGAGTCAAGGTAGTCTACACATTCATTGCTACCATGAATGGCCTGCTGAAATCGGGCACCAGTGGTGAAGCTGGTGTTATCTTTGCACTAGTGTCGAAGAGGATGTCATTCTTCATCTTTTGCACAAGCAGCTTTGCACTAGACATGCATATGTCTGATGCAGCACATGCCTCAAAACAACAGGAAAGGAATGAAGTTGAGGCATTATGTAAAGCTGTTGACAAACAAGAAGCAACATTTACAAAGGGTAGTGTCTAGTAAAGAATGCCTCGGATGATGTCATCATTGTCTGGAAGAGAAATATGGGTATTAGTATAAAAAAACTTAATCTCGACCACAGTAATATGGTAAATAATAATATAGTGTGTCCATGAGTACGCTGCACGTGCACACAATTACCTGTGGACAACGTAGTCCTGCATGCTATAATCTCTGAAAGTTTAAATTCTCTAATGTCAATTCATTTTTAGCTTGTCAAGTTAACTTTATTATAACAATTTTGGGTAATTTCTTGCTCACAGTGTCACACACAATTATTTAAAGTAGAAAGTTAAATTCGAAGTCAGTTTCATGTGTGAACTTCTATGCGTATGTGAACTTTTATGCCTGTGTTTTTTTTATATTTTGGTTGCGACTTCATCCGATTGGGTAAAAGGTAAAGTCATATCATGTAGTTGTAATTAAAGAAGCATGTTGTATTATTATCAATTGTTTGTTTCATACATTATGGCATGAGCAAACAAAAACTTCCAAGAAATTAAAAAATAATGTCATAAAATTGATATTATAATGACATGCTGTCATGTATTATTTTACCAAAACTGCATAAATTGTCACACAGCATTTTTCTATTAACAGACAAAAAGCCCATGAATAAAGATGAAAAGATTAAAACATGTAGGGCCTATAATTTATAATAGTATAAATATTCGTTGGCAGTTTAAGGAGAAAAAACAAGCAAAATACATTGCTTACCAAAGGTGATATAGGCCTATCATGCTATATACAGTGAATTGTCAATATTTAACACTAAAGGCACTGTAGTCTGTAATGCATATCATTAATAATGTGAAATGATCTGTTTGCAGAGATTTTTATAATGCCAAAAATGGCCACTTCTTTATTGTATGCAGATTAATACAAACTAACGCAAGACTTTCAAAGTTTATTACCTTCAGAAACCGGATCCAATGACGCCATAGTAAAGTTGCACTGTTTCTGCTTTGTACTGGTCTGTTGGTAATCCACTTTTGAATAAATCACGCAAAAAGATTCAGAGTAGAAACGAAATGTTGTTGATAAACATGCACTGTCAGCAAGCCGTAACTGGGTCATCGACCTAGTGCATAGGGGGTGCGGATTATCTGTGGTCATTAAAAAGCCATCGCGTCTTAAAATGTGATAAACTACGCAGTTTCCTCTCCTGTGTTTATGACTCATGCCCGCTTCTGACTCCATGCAGTACCCCATAACCATATGGGGTACTGCTCCATGCTATACCAGAGACAGCTATAGGCTTTTTAAATGATGAGATACGACTTGGAGTCCACCCATGTTACACAGTTACACCATAAGTAACACAATATTATTGGAATGACGTCAAACACGAAACACAATAGCACTGAATTTTATCACTGTTGACAATACAATAGATCCTCATTATCAAGACCCAATATGTGTTCAGAATAGTTCAACTTGACACTAAAACAGAAGTGTCATTGACTTCAGTGGACTTAAGTTGTTTTGCATGTTACATCTGACTTGTAAGCCTCTTGTGGGCTGGGTGCCTAATATAGGCACATGTCAATAAAGAAATAATCAATCAATCAATCAATTAGTGTCAAGTTATACTGAGAAAATGTTATATCAGAAATATGACTTACCTAAGTCTTGAACTGTGATGAGCACCACCAGAAGTATTGCATGAACAAGGACAGTCCAGCAGATGACCAGTGAGTCAAAGTGACCACTACTTTTGGATACCATTGTTGTGGTCACTTTTATACTGTGAAAGCCAAGAATTTATTGTCACCAGACTAACGGTGATCCCATTGCGATTTTTGGAAGAAGTTCCAGGAAGGAAGTTTTCGAGCAGATGGCGTCTCCGACTGCAACACCCTATATGTGTGTCACGAATGTGCGGCTGATGAATATTTTTGTGGTGAAATTCGAGAGTTCGTGCCAAAGCCCCAGGTGGCTTCCTATTTAGTCTTCATCAGCCCTCTTGATTCCCCGGCCTGCTGCAGTTTGATGAGTTGGCATTGGCTGAGTTCTTCCAGTTAGTCCGCACTAAGTCTGCGGTTGGTCCTCACTCGCTCTTGGGCTTGTCTTTGGTTAGTCAACGAATGCACTCGTTTCTTTCAGACCAAGAAGAAAAGCTCTGAGGATAAGTTAATTGATTTAGTCATTCATATACTATGCTCTACTTCTTTTTTTTAATGTTTTCGCACTCCAAAAACTCTTTTCAGGGAGTAAACATCCAGTGTCCTCTATGCACTTTCATTGAAGATAAAATAAGTGTATTCGACGAATAGTTCCATGTCGTTTCAAACAAACCTATCACACTATTTTTAGTTCTTTTTACACATCGAAATGGACCTTCCATTCACATCGCCTTTGTAAATCCCTTTTTATAACTTTTTCACCTGTACATCCACATCCACAACAGCGTTTCCTCACAATGTACACCTAGATCATGTCGAACTCTCTTGTAATCAAAGGCTCAGAGCCTGAGTTGCTTCATGGTTTCACCCTGTTTGTGTTTTATCCTTAGACCAGTGCTTAACTGCTAAGATGCATGACTGTCTCATGCCAACCATCCTTCTTCTAGGTCTCCAGTGGTTTGTTTTCCTTCTGATTAAACTTCTAGGAACAGTGGAAAGAAACAAATCCCTTCCTCACATTTTGTTTATCCAGTGGAAAGCCATCATTTGTTTCATCTAGCCAGCCATGGCGTCTTGCTGTGGTAATAGCTCTTTCTGAAAAGAGATAAAGCACCAAAATAAGAATTTAGTTTGGTCAGTGTTGCCTCAAATTAAAGAGAATATAGCATTGGGTGTAAATGTTGAAAGACTCGTTGAAAGCTTGACAAAATATGTGTACGTAGAAATGACATATTTTCATAGTTGCCAGAGAGTGTTTCCTTTTATAACATATCAGTCAATAAAGTTAGTATAAGCCAATGCAGGTTTTCAATGTAATGCTCATATAGTTGTAACAGGGTGGTGGGCGAGGCGGGCTTTACGTCCCATATTTATGCACCAGATAGGGCTGATCAGGACAGGCAGGTACCAAGGCAATGAGGCCAATGATAAAGTGTCCATTCAAATTTGGCTGGATTTGTACCTAGGACCAAGTTGTTGGCAGCCCAGCACATATACCACTGAGCTAGGCCCTTGCTTTCTAATATTTGTAACACAGTCTTGTAGGTAAAATGGAACCCTACTTGCATACCTTGCAATTGTTCTACACTTCACTATTACGACCGCTTAAACTTTAACATTCATAAAACAACTAAAGTTATGTTCAATTGTTGAGGTTTCAGTGTATTTGTCTCAGTTCAAGATAATTTCTTTAAAAAAGGTATATAATATAACATTCCAGTTTGTACTATTTCTGGAATGGTGTAAAGAGCCAGACTCAGCTCAAGATAATTTTTATGGAAATGTATTTCATATCACTCTCTAGTTTGTACCGTTTCTGGGACAGTGTGAAGACCTTTCAAAATACTTAAGGCTTTGCAAGTGCAGTAAGCACTAAGTTACTCTCATGCACTGAAGGTAAAAAAACTCCCTACTCAGCAATAGCACCGTAGGAGGTTGCACGCCAGCTACATGTACCACATTAAAGGAGGTACGTTCAATCGCTAGTTCATCAAAGAAATAATGAATTGGAGGACAATTTGGACTCGAAAAAATACACTATTTCAATTACAAGCAAAGAGGAAATGGGCGTTTAATTAAGCCTCGGGAGAAACTGGGTGATAAATTGAAGTAATTGAGACCATTTGCTACACGCAATTCTGGAATTATTCCATGTGAATCTCAGATTACTTTATGCCACCATGTTGTGTTTCACACCCTCCAACTTAAATCCAAGGCCACCCATTGTAAAAGGCATCCAGCAATTGGCAATAGATTACAGTAACGACTTCAGTCAATAGACCTACAGTGTGATGACAGCGATAGTCAATTGCCATTTCTGAAATTAAGCAACTTGAAGGTTTTCGTAAATCAATCCCTTTGGACAAAATGGCCATCTGGATCACACGCATTTCAGTGTAGTGCAAGTGCGAGTGTATTGTATAGTCCCATTGTTACTGAAGCAGACGTAATGATGAGCGAAGTTGGGGGTTTGACCTGTTATTTAAATTTCGTTCAATAAATGACCTAAAAATATGGATATTCATTCCTACTGTAATGAGAAAAGAATGCGGAATCACTCAAAATGTTACTAATATTTCAGGTGTGTACTAGGCTGTGTTGGACACTGTTAAGTGTAGAGACAGTACACAAAGCAACAGACTCTCAAATGGTCACACCACGCCCAAGCATTTCTCGGAAAACTCAAAAACATTATCTAGTGGTCCATATTCATAGTGAGCACATTAGGATACAAAGCCCAGTTCTTCGAAATTGAAACAATATGAGATTTCCTGGCCTTATAAGCATTAGAATTTCTCCAATTTCTATCCCCACTGCTTGCCAAAGTGTCAAGTGTCAACTGCATCTTTTGCGTCTTGACACATGGCATATTGAATCAATCAATGAAGCCATTATGAGAATTCTTCCAAACGAGCGAAAAGAAAAAATCTAGACAGCCAAGAAGCTTCAAGACTGCTCAGCTGGTCTAAACAAAGCTCTGAAGAATCTAAACTAGAATTGCATCTACGATATGGTGTACTCTTGCTTCTTGGGTTTATTGATATTGGAATACAAGACTAGCAATTACAGAATGTCAGTAAGAATAGCCTGGTATTGTAATATAAAACTTGTAGATTTAAATTGTGTGGGTTTATGTATATGTATCTTTTATTATGCGATCATCAAATAGCACAGTTATTGTAAGTCTTTTTATTGATGGCACGTCTATGCTGAGGCACATGAAAGATCACCAAATAGTATAACATGGCATGGATAACGACATCATCTCATCATTACCTCTGCCACTGGCTGAGTTCACTTAATTTCATAGTACTGATCAGTAGCAACGGGTACAGTGGCACACGTTCACATTCAAGCTATGTAGAATTTCAATATTATTTTTGATACACCTTTAACAGGTCACCAATGGCATGGTGGTCTGACTCACAGTTCAAGCAAACTCTTCATTACTTCTGCGACTTGTTGACAATAAACAAACAAAACAGCTTTTGATCATCATCGTTCATATGAGGCATGGGCACTGCAATTGAAACTTGGTTCACCAGAGTCCATCAAAAGAGCACTCGATATATTTTTTCCTGAGGCAAACTTCAATAACATTTAGCCCCACCTCTTATTATGGAAAACAAAATAAATTGTGATCAACTCGCAGCCAATATCAATAGAACTCCCATTACTAACGACGGTAAGCAATGGGAAGCTCTTCATAGCTCCAAAGGGCACAATTTTGCTCCACTCAAAACAAACTTCCAATCCATCGATCTCACAGAAATTGAACTAATGTTAATCAATACAGATCTTGTAAGGTATTGTTCAGGTGAATTTAACTGCAGGCGTTTCGCATAAGATTTATTGCAGTGGACTTGAAGGAATGCTGGGCACTGAACATGACCACATTGTAACAATATTGTGACCACACTGTGACAACATTGTGCTCAGGTTGTGCCATATAATTGAACTCAGCATGAAAACAAGGAAGGGGAAATTGGCTGGAGTCTTTTGCATGACTGTGACTTTATATCTTAAGCAGCAGTATTCTACTTCAGGTATATTTCTAAGATCGTATAACACTGTTTTTTGGCATTTATATGAATGGCAACAATATGGTCCAGTTGTTAATGTGGGGTAGCTCACCCTGCAGTTCTGGGTCTGATTTTCTAACAAGGCTCTTTGATTTGCAGCTGCCAAGAGGATCGGAATTGTCACTAAATCTAAGATAGTTTTAGAGCGGGGCAGTTTACTCAGACACTTCATACAGTTCCCCTGAAGTTCCTAGGGTTCGATTTCAAGCCCAGATGCTCAATTGTATTTATATTATCTTATTAATAGTAATATGGGGAGTTTACGAATTATTCGGCATATCATTCAATATCTCTACTAATGCAATTTAAGGGCCCACCCAAGAAACAAATATATTAGGTACTACTAAATTTGCAACATCATAACATCTGCATTTACTGGTGAATAACTGGAAAAATATCCTAAGTTTGAGATACAGTTAGTTTCGTTAAATATGACTGACTCTAGACAGCTGTAGCGACCTGTTCCTGGCTGTAGCTGTAACTGGCTTTAGCGGCTTGTGTCTACTCCTAGCTTATAGTCGGCTTACACCTATCACCACTGAAAAAATATAAACCTTGATAAATGCAAGAAATTGATCTAATATATCATAAAGAATAGACATGTATCTTTTCAACAAGAAATTACGAATATGCACAACTCTCAACTTATACACAAGATGTACTTTTACATCCGGCTTTGAGTAGACAGCTATAGCCAGACAGTTCCGTTTATTGGCAGGTAGCATCTTATAGCATCGGTTTTCTAGCCTTGTCCAGGTTTAATTTGACAGGTCGTTTTTTATGAAACTAACTGTAAAGCATACTTTTACAGGTTCCGATAAGTATTATTCTGCTTTTTCTAATCAATTTTTAATTACATATACCTCCAAATTGGACATGTATTTTACATCGATCTAGCTTCTACTTTGTTCTACCAATGGTTTCATTTGGTAGGATGGCCCAATGTGCAGTTTATTCCAACCATTTACTGAAGTTGATTAACCCTGGTGTCAAGTGTTCCAGTTGCTCATGTAAATGCATTATGTAGCTCAGGGAAAGCTGCAACCTGTTCGAATAAAGGGCAATGACCTCTGTACTGAATTATACTAATTATGGTATATATTCTTACACTTGCAGAACTGCCGTCAGTAACAATTCCTAATTACTACAGTCAACCATATTAATGTTTGTGATCAGTTGTATTGTTTGTTGTAGTCACCAACAGAAGTACAGCGGAACCTCACAATTAAGATCACCCTTAATGACAATTAAAGTGCTCTCCACGGCGCTGGGTCAGAAATTTAGAAGATATTTACATTTTAGTTAGAGCTTTGGGACTACGGAGTGATCATAGAGTTAGTGTGATCCTAAGACCGGTTCAAATAGTGACCATCTCAGTGGTACTGAAATTGCAATTTTGGTGTTCTTCAGGCTGAAACACACCTCATAGTTGAACTAAGGTGTGTGACATCAAGAATGATATAATCCTGACACCAATATAAGCATCTCTTCTAACTAATTCAGGTTATATATTGGTTGGTCCTGATGGTAGGTTCCCTGTACCTGAGGACAGATCTTTCATATATCCCTCTGTGGCCCTGAGACACAAGTGTCTAGCTCTGAATGGCTGCCATTCAGGTATCACATAACAGGCTTGGCATGATTGTCTTCCATTTGCCAGGCATGTCAGACTTGTGCACCCTGGCAGGTCTTGGCAGAAGCCCACTGGAAGTGTTATTTATGTACAACAAGGAGCTCCACTCTCACCACTGATATGATATGGGCACAATGCAGCGTGACACAGCTCATGACAGCCTCAGCACTTCCTAAGACATCTGCCTCTATAGAAAATGTCAAGGAAATACATTTTATGCAGGTCGTAAAGAGAGAAGATCCCAAGTGTTGGGTGTCATGATTGCAAGACGTATTATTCCGAATATTAATGGTTTGTGTCGTGTGTCTCGGGATGTATCAGAAGTGGCAGAAAAATTTTTGTGTTCTCTCTAATTTGCAGCAACATGTCATATTTCCTCACATGACAAGTCAAACCACCCGTTATCTGATGCACAAGGAGTGTATGAAGTTCAATAAGGTTGAATTTGCATTGTTGTTTCACCACACACAAGGAACTCCACCATATCCAGTATCAAATTCTCAAATTACCATGTAAGGAAGTTAGGCTTAAGTGTAGTCTTTATTAAGAGGTTCAAATGTACATAACTGGCTGAAAACTTTTTTTTATACATTACCTAATTTTATCTCCTGAATATATTACACGTATGGACATCCATCAGGCATATGGGGCAGACGTAATAAGGGATCAAAGCTTAGAGGCTGTCATGCAATTTACTTTTTGACTTTTATTTCCTAATTGTGTGAGCCATGATCTCCACACAAACGACAAGATAGACCAGTAATGTTGCAGAAATAGATTGTAACCTTAATCATTAGCCTATTCAGTCAAAAGCAAAACAAATAGAAAACATAATTACCATTCAAACCACCAATAACAGAATACAGAAGTTAAGATATTATTTCGAAGTCATTTAGGAATAGTCAGGCTTAAATATTTATAAAAAAAAGAAAAGAAAAATAGAACTTACATGGGTTATGACATGTAATTATACCACAATTCACTCGTTTCCATTTGATAAGATCTTTGGAAAAAAATTAAAGGCCATTTCAGTTGATAATTCACAGTCAGTCAGTGGCACTTCGTCATGTAGATATCAGATAATATCACATTGAATGGGACAGAGCAGCAACATTAAATCAAATTTATAGTCTAAATCTACAGTTTGAATTTACAGTCTAAATTTACAGTCCCGTTTTGTGGCAGAAATGTCACATATCAAACGCATGAACCACATCAAAAAGTGCTTATCGATTTTGGAAAATCTAAAGCAATTACTGCTCAGTAAGTTTTTTCCAATAATGGATCAAGACAAATGTTCTGTCAGTTATGAAGCAAATGGTGTATCATTTTTCTCTTTACTGTTGTCAGGGTGGAGTTAAAAGGTTAACAGATGAAATGATTAATGTTCTTTTGTCCTCGCTGCACTTTAATTTCAAAGAGACTCCATTCAAATAGGTTTTATCAAGATCGCGGATGAAAGTAGTCGTTTATGGTTATAGGTTGTGTAAGAGTTAAATTGACTGTCATGTAATTTATACAGGGCAGAGGACTTACCACTATTTAAAAATGCAAATGTTTCAGTAAATGTTTCAGGTGCCCAAGTGTCATATTAAAAAATACACAGCGAGGAACAACATGGGATATATTAATGATATAGAGCTCATTTTCCACATAGAGTTCCTTTCCACCCCAGAATTAGAATTCTACATTCTAAGAGCCTTTAGCATTTTTTTTTTTCAGAAGTACTAAAAATTGGAAAACAATAAATGTAGTTATATCCCTCGATGGAGGGAGTTACCCTACATACTTATATTCCATGTTCTTCAACAGGATACTTCAGCAGCTGGTCCTTATCCAGAAATGATGGTATATTGACCCCCTATCATAACGCAGTATAAGGGCCAAAATGCAAATACTTTTACCTGTGAGGTAATATTAATAGTGAGAAGTTTTCGACTATCATTTTAGTTCTACCTTTTCAAAGGTATAGAATGCCTCTAAGACCTTTTTAACTCTATGACTACATATGAAAAGTGAATGCCACATTTAATTCCTAACCCCAGTGGCCTAGTTTCCTCAATTTCAGGAAGGAAACGTCAACTAGCGAAGTAAGAAGGTTTATGAAACGAGCTGCCACTCTGAGGAAACTAGCCCAATCACAATGTCAGAAGCACAACCGCTGGATTGCAAAAAAAAATGAAAAAAACTATTTGTAAGCCTCAAGCTATTTGACACTGTGACTCCTTGCACATCAGTACGAATATAATATACCATATGTGGATAGAATAGGATTGTGCAAATCATTAACAATACACGTACTTGAATTAAGGGATTAGCCAATCAGGATGGATCAGAAATGAGGCAGACAGACAGAAATCAATAAGGGAAGAGTAAGATATAGAAGTGACAAGCTAATGACTTTAAGAGGATTGTTATTGTACTATGATATTTTTGTCGGTCTCCTTTTGGCACATGTCACTGGTATTGACCTGATCCAAACCCACTCAGATACTGATGATGCCAGAGTCAGATGTAATGATGAGTTGATAATGTTAAAAAGGTGTAGTCAACTTCGTACAGTACCTGCATATAACACAAGAAACCAAAGTCACAAAAGAACCTGCACAACATTGAATATTGTGATGCCGGTCCAATTTTTTGAGACTTTTGTGGATGGGAAATAATTACAAGAATTAACGAAGGAAATACGAAATGTCCACCGGACATGTCACTGTAAAAATAATGTATGTATGTATGTATTTATAATCAGTACAATGGTTTGAACCCACACTCCGAGAATAACTGCTATAGAAGTTAACCATTTCAACCATTTGGCCAGTATGCTATTCTGGAAACTCCTGTACACATTGATGGACACCACATCATCATTTCATCATTTCCAGATTCACATTTAAAAGTCCTTGGCCTCCTCATAGCAAGGGTGGTACCACTGTGAGCATAGACCTAGAGCCTCGGTATCTAACACAGGGCTATGTGCAATGGAGACTTGTCTATCTATCCCATTCCCACCATGGATTTGAATGACTTACCGGTTAACAAGTCGCTAAATATATAACTGAATTACAACATGCAACAGTTCAACATTAAACACAGCCAAGCCTTCTTGCTTTTTAGTATGACAGAGGTGGGCGAGACTCGCCAGTGGCCAGTTCCAGGCAGGAAAAACAAAGCGTTGAAAAAACTGTTATGTAAAAGAGAACAAAAAGTGTTGGAGAGACAGATTCTAGAAGGGGTAGCACAAGGGGTAGCACAAGTCAAAAGCTGGATTAAGGGGAAACACCTGGTGGATCGATGGCACATTGACTAATCCCCTTTCTCTTGGCACAACTGGTGCTCCAGACATTTCATCAATACAACAGATAGATGAGTAAGAAAGAGCTATTCTCAAAGACCATTCACAAGTGCCATTCACAAGTTCCTCAAGACAGCTCTTTTGTCCATTTTTGTGCTTTGGTATTGCGGTCTATGCAGTGGAGTTCCTCCTTAGACTGCGTACTTTACTGCCGGAGCAAATCTAGATTTAAGAACACTGATAAAACTGTTTGTAGTCCTGGGGTCTGATTCCACTTATTAATGTGTCCAGCTGTCAGAGACAGACGTAACGATGAGTTGATGAGGCTTGGACATCACAGTGATGCTGATTCAACTTAGGAGAATGACTTCCAGCTAAGTTTACACTTACAAAAACGTCCGGGCTGGGTCAAACATTGGACCTACAGATGAGCTGATCAGTGCTTTAACACCTAGATTATTTTGGATCTGGATCCCATTATGACCATTCCTTAAGACCAATAAGGTTTGCATCAAAAGGTGGTGAAAATCCTTTGGAGTTGAATTAGAGTTGGCAAAGTTGCTGAAAGCTTCTTAAAGACTGAACTGAGCTTGGCAGTAACAATAAGTAATACTTTCTGGGTTTAGTGACTTGTCAAAAGATAATAGACCTTATGCTATGAGGATGTCAAACCTAAAAACACAAGAACAAGCAGCCCCAAAAATGCACGCTATGACTATCAGGTCAAAGGAAAAGCTTAAGATATTTTAAACCCCCTAGTGAAAGTACCTAATGCTTGATGATCTTGGTATTGAAATGGAATCATTCATGCACAAACTTGCCTTATTAGAGGGCTGCACTTCCCATATCTATCTATCTATCTATCCATCTATCTATCTATACATCTATCTATTTTTGTCACCTAAATCATGATCTACATGTATGCCTAAAATATTGAGCTAAATAAATCCAAGGTAAAATGTATTCACTAATCCGCTAAGCATGGACTACTTTGGGGCATCGAACCTCGGACCACCAGCTGAGCAAAATACTGAACCAATGAACCAACCGCGTGAACACAATAAGCTAATAACTTGGTGACCCAGTCCCACCCTGACCATGAACTATAAATCCACCAGTCCCAGATGATGTGTGGAATAATCTTATTTGCCAATGCATCTAAAATCTCTACTGCTGCTGCTGCTGCTGTTGATGTGGGTTCTCTAGGTATCACCCTGATTCCATATTTATAGGCCATGTTTGCCAACGCCTTGTGCCTAAGGGACCAGTGGCATCGATCAAAAGGCTCGTTTTAAGTGATAAGGAAACAGCTTTCCATAAAGTGGGATAATTGCCTAGCTGACAGCATCTGATACCTCACATCTCACTATACATGGAAGCATTTACACCGGCACCAGGTCTGCTTACAAAAGGCTTTATGTCCCCTCAAGATAAGCCAACACGATCAAGAATGATAGGTGATAAAGAGGCCCACAAAACATTGGCTTAAATGGCTGCGTCTTGTGGCTTAATTGCTGGATTTATATACTTTAAGGGTTTGAGAACACATAAGGACAAAAAAGAGGCAACCACCAGACATAAAAAAAAAAGTTATATATACATGGCCAAATGTGCCACGTGGGTTTGCTATGAGAAGGATAAACGTATTGAAAACTCATGGTTTTTAGCTAATTATAATAAGGCAAAAACCATGCGTTTATCCAAATGCATGGAAAACGCACATGGCACACCGGCCATGTAATAAATAATTAATAAATAAATTAGCATAGTGCCTGTTTCATAAATGATTTCTGCTCACCGGTGTTTGGATTACAAAAGCCTATTGGTCATAGGCAGTTCTGAATAGATAAGTTTTTAACTTTCTCTTAAATCCATCATTGGTGGATATCCATTTGATATTTTCAATTAATTTATTCCAGAGCGGAGGAGCAATGCACGAGAAAGCGCGAGCTCCAAATTTGTTTCTGGACTGAGTTTGGAGGAGCAAGTTATTGCCATCGCTGTAGGCAACATGACTGGCAAATATATATTGTGGCCTATTTGATCAAAAGAAAGATCAATAGGATTAGAGCATACTCTTTGATGCCAAAACAAATTAATAAATGATTGATTATTGTTCAGGTGGTTAGATTAAACATACAACATAACCATTAAGATCATATTTATGCAAGATATGATTGGCAAGGTGGTTTTGATTGTTAAGAAATACATTAAAGAGAATGAACTTGAATCCACAATTCAGTGGACTTAATTGAAAGGTGCACTAAATTGTGAGGTGGTCATAAGAGTGGGTTCCACCTCATCACTGAATTAAGTACTTTTTGCAGCATGTAAAGTGACCTTATCCTAAATATAGACAAATAATATCTGCATGAAACCGTTCAAAGTTGATGGCATACAAGCAGAAATGTGACTGAACATCATTTTTTTGTGGCAAAAACGCTGTCCTTGGATTAAATAATACATCGTGGATTGGATTCCGGCTTTAAGACCATCTAACTATTGACAGCACTGATTTATTACAAATTATTTGGCAATTAAGACCACTTCACCATATCACCAATACTCTTAGCATCAAGGCTGGTCTAGGTAACCAGGTTCTATTTGACTTGATCTATTTTACTTGATCTATTTAACTGGATCTATATTTTGTTATTGTCGAATTGGTGGAATTAAATATAGAAGCCCCCACAAACTACAACAATAGGGAACTGCCATCCGAATCAGTCGATTTTAGAAAAACGAGAAGACATAATGTTGTGATAAACAAAATAAACAAAAAATGATGACCTCCTGTCGGCATATTGATCGGCTAAGATCTGCATTAATGATTTAACCCTGCCAGTCGTGACAAAAATAATCACACCAGCTAGTGCATAAATACAGAGACAATAGTTGTGTACATTTCCAAGACAATTGTCCGGTGAAATAACATGGGACTACTGAGAGAAAGGAAGGGCAGTTTATATGGAAAAACTGACCCATGGAACCTAATTTACCATGTACATACAGCTCCCCATTAAGATAACCTATTTAGGATTTATTCAATTATAAACATTCAAGTTTGCGTATAAATAACTATATTATTAGGACAGCATCACCATTGAAAATATGGAGTTCATCAATGGATTGTATCAATGAAAATCCTTTAGAAGAAAAACACCTAATTTGAACATCTACCGTTGCAATTGGGTCACGAAATTTCATCATCAAGACCTGTGTATTTTGTCATTTATGAATAAATCAGAAGTAAGACCACGTCACTATTTTAAAAGTCAGATGAAATCATATGGGTAAATTGGAATCATGAAAAACTATTCCTTTTTTTCCATAGCCTTAGATTATACCGTCTTGATGAACACACAATGTATACAGAAATATATCTTTATATTATCTATAATTGTATGATTCTGGAAAATGCAATTTGTTAAATTTGTTCATCTAACTCAAAATTTGTTAATTAACGAGTTGGAAAATGCAATCTCCTTGAAGTAGTTTCCATTTCGCCTGAACAATTCTTCATCTTACTCTTTTCAACAGAGTTGAAGTTTTCTGCGCCACTCGAAGACTTCGCGCTTTTGTTCATTTATTTTAAGAAACGGCATTTCTCTCCCCAAATGCTCAACTTCCTTTTTGAGACCAAACATGGCTTTGCTATTAATAAACCTACTGTTAAAAGTCTTGGATACACAGGACATTATATTACAATGCACAGCATACACTCAAACATCAAAATTAAAACCACTCTATGTGTATTTGAATTTAAACTTTATTTATTTACTGCGGATCACCACAAAATATTAGTATCTTAATATTTTATTTAATGTGCAAAATGTATATGTTATTTTTATTGGTCTTAATTGAGATAGAAATTCAATAGCTAGGGCACCATATTTAGGGGAGTAACTGGTGTCTATCTAGTGGGGTTCCACTGTACAAGCCAAAATTTGTCTACCTTTCAGAAATGTCATTCATGCTGAGAGAGAATTTCTCATTCAGACGTTCATGAAAAGTATTTAATTTATTGCAATACAAGTAAAGGTCAAATGTATAAAAAAAAAATGAAGGAAGTATCTTAAAATTGCCTGTCTGATTAAATAAGTATAAAAAAGCAGGAAGTATAATGTAAAAATAGTAATAATATAAGCTATCAAATGCAATGAATAGAGCATAGAAATATTCCGTGTGACGTCTGAGCTATTGGCCAGTTGACATTTCTCAAATCGCTTCAAAATACACGTGCCAAAATGAAGGCAATTAATTTCAACGTGTCAGATATATGCACAGAAATAAGAGAAGCTTGACATTCGTGTCGATTATTGGAGAGATGTCTAATGCCTTTTATAAAACCAAGTTCATACCTTTACGATTTTGTCGACGATTTATCACGACTACCAGGTTCGTGAGGCATCCTCAAAGGTCGTCCTCATGATCGGGAACAACCTTAATAGGTCGTAGCCAATCGGTAGATCTGGTGGAGTGCAAAATAGCCTTTTGAGTCTACTAAAAATATATTGTCAGTTCAACGAGCTGCTGTTTATAATTATGAAATAATAGTTCTACCGCACTTTGTCGTAATGAGACACAAGCAAGCCACTTCAGTCCACTGCTAGCTTACAGTCGGCTTACACCTACTGTACCACCACTGAATGAATATGTGTGCAAAAGACATGCATCTTTTCAACGAGAAATATGCGTAACTCTCACTTCATGCAAATGGTGCTGCATGTAGTCCACCCTTTAGATCTGGCTTTGAGTGGCAAAGAGTTCCGTTCAGTGGCAGGTAGCATCGTATAGCGTCGAGTTTTGTCGAGGTTTAATTGACAGGCCGTTTTCAATGAAACTAACTTTATCTAACTTCACTATTAAGGATACATATACTATCAAATTACAAGACTGGTGTCTGTGGCGAGTTGGTGTGTGCAATTGGTTTTAATAGTGAGGTGGTCCTAATATAATGAGGGATTGTACAGAAATAACAGAACAGAATGGCGATGTGTTATCAATGGAGAAGTAGAATCCAATGAATAAGTGTTCAAAACGAGACGTCTGACCACAGTTTACTTTTACCACAGGAAACCACCAGCATCACAATGAGTGAAGAATGAGATAAAGCACTGAGATATATATGTGGCTTATAAACAGCATTTGGGTGGGTGCAGTTTTAACTCTGGCCTCAAATTGTCACTGCCATACGAATTGACCACTAATCTCTTGAATTAGTTAAAACCAAGGTCCGCAGTCTGAGTCACCAATCACCTAAACCAATAAAACCAAATGCCTATTTCATGAACATTACAACGGCTTTTCAAAAGTGTTTAAACCCCCAGTACACCAAACATCCACCAACCAACCTGAACCACAAATATTTCTTTGATATTGTTTAACAACTACCTTATCAACAAATCTGCCCTCCCACAGCCATTAATATCAGTCATATTGGGCCATATTTGCATATTCTTAACCACAATAGGATAGAGGGATTTAGGGTAATTCAGTTTCCCCATCATGGCCATCTGCAGCCAACGTGATGAGGTTAACCCCGTGTCGTAACTAAGAAAAGATTATTGACACAGATGTGTTTGATCAAACAGACAGGAAAGGAAGCCCTCAAATCTATTTTCTTCCCACATGCTCAGCCTCCTTAACAAATTCCCTGGCTTGTTTTTTCTTTCCTTCTTCCGTTTTCTCTTTCCAGCTACTGGCTCATCTTTCTTTCTGTCCTTTAATTCTTTCTGTTCTTCAAATGTAATTTTTTCATTCGGCTAATTCATCTTCAATCTATCTTTTGTGTTTTATTCTCAATTCTTTATTTTGCACAAAACTCCGAAATACCTTGTCAACAGGCATGTGTCAAAAAGCATGCATTCAACAATGTCATTGTTGGGTGGAGCTGTCACATGCAACGCGCTGTCATGCCTTTGTTGCACCATGCTGTCTTTTGCGAATTCATGGATGCAGTGCCAGAGCCTGAAGGAAATTAGCAACGGGACAGTGCAGCCCTCTCTGGCCAGTTCGTGCTTTTAGTCTATCGATGATATGGAGAGAGAGGGAAGGGGGTGTATTGCCACTTATACCAATGATGGGATCTTTCACTTGCCTCAGCCAATTGAGTGCACCCCCCATGCAAACGACAGCTGAGTGCCCATGCTCGGACCCAAACCAAGACAATTGACGGAGCTGGACAATGTGACCAATGGTCAATTCGTTGACCGTTATGGCACCCAGCAGTCCAATTGGTATTGCCTTTGCCACAAAAATTACTGCAAGGACTGATAAAGTCACTAAGACGAGAAAGACACCAGCTTGATCAGGATTTTAAAAAAACTGTACATCATATATGGTGCATGAAATAAAATTATTAGTCAAACCAGCACTGGAAGGAACCGCCATATGAAATTTCCATAAACACCGTCAACAGCTACCATCTTAGTCAAAAAGATTTTAAGCATACACTCTAGAGCCTACTGTAGATTCTCTCACATAAGGTGCTAACACAAAACAACAAACCTAGTAGCACTGATTGAAGCTTGTGGCAAAAAAAAAGAAGAAAAAAAAGAAGAGAAGAGAAAATTGTAACCAAGATCAAACAGTAAAACTCTAACAATATCCCAAGAGGCAGGAACCACAATTAGTTTTCTTTCCTTAAAGATCGAAGATGATGCTTGTCAAAGAAAGGGATGCAAGGTTTGCCAAGTACAACTCCCACACAATTGCAATGTAGTTGCTGGTGTGAAACACTTAAAAATGTGACGAAATTGCGTTTTAGTTTGTCTGCTGACTTACTTTGTCTTTAATTTTGTGCTGATGTGTTTACATCAATGGGAATTTATCTAAAACCTCAAATTGGGATAAACCTTGCTACAATTTTTCTGGTTCATTGAACGGTCATACAATGGTCAATTGTGTCCATTAATGAGTGGTATTAATAGACTGAGATGGTCTTACTAGTGTATTTCTGAATGAAACATTTTAATTTAAAAAACAAAACAGAAAAAAACGAACTTTGAGAGATAACTCACTGAAGAACTTCTTTCTTTAACTTCACAATTAATGCTGCAAAAATGCACACAAATAGTACATTGAATAATACTGTTTGGTTTTAACCAGGCTCATCTTGTTGTTGAGCACTTCCCTGCAGACCAACATCCAACTCCATCTTCACGACGGGGCATAGTTCCGTCACCTGCATGAAAGAATTTCTCAATTTCCTGTGAAAATGATCCTTTTGTCTCTAGATTTCGTGCAGTCGGTAAGCACAGAATGAAGTCTAAAAAACTCTTTACTCCTTTTTCTTAAGATTGCTATAAAGCCACACTGTTTTTCAAGGAAAAGAGAAGTCTTGTCATTTAGGTTTGTTTTCAAAATTGTCAGGTATTCTTTTATGAAATTGCAGTTTAGTTTCATCACTTTCCTTTCTATAAATAATGAATAAATTAACAAACTCTTTTTATGTAAGACGCTCGCCTGCTCCTCTGAAGGACCCGGGTTCAAGACCAGGCCCGGGCACACTTCATAAGCAACATCCCAGCTGGATGTCGTTCGGATGAGACGTTAAACTGGCGGTCCCTTGTGCTCAGTGTCTATGCTGAGGCAAGTAAAAGATTCCGCCCATGGGGTAAATGTGAAACACTGGTGGAATCCTCCTCTCTCTCACTTCATCAATCAACCCTCAACAGCGGAAAGAACTTGCCTTAAAGTGCTGCACTTTCCATATCTATCTATTTATCTATCTATCTATCATAACACTACTTCATAATTATAATTTTGTGACTGACCGACTGACTGACTTACAAGACTGACTGACTGACAGACTGACTGACTGACAACCATATCATCAATCCTTCGCCCTACCAATAGAAAGATATTTGTCTTCAACTCTAGCAATGTTTTTGAAACATTTCCCAAAGGTGTTGAAATTCTCTCAAGCTTCAAGGTTGGTCATCAGAGCTGGTCATTTGCAACAGTGAGCCAAGTACCCCTACGAGAAGCAGTGGTCAGTTGATGGTCACCTAACGGTCACTTGAACAGCTAATGTCCTGTTGGGATTGCTTAGTCGTGTAGTTTGCAACTAAACAAGCGAAAAGAAAGAACAAATAAAGGGGGAAAGTAAAACCCAACATGTCAAGTAAAGTCTGAAAGTCAAAAGAAATCCGTTTTTGCTTTTAAAATGGCTCTGATACATTAACAAGGAAAATTCTCTTTGCAATTAAAGAGACTCCAGATATGTTTGGCATATCAAAAATTACCTTTTACAAGATGAATTTGGTTTAAAAAAAACGGTGAGCCCCAGTAGGATTCGAACCAAAGACATTTAGACCACCTCATATTTACGACCACCATTTTGTAATATTTTCATTCTTGCCATACTATTTCACCTTACAGGTCTCAATCATTTGTCAATGGTGAGTTGGCCTTAATTGCGAGGTAATAAAATGTGGCGAGGGGCATGGTATTATTAATCATAAACAAAACATCAATACATTTTCCTTATTTACTTCAAAAGTGACACAGGCTAATTCTAGATTTTACCTTTTTATTGAAAATAGATAAATAAATAAAACATTTGATTTAAACTTCAGATGCTCAAATTGTGAGACCTAGATTCACTGCACTTTGATAAAAAGGAAATTCATTAAAAATCTATGAAGTTGAAATCGTCGCTAATGTCAAACTAAAATCATGCAAGGATTTCGACGGAGCGACACGTACATCCAAGGTGGAATCAATCCATCGTGAGCTATCATGGATAAGCTCATTTTTCTGATCAGTAAAAACAGGAATGATAGGTGACTATTTGATCTATCTGTTAAAGATATAAAAAGATATAAGGTGGATTCAACCATTAGTTAATGGCCAATGATCCTTTCAGCCGTCATTTAAGATAGGTCCTTAAGTATCGATTTTGACAGCATTAGCAATGTAAACAGAATGATTAAGTAATAAAAATGACACCCAATGGATTCACTGAGCATCAGACCACGTCACTATGCTATAGAAAACTGCATTTTTCAATGAATTGTTTTAGATTTCATTTACTTGGGAAGTTCATGTTGTACAATGTAAAGTATCTAACTCCGCATAGTTTTTACCGATCAGTCACTTTCCTTTACAGACTAATTTTTAAAACATGTATATTGTGCATCCTATTCAAATGACAAATTTCTATGTCTCAATTCTTCCAATTTAAAATGGCGAGAGAAAACAAAAATCTGGCATTGCATTGGATGTACAGTGGCATTACAGCAGGCCTTCATGTTTTGTTTTTTGCCTGACCATGCTAAGTCGATAGGAGGAGAGTGTTCCACTCGATTGAACATGACAGCACGAGCGCCCCATTCCTGCGGGCGTTTATCAGAACGACACTTCGCCCCCACTTAGTGCCGAATCGTCCAACCCATCTCGCCTCATCAAGTAGTGCCTTTTCGGCCCTCTTGTGTTCGATCTGTGTTCACAATCCAGCAAATAGCCAACATTAATCGATAAGAATCGCAGAAACATGGTAGACCTCTCAATCAAACATTCAATCAAACATTCAATCAAACGGCGGATCTGATGTTTGGCGCCAAAAAACGTTCCAAACGACACCCGACCTCCCGCCACAACTACGACTAAAGCCTGCTACTTTTTTCGCGCCCAATTACTGGACACGGTTCATTAATTGTGACTGCCGCATCAATTCAACATATCAATGCCCAAATTATGACAACGTAAAATCTTTCATATTAGAGGTATCTTTAGATCTTCGGAAAATCTACGATATAACCCTCTATATTTTAATGAGACAACATCAACACTAAGTCCACAAAAGTTTCGAACTGACTGTACTATCTTCATTTAAATATACCGCACTATCAAAACCGATTCTTCAAGTTCAAAGAACCTCCGTATTAAGCTCATCGTCACGTCTGCCACTCGATGCTACAACTTGTGAACCGATTGAGCTTGTAAAAATTTCAATTATACAGCTTTTCAGTTGTTGCACAGCTTCAGCCAAATATCATTGATATTAAGAAAACATAAATAATATTTTTAAAATATTGCTATGTAGCCTACTTACTTATACAAATGCATAAATACTTAAAATATTTCAATGTATACTATCATAACACAAATATAATCGCTATGTAATTGAATATAGTTACCTGAAATTGCAATTAATGCAAGGGTTTGAAGAACACAGTTGATTAGATATTATTGTAAAGAAACATAAAGCCTCCATTTCAACATATCATTCAAGAGACCTTGAACTTTTTGAACCATAATCTACATATGATATGTTGTACTACATCATTGAAAAATATAGATCTATAGGGACTTTTTTTCTGAAGCTCCTTGGAGATTTAATTTCATTTTTCATGGATTCTACTTAGCTGAGTAGGCACACAACAAGGAGTATCATTGCGACTGTGTTTATTCTACACTGGAACTCTGCCTTTAAACCACCTCTATATTGAGACAATCAAGCTATTAAAGACCACTAAATTTTGTAGTAAATATACGGATCTTAACATTGTGTTAAACGTCAGAGGTAAGATATAACAACGAATTTAGAATATTTAATATCTTAATGGTTATGTTTTATCATATTTAACTGCACAATGCAGAGTGACAATGGTAGTATTAGTTTACATCCTCAAATCATTGAGCAAGAATTATGTTTTATATTCAATAGTGACAATGACTTGGCATAAAGTGTATTATTTTCCAAAGATTTATTTGAACCTGTTCGAATCCATGATTTTAAAAATGGTTTATATTGCAATGCAATTACATAAATCTTAGCATCTTAAAAAGCAAAAGTAATGCAAATGTACACAATGGATATATCTCAAGATCATCTCACTATTAAGACCACCTCATCATCACATTATGACTTCCTTTAAATTTCCCTGACTGAATATCTGAAGTGATTTTGACCATGCAATTTAAAACAAAAAAGCAAACTAAGAACATACATGCATTAGACCAAACTAAAATCATTTCGGATCATTTGACCAAAATATTGCTTGTAAATGTCTTCATAAACTCACCTCATTCAACGAAATATCCACAAACAAATGTCATAGAACAGAACTAGGTAAGTCCAAGCTCTCTGCTAAGCGTCTTCAAGCCGAATGAGCGCTATTGACGTTCCAGCTGCAGTGGCGCCCTCATCGAATTCACGTGCTCACAGCTCACCAGTGCCAGAAACACATTCACAATTGCAAGGCTAGGAGAGGGCAGGAGACGTGAAAGTAGCAAACCCGTTTATAACGAACTGTCTTGTAGCAAATTCTCACATGCTTGCTACTACATGTTCTGTATCATATTTGTGTGTATTTCCCTAATGCTGCCAGTCTGAAGCCTGGTGAGCTCATATATGACTAGCTGCCAGAGGCAGACGCAATGATGAGATGATACGTCATGGAATCCAACCTATATAGAGGGATTAAATATGGCTGACATGGCAGAAGTGCTGTAATTTTGCTGAGCACATTTTGCTAGAATAGTGCAATTGGTTAAGTCCATGGTTACATATTTTTGGTTGGATACAAACAATACAACTCCCTGAGGCTGGATCATAACTTTCAGTGGACTGGTTAAAACTTTTCATGGAGTTATTCTACTTGAACATTTTTTCAACATGTTAGAATCATCTCAGATTGACCCACCCAAGCAACAACCACAATGGCTGAATAGCATCACAGATAAGTTGGCTCTTATTCAATCAACGGTTAAAGACAATAATGATACACTGAATGGTTTAACCAAGACAGTTGAATTCCTTTCTTCTAAATTAGAATTAACCACTACTGAGCTGAATTCTATTAAAAGAGAAAATGCTGAGCTGAAGGTGTCACATACACAATTAACGCAGGAAATTCGAAATCTCAAGAAACGAACTGATTATCCTGAGGCCCAGTCCAGAAGAAACAATTTATTATTTGAGGGCATAGAGGAAAAAGATGGTGAAACTTGGGCACAATGTGAGGAGACTCTTAAAACTGTTTTGCTTAAATATTTGAGTCAGAATATTAAGGAGCAACTAGAGTTTGAGAGAGTTCACAGAGTTGGACCAAAATCCGCTACAAACACAAAACCTAGGCCTATTGTTGCTAGATTCAACTGTTACAAACAGAGGGACTTAATATGGCAAAATCGTTTTGGTTTCAAAGGTACCAAAGTGTGGATTAATGAAGATCTTCCTCAAACTGTTAGAGAAAATCGTAACAAACTGCTACCCTACTTCCAAGCTGCTAGAAGATCTCCACTCATTAAATCTTCTTCCTTAAGACTTGACCGTTTGTTTCTTAACAAAAAACAATACACCGTGGACAACTTACAAGATATTCCAAACCACCTACATCCTAGTAAATCATCAATTATCACTACATCGGAAACAGTGGTATTTGCCTCCAAAAATGCTGTCCTGAGTAACTTGTTTCCCTGCAACATAAGAGTAGCAGGGCAGACCTTTAATTCCACTGAGCAATATATACAACATTCTAAAGCAATCCTCTTCAATGACCAAGACAGTGCACACAAAATTCTTGAAGAAAATGACACTTTTGAACAAATGAAACTTAGGAAAAAATATCAAAAACTTCATGAAAGACCTTTGGCGTAACAAGATGCATGATATTATGTTCAAAGCTAATCTTGCCAAATTTGAGCAAAATCAAAATGCAAAAGATGCTCTACTGCTCACAGGTTCTCGAACTCTAGGAAAAGCTACAATTGACCCTTCTTTGGCATAGGTCAAAGACTTAGTTCCCGCACTGTGAGTGACCACTCAACCTGGAGAGGTGACAATTATATGGGTCGCATTTTGACTGAGGTCCGTGATACATTGGGTTGATTTGTGAAATGACTGAGTAAATTTACTTGTTTTGTACACCTGACAATGGTCCAAATCAATTTATCTATGTTATTGTGTTCTAATTATATCTGCTGTTTGTATCTGTTGATCTGTTTATTTGTGTTATTAACTACTGTGTGTTCTAACTTCGGTAACAATGAGACTTGAGTATTACTAATCCTAACTTAAATTAATATATCCAGCAAAATGTAATCCAGTTCTGACCTGTTGTCTATGATCACCTATGCCATATGTTCAATTCAAACAATGCTGGAATCTCCTGAGTGCCACACAATTACCATTAATCAACACAATTTCTATTCATCTTCAAAACCACATCTTGCTATTGAATTTGAAAAAAAAAAGTTCTACATTATACGAAACTCGTATCACCATTTAAGAAATGTTTAATGACCTATCAAGGTTTCTTTAACATGCACTTTAACAGTGCTGTGTTTTGTAAAGTGGAAATGCTCCATCAGGATATTTACTCATGACAGAAACAAATTATAGTTTATTAGATTTGGTAAATGAGGAAATATACGATAATGAAGATGAAGCACCTTCAGTTTTTCAATGCTCGCCCTACTATAGTAATGAAGGATTGCAAGAAATATTCTCAAGTGTTCCTAATACTTTCAAAATAATATCTTTGAATGTGCAGTCTTTAAATGCAAAGTTTAATGAACTGAAAATTTATATTGAAGCAATTTGTAAATCAGATTTCAGTGCAGTTTGTATCCAAGAGACCTGGTTATCTGATGAGTCTGATCTTTCTCTTCTGCAGTTGAATGGATATAATCTTATTTCAAAAGGAAAGTCCTCAAGTCAACATGGTGGTGTGGCTATATATTTAAAAGAAGATTTCCGATATAAAATACTTCCCATTTGTAGTCATTAAAATATTTGGGATGGAATCTTTCTTGAAAATTGACTTAAATGAATCTTTGAATCAATGTTCTAACAAAACAGTAATAATAGGAAATATATATAGACCTCCCAGAGACAATATAGAGAACTATAATACTTTCGTAAGTGAACTTGACCAGATACTACATAATCTTCAGCAAAATAATAAAGATGTCGCAATAACAGGTGATTTTAATATTGACCTTCTTAAAATAAAAGAGAGGAATATCTTTAACGATTATTTTGAAAGCATGTTAGCTAATGGATTTATTCCTAAAATTACCTACCCTACTAGAATAACTAATTACAGTAAGACCCTCATAGATAACATATTGGTTAAACTTTCAAACAACTTTTCTTATACTACAGCTGGAATCTTACTGGTGAACATATCTGATCATTTACCTTGTTTTATATCATTAGATTATTTGAGAATTAATAGATGTTCTTATAAATATATAAAAACTTCTGATAAATTTGATAAGAATGTAAACAAAAATCCAAACATTAACTATGATGTACTTGACCAGATTATTCAACAAGCTTATAAAAAACATATTCCTGTTAAGATTGTCAAATTTGACAAACATAAACATAAACTGAACAAATGGATTTCCCAGGGTATACTATCTTCTATAAAGTTCAGGGACAGACTTTGCAAACTATTAATGGAAACTAAAAACAACATAACTTTGTACCAAACATTGAAAACTAATCTATCAAACTATAACAAATTATTAAGAACCTGAATAAGAACAGCCAAAAAGTCGTATTATGAATCATGTTTTAGCAAATTCCGTGACGATATAAAGAAAACTTGGAATACAATTAAAACTATACTAAACAAAAGCCAAAAAAAGAAAGACTTTCCAAGTTCATTCCTTGTAAATGGTACTCATATTACAAATAAGCAAATAATTGTTGATAAATTTAATGAATATTTTACGAAAGTAGGGTCTAGTCTTGCAGAAAATATTACTGTCCCCCTAAATAAATTATTTACAGATTATCTACTGTCGCCAAATAGTCATACTTTTTCTTTTGAAAAAGTCAGTCAAGAATATGTGTCCAAAATAATTGAAACCTTAAAACCAAAGAGCAGTAGTGGTATTGATGGAATTTCTAATAAATTGCTGAAATTAATAAAAAATGGAATTCTGGTTCCTTTAACTTTGATAATAAACCAAGCAATAGAAAATGGAATTTTTCCGGACAGGCTCAAAATAGCCAAAGTAATTCCCTTGTTTAAGACAAATGAAGATTACTTATTTGAAAACTATAGGCCAATCTCTGTTTTGCCCAGCCTGTCAAAGATACTTGAAAGAGTTATGTATTCACAATTGGTCTCCTACTTCTCAAGATTCAATTTATTTTAAGATAAACAATATGGCTTTAGGAGTTCACATTCAACTGAATTGGCAGCATTAGAAATTACTAACAGAATCATCAATAGTATGGATAAGAAAGAAGTACCTCTGGCTATTTTCCTTGATTTATCTAAGGCCTTTGACACAATTGATCACAATATCCTTCTTCATAAATTATGTTACTATGGTGTGAAAGACAAGTCAATAAAGCTGATTACAAATTACTTATTTAATCGAAAGCAATATATCTATATGGACAATAAAAGTTCTGAATAATTACCAATTAAAACAGGTGTCCCTCAGGGATCAATTTTAGGACCATTACTTTTCATAATATATATAAATGATCTTAATTTGGCTAGCCCTATCTTTAAACGCATGTCAAATGCAGTGTAGGTCCGTGCACATATATTACGTGAATGTGTGGGGTAGATAGATAGATATGGAAAGTGCAGCTCTCTAAGAGTCCAGCCATGTTACGCATACCTCATGGGTGGGATCTTTTACTAGCCTCAGCATAGACACCGAGTACAAGGGACTGTCAATTTAATACCACTAGACCACCCAGCTGCCTGTGGGTATGACACCTACATACAATCATATATTGGTAATATTCTTGCTCTCCCACCTAAAACACAACACATCTGAAAATTATGAAATTACAAGAGTTCTTAAGTGAACGGTGCAATTATTCGTAGAATGCTACGCAAATAATTATGTTTTCACACGATAAATAGCTATTGATAATTATGTACATTTATCATGAACAGAATCACGATTCCATGACTTAAGAAAGCAAACCAATATATACAGAAAATGAGAAAAACAATTCATTGAAAAATGCAGTTTGATCAAATTTTTAAAATGTTTGTGAAGACAGAAACCAATTTCTGAATATGATAAAGGAATGGAATTAGATGTGTTTGTTTAATTTGATGGAAAATATACCAAGCGACAATTTAAACACGGCAAACAGTTGTTTCAATGGTTGTACATTTTTTTGTGTTTCACAAACTAAACTCCATAAGAAACAAAGACTGCAATATTCCATACATATTTCCCAAAAATTTCAAATACCAGAAAATACAAGAAATCATTGTGCACTACAGTGTAATCTCTACACGTGAGCATATACAGTGTACCACTTCACTATAAAAACCTCGCAGTTACAACAACTTGACGACTTCACAATTAAGACCACCTCATTGTAAATATATTAAATATATTAAATCTAGCATTGATGTAGTCGTAATGGCAGGAGTCCACTGCTGAACTACTTTAATACAGTGCTAACCTCATTCAAGACCAGGTTTTGCAATCAATGAAGGGGTCTTAATATCGAGGTGGTCTAAATTCTGGAACTCTTATGAGCCAGTGTAGTGACTCAAAAACGAAGTGGTCTTACAATTGGGTGCCCTTAAAATTGGTGGGTTCTAAGCTATGTCCACACATATCTACATGATATTTTGTTATATACCTGTCATTATTGGTAGCATCAATGGTCACATGCCGTTTGCTTAACCAACCGTCAACTACATACTTAAGCAAGTGCTAATTATGCGGATGAGGCCTTAACAAGTGCAGCGAAGCGTGGCGATTTATTAAATGGCTTCAAACAGATATTGATAAGCGGCATAAAAAAGGATTATGTAAAAGGAAATCCGTACCCTTTACACAACACCTGCCATTGCCAAATAGCATGACACATGTTAATTGGAAGAAAAAAAGTATATGCAAGAGCTTGAAATCTTACGTTAGACCATTTGATCACTTAACATGTATGTAGCTTGTTACTAGGTACCAATCCTTCGCACTGACGTATTTTCTGCCTATTCTAAGAATGTTTTCAAGTACATTGCGTTATGATATCATTGATAACTACAATAATATTTCGTATGCGTATTTGCAGAGACGAGAAATGGTACATATCAATTTACTTCGACCAAAATAAATCATGGTACATTAGTATGAAGAAATCGTTTTCACGTATAGAGTAATTTTCATACATAATACCTGACCATTAGCTCATGGTACATGCGTTGGTTCTCAAATGAAGTACTTCAGTATTTTATGATCAGGTGTATGAGGCAAAAGTAATGATGACAGGGTAAAACTGGGTGGAAAGGGCAAACGTAATGATGACCAGTGACAAGACTAACTGAGACTACATGTGCGTGTCATCAATCACTGTTATGCAATAAAGATAAGATAAGATAAGATAATAATAATAATAATGAATCTTTATTGTCCCCACAGGGAAATTTTGGATGCATTTTAGAGACACTGAAATTGAGATATAATGAGATATAAAAAAAAATCTTACTTTTAAAAAGTCTGATTGAATTTGGCACAAAGGAATTTAGTGTTCTGTTAGTTTTAGCTGCAGGGGCCCTCAGTCGTCTTTTTGATGGGAGAAACTGGAACTCTTGGAATAGTGGATGTTCAGTTTTATTCCTATAATTTTTCCAGCGATAGTCATCAGTTTGTGGAGTTTGTTTTTGTTTCTTACTGAGAGAGGCCTCCATACCAACTCAAGAAGTTGAAACTGGTGATGCTTTGAATGAAGGTTTTGTAACAGACAGTGATAATGATAACACAAGACAAGACAAGACAAGACAAGACAAGACAAGACAAGACAAGACAAGATAAGATAAGATAAGATAATATAATATCATAGAAGATAAGATAAGATAAGATAAGATGAAAATTTATTTTAAGATAAGATTGACCACCTTATTATGCACATTTGGTCAAGTTACTTTCCCACCAAATAGGTGGGGTCTTCAACTTGTACCAGCATTGGCGACAAACAGGTTAGAAGTGGATCTATTCTAACACTAGGGTGTCTGAGGGCAGTCGCCACATCTATATATCACATTTTCCTGTATGTTCTGTCTTTAAAAACGTAAATAGCACCTTCTAGCTCAGAGTGGACCAGACAGCCACACGTGGGCAAAAGAGGGTGTCAGTCGCTGGATGCCGCATTGACTAGGGGACGAATTGTCGCAGAGGCCATTGTGGCAATTACTTAGGGTGCCCATCACCTTTCCGCGTCGCTTATGGGTTATGCGGGGCCTCTGCAAGGGGCCAGTTGGCCTGTGTGCTGAATACACAACTATGTGGCAATGTCCCGCTGTCAGTATGGTCCACATTGCATCGTTGGACCAATGGAGTTTGCCAAATATTACAGTGGAACCTCGCATTCATTTACAACCACCTCTCTTGGAATATATCTGACTGGGCAACTCGACCAAGCAAGTATTCCACAACGGTGCGGCAGATACTTCAGCAGGTAGAAGTGTGCCACCCAGTGAATTAAATATGAAGAAAATATTGGTCCTACATACGTAGTGCCTAGCAGCATGAATGCTTCACACGATGGCCAGATTTCTGCCCATGCATTCAATATACACATACAGTATACTATACATTGTACATGCATGTATATTTATTCATACAATTACATAGGAAACTATACTTTGTTATTATAATATAATTGGAACATGCATAGTTAAAAAGACGTAAAGACGAAAACTGACGAAGTAGCAAAAGTATATAAATACAAATTATTTTGAACTTTTGTAATTATGTAAGTCTCCAGTCTTGCAAATGAATACATTGAACAAAATTGAATCACTTTCCAACCAGATCAAGGCAACACACTTGCATGGGCCTTAGTGTGGTCCTGTTACGAAGGTTCCACTGCACATACTGTCCCAGGGCTTGCATTGCCTAAAGGGTTGTCCATAACACGCTTGTGGCGCCACCCCGCCAAGCCTCAAGGACCCCCTGTAGTTCCCTTTATATTACATAACAAATTCACCAGCCCCCGGGTCATGTATCTCTTCAACTCTGCTTATAAACAGTGGATGCAAGACATTCAAGATGCCTCGTCTCATGGGCTATATCTTCACCCTATCTATTGCTCTGCTGTATACATATATGATCGAATACACACGACAAGAAAAGTTTATATATATATAAAAAAAAGAAACAAAACTATAACGGAACAATATATTGACATAAAAGATTAACTTGTTTGGCAAACAAATTGGAATTAAATATATTTATATATATATATATTTTCTTTAAGAGTTCTGGAAAGCCTGTTTGACCTGGTAATGTTCCTTGAACTCTCGCTAGGCCAGAGAAGAAGTAATAATGAGATGATAAGCTTGAATCAAACTGATTTATCCCACGGCGTTGGATCTTTTACTTTTAACAATTTTGACTAATAACTCGGGCTACACATGGTAGCAAATATAATGCATAAGCCATATGTTGACCTTTATGATCTGTAAGTCTTGATATTAATCAATTTCAGCATCGATAAACCCCTTGGAGATAACCAATAACAGGCGAAATGACAGATTGTTTAAGAGCTTTTTCTTCCATAGACAATGTGTGGCTTAAAGGAGATTAAAAAACAGACGAAAGACACAGACACTTATGCTACTTTTTTTCTGTCTTTTTCTGGGTGAAATCAAGGCAATCCATTCTTTGATATAGGCATTTTGTTACCTTGGTAACAATCAACAGACCTCTCAGGATATCAGAATCTCTGGACCAATCTTAGCTCGGGCCACCCTGGGCCAGATTGGGCCACCGTGGGCCATCCAATCTCACTTGCAAGCACCAAATATGGACCAGTGGCTCATGAAATACACAGAAAGGGGTGGTGTGTAGCTGAGAGGGGCACAAGCCGCTGGGGTAATAACGCAAGGGCGAGGTCACCCCTCAGAGAAATATGGCGGCTGCTGCTGTGACACTTCCGGTACAACCTGGTCACGTGACCAGAATACATGCCTCTCATTGGCTGCCACCAACAAGAAGTAACAGTATCAACACTGACTCCCTCCATTGTGATGGGTACATTCACTCTTTATGAAGTGCTGTTTGTACTGAATAATTAGCCAGACATGAAAAATAACCTTCTAAACTTATATAGAATATGAGTTAGATGCAGTGGTTTTAGTGTTTTCTACTTCTCATATAAGATTCAATGAATATAATCTAAGAATATTTTCACTGTACGATAAAACCAATGCACATGTATCTTGTACAGCCCCCCCCCCCCCCCCAACCTTTTCAATGAAAATCGGCAGAGGAAGAGAATAGTGTATTATATATATTATACCAACGGTACACATTTTCACACTTGTTTTTTCATAAACCGTGTCATACCTTACATCCAATCACCCCCACCACTTGATATTGCCTACCCAATGGGGTTAGTTACATCATTGTATATCTGGCAGACGTAATGATGTGGGCATATAGATCTTTTGTCACCTCTACATGTTGATAAGGTTCATTTGGTAAAGCAACACAGGTCTCGTTGAGGTATTTTGCGGGGTTTTTACTTGCCTCATCATAGACGCCGAGTTCAACAATCAAATGTTACTTCGGGACAGTTAAATCTTGGATGAACTAGTCTAAGAGTCTCTAATTCATCCAAGGTTAAACTGTCTAGAGCATTTTTGCAACTGATGAAAATCAGCAGTGACTGGTAACTAAATTGCCAACTGCATAATGACAACAACTGCATTAGTTTTGATTGGAGTACTGCAGTTATTGGGTATAGGTCAGCCATTTCGATGTATGTTATAAGTTCGCATCAATACAGGATGGTATAATGGTAGCACTGTGGGTGAAGACCTCAAACCTCAGGGGCCTACACATGGCTCTGCGCTATGCACTTTTCAGTTATGCCATTCTAGCTATCCCATATGAATATTAACACATTAAACGTAATTTCACTCAGTCTCCCCCCCCCCCCCCCCAAAAGTGGTGGACCACTGAGCTATTTAAAGCAGAATTATCAAAGATTTGGTGAAAGGCTAACATGTGCCATCCATTGGAAACAATCTGTACTAACTAATCTTGATTTGAAAAAATATCATAACATCACTCTGCAGAATGTAATTTTCAACATATTGACTTGGGCATGGTTTTGGAAATGAGTGTAATCCAAACCAAAACATTGATTAAAAAATGCACTGCTCAGAGATTATTTCGATTTTTTAATATTTTTTTTGGCGTTGCAACATTTGAATGACTTTTCTTTTACCAATTGTTTAACGTCGAAAAGTTACATAGAAGTGACCTTTTTAATGAAACAGAAAATTTGCGACTTCTCAAAAACTCTCATTAATTGAAATGAGAGATACTGTAACATGCAGAAATTAAAAAAATAAGTTCGTGTCTTGCATTTAAGTTCATGATAAACACAGTCATAGAAAATTGTTTTGACATATTGTTGTCATACTTACACACAGTTCTTTTCTGTTGTTTCTGAATTGTGCAATTCAGAGCTTATATTCTACACTGGTTAGCTGTTTGTTTGTAAACATCAAATGTCATATTCTAAATATATAACAGACATCTTGTCTCCAAGCCATATGTTAAAACCAATTTCTCAGGTTGCAGAGGTTTTTGTGTACATGCATCAAACATGCCTTATTCATATTTTTGAAAAATATATCAAAGATCTGCAATTTTGTCAAGCATTCATATATAATGAAACAAACTGCGCTTAAAGAGCACATTGGTATTTAAAGACCATATCACCATTACGAGTTATTTAGAGTATAATTTACTTCATATTTAAACGACCTCACTGTAAAGATCAAAATAGTTCCATCAAGGGTGGTCTCATGTCAGGGAACTCTGAACATAAGACATATGTAGGCAATCAAGTCTTAACTCTTTCACAAAGGTTTAAATATCTATGTGTAAGGTCTAAATTGTGTTCTGTAAAACATTGATGATTATATCAAATATATGTCTAATTAAATGACCTGATAATAATTATAAAGACTATCTAATAGACCACATGACTTCATATCCACAGAGAATCAATAAATATGAATTTATACTTCTTAAATATGATAATAGGCAAAAATATTCATTTTTATTAATTGGTTTGTTGACTCAAATCTTACGTCCTTAAAAATGCATTTGGCATTATTTTATAGGTGGTCTTAATTCTGTAACATTTCCCAGAACTTTTCCACTCACATTTCTATGAATCCGGGCAGTGATTCTACATCATGTGTAAGGTACGTAGTGGTCTTAATATTTTGGGATTTACTGTAAAAGGCTCCATCTTAAATGATGCAAAGCAGTAGCATATTCTGTGCCAAGCATGCTAGCTGCTACATAGATTCTCCCCTTTCCATAGCCTTGAAAAATCTACCATTTTTGCAACAGTTCGATCAAATTCTGCATGATGTCTTCGCCTGCTTTTCAGAAGGCACATTTTTCACCTTCCAAAAGGTGCCTATTTTCCCTTCGAAATCAAGGCGCCTCTCCTATAACAGGCATGGTGGGGAAAATGGGCCTCCACTTCGCCAGAGCAACTAGAAAGGTCCAAATATGAAATGTAGAACACTTTATGGGTCCCCATTCGAATAATAGGGGCATATTATCTAATATGGTCTGGAGCAAAAGGAAAAAAAGTCAAAAAAGATTTCATCCAAAGGGTAAAGATCTAACATTGCACAAGGGTGCATAGTATAAGGCATATATGCCACTCTTAGGAAGTAAATATATAGTACTTCTTAGTACTATGTCAGCCGTTTATCTAGAATTTATCATCAGTAATTGTATTTTTTTCCATGTATTTCTTTAACAAATTTATCAATTATTTAGACATCCAGGTAGTGTTGAATTGTGGCTATCATGTTTTTATACCAGAGAGGGAAATATCCGTTGAAACATAACCAAGAAACAAACAAGTTATCAGTGTTATAAAGAGAATCAAAAGGATCAGCATATTAAATAAAACAAGTTAAAACTATGCAATTTTGTTTCTTTATGCTAGTCGTTTGTCCAAGCCCTTTAGGTAGAAATATACCTTTAAAATATATTCGCCAAAGAAATTCAAATTCACGGAGTAGCCCTTCTATAAACCAAGTCCTAAATGAGAAGAGGACGGATAGTGCAAATAGTGACAACTTGAAAGTGGTTGGTGCTGTGATTAGCAGAGAGAATGAGAGGTTTTGGGAGTCCCATGTGACAGACAGGAGCCAATCTATGAAGTCTATGGGCTCATGTGACAATTATGCAATTCCAGAGGGAGCCAATTAGCATGGTGGCCCATCTGCCTGTTCCCTCGGCTGAACTCGGCAGTGGGGCCTGGTTATTAAGACCATTACAAGATAAAATGACATTTAAAATGAAGCATGATGAGGTTAAAGGTTTAAAATGGTAAGAATGCAGTTGGGGATTGAAAACGGTGGACTTAAAATTGGCTTATTATATTGAACAATATCATCCAAAAATACGATAATATTTATACAAATGGAATAAAAATATGTGGACTTAATTGTGAGGTGGTCTTAGAGATTGGCGTGTCTTCAGTTTAAAAATAGCCAGACAATCTAATCGGTATTGCGAAACAGGTAAATTGTGCATTATATCATATTGTGAGGTGGTATTCGAAATTATGAGGGAGCCTGATGAAAGTACAGATCGATCCAAACACAGGTTGTGATAGAAAGGTGATCTTAAATGTGAGGTTGTTCCAACTGTTAATATAAAAAATATTGGTAAGGTAAAAATTAAACTAAAACTGTGTTAGTAATTCCAAGTTGTTCCTAGAGCGGTTTCCAACTGCACTAGTTCCTACACACACAAATATTGGGCATAACACAGCAATTCGAGATCAGGCAACAGGCATCAAGTTGATGTCATATGCAGCCAATTGTACAATGTATAGATCGTACAAATCAATGCTTTTACAAGTCTCATAATTGACACTGTATATTGCATCAGAATATTATTAGGAGGAACCAGCAAGCAAATTAGGGCTATTCTTATAATACTATTATTTATTATGTAACAAATAAAATGTATTATACTTGTTAAGTTTAGGAAAGAAATATAACTAGAAAACTGAAACTGCTGAACAGTTTCGAGGCTTCACCTGCAAGCAAGACTGTGCATCCTGATTGCAAAAAGTATAACTTGTTAAGGAGAAATTAAGTCAAAGAAATAAGGACTATTTTCCCCTTGACTAAATACCATTTTATGTCATTTTAACAGCATCAATCAGTATAAGAAAAAATGGTATACACCTATAATTCATGGTTGAATGATGCTTTAACCATAAATTTCACAATATCATGCTATATACAAATGAAAGGACATGGAATGTGCTTTCCAAAAAAGTTTTCCCCATTAAAAAAGGTTGATTAGGACTGGAGTTACAGAATTTTGTTTTTAAACTACTTTTCAAGGTCTGTGACCTTGACCGTTTGACCTTTTGACCTAACATTTTGCAAGAATTTTCCATTACAAATGGGTTAAGCCTCACATAGTTTAAAGTCAAAATGCAAGCATTTTTTCTTGGGGAAAAAAATTATAACGCAAATTTTCAGCTAATTTTTTTGGCATTTTTATTGACTCGAAAATTTCAGGGTCGGGCGATCTTTTTAACCGGTCGGTCTACAGTGTCGCTCTACATGTCATTTAAAAGAGGGTAAAATGAGCTTTCTAAATAACTCTTTGTTTGTGCTGTAGCTCAATTAGAACCGGAGTAAAAGCCAATTGAAGTTCGGATACTAGTTTCGGTCAGAAAGGTAAAAAGACCAAAGTAGCGATACTAATTATTTTCTGTGACCTTGACCGGTTAACCTTGAGACATAATTTTGCTCAGGATGCTTGTTGGATACTAGGGCAATATCTTCCTGAAAGATGAGTCAAATCAAAACATTTCTACTATCTTAAAAAAATTTGTAATTCAAAATATCAATTTTCAGAAAATGTTTGACCTTAATTTTGACCTTGACAAATACTTCATAGGTCAAAATTGACAACAGATTCTGAAAGCTCATATGTGAATTGTGGGGGGTCACCAATGCTTGGCATTTGGCTAGAAAGAATATTTCCCCTTGAAATTTGACATTTTAGTTGTTTTTGTATCTGTGAATCGGTTTTCTTTATTTACCATTTTCTCAAAAATTGACAAATCATGCTGTGGTATAATCGATTAAATATCCATAAAGGGCAGGTTAATGCCCTGTAGAGAGAAAATATTCAGGCCAAAAGGTTAGTTCTAGGATATTTTTGTGATTTTTTGAAAATATGCTGTTTTTTCTACTTCGTCGGTCCAAATGACCTTGAAAATGACCTCCAAGGTCAAATTTGACAGTTGATATAGGGGTTTTGGGTATATGTTTGGGGTAGTTTACTATAGCATGTTATAACCTAAAACCAATATTTCATGGTGAAATACCACATGTCACCCATTTTTGGTGATTTTATAATATTTAAAATTCCATAATAGAAAAGCCAGTCTGACAATTGCCAAAATATTCCTTTCAGACCTGGATTTACCTATTACACAACTTTTAGTGCCAAAACTGTAGCTCTATGTCTCCTGGTTTTCTCAAAACCGTAGAAACAAATTAAACACTAAAGTTGAGAATCGGTTGACCTAAAACTTGACCTACTTTTAAAAAAGTGGGTCAGACGTCTTGAGAAATAATGTATAACCTAAGATATGAAAGCATTTGACCATAGCATCATCATTACTTGAATTATTTGAATTTGAAATTTTGCAAATGTCAAATTCAAGTGGCTCTGTGACCTTGAAAAATAGGTCAAGGTCACTAAAACTGGGTCAATGTAACAAGGTCATAGAAGGCTCCTGCCATGAATTTTTTTGCGATGCTACGAAGAAATTTTCCCGGGAATAATAACTAATACAAAAACAAAAGTCTTCACCTATGGTAATAGGTGAAGCCTAAATATTATTGTAATTACTTACTGATGACAGGAATATACTTTATTGCAGAACCTCGTCATTAAGAACTCCTAGAAAACATTATTAATGGCCTTAATAGTGAAGTGGTCACAGAATGGAGGTAAACAAAGACAAAATAGTTGGCAGTAAAATACTTAAGTGATGGGAAGCATAGCCTTAAATTTGAAGTGCAATAGAATTCCACAATTAATTAAGAGACCACCATATTACTTGGTCCCATAACTGTGGCTACATTGCAAGAAAGTTTCACCACTCAGGTCATCTCAACCACGTCGAAGTAACGCCAATATTTCACAGGAATGCATCGAAATTTAATTTTCAATTCAAATTAGTTATATTATTGGACATTTTTTCTGATACATGCATAATAATATCCCTATATATGCTAAGTAGTCCAGAACAAATTGTAGGCTGATTCCAAGTGGAAATTCATATGTAAATTAAGTTTGTATATGTACAAATAATGTACACCATCAATCTAGTATAATACATCCTAATACCTGTCTTAGATCATTTGAGCTTGATAGACAGTACAATTATATCACAAATGCATTGTTTCCACTGTCTATTTCACGGTCAAAAATATGGGCTAATTCATTGTAGAATAAGGTATCCTAAAAAGCAGAACGGAGCAGATTCTCTAATTACTTTTCCTTGTCACACTTAATTACTATCATTAATCAACATGGGCAGCCTATGGCTTGTGTATATGGAAATCCTACTTACCAAGTTGCACTGGAAAAGCTGCTGAGAGGATATGCAAACATAACGTGATGTGGAAAATATTGATCGCTAAATTACTTCTTCCAACGAGTATTGTGTATCAGACACTTAAATAATAATGGATAAATACCAGCCTGACATTTTTTTTTTAGCTTAAAGAAAAACAATGGTAATGAGTTATTATAATGAAATGTTTATGTAAAATAATTGTTTAATGGAACACATTAATATTGAAAATACATAAGGTGAAATTTACAATGTAACCTCAGAATAAACATCATTTTGAATGTCTCAACTGCAGAAAATATGCTCTATAATCAGAGCTTGTGACTTTTTGTCAACTTGAATATTTTTCCTAAATTTTGTATTATATATTGAATCACCAATTTGTATCTTGAATTTAAGTAACTTCATCACATTGAAATTATAACTTTGTGTCAGAAGTAGAGGCCAGAGTTCTGGAAATTCAGTACTCGCAACTAGCTGGAATTTTAGGAACATTTTTAGACCCAGCAGAGTTGTTCAAAAATCAAGGGCTCTTAATATCAATATCAGGTGGTCTTAATAACAGGTTCCAAAGCATTTTGTAGGAGAGTACTGAAAGCATGAGTTTTGGGGGTTTTTTTTATGTTATTCAAAGAAAACATGATGTGGCGATATTTAGTGCTCCATTGTGCCAGTGCATGCACATAAAAGACCACTGTATGAAAGCTTTTGTCTCGTATTGTTTAGTGTTGTATTGTGTTGTTCTTATATAATGTCTAGATTGGTCTGGGACTCAATTGCTGAACAAGTAATATGACAAACTGTTACAGAGAAGATGCAAGCGTAATGATGAGATGATAATGATGGAGTCGACGCCATGTTGCATATTCAATCATTTGTCATATGGTCAATATGGAGTTGTAAACATTGCCATATATCCAGTATTTATTTCTGTTAAGTTGACCAAATCAACATACATGTTAATGACTCATTCAATGTAACCAGCCTACTTCTCTAATTGACAAGTTACTGTCAAAAATTAAGAATGTATTTCTGATGTTTTCTGAGTGTTTTTAAATGATGCTGCTTACATTCGCTGCCTTAAATCTGTTGGAAAGTTTGGAAATATTTGACTTTTGGACATATTATACCAAAGTACTGTAGATGTTTGACACTGCTGCAAATAAAGCCAAACTTTTAGCGAGCATTCTGTTTAGGAGTAATCAGCAGAAATTTAAGCAGATAATACATGTACGTAACCTTCAAACTTGTAAACGTCAATTATTTATAATTTCAATGTGTTCTTAGATTCAGCATTGGTGGTGATCCATGGCCCTTGCTTTTATACAGGAGCACCGTGATCTTCTAAAATCAAGTCCACAGAGTGCTGAGTAAATGCTATTGGCCGGATGACAAAATAGATGTCACTCGATCTGCAAATCGACCATGACATTTTTTTCACGGTGGCCTGAGTATTTGAGAGAATTTTCTCACCTGTAGCGGACTACTAGCAGTACCCCTTATTACAGACCCCAGGATGTGCTGAGTAAACTTGGTTGGTCGTGTCAACAATCAATGAGAAGATTCCACAATGTGGTTAGAATGGAATGTGCGTGACTGTTGGATGGTACACACACCCAGAGATAGTTGCACGCCACTAGAACTCGTGGTCAGTGTGTGGGGAATCACTATACATGGAAACCGACAATTGAGACCATACTTTGTGGTTGTACATGGCCAATTGTGCCACGTGCATTTTTCATGAGAAGGATAATTGCATGGAAAATGCATGGTTTTCGCATAAAAATAATTAGGCAAAAACCATGTGTTTTCCATGCGTTTATCCAAACGCATGGAAAATGCACGTGGCACATTTGGCCATGTACCCACTTAAAGACTGTGAAATTATGAAAATTTAAGATTAAAAAGTGATTGTAACAACCAGGTTGCGTTATATGCAGTTTTGGTTTAAAAGAAAGGCAATTATCGCTACCTGGACAACCCAGACTTCAACATAGGCCGCTGTGGCCGACGCCGCGCTGATGTTAACTGATGCTGCGCTGACGTAGAGTCGATTTAGCATGTTATCTGGGATGGTCTTTTATAGCTAGACTTTCTCTGTAAGTTTCCTTGTTATAATATAATTCATTTTCCTTTTGAAACTGTAAAGACTGTTTAAAATACCTTTTCACTCCAGAGGTCGTCAAAAATTAAACGTTTATAATTCTAAAAGATTGGCTTATTGTCGTGCAAATGTTGACCTGAATAAAAAACGAATTAACCATTTCAAATGTAGATCAGTGTGCATAGGTTCTCTCTTATTACTGACTATTCAGAGGAGAGTTCAAATTACAGTCTTCACAATTTGATGCGTATTATAAATGCCTTCTATAACTTTAATACTAAATGAAAATGTATTCCTCTTTCATTGGGATTTGGACACTCATTTAGAGAGTGGCTGTTTCGAAATAATTGTGATGATTTCAGGCTTCTTACAACAGATGTAGTCTTTGTATAGGTGGTCTTAATTGGGAGGTTCCACTGTTTGTAGTGCATGAGGTCTTCACTCACATCCCAATTATATATTGATCATCAATTGATTGCCAGGCATGTGTTAGTGTATGGTATGCTGGATACCCTTTCAGTTACACCATGTCTTATTTCACTTGGCTCCTACACAATGTGGCTTAGCAGACTACTTGCATTTTTAATGCACTAACACAAGACAGGCAAAAGGGCATGGGGCAACACCAGAATCACTTGGTTGCATTAAACCGTTGCTGTTGCAGTATCAGTCCTCAACATTTGCCAGAGATAAAAATTTATACGTATGACAGGTTTGTCAGTAAACTGAAAAGTCATAGTATAGACCAAAGAAAAGCAACTCCGAAAATTAAAATTTTCATTTTATACTCTGTATTTCGACCTTTTAACTTGGTCATCATTATTCCTCGGAGTTTTTTTTTCTATACGGTTTCAAGATTATCGGTTGATACTATACATTTTGAAAAGTTTCAGTTGTCACAATTTTCATGAAATCATGGTAAATTAGTCAGTATTCCCCCAATACTTCTGACAAAAAAAACTGTCCAAAAAGAACATTGGAATTGCATGTAATTTTTACCTTTATTTTTACACTGTTTTACAATGATGCCCATTCATTGATATTCTTTATACATGCATCTAAAAAATGTAATGTAAATTCTAAAAATGATTGTCTATTTTCAGACAAATAATTGTGTCGCTGGTTTCTATTCAGTAATTTCTTTAAAATCAGACATTATATTGCTTGTTCTTAAACAATAATTGGCTATGCCAACCAACATCAGTGTTTTATTTATACAATAAATGTCTAAGGACACGTGATATGTTGGCTGGATTTAAGCCAGTGAGTGGACACCAGCGACACAAGTGGGTTGTCTGAAAACAGACAGTCATTTTTTAGGGTGCATTATTTCACATAACACCGCCGAATGACTTCTAAGCAAATGTTGACTACAGTAGATTGCAGGAAAGTCCTTGCATTGAATCTCTTTACCCTTCACCATCCTGCCATCTTCAGCCGCAACAAAATTGTTTGCCCATCAATTTTGCATTGTCTCCAAACGAGTTTTCGTTTCATTCTGTAAACTCAGAAAACAGGGCTGTATATCCAGCCATATATGGTTCAAAACTTTGGAGCCACCGTTTATGCGCTGTCACAAGTTCACTTCTTTTGTTAAATACAGAATGTATATAAAGCTTGAAGTGGATAATCGCAGGTTCAGTTCTTGGTTTGGGTAGCATTTCGGCGGTAGGTTTCTGGTAAATATCTCTATCAGTCAGTAAACTGAGTGAACTTTATAACTTATACATTTAATTTAATCACTCCCTGAATTGTTTCACCTTTACGTCTCATTATTTTCAGACAAAAAAAATAACCTCTTCATGAGTTCTGATTTATGGGTTCTGCTGCAAATTTATTGCTTTTTTTGTTATACAGTTTCTTCTTCATCATCATCCTACTAGATCAAGGTCGCACTCATCAAAATATATGTATACATATCATGCATCATCATCAAGTAATCATGTGCATTACATGTATCATCATCAGCATATCTTGTATATGGAGCTCGCATGGGTCTCTCTATTAATCCTGGGGTGGCATCATGCAAGCGACAAAATTTGTCTTATGATGCCACCCCACTTATTGTAACTATTTTGTTATGATAAGTGAATAAAAATTTCTTGAGTCTTGTATGGGTTCTGCTGTATGGGTTCTGTTGTACTTATATATATCTTCCATTCAATGATTCAGGCTCTACAGCTTTATCTTATATTAGGAAATTACAACAAAACATAATATGCCTCACATACAAGTGATGCCAACACATTGCTTCAACCTTGATGTCATCTTATTCCAGGAAATTAATATTTCCTAGAATCCTTCAACGAATGACTTTGTAAGGCGAAATAGTTTTGCCTAGCAATATTTTCAGAACTTGAAGGACATATACAATGGTTCCCCACAAAGAAGACCATACAATGTCAAGTCCAATTAATTGAAGGATTTCAAAACGCTTTGATAAGCAAAAATTGTGATTGCAATATAAAAATATTAATTTTGTTGGTTAAATCCGTCTGCTTAGCTTTAGCATCAGGATATAACCAACAACAAAAATGTAACTTACCCCCCCCCCCCCCTCTTCGGGATATAACTATTCACAATTGAGACCATCTAGATTTAAGGCAAGTTTTTTGGAGACATTATTCACAGGTCAACCATTTGCATAACTAGCCACTTTCAATGTCTTAAGATTGCTCTTGATGGTGGGGGTTCCACTCTAATGCTATCGACGATTCAGGGGATACAAAAAAAATCAAGAAAATCCCCCTCCTAGTGATCGTGTATATGATGTTTGCTTTGGAAGGATGTGATACCAGTAGTTCGGATGGTGTTTGTTTGAACACTCGCAATTATTGGACAGGTTCGTGCCTCTGAAGACAAAATGCTTCCCGTGCAAAACAGCTGGGAAATGCCATTGGTGTTCTATGCCAAGTGGCCTTAAGTATAGATCTGAATGTCCCGTTCAGAAGAGGTATTGTTTTTATTTTATCTTATTAGGTAATATCGGCATGACGTCACCAACGTCTGCGGGACAATGCTACATGGCCAAATGTGCCACACGAGTTTTCCATGAGAAGGATAAACCCATGGAAAACGCATGGTTTGAGCTAATTATAATGAGGCAAAAACTATGACGTTTATCCAAACGCACGTGGCACAATTGGCCATGTAGGCTGATCTGGAATTCGGATGAAATATTAAGATGACATGCAACAGATACGATTCACGGCCAAAAAAATGCTGGACGTGATGGACCTTCAACTGACATTTATCTTAGGCTTTTGTCGGAATCTGACTTGCTACATTCAACACACACAATGATTTTATTACAACTGTACACTATGTACTGTACGTAGTTTATTGTACTGAACTCAAATTACTGTAAAAACCAAGAAAGCAAGGATAAACACAAGGGTTGCGAACGAGCAAATATTTGGTTATCATTATGGAATGTCACTGACATTTATAGCTACATTAGGATGTCATGTGTCTTGCAAAATGAGCAGAGGAATAGCAAAGATGACGCAACCTTTGGCTTGTCACTCAGAGCGGAACAGAGTACAGTGCTATCCCATCTTACGATCACTTCTCCATTGTGACAACCTCTTTAGATCACAACACTATTGATTCAATGGCATTGGTGTCTTGTATTTTGCCTTATCATTCTGGCAATTTGAGAATAAGACCAACAATATGATTCAACTTTATTCGACTCTATTTTACCTCATGAATGCGACGACCTTGCACAGATTTTAACTTGTCCCTTTTCTTGATATATTGCGTATGCTTACTTTGCTGTTAAGACCATTCTCCAAATCAATATATAAATGCTAAGACAGGTAAATTTTGCACCAGATCGTCTCATACCAGTGCCCAATTCAACAATGCAACCTGTTTCTAGGCCATCTTGCCATAAATAACACAAATTATTTACTCAACTGCGTTTTATTTTTTTCATTGTTCTACCACATCAGCAAGACCTCTAAAATGTGGCTGAGTGGTGGTCCAAATGACCACCTTACCATTGCGACTGATTATAGGACTGTACTCTTGCTGGTATAGTGTATTTTATGTTGCCTTTGAAAGTAGTAAAAGTCGCCTCAGCATTAAGGCTTGTCCCATTTCCACCAACTGGTGTCCTAATGGCGAGGTTGCAGTGTACCTCAGGGATCCCCTGTCTGTCCTATTTGCCTATCTGTCAGCAGTGTTCAGAGAGCGTAATAAGCAATGTTGAGAAGATGAGCATATCAGCTAGCTGGGGCTATAACGACACGCGTCTATCAGTGGAAATTCTAACAAACTGTGTTAACTACACATCCCCAAAGCCCAAGCATATGAATAGGCTTATTGGCCAGCATATGTGGCGACTCTGCTTCTAGCAACAAAGCCATCTTGGTTTCCAGTAGCCACGTTGATGTGCCTCTTTGTTTGATAAAGAAGGTCACTGAATCTGTTGCATACACAATGAGTGATGCTGCAAAGCTGTGACTGTAAAGAACATATTTGTTGAGGATTGTTTGCGAGAATTTTCCTGCACAGTTTTGTTGCAATGTAAGACGGCATAAGCAGAATGTGTATTTTGATAACTTGTTTAAGTTTTAAAGTTTCCCATAAAATTGTGTGTTGCTTTCTTTGTCTTTAAAAAGTAATGACAGCAAGATGAAAGTACTGAAACCCTTGTACATGTGTACTCTAACCAACGTTTCAGCCTGCTGACTCCCAAGCCTTGGGTTCAAACACAGCCAAGGTGTCGTGGATTTGAGCATTATTTCAGGTGTCAATGTTTACAGGCAATTCCAAAAACTTGGAAACTAATCTAATACACTTAGAAACTAAACGCTATGTGACATCACGTGAGTCCATGACTTTTATTGGTTGAGGGACTGCCTTAGCCAATGGGAGACATGGATCACATGATGCCCTTTGAAGTTTAGCTTCAAAGTCTATGAAACTGGCTGTAATCTGAGTTAAAATCTGCTCAACTACAGCATACACTTATTTTACTAACAATTTGTGTACCGCTGAATATTTCCAATGACTAAAAAAAAGCACGCTTGCATATGCAGTTTAAGTCTGAAGAAATCTTTTACTGAGCTAAGTGAGAGAAGCCCTGGACAAGTATGACCCAAATGCATAAAATGTCAGTCATTGGAACATTTAGGTAATATTTTATTATTTCTTCATATCATTCCAGACAGGTAACACCTATGTACAACAACCATTTAGACCAACTCCAGCTTTATAGCTCTCAGCCGTTTAAACTATAAACTGAATTCCAAGAATGCAAAAAAAAAAAAATAGTATCACGGGTGGATGTTTTGTTGCAATGTAAGACGGCATAACCATTTAGACCAACTCCAGCTTTATAGCTCTCAGCCGTTTAAGCTATAAACTGAATTCCAAGAATGCAAAAAAAAAAAAATAGTATCACGGGTGGATGTTGTGCACAATACCTGAACTAGTGTTCCAAGTTAAGGCGAAATAGTGATCTTGTTTACTCACGACAGGTTCAGATATCAAATGACTTGGATAGGCAGAAGGATCATTTTATAAGACATATCGTATTATACGAATATGCAGCAACGTGGTGTTGAGAGTCAGAGGAAAAGGTTGCTCTCTTATGGTAACTGTGCAAAGGGGATAAAATGTTGCCAAGAGCATGAGGCACAGATACAGAAAGACGCCAATTACTTCTGCGCATCATGTTGGAAGATGCCCAGGGAAGCAGCAAGGTGGCTATTGATACATTCGGAAAGTGAGGAGGGGCATGCGAGGGCCTCATAAGATATGTGGCTGTCGTTTCGCAGGGGTCTTCCGGGCCCTTTAGATGGTTATCGCTCCTGAAGGATAAACAGGACCGAAGCGCCGGATAAACACTCGTCTGTCCCCCGGGCTTGGACGCATCTTGATCTGTCAACAGGCAGGTTATGATCCACATATATTTCGTTTTATGCAACTAAATGGGCTTTGCTGGATTTCTAAGTGAATGAGAAAGCATTCCAAACTATTTTTTACAATTGCTCCAAGACAGATTATGCAAAAAACATGTGGTACATACACGTAATAGTGATTCACAATACAATGTAGAGATTATAATGACGAATATTACCGAAATAAATACGAAAATTACTGAAATAAATACGAAAATAACCGAAGTAAATGTGGTGTAACAACATATATTATGTAACCTTATCGTATGATACGTGTAATATCTCGGACGAACCAGAGTACAATCAAAGGAGATGCACATATGCACATTGGTTACATTGACACTAAATGCTGCACCATTATGCATGCAATGTTGGTACAGATAGTTCTTGCTTGCCAGACAGGATCAATATATGAAGAATGTAGCATCTTGGCCAGTCCAACCAGCAAAGAAAGTAATGGCTGTCTGACCACACAGCATCTGTTTATATGACTGTTGATATGGTATGATGAAAAGACCCCTTAGCCTTTGCATATTGTGGTAACATTTTGGTTCTTGCTTCTGTGATCCCTTGAGCATAGGAAGAAAATATTAGAATACTTATTTGTGTCAAAGGGGACTGTAATTCTCATTCTTCAGATGACTTTTTTGTTGTTGGATCACCAAGCAAAGACCTGTCCTGTGTCCGGGACAGCTTGTGTTGTCATACAATAACTAACAATTCTACTTATCTCAAAGAACATAATACAACTGCATGTCAATTTCAGCAAGTTTGCTCCATTAGGATATGAGTATGCTAACTTTATGGCTGTCTCCAGGGTTGTTTGTACCATATATATGAATGTTGAACACCTTATGATGCTCACTGGAAAACGCCATATTTGAAATTGGCAAAAAGGAGCAGAATTAATTCCTGGAAGTGTTGATACGATACTGCTTGTTTCCAGGAATATTAGTTGTGGCCAAATAGTCAGCATCAATATTAGCATAATGCAGTAATGTCATATTCAACAACAACATTGTGCATTAGGTTTTAAAGAAAAAGGTTATTTATCCCATAAGGAATGCTGAATGAATGTAAGATTTAAAACAAAGTATTGAAACTACCTCATTGTTTGGACGGTCTCTTCTTAAACATAACACTTCAGTTGACTGTACATTCTTAGGTCTAATAGTATTCTGTTCATTAATAATTAAAGCACCAGCCCATTAAACAGATTTAAAAGAAAAATCAGATTGGTGAGACGTCACTTCATCATACTAAATTTGGCTGTTAAATATATTGAGCAAATGTAACACAGCAGTAATGGAGTTTCCAAAATCCAACCTCAATCATATGAGAGTGGAATCGAATCTCTAATACAGATCTTCTGTCTTACATTTTGGGAAATTTAAGGGACATCTGGGCCTGTGTAGCAATGCCAATCTAAGGTTGCCATTTCTGTTTCAGCTCGACTGTTTCAATCTCTGGCATATGAACGTGTTGTGTCATGCCAATAACTTAAAGATTGTGACGCACATGAATATATTGCAGGGCCTGGTGCATGAGGGGTATAGCATGTAATAGCCTAGCTTGCCTCTCACACACACACACAGCATGACAGCTTAAGTTCATAGCAGTGGGGTTCGGGTTTGTATCCACAACCCCTGGGTGTTTGGTCCTAGTGTTCGCAAGCATATTCTGTATTCAGCGGCTGAGACGTATGTCAGGGTAACAAGGTCAGGGGAAGAAGAGTGGCAAACACAGCCGCCCTCTTCCTATTGACACGACAGATTAGTCCCATGCCCCGCCGCACTTGCCGCATTGATGAAAGATGCCCAATTCAACTCTACGATCCCTTCTATCTTTAGATGACACCGACTCCCCTAAAGAGCAATTGAACCCACCACGGGTTAATCTTCTGCTTCATCATCAGGCTCTGTAGTCACTGCGAGATGCCGAAAGATCACCTCTTTATGGCATCCATAACAGTTCCATTCATACTGAATTTACGACCTCGGTAGTGCTTCCTAGATCCGGATCGCAGACAGGGCGACTTCCGCATGGACTCAAGGAAATGTCTTTTACAGATAAACAGGGGGACATGGATGCTGGTCTTTTTCGTCATTATAGACACTTTATGCAAATACAATCTCAGTTAGCATAGTAATGCAAGTCATCTTGTTAAGATTGTTAAGAAACAGTAACTACTGGAATAACTGTCAATGTGGATCTTGTATTTTTTGTATAAAAAATAACCTGTAACTTTACTAAGAACATTATATGTCATTTCTCATATCATTTGTAAATATTTGTCATCTTGTTGTTTTTGTTATTTTACTTGTCGGTTAAAAGCTACTGTAGCTTATGTTCTATGTTTTATTGTCACCACCGACTGTAAATAAAGTTTTATCTTATCTTATCTTATCTTATCTTATCTAAGTGAGACAAAAACATAAGCACGTAAACAGTCCTGGCTGAATGAATTATTAGTTGTCTTATGTTATATGGTCATAGCATGCAATACACTTTAAATTCAAGGTATTCCCCTCTTATACTGCAAAGAGATCGTACATAAAATCATCCTCCGAGTCATTAATTTGATGTGATGTGATATATATCACGCTTCCAGCCTGTAATCATATATAGTAATGCATTTTAAGCGACATTTCGTTACTTCTCAGGGGTTTCAGTTGTCAAACGAGGCACTTATAAAAAAACCTTTTTCAGCTATGGTGAAGACGTGTTCTACAGGTAAATTACAAAAGCCCATTGTAAAAGAACTATAAGTAACTCGATCAAATGTAGCTAGCGGTAACTTAAACACTAAATCACTTTGCGCATAACTTTCAGGCTGCTGATGATGCCATCCTGTGATACAGGCAAGCCCCTGCAGACCAACAAGTGCATGTCTAATGGCAGGTTTGCATGGGTCTTCTCATCTTACATGTGTATCAATAACCACATTGGTCCTTCCCTGGGCTCATTCCAACATCTGTAGCAGCAATCAACATCATCCAGTGTCTTGCTTTATAAATCATGAGCCAGTTTTCATTGCGAAGATTTCATTGGTTCCTGGTCTCAAGCTGGACTCTTCTTTTCTATTGGCACAAGCGCATGATACGGTCAATAGGAAGCAATAGACAGAATCTTTACTGGCCACCTGTGACACCTGATAGCCAGGCTGGTTGTAGCCATTCTCTGCACCTTGTATAAAGTTTTCCACCACTTAAGCTCTTCGGCAGGTGTTTTTCACACTTGCCTAATCAGAGGTTTACCAGCACTAAGCTCGTTCAAGCTCATTCGAAATAAGTCTTTTGTGTGCCACAGTAACAAGAAAAAATTTACTAAAGAGCACTTGGCAATAAAGATTGGATGCCTTGTTTTGTAGCACTTGAGTGATGCTGGTAAGAATTTTAAGTATTTGTGACCAGCTGCTCCAGGCAAATTTAATAATCAATAAAATGATATGGGAAAACTGTGACAATTGTAATCGCATACTACGATGTTTTTTAAAAATTTAAATCCTAATTATTTAATTTTTTGCATATTTCAAGAAAATCATAAGAGTTGCTCACAATCGATAATAAAAAGACAACTTTTGAATCTTGAAGTATGCTACAGTGTTCAAAATTGACAAAATGCGTGTTCACTGATGGATGTCACCTAACAAGAGCTCCTTAGTCTAGTTTCTGAACAGAAAAAGACATTCCATCATGTGCTGGCACTAATGCATGACTAAGACCCTTCCTTACATGAGTTTTTGAAGATTTCTTTCTTTTAAAAAATATAACTGATAGCCTTCGACAAACGATCTAAAAGCTAGAAGGTTCAAAAACACTTTAGTAAATTTTCAAAAGGACCTTTTAAGACTTTTCAGTCCTTTAAATGAAAGTTGAGACAAGCATCAGATTCATTTGTACAAGATAAAGGGGAAAGATGCCACAACATCGTAATCTAAATAAGTTCAGCATTAATATAATATTTTGTCATGTATCAACTGCCAAGGACTTATATAAAAAAATACATAAAATGCTGCACAATGCAGATGTTCTGCCGGCCTTTTGTTGTTGAGTGTTGAATTATCATTTTTGCAATGTAATTCAAAGGACACAGATCTGTCCCATGCATGTGTAAATTGTGCCAAAAAACCTAACTCTTTACCTACATTCCTGGGAGTAACTGATATTGGTTAAGTGGAACAAATGACATTTTAAAAACAAATTCCTGAAGTAACCTAACAAAATTAGGATGATGGACAATCAAGATACACCATTCATGCATCAACTGCTGATGTCACATGCATATACAGCATTACTTACACACTGTAACAAAAAAAAGGCTATTACATTACCCCTTACATTGTACATGACCAATTCATTGAGTCAATTCATTGGGCAGTATCACTTGCCAAGGAACATACTACAACTCTACCAAACTGCACGCGATATTGAGGCCTCTCTGGGCACTTCATGTACACCCTTTACTGTGTCTTAATGGCCTGAGAGGTAGAGGCAAGAGTGCTCCTGCCTCGGAGGCTTTTAGGAAATACCTGACAGAGAAAGTGGTTTCTTTTAGCCAGAAAGCTGCTTCCGTCAAGAGAATATATCGAGGGTGATCATGGAACAAGGGAATTAGCTGTCACAGCTTTGATTCATTCCCTGGCTAAGCACCGCATGAGGAGGCCTACTTGTGCTCGGCAAGGTTCGCTGAGCGACTGGTAAATAGCAGCAATGGCCCAGCAATGAGCAATCAGTTAAACATCTGGTAAACCATGGGTCATAAATAGAACCCTTGGTACACCATGGGTCAAAAATGGAACCTTTGGTACACCATGGGTCATAAATGGAACCCCTGGTTAACCATAAGTCATAAATGAAACACCTGGTTAACCATAGGTCACAAATGGAACACCTAGTTAACCATAGGTCATAAATGGAACACCTGGTTAACCATAGGTCATAAATGAAACACCTGGTTAACCATAGGTCATAAATGGAACACCTGGTTAACCATAGGTCATGAGACTTTATCTAAGTAACAACTATATAGGTCATAAGCACAAGACCTGCTCAACCAGGAGGCATGGCATGGTAATAATGTTTTGGTTGTTGTTCCATGCCTGTTTGACCATGGGTCAGAACCATGATAGCTGAAAGATAATATCTCCTTAATGGGCGTGAGCCATCATCATGATAATTGGACATTAACTGTACAGTAGATTTACAACATTAAACGTGATCAACCATGGGTCAATAACATTTGGCTTGGTTAACCAAAGATTTTACCATTAGGCCAACACTAGAATAACAGCCATGGTTTAGGAGCATAACAACAGGGGTGTATATCATGTGGTCAGTAATTAATGTAAATGGTAATACCTGGGTTCTGCTTCCTTGTTCTGCAAACTCTGACTGAAAAATCGCTTGATAAGGACTTCACAATTAAGTACGTTAAAGAGCACTATCTATCAACGGGAAGCTACTAATGATAAGAACCTAACATTTGCAACTGTTCAGCTTATTTCCCACAAATGATAAGAATAACAGGAAATTGCTCTCACGATGTTATTAACTTTGGTGCGGGGGCACTAAGCTCGCTTTTTTACAATAATTAATCAGACACCATATCTGCCAAGAATCTACCAAACTACGCCAAAGTTCAGAAGAGTTATTATTGAATTTACCTTGGAAACTACAAAATTGATGATTCTAGGCACAGATAAGATTAGGTCCTCCCACGGAGGTGTTTTACGTGGAATATACTGCTAGAGCTATACTATAAATATTGTAGATATCGTTTCAGTAACAGCCAATTGCCAATTAGACTTGGAAACTAATCTCAGAGAATTGGAAGCTAAACTTCAGGCTGCGGTCTCGGTTATCCACTAAAGTTCACCTAATCGTATCTCATTGTATGAGTATTGGAGAAACTTTCGAGGAACATGTACTTTTTTGTGTTTATGTCAATACTGTGCGTCATGGGGAGCCAGAATAGAAACTTCCATGCAACTATCTCCTTGAACTCTTTGTGCTAAAGAGCAGGTGGATGCGAGTAAGATGTGTAAGATGTGCACTGAAAAGAAAGGAAACAATATCTGTACCTACTATACTTGTTTGTTATTCACTGATCTATGACGATAGTTTGCCACAGATACTAGGTCAATTCCCGAACAGTAAGTTTACCTAACTATATTGTTGTATTGTCTCCATTCTATAGTCTTGGCCCTAGTGGTCTTAGTTAGACAATACAAAAGCTACCAGAGCTGGATGTCATGTTGAATCATAAGGCTAGGAGTCTACATATTTATATTTCATCCAGCTGAATTGCTTGAAATTGATTTTATCTCGTGAAGAATGGTTGATACAGAACGAACCTACTACCTTCAAAGGAGTTGACAAACGCATTTAAAACCATTGTACCGTCTATCCAGGTATTTTTCCGACACATTAACTGAAACTTCAGCCATGGATTCTTTCAATATAAAAGGATGTCTCCAACTGTAGTGGATGCTCTTATCATTCAGTACATACGATGTAATCACATTACCACAACCTTGCAAATATCTGCACTCCAGAGGCCTCTTTGTCACACAAAGTGCATTTTCCATGGAACAGAAAGGTTTCCGTTACATTTGAGATCCGCCCACGAGAAAATTACACCAACGACACATTGAAGCATTAGAGTATAGTACAGTGTAAAGATTATAATATGTTGCCATGGCTACAAAAAACCTTTATTGACATGTATACAGTGGAACGCCACTTTAAGATCACCTCAAGACCAATTCGCAGTTTAGACAAAATATGGCGCAAGCAGCATTCTTACTAAAGTATCTTTCGGAAGTATTTGAGTCAACCTCTCGCTATAAAGACCACTTTACAACATAGGCCACCTCCCAATAATGGACCACCAATTTTAGGCCCAAACATAGTCTGCCCACTGTGTTCAGCATATCAACAATAAAGACCACACTTTTGTTTACTTAACCAAGGTGGTCATCCTGACCCTCAATACCCTTTCATGAGTAACATCCCAGCTGGATGTCATTCGGATGAGACGTTAAATTAGCGGTCTCTTGTACTAAGTGTCCATGCTGATGCAAGTAAAATAACCCACCCATGGATTAAATGTGTAACATAGTCGGACTCCTCCTCTCTCTCACCTCGTCAATCAACCCTTGATAGCAGCAAGAACTTGTCTTTAGAGTGCACTTTTCATATCTATCTGTCTGTCTATCTATCTATCTATCTATCTATCTATCTATCTATCTATCTATCTATCTATCAATAGTGGCACCCCAGGTTTAGGCCACGTGCACGTCGTTTGTAATACCACTCCATAATTATAACTACTCTATTTCTATACTCCTAACCATTGTATATCACTTTACAATTAAGACCGCCTCACCATTAAGACCATTACATCATGAACCATGGTCTTAATGTCGAGGTTCAACAGCAACATTAAAAATGTATCCATAACACATGCATTGTATCTGTAACGTTACAGGAGATACGGTGTCAGTAACGCAAGGATTCTGGCTAAGTTCCTGCTACCTTTCTCACAGACAAGAAAAGCAATGAAATTCCTTTGACATATTTTCAGGCTGTCATGCAACAGGCCAATATCATTAGCTTTGTCGTTGGAGATGCATCGCTGCTGTTTTTTTAATGGAGCAAAGAAACCTGGATGATTTGAGGTGAATGCAGAAAAAACTACCCTCTTTGAAAACCTCCCAATACACCATGCAAGATGTCCCTTTTCCAGGATATTCCAAGATTAGTCTAAAGGCAATGATTTCATGCAGATGCTATCATGCTATCAACTCCTATTTTAGCTTTATCATCATATTCAACCAACGAAAGTTATTGAATATATATATGCATAACTTCACTCATCTATGATGACACAAACCATATTATAACTCAGTACATCACGAGTGACTTTTGATTAATATTTCACCCAATACCTTTGTGAAAGTGCAATGTATGTATTCCTGTTTAATTTAATACCAGCAAATGGAATAAGTTTTTGCTCTTTGCATTCAAAATTCAGTGGCCAACGACATGCAATTGATTTCATGTTCAGATTTTACCTTCTTGTGCAGGTATACTAGAATGACTTTTATACACGTATGAATGAAATCCAACAACTTGAACCTTATCAAAGCACAAAGACCTAAATATTTATATCACAAATCCATCAAACCAGTGGAAGTAATATGAATGCAAACACAATACAACAAGGAGACTCACAGAACTGTATAAATGAGATTTCCATTCTTTTTGATCTGCTGACCAGTGGTCGTTTTACTAATATAAGATAGGAGCTTACCTCAGTGGCTTGAATTCCCAAGTGGACAGAAGACCGTTTTTCCTCGCTCTTATCGAGAACTTCTAAACTATTGCGAAGAAGTTAAGCGACTCGTATGATGAAGTTAAGAAGTCAGAATGGCTGTTCTTTGCTCAAAATGATTTGGTGATCAGATCTGTCAGTGGAGGGGCCACATTAGGGGCTATCGAAAGTTAATGGAGCGTAGTGCTGTTGAAGTGGTGATGGTATCGCGTCGCCCTAATCGAATGTCTTGTCGGCCAGGGTGGCCACGATGAGCGACAAGTGGCCTGTCCGGCAGCGGGGTGCCCAAGGGGCCTGTCCAAAGCGCCTGCAAGCGCCTAACACAATCTTCAGAGGCTGTTCTACACACGGTCAAGATGTACTTTTCCCTCGTCTGCACACTGACAAATTTACACGGCCTGGCCAAGTTGGTGGCAGCCAGAACACTTAGCCAGTGGCAGCTGCACAAGGAATTGTGGCAAGAAGGTGCCGCAGCGGTGCAGTTGGAAGCAATATGTAGCGTTTGTACAAATGCCCTGAGTGTACAGATGCAGAAACACACGTCTGATAGCCATCAACTAAATAGAAACATCAATAGTACACCATGCGCTAAGAATGTTGCAGGGGTGTTGGCAGAAAACATTGGAGGAACCAATAGAAAAGAAGAGGACATACAGCCTTAGGATTCTGTGCAGCTATGGAATGATTCGCATCAATTTTGGCCGCTATAGACACATTGAATAGCAGCACTGCCACTTGTGCCCTAATCCCATTAACAATTTACATTAAATGATGGAGAACAACTCAATAAATTATGCTCTTGCATCTAGAAAACCCTGATTCCCCTCCTTTATTTACTGTTTCCTCTGCAAGCCTTTAGTGAGCACAAAACATCCCACTACCCAAGGCACAACTGGAGAAATCACATGTATTATTAACGCAAAAATATTGCCTCTGATTTCCTATTTATACCTCTGCTAAACAGCCAATAGCAAACAGTGAATGCATAGTGGGCCAACAAGTCCTCCACAATATATTAGGGAAATGCCTAAGGGAAAGTGCTGACTCCCCTTGGAGGCCCAGTGTGCATAACACCAGTGTTCAAACACTGAGTGTGCTGAGATGAAGTTCCAGGTTTGAAATTGAACTAACCTTACTTTTTTTAATGAGATCCTATAGCTACCTTCAGTATAAAATATGTGGCTGCCTGTGCAAATGTAGATTTATACATCAATACATGTACTTACTTCAAAGTACCGAGTGATGTATTGAAACATTTAGAGGCAGAAAGAGATCAATTAGCGAATAACAGTTTTAAAATGTCTGAGGGAAGTTATTATTCAAACAAAGCGATTCGCGAAAGGAAGGGCAAAAAGGCCCCGATGCGAAATTAGCATGTCGCTGCACACTTTGAGGATCTTCAATACCGGCAATCGAAAGCAGACTTCATCAATCGTTTTCGATGTTAGAACATGTCCGGAGACTTCGGGCCAGTCGCTTGCATTTCTCACGCTTTCTGCTGTCCCAGACCACACTTGAATTTCCCACAGCGCTTCATAAAAGACCCGATTTCACCAGACATCCTAGACTTCATCAAAATCCATAACACACAGTGGGCCTTGAGCCTGATCTAGTAGGCTTGTGGTCCTTAAGCTATTACCTACAATCTAAGGCTTTTAAGCCCAACAAATGTTCCTTAATTGCTATGTCCCTAGCATTTAAGATGAACGACTGCATGCACACCCGTTTGCTCAAGCCTATGTAAATACCATAGGAACCTTGAACCTTTTTATGCAGCAAAAACAAATAAAGGATTGAGATACAAAGCAGGCTGTAAATGCAGACTCATGCAGTCAATTTTTTCATGATTTTTGTCATGGATTTATCACCAACATTGGCGAAAGGCTTACTCACAACTACGTCATCAAATGAAACAATTCTCCACAAGAAGTGCAGTGCAAAAGTTCTCAAAGAAAAGCTCTGCATTGTAGAATGTCAAGAATAAGATGTAGGTCTGAAGGTAAAACCAGTGTGGTAATAATATGTTTAGAACTCTCAGTCATTAATCCAATGAAAAGGAGTCAAATAAAAGCCAACCGTCTTCGTCAGGTATGAACTGGGCATCTTTCATTGTGGAAAGAGAAATATTAGAATATTAAAGCCTTTGGCTTGTGACATAACAAATTTATGCTGTCATCCAAAAATCCTGGTGTCGCATTTCAGGTAATTTTAAGATAAACAAAATATTATAAATGGCGGATTATTATATCACCTGACACTTACAATGCATAATTGTTTTAATACTTGTAAACAATTTAATAGTTTAGTTATAATAAAAAAAATATGTTGTTGACCGTAAAAACTTACACTGACCGAGATGAGATGAGATTAGATGAGATAAGATTGTTTTAAGAGTATTTATAGTCTGAGATGACATGAAGCAAATAAACAAGCCACAAAGCCTTGGTCAAACAAATAGAAGTGAAAAAAAATAAAGTAAGATGAAAGAGGGGAGATATTAACAGACGAAGTATGGGGTGATTTACTAGTAATGATTTATCTTTCAATACATAATAATACAATATATACATAAGATATGTCATGGTATAATCATGCAATATATCTGCCAATACCCACAGACTCTAAGCAATTCTATTCGGAATGAGGAAATGCCTGATGCATTCCAGGGTGCCTGCAAGTGACAACAAGTGAGCCTTTGAACTGCTGTCATCAAACCTGATTTGACAAAAACACTGGGGTCCTTGCAGACCACAGTTATTCCAATGAGGAGACCATGGCTCTGTCAATTCCTGCCAGAATGACAAAAAAACGACAACTAACAAGACAGGTTTATTTGCCCTCCAGCTTCTTTTTGCTTTTGTCTTGTATATTACCAGCCAGAGGCATGAATAGAATGATAGAACGAGATAAAAATCATAAGAGAATAGATGATATATTATGCCTTTATGAGTGACGGATGGTTTTGCTTTCTTTTTGAATGACTATATACATCCCTGAGGTGATGTTACACTGCAAAAGGCACAGTATTGTACCAAAGTTACTTCACCCCCAATGAGCATCATCACAAAGTTTGTTAAACACGAAACCACATTTCATACGTCACTTTGTTTTTCATTTTGCAACATAAAGACTTCAGACTCAGACTTCCTTTTATTTTAGCTATTTGGGTATTCCTCGAAGGCAACCAATGTCACTCATTAGTTGCTCCCACATGATAGATCAAGTACTGTATGACAGACACTGTCCACTTCAAACTGGAACACAGAGTGTTATTTCTAAATCTTATTGATAGTAAAATTGTTGTTGTAAATTGTTGTTGTAAGTTGACAGGCCAAGGACGTATGGGGAAGTCACCAAGTTAGCGGTTTGTTTTCAGCAAAATTTACTGCATCTAGAAAATGTTCAACAACACTACACGATAATCCACTTTACTTTATTCATAGCCTACAGATAAAAAGTTTTGTCAAATGGCGATATTGATAAACACTACCATTTTGCCCCTGCCTAGACACTAGGTACAGTACTCAAGTCACAAAATGCAGAATTTCAGAGTAATTTACTCATAGACATTCCTGATATTGACAATAAAGATTCAATATTTTATTACCTCTGTTTCAGTATTTAACATACTGCTGGCCTGATGCCAAAATGGCATATATATTCAGTAACTTCCAACATGGCATGTGAATTTCATTTAATCAGGTTCTAAATAGAAAATGCTTGTAACAATAGCATGTGAATTTCATTTAGTATTTTGTTCATCATTGTTTCTGTCCAGTCATTTCTATTATCATTATTGTTACTGTTATTATTCTTAAAATATTTTATTTATTTGATAAATTGTAATCGGTGACTCAGGAGATTTCAGCCTACCTTTAAACGCCTGGGTGGCCTCTCGATAGCGCTCTTAAGACCTTAGAGAGGCCTCCCACACATAGAGAAAAATACATTTTAAATATTTCTTTACTTGTTTATTTGTCTATTTTTCTATGTATGTTTCAAACAATGTCTGTATATGAAATGTGTGTCTCTTTGTGTAAATAAATGTCTTTGTCTGTCTGTCTATATGGCATTTACAATACAAAAAGAAAACAATCAAACCAGAAACTAACCCACTGGCACAGGAAACATCTTTTTAATGGTGTTCGAGGTTACACAGCAAGTGAATTCGCAATACGTTTGAAGCAATACATCATATTGAGGAGTACATTCAAGAAACAAGCATATTATGGATAATTCAAAGAACTTGCATTCATTGCCATGCCATCATTCAGCGATGCATAAAGACATTCTAGTTGAGTAATGATTGTAGTGTATTCTTGTGCATGCATGCCAACGATGAATTTAGCGACGTACGATTCTTTTCATGCATCTATAAACCCATGGCATCACATACCATGATAAATTGCTATTTGCAGTTCTATTGAGACTGTAAAATATCTCCAGACTTCATATTGGCATAAGATAAAAGACCTCACTGGAGTCTACATACATGCATTGAGTACAAAAAAAATTAAAACCATACATGTATTAATAGGATGGAGCAATAATCAATATTAGGACAGTTTTATATATAACAGTGGGGGGGGGGGGGGTTGGTTATTTGATGGAGCCTAAACAGTGCATACATTCTATAGCTAATGAAAAAGTTCCATAATTAATCTTCAATAGAAGGTTCTGTTGTGCATATTCTAGTAAAAGGCACACGCCTAGTTTTCGTTTGTCGAGAAGGACTTTGTTTGTGACTACGCAATATTTATGCTAAACAACAGTAAACAAAAGATTGGCTCTACGTTCTCTGCAGCAGGTATGATTACAAAGAGGCCCCCCAAAGCTTTAATGCTTCGACATAGCCCCTCCCTGTTTGTCTGCAAGACCGTGCACATTAGTGCTACAAGATTAGAGCCTAGCCATGACTTGAATTTTATAAGGACATTTTTCCTTCACTAAACGTGTTCAGAAGATCAAAAATGCCATGTGCAGTTCGTCAGAATCCATGTAGATTTCGTGCTTAAAGGCGATAATTATGCTTGAGAAATGATATTCATATTCATTGATTTTTATTTAATGGAACCACGTGATAGTTCTATTCATTGATTTAAATGAAAGCACCATAATGCAATTTAGATGTACTTATATAATTAACAATTGCTGACTGAAACTGAATTCAACCCTGGAATGCCTCCAGAAATATGCTTTCCCATGTACAATTATACATGATCCATCATATTAAACGGTTATGGATTATTTTCATACTTTAAAATAGTCCAATATACATTTTCAGGACATAAGTGACTTTGGTCAATTCGCATAATGAAAAAGGCAAATACTTATCCTATGATCTAGTTTTGTAAATTATGATATTTGCATTAACAGATATTTTGACTGAAAGGCAATGTTTTAAGTAACAATGTTCGCATGAACGAATGTACGGGTTTTGATGAAGAGATCCATGTGTATTGATACTAACATTGCTGCATTACATAGAGATCCAATAAAATAGATAAATGATAAAAATTAAAACATAAAACAGCGCCAAAAAAATTTGCAATTTCCGATGATATGTAGTGTTAAAAAAAACAGCAACAATACATAAATGACATGTATGACTGACTTCTGGAGGTCTGTAGCACATACAGCTCTCATACTTCCTAAAAATCACCTAAATACTTCACCGCACCGATCGAATCACTACAGGAAATCGCTCTGGAGAAAATTACATTGAAAAGTAAAGAATTAATAGGTCCGCAGTTCTGCTGTCACCTTACACTCCAACTCTCGCGTGGTTGAGCGTGATTTCGCGAGACTTAAAAACAAACAAGCGACCCCTAGTGAGAAATCACAGATTACGGAGAGACGGGCGATAAATGGGAGATTTGACTCAATTACATGGGCGTTTCACAGCAATTTTCCCATTGGCGAGGCAATAATATGTGGGTTTGTGTCATTGTGTGGGCCCTAGGGTTTGCTAAATGCTTGGAAATGGATCCTTTTTGAGAGGAAAACGATGGCTCAATCTTCCTATGGGAGGCAATTAGCTGAGATAATAGAATGAACTTTGAGAAGCTGGAACGTTCTTTATGCAATACTTAGGACTTGGATGGTGGCGTGTGCACTGCTCTTAGCGTTTCGTGAGCTCGGTGGTTGCATCAGCTATGGTTGGTCCTTTTTCTCAGTTGGAACATGTTTGCAAAGGCAATTTCTACATTTGCAGCTGCTGGCACTGCTTCAATTACACCATCCAGCAGCTCCCTCTTGTCAATATCAAGAATATAAAAGCCTGGTAATATGTGTCCTTTGTTTCAGCACATTTTGCCCACCACACGCTTTTCCTATTGACTCATTGAGGAATGCAGAGTATTGAACGTATTATGAACGATTGTCAAAGCCTTCTCCAACATGGACAAAGCATGCACTACCATTGTAGTTTGGCAAGCAACCTCACCCTTTGAAAACACAAGGTTTATCGTAAATAAGAAAGTAGTAATATGTACGTATATGCCAATATAAATAAGAAATCCACGCAATATACAACTATTATGGAGTTGTGTAGAATAGTTTGTATTAAGAAATATAACAGAACGCATTAGTTCATACTTTTATCCACTTTTTGGGAAATAAAATACACGAAAACTCTGTTTATTACTCAATACAGGCCTACCACACAACAAGGGAGTGGAAATATAGTCTTACATGCACAAAAATGCCATTATGGAAGTTCATGATTGTTTGATAAATAAAGATTGCTAACCACTAAGCACGCATAAATTAAAAAATACCTGACCTAGTTTTTGACAAACATTGTTAATTTTTACTTGATATTTTTTGTCACACTTTTAAGAAGAGAAGATATCAGTTTAATGTAAAGAAAGAGAATATAAGTACAAATGTATATGAAAGTTTTTCAAAATTTTAAGTAATTGTAGGTTAGTTGTTGTGATTTTATCACAAAAGGTAATTTCCACAATAGGTATTTTTAGGTTTTTGTTAAAAAAAATTCCTTTTTTTTTTTTAGGGGAAACAATACCACTTAAAATAACATTTCTCTAACCACAAAATATAACAAAAGTGTATAACACTTGTTACAGAGGCAAATTCCCTACTGAACCACCCCTACCCCAAAATACTGAGGAATTTTATGACACTCATATTTCAAAGACAAATGAGGTACATGTGGCCAGCCACAAAATGGCAAGAATTTTCTTGTGGAAATAATATTTGTAGGAACCTAAACTGCTCCCAATATGCCATAAAGGGAATGCCGCGGGTTTTACAGTCTTGCAAGTGCTAAAAACTGCCATAATATATTTGGGAATATGAGGCAGTCAGAGTTTAGGGGCACAGGGTTCTAGCAGGATGACCCCTTCATGAATATTCATGAGGGGAGAGTTATTGTTGTATAAATATTTCCATCATACTGAACGCTTCAATAGCATGATTTGCAGAGGAGTGGACATGTGGAAGTCCCTCATTTTGTTCAGTTGAATAATTGGAAATCTTCACATTAATAGGTTTCATGCTTTTTTCTTAGTCATTCTTGAGATTTGTGGCATTACTATTTGATCATTGATTTTGCCTTCGGACAGCATTCTTGACAAGACACAATATGATGAAAAGGAAATTCCTAAACTTTTTTACCCACCAAGAATAACAAGTCTGAATTATTATGTACAGGAAATCAAAGTAGGTAACCAGTCTGAATTATTATGTACAGGAAATCAAAGTAGGTAACCAGTCTGAATTATTATGTACAGGAAATCAAAGTAGGTAACCAGTCTGAATTATTATGTACAGGAAATCAAAGTAGGTAACCAGTCTGAATTATTATGTACAGGAAATCAAAGTAGGTAACCAGTCTGAATTATTATGTACAGGAAATCAAAGTAGGTAACCAGTCTGAATTATTATGTACAGGAAATCAAAGTATATAGCTATCGTGATAATTATCATTTTTAAATTCAGCTATTGAAAGTTCTGTTAATAAACGTTAATGCATTATAACACAACCACAGATTTAACCTACATAAACTGGTCATTTAAATTGGCGTAGATTCTTTAATGCCTTTGCTGCATGACTCTATTTCTGTTTCTCAAAACATCAGCTTACAGCACTCAAGTAATTTACAGGAAATTGGAATCATATATACTGAAAGCAAGGTTCTGGTGAACTTATTCAACATAGAAATAAGCAGTATACAAATACTAAAAAAAAACGCTTAAACATTGTAAAATCCAGACTGTTCATCAACTTCTTCAGCAGCAGACACAAATCAGTTTCCTCATTTTCATTTTGTTTATTGTTACTCATCGGTGCATGTTAGCACCCTACAACTCAAGCACCAACAGTGACTCAGATTAATGTCTCCATACATTATATTCCCTTCCACCTACTTGGGGGAATTAATGATGTCAAAATGACCAATACAGGTCAGGATATGACCTACCCACGCATATCCGGTCAGCAGAGGTCATTAAAACTGACCTCAAGGTGGGCATAAGTGGGCCTCAGACCCATAACACATTGCAAATGACCAATGTGCAAATGTGCTGTATGTTAACAGGCAGACACCAGGACACATCAGGAGATATAAAGATGGCAATAATATCTGTCATAGGTCACAGCGAGCAAAGGATTCTAATATGTGATACTACTGCCTGGCAGGTTGTCTAAGAAATGATAAGAACAGGATATAATCTGGTATAATGGATTCTAGCCATTATAACTACCATGAAATTGAGCAAAAACGCATTTGGCTGTAATATTTGAGGAATAATAGCAGGTTTATGTTGGCACTCAAATAAAATTCAATTCAGTAATAAAATGTATTTTGAAACAATTTTGAAATGCAATATTTACCATTTTATGACGACAATGGAATGATATTTATTGATGGATTGTGTAAATAACTGGGTCTTTTTTTTTTTTCACTTATCTTGTCGACAAAATGAAAAATGATAGCATAGGTGGGCGACTGTAGCTCTTGTAGACATATATCAGTCTAGAGGGCGCGGTAGTACACTGCATTAACGATAGGCGGCGTTAAGGGTCAACCCAACTTCCGGTGACCCAGCGAGTTAACCTTGACCCCCAGATGGACCCCAATTTGCAGCAGTTTAAGAGTAGGAGGGAGAATATGACAGGGCCTCATCATCGGATCATCTTGGGGCTGACTGTTCAAGCTTGCCACATTGCTACCAAGTGAAGCAAATGATGTTATTACAAGCCCTAATCAAATGATAGGCGAATTAGGCGAGGAACATGGGACTACCTCATTTTATCATGCTTAACTCAATAAGTTCTCAAATCGATAATGGTCTTGCAGAAGTTTATTATTCCGTTTAAGGAACTGGTGCTGAAACGTGTGCCAAATATAAGCAAAAGATTTTCCCTGATTTTATATATATAGTATTCGTTCGATGACAAGCAATAGCTTCAAGGAGATCTTGATGCAGCTATTGATGGTGTGTCATATAAATGGATAGGTCTGTTGACTTGTTCAACGTGATGCTACATCTTGTAACGAATTTACCGAAGTGCAGCTTGTTTTGATGAGTAAACTGATTCCCCAAAATTATTGAAATGTGGTTATAGTCAAGATGCTTACTTGGAATCGCGACCTCAATTTTTTAAATCATTATTACAGCATACATGTAATAGATGGCACAGTATACTTGACAGCTCATGAAAACAAATTCCAACTGCAGCTCACTGAAGTCCCTTGAAGATAAACAGGTCAAAGCCTTGGCCAATTATACTATACACAACTGTATACACTGCGGAAGAAGGAGAGTTAGATAATATTTTTCCAAAAAATAATTCTATGAGAAGATTAGAATTACATTTATATCAGCTTCATATTTGTGAACTCAATGCCTCCAGCCTTTTCCTTTCAGCTGCCAGTAAAATATAGATACACTGTATAACCGGCTAAATTTGCCAACCCCCAGAGAGGCCAGTCCATCACTGACTTATTGATGTGTTTCTGTATTGTAAGCAGCACAATAGAGGGGAGAAGCACAGCCAGACTAAACAGAAGAGGGATCACTGTTGAAGAGATGCCAAAACATGCATGCACACCATGTCCTAGTTAATTATGTAGATCAACGTCAAGTTGCTGTTTCACAACAAGAATTTTATGTTTTTTATGTGTTATGAGAAGCACAGTCTTAAGGCAGCTTGTAAACCCACATCATATCCATGGGTGGAGTATTTTACATACCGCTCCATTATTCCTAATATATGTAACTAGTGCCTTTAGCTTACGAAAGTGCTCCATGCACTGAAAGTCTCTTCTTATATATTTTAACTCTTCTTTTTTCTTTTCTTTAAATTGTGACTTTTTAAGACCTTTAGAATAACGTTTTAGATATCTTAAAAGATTAATCCAAAACTTTAAAAAGCAGTAGGTACCTTAACCAGTGGTATCTACATGTCATGAATCAATCGCCAAACTGACCTTTTAGAAAATAGGGTTAATATCAATACATACATATGCAGTAATATATGGAAATTATGATCATAACATACATGATGGCTAAATTCCTCTTGTAAGACTAATAAAACTAAATATGCTAAAAAGAAGAACACCCACAATATTGACAAGCCTATATAGGTAAGGATTACTATACGTTTTGACTATACAAACAAGCTGAAAGCAATATAAGATCCATTTCCTTCAGTTCTAGCCCTGCCTTAGTTGCAAGCAGGCGGCCAGCAGAGAAAATTACATTGTAAAGTGCATATGACCAGCGGAGTGTGGAATAACCGATGTTTGCCAAAAACTCTCTTGGTTCATGCAAGGGCCTTGCACCTGTGGAAAAGTTGAGGCCAACTATGAGAGATTCACACGTCTTGCAGTTGCTGCAATAGTGTTTACCTGTTAAGTTTTCTGGAAGTCCATTTATTATTGAAGGAAACTCAGGCAGCCACATGCAAATTCACGATGCGTCAGGAAGACAGATCACAAATTCTTTGGCTACTTCATACACCTCATTGTGGCTGTCAGTCAGACAATCGTGTGGCCCACGCAACAATTCATTTATAAAATTAACCCCAAACTTTAATCCTCAGCCTAAATTTTGCATGGCTTCCTTTTCATGGGCCCTCTAGTAAAAATAGGTACACGATGCTGCCTGGCAATTGAATAGGAGTTAAGATTATGCCACTAAGTTGTCCAATAGACTATGGTTGCTGTGGACAATCTCATTGTGAGCTTGATAATTTTCACACAAAAAAACAAAAATCTCTATTGTGCCAAGTAGTATGAAATCCGTTTTAAAGGTTTTGGTATTTTTTTTTGATAAATGCTTCGCAAAAACAATTTAGATATCATATTGCACATATCTCTACATCATTTTCTGTTCAACACGACAGTTATGTTTACTTTTTGTACTTTGTTATCCACAGTGAACCAACCTTTATAAATCTATATATCCAACTCTTCGCTCTTTTACATTAATGGAGTGAATCTGGTATGCTTGTATAAATCTTAACAAACAAACAAACAAAACATGTAATTCAATAAAACAACCCCATTAATTTAGAAAGATTGTTTTTATTTAAAATGGCCTACATTTTCAAGAGACATCATGCTGTCAGGTCGTCTTATTTACAAGAACTACCACAGTAGCAATACGTACAATATTCATATTTATAGTAGGCATAATTATACTCATATATACACTTCACAAGAGAGATATGCTCTTATGATGACTTCTGATCATTACTTTGTACTATTAAAATTATCACCTAGTTTTGTCACTATCAAATCATACAACCCTGATAATAACAATAATTTTCGGAAATATAAATAAATGTTGATTTTAAGATATAAATACAAATGACAAAAAGCTAAATTCAAAGAAACGCTATAAAATACCTTCAGATCTTGGCTGTCCTGTCATATTTTCATACATCATATTTCTGTACAAAATACATGTAACACATTATTTTCAAAGAAAAAAGTTCATAACCGCATTGAATATATAGCTGCTGTATCATAATCACGTTTTGAGGCCATTGATTGTTATTTAGTCTTATATTTCTTCATCACTAAACTATTATTTTCCATCATTTAATAAGCAATTTGCAGATTCAACATACTCAAGCAAAAGTGTAATAATATATTACACCGATATATTCAACATGGGATCACATTATTAAATATGAATATGAGACACATATAATGTACTGTACATGCTTATAGAACACTGGTGCAGATATATTATGTACCACAAATATTGATAATATCATGAAAATATGTCAACAATGTCAAATGGTAAAGGTAGAATACTTATGCATCACTTTTTGGTTAGAAACAGCAAAATCTGTTCCTATCATTAACCATGTTCACTAACATACAAATGCATACATTTATCAATTATTAATTACAATTCAATAAACCCATGGAAATGTTTTTGTTAATACCAAATGGTTTCTAATGAAAGGGGAAATGTCAGAGTCCTTGATTAAAAATATATATAATATTTATGTGTGATATCATGGCCTTTATAACATAACCAAATGTTTACCTCTCAGTAAAAGCGATTTTCCACATATGGTCTGTATTTCCGTTTCAATTGTGAGGTCAAAAATAACAAAACAAGGATGACGTCAGGTCCGAACTATTGTCGAAAAGTTGGGCACACAAACATTAAAACTAAATTCGGCCGCTATTTTTTCTATTTTTTTGTAGCTGCAAGCATTAATTAACCATCTAATAGGTACAAACATCCGGTATTTATAGACATTAAAAAAACTACATTAAATCGTGTCAATGCTGTCTTTCGCTTGGTAGCATTTGTAGTAAAACTTTATATATAAGTCTTCCATTTGCATGAAAATGAAAGGAAAAACAATAAAATCGAATCCGAAACAAACTTCAACATCAAATAACATCGTATTAATCGCAATAATTATTTACATAATCTTCTCGGAAAGCAATAACTTTTCTTGAACCAAACCGAAAACCCAGTCGAAGACTTTGAACACATCAAGAAGGCGAACAGAAGTCCCTTGAAATTATCGGGAGAAGGCACAGTGAGAGCATAAGCAAAGTCCTATAGTTCGAGAAATATGCACTAGAGGTCGCCACAGAGGTGGAAGCCCTGCTGGAAGGGTTTCCATTTCCACTTCCGGTTTGAGTAGCCCGAATTTCTTTGGCGATCACAGACTTAGGAGTTGACGTCTCCTTGGGGTAGCCTGGCGCCAAGTTTTTCGCACATGGCTTTACTACTTTTTCTGAAATAGAAGACATATTTGTTTATGATTAAAATGAAGAAATCAAGGAACCCCGATACAACAAGTTTTTCAATCATCTTGTTCATAATGTATTGTAATAAACCATGAAAATGTCCATCTTTCTAAAAAGTCGTTTCGCTGGTGTCCACTCTATAATTTGTTTAAAAATCAGCCATTAAATGGTTTGCTGTTAGACAATAATTGTCTTAGCCTACCAATAACACAATCATTATTTAACGAACAATTTAATGGCTGATTTAAACAAACAATTGAGTGGACACCAGCGAAGAAACTTTTTGTCTGAATATTATGAATTTCAGGCTAACTTTCCACTTGACCAACAGGAGACCACACTTAAACTGACAGCAGAATCAAATGCGCATGTAGACCTTAAATGTAGCCACTCAATATTTATTGTACCATCCTTAATAGAAAATGCATAATGCAGTCTTTTATGCCTCTTATAGCTGAATCCTTAGCCCTTTTGCGTTATAATGCTCAGCATCTGAAAGAAACTAGTGATTACAAAATTACCACAATGACTTTTTTTTTTTTTTAATGTAAGAAAAACCAAGCTAAAACCTCTTTGGTAACCTCTTTTTAGGCCAAAAAACAAATAATTTTGACTGAAAAATATTTCAAATAAAAATCAACCATGTTTTGATGGTAGATGGTCTTATTAATGGTGTAGCGGTCAGAATAATAATGCGGTCTCTGCACTCCACATGAAAAATGTATTTAATAAATAAAAAGACTATCTACTGAATACATCATTAAGTCTTTATGTGTAAATTTACCTGAATTGGTCCAAGCGGAAATAGCAGTGACATGGGTGACAGCTGGGTCCATGTCTTCGTCTGTGCCACATTGAGCTCTGTACAACATGTGAGCTTCCCGCCATGGTTTATAGGACATCCTCTCTGGGTATGTCCGAATTATCTGTAAAATTTGTCAAAAAGTATAAAGTCATAATCTATAGGGAAATGGATGTCGTTAAAACTGTATTTCTGGTTTTATCTTTGGACAATATGACAGGTAATGGTTGCATATTAGTCTTGGCAAACTGCTTCCTAAAACTGAGATGGTTTTCACAATGTTACAGTACAGCAGACGACTTTTAGACGAAGAACTACATGCTAGGTGGCGTGAAGTGCTAAATGTGCACATTAGCTCCCTCTGGTGGAATATCACTAGCAATGGAACCATAGGTAGCAGTCCACTAATCCTTAGGGGTTCGGTCTTATGATATTTAGTCCGGCACTAAAAGCAAGGCCTAGTGTGATTTGATATTAAAGTAATTAAATGCTTAAACTATATACAAGAAAAAAATTTGACTTTATTTCAGTGCTTGTATCTCTCTGATGTCATGCAAAAAAGTGTCTGATTGTCCTACATAATAAAACTGCAGAACCACTGAATATGAAGATGGAGGGAAAGAATATAAAATTGGAAAAAAATTTGTGGTTTTGCCCTATTTATAAGTGGTTAATTTCAGTTAATTATGGCTGACACTATTACATTAAATTATATAAGTATTTTTTTAGTGGACTGCAACCAATAGACACAAAGACTTTTAAGGATAAAAAATATATCTTACCCAGCAGCTAAAAGTTCCTCCTCTGTGCGGAGTAGTGAATAATAAACTTTGTCCATCGTACATGTTTACATACGCCATGCACATGAACTCTGAAAATAAAATTACCAGAAGAGGCTCAATAGATTTGACAATGAAATGAATCCATAAAGGAAAACAATACAAACCTAGATCACTCAAGGTAAGTTAATTTTATTTGGAGGAAATATTTAGTAAAATATATCACCAGATATTGCAAGATTCAAAGAAGACAAATCATCATAAATGAAAAACGACTATATATTAAAATTGGGGGTGGGAGGGGGTGTGGTGGTGGTGGTGGATTAGGGCTATACATCCTGTATTTCTGCACCTAATGGGCTAATTAGGACAGGTAGGGACCATGGCAATGAGACGAAGGATGAAACAGCCATCCAACATAGGCTCAACCGGGAATTGAACCCGGGAGCCAGTGGTTGGATGCCCAGCAGGCTACCAATGAGCTAGGCCCCTACCCGATGTGGGAGGGGGCGTAGGAAGGATTATAATTTAAAGTTGGGAGGACGAGAATTACGACACAGAAGCATATTCATGAAAGTATACGGATTTCATAATGCTATTTAGGTATGCCTAAAGAAAAAAAAGAGAGGAACCTAAAATAAAATTAAAAAAAAAACAAAATTAAGATGCATGTGGATTGTTAGATGTATAAAAATAAAAATAAAAATCTGTCGAAGCTAGTCCCTCATAGTCCCTCATAGTATACAAAGACAGTGTGACAAATTCTTACCTGTGTGATAGTCTTGACCCCCACCAGCACACCTGGGCAGGTGCAGGTCCAAAACAGGGCGCGTGGTGCACGCATGGTCATCCCAATCGGACAAAGTGCCCAGGCATCTTCTGCCCCCTTGGAGGGTCACATTGACATGAGCCACACCATCTAGTCCGCAGTAGGACAGTCTGGTCAGTGACACCGCTGCAACAATTTAATTCAAAACATTGTCATGATGTCATTGATATTTATAAGTTACTTCAATTAGATGCATGTTTTGAAATTTCCAAAAGTATTTATTTCTTTTGGTCTTTATTGTTTTATGGTGAGTCGTTACATTTAGTCAATAGCATTAACTTCTAGTGATATTTCTAAAAAAAAGTCGATTTATTAAATGGTAAATATGGATATGGCCGATCATAAAACATAAAAAGAAATCATATTCAAAAAGAACAATTAAAGGTCGAACAATGATTCACATAAACGCACACCAGATGGCAACACAGGCACAAGAACGACACCTAGCGTAAATGTAACGAACTACAGCATCACTCCAAGCATGCGTGATCCCAATGGCAATCTAATGACCTGCTGATGACAGACAAGTTAAAGGTCTCGGTGCCAGAAGCAGCAGCAAGCAGCAGATAAGTGAATGACAGATTATCCTAGATGACTGAATCATATGTCGTCATATCACAATCGAATTATGAAGATTAGGTAGCTCTTTGTGTAATCCTCTGCTTATTGCGAGCATGTTGCATCACTCAATTGCGATCATCCAGTAGAAATTATTGTCATCCTGTCTTTGAAGTATATATATACACTCAGGAATAATGTCCCTTATTGGAACATTCTATAGTCTTAGATAATACGTGTAGCGTGGAAACAGTCAATAATTCATAACTATTCATTGCCTGACTGCAACGAAGAAGATATAAGGATTCAATTACAACTCTTGACCTCGTGATAAATACATGAAGTGACATACAAAACAACTTAAAAAGAAGCTTTTAGTACCTACTTTGGTTTCGTGCCAAATTACTTTTTAATCCACGAGGAACATGACAAATTTAAATGCATTACTTGGCTGTGGTGCGGATGTAACAGTGTTCCAATTAAAACATAATTTTTTTATGATTAAAAACAAATCGATCTTGGGTGTTGTCCTAATACTTTGCCAAAAGCAGATAACGGTTCCTATACTACATATGATTATGTCAAATAAGATAATGATTGACAGCTATGATAGCCTGTTAGTGTACAAAATGGACCAATTAGGGTATTGATATTCCAGGCTTTCCAGCCCTATAAGGCAGGTTCTTGCCACTCACGAGGTTAATTGATACTGGAGAGAAATGAGGTGACCGCCCCATGTTGCTTTACCCGAGGGGGCGAGGTCTTTTTACAAGGCATTGCCTAGTTCTCATATCAAACATCGAGCAAATATTCAACCAAAAGAGTGCCAAGGCCACTGATCGGACACCTCGCTGGACCACCAAGCTGCACTGTAACGTTTCAGACACACGGATATAGATTATTTAAGAACTCCAGACATAATTTCAGATCAAAAGAAGAACGAAAAACAACACAGCCAGCATTGTGGTGGTGGGTGGGTGGATTAGGGCATTACGTCCTGTATTTCTACACCTGATGGGCTAATTAGGACAGGCAGGGACCATGGCAATGAGATGAGGGATTGAATACAACTTAGTCTCGTCTGGGAATTGAACCCAGTGGTTGGAAACCAAGCTTTCTGTGACTGGACTAGGCCAGCACCCCACCAGCGTTGTGGTAATTAAAAAAATTATTTTTTGTATGAAGCTGTAAAAGCGACATTGCGTTGCGTGTTATGAGGTAGAATTTCTCTTTCCAACTGTATTTAGCATACACCTGTATGCATCTTCATTATTCAAGATGATAATAAAAGAATTTAAGCAATTTCCATTGTCGCAGTAGAACACCTATATGTATGTTTGATGTGACAAACAACCAGACATTGTGACAGTTAGTCAGAGGGGTGATAAACAAGCAAGTTACAATTTGATACTGATAATTTTGGTTGGTGGAATAATTATTATTGGCCTTGATCCTCACAAATTAACTTCACTCAAGTTGAAGTTCCACAAAACTCCTATGAGGAATTTCTTGAATTAATATTGGACCTACATATACTTCGTTTTCGCTGGAATTGCGTTTTGTTAATGCTGATGAGTCTGAAACAGTCCTCAGACTTTTTTTGCCACACCATGTCATCCGCTCATGATGGTGATTGTCACCTTAATGGGGAAATGTGGGATCACAAACAATACAAGACTGGCTTAATCATAATGAGTAGATATGTCTTGGTGCATTGCAATCTTGCTATATGTCTAGCATCACAAAATTACTCCGAAAGCCTTTTTCGCAAGAACTTGGTCGCTGTCGGATAAGCGTTTTAAAAATCACTGCGCCCATCGAATGGTGATATTATGGGATATTAAGATTAGGAATATAAGTCATTAATGTGAAAGTTTTATGTCAGGAATTCACTTAAATTTATGGACACTAATGGTAAATTCGGATTGTGGTTGACAGCCCTTCAGTAGGATTTGCTGATGAGCTCTCAAGGTTAACCAGAATTCCTGATTTTTGCATTTCTAAATATCAAGGAGGTTATCAAGTTTCAAACATTTCACAGATCCTGCCTTACCACAACAAACCTAAAGGTTTTTGCAGTAGGATTTTTGATAACGTTCAGAGAGTGTGTGGACTGCTATGGAGCAAGCAAACATCTCAACCACTAGGTCATGTCACAGCTACTATACAGTTAGTTTCATATGGTCGACTCTAGACAGCTGTAGCTTATTCCTGGCTGTAGCTATGACTGGCTTATAGTCGGCTTATTGAAAAAAATAAACCTTGGCAAATGTAAGAAATTCATCGAATATACCATAAATAAGTACTTTCAGATCCGGCTTTTAGTAGCCAGCTATAGCTCTACAGTTCCGTTTGGTGGCATCGTATAGCAGAAGTTTTCTAGCTATGTCAAGATTCAACTTGACAGGTCGTTTTTAATGAAACTAACTGTATATTCACAAGAGCATAAAACAACCCAATAACATAACTTTGTAGTAACCTAGACATACAGATTTATGCAGCATTGAGAACATTCTGTATGACAATATTATGCAGAAAGCAGAATGAACTCAAGGTTTCCATGCTATGTAAAATGCGTGTCTAGATTAATAGGCGCTAATGCAAAGCAAACAAGCGGTTCCAGCAGCAACACAGATTAGCACATGCAAGCAAGATTAGCACATGCAAGCAAGTTTAGCACATGCAAGCAAGCAAGCAAAAGCAGTCAAGCAAATCAAGACAGTATCACAACACAACAGACATTAAGAAATAAATTCAGATATACATTTGAACATCGCCTTAAGGCCTCCTTATCACCAGGCCAACTCATCCACAGATACGTACGTGGCCAATTGTGCCACATGCGTTTTCCATGAGTTTGGATAAACGCATAGAAAATGCATGGTTTTTGCCTCATTATAATTAGCTAAAAAACCATGCGTTTTCCATGCGTTTTCCATGCGTTTATCCTTCTCATGGAAAACGCTCGTGGCAATTTTGGCCATGTATCTGTAGATTTCGATTGTTATTTGTAAGAAGCTTTTGCAAACAAGATACAATTTTTATCGGCCTAAAAGTATTAAATAGTTAACAAGTGCAGTACATGCTGACTGCTGAGATGATCAAGAGCAGTGTTGTTTGCAAATTGTTCATTGACCTTAATATTTGCTTATATTTAGAGCGCTGGAAAAACAGTCCATTCAACTGTAGACATAAAATCTTGCTCGTTTACAGCCAATTTCATAAACTTGGAAACTGAACTCCTGAGGACGTCATGTGAATCCAACGCTCCCATTGAGGCAGTTTGTCAACCAAGAGTCCTGGATTCACATGCCGTCCTCTAGAGTGTAGCTTCCAAGTCTATGAGATTGGTTTCAAAGTTAAAGAAATTGGCTGTTAGTAATGGGTGTGCAAACATTTTCTGCTATATGTAACTTCAGTAAGAAGGTCACTTCGTTTTTTCATACACTTAGGCATGGACCAGGATGACAATAATGGCGAAATTCAAGTGCATCCGACTTAAAACCACTCAACGAACATCAAGACAACACACAGAAGAAAAAACAAATGATAAAGATAATATATCAACTCACGTAATAATGTTTTCATTTGTTTGCTTCTGACGAGGCCACCTAGAGGTTCAGGATCATCAGAAAAATGGCACAATTTGAAGGATTGGTCGTTTATGGCACTCCTTGCTGTAAATAACAGGAAACCGTGTTAAACTAACCTTTTTAAAACTCTAAAAATTCCATTATCCTAAAGTAATACAGCACCAATGTTCCTACTCAAATTAACCTTTTATAACAAAAGAATAAGCATTATGCATGAACCATGTAAATACTTGTTATTCAAAGCTGCCTCTATTAATCTAGAATTTTTTGTCACTTCAGTCTCGTAAATTAGTTAAACAAAAGGATATAATAGATATGTTACATATAGTTCATTGATTGCAAAAGTCCCATGAAACATATATTAAAATATATTGCTTCTTACATATTTGGTATCGCAAAGTATTGTCTCCCGTTTGTTCTATGTGGAGGCAGGTATATCGTGGTCGACTGAAATATAAGAGTACATTAAAAGTTAGTTTTCCAAGACGAAAAAAATTGTCATTTCTCCAAGGAAGAAAATAGCTGAAGAGATAATTGTTCCTATATTCTGTATTCAATTCGTATGTCATATTCGAAACTTCTGTTGTTTCTAGAAAGTAATTGTACTCCTGGGGTGTCAAAGTTTCTAGACAATAATAAACACGATTTTTATTAGAATTTACTGCGAAACAGCAACAGCTCATTAAGGCAGTGGTAGTGGTACTACACATTTTTGCCAGATTGTCTATCAGTCTGCAGTGACTTTGCTCATCACACACAAGCAATACAAATAGCAGAGTGGAAGTCTGTCCTAATAAGTGAAGTCCATCCTGGTTTTATGAACACTTTTACAGTAAATTATTACGAACACTTAATTTGGGGCCCTCCTCCTACCTCAAAAACAAAAGACTGCCAATCAGTGTCACCAGTCTACTTCCACAAGGGTGGTGACAACATTGAAATCTACAATGTATGCTAAACAAACTAAAGTAAGAGATCATTTCACGTTGAATTTATATATTTTTTATACTTCTTTTTAAACAGATTTTGCTTTGAAGTTTGATTCACACTTACAACCCTGTAGTTCTCACCCTATATGAAGTTTAAACTTCACCCTAGGTGTGGTATTAATAACTGTCTTTCTCCGTACAAAAATGTATAAGAAAATAGAAGAAATAAATACTCACCAGCCATTCTGATAGTAAGACATAAGCTTGTAGTTGTTGAGTGACCAGTGTTTGCTTTTACAAATGAAATCTCCCAGAGTTGAGAATGAGATGAGGCCGCCTTCTATTTTCACAGATTCCTGTCTATCTCTTTCAAACAGGTACCAGTCTCTTCGGAATTCACTTGGGAAAACACACTCAGCTCTGGTGGAGGGCAGGAGATCTGCAAATAACAATTCAAAGGGTATTAAACAAGGATTACCCTCCCTCTGTCACCCTCCTTTATGGGAATTCTAAGCAGTGGGTGGTTTCTTTACCCTGAGTTGCTAAAGAATTTCCTTTTAAGCTCTTCTATTATTTTTATTTTGAAGTACTTCTTACTTTGTATGAGAGAGCATTCTTTGGTAAGACAAGACATACTCTACCGTCACGAAAAGATGCTTTCACAATATCAGAATTGGATGCCAATTCTAACAATTATAGAACTGAATTAAATTATGGTGTCATCTAATTCTATGTGGTTACTTTCAAATCTATAAGTCAGTTGTTTCTAGTGCTGTGACTTTCATATTGGAAAGTTTAACATGGGAGAATATATAGCAGAGCTCATTAACTCTAAATAACAAATCCTTTGACCCAGTTTTATTTTCCGTTGCTTTCAAGAGAGAAAAATTCTCCAATTAATCCTTAGAGAATTGTGATTTAGTTGCTCATGAGCTGACTTCATAATTATGAAATTATTGTAAAAATCCCTGTCCCATGAGGAAATAAACTATAAATCTGCTGAAAATTCCCAAGTATTATGTGCAAAAAATGAGTTGGGATTTTGAAAGTTGCTAAATGTCAATTACATCAAATTTACTTGTCAGCATAATCCTATTTTCCCGTCGTAATTGTTCTCACACTGAGCCCCTCGCTTGCTTGATGACTAGGCAACATTTTCAGACAGTAAAAAGTGTTTAAATGAAGTGTGGCGTCCTCATGCTTACATATGAGCAAATCAGCATAATAATTTCTCCACTGAAAAATCTAGCCAACTTGGCAAAATATTTTCGACAATGTAATGGGCAGCTTCTACTGTAAATAAATTAATCAGTCTTCCTGCCCAGTTTAAATTTGTTTTCCTCATATTTTATTCTTTGGGCTGCAGCACACTTCTAGCAAACAGATTTTATGTTACACTGCTACACATTAAATGGAGCTTAGTCGAACCAACAACAACATTTGCAGCTGATTATCCATATTTTTTTTCTTCTTCAAGTGACTAATAATTGGAGATTGGGAAGCTCTGTATTTTCCAATAATAGGTGTAGACTGCATTCACTCAACACCGCCCAACTACCTCCTGTCCAAAGTGTAGCATCTGCCTGTCCATTAATACCCAAGATCGCCGCTAGATGGACAGGAAGCGGAAGTTGTAGCCCAGGGCAATGTCAGGGTGAATCTGGCATTACCAGAAAATGGCCGCTTGAGTGAGTTACGCAATCAACCATATGACAAGAGAGGTGTGAAGGGGGAAAAAATGGGCAAGGTCGTTGAATAATCCATCATTTCCTGGATTCACATCGAATAAATATTGCAACACTATCTCATTTTAGTATTTGTATTATAGTAGTATTATGGTTTCGTTGTTTTGGACTGTACTTACAATATTTGGCTGAAGCTTGAACGATGTAAAATTATATTGTGTTGTACTATATTGCGATGCATGTTAACTTGACACTGGGATAACTGTACATTGGACAGCAATATTCCTTCACTGGAAAATCAAAATGTTGCTCGTTCTATAAATACTTGCAACTACTGGAGGTAGCGCACACTGTAATTATGAGATGATATGCGCCATGAACCCACTCATTTTCACAAATTTTTCACCATAATCTACTACTCGAGGTAGATATAATAATGAGGTGAGAGGTGAGGATTGATTCTACACCATTTGACCCTGTTAGACATTTGCGTGGGTCTTTGGCCTACACCAGCATTGATGCAAACTCTAAAAGCTCCAAGGAATTATACAATCTCTTCTATTGATATCAAGCTCTCTAAGTATCTGGAAGATTGTTTATTTGGATGTAAACTGTAGCCTATTATAGGTCGTGTATAAGGCTGTCTTCTGTGGCATATAACCAGCACATTAGCCTAATTAGATTTTATCCCTTCCTACGGATACGTATAAAAACTGTTTGTACATTAAAGTCCAGACCTGACTTTGTTTTTTCCTGATTTTTCTAGAATGTACGGCGTCTTTCCCAGAGGAATATTTTCCTTTACAATTTCATACCACGATTTCATACCATATTTTTAATGGCTGATTACAGTTAAAATTGACATCTTTGTACGTGTATATGCTGATTTAATTTTACTGCGTTATATTACAATATTTGACATTGTTTATTAATATACTATGGAAAAATATTGTACAACTTTACATACACATGTGGCAATTTTGGCATTATAATCAGTTCCAATTGATTGCACTTGATTATTGGAGTGTGGAGAAAAAGATATGAAGAAACTAACAAAATATTTGGCTTATTGATTTCACTTTCCGAAACTGATAAAATATTATGAAAATGTTGTTACTTACTACATAAACCGCACGACCTCTTGCAGTAATTAGCAAACTGGTGCAATGCATTCTGGGTACATTTGCCTTCTTCCTCGAATCCTTGACAAGCCTCACTCTCATCGTAACAAAGACCACCCTCTGGAAAGTCAATAAAATGAATTAATTTAGTTAATTGGCCTGCAGAGACATGCCTTAGAGAGCCTTTGAGAGCTGGCGAAATCGGACACAAGACCCAAGTTCAAAATTGGTGTAGGGAAAAAAGTTAATGAGGAATTTTTTTTTCTTTTTCTTGTAGGGCCCAACTAAAAACTAACTAGGATACCTGTTGGATATCAACTGGTTTCCCAGCACATGTCAGGAATATTATATGGCAGAGGGAGCTCAAATTAAACTTTCAAAGAATAATTACATGACATTGTACTGCCTGGAATAGAGTCTGCAATCTGTCAGAGGTTTGATTAATGAGATCAAAAAGATCAACTATAAATATCTCTTAAACATCGAGCAGGAAATGACCATACACAGCATGTTAATCAAAGGCATTACCACAGAGGAACCATCATAGTTTCTGTTTGGCATTACTTTGGTTGTCGTAAAACTTTATACACATTACCATATGATTACATAAGCATAACTCAATACTAGTTTTGAAGCTATTCACACTATGTATGCAGTGTACCATTTGACTTTAATATAATGAAATATAAGAAGGTGGCATGCTCATCTGATTAGCAACACGACATGTCAAGAAATTAGAACCAAAACACAATTGAACATCTTTCCATTCAACATTGGTACAGCGAAGTCAGACGGTCAAAACATCATTTGATAGGCAAAGAACTTTCACACAATCATCGTGCTAGACTTTAATATTAAAAAGGCTTATGAATTTCTACACTTAAAGTCTGAAAAAAGGAGCCCATCCAAATTACAAAGGTGGAGCTAGATTGCGTCTCGACACTTCACTCGAGTTTCTTACGTCACACAATCTTCCCAGTGATTACACTGCAAAATGTACATCTTTTAACATAGATAGTATTCGACTGGGCCTTTTCGTGGAGCAGCACAAATGTTCACCAAGAAAAAAGTGCTTAAACCTCTGTAAAACCGAGTCACGTGATCATTTGTGGGCAAAACTGTAATAGAGAGCGTCATCGATTCGCATCTTCAGAGTCATTTTACAAAAAAAGATATCGGCGTTGATACAGTTCACACTATGAGCGAACTAAAAATATATTTTTGTACAGAAGGAACTTGGTATTTTGTAAATCGGACGAAAATTGAAGGAGCAATTTAATAAACATGATAAAATGTATCACGAAGCGAGGACGCGAATGACGTTCATTTGTGCCTCGTTTTCATGTCATTGGCCATAAAAGACAATGCAATGTATTTGATTTTTTGTCAGTGGCAAATTCCCAGAATTTCTATTTTACTGGGAAATCAACGTAGAGCACGGAACTGCCAATGCGCAAGTGGGCGTGGCCTAAATGTACTTCACGGAAAACTGCCAGTCGAATGTCACCATTGACAGCACATTATTTGATTCTGGTCATGGTGGTGAGGTGCCTTAATGCAGCAAATTAAAATTGCAAGAAAATACCTTGGTCAAAAAGTCAACAGTACCAATAATGACGGACCTGTATATTGTTAGTTGGTCTTAGAACATGGCTGCAAAATGTATAATCTGGGCTAAAATCTAGGTTTATGGTCTAAAAGATTGTCTTCAAAGTGTTGAGTTAAATATTTTTTTAGGAGTTTTAAATATTGGCTTCAATTCCGAAGTGGCCTGAAGCTGTGGCATACCACTGTAAGCAATCTTTTGCACCACAACAACACTGCAACAGCATTGTCGTTGTGACGACAAGAATGGCTGACACAAGCCAACTACGATAATGCAGGACAAAAGATTGCAGTGAATAATCAAAAGGCTGGTCAGAAGGATGGACACTATGATAAGCTGAGTGGTCAGCTATCTCCCAGTGGACAGCTGCTACAGGGCTAGTGTGGAACCTCGCTGTTAAGACCACCAATATTAAAACCACTTCAATTTTTAATAACACTTTGCTAGGCCCCAAAACTGTGGCTGAGAAGTCAAAAAATTTCAGACTTTATGATTTAAGAAACATTCAGAAAGTATTGAAGGTACTCTCAATAATGGTCTCAACTATGGTGCACCATAAGACACTACACAAGAAAGTGAACACTGCTCTGGATGTTGTAAGATTGCACTTGCACTTGTACAACTTGTGAGATCGTGTAATCTCTTCCTCGTGCCATTGTATGGTGAATACAATACATCGCGATGTCACAGCTTGGCCATCTTTTGGCCATATCTGATCTCCAGGTTGGTGATGCAGTGTCTGTTGCCGACAGCCTGTTCGTCTTGGTTATAATGTTTGAAGAGGTCTGGTCATCTCAAAGTAATGTTAACTTTCAACTTCTTATCTCTTAGTCTTGAAACTATATAATCAAATACCAACTAAAATGAGCACCAAGACAGGTGGGAGTGAAATTTCTCTGCTTGTGTGCATTGTATTTCTTTAAATAGAATTAGCATCATGGTTAAAAGTGTGTGAATGGTACATTGCTCAATTGTAATTTTAATGAAGAAATATTTGTCCCATGAGGCTTCAAGTAAGAAATATTAGAGTCTTGAAGAGAATGTGCAGGACTTCATCTTCATTGCTTTGTGAAATGATGCAATTTATCCTCAGCTTTTGTTTTTTCTTTTTCATTTCGTCTAACTGACGATTACAAAATGTCTCGAACCTTTATAGGTACTAAGAAGAGCCCATTTTTTGCCATATTGACACGCGTATAACATTATTGAGCTAACTGATTCAACCATCTTGTCATTTATATTCAAGCAATACATACAAGAATAAATTAATTTGCTGATGACGTAACTGGGTTTACGTTTTACACACCCAAGTGAGATATCACAACCCCCCTTCCTCCATGGCTCCATACAAACACATCAATATAAACCCTACCACTCTAATAAGAACATTTTTTAGACAAATTCCATTAATAACTGAAGCAAGTATTTTCAGCCATTGAATTGTACAGTTCCATGGTTAATAAGCAACAAGGGTGGTGGGTATTCTCACAGCAACATGCAACAGCTGTACTGACTCACCCCCTCTTTTCATTTTCAGCTCAATTTGGCGAATGTCCCGATTTCCTGAGGGGATTCCCCTCCTGTCTAGTGGCGCCACTGGGCTAAAGTACATGTCCACTGTAAACTCAAGGGATGCTGCTGTAGTTTTAGGAAAACGCTGGAAAAAAATTGGAGCAAAAATGCATCAAAATCATATTATATAAAACAGTAGTAGTAATAGTAGTAGTAGTGGCTGATATCAACGAAAATAACCGTATAGGGCACAAGTAATTACCTATAGGTGGATATATCAAGAAATGGAAATAACACGAATTTCAAAGGAAACTTTCAAATATCGTGGAGAATATTAATGGCCTTTTATATTAAAAAAATGTATAATGGCACCAGTGTTTATATAAAACAGTACCTATATATAACGATATATAATTTTACAATTGAAAGCATAAAAAAGGCATAAAATGTTTCACAATTATAATCTAATCTTGATATATGAAGTATGACCTATATGTGTCTAAATCTTAAAAATTGTCATACTTTTGTCGCCAAATTGTACATATTGCGCCTGTAAAAATAGGAATGATGGTATTACATTTTGATTGCATATAAAAGAATACTTGTAGGTCACTTAACTGAAGATTGCTTTCAACATTATTCTTCTAGGTATTCGTTGTCATAGTTACATTATTATTTTGTACACCATTTAAAGATAAGCTAGAATGAATTATAATTAAAAATATTATTATGCTTGATATTTGCCTGGGATGCCTCTGGTTCTCATTAAGACAATTCTCAACTTAGAAACTTGAAGTCTGGACTACCAGGTGAACATTCAAGTACATTCTGCCTAATAGAAACTTTAACCTTGGCATGGAACTTCATTCCAAATTGTATACATTATCTTGACCCATTCGTTTGAGACAAGCCAAGCAATTCCCGTAAATAATTCACTCGTAGAACGTCTGCCAAATTTTTAACATGTTAAAATTTTTGCCTTCTCCACGGATGGTCACGGATGGTCACGGATGTTTTAGCGCTAACAGTAGCGTTCTACGGATTAGCATGAGTATACGTAAAACGCTCGGTGAGTGAATTACATAATATGAACAAGGATAGCCATGCCCATCCTTGACAGTGTGAATACGGCTTCAGGCTTCTTGGCTATGGATAGACACTGAGTAAAACAGGCAAAACCAGTTTAACGTTTGAAGTCCCATGAAACTGACTTTGAGCTGAGATACAGCTCATAACCCAGTTCAAACCCAGGACTTCAGAGCTGGCCAGACCATAACCACTAGACCGACTATGGAGTCACATGTTCTTATGACTCCATGGACCAACCATCCACAGATACTGTCTAATAGTAAACGTAGTTCATCTGGTATCTCCTTACTCTGAAGTACAATTTTATTGAACATGTGTCATGAACTATTCTGACCATTAAACTAAGTGCAACATAAAAACCCCTGTAACAAACAAGCACCCGCTATGAGCACTGAAACCATAATTATAACAGCTTTGCACAGTCATTAATCCATCTATCTGACACCAATGAGGCAATTATATGACATGAAATATGTATGAACGTGATCAATAAAGTGATTAATTGGGGGATGCCTCACAGACTCCAGTACACATGGACAAAGTTGTGTTCCTGGAATTTCCAGGTTTAACTTTTTGCAAATTGCGTGGGCATGTTGAAAGCAATATAGATCTTTGTTATTATCATTTTTCCTGATGTTTAATAAAAGTTGTAATAAAAAAACCTGTTTATAATATTGGTATCAAGTTTTCACAAGAGCACCCCATTTTGTCTTAAATCGTGTCTGCAGTTTGATGGCCTAGTGGGTAAGGCCAGCTGCACTGCTGAAGGTCCAAGGTTAGATTCACAGACTAGGAGCTCGTTTTCCATGCTTGGATATTTCATTATTACGTCTGCCACTGTCAAACATTTGACAACATTTCAGACCCGTAGCTTATTAGAGACAATACGCATTTTAATCTACCAACGTAGACATTGAGTACTTAATCCAACAAATCACAGGCTATCACAAAACATGTTGTGGACAATGGGAGATCTTACAGCCAATATCATAGAGTTGGAAACAAATCTCATAGACTTGGAAGCTAAACTCCAGATGACGTCATGTGAATCCGGGACTCCAATGGGCTAAAGAAGTCCCTCAACCAATACGATTCCTGGACTCACAATACATCCTCTGGAGTTTAGCCTTCAAGCCTATGAGGTTTGTTTGCAACTCTATGAAATTGGCTGTGAAATAGTGAAGTACCACTGTACTACTACTGACTACTGTACTATGGAGCCGTCAACTCTAGAAATAACCCATTTTTTCTTAAGTTGACAAAAATGTACTGCATTCATGACAAATTTTTTGGATTTGGGAGTGCACATTGGAACTGTAACATCACATTGGAACTGGCACATTACTTCCGAACTGTATTGAATTCAAATACATGTTCAGAAAGTCACTGCAGAGAACTGTTTGCTCTATAGAATCACCACAAATAGAAGAGTCATTGCTCCACTCTGTGTGACAGCTCTGTCATTTTTGGATGAAAATCTGTGAGTGGAAATGTCGCAATCAAGCTTTGATGTTTTCAATATACAAGGTAACGTACGTTTTGTTATCAAAGGTACCAATTCTCCTTGGTCAGATATATTTCAACTAAGACAGGACAACCATGGACAAATAGAGGAACAAATTGACAGGAGGAAAACATCACATTAAAGATCAAGTATAACTTTATCCATTTTTAGAATTACTAAATTGATGACAAGTGCCATAAAACTTATTATATGAAGATATATTCAAATGGTATGATGAGAACAGCAGTTGGCAGGAGTGCCTGAGAAAGAGACACAATAATTGCTTCGGCCATCACAATATGTTCAAGTACCTAACCTCCTTAGTAAGACAAAATAATCAATAATAATTGGCCTGGAACTGATGGCGAAATTCACTGTCTTTGATGAAATTTGTATTCAAGTCACTTACTATTGAGTAACCTTCTTGAAATTATTTCTTTTGGCCACAGTGACGTTATAGCCTTTTTACAGCAGAACTTTTATTTTTTAAAGTTTTATTTATGATATTTCCTCTCTTTTTCTTTCTTACGTGGCAGATTCATGATGTCGATTCACCTGAGAAGTTTGAAATAACACAGAAACAAAATACCCATTATGCAAAAGAAAACTCGCGATATTTAAAGAAAAAAAACCCCCCAAAAAAAACACATTAAGTAAGGAGTGCCATCAAATGTTTCAATTGCAGATGCAAACAATGATTACATACGTGATACGACAAATAAAATTGAGCCGACAAAATGTTTTTGCAAAGAGAAAATATGCAAAAGCTTTTAGAAATACTGAAATAAAAACTATCATTTTTTCTCCCTCCAATTGTTTGTGCCCAGTATATGTGATATCTTTTTTGAGTTTAGTATACTTCACTGGATGAAGTGTTGATGTAAAGTCATTAGCTGAGTCAGGTTGGAAGACCTGCTGTTGGAGACAAAAGTAATGCTGAGATGACATGGCTTTCAATCCATGTGCACCGTACCTGATTAATGCAGTCTTATTGGAGTTTATATAACACTTAAGTTCCAATATTGATTGTGGGTGATGAGACAACATTTGTACTCATTGATGTTTTGTGTAGTTTGAATATTACTATTATTACAATACAAACACATCTAAATGAAATTGCTAATACCCGAAGTAATTACTTTTAATCACATGAAATTATTTAGAACAGACTCAATCTGCTGCAAACAGACACTAATCATGAAGCATCGCTTATTTCATGCAAAGTTTAGAATCTAACTCGAGACCTTCAGTGGAGCTGACCAAGGCTTGAACCGCCAGCCCACCCATCTAATAACATCATATCAAGCAATTATTCTTAACATCAATACACAATGCCTTTTCTAAATGACTAACTCACAATTAATACCGCCTAGCCAACAAGTCTGCCTATTTTGGACATATTAATTGTATTTACTAATGAATTTTAACCCTCTATTAAAGAAAATATCACCATTAAGAATGTAAAGTGTTTATCAAGGTGGTTCAATTGTATAGGTACAGCTAAATATATAGTGATTAGCAATCTACGCCCAACTACGCCTGCAAGAATGTGACCAGGCTTCTGGCCCAACCGAAATAACCAAATCACAAATCAGCCAAAACAGCAAAAACGGGACACTCCAAGAGAAATGATGAAATGGATCGAATGTTATGATAATCTGAAAAAGTGCCTCAAATGCAATTGGGTTAAATGAGAATGGGGAGGTGCCCTTGTCCCAAGAGCATTTTAATGTCCCAATGCAGTGCATCCTCACACCGCGCTGCTCCCAAAATAATCGAATCAACACTTTAATAGCAAATGTCGAACACTTCAAAAACGACTAATAATACATGTGTCGTCCTCTGTTGCCCGTGTCATACATCATCTTTCTCTTGGCAAGAAAAATATCTGGAAACAGGGCGTTGTTGTAATTTGATATAAGAAACGAAGATGATACTGCAGAATCGCACCATCTAGATCACAAATGGCGAAGTGTTCTTTACTGAGAGGTGTATATCACAATAATACTGAAGTACCGTCAGTTGATAAAACATAGGTTCACGCATGCAGAGCACCCTCAATGGATCAGCGTTCGCATAGAATGAGAGAGTCGTCAAACAAAGAACATACTTTCAAATTATATAATAAGAGCATGATTGCCCCATCTAAAAAAGTGACAGAACAGAGGCCATCTGTGTAGTGGGTCAGGCACAGCTATGCACATGTGATAGCTGGAGATTGGGGTGTAAACACGTAGATCTAGGCAGTTGTGGCTTCTTATAAAATCTACTAGCTGCAGAGGGCTTATGTCAGCCACTTTCAAAAAGTTGCACTGTGTATTATGTTTCGTACAACTTAGTCGTTCAAGCATAGTATGCTGAGTATAAACGGGTCAGTGTGGGATTCTTAATGTTCGTGACATTTGGCTTAGACAATGTACACCCATCAGACAAATATGAAATATCCTTTTTTTTTTTCGTCGATAAGTGTCCATAGTTTGGATGTCATTACTTTGCCAAAAGCGAACAGCTTCACAACTTGCACACGACGAATACTAAGACTGATGGCGAAACACAATAAGAACACTTTTCTTCAAAGAAACAGGAATCACAAATGCTACCTGCAAGAGAAACTTGTTTTTAATTTTTTTTTTTACTCTTCTGAATTTGCTTTCTTGGCTGTTTTGTGTGAGAGTCCAAATGAGATCTGAAAGCTATGGTTTCTTTATTGCAGTTTTTGACGGCCTCCTTTGGTTACAAGAGTTTTCAAAATATCTGGGACGCAGACATAGTGTATGTCTCCTGACAAGTATCAGTTTACTTAAAGCTTTTCCATGATATGTCTGGAACACTTTGTTTTGTCGTCAACAAGATAATTATGGTTCATTTTCGAAATTCGACAATATATACAATGTATATTAAGTACATGGCCAAATGTGCCACGTGCATTTTCCATGCGAAGGATAAACGCATGGAATACTCATTGTTTTTGCCTTATTAAAATGAGGTGAAAACCATGCATTTTCCATGCGTTTATCCAAACGCTTGGAAAACGCACGTAGCACATTTGGCCATGTATATATCATCTTTATTCGTACACAAATAGGTATACTGTATGTAATAAATATATAAATGGAATTAATTGAACTTGAATATATTTCATGCATAGATCCGTTAAAATAAAGTCAATTTCATATTTGTTCATATTAATATCTTGTTCATGAGGAGACCAATTTGGCTTTGTCAGCTTTCTACAAGCAGTGCCAGAGATAGACATACCAGTCACGATGACATTAAAAGGACCTACCTCATAGCATAACACCTATTTAATCCATGAATAAAATCTCAGTACCACACAATAAAAGATTAAAGCCTAGTGTGAATTATTACAGTTTGTACCAAACCAATGCTGCAGTTGAGCCCTGGCAGGATTCTAAGCGGAGCTGGTCAAAACACTACATAACTCAGGAGACAGATCACGTTCTCACAGCAGTTACCACTGAATAATTGTATTTCAACAGCATCATGAGTTGCATTATTATTGCTGAAATATTGGGACAGCCAAAAATGCATACTCACCATAGCAAACTGGGGTATCTTGCCAACCTCTGAAGCCAGGATGAATAGGTAATCATCTTCAATCCAACTTCCCCAACATTGCATGGAAACTTCTGAATTATACAAAAGAAATCCGAGATAAGAGTAAAATTCATGTGAAAAAGTACTGATGCACTAGATATCAAAAGTGGACACTTCAAAAATTCAAAATGCTTTTACATCTAGAATCATCTAAATCGCAGCAAAATGCAAATACCAGTGATCTGTAGTTTCTATCATTATGAATATAAAGCATTTGCAGTAGCGACTTTATTGACGGACACTGTTGATCTGAATAATGTCCAGAAGAATAGCAATGCACCAGTACAAATGACCATTAGATCACTAGAATCTGAACAATATGGTGTCTTGTTGTGGTACATGTAGTTTTCCCAATAGTCAGCACAAATAATGTCATAATAATGAAGTACTATATTTCTGTTATAAAGATGTCCGACTGCACAGGAAATTATTCATCCAAATTCAACATTTGGGATCAGTACTCGCTCAACCTTTAACATTTTCATTTTGTTTTTACGAGAAATGTTTATGCGTTATTAATAATGAGCTGGCAAATCGTGCTACAAAATGAGTCATAATCCCACGGACCTAATTTGTGCTCATAAAATGGACTGCAGACTTTTTCAGGGAAGGAAAATTCCAGGCCTTCTCCTCTGACGCATTCACTCTCCATCCGCGATGGCCGCCAGTTCTTGTAGCATAATTTCTGGAAGAGAAAGAAAAATATTTGCGATGAATACCATTGTACGAATAGATAGATAGATAGATAGATAGATAGATAGATAGATAGATAGATAGATAGATAGATAGATAGATAGATAGTTAGATAGGTACTCAGTCAGTCAGTCAATCATCTAGTGAGTTAGTTAGATAGTTAGTTAGTTAGTTAGTTATAGCAGCGAGCAGATACTTATGAGTATAAAAACAAAGATAATTGCCAAGGTCACGGTTGTAGACATTCAATGAAATGTTGTGGACCTGGTAGCATGTCAACGGGGTATCATTTGACAGCCGAAAGTTCAAATATTTGATACTACGAGAATACAGTAAACACATAAACAAAACAAAACCTACCCTTCGTCTTTCATGCATCCAAGTTCGGAAGTCATAGCCTCCTTCAATTGGGAAGAAGGTCCATTCCAACAATTTAGGTGCTGTTAAACAAAGAAAAAGAATATCTCAGTATATTGCGAATAATTCCATTCAGGTGTGGCCCCTTGTGATGATGGCACAACATTAAGTCAAATTATAACCTAAAAACTATTTTACTGTGATTAAGATGTTTGGAAAAATTAGATTTTTAAGTTTCAACATATTTGAAAATGTAAATAAATCTCCTATTGAGGCTACGTCATTAATACGGCCACAATATGTTGTTTAAAAAGTGTTACATAATTCTTCGACCTAATATACATATTTATACAAATTCTTTAAATAATTTTATACTAAATTGATATATTTAAAAGTCAACTGACCATGCCAGACCCATTCTTGTCTCCGTAAATTCGCATCCCTGCAGAGTTCGTGATGCGGTTCCGCACTATCAGCAGCTGCAACAGAAAAATGAAAATTAAGAAATCACATAATCAGCCTTGCCTGTTTAATTTTAGATAACTAATTTCTTAGTCGTGAAATATTCTATCATAGTCATTAAAATCAATCAATTTCATAATTTTCCAGTTCAGTCTTGAAACAACGCATAACACAAGGAAGAATGAAAAGCAAATGTGGCAGATCAGCAGTGTTTTTTTTTTTGGGATATTAATTTCACAATTTTCTAGTTTGATCCTCAACCCAACACATACCAAACTTCATTAAGATTCAATTAATGTCATAATTTTCTATTTCATTCTTAAAATAACACCGGGGGAATAATAAGACAAATTGTGATTTAATTGTGTCGGGCCGGATATTGTTAATATTTTTTATTTATTTTTACTTTCTTCAGTTATTAAGATATGATCAATCTTACACATTTTCCAATTCGATCTTAAAACAACAGAGAACAACAAGAGAAACGAAATGAAAACAATTCGTGTTGAGTTTGAATCGTTTTCAAAAACAAGGAACACCTTTTGTGTTCTGCGCTCAGTCCAATGTGATGAATAAGGGAAAATAAAAACATCCCCCTCGACACAAAATTTGACATTGGGGCGTGCAACTGCCTGAGAAAGAGAAATTACTGGCAATTCTCGATTCACTTCGTTGCATGCTTTCACGTTATTGGAAATTTGTTGAGAAAACAATGAAAACAATGGGCTCTGTGATCAATGTGACGTCATTTCATCGCATTCATTGTGGAAGGAGAGGCCATTTTACAAAGCGTTAATATTTATTGAAACATTGACAGCAGTAGCAACGGCAGCAGCAGCCCGGTGTTGTATTTATTTGAAAGTCTGGTGTGAACTTGATGGAATTAGTCCTTGAAGGCAACCGGTGAACGCCAAACCTCTGTATTATCGCCCAAAGCAGACGAAACAGTGATTGGATATCTGGGGGCCCTCTGGCGGGAAAGCAACAATACGTAAAGCTAATCAATTTAGGGCTAATTGTGGCTAAAACGACGCCACACGCGGCACTTGCCCTAAGGCTGCAATAACGCAAAAGCGGATAGGCAGTTTAGCCACTTTCCATGTCTGGTAATTTAACCAACAGTCCCAAACGCTTCCCACACTACGCTAATTGTTTGTCGCCCATTGTACATCAATTCACAGGCGTTTTCCAACATATATAACATTGCTCAATGATGACAGCACTTATACTTAAACTAATACCAAGGCGCCTGACTGCTCCAACCGCTGGGTCCCGGGTTCGATTCTCGGTTGAGCCTAAGTTGGATGGCTGTTTCATCCTTCGTCTCATTGCCATGGTCTCTGCCTGTCCTAATTAGCCCAACTGGTGTAGAAATACAGGACGTTAAGCCCAAAAAACACACACACAGGCGCCTGACTGCCGTAACTGGATTCTCATTTCAAGAGGTAGCAATGTCATTTACAACAGCCAATCAGAATGTAGTTGAATACATTACGAAATGCCCTGAGCTTGATGGCAATTATTTTGCTAGTATACCAGTAAGACTTAAATACAAACAAGTTTGCCCAACTGTTCTTGTGCTGTCATACCATGATGGCACAATTCGTCAGTCATGGGAGAATTTTTTTATTGTTGTTATAGTAGTATGGTCAGTTGCATTGGGTGGGTTGATTAAGGCTTTATGTCCTGTATTTCTGCACCCGATGGTTTAATTAGGAGAAACAGGGAACATGACGATGAGGTGATGGATAAAACAGCCATCCAACTTATGCTCGACCAGGTATCGAACCAGGGACCCAGTGGTTGGAAGCTAAATATGCTACCATTGAGCTAGGGCCCCACCCCTAATGGTCTTAATGGTGAAGAGGTCGTAATTGTCAGGTAAACATAGGTTAGATCTAGTAGTCTTCTGGTCAGGTAAATTGAGAAGTATACCTTGTCAGTGCCAGTGGTCTTATGCAAGGTTTCATTGTACAGTCCGAACCAAGAAGAAATGTTTGTAGGTCCTTATTACGATGGTCTAGATGTTATGGAAAAAGCACACTTAGCCCAAAAAATGGGTGATTTTAGTGGTAACGTGGTTCTCATCGCATGGAGCAACCATGCTCATGTGAGGTGCTCTTAAAGTGGGCTGCAACTGTGCTGATGTATATCCTAGTTCTTCGGATGTTGCATGTACTCATGCATTGAGCATCCAGCTACCACCACACGCCATTTCTGTTATTATGATGTGTTTGGGAGATATCAAACTCCAGCCTTGGATGCAATTATCTGTTTTTTCAATCGAGTAGGCCTATGCCTCGTCAAGGAATTCCGTACGGAGCAATCGAAGCCTTATTATGCAAGGAGAAGAGAAATTTTACATTGAATTTTCCTTTTGCAAAACTTGGCTGATGGAACTGAGGCATTATGTCAATTTTAATTAGGAGATTTTACCAAAAGACACATTTTCGATGAGCTCTGTTTGCAAACGATGTTTAATCAATGGTGAAGAGAGAGATAAATTATCTGAATTTTCTTATTTCTAATTAGACATGTCCCATGCAAGTGTTTTCATTGGAGCAGAAGAGAGAGCCATTGGCAGTTTTGCCAATGACAATTAATTTCCTATAATTTTTCACACCTTGAGATTGGCAGAATGTCTTTGTGTGTTGATATTGACAGGGGTGGATGTGAATGACAGGTTCCAAGCATTTTTTTCTGCCTACCCCCCCCCCCCCCACTACTCTTCTCACCTCCCGTACAGGGGCTTAGCCAGAACTGCAAGGGGGGGGGGGACTTTCATGAACAACCAAATAATGTAAAAATATAAATAGAATGATTTTGATTCATTGATTCATTGATTCGATGATTGATTGATTATTTTAAGAATTGCATCAAAAAATGCACTGTTTTTCGTCTCCCTCAATAACATCTTTTGAACAGAAATAATGTATGTACTAAAATGCAAAATTGTGGCGTTAACTAGGGATCTTATATGTTACAGTTTTTATTAAATGTGTTCTACAGAATTAGGACTTCGCTATGACCTTGACACTCAGATCACCCACTGTGTGAATTTCTTTGGCTTTAGTGAAGAGGTGGTCTTAATAGTTAGGTGATCTGAACGTCAATTACAGTGCACGTATATTGATACACATATATTGATGTACATATTCCTAAATTAGCAAACTACATGAGATGTTTTACTTATTGACTAATGTGCAAAGCTAATGGCATAGCTATTTATAACTTGCACTTAGTAATGGTCCGGAAAAAAGCCTATGCTAATGATAAGTGTATTAAATATGATATAATACTTAAATGTTCATCTCACGAACGTAGAGCCAAAATTAGCGCCCCAAACAAAAAACTATATTGCCCTGTGTGTCATTTTGTTATTTAGTCATGACCATAGATAGATAAATAGAGAGATAGATAGATAGATAGATAGACAGATAGATAGATAGATAGATGTATGGTGTAGCGGTTAAGCCATTTTCTGGGTAACCATGAGGTAGCAGGGTCGAATCCTGACCAATGTGGAGTACTTAGTTGGACAGATCCTCCTGCAACCACTGCCTTACCCCATTCAGATGTACTGGGGTGCATGGCGATTAGCAGTCACAGGAAAGGTATGAGGGTATGAGGTCTGAGTAAAAGCATTACGAGCTCATACAGCTTCAGTGCCCACATATATAAATGCATCGATTTTTAACCACTAAACCCCTTTTTGCTACGCCCTTGCCCTTCTCTAAATCGTTGGGTGTGTCTGGGTTTCCGAGTTCCAGTCTCTGAAACGCCCCCCCCCCCCCCCACCTTGCTCTTGGTCTGATATCATCGCTATTGATCAAAATGGCCCCCTTTTGACATAAGTGCATAATTTCATCATGGCTTCCACCACAGCTTCCGGTTCACTCAGTTTACCCAATTATCGCTCTGTTTACAATAGAAATGAAAAGACATGGAAATCATTGCCTTTACCATCCCCACTTCATCAGGGGTCCCCATAAAAGGTAGCATTCCTCATGGCGTCCAAACAAAAATGTGCATAAAGAACCCCACATAAAAAGGGTCTGACAGATTTTCCCCTTTTGTCTGTTTCCTTTCGACAAATAAAATATGAAAAAGCTGCCTCTTTTGCCAAGCAACCTAGGAAATTGAGAAAATTGACAACACTACTTTTTTAATATTATTTATTACCACTACAAACATACTGCTATAAATTCATTAGAAAAACCACCGCCAGTTCCACCCTAGTAAAGTATTCTTTCTAAAGATGCCAATTAACTTTAGATTGAATTTTACAAAGTCCAACAAAACTGCAATACAATGGTCTCTCAGATGATCAACAAACCGTCATAGACACTATTCGGCCATCCATCACTGTCAGATTTTTTAATTCCAATCACACTTTCTAAGTTCCAATTTTGCCCAAACAGCCGCTTTCCATAACTGATAGGTGCTAGAGACTGTTATTGATGAGTTCGGCACATCAGAATGGAGCTCAGAAAAAAATTGAAGCATGGGGTTTAATTCATAAATGGAAACTGATCACCTCTCTACTGAAGGGAGATTTGTAAAACAAGCTTGATTAAATTGTTTTTCTCCCTTTTTAAGGTGGTACAGGGGATAAATATCTGCAACATTTTTAAACTTTGAAAAGATTAAGTACTTCGGTACATGTCAGGCACATTTCTTTCTTTGTTTGTTTGTTTGTTTCTTTCCAATGCTAGAGACTCGGTTCGAAACACAATTTATTTTATTACCAATTTCATTGGCTCTAGGTTCATGCAATTGACATTTCTATACATTATATTTAATGCACTTCTCATTAGTGAAATGCTTTTTCCAATACACAATGTATTATGAAGTTCACTTTATCAATAGCTCCGATGTGGTGAGTTTATGTGTATGTAAATTAAGCGATAATTTAGAAATAGATAAATCCATACACTTGTACTTTATCGTACACTATGATGGTCATACAACGTGAGGTGATTTATCACACTGCCAGACAGTGACTTTCACCAAAGCATTCCAAAAAGCAGCACCACTGATTTAATGTGTCAACAAATTAACACAGGTGATTTCATTAATATAAAAAGGTGCGTTCTAAATTATTTTACTTTACAAACACAAGACAATCCCCTATTATCACCACAATTTTGCAAGTTGTGAAAACAACGGTGTGCACTCCATAAGCTTAATGAGCAACAATGCTGCAAGTCGTGCTTTTTTAATTGCAATCTTCACAGATTTCACAAATTCTGTGTAACAACAGTGTGTCTTTGAATGAAAATGGAAAAGGCAAATCATGATACTTTGAGGGGGCTTATAGTGGCTTCAAACCAAAGTTTAATGGGCATCTCCAGCACACACAGGTTGCTGTACCCCCTTTCAGATTCTTCATCTTAAAAGGGAAGCTAACAAACTGAAGGGTGGATCTTAAAAGCTGCAAATATGCAAGGCAAGAAAGCATTCAAGGACAACAGCTTAGGCAGCCTTTCCTAAGATTAATTTCACGTTCTTGGCTCCCATTAGGAAAACTGAAATTTAAGCAAGCGCCAGTGTGTGAATCATGGATAAAAAAAAAGAGAGTGCATATGAGAGTAGAATTATACAAGGTGGTCATGTATGACGTGTATATATCAACAGAATATGTGACATCATTTGAATGGTATTCTTATTATAACATAATTGTTTGTTATTATAGTTTGCATTGTCTCATCTGAATGTATCATGATTCACAGGTTCAACACCCAGTTGGGCCTGAGTTGGGGGGCTTCACTTCACGGTGCAGACATACAGTTAGTTTCATGCCTGTCAAATTAAACCTAGAAAAAGCTAGATCAAATTCTAATGTACGATGCTACCTGCCATTAAACAGAACTGTCTTGCTATAGCTGGCTACTCAAAGCTGGATCTAAAAGTACATGCAGCACCATATTTTATGATATATTAGACACATTTCTTACATTTTATTTTTTGTGCTGGTGGGTGTAAGCGGACTATAAGGAGAAGACCGAAGCAGCTGGCTTTAGCCAGTTCTGGCTACAGCCAGGAATAGGTCACTACAGCTGTCTAGATTCAACCATATTTTATGAAACTAACTGCAGGACCAAAAACTCCATCCTACTAACTCACTAAGTGTATCCTGAAAATGACATCTGGGAAGGAATGTGCATGATAAAGGTAATGTTCCGATGAGGGAAACTACCAAGAACTTCGAGCTGATCATGTCAGCAGTTTAACCACTGGACCACACAGCTGCTAAATTGCATAATCAACATTAACCAATACTGTGCAAATACGTGAATTAAAAAAAAAATGATCAGTGGCATATGATCTGAGTGAAAGCATGCATTTGTGGGTTTGTAAATATCAATATATTGAACACAAGCAGTTGCATCGATTCGACTAGAGCTATTTGAACTATAACTCTGACACTGAAATGCTCCAAGAATTCAACCAAATCAGAGGCTAAAAAGTGCCATAAACGTGTTCTACATACCTGACCAGACCTGAACGATGTTTTCATTTCGTAAGACGAATTTCAAACAAGTATAGTACGTTTGCCTGAAAAGAAGAAGAAGAAAAATGGTAAGAATGTTGTTTTGCAAAACATCCAGTGGAATGCATAAGCACAAAACACAGGCCTTTCCAGACAGTAAGCTTGTATTGCCTTCCCAGAATACAAAAGGCACTGAAAATATTGCATATGTTAAATTTTCTGTTAATTTGGGAGTGAATGGAAATGTCAAGACATGTGAAGTTCAATAGTTCTACCAAATGATGAGCCATGGCTAAAATGTCAATGCATTATATCTGACAGCCACGGGTCGTTGGTTTAAACCAACATTGTTCGGACTTTGTAGGCTGCTGTCCCGCAAAGGGTGAGAAAGGCTTGTGCTTGGACAAGTCTTGCTTGACAGTTCACTTGAATATTACATCATGCATCTAGATCATTAAGGTTATCACAAAATGAGAAAAGTTGCATTGAAAGCCATATTATCAGAACTTTGTTCAATGGCTAACTGATAAAGAAACATTCTGTGTTACAACAAAATTTCACAATCGGCCATTTCACCCTTGAAAGCCTACAGATACCTCCATAAACTCCCTCACACTTTGTATATAACCCCTATAACCAGGTATAACCTCGGAATCTAAATTAAAAACAATTTGGTCCTCTGAGCCTCATACAATCGACCTTGCAGCTCGGGCACTGGGCCTGATGGTTTGGAACATGTTCTGCAAAAGAGCTTTAATCCCCAGAGATGGCTTCCCCTTTGAAAACATGAATGTTCAAAAGAAATAGGGGACTAGAGGAAGAAGATTTATCGTTCGTAAGCAGCTAAATGTTACGTAATCACACAATAGTGTGTACTCCAAAAACCAGCTTAGTCTCAAGGCTGTCAAATATTTATGTAATGTTGGGTGTTTAAGCTGATTTTTATATTCCAGTAAAATCAAAGTGCATTATCGAAATGAAGTTGCTTGCACTACACACGTTATTCACATCTATTAGACTGTAGGTTTCATAATGACATCGCAGTGGCGGGAAAATGATAATGACAATGAAAGGAATTTATTCAGCAAAAAGTGGTAGGGTGACCCACTGAAGACAAAATGTTGTCGATGATAGTATAATATTTGAAAACCAGTGATGAGAAATTGCGAAGAAAAGTTACCTTAGATGAGCCACGGGTTTATTATTGGAGCTACGATTTTACTATGACATGATGTTTATACAATGCAGCATTTTGCCATTTTGCAGCAAATCCATACATATGCATTTCTATTCCATAAATCCTTCAGATTTCTTAGTTTTACTGCTGCTTCCTGCTACTCTGGGATACATAAAATTTCAGTTCACATTGCATGTGCACTTCACAGTTGACGCGTTTAGATTTGGATAGGAGGATTGGTTTAGCACCAGGTGGCGTGGGATAATCACAGTGTAGCAACATTCAAAAATATTATTGTGTATTCTATTTCTTAGCAATATAAAGATATTCTAGTTCTAATGATTTTGAAAAGGATAGGCCTTGAAACATAGAATTGCAACCTGTGGGTGGTCAGTTGCGAGGTGTTTACGAATAAGTAGATAGGATCACAGAACTAATGGTTAAAAAAAAATACATGTCTGACAGACAGCAAGCCCATGCCCAGACATCTGGGCAGCCCATCTGACGGGCATACAGACAGAAGGGCAAAAGGACGAAGCACAAATTCACACAGCAACAAGATAGACGACAGAGCAAAAAACGAAAAACAAAAAACAGTAAATAATAAAGCAATAGTATGCCCAGCTCATACTGGGGGCCATGTTTTTGTTGAAATAACCAAACATACATCCCAAGGGAATCGTGAAACATGATATACTACAGGAACACCCTTGGAAATCACCAACCATAACTTATTACTCCATTTATGATGTACAAAACTATTTTGCTCACACCGAGTTAGGCATTGGAAGGCATAAAACATCTATTTATGGGTTGTAAGTAACTTTTGGTAAATGTTTGTGTTGATAAAACGCATAAACCCAGACCTTGGGCCATTGGGAGAGACATGGGTCATTGGTGTATGTAAGGCCTGCTCATGACCACTGCCCTACTGCTGGATATATGTGGCCATAGCAAAATATTGTTTGTGAGCCAAGGCAAGGTTAATACCCTATGGTTCGAAATCACAACAATATTGGTCAGTAATGCCATGTAAATATAGCAAAATACATAATTAAGAAGTTTCCACTAGAGTGACACATGCATGGATACATGTCCGTAAAAAATACAGGATAGGTAAAGAAAGTTAATTTATCATAAATATGATATTAATTCATCAAGCCTTACCTTTGGGCTATTTCAGTCTGCACTCATTAGAATAGTACAGAAGGTTATATATTCCCTGATAACGCATATTTCGCTATTATTAGGTAAAATTATACTGTTAAATTACCCATTTAAAAATATAAGGCATGTCAGTAAAATTTCAAATTAGCGTCTGCAAGATCTTCAGAATGATATAGTCAAATCTAGTTCTTTCTAGTCCTCGACAAGCAATTCAGAATTGGGTTCGAAGAGGTTATCAGCTTTTATGGTTTTAATTTGGATGAGGAATAAAACGATGCACGCCCAAACTGAACCTTTAACATAATATTTAACTACATGATAGTTTAACACCTATAATAATGAAATGGGAACACAGGAGCATTAGGTTTCACACTGCCCAGTGCCCATCCTTGAAAACAAATACTGTGGTTAACCAGTTTTTTTGTGATCACCTCACCTGAACATCATCACTTTCATGTCATCACATTTCCATTCATTATCAGTTTACAACGATCACTTTACCACTGTTTATCACCTTACACGAACTAACCTGTAAATGAAAGTGATATAACCCCCATTTCAGACAAATATTCTCATTTCTGACAGACAGACAGAAAGATAGTATTTATTTTACACGTATATAAAATATTCAAAGAGATGTTTACCCTAGTTAACTCATTAATAAAATAATAACCAAAAACACATAGGCCTAACACCACCAAAAAAAAAATAAATAAATATTCTTTATAATTTTCAAAAAAATTTAAGGATGTGGATTCATGAACATGTCATGTAAATTACTCTATAAAATCGAATCTCTAGAACACAGCCATATCAAGAATGTGTCCCTGTCTTATCATAACGCATCTGTTATTTTCCTCTGGAAGCTGGTCTAAGATGCTGACTAAGTATTGAAAACGCAAAGCAATGAATGATCACTTGTGAGCTTTGGGCATGCAGCGCTGAGCTTCAGGGTGCATGGAAATGGCGTCATTTTAGAAATACTGAAAATATCTATGCGGAGGGCGTGGCTTAACTGAAAATTTTTGTGATTACAGAAAAATATCTCTGAATTAGCGATCTGCATTCGGCATTGACAGAGTATACAATACAATACAATACAATACAAGATAATACAATAGCAGAACTTAAATGACAGGGAAAAGTTATACATTCGTCATAAAGTGTATAGCAAGGCGGTCTAATGTACCCATTATTTTCATTATGATCCGCAATACTGCAAACCTGAAAAACTACACCTGACAGCTACTGACCTGTTTTTGTGCGCATCTAATATTTACAAATGGCATGTTACACAGCAATTAGGAATGATGAAAGTTGGCATGATTAATGTGTTATGTTGCCATATTTGGTGGGCTATATCATCCTTTTTTCCGGCCACACAAAACTGCATACATCTCCGGCACCGAAATTCTGATAGCCTATCAGCAAAGTGATTGTGCACGTCATTACGGCATCGCCATGCAATCTATAATGAGTGCCATAAATTCACTCACGTGGTCCCATATCTGCCATATAGAAGCAATGTATGGATGCAAGTTGATGAAATGTGTCTAAAATGTGGTTCCGATGAATTTATGTATGCAATGTACATGAACATGGATACCGTGTATATACAGTTCGTTTCATTAAAACGGCCTGTCAAATTAACCCTAGACAAAGCTAGACAACTTCTGCTATACGATGCTATCTGTCACTAAACAAAACTGTCTGTCTATAGCTAGCTACTCAAAGCCGGATCAAAAAGAAAGTACATGCAGTACCATATCAGATACATTTCATACATTTCCCATGGTTTGTTTTAGTAAGCCGACTATAGGCTAGGTGTAGACAGAAGCAGCTGGCTTTAGCCAGTTATAGCTACAACCAGGATGAGGTAGCTGCAGCTGTCTAGAGTCGACCATATTTTATAAAACTAACTGAATGTCGTATTGTATTAAGTTTCCAATGACTGTATTATGTAAATACTATGTAACAAGCAATGGGTTTTTCCAATATCCTCCCATACAATTTAGCCTCTCAGTATTTGTATTCTTTCTTTTATGTACTTAGTATTGACCGCGAAGGGTTCAGTGAATCTGGGTAAAAAGTAAGACTATAGCATTGGATGTACAACGTGGTCTGAAAGGTGCCAAACGCGTTAAATATTGAGCCATGCATTTCATTTAAATCATTCTCATTCTTTGCTAAAGGTAAATCTCCCTGACATTTTGTTATTCTTAAAAGATCTGTAGTATATATTGTACACCGTATGGCTCGTTAGGGTTGACAATATAAACGAATAACGAACAATTTCGCTTGAAATAATCGACTCATCTCGTTGTTATAGTCAATCTGTAGATTAATATTTGTAAGTCATGGGACATTAAAGACTGAGCTTCCTAATCTGCAACACGTTCGACAGTATACAATAAGTGGTGTATTTTTCCAGCCATAGCATAGACACCAAATGTCAGGCTCGATCTTCTCCTTAATCTATTGTGTCGTGATTCAAGTGCCAACCAATGCAATTTACTACGCCATAAAGACCATCATTGTTGGCTTCAATGACAGGGACATTGTGGTATCCTTCGTAAAGTGTACAACAAGGAGGTGTAATGTACCCTTTACTTTTCCATTATCTGCCAAACTAAAGTTGTAACTCTAGGTTGTATTTGTGGCATTTGCTGCTGACAACTGGAGAAAATGGACAAGGGAGAGATTTACAAGAATGCAATAAGAGGGATAACTAATGAGGTGGGGTGGCCCAGGGGTGAAGTTTACCCTTTCAGGATCACCATACCCTTGGGTGCTTCCAGTGGGGCAGTAGGCAGGGGTCAGGGGTACACACAAATAAACCACGTTCAGGACACGTGGGGACAATACAATCATCTGTGGTCACTGGTGGTCACCAGAGTTGGTCATCTGATTGTCCTGTGGTCAACTGATTAAGAGATAAAAGAGACAGGTCGCCCTGTGGAGCGAGTGTAATGGTGCCAAGAGTAAAAGGTCAACTGGCTAGCCGTCTGCTTATATCAACTTGTGTTTGCAACATACACTGAAACCTCGCCATTAAGACAACGCTGACACAAATGTACTGGTCTTATAATGAGGTGGTCTGAATTGTAAGTTGATAGCCACAGCGATAATTGGGTCTCCCGAGTGATGCATTTGGATTTCCCATCCTATGAATACTTCAGTATAAGGAATACAACACAATTAAGACCTCGAAATATTTCAGTGGCAACTTGATTCCTGACATTAAGATCACCCTAGGTTGGATGAGGGGTTACAAGTTAGGTGGTCTTAAAGCAGGGTAACAATGCATGCCTATTTCATATTAAGATACCCTGTCATTTTAAGATACCTCACAATCAAGGCCAGTCATTTTGGCACTAACGATGGTCTTAACAGTGATGTTCCACTGCATTCTGCATCCGCTGGTGTCAGGCAACTTTGCTGATTACTTCCCCATACCAGACTACAGCTTCGTGTGTCTGAGAGTGTGCTCAAAAGGTATGACCGCTGTCACGCCTCTTGTAGCCAAGTTATTAGGAAAATGGTGCAAACCAGATAGTAAAACAAGTCAAACGATCAAGCCAGTCCATATGTCTCAAACTGAGGTGAAACTTTCACCATGAAAGTGACCTAAAACTGTCTTCAGTAAATGCCAAACAAGAAAAGAAAAGAGAAAAACTGCATTGAAATAGAAAAAGGTCAATGCTGCAAAATATGAAAACGGAAATGTGACTTTTAAGGCATTTTGAATGACATTAAACGTTTTAGTTGAATCCTTTTTTATGTTGAAAACCGACCAATTTAACCATACATTCATACTGAGCTCATGATTTATGCTCACAACAGGACCATCTCGATACACAGAAGACTGCAGCATAGCTCAAACATTATGTCAGTTTTAGACTGAGCTAGACTGAGCCAGACTGAGCCAGACTGAGCTTGACTGAGCTAGAGCTACCTCCCACTAAACTAAACCATCTCACTGTAGCTGTCTATTGCAAACTATAGCTGAAGTACTCCTTGGTGACCTACATATTATACTAATTCTTGTGACCTACATATTATACTAATTCTTGTAGTTGTCTCCAGCTAGATATGTCTTGGTTCGGTTTGTTGCAGACTTCTTATAAGCAAATGCCAGAAAAATGGATACATAAGAATATTGGTTTACGTTACAGCCACTGTTAATAACTTCACTTTTCAGACCACATTGAAATTAAGACCACGAATTTGGCTTTAGAAAATGGTCTTAATCTTGAGGTACAATGGTGTACTATACTCTTATTTTCACGTAATCCATGTTATAAAATAGCCCTTTTTAATAAAGCAGTGCATATACAGTTGTAGCATTTTGAATTCTACATATTATATCATGACCATTTGGCAAATATGCAAATATTGAAGAACTATTCAATCCCAGTAGGATCATTGAATATACGCTCTACCGCCTGCGTTTTATTTAATTGCTGTTGTTGAATGTTAAATCAGAAATTTGCATGCTTAAGTTTCTAGATTAGCAAAGAAATCTGCTTAATTGTGTTATGCTGGGTTTATCGCTGAATAAAACATTTGAAAATGATGGATACCACAGGTATTAAACTATTCATGTTACTCTGCATTTTAATTGCAGCGAAATCATTCTCATCATGTCATTATGCAAATTCATTTCGTTAAATCGATTTTGAACTGGTTTTTGTGGTCTCACCTTTCATGATTTCACACCTTATGAAACCCAACTCACAAAAACAGTCTTGGTAGATTTATTGCCATCAAAAATATGTTCAACTTGATTGTTCGGGCATTGTTTCGGTTACAGCTTACCAAATGACCAATTTTCAGAGCAGTCATAATGATGAGATGATAAGACTTCAAATCCATGGAATCCACACCATATTTACCGTTTATCATATACAATGTAGCTCAGGCAGACAGTAAAATCTGGGAATTGAACTTATCAACCCATGTGAGTTGAGCAGTATACCTGCCTTGCAATCGTGCATAAGAAAATTGAAGTTTTAAGATATATATATAAGAATTAAGATATATCCGAACCATCAGTTATGCAATTGATGAATTTAATTGACGCCTACACGATAACGTCTGCCTGGAAAAATCATGTGTATTTTGTAATGAAATAAAAAAATTGATGCATAAACAATGTTTCACATAATATGCTACAATGCATGTACAACACAGTTACAAACTTGATTTGGTTGGGCGGCTTTATACCAAATAACCTCACTGTTACTGTCTGTTAGAAAAATCCCCGATACTAAATGTTCTTGCCTTATACGTAAGGTGGCTTAATAGTGAGGGTAAAATACAATGACAAAAACAGAACTAGGCCCAAAATGCAGCGATCTTTTGTTGTATTACTATGCATAGTTCATCTTGGTTTGGGAGTAAAGCTCAGCCTTCTAAAATGATAGTCAAGACTTCGGGTAGTCTACCAGCTACAGTTAAATTCAACCACTTTCTAAAGGCTGCATTGTAGCATCTACTTACAATTGCGTTGTTGAAACTAAATGTAATTAATTGTACTGAAGGCATATCAGATACATTTACTTGTCATTGGAAATTAATTTGGAATCCGTTCTCAGCACAAGTCAAACTCTGATTAAGCTCAGAGGTAACCCTGGAACATCAGTGGAATTGGTTAGCCTAAACCACTGGAGTGTGACTGGACCAGTCCACTGAATAAAGTCTCATTGGATGGAAAAAAGTTTCCAATTTGCATAACGCTTGAATGTGAAACTAAGATGCCTATCTGGCACTCTATTTGAGGCAGATGTAATGATGAGATGGTGCAATATCGGTTAAAGCCTCATTCAGATACATCAATAACTTTCTCAGTTTTTAATAAACATCCTGAAATATTGTGGACGGTCAAAAATACAAGACCTTGCTGTGTGAAACTAATGCACTTAACATACATTTTCTTTGCAAATCAAAGTACACAAAGCTAAATTTGGAACAGCCTGTGATTAGTTACACCCACGTGATGAAACGCCACCTGGTTGCCATGGCAATGACATGAGCTGAAGCCCTCACTTGGTTTCAGGATGCATTGCAGGTCATTAGAATGAGGACCATTAGGGTTCATTGGAGAACTAGAGACAAAATGTCACAACTACTATGCTTCAAATGAAGCTGGTCAAGCATCTGTTGTCAATGCGAGTTGTAACAACCATTTCAAAGTTGAATAAGTCCCTGGATCCAGATTTCCGAATATATTTCAAATCACATAGTCTATCTGCCTACAAATTAAGCTTTCATTCATAACATTTTATGTTATTCTATTAAAATAAAAAGGCACCAAAAATCACATCGTTGGATGTAATAACATTTGGGATGAGAGATTCTCAGAAATAAAATGTATTAAAGATATACACTTTTGGGTATTAAGGAGTGGCTTCAAATACAGAAATTCCACTGTTATCATGAGCCACAATTTTCGATAGGAATGCCGGAATTCTTATATAATACGTTAATAGTTTTCAAACATGATGAGACAATAGCCACGGGTCCACAATACATTCCTAACATTTATGCATGAGTTTCTGCGAGTTTGCTTGGAATTGTTCTGCTGTTTACAGATGCCTAATTCCTTCAAGATTCCTTCAGGGGTCATTGCATTGGGTCTTTGTGCCCGGTGTCATTCTTGCCAACAGGTCCAGACAGATCTTGGCTGTTTATTTCAATTCTTTCACACAAAAGGAGGCCATCAGCGTAAGATGGCATGGCCACCCTCACACCCATTGATTTCCCAATGTTCTTTTTCCTTCATTTTCCCTTTTATTTCTTTGCATTCTCATAAAAGGGCCAATGGTTGCCTTTGTGCTTCAGATGACAAGGGCATTTCAAACGCCCATTGTCAAGTAACGTGAGAAAATTGAAAGGGGAATCTGCCACCAGAGGCAAGGTCAAATGTCAAGATTCAAGGTCAAGCAGAAAAGTAAATAAATCCCTTCCGGCTCCTATCACAGCATTATGCTTTGCTTTGTTTATTTGGCCTCGTAAGTGCATTAAAGGCCACCTGTTGATTCTATCGATAAATCTGGATGAGTCATACGTGGACCAGACACCAGAACAATGAGATAATAAGAGTCCTTATAACCCATGAAATCATTGATGGTAATAATGACTTGGAGTAGTGTATGCAATGTACAGTAGATTAATACAGCCCTAGTTTCACGACTGAATCTTGTAAATTGCTGTTTTTCTGAAACTTGAAACCCCTGAATCCCATAAATAGTTGATTCTCCCATTGTTTTTCTTTTCGTCCTATTCCTACAGTACTTCCAATAAATTATTTGATGCTGATAAATATTCTTTATTAGTACTTCAATTAACTACTTTTCAATACATTTAATATCTGTACCTGCTGGACACTGACCTATAACAGTAATTGGCAGCTGGTATTCGTAGCAGTAAATACAAAAAAAAACATACTGTCTTTCCATGGTTGAGTCTATATTTGTCAAAACTATGAACAGACAGAACATCATTCTATCGCAACCTCGTGTCACATCTGTATAAAACCTCTAAAACCACATGACTTGTTCCCAAAAATGGGATTACACTATTAAAAAAAAACTTTGAGAATTTTACCAACATTGGCCACTCTTTTGTGGCATGACAAGAGTTTTAATTGTGGGATTTCATTGTAACTTATAGATTCACGATCTGTGATTCATTGCATATCGTGATTCACAAACCTGTGCCTACCACATCCATGCACACCAGGAAAAAAAAAAGCTGTGTAGAAAAATTACCCTAACCATGTTGTTGTTTCACCAAGAAATTAAACAAATTATTAAGAATAGAAAACTTTATTACAAATAACATAACTTTAAATAATTTACTTAAGATTTAATTGAAATTATTAGGATTTCTTACAATTAGGTATCTTTGTAGAACTGTTCAAGCTAGGATAAAGCCCCGTTCCCACATAGCCGAGTTACTCGTAGTCAACTCGTAGTAATAACAAAAATTACGTAACACCCAAAATTCGAGGAGTTGGCGACGAATTTTTGCGGAAAAAATGACCAGGAGTGACTCGCCGAGTTACTCGCCGAATTACTCGCCGAGTTACTCGGCGGGTTCAGCGAGCGACTCGCCGAGTACCAGGAGTGACTCGCCGAGTACCAGGAGTAACTCGCCGAGTACCAGGAGTAACTCGCCGAGTACCAGGAGTAACTCGCCGAGTACCAGGAGTAACTCGCCGGGTGAAGCAAGGTGTCTACGACAGCGACGAGTCACCCATCGAATGATAGGCCGACGCCAGCCTACCTGCATTCTCAGATGAATATCTCGCTTAATATTTGGTCTATTTTCGATCCGAAAAAACCTATGGAGTCACTATGAATTATACTACAAAACAATCTTTATTTGACGAAAATCGGACTAATATTAAGGGAGCAGTAGCTTTTTAAAGAAGCGCTCAGCTTTCTGCATTAATACAGTCTGGGCGCGGACGCTTCAGGGAGCACCAGTATAAGTAAATTAAATATAGCAAATAAAATCACAGATCAAATCACAAATACTAATTACAATATCAATATTAGATTTAAATTTTACAAAATATACACAAATTTATACTGATCATAATATCACAATAATATTCAAATTAACACAAAAAGATAAGAAAGTTATACAAATATAATCATTGCCTGGTAATTACAATTAAATATATTGCTTTTAATTAATGAAAGCAATTACATATTTTTGTAATTGTGAATGACAATCAAGACAATGTCATATTACTGTGTCATCTTTGAACAAACCATGAAATGACAGGTCAAAGAACCCCAATTTAGGCAATTAGGCAATTGACACATGTATTGAATTTGCTGTATGCTCTACACCAATTCTTTGTATCATTCAAAATGCTAATAGCAATTACTGTGTCATCTTTGAACAAACCATGAAATGACAGGTCAAAGAACCCCAATTTAGGCAATTAGGCAATTGACACATGTATTGAATTTGCTGTATGCTCTACACCCATTCTTTGTATCATTCAAAATGCTAATAGCAATTGACATAACAGTCATGGCAGTTGGCAGAATGAGTAGAAATGAATTGCAATAAAGCTCATCCAAACAATGTATATAAAATGGTCAAAAATATTGACCACACCATTCATGTCAGGGCCATACACAGAGCACCTTGCCGCCGCCAGACTACCTGCCTTCTCAGACAAATATCTCGCTTAATATTTGGTCTATTTTCAATCTGAAAATCTGTGTGGAATAAGTATGAACTCGACTATAATTCAATATTTATTTGACGAAAATCGGACTAATATTAGGGGAGCAGCAGCCTTTTAAAGTAGCGCTCAGCCTTACCTGCATTGATACAGTCCGGGCGCGGACGTCTGCGAGAGCACCACTGTTTGCCTCCGCCAACTTAGCTGCTTTCTCAGACGAATATCTCGCTTAATATTTGGTCTATTTTCAATCCGAAAACGCGTATGGAATCAGTATGATTTATACTACAATTCAGTCCTAATTTGACGAAAATCGGATTAATATAAATGGAGCAGCAGCCACCGCAAGACAACTGCCTTCTCAGACAAATATCTCGCTTAATATTCGGGTTTTTTTAAATCCGAAAATACGTATGGAATCACTATGAATTATACTACAAAACAATCTTTATTTGACGAAAATCGGACTGATATTAGAGGAGCAGCGGCCTTTTATATTATATACGACCCCCTACGCTGATGATGCATGTACTAAAGGTAGAACTCGACGAGTTACTCGGCGAGTTACTCCTACAACTCGGTGAGTTACTCCTACAACTCGCCGAGTTACTCCTCGCACTCCTGAACATCCCCCCCGAGTGTAATACGAGCGAAAATAGCGCCGAGTAACTCGCCGAGTTCGAGGAGTAACTCGGCGAGTTCGAGGAGTAACTCGGCGAGTTCGAGGAGTAACTCGGCGAGTCATGGCCGAGTTTTTGGACTCCTGGATAATTCGCCGAGTGTGCCGTGCAGCACGGCATACTCGGGAGACTCGGCAAACTCGGCTCCAAATCTCACGAGTTCGCTACGAGACTCAGGAGTTACTCGCCGAGCATCTCTCGAGTGCGAGGAGTAATCGCCGAGTTTAGTAAGAGTTGGGCCCGAGAGGCGTGTTACGTAATACTACGAGTTGACTACGAGTAACTCGGCTATGTGGGAACGGGGCTTAAGTAACTTAAAAAGAAACTAAAAAATTCAGTAATTTTATTCCCTCAAGTTTTTTTTATTTCTGTGCATGCATGCATTATTCTATGCAGCGTGAATGGCTTCATGTTGGGTAGCATCCATCCTCTGTGAAGTGCACAGTATTAATTCCACTTAAATACACATAAATATCTATTAAAAAAATTCAGGGGTCTTATAACATATGCATGAGTTGTTATAACCTTGTCCCTTGATCTGGTTTACAAATAACGATTCATTGTACATTTCATTGGAATCCTTTGGTAAAAAACACCAGTGCAAATAACACGAAGAGACACTGTTAACTGAAACACACGTACGTTGCTTAAAAGCAGTGCAAAAATACAGATGGTATACAAAGAAACACGGGCAAATATGTTTAAAATATGCAAAGCTCACTCCAAGCAAGGCTGTCTGGAAGCTTATTGAGAGGGCATATAAAGGCACACTAAAAACTCTCTTAGACTAGCTGGTATTTCTTTCTTTTCTTTTGAGAATACTTATCCTTTTAAAAAAAGTTCAACTATTATGTAGGAGAATACAGGGACCCACAGCTACAGACAGCCACATGTACAGTGTACATTAGCAAACAAAATTGAGCAAACCCCAATTACAGATCAATCCTTGTTCAGTAGTGGTTTTTGATCAGTTCAATATAACTTTAACAGTGTTTATATCCTGCCGAAGTCTTTCTGGCTGGATACTGTAGCTATGATACAAATCTAAGAGGGTGTGAGAACTTTTCTTTCTTAATTTGACTGTCTTTCGCATGAATCCGATAACTCACCCGTTTTCGGTGTGCTGTACCAAGTACTTGCCATCGACGCGGTCGATGCAAGATCGCCTGAAGGCCACCTCTCTTTGTAGGCAGGGCACAGAACCCGTGATGTCATGACACTGGACCTTGTATTTGACCTTGGCCACCAGCTGCTGTTCTTCCACCACGATTTCTAGTTGGGACTCCCACAGATCCGTGTTATCGATGTAGCGTGTTTCGGTGATCCATGTGCGGTCTTTCTCATCCGTCGACGTCGTTCGCAGGAATCCGGGGAATGAACATTGACCGGCCGTAGCACCTAGAATGAATGAAATGAAGAATGGATTAATAGAAATAAATGAAATTTCTTAAGGTTTAGGTGATCTTCACACAGGAACCCTTTTAAAACTTCAATTGCAATTCCGGGAAAGAGTAGAGTACATTGGAACCTGGCCATTGAGACCATCATTGGTGCAACTAGAAGTGATATCATGAAATGGCGGGAATACAGTTCCGTTTAAATTAGTGGTTTTAATGGCGAGATGGTGCTAAGATTGAATGGTCTCGAGACGGGTTGCACTGCATTTAGTCTAAAAAATACATTTTGCAAATTGAGGTGGTCTTGAAAATATTTAGTCTTAATTACGAGCTGTAAATGTGATCCAAACCTATTTTATCTACATACATGTAGTGGCATAATAAGCACCTAAAAACAAACTGCCCTGTTTTTCTTTTAGTAAGACTGAACATGTCAAAATCAAATCAGGAATCTTCAGGCTTACGTTAACAATGGCTCTCTTTAAATTAGTGAGACATTCCCCCAGGCAAATGAAGGAATTGATAACATGTACAATGCAATGATCCATGTACATCATTTTAATAAACTCCATCGCCCAGATTACATTTTCATTTCAGATGCCTTTATGCACTTTCTTATGATTAAGAATATTATGTCATTCATCTCACCTGTAATTAAGAACGTTTAGACCAATTACTGTCTGGCAATGAAGCACACGTGCCATTGCACATAGCTGTACTGCATTTTTGCATAATACATACTGGAGATGAAATGAGAATTTCATGAAATGCCAGGTAGAAGATATCAGTTTTTGTTGTTGTTTTATTTTCAGTTTGACACGTTAAAATATAACACAGTAATCTCCCAGAGTGAGCTAAAGTGGAGCATACAAAACTTGAAATTGAGGTCTTTATGTTATTTTTACCCAACTGCATCCTGGCTATTGCATTCACTGAGCACCTCAGCACCTCACTGAGCACCTCACCATGAAGACCAGTATCTAGCACCCTTAATGATTAGGGCCAGTTGTGTACAGTGTGATTTCATAGGTCACCGAACAAGTTATATATAAGCAACATCACACACAATACAGTGAACGACAGGAATTGAGACAGCAGTCTTTGGCCACAGATTCCACACCGATGTGTGTGTTCGCCTCATCAGGATATTTCCAGGGCAGACAGCAGCAACCTCTATGCCTCGGTGGCTGCACCATCAATGCTTGCAGAGGGGTGCACCAAGCAGAAGACCTCTGAACGGCTGTTATGCCTGTTATCATCTGTGTGTGAGGCAGGACAAAGGGGTGCATCTTGGTGAACTAGATCTGTCCGCCCCACCGTTTAACAGTAAAAGGCAGGATGATTGTGGCCCCCACTGAGCCGTGATACTCCCATGTGCACGTGGTGGCCATTAGGCACAAATTGACTCTGAGCTAACCATTTAGCTCACCTGGTTTCGCTGCCAAAAAAAATTTGCAGCAACAGGCTTGTATCTCAAGCAGAGAAATGTGTCACATTTCCACATTTCCTATATTCAGCAACTGTAATATGTCATAGATTTTCATCTCGATAAATGTATAATCCAATTCATTTCTAGTAAATCCTCCACAATCAATCATAATGCATAACATTTATTTTTACTTTTTAGTACGGTCAAATGCGATTTTACGGTATTTCTACAATGGGCCTACATTTTGTAATGATTAAATTGATAACTGATTGTAAATTATTACATTTAATTGTGCAGGCCTCATGAAGTCCAAATGAAAAGCTGGTTATCTTTTAGTGGTTGATGCACTAAACAACTGCACAGAAGGCACTGGGCCTGATAATTTGAGTATGACTCATGGTGTGGACTCCAAGCCTTCATCACCTCATCCTAATCTTGTACTCCTCGTCTAACTATTGATATTGCTAACCATTGAGACAATAAAATCCTCTGCACTGCACTACAATACAAGCATGTCTTTGTAATGTATTCCTTCATAGTTCAACACCAAACGTTGTAGGGATTATATAACTGATTGCCCAACCTTGCTGAACAGCGAACACATGACTTATAGAGTATACGAGCTGAGAATGAAAATTTGCAGTTTGCAAGCTATCTACAGCCACTAATCTAGACATAAAACTTGCTTCTAAGCGGTTTGAATGAAGGAACATATCCATCAACGTCCATTAAGCAAATTACAGGAGGCTCATTACCCAGTACGACACGAACTGGGTGGGCATGTGGTACACAGTGTGTTACTTGCCTCATGCAAATGACAGTGCTGGTCTATTGGTTAATTGGGGATGGACACCCCGTTGATTAATTACACCAGGACATTGTTATGATGTACATAATTCCACAAGGTGTAATAGCCCTTTTCTATAAGGGGAAAGTAGTGTACAAATGTAGCTGACTAACTGACTGACTGACCGCCTGACTGACTGATTGCCTGACTGACTGACTGACTGACTGACTGACTGACTGAACGACTGTTTGAATGACTGTTTGAATGACTGACTGACAGAATGCTTGTTTAATTGATATATTTTGATAATCAAATAGAACCATAAGAATATAGACAAATCTCAAAATCAAACAAGTGATCTAATCTCAATTTTGCGATTCCTGCCACTCCACAGGCACGCAATACAACATACACCCAAGTGCACACTCTCACTTTGTGACGAGGAACTTGAACTCATGACTGTAAGAGTATAGCTAGTTAGAGGTACCACCCTAACCAATGCGCCGTAAACTAAAGTCGGTTGTTTTAAACTCTTTTTAGTCCTCATAAATTTGCAGCAAAATACCGCTGGCATTGTCAGTCACATACAGCCAATAATTAAGTGCACCATTACGTCACAAAACTTCGTTTACTTGTGTATTACACCGTCGTTTCTCATTATATACATATTAATCACAAATATAGGACCGTAACTATAGGTTTGCTGGGCTGTGAGCATCATCATGTAGTGTGAATTCATTTTCAGATTATATGGAACTGTCACTTAATTGGTGATTAGGCTGAACATCTCCCTGGATTATTGCAGCAAAATCACCTGCTATACAGCCACATAGAACATGGAGCATCCATTTTCCCTGAAATTGCATTAGCCGCGTTTTCTAATTACAGACAATATTGAGTACAACGGGAAGTTGTGAAGCTCTAAAATGGCTTGTTAAGATGTGATAAAAAGACAGTAGCACCAGCTCTCCACAGACTGTTACCTACAACAAGGTAGGGGATCAATTTGGCTTGAGATCAAGTGCTTCCATGATGGCGGTTTGGGGAAAATCGATGGCCAGAAATTTAATATTTCTTGCTTCGCTGTTCTCTCATAGCGTGCAAAATTCCCTCGCTTGATTGGGTATTAGCTCATTCTCCAGCGATAATACACTATCCTAAGGTGTTGTTTGGTCGATGCCTATCCGTTTTTCATTTCTTTTTACTCAATAAACTCCAATAGCTGGAATTCTAGCCATATCTGCAAGACTTTAACCAAGAGAAAATGCCAATGGGCTTGGGATCAACTAACCCTTTATTTGCATGAGATATAATCGTTCCTATTTTGGCGTATTCTTGTCAGCAATAGTATCTTATATACTGTAGAACCTCATCATTACGTTCTTGTTTTGGTGCAACTGGTCAGAATGGTGAGGTCTTCTTATAAAGGTAAAATACAACGAATGGGGAAACTATGTCTATATGATGTATTCATAATTATTAGAAAGCCTCAACAACTATGTGGTATTAAGCTGTGGTTCCAGCATACATATGTATATACCTTATCGCTGATGTATATCATTGGTTGTTTCTTTAACCACATTTAGCATTAAACGTTTGGCACATCTTTCAGTACCACAACACATAAATACACGCCCAATTTAGCTTGAGCAATAAATATTCATAAAAAGCTGCTTTAATAGGTATTAAGTGGTGTGCAAACTGCCATATATATGCACGCTTAATTACTTGCTGAAAAAAAAGGTAATACAAAAATCGATCACTTTATTGGCAGTGTGTTAGTGTTATTTAATGTTTAAAAACTTCTCTTTGACAGTTTATTGGTGTACTCATAATAATGTTTCCATTGCATACATTTGTTTGCAGTGGGAAGAACAGAAATTTACAAGTCAAAACTGAAAGCAACACCAGACTTGAAGGCCAAAACTTCATTCAAAGTGGCAATATCATTCTCTTGAATTGCTCAGAGAATCCATACAATAAAAGACCAAATATCTGAGCGCAATTAGCCAATAAAATTAGAATGTTATTGCCCTTACTTCCTTGGTGCAATTTGCCTTCTCTTAATGTGCTGTTCGACATTATCACTCGTGTGTGATAGTGGATGATTTTATTCTGAAGAGTCTTGCTTTCTTGTTCCTATAGCAGAGAAGTGAATAGTTACATATATTTGCTGCCGCACCAACGACTTCTAGGAATTTGTCAAGGGTCGAACGTAATCTTATCAAGCACAACCGAGCGAAAAATAATAATATGTTAACAGAAAATGACATTGTGTTCAGTGGAACTCACCCTCTAAGATCACCCACTACAAAAGCAACCTCGATTTCAAGAACAATTCGCTGGATCCCAATGTTTTAATGATATTCTGAAGCTTAACAAATTTACAAGACCAGGTATAAATCAGAGGCACAAGTAATGATGAACCGAAAAGGCTGGCTACACTTTAGCATCCCGAATCTCACATTGATTGAGTTCTTTTTCGTGACTCAGGACAAGGACAGAGGGCAAGACACCACACATTTGAACAACATTCAATTGAGACACACAATACATGGTCGTTTGTGAACTAACCATGCTGTAAGAGCACAATCCAAGCCACATCATTATGCTATAGCGGAAAAAGAAGCATAACCCAGCAGACCATCGAGTAGCCAGGGAGATACGTTATACTTCCAATAGCCAAGGGAATAGTGCAAACATTTGGACAAGGGATCATCTTGGATCTGGGGCACTTCCATCCCAGATTTATACCAAGCCTACTACTGAGTGTGTGCTTTACCATTGGTAACTGGAAATACAAGACTATAGCAAGGTATCATTTTGCAGAAAAACTGTGCAGTAACAAAGATCATGAATCTGCCAAGTACTGTTATAATTAACTATGAAACTATCTAGGAAACTATCTAACTATCTATCTCTATCTATCTCTCTCTCTCTCTATCTATCGGTCTATCTGTCTGTCTATCTGTCTATCAATCTATCAATCTATCTATCTATCTATCTATCTATCTATCAATCAATCAATCAATCAATCAATCAATCAATCAATCAATCTATCTATCTATCTATCTATCTATCTATCTATCTATCTCTCTATGCGATCTGATCTGATCTGTCTTCCGTCTAGTCTATTCATCCTGTAAAATTCAAATAAAACTGAATTCCAACTTGGACCTGCCTAAAAGCCAACAAACATTCCATTTTTTGTGGCCTGCTGAATCAATTTAATCTCCAAAGTTCAATCCAGAGCAATGCGTTCAGATCAATCGGTCAATTCTGTTGTCGGGCGCTCTTTGAGGCCACAGGTGTCCCTTATCCTAGACTAGTGTGAGACAGATCAACTGCACCTGAAAAGGTTATTTCAATATTTACTTTTTTCACAGTCATTTTATTTCACTGAATCGTCACAGTGACAAGCTAAACTTTTATCACACTTGCGCGATAACGCAGATATTGATAATGCAATTGATACAGGTACATCTGGTAATCCTGCGGGTGCAGAAAAGTCAATAGTGCAAAAATGCCCAAGTGGCACAGTGGTTAAGACCGTAGGAATTCCTGTGTTCTAACATAAATTCGTTGAATATATTGTTCAATAAATATGAAAAACCACTTACTTTCAGTTGTCATAATTGTGAACAATCTGTAGCAATGTATGTTGGAATAAGAATGGATCGATGGAGCTTTGATACCAATGGTAATCCTAAACAGATTTCCAATGACTTTGGTAAAATTCTCAATTGCAACATTGGTACATTACAATAATCAGTGTACCCTAATTGTTTATGTTGATTGAGCAAACTAGGGAAATAACGGAATGAATGGTCATTTGTTTCTGTACCCCAAGTAGTTGATTTGAAATTTCCACAAGTCAGACTTCTAATTCCATTTTATACATTTACCAAAAACTCAGACATTTCTGATATATTCGTCTGACCGTGTAAAACTTACTTTAGGATCTATTGTCTGTCACCTTTACTGGGTGTGTCTCTGCTAAAGATATTATGTGTCCCATAATAAGCACCGCAAATTGATCAGAAGTATGACAATTGTCAGGATATGAAACTGTGTTAATGCACTGCATAACCTGGTGACAACTAAGTGATAGTGGTGTGACTACATTATGGTATTTAATCAATATTATTCTATTCATTGTATTGCATGGCTGCACACTATGCAATTTATTCAATTAATGGGACGGAGTTCACACGTATAGCAGGAGCACTTGAGTATATTGGGAGTTGGTTCTGACCTCCGGTTAATGGAATCCAAAGGTTGTTTTCTGCCTTATATTGCACCAAAAAGCAACATTGGTACATCACAGTAATCAGATGTACCAGTAGTGCTCTCTTTGTCAGATGGAAGGGCAGATGGGCGGTGGGTGCCACTGCCGCCTAAGTCACCAAATCCCAAGTGTTATCACAGAAAGTGGCAGCTCATCCAAATACCCCCCAACAGCCTTCACAAATATTTTGCGACATTACCCGAAACAGTAATGGATGGACGAGACAATTATACAATATTCATAGGCCGAGGCTATCTGTAAGTCTCCGGGGAAACAGACGTTTTACAGCAAGTGCTGAGTTAGAGCTCAGACCGTGACATGAAAGGCGAAAACAAACAGGATAATGGTGCACAGCCACAACTGCCTCTCACTGCCCTTAATTGACGCTTCCGAGGGCTGATTCTATCAAACCTAGTCTTTTATGGTATTATCTCGGATAATCTGGCCACTTTCATTGAGCAAATTGCAGCTGTCATAACCGCACAAACCTCATCACGTGACAGATTGCGGCGCCACCCAACGAGAAGACCTAAAAAAAGTAACGTTAGCACTCAATCCGAAGTACCACTGGAAGTGTTGTTTGGCCATTGTAGCCAACAGATGTGCCACTGTTGCCTACGCAGCACTGAGCATTGATGTTTGTATTTAACTGTATTAATGCTTAATGGAAAACTTCCGTGCCATGTTGTCTGCATCAATTGACAATAGCATGTTGCATGGAAATATGCAATATTGTCTCCACTTTGCCCTATGCACGAAAAACACTGAGCAAATGTGGATTTTATTTACATTATGTTAAATGCATGAATCAGGGAAAAGCCAAGCTTTCGGAGTGTCCAAAGTGCACCAGGACTGAACATACAGGTCAATGTTGGTGAATGCATTCCATGTTGCATCATGACATGAGTTTTGCATGAAAATATCTGGAGATATCTTCTCACATGAAAGAATAATCACATGTATACGTAACACTAAATAAACTATTGTGAAAAGCATAAACTGCGAATGTTGGATTGTAATATCAATAAAGGTTAATAGTAATGTATGCCTCCACATTTACATGGGTTCATTACACACACTGAAATAAAGTGAGATAACTTCTGTAATGGATCGTCTCAGTGCTAAAGATTTAACTCAGCGTCAGCATAGCAGTTGCTGGAGACAAAGAATTTAAGAAAATTTAAAGCATCACAGAATTTAAAAAGATACAAAGCATTACAGAATGCTAAATATAAACATTCCTTTAACTCAACTGAATTCATAAAAAAATAAAACCACATACGTGAATACTACATAAATATACATAATTATATACAATGTATATGAAAACAAAGTCTGGGTATGTAGGTAGGTACTTCATTGACATCATAGTCCATTATAAAGTTACAGTGAAATGGAAAATAGTGCCTTTAAAAATATAAAAATAGTTAAAACAGCATACAGTGTCTGATGCTTTTTGATCGCATTTGAAGTCACCATCACTTGAGGCCACCCATATGCAAATTTGACAAAACCAAAGCTCAAAGCAAACAGTGACACAGCATTGCAACCACCATTACACATCTACTCCCATCAAATGGAAAGCTTTATAGTCAATTAACCAATAGCTGAAGCATTCAATGAAAGTCGAGGCACAGAATCATTGCAATTCATGCAACACCCTGCTGGGCCTGCATGCCTTTTATCGTTTTTTGCTCTCAACCACTTTTTGTGAAAAATGACATTGGCAAATATCAAATATAGTCAATTCAATGATAATATTAGAATGCCATAACTGTGATTATTTACATACACAGTGAACCTTCTCTTTTGAGACCTAGCTTAGTGCAACATTTACTAACCTTAATGGTGAAGTGGTCTTAAAGGAGACAGTGAGAGTCGATGCCAAAATTTGTTGGTATTAATTGTGAGCTGTCTTGGAAGTGAGGAAAGTTAAACTCAGTTAAAATGACAGAGACTCCTATCTATTAAATCAGCATGTCAAATTCACTTCATTTAATAGCACTAGTGTTGTGATGAACAAATTCTACCTGTTCGAAAAAGGTGAAATTCTACACCACAATACCACTGATCCTTTCGCCTCATTTCACAAACCCCCAGTGCACTATTGTCGTCATCTTACATAAGCTAGACTTAGGTGGGCCACTGCCTTACCAACATAATACAATTAAAGCGTATAAGTAATACAATTCAGCTTCAGCTGTCTGTTAAAAGCTACCTACAATACTGATATATTCAAATCCCCTCATGACAGACATTAAATTGGAGGGAATAGGTGTAAATTGCAACACACGTGTCATTTGTAATTAAATAGCGTTTAGCAATGGTTGTTTCACGGGGTGCATGGGTTAGGGCTTGACGTCCTGTGTTTCTGCACCTGATGGGCTAATAAGGACAGGCAGGGACCATGACAATGAGATGATGGATGAAACAGCCATCCAACTTAGGCTCGACTGGGAATTGAACCCGGGACCCAGTGGTTGGAACAACAGTAGTCACAGTGCTAAGAATGTGAGATTTCCAATGTATTACAATTTAGGTGGCTCAGTTTGGTACGGCCTGTTTCGGAATGTTTGCAGCTTCTGACATATGTATAGCTCTTAATAGCTATAACTGAACGTTCTGTGTGAGATTAACTGTAGCACACCCATCAGACAATGTACTGTATGCATACCCTGGCAACCACATTGTCCCTTTGGTATATATATTTCAACTCCCCTCCAAACCACACTTGTCTGATGGATGTGTTGTGGAATGAAGGCCATCCTTGCAATCCAAACCATTTGCAAATTATTTCCCACACCACCGGGCTTTCCGCATGCTTAGAATGTTTTTGGTCCTATGAGACAGATTATGGTAGGCTGGACAGCTGGAAAAACTGCCATGTGCAATAGCGGGCTTAGAAGGGCAGGGCATTACCAGTTACATCTAAGAACGACCTTATGTATCAGGTACACAGTGGAACTTTGTTAATAAGACCATCCTTGATGCAGTGCGACCTGAATGATAGATAGTGAGGTAGTCTTAATGGTGAGGTTGGGTTACTGTCTAGTAGTGAAATGCCAGTGAGACCTACCCTTGATACCATGGCAATTATAAACACCAAATAATTTTGTAAATGTTGGGTGTCTAATGAATTGCTTTGTTCTACTGCATATATATATATATATGAAGGCAATTGCTCTAAATAAAAAAAAAGGCAGAAACTGTAGGAATGCAAATTGCAAATATTTTATAAATCTCTGGTGGAACAAAATATATTTGCAGTGACACTTGACTCTGAGCACGAGGACAGTATATAAAACAAGAATCTTTATGCTATGCACTTTTTTTTCTTCATATATATATATATATATCCAAATGTGACAATAGCCTGTAGTTTCATGAAACATGTTTAACAGGTCAAAATATTGAGCTAAATGCAGTATACCATTATTTGGGATTCTCAAACTTGGGCACTTCAAGTTCAACAGTTTCTTCACAACTTTCTTTATCAATCTCTTATCAAAGAATTATTTTGACTTTTTATGAATACAGCATAAACTAAAAAGAAAAAAAAAGGTTTCGGATAACACTCCATGATAAACAAGACAAAATTTCCTTGCCTCCATATCTCACGCTTGCATTAAAACATGCTCAAAATACAGATAGGTTTACACTACAGAAAAACATGAAGAAAAAAAAGTGCATAGCATAAAGATTCTTGTTTTATATACTGTCCTCGTGCTCAGAGTCAAGTGTCACTGCAAATATATTTTGTTCCACCTGAGATTTATAAAATATTTGCAATTTGCATTCCTACAGTTTCTGCCCTTTTTTTTATTTAGAGCAATTGCCTTCATGCTCTATCTTAAAACTTATTATTTTTTTACATGTTTCTCAAATAACGCATAAGAGCTAAACCTACATTTTGAGGAATACAGCATCCACATTTCAGTCTGAGCAACAAGGTGAGATTGTACACCTCTCTTCACCTCACTGATATTATAAACTATTCGGTAATGGGTGGTGGTATTTACCTGTCCCAGACCTGGCATTGCATCTGAAGGACTATTTGATTGATACATGTAGGTGATGCTTCCCAGTGCAATAGCTATCTGACGATCTAGGTGGTGTCTTCTGCTTGTTCCAGTGTAGGAATTGCACCAGGCGGGCCATTTGATGGGATAGTTTTGTCTGTGGGCCATCAGTCAGTAATAGAAGAAGTGAGGCAAGGTTACCCAGTCGGTCCTACACCGACATAACAAGCCTGGTGTGGAGGGAATATTGATGAGACAGAATCACATACACAAGGCCAAACGCTTGTGTGTACTTAACATAAAGAGGTGATAGAGAGCAGGTCCTTAACTGTCGAGAGGGCACATTAAAGGGGCAGGGGGTGAGACCTTAGAGCCATGTGCCCCGCTGCAGACAAGTCTGTGCTTGTTCTTTACCCTTAACAGACCTCCCTGATGGCTTCCATTGACAGCTCACATTGCCTGTGATGTGTCAAATGACTTTAGTAGTTAATTGCTTCACTGCATTCCTAACGGCCTTCAATGCACAGGTTCTTCAACCCATCCCTCCAGAGACGCCATCTCATCTGATGCAGAGTGGATATAATTAGGATGCTCTGAAAGCCATTAGAATCTCATTGCCCAGTTGAATTCTCCACCAACCGAGTTATCCCTTTCCCTGTGGATAGAATCATCTGTTATCAATTAAGCCTGATCTTTCATCAATTCTTTCCACCTAACTCCAACCACTTTACATACACGCTTCCCTTTTTTGTTTGTATTATTGCATTAGAATTCAGCACCAACCACAAAAACCCACTCAGCTGACCTTGACTAAAATGTCACCCCTAAAGGTCAATTAATCAGCAAAAACTTCAATACTCAAGAGGAAACAAAAACTGACAAGAATGATAACACCAAACTTCACTTGTTTGGTCATTAAATGGTTTTATCCAGGGATCAAAATATAAAGCATGAAATATTAATTCCATATTCTGTATTGGCATTTGAATTTATTATTCTGTTGAATTTATTCAGCTTAATTGTTTGAGTCACTGAGTGGAATCAATAAAAACATTTTACGCTATTTACATGGACATCATGGCTTTCCAGTTTTAATGGATGGTAAAACGTTCTGCCTTGGATTCGAATTCAATACCTTAGTGTTTGGCACTTTGAATGTCACTTTGAAATTGATTAATACTTAGTTGTTTCTTGTAAACAACATGGTTTTCCAGTGTCAATGGACGCTAACGTTGCCTGCCAAGGATTTGTACTCAGCCCTCTATGGTAGCGCTCTGGGCTTCCAACCGCTTGGTCCCGGGTTCGATTCTGGTCGAGCCTAAGTTGGATGGCTGTTTCATCCTTCATCTCATTGCCATGGTCTCTGCCTGTCCTAATTAGCCCAACTGGTGCAGAAATACAGGACGTAAAGCCCTAATCATACACACACACACACCATCTATGTTTGGAACTAACCTTACAAGTTACAGTCATTCATTTGCTTCACAGACAGTGTAAGAAATGTATATTATTGTTTCCTTTACTTTGATGATTGATTCTAAAATCAGTTGAACGATGTGTTGATGCCCTGATAGACTGGGTTGTTAAAAATGAGAGACTGACTGATTGCTCAACTGAATTCAAATGCTGAGTGACTTAGTGACTGGCTGACTGACTGGCTGACTGACTCACTGACTGAATGACTGACTGACTGACTGAATGACTGACTGACAGACACCAACTCACAAAGTATTCAATTTTCTGTTGACATTCATGTGCTGCCAGCAAGGTCAAAGTTAAACATGACTCTGGCTCTGTGCACTCTATAATCTGCTTCCAGTTTACTACAATATACGACCTCTAGGTGTCTCTTGGGCTTTCAACTTTCATACAATACAATCACGAAGGTGGAGTGATGTTAAGAAGATTGCCTAGCCACGGAAATGAGTTGATGGAAAAAATCCCTGCCACCAAAAAGACACTTCTCCCGTTCTCATTTACAGAGAGCCCATCACCAGCCCTAATCCCCAATCCGATATTCTATCTGCAAATTCAGATGAATTTGTCAACTGCATCAAATATCTTGATCCCTCCCTTTGTTTCAAATGAGCTTGCCCATGATTCATGACACCTCTGCCAGTTTTCTGGGTGAACATGTCTCTCCTAATTCCTTTTCATGTCTAAATCCATGATTCTTGTCAGGGGCTTCCCTGTTGCTTGTCATGTAATTGGGACAGACCTACCATGAAAGGTAAATACGAGCCTAAAGCAGGAACAAACAATTTATAACATGGGCAAAGAATAAAATGTCAGAAAAATATGTTGCTGCAGTTATTGTTGAACAGCATTCCAAATAGAAAAATAAAAACCATTGCACGTAACCATTTAGACCATACATGACTAAAAATGGAATAACATATGTTTCAAACAAAATATAATTCGGAAATAGAATCTTGCCTTTACCTAACCGATATGTTGACCCAATCATGATTCCCACAAAGGTATTTTGATTCCTCTGAATTAGAAGGCAGATGTCCAACCAACTGACCTAACCAGTACTTGGCTGAATTGTCGCTCTCTGATACTAGCCATTTCTAAGTACTGAACAATTCAATGATACCTTGCATAATTTAAGTTGTTTCAACTCAATAACTGTCCTTTGTTAAGTTTACCTAATTTGAATGACCTGACTTGGTTGGACACCTTGGAACTGGCTGGTCAACCTTAATCATTTAGGTCTGCTCAATGAGCCAGGTTTAGAGTATGGTAGGAAAAAGACCCCAGATTAAACGTTAAAAATACTTCAGACTTGTAGACTAATGAGGCATGCTTTCTTGTAGCTAGGCAAACAAGCTGTTTTAATGAAAATGATAGAGAGTTCTCAAAGAAGATTTGCTTTCATTTTCTTCTTTCTGAACTCCTTTTGTTCATCATAACATCTTTGAGTGTATGATCATTAGTGAGTTATCACATGATAAAAGATGCTGTGTTTAAGGCTGAAAGGTTCCTCAACAATATTGGTTGGTAAAAAAAACGTTAATTCAACGTTTACATATACAAATTTGTGATGAATTAGCCGCATATTTTCTAGGGATTGTTAGGGTTAAATGAATTCTAGACTGAATAACCTACCATTACAGGAGAAATAATACAACTTGTTCATTCTAGAGATATTCAACACTGGGGATATTTTGCTCACAAAACTTTAGGAATATATGAGGCTTCAGTACAAAATTCGCTGCATTCCGTTGTTTATACAGTAGTTAAAATTAACAACTTCACTGGTGATTTGGTTCTAATTGCTGTATTATACAAAAATGGTAAGATAAAATAGGGCTCTATTCGATAGTCTTAAAAAGTGTCTGATTAATGAGATTGTTTTACAGCATCATAGCATTACCCTGTAGTGCCTGTGTACATAACCTATTGTGCTAGTCCAGCAATGTTGAAAGTCTTTACCCAGTAAAAATCGTTTCATGACCCAAATCAGAATTGTTAGGTTCACCATCGCTGCATTTGGCCTCAGCCTTGAAGCAAGCTGTAAGGCCCTGGAGGGGGGGGGGGCATGGGGGGTTCTAAGGTCCCCATTATCGCATTTGGCTTGGAGAGGTGACAGGGTGATAAGGGACTTGGATCCTTGAGAGATCACAGAAGCAATAAAAGGCTTGGACAGAAAGACCCCGGATTGTGAACCAGCAGAAGGTCTTTGTTTCCAGTGAATGATTAAGAGACAAAATGACGTCCTGCTGGGGCACAAAAGCCCAGGTAGAGAGACCTGGAGCATGAGGCAGCCCCAGGTTGAGAGTAAGTGCTGCCCCAGCAGTCTGTGTAGGTCACCTGCTGTTAGAAGTATCAAGGCCCGTCACCCATTCAACCAGTAGTATTTCTCCATTTACTACAGAAGAGTTCAAAAGGCCCCATGCCAAGCCGAATCATGCAATGCCATGGCTTATTCAGCAGGCAAGTAATGAAGAATCATGTCTATGAAAAAAAGTAGTAGTAGTAGTAGTAGTAGTAGTAGTAGTACTAGTTGTAGTAGTAGTACTAGTTGTAGTAGTTGTAGTAGTTGTAGTAGTTGTAGCAGTTGTAGTACTAGTAAGTATTCCGTAGTAGTAGTTAATAGTAAGTAGTAGTAGTAGTAGTAGTTGCAGTAGTTGTACGCAGTTGTAGTAGTAGTAGTAGTAGAAGTAGTAGTAGTACTACCAACCAAAAATGGCTTACATTTGCAATATAAATTGCTGTGTTTAAACACAATCAATATTTATGCTTGAGTTGTTCTTCAAAAAATGTCGTGAACCCAGCCATGTTTATTGCATACAAAAAGCTCCAAAGGCCATTACAGTATGTCACCAGTGAGACAATAAAGTCATGTTCACAAAAATGATGTTGCGAGGCTAATTACCTTTACTTTACTTCAAGTCGCTTTTCTGAAGCAACATTCTGTGAACATGTTTATGGTGCAATTGTAGCTTTCAGAGCTTAGTGAGAGAAATTGCTGCTGCATCAAGTTTACCTTAAAGACATTCTTTTGAAAAAAGTTGGTTTCTGACAATGACAAGAGCACTTTGAGCATCACAGCAAACAAGCAGCTGCAGCAGCAGCAGCAGCAGTAGCATCAGTAGCATCAGTAGCATCAGCAGCATGTGCAAGATGGGGAGATGCTGTCAAAGATGGGATGGGGGGCTTTTAACATCTCAAAATCCTTCAGATGTGGTTGTATCTGCAGCTGGGGGGATGAGAGGAGATTAGGGGCGTGTTGCAGTTTCAGGGAATGACCAAGTGCAGGGTGCTTGGATAAGTGGGACTCAGGGTGGGGTGAAAAGTTTCGAGTGGGGCAGACAAGAAAGCTGAAAGTGAGATCTGTCCGGGTGCAGAACTCTACTGTTGCAAAAACTGAGACCAATACAGAAGAACCCGGCTTAGCACCACCTCGCTATTAGGAGAACCTTGCCATTTAGAGTACTCATTTTAAGCCAGAGTGTATTCTAAATATTGTATTTTGTCTCTCTATTGAGACCATCACGACATTAGGACCAGCAAATGAGTACCAAAGGTGGTTTTGACGAGGGTGTTTAACTGTGCAGAAATTGTCGCGACTATGACTCAACTGAAGGACACTGTATTTTCTGGTATGTCATTAGCTGGGGCATATTTTTGGTTTTGTTTTGTTTAATCTCTTCTGAGTAGTGACAGACCACATGGAAATCGCCGTTAGATGCAGAAGTAATGAAGATATGAAAAGACCATTCAGAGGTCGATATCGGGTTGCAATGCCTCTGTACAGAAAATTACTTATCACTCCCAAGTTCAGTTTCTTGTGAACAACCTCCAGTTGAAACAAATAAGGTCCAAGTCAGGAATCGAATTCAGGTCAATTAAACCAGACGACTCACACCTCAACCACCAGGCCAAACAGCTGCAAATTAATCCGGCTCAGAGAATTGGTCAAATTAATGTTAATCACACCAGACCTGGACAGTTTGCTCAGTAAAATATGCTTGAATCTATGTGCAGCTGCATGAGCGATTACTCATATTGCACCAGAACAACATTCATGGAACAATTCCATGACAACTAAGAAGTACAGGTCACCGCATGACAAGGTTGCTGAATTTAAAACTCTAATATTAATATTATAATACCTGCAAACGACTGGGTCACAATTAAGGCCAAAAACTGTTCCCAATAGAGGCTAGGCCATGAAGAGAGAGCGATCTTACATTGCCTAGTCTTGTACAACATGATAAAAGTTTTACGATCAACTGTACTGGTGATAGACCAAATAAGCAGCAAGTACGTGGCAAAAGATCCAGTGAAACTGACATTGTTATTGGCTACACAAATTCATCATTTGATACATGATATTGGAATACAAGTCCTTGGAGTGGGTGAGACATGGCTTGATGATACCATTAAAGACAGTGAAATCGCCTTAGAAAGTTATTCTGTGATACGTAAAGACCGGAACAGACATGGAGGTGGTGTGATGTTTTATATAAGTGACAGATTGTCTTATAACCAAGTGAATATTGCTGATGATGATGTCGAGTGTGTATGGCTTAACCTTGAAATAAACAATAGGAAATATATTGTTGGAAATATCTGTAGAACACCCAGAAGTTATACTGCTTATCATGATCAAATGCTGGACCTAATTGAACAGGTTGTGAGTTTATCTGAAAATGTAGTTCTTCTGGGGGATTTAAACTATGACTATAAGTTGGATACTACACTGGCCACTAATCCAGTCCATGGCATAGAAACTATGTTTGACATGAAGCAACTGGTCAAAACACCTACACGAATAACGACTACCTCTTCAACACTACTTGATGTAATATTGTCCAGTGTGCCAAATGATCATGGTGCCACAAAGGTATTACCTGTCTCCATGAGTGATCATTTCCCGGTAATACACAACCTTAAGATCACGTAATAAGTTGAAAGCTGCTCACAATACAGTTCGCTTCAGAGACTATAAACACTTCGAGGTCAATGACTTCTTAAATGACCTGGTAACCAAACTACAACAAGACTCTGTGACTCAACAAACAATCAAGCAACACATGATCCTGAGCAACTGTGGGAACAATTCAAGACAACATTCCTGGAAGTATCTGAGAAACATTCACCAATGAAGTCAATGCGACTGAAGAATCGATACTGCCCATGGATGACTAAAGACATTATTAATTTGATGTATAAAAGAGACTATTTGCATAAAAAGGCTGTTCGTTCTAAATGTTTAAATACTTGGAATGCATGTAAGAGTCTAAGAAATGAGGTCACTTTAAAGATAAAGTCTGAAAAATGCATATATTTTGAGAATGAATTATGTAATAATGTTAATGACCCTAAACAATTCTGGAAAAAGATTAACAATCTAACTGGTAAAAATATACATGAAACAGCTCCTAAAGATATAAGTTCTCAAGGTTTTAATGATTACTTTGCTAATATTGGACATACTGTGGTGAATGAAAATACGAATTGTTATAGAAATCAACCACTAAAGTGGAAAAATCCTCCATGTGTCCATAGATTCACATTTAGCCAATGTGATACTTCTGGTGTTATCAAAATTATCAAAGTCTTTTGGTTCAGATTCCTCAAATGATGTATTGGGTTTTGATAATAAGCTTTTGCACATTTCTTGTAATATAATTGCACCTGTCATTGTCAAGATTATAAATGCATCCCTGTTTAGTTCAAAATTACCATGTGACTGGAAATGTTCTAGATTGACACCTGTCTTCAAGGGCAAAGGCTCAAAAGATGATAAAAATAACTACAGACCAATAAGTGTCATTGGCCACACAGCTAAAGTGGTTGAAAAAGTTGTACAAAGACAATTGCTGCAATATTTGTTATCTCATAATCTCATTGTCATTGATCAGTCTGCTTACAGACCAATGCATAACACTTAGACTGCAATGCACAGGGTAGTAGATTCGTGGAATGATAATATGTGTGATGGTTTAGTAACAGGCATTTGTCTTTTGGATATCAGAAAATGTTTTGATACAATTGATCATCAATTACTTAAGGAAAAGTTTGGTTTTTATGGTATCTCTGATATTGTGTATGAGTGGTTCTCAGACTATCTGGATGACAGATCTCAAGTTGTTTTTCATAATCAAGAACTGTCACAAATGAAAAATGTTACTATTGGTGTCTCCCAAGGATCAGTGCTCGGACCAATATTGTTTATGTTATTTGTTAATGATATCATGCAAAATTCAAATGTGGGAGTATGCAATCTATATGCTGATGACACAATTGTTTATTGTCATGGTAACTCTGTGAAGGAAGTTGAAGGAAAGTTACAATTGTGTAACTCAGTTGAACGATTGGTACAAAAACAACAAACTGCGTGTTAATATATTTAAACTATGTTGAATGTGCTAACTATCTTGGCATGAGGATTGATAATCACTTATTATGGGATGAGTATGTTAACAAACTTTGTGGTAATGTTTAGCCCAATTGAATAGATTACGCAGACTGAAAGGTATTGTGTCATCTCAAGTTATGTGTAAAATATATTCAACAGCAGTTCAGCCATGTATCGATTATGCAATAAGTGTTTGGGGTCAAACAAGTAATTATAATATTAGTAAGATACAGAGGTTACAGAATTATGCTGCAAGGTTGGTTACTAATGACTTTGATTATGTGAACTCAAGAGGTCTTGATATTGTAAAAAGCTTAAAATGGATGAATGTCAAACAAAGATGTCACTCACTCTGATGTTTAAGTGCATACATGGGATGGCCCCTACCTATTTATTTGACAATATTGTAATGAACTGTGATGTTAATGGTATCAATACCAGAAGCCACCCCATGAATGTATGTGTGCCACATGTATCTAGTCGGTTTGCTGAGAGGTCGTTTGGTTATGTTGGCGCTATCTCATGGAATTTGTTGCCATCAAGTTTAAAGGATGTAAACAACCTGATTGGTTTTAAATATGCCTTGAAACGCCACATTTTATTTCAATTATTTTATGAATTTTACTTTTATATATTTCTGTTTTTATATGCCTTTTGTTTTAAATGTTTTTTTTATACTATATTCACGGTACTATATAACATATTGTTTTTATGGGCCATCTGCAAAAGCTGTGCTGATGATGCAACCCATGTAAAATATATTGGAATAAATAATATGTTTGCTCAGCCACTTTGACAGTTTTGCACTCCCCCAGACTTACTCATAGTTTGGTACAAAAAAAAATTGTTTTGGAATTTAACAGGATCCAGATTAATTAACTCCGTACGATTTTCTGCATCCGTCATCATATCATCCCAATATGATATGATTACGGATGCAGAAAATCGTACGGCGTAATACTAAATTTTATATATCTGAGCACTCCAAGGTCATCGCTCATGAAGCTTCTGTACAAAAACCAGCAAAATCTCTTATTTCATCTGCATAAAATTAATCAAGCAAAGACATCTTCAGTAGTGTGCATTTGTGAAACAAACCTAAATGTAAGCCGACAACTCTGACTTATTTAAACTATCTACACTGCTTTTCAAATTACACTAAGTATCAAATCTTAAATTGAATTTTTTTTTATATAAGTGACCTTACTGCACCGTGCCATTGTCAGCGAAAAAAGATTACCTGCATTCTGCTCCAAACATACTTTCATTTAATACAGAATCTGTTTACAGTGAAATAATTAGACTTCATAACTTCAGGCATGTTTTAATATCAGATAAGAGTCTGTAAATTGCAAAAACAACACATCCTTCATGACCTTTTAAGGGTGACATCACCTAGTGTAGTCCTGACTAGGATCCATAATAAATGTCCACTCGTTTGTTGGGCATATTTTGCCACAAATGGCATGGAGCAGCACAAAATGGACCGTCATTTTCTCAATATGTCGAATCCCAAATTTCTAGCTGATAAATACAGTTCTGGGAACCATATAACCAGAATTTTGCTATACCCTCTATTGTAATTTCTGCTGCTTCTTTGCGACCATAACAAATGGATGTAATGGTGAAAAAGTGGCCAAAAAACTTCATGTAAAAATAAGACCAAAAATCAAGTTGACATTTATTTTGGCATACACTTTAGAAAAAGACATTTTTGGTTCCAGTTAAGAGTAAAAAAAAATGACGCTGCTTACATATTTGAGAAGCGAATGACCATTTACATTAGAGGTGACGCAAAGGACGCCCTAAAAGACCTCCGAGACGTGCCCTATGACGCTGTAACGGCCGTCTTGTAGCGGGGCACGCCCCTTGCTCTCAGAATAATGTGATCATGGCCCCACCTGGTCTGACCCCCCATCAATAAGCTCTGTCATCTATTTCGCAAATGGAAATGCTAGAAGCCGATTGAATTGTCAAAAATGGTATTCAGCCGAACCTTTCCTATAGATTTATTCAGTATTACAACTGCTTCAAAATTGAGAACACTAGGTTTCAAACCTTTCTATAAAAAGTTGTACATGCAGTCTGAGATAGGACCAAGTCCTTTCTGATTTTGATTTTGATTTTTTCAGAAAAGAAATCACTGATGGAGTGTTCAATTGGCCAATGTGCAGTGCTGTACATGGCCAAATGTGCCACGTGCGTTTTCCATGACAAGGATAAACGCATGGAAAACGCATGGTTTTTGCGTAATTATAATGAGGTGAAAACAATGCATTTTCCATGCGTATAACAAATGCATGGAAAACGCACTTGCAACATTTGGCCATGTATAATGATAAAAAAGTAAAGTTTTTGAGAAGTTCTTTAGGCCTTACCTTGTCGACATGTTTAAAGAGCATGATGCATATAAACATTGTAACATGCCTTAGAGCATTTTGTTGAATAGCATACGTGTCTCTCTGACACAATCATGGCAATAATAGAATCGTGCATTTCTGTGCATTTGAAACCTCGTACTTTTAATCTTTGTGTGGAACAATTAATGCCTTTTGCTGGCTGCAGACAGAGGTTCACTAAAAAATACGAATTTTAGGCTTTTGAGTCCACTCTATGTTATACGTCATCCCAATCATTATTTAATGAGCATTATTGTCTCATTTTACCGATGAGTATGTTGTCGAAGGCAGCAGACTAAAAAACGGAACCAGGGAACCCTGAGAGACTAAAACACACCTGAACCACTGCGCCACCCAACAACAACTGTGTCGAAAAAAGAACGTGCAACACCATCTACAAAGAACAAGTTGGCAGTATATATCTCCAGTCGATCCTGTGGCATTAGGTTACCAAGCATCTATTCTGTATGACCCCTAAATCACTTCTTCCAAACAGCTATATGGCCCAACATTATTTTTGCCTTACATCAGGCCAAATTCCTTTGGGAATCCAACATTCTTTTGGGGCTTGCAGAGTCAATTTCACCTCTTGGTTGAGGCTTAATTTGATTCAGCCTTCTGCTTTCCAGGTTCTTTTGATATTTCTCCGTTTTGTTATGGTCTATGGCCTAATATATATGCTTCGTTTTAAGACCAAAAAAAAGGTTACTCCAGCAGCCTGTTGTGTGTCACTTGCAAAGGCATTAAAAATATGCCAAAATATGATATCATATAGAAATAGCAATAAGCTACAAAGCAGAAATGACAACCTGTATGAAGATATTTCTGGACGTATGTGCTGACAAATGACATAAATGAGCAACAAAAATAAATACATTTCAGTTTAAAGTGCTATAAGGTAAGACCAGCTACTACATGGCCAATTGTGCCACGTGCGTTTTCCATGAGTTCGGATAAACGCATGGTTTTTGCCTCATTATAATTAGCTAAAAACCATGCGTTGTCCATGCGTTTATCCTTCTAGAGTTGGCAAAAGCTTCCATGAAATATAGAAATTCACTGACTTGATTTTGTTCTATTGATATCATCAAATAAATTATCAGCAACTCTGTTTAGATGCCCTAAAAGGGGTCTTAAGATTTAGGTGTCTTTATATCAGGTATTCCAACTTGTGGGGTTCACTCCATATCTTTCAAAGCATTGTTTAGATTTAGCAAAAACAGTTAAAATCACTCCATTGTATACGCCATAGCATTTGGCACGGATGGTTGAAATAGATTTACACTTTTTTGCGGTGGGTCTGTTTTTGTAGTAACCGATAGGGCATCTCTCCAGTCGCCAATTATGCATGTAATAGTCTGATAGGTCCACCATTCATTGATTGCATTTAATTTCCCCAGTGCACTATCTTGCTCAAACACTGACGTTTTTACCGATTGTGCACAAACAAAAGCCCTTCGACTTTTCAGCTAGGAGATCAAATATCCAAGCTTCTAGTCTAACCGTCATATCATTGGGATCAGATTATTTTTTCCCTCCTCTTTTTATCCAGTGAAATGTCAATGCTTCATCAATTTTGATAGCCTTGCCAATATTAATGTGTGTCAGGGAATGTTAATGTGTCCAAATGGACGATAATTGAGGAGGGCCCACCATTGACTTTTACGTCACTGACTGGAGAGTTCCACTAACATAAATTGCAGGTATTACAGATTTGTGTCACACGATTCGAATGCAATGACACGAAGAAGAACCAATAAGAAAAATGCTGGTGTTGTATTCTGGCACCATACTCTCAATGGTATTATTGTGGCTAGGTCTCGTGTGATAATGGTATGGATAATTCATTTTTCAGGTTATTCATACGAATGCAGACACAACAAACCTCCGCTAAATCAAATAGAACATCTGATTTGTCCTAATTAGGCACTGCTGCAATGCAATTTAGATTTAAACATGTTAAATGTTTGTACACAGAATTGACTCAGTATAAGGGCATTTTTCTGGTGAGATATTGTGCTTCAACAGTATAGCCCAAATTTAACGTTAATCTAGATGACTTGAACTAAAAGTATCAAGGTCTATAGACTCTATACTAGCTGATAAGTATCAACTGAGAACTAAATGTACCGCCAACAGCCAATGTCGTTAAAAAGCATGTCGCAGACATTATTGTTGGTGAGACAGGTCAAATTTCATTATGAAAACTTATATGTACGTAAAACGTGTTATACAATGACATTCATGGTGTATGAAAAATGCAATTGCTTTTATATACAAATAAATACAACTGACAAATTTGGATGAAACCATAAAAAAAAATATGTCTAGCTTGATTTTTACAGACATGGCTGAAACATACAATGTATGCAACTGAATTAAAATAATACTAATAACTCACTAAGTTAAAAAGATCACTTCATACTGGAACGAACTAGTAAGTATTTTTATCTGGAGACATTTTTATGTTGCTGGCAAAGGAGCCACCACTAGCAAAGAAATAATTCAACAGAAATAACACTAATCATATAAAAGATAAAAAACAAATAAGAGACGAGATTGTGAAATTATTCAACATTTCAGTGATTACGATTAGAAATATATTCAGTTTATTGGATATTGTGATTTTGGCTTGAAACATAACTGATATGGCCACAGAAAGCTACCTGAACATTGTCACAGTGTGTGAGGGCAGTGAGGCATTGCTAGCTGAATATGACAGCAGCAAATAATCATGTGCAATGTTTAGGCTGCTCTGGTGTCCTGTGCCATGAAGGCAATATGTGATAAGTCCAGCCCAATCTATGACATTGATCCATAAGCCAATGGCGGTGTTGAACAGGGACCGGGGCTGCCAATCTATTTGGTTTGGTGATGAACATCTGATCTGTTGTTGATGCATGAAATCAAACAGGGTTTAATATAGGCACCAACCATCACATAATGGTGAGAGGGGCACTTGCATAGGGTGGGCTGTATTGTGCAGGGCAGGGCAGGGCAGGGCAGGGCAGTACTCTGCTCTGCTCTGAAGGGAATGTGCAGTGCACCAGCAGCCCAGGACCGCCATGATGTCATTCGCTAATGGGAGATAATATGAAGAGAGGACGGAGTAACCCAAGGGACACCTATGTCAACAAGCGTATAGAGGAGGCAAGCACGACCACCTTTCCAAAACCACATTTCATAGATCAACAGCCTGGAGAGTATTGGATGTGACAAAGCCCAGAGAGCCTCACAATGAAAGCTCTTGCCTTTGACACGTGTATATCTGCAGAGGCCAGCAGTTTTCCTGCGTGTTACCCTCTCCAAACATGCACTAGAACAGTGCTCTTTGTTCAATTGTTAAACCCTGACACCATTTGTGTCAGTATGAGCCACATACACTCCATGTAATGTACATATCAGAAAGGCATGATGAATGGAAAAGAAGACCTCTAAAATATCACAAGGAGTCACGATCTTTCTAATTTCAAGAGCAAGAGCAATGGGGGGAAATATCTGACATGGAAGTTGTCATGGATACACCTGTTTTCTTCCGCCCCACCTTTTTTTTTTACCTGGATTGTGCTGATCATTTAATAGCTGGGATAGGACTCATTTTACATGACAAGGTAAATGTCACCAGGACAAAATCTTTTACAAAGAAGCATGCCATGTGGAACTTCAGAGTTGTCTCACATGTGAAGCAATTTAAAAGATAAAACAGAAGCTCTTAACAAGGAACAACAATTTTTCTAAATCTCTGTTATTATAGATTCAATTGTGTATTTTCTGGCATCATACCAATGGGTCAATTACTACTTAAATGTCATGACATCTTACCTATTCCAACTGGTAAAACATACTCATGTTAGCATAAATTTTCTTTGGCCAAAACATGACATTTGATGGTGCATACCTGTTGTAATTCAACTTCCTCCATCTTTTGTTGGTCTCGACGTTTTTCAGACATAAAACAGACAAATGACAGCCAAGAAATTTTTACTACGCGCACTGGATCATATATGTTATCATAAAAATATAAACAATACTTACAAAATAGATCGTTTTTTGTCTGGAAAATAATATCTTGGTTGTTTTTTTTGTGAGCTTTTTAACATAAACTAGACCATGACTTGTTCAGAGGTAGACCAACAACGCCCTAAGACTAACAAAACACTTGCCCATTGGTGTTGCTAATGCAATGACACATTCATGTATTTCCCTTGTGATGAATTATTTACAATGCAATTGGCCCAGCTAGATGAGCCACATCAATGCAATGTAAAGGGAAAAGGTACAAAAGAAGAGATATCGGAAGGAGAGGAGAAAAAAACCTGTCATCCTGATTCTATTTGTCAGAATGCACTAGCTATTGCACATCAGATAGATCGCTCTATTAAATTGGCCCCGCTCAGATAAAACAGCCTATAAATCAGAGGATATATTTCTATCAGCATTGGCCCCTCTGTGCTCTCAGATGTCAGTTGGAGACCTAATTGCAATACCATGTACAGATAATGCACAAAGATTTCAGCATACTGCGAAAACAAACTCCTTTTTTGAAATATTGCCCAAACAAACACGAAGGAGTGGGTAGGCGCTGGAGCATGAGAGGTGTTCCATGTCGAACAACACAACCTGGTTTTGTTGCAAAGAGGCCCCAGTCTCCCAGCCACCAATCCCAGCTCTGTTTCCTTAATGACATCATTGATGATTTCGTTATGCCAAACGTTCTTTCATAAGCTAACCCGATTATGCCGTTTACCGTTATATGATTTGACATACATGATGGAGGCAGCAGTCGACAATTACTTGCAATTGAATCATTTATGAAAGGAAAAAGCAGCAAGTTGTCGACGCAATGACTTGCAAAATATAATATTAAAGATGGCTGTGGCAACTCAAGCTGAGGGCCGATGGGATAGAGATAATGACTAGCTCTAAAGGTTTTGGATTCGATTTATAAGCTGCTTCTGTGCTTGGCACTTTACAGGACTAGTTCTGTTTATATATTTTGTGGCAAGAAACAGGTCATTGAGGAATGCTACATAAATCGATCTATCGATCTATCTATCCATCTATCAATATATCTATCAACCAATATATCAATCAATCTATCAATCGATCTATCCATTCCATCTAACCATCCATCCATCTATACATTTATCCATCTATCCATCTATGATCTACATCTATATACATAGAGCATGCATTTTCCGTCGACCGTAGTTTGAAATTCTCCGGTTCACTTCATTCAAAATATAATTCTTGGCATTGGAAATCTATCACAGGTAGAATCATAAGAAACTCCTTCAGTTTAAATCTAGACGTTATGATGGAAAGGTTCATGTTTGAATCACTGCTGATTAAGAGAAAAACTAGTGACACAATAAACTCTATCTGTACAATTCATTCCGTCTCTATGCTTCTCTTGATTAAAACGTTTCCAATTAAGCAATGGTTGAAGTTGGGAGAATTCAGACTGCTTCTGGAAGTTTATTAATGAAAGCATTCCTGAGGCTTCCGAATGGCAGGGGACTGATAGCAGCAGCCAGAAAACAAGGTTGCCAACATTGAATTATTATTTTTTCTGCAGCTTATTCTTGTGCTCTTAATGTTGACAGTTCCATTTCATTCAAGCATTATTAAAACGATAACTAAATTTCTGCATGCTGGTACCATGTCTGGGCAACCTTGTAAAATTTAATCAGAACGTTGCATTACCACAAAAACTCAAACGCGCCACCTTGAAGAGTCCCTCAGTGATGTAATACACTATTAGAGCCTCGTTATGGAAACAAAGCTGCCTGTCCTATTGTTCCATTGACAGTGACACATTTGAAATCTCTTTTGCAGAGGCTCAGTCATAAGATAAAAGCCTTTACTCCTTTCGAAGAATTGCTCCATAGTCGGATTTTACTGAGAGGACGACTTGGCCTCCACATCATCAGATGAAGCAAAACAGATATGACAAAGGCAAGAACATCTATGTTGAAAAATAGCATGGGTATATATAGCATCACAAATTGTGAAGCCAACATATTCGGAATTTTCAATGTCAATAAAAATAAGAAATATACTATGGTACTTGTTATTTATGATGTTGGTTTACTCTCTTTATAAACAGAACGAATCGCGTGACATTTCACAAGCAATTTGCTCATTCCAAGAAAATTTACATTAGATTCCAAATGACTGAATAACATAAATCAACGAGTTTCTGAAATACATGCTTTACTCATATTTCTTCTTCACTTTAACCTATTTTTGCCAATTGAAATGTGGTCAACTTCATTGATATTTTGCAGCATTTTGAAACCTGTGTCCTGACTTTCAGGCATCGTCAGTGCAAATTCGGAGAGTGACAAGAAATGATTTCATATAACATCGATTCATTTTGAGCGATGGGCAGACTCCAATCGACTAACCATTAGTGTATGAATTGAAAGTAACCACATTAAACTTTCCATATACACTATAATTCTATGACTCATTTCGGCTATTACCATATGCTGAAATAACAGGAGTTTTTGACCACACACACAGATGTGGGTCAGCGGATGTTTCAGAAGTTTCCCATCAGTCTGATGTGAGGGCAAAGCCAGCACCCTTGAGCAACCCCAGTGACAGTTACAGCCTCCTAATATGTATGCCATGAACCGCGGTGGATTCAAAGTAGATTGGAGTTTATAGGATTGTCGACAGACTCTCACCACTCGATCATGAGCAAACAGTCTGTCAGAAGGTGTGGACGGATAACGCAAACATCGTCTGGAATTCTGGGCACGAAAGTCACTGGGCATCCGTCAGCCACAAGGATTCTCTTAATCCAAAACTCCAGCCAAACATTAACCACCGGGTGATTCTCTTTTGCTACACCAAAGTCAGATTGAGCTGTGCTGTGTGGGGTTTTCAATACCTTTATACAGATAATCGTGATATTAAAGTATACATGGCCAAATGTGCCATGTGCATTTTCCAATGTGTTTGGATAAACGCATGGAAAACGCATGGTTTCCCCCTCATTATAATTAGGCAAAAACAATGCGTTTATCCTTCTCATGGAAAACGCACTTGGCACATTTGGTCATGTGGTATTTATCTCTCTGCTGCATGGTATTGTGCAATGACGGATTATTACCAATATCAATAAGCTTTTATTAAATTGTAATACCATACAGTTTAATCTTCTGTTATGTGATACCACACGTCTCATGTACTATGTATGGTATGACATAATGTAGGTGTTTTCAATATCTTTATACTGACAATTTTAATCACAAACCACTCTTTCTTTCTCTTCTCTTTCGCATATATATTACATCAGATGTGTTCATATAGCTCATTGGTCAACGTTGCTTGATTATCATAGTTGACCATCTATGACTTAGCCAGAATTGTAAACTGTTATTCAGATTAATCTGCATCTATTATCACCACCTTAATTCAATCAGACATACATGTAAGTGTGGGAGTGAAATTAGGAGCTGCCCAATAGAGTCTTTTCATTGAGTAACCCTTAATTCACCAAGACAGAAGTCTTTCTTTTCTTCTTATTACTCATTTTTCTTTTCAGTTATAGAAGATAATAACTAACTTATTCAATAAATGTAATTTTATCAGGGAAATAGCAGAAATCAATTGAATGATAATATGTCAAATATACATTAAAATGCACTATAAATACTGCTGCTAGGATGAAATTTGCTTCAGCCAATCACAGTCACGGGCGGCAATTATTCAGCCAATAGAATGGCAGTATTCTGTAATGGAAATATCAAGAAACTTTCCCGAAAATACACTTTTTTGACATGGCTGAAGTACCCGTCTTTAAGACAACCTCATTTCAACATTAGGACCACTGGATGTTTCAGCTGTTATCGCCTCACGCGTATGTATCAATGCCACAAAGTCTGAAGCTTAAGGGGGTTTCACACATAGCCGGATCAGACGCCGGAGCGTCCCGGAGTAACATTTTATTACCTCCGGGGGGTTCCGGGATCAAAGAGCTGTTAAATGTCAACAAAAAATAAATGTTTGGCGATGTGTACACAATGTCAATACGGTCTCAACAAGAAGCAACACGGAGCTAACACGACTGTCCCATTTAGAGTGAGGAGTGAACCGGATTTTCACGGTGCCTTCGCAGATATCACCGGTCTTTACACCGTGTTCATTCGTGTGGATCCGTTGTGGCTCCTTGTACTCTCCGGCGTTAATGGCGGCGAAATATTCATGCCCGGTTGACGCCGGATGTAGCCGGAGACATGCCGGAGTCAATACGGAGATTCCCGGAGATCGGCGGAGTCTACTGGGCGTCTACACGGATCTACACGGATCTACACGGATCTACACGGATTTAACTGTTCCGGGATCTCCGGCATGAAAAATTAAACATGTTTAATTTTTTTGCCGGAGTCCCCCGGTGTTACCGGACCATGCCGGACACTGCCGGACACTCCCGGACATGAACAAGATGTCTATACGGCTTTCCCCGGAGTCTGCGGGATTATCCCGGAGTTGACCTCCGGGACGCTCCTGCGTCTGATCCGGCTATGTGTGAAACCCCCTTTAGTCAGCTTATATGATCAGATGCTAGGGGCAGAAGCCATGATGGAATGATAAAGCTTGGAGTCCACACCATGCTACACATTTATCTCATGGGTGGGGTCTTTTACTTGCCTCAGCATAGACACCTATCTTCAACTCAAATTAAGATTATCTCGTCATTCCGACCAGTACATCTTTCGCAAGAGTTACTGTAGTCGTTCTTAATGGCGAGGTTCCACTGTACAATTTATAATTAAGGGTATGTTTCACACCCCAACCACTTCATACGACAGGGCAACTATCCAAATCTGCAGTCGTATAATAATAACGACTCGACTAAGCCTCTCAACCCTTTCTAGCAGAGTAACCAGACCATAGTCAAGCTGTATGCACCAGTCTGATGTCGTTGGGATTTGTCAAAATCAATTGAAATATATCCAATAGCACCCTCTTGAAAAGGTAATCATGGTTGGATGATTCATGTGTCTCCCAATAAAAATCATTAGGAGCACGCTATTAATTAGGATATATTAGTTGATACATAACCCCCGATATAACAATAGATAATATTAGATTTGATATTAAATGCAGGTAGAAAGAACCCTGCTGGCCATATTGTATATAAAAGGCTACAATATCGACCTGAGCTTCGCTTCATTTAACATAATGGATCCGTTGTAGCATTTTGCCGAAAACTGTTTATTTCTGGGACCGCACCTATGACTCACCCAGTAACCTTGGACAAACTTGGTAATGGCAGCGTGCTATTAACATGATTTAACCTATTTTTTCAGCACAAATTCCAGTGTATTGCTAATTGATATTATATTATTATAATAATATGAGAAGAATGAAGTGGGAAAGTCAGTAAAATACGCGTCTGAAACGATGGGGTTTTTAAGTGTTTTTAACATTTGGGAAATCATACATCGTAAATCATATAGAATACTAAGGTATATATAAAATTTTGCACAAACCTGTTTCCCAAACAGTGCCCAAGAAGAGGAGAACGCCAAGACTAATCATCGTGAAATAGTTGACGTCATTCTAGATTTCACAACCTTTTGTACTCCACAAAGCGACTGTCCAGATCTTGGTCCTCCAGTGCACAGAGATCTGAATGACAAAACAGAAGAAAGTAAACCAATTAGCAACACTGGCTTTACTGCTTGCATGATTGTCACGACTTGCATGAAATGATACATGGATACACTACTAATTGACATCTCCAGTGAAGCTATTTGGACAGCAGTTTGGCAAAGAAAAATTTGATGATCATAGCATCAGACAGAAGAAAGATAAAAGCTGTATAATTGCGCACAATGCATACGACACTGTTGATCACAAGGTATGACATCAAGTAAGCTTAGCCAACAATTTCAAACAGGCATGTTTAATGAAAACTAAACAACAAAAGCTTTGTTTCTAATTTGTCTCCAAGTTATTTGTATTTGAAGATCACGATTTATGGCAGTTCGCAAATGCTTGAAGATGGAAATATCAAGTTCTGATTTCTTTGTAGCTACTTTATTCTGGCCTATCCTTGCATGGGCAACTTAAATATAACCCTTGGTATTCAAGACAAATCGTGCTGATCTTTGAAACAATACGTTGACCTCTTGTGATTACTCTGTGAACGTGAATGAAATCCAATAACAGTTTCTATCAACTGTGTCCATTCGATGTGGTCATTATTAAGGACAAATACATTTGATTTCCAAGAAGCAACAATAGTGAGATCGGCTGGCACACTGTTTCAGTCAATGAGTATTGTTAACAGGTGCTGAAATGGGTCTTGAAGTGCGGTGCCAACTGATAACGTTTTAGCTATTGTCAAGCTAAAAGCATGTTTCGATTTGCTCTCCTGTGCTCTCTTGTATGCATCAATACAAGTGCTTTATACCATAGTCATAAGCTCCACTCACCTCTACTGAGTCAGCTTTCACACATGGTACAGTTCATGTACTTAGGCTGTTGTTGAGTTAAAATTCAGGCCTGGGTCCAAGTACATTGTACCATGGTTAAAGCCACTACTGCATGAGATAGGATGTCTCTGATCCATGACAGATGAGTGAAAGTGTGAATAAATGAGAGAGTGGCATCAAAACAAAGAATTGCAGTCCACACAGTATCAATTCCAGTCCTAAATCTGAGGTCCTTTTCACTGTTTTAGTGCTTTGTTGCCAGTTAGTTCTAACACTACTCCTCCATGATGCCCGTGAATGTCAAAGTGGAACTGCCAGCGCGTGGTAATGACAGAGCGAGGATAGCAGCAGTGAGGGGCATGCGTCCCAGAGGTGCGCCTTGCAATACTCCATTCCATAAAAGCACTCAGCCTCTGCCAGCAGCCAGCACACGACAGCCTTTGTTACACGATCTCATTTTGCCTGGCAAAATATGCCAGCGGATCAAGTAGGCTGTTTCATTTGGGTCACCTCTTGTTTACATATCCGTTAACAATACTCTGCTCCACAAAATCGTTCTTAAATTAAGGTCTGCTAATGCATTTTAATTATTGCTGCAAGTTTCTGAATTAACGCGCTGTTCGTGCCTATATGTGTCTGCCTATATCATATCACATTGCATTATATCATATCGCATTGTATTATATCATATCATATCCTACATGTCTAGATTCCTCAGCTTAAACAGGTGTTCAACTGAAACCTAAGATTTGAAAAGAAGCAATACATCTCGAGCTGGCGTGACACATGCTCCATTAATTTGATATGAGCCGCCTTTATTTGGAACAACAGGAAGTTGTAGCTAATTCCAACAATTGGTAGGGCTTGCAAATATCGAAATGACAAGGCAACAATGTACTTGTGAAAAACACAAATACAGTAGTGGAAATATGTTGTATCACAACAGATACATTTAATGTACAATGTACAGCTAATCTTATTAAATATAAAATAGCTATGCAGTGGCAATCATAAACAGTCAAATTGGCAAAGTTTCTGGCTTAACAAATATTCCGTACACAGGTATACAAGCAGTTAAATTAGAAAACTGTTTATACAGTGTGGGAGCCAAAATAGTTCATTTAATGGGTATAAGAACAATTGAAATCCGGTCATGACCCCCGTTAAAAGGCCACCTCGGCTTTAAAATCACACCGTTAGGTCCAACAGCTGGATTTACGGCATAACTCGTAGACAAGAGAACTGAACTCCAGAGGACGCTGTCTGAATCCACACTCCCATTGGTCAAGGCATTTCGTCAGCCAATGGGAGTCCTTGATTGACATGACGTTCTCTGGGGTTAAGTTTTCAAGTCGATGAAATCTGTCGCCACTACAGAAAAGGACCTTAATGACCAGCAACTATTGCCAAAATTCCTGGTGCAAAAGCTCGACATCAGGTCTCGCCTGGAAAAACAGTGAAAATCTACACCATTTATTCACAAAGTATTAATGTACTGTGTTGTAAACTGATGTTGTACTAGTTGCACTGTATCAAACACTATATTCCCTTTCAGTATGTCTGAATGGGTACAATGAATTGCAGAGGGGAAAAAGGCATTGGGGAGGAAAATCAGCAGAGAAAAGAAAAGCAATTAGTATTTGCCACAGGGTGACAGCAAACAAATAGCCCAAAGCACAGACAGCTGGTGACAGCATACTCCATAGCGAGAAAAACAGGATGGGATAGGGCCATACGACCATATGGTTGCTGAGTATGAGGGTCTCGATCCCACCTCGCGTGGTCTAAGATCTTATACTAAGGTCAGAAGTGCTGCAGTATTGCATGATATATTGTATTTTATGTCTCTGAAATGATGTTTCGGTCCAGTGGTTGAAATGTTTTACACTGTAATTAATAGGTTTGAGGTTCTAACCCCTCTGATTGTATGATCCATCGCACGGACACCTTTTCCCTTATACCCGCCACAAGTTTAACACAATTTTCTAGATCCCAACTTTGAATGCAATTTCGGGTTCCACAGTATACCAGGGAAATACTTTGGTTAGAATTTTAATAGCCTTTCAAGTATTAAAATGTTGCTTATGTATTGGCATATTTCCCACACAGCTCATTAAAACTTATGATACATTTTTAAAACCAATACTAATGAACCAAGGTAGAGCACTTGAGTTGAACATGAGTCATGATGAACAGTTGCACAAGATGCCTGACGAAAGAAACAATTATATTCTCGACTAAAGTGAAGTCACATTACTTAAATGAGTCTTCTGCTACTTGATATGATTAAAAACCAGCAAAATTGCAATGTGATTCATATTAAATATAATATGAAATATATGAGAAGCGGATAGGTGCAATTAGCAACACTATATTCGAGTGACTTTAATCGGGACACCAAAAAAACATTCGTGTTAATGGTAGACAGTATCTTGTTATCATTCTAAATAAGAATAAAGGAAACCATGGCGCTAAAAATATCAGATTTCCAATGCAAATGGAACAGATAATAAGATGTGGATATAATGATCCAAAATGGATGTCCATCAGGCTTGGGGTCCAGTGCTGTACTTGGACTCAGTACTTGGACTTAGATACCAAGTACTTGTACTTGTACTTAGACTCGAAGCTGTTCAAAATAAAGTACTCTTACTTGGACTTGTACTTGAAGCCATAGTACTTGCAAGTACCTTTCAAGTACTTCAAGTACTTATTATTTTAAGATACAGATTAAGGCAGTTTATTAATAATTATTGCAACATAGATAATCTATCATGAATATAATTTTGTATTTTGTGCACAAGTGACATGAATGTCATGACTAACATTACTAGTTTGACTAAATAGCACTTAGGTTTCAACAGACTGAGTAGTAACTGGACAGCAGCTAATTGCTACATGGCCAATTGTGCTACGTGCGTTTTCCATGTGTTTGATTAAACGCATGGAAAACGCATGGCTTTTTCCGTATTATAATTAGCTAAAAACCATGCGTTTTCCATGCGTTTATCCTTCACATGGAAAACGCACGTGGCACATTTGGCTATGTAAGTAGTTCACTGATTGCAATAAATATTACACACTCTTGGATGGAGGCAGACTTTGATACAGAAACTAAATATCATATAGATTTAAGATCTATTACATATAGAAGTATTATTTACACAAATAATTTCAAGTTTGCATTTAAATCATACCGGTTTAATAATTATTTCAATTGTACATACTGACTGTGTGAAAATCCAATGCTTGCAAATAATTTATAAATTTCAACTTTTTGTTTAAGTAACATATGAGTTTATAATGGTATAGTGTATCAAGTTAACCTCAATTTGTCCAGTTGCTTTAATTAGGTGTAGAACCATAGACACAATAGACATAGGGGTAGCTGCTATTTACCCCCATTAGACAAGAAATCAGTGGGTTTCATTCCAATTGTCTTAATCCCCATTCATAACCTGTTAGACATAATGGGGATTCCCCAGTTAATTCATCTTCATATTAGTTACACACTTGACTTTGCAAATATTGATAGCAATTATATGATAATGTAAAGCCAACAGTGTGCATACAAATCAATGCCATCAAGTGAAAGACTTTATTAACCTTGTCCATATGTTTTTCAGCCATATTATGTATACCAAGGATGAAGCATAGACAATTGACAGAAATGATGGTGATAAGCCAAATCCCAGCTTGCCAACTAATAAAAACACTTTGCTGTAACAATTGATTTACTCCTTTCTCGTAATACGTTTTGGCCTTATTATGATCATGTCATTTGTCATTGTCATGATGACAATTTGTCATGGTCAGAGAAAAACAACATAAATGATAATGGAAAAAAGGTAGCAAATCAAAATCATTACATGGGTGTCTTCACCAGAAAGTGTGGGTTTGATTTACAGCTAACATTCCTGCTCACTTTGGCCTGCTCCTTGCTTTGTATGACCGAAAAACAGACTTTCATTTTGAATCAATGTTTCAACGTCCCAATGCTACTGGGTCTGTGAAGTTTTGTCAGCTTATATGACCCGCTGCTAGAGGCAGACGTAATGATGAGATGATAAGGCTTGGATTCTACACCATGTTACACATTTACCCCATGGGTGGGGTATTTCACTTCAGCGTAGACACCAATTTAACGTCTCGTGCAATTGCATCCAGTTGGGATGTAGCTTACCAAGAGCGCCCATGCCAGGGATCGAACCCGGGACCTTAACCAATACCACAGAAAGTTGATACGCTAACCACTGGGCCACTACCCAAACTTGCTGAGTCATCAGGACTTAATTACACCTGGTGGTGCAATTATTAATGACACCCTACGACACCTAACAGGGATAGGGGTAAATTGCTTAGACAACAGGCCATTAATTAGGCCTGAGAATAAGACACTGGCAGTATTAATAGGGCCATTAGCTACCAAGCTGTTAGCAAAGCAGCCAGCTCAGAGCCTGATGCTCTTACAATTTCACAGCAGATCCTTAATAAGATAGGATTTCAGAACGTTGAGGCTGATGCGTTTAATGAGAGATAAGGCACAAGGTGGAAAGGTGGGGCTAGATAGCAGGGCCCCCCTTGGCTGCTAATTCCATGAATGACAGCCAGTTGAAAAACTAGGAAGAATTTAGGAAATAGGAGAGAAGAGCAAACCTTTTCATTGTGTTTGTGGAAAACCACAGTTGATTTAATTATGCACCTCGGTCACAATAGCCTTGGAAATATACTAGCCACTAGTAACAGCTGATCAAATTGATTACCATACCTTGTAAACTTGTTTTGTGGGCCAAAATGTTTAGCCTTCAAAGTTGAATTTTCTCCCAGCATCAATCAATCAATCAAGAAATCAATCAAGCAATCAATCAATCAACACAGAGTATTTTCTAGTACATCGAATTCATTACTTGGGTAATTTGAATCGCCAGAATGATTGGTTTTGTGTAAAACTGGCTCTTTAGCTTTTTTTTAGTTTAAATGCTTACCGGAAATAATTGTTCCATTTGAACAGATAAACTGGACAATTACTTGAGCTTTATTGCATTCCAGCATGCTATCCATCCAAATATTTGGGGTGGCAGTAGTGGCAGTAGTCTGGTAGGACAGCAATGACAAATACCCTTGTGCACACTGTATGGTGTATTTACTGTAAGATGGTATAGGCATTGGTCAAGAATGCCAAGCCAATTGCAGTTGATGACATGTGTGTACTTAAGGCTTGCACTTAATTGATGACTCTTGGTGCTGCTGCTATTTAAGGTGCACCCACACTGTGGCATGACCTGAGAAATAAAGCCAAAGGCGATACACCGCTACATGACAATTGCAGTATTATGCTGGTTTTACGACGTGCGCTGAGCTGCAATTTGGTCTGGCTGAGATAACGCGCTAAATGAGATCTCGAAGCCACAGGTTGTTTGTGAGCCTTGTTGTGGATGTGTGGTCTAGCGTGCTAATGCTTTTTGCTCAGGGCTGCTTTGACTTTCGGGCCAGTGATACTTGAAGGCCAGTCGTGGTCAGTGCTTGGTTTTAAGTCAGTGTTTTAGTAGTTTGTTTTTGTCAGGGAATTTGTTAACAGTTTTTTTTTTTTTTTTTTTTGCAACGAATCTAACTGAAACTTATAAATAACAATTTGCGCGCTGAGGCAGTGACAACAAAAACTAATGGTGTAGATAGCATTAAAATCAGTATGGTCACCAGGGTAATAAGCAAAAAGGTAATCTCTCAGACAGATAACATATTATTTCCTACTCCGAGGCAGATAAAGGCAATACTAACCAAACAGAGTGGAGTGAACTAGATTTTATACCATTTCATCTTTACATCTGCCTCTGCCAACTGGTTACATTTAGTTTAATAGATAATGGACATAAGGTTCACTAAACTTTAAATCCGCAGTGTACATCACATAAAATGCAAAATATATTAGAATTGTAACTGTGTATTATGTCAGCATATCATTAATTTGGCAGCCAATCAAATGAGCAACGATAAGTGACAGCTACAAAAACAAGTATGACACCAGCACGCCACCCTTAAAGGGGCCTCATGGTTCTGCCTGCCTTAGTCATATACTAAGCATGGCTGGCCTGGGAGATTTCGTGTGAGGAATATACTGTGCCTGTTGCTAGTAATTAAGCACCACAGTCCATCATTAATCCAACATACATCTTCAAGTACCCCTGGGAGAGTCTGAAGTCTGTAAAATCTTGTGAAATCCCAGTGGACTTTAAATGAATCAAAGGCACATAAACTATACAACAGCAACTGAGAGTGTAGCAGCAGCAGAGATTTGTTGCTGATGCTGCTGCTGCTGCTGCTGCTGTAAGGTCGTTCAGTCTAGCTGTGAAACTGGTCAGCCTGCTTTAGGTGTTTATGGTCATTCCGAGTCATCATGCCAGTTGACAGTGACAGGACTGAGCAGCACTTGATTAAGGAAGATCACCAGGCTTCAGCCTTACTGCTTGATTTATCAGTGCTTGTGAGCAGACTTGACCACTGCCAACAGCCCAACAACAATGCTGCGTCTTCTGGCAATAGGTTTTGTCCAGCCTGGCCACTTCAGCCATCAATCCAGCCTGGTGCACCCTCGTTTGTTCACGCTCGCCCACCTCTTTTACACCCATGCTGCTTCATTGACTCTCTCCCCTTCCCTTATTCTGCCACCACAAAAGGTCAATGTGTCCTTTGTCTCCGCTCTAGACTTTACTTTATACATGCAAGGTATAAGGTATACTTTTTCTGTCATTATATGCAATGAATTATACTGCAGATTTTGGACTTCAACAGATTTCAAAAGTAAAAGTCAGTGTTATTGGTTTATAATATACAGACAAATGTTGGCGATTTTACAATTACATGTTCGGCAACCCTGAGGTTTTTCCAAGTATCTTTGAGGAAATCAGCCTTACAATCAGGTTATTGCAGGGGTTTATGAGCCCACACCAATGCCATCATTGTAGATACCACCTGCTAAATATCATCGCAACTGGGCAATTTTGTTATAATAAACTAGTTTACAGACTTTAGCATGACCAAGTGGTTAGCACATACAGCTGTGACTCTTGACATTGAGTTCAAACCAGCCCAATGTAACATGCCATATCGTCAGGGGTGCATTTGACTGAGATGCTCCTTGCACTGTTTATGAACCACAGCTCAGTTTTTTTGCCACTGTTTGAGATGTATGCACCGTCCTTCACCTTGATGAAAAGAAATCATGATCTAGTCTTTTCGTATGGCACCACCATCATGAGGAAAGCTGAATAAAATATTAGCTCCTTGACCACTCTTTCACTTGGATTGCTTGATGTTTGGTAAAGCCACAACTTTCGTTTTTTCCATACTTGTAAATCCTGTTCATAACCATATCATATTTCCGAATGTCCACATTAAATTACGCATTACGTTGAAAGGTCAGGCAACCTATCAAGGTCAACACGATAATTGCATATTATGTCATAAATTAACTACGCAAAATAGCACAAAACGAATATTGCTGGTCTATCACCTTGAACTCATTTTATATTTAACGTGAAATCCCACACAGATACATTATTCTGTTTGTGCCACTGAATGGCTGAATGCAACGATTATTGTTAAAATAGATTTGAAACCATTCCTAACGCAATCACAATTACTTTCCATGTAGGTGACACCTTAACAGTCCATGGAAGCTTTCTCTAAGTCCACCAAGTATTTTTAATGCTTTGGTTTTACAATATGATGTTTCATTAATGTCAAATACCCTTTCCTTTAATGAGAAACCAAACGTACAAATCTACAACAGGTCACAACTGCTGACCCTTTGTAGAATTATCTGCCTCTAAAAGTAGTAATACCATTTGTTATTCAAATGAAAATTTACCCTTTTCAAACTAGATTTTATGGAAGTCTCTGAGCGATCCAGTTGTTAAGATTGTGTCCTTTCTAAATCACAATCCGGGTTCGACCTGGCGCAGAAACGAAATCGTTAAGTGTAGCACTTAAAATCGATTGAGAAAAGTAACACTGTGTTCAATGACGCTGATTGTTACATAGCAGGACAAAACACGCGTGAAATATTATTCGAGAAAGTTAATTCAAATCTAGCAATTCACCCTCTGAAGCTACTATACCTAGGATTCGACAATCTCAAGATAATTAGGCTCATTGTGCCGAAAGCTGTCTGATACAGGTACATGGCCAATTGTGCAACATGCGTTTTCCAAGCGTTTGGATAAACGCATGGAAAATGCATGGTTTTTGCCTTATTATAATAAGCTAAAAACCATGCGTTTATCCTTCGCATGGAAAACGCACTAGGCACATTTGGCCATGTACTGAACCCACATAATTTCACACTACACTGATAACTACAAATTGTTACTATATTGCACAGCATAGCAATGGTAGGTTATCTCACGTTTAGCCCCTCCTACACCATCAGGACTACAAAGTCCTACACCTACTTGGTCTTAACAGTAAGGTTTTATACAACCTCTAGCAATCTCAGATCTCCAGTTGCTCAAGGAGGAATATGTTAAATTCCCACAACGATACTCATGTAACAGTTCTCTGGCAGCCATAATGGGTGGGTGGCACCCATACGGAAATTACAGCCTGTAGATTAGCATGGTAATTCTCGTGAAAATTTCCCAGCATGATGTATAGCTCCTGGGGGGAGCTAAGAGCACTTATACACTTGTGTTTGTTCCCAGTCTGTGGCATTGAATAGTTCTGTTTGGCAATATACACTATACATAGTATATACAATCCCTACTGTAAAATTTCAGGATCTGAATGTTCTTCCAGAAAGCTGAATGAAAGAGGCCTGGTTATAATTAGTTTAAATTTTGAAAGGGTGGGTCAAAGCCACAGCATCTTAACCATAATAATTATGGTTAACCATCTCGTCACTCTAGAGCAAAAATGGCCTATAATCAGCTAACTTCCATTAAGACAGGCCAAAATTGAATGAAGGTGATGATATGGAATCTGTGATTGCCTCAGCACAAATACCACCTCACAATGCATCAATTTCTGAATACTACCGGCCTGAATTTTAGACAGCTTATATGAGTCAGATATAATGATGAGTTGATAAGGATATGAGTCCACACCATGTTACATATTTACCCCATGGTAGGGATCTTTCACTTGCCTCGGCATAGACATTGAGTTAAAGGCACCTCCAAATTGAAGTATTATGCCATTACCATCCAGTTGAGATGTAACTCATGAAAAGTGCCTGGACTCTATTATAAATTATCACATGTTTATTTTCAGAGTACAGGAATTTATTCCACGAATTTGTCACATTTCACCGAAGCCGAAGACACAGAAAACTAATTGTATGTCAATTACAGTCTAGTGAATTTGGAAGTCCCGATTTTGAAAGCCATGCGGTGATTTTAATATTACGCATTAGCTTTTCAAGTTTTGGTAAACATCTTTGATAAAAGCAAATGTCGAAATTAAAGCAACTGTCACAAATGAAACACGCCCAACTCAGCCATGGCCATGACATCGTGGTAACATCGTGACACGGCAAACAATTATAAAGTTAGAAAAAGTTACAATAAAGTTTACAGAACGTTTAGATTTGTTACAAAACCTTGATTTGCAACCAGGCTTCAACGTGACTCGGCTTGTGTGTACACATCAAGAGCCTCGCAATAGCATTAGCTGTGGCAGACGGACTTTCATTGTAAAATGCGATATGCACATCAGAGTGAAATTTGAAAAGCTCACCTCATCAAATGCCACAACTCCTGTCAGTCAAGGCAGATTTGGGTCTTGTGATCTTAACGTGTAATACTCTTGACTTTGTGCACATGATATACAACAGACACACTCTCAAAAGAAGATTATTTTGGCGTTTGTAGATCATGTGTCAAGATATTAAACAACTTCGGACATGTGGAAACTTTGCTGACAAGAAGAAACTTTAAACAATTTGCACACTGATTTTTTTCCCTCTTTTCTAACAGGTGTACATGAAATAAAACAATAATATTTAGTAATAATTATGTGATCTATGTGTTCTCAGTATGATATATATTACCATTGTCTGGCCAATCTTTAATCGAACGCTCAATTGTACATTTTAAACAAAATGACGAGACATTAAAGATCTCATAAGTTATCACATATGTTATGATCTTTGAATTAAATTCACACACAATCGCTTAGCAAATGGTATGAAATGTTACTTCACCGTTTTCAGTTTGCAATATGTATAACCTGCATTTTACGCCATTTCAAAATGGTGTACATTTACACTTAATGGATTTGGTTGTATTACCTGGTGCATTTCTGAATAATATCGTATAAAAATAAACACCATTTTATTGCTAATGTGCTGATCTATTTTGGCTCTGAGATTCTTACATTACACAGTTCGGCGCAGTAGCTCTGATATTAGTCTCTGTAAATATAATATGTGAAATCATGTCCGAGTGAAACTGATATTCTCTTGCGAACTGCTAGACACTATTCAATTGAATGAGTTGTTAACTTAAAAAGATCTACAATTGATAACATGGGTTTTTGGTTGATGACACCAATAAATGATGTTTTGAGTGAGGTCAAAATCCTAGTGTTAGATTTTTAATGAAGCAAATGTTATAGTGTTTTGTGTCTGCTATCCTCAATGAGCTCAGCCGACATTACAATCTGCATCCTTACCAGACCTGTTCTGGCTAGAGCCTTTCTCAACTCCCTTGGGAGTATAAACCCAGTGTGTGGTCATAACACCTGCAATCAACAACTACCCATTTGCACCTGGGTCGAGTGAAGCAGTGGTTTAAGGAAGGATCCTTTAACTGCCGTGGCTGAGTTTGAACCCACGACCATGTGAGTAGGAGACCAACACCTTGTCCACTGGACCACGCCACTCACTTTTGCAGTATCTAAATTAATTAGTGTCTAAATTAAATAACAGCATAAATCCACTTGACATTATTTGAGATGTTTGCTGTTCATATAATTACATCCAGAAATAAAAAGCGTTTCACTGTCCGCGCCTGTTGAGTTTTAAAAAGTTTCAACTGGTAGGCCCCAAAAATTGTGTTTAATCGTGAGATGGTCTTAATAGTGAGGTCTTGAAAGCAAACTGGTCTTGCTAGTGAAAACATTGCCATCGTGCAACCTTGCCTCCTAGCGAGATATTCTTACTGTCCAATATATGTATCTATACTTTGATTCTGTAGCATATTTTCTGTAAAGTTTATTGACTAAGTGACAAACTTTTACCTGCACATGCATTTGAAATGACCACCTTGCAATCGGGACTAATTCACAAGTGCGACAGCCAATTTCTGGACCCAACCTTTACAGCCGAGCCCATAGACTTGGAAACTAAACTCCAGGTGACATCATGTGATTCACGAATACCATTGGCCAAGGTAGGCCATCAGCCAATGAGAGACCTGCAGCCATGGATTCACATGTCGCCATCTAAAGCCATGGATTCACATGTCATCTAAAGTATAGTTTCCAGAGTATGGAATCAACTGCAAGATCATATCATGCCAGTAAATTTGCACCAAGGTAGGGCCTTATGGCTATGTTTTATTGTAGCTTATCAACATAGTCATAAAGCTGCTGCTGATCATATCACATTAATTCATATGCATTGTACCTGTGTTCAATGACACTGATTGCTACATAGCAGGACAATATGACTGATGACAATTGTCCATACTAAATGGACATCAGATATTCATTGCCCAATAGACAGGTGTGGTCAGTCTGATTTCTATTTTGCTCAGCGGACTGATAGACTGAATGAATAAGTTGTGGTTTTTGCCAATCTCTTTGTCAGAGGTCACGGAATAGCAAAAACACTAATTAAGGATACAGCGCATCCCATTACAATGCGTAGTTTTGTTCAGAAGTAACATAAAATTAGAGGAAATAATATAACTTTTAGTGTGATATTTATGTGAAGAAGGGAGAAGAGAAGAATATTATTGTCTCATTGCTCTTTTAGCTTGGTCACAACGATAAAACAATTGTCAATTCGGATGACCAGCTGCAAGATGCAGACCTGATCATGAGGTGATGCTATAAATGCAATTGCCAGAATGAAAAATTAAATCTGGGATTGTAAGACGACCTGTTCCCGTTTAGAACGTGTCTTATAACACGACGTCAAACTCAATTAAATTACTTTAGCTCGCCATACTGTGGCATGAAACTAATATAAAAAACAACATTCAATCAAAAAAAGTACAATAAGACAAGACAGAAAGAGAAAACCGTACATCTATACATCTGCCTTAATTTAATAGTACTCCTATGTTTAAAAAAAGTGAACTTCTTGACACATAACCACATGTAGAAATGTTCATGATGAGAGGCCCTTCCCAATGTTAACTTGCGGTATATCCATTGTGTCAACTCACGATTGAAGACATACATGGTAATTCCAAGTAAAGCATGCCTTCCCACTGATAAAAACACTTTTCATCTCAGCAATATTAATATTGTAAATCATTGCAGTATTATGTTATCAGAATTATTATTATGTACATGTACCATTATTATTTTCAAACACGTGGTTAAACCAAAATGCACACTTGCATGACAATATATTATTATCTAATTTTGTCTAACTGCTAATGTAGAACGTTCAACTCTATTTAAATAGCTAGGAACTAGCTGAAGCTAAAAAAAATCCGAATCCAGCTATACTGAATTATTATTAGTGGTTATCAAATTATATATCAATCCTGTTGAGCTTTCGGATTCACAAGAATTCATGATATTCATTATTATGGGACACTTAAGTTACAGCTTCCACTACACTGCTTTAACTCGATCATATGGCTTAGTTAAGGCGTTTAAATAGAACCTCAATCTCCAAAGTACAATAAATCTAAAACGGATCGATTGTAACTATTTATATTATCATCTATTGCAAGAAGTTTTGCAGCATGATAAATTAAACAGATAAATTTGGCGTCACTATGAAAGAAGGGAATGAATCTTTCAGACAAATGCCTTACATCTATCATCCAAATGAGCCTGTGGTACCTTGGGGATAACCCTGGGAGCAACAATTCTCTCAGGATATTTTTCAACCTAATCGTATTGAAACAGCTATGGCTGTGTCTTTCATGAACCTTTTCTACCAATTGCAATACGGTTCATCCTGATGCGTGCACCATATTGGTATTACGAATGCCATATCAGACTTGCGTGCATTTAAAAAGGTGTGACTATAAAAGCATTGCAAATGTCATGTTACTTTGTAGCAATTAAACTGTATAGTTACAATTTAATAAAGAATATTTATTATTAAGCACAAAAAATATTGAGGTATGAAAGTCTTACACACATGTATAAAGCTATTAATTAGCACATGTTCGTCGGGTCCCACTTTAAGATCACCCCACTTCTGTAGCTGCCCTATCACCTTTATAAACAGTACCCTGACCTGGAATAGAACCGGGTGTGGGTGGGTGGATTAGGGCTTTACGTCCTGTATTTCTGCACCTGATGGGCTAATTAGGACAGGCAGGGAATGAAACAGCCATCTAACTTAGGCTCGACCATGAATTGCACCCGGGACCCAGCAGTTGGAAGCCCAGCGCCCTACCACTGATCTAGTCCCCCACCCCCAGGGATCGAACCTGTAACACCAGAAAAGCTCAATAGACCTCAATGCAACCTTAACCACTAGCCCACCTAACTAAATTTTCTGCACCACCAGATCACCATCTTAATATCCCAATCCCCATTAACAAACAGATGATTGCACCAGACCCACATGTCATGACAGGATGAGGAACATATGGCACTATTCCCTGCTCAAATGTCCTGAAACTGAATAAAATATGAGTGGGAATATATGGATTCTCTCACTAGTTGTATCTGAGTGTAAGATAAGCGTGAACACAAGTTCCTCCAGTTGATATTGATTGACTTAAAGATCAAACAGTTGAGAGGGGGAGGGGGCACACACGTGTAGTGGAAATAGCAACCTTGTTTTGACTATTCTGGCCCCACACGTGACTGGACTGCTTTTCACTTTAAGCTCTAACTTTCACTGGCACTTCCTGCTGTTTCAGTGTGTAAAATATCTAGGTGAAGGAGTTGTCCATTGTATGGTATTATTATGTTGTCTAGTGGTGTTGTACAATGTATTGCACTTGTAAGTAATACAGTACTTATGGGGGTATGAGTGATATGCCAGCTGACAAATGGCGGTTGGTAGAGGCAAATGTCATGATGAGATGACAAAGCTGGGTATCAAAACCAGGTGGCACAATTTCTGAACGACTCGAGACCATGTTGATAACATTTATCGGCAGTAGACTAACAGCCTCCAGGGTGGGGATGTTTATTTCTTCAAGGTACAAATGCCTTGAAAATGTTACCTTGTTAATGTTCAAAAGAGAACATGAATTAAGAAACTAAAAATTTATAATTTGAGTAACTCCTGTGAGCCACACCTTACTGAGATGGGCACGCTAAGACATTGCAGATTCCACGTCTCATTCAAATGATCGTGCAAGTGTTTGGACTTAAAATCGAACCACAGACAGCAAATGTAACAGGCTTTGAGTTGGGTTTATAAACCTCTAGCCCAGCTGCATGCATGGAATGTAATTCAATAGAATACTAAGTCTGTTGTAAATTTTTCATGTGCAACCAGTGGTAGTGCTCACTGCAGTAACTCTTGAGACCTTTATTGGGCCCTTAAAGAATGCGGTAATCAGCAATTCATGGTTATATAATCTGTGCTGTATATCAGAGAGTATTATATCTTATGCTAGAATAGCCTTTATGACTTGCAAGGCAAATTGTGCAATTATTTAAGGTTTAACAGCACAATTTTTCCCGCCACAGAAAAGACAGGAAAATGCTCTGAAGATAAACCTTTAACTAACATATTCCCTTGGGTGAAAATCTGATTCTAGAGTGAGGGAATCTTACTGCCAGAAAAACCAATGATTTCGCAAATCGTATTCACCGGTGACAAACTTCTACCTGTAAATGCCATGTAGAAGATTCGCAATATCACATGACACTCATCAGAAATTCTTATTTAAAACAGAGTTAGTAAATTGGTGACAAACGTGACATTGTAGAATACTCGCTCTGATTCGTCTAAATAATGACTTTTTTAATTTACTTTTTTTTCCACTTCTGCGGCAATTTGCAGTTTTAAGAAAAAAATGACGGCAGACAAATTGGCGCCGAATTACTCAAGGAGCGAAATTTGTCAATGGCTTTTTAATGAAATATGTAAACATATTGACTGGCCCCTGTTTACCTTGTATCTGACATCGATGCATCCGAGTTGCAATTGCAGAGCGATCAATGAGTGCTAATTAAATTCTCACAGTGGGGCTAATCTTCACAGAAAGTTGCTGTGACAGGGTTATTGGCTTTTGCATATTGTACTGACAGAATGTGTTGGGTACTGTCCTACTCATAAAGAAAGTCAAACTATAGCTGTCAAGAACTGGTAAAAACTACCTGAAACCTACATTGTCGATACCTTAAGTATATAAAAAATATAAGTAATATAAATACTTAATTATGAATATGACTAGTGTTAACTGACACGTATGTTCTGCAATTAAATGCCAGTCATGATGATTGACAAGAAAATCAATATATTAATGATAGAGGTGTACTTTTGTCATAGCACTCGGTCCACAGGTACAGCTAGATAATTTGGCTTGGTGACAGGCATCAGGGTTTTTTCAGAACATAGTTTTTTTTATATATATCAGAGAATATTTTCAATTGTCGTCTTGGGTTATATCTTGACACCTGTTTCCAGGGTCAACACATTGTGATAGCCATGTTCAAAGGTTCCAGAATGATGTCTACCTTTGTGGAACATCAGATTCATGCATTAGAGATGACCCATATCATGGAAAGCATTCAGTGTCCTCAAAAAAGCCGTGTAATCCAACTTCAAAGTCACAATCTAAATATGATACAGGGGTACATTAATGCTAACATTTCTTACTTATAAAAACGGATGGATTGACAGTAATAACCCAACGATGAATATATGGTAACTAAATAGCTATATGGATTGTCTGTTATTAACCAATACAGTAACTGTTAACAAAACCAATTAACTATCTGCCAGCTTGTCTGTCTTAATCTTTAGTCAGTCGCCTGCAGTCAAGCTGTCTGAATGTCTGTCTGCTGTCCTTAAAGCTGTCGGGGTAGCTGTCCGTTTGTCTGTCCTGCCCTTGGAGACTAGCATACGTTTCATGTTGTAGATTTATAATATATCTCCTCCTAAGTGCTTATCTCAGTTGTCGCCTAGCTCTAAGTTTAAAAACATCTGAATGATAGAAGTCAACTCCTCTGACTTAAAATGGTGTGAACCTGAAAAAAATACAACTGTAATGAATGGTGGGATGTCACAAGAAATTCCTAAGAATTTAGTATCAAGATCACAGTATTTTCAACCAACATAGATGTTCCTTTGGAAATGTTAAGAGTTTATATATATTTTAGCATGTTTCCTTAGTTAGACTTCAACCACAGAAGGTTGAATTTTGTGTTGTCCTGTCTTATCTCAATATAAAGCACACAGGTGAACTTACTTAGGTAGATATAGATAGATAGACAGATAGATAGACAGATAGACAGATAGATATATAGATAGATAGATAGACAGACAGACAGACAGACAGCTAGACAGACAGACAGACAGACAGATAGATAGATAGATAGATAGATAGATAGATAGATAGAAAGATAGATAGAAAGATAGAAAGATAGAAAGATAAATAGATAAATAGATAGATAGATAGGTAGACAGATAGAAAGATAGATAGATAGATAGATAGACAGATAGAAAGAAAGATAGATAGACAGATAGACAGATAGAAAGATAGATAGATATATAGATAAATAGATAGATAAATAGGCAGATAGATAGATAGATAGATAGATCTGCTATAGCGAGGGTTGATTGTCTAGGTAAAAGAGAGATAGAGAAGGAATCATGTGTTATACATTTGCCCCATGGGTTGGATCTTGCCTCAGTATAGACCCCGATAACAAGGGACAGCCAATTTAACATCTCCTCCAAACGACATCCAGCCGATATGGTCATTGCACCATCTGGGTCATTAAAAGGAGTATTTGGCAAATTTGGCAAATTTATATTATTCATAATTACAATATCATATTTAGGTTCATACATAATGTGCAAGTACATTTGTTTGTCAGCTGTCACCATATTTTCGACATAACATACCAGTGACAGCTATATTTTCCTAGCAAAGTGTTATTGATTTGTGCGAGTGTAAACCACTAAACTGACGCGCATGTCTGAATTCAGTGCGTTAACATTCCTTTAAAGACAGTTTCAATCTGAACGCGTTACTTTCAGCAACCTTCAAAGCCATTTTGTAAGATGTCATATGCACTAACCTTCATCACAGTACATCATATCTACCTAGGACCTGAACTGCTGAAACATGCTCATTTCTGATATTGAGGAAGTGTCTATTGCCTCTAACCTTTATGTATAGGCATATACAATACTCCGAGATGGCTAGCTAATGTATATTATCGAGCTAAGCAATAGTGCCACTGGATCTACAGGTGTGGTGAGCGACTTCACAGGGTCAATGACGGAATGAAACTGCCTTGCTCTTTGCCGTTCCATTGTAGCGATCTACAAAAGAAAAACGGATGCAGGATGTGTGGCTTTGTAACCAACTTGACAGACATCTTCTCTTAGTAGCTTTTCGACGACATCACTGCTCATCTTCTCTGACACAAATTCTTCCGATGCTAATAGTACCTTTAGTCACACAAATCAAATACTGAGAATTCCATGTAGTGTGGAATTCTTGCAAAGGGGTATACATGTACGAGTGCATACAGTAGTTGAAATAAGTGTTTGCACACCAGACACATTTTGTATCTTTCTAATTAAATTTGTATATGACAAATAAAAATGTAACAACTATACTGTGTTAATCAACAGCCGCTTAATTGGCAAAGTGAATAGTGAATAGTCCACATATGCTCTACATGCATTGCATGCATTCGCATCGTGCAATGAAAGCTAATTCGCTAAAAAGTTGTCAGAAGCAGGGCAAGCTTGTGGGCGCAAAACTTTACTTTTACTCTACAAAATGTGATATCCCTATTGTCATATTCTTTCCATATCAGATATATAATGCAAGAAAAAATGTAAAAAATGCATATATATTCCTCCACCTCCATAAGTTCATATCTCAACTACTATACATGAACCTAAACTAGAGCATCTACTTGTTAAAAACTTTGTCATAATATGTAAAAAATAGTGTAGTTGCGCCTCTTGGGGGTTTTATGACTATAATATAAAATATAATTATAGTAAAAAAAAAGAAATTGGAAACATTTATATTTTCCCAAACCTGCATATCTCAACTACGTTTCTACATACACACGTTAAATTTTGCTATGAAATGTCTAAATTATAGTGCTTTTCAATTGAAAACTTTACTTTGACATTTATTTCATACTTTTCTTTTCAAAATAATGGAAAATGGAGTAAAATAATCTGAATAATTTGCTGAAAATAGTATTGTTGTTTGTTCCATTCCCTAAACCCCGATACTTAATGTTTACAATGACATCCATATATTATCATATTCTTTCTAGTTAAGACATATTATAATAAAACTTAATAACTGTGTGGTTCAGAGTCTTGAACTTCTCTCATGATGAGGTTGGGCTGGTGAACCCACTCAAGGCTTTATAACCACACAGTTATTAAGTTTTATTTATATCCCGCAATAACCCCTCTATTATTATTTTTATGAGAACTATTCTTCTAGCAGTAAGTAAGGATATTTGGGTTTTCTATCTGTTCTGCCTCACTTTAGTTGGTCGCCATTTCAAAACAACAACGTTATGATTCAGCAAGGATAGAGTCTTCAAACTGAAGCGATTTCGACCTTAAAATGGAGAGTTTATGGACATTTGAGTATACAATATATACTGAAATACATTTGGATTTTATATCCATTTAGGACCTAAAGGTGTATTCAAGACATGTTACCCAGAAACTATATGAACTATGCCATAGTCACTATTCAACTGACACTTCATGTTAAAAATTTTACTCATATTGAAGGAATCAAAAAGTTACTGGGGTTTCTTATGTCAGGTGAGGCTAATTTATTTTATTTTATAGATTTTGTGAAGAATATCCAGTTGAAGTTATGACTCTCATGACTGAGTTTGTGCGCGCTGTCCTGTGATTGGCCAGGCTGTTCTCTTTATAAGGGATAATTTATGTTATGAGGTTCACAACATTGAACCTCATAGTGTGATCCTTGAGCATGGTTTTTCTATGAGGTACACACTTTATTGCGGATATGATCCCTTATACAGAAAACAGCCTGGCCAATCACAGGGCAGCATTTAGACTTAGTGAACGTCATGAACGTCATCAGTAGAACTAGATAACTCTTCACAAAACACATAAAATAAACAAATTGGCTTTGCCTGGCACAAGAAACCCTATTAACTGTTAACTACAATATTACTGTCTGATTGATTAAATGTTTGAAATGGTGACGTCATCACCAGGGCAACTATTCAGAGTGAGGCAGAACAGATAGACAAACAAAAGATTCCTACTCAATGCTGCAAAATAGTTCCCACACAAAAAATTGAAATAGAGGGGTTATTGCAGGATATAAATAAAACCTAATAACTGTGTGTCTCCCACGGGACTCATGGGTTCACCAGCCCAACCTCATCACTCATGAAGTTCAAGGCTCTGAACCACACAGTTATTAATTTTTTTATTATAAAACCTCCACATCTGAATTACTATTATTCATATGTACCTGCAATTTATTTAGTTGTAAAAAAAAGTCATAATCATAGTACTTTTACTTTCAAAACTTCATTTTGACTTTTATTCATACTTTTTTCATAATAATGGCAAATACTCTTTGTACGTATCACGTTATACTTATGAAAACTATACCAAAATAATTGGCAAAAATATGACAGCAAAATTATATTAAAGTAAAATAAATACATACGTTCACATTTCTATGGTCAAAAAGTTTGCTCTTAGGCCAATCTTCATTGTTCAAATTTTCCGAGGGTATGGTGCTGCAGCAGCCTATGTCTTAACATTGCATTCATGACTATTTCATTTGATCATGCGACTACCACTGATATCAGAGACTCTATTCGAAAGACAACAAAGCAAAAAACAATCAGATTGTGCACTGTAGAAACAGAGATTTTTATGAGCTTCACCTGAATTTTGCATCATGGCCGTAGACATTGTCTTCTGACAAATATATGTTTGGGACAGACAAACATATCTTGGATGCTACTGATCACCAAATGAAGGAAAGGTTTAGCTGAAGAATGTTATGAAATCATGATTACAGCTTGAAAACTGCTCATATTCTTTGCAAATTTCAATAACAAAAATGGAAAGTCAATTCTGTCTTTTACCTGATTAAATCAAATGAGCATATAGATAGCTTTGTTATGTCAAAAAAAAAAAAGCAAATACATTTCCAAAATAAACGTTGGCTTGATTTCTTTGCTAAAGTTGAGCTGAATGGATTCTAAGAAATGCCAGTGCTAGGAGAGTAGGTAAGTCAACCAGACCAATTGACCTTGTTGCTCTGCTGGTACAACAGACGTGTCAATTGGGATTACACTGCATCAAAGTTCCATTGAGATCAGAACGGTGTAGCACAATAGTAGTAGCAAATAAACACACGTACTTTCCCTCATCCAAGAGCACTTATTCGACAGTCCAGTGTCCCCCCTTGACATTCCTTTTCACAGTGTGACAATCAGCCAGGGGGCAACAGAATTCTCCATGAGTAAGATCACTTTTTGTGCAAAGGAAAGTTTCACCGCTTTCCACACAGTTTGGAGCATCGTGTCATTTAAACGTGTGCTCCATTAGTTTCAAATAATGATGCTCATTTTGTTGACACATGAAAGTCAATAGCATGGCGAGTATATACGTATTTACTCCTCGGCTGAGAGAGGTCCAATTTAGCTGTCCAACTTTGGTACATATAGCAATCTTAATGTTTAAATTCTTCTCAGAAACTAATGATTATAATGGTTTAACTGATAGGCCTAGTACAGATTTAATTTTAATTTACCAGACGTTAAAGTCCAACAAGTCCTTACAAGTCAATGTCTGTTATCTGTTTTGAGAAATACTATATTTAAATACTGAGGAAATGTTCATTGTCCTTCACTTTAACTTATATGCGCGAGTACAGTACATAGCAGTTAATATACAGTCTTGGTGACTAGCTAATGTATCTTATGATTCTGCTCTATACTACCACACTGGATCTACAGGTGTGGTGAGTGACTTCACAGGGTGAATGAAAGAATGAAACTGCTCTTTGCCATCCTGTGGTTACTAGTCAGTTAAAAGGAAAACGCATACAGGATGTGTGGCTTTGTAACTTGTTTGAAAGACATCTGCCCTCAGTCGCCTTCAATGAAATGTCTGCTGCTTTTGCATCCTACACCTACACCACCTTGAAGGTAGTTCACTCAGGGTGACGACTGGCTATCTGTGGCAAAAACGTCAAATAAGACTACCACCCTGTAAACATATAATATTTCAAAAATATTTCCAACTATATTTAGCAGACCTTAGTTAAATATTTCTCGGAAATATTATTGTCTAAGGTGCTACTAAGATTGCCATAACATTTCATTAATGTCTGGAAAAGGTTGTGCCGACATTAGCAGAAAATATTATCAGTTAAGGTTCTGCTAATATTTCTGTTATGTGGAAAAGTATCCTCATTTCTAAATATTGATTGAATATTTGCCAATAATCTCATCAGGATGAAAATTCTCAAGATGATTTTAATGTTAGACTCTAATATCCAAATAAAATATGATTTGAAGGTTACTGGGGTATCTGTGAAAAAATAACTAACATATTGCCTTGACATTAGTCTCAAAGCTCAAACACACCTTATATTTAAATCTTATGAGAAGGTCTATAATAACATTACATTTAATGTTGTATTGACATAATAGTAACATCATAGAAAAGATTAAACGTAATGTTCATAGCATATTATGAGCAGTTATTAAACATATATGATTTTTTAAACATCAGAGAAATGATATATCAAAGATTTGTTTTTTATGTTATTTTAACATGCATACACAAAATTTCATCACAAGGCAAGATAAGACCTATGTATACTAAAACGGATGGTACAGCCTTCATAACCTCACCATATGTCATCGAATCAGTCCACAACTAGAAGCAAACTGTGAGAAATTTAATTATCAATGATACGTCGATAATCTTACATCAAGGTGTTATTAATAGATCACATTTCTTTAATCTAACCAAACAGAGTGGATGTTTTAACATCCAGATAAGATATCAGGCCCAAAATTAGATCTAGCTGGAAATTTAAGTTACATTTTAAGTTATATCAACCAGAAAATTAACAGAATGGGCGTGTTGACAATGAATTTCTCCTGGTCCTTTTGGGAAAGTGTTGACGTGTTTAATGCCATTCTGTTAAAAGAGCTGATTACTTCGTTTTGTCTACTTTTCCATCTGAAAAGGCAAACGTAATGAAGAAATGGCAAGGTGATACATTAATTTTAACGTGTCTTTAGCAACCAACCACGTGGGTGGGATATTTTCTTTGCATTAGTAGCAAAACTGAGTGAAGACCACTGTCAGTTACATTTCTCGCACAGCTACATGGATCATCAGACCAGATTTTGCTTAGACACTTTCAACAAATACAGAGCTTCATTAAATTATAACAAACCCATTAAGCAGTATATTATTTATAATCTTTGGTCTCTTGCTAACTCAGCATATCATCATTGTTTAACCAAACTTCTAATCTCGAAGTGGGTTTTTTTTTTTCGGCTTGACACAAAAGCATAAATGTATGCCAATTTTCATCACTGCTTTTGAGAAACTACATTTTACATTTAAAAGCCACAAAATCCGTCTCCTTACTAGATAATAGTTGAATCGTCTGTAAAAAACAGTGTGGTTATATTAGCAGCTTTCCTTGCCAATGTAATGATGAGATGATAATGGCGAATTGAAACACAAACGCAGGTAGGGTCAGAGTGTTATCATACTTTAGCACAGAAGTCCACCTGTACACCCAATTCAGTTCCAGTGGCGGCATACACTGTATATATGTACCGAAACAGCAAGCCGAGCATATACCACAGGAGAAGACAAGTCACTGATATGGTTGATGACATGTTGTGACGTCATGCTTTATCTTCACCCACCATTCAACCCCTGGAGACCACTTTTCCGACCCGAATGCCACCTGTCTTTTATCTACACATATCAAGTCCATCTATCAGCCACGAGCTTCTATGTAGTTGCAGCATTGATGTGAGGACATGATGAACTTCTTGATGTTCAGATAAATCACTTAAAATTATAGGCTATATGGAAGTTTTCAAAATATACAGTGTTTCCTTTTCCAATATACTTTAAGTGACTTTGTCGAACCGTGTGAGACCATTACATGCAATTGTGATTGGAAAATCGGGGACATGTCATGATTATCATTCTAATTGTTAGTCATAGGGGTTAGAATCCGTTGCCTACAATCTCTTAGTTGTAAATATAATGACAAGGAGTTTGTTTGAACACACAATGGCACCCTCTGGAAGACCACCTAACCTTTTAAGTCACCTTGCAATGACATCTATCTAACTATCTATCTATTTATCTATCTATCTATCAATTTTATATATCTATAAATCTATCAATCTATAAATCCATTAATCTATCAATCTATCAATCTATAAATCTATCTAGCTATCTATCTATCTATCTATCTGTCTGTCTATTTATCTATCTAACTATCTAACTATCTATCTATCTAGCTATCTATCTATCTATCTATCTATCTTTCTGTCTATCTATTTATATATCTGGCCTAGCCTGGCCTGGCCTGGCTAGCACGCAAGCTAGTTAGCTGACTAAAATATCTGTTGATATGTTAGGAATTTGTCCCAAACCTTTAGGAGCTAGTACTTTAACCAATTAGCCAGCTTCCTCCAAGTTGACCAATTTCTCATTTTATAATATCGGAACATATACAGTTCATTATTAACGGGTTTATGCCCCCCGAACAAACACCTTGAAGTAGCTTTTTCGGAAAACAAAAACTGCAAAAGACTGACCCAGTAAATCACATAAGCTCTAATATCAATCTTCACCGAGTCCAGGAATGTTAAAACAATCAAGTGCATAAACAATGAGGCCACCTCCTGTAGACAGAACAACAAGACAGAAGAGAGGGAGATGCTGCAAAAAGTGATGGATGGCTGCTGAGACAGGATTTCCCTGCATCACCACCACTACTATTTGCTGGTAGTGGGTGATGAGATTTTCTCATATAGTTAGGCATATACGCGTGAATGCATTAACGAAGACAAAACAATGGAAATGCACAATTAAGAACACTTCTGGTAATCATTGAGATATTCTTAGTATAGCTGCAGTCTAAAATCTTGAATTTCCACATAGTAAGGGGGTTTTCAAAATCGATGTGGTCCAAACAGAGGTTGGGTTTATTTACGGAATTCAATGGTCGACCTGTTGGACCTTTCACCATGAAAACCACTGTAAAATTACGAATAAAGGTTATTAGACCTTTGACACAAACAATAAAAACAATACAGTTTTTAGGTAATTTGTGTTGATACCTAACATTTCAGGTCACCTCGGATTCAAAAGCATTGGATTGTGTAAATTAAATATTTGGAGCTACTAACTTTGTGGATTACGTAAAATTTAGGACAAGAACACTATTAAGTCGAGCAAATTTGCACCACGAGCAGTTTCAGTAGCGACATTCTACAATCGAAAAGCTAAAACATACCAGTAGTTATGTTGAGTATGCTATTGTCAGTATTGAACAATTGACCATTGTTTATCCTGCGAGGTTTGGCACAAATCATTGTACTGTTTTCTCTTTTTCCTACAAGTTAAACACAAGTTACACCATACAAGCATTTAGCCCAGGGACCTTTTTATTTGTTTCTTTATATCTTTATTTTTTTTTCCTTTCCTTTAAGACTGTTTGCTCTTTCTGCTTCTTTGCTTGCAGTAAATTAACTGCAGCTGGCTTGATCCCCTTAGGAAATCTACAGCTCTCTAAGGATGTCTACGCATGGTCGAATTACCTGAGGTGGCCACTGCAGCGTCTCTACAAAAGACAATTGTCGCTTAGGGGCCCTATAATGGAGCCTTGTGGTACCCCTTGTGCAAATGTGGCGGGCCACCTCTCACCTGCAAGTGTCTGGTGACACTGACAGACATTAATTTATGATAAAGCCCACCAGGGACCTCTTCATCACAACAATTTATCCTCATCAGCATCGTGAGCGGTCCTATCGTGTCCTTCACACTCTCACACTTGCCACCCTTGGTTTTTCTTTGTGTCAAGTCATTGTGTGAAAATGAACTTCAAGGCTCGGCAACAGTTCGCAATGCAATAGCAATTACAATCCACCAAATCGTAATACAAGTAACACACTTTCATGGTAATTTGTTGAAATGGCTTTGCTATCAAAGCGAAATCGCTTTAACACAGTTGAAAAATCAGCGATAAAAGGCTAACTTATACTTATATAATGAACCTCACCAGTACCGATTAGACCAGCTTTAAATAACTGAAGTGGTCCTAATTTCAAATTGGTTTTAGGTCAGTTTCTTTATTATATTAAATGTTAGCGCTTAGTGGTCTTTAAATTAATGTGGTCTTATATTGAATACATGGCCAAATGTGCCACGTGCGTTTTCCATGAGAAGGATAAATGCATGGAAAACGTATGGTTTTTAGCTTATTATAATGAGGCAAAAACCATGCCTTTTCCATGTGTTTATCCAAACCATGGAAAACGCACGTGGCACACTTGGCCATTTACCCCTACTGTAACAGAGAAAGTACAGCTAAAATATGTAAAAACCATAACAGGGTGTGGCAAATTACAATGGGACCGATTTCTTCTCATATGATACTCCTATTGTCACTTGGAACAAGTAATATTATATCATATGATGATGACGCATTCAGCTTGTTCAGTTAGCCAAAAATACATAATTCAATACAACTGAAACCATAATCGCCTGCTCAGCATAGCGAACAATTAGTTTATAAGAGATTCATTGAATTAAAATGAAATGAATGATGCCAGAATTTCAAGGTTTCATCTTCGTCTGTATGTGAATGATCAGTGTATTACAATTATAATCTCGTTGGCCAAGTTCCATTATAGCATTGTGATGATATAAACTTGCAAACTTAATGGTTCTGTGGGCTTACTGCAATGGCTAGAATCACTTCAGTGTAACATTCACTGGTCTATTTGGTCAGTGGGTCTTAATATCTGGGTCTCCTCAGACACTCCTCGTACCACTGAAGCAACCATTGACTTTTTACAGAAACCTACATTAGGTCAATATCTTCAATAAACTGCATTATATTATATTTATCTTTCAAGACAATTTACCATGAAGGCCAGTGGAATTTTACTAAGGGTGGTCTGATATTATTGAGCGAGACATTAATTCATTTTTTTTGTAAATTACTGGTGACGCATGCCACTCTTAGCTGCAAGTCTCCAAAGGCAAAAATATAATAAAGATAAAATATGCAAAAAGAGTTCAGTGTCAATTGATTTATCCAAGTTGTGTGAAATAAGTCCAGCTCAAAGGTTGTCACAAATATGAAGTTATAAATAGAGCTTGGCTGACGGCTGCTTGTATATTTTTGTTATTGCTGCTTTCAATGTGAGCGATTCATAGTTTTAGTCCCTTTCGTCAACAGCTAGAAATAAACACATCTTTCTCAGAGGAAGTATATGATACAAGTTTGTGGCTATGTTGAACACTAGTAAATGCCCCACCCCTGGTATTCGGTAGCAGCGAGGTGCAAATGCTTTTATGTGATGAATATTTGCCAAATGAAGAAACCAGTGTCATCTTCAGACTTTGATTATTGAATCTAGTATACAAGACCTTCCTGATAGACATAACCTTGGTTCCAGGCCAGAGTGGTGCAACACAATAGCAAGGGTGTAGGAGATAGATTACTGGAAGGTACATTGCATTGTACAAGTGAGCCAATTTACTACGGATATCATAAAGAATATTTCTAATTTCATGGTCTTATTTGTGAGGTGACCTATTAATGAAGCGACTTGTCACCTTATTAATGAAATTACTTTAATGATAGGTGATTGTAATCGCAGTGGACCCTCGAAATTACGATCATGTCGACGTTATCGCAAACATGAACAGTCTATGCTAACATCAATTTCAAAGGTGCTTCAGAAATGACATCTACAAGGAACGCATCTACAAGTTAACATGAAAGATCACGAGGGAGTCAGAGCATCCCCTTATCAGAGAATACCATCTGTTGGGTTCCGGCAAAAGACTGTCGATACCCAAACAAAGAACTGTAAGATTTTGGCAACAGTTTTGTACCATCGAGTGCAAGATCCTACAGTTATGTAACATCAGAACTGTTGGTTCCATGAATTGATGTTAATAATATGTGTATATGTTAACTTGTTGAGCTATGCTATTGTACCACGAAGAGTTTCAGCAGTGACTGAATAAAGTATATCTTATCTTTATGATTAAAATGGAATAGAGAATTATGAACCCTTATCTGGCCCAAAAAGAACATATCGACCATACATACCATGTGGTGACCACATCAGGCAGTTTGTAAAATAATGTATAAGGTGTTGGAAATGTTCTTTCATGGTACGCAAAACAGCGAGACAAAAACGGGCAAAACGGATGCACACTCAGCGAATTCCTAAAATCTGGTAATTTCATTACAGCTGTACAACTACCACATTTATGCTCATATATTATATCGTATTATCGTGCATGTAAGCGCACAACAAACAATATCATAAAAACATGTGATAGTGTAGATTCCTTATGCATTGTACAGTGGGGATGAGGGGCACATAACAACAATAAAGTGAGTGATAATGGGTGCATTAGTCAATAAAGTGTCTTTATTGCACCCAGACAACTGTCAGACATGTCAGGGTGTTGTCTATGGCATGTATGGATCACGATTTACGTGCTATCAAGAGTCCCTACGCTGAATATAGATTGCTTCACAATGTGAAAGAAGGAGAGGGGGTGAGGTTGATAGCCAATCAATGAAGACGCTGTGCCATTCACAGGACATTGTTACTTTCTAGGAAAACTCAAGTTAATGTCTAGAGGCCATGTGATGACAATACGAAATAGCAGGGGTAATTAATTTTCACACGAGTTTCTTCGTTTTCTATTTATTTATTTTTTCATATATACTTTGGCTAATGGAGGATTGAATTTGCAGTGTGGATTGGTTTGGTAATACTATTAAAGGCATCAATTACAAGAGGCTTAAAGAAAAATTAATAGCTATCTGATCTTATCTTATCTTATCTGGGTGGGGGCCTAGCTCAGTGGTAGCGCACTGGGCTTCCAACCACTGGGTCCCTGGTTCAATTCCCGGTCGAGCCTATGTTGGATGGCTGTTTCATCATGCGTCTCATTGCCATGGTCCCTGCCTGTCCTAATTAGCCCATCAGGTGCAGAAACACAGGACCACCACAAAAATCTTATCTTATCTTAGCAACAAGGCTGATCTTAATTGTGAGATTCTATGGCAATTCATTATACAAATAATTCATATAGTATCATTATCATACTTCAATTCTAATTTGAGATAATCAGCAGATTTTTTCCCATTTGTCATGTTACCTACTTTTAAACGTAATATACTTCATTTTAATTCTAATCATATCAATGTTAGATGACATTAATACAAAACAATTAGCTAATCGTGTCAAAGTAAGATGTGGGACTAAAGTCTAAGACATCTTTGCTAAAGTTACATCACGACCAAGTTCTGCAGACTGCATATAGTCTACTTAACTTGGATGTTTCAAAATATTTAATAGCAGCTTAATACGATCCAACACCAGACCATATACGTACATAAATGTATGAAATGTGAATCTCTGTTGTTTTCCTAGAATCTATAAGTCAATGGCTAAATTGTGCAAAATGTCTCTCAGACCTCATGCTAAAGAACGTCATACAATTATGATTATATTCTTGCTATTGAGCTCTATTGTTATTGCAGGTGGCCCATGTGACAGCCACACTTAAGTGTATTAACACGGATCTCCTGACCTGTATGTACATACAATGGTATTTGTATATAGTCAAATAAAACGTATTCTCTCTCATACAGATGTTTAAATAAAATCTAGTGGTAAAAAGTAAGTAAGACACAAGAAAATTATTAAAAAAAAAAAAGAATAGATATCTGGCAACATGAACAATATTAGCAGTAGACAGCTGTCATTTGGAAAGAATATCTTGTCTTTACAAATTAATTAACAGTCATATAATATTATGTGACTGTAACTTTGAAGAGAAAAATTCACTGAGCTGGATTCGAACCACTGTCAGTACAGTGTAATAAGCCCCCTCAGCACTGCGAGTGCTCTATCCACTGTGCCACGAATTCTGATTGTGATTTCAAGTTGTTGTTTTTTTAGGTGTAGGCTCTGTGTTCTATAAACAAATGATAAATAGCTCGCCTGAGCAATGAAGAGTGATGTGTTTACTTTTTTTTACTACAGTACTACTCCATAGTTACAAGTTCAATTATGCCTAAATCTTTAATTTATAAACTTTGGAAGTTGTAACCAAGGATTTTAACCCAAAATTAAGGTGAATACTGCCTAGGTTAGTTGTGCATGAGCATTTCTGGGTCGAATACATTAAAGTAAGTGAAGAGGCCCCCCACGGGTTCTTCATAATTGAACAACCATGCATTGAAACAAACCAAATCAGTTATAGATCTATTGTTTCATAGGTCTAGACGCCAGATATAAAAAAGTTGGTGCAAATAGAGTCTTTTCACTGAAGAGCCCTGAGTTCAGCAAGACATAAGTCTTTCCTCTCCTCTTATTACTCCCTTTGCTTTTCAGACATAGAAGATAATCACTGACTTATTCAATAAATATAACTTTCCCAGAAAAATAACAAAAATCATTAAAATGCACTAAAAATACTGCTGCTATGGTGCACTTTTTTTTATAGAGAACCTTCCATGAAAATCCACTATTTACTCAAAGATCTCATTTCAATTAATAACTGCGATGGAAACATAGCATTTGAGTGCAATTCTAGTGTTAGAATATAGACATAGTCTAAATAGCGAGAGGTAAAAATTGAAAGATGTCTTTTTATCACTCGAATATTTTTAATGTGGCCTAATGGTTAAGGTGTGCCTCTTCATTGGCGATAGTGAATTCGATTCCAATTCTAAAGCTGGTCACAATGACTCATATGAGACATTAAATTGCTTTGTAATTGATTGCTGCCTTATCTCTTGAATTTGACATACACTTTTTGAAATGACTAATCCACCCCATAACATTCAGAAAAACGACATAAAAAGAAAATACAGACGAATAAACAGTTGCCTTAGTTTTTGCAATACTTTTTTTTATGTTCCTTTGAAGTCAGATTTTGCCTCGCTGTTTTAAAATCCCTTTTGAATTATTTTTAAGTGACATTTGAGATGATTGTGCATATCTTGGCAACAATAAAGTCAGAATAAAATTAAGGGGTAAAAATTTGTAGCATATTGCATATAGTTCAGTGATGCTCTCTGAAAATGATATATATTGATATGAGAAAAATACAAAAAAATGCCATCATAGAAGAAGCAAAATAGAAAAAAATGAATGGGTAATAGTCCACGATCTAACATATCTAATTTGCGACAAAGTCCAAGGACGTGAACTTCCCTGTATTATAATAATGTTTTCCTTCACTTCAAATAGTAGTTGAAAAGTATTCCAACAGGTGGCCTGATTACTTAATTAATGCCAAAAATAACATAACATTTATGGAGGTATTTGATCTTAAAATGTTTTTTCTTTGATCATAACTCAGAGTAAATACTGATTTTATGACGCAGATATACGGATGTAAGCAAACCACTCAATATGCTAATAGATCAAAAGCTTATAATTTATATACAGTCTACAAAGACCCCACATACATTCGTACATACAGTAGGCTTAAATATGCCTTTATGCTTTTGTACACATGCCTCAGTGTAACGCAAAGATGAAATCACAAAGAGATGTTATCATGATGTGTGATGCAAATTATGACGAACGACTGATTAGGCCATCTAGATATGCTTTATGCTTTTAAATATTCATACCATGGAAGGAAATGTTTTCTCTCTGTTGTCTTCAATCCTAAGACCTTCGTATAATCCACATACAGATCCTTATCATGAAATATTTATCCCTGTATTAATGCAGCAGAGCTGGTACTATGAAAGTGATATCAAGTCATATGGAACATAGCATCAGCACCTCGAAGGAGATTAAAGAACTGTCCCATCTCTGCAGAAATGGAAATGAAACAATTACATTTTATGTAGCAGCCGCAAAAATCTAGTTTATTTATCATATACATGTTTCCTTATGCGCCACATTCATGTAAGAACACGTTCGTTTAATTGTGTCTCATGAATGTGTAGATTATTTACACATGACTCCCAAGGGATGTAACACAATGGAATTTTATTAATATAATGTTTACGAAAAGCACAAAAGAAACTGTTCATATTACCTCCATGTTAATTTTGATGTAGTTCTTCAACAAAGTATAATATAAATAATTAGCATTATCAAACCACAATTAATGTAACAAAACAGCTGAAAACCATCTGATTATCAAATTGAGAAGTGATATGCAAATATCAATTTGAGTATATATGCCACTCAAATTTTAATCTTGAAAAAAGGGGTACATTCTAATTGCAGTTGAAGAGCTCGCATCATTACCACCCCAGGGCCTGTGGTTGCCATGGTGGAGATTCGAACTTACCACCGCTTTGCTAGGCTCGGATAAATGCATAACATGCCTTATGATCTCATCATTACGTCTGCCTCTGGTAGATGGTCATATGAGCTGACTAAGCTTCAGACCCAGTGAGACATCAAATATAGGAATTATCACAGACACGCGTCATGGTAAATTTTTACAGACCTATTCCAAGGCTGTTCAAACTGACTCCCCCACCTGATTAAACATCTTTAGCAGGTGTGAATCCACTACCAATGAAATTCAGAGATATTGTAAGTAACATATAGTTTGGCAGCATGCTCCATTATACTGCAAGGGATTTGTTATAATTCAATAAAAATGTGTGCAAATACAAAAAAATGCCATCATAGAAGAAGCAAAATAGAAAAAAATGAATGGGTAATAGTCCACGATCTAACATATCTAATTTGCGACAAAGTCCAAGGACGTGAACTTCCCTGTATTATAATAATGTTTTCCTTCACTTCAAATAGTAGTTGAAAAGTATTCCAACAGGTGGCCTGATTACTTAATTAATGCCAAAAATAACATAACATTTATGGAGGTATTTGATCTTAAAATGTTTTTTCTTTGATCATAACTCAGAGTAAATACTGATTTTATGACGCAGATATACGGATGTAAGCAAACCACTCAATATGCTAATAGATCAAAAGCTTATAATTTATATACAGTCTACAAAGACCCCACATACATTCGTACATACAGTAGGCTTAAATATGCCTTTATGCTTTTGTACACATGCCTCAGTGTAACGCAAAGATGAAATCACAAAGAGATGTTATCATGATGTGTGATGCAAATTATGACGAACGACTGATTAGGCCATCTAGATATGCTTTATGCTTTTAAATATTCATACCATGGAAGGAAATGTTTTCTCTCTGTTGTCTTCAATCCTAAGACCTTCGTATAATCCACATACAGATCCTTATCATGAAATATTTATCCCTGTATTAATGCAGCAGAGCTGGTACTATGAAAGTGATATCAAGTCATATGGAACATAGCATCAGCACCTCGAAGGAGATTAAAGAACTGTCCCATCTCTGCAGAAATGGAAATGAAACAATTACATTTTATGTAGCAGCCGCAAAAATCTAGTTTATTTATCATATACATGTTTCCTTATGCGCCACATTCATGTAAGAACACGTTCGTTTAATTGTGTCTCATGAATGTGTAGATTATTTACACATGACTCCCAAGGGATGTAACACAATGGAATTTTATTAATATAATGTTTACGAAAAGCACAAAAGAAACTGTTCATATTACCTCCATGTTAATTTTGATGTAGTTCTTCAACAAAGTATAATATAAATAATTAGCATTATCAAACCACAATTAATGTAACAAAACAGCTGAAAACCATCTGATTATCAAATTGAGAAGTGATATGCAAATATCAATTTGAGTATATATGCCACTCAAATTTTAATCTTGAAAAAAGGGGTACATTCTAATTGCAGTTGAAGAGCTCGCATCATTACCACCCCAGGGCCTGTGGTTGCCATGGTGGAGATTCGAACTTACCACCGCTTTGCTAGGCTCGGATAAATGCATAACATGCCTTATGATCTCATCATTACGCCTGCCTCTGGTAGATGGTCATATGAGCTGACTAAGCTTCAGACCCAGTGAGACATCAAATATAGGAATTATCACAGACACGCGTCATGGTAAATTTTTACAGACCTATTCCAAGGCTGTTCAAACTGACTCCCCCACCTGATTAAACATCTTTAGCAGGTGTGAATCCACTACCAATGAAATTCAGAGATATTGTAAGTAACATATAGTTTGGCAGCATGCTCCATTATACTGCAAGGGATTTGTTATAATTCAATAAAAATGTGTGCAACTTTTTGACATCCATTTGAAATCATAACATGCCATGTTGTCTGGCACACTTTGCCTGGGTCACAAAAACACAGCCATGATGTTGTTTTGCAGAATTGTGACACAGATCATTGTTGGATTGTCAGACATCATTGGCACTTTGCCATACTCAAGCACCGACTGTTTGGTAAACTAAACCTACTATTGACAGACTGCACTGCAGTCAGGTTCATACAATAACTCTACAGGTAACACACTGCATACAGTGAAGGCATCTGTATTGTAATCTGAACTGGTGCAGGGATAAGGAGGCTAATAAGTTTGCCTATTCAACTGGAATGCTACACTTCAAAACGATGCCAGTAACCTAGTATGAGTACAAAGACACTCAAGATGACTTCAAAAAGAGAACTGTGACCATGGATGTATAAGACTTTATTCATACATCCATGCTGAGCCAAACTATATCTATCTGCAAACAGACAAGCTACATAAGTACTAGTTATATCCCAAATAGGAGGGAGTTAACACTTTTGTTGGTTATATCTCTCCGCCATAAGCCACAAAAATGTTTGTATGAGGGATTTAACAAACCTATACTCCACTAGATATATTTGCTAATTTGTTTGATTTGTTTAACTGCTGTTATTAAAGTAGAGTCTACACTCAGGAGGTACTGAAACTAACATTTTCGTTGGTTATATCCCTCCTGAGAACAATAGAAAGGTCACGAGGTGGAGCATAATTATGAGTTATCCACGACAGCATCGGGTGAACTCTATAAATACCTTTGTAGTGTTGTGGCGCTTTGCTAATTGGGATCCTACAGCATACACAGGCTCTATCATCTCATTTCATTTTCCCCAGAAATGGTCTTAGCAAAGGACAAGACACATTGATACAATACATTACAATACAACACAGCACCTTACAATACAGTACTAAAGGCACCAGCAAATTACTATTGCCTGTGTTGTTGACACTTGGTCAAGGAGTTCTAAGTCCTATCTGGTTGGTACATTTCCTTTCAAATCTGTTGTGGCATGACAATTTTTTGAACCACACAAATGATGTGTCCCATTTTTTATATTTCTAAATTTTTTTTGTGCATCTATTGTGTACAAATACTAATGCATTGTCACCAAATGCTGACTTCAAAAAGTTGCAGAATTCACCATTCCTTTCAGATATGAGGAATTGAAATTTTTATGTACGTTTAGAAAAGGCTAGAGTTGGCTTTATGCTGCTGTTCCCTTTAATTTCCAAAGCTATTTGGAAAAATTAATGTGGTAGGTATAAAATGCAGAATCATCAAAGACTGTGTGTGAAAAGTCAAAGGTTCGACTGACAGAATGAAATCAATTGAAGGTGTGGCTCAGGGATACACATGAAGACGAATAACTTTCACTACAATTCATGAATTCCATGCAATGGCATGCATATAGTGTGATTTGTAATGCAATACCATTGCCTACTGGATGAGATTCGCAAAAACCAATTAAAGAGATTGAATGTTATGTATCTATTTTTTGGGGAAAAAAACACCGTAGATCTTAAGTGTTTAGAAAAATGCAGTAGAGTTTTATATAAAGACAGCATCATCTAATGTATTGGAACCACTTGATTTGGATTGGTTCACAGTTCACACAGTATGCTTATTAATCATGTATTATAACTGAACAGATTTTTGTGATCAGGAAAGATTCACATGATAATAAAATTACTCACTTCGATGGAATTTTTCTGGCTTTTTCCACAATGACGACAAATATTATGATACGTTTTATAGGGGGGGGGGGGGAGGGGTTTGACTCCTGAGAAATTTGATATTAAACAATTATTACACCCCACATCCAGTTGAACACCACTACATGGCCAAATGTGCCACGTGCGTTTTCCATGAGAAGGATAAACGCATGGAAAACGCACGTAGCACAATTGGCCATGTAGAAGAGCAGGCTAGAAACTTAACTGCCCAAGCTTCTGAGCTGTATATCTCTGTGTCTCTGTGTGTCCATAGTTTAAAATACAATTAATACGTTGCATTTGTATAAACGCACAGAAAACGCATGGTTTTCGCCTGATTATAATTAGGCGAAAACCATGCATTTTCCATGCGTTTATCCGACGCATGGAAAACGCACGTGGCACATTTAGCCATGTATATATCAAACATATTCATAATTATTGTATATAAATATATACCCACAGATTGGTAATATCTAGGAATCCTGCATTATTGCCATTTTGTATGTAGATTCACCAAAAAAAATTAAGCACAGAAAAAAAGTGTTAACAACTAGATCACAGAAGGTTGTCTAAATTAATTCAAGCGTAGAAGATTGTTGCGCTATTTTTCATCTGTTAAGGCTTACAATACCACGCCCATGTTTCCTCTTGTCAGCCTCTTTGAAGATGAAATTAAATTGAATTTTCAGCTTGTGTGGAGTTTTATCGGTCGGGGGTAAATAATATGAGAGCTACAGAATGATAACTTGTATATGTGAAGGTTGCTCACTTTTGATTGCTTGGGATAATTTTGATAAAATTGGACTTTGTACACAGAATACTAAAGCATGGAGCCAGATTTTTTTGCAGCGTGTATGTATTCACTTTATCCAACACTTCATTACATGCATGTATGGGCATTGCCAGTCTGAGGAGTAGTTGTACTTGAACATTATGCCATGTAAGTCAAGATCATGCCATGTAAGTCAAGATCATGACATTTTGGTGCTAATAATATACATATTATGCTATTATTATACGTGTTTCTTCTACTCTGATATAAACTGGTTAGTTCCTAGAAAGTTGTAGTTCTAGTAATGATGAGGACCCTGCCTTTTGTATGTCCGAAATAAAGGAATTGAATTGAATTGAATGTAGTAGACCCTGTTTAAGGAACACTTCACAATATTTAAAGCTCGTCAGATTATTATTATATTTTACCACCTTTTACCAGTCAGTAATTTTTACGTTAATTGTGGTTTAAATGACACGGTTCCACTGTATGAAGTAAGGATGATAACACTGATAATATTTACTGCGATATCCAGTTCATACACATTTACAACAGTCTGCAATTGATATAAACCTTGGACCCACAGCTACATCGAATATACTTGTCAAAGCATAACCCACTGGATCTAAATGACCTGTGATATACGAGCTTTTAAAACTACAGCAAAATGGGCATTGGAACCTCGTCATGGAGACAGTTCAATTCAATGGGCAACTTGTTTGACATTAGTGTTGGGTTGTTGACAATAGAGAATGGTCTTAATAGTGAAGTTGTTATAAGACTGGGAGGGGATGCTCTGATATCATGGTTGGTGCTCAGCACCGGTGTCACCTTATCAAACCCAAGGCTCATCACATGGGTTGCATTCGATGGACCACCTTTGTAGATTCATCTGGCCTGTGGAACTTTATGCACATGCAAAATATCTGGGTTCACTGTACTTACAGTGTGTGATAATTTTAATTCCCGAATCACGATTAAGAAAAAAATTCTGTATGCAACCAACACACCCCCAGAAAATCTAACTAGAATCAAATTTTACAACTGGGAATTAAAGATACTCTATTCTTGTTCTGGACCATTAAAAAATGAACCGCTTAGGCTAGTGATGTCGCAAAATGTCCCATTATCGCTCATGACGTAAAAAACAGGCAACAAGGAAAATGAAGGAAAATGGGAATTGAATCAAATCCATGATTAATTCATCCTCCCTGGAAACAGTCGGATATGATAATGAATAATGACATAATTAGGTCCCCCAAAGCCTGCGGTTCTCTAATGGCGCTTTCAAATTAACTTTGACATGATTTAATGAAACGTTGAAACAATCCGCGTTGAATATTTTTCAAAATCTTGACGGAAACAGACTCTTGCGGCGGAGTCGAATGCATCGAAAGAAACTAGAAGAGCCCTGAGGAACTATTTCCACCGTGTTTTATGTTGCTGGTTTCTGAGCAGCCAAAACTTCTTTGTCTCTCGCTAAAGCAGGTTTACATTTTGTAGAATGGAATCCCAAACTTAAGGTTCTACTTGGTTGCCAATGAAGTGGTTTGGGGTCCCACTGTGTATCAGCTGCCGTGTCATAACTCCCAGCAAATTCTGCATTGGAAAGACTTCATAATTCTACATGCACCAACCAATGACTTAAAGCTTAACTTATAGGCAATCTAATGATTTGGTGTTAGTACATCATACATATAATTACTCTTTAACTTCTTTTTTTTTTTCAATCAACTTGTGCATGAAGTTTTGATAGGACTCGTGGGAGGAGACGACCCGCCGAAGTGGGACGCCAGTACGGCCCGTCCCACAAGGAAATAGCAATGAATAATTGAGCATTGAAACTATTAGTCGCTTCCCAGTAACAATACTCAGTAATGAGGCCGCCTCGATGCTTCTCCCCAGTGTGTCTAAAAGCATCGCCTACCACTGGTCTCCAATGTGAAAACCTGACCATTTTTGTGGTCCGCTCGGTCCGCTGTCACAAATGGCGGTCCGCGTTTTACTACAAGCACATTAAGGCATCACGTGACAGCCCCCAGGAGCCCGGATGTGACTAGTTGCCACGCGTCTCTGAATCCATTGAGCTCCCATGCACTATTCATTTATATTTCACTTATCTCTGCACTGAATTAATCTATCAGATTTGCCAAACAGGTTTTTACCTTTTTTGTTGGTACAAAAGGGGTTGGGCGTGAACAAAAGCAGGCAACTGTGGGAGCTGGAATTATTAAAGTCGTGATTGCCAATTCATATACAGTATATTATGACTGAGACTGTATCTGTCGAAAGGTCGATGTTCTTAGTTATGAGGAGGTCTTAATAATTATTGTTATTTATTGAGGTAAATTGCACACGGTAACGAACGAAAAATTACAATCCAGGTTATAATTGTCGGTTGGTCTAACATTTTTGAGGTAGTATTTTTAAATAGAAGGGATTCCTCCATGTAAGGAGATGACTCCATGTTGTCCTCAAGCTCTTGGGTAAAAAGTTCAAAATTTCCTGCCTTCGCAGTCTATATGAAATTAGTCCTGATGTCTGTCTCTCTATTCTCAAGTTTAAGTGCTGAATACACGGATAGATCGTAATAAATCTCCCCTCTGATATAGATAGTAGCTAAGCCAATACTACAATTTATAGAAAATTTGAATAATTGCTATGCGTTAGTTTGGATGTGACTTTTGACAGTGGTTCAATTTCTGCCTAAAAGAGCCAAATTTGGACATATCTCCATTGATAAGGTTAATATATTGTTTCTTAGTTCTGTTCTTGATTCGACATTACAACACTGTAAGCTGCTTGTTTACTTATACCAAGCATCACCATCAGTTACAACCCAACCCAAGAATTATAGACCACACATTATAACCAGACATCACACGTCAATACTTCAAATAGTCCTAGATATCATGGCAAAAGACATTTATACTATTGTGTGGTTTCATAACATTTTCGGCCCGGATGAAACGTTGCGCATGCTCACGACATAGTTTCTTTTTCTGAAAGGTCACACAACAAATAGGGCTGTTTGAAAGATGTCCCTAACCTTTCAGAGTTGACAGTTTCATTATGCTCTAGACAAAAACTGCAATTATGTCAGTTTTTTGCTGCCCGGCAAAAAGTCAACATTACTAGGCATGATGCAAACCTAATGGAGTGAGAAGGTCAGATCTTTGACAATTTGTCAAGTTTTACAACTAACAGACAGTAGACCTACATATCTGAAAAAAAAAAAGCCTTAAATTGTCCATCACGCCTGATATTCATCACAATATGTGGAGACAAAAAAATATGTAAAACTTCCAAAATAGGGGTTAAATTAGCATCATTGTATACAGGAAGTATAGAAAAACTTACAGTATGACTCATATGGAATTGTCCATGTTTCGCCGATATTTGGCGAGACACAGGATGTCACGGATTGTAGCGGGGCGTTGTGCTTACCCCCCATGTACCAGTCAAAAATATCTGATTTGTACTTTAATTCATCGAATGTAACTTTCCCTCTTCCTTAACTCCAATTATAAACTAATATTCTGTAGCTTATGTTTATATGTGACACTCGCTGTCTTGGATATCATTGAATCTAATCCACCTTTACATTAGAATTATATCAATTTCAACACTTACTGTTAATTTGTGAGTACACTGGAAAACTGTTAATTTGTGAGTACACTGGAAAACTGTTAATTTGTGAGTACACTGGAAAACTGTTAATTTGTGAGTACACTGGGAACTACTGATCCATATCAAATGTTCGTTATTATCATAACAATGTAAAGGAGAGTTATATGATACTGCTAGAGTACACATTGTTGGGAATAATTGGAAAGAATACTCCCATTGTCTCCGGCTGGCTTGGTCAAGGTCAATGCAATGTACACCAGATTGGTGTCATGAAAAGCTATTTAGAAACAACAAGGATATGTGTTAGTGTTGAAAATCTGGTACTATGCAATATCAGTAATATACTGCTAAATATAGTTTATTTTTGTTGATTATAAGCGTAGCCTTCGTGTATAAAATGTATAAATAATGTGATAATGCAAAAAATATTTACCATTTTGGTAGACAAAATGTGAGTTAAATTGGTCCTGTACAATGGCAATTAGAACAGCTCGACTTTAGTCCTATTTTCAAACCAAGAAAAGCTCAGTTGTATAGCTGATTGATTGACACCAAGACGAGCTGTATCACCATTCAAAAGGTTTTACAGTTATGCATACCACTACTTAACTACTAAGCCATTCTGCTGTTGATACAGGTGGGAGCAACATAGAAATCACAGCTTGGCGATATCACAGCCAATTAGGCCAAGTTTACGTTCGAAAAAAAGAAGAAAATAAGCCCAAAAACATCCTGCTAACATCAGCAAATCCGGGCCTTATATTGCAACGTTGCTGTGGCGATTCGTGTTTATTGTTGGGCAGTGACCAGTCTATATAATGGTCATAGAATCTTTTCTCTGGGTCTGCATATTAAGCAAATATGAATAGACATTTTGCCCAGTGGCAATGGGGGGAAATATTAAAAGGCTTAGAAGCGATTTATTAGGGTCTAGCTGGCTCTACTGCAGCTTGTTGTTGGGATGGCGAGTTATTTCACACCTTGCCCAGTATGGATATCCTGAGTTCTCGCGCCAGGAGTTAATGCGCGAGACATGGCACGTCATGCATGACTGACCACTCCCGATGGCCAGCTCAGTCACGTGGACATCCATCATACGACACTTCCTCCATTTAGCTAGAATAAAAACCTAATAGGTATTTTCATCGCCCCATTGTGTCCCCCCCTAATGAATCGACTATGGGCAAGCTGTGAAAATTTAATCACCTTTTAGTGCTGATAACGCTTAAGCAGTTTTCAGGCCACCCACTTGTGCTGCAGGACTGTTGCAAGGGTACTGCAGGGTTGCTTACAGCCCACCAAAGATATCTACTGATTCACTTGGGCCGAATTAGTCTGACCTTTGATAGAATATTTAACCGGATCAGTCGTACATTGAGAGCTGGATCTTGTATACATTATGTATCTCCTTAAGTCTGTAGTTTGTAGTTTGACTGATTCACTGACTGACTGATTTACTGACTGATTTACTGACTCAATGATTGATTTACTGACTGACTGATTGACTGATTGACTGACTGATTTACTGACTGACTCACTGATTGATTTACTGACTGACTGACTGACTAACTGACTGACTGACTCATTGATTCATTGATTCAAATATATTTTCCACGTGACACTTGACTTTACCGATTAAAAATATTTTTTTTGTAAATGAAATTGTAAGGTCTTCTTAATCTAAAACGTACATCTGTGAACTTATCAGCTAATCGTTACGTCTGCCTCACTGAACAGCAGCTGGTTAGATAAGCTGACCAAGCTCCAAACCAGATAACAATTAATTAAATATATCTGATGCACTACGTATATATCTCCCAGCACACAATCTGAAAATCTTTCAGTCATAACCCATGTCACCTGTATACACTAGTCTTCTTTTAGGAATTGGGTAAAAATCTCTTCCTGGACAATATACTCGCAGATTGGCCACCAATGAACCAGCACAGACAGGCATTGGCCAGCCAGCCAGAGGGCGCCTGGGTGGACGTTTTGATTTTAAAAACATGCGCTCAGTGATAGCCAGGTAATGGTAGTGAAATGTGGTCATTCATTCAACCCTAATCAACTAATGGCTTTGGATCTGGGACCAATCTCCTCTATTTTGTCATGCACTTACTCTATTATCTCCCACGACTAGAGAATTGGGCAGAACGCTTCAATTCAGTTCAATATACATGACCATTGTGTGAACAGCATCAATAATTGAACACATGTTCTGTCCTGGTCCATAGGAAAGAGTGCAACTTTCATGAAGTGTGTCCCACCGCTGTATCCACCTGGTTCGCTGGAATCTCGGTATCTCTGTTGATGGAGCTCTGCATCATGTGTCAACATGACTCATATCCAAACACCTAGAAGTAACAGCTTTGTTTTTGCTGTACATAAAGTTGTTTCCAAAATGCATTATCCTAGACTAGACTGCAAACATACTGCTTTTTTATATGCGTAAAAAGTGAATTACTTAATGTGAGTTTGTACTAAATGTGAGTTTGTATCAAACAGTTAAAAAATCCATCAACTTTTTATTGCTTTTTGCGATAATAGTAAACATTGATTCTCAGCAATAGGCATTCATCATGAGCTATCTCTCAGTTAGATGTCAAATTGACGGTGCCTTGTTGTCAGTGCCTGTGCTGAGGCACACGAATGATCCCAGTCGTGCAGTAAACATGGCGTGCACCTTCTCTCTCTCTCTCTCTTTCTGAACTTAATCCAAGTTCTAGCAGCAATAACATGCCCTATTTAAATTTGGTCTGTATCAGCCTAATCCTTGTCTTAATGGCAAGGTTCTATAGTACATCACACATATGATAGACACTGGTTCATTCTGCATATATGTCATTGTTTGCCACACAGACAATGTCATGATGGCATGACAAGGCAGGTGTATGTAATATGGCCACAGTGATGACCATATATCAAGTAGATAGTCTAATGCAACTTTGAGATCTATCGTGTGATCAACACCAAACTCGTTCATTCAAAACTTCTGAGAGTAAGAAAAGTTAACTCGCGATAATAAAGACATGCTATCGTGGTAACTTAGAATGTCACAGAGACAATAATGTTATAACCTTACTTATTCGTAGCATTATTTACACGAACTGCATGTTTTTCTTCCTTAATGATGTTTGCCTCACCTGAACCAAGGTAATTTACGCGCATTCCACGACCTTTGCATGATTACTACCTCAGACATAAAAAATTACAGATTCTTAGAAAATTTGAGACTTCCGAGACAATATATATTATCATGTCAAGAAATGTCTTGTTCAGGACCACATTGGGATAGATAATTGGAAACAAGTGATTTCCTTTTATCTAATATAAATGGTTCGCTTATTTCAAATGACATGTAAGCTGCACCGAATAAGTTATAATATCGACCCAGTTGTGTCTCAGCGTCGACGCTAACGGCCCATTTTCGGCCCAGTATATGCCCAATACAACATGTTGCAGTTCGTGACAATTTAATTCCCTTTATATTCCCAGGATTTTGCCTTGGAAAAATCTGAAATTTCCTTTAAACAAACAAAAACAGAAAAGAAAAAAAGTTTCCGTTCTCTAGCGTGCTGACCAAAGTCCAATTTGCACACGCATGCAGTGAGAAAGCCTTGGTTCCAGATTAATAACTTTATAAGTATTGAACAGTCTTAATTACAAGGCATCCTGAACTACCAGGCTCTAATCGAAGAATGACCTAACAACAGATGCAAGGTAAGATTTTGTAATAGGTGATAATTTACATGTTGATGAAATATGTGAGGGGAAATACAAGGGTATCTTCTTGCAGAGTGTATTGAAATGAAACATTCACTTTGGCTATTGGAAACCCAGTCACATACATTTAGCTGTAGTTCCATTATTGTTCACATGATACATGAGTTTTCTCCACAACAATATTTTACCCATCTGAAAAACTGATATTATTGGGGTAGCCTCCACGTGAATGCCTGCCATTCTCATTTACCATATTATCGTTCATCTTAATCAGCTCAGTGTGCGAAACAAAACCAATCAAGGAGTGAACTGGGGCTTGTCTAAATATGGGCCATATTGCAATATCTTTATAATTGACCATGACAAATTGATATTGCAATATATGTACAAGAATATTCATCAACATTTCGACTAGGTGATAATGATCAGCATCTTACAAGGGACAATTAATTTTGATCAACTACCTGATACAGTAAATGTAAAAATGAGCTGCTATCTACCATAAAACAAAACATTTATTTGACTCAAAACAATGTCATAAAATTGTTCCAAATTGCTCACCAAAAAAAAAAATATCCGAAATTTGAAATGCATAGTTAAACCTAAAGCCAATGATCTACAAACGTATGGCAAGTCAGATTTGTGAAAAAAAACTTCCAAGATTTTCTCTCTAAATATAAAAGTAATTGCAAATATTTTTCCCAAAACTGTTAGTACAGCACAACTAAAATAATGTAATTGAGCCTTTCAGAAGCTACACTAAACTACTTTTAAAACCATCAGGCCACCTGCCACTAAACCAAAAGACCTAGCTTGTTGAACGTTCTTTGTTTGTGAGTAAAACTGTGACTCCATCTCCTTGCCCACCTCAGTCACATCTGTGTGGTCATTCCCCACAAACCGCACATCACTCTAGCTTTGAAAAGCATCCTAATGACCATTTTACATCTATTACTGCACTTAAAGGACGTGATCCCATTACAAAATACAGTAATCTGAGGATGTGGAAAGAAAACGAGGTATTTAAGGAAACATATGAACAACTGACATTTTGCTGGAATACCACTTTTTTTTAGGCACATCACATCATTATGTTAGTGTTCTATTTTTTCATCACAACAAGCACGACTTTAAAAAAATGACGTCAATTTTCCAAACAATTTTTTCAAATGCTAGTTGAACATCAGTGTAATACGCCATGTAACTTGAAATCTTTTAAAGAGCACAACCAAAATCAACCGAAACAAACTACTACCACTACTACTGCTACTACTGCTGTTACTACTACTGCTGCTGCTGCTGTTGCTGCTGCTGCTGTGGCTGTTTTTGTTGAGAAGTCACTAAGATGTAACTGAGGTGCTTTAAATGCCATCAACGTGTGGCTATCACTTACAAGATAATTTGCACCTGCCTCGTTAGCTTAATAGAATAGCACAGCAAAGATTGAATAACAATGTGCTCAGAATAGCCCTCTAAGACCTGATAGATGAATGAAATCTCACTAAATCCGAGTTTTCAATCTTGTTTATTGACTTAAACTCATTTTAAGAAGACTTCCAAAATCATTCATGCCTGTAAGATACAATCTAATTGCTGCATAACGCTATTTAATGGCAACATTCAGGCACTATCCCATCACATGTGACATACAGTCATACCAAAATATTATAATATATATATTATAATTAATTTAGCTCCAATGTTAATCCAAAAATGGAGATTTAATGGACAAGATTAAATTATCAGAATCATGACTTAACACTCAAGTATAGGTAGGTTACCTGCGTGTTACTAAGGGGAATATTTAATTAGCCAATCAGTAAAAGGAGCTGAAAGAGAGGCCATTTGTAGCACAGGACAGATAGTACTGTATTAGTCATTTGCCAAGCACAGATATATTTTTGGCCCGGTGGTTTCCTATGATACACACGGAGGCTGGACGATGTTTGGTTAACTCATGTACATTTATGCATATGAATTATGTACAGTCGTATTCAGAATTAGGTACCATGTTATGAAGTACATAGCCTATTCATTCGGGAGTTTGCAATTGACATCACGGACGAATATCCGAAAAATCTATGATTTTATTAACAATACAATAACTTTTTTTGTAACATCTCAATTTGCAGTTGATGAATTCTACGATGCCATCAAAAGAACATGCTAAAAAATCTATCAAAATAACTGACTCAGTTTTGGCAGAAATGGGTCCTTTGTAGGTTTCGCGTGTTTTTGCGACAACGCATTTTTCCGATTTTGTCAGGATATGACACAGACATATATTTCCAAAACATACCTGGTTGCTACATTTGGAGTATTATATTCTATGAATAAAGGCAACATTTTTACTCTCATATGCTACGACTTCTCTCGTACTCTTTGTAAGGTACAACGTAGCTGTTGTTATCATCCTACTTTTTAATCTCAGTTGTTCTTTGGTCGGAACTGCATTGAAACCTCTGTGCAACCTCGCCTTTAAGACCACCATGAAGGTTCGAAGTTTACTGGACTACAGTGGGACTTAATGACAAGGTCAAATATGGCAATGATAAAGTTTGGGCCAATATTAGAGTTTAACAGTATTAGAGTTTAACAGTAAGGGGATTTAAGTAAGAAGTTGCTTCAGTAGTGAGGTGGTCCTAAAGCGGGGTTCTGCTGTATTGCAGTGTGACCGGCCTTCACAATGGAGCACTATCTCTTTGTAAATTCCACGAAGGTGCACAGATATGACTTCACAATCACAGCCAATACGAATGCTTTTGCTCATAGTGAAACATATTTTCAGAAACCCACAACTAGTCACATACACTGTCGAAGTTGTAAGTTGTGTATAAATCTCAAATTAAATCTAAATTTGTCCGAGCCAAACCTTTGCAACTAAAAGGCTTCTTTTGTAGTGGCTTGTGGGAGAACAGTTTAAATTTGTCACTGCATATGTCAAATAGCTTATGAAGCAGCAAGCTTAAACACCCACCTGCAGGGTTACATGGTGTGGACTCTAAGCCTCATCTACTTTAGGTGGACGTAATAATGAGATAAGGTTGGGAGCCTACACAGTCTTACACATTTACTTTCATAGGTGGAGACTTTGTACTCTGTGTCTATGCTGTGGCAAAGCACTGTAAATTCAACGTATAATGCGACAGACAACAAGCTGCAGCATGCGATTTAGCTCATAAATAGGTCATGTGGATCAAACCAGGAATTTAGCAGAGGAGTCAGGCCCTTTACCACTAGACCCACCAGCTGCTCATTCTAAAAGAAAGTTCAACATAAAAGTCCAGCTTGAAATCAACCTCATCCTCTTCAGAATTGGCTTTTTATTTACTGTAATCAGAAAGCCCCAAATTACTGTTAAGTCAGATTTAAACAACCCCAAGTATAATCACTTACGTATCCAATGGCTGCTTCTAAAATTCAGTCCCCATTACGGTCTAATATTCAATCACAATTTCAACTGCTTAAAGTGTTGCTGACCCAGGCGAGGTCATAGCACTCATAATTAAGGCGAGCTGATTAATCATGCCAACAATTAAGGTGTCAAATACTAATGAGCTGAAACCCCACAACGATGTAACTAAAATTGAGAGCTTTGAGGCAGGGAAGTGGCTGCCAATAGCAATCATTGATCAACTGACGGTTACCTGATCATGCAGTTACACAAGTAAATAAAGTGTACAATGGATAGACCAGTATGTAAGTTTAGTGGCGTAGTATTAATACATGGATTGAGCAAATAGTATGATAGTCTAGGGCTCCTTTAAATGATTGTATTGCATTGTATTGCATTGTATTGCATTGTATTGCATTGTATTGCATTGTTTCGATGCCCTAGTCTGAAGTCAAATGACCAGATTTACAGGCAACCATAATGATGAGACTATCAAGCTTGGATTTCGCTTCACAAAACACATTTACCCCATGGTTGGGTTTTTTACTTGCTCTAGCACAGATTCCAAGTATAAGGCACCACCATTTAAGCGTTGTGTGGGAATGGTTCCTTGCCAAAATCAAGCTGCCAAAGAGCGCCAGACGGAAGCCAAACGCAGAACATTCAGTGATCCCAGTTAACTGTCAGAATTATATCAACATGACACTTGGCAAACTCTATACCAAACACCTGTACCTTAATTTGAACTTCTTACCCTACAAACAGACAAACAAACTCGACCTCAGTGACCCGTACTCGAACACATTCAACATCACAAATTCAATCACCTACAGATTTAACCGCAGCGGTTCAACATGCAAAGCAATCATGCTGAGCGTCATTGCACTCTTGGCTGTTGTGACTGTGCTGTAGCGATTTTAGATAATTCCCAGTGTAACCTATAGTTAAGAACATTTGTCATAATTCAGTTAATTCAACATAAGTGTGTTGCTCTAAGCTGTTGCCATCAACTTGACAGAAAGTCACATTTTCTGCATAAAAACCGGATCTAACATTGGTTTAGGGAAACATACAGTGTGAAAAGTTGTTAGACTGAAATTTTTACCAAGTCAAATTGATATGTGCTGATATACATTATTAACCATACAAATAAGGTCTTAACCTTTTCATGTTCCTTTTGAAATTTTCCTTATAATCAAAACTCCCCACTGCAGAGAACTCCATATGTGTTGCAAAACAAAGCTGAGTGGATCACATGAACAGACACAGGGAGCAGAGGTCGAACCCAGGTATTCAAGACTCAATGCTATAGAATCAGCCATGTTAATGGCTTGGAAACCGAGCCCGTTCAAAACTTGGCTCACAGCCATGGCGTGGTAGATATTATCATAGAGTAAATGAAGCCGAATTAATGCTGATGTTAAACCTTAATGAACCGTGTAATTAATATGTCATAAAAACGATGCTGAATGTTTTAATATTGGTGCACAATTTGCCAGCTATAAAATCATTTTGGGTCTACCTTAATCTTACCAATGGGGAGAAAAACTACCAGATGGAACTGCCACCAGAGGGCATTGCCACCGCTAATGCACAATTAGATGACGTCATCATTCATTGTACAAAATTTACACCACTGAATAGATGATGTCATCAAACAATGCTTATCTACTTTTGTGCCAGTGACCTCTGGCGGTTCTTATCGCATTTAATGCACATAACTAGTACTGCCTTGGCAGAAATCAAAGCGAGCAAATTTTTAAAAACATTTTAGAAAAATATTTCATTATACACAACTCCATTTGGACCAAATGGTCTCATATCTGCACTAGACAAGAAACAAAAAATAATTTAATGATCTTAGATTATATTTTATATAACCTATCACTTAATCATTTTTAGATTAAATTAGCATCAAATGCCTATTTTGATTCTAGACGTTTTAGAATAAGCAAATAAAAACCTTTTTTTTTATGCTTTACTCAATAAACTAAAAACGAAATATACTTGATGAAACATGCCTTTTAAACAACTCGGAATTACATCTTTTATCAGGTTTTATTTCATTACTTCATTTTAAAAAGATATGGTGGCTGTTGCTATGGTAATGAACAATAATACAGATCACGTGACATTTTGGGAATTAACAATTACAAAACATTGACCACACAGACATCTGTGAACTGCACTCAGGTAACAAATGAAAGGCCAAAAAAATATCCCACCCGTGTGAACATGCACGTTCATGATCCAAGTATCAATACATTTGAAATAAATGGGATTTGAGGCATGGCAATGTATGAACAAATATCGTTGTTAAAAGGGCCGTGCCCTTAAATATTCTATGTACATAAGCTCTTGTGAGGGGCAGACCAATTTTCAGTTGATGTTTGAGTTTTAAACTTTTGACATGAATTCAGCATTTCAAAGTTAAGGTGCTCCGGGCGAACATTTTCACCCAACGATAATAATACCAACATTAAATAGGTCAGTGAACTTTATAATAAAGTCGAGTTTGAAAACTTTCTTGTGGATCTTTCCTTCTTAATTGTATATACTCGACAATTGATTTAAATTTAAATTTGTTGAGAAAAATGAAGAACTTGGCATGTTGAAGGAATCTACATTTAGCTATCATAAGTTTTTGTTGATGATAATATTTAAACTGTGGTTAAACCATTCAAATAAATAGCATGAAGTCTATTGTCATTGTTCAGTTATTGACATGATGGCGGAAGAGATTCCAAACTTCTTGCTACTCTCGAACATCGATATAATGTTAGAATATGGAATTAATCCATTCCAGCATAGGGAGTCAATCTATGGAAATTACATCTACCAGTTGTGAGGGAATATTAAATTGCTTCTGCGTTCTTAACACTGAGGATCAGATCCAAATGCAGCATCCGCTGTTTTATATTATACGCTTACATATCTGATTCAACTGACCGTCACATCTCCCATCCCAAATGTGATTAATCTACACCCAACTTATGTTCAAGCTTACTTCGGAATCAGTAGTCTTTGAACCCTTTTTATATTCTAGAGAAAACAGAAGAAACCAGTTGATTGCATATTCCAGTCTAAATTGACTGAGTGTCCTAAGTCTTGGCCCCGTGTTATGTTCTGTCATGCTATGTCATGCTGCTACATGTTCTAGCATGTGAAAGCATAATTGCACAATAACTGTGGCTTTATAGGAGGTCCTTGCAGGATCTCTTCATCTGGCTGGTGGCCAACCTTAGCCTTCTCTTCTTTTCTCCATAGCTCTCTGTCTGTCAGTTTCATTATCAGTGTCTTTTTCTGTCTGTATTGATCACGGTACCATAGTTACCTGTCTGTTTCATGGCTTTGTCTGTCTATATCTGAAACGATCTTTATGTTTCAGTCCGTCTATTTTATTTGTTCTGGCTCTCTGACAGTGTCAACCGGTCCATCTTCATTGTGGCTCTTTCGCACTTTCACTCTACTGGGCTATCCTTTTCTCTGACATGCTAACCTCGGCTGAGCCAGTTTCTTGTTCCCGTGTGTCTTTCGTAGCGTCTCGAGTTCGCTGATTCGTTTTCTTTGTCTCTACTTTGTTTCTCTCCCTCTATCTCCGGGTGATTGTTAGAAGTAAAAAAGGGGCATCAACAAGTTCCTGTTTGTCTGATTCTGCGACATTATCTAAAGTTTGTCTGTATCTCACTCCTTGCCTGTCTGTTTACCTGTCTGACGGTCAGGCTTATCCCTTTCCGTATATCGAACTCTACGTTGGTGATATTACATAACATTACAGATACGGAAGTTGAGACAGGTGCCTTAACACATTCAAGAGCCCATCATTTTCGTCTGTCTCTGACTCTCTGCCAGACTGTCCGTTTGCTAGGTGGTCACAATAGTGTCACTCTCATCTTGGGCAATATTACCAAAGTTGACGAACTCTTGAGTTAACTTAGTACAATCAAGTGTAAATTTTTATGTCTGGCTCTGACTTCCTGTCTGTCTGTCTGCCTGAGGGTCGCACTGTCTTGCTGTCTGTCTGTCAGGTTTCTGTTTTTCAGTATATATCACTCGCCCGGGGAGATGATGCAGAAATTGACTCACTCTTGCGTTAACTTAGGACAATCAAGTGTATACATTTAGGTGTGTCTTTGACTCCCTGACTGTCTATCTGTCTTCTGGTTTGTCATACTTTCTAGCTGTGTGTCTGGCGGTCAGGTTTCTGTCTTTCAGTATATCTCACTCTCCCAGGGCGATAATTCGGAAGCTGAAACACTCGTGCGTTAACAGAATCAAGTGTCTGATTTCAAAAGCATCTTTGATCGCGTGTTGAATGGCATCATGCCACAGCCAGCCATAGAATGAGCTAATAATGCTCGGCAGACCAGCAGCATTTTCTGAAATGATCTTTCCCATGATCTAGTGAACATGCCTCCTAACCATTAAACTAATGTCAAACAGGATTGGTTACAGCGCAAAAACATGGATGCTATCGTATTACCTAATACATGTGAGGTAATCCAACTCTCTCTTGTGAAAATTGTACACAATGTTAATCTCGTTAGTTTTTCAGCATTTTGCATTGCCTTAAAATATAGCTTAGAAACCAAATTCTGCTTGCGGTAGAAGCTTCAACAAAAAAATTGGTGATGGGGATTTAGAAAAATATCTTAAACAATAAAAAGATAAATAATAGGTAAATACAGCACTGCAAGTGGAGATGACACTCGTCTGTTTGTAACCTGTGCTTTATATTGGCCAAGGTCACTGTTCTGTCAGAACATTGAGTACATCTTTATCCCATTGTGGGTAATTACTACAGGACATCATTCAAAATGCTTTACAACATGTTGGTAATGCCCGGTAGAGTGATGACAATACCTAGTTTGTAAGCCAAACTCATGATCAAAATAAACGTGGACATCACGTTGAACATAATACAAAAAACTTCCTAATAATTTACCGGTATATGAAATAAAGACTGCATGGCAGTTTATTTATACTTCTCTCACAGGCGTTTGCTAACATATATGATCATGCTGAATACATTCAGGAAATGCCCTCAGCATCTGGCCAGTTAGAGGCTGTTTCACACAACAGTTAGATCACAGCTACCCGGATTTGCAGCACATGCTTCTCCAAACAATAACAACAACATTAAAATTTGTGAAAGTTAGAAACTTGATGGCAAACAAATTTGCCTAATGGCTTATGGCCTTGAGTGTCTGACAATGATATTGCAGATCAGTTAGTTGTGTTTGCATTGTAAACACTCAATTCTTATACAGTAGTAAACAAAATTTAAACAAAAGATTGTTCAATTAGGTAGCTTAATTGGCTTGAGGCTGACAGTACACAGTGGTTGGGAGATATTGGCCAAGCAGGAATGCTTGTAGATTGTGAAATACGCAAAAAGCTGCCACTAGAGATGAGAATTGAACATTCCCAGCAAACAGGCAAGGAATTCTCCAACAATAAGTGGTAAATACCCATAAATTATGAAAGTTATAACTTAGAATGAGAAGGTAAATTATATTTGTGTATGATATTGTCATTTTTGAGGTGTTACATGATGTTAGGACTGATACTGGCCCCATCCTTGAAGGCAGTTACGCAGGGGGAGTAAAAGCTGTTCTTGACAAAGTCAGTAGCCTTGGTCTTATTGCATGCTAACTTGCTAAGTGCTGTCATGATCCTCTTTTTAACTGGCCCCAGATATAAAGATACCCACGATTCACAATGCACCTGCATTTCGGTGTCTATAATGAGCTACAGGTGAGAACTATTTCATCACTACCTATGATGAACAAGCATTGCAATATGTCAAGGGTACTCAGAAAAAAAAATTTGGCTTATGCCAATAGAAAGCACCTAACCCTTATATTTGGCAGACAGAGCAATATTTTGGCAAAAGAAATCATTTTCTGGTAAATCAAGCTTATAATATTAGTAAGGGTGGTTGCGCATATGTGTCAGAAGAACTTGGGATTTCAACGCAGTGGTTAAAGTTAAATAACAGAACGCAGAATAAAACTGCAATTGATTGATGTATTTTGACTATAAAGAAAGACTTGGAAAATATGAAAGATGTAAAATAGATGCCATTGAACTTTTTATTCTTCTCAAAAGTACAAAACATTCTATAATGGAGTATAGATCCCTCCAATAAAAGAAAGTGAAACACATTTAAATAAGAAGTCCTGGAATCTTCATTATTTTGATCTTCGGATAATTGGATATCAACTTTTGATACAAATATTGCACTAAAAATTATGAAAACATAAAGATATTCAAATAGATATATTTTCCAATCAGTTGAAAATAAGATAAAAAGCCATTTTCTTATTGTTCTATGCTGTGACATCTGTCTACCCTACATATTCCTTTGAGTAATCTAACCCTAGATTTATTCCTTTCACCATAGCATTACAGCATATAACTAGAGCAGTTTGTGTGTAACTTGGCCTGCTGTAAAGACCATTGGGGGGGGGGGGGTGGTTCAGTAATATTAATTGCTGGTAAATAATAATAGCCAGAATCGAATTGTTCTAAAACGTGTTGCTCCTAATGATGAGTGTTCTAAAAGCAGGTGGGGTTGCACTTTCTTTAGTAGTATCAGATAACACTCTTTGCCATATCTCATTGCATCATAATGAGTGAGGTGGCTGATCATACTGCTGCTGCTGTTGCTGCTGTTATGAGCCAGTAATTAGCCTGAGCTTTTATTGCACCAGTAATTAGGTCTGTCTGCTGCCATTGACCCATTGCTTATTTACTAGGCGAGGGCCTGTTGCCAGTGTGTTCAGGAAAATGATAGGGACCAAAGCAAAACTAGAGCCTTCGACAAGTGGCTATGAATGGTTATTAGGGTAGGGAAGTGCACAATTAAGCAAAAGAATGCACTACCCACTAAACACCAAGAATAAACAGGTATTTAGTAGCCAAGACAAGCGCAAAAGCGAATGGAGAACACTAGACACACGAAAGCATCCTTGAGTTAACAGTGTTGAAGCCAATATTCTAGTCTATTCTTTTGTATTCTATTATATTCTATTCCAGCCGACTATCGCATTCAGAACCTACATCATAACACTGACAAGTAACCCGCAACACCGCGTGATCAAGCCTACAAGAGAGCTTCACACAGTTGGTCCTTGGAATTGACAAAATCAAAGTGCAGCTTTCCTTAGAGACAAAACTCAGGTCTTAGTGGTGCTTCCTGGACCTTAAATGATGCAGGGCCAAGGAAACCTCTGACAATACCAGGCAGTCACTTCAGTAAACAAGGAAAGGGATCTCCTGAGTGACTTAGACTTGCCACAGACTTCTCTCAGTCAGTCAGGCAGGTGCTCTAGACCCATGTATCTTGGGTGCTGCCAGCTGCATCTCTGTCTTCTGAGGGTGATGGTTACCGCGTTCAATTGGCTTTTGTGATAGCGTTATGAATACTGTTTCTCCATAAGTACAGACCACCTTGTTAATTGTTAACAATTCCTGTAGGCTATTGTACTAAGCATAAAGTAAATGAGTAGCAAAATGGCAGGCTATCGGGTCTGCTTTATTTACCCTCGCCCGATTGTGAACTTGTCACAGGAAACGGTGAGGTGAGAGATGAGAAGATGGATGTGTCCCGTAATATTTGGCTAAGCAGACTTGCAAACTGAACTGGGTAGCCTGCTGACGCGCTGTCCAGCTCCTAGGACTCACTGCATGTGCTGGGGCAAGTAAAAGACCCATCCATGGGTGAAATGTGTAATAATGCGTGGATTATTCCCCTGTTCATACATGTATAACCTATGATAATAATGCAGTGCAAATGGACCATTTGGTATTAAAATAACATTATCAAGCAAAAAGTGTCAGGAGTTTCAAGAAGGTGTAATTCAGAATGGAAAACCCATGATAATGAGACCCGTGGCTTTAAAACAGGGCTGCTTAATTAGGAACAGTAACCAAATTTGGGAAATTTCATTGTTTAGAAAAACAATTCCATGGCGAGGAGCTGAAACAGTCCGGATAGGTCATCATGAATGAGATGTTTAAACTGCGTCATTTGCCTTTAATGATCACGAAGTTAGTTATCTAATTTCAATCGGGTGTATAACCGAATATTATTTCTATGATTATATTCCAAATTTAGTTCGTGATCACATTTCAATTAAACAAGAATATTGCGAGAATATTCTAAATTAAGTGCTATCAAAACGATAGGCATATTAACATGTATGTAATTCGGGTAAAGAAAATTGTGTACATCCTGGTCTGTTAACAGTTAGCCATCATGGCCAAGATCAGAACCAGTTTACAGCTGGCCTTCCCATTGAGACGACCATCATATATCCAAAAATCTACACAACACAAAATATTAAAAGTTATTACGATTATAATTCCGTGAGATACAATTGCAAAATCATCACTGTGCCAACATTTAGAGGTCTTTGTGAATAAGGTATGTAGTTCAGAGGTGACCCATATATGGAGGTGGTCTGTACCTAGGGAGAAACAGTATTCATAATTTTCAATTAACTTGCACATGCTTTTAACGACATCTGTATCAGCTTGAAAATTCATTAAAAATATGGCTGGATCAGGTGGCAATTTCTGTAACATGCTTGGTTCTGATTTAGTGCTCAAAATTTTGTCTCCAGGCTCAGCAATAAATTGTTGATCATGCCACACATTACATGATTCTTTATAGTGCTACTTTTTATCAAAGGTTTTACATTACATTGATGTATTTCACTTTTGCTAGCAGGTTAAAATGACCTATACAATGCACTGAATTCTTAATGCAATTGATATTTGATTGTTATTTATATTGCATAAGATTCAAGATTCGAGATTTTTTTTGACCATGTTAATCATAAAATTTGAAATATTCATACAAAATTAAAGTTGTATTAACAAATGATATTTTGATTATGGGTATTTATAGATAATTATTATTAATTCAGCATCAATCCCTCAACAGAAAAACTTCAACAGATGAAGTAGAGCTCTTTAAAACTTGCTTTATTTATTGGTTGATAAAATGTCTAAATTTTTGATCGATATCCTGTTTAATCGATTTTTGCTCGACTGAAATATTATACAGAAAGATTGACAGAATGATTGATTGATCAGTCAATCGTACACTGACTGACTGACTAGCTGAATGACTAGCTGACTGATTAGCTGAATGACTAGCTGACTGACTAGCTGACTGACTGACTAACTGACGTGCTGACGTGCTGACTGACTGACTGACTAGCTGACTGACTAGCTGACTGACTGACTGACTAGCTGACTGACTGACTGACTGACGTGCTGACTGACTGACTAACTGACTGACGAACTGACTGACGAACGGACTGACTCACTAACTGACTGACTTTATATTGCCACATCATAAACAATATCAAACAATATCCATCGTGACCTGATTGACTGGAACCCAATCTATTGCAGTCTATTATCCTAACACGCTTTCCTGTTGGGCAAAAGTCACACTCTCACACACACACGAAACAAACATCAGGTAAGCCCCACAATCACAAATGTAACACACATCAAAATAACACATCACTACACTTAAGAAGCACACAATAACACATGACCTGCCATGTGATCTCAAACAGCTCAGGGTGCAAAGGGAATAGACGTAGAAAAAATATGCAGTGAAAATGGGATGCTCTTTGAGACTAGCTTGTCTTTTTGCCTCTCAGTGTACGCAGTGAAGCTTAGGCATTAAGACAATTTGAATCGTTTAATTTTCTGGCCTTTATGGTAGTGGTGTTAATAGCATGGTAATATGTAATGATAAGAATACAAGTTGGTCCAAAAACTAGTGATTCCCATTGTGATGTGGTCTTAATAGTGAGGTGGTCTTAAGACTGAGTTACACTCTATTTGTCAATGACAGAAGGGGCAGACACTTCATCTTTGATCGATGTGACCCAGTCATGGAAATGGAGTACGTTCTTGCCCTAGGCAGCAGTTCACCCTAACCCTGTTTCCCTGCAACCCCCCCCCCCCCCTCCTCCCGCGGCTCTGCTTTTACATGACACCACCTGAACATTCTCAGCAGCACCATCGGCCATCCACCCACCTTGATCCAAAATCCAATCTCATACAATCACTGTAATAAATCTGAATACTGCTTCACTGCGAATCATTATCTAATTAGTTTGTTTTGGAATTTTATGTTTAAAGAAAGTATTTGATAAGAACGATTCAAACTTGGAAATGCCTTCAGAGCTCGTTATCATCCAATCCATTTTTAGAATTCGCTACTTTATCTACAATGAGGTGATCATTTGATGGTTCAAATGATAAAGGGGGCATATTTCGATCTAGTGAGGTGATACATGCCTATAATATGATAGACATAAATAGAGTGCATTGCATGTGTCAAATGTTGGCCACTGGTGTACCAATATAGTACATGGTTGGCATTCACTTAAATGTACAATAGTTCCACTTTATATGAATCAGCATAAATCTACAGCACCAGTGTAAATAAGCAGTAATTGTTATATAACCTTTCAAACAGAAAACTGACCAAAAATACTTATATTTTGTACTGACAATAATCTCAGCGTGCAAACAGGCTGATGAAGCAGTTTCACACACTGTGCTTATATTTCAAACAAACAAAAAATTAGTTGTTTTGGTATAGCGTGTCTGATATTACAACAAATATGACTCCATATGTGAACAAAACAAAAAGGAGTTCTGCCTTTAAATATGATAAAACCCAGTCATACCGCCAGCAAAACATGAAACTGAGGTGTCGGATATGTATTTGATCAACTTGACACGACATTTAACTCTGACACTTCGGGTCAAATCGAACAATATTTTTGTGAGCTTTCTCAGAATTTGATTTGCAGTGGAATAAACTACGAAGAAAACCTTTCGTGCACATATTTTCGGTATTACTGCCAAATGCAAGTGCAGCCAAATCCAGTTCAAACATTGTCAAGTGACATCACAAATTTACTTTGCTTGGGTGATTTTTAAAGTCAATTTAAGGACAAGGCAGCTAACTAAATTGTTGGCAAACAGTCGTAACAGGCAAACAATTGTCTGCAATTGGTTTTAAATATCATTTGGTTTAATATTGCAAACAAACCTTGCAAAGTGAGCTGGACCAAAAAAAGTATATAAGAATGAGTGCACTTCATTGCATTAGGCAATAATAGCCATAATGCGAGGTTGTCGTTACAACCATAGAAACAACATGGAGATAGGAGTAGACTCTTGTCTAAATGGAAATAATGGGTATAAAGTGATCTTTATAGTGAGGCGTTCTTAATTATATTGGATTACATACATGTAATCAGTCATTATCAAACTTTCACTTTATGCTCATTCATGCAAATATGTTCACAGTCTCTCACTATCTCACCCGTCCTATTACTACCTGTGTTGCCTAACTATGAATTTCCTCCATGAGGCAACTTCTACTACGTGTAATTGTATTGATATTATTAGCAAAATTATTAGCAAAATGCTAAGATACATTATTTAATTCTGATCTGAATAATTTGTGTTAGTATTTCACACTTCTATGCACATTTTCTCTATGCAATTAAGCTGATACATATTTCACAGTTTTTTAATGATGCATATTGATATCCATTGAGCTGCATTGAGGCATATGCATTCATCATTCATTGAGTCTGCGACTGCGAATATATGCCTGTGAACATTTAAGCTTGCTTTGCAACCTTTATGAAGCACAGTGTCATGTTCTGGTGTCCAACCCATGACCTTCAATGGAGCTAGCCTGGGACCACCAGGTTCTTGACAGCTAGACCACCGAGCTGCTGTTTCGCGTACTTTGTTTGCATGGAGTTGAGAAATGTTGAAGGAAACTGTATGCGTGTGTGTGTGTGTGTGATTTTTACGTCCTGTATTTCTGTACCAGTTGGGCTAATTAGGACAGGCAGTGACCATGGCAATGAGACAAAGGATGAAACAGCCATCAAACTTAGGCCCGACCGGGAATCGAACCCGGGACCAAGTGGTTGGAAGCTCAGAGAGCGCTACCTCTGAGCTAGGCCCCCCGCCTTAGGAAACTGTATGCAACTATTGGGCTGAGAACAAACTACTCGGATGCTGGTTTATCTACTGCGTTGTACATTGACAGTGACTAGCACAGTTACTTTCTGTAGAAAACTGTAGTTTTGTCCAGACTTTCATGACACCAGGCAGGTGGTGGTCTGGGCAGTCTGACTGGACACGCAGTCTTCATATGCCGGAGGTTCAGCTTGTCGTCAGAATCCACTAAGCTTATGATTTGATAGTATCATGTCTCAACAGTGGTAAATGACGTATGAAATTATATCATCAAGGCTATGGACCATTATTTAAGACAAACTGTCCGATGCTTTGTATGAAAATATACCCAAGAAACAGGTAGACATTAATTTTGAATCCCACTGTGATAGCCTAATAGTATCAATTGTTTGTCTGCAAATGTGGTGTCCCATGCCAAAAACGCCACGACCCTGGTTCACAGCCAAGCCAACAGACTTGAACCATGAGCCAAAAACTCCTCAACCCGAAGTCTTCACAGTGATTAGAACAACTCCAGGTCATCACCAACATTTGACCTTTTGGTTTTAACGGATTTAGCATGTGTTAATCACGTGATTAGACAATGAGTAAAGGATCATGGGAGCCAAAGGTAACTTTGGAATGATTTTACTCATCATTAATTTAAAATTGAGTCACATCTAAGAACGGTTGAACATTGAGCATTTAGACTACCGTACATTTACATACCATCAAGCGATTGAGGCCAGGTTTTTGGACCCAATTTAATTACTTTCATAGTGGCTTACCTCACTACTATAATTTATTTCACCCTAAAATTTCCACCAAGATTGGTCTTTATGGTGAGGCTGTACCCCACTTCGAATAAATAGCTTGTTAGGTCATTTGCTAGTAAATATAACTATGGTTTGGCCACCTATGCTGTACCCATTGGAAACCACTAGATAGATGAATTTGCAGTTAGGTCAATCATCAAATTACCAGTCAAAAGTTGAAATTCTTACTGAGAAATCCCTCTTGATAATGTTAATGAGAAATTGTCTCCCTGGTATAGCAAGGTATTTATCAGGGAAAGACGTATGAGTGAAGGCACAGGGTCAGCCAATCCCTTTTTTGCATTTTGAGTGATTTGGGCATTTTTTGGTCAAAGAGCAGTCATTTATTGTGAATAATATTGATGTACATGTGTGTGGTATTTTGTAGTAAGGCTCAATCCTACAGATTGGGCCGTTGTATTTATTGACTGAGCAGAAGAAGTCCCTATTTCTGGTCTGCCACAAGAAAGTTACTTTGCCTGCAGGGATTTATTAAAAGGTAACTTAGTAAACCAGCAAATTTGGACTTGCTCGCAGCAAAGCTTGACAGATTTTACGTGTCTGTTCCATTTTATAAATAATTTAATATAATGAATTTTTAAATATACATATCTGTATATATATATATATATTTAGTTTAGTTATAAATATTTCAAACTTATTTAATCTCAATATGTCACGAATAAACATTACCAGAAACAAATCTCAAGTACTTAGCGTTCGATTGAGTCATGAATATTGCAAAGCCAAATTATTCTTTAATATAAAAGATATGAGCCACATTCATTCAATGCCCCCGTGAAATGTATTTCAATCTCTATATTAAAAGTTCCATATTTTTTAATGTTAGTAACAATGTCAAATACATACGAAAAAGAGTTCTTGGTAATATAATTCAATTTCGGTTTTATCCTGTATCTAAATTGAAAATTTGTATAATGAGCCAATTAAGTTCAAAGAAAAGGCATTTTGAACACTGATGAAGTGCTTAGGCTCGGTCTTAGCGCATTGTAAAGTAATTTAAACTCTGAAAGTCAGCCATAAATTCGTTAAAGATGTAGTATCCCTAGAGAGAATAGAAGAAGGAAGGGAGAGGTTGTTAGGCTGTCTAAAATGATGGGAAGATGCTCAGATAAAGCAATTAGGGGTACCTTGTCATTTATCATAAGTGCCTAATATGACTCGGGATCTCTGCTTGACAAGATGTATGAGAAAATGACAGGTTGTCATTAAATATTCACCAAAAGATCAGTGGTTCAATAACTTGATAGCAGCAGCTTACCTGTGAAAGTTGTAGCAGCGGCGTAAGTTAATCCATGGTTTACACAAAAGGCAGGGGGGCAGTGCTACTCCTTGAGGTATACAATTTTTGCAAGTTTCCTTCGTCCGCTGTACCCAAAAGTTTGTATAGCTATGAATAACTATACTGTTATCACTGTAGTTTTTCCTGTTGTGAAGTAATGCTTGACTACCCCCACTGGTAGTTTGACACAAAGTCACTCTTGTTTTAAGCAGGTATTCCTCACACAGCCTCTACACTCAGCCTCAAAGCGAAACTGGTCCAAAGGCGAGGCAAGGCTGCAACTAATTTGATTGGCGCTGCAAGCTTTGATCCCTAGGGGGCGCAGTTATCGTCAACAGCGCCACCGAGCAGGGGACTTGACAACTGTTTGGGACACTTCACTCCACATTTGCATGCTGTAATTACTCAGTGATTGATCCATCCTAAGGATGATCTGAATTCCAAAACACAAGAAACGGCCAAAGAAGTGTTTCCACCATGAGCCAAGTGCAATGCTGAAAAAGACAAAAAGTAAACAGTCAAACAAGAAGTCAAGCAAAGAAGACGATACATGTGATAGTAATTATACGTGTACAGTACAGTAAGAACCAACTATTAGGACGTGGTCTTAATTGATCTTTCATATGGTCTAAATTGTGAAACTTTTCATGCTATGCAATCACACATTGTATTCCAGCAAAGGGTAAAAGGGAGTAGTTAAAATAAGTACTTATAAATAAACATATTTAGCAACAGTTGAGCAGTGTTAGGCAGCTTCAGTATTCCGTATTGAAGGAGCAGTTTTTCGACGCAGTAATATGCAATGCATAAGATGGTCTCACAGGAATAACTCTGAATAACTCCTTCAGACACCTTTTGGATAAACTTTTGGTGATTTAAATCGTTAAACATTCTTAGTTATTGTAATGGTCTTCTTGTCGGAGTGATCTCAAATTCCATACATCACCTCCTGATATAATAAAACAACCTCACAATTAAGTCCAAAACTACTATATACCGGTAATTAACCTGTTCTTAATAGCGAGGTTCTGTGCACGAATCTCTCGCTGAAATGTATGAAGTATTTTCCAACAGCTCACGACACCACAGAATTTATTTGCCGGTTTTGAGTTTTCAGACATAAGTTATTTTGTATGCCTTAGTAGATTCTTAAGCTGTCTGCTGTCTGAATTAAAATTGCTGACAATTATGTTCGTCCTAAACTTCAATTCAATTTTTGTTAGTGGTGCAGCATTTGGTAATATTTTTTACCGAACTTCGGATTAAATAATACAGAGAACTATGTCATGAGTCAGTAAGTTCCATCTATGTATTGTATTGTATTGTATATTATTTTGTATTGTATTGTATTGTATTGTATTGTATTGCCCTGGAGTACTGAATAGTTGTGTATTTTTGATTGCCCAAAATTATACTCTAAAATTCAAAAACAGGTGTAACTATATTCTTTGTTTGAAATAAAGTTATTTCAGATCTAGAACCAATAAAAAAAAAAATCTCACCAAGTTAAAATAGCAAGAAATGACTAATTAATTGGCTGCCATTTAAGTATGATTGTTTTTCTGTGAGCGGAGACGCATAAAATTAAAGGTCACTGCACGATTTGATTGGCTATTACTTATCGTAATTTGTTTTTTCAGAAAGGCAAACCCATGATCTGCACTATTTTGCCGGGAACACCACCGAATCATGATGTATGTGGTATCACCAACATGGCTGGAACTACTTTGCAGTATTATTGCACCCCAAAAAGAAAGTTCCCCTGAGATTCAGCTTCATTTAGAACAATCGACCTCAGGGCATTGTTGGTCGCAAATTAAAACAATGGGATGGGGAACTTTGTGAACAATCAACGCCCTTTCTGGACTGAAATTATTGCCTTATAAAATTTTAATCACTCCCTGTCCTTGATGCCTCATAAATGTGTTTTTGGTAGTTTTAAAACTCAAATTAAAAACGATGTTCCAATATTGACATATTTAAGACTGGAAATAGTATAACTATAACAAGTGGTGGATGGAGAGTCATCCAATATATATTTTTTTTGGATGAAGAAAAGCTATATTGGACAAGGCGTTAGCCCAGTCCATCTGGCTCCTGAATCCAATAAAACTCAATATTGGACTCCTGATTCCCCACCATCCCTTATTGTTATAATATTTTACTATGATATACTCCAGTAATGATACTAACTTCATTATTGACACTGTGCATCAATCGTGGTGTCAGTAGGGTGCCATTTTTCACAGTGCGATAATGCAGTAGTTTGGTCATTGGCGATTTGCTGTCAAAGGTCAGGGACCTCGTCCATGTTTTCTGGAACAGGCCTCAGTGAGACAATAAGCCCATCCCACTGGCTATTGTCAACATTTGGTAGCAGGTCTGTGGTCTGTCCGATTGTATTGGGGGTTGCTGCGTATTTGACACTATGTTTATGAGAAATTTGTTAAATTTTGGATAAGTTTTAGAACCCCAAACTTAGACCACCATTTGAGAACTCGAGGTTGCCATACAATGGTTTTAGATCTATGAAATGTAAGGTTCAACTCTATATTATTTACTACTTTGAAACTTGCCAAAAGACGTATTATAAATCTATCGATGATGAGAACAGTTTATTGGCATGCTTTTCTGCTTAACATAATGTTTATTTTTATTTTTTTTTCATGTATTTGTATAATGTTTGTATTGCTTATTTGTACTGCATGTTATTACTGATACGACCAGTTGTTAGAGGCAAATGTAAAGATGAGATTTAGACTAGCTACAAACCAACACACTAACCAAACAACCAACCAACCATGGTATCTAACTATCTATCTGTTTGTCTGTCTGTCTGTCTGTCTGCCTATCTGTCTGTTTGTCTATCTATCTGTCTGTCTGTCTGTCTAGCTGTCTGTCCGTCTATATGTTGGTCTAGCTGTCTGTCTAGCTGTCTAGCTGTCTATCTATCTATCTATCTGTCTATCTGTCTAGCTGTCTATCTATCTGTTTAGCTGTCTGTCTTTCTGTCTATCTATCTATCTATCTATATATCTATCTGTCCATCTGTATGTCTGTCTCTCTCTATCTCTCTATCTATCTAGCTATATATCTATCTATATGTCTGTCTCTCTATCTATCTCTCTATCTATCTCTCTATCTATCTCTCTATCTATCTCTCTATCTATCCATCTCTCTATCCATCTATCTATCTATCTATCTATCTATCTATCTATCTATCTTGGCTCCGTAATGCATTGACCAAACAGAGCTGATTTCTCATAAAAGTCTATCTTTAAATTGGCGTTACCTAGGGGCACTGAAAAGTAGAACTGATAAACATGTGAATTTTTTCAATTTTTTAAAATTCAAATCTTAAAATCTTGCCTGAAAATTTTTCATTGTTTTTCCAAATGATTATTATTGAATAATAAAGGCGATGCAGATACGTGTTAAGTCAATTTAAGTGTCACGTGTACCTTAAATCAAACATGTGAATAGACAATTAAGGGTAATTTAAGGATTATGAAATAATTGGCTCTGTTTGCAAATTAAACCAATATAAAAAAAAGGAGAGAATTAATTTCAGTGAATTTTGTAACACTTGATTCCAAAAAATGATGGAACGAATGAATGGAAATAGATAAAATATTAATGAATTAATAGTCAATGAATTAATGATAAAATTAAAGCTATTGAGGAATGAAGTATAGATTTATTTGAATGAACGGCTGAAATGTAATTGAGAATGAATGGAAATAATTATTGACTATAAATGCGGGTACATTTATACATCCAAAAAGTTGACAGAAAAAAAACATTCTAAAACTTGTGCGGCTCAGAACATGACAGTGGAGAAACACTGGCCGTAATTGCAATCGATTATGATTTAATATGATATTTTCTTTATTGAATAATCATTGCTTCGACAAGGCACCCTGGCATTATCAATGACTCATGATGGACCAACGAACAATCACTGACTAATTAGCAGATCTTCAGTGACATCAATTTTGCTTCATTTTGACGGGTGAATCATCTGCAAGGTATTATTTATGAAAGTGATGATTAAATTATGTTATAAATATCCAATGAAGAGTTGTTCTGTAGTCTGCATGCTTCTGGCTTTTGTGATGTTGCAGATCTTGACATGTGATGACTAGCAGGAATTCCAGAGGGTGGCCCCTGCACCAACTCAAAGCCCTGCACATAGGTCCTGCAGCAGGCTGCAGGTTGTTGATATTAGATTAGGCCATCCTAGTTTTCTGCTTAATGGTTTGATCTTTTGCTTCAGTTAGCAGATTTTGTTGTTTATAAAACAAGTAAGGAAAGAGGGGAAAAAAAGGAAAGGTAAACTTGTTGCTTCAAGTTGCACTTTTGATATATTCTGCATCATTAAATATATGCCTAAATTAGAATTGGTAAAATATAGAAAATTATATTTGAAATGACATTTTTTATGTCATCACGAAAAACTTCTTTTTTTTTTTTTTTTTTACCTGAAAGTAATTCGCAGTTTTTCAAATAAAATCATGAATAGTTTTCTTTCCAAGCACCATTAGTATTAATTGGAATATGTTAAAATAATATAACATGAACTTATACAAAACTGACGTCCATAAAAACAGCTTTTTAATTCACTCAATTAAATCATTCTTGTGTCATCATATTCCCAATAAAAACTGAATTATGAAAAATTTCTTAAATTTTGAAATGAATCACCCAATCATGCGCAGGCCACAGCAAAAAAAAAAAAAATCCTTATTAAAGACAATAATACTTGACATTTTGATTAATTGCACAGCCATCATGTATTACACAAAACTGTTACGAAAGCAAAGTAATTAGCGATTACTAAAATTTAAAAGGCTATTAGAATTGTCTACTGCGCAGTTTAGTTTTTTCTTTATTTTTCATTAAAAAAGTGTATTAGATTTGATTAATTCACAAAAAAAGAAACGTCTTCGAAAAACATTAATCTGACGAAGCCCACCCTTCTATGAAAGCAATTACTCTTAAACAACTGATTCATCTTATACAAAAAATATTAACCTTTTTGTTGTTTAGTTCTAATACCCACAATGAGGTATAAATGAGCAGCACGTATTGTCTTGGCATTGGATCTAAAACCTCCGCAGAAGCTGTCAAGAGCCTTAACCACTAGCCTACTATGTATGGTAGAATTTTAAATTAATGTTCACATCTTTTTCTGGATATTTTTCCTGTGGTACTATTTGGACAGGAATGTTATCGTTATAAGTGAAAACTTTACTTTCTCACTAATTTCTCTGTACATAATAACTTCAAATTTCTATCTTGTCAATAATAACTATTTTATTTTTATCATTTGTGATGGTCACAGAAAAACAAAATGAAATTTAGCAAACAGTTAATCAAAATTACAGAAATGCGTTTATCTGTCAGTGATGGAATTGTTACAGGTTAATCGACGATGCTGAACAAACTAAAAAAATTATATAAGTGAACAGCTCCTCATACTTTAAATAAAATGAGCTGCAATTAAGCATGACAGCCAAAAGCATTTTCGTTATGAGAACGAGCAGCAAGTTTGTTTGATAAAAGAGAAAAGGCATGGTATTTTGCAATTCTCATACATTCACAGAGTTTTGTTGCAAAATTGAGCGATTAAAACCGACAATGGATTTTTAAACTGCCAACATTTTGTTTTTACTTTCAAAACAACGGCAACAGACGATAACAGAGAACATCATGTGGTCATCATGTGATCATCATGTGATCAGGAACGTTTCCCACAATTCCCTTGAACCGCGCCCACGTGACTTTTTGTGGCGTTGCTGCCGCAAACCGCTAAGAGGAATTGTTTACGACACATTAAACTAAAATGGCGAGGGTTGTGAAATGCATGCATGCTCATTTCATCTGTTAAAACTCGTGCAATTACACAAATTGTGGGCTCACTTTTCCCAAGAGAGAAATAATAAGATGACAGCCATTAGAAAAGAGCACATCTTTTAATGTTGCATACAAGTCTAGCATTTTACAGCACAATATCTCATTGAAAACTCAACGAATTAACAAGAAGCTCTCAACAACACTTTCAACAGGCATTTTGACTCAACAACAACAGCAGCATAAACAGCTGTTGATCATTGACACTTCAACAACATTCTGACATTTCAGTCTTTCATTTTTGCATTCAAAATGTTATAACAACTTTCAAATTGTTTCTAGATGTTACAGTACGACTGTTGCAGTGATGGAATATCATAAACAGCCATGTTGAAATAGTCCAGAATCCGATGATATTTCTGTAGATCCCTGCTTCACATTTAGCCCAAAAGTAATGGACATTATGGCAAAATATGTCTTATTGTGATGTCACTCATGAAGTAGGAAATATTTGGGTTGAAAATTCAACGGTCTTCATAGAGACGAGGTATGAATATTATATTCCACTGTTTCATGGGCATGATTCCTTTAGCAAAAGATATTTTAATGCCAAAAATCCACACAAGTTTCACACTGGTCAGTTTCAACTAATCTGAGAATGGGAACGGTCAAACATGAAGTATTTTTTATTAAAACTGGGCAGTCTGAATGGATATTCACCAATAAAGTAAGAATTTTGGACACTTTATTTATACCATTGAACATTTTTCTTTAGTAGCTTTAAACACACTAGAAACGACCAGGATTTCTACACATAGAAGATCAACATCTAAAATTGCCCATTTCAGATGGTCAGTTGCAGCTTTCATCATCTCTTTTGTTTCCCATAATGCAATGGCAATGGAATGGCCAAAAGCAATTAGCTCTTGAAGGCGTCATCATTGATGTCCCAGGGGGCGCAGTGGCTCATCTGTTACTCCACAATGTCGTTATGCTGTTATTAGAAATAGCTTTCAGCATTCAGTTGAATGATTATTGTGTACCGGAGAAACAATATGAACTCAATGTACACCACAATGTGTCGCCTGTATGCTCAGTGAAATGTGTACATTGTTGGCCTTCCCTTGGTTTTGTATATATTTTGGATAAACTTAAGCCCACCCCTATTGATACCAGATGAGTGGTGACGTGGTCTGAATAGCGAAGGGGTCCTAAATCGGGGTTCCATTGCAAGTCATATTGAGAAATTATCAGACTACTATACCCCACAATTAAGACAGATACATTTTAAAGTACCAAATTCCTGGAGTTTCTGAAGCACAAACTGGACTGGAAATACATAGCTAACAATGGTTGAGTCACCTCTTCAACTGCCAATCATCTTGGAGAGGGGATAAAGCAACAAGCGACGGTGTTTATTTAGCCAATCACATTAAACAAAGGAGCCACGTGACCTCCTCGTCATACAATGGCAACGTATTGCGTCTCCATGGCAACCAGTGTCATTGTTAAGATGGCGCCGGAAATGGTAATTGCAGTAACAATGGTTTGCAACAATGGGCCAATGGCAGAAGCAAGAATTACTGGTTTAGATCGAGGCTTGTGCTCCAACAATCAACATCTTTGTGTGCCCTGGTGTTAGTGGGGATTTTGGTGAAGGGGAGACCTTTATATCAAAACACACCTAGAGACAACAAAACAAAGGAATGAAAAAAAGCAAACTGGAACCCAAGGGAAATACAGGAATCACATCAACATTCTGGAAAAAATTAAAAAAAAAAAGAGTTCACATTTGATTGCTACTACGGCGCCATCTTTTGATATACGTCCTACCTCCTGCTGCCACCTGGCGGATTGCAAAGGTTATTAGCGCAGACCACTGCTGCCACCTAGTGATTTTTGCACCTTTCCATCAAACGAAAAGCCAAAAAGGAGAGCAAGAAGTCATTGTACTCTTCTTTATTTCCAACCCCTGCTGAGAGTGTCTGCCTGCCATAACCATATTTCCGGGCCATAACGGCATTTACCTTTGTGCTATGCCCCACTCAGCTCAGCTACTGGCATTACTGATTTCAAATATTAATGTCCATTGTCATCACATATTCACACTGATGTCCTCATAGCTCAGCTAGCGTTCGCCACAGCTTCAATCTGCCATGATTTCATACACAAGGCTACCAACAAAATGAACACGAAGATGGAAAAAATGACCTAAAAAACGGACCAAGCACACCATGAAATTATCATCATTCATGCAGCATCAAGCATTCTGCATATTCTCCTCAGCACCAAACATCATCTTTTCCGTTCCTCATCCTCTCCATACAAGTACAATGCATTTTTACAATATGTCAGACAATGCAACATTTTTTATGCATAAAATACAATATTTTCTCATTTGGCAGCAAATTTTGGCACATACTGCATGGGTACATTAATATGGTCATAATAATAATACAGCACTGCAGTTGATAATAATAATATTGTACAATCAACAATAGAGCAGCTAATACTATGACGTCATCGAGTCAATACTTATTACGTGTATATACAAATATAATACATAGACTTTAATAATAAAATCTATATTACTTACAAGTGCCCTCCGTAGAATGAATATGTCATTATTATGATATATAAATGAGCAGATACTTACAATATAACAGCATTCAGCATATTATTTCACTACTATATCCATGAAAAACTATACTTTTGCTCATCACACGTGAAAAATGAAACTCACTGAAGCACTCTATTTAAAAATTCAAATGAATATCATCTATTTCATATCTATAGGTATTTCTACAACACTTTTCTATGAAGTGTGAAACTCTGATTCACAGTAATATAACAACAAGAATTTATATGAAAATAACAAAGAATTTCAATTCGTTTTGGCAAATAGTAATGCTGAATCAAATTGATGATGATGTCACCATCAGTAGCATAATATTTAATAAGACTTGGTGGATCAGCTGTCTCCAACCATAGATCTAGCTGTTGTCATAGTAACGCCAGTTTACGTCATCACGAGACTCTTCTATCATAAGAAGCTAATTTGATTCCGACTGGTATGAAGACAATAGAACAATATGTAGTCTGTCATCATAGAGACCATTGTACTTTATAATGACGTCACAATTCGTCAATGATAATGGAAATATGTTGTTTTCCGTTCGCGCAGTTGAGGTATGCAAATTATATAATGACGATACTGACGTCACAAAGCAGATAATAGGTCCATTGACGTAACCAGAAACGATAGGGAAAAAGTGATGACATTGCATCATCAAGCAGAAATTGGTTAACTATAACTTATTGTTTTATTAAGGGTCGAAGTTTTTGTTGCTTTAAGCAACATAGGTTTGCAGTCCATTTACGTATCCATTAAATCACTATGGTAATTGCCTATAGGTGTGACTTCATCATAGCAGTCTAGAAGTATTAATGACGTCATAAATTACATTTAATGATTTGGCTGACTGTACACAGAAGATGGCGCTACAGGCGATGGCGCCGAGATTTGAACTGATGCAATATGCGCAACAAACCTAAGATGTTAGACGTTGGTGTTGGGATCTTAGGTTATCATCATAATAATCATAATAATCATAATATTTATTCCATTTTGAGGCACTTTCTGGTGAAACCCGCAGGCTGTGATTGTAGGACACACCTGCTGGTCTCATGTTATCATAACGGCTAGAAGCACAGATGCTATAGACACTGCAGCGACACGGGAGCAGGAATTTGTGGAACTACTTCCAAGGGCGGTGGAGACCGGTGCAGTGCGCGCTGGAGTCGTGTAGGGCTTCCGATGGCCTCCCATGTTGGTATTACCCTGTGCATTGTTTGTTTTGTTCAAGATGTATCGGGTAGTGGAAGCATGGGGAGTGGAGCCTTTGTTGATTATTATGCAGTCCTGTTCGAATTTCTCTGCAAAATGAACGATGATTATGAACAGAAAAATTGCTAGGCAGTCGCTGCTGTCAAAATATATCAATTTGCAAATTGCTTTTCATCAATGGATGTATAATTAGAGGCGTGCTATCCCATGTAGTCCTCCTAATTATGTAGAATTCTGATGAGTATTGAGCATAACAATATTGCCTGGTGGATACATGCCCCATTATGCGTTATGCAGTGCAGTTTTTCAATCAATAAAACCTAACTGGTTTGAGTGGCAGACATTTCTGCATGGTCATCACTTGTTGTAAATATTGGGCCTTTGTCACGAACATTCCGTTGAAATATTTCAAAGCATTATTTCACCAGAAAAAAAGCCCATTAAGTTGGGTTGAAGTTGAGAAAGTGGGATCAAATACTTTTAACCTTTACATCATAAATGTATTTAGTTCAAGGCATTTATGGCCACATATGTTGAATAAAAACATCGTAAATGATACTAATGGGTATCTTTCAGCACAGTGTATTTCCAGCTATGGGCTTCCTGACAGGCATACTAATGTTTGTTGTGTTAACCCAACCAAAGGTTTGCCCAGGAGTGTGATATGGAACTAGAATGTGGCTGTATTACACGTACATGAACTGTATGATACGAAATTATAGACTGAGTTCAGATTCTTACACTTATTGATAGAGAATGTGAAATTGAGTTCATTTTCATTTGCTTGCTAAAGCGAGTTCAGTTTGACAGACTTACTGATATGGAACTTTAAAGTGAGTTCAGCTGGTTTGTAGATGGCGTTGTCCAAGTCTTCGGGGTGGCCGCATTGGGCTCTGTATAAGATATAAGCCTGCTCCCAAGGTACCACCCCTGACCCTCCAGGATTCATGCGAATTATCTGAAAGTAAAAACAAGCATGCTCATGATAAAAGTGTGGTTATAATGAAGTCATTGTTCTTTTAAATCAGACCAAAGAAACCTGGTTGTAATTAAATAATTTTGCAAGCCCTGACTGTCATAAAAGAACAGCCAAAAGGTTAAAAGATAAATTGTCAAAATTTATAACGTGAGTAAATAACGAATTTGTTTACTTTTGTCTCATATAACTGTAATATATTTGATTATATACAAACTGGAAAACTACTCATACTCATTCAGCATTTTAAGGAAATTATTATTACACCCCCTGGGTATACCAGCCAGCAGTAGAACACCACCTGGTGTTAAATGAGGAAGATAAGCTTGTTCTTGCAGTTGTTTTGATCAAAGAAACCCAATGATCAATAAAATAGTTCTGGACTCCACAAATGCAACATGTCTTTTTTTCGATAAACAGCCTGGTCACATCGATTGTGAGTCATGCAAGCATTTTCCACCACTAGTTTTGAATTGAACTGAATTCCATTGACTAGCTCAGGATCAAAGAAACATCACCAGTGTTTACATGATATCTTTTGACATCGTGTCAATTTTTTCCACATTTCATTGTAACATTACAATTATTGGCAGGCTGGTTGGTGTTACTCCCACTCATGATAATATGATGATCTAATTGCCATATATGAAATATTTAATTGAGATAATAGTTAAGTTGATGGTACTGGGTTATAATAATTGGTCCTTACATGTAGTAATATTTGAGTATGTATCTTATGAGAATTATCAATACGCAAAACGCAATATTTGGGGACAGCTTATGATATCATAATATTAATTTCAATCTTGGACAGGAAACCTTCACTTGACCGAAAAATGCCACTGTATTGTGTTTCTCGTCTTCTAATATAAATGTTAATAACAATTACACTTATATAATGAGAAAAGTATATGTATATTTGAAAAACTTGTCAGACCTAGCTGATGTATACATCTTTTGCTATATCATATTTTATGAGTCCTACTATATTACCTTACGGTACTGCAGTAGCGCAAACAGCTTATAATGCTATAAAACCATTTCAGTGTAAAACCCATTCATCTCAAGCCAGGTCATACAATGACTTTTTTTTTGTAAAGCAAGACTCACTGCACCATTCTGTTAAGTCCATGACTCCAAACCCTTTCTTATTGCAGATATATTACGTTACATTATGGTGGCTTACCCAGCATGCATAGGTCTCATCCTCATCCATTTCCTTCCGGGTGATCAGCAACCGGAAGTTGTCCTGCATGTTGACGTAGGCCTCGCATTTGAACTCTACAAAGACATCTATTTGAAGTGATTATAAGTCGGATTATAGGTGGTTATTATTATAGATAAACAGACACTAATTTATAAAAAAAAAACCTGTGGATGTAGGGGTTCAGATACCTTGTCACCTTTTTTATATTTATTCAATTTTTGTTCGTTTGTTTGTTTGTCTGTTTAGTATTCATCTATTTGTTTGTTTTCATTTGTTTGTTGATTTTTACCTTGCTGTTCTGCTGACTCCTCATTCTTGCATGACCTTACTGCCATCGTCATCTTGGTTGTCTGGTTGCAGGAGAATGGATTCCAATCGGACAGCGTCCCACGGCACATTTTCCCATCATCCGCATAAATCACATTTGTGTAGACCAAGCCACCTAGACCACAGCTGTTAACTGTTGTTCTAACAACAGCTGAAATCATATGCAAGCATTAATTCAAGTGAAATATGTAAATCCTAATGTACAAAACATGCAAATGTAAATCTAATTTGAGAAGATAAGCCTAATTTACATCTTGTTTTAGACCTATCTAGATCGTGTTGGACTGCATTAAGAGTATCTAGTATAAAAGTTCAGTAAGTGTGTTCACTGTTCAGTGGTTTATTGTCACATGTAAGAATTATATGTGTTTCGGAAAATCTTTGATTATTAGTTTGCATAAGACTTCTGTTTTTACTTTTAGTTGGCACACATTAATTAATTTTAAGGCTAATAACCAGCTGACCATTATATCTAGAGAGAGAAAAACTGCAATATTATCAACTGAGGTCAAACACAGTCCCGACTACTGGTACACAGAGGACTGAGGTCAGTATTTTTAATTTCTTGGAAGTAACATGTAGGTAGTTTGTTTAGCATTGTTTAGTTGTTTGCTGCTGGTCACCGCAATTGACAGCATTGCTTTTACTAAGTTAGTTGTTACATGTTTGTTCTTAAGGGTATCACGCAGCAACTTTTATTGTAATCTCTAAATAATTGTATTGTGTGCAGTATGTCAAATATGTCAATCACAACAAATATCAAAACCATTTTCGTTTGCGCAAATGACGTTTGTGGCAGAAAGAGATAGATAGATATTGAAAGTGCAGCCCTCTATAGCAAATTCTTGCCGCTATCGAGGGTTGATTGATGAGGTTAGAGAGAGGAGGAGTCCACCCATGTTACACATTTACCCCATGGGTGGGATCTTTTACTTGCCTCAGCATAGACACTGAGCACAAGGGACCACCAGTTTAACGTCTCACCCAAACGACATCCAGCTGGGATGTTGCTTATGAAGTGTGCCCGGGCCTGGTCTTGAACCCGGGTCCTTCAGAGGAGCAGGCGAGCGTCTTACCACTAGATCACCCAAATGCAATGGCACACTGAGGGTTTTGAATAGTATGAAAATATTGCTGGTTTTGTTATTCACTACCTTGCTCGTCTTTTAAATTTGTCAAACAGAATCTTGGTCGCTTAAATGCACCAGTGGCCAGGCTGGGCATAGACTTCGCACACTGCCCTCCAAATCCATGTAAGTACATTTGGCAGATTATGAATGATAGCTCTGTATAGAAATGCTTATGCAATAATACCTGTATTAGTGGACCTGACATGTTCGTACAAGACATTCACATGATCATTGATCAATATACTCTTCCCATAATTAAAAGATGCGGTCACCAATTTTAACTATCTTACACCGCAATGGGATTTGCTGCAAATGCGGGTAACAAAGACATATGAGATGTCTTTGACAGATGTCTGATTGCAGCCTAAAACCAATTCATCTACAAGGTTCACATCATATAAATCAAACAGTTGATACAGTTTACACTTACGTAATAACACTTTGTATCCTTCACTCCTGAACTTCTTCCCTAGGGGCTGGGGATCATCATAAAACTCGCAAAGATCAAATGACTTATCTGTACGATCTGCTGAAGCTATAAATTGTACAGTATAGTAATATTAGCATATGAGTCTCATTCATATTCTAATTAATTAATTAATTCATCAATTGATTTCCATTATATTTCCACTTACACATTCTATACCGTAGAATATTTCCATTTTCTTGGTAAATAAATTCAATACAAGAAAAACGCGGCCGGCTGAAATGGACACATGAGAAGGTGAAATGATGCTAATATTATCAGCACGGAATATTTGTTGGCTAAAATGCAATTTGATTGCAAAATATTAGGTGTCTCAAATGTAATATAGGAAAGATAAAGCAGATAGTTTAATTATGTCTCAATTTGATGCTCAGCTCATCGTACTTTCGCTGAAAGCGAGTAACATGCCCTACATTTTCCTTTTATTCATTTTCGTGCTTTCTCAGATTTTATCTGAACTACATATCCATAATCACTAATGCCTTACTAAAAAATAGATACAATATATTTTCAAAACAGTTAACCAAATAACCTTTTTATCAGTTTATATATTTACTATCCGTTTACCAATATCTCTATTTATATTTGTATATGTATTTATTAATCCAAAATTTAAAAAAATTGAACTTTACCACCCGTTCTCATAGACAGAAAGGAGTTTATAGTAATTGTGGGACCAGTGTTTGGATTTGCAAATGAAGGTTCCTAATGATGAGAAAGTGATCCTTCCTTTGTTGATAGTAACATCCTCCCTCCTGTTGTTTTCAAATAACAACCACTCTCCCTGGTACTGCAGAGGAAACCGGCATTCGTCTTTAGTAGATGGTGCCAGGTCTACAATGAAAACAATTGAAGGAAGTAGCAGAAAATAGAGCGGCATTGATTTAACGCTGTTGAGACAGTGAATTACACCAATCACATGGATTGTGGATTTTAAGTTCTTGTCAAGCTTGGAGTTCTGGTATGCAGCTAGAAATACTATCATTGACAGTTTTAAAGTGATTTGTTTTGAGCGGGTCTGACAGTTACTGTACCCCTTGTCTTGCTTTATGCCATGGGAATCAGAGTTTCAGTTTTAACACTAGGTGGTGTTGTGGTATGGTATGAGTCAGGTGCTGTACTCTAGCGTGTGAGTATCTGCTTCCAACTTCCGATTTTCACCACAAAATGAAATTCTAAATACAGACTGGGCGTTATCTGTCGCATGGATGGATTCTTTCACCCCAATAAACCCATATTTTATGAATTTCTTCTTCTTTTTTTTTACTTTTTTTTAAATGTGTGGACAATGGGTGTAGCTGTCTGAGTCTGTCTGCACATAACTTACGACAATATCCACACGATTTTTGGCATGGGTTGATATGTTGATTTCCACATTTTCCATCCTTGGCTAGTTCTTCACAGATTCTGGTCGACTCGTCTACACAAACTCCAGATTCTAAAATCAAACAAGAAATTTAAGTGCGATCGGTGAACTTACCTTCAGGAGACTTCACAAGTGTAAGTTCACAATGTCAAATGTTCGTGATACTTCCGAAATTATGACGAACTAAACCACAATTAGTAATGGAAAAACCACATTCATTTACTGAATTTAGACAGAAACGTGTTTGTACATTGGCAATTCATGCAATTCAATGATTTAATCTTATTAATTGTAGCCCAACACATTGTCAGATTGTGAGTTCCTAGGGTAGGTAATGTTCATTCCCAGTGACAGGTAGTAACCGCGAAAGGAGATAGGCATAACTAGAGTGGACATTGTGCACTGTGCAATGCCTCTTGTTGCCGTAAGGATGACTTTAAAAGGCCCACTAAGCCACTAGGTTGTAACCTGGTTGGTCTTGAATTTCTTAAGAAAGGTCACCATTGGGTTACCATTGAGTCACCATTTGGTCACCATTGGGTCATACAAAGTGGCCTTAAATTGAGATGGTCTTAATAGTGGGTATCTATCTATCTATCTTATCCATCTATCTTATCTATCTATCTTATCTATCTATCTGAAGGTATCTTACCGCTGTTAGTGACCTCTATAGAAGCATACATGACGTTGCCAGGGGGTATCCCTTTCTCGTTTCCAGGAGCAACGGGGCTGAAGTACAACTTTCCTTTCATCTCCCTCGTCTCTGAATATCTTCCTCCAATCAGCATGGCGGTGGGTAGACGCTGTGGAAAACAGGTGACATCTATGCATTTGATCACTCTAAGCAGGCACAAACCAATTATTGAAGGTTTGCTTGCCTGTTTATGCTATTGGCGATGGAAATGGTACAAAAGCCAGAAGCAAGAATATCATTGAAGTGGTGTTGAATTAATTCGAAAACCATGGGGATTCATTAACAAACAGTTATAAATGATTTGGAATATTCATCAAAATCGTTCAGCTAGAAGGCTAGCTAAATGAAAATAATGTAGCTTCCAACTCTGCAACACAAACTCACATTTGAATAGAATTTTGTTAATTCTATTTTTTTTCTTTTTTTGTAATTTCTTAGGATTAAATGGGATTTATTTTCTTGATTTTTCAACCACATTCTTGCTTGAGGCACGTTGGTCGCACTCACGAGCACAAATTGAGGCATTTTGCCATACTCCGCCAGGAGGATGTAGCTTGTGGCGCCCTCTGTCCAATTAGCCCAGCACTGTAGACGAAGGTCTGTAATGGGGGAGACCAGAGAGAATGGACCTGGTAAAAACAGCAACAACTATTGGAGAAAGGTACCCTTTTGCCTAGTGTCTGGACCGCCGCCTTTGCCCGCTAGGGGGCTCAACTTTGACTCACTCCAACCCGACAAACCTTCACTCTTTATTATCAGGATTTTGAAAGTTTTAATTCAGAGAATCAAATAAATAAATAAAAATGTATTTCATTTAGAGTAGATTTAATTGCGAGAATTTAGTTGACTTCTAAACTGGCTGCATACTGCTAAGTCTAACAATGTCACTTTAATGGATATATGGATTGATTAAAATATCTGAGTCATTACAAATTTCCAGAAGTAAAGAAGCTCTTTCAGATTTTTTAGTTAAATTTACTTCAGTTTGCACCACTTCAGTAGGGAAGTACTTAGCTTTCAAACTTCTGTTGTACAACTTCACAGTTCGTTTAGTTTCAGCTACTCAAACTTGTGTTTCCAACCTATTAACTGCAGCCCAACCATTTCATGCCTCAAAAATCTTAGCGAATCTCTATTGAACCTTTCAAATTCTTGCCCAGATTCTTGGAAACCTTGCTGTTTGTGAATTCTGTTGTCGTGTTGGCGCGGTCTCAGCGTCCGACACTTACTTTATAGAGAAGACTGTTCAGCTCGGGCCTTAAGTAATCATCTATTTGCTTCGTCGATTCTCATTCGCCTGAAAAGCTTCTGAGCTGGCGAATTAGTGGTCGCCCACGGTACGCACCTGGTGCTAACAGGTCTATTAGGAGGTCTCTGTCTGCCACTATCACAGGCAATCATCAAATATATGTATGTAAACCTTTATAAATTGATTACTTTTATGCAAAAAAAAAGTCGCCATTCATAGTGCATTGTGCACAATTTCAGAAAATAGGATTTAGGTTTTAAAAAGTTAGATGTAAAACCTACCTGAGAGCTTTTCTACAAACGGACTACATGCCTTCTCCGGAAATAAGAAATTCAAGCCTTCCCCTATGATGCATTCTGACTCCATTCTGGATGGACGCCACTGTTTATGACACATCCTCTGAAATGAAATAATGGGTGAAGTAAATCAATATAATTTCAAACAATCGTCTAAGTGATCATTGAAAGAATCCCTTGTTCTTGCTCTCTGACTGACTGACTGACTGACTGTCTAACGTGCTGACTGACTGACTCATTCACTGACTGATTTACTGACTGACTGATTTACTGACTGATTGACTGACTGACTGACTGACTGACTGACTGACTGACTGACTGAATGTTTGTCGTCCGTTGGGGTGACAGGATGCCGGTCGATCTGCCATCAGAGTAGATAGTATTACGTGGAAAATTTTGTTGCGTAAAAATATCATCGATAGACAATTTTATGGAATGAACCGTCATAAAACTGACACTTGCAAAATGAATTTGATTTTCCAATTTCATATCGGTGCAGTGAACTTATAGTACTGGCAATGGCTTACAAGGGCTACTAAAATAACATTCTGGAACCGTTCCATTGTAAATCCGATACACTGCGTCAATATCTAATACGCTCTCATTGACAAAATTTGAGTTACTTCGGAGTAGCGGACCTAGATTTATTTCGTATTTAGCGAGCCTCATTGTCAGGCCTGTGACGTAGAAATGCTGAATTCAATGGATGACGTCACGAACAAACCTCAGCACTTCGTTTATTTTAAATTTTTATCGGGGACTGTCGCCTCCAAACCTCCGTTACTGGACACAAATATATTCTTATTGTTTGCCAGAACTAAATTTGGTAAAAATGGTGATATGTTAATATTTCATAGACGCCAAATAAGGGCATAAATTTGTTGCCCAATGTTTTAACCACGTGACATTTAAAATATAAACAAGTATTTTATTGGCGCTATAATTAGCCACACTGATATGATTTATGCAAGAAAAAAGTACTGTTGTTAAGTATGTCAAAACATTTTCTATTATAAGATCTGGCCTTGAGTCGCCATAACAAATGTACTAACTTCCAGTACCGTAATAAATTATGTTTTGATAATCACACTTAACCAGCGTTTCCTTGAAAAGTCACTAATTGCTTGAGATAATCTGCTGTGGCACTTTCATTATTAATTGTCAGCAGGGATCGATTTTATATCAGTATTCACCACAATTGTGTTCAGTGGGGGTATTCCCAGATGGGGTATCAATCTGAATTACTATTAGTGTATTATTGTTGCTTGCTGTCAGAGATGAAATTATATTCCCCTGAGATGCTGGCATTACTAGAGATTAGCCTCAAAAATTGATTACTTGAAACGAGTAGCAGGCTTGGTTTCAATAAGTTTGAGGACAGGCAGTGCCAGCTAACTTCTGCTGCATCGGTGCAAATAGATTATATTTGAGTTGTAGCACAGACAATTGGTGATAATTGGTAATTTCAACAAAGAATAAGATAGTTTCTATTTCTCCAATTAAGTCAGAGCATAATTTATTCAAGGGGGTAAGTTCAATACATAATTCTAGAGTTTCATATTCCAAAATTGATGCACACTGCAGTGTAGTGGGAGGAAGTTCAGAGTTGATTCCACGTACCTACTATACACGTTTGTCTTAACAGGTAAGGATTTTTATAGATTCTAGCACACAGTCTCAACCATGGCTACCAACCAACTGTTTACCAAAGTAGATGAGATAATAAAATGCAAACTTTCACATATTTCGAATATTTAGAAGCTATGCAGTAATGGGAAGGGACTACATTATCACAACAGTACACACAAGATTGGGATTCGAACTTGGTACTCCCAGACAGTATCACCAGAACCTGTAAAACCACTAGGCCAACAAGCTTGGGAGGCGAGCTAAGCTTGAACCAGTTTCATTTTTTCAATGCCACTGCTTCCAGGATATGATCATTTTGAGAATGTTTTCATAAACAATTCTACCTCTGGACATTTGCAAGGCTAAGGAAATCGCACAGAAGGAGTGAGAATGATTAATGTTTAATAGAGTTAGTCCTCTCAATATCCATCAGGTGAGCACGGGGATTTAAAAGATGTCGTGGGCGTTGGAATTTCTGAGGGACTTTTAGAAGCTTCCAGTTGTACGTACAATCACAGGATTCTTATCAAGTCGATGTAACTTGGATGCCCAATCTCTGTTTCAATGTCTAGCTGTCTGTCCCTTCTGTTTGTCCAATGTCCAGCATTCTGTATAATTCTGTCTGTCTGTCGCAGGGAAATATTGCACATTTTGGCCATCTAATGATGCGTGTATATAGAGTGCAACATTTTGCAAGCGGCTACCACCATTTAACCCACATGTTATCTAGCTATCTTTTTAAATCTCACAAGTAAAATAGTTCTGACAATCAAGTATCTAAGTTATGCATGACTTATACACAATTATTCATTTTGTGTTCTTTTATTAATTTCAATGTAGAGTCTATGTCTGTTTCCTGTTGTGATTTGGTCAGTCCTACTACATACGCTAGCCGTCAAGTTTGGCAGGACCAAGAAATAATTTGTAATGTTTTTATTGTAATGTGACAATCAATTATATTTATTGAATAAAGAAACTAACTACTACTACTACTACTACTACATGTTAAACTAAAGTATTTTTTATTATTTACATAGAACACAACCACTGGGCAATTATATCAAACTCGAAATGATTGGAAAACTGACTTCATTCATTGGAAATCTTGACAGCAGTACAGATGAGAGTATGAAGAGCCTTCAACCTGCATGTCTTGCATGGCTAGAATTCGGACGAAATCACATGGATGGAACTGCCTGAGCAGCTGACATGATGACATGCTTTGCGCAGCCGCGATAATCGACCGCTTGTCATCCGCTTCCGGTTGCTGCAAAGCATTCTGGGTATGGACAGGCATTGTGGGTAGGAGCTAAACAAAGGGACGATATTATCTGAGGATGAAGCCAGCTCTTCTGGCGACTCTATCAATGCCAATCTTAGGCTAATACAGTGGGACATCACAATTAAGAACATCCTTTAGGAATCACTAAAATTGTCTGAATGAATATATGAAAAGATATCTTGAAGTGGTATTAATTCTGGCACTTTTTACATTCTGATAGCATTTTCGGAACCATCTTAAGTGGTTTAAAAATCAAACTGAGACTGATCTTGGTAATCGTTAAAGTGGTTATAATTTTCATCTAAATTCAGGCACTATTTTATATTGTAATCAATTAGGTATTCAGTCAAGGTGGTTTTGAAATTACAGTTGTACTCCTAATTAAGAACACATTAAAAAAACCGGCGATAGTCTTAATGAATCTTCAGGTGGTCTTAATTTTTTATTATTTTGGTCTTTATTTTGAAACAGTATACAGGAGGGCTTCATGATTTAGACCACATAATGAATCACTCGAATGGTCTTAACACCGACGTAGTCTTCATTTTGTAATCCAATCCAATGAAATGGTTTTGAAATCGAGGTGGCAAAATACATTGGAAATCCGCCATTAAGACAAGCTTGGCAGCAGTCCTGTCATTTTGCATGGTATTTTGCAACAGGTTGAATAAATATTGCCTGGACAGTATACACCCATCAGTGCCAACTATCACCATTTCACATGATTGAAAATGAGTAATTAGGTTTTATCGGTGATGACTAAGTCATTCATTGATAACATTTAAAAAAATTAAGAAGCAGAAGTTGAAATTACCGATTCATGGCATTAAAATGATGATTGTGGAAAAATGACAGCATGTCAAGATAAGTAATTGTGTGTGCATTATTTTTCAGCATAAAATAGATTCAGGTAGGTAGGAAGGCTGTAAAAACGCGCTGCATGGCCCTCATTCTGCGAACTCTGACCCAAATGTGGGCCATGCTTGCTTGGCTACATTGAGACCGCCACAAAGCGCTTTGAGGTGTTCTTTATTTATTGGCAGTGTTCATTCTAGAATTATGTTCATTGTATAATCGCTCTTACACCTAGCCAGATAGTTCTTAATTGCTTAATAAACCATTTGTCATAGAATTGTGGTCTCAATTGTGTGCTACCACTGTACACGTATCTGTTGTCTCAGACTCCATGAATTCTGTAGAGCAGCTCCTGAGCTTCTCATAATCATTATGTGTCCCAAAAATAAGGTCCCATGATCAATGGCCAATACGTTACAGTCCATTATGTGTTTTGTATAGTCTTTTTTTTTTTTAGGTAGTCCTATGCCTCGCTGTTTGTTTGCTTGTATAATTCATTATCTGTAACTGACAGGTGATCTCTATCTTTCCATATATATATTTTGTCCTTCTTTTTTTTTCATCATAATAGCACTTTGTCTGTCCTTTCTTTTCTCTATTTCCTGTATGTCTTTTTCTGTCTACAAGCCTCTTTTTATTTCTGTTTGGCTCTGTTTTATGTATCTCAGTTGCCATGATATCAAATCCAATGCAATCAATGCTGTTAGTTGCGGTCGCCTGTAGAATGCTTTGATGCATCGCAGTAGTTTCTAATGTGACTTGCAAGGTCATTCAACATGCTTTTGACAATTTCTTGGAAATATATATTTTTATTCTCTTGTGTTACAGGACAACAGTTCTAAATGATACATCTACCCGAAAGTACAATGTACTATAAGTTATCATTAGGCCTACATTAATCAGTAAATACAAGGTGTAATTACAAAATCATCTCCTTGATTATTTTTCTTACTTAAGTAGCAGAAATTCGGTTTGGACGATGTTGCATGGTCGTTGGTAGTAGTAGTTTACTCCCTGTTAAAGGAGTCCTTCAAAACTGAACTTGTCTACGTTTAACCTCTCACATACATAATATATATATACCATGTGAATGAAATTTGTGAAATTATTGTAACTCGAGGAAATAAATGGTTGGTGGGTGGGTGATTAGGGCTTTACGTCCTGTATTTCTGCACCAATTGGGCTAATTAGGACCGGCAGAGACCATGGCAATGAGACGAAGGATGAAACAGCCATCCAACTTAGGCTTGACCGGGAATCGAACCCGGGACCCAGCGGTTGGAAGCCCAGAGCGCTACCTCTGAGCTAGGCCTCGGCCCCCAGGAAATAAATGATATAATTTTCCACTTTTGCAAAAAAACTTAGTATTACTACTTTTAAAACAAAAATATTATTACAAAACTTTTTCAGAAGTACAAAATATTCCTGTTTTTAGACCAATTTTCGAAGTTACGGTGTGATCAAGCCAATCAAGAAATGCACTGTATTGATACAAATTCAAATATCTTTTGAAATTAACATATATTTTTTCTGATCTTCATCTCACTCATCTCACCCTCATAATTTTTCATGTAACTGGTGGTCTAAAAATAACTCTCAATTAAGTTCTGAGACCACCAGTCATCATTATTTTCCATATTTATAACAATAAAGAGTCATATCAATAAAAAATAAAAAAATCTTTCAATAACTTACCCTCTTCCTTTCATTAAGACTCGCTATGAAGTCATACCCTCCTTGCAATGGACAAGGCATCCAGGATGTTTGGGCCGCTGCTGCAACGAAAAAGATAAACAAGATAAGACACCTTGTACTCAGTGTCTATGCTGAAGCAAGTAAAAGACCCACACATGGGGTGAATGCGTAATATAGTGTGACCTTTAATCCTTATCACCTCATCATTACGTCTGTATTTGACAGCTGGTCATATGAGATGATTATGCTTCACACCAGAACATAAAAGAACAATAGCATAGGCGACATTTTTCTCCAGACCAGTTAAAAATGCATGAACTCATTGATGGATGTCATTGCAAGCATTAAGTATTTTTAACATCATAAAAGTTCTAACTATTTATTATATATATAATGAAGAATATATGCATCGTAATCACTTATCAGTCATGGCCAGGGGCATAAATGATGATGAAATAATAAGCTCCTAATCCATTAAACATTACCATCCATTACATACAATGTCATGTACAGTAAATGCTGTGTAATTTTCTTCTCCCTGCATAGACAACAGGTGTTAGCATTTAAGACAATAAACAACACAATGCCAAGGCCACAAACGCTGATTTTGCAAAATGAAGACAATGTGTCTTGAGTTGAGGGAGGAAAAGATTAGTAAAAAGTGCTGCAATGTAATTATTACACAATAATTAGCACCTCTTGAGCCCAATGCTCAGTGTCATTGCCAAGCTGAAGTAATCAAGCGTCCTTTATTGAATTTTCGTGCATTGCTTGTTCCTATTTAAGGGTATTGACTTTGCATTAATCTTTGCATGTTTAAAAACACACTTTATTAGTTCGGCTTAATTATCATTTCAGCCATTCATGTTGAAGCAATGTTGCTTGAAGACAAATCCAAGCTTCCCTGGGCATTGGAGAACCAGGGATTCACCAGTAACAATAGCATAAAAGCTATTACTAAAGGGCCTACAATTATGTGTGCTGCAAACTCGATAAAATGTTAACAAAGTTGCAATTCGATTCCTTTTCTTTCCCATCACGATTCAAGGTTATGATTAATTAGTTTGAGCGTGTGAATGGCACACGTTTTGAACTACTTGCACATTGGGAACGAACGAGAGAATGATTGCAGTGAGCAAATAGGCTTCTCAGCTTCTCATATCAAAGTCAATAAGAAGACGCACTAGCCCTCTGTAAAATGACTAAATAAGGTGTCAAAATATATAAATGCCAAACACGACTTGCATGTACACAAGTATTATATATATTGAGACTGTGAGCATGGTTTTTCATTACATTTCCTTCACAAACACATTTTTACTCTATATGCTTATCGGACAGATTACATTTTAGATCAACATAGACAACCAGTTGAATAAGTATCTATCTCATGAGATGTAAGTCTTATTACATGAGATACAAGTCTTGACAGCGCTGAAAACTCTACAGCTGTCACCATTTCAAGAGTATGCATTCCACCAAGAAAACAAGCCCGTGACACCGAAATTGTGTTGTTCTGGCTTAAGCAGGGACCCTGACGCGTGTGGCAGAACTGCCTGCTAGTGACTAAGGCTCCGCAACCAAAACTAAGCCAATTAAGGGTGGGAGAATGACACTAAATTTGGCTGGAGCCTCCTTCCGCAGCCTACAAGTTGTGACCCGTTCGCTGCAAGGCGGCTCGACCAGATTCTTTGGCAGTTAGCGGAGCAAAAATCCGGTCCGCGGGCCGCTTGGACTATAAAAGAAGACGCGTCCATCTCAAATGGTGGCCAGTGCAACGATGGAAAGCGAACAAAAGCAAGTGTATTGCCTTGGCACTCCTAATGGCCGTTTCACTCCAAAGAGTGTTCTCACTTGGTTTACAACGCACTCGCTGTCTTCAAAAGAACGTCTCCACACAATGGCGTCCTCCGTTGCCCTTGACGATGGCCAATCATATCGTTTTCTGCTCCACCTCACAGGCTTGCCTGGCTTTTAATTGGTCCGCACATTTTCTGCTCGGTGAACACTGCTTCCTGCCAAATTGGACCATAGTAGTCCATCCATCCAGACCAGCGTACATTCTTATGGCCTCATAAACACTTGCCTGTTTCTGCTACAGCATGTAAATGAAAACTTGTGCCATATCAATGCATGGGTTACCATGTAAAAGAATTCCATACTGCAGAGAAACAGCTCTCCTTATTAGGTGGAAAGAACGAATAAATGTAGTCATGTATACATTGTAGTCCTCCTTTAACAAGCAATCAAACAGCTTTTACAAGATTTCCAAGTTTGATTACACCAACATGGAGCCAGTTTCATGACTTTGGTTTCACAAAGTGATTAGGTAATTCAACAAGAATCTATTAGATCGATTTTTTTATCTTCTCAAGGGCGAAGTATAAGATGATGAAGTGTAAATCTGTATGTCAAACTGAGATGCAGCACCTACTATTGCTGAGAGTTTGAACTTTAACTTTTAGGTTTGATAGCCAGCCTTGCTAACCACTGGGCTTCACAGCTTTCTTTCTACAAAATATCAATATAACACCTGTCACATAAATTTAGCCACGGGACTAACATTATTGCAATAATGTATGTGATTTACTTGAATACTTGTTTTCAATCACTACCATTTATAATTGGCACTACACAACCCACTATCAAATTAACTACAGTGCTAACTGATGAGATAGATGAGGGCGTTGGCCTTTTGAAACTATACTGAGGGATGAGTCGGTTGGAATATTCGGCATTCTTCACTAGGTCAATCAAAGTCTTTGGTCCTTGGGGAGATGGATTCCCTTGGAAGCACTTCACGCCAAGACCTTATTACCAATCAAAGCGAATCTTATTGCATCAAAGGAAATACATGCGTGCCAGAGGATAGAAAAGGGGCGCAGAAGCCAACAGATGAGCCAGTGGCCAGTACTGTGAAGCATTAGAACAGCCATTAGTGTCCAACTGAGGCTGCAAGTGTTGTCCGTTGATGAAGTGGACAGTGACCAGTTGGCCTTGTCCTCACCAGACACAAAGCAACTCAACTGCTGGTATCTATCAGCCAAAGCGGATGACCCTGGGTCACCCCCGTTGGCTTATCTGCAAGGACATGGAGCAGCGCACCTGAGTTGTGGAAGGGGGCATGTTTCATAATGCTTTTAGTAATTGCATGTAAAGGTTAAACAGAACAAACAAGGCTCATGGGTTGTGTTGGATATTCTCTACTGTATCATACCAGGTATCATAATATCATGCACTCTTGTACTGTAATTTCCTCAACTTGGTATCCTTGCAGTATGACATGCATGTAATATTATACACATGTTGAATTCTGTTTTTATGTTATGTAAGTTTTAATTAATTCAAATGCATGGTTAGAAACTTGTTCTCTATTGGGCACCTTTCACACTACAGTGACATTAATTATGAATATATTAGGGCATCATCTGAAACCTAAAAGTCTTTCTGGTTATGTGTGACGATGTTATATCTTCCACCAAAGAGTCATGCCATTGCACCACGGAAACACCTACTGACAAAGTTACAAATGTTCTGTGACCAACAAATTGTTATACCCTCCAACCCGTTGAGCGATAGAACTTAGCTCTTTAAAAATGTGATATTTTAAAGGTACTACGCCGTGTAAATATAAAAAATATCATGATAAATAAATAAATATGTATTACAACATTTAGAGTGATCGCAATTGCAAATTCAATCCACGTTGCGAACACTCCCACAAATAAATTAATGCAGCTAAATAATGTTTATATCCTGAGTAGGTGGGAGTTAACTAACATTTTTGCTGGTTATATCCTGACGCTGAAGGCATCTTTACTAATTTGTTTGATTGTTTGATTGTTTTCTTTAGGTATAGCCCTCTCAAAACAATAACAGTAGAACTACCTAGGTAGAGCCTAAAATTTGAATAATATGGTTATGAAAAAACAATGAGCGGACTTAAATCACGACCAAAGTACATATTATTCAATAATCCTGTTCAGCTACAAAGTGGGAGTTAATACAACAATTTTTTTTACATTAATAATGTTTGTGGAGTTGTGTTGGGCTACATCTTAAAAGGACATGGAAATTGACAATAAGCTTAAATCAATAGCACTGAGCCAATAGGGTTAAGACCGCCGCCATACCACTAAAGCCACAGAGTTCTAGATAAACTACATGTTCAATGTTCTTACCATTGCAATAATTAGGATTAAAATTGCACTGATCTGTGTATAATCCTTCTAAGAATCCAGTCTCTCAACGCCTACCTGTCATGCAGTTATGACAAATGCCATAAAACCGAATCAAAGCACTCATTGTATTCAATATAGATTTAATGACATTTTATCACATAATGGTTTCGTATTACTTTAGCCCTTAAAACGTGTACAAAGATAAAAATATTTCAATAACTCTCTGTCTTATTCGTATTTCCAAGAACAATATTGGCACAATAACAAGTCATTCATAGATGCCTTTATGCTCTTAAATGGCTTCAATCAAACCACAAAATTGTGCATAATATGACGGAGAGCTTTGGAATCAAAAATAACAGCTGGAGACAAAAGCCTGACGCACATATTTTAAGTGGGGAGAGGCGACGTATTCAAAACAGAATGCTCTGATTGAGCAATCGTGGATTCGGTGGTTGCATGACACTGTTGATGTGAGAGACACAGGATTGTAACTCAAAATCTAACCGGGGAATGGAATTGGAACACAGCTAGCTCCTGAAAATTGATAGCAGGCAGCGACAGCTACAAACTGTTTTTGATAACCATGTGGGGTCATGTTTTCGAACAGGTGATTCTGGAAATCTGACACGAATGATCTAATTCGGACACCAAAATTATTTAATAACACATCTCCACATTACATGGCGATTAAATTAATGGTCCTTATATCAAATTTTATAGCCATATTAATATATTTTGTATCTATACGCTGCTACTACGATAGAGTGTGTTCTATGTCTGTCAATCTATCAATCTATCAATCTATCTATCTATCTATCTATCTATCAGTAAGAATGTCGGGCGATTTTGTGTTGTCTTTCCAACACTTTGTCTATCTATCAATCTATCAATCTATCAATCTATCAATCTATCAATCTATCAATCTATCTATCTATCTATCTAGCTAGCTAGCTATCTGGCTATCTATCTTAAGGCCACATTAATCTGATCCAAAGGCCGCTCTTATTGTCAAGGTTTTAAAGCAGAATCATGCAGTTCAATTTCATTGAGTTGTGCTTGATGATATTGTATGCGATGTTAAACTTAATACTCTAAATGACTCAAGACTCAAGACACTTTATTTCCTGCACAATACATAATGATCCTCATTATACTGAGTTCGATGGCAAATAGTGGTGATTCGTTGACATTGAGCAGCATATTTCATATTGGACAGAGTATCCGACTTGAAAGACTGCATTCCGAAGTTGAACCAAGATGAACGCCAAAGTATCTCGAAGTCAAAACAAAACTCCAGCCTCAAGGTCACCGAAAGATTCTAAAGGTCTGTCTTTTTACGAAAAGTAAAGCAGGAGAACTTTTTTTCTTCTGTAAATGGTTCTAAATTACTTTGGGAATTTTCTTTAAATGGGCAAAATAAAAATAAAAAATCTAGAATTCGAAGAACTCATCCATTTTGAATCGAGGGCAGGAGTGCAACTTGCTTTGCTGTTGCCCGGATGTGTTCTCGTGTTCCGGTTTGTCAACACAGATCTTGCGACGTTCGTGTTTCTCAAAGCGTCGCGTGAGTTATTCCGAATGATAAATCATCTACTGCCATCTTAAGGCGGGCGCCAAAATGATTCACAGTTCTTCACTCCAAACGGAGGGAGATTAAAGCTCATTGGCTGGCAGGCTGACAGCAGACATCTTTTCAATAATGATTAGTATTATTTATGTCAATTACAGAAGGTTGATGTGTTTAATAATCTCAGCCGCTTTTGAGTTTATTGCCAGATTGCAGATATTAGCCCAGCAATCTGAAAGCAGAGCTATGATCGCTATCAATTGAGAGAATGAAAGAAATGGAGAGACGTTGTGATGCGATGGAACGGTGAAGAAATGGAAAACGGTCTCATTGCACCATTGTGATCATTGGCATGTTGAGAAAAAGCATAAAAAACATAGCAGATAAAAAAGACAGTCCTTTTGCCTTCCTCTCGCTGCTCAGTATTGAGATATTGTGTTGTTGGGATTGTGTGTCAGGGAAGCGATTGTCTCGGAGTCTCAGCCTCTCTATGGTTTGGAAAGCGATTGTCTCCCTTGGTCGTCTTGATGTCATTTGTTTTAATATGCACCGTTCAAGGTTGGCGAGGTGATGCGGTTGTTTAGCCAAGGGCAATGCGCTGGAAAATGATAGTGTGTGCAAATCGTTATGATGGGCCGACCCTCTAGGCACAGGTCACAAGAGGGAGGCTTGTCTTACTCCCAGTCGATCAGGGGCTGAATAGGCTGGAGGAAGGACCGCGAACCGGGACCCAGTGCCAGCGACATGGACACCGCTTCTTGCAGCGCTCCTGCAGCACCAACACCACCTCTTGCAGCACTCCTGCAGCATGGACACCACTACTTCCAACCCCATTGCACCATCTGAGGCAGCCTTTGTGACCTGCTCCTCCACCCTCCATCCCCCAACCCATCTCCTCACGACTCCAGTCTGAAACTCTAGGCCCCTCAAGATGAGCTTTTGCAGCAAACACAACATTTAGACAATTCCCTGTGAGCAATACTTGCAGATGCCAATACTATCCCAATAGCTCTGCTGAAGCTTCCATGAGGACCTTTGGTTGACAGTGCTTTTTCCTCATTGCTTAATGCAGATTAATATTTCCGCAAACATCTTAGGAATAGCAATGTAAAAGTAAAACTATAAAGCTTTCAGATTAAGATTTAGAAGATCATAATATTGTTTATTAATTGCTTCAGATGACAAAATATATTATTTCTATTATGCTTCCTTGGGTAGTCTCAATTCTAGGATTAGGAGCATGACATGGCAACTCTCTAGGTCAAATCCTAGCTGTTCACGAAGGTTATTGATTGATCAGATGAGAGACATAGGTCTGGTGGGGTAGTCCATGTAGGTTTTTTTTCTTAATTGCCTCTGCATAGACACAGAGTACAAAGCCCGTTTTACTTTTCACTAAATTTGGGATTCTAAACCCAGGATATCTTCTTTGCCACATCATAAACACTGCACCCTTACATAGAATCCCTTGTTTCTATGGCATTTGGAAAAATCTCAATTGCCGATTGTCTTCAGAATCAGAGTAACAAATAATAATCTACAATATTAGGAATATCTGAACAGCTTTGAATATAACTAAATGTAAGTGAAAGTATGCATTGTAGTTGACCTTAGTGCTTTTCAACAACATGCAATACACACGCATGTCTGTTTTGTTAAACCAACAATTCACAACCTGTCACAATGCAGGCAGCCAATCTAAGCCCAATCTTCAGACCCAGTCTTGAACATAGCAACAGGCTGGAACATTGGATCAATGGGACACAGCTTCTAACCACAGCACCTCAGGCACACTGGCATGTAACACAGGAGCAAGAATACCATCAAAGACCATTTCACACAGAGGTATTGGACATGACCAAACATACCTCTGGCTCAAGCTTACGGTCTTTTTATTAGGCTTGTCCATATATTGAGTGGGTAGCGATATGATTGTTTTTGCAAGCTGGTTGCATTGCTTAGATGACTGATTAATAATAGTGATGGCTAAATATATTCGTTTTATGTACGAAACAATGCAGTTTCGTCATCGCTGAGTCTTTTACTTTGTTTGTTTATAAATGTATTTATTTGTTTAAATGTCAAGGTATTGGTTCTAGATACACAATTAGCAAGAGAAATTATCATGACAGGGTCTTTCGTTCCCCATTGGTCCACAACAAGTTTAGTTTGTCCATTATTTCTATGCATCAATTGCTGGGACACGAAGATATACAAAAACTTCAGTAAATAATAATCGCACAAATCATTCACTGAAGCAGTTTCCAACCCACAACTGCCAGAATAACAGGCAGAAACCTTTACAATTGGGCCCTCCAAGACAATCGTTAACATAATCCCCATGAATCTTGAAATAAAACTTCATCGAACCTTTGGATGAAACATACGCCTCGCTGGATTAAATAAAACGCACATTGGCTGCCAGTTATAGCTCCATTTATGCACTCATTACTTGAACTGATAGGTCAGAGAGTGCTTGCAGTCAAAGTACCACAGCCTAACACGCCAAAGTCTTAATCACAGGTCTGAGAATCAAAGCGACATTTCCATTCATCAGGAAAGACTTCTCAGCTTGGCAACTGGCCTAATTTGACTTCTTAATGAACCATCAATCATAAAGTCCCACCCCTAACAATCAACTCCACTGCTTTCTTTGCTAAATTAATTCTCTAATATCATCTAATTGGGTCAGAGGCATTAAGAGCCCCTACTGCAATGGCATTGTTGTGGTCTGGTTGCAGTCTATTATAACAATGGACATAAATGACCTCCCTGAGTTACTACGTGTTGCTACAGGTTTATGAGGTCCCACAGCCTCAATGACCATCGATCTTGGGTTAATCACCTCTGCAGTTCTAATGAAAACCTGTTTGGGTTTATCATTCAGGTAGTGTCAGGCTAGAGCAGCATTATGGTGAAGACATACTACCACACGGATAGGGCATAGGGAGAGTGCATTAAGTGCAGCCCTCTAAAGAAGTTTTTGCCACTAATGAGGGCCATGATAGATAGATAGATATGGGAGAGTTCAGGCCAGTTCTTGAAGCTATCTAGGGTTGACTGAGGAGGTAGAGAGTCAGGAGTCCACCCATGCTACACATTTACCCCATGGGTGGGATTTTTTTACTTGCCTCAGCATAGACACTGAGTACGAGGGACCGCCAATTTAACGTCTCATCCGAACGACATCCAGCTGGGATGATGCTCATGAAAGTTTTCCCGGGCTTTGGATTGAACCCGGGTCCTCCAGAGGAGCAAGTGAGTGCCTTACCACAAGACCACCAAGCTGCAGGTACCGTCATTTACAGGCAGCACACTAATCATATCCCTCTAAGGAGTTTTCGCCACTCGCAATGGAAATATAAGTGATTCACATCATGTCACAAATGATGGGTGTGATGTTACACTTGCCTCAGACACCAACAACAGTCATTTGAATGTCTCGAGAAGAAGGATTCAAACCCGGATTTTCCGAGTAGCTGGCTAATCCCTTGACCACAACGCTACTCAGTTGGATATTGATTCAAAAGAATTATTGAATTTCTCGTAGAGATATTTCGGAACAATGAAATGGGGGGCACCTGGTATAAACGCCTGCATTTTTCAAAGGTCACGGAAAAGTCCCTCTTTAGGAAAGATGGTATATCTAAAGTGTCCTAGTTGTTAATAAGACTGTTACAAATATCAAGACTAAACAGAATGCCTTGATTTTAAATGAATGGGTTTTGTCATCACATACTGAAAACAAAAAGTTATTAATGTATATTTACTGCATACATGCATGTGCTGCACTGTTTATTTACGAAAAGTTAAGCTATCTTTTCCATTAACAACCGCAGTAAGTCGAGGGTAAAGTTTCAAACCAGTATTGTCCTCAGAATAGATTATCACATTCATAATACGACATTGCACTTGTGTAACTTGCATTGCAATACCTCAAAAGAGGAAAGAGACGCCTTGGCAGCAGGTTATGCCTGATGTAAAATTCTGAAAGCATTCCATCGGATAAAACTGAGGCTTTGAAAGACAAAAAGAAGAGAAGGCAATTCAACAACAGCTTCATTTGGAGCGCACTTCAGCATTGCTCTACTATTCTCTAGACATGGGAAACAATAAGAGATCCAATCTCTCAACATTTCCAGTCCTTTAAGCTGTCAGGCTAGTCTTGGGAGTCATGGGCTAGGATTAATCTGTCAGTTATTGACATTTCTTCAGCATGCAGACGGAGGCTATTACATGAATCGGAAGATGAAGGCGACCGAGTTGTGCTTGGCCAACCGACCAGTAAATGACGGTTCCTGCTATAGCCGACCGCCAGCGACCGCATGTGGCCACCAGCGACCGGACTTCCAACCGCCTCAACGAGCTTTTCCAACCAAACTTAGGTTGGCTGGTTGGTCGCCCTTGCCTTCTAATCAATGGACACACTAAAGCTGAATGGTGCCAGGCCATGCATTGAAAGGTGGACCGGCTACAAAGTACCATACGGGTTCAAGGGTGGCCACCAGTGATTGCTCAGGATGAGTGAAATGGGTTCCACCATAGCAATATTGGATGACATGGTCTAGTGACTAAGGTGTTCGCCTGTTATCCACAAGGTTGTGGGTTCGAACGTCCACCATGGCATAGAGGAGTTGGGCAGATCCTCATCAACCATTGCCTCACCCCACCCAGGTGCAATGGGTACTTGGCATTAGGCACCCACAGTGATGGCACTCTTAAGCCCATGTGGTTACCCCCATGTCCAAGGTTGAATACTCCCCAGGGAGATGAGAAAGACTCTGAAATGGCCTGCCAATAGTGTAATTTTAAAGTCTGTTGAAACTACTTGAGCGCTGATTCTAGACTATAATCACTTACACACATTAATATGCACAATGCTTAACAGGGGCTGACTTCACTATCCATAATCATATCATGGTCTCAATCAAAACCAGTGCAATAGTAGGCCGACTTAAGTGTAAGCGCAAATATTTCTGATATGATAACAATCACTTGAAATCATTTTTCAGGAACTCCTTTGATTTTAATGTTCGAAAATAATATGTATTAAAAAAATCCCAGCCCTAGCACTCTTCATGAGCTACATAACTAATGCTGTTCAAAGCAAGTAAAGTCCACACCCTTGGCAATGAGAAAATATGTAACATGAGGTATACTTCAAGCCTTATCATCTCATCATTACCTTTAGCTCTGATGGTTGATCATAAATGCTGACTATGTTTCAAACCAGTAGCACAACAACAATACTATAGCACTTTTTAAATCACACCACTCTAAACGGTGCACTATCCTATGATGACAAAGCCTACGGCTGTGTAAGTGAACACCAGACTGAATCTACACGTAGGGCACATGCCATACATGCCAAGGGACGTGCCTCTAACATTCTGAAGGACATGTCCTACTTCAAGGTCATTGTTGTGCTCCCTAAAGGTCATGCAGAGGTCATGAATGTGTCAGTCAGGTCAGGAGAGAACTGAGCATCTAGACCATGGCTCATAATGGCCCCACTGTTGTGAAGATGCTTCAGAGTAAGGATAATAGTTACAGATTAGAGAGGATACTTCGTGCATTAAGCTCAGTCATACACTGAAAACTACTTTTTGACAAACCATTGTTACAATTACTGGTGTCAGTCTATCATAGGGTTGTAATTAGTCAAAATAAAACAAAAAATATGATATTTGTATATCATAAATACCATATACATTGAAGTTTCCCTTATAACACCATCTATCTAATGAAGCCAACTTTTACATAAGCCCACTACAGTGGATCGCGCCGTTAGGAATAACATAATGCAAGAATATGATTAGGTAAAAAATTGGGGGCTATCAATTGTGAGACATAAGTGTGAGGCAATCTTAACAGTTAGGTGGTTCCACTGTAAAGTATAGTCACATTTGTTTAATCCACCATAGTGATCTACCTTTACCTAAATTCAATTCGACCAACCCAACACTACTACCAGTAAAACGGACACTATGGGTGATCTGACTTGCTAAACTCCAGATGATGTCGTGTGAATCCAGGCCTCTCATTGCCTTGGTCAATGGAAGTCTTGGATTCACATGATAGAATCTGGAGTTTAGCTTCCAAGTCTCTCAAATCTGTTTCCAAGTCAATGAATATAACTGTAATATGGCAGTTGTTTCCATTTCTTTATACTTTAACTCCCACATGTTTTTACTCCACGTCTCTCAATTAAATTCTATGAAGAGCTATAATTAAAAAGTTCTTCTCTCTTGGAGGTCGAAATATTGAGTGATTACTCAGCAGCCATCATTCTTGTACCACCTGCTCCATAATTGACACATTCAGTCATCTGGAATTGGCTGCTGTTCTCAATGAGGAGTGAACAATATAAAGTAAAACTATCTCGATTCACTGTATGACTGATTAATTAGAAAGACTCCATATTGTTGAGGCTATTGCTGCTTTGTGTTGTTATTAATTATCCTTGTCTTTGGGTAAAGAACAGAAGTGAGATACAATGATTAATCACCTGTCACCCCAGTGAGAAAATTGTCCTGCTAAATCAAGTGTTCCCCCTCACACGCTTATAAGACGTCACAGTAAATTTCTTGCAAAACCAGTGACCACTCATCACTGCACTGGGCAATTCATAATGCTCTAAATGCTATTTAGTACATATAATGTGCTACTGTTATTCACACGATAACATGCCATTTTGTATGAAAATCTATATTGTATCTCTGTTGGTTTTTGCTGCATATTAAATTGATGCAGATTTTTCAACAAATCAATTTGCTTCCTTCCATATGAATGAAAATAATAGCCCCTTCGTGGTTATGATTTTAACTTTGGTATCCATGTCAAAACATCAATATATAAGTAAGAGTTTTGTAGTAGCTAATGTAAAAACAAGTTATTATTCATGTGGTCATTCTCGCAATGCCGTTTTACATTGTGGTCTGAAATTTAGCCAGCTTATATATATTCAGTTGTCACTATTTTTACTTGTCAATGAAATGGCCATTGAGAAATATTTTATTTGTAGACAAAGCTAGTATACCTAATCTAATAGTATAGTATGTCATGCACATTTCACACGGCCAATTTAGGGTGTGGCTGGTCCCCTTACTTCATCAGATTCAGCCAAATTTTTATTTGTGAAGTTGTATGTAAATGTAGTAAAATAGAGAAGTTTCAGGAAATTCTGATAAGGTTCAGGTGTGGCAGTTTTGAAATGAAGTTTATTATGTATTTTAATATAGCGATTGTATGATAAACAAAAATGATTCTGTCATGAAATGTCCAACAACACTGCCTAATATCAGACCAGTGGAGTATTATCAGACAGACTTGCAGTCATAGATGTTATGACATATAATGTTACACCTAAATCTTGTTAAAATTTCCCAAAACTTGGGGAAAATAATGTTAATGATCAACCTCATCACCAAATAAAAGTCAGGCAGGCTCACTTAATTTTCTTTAATTTGAGGAGGAACAGCGACACCCTAACGGCCATATGTAGAATTAATCCATGACATCCAACATTCGAATATATAATATATTGCACAAAATGCTGCATTGAAAAGATAAGTAACTTATGGAATGACATGAAAAGCATATAGCAATGAAAAAAAAAACAGCGTAGAAAGTTTGATTATGGAAAGTTGTTGCAAAGACAAGTCATACATGTACCAGGTGCAACTAGGGCAAACCGATATATCATGCGTATGCATGGTCTGTCTTTTGTATCATGCACTTGATAGTCAGCAATGAATAAGAGCTACTGGAACCCCCACCTACAATGATGAAGGGAATTATAAGATATAATTGAAATGGCCTTGATAGTTATCAAGGTGATCTTAAAATTCAATATTTATTATTTAATCATAATTGTAGGGTTTCATTTTACACTTGTGGTATGAGTAACAACAAATTAACATAATTTTATATTAATAAACAATCCACCCGGTGATATATCCATCATTAAGGCTGCCAAAGTTCAGTGTCAAGTGTAAATTGTATTGTTCCTTTAACAGAGAAAAAAACACAAAAATTGTACTTAAGTAATCATCATGCACAGACGCCATAACTGCTAGGTAGCCTTATTAGGGAGACTGGATTCAGGAGAACTCGAGTTTTGCTCTATACAATCTTTAAGGCTAGTGTTAATGCCACACAAAAAGAGGTATGCTCTCTAAACATGTCAAATGGCACCCTAGATAAACCCACGAACCTGCAGAAGCAAGCAGACCAGGGCACACTACAGTATGTACCTTTGTGTACTATTGGTCCTTATTTTAAATGAGCACCATGCGTTATTAAATTTCCCTGTGCTACCTAAGGTCTACTATGACAATATAGCTGCTCCTGGTGGAATATTGGGCTGGTTGGGACCCTGGATTGCCTATTGATAGCGGTTAGCACCGTGCGGATATAAAGGAGGCCAAATCACATCAATCTCAGCCTCCACAACTGCCATTATTCGCTCGTATCACTCAAGACTCCCTTCTTGCTCCCAACTCCGACCGAACACAAGCCGCGAAAGGCTCAATAGCAGAGGGTCCCTCGGCTCGCCCCCTTCTAGTCGAATTATGCAGCGTTTATCAGCAGCAGGCTATTGCTTATGGAAGTTGTCCAAAGAGTGAGTGACAAACAAATAAAGTGGGTGAGTGATAAGGATATTAAAAGTGTTTGACAGAGCAGCAGGGAGGGACAACACCTCCATGACAACCCCACGAAGCGAGCAATCGCCCGGAGCAAGAATCGTGTCCTTCCGTCCACGTCATTCCAGATAGATCGCACTCTATACGTACATTGTTGTTCCTGTTTTCTGTACACAGGCATTTGTAACAGAATGATGCATGTTCCTTTTGAGCAATTATGACAGGTGCAGTGAACATCCTTTACACCCTGTTACCACCAGGGTGACAACTGCCAGTGTTCCTGGATTCTAGCATGCACCACTTTTGTTCAACTACTCAACACTAAACCCCACCTCCTCCGAGACCTTGGTTCACAGCTTCCACTAATTCCTAAAGTGTCAGCTTGTCAGCTGTGGTAAAGCTCCCTACATTGAAATTACCCAGTTCAATTAGCTCCTGCTTGTTTTTATAATATGACCAAAATTGCTAGACAGGAAATGTTGCTTGATTTCATATTTTTGAGTTCCTCAAAGAAGTTTATATCACTAATGCAGATATATCGAATGTTCTTCAAACTAACAAAATGTGATTAATTTACAAGAACCAGTTGCACGTACATTTGAAAAACCTCATTAAAAGTATAGACAACATACACACTCATTTGTGATTATTTTGAACTGCACACTCACTTGAATTCAGAAAACCACATTTTTCTCACTGCTCTTTCTAAGTTTAGAAAATCCCTGCCATTTTTATGTTATCCTATCCTGTCAGGAAGCACATCTGGCCCTCCTAAACACAAACTCTCTCGACTCAGTGACTCCAAAGTAATGTCTACTTTATGCGGGACATTCCATCTTGTGTGGAGAAATCTCTTTAATACGGTGAAGAATCTAGCCATGCTCTTACAGTGCCTTACATGCGTGTGAAACTGATGTAAAAACCCCCCTTGTCTGCCTTTCGAATACTGTTCAAGAGGACCTGATAAATTACCCTTTTTTGTGATAATGCACTGCATCTGCCAAACCTGTCTACTTCAAACTAATGCCAAACCTACGACCCATAAAGTTCCACTTCTGCTCGCGTTAGTGCCCAGACAGAGGGTGGAAGTCTCAGACTGCAAAAAGACAGATCTGGTAAAGGGTATCATGGCTTTGCTTCCATCTCATATCCATAACCATTGTGATCATTGACTTTCACCAGTGGTTTTATCCTTATCGAATTCAGATGATAGACGTTACTGAACTGGATATTGAAGATTTTACTGCACATCCACCACTGTTTCTTGAGCATTGTTAAGGATGTAATTCTGAGGTCACAAATGTCCATTGTTATCACAAACAACAACCATTATGACAATATGACATGCAGGTTAAAATGCTAACACTGTAAGTCGAGAATGATGCTGGGAATAAAACTGGTTACTATAGTCTTGCAGAACAAGTTTTAACCAAGCTGTAAGATGATATTCACCTCATGAACATATACAGTTAGTTTCATAAAATACGGTCGACTCTAGCTGTCTGTAGCAACCTGTACCTGGCTGTGGTCTAAACATGCTAAAGCCAGCTGCTTCTGTCCACTTCTATAGCTAATAATCGGCTTACATCTATCACCAGATAAATAAAAAACCTTTGCATATAAATGTAAGAAATTAAACATATCATAAAATGTACTTTTAGATCCGGTTTTGAGTAGCCAGCTATGACAGCTTTGTCTAGTTTCAATTTGACGAGCTGTTTTAAATTAACCTAACTGTATATGCAATAGGGACTGTAATGGACTGGTTTTAAAGAGAATCGACCCTCTATCATGATACAACTAATATAAAATGAACAAACATACTGCTATATTAATTAGATAAAAATATTTATCAGAGTAATGAAAATCTGAGTAATGAACGTAATCATATGTTTGGGCAGCACTCTAGGATGCAAGAAGTATAGCTAAACTGCTCCAATTTAATTTTAATGAAAAATATCCAATTGAGCATACTTTGACTTGGTAGTGATTTATTTTCCCCACTACAAACTTTTTGCTAAAAAAATTGCTCTAACACTTCTTTTCAGCAATTATAACGACTACACCTGCTTACTCACTGTAAATTATCTTTAACACAAAGATAATCCATAACATTAATCCTTTAAAGCACTTTTTCCTAAATTTATTTATGCTTGTATCCTTGTGATCCATCACAGAACAAGCATGGCAGTGATACCACAAAACATGAATTGATCGTCAATGTCATAAACAAAATGAATGGTCATCCGATTTTGGTACCATTCTTGTGCATTGCTAATCCTGATTATCTAAATTATATACGATAAAATGATGAAGTATGTTTTTCTTAAATCAAACAATTTACTCACAGTGCCACGGCCACTCGCTCCTATGCAGATTCCTGTCATCACACAAGTCATCTGTGAGGTGTTCTCGAAGTTTGCCTTTTGAAAAAAGAAAGAAAGAAAGAAGATTAAATGACTGGCTGAAGTTTGAGATAAGCTTGAAGTCTTTTTCTATATATAGGAAGTATACAATTCTCTCTTAAGTAAGTCAGATTCAATTTTGAAAAGTACAAAAAGTTACACAGCGTATGAAGTCATATTCCGTTTCATTTTTCACTTTAAGGATAAAAATTATTTTTATAATTATTTTAAAGAAACATGAAGTTTACATCATTTGTCTAATCACCACCAATTAGAATTAATTCACAGAAAAGTTCGATTTTTTGGCAAGCATTGGCCTGTTACTAGCCCCAGCGTAGACACACAATATTCTGAAATAAAATTTGACTGAAATGACCAGATTCAAAATAAGTCAAGATCTATCAATATTGATACAGGAATTTGTCATACAAGTGACAAAGGGTAACTTGTTGCAATACTTCTGCTTTTTAGATTTATGTTAGTGTGCCATTGACAACAGGTGCCATTTTTTTTGTCGAAAAAAACCTATGTTAACTTCGGTTTATGTCTGAATGATCCATACCATAAATGTTTCAAAATATGTTTAGTCAACTACCCAGAGGAAAACTGATCAGATTCAAGATTTTCTTCCCTGTTGGTTATTACGGCTTCAAACCGCTAGTACACCGTCTTTCCAAAATATGCGAGAATTTTGATCTGATGATTTTGGAAGTAGTGTAGTTATATCATTTAAATGATAGGTCTCAGGATAAAATAAAATGAAATGTTGATATAAGATAACTTTCCCACGCAAAATTTGGCCACATTAACGAAATATAAAGATGTTAACCCATCGCCCTAAATAAGATTAGGCCAAATCGATTAAAATCGGATGACAAAGGCAGAAAAGTAGACGACTGCTTTGAAATCTAATCTCGACCTTTTTCAATTTCTTCTGTGGATTGTTTTGAAGAGCAAGTCAAATCTTTTGATGCAGAAACGATTGCTTTTCCAATAGCTCAAGACTTAGATTTGGGATGACTGAAATCTTGTTTACAATTGAACTACTTCTATACATGGATTATATATTATAAAGCAATTTCTGATACATACAATGGCCTAAAACATCTATGATGGTTATCATTGGTTGTAAGGAGAACTGGCTTGCATGGTAACGTTGCCTATTTTAGAGGTTGTCTGATGTGAGTAAATTTGCAAATTGAAGATTGGGTTAAGACTGGTCTTATTGGAGAGGTCTTATTATTGTGGTGACCTTGTGGTGAGGTTCTGGGGCAATAACATTATTCATATATTTTTTGTTTGGCTCTTTTAGTTTCAGAAATGTTTAGTCAATTACCTAGAGGAAAAATGATCAGATTCAAAATTGTCTTCTCTGTTGGTTACTGCGGCTTCAAACAGCTAGTACACAGTCTTTCAAAATATGCGATCTTTGATCTTATTTTTTTGGAAGTAGTGTTGTTATGTCATTTAAATGATAGATCCAGGATTGGCTCCAAACCCAGGACTTTCAGAGGACCTGGCAAGTACTTAAGCATTCGGCCAACTCAAAAGCAAACCACCTGAATCAGGAAAGCAAGGAATTTCAAAGCCAAACTAGGGGCTCCTTTTGGACCGGTAATTAACCTCTACCCGTTCAGTTCTGGTTATTCGCGGTCACCTCTCCTTTAATCGTTTCCATGACAACCTTCAATTTGTCACGTTCGAAAGAAGGTTACCTGTCCAAACTTGAATCACCGATGCGCTCTTCTGCTCAAACGACATGCAGATGTATTTTTCGTGGCTGAAATTAGGAAAAAAATACAAGTTCAATAAGTTAAAAAGGTCAGGTGAACTGGTTGAATTGACCTTATTCCAGGAAATTAAGCTCTTCAAAGTTTTCAAGGTTTAATTAAACAATTACCAATTCCAATGAAAATAAACTTTGAAAGTTTGATATCAACTTATTACAGATACTGACACAAATAACAACAAATATTTCTGTCTGATTTTTTACCTGATGCTACAAGCCACCGGTCGGGATATACAATAATAATTTTACAATTATATATTTTATCAATTAATATTTGCTTAGTTAATATCTCGTCCCAATGCTATATAATTAAGAAAATGTGGGCCAGCATTTTTCATAAGAAATCCCATTATCTACATATATCATATCTTCACTTTTAACATGGCCTTAACTCATAACAATATATTTAGCCAAAATTAAATCTGCATCATTTTTGCTAAAATACATGGTAACTATTGTGATACGTATTTAATTATTATAATACTATGGGCTACATTCGTCAATTATTATACACTTCAACAATAGCCTTAAGCCATAAAAAACCCGTATCAAAGGCAACATGTTCTAAGTCAAATAAGGCATACAAAGCACATTTGTAAAGTCTTTTATTTGAAACATAATGCAAGAAAATGGCTGGTGTTTGAAAAGGGGGATTTCGGCAGAGGGAACAAGAAGGCTTAGGACACTGGCTTTCCATTGATCAGGCCGTTCTGATGCATCGAGCTTTATCTCAGTATTGTTCCGATTATGAACAAACCCTTATCTGTTCTGGCCATTCTTCCACCATCAATTTACTTGGTCGGCATCCAGCTGAGTGCGTAAATTGTCATAAATCCGCAATAATTCTCAGAAATTCCTTCATCTACATGCAGTCATTTTTGGGACCTTGTTTTCCATACATCAAATTCACCATGGGGGTCCTTGTTCCCATTGCTCAGTTGGAAAAAGTGTTACTGCAAAGCGGGTGGGTCACGGGTTCAAACTCAGGACTAGAAGCGATCAAATACATGTGGCAGTAGGCTAGTGTTCGTCTTTAATGGGTTCGAACTCTGACATAGCAATGTGTGGATTAATTAGGCGATGGTGCCACAGGGAAAGAGCATCGTTGATATACCTTATATATTAACAATACAGGTTGTTTTATTTTTTGTTGTACCCTTTTTTCCCCATGCCTGAGGTTTCAGATACTGCTCCAAATTGGCATAATAAATCAAACCATGCTATTAAATTAATTATTGGCAACCATTCATCACAATAATCACAATTAATAAGATAATCTTATCGAGCCTGAAAAGTACATAGATTTGCACAATTATTGTACTGGCCGCATATCTTTCATTTTGCATAAATTCTAATTTCTATTTCATATTATGAAAGATAAATATCTAAATTAGTAGGAAATATTTTGGCATGAGAAAATGAACATTATCTTTTTAATTCTAAAGATGTCATATCGTTGTTTGACCCTGGTCATCAGCCAAAATGGCATCGAATTATACATCGCTTCAACTCGTCAACTTCTTGAGGAACTCCCAAAAATAACCATGAAACTCACCCTTTGTCTCCCTGCTGCAGGCTATACCGTCCATCCCTCTCTCTTACGCAATATCTGGGGTAAACTAGTTCCTGTTTATAACAGGGCATGCTGACCTCCCCCTCATAATCTGCACAGGGGGCAGGGAATTTCATCATGATAGACATTGTCCCCTGCTGTACTTCGATGACCTTTTGGGATTCCCAAACTCTTTCATTCTGGATATATCGAGATTCCGTAAACCACCTGCGCGTGTCCTCTCCTCGCTTTTCCCTCCATAAGAACTCCGGAAATACGCATTCGCTTCCGGCACCTAAAAGTAAAAGAATAACAGTAATTAACAAAATGATGTTCATACTTTAACAAGCTAGAGAATAGCTAGACCGCTATTTGATAACCCCGCCACCTGCCACAAAACCTAACTGTCTACTGAATGCCATAAACCAATGAGATTAGAATATTGAAAAGTTTTCCATTCTTAGGCTATTTAATGACTGAAATTTAATTGTGGTAAGTTATATAACAAGCAAGCCAAGTCATCACTGGTTCAAGACAACTCAACTGAAACCTCAGATGTGTAAAAATATTTTAAGGTACTTATGGCGAGTATTGTAATTAATATATACACCTGTGAAAGATTTTTGTGCGGAGAGGTGAGGCACTGAAAAATAAAGTTCAGACAAAAAGGTAATAAAGTATGAATTTATACCAGTAAAGGCCTCAATGTCATATAAAAAATGTTTCAATAAGATAAATATTGTCTACTCATGAGAAACTCATATTGTATCATATCAAAACTTCGAACTTTTTATACTGAAGAAAATTTCCAGGGTTTTGTATAGCAAAAGCTGCATTGTTGCGGCATCAGCGCTAGTCTATTAACAGTTTAAAAGCAACTAGATTTGTAGCAGTTGTGAAACTCCAGTCATCTAATACGTTTTTGTAACCTCAATCTTGCAGTATTATTATACTGATACAATTAGGGAAAACTATCTCTCCACTTTATAAGTAATTGGTATCGCGGTAATTAAGGTTTACCATCGCACCCAGTTGAGCAAACATCAATTCGATTCCCTAATGAGTAATATGATATTTCAATAATTCAGATCTATTTTACGTGGATCAGAAAAAATGTGACAGTTTAATGTTGGATGGTGACAGGTAATTATGAAGCATTCATCAGGGAAATGCCGTTATCGCGTAAATAATGCCCTTGCATGCACTTGACAAGGTTACGTTCAGGTGAGGCTATTTAGAGGGCTCTTTTGACTACCCTCTGGGGAGAGGGGAAATAGGGGGGCTATTGAGCCAGAAGGGTGCACACATGCTGGGCTATGAGCAGCTGCCTTTACAAGACTGCTGCCCTGATAAAGGCCATGGGAGGGGGGTGATTTAAGAGGGCCCCATTCATTTGAAAATGACTGAAAATATCTAACAGCTTATCTTGTGGCGACCAACGAGCTGTTTGCGGAACAAGAATGTTAATGGTATGGAAAGAGCTTACAATGAAGGAGGACTAACAATATTACATTGGCAGGGTGCTCACCCCCTCCCTTGCTGGGCTGTAGGGTCATAAAATCACTCTTGCTTACATTGTACCACAGAACATGGATTAGAGAAGCAGTGGCGATCTGCCTATTGCCAGATAAAAGGCTATTTCCCCATATTCTGGTAATACTGTAAGCCTGGCATTCATTTAACGCAGAGCCCGGTGATTAGCTTTTGGGATCTGCAAGGCGGTCCCCTAGGGAACCTACGGCCAATGACGTAAACATGGAAAGCGGCCTGGAAACCCGTACAAATCACAGCAATCCATATTGCTGCCCTATCGCCATGTTTTTGAGGGCCCTGTCCTCTCCATAATCAGACCCCCATCCTCTTGGGGCTTTGAGGGTCGGGGCAACAGGCTGTGGCCAAAACATCTGTCCTCTGTTCTTCGTTGCCCCTGGCTCTAGGGGTATGTTACAGCAGGGTGCTTCAAATAGACAAGTATTGTGTAATAATACTGCGCAATATGTACACAGTGGTTAGGCCGAAAAACTCATCAAGCCGAATGAAATATACCTCATTATTAAATGTTGTATTTCTGGTTAATGGGTACCAAAATGATATTACAGTGCAGAAATTTCCAGATTTAGGATCAGCTCCATATATAGACAACTCCATTGGTTCCCAAGATGGTCTTATTTGTGGTGTTCCAATGTAAATGAGATCAGTAAAATCTGCACACAAGGTAGATTTAATGACGAGAACTTACTATAAAAGTTCTTAGGTTCAGCATCATTGAATAAATCACAATTATGTCATTTTCTTCAGTGGAGGAATTTGACTTATAAAGGAAATTTTTTTCCTTGTTTGACTCAATTTATTGCCGTCTTTTAGTTGAAAGATTATCAACTATCACAATGGCTTCCGTAACTATCGCCTGTGATGTAAAATAAACATTCTTGGCAAGAGATCAGTAGGTAGGCAAGTTGCCAAAGAGGGTAAATGTTCTACTTGTAAAAAAGAATCCGAATGACATTGATTGTTTCGAATAGTGAGATTAAAACCGATTAAAACCACTTTGTGTTTAAAATGAGTTTTCAATGGTTCCTAATTATGTGAATATAATTGGTATTACAAAAGGCTTGGCAAACATTGGGCCGAAATGTTTTCTGTGCTAAACTTTGATACTTTGACAACTTAAAGGTTTCCCATAAGTCTATGGAGTATATAATTGAAAGAAATGATGTTTTCAAACAAATTGAACATAGTTGTTTCCCGATGTAGGTGTGGTTTTGTTCGACCAATAAAATTATTTACTACATGTACACTTATTTAATTACTTACTTACTAACTTTATTGCTTATAACAATTAAATCAGCCCAGAACAACTACACGTATATTTTACTTTTGTATTTTCCATTGTATGCATCTTAGACACAAACTAGATAGTCCCTACTAATTCAGCATAGGCCATTCATACTCAGCCAATACAAGAGTGGTTAGTGGCCATTTATTCTTGCTAATATTTTGATATTCAGCATCTATGAATAACACCTGCTACACCACAGCTGCTATTCTTATTCTGACACAGGTTTTATGCAACAGGCAAAGAATAACACGTTCTACTTGTTGCTCCGTAGCTTGTTCTTTGTAGCCTGAGAATTTTAGTGAGAGAGACACATCTATAATATCAGAGTGAATTAGTCTAACCATTATAGGCCATGCAAAAAAGCACAACGTGACAAGTTAGAAATTTCATCTGATACAGCATAAAACTGCTGAGCCAATTATTGGGTTTGAAGATCTTTTTATTACGAGGCCACAGATTATAGATGTACACCCAATTGATTCATGTTTGGTGTCAGTTTCAACTTCCTTTACAATGCTGTGGAAATCAAACTCATGACTCAATGTTTTAACCACTGAAACACCACTTAATATAACAGTCGGATCCGCTTATATAAAGAACTATATAGGATACAAGAAGAAATGTGAACATCCAAATCTGAACAATCTTTTAAAGCTGCACTTAAATCACACTATTTAAACAGATTTAGTTGGACTGTTAAGTTGAATTATATTAGTTGAACTGCAAAGCACATCTGAAGATTAAACTTTTCACTAGCTCGCGCTATATACATGTTTACAACTGCAAATTTTACATTTGACTGCTTTGTTATAGCATTTTTTACAAATAGTCATTCATCTACACAAAGTACACTTTAAGCCAGAAAGGAGGTAACTACATTTAATGGGGGGTCTGGATATAATAAGAAATAAACCTCTTACTCAACAGCTGGATTCAAACCCACTACATTCTGATGACCTGCATTCATCTTTACCTGGTGGGCCACCCATTTTATCACTGGCAACACCCCACCCAGAGATCTACTGCCAGTGCCTATTCGTCTTCCATTTTGCCCTCAACAGTCCCCCAGGAAATTGTCCTCCCTTATTACGTAACTAATGGCATAACGCATTTCTTCACAGAAGGATGGGCAGACAAGATGAATGCAATTCGCTGTGAGAAATTACTTTGTGGCAAAGTCAGTCACCGGGCAATGATCACACAAGAGGAGCAGCCAGACAGAAACAGCCTCCATGTAAAAGGGTCCACTGTGTCTCCCATGCTCATCTGGCCAAGTCTCTTAGTATCTGGCCAAGTCTCTTCGTATTTGTCTTTGAGGTGATATGACTATAATGACTATGACCAGCTGTCCAATAAGAGGCAGTAAGACTATATTGTGTTAGTAACTGAGTATAGATACTGTGAAACCTCGCTTTTAAGACCACTACAATATTTTTACGAAGATGTGTTCTTGCTGTTAAATAATTATACCTCACTACTAAGACCACCATGCCAATAAGAAGTTGTTTTTAAAGACCTTGTTTTTCTCTTACAAAAAGAAAAAAAAAATTACTTAATTAAAGAGGATGAAGCACATTTGACATGTTCTATTTCATGATGGTTAAATGTACAAATGTTTCTCTCTCATGTAGTCAGATGACGGCAACAGTAATGATGAAATGAATTATCAGAGGAGGAATCTGGTAAACACCAGAGCAAAATCCTTGTTCAGATACGCTCGCCAAAATCTACCAAACAAGGAACGGCTCACTACAATAGAATCACTCACAATTACTAATGGACAGCTTCTAACAGAATATAACAACAAATGAAAGTTCTTACATTTCATAGTGACACTTTTGGCGAAATTACATACTTATCCAATCTCGTAAAGTGCTGTAATCATTTCTTGTACCGAATATAAAATTCTAACAAAACAGATTCTATTTTTAAGTGTTGAAATTTTAGGTGTTAGCACAGGCAAAATTCATTTAAATACACAGCCACACATTTGACAAATAATGTATGAGAAAAAATCTATTTCGTCACATCTGATGAAATTTCATGAAAACTCGTGAGCTGGAAACAATTGCAGAGGAAGAGAATTGTGCAAAGTGAGACTCAACTTCACATGTGATATTTGGTTCACTACATCAGCACGTTAGTGTGGAACTACCTGGGGAAATTTATAGACTCGTTATCCTTAGATGCACGAGTGTTATGTCAGTGTGTGTCATGAGAGGCCAGAGACCACATGTAAGTGACAGAAAGATGCATGTAGGGCGAGCTATGGGTTTGATATGAGGGTGTCCAAAAATACATGGGCAACCGGTTGCCCCTTGAGGTACTCCGTAGTGATTAGGAGGTAGCGAAGGTTAGTATACATCCTTGGAGGACTCCATGAGAGTGGAAAGGATGCAAGGGAGGAAGTGAGGTGCAGCCTAATGGAGTTAGTGTGTCAGTAGAGGACCAAGCCAGTGGTTAGGGTCAATGGCTTGGGAGAGCATTGTCAATGTCCACAGCCATCCGCTTGGTCATAAATATGCAGCATACGGCATGTAATTGTCGAGCGAAAAGGAGAGCGGCTCGCGGATCGAGGAACCGGTAGCCCATCAATCACAGCCGGTTTCGCCTTCCTGTGCCTTGCCACAAACGTTCATTTGCCCGCCAGAGCCACAATTAGTGCTCGCAATAACACTGTGTCCCGGCGTGTGCGAGGACTTGTCTTTGACGCATGGATTTGACTCCACAGCTTCCGTATCGTTTCTGCATCCAATTCTTATTCCGCTCAAGACTGGTTGGTCGTTACCATCACCTGTAACGGGTGTCAATGGGAAAATAATGGCCCAAGGCTGGTCGAGGAAGTGTGGCCCATAATTGCTCACCGACAACATTGACTCAAATGGTGCATGAGCACAAGACGCAATTGGTGCAGAACTCAATCTAATGGACATCCCTCTTGTGCATTTAATTAGGAAATAAACAAACACCAACTACATGTAAACACACGAAAATCCCCAAAGTAAGACCCACAATAATACCATATGTCATTGACCTTTATATAAAACCACTTATTTAAGACTACTTCGGGAGGTCCCAAACTGATAATACTAATACATAAATATAAATTAAGACCACATCGATATTAACACAACATTAAAGATTAGTCTTAAGTCAAAACCACAACAGAAGAACGTGCAATTGAGTTTCAAAACCTGCTTTATTCTTACCCTAAAAATGATAAATACATATTTCTGACCCTTGCCTAACCCCCAGAATGAACATGTTACTTTAGAACCTATATTCATGGTCTTTATCCCATCCTAATTTATTGTCAGTTATTCGGTACTGTGCCACAAATATTCACTTGAATATCATTTCATTGGTGGAAATGTGCAGAGTACTTAAATTGGTTTTGTTGAAAAATCATTTTTGTTTGAAGTCTATAACTGTTTTTCATTAAAATGTTCCTCTACATATCATAGAGTCACCACAATGCAAAAATAATGTCTGCCTTAATTAGGTTGAGTGGGCTAGAAATTCAGAGATTGAGCTTCTTAGATTGTAGTAGTCAAAATTACGACAACCCAATATTAAGACCATGTCGATTTTAAAACAACTTCTCTTGTCCCAAAACGTGGATGACAATATACACAGGTCAAGAATTAAGTCCATTTCTATGACATTGCAATAGTAACACCTCGTTATTCAGTGATTCCCCAAAAAAACTGTAACTTGGGAGCACATAAGTTGTAAAAACATCTGCTGACTCGTTCCTGCTCAAGTGATTATAGCCAGTGATCTTGCCCTGCTGCAAATTCATCCGCTGCAACCAGGAGCACCTCAGTGAAAGTTGTAATGGCGAGGGAGAATAAAAGCTGGGAAAGGGGACCGGTGGCCCATGCAGCTTCATGATTGCAATAGACGCAGTGAAGCATGAAAGAGCCTAAGGAGGGGGGACCAATCGCTTCACCAATAACAAGCAAGTACTTGCCAATGGGGAATAGAGCAAGTCGTGTATGGCGGTGGCTGCGGTGTGCACCTTGTAGATACACGGGCCCACTTCCTGCCTCTCAGCAAGCCGTATGGCCAGCAAGTCGAGCGTAGGACGGCCTCTGTCGAGTGCCTGACCGTGCATAAAGCCTCCTCGTGACATTGCTTGTCGCACAAAGGAGATCTGTTCAATTGTCATTTCGCAATGATTACAGTATTAGACCGCTTGACGAGGCGGCAAAGTGATGACAGCGAGACTCCCATTAGTATTCCATGCAGGATCTCCCCGTTGGTTCTTTAACTCAGACAGAATTTCTCCATAGAATGCCTTCCTGCTTGCATGGATGTTCGCGACAAATCTCCCGTGCTATCTTTCCATGGTCCTCAGTCGGTCGCTCCTCGGAGTCCTTTCCTCTCCCATTCAAACCACCCAAAACCTCAGAATCTTCAAAGATCAACGTTAACAATTAAACTGAAAGGAAATTTAAAGACAAAGGGCAGCCGCTTTACACACATTTACCCTGGCTTGGTTATCATGCACAACGGAAGCTCCAATCTCTTGATCAATCTGAAAAGCGAGCTGATTTGGAGTCCCCGGACCAGATCGGGTGATCTCGAATCATTTCGACAACCCTTTCGATATTAAAAATGGCAGCAGTTTTTAAATTTAGCAGGAAATGAATGTCAGAGAGGGCAAAGGGAATGTCCTTTGTTTCTCGTTTTATTTTTTCAATCCCCCACTCCATCTAATGTGTTGATGTGGAGAGTTTTAAATCAAGTTCTCCAGTTCATATAACTATGGCACCAGTTACTATTTAGAAGTGCAATATGTAACAATGCTAGACTTCCTTGTTTTGGGGCTAAACTAGAAAAGTATCCAAAGGTGGATTCCTCCAAAATGGTACAATGACATACTGGTTTTCACAGCGACATAGAGTTTGCTTAGTAACCAGGCATTTCACCACAGTGACTTGGTTGTCTAATGAAGTATGAGAATTACAACTTCGGTTGGGCAGTAGATCTAAGCCGGACACGGGACAAGCTGCCCTATCAGAATAAGGGCTCAACACACCCTACCCAGTTGCCATTGAACAATGAGAGGCCCAGCATGACCTGAGCTAATGACAAGGTCACAAGAGGGCTCAATCAATCACCCTGGGTTGCAATGCATAATGACCGTGTCTGTTCACACCCCTGTGACATAAGACGAATAGGTGCTAGCCCACCTCATGCAGCAAACCCATGATGGTCATAGGCTCCGAGCACCGATGACTATGTCATAATTCAAAGCCAAGGACAAACGCTGCAATCATGTCATCACGTGACACATTGCGGAAGCCACGTTACATCATACGTCATACTTCCGGATCCGGCATTACGTCACCCTCAGCTGGCCGGATAATACATTACATCAAAATTATTGATGATCAAACGTGTACTGCCTTTTTCTCCCAGGATGTTATAAAATCTGCCGGGTAAGATATGTCCTAAAAGCATGTCTAAGTTTTCTTTTCTATAAATTTTGTATTTTTTAGTCACTATTCTACTGATCTGTGCTTTGTCGGCTTAAATTACCAGTTTCCATGAATAATTATGAGATGATAGGGCCAGGAGTCTATGCGCCCAATGTTGGTTATTTACCCCATGGGTGGGATATTTTGTCCAAGCACAGACACAGAGCACAAGGAACAGCAGAACTAAACAGCTAAACTTTAAAAAAAGCCAAAGATTATCAATGGGTCAAGAGATTTCATGCTTTTTAATGTGGAGGTCTTAATAAAGAAGTGGCAGTCAATTTTGAGATAAATTGTATTGCTTATAATATCACTGGGTGGGATATTCAATGATTTTGTTGAAGAAGTCGCAATAGTGGAGTGGCTAAGGCGGGGTTCCACTGTGCCAACCACACATGTATTTCTGCATGTACCATAAGTCAGATTTACTGTAGTTCAAAAAGGTCAGATTCTGACACTGTTTACATTGTATCTGCCGTTCGATCAATGACCTAGAGCTTGCAACTTATACATTATCATGATCCCTGAATACAAATATTATCATAAGCAATGTATCAAGATATTATGTGGGACACAGCTGCGATTAAAAAAGCCACCAGAATAACAGACACGCAATTTTTCCCTTTTTTTGTCTTTGTTGGTGGTTGATGTTTTATATATGCTAACCTTTCCTAATGCGCGAAACTGGCCCAGTTTTTGTTAATCTAAACTTCCAATAGGCTGTTTTTACAATACAGTTCGGTTACACCATGTCATGAAGTACTTAGCAAGATTGAACTTAATTTAATTGCAATTCAATTTCAACGCTTTTTTATGTCGTTAAAAGGTTCAATTCTACTGTATGGGAAACGGGTGTGCACTGTTATTGCTCAAGTGCTATGTATGCTTCATGTATATCTAGGGCTAACTTCAGCTAATATTGTAATATAGCTAAATAAAATTATAGATCAACAGCAAATTTTAAAGCAAAACGAATCTTATCATACGAAACTCCAAAAACACTGCTTCAGAAATGAACACGATGTAAAAGCAACAGCAAATATCCAAATAAGTCAGTACAGTTAGTTTCATTAAAAACGGCCTGTCAAATGAACCCAAACAAATACAACTTCTGATATACAATTCTGCCTGCCACAAAACGGAACTCTCTGACTATAACTGGCTACTCAAAGCCGGATCTAAAAGTATGTTGAGCTTTAATTTCTTTATTGACCATGTATCATATGAAAAAAATCAAATAAAAAATTGCATTCATCGAAATTATCATTAACTAATTGCATTTATCGAAATTATCATTAAGCCGACTACAAGCTAGCAGTAGCCGGCTTCAGCCAGTTATAGCTACAGCCAGGAACAGGTTGCTACAGCTGTCTGGAGTGGACCATATTTTAAGAAACTAAAAGTTAAGTAACTGTACTGAGCTCTGCAACAAGTTAAAAGACCAGATGCTAGAATACAAACAAGTTGATTATATCAAACGTGATTTAAAGCAACGCCAACTCATCATTACGTCTTCCCCTGACATAATGAGCAGAGTAGACTAATACCTTAATTGCAGGACAAAACATACACGATGAATGATAATGTCAGTTATGAATTTAAGACTTCAAATCTTAAACAAAATCCAATCATAATTCTCTTTTCTAATGCACATCTTTCTCATTTGTCACATCATTCAGCCTCTTGCAAAACTCTCCTCATTGTCTAATTAATAACAGCGACCTGCCTCCAAATTAGCTTAGTGACAAAGATGCCAGAATCCACAATAAACCAGAATCGCATGAAAATTTAAAATTAACATCTGAGAGAATTGTAATCAACTAACGGAGTTTTTAATCCCCATGTCTTCCTTGGCACCTTGCTTGATGCTGTAAAATTAAACCCAGCACAGGGGTGTTATTACAAGACTCAACATTGAAATTGTGCATGTAAAGATGCTGCTTGTATCAGTGATGCTTTTTTTAAAACTGCTCCAGGGTATTTCAAAGACGATTATTTATCGTTTGTTTTTTTGCAGTTAATTATTCTCTCCATCTGCAGAGAAGAGTTTAAAAACTAATTGTTGTTTGTCCATCGGATACCGACACTAAATCGTGTACATAATAAATATTGTTTGTTATAGTTTTCTATGTAATTTACTATTCTTTATCGATCAATCAATCAATCAATCAATCAATCAATCAATCAATCAATCAATCAATCAATCAATCAATCAATCAATCAAACAATCAAACAATCAAACAATCAATCAAACAATCAAACAATCAAACAATCAAACAATCAAACAATCACTATCTATCAATGTATCAATTTATCTATCAATCTATTTATCTATCTATCTCAGTCAATTAATCAATCAAACAATCGATCTATCAATCTATCAATCAATCTATCAATCAATCAATCAATCAATCAATCAATCAATCAATCTATCTATCTATCTATCTATCTGTCTGTCTGTCTGTCCAGCTGTCTGTCTGTCTGTCAATCTATCTACCTATCTCACATAATTATATCAACTGCATAAACTGCAGCGATTCTACGCTATATAATTTAATTTCACAAGTAACCTTTCAGAGGACATGTAAAGATCACCCATAATTATCAAATATTAACTTCCACGCAAAACGAGAGGTCCTGGAGCAGGGCTTTTGTACCTTTTAAAATCACACAAGGTGCACTGACGCAATGATACTGCTGAAGTCGACGAAAACTGAAGTTGATTGGGACCACTCAGTTCTATGCAAGGTTTTAACGGAATAAAGGACTTGGTTACAATTACTAAAGGAAGTCGACATGTTTTGTTTCTTCTCTTTGAACCGCATGGAATTGAATGGTCTCATTTCCCTGTGTCCAAAAGCTGATTGACAATGATATGAGAACAGTAATGAATTTCAGCAACAATCGCTCCTAGTTGGTTTTCGCCAGTCAGCCGTAGCTTTGATATTCAATACGTTGAATTAACACATTGTATCTAGTTTCATGTGGCAGTTTGAAGCATTCAGTTCACTCTTTGCCATCCAAAACAGGTTGTCTCTTTCTCCAGCAGAAGCAACAGCGGCATCAGCCAGTTTATTTAGCCCGCAAAATACCCAGACAGCATTTGATATTGGAATATGTCAAATTCTATAAATAAAACATTCCTTTGGGTAACACTATATCAGATTCTAAAATTCCTTTTTCAATACATACATTTTCGCCTCTTTTCTGCTTTCAAATCATTTTTTGCAGAGACTCTATGCCTTACCGTAACGTGGGAATATCTCTTGAAATGACAATAACATTTAAGGCATTTTAGAGAATGAAGGCAAAAAGAATGCAAAAAATCAAGTCTCATTGATAATGACTTAAGTTGTGTAGATGTAATAATGAGATAGCCTGCATCCACAGAAGCTATTCAAGTGCTGCAGGGATGGGTCTAAAATATTGAACACAGTGGAATCCGATTTAAGAACACATCCCTATTAAGGCCACCCTATTTTCTGAACCAAAGTGTATACATACCATTGTATTTTACCTCTCTGTAGGACCTAGTCTAAAAGACCAATAATTATTGTATCAAGAGTGGTTTTAGTGGACTTAGTAAACAAAATATCATTGTGACTAGAGACTCGAACCCAGCACTGAACCACTCAGTTTAAGATGACTAATTATGCGGTAAAACACTCAGATCAAGGCAAATACACCACACCAGAGACTGTCTTCAACAACTGCACAGTTACACCACTAAAGGCTACTCCACATTTTAGTTTTCTCATCATTCCAACTATTTTTCCATCAATCATCCATAGCAACCTGTATGCCAGGCTATTCCTTGTCTCACGACTGTTAGGTTATTTTGTAACAACATCAGAATCTACTGGACTATGTCACATGGCTATATTGGCTTGTGTTTCTAATAATAACCATGGGGGTTAATCTTATAAATATATTAGCTGTAATTCAGTCGAATAACACCCCTATGATCATCGTTGATAGGTACTGAAATTGTCTTGACATTGGGTTGTCCGATGCCAGGAACATTCATATATTGTTGTTACAGTTTGAGGACCCCGAGAAGTGGTGTTAAAATCTGGGAGGTCTAGTGGTAAGACGCTGGCCTGCTCCTTTGGAGGACCCAGGTTCAATCCCAGGTCCGAGTACACTTCATGAGCAACATCCCAGCTGAATGTCGTCACCCAGGAAATGCTGGATTGAATGTCGTTTGGGTGAGACGTTAAACTGGCGGTCCGTTGTGCTCAGTGTCTATGCTAAAGGCAAGTAAAAGATCCCACCCATGGGGTAAATGTGTAGCATGGATGGACTCCTCCTCTCTTTCACCTCATCAATCAACCCTTGATAGCGGCAAGAATTTGCTATAGAGGGCTGCACTTTCCATATCTATCTATCTATCACTATGGTCCGAGTACCGTATAGGTTTCAAATTTTTTCTCGCGCAGAATATGTGTGGTTTGTCACTCAGCTAAACAATAACATCCTATCAAAAGCAAATAATGTTTCCATGGAAGTAAAATATTAATGTACTAACCACATATGAGATCATATATGCCACATTCTCGATGGTCTGCAGCTGTTTGTGCTTTCAAAGGATACTTGGAGTAAAAACAAATACAAATGGCTGAAGCCACTTTTCATTCACAAAATTGCTTAGTGGGAGTGTTTGTCATGTAGATATGTCTATGTTAGTTTAGGTTTTGAGCGTTTACTATATTTAATAATACAAACAATTCAGACAATTATTTCTTATCAACCACTCTTAAAGGAAATATTTTTTATTTCGAATTTTACTAAAGTTTGCTGGCAACCCGCAAATTCGGGTTTTGTTAACCAAATCAAGTATTTAATGAGGAAGGGTTTCCCCAGTCATAAATATTCAGAAGTCAAAACGTCCAGAGTCGAAATTATTAAGAAACAAAGTTACTGAATTCTAATCATAATTTCCATACCCCCCGTGGCTATTTTCAAAATAATTAAGTCTCATTTGGCTTGGTAATCCCCAAAGCTATTCTCAGCGGTTATTAACTGAGAATTCAATTTAGTTAAACTATTAATGATAAGCCAGATTATTTCGAGGAAAAATCATTATGAATATCTTTATACTATTAGTGATTGCAATTTCACTGCAACGTATCTAAAATTTAAAATCATATGTTTGATTATTAGCAATATTTTTCATGGTGTCTTATTGAATTATATAAAACTCCTGACGTTGAGTTAAAATTTTTATAAGACAAAAATGGTACACACAAAAAGGCCTAGTCTTATGGTCAACACTAAATTATTTGTATGATATGCTGTCTATAGTGTTATGCTTCAGCTTTTGTAATGGTAAAGTGAACAAAATCAGTTATTTTACAATTAGGAGATTCGACTGGGTACCCTTGAAAAACCGGTCTAAAAATAGTAAACTAGTTTTAAAGTGAGGTTCCAACTCACGCATATACAATTATCAAAATGCACCAGCGTATACAACGAGCACTTTACTATAGACTGACTCGCAATCAACGCCACTGATTTATGGCTGCATCAGTATCTTGCCACCTCGTCATTTAATTCATTAAATTTTGCATCAAATGACGAGGTTCGATTGTACAGGGTATTACATCGTTTGCACATGCTGAACAGTAATGACAGGGTACCACTTTCTTCATTTCCTACTGTACAATGTATTCTAAATCAAGTGGGAGCCGGTTGTAGAGGCCGGGCCATTTTTCAAGGGGAGAGGAACGTGAATGCCTTGTTTGCAGGAAATGTCTGGCGGGTGTCAATATATAGAGGGTGAAATGAGTGTCCTGTCAGATGTGAAAGTCGTGTTAGTGGACCTAAGCCCGTGCTTTGTCTTTGCGGCGCCAAATGGTGGCCTCACTCCCAAGGGCCGTTCATGTTTAAATGCTCCATGGTCACAGATGAGATTGAGAGAATCAGAGATGAAGATGCATGGATGGGGCTGGGGCTGGGTGGAAGGGGGGGGGGGCATTGCAGATTGATGGTTGAAGAGCCAGAAAGATATAATATGTAGATATACTGGCATTTGGAATAGATGCCTACATGTACACGCTAATATAGAGTTCACATTGTAAGATATACGGATAAAATGGAGTGCAGAAATAATGTGGTCTTTATGGGCAGTCATTGGTGGGAGGACTGGTATGTGTGATGTAGGCCTACGTGACAACAACTGCAGCTCTGCCGGTGGACTGCATTATATTGTCTCAATGCTACTGGCGTGAAGCTCAGTCAGCACACATAACCAGCCGCCAAGAGGCAGACGTAACTATGAGATGATAAGGTGTGGGATCCACACCAGATTACACATTTACCAATGGGTGGGGTCTTTTACCTGTCCCAGTTCAGACACCGAGTTCAAGGTACCACCATTTTAACGAAAGGCATTTCCTAGTACTCTAATAAGTATGCTACAAGACAATTCGTCTTAGATGATAGAACAGGCAAATAATATCATGAGATAATATATGAACATGTATTACGATGCAGTGTGTTACACATTTGCTCTAAATGTGGGAGTATTTCTAATGCAAGTGCAAAATGTGAGGCACGTCATCTTTTAGATGTTTCATGTTCATTGTCTTCATCATTTTTATATTCTCTATTTCACTTCCCATTCCTTTTGATTACATTTTCCCTTGTTTCTGTCATCTGTCACCCCCTGTCCAATAAAGGGGGAAATAAGAAGAATAGCCTGTGATTCTTTGTGTTCTTAGCCCTTCTCAAGTCAACTTAAACCCCTTAACCCTAACCAAACCTCATGGTTGGCTTACCATATCTCTAGGCATTTCCTCAAAAAGCCTTTGATGTGCTGCTATGTGTTAAAGGATTGCATCTGGAGGTTAATTGCAGTTTTTGTTGGCAACCTGGCTATTGTCATGCTCTGGCAGATAAGGTAGACTGCTGACAGAGGCTCGTTTATCTAACCATTTATCTGTGTCTCTCCCCTGGGCGTCTCTAACACATAAACCAAATCCTATCTCCAGTAAATAGTTTTATCGTCAGACTGGTCTGCAATGCACCGCCGTCTGTATAATGGCGAACATCGAGCAACAAGCGGTCCGTAGTAGCCCTACATCGTGTGTCCGAGGCATGACGTCACTAAAAGGGGTAAAGGGTGTACAGTGCATCACCAGAGTTTAATAGTCTTACTGGGGTGAAATGATGATATTGTGGAATTTGTGGTCCAGTGGTTGACTTGATTTGGCATCTTTTGCACAGGTATAGGTTCAAAACACCCATTCTGTCTTGTGAAAGTTGTCAATGCCTGAATCAGAATTGTGATAAATTTACGGCATATGTATTTACACATGAATTCTACTCATCACTCTTTAGTCCAAGAGTATTCCATAAACGAAACGAGGAATTATTTAAGTCATCAATACTTATGCTACAAAGCAAAAAACATGATAGATTAAAATGGTAAATTGTCTTCCATTTTTCTTTCGCCCTTTGAAAGAAAAGGTAAAGTTTAAATCATCATTCTCTCCTCCTCCTCTTTCCTCCTCTTTCCTCCTCTTTCCTCCTCTTTCCTCCTCTTTCCTCCTCTTTCCTCCTCTTTCCTCCTCTTTCCTCCTCTTTCCTCCTCTTTCCTCCTCTTTCCTCCTCCTCTTCCCCCTCTTCCTCATCTTCCTCCTCCTCCTCCGCCTGCCAGACTACTGTTGCCCTGAGCCATGCCACCCTGATGGGGGCAAGGGAGGGTGGGGGTTGGTGACACCATCAGATAGGGTCCCGTGTCACCATGCTTGTGTGGTTGGGAGCGATATGGCGGGCCAATTCAATCTCCTCAGATAGCACAAGGTTGGAAAGACGTAACATTCTGACGTCCTGAATCGACCTGACTGCCACCAAGAGCCCACCCTGTTGCTGGTCGCTTAACTCACAGATTTGTTAGCCAAACACCCAAGACAGCAAGCCAATCAGAGTAAAGAGTGATAGTATCTAGCTGTTTCCTCCTTTTCATCTGGAGAATTAGTGGTAAGAAGCTAGCAAATGGCTATTTTTTGCTTTCTGTGGATGTTCTTCTCAAGGCATATGATTTACCTCCCCCGGAGAACTGCATTTTAAAGTAGTATTGACCCGTTTACAATGGGAAAACAACATTGGTTTTGCACTTTAACCATCTGAGAATAATGTTACAGAGTATTGACCAGTTTTAGTGGAAAATCAGGATTGGATTTGCACTTTCATCATCTTAGAATACTTTTTTTTTCATAAATGTGGTGATTAAGTACAAATATATATTATCATAAGTAATGCATTTAGCTGTTAGTATCATGTGTATATTTTTTTCATCTTCTAAGGGCAATCATCATGGAAATTCAAATAGTTACAAGTGTTACAAACAAGTTGTTTTTATCTATTGCATCACAGATACCAATAAACCAATAGAAATCTTACAATATACACATGTCATTCCAATGTGAATGATATCACAATCTCCATTTTCAACACGATTGTCTCACCATCCCTGTGTCAGACAATCCAGATTATTAAGTACAATTGCAGAGTTTTGTTTTACAGCCTTAAATGGCATAGGAGCTCTCAGAAGCAATTAATTAGACTTGCGAAGGTTGTTGTTCATATGAGCATCTCCCCTGATCTGACAGTCTCTCTAATTAAAGTCCTCACAGTGTTGGAAACGCCTGGAAGAATTCAAATGACACAGATTGCCTTAATGACTTTGAATCAGACTTAGCCAACAATCTAATTTGCTACACCTCACCAAACACAGTCATGTAAATACGACGCCTGGATCAGTCAATAACAGGGCAGTGGCTTGGTTTTGGGTGGGGGTTTAATGTCAACAAGGGAGTTGTTTTGTTTATTTTAAGGATGACATGCTGCTTAACTGTGAGAGTATTCAACAAACTGCAGGAAATCTGAATAATTCCAAACTGGTATCAGGAAAGATATTCAGCTTTAGTCTAAGCACTTAGGTCCCAGGACCACTCAAATTGTAAAGGTTCAATCACTCCAGCACTATGTGTGATGTGGGATTAAGATGTTGGTAATTTGTTGAGAATTAATGAGGTTTTGGGTTCAAAACTCGAAATCCCACAAGATCTGTGCTGCCCCATTTCGCGTAATGCTCCCCAGAGACTTGAGAAAGGCTCATGGCCAGCCTGTCATTTGTGTGACATAATTTCAACAAAATGCGTTCTTCACACAATAGTTGACTGTGAATGACCACTTCCATGACACGACACTGGAAATTTAAACACCAAGCGCAAGTGTATACAAACCACGAAAGAGTTAAGCTGATTTATAATGGTAGTTCACACAACCACCTTTTGCCGGAACAAGAACTGACTTTGATTTATTAGAATGTTGAGCATATAACATGTTCCTTGTGCTGAAACATGTGCAACATAAATAATATACAATCCAGACTTATGTCATCTCCTTGAGGGAATTTTTAAGCTTCAATGACACTGGTGTAAAGTTGATTTTTCTCATATGATCAGCTAGCTGCCTGAGTAGATGCAATGTGGCGCGGGTAAGACTTGGAATCACTCTGTTATATTATATGTATATTTGTTTATTCCGGTAAATTGACTGATTTTAAGGAGTGACTCACTCAGGCTATTTCAGCCTACTTAGCCACAGGCCTGGGTGACCCTTGACTGCAGTCTTTGGCCTCAGAGGGGCCTTTGACATAGAGAAAACAAAATGGTTTCTTGTACCAACTGTTTCTTTCTTTGTTTCGTTTTTTGTTTCGTTCATTCTTCCCTTCTTTCTTTCTTTCATTCTTTTTTTTTTGGTGCTTGCGTTTTATGTAAGTCACATAGACTCTTTATGTAAATAAATTTCTTCGTCATTTATGGGAAAAGCTCTTCAGTATTGTTCATCCCATTTTTAAAATTGAAAAAAAAAATCTGTTAACATAAATCATAAAATCAAAGCTTGTGATTCGTCCAGGAAAAACGAAAATCTAGTTTTAACAGGACAGACATAAGATAATCACTGCTCTTTGACCTGGTCAAGTTGTCGTATTTACAATCTCAGCTCTCTGGTCAAGCAAATTGGAACAGCACTTGGGGCCCCTGTCAGACAACTGGTAGCTGGGGACTCTGTTGTACATTTGACTGGGAGGAGAAATTTGACTCTTGTTTCGGGCATAAGGTGCCAAAGGCACACCTTAAAATTCTTTGATATACAGACACGAAGATTCGTAAAATATACAATCCAAGCTTATTTTAGGGAAATTACACCATTGTGAGATGTTCTTTCATATTGTTGTTTTCTTGTCTCGTGATATAGCAACCGCCTTCAGTCCTACACAAAATAAAGACATTACAAGTGAATGTCTACACCTTTTTTGACATATCTATTCATGCAGTACACACAGCAGTCCAATTTGAACAAAAAGTATCATGTTAAGATTTTTATCAATTTTCAACAAATAACTCACTGTTTTTCTGTTGTAAATTTCGCTGTTTTTCAAGCATCGCAATGCCTTGATAAAAGAGATGTACTGCACACAATGGTAACCTTGCTATCGTACTACTAGGCCTGTTTTTGTGTATATTATAAATCATGTGCGTGGTATAGAAATTCACAACACCACTAAGCAGCATGCGAATAATTATGTATCTCTGAGGCCAAGTGTAAACTCCAATGAAGACGAAGTTCAGAAACACTGTTTAACCGGCGTGGTGGTGGATTAGGGCTTTACGTCCTGTATTTCTGCACCTGATAAGCTAATTAGGACAGGTAGGGACCATGGCAATGAGACGAAGGATGAAACAGCCATCCAACATAGGCTCGACCGGGAATTGAACCCGGGACCCAGTGGTTGGAAACTGTTTAACTGGCAATGTCAGTTCTGGATCCACAATCAAAGTATTGGCTTGACCACTGAGGCACACAATATTCACTGAATACAAGGATAAGATCAGAGACATGAAATCTGTCAGCCTGGCTGCCTTTCACTTTTCATTTTCCCCAACGGTGATTATTCATATCTGCTGGGACTGAAGAAAATCCTGTCATTTAATGAAATTGACCAATCTCTGTGAGGCAGTAATGAGTTTGTCATCAATGTAAAACCCGGAATATTTTCCAGATGTCTGAAGGCTGCATGTGATGCAGTATAATAAAAAGGGCATTTATAAATACACAAAGAAGTTAGATTTAAGAACCATTTAAGCTGGTGTATCTTTGCCTGATCTGTGTGCAGATACATGAAATAAATATTAAATATTTGTCTGGTTGTTCTACATAGGGTAGATGCATGCATGATTCTCATCCTGATTCTGTTCTCATCACGTCTTAACATCATTATCGTATTTACACTACAATTACGTAAGATAATTGAATTTGAGCCTATTTGGTTGTATTCTATTTTGCAATTTTATGTTAACACCACCTTGCCAAAAGCATAATATGAATGCTACTGGTCAAAAGAGAGCTTGTGTGACCAGCTGTCAAAGGCAGGCATAATAATGAGATGACTTGGATTCTGGAACCATGTAACACATTTACTCTGTGGATGGGGCCTTTAACTTCCCCATCATGGACACCGACTACAAGACACACAATTAATGTCTCATTCGATCAACATGAAGATGGGATGTAGCTCACGAAGACTGAAAAAATCCTGTAATTATATAATTGACCAATCTCTGAGAGGCCTAATTGAGAGAGTATCAGGGGGTTGATGTGGGCAGTCAGCTGCAATCAGACAGGATAGTTGACCAATCTCTGAGAGGCCTAATACAAGGATTGAACCTAGGACTTTCAGCGGAGCTGGCCAATTTCAAATCTTGGTAATGGCTTAACCACTAGGCCACTCAATTATTTATAACCTGATCAAAGTATAAGAATTTAATTAGACTAGGCTTTAGTACATCAAAAGACGTGATGTTTAATGAAGTATGGGCACAATCTCTTGTCTTATTTTTGGTGCTACCCTCCCATACATCAGTGGATAACTGACCTTTGAAGTGTTGTACATGGGCATTATTGTGACGTCCAATTCGGTTTGACCTTGGCTTTTGTGACATATTATGATTGACTTCTGAGTCCCAGTCACACTTAAGCATTACATCAGGATACAAACAAATCAAAACAAATGAGAATACATATGATGTTGTGTAAGCTAAGAGAGTCACAAAAACTGCACTAGTGTCCCAACGGGTCTGCAGCACAACACCATTTTTGCAACCATCAAGAAAAAACTTTAACAGTTATTTATTGGAAAAAAATAATAATTAAAGTCGTGAGGTTACATATAACCCTGAGCACACAAATTGGTCCAAAATATTCGGTAGTATTGACCAGTTTTCAATTGTAAGTGTAAGTGTATTTTTTACGGTCTATTACAATGCACACGCAGTCTCAACCGACTTTACAATTACAGCCTTGGCAGGCCTGTTCAAGCATGAGCCTTTCTTTCTCAATTCCCCATGAAGTATACAGCCGGGCAGCCAAGTACCCATTGCACCTGGGTGGAGTGAAGCAGCAGTTTTAGGAAGATCTGCTCAGTTCTTCCATGCCTTGGCTGGGCTTGAATCCACGACCATGCGCTTTTGAGTCCAGCACCTTATCCACTAGGCTACATACAGCACCACACCAATAGTGAGGTGGTCTTTGCAGTGAGGTGGTCCTTCACTGATAATAAGATGCAAGTATATTGCATTTATGTCCTTTGGTCACCATATACTGCAGTATTAACCATTATCAGACCACTCATGGAATGAAAATTATTAGCCTTAATTTAGAGGTGGTTTTAATAGGGAGGTAAATGCTATGACAGGGCTATTATTGATAGAAAATTGAGGGAGGAGGTGGTGAGGTAAAATTTGTGACAAGAATTTGGAGTCGAAATTGCACGATAATCTTAGTAACTACTGCAGCGAGCACACACTATGCCATACAAACTAGCCCAGTTACAAAAACTGCCAGTATGACCAACAGGTCCACAGATACGACACAAAATGGACAGCAGCTGGCATGGGCCGGGCTTCACTCACCAGAGAGGCAAGGAAAAGCACGAAGTAAGCTCTTACATCACCCCTGGCAAATCCAGGCAACTATCCTGTCTGATTGCAGCCGACTGCCCATATCAACCCCCTGATACTCTCTAAACAAGTGGCTACGTTAAACATACGTCACCATAGCCTCTAACCACCCGTCATTACAGCTAGCGTATCACTCATTGCGACTGCCTCAAAGCAGGAGCGCAAAAAAAAAGAGAGAAAAAAAAGCAAGCATAACATAGAGGGGGACTACTTTTTTTTTTTGTACATGACTATGCAACAATTCCTGTACCCAACAGGCGTACACTTTTATTTACTGAAACATGCATGCAATCGCGTTCTTATGTCCCCTTTTGTGAAGACAGCTTAAATGTCTGTGAAGCTGCGGATGAATCTATATTCCATATTGCCGTATCATCTCATCGTAACGTCTGCCTCTTACAGTTGATTGACCTGATACAATCAGGCCCATTTGGCAAATATACCACATATAATAGAATGTAATGAAACGTAAATGAAATTTAGATTGGCTTGCTAGAAATTAATTGGTAGCCTTCGCTCTAAATTTGGCAAATCGTTGTCGTAAACATACGAATTGTATTACAGAGAGCTGCTAAAATTACCCTTTCTGTGAGACAATTAACTTAATTTTCCTCTTGAGAAAGGTCATTCAATTAATTCAATCAATGATGATGAATATTTACATTTATATCAAACCAAACTATATTTCGGTCATAGTTTGTACAAACCAAATCATTGAGTAGTGCAAACTGGACATAAATCATATCAGTAAAGTAAAGCTAATTTTGGTACCGCTGATGACACCTCCAAGTAACAAATATAAACGTACAGTATGCTCTAATTTCCATAAAAATTTCTGGGGATGGCAATAATTATGACAAAAAGTCAAATCAATATAATTAATTATATGCGTAACTATATTATTGTTCTATATATTGTAGGTGTCTCCATCAGTTGTATTTACCTCTGTTACTTAATCTACAGAGTCGTGCTTAGATACATTTAAGGTAAGACAAGCCCCAACGTTCTCCTGACAGGTCCATGATAATATCACAATGGGCCTGATAGTGAATGGCCGATAAAATGTGGACAATAATTATTGGATGGCAAGTGGGTATTATTAATTTTCTAGATGTTCTGGGTTCTATTCCAAAACGCCACTGTAAGTTACGAAGCACTATACTAAGCTATTATGCCTATATCTTATTCTTATGTAGAGTATATAGTATATTCTGATAATGTCATGTTCAAGAACAGTAAATGCACATCTTGGCAATCATAATAAAACAGATATAGCTGTGTGTTCTGTGCATCTTACATCTGAATCAGAACACTCACATTAGATATAAAAACAACAAAAACACCATAACTGTGCCAATTTTTATGCGTATTATCAATACCATAAGTATTATTATTACTTGGATCACACAGTTTGCACCCAACACTGGTGCATATTAACTGCTGCTATGCATATCAACAATAACCTGTAAGATTAAGTGCCAATCCACAGTAAGCCATACAATTGGACCAGAACATAAAAAGGGGACTGGCCCCCCTTGATATTTGGCACCACCTATAATTATGTCGAATCGTTCATGTTTCATTTGCAATTATCTATCCTCATATACCATATGAGCTTCCTCTCCATAGTGTTCTGAAAAACATTGTCATACAGCTTTGTTCCATGTACTCTTGTTTATAGTCTACATTAGATGTTACCTGGGACTTTGAATAGATATTGATTGATCGGTTGATTGATTGATTGGTTGATTTATTGATTGATTGGTTTAATCAACATTGATAAAGTCGACAAGACTGACTAACTAACTAACTAACTAATTAACTAACTAACTAACTGACTGACTGACTGACTGACTGACTGACTGACTGACTGACTGAATAGAATTGGTTATCAGAACATCTTAGCACCAACTCTACAATGTACATAGCATAACTAATGGAAATTAAACTCACGGCCCTGGGGTGTTTGTGGCTGTTGTTTAGCATACATCGTCTGTCTTTTTCAAAAAGCAAAATGTATTGTGCATTCTTACAAATCTATAAATTTGGGACACCTGAGTGGTCTACGGGGACATTATTTGTTTCTCAGATTGAGTGATGATTTTATCTGCTAAATGCAATGCAACCTCGCTATTGAGACCACACTCGGAGCCAATTTTATGTATTTAATAGTGAGGTGAACAAAATTCGGTAGGATACTTAAACTTACAGCCAAATTCATTGACTTGGAAACGAATCTCAGAGACCTAGAAGCTGAACTCCAGATGATGTCATGTGAACTCAGGACTCCCAGCAGTGGCCAAGGCAGTCCCTCAACCAATGAGAGTCCTGGATTCACATGACGCCATCTGAAGTTCAGCTTGCAAGTCTCTGAGATCGGTTTCCAAGTGAATGAATTTGGCTGTAAGGTGGCTGTGAGGTGACAATGAAATACAGGGACACATTTTGTGAGTAAAAATCTCAGCACATGGCAAGTGAACCTATATTAAATGAAATCGTTATTGCTTCAAAATCATAAATTTTACGAGGACATAATAACAATGCACATCCATAAGTTAAAACTGTTTTGTCTTTTTCCATTACAACCTGTCAACAAACAGGGTTTGCTTATTGCATAAAACATGACACTTGCACCATCCCTAGCTTTATATTGTGTTTGCAACATCTCATAAACAGCTATACCTTGTCTGGTGGCGTTTTGTAACACCTCAGTGTTCAGATATAGTTTTATGTGCGAAATTGTCCCTTACAATAAATTTGGAGAGCTATAATAGTTGGTTTTCACAGGGAGGTACACTTTATTCTTACCGTTGTGTTTGATCTCTCTATTAAGACCACCTCTATTTAAACAGAAAAAGGGTGCTCCTAATGGCGAGATTCTACGGCAGTCTTATAAATGGATTGGTTTCAATGCACAGGGGAACCCACATTCAAGACCTGTCTTGGGTAATATTGCAGAAGTCTTATAAAAAAAATCCTGGTGGTCTAATTGTGCAAAGCTATGTCAATCTAATTGCAGTTTTAGACCCAGGGATTTTATTAAAATTAAAGTGGTCTTTATAATGAATGGTCTTAAATGCGAGGTTTCATTATATATATATGTAATAAGAATGTTTGACTTCTGTACTCTATTATTTGTTAAGTAAACAAGATAAGCTGCAGATGTCACCCCGTTATGACCCGTCTTTCCAAGTCATAAACTAAGTAAATAACATTCATAATTCCATGCAACACCTCATGAATAATGATGTGTTTCATGTCAAATAGGACGTATATTTGTAGCTTAATAAATGGACATTAGGTGCGTGTGCACAAAGGAACACTTTTGCTATTGTCATGGTTATCGTTATGAGCAGTTCACTTTGAATATTAAAATACTCTACTACAGATATTCACATTTCAGAGAAATATTGAGTTAGCAGCTGGTGGTGGTGGATTGTGGCTTTACGTCCTGTATTTCTGCACCTCTTGGGCTAATTAGGACAGGTAGGGACCATGGCAATGAGACGAAGGAGGAAACAGCCATCCAACTTAGGCTCGACCGGGAATTGAACCAGGGACCCAGTGGTTGGAAGCCCAGTGCGCTACCACTGAGCTAGGCCCCCACCCGTTGAGTTAGCAGCTAGGTGGCCCCATGGTTAAAGCACAGGCCATTTAACATATATATATATATCCAGCTCCAATAAAATCCCAGGTACGATTTTTAGTCTGGGGAGCTACATCCCAACTGGATATCGGTCACATCAGAGGTAAACATTTTTCTGTATACCATTTAAATTAGCAATATTTTAGAGTGAACTTGATTCGTTATTTAAGTTATTATATTCCTTGCACGGTGTATACCTTCTATGGATCATTTTGCCAGTTCACTGGAAACGTTGCTGATATGATCAGTTAAATGGAAGCTTTGCCAATTAGACTGTTCTTGATTATCTCAGTTTAATTATTACATGTCTGTCACATATTATGGTGTGCGACAACCTGTTCCCACCATTGTATATCGTAAGTTAAAGCTCCTACACTTGGGGGTGGGGGGTTAATATTAGAATATGTCGAAGGCAGACGTAATAATGAGATGGAAAGTCTAGACCATATTGCCACTGATAACTAATAAAGGTAAAAAAAAAAAAGACTGTCACATGTATTAGTGAAAAACGCAAAAAGATTTCAAATAACTACAGTATCAATAGTAATATGGTAATTTCATAAATTTTCTAATATGGATTTGATAACTATATAATTTCTATGCTAAAAAAATACATTTCATGAAATCAAGCAGCGCAGTGTATTTTGAAGTAAGTCATGGGAGAATTACAGGCTTTGTGATCTACAACTCCTCTGTTTGCCAGGTGTATAGATGTGCACACGTAGACATATGGTTTTCTCCTTTTTTCGAAACCACAGATGATAGAGACACAGAGCTAGGCCATAAGCCTTCATTACTGATAATTAGAACACTCCAAAGACATGATTGAATTTCCTCACAGAAGTGCAACACCAGCCTGCTATAGACATTTTGTGGGTGGAACGACATATCAATCAGACCACGTTGTTGAATGGTGCTTCTGTGGAATAAAATAAGGACGAAACAAGCAACAAACAGGGGGTCTTTTAAAGAGTATAAAAGGTTTGTAAATCACGATAGCTGCAGAGCCTTGTCTGAGTGATTAATACAACAGGAAGATGGCTATTAATCAAGTGAAAAACATCTCTGAATGCATTTTACATTCTTGTTTAACATGTTGAATACGCCAATTTGAGTTTAAGTTAATTAAAGAAGGCATTGGCATTAAGACAACCCAACAGTTGGGACGACCATATTTTTGGACAATATTGTCTTCTTATTTCTCTATTACGACCAGCAAATGTTCACCAAAAGATGTACGGTGTACCATAAAATGCTATTAAAACTGGGTACACGCCCAAGTCCCCTTCACAAATAATTTCCCATTACAAAATTGGCATATTCCTATATTACATAAGATCATCATACATAATGAATATGCCAGATCAATAAGCCCATAAAATTTCGGTCCTTTTTTGTATATTATAATTATAACTTCATTAATACATTGCTTTCGTTTTCAGCTAAAACAACAGAGACGGAAGAAAGCTTAATTTCATTGGATATGAGTATTTCAGCTCTTCTGTGCCATATTGATTTTCGGTCAAGATATTTTTTCTCAATACTTTTAAGGTTGGCATATTGTAGATTTTCAAAATGATTCTTTCATTGAGATGCGCAGAAAACCATTCTTCTAACAGCAGGTTGCCGCGAACAAAATTAAAATGCATCATTTCAATGTGGTAAACAGAAAAAAGGCCCATCATTTACATTCTGCAGTTCTTATCCACTCAATAATGGCATTCTTCAAAACACTTTAATGTACCTTGATAACCATACAAGACAATGGGCCAGCTACAGCACACATGACAGCAGTAATGAATTGACAAATGGCGGTAGAGCACCTACAAGGCTATGCTCAAGCTTCACCGAAGAGTGCAAAGCTCTCTCCAAAGGTTGGATAGAACACAAGGTGCTTAAATAAATATATCAGGGAGTGACAGCAATTTATCAGGAATCCTGTTTGCCTCTCGCCTCACGAAGCCAATGGCAGCAAGCACAGAATGGGTGGGAAGACGAATGTAAAAGGTTCTTAATCATGCAAATCAAATCTCTACAATGTAAACTGTGTTGGTCTAAAGGGGTTCACTGTTTTAAGAAGGAGCAGGGACACAGCTGCTTAAAGTGCCAAGCATGTAACGCACGTGTGGCCCAGCTCACGTGAGATTGTTCGGAGGTCTGGAACTATTGGTGAAATTGTGGACCCTGAGGTAAACCACGGTGCATTACACGCAATACGCATACACCTTGATATGGTGATGATGCAGGGATTTAACACAAATATGATAAAACTAATGTGAATGCTCTACATTTCGGATGTTACAGTAAAAGTCATGGCGAAATTTCGTACCCTGAATTACACTTTAGTTCATGGTGATCTTAAAAGCGGCTGTTCTGCTTGAAGTAACAGGTATTCAAATGTAATACACGTGAGCCAGAATCGAGATGTGATTGCTCTGAGATTCAAGCTCCGCAGTACAATGCCTGGTGAAATTTTGCACCCCGAGGAACACTATACTCTTATGCTATACTTAACGGTGAAAGGAGTGTAAAAATGAAAGACCTACCTCGGAAAAGGCCCCAAAAGACCAACAGCAAGGTTGTGGGTAGATTACAGGCCATGCTGAGCTCAGGGATTATAGTGTCAGAGCGGTAATCCAACCTGCTCAGTGTGCTGCAGATCACAGTCTCCTGCTTGCTCCCTGCTCCGGCGCTCCGCTCCGCCGCCAGGACATTTTCCAGGCGGGTGGACCAGCCCTGCTGCTCGTCCCGCTCCTCACAGCTGCCCCACAGCAGCTCCTGACTCTGTCCCGCACCTTCTACTGTTGTCCCACAGCTGCTACTCTTGTCCCGCGCTCCTTAGCTTTGTCCCACACCTTTAGAAAATCTCTCCTATAAATTGGCTTGTTTATACATCAGTTCCAGGAAAAATAGTAAGTTTTCAAAGCGTAAATCAACGGATACTGCTGTTAATCCACTTGCAAGCTAACTTCCGATGTCTTCCTATGATAAAACGGTCCAGAAATAAATGCTATTTGTACAGCACCAATGCAAATATTGAATGTAAGTATAATTTTGTAATTACAACACACGTTTCTGTTCCACTGTTTCAATGGATACACAATGCACATATACGAATGGTTAACATCCAAACAAGTTATCACTGAGCGAGTTAACTCCACACGGAGATAAGCAGTTACTGATGCTACTGCTTGCTGCTTGCTGCTGCTGCAGAGGGTTCCGTGAATGCTGGAGATGAGAAGGAGGGAGTGATGCCTTCTCTGGTGACGCAATAATTGTGCCAGCAGCTGACAAGTGCAAAACAGGGGTGGTCAAAGGCAGTTTCACAGTGCCTAGGCAGTGTAGGGTGTGATGCCTTTGCGGCTGGTAACCCATGGGAAAGGCTGGGTCCAAGGTTGACACCAAATCTGGAGTGGACTAAGGAGAGAAGATCCCTATGCAATCCACATACAAGCCAGCAAATGAGCACATTTCTACAACAGAGATCCAATGGCCATCCAGTTGTGATCCAGAGGTTATCTTCTATCAGTGGACACTATCAGCTTCTCTTTCTACTTCTATCTCCCTCATCTGGTCATCTGTTCATCTGTCGGTCTGTCTATCTTTTTATCCTGCCCCTCTTTTAACTCCACAGTATCAACATGAAAGGCCTAATCACCAGTAGCGCCCCACTGACATGGCTAGAAACCAACTAGGCTGCCTCCTGGCACCACACCTACAGCCAGTTCACGCTCAAGTAAGGTTGCTAAGGGTACATTTCTGAAGTATGAGGTCCAGCTACTTCGGCCAAATGTGGGCAGTAGACGTTAAGGCCCTAAAGGGTAGAATAGACAAGAAAATCTCACAAAGAGGGTTTGTGGTAGTGTTTCATACTTAGTTTATTTATTAAACTATATTTTGCATCGTGTGATGGTAGATTGTGTAATCATCACAGAACATTTCATTTTGAGCAACTGCATTGCCATTGGTATTACCATTAAGAAGTGAACAATTCAATAAAGTATTTTTTTCCTGCAATTTCAAACGGAATCAACTAGGTCAATAGTTCAGCTGCAAGAGAAAGGAGAATGAAACAAATTTGTGTACTTTCACTTATTTGGAGATATGGCACATAAACGGTGATGGAGTAAAGCTCCAACGCATGCCCTCTGAGTGGCAGCATAAGAAAATTAATTAACGTTTTATGGACTTCTCATTTGACCATCCATACCACCAGATCACGTTGATTTCCTGTCGGGCAGTGTTTGCACGTACTTTGAAAAAAAAATGCAAATCGATACATAACTTCAATGTAACGATTTCGGCAAAACACCTTTTATCTAAAGGCATCGCCTAATGGTAAAAAAATTGAATGTCGTAATATCTGCAGGCATTCAATTAAGGACCTAGATCACATATCTTTGTAAAATGCTCGTAAAACGCCTCTGGTAAATTGTTTCATGACAAAATTCGAAGCTCATGTGACATGCATACTTTCATAATTCCTGGTGGCTTGCAGAGCATGAGATGCCAATAAAGAAATGACGCATATTTCAGAACTTAAAAAAAAAGGAAGGAATATATAGCTATAGCATGTGACGAGGGTTGTGATTTAAGATATATATCCATGCATGCAACATATATATTATATCTGATAAATACAGCGCAACCCCAATTGAGGACCACCCCACCATTAACGCCACCTCACACTCAATTTTCTGACCCACCGCCTCGCCGCTATACCAGTGAACTTTGTACCAAGGGTGGTACCTCTACAGATATTTCTTTGTGCATAAAGACACATGTTTTAATATGGGAGTGGTGTCAAATTCCATAACTCAGAGTGTGACAATTGAATGATATAAAAATTACCAATAAAGTGATAATACATTATAGTATCATTTTCATTTAAGTAAAACAGCCTGTAGGTAACATAATCTGAAATATTTATTTTCAGTTGTTTTAATATTGATATCACATGTTACCACAGGCATCATGAGATTAAAGGTTCCATACCTGTTGATAACATGGGTGTGGGATTTGTCTGATGAAACAAATATACAAAACTGCAACAAAGAGTACATCCTATCGGAATAATTGCCTCATTCAATCTATGATGACTGGATAATCTAGCTGTCCACAGCTTAATGCCAGAGAAAGGCAGCCTGGCTTGTCAAACTTGGCTGTTGACCTCTTGGTGGTGACTGGTCAAACTGGCTGTTTCAATCTAACTCAAGGAACATAACAGACTAATTTCATGCACGTACACCTCATTATAATTAAGAATAGGACCTTTGAATTTAAGCATACATTGAACAAGTTCTTACGATATGTTAATTGCACAGGTAGAATTTATAAATACATGAGATACGATTCTTTTGGCGTTTATGGCTTATTCTATCACAATGTCATCATTTAAAGGAATTTATGAGCACACAGTATAACACGCATTCTACTTTAAAGCTTTACAGCATGATTTAAAGAAATAACCTAACATTCCAAGTAGTTTTAACATCAAAGTAGTTTTTTGATTTATCGCGAGGTTTATGGCATATCAATAGAATCTAATTTAACATTTACTTCGCCATAAAGACGACCTCATCATTGAATCTGATTGAGACCTGTAAATCGTAATGGGTGGTCGTGATGGTGATGTCTACTACACAATTGTTTATTTTCAATATCATTGTAATGTACCCAAAATTAAGGGTGGGGGCCTAGCTCAGTGGTAGCGCGCTGGGCTTCCAACCACTGGGTCCCGGTTTCAATTCCCGGTCGAGCCTATGTTGGATGGCTGTTTCATCCTGCGTCTCATTGCCATGGTCCCTACCTGTCCTAATTAGTCCATCAGGTGCAGAAATACAGGACGTAAAGTCCTAATCCACCACCACCACCACAAGTACCCAAAATTAAGACTACCTCAACATTGGGACAATTAGATCTTGCACCATGGGTGGCCTTATGGCAAAGTTCTGCTGTAAATTGGGCAGGTTCTAATTTCAACAGATTTAGGGATTTTCAAAGTTTTCCAGCTACTCTGTGATGCTAAAATTCTATGCAATTTGAAGTGGGATCGATTTACACTGGCATTTTTAGGTGCATGTCTGTCAAAAATCAACAACACGCGACTGTGCGCGTGGTCGTCGAGAAGCAACTTCTGTCAGACGACCGTACAGATTTTCCCTGTGGGGTAGGGGGGGGGGGTTGGGTGCACAGGGTTCTTTATGCATGCACCCCCCCCCCTAAACCCCCATCTCAGGGGAGACTCCAAAATCCCCACAGCATGTCACTTGTCCGACCATTGCTGGAAATGGTTTGAATTTCAAATTGAAAATCCATCTCATAAACAGTAGAAAAAGCAATCTGTTTATACTGCCTATGAAATCCCTGCTTCAAAGGCTGGGGGCTGCCAGTTGTGGGGTTATAAATTCCGCCCTTCCTCTCTCTCACCCTCATGTGAGAATGATAGGGGATGATAACAGATCGCGTGCAAATGTTTTGTGGAGTTAGTGTGGGGGGGGGGGGGTGCAGGGGGGGAGGGGTCCAAAGGATAGGGGGTTAAAGAGGAGCATGACAACCAAATTCCATTACTTAAAAACAAGCCAGTTAAGGGCAAAAAGCAAGTGTAGCATTAAATAATATGAATAACAGCTTATCATAACTGTACACCGGAATTTCCCAAGTGATGAATTCTCCGCCATATGTTGATGTTGAAAAATACTATGCAAATTTTCAGGTCGTCATTCAAAATGCCACTGGATGTTGTTTAAACTACCAACTTCTGTTATGCAAATTACGGTCTGTATTATGTCCTATAATTGTTCCAGTCCCGAATGACAATACGATTCGAGATTTATTTGGTTCCAACGTTTATTTCCCAGGGAATAAAATAACCCTGCAATTAACAAAACATCATAAGTAACATGTAAAATAGATGCATACAATAATCTTTGATATTAATAAATATACATCTGTATTCAAAATACCATACCCATTCCTGTATTCACATTTAACTGCAACTAACCGTCACCGAAATATAACATTTATAAACATACATGATAACCCAGGATTTTATATATATATTTGAGTATACATAAATACCTACCCTAGTTGGGGTTATTAACACTGGACTATAACTTCTTTGCTAAACTCCTGTACTGTACTTCAACTGTACTTCAACACCTACAAGGAATGTTAATACAAACCCTCAATAAACTATTTACAAGAAACCCACATTAAATGTGATCCACTAGATATATAAAACATGATCTGATGAAATGATATGACTAAAATGAATGCAATTGCTCACCTTGGTTATTTGTGTTACTCTATACAAAACCTATATGTCTCTTCACTGATGCACACCCAGCCAGTGCTCACATGAGAATGGTTTATTCTGGTGTGGTTGCAACAAATCCAACAAACAACAAACAACCAACAGCTTTATGGAGCAATCCTTTATTAAAACAGCAAGCATAATTAAACCTTAACCATTCAATACTATAACATAATTCATGCAGATAGTTGTTTGATGAAATTTCTCAACAGAAACTTTCAATATTAAGTACGATTGATATTACACTAAACATAATAAAAGGCTTTATATTAAACATAACAAAGAATAGAATACAAGTGCAATTGTTTTCTTCAGTGTCACAATCAATTGGTTCTTTATTACAAATTACTGGACTTGATAATATGGCTAACCCCGTACCCAGCCATGAACACATAATTATTATTACCCAAATAAAATACCACCTCGATATCAAGATCGCGATATCGTGGGATTAAACCAGTAATCACAGAATTGAAAGAAAAAAGTTAGTTTCATATCCAGTTTTACTAGTTTACAAAACTGATAACTATGCCATCGATTGTGACCTATCTGTGCCCTAATTCTGTCCTGATACTTTCGCTAGTCCCAGTGTAAATCCAATGCATATGGAAAGCAATTTTCTACATACACAAAACATCCCTTGCACCCTTGCTGCCTCGTGATAACAGAACAACAACAAATCATTCTGGCTCTAACCTCGTCAATTGAAGCAGCGGGAACCCCAACAGCCAAATCCTTATTCATGGAACAGATCTAATATCTCATTGGCAAAGAGAAGTGATATCATGTCAAAATCTGTTTAATATCATTCATGTTAGATTCATATTGGTTTCATTCAAAGCTTTACTTGGAAGCAAACTCACATTCAGATTGTGCCTCCCAATAAATTATCAGACATTATTTGCCAAAAGTTTGCAAGCTCCAAATTATAACAGAACCAAGGATTGAGACTCCTTTTGATTTGTTGGTAAATAACTGCAAAATACACTGTAATTTCATTTTGCAATTTCAGTTTCATGTACAAACAAATTTCCGGGGTAGGAAAATCCTACCAGGTAATCAATCAATCAATCAATCAATCAATCAATCAATCAATCAATCAGTCAATCAGTCAATCAATCAATGCTCTACAGCATGAAAAGAACATATGAACATATCCCATTGATAGAAATAAAAAACATAGGCTGCACTGCAGCCAAACCCTTAGCGAATCCCACATAGCACTGACACAGACATCATTAAAATTGTTTAGCATCCATCTAACAGGCAAGAGGGCGGGTGGAACACTTTTATTTCCAGAGCAGAACTCCCAATACTAATGCACTTACCCTTACGAAATTTCATGCAGTAACACTCACTATGACCTAGTGGTACCTTTTGACAGAACATTACAGTAATACTCTGTATGGCTTAGTGGTGCATTTTGGATAGTCACATTGATATATGTCGGCTTTGTTTTACAGAACTTGGAAAAAAATGAAAAAATTGTTTTTTCTTCTTTCGTTTATGAAGCTGGACGAAATAAGGGGTACCCAGTTGTCGGAGACAACCATTTTCGGCTAAGGATGATCAATTATATAACCCAACTAGTCCGCTGGATAACCTATTTATTTACTAAGTGCTCCACTGGATGACCTATTTATTTACTGTGTGCTTTAGTAGTGTGTGCAATCAACCTTAACAATCACGACTAGGCCTATGTAGCATGTTACACAATGGCAATTACAGTTCAAGATATCCTAATTTTTTAACTCTTGAATTTCTCCATTTGTTAATAGCGTTTGGACAGGTGTGAATATCCAATATTCCTAAAGCCAGCCCTCTAGTGGTAAACAGGTGTACTAAGTAGGTTAGCCAATACACCAACCTTTAAAAAGACTCAACAGTCACTGCAGGCCATGTTGCTGTGCTAAATATAGATACATTTCGTAAACAATGGCACTGCTTTGGCACTCCAGAGATCGTCGCGACCAATCAGACTGATGGATAAACCAGGTAATTAAGCCTATTTCTAGCCAGGCCGCATGGGGTAGCTATGCGAAGATTGTGGGCTTGTTTTAAGAAGATGTGTACATCAATTTCCTGCCATTTAATTTATTTGTTTCAAAGGTTTTATGCTCAGTAAGGAGTAGTCGGTTCATTAGAATTATCATTACAATAGCATGCCCCTCAAATAATCTACACCGAATGCTCCAAAAACACAAAAACATTTTATGGCTGTCATTGCACAGGGATGATATAACTAGTGAATGTTGGAAACAACACAATATTTAGTATTTTATCCGGATTTTCCATTATTATGACACAAAAAATGAAAAAACAAATTTCAAAATATAGCTTAAAAAGTAGAAGTACTACAATTAAGATATTATTGTTATGCAAAATTTCACTTCTGTAGACATCATAATGTCATTAAAATGGGGGTTTGCAAGAGTACCAAATCTTAGTAGTTCCCCTTATCACAAAATTATATGTCATTAATGGTCATGCAAGCCCGAAAATGTTTCTCTACACTATTTTAGACATATTATGAAAAGTTTTGGTATGCATCAGTTTATTTTTTTTCTAAATTTTGTAAAACACAGCCGAGATATGTTAATGTGACCATCAAAAGACACTTCTAGGATATATAGAGGAATACAATATGAAATTGTGTTGGGTAAGTGCTCCAGAAACACAAACACAATTTTTGCATTTTTTCAGATTTTCCATTAGTATAATAACAGCATGAAATGAATGTCAAAATGAAGTTTGAAAAGTGGAAATACTTTAATTTAGACATGTTATTAACATAATTTTACTCATGTCGGGTAAATATTGTCTTTGATATGGCGGTATGTAAAAGTAAGAATTTTCCCCTTATTCTAATAATTCTCAGGTATTTACAGCCTTGAGACCCCCAACAACTATTTCACTATTTCAGACATATTATGGCAAAGTTTTAAGTATGTAGGTGCACTAGTGTCAGAGTTCTGCTCCAGAAACGAACAAATTTATTTAGTTTTTTTCCAAATTTTGTAAAACATAGCCGTCATATGTTAATGTCACAATCAAAAGGCACCACTAGGCCCTGTAGATTTTTACTATACAAAATTTTGTTTGGGTAAGTGCATTAGTGTTAGAGTTCTGCTCCGGAAACGAAAGTGTTACGCCCGCCCGCCCGTCATTTCCAGTGATAACAATAACACTCTTCGAACTTTGTTTGCTGAGGGTTAATAACACTAATTAAGCTCAGTAAGATTCAAAGCCAATGGCATATACTGTGTAATTGACACATTTAATCAAATGTCAGTATTCCTCACTGCTATAATACTGCGTTTATACTTCACAATGAAGTCAAAGACTTTGTTGTTTACTATCGAGTTGGCTGTGCATGAAAGGCACTCTTTTTTCATTGTCGGTCCTTTTTTTCCATAATTTTTCATTTGAAAAATTAATGGCGTCAATTTATTTTTCAAAAGGGGCTTTTTATAGAAGACCATCTAATAGGCGTTCACACCTCGATTATCTACTCGACCTAAGCCCTGGGTGTGGGGCGGAAGGGGGTTTAATTAACAGCAGCAACGTCCGACCGAAGCTGGCTAGCTGGCTGGCTGGGTTGTGTTCTACAGTCGGGGCAGGGGCCCAAACAAACGATGGAGGCATTGTCTAGCCGTCGCTAGCCAGCTGAGCGCGAAAAACTGAGATAGATCATCATAGAAAACAAAGCACTGGCTGAACTGATGCCATGTCCTGGGATTATTGTTTTTAACGGGCCCTTGTTTCACCAGCACAGGCAGCCACGGCTTAGTCGACTTGTCCATTACACACCAACAGACTGGCCCGCCCTATACATCATCTTGTCATCATGCTTGGATGGGAGGGATAAGCAGTAGCAGCAGCAGCAGCAGCAGCAGCAGTAGCAGCAGCAGCAGCAGCAGCAGCAGCAACAGCAGATTATATCACATGTAGGGACATGTTCCATGTATACAGTCAACCATATCTCAAGTTATATGCATAAGTTATGATCAATAAATCAATTATATATACATATATAAATATTAGTTTATTTAACTGGATCAAATACAGTCCAATAAAGCCATTAAGATCATCCTAAGACTAAATTCTATAGGTCTAATTGGCGAAGTGGTCTAGGAGTGTTAAAATACAAAAGTGTGAATACACTAGGTTTATTATAATGGATTTTTTTAATGGTGAGGTGATCTTAATAGTGAGGTGGTTATATATAATTTTGAATGTAGCTTCTTTACACTTAAAACCGTGAGAGTTGTTAAGGTTGGGTGTACTTTTAAAAATGGCGTCCAACTGCACGTAAGTTTCAATAATACTGACACCCAAATACAATAAAATTTGTTTGGGTGTGAGAAACTTCGGTGAACAAACTGCTTCTAAGTTTGTCACACCTTCACTGATGTATCTCAAAACGAGAAGTAATTGTGCTAAAAGACTTTGATGCACGAAAACCTGAGATGATTAGCCCTTGGGAGAGACAAGAACATACATAGGAGGTTGTACTTGATATCAACATAATATGTACATCTTAACTATGGCACTACATAAGCTAAAGCCTGCTGTGGCTTATAGCAATGCTTAGGATGGTACTATAAAATGCAGGCTGAACTCACACGGCGTTCTTAAGATCTTTTGTTTATTGTCAAGTTTCTTGTGTCAGAAAAATGGGCTTCTGATTCAGTTTTTTTTTTCTTCGACTTATAGAGCCATTTTGATCTCGACACATTCGTCTTTTATATCTTTCAGTAAAGAATGCCAGGCTGACTAACATTGGGATTATGAGACTAAACCAACACTACTAATTTGGAAAATGACTGTATATTTTTGGCAACATGGCTTTTTTAATATTTGACCGTGCTGAATCTAAAAATAGATTTGGTTATTATTTCAACAACTCCTTCTACGAGAAAAACAAGATGGCTGCCAAAGATGGCCACCAAACACAAATTAACAGTATTTCCGGTTCAAACTGTAAAAGAACTGAATATTTCATTTGGACTCAAGTGTTTCTTATCTGTTTTGACAGATCAGACGAGGTGGGTGCGTAGCTATTAAATAAAATTAATTTACTGTTACTATATAAAGTTAGTATAATCTGTGATATAATTTTATAGTCACGCCGGCACTATTTCGTCCTTATTTGGAAATGGCAACGTCCTGGGCTTCCTTTTATCATATTTATGGGCAATGTACGAACGTCATTCTGATATGGGGCTTCCTTTTATGGGCAATGTACGAACATCATTCTGATATGAAAAGCAGATCACCCAGCCCGTATCACCCGCTATTTCACATAATAATACTGCAACTGGGGAATAAATATTTATAACATCAGAACAAAGCGTAAGCTGGCCTTTTGAAAGCTTCATCTGGTTGCTATAAGAAAATACTATTAAGTCTAACCTGTGTTAAGAACAATGTTATGCAGGTACTATTGATACAACGCATTTCTATACATAGTACTAACATGTACTAACACGACAAAGCTGCTTGTAATAGCATATTATAGAAACAAAAATACAAGTGAATCTCTATTATTACACCTTCTTGATTTTCAGTAATTAAAAAATGTATTGCATACAAAAAATAATAACATATCTGGCTTGAATGTATAGCATAGAAGATGATAATATCTGATCATTTTAACTTCTGAGCTACCTAGCCTTTCAGACAAATCCAAAACTGTAATACAGTTTACTCCCATTCACCTTAACTCTGCAAATATTCCAACTTCAAGGCATACAATGCAAAAATTGCACATTTCATGAAACAATCTTACAATGTATATGTGTGTTTCCCACTACATCAAAGCAGAACAAACGAGTGCACACACATATGCAGTGCCCAGGGCTGTAGCTCAGTAATGCCTGTATATAATGAAGACAATGAACTATCAGATAGAGGGGTCTTCTTAATGATGCTGTCTGAGTGTTTGCTAGGGGCCTCTATTGACAGACAAGGCTTCCCCCATTAAGCCAGTCTGAGGCCCTCACATTCTGACAGTCTCAAATATATCGCCATGCGCTCTTTAAATATTTCATAGCAAGGGGGCAAGCCCCTGTCCATGCTAGTTTTGATCCCCAGAGGGACTCACATCTTCCAAGTATAGTGTTATAGTACTTCGATAAGGACTTGGTAAAATATTTTTGGGTGAACTGTGACAATGTAAGTTATATTTTTTCTGTTAAATGTCATTAATTACACCCTAAGAAAAAAAGGTTCTTAAAGGTTCAATATGGAACCTAGGGGTTCCATATGGAACCTGAAGGTTCTATAGTACACATAAAGGTTCCGAATGGTTCTTAAAGGTTCAATATAAGAACCATATGGTTCAATCACACACCAAAGGTGCCAAGTACATTAGTTACCAATACTTAAATGATTGTTAAGGGCAGTCACTTAATTGATTAGAACAACAAATAAAGCCAGACATTGCAGCCTCAATGAGCATTGCATTAGACAGTTGAACTCATCAACAAGCACTTGGATTTCGGTTCCTGGTGAGTAATAAATATTTTACTTGTCAAATGCTTCATGGTAATTAATATTTAAATAATTTTGTTTGATCAAGACATAAAAACATGATGTTATATTGTTAAGTTGTACTGTTTTGCAGATATTTGAGTAGGGAAAAAAGCCAAATGACTATAGAAACATTCAGGAAATAACAAAGAGGACTGTACTACACTGTAGCATTGACAAAGCAGAGACTGCTCAAGAAATATCACTTGCAGCAAATGTATTGCTTGTCATGGTGAGTATTCATTACAAAAAATATAAAACTGCTATATTTCACTCTCATCAATCCGTAAATGTCACTTTTGCATATACAGTAGATTGCAAAAGTATTCATGCCTCTAGATTTTGCAGGCAGATCAGCTATAAATCTATAATGTATATAGGAGGTGATAATTTAACACATGTTGTAAACTTTCAAGCCACTTTGCAACTGTTATGTAATGTTTCGTATGAAATTGCGAATATTTTCATAATTTTTGCCTTTTTTATTTTTTCATTCCTTTTCATCACGTTGAAATATTCATATTGAATTATCAATAAAATTTGTTGTTTTAGACTCTACATGAAATGAAGCCACAACTGTATTTTTTCAAAGAGACTGGAAAATGTGCAATTCAGCTTGCCAGGGTACATTAAGGCGAAAAGGAAAGGTAAAAAAAAACTTTGTATAATGTTTTAATAATTCTTTCTTGAAAAATCAAAGATAACAAATTTCTTCGTTTGAGCATCCATAATGCAAATATAGAACCACCCTCAGACAGAATGCCAACAAGGAGACTATAGACTTGTGTATATAATGGAAAATTATGAAGAATGAGTGACTGGATTACATATTAAAAATTTACACGAGGACTGCCTGTCAACAACTAAGAACAAAACCCACCAAGTGGGCAACAAACAACAGTAATAGCACCAACAATATAAAAACCGTTTTGTTGCTACCTAATTAATAACTATCACAAAACATTGACAGCTGTAATAATATTATTCTGATCCTTATAATTGGTGATGTTATATGATTAATGTCTTTGATGAAATCATCGAATGTCGTGATTTTTATAATAACTCTTTATTATGCTTTATTTTTGCAGGAGTCAACACCCACATTTTTGTTCAGATCAAGCACAAGAGAGAGTCCAGTCTATGTGGAAAATGCTGAAATATGGCATGATGGTCATCCAAGACAGAGAACCTGATATTTCACTGGCTTTTGAATGTTTCATTGCTGTTTATTGGATACTAAAAATACACCATGTTTTATGTTGAATTTTGCATCCTTGATTGTGGGATGGTTAATTTGGTAAACTTGTACATTGTGTATGAAGTGATTTTATCCCTATGTTTGATCATGAAAGAAAATAAATTTATAAATCAAAACATATTTTGTTGTGCTGTATATTTATTCATATCTGAAAGAACCTTTATTGAACCAATATATGAATCTTTACTTGAACCTTGTTAGGTTCAAATAAAACCACAGGGTTCTAAATTGAACCATAAACAGAACCAGAAATGGACCTATAAAGGTTCTTTGAAGAACTGTTGAACGATCCAAGGGTTCTTTACAGAACCATTTGATGGGTTTGTTCATGAACCACTGGGTTCCATACAGAACTTTTGTTCAAGAACCATTGGGTTCCATCAAGAACCTTAATATGGAACCTTCAGTGGTTCTTTTAAAGAACCTTTAGAGAGGTTCTAAAAAGAACTTATAAAGGTTCCATATCTATACCGGACTTTTGAACCTTTAAAGGTTCCATATAGCACTTATAGTTTTTAGAGTGTAGATGTGGATGCACCTACATTAAAAAGTTATAAATGAGAAACTACAGGAGATTCAATCAGTCACTCAATCAAAATTTAAGAAGTCAACTGTAGATTGCATTAAAATAGAAAAAAAATTGCGAATACAATTTCTTTTACCAAGGGTGGTGTGCAAAATTTTCACTTAACTCCACCTCAAAAGGATTTGAACTCTAGTTCTTTAACTGTCCAGTTTTTCAAAAAGGCGCTGACAATTTGGCGAACTGGGTTTGGAATAAATAGTTCCCCACAGATTCCACTAATATAATTAAAAATTAATTAATATACTGACCAATGAAAATTACCACCCAAGCAAGTCTTAGTGTAAACATATGCAGTTGATCTTTCCGAGCCCCATAGCTTTGCTCAACGATCACCTATTTAGCTGTGAAAGAGAGCTGCCGCACATCCACTCATGGTATGAAGCTGATGGCTCCCGACAGTAATAGCATCAACCCTAAGTGGATCACACTGGCTATTTTCACAGGATAAAGTAGTTTGTTGTATTTAATCGGCCTTTTAAGGAGATAAAGATAGGGTTGATCATTTACCCCGAGGGGTCCAGTTGGCTAAATGCCCCATGGGATACACGGGCCAGGGTGGCCCAATTGGTAAATTGATAGGGCACTAGTGCCATATGCTGGAAATAGCGATAACGTCCCCCATGGCTTGATCAATGACACTCCTGTCACCCCAGTCAAAATCATAGCCAACAGCATGCAGTGTCCACAGCCAGCCTTTATGGGACACTGCCCAGTCTCTTGTCATTGTTCGTGAACAAAGGAACTCCACAGCTTAGGTAAATGTGGGTGTAACTGTTTTGGCATTTACAATCTACCACTATACATAGTACACACACTTCTGGCGACTTTACGGTTGCACACTTGGCAGGCCAATCCAGAGTCTTTCTCAATTCCTTGAGGAGTTGAATGCAGGGTTAACTATAGGGGCTTAAGAGCTCACACCAGTTCCATCACAGTGGTTGCCTGTTGCGAAGTGCCCATTACACCTGGGTGGGGTGAGGCAGTGGTTGCAGGATCTGCCCAACTCCTCCGTGCCATGGTGGGAGTGATCTGATGGGGTTTACTGAACTTGGTACTCCTATCATGTGCAATTTTTATATTATAACTAACACTGTAATGAAACTTCAGAAACTGTCAGTTGCCCATTGGAGCAATAACAACAATTACAGTGTAAACTGAATTCAAAGTTCTTGGTTGTCTTGATTTTAGGTTTCGCTGTAAGCTGCTACTTGTGGCCAATCAGTGGCGCTGACAGTAGGGACTGCATCCACAGGGATGTCCTGTCCATGTTACAAGGGATCTTGGCCTGTCATTGTAAAATGTTGTCGAAAATGAGTGGGTCAGTACAGCAAAGTAAGGACGGTTGAAATTGCATGGGATTCCTTTATTCATATATATCCGAAATTTTGAAACACGGTGACCTTCGTATTTTTATTGTCAGAATGCCATCACTCTGACACTTATAATTAGTCAGCTTAAATGATCAGCTACAAGAGGCAGACGTAATGATGAGATAATAGGCTAGGAGTTCAACCCATGTAACACATTCATCCCATGGGTGGGGTCTTTTACTTGTTCAGCATAGACACTGACCGTACAAGACACCACCAAACTGATGTTATATTATGTAGCCAAAAATTTCCCTTCCAATTTCAAAATGGTAATTTTAGCTGACAATGGTAGAAATGTTTCCATTAGTTGGATTGCTACTTAAAATTACACTTAAATGGGTAAGAATTATTACAAAATGAGTATTTATGTAAGGTTCTTCTTCGTTATCTTCAGTTCGAGCATCGCCCTTAGGACAAAACGAAAAGAAACATCTCAAGAAAATTTGAAATATGTTGAAATTATAACGATAAATTTAATTGCCAAAGAACGGTCTTTTAAATAATTGAACAAACATTTTCAGCCAGCCAAAACTACCGATGTCAAAAAAGTTCCCAAAGGTGCCTTTTTGAACAACTTCGGAATATGCTTGTAGCAGCCTTTTATGAACTCTGCTACTAACACCTTGTGATATGCTGCTTTGCTTCATCAGCATGTTATCGTAGCATATTGCCTCTTTACGCATGGCAGTTCAGCCGCGCTGTTAATCAGCCGAATTCTCATCCAATTAGGTCTGACAAAACGACATCACGTGACACGGCTCAACCAATCAGCGATCAGCTAGCAGGAAGTTAACCGGAAGTTGATTGCAAGCTCCAAATTCATCATGGCGCCCAAGCTTGATCAGTTCTTGCGCCCAGTTATGGATCATATCTTTCATGGAGTCATTATGAGAGCCCAGACAGATGACCACGTTGCCCGGGGCGACGTATTTCATTATGTAATAGGTGCTGTTTCCGAAACCCTCAAGTAACAAATCAGAACCCGGAATTTGAATGACGTATGTCCTCCCAAATGTACATGGTTTATAAACCACCATCTATTCTCAGACGCTCAAAACTAATGTTCTGCTATTCATGTCTCAACTCTCCCAGCCCAAACATATTATAAAGTGCAACCCCGCCATTGAGGTAATTTAATATTGAGACCACTCTAGTACTAAAACAAATCAGAAAGGTCCCAAAATTAGATTATACTTACGTGTAGACTAAAGTTTCAGAGTTAAGCAAACCTCGATAGTATGACCACATCAATGGTTCTCTAATCATTTGCTTATTGGGGATTTCACTGCAAATTTATCAGCGCATATTGCTTTCCAAAAATGTGTCCTTCTGACTTGGAATAATAATGGCAGCTTAAATGATTAGCTACAAGATGCTGGATTTATAATACAATTATAAACTATGGCAATTGAATAGTAATACGATTGGGACTATAATTATTCTAACACATTCTAATAACAAATTGCACACATTAAGTTAAATGGGGTATAGAAGACAAAGTACACATTAATATCACTTGGATTAAAAGGGATTTACAAAAGTTGACAGTGTCTGCTTTTCATCTATGTAACTTCAAACACCACAGTGGTGTGCATCATTTATTGACATGCCGGTAAAATAAAATAAAAATTCCGACAATCTCATGTGGTCATAAAACAGGAATGAGGTTATGGTCTTGATGCAAACTTTTTTTTCCAGAAATATAACAAACCAAGGGTCAATGAAGTGGCTAAGGACAAAAAAGAATAAGAATAAGAATAATCTTTATTTAAACTCGATTAAAATAAACAGAAACAACAGCACTAAGGCTGGTCATCGAGTATATGTAAAACAATAATAACAAAATAAAATGACAAATTAAAAACATAATAGTTTACTTTTAAAATCATGTATGGTACACATAACCTTTGCACCGAGTACAATTTTCATAATAGCAAGTCCATTTGGACAAATGTACAATAAACTGATTAACATCACATGCTTCTTTCCATACAGCTGGTAAAGAATTCCATAATTTGCACCCAGCATAAGATAATGTTCTATAACCATATTGCATTGTATGAAATATCTTTAAACAAACAATATACTTGTCTCGTTAATCATGATTTGAAGTTTTGTGTTTAGCTAATTTGTTTAAATAATCTGGAAATAGACTATAATAACATTTATACATGAATATTGCTATCTTTTTCAACCTCCATAATGTTAGGCTGTCACTTTTCAAGTTTTGTAAAAGATATTCAAATTCCAATACATCATCAGTATCATTAAGTACAAATTTTAAGCCTCTTATATAAATCTTATCTAATCTTTTTGACATGGTTTGATTACTAAAATGCCACAAAAGTGGACAATAGGTGAATGTTGAAAATACAAAGGCTTTCATTAAAGCATTCCTATCATTTACACTGACAACTCTATTGGACAATCTTTTAAGTATATTCATATTTCTACTACCTTTTTTGCATAGAATGTTCACATGTGAATCAAAAGACAATTTAGTAGCAATAGTGATACCTAAAAGCTTAACCTCATTTACTCTTTTGATGGTTGTATCACCAACAACAAGAGAGGTCTGTAAATTATTATTACATTTGCGATTTAGCACCATTAACTGAAATTTTTCAGGATTTGCTCTCATCATATTTGACGCAAACCAATCTATACATATTTTAGCATTTTGTTGTAATTTGTTTAACACATATGAGACATCATCACCAATAACTGCAATGGTATTATCGTCAGCATAATTATAAAAGTCGTCATTTATCTCATATAAGAGATCATTGACAAATATATTGTACAGCAAAGGTCCTAATATACTGCCTTGTGGGATAAAACTATACTTTGTTGAAGACAAAGATAGGCCTCTATAGTGAAGTGATTGCAAAGTGCAAGTTAGTTTTTATAACCATGTCCATATTTCAAGAAGTACAAATATTTAGAAACGTGGATTTTATTAATTTTTTGCTAAGAATACTTGGATGGTTAAAAAAAAAAAGGAGCAACATTGTAGTTTCTTGAAGACTGTCTTTCTCTGTTGGGATCCGTCAGCATCAACACCAGAATTAATTTTGTAATTGTAGATTAAACATCAATTATGGTTCAATCTACATAATGTGGAATATGTCACATCTCAATAAACGAATGGTAATCAAAAGTTGCCTTATACTGAGGTGCTACTTCAGGTGAAACTTTGTTTTTCTTTGTTTACTGATATATGGAAATATTTCAGCATAATTTTGGAAAATTTGAGTTTGTAATGCATTTAATCAGAATAGTGCGTGTAACACATCCAATATGACTGTGTGTATGATTTCTAAAAATCTGAAGGAAAAATATACACTGGCCATAATGTCTAAGTTTTTTACCAAAATACTAACACTACAAGGACACACTCCAACACAAACCCAGAGAAAAGAAAATGTCAAGCAAGCGATCTATTACAGCCTGGTGATCAGAAACAGACACTATCTGAGTTATAGGAAGATTTATTCCTGGGTCATGATACTGTGATGGTTTGCTACATGTTATCAGTATCATGGCTTTCAATGGGCCACCATGATGAGCCCTATCTTGTCCCCTTCTATCTCATACCCCCTGTCCGCCCCTGCAACCCTGCCCTACCCACCCCAGGTCAGTAGTCTGATCATCCCCTTTTAATCTTACATCACCGCTGCAAGGGACATCCAACACAGTGGATGCAACATAAGGGTCGTATCGTAATAAATGTTACCTTCAACAAAGTGATTGTCTGATGCCATGTTCCACAAGAACTTGCCTTAGAGGGCTGCACGTCCCGTATCTATCTATCTATCTATCTATCTATCCATCTGCCTGTCTATCTATCTGCCTGTCTATCTATCTATCTGTCTATCTAGCTATCTATATATCTGTCTATCTATCTATCTGCCTGTCTATCTATCTATCTATCTGCCTGTCTATCTATCTGTCTATCTATCTATCTATCTGCCTATCTATCTATCTATCTGTCTGTCTGTCTATCTATCTATCTGCATGTCTATCTATCTATCTATCTATCTGCCTATCTATCTATCTGCATGTCTATCTATCTATCTACCTATCTGCCTATCTATCTGCCTATCTATCTATCTATCTGCCAGTCTATCTATCGATCTATCTGCATGTGTATCTATCTATCTATCTATCTGCCTGTCTATCTATCTATCAATCTGTCTGTCTACCTATCTATCTATCTATCTGCATGTCTATCTATCTATCTATCTATCTATCTGCCTATCTATCTATCTATCTATCTGCCTAACTATCTATCTATCTATCTGCATGTCTATCTATCTATCTGCATATCTATCTATCTATCTGCCTATCTATCTCTCTATCTGCCGGTCTATCTATCGATCTATCTGCATGTGTATCTATCTATCTGCCTGTCTATCTATCTATCTATCTGTCTGTCTATCTATCCAATGCTGCCAAACTGGTGTTAGTTCCATGCATCTGCCACGTCACATATTGTTACTCAATTGCTTACAGGAGGCCTAATTCTGTAGGTAACTGACCTCAGACACACTTTTGTTTTCATTGGACTAGAACAATTCCTCCCTGCAGACAATAACAGCTGTACTTTGAACCGTATTGTCATCACGAAAAGAAAGCGCCTCAATAAAGCACATCCAGAAACTCACCCGCAGAAAATAGGAAAAATATACGTGAGTGTGTAATTTTGGCTTTTCTGTTTTGGTTGTTAGCTTGTTTGGTTTTTTTTTCCTTTTCAAAAACTAAATTTAAAAATTGACAAGGCAACACTTTCATCCAGGTTACCACTTTGTTAAATATACACAAGCTGTTGCTCAATATACAACCTCACTGATAACAAATGGTTAAGTGGAATATACACAGGTCAACTACTTCCAGGTCGATAGAGTCTTAGTTTTTGTAGCTGAATATTTACTTGTTAACCTTTCTATTTTTTAAGTTTTCTGTCGATTTAAAGTGCTCTTAATGCTATCCATGAATATCATATTTCACAAAATAAGCTTCTTCTTTTTGTCTGAATTAATGGAAAAGGGAGTTCTGAATTGCTTGTCATATTGAAGTTACCAGTCTTTGCCTCTAAAGATTTAATTTGGAAATCACAACAGCCATAAGCAGACTCATGACATCAAGCCCAAGGGAGGACAATTTTCCAACAGTCTGGGGTTTATTCCTTTGCACAAATTCAGGCAATTCATAAAGTCATATCCCAAAAGGCTCTCCCATACCCTCTCAGGAGCATACAATGAGCACAACACCTTCCCCAGGTCTGCTATTGTTGAAATTATGGGAGTCTTCCACCAACTGTAGTGTCAATAACAGGAATACCCTTGATGTGAGCGACAAGAAAAACCTCAGCTTCAGTAAGTCATCGAATGGATATCTTCTTTAGTGCAGCAATATTGGAAATGTTATGATAGAAACAGGTTTGATGTCCAAGTTTTCAACATGAAAAATACTTGCATTGTTTCAACTAAGAATGCATGAAGCTAGCTCCACAAAAAAAAATTGAAAAATTCATTGGTTTAATGGCAATCAAAGCAACTAGAAAGTGAAAGTTTATTACAATCCACAGCTTTTGACAATAATTTGCACAAATGTATTTATATTGCCAAATATACAAATTAATTGGGTTCACTAACTTATGCACGGCATTGTACATGATTTCAATTTAAATGAAGCACTAATACATTATTATTGCCAAATATAATGTCTGATTCAGACTTGCTAGCATCATTACCACTGCACTTGTTTTACCTAGCAACAATTCCATATAACATAACTGTGACATAATTATAAAAATGTCACTAAGCAATGGCTGTTCATATATTAAACTCTTCCACAATTAAGACATCCATATAAGCATCAAAAGTATTCAAACATGGCAAAGTTGCCTAATGTTCTACACAATACCATTGGGTTATTGTAAAGGGTAAAACAAAAGAGGAATAAAAAGAGCCAGGCTGCTGCAATGCTGGGGCCCACAGCCAGAGCTCTAGAAGGGGAACCTGGATGCAGGCGCTGAGGCAAAAAGACGGTGCAGCTTATCTGTCTAGTTGCAGTTGCCGGGGAGAGGGCAGAGAGGCGAGCACTGTAGGTTTCAGTGCTGGGATAATAGACACCAAGATGCTGTGACAATGTGGCCCTCAGACTTGTGGCAGCCACCTTTATCACTCTGCATCCTTCATCAGTGATGTTGCCATGGTTCTCCACATCACCAACTGCATCCCTTCCCCCTTCTCTTTCAAAATATCTCCAGCTTTATATCTTCTCCTTTAGGTATAAGCTCTTTCTGATGTGGTGAGTTCCCATATCATTAAATGTCAACACAAATGCTGCATGCATCCCACCTGGTCAGTTGGACTGTTCAATTTTCGTATGACATCTAGCATATACTTATCATTAATACCAGCTTCCTACCTGACTCCAATCTAATGCAATAAGATAAGATAAGATAAAACTTTATTTGTAGTCGGAGGTGCAAGACAAAACAATAAAACATAGCTATAAAGCTTTTAGCCGACTGAAATAGTAACAGTCAGTCTGACCTTATACGACATCTATAGCTTCTACTGCAAGTTATCATTATGAATTTAACAAAACATGAGCAGTAGCTCGATGTAACTCACTTCATGCAAATCTAACGCAGCGAAATTAATGCAGTAGAAAAGTCTATTAACAAAAATTGAAGTCAGAGTAATACGGTGTTTTACAGGTGCAAATATGTATTTTATATTATTTTTCAATTAATGAAATGCGATATCTTTCAGTCAACATTTTAGGCTCTTTTTTTAATTGATGTAAAATGTCATCAAGGGGGAGCCCTCGACAGCAACTTCTAATTAGTCTGAGAGGGACCTTCCTAAAGCCTATATCTTCAAAATTCTGAGTTCTGAGTTATATGCAGTTCCTGTGAGGGAACATAGAAGAGACGAATATGCCATTCAACAAAAAACTAACTTGCTCATGCCCAAATAAATACACAGCGTTTGCAAGTGTTGTTTCATTCAAAGTAATTTTAGACTATATGCACATAAAAGGAAATTTCCCAATGGTGTGCATTTGCTTTCTTTGAACAAATTCAAGCAATTTATAAAGCCATACTCCCATAAGAATCTCACATACCCTCTCAGGAAAGTACAATAAATACAATCACTTCCCTATGTCTGCTATTGATGAAATACGAGGCCCCCGATGTGGAGCACATCACAGGGACACCCGTTGTGTGCCTGGCAAAGAAAGCCAACATCTTCTAGGCAGAAACCTAATAAAATGCTATTTCAATGGTATTGTTCAAAATTATAATTACAGAAAAATATAACACTATGATGTATCCAAATGGAAACTTATTCTCATGCCTTAAAAACTTTCTTAATGATGTACAATCATAAAGAGTAATTCAAAAGTAAACAGATTTACTTGCTGACTAGCTTGCTGGTGAAAAGTATGAGTTTTGGTGTAACGTTTCTCACTGTAACCACAGGAAACCGCCAGACCATTTATCAGTACATGGGAAGGATTGAGATGATGAGCGCATTTCACGTGACAGGACAGGGACTAAAGCATGACTCACTATGCAAACCAGGGCTAATCACAAGGCTTAGCCTTCAAAACCCACCAAAATTCACATAACCAGTAAGTATGATGATAAAGAGAATGCATTTGACAGGTTACAGCAATTATACAATCATGCAGAAGAATCAAACCAAGACTAAACCCTACACATGATTATTGCCCTTGCAAAACAAGTTAGATATCAGTTAATAGAAAGTCTCCATAATACAATGAAAGGAAACCTAGATGCAAGTGGTGACCCAAAATACTGAATGGCTGTCTAGTTGCTGAGGAGCGGGCAGAGAGGCAAGCACTGTAGGTTTCAGTGCTGGGATAATAGACACCAAGATGCTGTGACAATGTAGCCCTCAGACTTTTGGCAGCGACCTTTATCACTCAGCTTCCCTCATCAGTGATGTTGCCTTGGTTCTTTACATCACCATTGCCCTTGCCCTTTCTGCACACCGAGGTTCTCCACTTTTGTGGTTTAGACTCTTTTGATGGCCAGACCAGGACAGAGCGATAAACATTACACGCTTCCACTGACCTCTGGTGCGAAAACTAGCAGCTACTAACCACCAAGGCAGTTTGTGTTGAAATATAGGTGGTAAAACAAAAATCTATTATAATCATTATGGCCTGATCGCTATTTGAACCAGATCTATGACAAGAGAATCAATAAACTTTCAGATTAAGTATCAATAGTTTTAATGAGTCATTTCGTTGAACGTGATATATATAGGATGGATACAATCTCTTGGTGATTAAAATAGTTCAACCCCCCCCCCCCCCCCTTTTCGGGAAGAAGGAGGGAGATTCCTAAACTTAGCTTATATATTGCTTAGTGAAATTGTATATCTGCACTTCGTACAGTGCGTTTAGAATAATCAGTAGTCAACAAGGAAAGTGCAAAAGCACAAAGTCTCAAGTGATTTGGCAAAGATCAAGACAAAGGTCACATGCACTCGAACATTAATTAGAACAAAACAAATAAAGTGGACTTTTCTATGATATCAAATTTGCGAATTTTAGATTTTTAAATCTAAAAAGATGTGCAATTTACAAGGGAAAAAAGCATGCTGGCGTAAGCTGTTCGTGTTGTTTTTGTAATGAACAATTATATTGCAACAAATACATCTATTTTCAGTTCTGCAATTAATTGTGCTAATTTAACTTATCATTGACATAACATTTGTATGTTTCGATGTTTATATTGGAAAGGAAAAAAAATTAGCCTACAATCTTAGAGGAAATTTAAACATCTAATTGAAATGTTCATTTCATTAAATTAAATGCATTATACGCATATTGCAATTTCTATTTAGGACAAGAAAACCATTTCGCAATTTCTCTTCCAGGTCATCAGGTGACTGATGAATTACATAAATAGTTAATCAATTGATCATCACACAAATATGATAGAAAGAAGTTTACTTATGATAGTATGGTAGGATTAGATTGGGATGAGATATGATATGAATGATAACAGGTGTAAATAAGAATTATGATAACCGAATTTCATAGTGCATTTAGTGTTAGAACACGAAGGACTGCAGTGCAGCAACAATGACAGCACCAGGCTTCAGTATGGCAACAGTGGGCAGTGAAAACGAGAAAGAAAACAGCCAGGCAAAAGTTAAACCACAACAACACCCAGGGTGGCTGCGCTTCCAGAATATTTGGGATACAATTGTTGTCACTTTCGTTGTCATAGGAACAGGTCTGATAATATTTGCAGCTGCAAGAAATTCAATAACATGGTGAGTTCCAAAATATTATTAAATTACAAAACTTCGTGAAGTGAATGATAACGTCTAAGTGGCTAAAAAAAAAAAAATCAAGAATGATGATATAGTACTGACTTTTATATGCCACCAAAAGTGTAGAATTCTCGAATTACAAACATTTTAATTGTGGTGTCATTTGAAAAATGTAATGAGTACGGACTTACTGGTGTAGGACTTCTTCATGTAAATGATAATGTCACTTGGAAAATAATTTGATGAGTGTAAAATATATGTGACAAGTTTGGCGTTACTTATTCTGGGAGGAGAATTTATTTATATGCAACAAGTTTGGTTCACAAAATAACATAAAATTGTGTCTTGCCACTACAAAATAATAACCGAATACACAATATTCCGAAAGGCTTGTAGAATTACACGTTACAGTGCACAAACGTCTGTTCCAAGTAACTTTCTAACCCCACAAATATGTGTTTGTACATAATTTCCAGGCACTTGCAAAGATTCTGGGGAGCGTCTGGAGACTTTTGGCAGAGGAACTGGGAGAAAGTTTACGATTATGTAGATGGAGACAGCTTCACATTTGGAATCTGGGGTAAGAGTATGTCATAGGTTTCTGAAAATTGATATCCTGCTGTACCTTCTGCTGAATTAATCAGTTATGCAAATCTATCCTTGAATCCATATTTATATATAAACTTATATAAAACATAATAGACCAACTGAAATTTAAATCAGAGACCAGCACCCTCAGCAATATGATCTACTTTTAACTTCCAAAAAAAGTCAGTCACACGTCAAACGCATCAACAATACAGGCAATCCGCAGTAAATAATTGTTAATAACTAACCTTCTATTTCCAGGCACTTTCATCGTCGCTAACTCGTGTTACATTGGTTTGAATATCCTACTTTTGACGTGTGATATATTACAACCGAAGTTCATATGGCAATTCAAAGTGCAAGAGGACAAAAATGTTCCTGTAAGTTGAAAACCGTTAATTTGCTGCTGCACGTTCAGCAGCTTGGCTTGAATAAATAATATTGAAATCTAGATCAGCAGAAACATTGACCTGGTGTTTAAAGGCTATTAGGTGATTGTTTATGTTAGTTATTAAGGTCGAGACACCTACCATATAGAATGAACAAGCTGTCAACTACAAAATGGTACAATGTCATCACCAAGCTGCCAAGCAACCAACAACTCAGTCCTTTTTATTTGTGTTTTACATGATACATAAATAAATATGTAATAGTTATACACCATTACGAGGGATATAACATTCCAATGTGGGCAGTTATATCCTAAGGTGTATAACTGACTTATACCCAATGCGCATTCAATAGTGGCTTTTTCACAATTTATAATGCCATATTTTAGCTGTAATTGTGGGACTATTTTCATGGATGATTTGATTTTGCGAAGATTGTGATATGGTTGAAACTATGCAACAACAACAGCAAACAAGAAACAACAATTTCTAAGGCAAACAATCCTAAAGAGGATTTACTCTTTGTTGTGTACTAGGTCGGGATTTGTTGTGATTGAACCATTTACCTTGTGTCACGTTGTTTGTGTTTGTTTGTTTTTGCTAATCCCTATATTAGCAGTTGTTCATGAATGATATTACTGCTCCAAAGCCGGGAGATAACATGCCAAAATGGCCAGTTATATCCCGGCAAAGAACAATAGAAAAGGGTCTACTTTGGGTATAAATATTATTTTGTATTTGCAGCTGGACAAACAGAAACTGTGGAAGGCAATTAAGACAGTATCCTTGAACTTGACATTGTGGGGAGGCGTTGGAACAGTTGTGGCCTATAAAATGATGGTCTTCAGAGGTTGTGACTTTGGCAGGACTTTGCCCACGTTCCACTGGGTGCTTTTTGAGCTTCTGGTGTTCTCTTTGGTTGTGGAAGTTCTCTTCTATTACACACATAGGTCAGAAGTATTTCCTTGGCTAGATATTGGCTAAATGATAGTATACACAATTCGACAATTATATACTTGAGTGTCACGCTAATCATTTGCTGTAATGAACCACAGTTAGTTTCATAATATATGGTCGACTCTATAACTGGCTAAAAACAGCCACTTCTGTCTAGTACTAGCTTATAGTCGGCTTACAGAAAAAAAATATAAACTTTGTAGAAATTTATCTAATATATCATAGATATGTATGTACAATAGACATGCATCTCTTCAACAAAAAAATCACAAGTATGTGTTACTCTCAACTGATACACCAAATGGGGCTGCATGCACTTTTAGATCTGGCTTTGAGTAGCCAGCAATAGCCAGAGAGTTCCGTTTAGTGGCAGGTAGCATCATGTAGCAGAAGTTGTCTAGATTCAATTTGACAGGTCGTTTTAATTAAACAAACTGTATGATGACTGGTGTCAAACATTAAATTAAATAGCTAGATATTGGACCAGGCAAAATCAAAATTATAGCAATCATTAGCCAGATACATTTATGGCCACAGTTGTCTACATAAAATTAGCACGTTCTGTGACATTTGAGCAAGTAATCTGTTTTTGTCTCTTCAGATTAGTCCACACACCTTACTTGTACAAGAAGATTCACAAAAAACACCACGAATGGACGGCTCCCATTGGGTTGGTGGCTCTTTATGCTCACCCCATCGAACACTTGTTCAGGTAAGCCTTATTGAAAGTTAGACATTTTGAAAACATATACATGCATTGGACTGGGACATGAAAAAACAAATACACTGCTTTACTCTTATAGTGGAAGCTCTTAGCATGAAAATCGTTACAGAGTGGACAAAGCTATGAAATTTGGTGCACCCCCTCAGTTTGTTGTGCTTTTTTTAATGAGCCTAAGCTCCAAAATAAATTTTCTAAGATAAAGGGATAAAATCCAAGACGGCGGCCAAAATCGCTCAAATAGCTGCTTAGGGACAAATAACCAGGCAATGATAAGTCCTACTGATCAAAATATTGACAAAAATATCAGAAAATCAAAATCAAGTATCATATGACATGGTTACTAAGCACTGAGTTTGTTTATTTGTCCAACGCGTAACGATATTGCCATTTTTTGGCCTTAAGAGCCTCCACTATTACTTCAGATCATTCTGTAGAGGGAAATTCATTGAAAGAGGCCTGTTTTCAGTCATTTTGTAATGTCGATTCCTGTCTATAGAGATTTATTTCAATTCAAATTGAATCATTACATATTGGCCAAACATGATAGTTTTACATGTAGAATCTTTTCAATGAATTCAAAGTGTTTTAGCTGATCGTGACGTTACACAGTTCCAAATGTGATTCTTCTTTAAAATAATTTATTCTTTTTATTCTTTGACACCAACACTAGTTTAATGTTGTAGTGTTACCACCAAACTATTTTAAACAGATCATCCTTAAAAGACCTGACTCCGCAACAGATAATTTATCTGACAGCGTTAAGTGGTGTTGCTTATATTATGATTATTTCTTTACAGCAACTTGATGCCAGTGTTCGCTGGCCCCTTTTTAATGGGATCCCACATTGGAACTGCATACTTGTGGTATGTGTTAGCACTCACAACAACAATCATTACCCATAGTGGATACCATTTCCCACTGTTGCCTTCACCTCAATTCCACGACTTTCACCATGCAAAGTAAGTCCATGGCATTTGTTGGTCATTGTGAATTTACCATAAGAAACCACTTAGGTTGCATTAATTTGAGTCGCAGATATCATTCCCAAATCGGCCCGACGCCAGGCGGATGTGTCTACCCGATCAAATAACATGTCACATTGGCTCAAAGTCAGCCCAGTGTAGTCCATGTTGCAGCCGTGTTGGGCCAATCCAGACGCGCTATCTATGACAATGTTTCCCCGATGTTGGTCCACCATGGTGTTTGTCATCGAGCCAAGTTTGTTAGCTGGACTGTAGTTCTTAAACAGGGCAAGAAAAAAGGTTCACACATTGTGACGTATCAAAGAAGCCTGCCATTCTAACTACTTGGCCACCAGGCCAATAAACTCCGATAATATGTCACATCAGCTCAATGTTGGCCCGCCATTGCCCATGTTCCCAGATAGCATTCCAAATCGGCCCGGCATCGTTTCCATATAGGCCACTATCGTAAAAATATCGTATTAACATCGCCGACATTGCGCCGATGTTGAAACGATTTGGAATGCTATCTGGGTTAGACCAACACTGGGCCAACATTGGGCCAATCTGACACACTATACTATCTGCAACCACAGAAGCATTTGGCTGAGTTGTATTTGAGGATACAATAAAAAAAACCTTCAAACCTTCAACTTCGCATGTAAGTCATGCAACAGAAGTAATTTTGAAGTTATATTACAGAATTTGTCTTAAAAAGGCAACATTTAAATAGCTATATTTATGAGGCTTTGCATATTTGTATCCAAAGGGAAGGTTGCAGGGTCTCCCGCCTTAATGTAAAATGTTTGTTTTTGTTACTACTTGTGAAATTGCAAATGTATGTATCAGAATCTGAATGCATGTGACAAATGAATAGCCATATATAACTTGAAAAGGTGAATATATAGCTGTAAAAAGTTGTCCAGAAGAACACAAGAGATAGCATACCACTGGATTTATTTTAATTATAAAGCTACCCACAGATGACATGCCAATAAAGGATCTTGAAGTATGTTGATAAATGTGAGGTGCTCTAAATGTGAACCAGTACTGTTCATTATAATATTATTACTCTTAGTACTGATGGTTATCTGACAATTACAATGAACATGCACCATGAAGTTCTTGTAGTCAAAATGCTATATTTTTTTTTAACCAATTCAAACACATTTCAGGTTTACCAACTGCTTCGGAGTGTTTGGTTTCCTGGACCGTCTTCACAACACCGACACAATGTTCAGAAAAACCAAAGCATACGATCGCCATACTCTCTTGCTTGGAGTGACTCCGATCAGCAAAACAATGCCGGAAGCCAAGAACAAGGCCTCATAAACGGAATCATATCTAATATACAAAAAATTCAATGTGTTCTCAAAGAACATCATTTATGTATTTTAATTAAATGACACAAAAACATAACAATAATCAGTGTTATGAATTGTTTAAATTTACAAGAACAATTTAAATTGTAAAAAAGTTTATTTTTTTAGATGCACAATGAGTTATATGAACAACATGTATGTATTGTTATCAATTGAGATTTTAATTTTATAGGAAATTGTAAAAGTACACAGAAATACAAAGCACAATGTCAGTATATAAGTCTTTTCGTTGTTTTAATTAATAGTTGGTTTTCTATATTTTGTATGTAAATGATTATTCTATAAATTACGTTTTTTTTACTAACCACCCTCACAGGAGATTCACATTGAATAATCACAGAGTTAAGTCACAATTTCACTGTCACTGTTCCAATAAAAATCATTTCTTACCACCGTAACAATTTCATTAAAAAGTCTTTCAAGTCCAACCATTCAATTAAAACTTGATAATTCAAAAATATATATTTTTTTATGGCACAAACAACAAAAACCTGAATAGACAAAACCGAAGTACACGAGGCATACATTTATACACTTATATTTAGTAAATATCGTCAAAGAATATTCGCTACAGAAAGAAATCACATTACCAATTGTTAGAAAACGTCCTTGCCATCCAGTTTTATAAATATCAGGCAATAAATATGGACATTGGAGAAGGGAAGACTGTAACAAAAGACACGACTATACAGCAAAGGAAAACCACGAAAACAAAGCGGTCAATTATGAGGGCAAACTTTTGCCACTTCTGTTTATTATCTTGTGTTGAGGTTTTCTGTGAGGTGTCGACTGCAGCGCCCCCTCCATTACACAGCAAATGTGTCTGACCACTAAGGCCATCTAGCGGTTTTCTTACTTCATGCACTGGCACAGGGGAGCACAGGCAACAGCCAAATGATATGAGAAACTGAAAAAGAGGTTGTATATTATTAGAAAATTTACCAATTGAAAAACACAGGCAGCCAAGGAGGCTTTTTTGGATGATATGCTAGAAATATTTACTACGTCCAATAGGCCTAATATTAAAACCATTCACATCATGGTTCACTTTCTGAAAACTAAAGAGATTAACAATCAAACTTTAACTGTATTGAGTTAAACTCCAATACAGTGTATATCCAAAGGTCTAAACATTTTTTTTATGTTCTCTTTAGTCTTGCCTGTTTGCAACAATAAAACTCACCAGGCACAGCAATGCATAACAATGGACCTTACCTTATTAATGAATGCTGGGGGACGCGTTTCCTTCAAACTGACATTTATGATGAATACTGAATATAATACCCCGAAGGAGACTAGCAGAATCACTATCACATAATACCGCCCTGTAAAATCATTAGAAAAAAATTATAATTTAAGTTGTATTTTAAACCTGTGTTAATTGGCCACCAAGAGAAATCGATAAGATGGTCGTCTACAGCAGGAAGTTTTTCGATACAGGTGGCTGTTTGGACAGGGTTGACTGCACAGTAATCTCATGAATATGTTGGCCTATCATTTACTATATTTTTTATATGATTAGAAACCAGGTCTCAATTATATACAGTCTTATTTCAGTGCAAGATACCAGGGGAGCTTGGTATGCATGTTTTAGATGGAAGTCACCACTATGACAGTAAAGTTAAATTCAAAGCATCCGAACTTTCTAAATGACGAATAAAAGTATTACTACATCAGCTACTAGATAACTTGCCTAATTTTGATTCCCGGACAGGTGGGCTATTTGAGAGCACTAAAATCAGCAGCAGGAAAAAAGCAGAGAAGAGGCTAAGGCCTGCAAAAAGAAAGCAGTGAAAAATATACTGGCCACTCGATCTAATTACAGCTGATGCCGCCTGAAAAAAAGTTACATAGGATTTATATAGTTACAGATACCAACAAAATGGTATAATACAAAATACAACACCATGTAGAACAGAAAATTAGCCATTTTGCCGGATCGTTTAGAACTATCATATGGCATGACATAAATTATATCTGAGCTGAAATGCTACAGGTCTGGACTCTGGTATTTCTAACTCCAGGTCTATGCGAACAATATAACTAATATATACATTATATCTCAATTCCAAACTTTTAATGATATTCCTTTCGCTTCGACAGGAAATAAGTACTGTTATCTATTTTAATTTTGCACTTCATATACAGGAAAAGTAACTATTGCTGAATATTCACCAAATAAAACACAGTGGTTTTTTGCAGTCTAATCGGGAACAAATTGTTTGGGTGGCCTATCCGGCTTTTGAACAGTACCCTATACTTTTTAGAATCTTCCAAACGTTTAGACTAAGTAAGCTTTAAGTCTTCTGACACTATCTTGCCATGCAAACTTCAGAACTAGCTTCTATAGACAATAAACTTTAAAGAGGGCTCCAGCAGGGCTCAAAAATTACTTCATCTGCCGTGGGAAGAATGTTCTTCTTACAAATAATTTCATAATTTCCGTGGTTACTGAGTTTAAAAAAAAAAAAGCATAAAATATGAAGCAACTTTATCATATTTAAATCATTTCTCATTACAATGTACAAACCCAATGTTGTCCTGTCTGGTCGATTCGGTGGAATCCAGAAGATGGCGCAAGAGAGAATGGTAAGGAGCATTGTGGGAACTAAGATGAGACGCATATGGAACGTCACCTGGCGTTTAAACTTCAAAGTAAATATGATATCAGAATAGGAAGCTGTACAGCAGGGGTACTTTATCTCCCTTTTCACTGCAGTGTTTTCAATGATTGCCCATTCTGAGCTGGCTACAAAACTATTAAGATCAACAGATTCTGTGTCATTATAAAATTTCAGATTTAACTTGTCAATACTGTGACTCCAAGACCCAAATCTAAATGAGCAAGTCTGAACATCAAAAGGGAAGTCTGACATGTCCACTTCACAAGAGCTCACGTAACGAACAGTCGGGATCCAGACAACGTTGCCATGGTAATGAACCACTAATAATAATCCAGCATGGTTTTCAACCTTGATATCTCCTGCACTGAAATATAAGCCAAAAGTTAAAGTTAAATTCCAGTTTTCACCAGTAAGTAAATGACTGAGTTTATCAGTGTACATAATCATACATAGTGGTTACCACATATTTGAATCAAATTAGCTGGCCCAAATCCAAGAAAATACAAAGGTAGTTAGATAACAATTACAACAGTAAAAGTTGGCACTTGCCACTAATTAAGGCTTAATTAATTGCATCATATCATTAGTAAAAATTGGCAAATTTTACACCAACTTATTTTCTGTTAAAAAAAAGTTAAAATGTAATCAGCGGCGGATCCAGATAATGTCTGACGGGGGGGGGGGGAGTGCCATCATAGAAGCATCTGCACGCCGGCGGCGCCCCCTCTGGATCCGCGCCTGGTAATGGAGTCAGGATTTTTATCAGCTTTATGTGGTACTTTAATTTTTCATTTATGAAAGGTCAGTGGGTTAGTTTCATACGCAGTTTGGTGACAATAGCATTAACGTAATGCGAGCGACAAATCAATTGTATCATTTGTTAATTTCCTTTGTTAATTATATTGACCCCAAAACCCATAATGCAGCAAATATATATATATATACATCATTTTGTTTGTTCTGCAGATATAGACAGATATGCAACATTAGCAAAAATCAAATCCATTTTCACGCCTTGGATGTTACTCATCTTGTTAATGAGTAAACACGAAATGTATACTTATTTCAATACAATCAAGGGTAGTTATCAAAAAATGAAGTAGCAATATATATATATTTTTTATTTCGTACATATTGTTTAAATTGTTTACAATGGTACAGAACACATTACATTATGATCAATTAACAAAAATAATGTTAATCAGAAAAAAAAGTATAAATCATTTGTGAGCCTTTTGGTGTACAACAAAAGGCCAAAGGTCTCTAGCATGTAAAAAAAAAAAAATTTTTTTTTTTTTTGTGTAATGTTTGTAGGCTAACATGAGGCCAACTCCACAGTGATCTGATGGCAATGGGCCAACACTTAACCGACAGTGCTTAGTGCATAGGTACACCAGATAGGCTGATAATGATTCTGGCCTTCTCTGAATGCTTTTCATACATAAGATAAGATAAAAAAAAAACTTTATTTATAGTCGGTGTAAAACAAACAATAGAACATAAGCTATAAAGCTTTTAGCCGACTGATAAAATAACAATAACAAAATGAAAATATATCTACAGATGATTTGAAAGAGATTATGACTGAACTATACAATGATCATAAATTATTTCGCTGACATATTATGCATGATCCACAATTACAACTTTCCAGGGAACTGCAACATCTTAATAAATCTTTGAACTTATCTAATTCATCTACTACTTTTAATTCAACAGGTAAAGAATTGCAAATCATAGCACCTTGATACATAATAGACCTGAAACCATATTGCATAGTGTCGTAAACATGCTTGACTAGCTTAAGATTATCTCTCATCTCATATGGCGTAATCTGCCTGGTAAAGAATGAACTTGTTATAGGTTTTGCTGCATATTGTGATGTGGTCTTATATCGGGGATCTATTTGACTTACTTGTTGTATAATAGGATATCAGGAACCCACATCTTTGAGGGATTGATCAAGACATGATCTATTCCCTCATAATCAGCTGGATCCCATGTCATGAATTCGTCTTTCCATGACTGAAAAAAGAAACATTAAACGTATCACCAAAATGAATATTTTAAATATTCCAAAAACTGATGAAACAAAATATGTGTGTGTAAATATACACACACAAACAAGTCGACTGCAGCGATAAAGTGATTTTTGCAAAGATGATTTTACTTTCTGTTCACATATTCACCATCTTTTACAGGTGTTAGTGTTATTACAACCTTTAAATTACACAGCACAGAAATATGTTATGTTAATGTAAAGTATTTGTCTCTTTTTGGCAACAGTTGTTTGTTGTCGAAACCAAATTTTATTCTGTCAACCAGAAAACCGCAATAGCAGGGCACAAACACCAAAAACCAATTTTAATCCAATACCGACCTTTCAAATTCCAGGTAATGTTTGTAGTAGTGTGTGTGTGTGATTTGGGCTTTACGTCCTGTATTTCTGCACCGGATGGACTAATTAGGACAGGCAGGGACCATGGCAATGAGACAAAGGATGAAACAGCCATCCAACTTAGGCTCGACCGGGAATCGAACCCGGGACCCAGCGGTTGGAAGCCCAGAGCGCAATGTTTGTAGTAGTAGATTTGCTTCAAATGAGTTGATATTCCTCTATACTTACATATGTTTTCCAAGCTAACGTGGTCAGTATTTGATCCTTTTCATTGAAATCCAATATTTGAATCAAAACCATTCCAAAATTTATCCACAGCGTTTCCGTGGCGTTCATCACAGGCCTCACTATGTGAGGATTATACAGCTTGTATCTTTCCAACAACTCATCTGTTAGTCTTGTTTCCACCGAAGCATGGAATCTGAAAGATCAACAATAAGAATCCATGTAAAGCACTATTATATGATTTATATCCATGGAGCCATGATCACTGCACAGGGCAATAATAGGCCCATAACTCTCGTCACAAAGTTGTCAGTTCATCACCTTGTCAAACCCCTTAAAACGTGTCAGTACAGCGACCTGACAACCTGTCAAAAAGTGCTTAGTTTAATAAACAGAATCATCCAAACTGTGACTTATACAAAAGAACATTTGCTTATTGTGGTGCTATTTACCTGACAAAATGATAGACATTAATGATCTTAATTCTTTCAAAAAAGCACTTAAAGTTTATATTTTAATGTAAATCTTATGCTTTTATATTAGTTTGCTTATTTAATTTTTATCTTTTTATTTTTATATTTATATTGATGTTCTTAACAGGGTCCACATGGAAAGCATTTTAACTGATTGTATACACCCTGTGTAAATATTTTCAATAAATAAGTAAATAAAATGACAAAGAATTTATTAGCCCCATGGGGAAAGTCAGTTTGAGGGGGGCAGTATATTGTGGATTAAAACATGATCTACATGATGCTGTCTTAGTAAAGTCTCAAAGATGCTGTTCTGAGACTTCGTCAACTACGGGTAGCTGCCAGAGACACATCAGCTACTATTGCCAATAATAGTTAATCACTTCTATCTGGCATTATACATCTTACAGTCTCTCACATTGAACAAACAATCAGTGCACATTGTTAACACCCTGGATGATTATATTGACATAGCTACACAAGGTAAAGATCACCAAGACACATGACTCACGAAGAGGCCAATATGTCGACATAGTTGCCTAAGAAACGAACACTGCCTATCGGGGGTTGCCCTGTTAAAAATGTTTGCTAAGTTGAAACATTTCATCATTACGTCTGCCACCATCAGCGGGTCAGTGGACTGGACAATTGTATTTCTAGGGATCCTGGATGGGGTGAAAACGCTCCATTGACAGGACATGAAAAATGTAGAAGGTAGATAGGTAGTTTTTATGAAGATGGGTTTGACCTTCTTGTTTTATGAAACGAGTCTCTACACAGTTCAAACCATAGAGCAAAGATGTGATGGAGCGGAACCTGTCGAAATCCTGCAGATGCATGGTATATTAATGTCATCATCCAATACAACAAAGAATCCGAAGTAAGAGAGGCAAAATATACACGACCACTCCAGACATCTTAAAACTGGATTGCATTGTGATAAACAATAGATGGCGATTAGGCCGACATATTGCTGTCAGTTTGCACGAATATTGAAGCACTATTGCCGTGAACCTGTCATTAGACAGATATAAAAACATTTTGTAATCTGTTTTTAAATATATTTGAATAAAATATAATAAATCAGACAAAGATCTGTCATCACTGCTCTGCTTATGTTAGGCTATTATTGGTTAATTACAAAGCACTACCCCCTGTATTTACAAAATGACAGGCATCGTTTTGAGATGATCAACAAGGCTTGCACACTGAGAGAGACCATCAAAAGTACCCAAGGGTTAGACCGAAACTTGACTGTCATGTACGAGCTCTCGTCGTGAGGCAGTTTATCGGACTACCCAAGGGTGGGTTTTTGCCTTGTCCCAGGTTAGGCAGTGCACCAGACAATATTTTACATTCCATGGAAACACACAGGCAACGGCAGGCATTTGGGCAGAAACTCACATATAAGTCTAACATGCGAAGCATTTGGCCAAATAGTCTCTTAAATATAGGTACAAGCTTATCGTACTTATGAAAACGAATATCATGACATGCATACATGATTGTGAAATGCAAGATAAAATATTTCATTAAAACGTTTGAACATGCAATTCTACTGTCTAGTCGACTGCCCGCGCCATCTATATTTTACAGGATTTCATAATGAGCAACTCACCATCATGCCCGAACAACTAACCTGGCCACTTTTGACCTATGATCCTCGATTCAAACTTGCCCAATATCACACAAGGAATTAAAAACCGCCAGAATCAGGATATTATAAACTTTTTGCGTTCGGTCAGCAATACGTTATTGTCACTTCAGTTTCCAAGGACACTTCATGGGTCCCGGGCGTAGACAGCAATTTCACCGCCAATGCCAAATAGGTCACATCATTAATATTGCTGTCCCTGGGGATCATATCGGCTGGTTGCCTCTGGTTGGCAGGCAATTGGCTGTGCCAAGTCCATACCGCATGCCTCAAAGAAATATGGTGTCCCCAACAGAATGGCAAATATGCCATGTCTATACAGTGAGATCCCGCCATTTTAGATCACTATTGGCCAAACTTACATGATGGCAATAATTAGGTGGTCTGGGTATCACTGTATATTGCACAATTTGCATTGTGTGTAACATCTTGCATATATAGAAGCATATACTCCTGTATAATGTCACATGTAGCATGAGTATATGTTTCATAGATAGTTAGTTAGTTAGTGTTATTGTTTAACGCCTCATCAGCACCTGAGTGGGCTATGTAGAGGCTCTCTAGGGTAAGATTGATTATCTACAGTTGGTAGTAGAAACCAGAAGCATGTAAAAAATCAATAATTGTCTGCGTTGGATAGCTGGAGCAGCTTGTGCAATGCGCTCTGTCCTGTTTTAGCCACTGGGGATAGAGGACTTCACCCCAAGTGTTTCCACCCTCGCCGCGTGGAGGCCCAGGACCTTCGAGGGCAACGTTTCATAGATAAACATTGGCATAAGAGTAAACAAACAACATCTGAGATCCACCGCGGATAAGAAATCCACATATACATGAAGTTTATTCCTCACATATATAGGGTATTATAATAAAACCCAATGGTTATGTGGTATATTTTTGGGGAGAGGTATATATTTCCAGATTTAGCGTGTGAACGAATTCGTGGTTATGCAATCACGATCATATACACGACTTGTCTGTTCGTGCATGTGTTACGCAATTCATTAAACGAGCTCGTCTGTATGTAATTGGGAGCACTCGTGATTCGCCTACCTGCTAACAGGAACATCTGTGCGAGTGCACATCGGCGAATAGAACATTCGTGGTTATGCAATCAATTGCCAAGAGCGAGCCTGTTATAGCACGAATCATATGAATTTGCGAGTAAATATAGAGCTACGCTCGCACTCACTATCGTAAAGGTCACATTGGCTGTACACTTGGCTATTCAATGGACTCCTACAAAGATGGTGAATCTATAGCAAATATAAACAGTCAGGCCAATGAACAAGCAAATGCTAGTCTAAGGAGACTGGCCACACAAATCACATATATGTCGCCAGAAAATGTAATTAAACACACTTCAGTATTCTTAGCCATTCGAAATATGGACAAAATGTTAATGCAATGACTTTTGACTTGACCAATTAAAATGAACATATGATCTTTGTTGCGTTTTCAGTTAATTATTTCCCGGTATTCTGTGTCAAAATACAGTGTAGTTGCTGTGTAAAATCTCTGGATGAGTTACACCTACACGAGTGCAAGATTTTGCATGATGGCATGTCTTGCACTTACACGAGTGCTCGTTAATGTAGGTGGGCAACCCCTACAGGCTCTTATAATGCCACACATCCACGAGTGTACGGGGTTGCAGCTAGACGAGTGCACAGATGTGCACTTGCACGAGTGATCATTATGACACATACACTAACACCTGTGCTCGTTTTTATCACCTCCACAAATTCGTCAATGCTCGTTATTTCACATGTACGAGTTCGTGGAAGTGACAAATCTGGATAAATATATATATGCACGAGTGGACAGATTGGCCAGGATTCAAGAATGGTGTCAGCCGCGTGTGAATTCTGCAATTCGGAAGCCAATCTGGTCAACGAATGAGGGAATATAAAAATATTTCACATATCCATTTGTGTCTTATTTATATCCCACAATTTTCACTTTTAGTTTAGCTGCCTGGCTATGCATTCATGTAGTATAACAAAATTCATGAATATTATTTTTTGCCATTAACCAATCGGAGCATTGCATAACTGTCAACAACGTCATCACCTCAATAACTTTCTGCGACATTTTCAGATTATTAAAGGAATTTACGAATGATATTTACAAACCAGTTGTTAAATAATCCTTGTCAGAATTTGTTGGGAATGAATCATGAACCGAAACTGCCGATCCGCTGACATTCTTGATTGACTGGCTGACATTATCCGCATCATAAAATTTTTACCGAATTGATAAAGCACCTGTGACGTTGCCCATAGCAAAACGTTTACACATTTGTATCTGTGGACTGAACAGACTTTACGTTTTTTGGCTCTAGAATCATTAATTCTGGTCCGATTTAAAAAAATCAAACTTTCTTGTAGAGCTGACAATTTTGTACATAGAAGAATGTGGTATACATTTCTCATCCTTGAAAGGTAAACCATTTAGTATAGATATGTATACCACATAGGCTATACCATATGGCTTTTCTATGTGGTATACAGGTTATTGTGGGATATATGGCTATTCACCACAGGAAATCCCTAGGTTCCCCCATTTATCTGAACTAGGATGTTTGATAAGACAATAAAGGGTCAGGCTGGACATCCACAAAGGTATTATTTATCAAATGAGTGGGGTATTCCACTTGCCAAGCATGGACCTATAGGCTACACGCCAACACAGTATATAGTGAAAAATATTAGACCACTGTATGACAGGAAAACAGTGTATTTCTACAAGGTTTATTAAAAGAGCGTCGAGTAAAGTTGAGAAACCACACCAAGAGACTATTGATTAAATGAGTGGGAGTTACGTAGGCCAGCATAGACCTTGGGTGAACCTTGTACAGTACCACTACTTATGAAGAATAACAATGTATAGCTATCCTACTATACCAGAAGACACCAACTAAAAAGGAAGGCACTGTATATCTTTTTTTTTTAATCTTTAATATTAAATGTGACTCTTGATGTAACTCCATATACAAGCCTGTGAAGAAATATCAGTAAGGATTTGGCTAAAAAAAAATTTCACATTTATCATTATGCCATTTACGGGGTGCCTTTAATTAATTAGAGTACACTGTCAGCAAAAGCAGGGTGAGCAAGTAACTATGATTCACAGCTCCTAGACCCAGTGCAGTGACTTAATTCAGAAGATGAAAGATGCCCAAGAGGTCCCGAAAGTGCTGTGATGCACAAAATTAGATGATATATTTGTTATCCCGGGGGCTTCCTCTGGGCTTCCTCCAAGCTTCTGTGCCGGAGGAAAATCAATAATAAAGATTAAAAGGATTTAGCAGCATTCAACGACAGCATAGAATGCAATAATCTCACATTTGCAAATATATATCACGCCTCTCCGAGGTATACTGCTGGGCAAGAAATTTGTATTGGATGAAAGCACATATGATATACATGCCATACAGGTTTAATAGTGTTGACTGCTGCACGTCTTTATCTCAATGAAATAGTTTGGAAGAACCGACTCTTTGTATTGTAACATCTAATGAATCTACCTTTTGGGGATAGGAAGAACAGAATATTCAAGCCATAATATTGGAATTATTTTTTCTCAGTGGCTTTGTGCAGGATTACATAATATAGCAAAGCATAACAATACATTCTTTACATGTATTATTTAATATTCTTAACTACAAGATTAAAATGTCACCGTGACAACAATATATACAACTATGAGCTAATCAGAAAACCTCATTATGCAATGATGTCATGTACACCAGTAACTCCAGCAATAATTTAGCTTATCTTTTCTATTTTACTTTATCTTATCTAAACGCTAACAAAGGAAGTAAAAATTGATAATGATGGCATCTCAAACTATTAAAGCATCCCTTGTGGACCCAAGAACAGCAATGTTTGCTTCCAAACATTCCAATCAGACAACTCAAACAAAGCATCCACGAAAGATTCTTGGGCCCATCACTATTACATTGTATTTATCTTTAGCACCAATATCAAAATGAAATGCCATTTCCTAGCCCCACTGAAAAAATTTACATCCAGTGTGGAACCCAGGATTAAATACTGTGAATAACTGTAAAGAACTATTTATGTCTAGTTTGGAACATTTAACGTATATTAGTTACGTCTTTGACACACGAAAATCAGGATGACGTTGGTATTGGTGGCAGGTCAAGAGACAATAATATATCAACTGACCTGTGCGCTTACCATTAAATTCCAGCATGTAATGCTTATGAGGAGCCAAATGTTTCTCTACACATTTATCATAGCACCTATATACCTCCTACCTATCATCTCATCCACAGACCTTTTTAGATGGCAAGAACCTGCTTTTGAGGGCTGTATCATCTCAATCCTATGTAACCCACAATCAAGTTTAGCACAGCCAACTAAAGAATTGTGACAAAATTGCAAAAACTATGGGGCAATATAAAGACTCTAGTGTGTCACGAGAGAATTCCTGCAAGTTCAAATCAAGCAGCAGCGCTCCTGTAAATCAATAGGGTAGGACCAAATAACGCGTTGCACACACACACTTCCTTTGGTAGACAAGACTGGGTCGTCTTTATCAACAGCATCTTCTAGGAAAGCACGGCTTGCCCTATCAGACAGCTGACACCACAGAAGATTGAAAATTCTGCGTTAGTATTACCAAACTGATGAGCACTTTTCATTATCTTATTGCACAAGTTACCCCTTCCATAAGAGTATAAAATTATATGCATGCCAATTGAAATATTGGTAATTTTATCTCCAGGTTAAAATATATATGTATACTCTGAAAAGTGTAATAGATAAAAGCATATGCCTTTTAGACAAGTGTACTTCTTTAACACACACCTTATGATTTTCAAGAGAAATACAGTCAGTCCTTGGTGCTAGATATCCATGTCTCAAATTATATTCCCAATTTAATGTAGTTACTGACATCTTGCCGTCACGACGAAAATTAATTGGGAATTTGGTTTGTGAAGTGCAATTAATAGCACCAAGGACTGAAGGTGAAGTTTTGATGCAGAAAATAAGTTGATTGATTAGTCACTTCTAGTCTTCACAGATTCATATATCAGAAACCAGCACTGTGCAATTGTAGAAGCCTACAACATAAATGTGAAACCTACGAGGCTTATTTCGTATCATCTGCACTGATTGAGATTCATTGAACACTCTTAGAAATGATTGTCTGTTTCAGACAATGATTGTTTAGCTGGTGTCCATTCAAAACTTTTGATTAAAATCAGCGAAGATATTTTTTTGTGAATTGTGTAAGCTAACCAACATCATTGTATGAACTATACAACCATTGTCCAGCAAAAAAATCATTTGTTGTAAACAGACAATGCTTTCTAAGAGTGCCTAAATGTTAATTTCTCCGTTGGTACTTATTTTGAGTCAATCTTTTGAATGGTTTTTTGCAATAACATAGCCACCAACATTTTTACTTCACAAGGATTGGTGTGTAAAACCTCTTTAGAAATGCAATTTTACCATTGGTAAAAATAATCCAAATCTATTGTTCTAAATTTTGGCAGCGAACAATGAACTCTACAGTGAATCATAATTTGGGGGCGCAAACCAACAGCCATATATTATTGTATATATAACACCCCTGACCCTATATCTCTTCCTGACATACTAAAATAATATATTAGTTAGTTAGTTAGTGTTATTGTATAACGCCTCATCAGCACCTGAGTGGGCTACGTAGAGGCTCTCTAGGGTAAGATTGATTATCTATAGTTGGTAGTAGAAACCAGAAGCATTTAAAAAATCAATAATTGTCTGCATTGGATAGCTGGAGCAGCTTGTGCAATGGGCACTGTCCTGTTTTAGCCACTGGGGATAGAGGACTTCACCCCAAGCGTTTCCACCCTCACCGCGTTGAGGCCCAGGACCTTCGAGGGCACTAAAATAATACATACAATAAGCTTAAAGCAATACACATTGGAGCTCTATTACAAGATCTTGTCTGATCCCAGTCAGGTCCAAACTGCATCCAAACAATCCCATCCACGAAGTACTGGGTCTACCACTGGGCGCACCACTAGGTCCTATTGTATGGTGACCTATAATTGAGCCAATCAGGCAACTCCAGCAAACAACTACAATCGTTTCCGTGGGGTCAACAATGGGAATATATTTGACATTATTTTGTAGTACTACTAATAAAATGTGGCCATCACCTCGCAAAATTATTTAAGTTTGAAGACATATTTGAAAAAACAAGGACGCTGCCAGCATAAAACATTATTATAAAGTAACAAAAAATGCAAAGTAAAGCCAATTCTAACACTAGGTTATCAATTTTGTGTACTCTCAAAGCATACCAACTGAAGTTTATTCAATCATGTACATGTTCATTTGACATATATCCATCTTATTAGAAGAGAGATTTTAAATCTGAATTAGACATATAAGTGGCTGAGAACAGTCTCATACAAGTTCTGTTATGACGATCATTAAAGTTACAAAAGTATTTACTAGAAAGATATGACCCAAGACATAAATAAAATCTATCTTGTATGTTAACAAACAGTCCAAAATCATTCCTAAAAGCCCATCAATTAAAAGGTAATAAGGGTCACGTTTTATGAGATAATAAAAAAAAGATGGGTGCACAGTCAGTATTGTTCTTTGGCACACAGTTTGAGTTAATGGGTCCGGACGTTTCGTGTCAAACAATTCAATACAAATACAGCATTGGTGTAGGTACAAGCTATAGAAGAGGGCACTCAGGTTACAAACACGACTGTGAAAAGTCTTCTGGATATGGGACTTAAATTCTTTAACTACCTCAAAAATGTAATCACCACATGCAACTCTTTCCTGCGTTATCTGTCTGCTTGAACAGGTCATCAGAAGCCATGCATTACTTATTAAGATATCCTGCCAAAATTTGATCATAATTGTATCAAAATTCTTTATGGCACGCTAACTCGGGTTGACTTTGAGCCGACGTGGCTGGCAATGGAAAGACGTCAAGCTGATGAGGCAAGTTAACTGTGGAGGCTTATCCATAAACCACACTCAGCAGGTCAATGGTATTCATCATGGTGCATCCCTTTACAACAGTTCATTTGCATTTGCAACCAATGCGGCTTCTTACTGAGCACTTGTAATACATGCCGACAGAAATACCCTGGAGTTTTAACTTGCATCCTTAGAACTACATTCATTCTCCAGTTATACTGTCTACATTGTATGATAGTACAGATAGTTATACATTCGTTACATTTTTGGTTATGATTCCTACACTTTGGTGAGAAATCATCATGAAATAATTTAGTTTTCACATTTGAACCACATGTATATATAAATATGGTCTTTTTAAACAACCTATAGGATCATAAGGTTGAGAATTAATCATGCTTATCATTTAATGTAAACTGCTAACTGCTTTGTGCCATCTTGAACAATATTGAGGCTCTCAGCTCAGTGCAAGCCACCAACAAGTACAGTGACCAAGTTATGTCAATCATAATAAAAACTAACTTACTTTCTGGTCATTAACGAAACTACCAGCGCCTTTTAGAGGTAAAATTGCAGTGTCTCATCTATTAAACAATACAATCAGCAACGCCAATTAATGCATTGGTCTAATTACACAAGGGCATGTCCTGAACTGCAGTGTCCTTAGAAATTAACACAATTGGTTTATATGGTACAGGCCATTGCTGTGTTGATCAAGTTGTCTGTGTGGCTGTTTTTTTTAATGCTTTTTTTTAATATAGAACTTATAATATACTGCAACACGTTTAACTAACACCAGAACATGAGGCAAATGAAGTAACGATATACCCCCGGTTTTTTAGTAGGAGAGAGCTCTGTCAATCAATGAACCCATTTGTATTCAATGCAGAGACATCCCTAACTTAAGTTGAACCGTCTCGAAACTCTCAAACTTCAATATATCGTACAGCATATCTCACCATTTAGAAAAGAAAATTTTTGGCTCACTGTGTATGTATTGTTCCAGCCCTAGTGGTCTGAAGTTAGGTTAGCTTGATGAGACGATAAAGCTGGAGTCCACACCATGTTACACATTTAACCCATGCGTGGAGTTCTACAAGGCACCGCCAATCTCGTTCAACCCACATCTGGTTAAGATAAAAGCTCAAAATATTTCCGGACTGGGCATCGAACCCAGGACCTCTTAGAGGAGACAGATGGGACATTGACAGGCCTATAGGTACCTTAACCACTAAGCCACCCAGCTGCTAATTTCCCTGTGAATCGCATCTGATACCACTAAAATTTGAACAAACATTGGTCTGAATATCGATGTTTTGCTATCTCTTCTCGTAAGCTGGGGAATATGTCTAGCTCTCACAGGGAAGATGACACAGCAACGGTGCTTCTGCTCGCATCATATAGGCCATCAGTAAAGCCCCGTTCCCACATAGCCGAGTTACTCGTAGTCAACTCGTAGTAATAACAAAAATTACGTAACACCCAAAATTCGAGGAGTTGGCGACGAATTTTTGCGGAAAAAATGACCAGGAGTGACTCGCCGAGTTACTCGCCGAATTACTCGCCGAGTTACTCGGCGGGTTCAGCGAGCGACTCGCCGAGTACCAGGAGTGACTCGCCGAGTACCAGGAGTAACTCGCCGAGTACCAGGAGTAACTCGCCGGGTGAAGCAAGGTGTCTACGACAGCGACGAGTCACCCATCGAATGATAGGCCGACGCCAGCCTACCTGCATTCTCAGATGAATATCTCGCTTAATATTTGGTCTATTTTCGATCCGAAAAAACCTATGGAGTCACTATGAATTATACTACAAGACAATCTTTATTTGACGAAAATCCGACTAATATTAAGGGAGCAGTAGCTTTTTAAAGAAGCGCTCAGCTTTCTGCATTAATACAGTCTGGGCGCGGACGCTTCAGGGAGCACCAGTATAAGTAAATTAAATATAGCAAATAAAATCACAGATCAAATCACAAATACTAATTACAATATCAATATTAGATTTAAATTTTACAAAATATACACAAATTTATACTGATCATAATATCACAATAAGATTCAAATTAACACAAAAAGATAAGAAAGTTATACAAATATAATCATTGCCTGGTAATTACAATTAAATATATTGCTTTTAATTAATGAAAGCAATTACATATTTTTGTAATTGTGAATGACAATCAAGACAATGTCATATTACTGTGTCATCTTTGAACAAACCATGAAATGACAGGTCAAAGAACCCCAATTTAGGCAATTAGGCAATTGACACATGTATTGAATTTGCTGTATGCTCTACACCAATTCTTTGTATCATTCAAAATGCTAATAGCAATTACTGTGTCATCTTTGAACAAACCATGAAATGACAGGTCAAAGAACCCCAATTTAGGCAATTAGGCAATTGACACATGTATTGAATTTGCTGTATGCTCTACACCCATTCTTTGTATCATTCAAAATGCTAATAGCAATTGACATAACAGTCATGGCAGTTGGCAGAATGAGTAGAAATGAATTGCAATAAAGCTCATCCAAACAATGTATATAAAATGGTCAAAAATATTGACCACACCATTCATGTCAGGGCCATACACAGAGCACCTTGCCGCCGCCAGACTACCTGCCTTCTCAGACAAATATCTCGCTTAATATTTGGTCTATTTTCAATCTGAAAATCTGTGTGGAATAAGTATGAACTCGACTATAATTCAATATTTATTTGACGAAAATCGGACTAATATTAGGGGAGCAGCAGCCTTTTAAAGTAGCGCTCAGCCTTACCTGCATTGATACAGTCCGGGCGCGGACGTCTGCGAGAGCACCACTGTTTGCCTCCGCCAACTTAGCTGCCTTCTCAGACGAATATCTCGCTTAATATTTGGTCTATTTTCAATCCGAAAACGCGTATGGAATCAGTATGATTTATACTACAATTCAGTCCTGATTTGACGAAAATCGGATTAATATAAATGGAGCAGCAGCCACCGCAAGACAACTGCCTTCTCAGACAAATATCTCGCTTAATATTCGGGTTTTTTTAAATCCGAAAATACGTATGGAATCACTATGAATTATACTACAAATGAATCTTTATTTGACGAAAATCGGACTGATATTAGAGGAGCAGCGGCCTTTTATATTATATACGACCCCCTACGCTGATGATGCATGTACTAAAGGTAGAACTGGACGAGTTACTCGGCGAGTTACTCCTACAACTCGGTGAGTTACTCCTGCAACTCGCCGAGTTACTCCTCGCACTCCTGAACATCCCCCCCGAGTGTAATACGAGCGAAAATAGCGCCGAGTAACTCGCCGAGTTCGAGGAGTAACTCGGCGAGTTCGAGGAGTAACTCGGCGAGTTCGAGGAGTAACTCGGCGAGTCATGGCCGAGTTTTTGGACTCCTGGATAATTCGCCGAGTGTGCCGTGCAGCACGGCATACTCGGGAGACTCGGCAAACTCGGCTCCAAATCTCACGAGTTCGCTACGAGACTCAGGAGTTACTCGCCGAGCATCTCTCGAGTGCAAGGAGTAATCGCCGAGTTTAGTAAGAGTTGGGCCCGAGAGGCGTGTTACGTAATACTACGAGTTGACTACGAGTAACTCGGCTATGTGGGAACGGGGCTTAAACCATATTGCGCAAGGTCAATACAAACTAGTGTGACATGCATATGTTACTTCCGGCTGCTGAAAATATTCTGAAGCCCTTCATATAATCATATGTAACGTTGAGGTTGACAAACAGAATTTGAAATCGACCAATAAAAACAAATAATGAAACAATTTTGACCATAGTTACTGCAACAGCTATTCACTGTTGACCATTTATATCGAAACTACATATTCACACATGTCCTGTGTTGGGACAATGCTACATTACTGATTCGCTGAGGCATAATATCTGGGCAACAAATAACAAATTATGACAATTTTTAATCAATCACAGAATTCTAGGATTTATTGGTGGCCATTCATATGATGACTGTATATTCACAAACTACCAATAATCTACTCCGCCAAGTGACATGGTCTCCTCAACCATAGACCCATAGCCTTCCATTGGGCACAATTCATGTGATGGTAGAGATTTATTCTGGCAGTTGCACATGTCCTATACCCTTTTCTTGACCTGCAACCTTTAAGTAAGACCCTTGATAAAGATAAAAAGGATTTAGCAACATTCAACGATAGCATAGAATGCAATAATCTCACATTTGCAAATATATATCATGCCTCTCGGAGGTATACTGCTGGGCAAGAAATGTGTATTGGATGAAAGCACATATAATATACATGCCATACAGGTTTAATAGTGTTGGCTGCTGCACGTTTTTAAAGAACTGACTCTTTGTATTGTAACATCTCAAGTTTCTACCTTTTGGGGATATGAAGAACAGAATATTCAAGCCATAATCTTGGAATTATTTCTCAGTGGCTTTGTGCAGGAATAAGTAATATACACAAAACATACAATACATTCTTTACATGTGTTATTTAGTATTCTTAACTACGAGCTTAAAATGTCATCGTGACAACAATATATACAACTATCAGCTAATCAGAAAACCTCATTTATGCAATGATATCATGTACACCAGTAACTGCAGCAATAATTTAGCTTATCTTTTCTATTTCATTTTATCTTATCTAAGCGCTAACAAAGGAAGTAAAAATTTATAATGATGGCATCTCAAACTATTTAAGCGTCCCATGTTGACCCAAGAACAGCAATGTTTGGAAATATTCCAATCAGACAACTCAAACGAAGCATCTCTGAAAGATTCTTGGGCTCATCACTCCACCAGTGTCAATCTTTAGCACCAATATCAAAATAAAATGCCATTTCCTGGTCCCACTGAACATATTTACATCCAGTGTGGAAAACAGGATTAAATACTGTTAAGAACTGTAAAGAACCATTGATGTGCAGTTTGGAACATTTAACGTATATAAGTTACTTATTTGACAGGATGACGTTGGTATTTGTGGCAGGTCGAGAGACAATATTTGAATATTCTCAACTGGCCTTGTGCTTGTGAGGAGCCAAATGTGCCTAGACACATTCAATCTATAGATTTACATATTTATTCATTTGATATCACATATATAACTGCATTCGCACATTCAACATTACATTCAGAAAACCTTATTTTTATTACAAGGCAAGTAACTTACTTAGAAACAATAATTAAGATATGGTGTATCACAGCACCCTTTTACCTCCTACCTATCATCCCATCCACAAACCTTTGTATATGGCAAACTTTTGAGGGCTGTATCATCTCAATCCTATGTAACCCACAATCAATTTTAGCACAGCCAACCAAATAATTGTGACAGAATTGCAAAAACAATGGAGCAATATAATGAGCCCAGTGTGTCACGAGAGAATTCCAGCCTGAAAGTTCAGAAGTTGAAATCAAGCAGCAGCAGTTCTGTAAATCAATAGGGTGGGACCAAATAACGCGTTGCACACACAAACTTCCTTTAGTAGACACGACTGGGTCGTCTTTATCTACAGCATCTTCCAGGAAAGCACGGCTTGCCCTATCAGACAGCTGACACCACAGAACAAGATCCTACAAGCAAAAAGCCAAGATTCTCAACTAGATTGAAAATTCTGCGATAGTATTGCCAAAATGATGAGTACTTTTCATACTCTTGTTGCATAATGTACCCCTTTCATTAGATTATTTACTCTGGGTCATGAAATACTTCCATGAAATTGAAATACTGGTAGTTTTATCTCCAGGTGGAAATAAATGCATATATTTACAGCCTTAGACAAGTGTACTTCTTAAACACACACCTTATGATTTTCAAGAGAAAAACAGTAAATACAAAAGGGGGGATAGATCACTTTCAGCCCTTGGTGCTAGATATCCATGTCTCAACCCATATTTCCAATGTATTTGAGTGACTGTCACCTTGCAGCCACGACGAAAATAAATTGGGAATTTGGTTTGTGAAGTGGAATTATATCTAGCACCAAGGACTGAAGGTGATATCCCTGACTTTTTGATGTTGAAAATAAGTTGATTGATTAGTCACTTCTAGTCTTCACAGATTCATATATCGGAAACCAGCACTGTGCAATTGTAGAAGCCTACAACATAAATGTGAAACCTACGAGGCTTATTTCGTATCATCTGCACTGATTGAGATTCATTGAACACTATTAGAAATGATTGTCTGTTTCAGACAATGATTGTTTAGCTGGTGTCCATCCAAAGTTTTGATTAAAATCAGCGAAGATATTGTTTTGTGAATTGTGTAAGCTAACCAACATCATTGTATGAACTATACAACCATTGTCCAGCTAAACTATTATTTGTTTGAAACAGACAATACTTTCTATGAGTGCACAAATGTTAATATCTCTGTTTCTATTTCTTTTAGTCAATCTTTTGAATGCTTTTTGCAAGAACATAGCCACCAAAATTTTTACTTAACAAGGATTGGTGTGCAAAACAACTTCAGAAATGCAATTTTACCATTGGTACATGGCCAATTGTGCCACATGCGTTTCCATGTGTTTGCATCAATGCATTGAAGACGTATGGTTTTTGCTTCATTATAATTAGCTATAAACCATGCATTTTCCAAGCATTTATCCTTCTCATGGAAAACTCATGTGGCACATTTAGCCATGTAATAATATTCCAAATCTACATTCCTAGTTTCGGCGGCGAACAATCAACTCTGCGGTGGATCATAACTTGGGGTTGCAAACCGACAGCCATATATATAACACCCCTGACCCTATATTTCTTCCTAACATACTAAAATAATATATACAATAAGCTTAAAGCAATACACACTGGAGCTCTATTACAAGATCTTGACCGATCCCAGTCAGGTCCAAATTGCATCCAAACAATCCCATCCAAGAAGTACTCGGTCCACCACTGGGCGCACCACTGGGTCCCATTGTATGGTGACCTATAATTTAGCCAATCAGGTTCCGAGGGGGCAGCAAGGGGAATATATTTGACTTTATTTTGTAGTACTACTAATCAAATGTGGCTTTCACTTCGCAAAATTCTTTAAGTTTGAAGACATATTTGAAAACACAAAGAAGCTGCCAGCATAAAACGTTATTATAAAGTAATGTTGAAATGACAAAATCATTCAAAGATTCAGAGAAAAACCTCAGCAAATAAGTCTTTTCCATCAATGCGCTACGGCAAAAAAATGCAAAGTAAAGTAAATTCTAACACTAGGTTATCAAGGTTGTGTACTCTCAAAGCATACCAACTGAAGTATACACATATGACCATCTTATAAGAAGAGATATTCAAAATCCGAAGTAGAAATATATGTGGCTGAGAACAATCTAACAAAGTTCAGTTATGACTATCATTTGCGTAACAAAAGTATTTACTAGAAAGATATGACCCAAGACATAGTTAAAATCTTTTTTATATGTTAACAAACAGCCCAAAATCATTCCTAAAAGCCCATCAGTTAAAACGCATGGAAAATGCACGTAGCACATTTGGCCATGTAGACAGCACTCAGGTTACCTAGTAGCACAAGACTGTGAAAAGTCTTCTGGATACGGGACTTAAATTTTTTTTAACCACCTCCAAAATGTAATCACCACATGCAACTCTTTCCTGCATTATCTGCCTGCTTGAAGAGGTCATCAGAAGCCATGCATTACTTATTGAGATATCCTGTCAAAATTTGATCATAGTTGTATCACAATTACCTATAGCACACTAACTCGGGTCGACTTTGAGCCGACGTGGCTGGCAATGGAACGACGTCAAGCTGATGAGGCAAGTTAACTGTGGAGGCTCATCCATAAACCACGCTCAGCAGGTCAATGGTTTTCATCATGGGGCATCCCTTTAAAACAGTGCATTTGCATTTGCAACCAATGCGGCTTCTTACTGTGCACTTGTAATACATGCCGACAGAAATACCCTGGAGTTTTAAATTGCATCCTTAGAACTACATTCATTCTACAGTTATACTGTCTACATTGTATGATAGTACAGATAGTTATATATTCGTTACATTTTTGATTATAATTCCTACACTTTGGTGAGAAATCATCATGAAATAATTTTGTTTTCACATTTGAACCATATGTATATATAAATATGGTCTTTTCAAACAACCTATAGGATCATAAGGATGAGAATTAATCATGCTTATTCATTTAATGTAAACTGCTAACTGCTTTGTACCATCTTGAACAATATTGAGCTCAGTGCAAGCCACCAACAAGAAGGACAGTGACCAAGTTATTCCAAGCAAAATACAAACTAAGTTTCTTTGTGGTCATTCATTAACGAAACTACCAGAGCCATTCAGAGGTAAAATTGCAGTGTCTCATCTATTAAACAATGCAATCAGCAGCGCCAATTAATGCATTGGTCTAATTACACAAGTGCATGTCCTGAACTGCAGTGTCCTTAGCTGCTTAGAAATTAACACAATTGGTTTATATGGTACAGGCCATTGCTGTGTTGATCAAGTTGTCTGTGTGGCTGTTTTTTTAATGTTTTCTTTTTTAAATATAGAATTTATAATATACTGCATCAAGTTTAACTAACAAAACTAGAACACGAGGCAAATGAAGTAACGATATACCCCCGGTTTGTTACCATATTTTTAAGGACTACAGTTTGGCAATTCCAGTTAAACTGAACATTAGGTCCTGAAGCACATTCTACAAACCTCCAATTACTTGTCACCCAATATGGTAACACCCAGAAAACAGCTGCTCTTTGCATGTGAACGTTAACAGCCAGATCTCTCATTTCCTTCTGCATGTAAGCATTGTAATGTAATTAGAGGCATTCAAACAAAAGCTTGAGAGTGTTATGTAAATAGATAAAGCACATTACAAAATCGATAAGATGGTGTAGTCTAGGCATAGCATGAAACTGATGTTTTTAAAGCCTTTTTAGTCTCTGAGATGCTCTGTTAAAATAGTAAAACATGGCGGTTTCACTGTTTTTTGGGGTGTTTTTTTTTAAGAAAGAAAGGGAGCCCCACTACAACAGCAACTTATATAATATAAAGGCCCCTCAATTTAAACAGCAATTTGCTGGGTCCAGATATTTATTATCAAAGCAGTATTAGTTGTCGGCCCCACTGTGCTAGCATTGTCTTCATCAGGCAGCTTATGATTTAATGGTGAGATCCCCTAGAAGGTCTTGGTGTAAGCAGGAGAGAGTTCTGTCAATCAATAAAACCCATTTGTGCCCAATGTACAGACATCCCTCACTTAAGTTGAACTGTCTCGAAGTTCTCAAATTGCCATATATAGTACAGCTTATCTCGCAACTTAGACAACCAAATTTTTGGCTCACCATAATCGTTCCATGTGTGATTCTATTGTATGTATTGTCTCACTCAGTGCCAACTGGTATGCAGTTTAGTCAGCTTGTGGAGATGTTAAATTGTGTTACACATTTACCCCATGCGTGGAGTTTTTCGAGGCACCACCAATCTCATTCAATCCACATCTGGCTAAGATGAAAGCTTATAAAGTTTCCAGACTGGGCATCGAACCCAGGACCTCTTAGAGGAGACAGATGGGACATTGACAGGCCTATAGGTACCTTAACCAATAAGCCACCCAGCTGCTAATTTCCCTATGAATCGCTTCTGATACCACTAAAATTTGAACAAACATTGGTCTGAATATCGACGTTTTGCTATCTCTTCTAGTAAGCTGGGAATATGTCTAGCTCTCACAGGCAAGATGACACAGCAACGGTGCTTCTGCTCACATCATATAGGCCATCAGTAAACCATATTGCGCAAGGTCAATACAAATTAGTGTGACATGCATCTGTTACTTCCGGCCGCTGGATATATTCTAAAACCTTCCATGTCCCCCCTTCTTATACAAAGTCATAGCAAATTCACAAGTGACCATTGATTAATATGGTAACTATATATTTATAATGTACCATCCATAAATTACAAAAAAGGGACATTATCTAATCAACCATTAGAGCTGCAGCAATTCACTAGCGACCATTCATATGGTAACAAAATTTCACCTTGCTACACTGTGTATGCTTTAGGTCGGGCTGGCATCGCAACAACATAATCTATGCCAGGCCAATGCGGATTTGTCGAGGCATGTTATCTGGGCCAAATATAAATGGTGACATTATTTAATCAACCATAGAAATATAGGAATTTCCTGGTGACCATTCATATGATGACTGTATATTCACAAACTACCAATGAGCTTCTCCGCGAAGTGATGTGATTAACTGAACCATAGACACATAGCCTTCCATTGGGCACAATTTATGTGATGGTAGAGATTCATTCTGGCAGTTGCACATGTCCTATACCCTTATCTTGACCTGCAACCTTTAAATAAGGCCCTTGAGAAGGCCTGCGTCCGCCTTCATCTCGTTGCTATTCTGCTGAGGGCTCAGTAGCAAGGGAGTAGCAAGGGGAAAGTCATGCCCGTCAATATCTTGACCACAAGAGTGCCATTGAGGCCTCCTGATTCCTGCCTTGGCATGAACACCCAATGAAACGTCCCAGAGACTGGTTAGACTGCAGAAATTTAGTGACCATAGTCAGCACAAATGGTGTTTAGTATCAGTGGCAGCTCATTTGGGGCATACATAATTGAATTAGGATAAAATATGGAGCCAGAAATTGTCGGGGCAATGCTGCAGAAAAATGCTGTAACTTTGTAACTGGAAAACTAGGAGAATAGGATGCTGCAACAATCTCTAACACTACTGTGTCTTTTCCTGATACAGTGGATAACCTACAAAGTTTAACATGAAATTTGTTGATTGAAGTAAATACATGTTTAAACGGTAGTCTGTACAGTTTGCTGATGCAGTGATTTCACTACTTATACAATTATCTTCTTGGAAGGCCAATCTAGAGTCTTTCTCAACTCCCTTGAGAGTATTCAGCAATGCCATCACTGTAGTTGTCCATTGCCAAGCGTGTACCCACTACACCTGGGTGGGGTTATGCAGTAGCTGTAGGATTAAAGGCCCGAATCCTCCATTGGTGGCCATTGGTGGCCATTGGTGGGGGGTTTGAACCTGCTGCAGCACTGCCTTATGATTAGTAAGCAAACATCTTTTCCACTAGACCATGGCATCCACGAAATCACTCGATTCATCTAATAAAAACCTGTTTATATCATTCCAGTTTAGCCTTGACAGCCATTGACAGTAAACGGGCTATAAGGCAGAATCAAACTGATCTACTGAACATGTGTACTGGCAGCTCAAGTCAATACATTCTGCTTCAGGGTATTTGCCCCATCAGACATAGGAGACGAAGGCATAACAAATGACGGACGGAGGCATAAACCACATTCAGGAACTTTCTTTTGTGAGATTGATGCTTCACGTAGATTCCTGCAGTGAAAGAGACAACCAGTCTGTAAAATTCTGCATGGCTTTCGTAGACCAGCAGTTGCTAGAAGTCAGCGAAATATGCATCTTGCTTTGATTGAGCCGCAAATGATACTGGTCTTAATGTGAAATAAAAGTTAAATTTAAAAACTAAATTGGGTTAAAAAAATTCGTCTCAATTTAGAGGTGATCTTAACACAGAGGTGGACTTAAAAGCTGGTTTTACAGTTTAGTTAGAGCAAAAAATAACTGTAGAAAAAAGATATATCTCTTAAATTAGGACTGTTATGAGTTAGTAACATATCACACTTACTTACATTGATTTTATAATCATTTGCTATTAATAGATCTGAACTTGAGCAAGGAAAACCTAGTCAGGCAAAACTAGAACGTTCACTATGCAGTGCGCAAAATATACCATACAGGATTATCAATATTGCCTAAAAGTAAACATTCTTGTGACTGTACTCTTATCCTAGATGATATTTACGCCCCTGGGCTGCAGAATCACAGGACTGTCGTCGCCAAATGTTATTTTCTCATGCACAACACAAATATCCGGCGGGAATTGTAAATCCCCAGCAGCTTTTTTATATCTGTCATTAGCCTTTTTCAGCTAGTCTTTGAGTCTCTTGCACTTGCTCTCTTTAGATTACACGACGCAGCGATCCCACGGGGGCTTTGAGGAAAGTAGACGATCACGAACACCATCGAATGGCGGGTGGGTGGGTGAGTGATTAGGGCTTTACGTCCTGTATTTCTGCACCAGTTGGGCTAATTAGGACAGGCAGAGACCATGGCAATGAGACGAAGGATGAAACGGCCATCCACCATGCTTTTGGCATTCTCTTTTTTAATGCCTGTGGGTCTCTTGTTAAACAGAGAAAGGTTGGATTCTGCGCATTTTATGAACACTGAAATAAGATGATAAAGTGCTTGGTGCATGGAAAGAGACACTGAATTCCTAACTCAAACAGCATGAGGTATGCTTATACAGTCAGCAGCGGAGTGGTCTAGTTGTACAGTTAGTTTCATTAAAAATGGCCTGTTGAGTTGAAGCTAGACAAAGCTAGACAACTTCTACTATACAACCTGCCACTAAATGGAACTGTCTGGCTATAGCTGGATACTCTAGAGTCAACATATTTCATGAAACTAACTGTAGATGTGCTTTGAGGTGAATGTAGGCCTACTGTGTTCGATTTCTGAACTAACACTTTGGGAACGTCACACAACGTTTGGAGGTGTCTATATAAATATCTTATAAGCACATCATTATTGTGCATCCATTTGCGTACATTTTAACCTCTAAAATTTTAGAAATCAGCTTGATTTTGATCAGACAATAAACGGATGCCACTGGCCTACAAATGTAGATGGCACACACTTATTAGACGTCATATTGCAACTACTTTTAACATTTAACCTGAGCTAATATAGGTCCAGCATGCCAAAACTCCTAAGTTCACGAAGGTCAGTATCTACACTTTGGTCAGATTCAATTTCACAAACTACAAGTTCTTGCCAAGCAAATACAAGGTCGTAGATCACAACTTCCTCTTGGCAGCACTTGGTAGTCTGAGGGGCAGCCACTGCAAGAACATCATCCATTTGTTATGTGGGGTCCAGCTTATCACCCCCTCCCGGGCAACCAAAATACCGGAAAAATGTGGCCAATGTAGCAGCTAACCAAGCGAAAACAACCACACTGACCCTGCATTCTCATCACTTAACGTTGCTTATCTGCAAACTCAGTTTGGTGCTGGGCATTGTGGGCAACCTGAATTAGACAACCTTTAAAATGCAATGTCCTGGATTTACATGATATCACCACAATGGGAACATTCTTTATTAAGTTTTTGTTTTTCATCAAAAGTTTCCTCTCTCAGACCTCGGGGCTCTCATTCTAGATTCTATTGAACATTGTCGAAAAGAAAAAACTTCAGGGTTCCAATATTCAGTTGTCTTCTTGGGCCATCTGCAATCTAACACGCTGTTCATCCAATGCGGAATATCATACAGTTCGACAGATGGTCATGTGCATTCAGTTGAGAAACTAAGCTCATCTTGAACCTGATTTTGCATTGATCAAGACAGTTGTCTACGCCTATGTTTAAGACAGAAAACCACTAAGGTGAATTGTGGTTCATTACTTGGCAATTGATTTTAATAATATACAAGGACTCAAGTAGTGTATCAAATGTATAAGAGCTGTCATCCTCATAATGGTTGGGAAGTCCCTAAGCCAATGGATCCCTGTATTCATATATGCTGTCCCATGCAATTTAGAGTGCCGGTGTTGAGGTATATATAGAAAATGTTTTTATTGAGAAAATGAGTCCCACAGAGTGAACTTCAAGTTATATCTTCTCATCATTATGCCTGCCTATGCAACAGGTCGTTTAATTTAACCATGGGAAAATCCATCTTTCAACGGACCAAGTCATGACAGTAGAATTGAATTGAGATAACGTGACAAAAGTACAATGCAATGAGCGGGCAGTAATGCAAAATAAATACTTCTATCAGTTATCCATCTAACTACAAAACTTGCCATAAAAATGCCTATACCTCTACACACAGATCAACGCAACTTAGCTCTCTAAATACCAACAGAAAAGTATATCCCGCCCAAAAAACTGAGATTTTCGTCTCCCCTGATGTAAACACTACCTAGGGAGCTCAGATATTCTTTGTTATACAAACAGTGCAAACACTTTCCTCATATTGCACAGATTGCACTAAGAAAGAACACGTTTGCACCTTAGCCTAGTTTACCATATCAATTTTTGTTTCTTTTATGCAAAATATATGTCAGAATGCAATCAATGGTTTGCATCGTTCGATGTATTTGTGTCAAATCGACAATAGCAGTTCATTGATATTGTGTCAAATCTAACGTCATATTACGTAAATGAAAATAATTATTCCTTGAAAATAATTAAAAATAAATTTGTTTTTTTAAGATCTAATTTATTCGCCAGAAATTATAGAATTTGATATCAAATGCACAGAATATCATACTGTGTCAAATGTAAATTTGCAATTCATAGATGGGAATGCAATGACATTCTGAAGTTTTCCATAGTTAATTAAAGAGATAATGCAACATCCTGTAAAAATGCACAACAAATGATCAATAGAGAATACAATAAATATAAACAAACACGAAAATGTGCAAACACTTGCCTATTATTGCTTGATGCGGCTCCGTAAGCTGTTGACAGATGAGTAAACAAAGCAAAAACGGTCCACGTGAATTGTGAAGGCATTTGGATTGCTGAATATCCCATTTTTGAAACAATAATGCTCACAGCAGGCTTAGAACAGTGGTAAGTAGCAGTACTAGCCAGTGGTTATGGTTGAAGATAACCTACATGCCAGAGTATTTTTGGTGCACTGAGAGTGGCGTATGCTGCATGCTCTGGAGTACCGCAAGGGGCTGTTTTGGCCAGCTAAGCTGCATTGCATAGCAGCTGCAGCTAAGGCGGCATTAGGATTTGCCGGTACAGGAGAACCCCATCGCAACATAACCTCAATATAAAAAAACACTGACTTACATCACTCTCAGAGTGATTTTCTCTTCACATCTAAACGACCTCAGAAGTTCGTACCCCTTGCCATTGCATTTTCCCTGGATATATAAACCACCTCACAAATAAGGCTTACTTAGCAACGCAGTGGTCTTAACGGGGATGTTCCACTGTTCATGCAGATGAGGCCTCACAACATAGCGAATTGTGCTTTTTCTGCAAAAAAGTTTATAGTAGAGTAGGGAAAAGCAAAAAAAAAAACATAGGAATGCCTTCATGAATTAGTCTTGGCATCAGATTTGATTTTTATAGGACACTCAAGACTGCATGAAACGGTTGTGATATGTGGTAGTAATTTGGCAAAGGATACCATGAAAAGCTGCTGTCAGAAAGATTGGGAAAAGTTGGTGTTTTACAGATTGCATGACTTTGTTTCATTGGCATGAAATATCATAAATTAAAAGGGTTTCTGGCTTTAAATTATGCAATCATTTTTTTTATACTAATTTTGAGCTTATAACTTTATTGTCCATAAGTCGTGCCAGGTTGGCCCAATTTTGGCCGACGTCGAGCAAATGTCATATTGTTGCACATTTGGTACTGTGATCCATTTTTTTTAAATATATTTTGCTTTGCTTTTCCACATCAATGTATGTTTACCAGTTTTTCTCTATCCTCTCTGTTTGCTGACCTCTGTCTACCCGCCATTTCTGACTGTAATTGTTGTTGGTTTCTTTCTGTTTCACACACAGCACGAGCCACTGGAGGTCACGAATATTTTCCTAATTCATATTCACCTGCGTGAAGATGGTAGTTCGAATCACATACAAACACCAAATTACGATTTTTTTTTCCAATAGTTTGAATCGAATTATGAGTATTTCAATAATTTGTGCATGGGCAATATGTAAAGTGACTTGCAAATGAGTCATTATAATCCAGTGAACAACAGCTGGCCGTGTATTTATTTTCATCTCAAATACCAGAATCAATGCATTTAGTTGCGTAAAAGTCAGGTGTTATTTTAAAGTTTCATTCAAACTGCTGAACTAATACTGCTGAATCAATACTTAAAACCCGAGCAGGTGTTATATTAGTAGTAATACACTACACTTTAAAAACCACGTGATCCTGCAGAGGGCACTAGTGGTATCACTGTACAGTGCTGCCACCACTACACTACACTTTAAAAACCACGTGATCCTGCAGAGGGCACTAGTGGTATCACTGTGGTATCACTGTACAGTGCTGCCACCACTCCAACCTATAACACTGTACAGTGCTGCCACCAGTGTTTAATGTTTTCATCCTCATTTACATGTAACCCATGATATATTACATGTTTTTTGCCCCCTCCCATTACCAGGTTTTAAGGTCCAGAAACACCATAATATTTTACAGTGTTCATAATTCAGAAAAATCATTATGATTTTACCTATGTAATAACTAATTAAGCAAAGTTTATCAATAATCTTATTATCAATTAATATTCATGAAGTTCTCGCATTCCATGAGTTTTCTTTGTTCTTTTTCGGTCATATACAAAAACTATATGTTATACAATGCAAAATGTTTCACTCTTCACCATTCCACACATATAATGCAATGAGGATCAAAAAGATTTCACAACGACAGTCAAAAGATTTCAGTCTACACACAACTTTACTAGCTTACTGCAGAGGGCACTAGCGGTATCACTGTACAGTGCTACCACCACTACAACCTACCTACCATTACCAGGTTTTTCAAGGTCCAGAAAACACCATAATATTGTATGATAACCTGTCATACATTTCCCTTGTTATTTTGTTTTAAGTTTTCAAAAATGTTTTTACTGTTTCAAAACTTAATTACTGTAAAGCAGAACCCAACAGATGTATTGTAATTTTGATCACCTTCTCTATGCAATGTTTGAGTGAATTTCTATTCTTTAGTTATCATTTCTGTAAGATGCCCCCATTTTTTGAAAATGCTAAAACTTATATGCACATTTTATGGCCTTCAAGACGTGTGCTTACACATAATCACTCTTTGTTCACATGAAATATTACAGGCTTTTCTTCTCCATGCTCTCTTTATATTTTTCAAACTGTGTTTTTTTACTCATGACCTGCATTTCCTTTGATACTATTGGTTATGTCAGAAAACCCCACCGATTTTCATTTTAAGTCAAAAGCTGATTTCACAACATTTCAATAGTCTACACAGCATTATGGGTGACCCACCCGATGAAAAGATCATGGCTTCTCATGATGACCATGAAGAAAGAAAACCTTACTTTATTGAACGTGTAAGTGAAATACGTGCACGACGTTATAATGTTGAAGAAATTACTTTCAAAGCGAAGTTTAACAATGATTTACAAGGAAGGAATTTACTTGATGTTACTGACGATTTACACAACATGTTTGAGGATATCATGGATAACGTCAACGCGGATCATACCGATAACAATGATAGAGCAAGAATCTCAATTAGACATGCAGGTCTTGATAAGGAAATTTTCATTCACTGCCAGCCTAAACACAACATAACAGCTGATGTTATAATGGAAAGGTATGTACTTATTATTGTAGGTTATATGCAATACACTCATATCAATTTAGTAGGGGGTTTTTTTTTTTTTTGTGTAAAATTCTAATTTTTTCATCCAATTCAGAGTTGGGGCAGTCCTGCAATCAAAGCAAGGTCTCGATGTGGATGAGTCATTCGAGGTCAACGTGGGCATAATGAGGGGGATGGAGAGTGGTGGCGGCCCCCCCCTGCACAACGTCAGGTGTTCGTCGAAAGATTACAGACACTGATCCAATGTCAAAGGATTGCACCATAAAGAAAAAAAAATCAATGGTTTTCATCCCCGAAGTTGAGGGTGAATATCTGTGTGCAGGCAGAGCAATTGTAACATGTATGGCTAAAGTGAAAGATATGCCCCTGAAACAATATCGGTCACTTGTCAACACTCGAAATATTCCCAGCGCAAACCCTAATTCTCAACGTATGAAAGCTATCAGGCTACACATTGACGCAAGTGTGTCAATGCGGCGACCTGTCCCTGTTTCTGAACTTCATAAATTTGAGAGAAATTTGAATGTTCAGATTGTGGTTATATCTGGTGATGTAGGTGACGATGTCATATATAGGGGCCTCACAACAAAGAAGGACAAGATCTTTCTTTATTTGAAAGATGGGCATTACCTTAGTATTGTGAATATCAAAGGGTTTTTTGTTAACAAAAAACTGTGCACTCAATGTCTCACAGTGTATTCTAGGAGTGGAAGACATCCTTGCACATTTACATGTGGTACATGCAACACGCAAAACTGTTTTTTTGGTGACGATTCTCTTGCATGCCCTGATTGCAACATGGTATTCCGTAGTGCAAAGTGCTTTATGACTCACAAACTTGTGAGAGAGTACAAGACAGGTCCTAGAAAAGGACAGGAAAGGTTATCACTTTGTGACACTTTTCACAGGTGTAAGAAATGCTCAAAAATAATAGACAAAACAAAACGTGATGCTAAAGATCATATGTGTGGTGAATGGTTCTGTCGATGTTGCCAAAGTTATGTTGTTAATGATCACCTGTGTTACTTCAAAATTAAGAAACCTAAATCCACCTCAGGCCGTTTTTTGTATTATGATTTTGAGACTACCCAAGACAGAATTATAACATGCGAAAAAGGTTATGTTAATAACCCTGTTCAAGGTTGTAAAAACTGATGAAAAGGATGAAGAGTTCTCGGAACACTCGGTTTGTGATAACTGTGGTGACAGATGTACAAAGTGTGCACTGCATTCACTAGACCGTTTTGTGAGGCCGCCATGTGCTAATGGTAGTTGTGGAAGGCGCGAACTCATTTTCAAAGGCCTGGATACTGTCCAAAATTTTTGTCGTTGGTTGATCAACCCTCAACACAAGGGCATGGTTGTTATTGCTCACAATAGCAAAGCTTTTGATTGTCACTTCATTCTGAACCACTGTGTTGAAAATGGGATGTTTCCCCAAGTCATTTATGCAGGATCAAAAATAATGACAATGTATTTAAACGAAGGTGTTGATCTTCGTTTCATTGACAGTCTCAACTTTCTGCCAATGGCATTAAAGAAGCTACCCCTAGCTCTAAATCTTAACCACCAGTTAAAAAAGGGGCAGTTTCCCCATTTTTTGAACACCCAAAATAACTGGAATTATGTAGGGCCTATTCCAGCACCCCATTACTATGGTGCAGACCACATGAGCACCAAAGATCGCGAAGAGTTCTTAAAATGGCACGCTTGTCAAAAAGATGAAATCTTTGATTTCCAAAAGGAAATTTTGGCTTACACCAGGGCGGATGTTGCAATTTTGAGAGAAGCATGCACGAAATTCAGAAAGCTGATAATGAATGTCACAACAATGCAGGGGTCAAACACAGGGTGCGTTGACCCCTTTGCACATGCTACTATTGCATCAAGTGCAATGCAGATTATCAGACAGCTGATGTTGTATGAGGTACACGATGTCGTTCTCATTGATGGTAGAAAGGGTACAGGAGTGCTTAAAAGGGGAAATTGGACATTTAATGGTGAACCAATTGATTCGGACATGATTGGAGAAACCAAATTCTTGAAATCTCCCATCCCCCAAATTCCTGCTAGGGGATACGGTAAACACACCAATGACAGTGATAAAGCGGCCACATGGTTAGAGTGGGTTGCTCACAAATCAGGACGATACATTCAGCACTCCAGGAATGGAGGGGAATTTCGAATCCCAGGGACTAGGCTGTCACTGGACGGCTACCATGCTGAATCCCTTACAGCCTATGAATTTATGGGGTGCCGCTATCATGGTCATGACTGTATTAAAGATAGGAAAAAAACTTTAGATCCCCGAACAAATACTTCCCTTGAAAGTGTGTATCAGAGAACAATGTTACGTCTTGATCAAATCAGAAAAAAAGGGTACAGCACTGTTGTCATGTGGGAGTGTGAATATGACGGAATGGTTAAAAATTGTCCAGAAATGAAGGAGTTTGCACGTGCATGCGAAACAGTCACACCCCTGAAAATTCGCGAAAGTTTTTTCGGGGGACGAGTGTCCCCAGTGAAACTTTTTCATGAAGCTGAAGAGGGTGAAAAGGTACGTTATCTTGACGTAACATCGCTTTACCCCTGGATTACCCTCTCGGGAAAATATCCAACCAATCACCCTACGATAATTACCAATCAAGACAATTTTGATTACACTCTTGACGATTACTATGGCCTGGTTAAACTTAAAGTTCTCCCCCCACGAGGGCTTTACATCCCAGTACTTCCAGTCAGATGTGGAGGGAAATTAAAGTTTCCTCTCTGTTCAAAATGTTCACGAGCAGAGTCTTCAAAGAAATGCAAATGTTCTGACTCTGACAGAGCCATCACAGGTACTTGGACAACTGAAGAAGTCAAAGAAGCTGTTCGTGTTGGTTATAAAATTCTAAAGATCTATGAAGTGTATCATTTCACTGAGACAACAACAGATTCCGATAGCCATGGTAGCATTTTTGAGGAATATGTAAAAATGTTCCTTAAAGTTAAACAAGAGGCCTCAGGTTACCCTTCATGGGTTCAAACAGAGGGAGACAAGGACAAATACATCCACCATTATCTTGTCAATCAGGGGATTGCTCTAGACAAAGACAATATTGCTTATAATGCCCCCTTGAGACTTATTTCAAAGTTGTATGCAAACTCGGCATGGGGAAAATTTGTGCAAAGGCCAAACATGAGCCAATCCTTGTATGTTAAATCTCTCACAGATTTAGCAAATATTCGCAATGACCCCACAAAAAATGTTACTAATTTTCACATTGTTACACAAGATTGTATTGTTCTTGAATTTAAACATGCTGAAACATTTGAAGAGGAAGCAACATTCACCAATGAGATAATTGGCACTTTCACAACCTCTCTTGCACGCCTTCACCTGTTAAAAATTCTGCAAAAAACTGGTGAAGATACTCTGTACTTTGACACAGACAGTGTAATTTTTTGTGAGAAAGATGGTCAAGAAACCTTGAAAGTTGGTGATCTGTTGGGAGAGTTGACAGATGAGCTACCTAGCGGAGTACACATTAAAACTTTTCTTTCCACGGGCCCCAAGAGCTACTGTTACAAACTGAACGATGGCACATGTGCAACAAAGATTAAAGGTATCACTTTGAATCATGTCAATAGTCAGTTGATAGACTTTGATGTCATGAAAGAAATTGTTCTAATCAGGACAAAGTTAAGCTCCCACCTGCAAACCAATTAACCCGAGCTAAGCATCTAGGCATAGTGTATAACAGACCTCAGTCAAAAATATTTAGGAAATTGTTCACCAAACGAGCTATACTCCCAGGTACTTTCAACACTGTACCTTGTGCATCCCTCTGCAGGTCATTTATTTTTTAAATCACAGTTTTATTAATATATCATTTTTGTAAATAGAATTATGATTTTGCAAACTGAATGTGTAAAATCACATCTTTTTGGCAATAAATGATACATACTTTTTCTTATTTTTGTAGAAGAACTGTGTCATATCCTTAACTGTTATATTGTGTTACATTTGGCTCAAAATTGGAAAACAATGATAGTATAATATTGCTCATGATAAGCAGACTCATCTAGACTGTTGATCACATGTCACTGTTCACAGGGCTTGCCCATCGTGAGGACGTATCATTAATATTGTTAAAGCTGTTAAACACTTCTAAAATCAGACATGGAATTGCTAAAACTAATCATTATTTTGTTCAACATTGTTCTGCCTGCACAAGGATATACATTCACGTGCGGGGCGGACAAACGTGGTGAAATGTTTAATGTGTGCAAGTGCACATATTTTGGATCTTCACGGGGAGTAATGGCCGATTGCACAGAAACGAGCGATCTGTCAATTCTTCCCACCTTCTCTACTCGTTTGACCAAGATGATGAAAACTGTGGACATGACGGGGACAGTTTTCTGTTTTTCGATCATTTACGCACATCACTCTCCACCCGATGTTAAGTATGAAGTGTTGTGTCAGGGAATTTCTACAGGTGATAAAATTTATTTCATTTTAATCAAACAAAATTTTTTCTATTAAATCTAAAAAAAAAAAATGTATATTATATCTCCTATTCTTATGTGTTATACAGGGTACACCCACAGTGAAACAGAACAAACATTAGGCCTACACACTGATCAAACTACACAGCTGGACTCAGAACTTGCAGTCAGCTTGACTTCCACACCAACCAGGAGACACACACGTGCCACCGACCTTCCATTATCAACTTACAAGAAACAAACAGAGCTTGCTACCCCATGAGTAACAACTTACAAAGGTCATGTACAGGGTACTACGCAAGTGGTAGCAACTTATTCAACACATGCCCCACAGCAAGATTTCACGCCTCCGCCCACTTTTCACCGGTCTAAATCGGAATCTGAACATACCTCAACACGTGCGCTAGTGAAGCTTTTATCCACAAAAAACCCTACCGATGCCAGCGAAAAGAAAAAACCACACCACAATCAAATCAAGCCCTTAGATACTAATGTTACAGCCGCGGAGATGTTGCAATCAAGAAACTCGGGATTTTGGAGCAAATTTACCTTTTCATTTACTTTGTCACCAGACACATGTCTGCTCTCCGTCATCGTTCTGTATGGTATAGTAAAGGTATGTTTTGTTGGTTTTTTTTTTCATTATTTTTACAACCATTGTTGGCATTATCCATTATTTTATATAAGGTAAAAACTGTAACTAATGAAACACAATTTATTTTTCAGATTGGAATTAAACTTCACAAGATTTACAAAAGAGGCCGGTGCTGCAGACCACCATGCCAAACAACATTCAACAGAGGACCTGTAGAACCATTCGATTATTTTTATAATGAAAATTTCACGATGGAACCAGCGGACGCTACCACCCTTACAACATTCAGGTTAATATTTTCAAATTTCTTCGTCAATTTTTGCTTCATCTTAATCAATATTTATTGCCACAGTACAGCTAAAAAAAATGAAATTTTGTTCTGTGGTTTGGACAGAAGAAGTATCTGGCAGTTGACACGTGTTTTGAAAATTTGATACCTTTCAGTGTGTATGGTTAAAATTGTACATGCTATCACTGTTAATATGATACATGCCGGATCTTTTGCAAGTTTTTTATGAACACAATCAGTGCTAGTACGGTAGGCCTAACTGTCTGGCTAATATGCCAATGGAGATCTTACGATAAAATCTTGGCCTGATGTCAATTTTTTTGGCCTTTCATGTTTTGAGCACAATCAGTCTAGTATGGTAAATCTTTACTTTAACATATCTGACAAAATGTTGCCGAGTTACACGCATGCCTAACATTGCGAACCTTTACCTATTTTACAAAGACTTTTCCACTAATGTGTTCAACCAGTAAGATTTTTGTCAGTTGTTTTCACTCATGTAAATAAGTGTTTTCAATCAGAGCTATTACGGTAAATCTTTACTTCCAATGCTAACAAGCAATCTATTTTTCTCTGTGAAATAGCAGACGCTGTGTTCTTTATTCATTTATTATATAACTGTTTAGGTCCATTCAAAGAAAACAAAGGGCGAATCTTCTATTGATTTTTCTGTCAGCCACGTTACGTAACATTACAGAGATTTCTAAAGAATAGAATGTATCATACACCTGGGTGAAAAATTTTCCCACCAATGCAATGCTCTGCAATTTCTAATCAAAATTTTAATTTTCACTTCTCTTAGAAACCTACAAGAATGAAGACGCTACATTGTTTGACCGTGATTTTTTTGACAACGACCCTGGCTACACCGACCCCCATCTACGAATTTACCTACGGATGCAATGGATTTGACGACATCGGGCAAAGCGTGTGTACTTGCCACTACGTCGACAGCGGTCGCGAGATTGTTGTAGACTGTAGTGGGAGTGCACCGCTTGCAACACTTCCCCAGGATTTAACGGATACCGAATAGGATCGACTCACAACCATCATCATGCAAGGCACTAGGTACTGTGATGGCAAACCCGGTGTATCTACCAGGAATGGAGTGCAGATTTTGTGTGCGAGTGCCCCCTCACTACCACTGCTGTGTTCAGTGAAATCACACCCTCGAAACATCATGGCCACTCCAATGAAGACGAAGGAAATGAAGATCACAAGGGGGTAGCGTTGACAGTTGTCACAGTACTGTGTATGGTTGTGTTTGTGGCGTTTGGCACTGGATTTGCTGTTTACCTTCGACGTGTAAGTAACACAATTTTTTATATATTTAAAAATTGCATCCATGTCCTGAATGTATTTCCTTCGGAAAAAAAAACTGCAGATTCTTGTTAAAAAAATTGTGTGTAATTTTTTATATATATATATAGATGTCCATTGACTTTTTTACTCATCACTTTATTTTATAATTTATTGTAGAGGGATAGTGCACTGCTTGCGAGCGTGGTAACCCGAGCGACAAGTACAGTGGCAGGTTTGCTGTCAGATCACATTGCAACGGCCTCTTCTAGGGTCTCTAGGACACCCGCTGCCAAAACAAGGTAAGTTGTTTTTGTGTATAAAGAAAATGGAAAAAATCCTCAAACACCTTAGTTATTCTACGTTTAATTTTGTGCTTTTTGACTATAATTTCATACTTTGAAATATTTTCGATCAAATTAAAATTTTGATGCCTGCTAAAATATGCTCGATTTTTTTAAAAACTGTTGATAATGTTTTCTATCATTCCATAACTACATGTTGTTAAAATTAGTTCTTTTTGGTGGTGTGAACGAAATCCTTGTACTGAAATTTTTGTTTTGACTACGCTTGAATTTCAAACTTTTGAAATATTTTTGATAAATTAATATTTTGTTGCAAGTCAAAATATAACCATAAATTTGTAATAAACTACTGATGTTTTAATTATACCATAACTACATGAGCTTTACATTCATTGTTTTCACAGTGTGGAGGAAATCGTAGACATTACACGCCGTGCGGTTGAGCACCTGGGGGTGTGTGCGATCACCTCAGAACACCCCCCACCGTCATCTGTGACCACCCCCGAGGAATTGACCACCCCCGAGGAATCCGCACCCGGTGACCTCTGCACCTCCCCTGTCCCTCCCCCCAGGGAGAAGAACACCAAGGGGACCCCCACCGCTGACTACGATGCCACAAAACTTTCCACCCCGGTTACCATGCCCCCCTCTCATCATCTGTCAGATCCAGATGAAACCATCAAATACTCATATCATGAGTTGAGCGACTGTACAGCTATAACATCACCCATCAACATAACCACGCAACAACATCACGCTGAAACTTTGTTTTCATCTGGGGAAATTCTTGATGATATTGAACGTGTATATAACTTTCACAATTGACTTTCTTCTTTTTTTTTTAAAAAGTAGTGTATTTTTGAGATTGAATGTAATATTTTATTGTTATTATTCATGTTTTTTTAAATGATGTCTTTCAAAATTTATAACTTGTGTAATTGCTGTAAAAAAAAGTTTTGTATTTAAAAAAGTTTTGTATTGTCTGCCACACGGAATTTAGTATATTGTCACAGTGTATATAGACTTTTTAGTATTATTATTGTATTATGTTATATAGATATCTACTAACGTATTTAATATTATTTTTAGTATCATTGTAAAGAGTACAGATAATTTTATTATTATTATTGTTGTGTATATACCCATACTAAGGTGTTTAACTGCTATGTAAAAAAAAAAAAATAGTGTAAAGCTATGTAATAATTATGATGTCTTTCAAAATTTATAACTTGTGTAATTGCTGTAAAAAAAAAAGTTTTGTATTTAAAAAAGTTTTGTATTGTCTGCCACATGGAATTTAGTATATTGTCACAGTGTATATAGACTTTTTAGTATTATTATTGTATTATGTTATATAGATATCTACTAACGTATTTAATATTATTTTTAGTATCATTGTAAAGAGTACAGATAATTTTATTATTATTATTGTTGTGTATATACCCATACTAAGGTGTTTAACTGCTATGTAAAAAATAAATAGTGTAAAGCTATGTAATAATTATGTTAAAAAAAATATTCTCATTGTTGAGAAATAATAGGTAAACGTGAATAAAATATTGTTAGCTACAGACCGAATTATAGCATTTCTTTTTGTTTTCTGATAATATACAGCAAAAAGTAAAAAATTAATCATTTACAAAATGAAAATGAGCATCTAGAAATTTATTTTGACTTTTTTTTTTTTTTTTCTTTTTTTGACCAACATGCCTAGAACTAGCAAAAATGCAGCAGGTGTCAAGACATAAGGAGGTGGAGGGAGGGGGACTAGTCATAAGTTCACAAGATGCTCGCAACCACGTCAGCGTGGGCGGCACCAAATGTCCCCGGGCACCAAATGCCCGGAGACCAAATGCCCCCGGGCAACATGCCGCCCCCGCGGGCATCTGGTGCCGCTTTCGCGCGTCATGTTACAGATCGAAAAAAATTTAAATTAGGTAACAGGTATTTTAAAAAACAATTATTTTTTTTCCAAATTGTTTCGACAAACTAAGAGTAAAAATATTGTTTAATAAATCGGAAATCAAAAAAAGAATATATTTTTATATACTTTTTAACAACTATATGGTCTACAAGCTTTTTAACACTATCGTTGCTATACCATGTGGGGCGTTAAAAAACCACATGCATTGATACAATCTTGCTGATGAGGCTGGGAGGGTCTGATTTTTATACTAAAAAAAATAAAATAAAATAAAAAACCCCTTTTTGACTTGCCAGTTTAGTACACGACTATGCAGGATGGTAAACGAGTCTCTTCCCAGGGGGAGCTGCACAGATTTTTCACGCTCCCTTATTTAAAGGGAGGGGCTCATTCCAATTGATCTCCTTTTGTAAAAAAAGAAAAAATTATACTAATGGGCATTGCAAAATCACATCTGCAATGCATATTGAAATTGTGAATGCTCAGTTTTTTCATACATAGGGTGCACCTAATTATCATTAGGCCTAAAACTATGCATAAAATAAGAAAAAAATCATCACAGATATGCCTTTTGCACCACTAGGCGAAGTCTTATTATTTATTTTTTTTTTTTTTGGCATTTTTGACATCTTTTTTATCTGTGCAACATAGGATTTTGTACTGTGTCCTTTTTTTCGACCATGGGAAAAAAAAGTTGACCCCCCCAAATAGATGGTGTACCAAACCAGACAAGATTTATCTGAAAAAACAAGCATAATATGAAACGCATTAGATGAGGAAAACCAGGGGGAGGGAGAGAAGTATTAGAACCTCAACTCGATGTTAGCCCTAGCTCCCCGCGGTGGTGCTTTTTTTCCACCACGGTTTTTCTTGTCAGGGGAACCATTTGCTTTTACTTTTCTTGTCAGGGGAATCATTTGCTTTTACTTTTCTTTCAATGGTTTCAAAATTATCCTCCTGGTTTTCCTCATCACTTATGTCCTCAAACACAAGAGGAGGGGACACGGCCTTGAGTTTCCTCTTGCGTGGCGGTTGTGAAGACGGAGGCTGAATTCTCTTTGCAGGTGTGGCAGTCAGCAAACTGGGTGAAGTTGTCCCCCTTTCATCGTCCTCCATGGCTTCTTCATCATCCTTTTTGGGCACCTTAGGAGTGTTTGCATCCTGTAGAACATTATTCTTGGGCATTGGGGTGCAGTGGGAACACTGCATCTCCTCCATAACTGATGTATGGGCTGATGCACAAGGTTTCAGTTCTTTCAGCCCATACCACTTTTCTTGGACTTGAGGGAGAAATTTCACCAGTTTGCCAAACTCATACTGGTTGAGGTTGATACCTCTCCTTGTAGGGTGAAGGCTCTTAACGTTTTCATTTGTAAAAAAATAGTGCCTGACATCACAGGTGTTGAACGCTTTTTTAGCAACGGTGAAAAGATTTTTACCGATGTGATATTTCAATTCACCTGGGATGAATTCTTTTCCGTCATCGCCGCCATCTTCCCCTCCTGCACCTACACTTTCGCCTGAACAGCTCTCATATTGATCATCATACATTATCTCGCCATTTTCATCGGTCATGGGTGCCCTATCATCATAGGTGTCATCCTCACTTTCATCTGAACCCTGAAAAAAACAAAAAACAATTAGTCAACTATGATAATAAACAATACATATTTTCTCAAGTAATTAAAATGAATGAAATGCTGTAGTAGGCCTATGTGTAAAATAACAAAAAGTTATGAAAAAAGACATGATTAATATGTATGTATATAACACCTTTATATAAAAAGAAACAGAACCCACTTCTTCCCTGTAAGCACAGCATAATGAGTATAACATCTACCCCAAACCACCAAGCTGTCAGACTAATTTCAATTTTTTTTGTTTTCCAACACTGTAAAAAAATGCCGTGTAATGAATTTCAGTTATAAAACTGGACAGTTTGTTAGCTGATTTCAAAACTTTCACAGTCAGACAAAACCATTCAGTTTTTTAACTGCAACTCTTTCTTTTTTCCTTGTTCATCATTTTCAGATAATGGAACTATGGGGGTGTGTTACATGGGTGTCTATGCTGGTGGGGGCAGATCAAAGATACCACCTGTAGTAGTATAAAAGGTGTAACACGGAGTGATCTTAAAAAATAAAAAAAACCCTTATCATTATATCTGCCTTGTAGATTCCACTCTAGTGACATTGTGGTATAACAAAAAATGTATATGAAAAAGTCTCCTCTTTATTTTTCATTTGAGCTGTAATGAGCAGCAGAAAAAAATTCTGTGATGTTGTATGACTTGTTTTAACTTTACAGTCTCACAAACACCACAGAGATTTTCACCTGATACTCTTCACTCTTTTTTCTGGGTTTATGATTAAAAGTATATATAGAAAAACAACATATGATTGAATGTATGCTTAATCTACTCACGCTTTTCACAACCTTTTCCAGTTGGGGCAAGACATCGATAAGATCCCTGGTTTGCTGTTTATCCAGCACCACTCCTCTTTTTGTTGGAATATAAACATATTCCTCCTCTTCTAAGATGTAGTTTCTCAGGTGTAGACTAATTCGGCCTTTGTATCTTTGTAGAGCCATAAATTTTCTGGTGCCCAACTCCTTGAACCATAGGTATTTCCCTCTTACCAAGGTTCCAGAATCGGAGTAATAACGACGACCTTCGGGGTTTTCACCTCGTGAAACTGTTTGCGTGTTGTCCACCATGGTGCTGAAAAAATCTGTGTTGTCGCAGGAATTGAGAGCTGAATGCGAAAAGTGCACGTGTGGGGGGGATGCTCCAAAACGTGTACGAAAGACTGACAAGTACGAAAGGGGACAAGGACTTGACAAAGAAAACCCTTTATACAGTTTTCATCACATAGGCTCCAATGGGGAGGTGGGGAAAGCCTGCAATCAACCAATTACGCGTCATTTGCACATGGCGCACGCTAGGGGCACTGGTGTGCAACTTGACGCCCCAATGAGCGAAGCACTAGGCCTAGGAATCATCTTTACATGCAGCTCCCTTTTTTTTCCTTCAAAACACAGTGATGAATGGGTTTCATTGAAACGTGCATTCACAACAATACACAAACACTGGCGCCAGTCATGCTGCATTTTTCTTTACTTTTAAACAAAAGAAGCAATTTCTTTACTTTTTTAAAAAAAAAAAAAAAGCAATTAAATAACACATGCTTTTTGTAAAAAAACAAGAATCATGGTGTAATAACATCCAAACACCCCTTTTAAGATGCAAGTATTGGATTTTATTTATTACTGATACATAAGAAAGGCAAACAAAGCATAATGAGCAGTTAATCATATTATAATAAAGCTTGTCATTACATAGACAGCAGCTAAACAATAATAAAAAAGTTTATTATAGACAAAAATGCTACTACGTGACGATACACAAAAACTCTCTTTTTTTTTAATTCAAAAAGTCACTTCATTGTTACCCAGTTCTTTTTAAGCTGACTCAGAGATTTATTGTTATGTTTCTTCTTTACTGAAGAATAATTTTTTAAAGAAGTGACTTTGGTTATCCTTGAGGAATTCTTCGGCTCAGGTTTTTTCACTCTTTTTCCTTTCTTCTTCTTCTTGTGTGCTTCAGAGATTAATTGTTCCAGTTTGTTAGGTGATATGCCTGGAGGTGTTACATCCATGGGGGCAGGGGAGGAATTAGCCGATCCATCAAAATTTGTATCATCGGTCTCACCAGCATCTTTTTCAGCATTGTAGTCATGTGCAGGGTCTTCAAATTCTCGGGAGGGTGTTTGGTCATCTTGTCTGCCATCTTAATTTTTGTCATCATCAGAACTACCATTGACCTTTTTTTCTGAAAGCTGATCCATCATTCGCTGGTACCTGTCTCTAGGTATCACTACATGTTCTTCAGCCATTTTCTACTTTTTTGCCAAGTTTATTAGGGTGTTCAACACAAACCGTATTAAATGTGAAACAGCATCAGACTTTGAAACTATTTTATAATGCCGGTTTTTGTGTGTTGTACCATCCTCTGCAATTGTTCTAATGACCCACCTATGGCGTTTGAGCGAAGATTTATAAGGTTCTGATGGTCTAAGGTTATTGGTTAGGATATTTTTGGCTACCTCCCCTATAGCCCTTATCTGATCTTTTTCGGCATGTCTTAACAGCTCTTTAACTTGTTTCTTCGGAAATGTTGCAACAGCTTGCAGAAATAGGATATTTTTCTTGATCAGACTCATTTTTTAGGCAGGAAAATAATTGGCTGATCCTCTGGAAAAATATAAGTTTTCAGTTTACACCTTTTATCAATGTTTGCCGATAAATCAACAACAAGATACCCATAATTCTGTGCAGTGGCCAGGTCATAGCTAGCCATAAAGAAGTCCACCTGTGCAGGCATTGTTTGACTTGCAAGTGTTTTCACTTGTCTCACACTTCGGTTGTTTCGGAAAAGACAAATGTACTGACAATTAAGTCCTATCTCTCTTACAGCTTTACTAGCATGATACATGTTTTGCAGAGTTATGATGCAAGAGATGTGACAATGGTGGCACAACACGCAAACTATTTCAACTATGGCTTTTCCCTGTGCATTATCTTCTAAGCTACCCATTTTATCATCTAATACAAGAAGTGTTTCACCCCTAGTATTCTGCCAAATTTCAATAAGTTCCTCCTTTGTTGGTATATCAGATCTGAACTGTATCATATCCCCTAAAGCACTTTCTAGCTCTTCATATTTATCTTGCCATACAGAAAAGCAATATATAATTTTGTTAATAGGCTGCTTAAACATTGCTTCATGCTGTAGAAGCAGGTTGTGGACAAAAAACGTCTTCCCCCCTTGTGTAGAACCTACAACAAGTGTGTTCTTCGGGAGTTCAAACTGTGTAGCTGACCCGTGAATAGAATTCATGATGTTCACCGTTTACAGGCTGGATCCAAAATGGTTAAATTTCATATATAGCGCGGTTTTTATCGATTTTCAGAGCAGCTGGAAATTTTGCAAAACAGATCAATGTGGTAGGTTTTGTGAGCTGTGAGTCAAATTTTACAGAAATTCTCATGTTACCACTCCTCTTCAGAGGAATGATGTCATCATTTGAATCACTGTTGGTGGGTTCAGAATGAAACCTGTACAGACAAAAACCGTTGGGGTAATCACTCCTGCTAACAGGCCTTACACCGTCATTCCCATCAATTCCACACAAAGTCGTGTATGCATCCAAATACAGACTGTTTGTGTCATAATTATCAGTGACATATCTTGGTTGGATAGGCCCCTGTGAAAGGTCAAGACCATCTACAGTAACTTGAATGAAATTAAGACTGTTGTGTTCAAAAAGGTAGGGGTTCTGGGTTATAGTACCATGATTGGCTGAATCAGAAACAAAACCACAGATCATTTCGGCTGGCACTCGTCCATTGAACGGGTCATTCCATTCACCCGAAAACACACCTCTTCCTAGGGTGAGTTTTTTAACTTCTGTTTTAATATAAGGAAATATTGCAAGCTTGCTCTGCAGGAGTTCAGCATGTGACACGGTAATCAGAGGGTCAACCTCGACCATTGTTACCTCAAGGGAGGCTTTTGTAATAACAACTTTATAATTACCTACACCGACATTGGGCGATAACAGGCAAAACTAGGGTGCTAGGATACAGTGTGATGCTTAATGGAACACCATTAGGTATATACCTGTTAATCGATAGAACATCAGAATAAAGATGACCACATAAATCAACTTCCTTTGAATTTAGGAAAAATTCAGCCCTCTTCCTTAGACCTAAATTATCTGACGTCTGCCAGTTGGGGTCACCCAACTCTCCACCGGTATCTTTATAAAACATTGCCATCTGAAGTGTACCATTTTTAATTTCATCTGTTGTGTAAAGCAGAGCCTTAATGTAAGAAAGATAGGGATATGACTGATCTGAATGGGTAAGAACTTTATTCTGAAGAGACACATCAACTCTAGAAAACATAGAATGTAAAAAATTATTGACAACTCCTGTAATGGTGTCAGATTTTTCTTTTTTTGTTTCTGCTTTTGCAGAGGCTTCGCCCCCTTCATTTGCATCAGCAGCAGTATCTTTATCATCATCATCATCATCATCATCATCATCATCTTCCAATAATGCAGGAGGTGTAATTTTTTCACCATTGCGCCCTACAATTTTACAAGTAATATTCAGATGTGTTGAACGCAGATCAAGGTAGTTGGACCCATTATTAGGTACACAAAACTGTATGACACCTTGGTTTGAATAATCATTGATTGGGTAATATGTTGAGACATGTGTCCTTCTAATACCTACATTTTGCAGAGGTTTCTCAAATATGGCTAACTCTTCAGAATACCCTACATAAGAATCAGATAAGATAGATTGTGCCATTTAAAAAAAAAAAAAAAAAAAAAAAAAAAAAAAAAAAAAAAAAAAAAAAAAAATCTTACACTTATTCAAAAGAAAACAAAAGAAAAAAAGCTGTTACACAGGAGCCAGGTGGTAATCAGTCGTCAAAAATATCCTTCACCCTTCTGATCTTAGACTTAGCAGCGGAAATTGCAGACTTATTTTTCTTGACAGAACTTGATTCGTCAGTGGTGTACCTCTTACGACTCCCTGCAGCTGAATGATGGTTTCTAACTTTGCTGGCTTCTTTTGACATCTCGGCCTCCTCTCGGACCACTTCTGAAAGCGCACGCCTTCTTTCTGCTTCATTGGGGTCAACAGACTCGATCTTGCTAACTTTTTCACCCTTTTTTGTGGTGCCAGCATCCTGCCTAGTGTCTACTAGAATGAGATGTGATCTACCTGCTCTTGCTCTTTTAAAAGATGTGCAATTAACTTTTGTATTAAACACAAGTGGTCTTTCTGCACATTCAGCTTGCTTTTTGAAGTGGTCCAGAAATGCTTTATAATCACTGCCGCCATCCGTAGTGTAATAATTGCTGTTAAGTGGCATATTGTTAATTAACTATCTTTAGCAAGGTGTAGTGTGCATGACACGTTGCCAGGCTTGAATGATGGCACGCCACCGTCACTTGCTGTTAAATAAATGTCGATGGTGTCAAGGGCGTCACCGGTGACCTGTACGTAGCGCGGGGTGTCAAATATCACAGGTCGCCCCCTGAAAACGTCGTTAAAGTAAATTCTGTTAAGGACAGGCACCAGGGATGAGTTGACAATGCTTGGATGGCATACGGATGAACTTATTACGATGTAATTTGTTTTGTAATTGTCCTGAAATTTTGGGAGATCCATGTCCAGAAGTGCAAGTTTCCAATTACCGGTTTTAGATAAATCAATTCTCTTAGGTAGCTTGATTCTGAAGGTGGTTGTAGAATTACCTAAGAAATAATTGTCACTCTGTTCACTTGAAATGTAAATGTACATTGTGATTACACTTTTCCCTTGTAGTTTTTTACTTTAGTTGCAGGTATGTAAGAGTTGAACTTGTCTGAATAACCGTACCACTTAATGAGACTGTATTTCTTTCCACCTATGGTTTTAGTGGCGACAATCTTGTCTATTTTGTATTCTATGTCTTCCAAGGAGCCTGTAATGTGTACCTTTTGAAGCTCTGGCTCATAATAACTACCTTTTACAATTTCATCAGTTAAATCTTTAACTTTGTAACGCGGCGGATGTGATGGTATCCTTGTGTGAATTTTAAAGATTTCTTCAGTGAAATTTTCTTGGTAACTTTTTTTGAATGGTGTATTTGCTCTGGACAACCTGACTAAATTGCCAATTTCAAATGAAAATTTAACAGGTTCTTTAGCCCTTTCATTGAGAATCGGTACATACACTTTCTCATAAAGTGCACGTGAATTGAGGGGTGTAACATCAGCAGGAGGCATTCCAATTGACCGGTGTTTTGTATTGTTATATGACTTAACAATGTCATCAATCACTTCAACAAAATTATAGGTTTGTTTTTCATAAAAATATTTGTACAATCGATCTTCAATTGTACGGTTAACTCTCTCGGCATAACCAGCATGATAAGGCCCGTATGCAATCATGTGTGACGCCTTGTAGTCATGTAACATGTTCTGAAATGCTGACCCCAAAAACTCTCTACCCTGATCAGTCCTAAGTGTTTCACAGTGACGGCCTTCATCAAAAATATTTTTACATGCAGCTGCTGTTTCTATTGATGTTTTACTTTTTAGGGGTCTGACCCATAAATATCTTGAGAACAAATCAATACATTTTAACAGGTACTGGTACCCTCTGTTATATTTTGCAAAGCCTGACATTTGTAAAAGATCTGCATCCCATTGCATGTCCATATATTCAACAATTATAGCTTCGGTTTGAAAATGTGTTTTAGGCAAAGAATGTATAGCATGTGTAGTTTGTTTTTGTAACCAGTCTTTAATAACCTGATAGTTGATACCCTGAGGTTTGCTTTTAACTTGGCTGACAAACTCCCACAGTTTATTTGCACCATAAAAACATAAAGCAGGGCTTCCAGGTTGATAGTAAATTGATGACAAAAATTTATCAATGGCCTTACGTTGCTCCCAATCCTCTGCGGGGTTATTGTTGTAATGATGATCCATTACCAAGTTGTGTACCTTGATGTGTGACAGCCTTTCCTGTTGAGTGACGTATTTTCGGGTTAGGTAAAATTGCTCCAAGTGAGGTACTTTCAAAAAAAATATTTTTTTTTACCATCTTCATGTTCAGTTTAACAGTAAATTGTGATTGAAAGAAGAAAAATATTGCATTTCAACACCCCCCCAAAAACAAATTACCTTAGAAGGACTAACCAAGTCTCTGAACTGTTACCTAGTGAAATGTTTATAATTGCACTGATAATAACTACAAATATCACAAAATAGGTTTGCTTTTAACTTGGCTGACAAACTCCCACAGTTTATTTGCACCATAAAAACTCGCAGGGCTTCTAGGTTGATAGTAAATTGATGACAAAAATTTATCAATGGCCTTACGTTGCTCCCAATCCTCTGCGGGGTTATTGTTGTAATGATGATCCATTACCAAGTTGTGTACCTTGATGTGTGACAGCCTTTCCTGTTGAGTGACGTATTTTCGGGTTAGGTAAAATTGCTCCAAGTGAGGTACTTTCAAAAATAAAAATATTTTTTTTTACCATCTTCATGTTCAGTTTAACAGTAAATTGTGATTGAAAGAAGAAAAATATTGCATTTCAACACCCCCCCCCCCCCCCCCAAAAAAACAAATTACCTTAGAAGGACTAACCAAGTCTCTGAACTGTTACCTAGTGAAATGTTTATATTTGCACTGATAATAACTACAAATATCACAAATGTTTGGCTGATGAAAACAATCTCGCCTTTTGGTAACCTTTTTCCTAAAACAAGCCACTTATCCGAATCAGTTGATGATTGAGAATAAAGAACACTTTCTCCGCGTTCTGTATCCATTGCTCACTGGGATGCAAATGACAAAATATGCAATTGATATGGAAAATATAATCATGAGAATACTTGAGGCTGCAGCCAAAAAAAATTTTTTTTTGTACTGTGTATTTGAATAATATATACCTTTGATCAAATTTTATATAAACAATGGAAAACAAAAACACAGGTTTTGTATGATTCAAAAAAAAGTTTATTAGGAAAAAATATAATATCAAACATACAAAAAATCATTATATATAAATATTCAAAGGCAGTTATTTCAGATAATTACTGTAACTCAACAGTGGTGAGCTCAGGAAGAACAGCTTCAATTTCTAACATTTTTTCCATTACAAGATTGAACTGGTTAACATTGAGACATATCCACTCATCACTATTTAAAACAAGTATATCATCATAAATTTCATCATATTTAGTAAAATGTATGTAATTGGAATTATCCATGGTTTCAACATATTAATTACAACCTAAGTTAAAAGAATAGTTTGTGCCCACAGCATTCTTCACCATGTCTGCAACGTGAGCAAAAACAGCATATCTTTCTAGAAGCATAACAAAACTGTCACAATTTTCAGGTGTGTCATTGATCTGAAAAAAAAAACCATAAAAACAATACATACAGGTTGAGTTGTACATTTTATCATACAATGACATTGTCTTAATCAGAGCGGGAAAAATCAGTAGAAATAGTATGCATAACAAAATCCATCAGAGCTTTGATAAAAAATATAAATACCTGTATTCTGTTCATTTCAACTGTGATATGTCTTCCTTTGACAGCCACTTTAAGAAACATGTCGTCGCCCAGATACAGAGAATACCTTTCACCGTGAAATATTTCGGGGATCATGCTGGCTAGATCAGGGTATTCTTCATAAATGATGTGAAAAAATCTTGCTATGCCTTTGATGTTCTGCTGGTCGAGTAGCATCTGTATCAATTCAAAACTTTGATCATTCCCATCAAAAATGTTTTTAATAGTTAGATATGAAGACACGTTCAGAATTTTTTCTTTTTTTAGAGTTTTTGAAATGTCATGTGGATCAATGTATCCACTAATAAGTTGTGAATATTTCCTTAGGATATCCATTGTAGCAAAAGATACTGAAGTGTTTTGCAGCAAATGATGTCAAAAATCAACTGTGGCCTCAAAACGGTTCTGTGAAAACTTATATCCATGCAGCAATTTGCATAACTTGTTTTGTGTAATTCTATTGGTTAATTAAACAAAACAAATTTTAACATGTTTAGACATGTGCAAGAGTATGATGTCATCTCCATATAGGGCTCCATGTATCTGACAATAACTGACGGTTTGTGATGAGAATATGAATTAATAGGCAGGTTGTGCAAAACTTTCATCGTGAAAAAATAACAATAACCAATTGCCCTGATGACAAGAACATGTATGGTATTGTGTAAAAGTATGACAAAATTGATAAGTGGAATCCTCCACTGTATTATAATGGATCAGAGAATGCTCGATATCAACAAGGTGAGACTCCTGACCACATTCAACAATTTTAAAAAGCTGCCAATGGATGTATGGCCCCTGGTCACTCCCAAATTCATCTTCAGGTTCTTCAAGGTTGTCAAGAGCGTTTGAAACAAAGGAGGTCAGGGTACCCCTATGTTCTTCTCCGTGACAAAAGTAAACCGTATAACTCATATCATCAAAGTCCCAAGGATTGTTGTCATGATAATTATAAAAATCACTAATACACTCTGACAAAGTGTAGAAGGACTGTTGACTCATCTTAAAAATTTTACAATGTAGAATCCCTGTACAATTTACATTGCGTTGGATAACTATCCATTTCTTAAGATATGGAAATATCTCACTTGCAGCAGCCATAATGTATAACACCGTAAGCTAGTAAAGTTGTGTGTAGACTGAAATCTTTTGGCCCTCATTGTGAAATCTTTTTGACCCTCATTGCATTATACGGGAGGAGTGAAACATTTTTAATTGTACCTTGAAAACCTGGTAATGGGAGGGGACAACATGTAATATATCATGGGTTACATGTAAATGAGGATGAAAACATTAAACACTGGTGGCAGCACTGTACAGTGTTATAGGTTGTAGTGGTGGCAGCACTGTACAGTGATACCACTAGTGCCCTCTGCAGGATCACCTGGTTTTTAAAGTGTAGTGTATTACTACTTATATTTTAGGGTTAACCATAACATTACCCTTATCACAGGAAATTATTGAGTTATTATTGTTTAACGCCTCATCAGCACCTGACTGGGCTATGTAGTTATCACAGGAAATAAAAACAAACAAGCAGTCATTTTAATACAATCAATATTCCATGTACAAAGGGGACCATAACATAATTGTAGTTTCGCAATACATCGTTGACTTTGTCAAGTGATTATCATTAGGCACATTTTTGAAGTTGATGTGAAAAAAAAAGAAAAAGAAAGGATTACAAAATGCATTGAGCAAAAAATTGAGCTTTAGGTAGGCCTATCTTTTAAGTGTTGGTAGCAAACTGGCACATGCAGTATAATCATAATGATATATAAAAAAAACATTCATAAAGTGCTAATAATATCACTACTCAAATATAAAGAGGGCATTGGGAAATATTGTACAATATGATATTATGACAACTAGAAAAGTTAAGAAAAACACAATTCTATCCACAATCCAAGCAAACCTTTGCCATTTGACTCTGTTAGGGGCAAGAGGTGAGTTCATTGCCAACGCAGCCTGTTCAACGCTAGAGGGCGTCTTTTTAGATACTTTACCTCGTGGTTTCTTGCTGCAACAACTCATTTTGTCAACCCACTGGATGAACTGTCAAAAAGAAGCGAAAATAGAATATTTTATGATTAAACACGGAATAATGAGTTAACAAAGGTGGACAGAAACTAAACACACATATTTTTATTTTATTTTTTCAAGTCTGAGGAAGCTTGCCAGTTTGGCACTACAGCTTAGTGACACCTTGCTGGATTTCAATTTACTTCAAAAGTACACACCTCCAGAATGAAGAAAAATATCATCACAAAATAAGTTGATTAGAAATATATAATTTCTTGGGTCGGATTTTTATAAACTATGTACATCAATACACTTTAAGGTTAATTACGTAAAACACAATCATGCAAATAATAACTTAAGAGGCAACCACCAAGGAAATTAAGTTTATGGTCTAATTTTTTAATGCTTAATTGTGAGTACGAAAATACAGTTGGTGATGTTTAATGTGATAACTTACCCGATCTATTCTTGGAGGGACATTAGAATCCATTAAGAAAACGTTGATAATCATCACAGAATACAAAACCCCAAAGGCAACCAACAGTATTAAGATGATATAGTATCGTCCTGCAAAGGATTAGCAAAATAAAGATATTTTTCTAATGAAAGAATGTTGCTAATTCGTGCAATCATACAAGTCAAGAAATTTTTATTTGAGTGACCCATTTCAGCATCATAGACCGTAAACAAATTGTAGAAGAATTAGAAAGCAAGTAAAGAAACTGCCTATGAGAACAATGTACCAATAAATTGATGGAAATATACTCTTTGCAAAGATTACAAAATGTACTTTAATAACCAGATATATATCATGCCAAATCTGGGCCCATCAGGCTGAGAGAGAGAGAGAGAGAGAGAGAGAGAGAGAGAGAGAGAGAGAGAGAGAGAGAGAGAGAGAGAGAGAGAGAGAGAGAGAGAGAGAGAGAGAGAGAGAGAGAGAGAGAGAGAGAGAGAGAGAGAGACAGACAGACAGACAGACAGACAGACAGACAGACAGACAGACAGACAGACAGACAGACAGACAGACAGACAGACAGACAGACAGACAGACAGACAGCGTGACAGACAGACAGACAGAGAGAGATGCATTTATTCCAACCATAATCATAATCATTTTTACAATAAGAGTATAATTTGCATACAATAAGTTCTAGCATGTCTGCCACCAGGGGATTTCATTTGAAAGTACATTTTAACATTAGTAAATACATCGCTATGAAGGGATGCGGCATGACATATGTGTAACTTCCAGTAGAGCAATGCCTTACCAAGTCTTGATTCAGGCACAGGTGGACTGTTGTTTAAAATGGAAATCAACAGCAGAAAGAATGCAGAAAACAATCCAAGACCTAAAAGAGAAACAAACAAAATTATTTTTGACAAAAGGCTCCTGCACAGTATTAGTTTATAGTTTCTATTTTTAATTCACTCCCTTAGCAGTCCAATCTCTACCAATACGGGGCTGACCACAACTGCTATAGAGCTCACACCTGCGCCATCACTGTGGCTATTGTAGCACTCCTTGGCGCAGATTCGAATCCACTACTTAATTTTTAACTGGTGAAAATCTTAGACATTGGGCAATAACACCCACAAACCAAAACTTCACAAATATTCAGGTAAAATCTCGATGGTAAAAAACAACATATATGCAAATATCTTAACATTTCCCAGGGTCCTCCATGATTAGGAAAAGATTGTTCATCTATTTGTCCACAAATAGTTTTATTTGGGTAGATTTTCCAGTAATGACATTGGATCTAAAATCATGGTAAGTTAATGTGCTGCGCAAGAGCATTTTAGGTTTTATTTGAACATGTGAATGTCAAACATTTAGAAGCATGTCTCTGAGAATTCATGTATCATTTGACAAAGGTTCTGTCCCCTGCTGTTGATTGTTTAAATATAGTTTTAGTTAGACATGCTATTACAAAAATCTATATCTTTCTCCTCGCTCACCTAAAGTTGTCCTATCTGGCCTGTTGGGGGGAATCCAAAAGATACCACAGGCCATGATGGACAGCAGTAAAGTTGGTACAAGGATCAATCTCATGTGGAGAGACATTGTCCTTTTGAGATGCAGCTCGTAAATTATTTCAGCAAATGGTTCTTCACAGCAACTGTAGTTGATAAGCCTCCGTTCCGATGCATCACTGAACGTGATTTCCCACTCCGAGCTAGGAACGTAATTCTTCATGTCAATTTCCTTATTTCCGTAGATGTGTTCCATGTCCATCTTGTCCGTGCTCTGCGACCAGGACCCAAAGCGAAAGTAACAAATTTGTTCGTCAAACGGATATTCCTTCATGTTGACCGGACAAGAGCTTTGGTACCTGACAGGGGGAATCCAGGTGACTCCGCCATCCTTGTTTATGATGATCATGGTGTCCACATGAATCTCATCTTTGGCCGGTCCAGCACTATAAAAGATATCGAATTAACCATGATTATTTACAAACGCTAAGGATAATATTTAGTATGTAATTTCCTTTCAAAGGCTTTATACACATGTATGATTTGTGTACAAACTATGGCTTCTATTACACAGATGGCCAAATTATTAATCAACATAGCATAGTCTCTCAGCAAGTTCAATATACAGTGTAATACATGGCCAATTGTGCCACGTACGTTAACGCATGGAAAACGCATGGTTTTTGCCACATTATAATTAGCTAAAAACCATACGTTTTCCATGCGTTTATCCTTCTCATGGAAAACGCACGTGGCACATTTGGCCATGTACAAAAGCCAATTTTCTTCAAGTATTATTCTTGCTGACAACAAAACTAATTTTAGAAACAAAGCCAAGCCAATCCCATGACTCCCCGGTCTCGCGACTCTAATTTACAATGTATTATCGCAACTTTTACGAATACATATATATTGTATCAAAAATTCCAGCTAAACCAATATGAAAAATATATATTGAAACCACAACCATAGACAGCCACTGATATATAAATATGTCTTGTGCTAATCACATGTGGCTATACATCAAAGGTTCGTTCTGTTATTTGCAAAAACAAGGGTTTTATAATCTGTATCAACTTCAGTCATTTATTTTCCTTCTGCATTTCATAATATCTCTCATTTCATAACTTAAGTATTACTAACAACAGTATGAGGTCAAGGATTAGGAGGCCCGGTAAACATATCCATATTTAATTTTTCCAGAACTAAGTTTCATACTTATTGAAAAGAACAATGTCTGGAGTCCAAATATCCTTTGGTGAAGTTCTGACCAGCTTCACTCCACCATAATCCTCAGGGTTCCATGATAGATACTGATCATACCAAAACTACAAAGAAACTCTTATTAATCCAACGAGATTGTTCTAACTATAAAGAAACACAAATTACAATTGACACAATAATAATAACCATTATATTTATTCAATTTCATGTTATCAACGTTTAAATGGCTTTACTGTCACAATTTCCATGACTTTAGTCTTTTTTTTTTAAATCATATGATAGCCTGCAGTAAACTTGTCCCAGCATAATATAACCGCCAATATATTTCTGTAAGGAACTTTATCATGGTATTCTACCCAGATACATGCACCCTCATTCCATATTCCATAATTTCTACTCACATACTGTTTCCAAATAAGAGATGTCACCATCTGGTCTTTCTCATTGAAGTCCAGCAGCTGAACAAGCCCCATCCCAAACTGGACTTTGAGTGTTTTGTTTGAGTCCAGCACTGGTCTGGCCTTGTAGGGATTATGTTCCTTGTAGACAGAGAGCAGATCTTTGATCAGTATGGATTCCTGAGAGGTTGTTAACCTGAAAGAAAAATATATACAAGATATCAGGTAATTACTGCAAAGGGGACCTGGTGGTCCAGCCTTAAACAGAGATGTTGCACTGGTGGTTCCCTGCACACTGTGCCAATGCCAGGGCAAGTAAAAACTACACCATTGTGGTAAATGTGCAACATGTGTCATGTCATTTCGTCATAGCTTGAGATCATAGAAGATGATCAAGTTTTAGAGGAGAACAATTTTGTTTATGCAAGGCAAGACTGGGTTTTTATGAATATTTGCAAGCGAACCAACATTTCCATTTCAAGTCCATCATTTTTTTTCCTAATTACTACGATAAGTTTCCACCAACAATGTTATCAAAAAGAATAATGTTCACACAGACACCAATAAAGTACTCCTTTCCAAATCAAAATAGAAATAAGAGATACGACAGGCAAAAAGCCCACCACCTGCCTGCCCCTTCATACAAGGGTAAACAACGTTTAAACCTATCAGGTCATTAACGTCTGACAACGGTATGGAATATTTAAGTAAGGCTAGAAAGTGTACAGGAGAATACCAGGTGTTCAGGGCCAAATGGGCCACGTGCGTTTTCCATGCGTTTGGATAAACGCATGGTTTTCGCCTCATTATAATTAGGCAAAAACCGTGCATTTTGCCATGTAGAAAGTGAACATCTGTACCTATGAATGAGGGAGTTTTCTCCCTTCATACAATCACCTCAAAGCTCCTCAACTTTCGGCACCTCAAACCAATTTGCCACTCAGTCGATGTGCTATCATCTATTACTATTCCGGTGGTACAGTGGAACCTCCCCATTTATTCAAAACGTATCCGCAAACTTTACTGCCCTTCAAAATAAATGGTCCTGACCGTGAGGCCAGCGACAAGCATTCAGGTAAGTACTGGCAAGTGGGCGTTAATAATGTGCATGACCCCACTTTTCATATAGCGAAAGGTGAACCACCTGTACCTTATTATAATCACATCAAATCACAATGCTACCCAGACACTTTGCTATTCTTTTCTGTCAGTTTGTTTTATTTTGAATACACATTATGACACCAGCAAAACCCGTAAAAATGGCAAAAAGTTAGTCCAGAGAGATGAATAATTAGTTTGACATTTCCAAATTTTTCCACGATCCATGATATAAGAGATACTACACAGTGGTTGTAAATCAAGGTTGGAAATTTACCTGGAAGACATATGCCATACATCTTTACATATCTACATGTAACGAAAAACATGTGGGAGAGACATTATCGGGTTACCCGAGAACATTTGTCTTCATAAGTTATGCTCAGATGCCCGCAAGCACTGGTGCACAAAGGTGTGAGAAATCTACCTTAGGTGTGATAAGCTAAAAAATAATATTGTGATAAATCAAAGGGACGATAAGATTATGTATCACCAAAAATTGAATTATGAATTACAATAAATATAATATATATATATCCAGAGTTCCACAACCTAATTTCTGTTCAAACTAACTTTTATCTCTGCTGAAAACGGAAATCGGACCTCAAATGTTAGGTAAATGCTAATTAAAAACATTTAAGTTCATTTAATGACAGAAAATTCTATTAATTTACCATGATCAACATATAAATGTTTGAAAAATCAGCAGGAAAGGAGGGCGATTCCAACCCATTCAATAATTGTGTAACCCAGCTCCTAGTAAGACATCAAATATTTAGTTGGTTGGATACATCATTGATTTCTGAACTTGGTATGGCCGAGCTATACAGGTATTATTAAAGTGTATTGCCCGGTGTTGGCCACTTGGGTTCCAGGTCTTGATAAACATATGAATGACTTTACAGGGCCAAATCAGTTAGGTCAAAGTTTACCAAATGAGTTAGAGAAATATAATACTAAACAAACAATTGTTGTTTATTGTACCCCAGCCAGCATACTATATAAACTTGGTGATACCACGTTTTCCCATAAGATTACAACAATATGCATAACGAAACAGTCCTGTAAATAGCTTGACACTCATAAACTTAGGCTAACCATTTCTTTCTCACCTTTTCTCTTGTATTGCCTTAGAGTATAATAATAACACAGACGAGATAATCGGGGTAAATGAAGCAGTGACTAAATTATGGGCTAGCACATGTTTTCAACCTATAAACAAGTCGTGCTCTCACCTGTAAGCAGTAAATCCATCAATTGTATAATGCGCCTCCGGCAAACCTTTGTGTAGCATGACACGTAAAGTTAGTAACAGAAAATGTTGACCTTTTCTACTGTAACCAACCATGCAACTGGAGATGTCTTCAGATCAGTACTGCACAGAAAAAGATACTTTCTTTTTTTGTATTGGAAAAGCTTTGTCTCCTATATCAATTTCTCAGCTGCTGAGTCCAAAATCACCCATGGATAAGCATTGGGACTAAAATCAAATGTTCGGCAAGATGATTGTTATAAACAATTATGACATCATAAATAAAGGTTGAGGTGTCTACTTCAATTTATTGCGGAGCCCGTAGCAAATTAGCGTTCACATACTTGGTGTGACAAACTGTGGCAACACCAATACTTAATATTTACTACTGATGTCAGTCACAATGTAATTTGTACATTATAAGCCTACCTGTCTAAATTGCAATGGTGAAGACATGACGTTTCACAACAATTTGTCTGTTAGAAAGGGAAATGCTTATATTACATATATATATGTAAATTATGTTGGTCAGACAGGAAAGCATCCTGTAATATATTTGATGAAATATGTTTGTTCACCTTCTGCATTCCTGTACTTCATAATAAAAAAAATCGTTGTCATTAATCCATCCCAGAAAATGATAAATACCAAGTTTAAGTACCAAGCAAAGTGGTCTTACAATCGAGATAGCCTTAATATTGGGTGGTCTTAATTGTAGCCTTCACTGCACCTTGAATGATTTGATTTAGTTTTATGATTTGCATTCAGGTTGCAATCTGCGCCAAGGTTGTAATATTGTCAACAGGTATAACTGCACATCATATGGCCTTCAATTACTAACATATCAGCTGGCTCAGTCTTGTACAAATTGCAGCAATCTGTTGGGCCAGATAGGGGAAGACAGGAAACTTTTTCACAAAGGAAGAGCATGTTGTGATATTATTGATATCAGCGGCATTGTGGTATGGGAAAGCTAATAGCTACACTGTAGGTATTCATGGCTTTATGAACTCCACATCTTCAGACGGCTTGTATTCCTTTGAATTTTAAGTCACTCATTCTTATTTGTCTGTGGGTTATTATGCCTTCTATATTTTCTGCATCAACTTCAGTCATTGATTTTCCTCTTGCATTTCATAATTCAACCCCCAGAAAACACCTGAGTTCACTCTGGTATGGCACAGGGGACATGTCCAAAACCCAAAGCTTGGTTGGCTGGGCAGGAATTTTTTAGTGTTTCAGCCAGCAAGCATCAGATGAGACTAATTTTTCCAAAGCTGTCACTCTGAATATTCCGTACCAGCGAACTGTAGTTTGATTTCCACCCTTTAACTGACATCAACAAAACTAGTGATTTTATTCATATTGAAATGGGATAGGTTTTTTTTCAGGACTAGGATTTAGTTTACAAACTACACTTGACATCTCATAACTGCTATGATTTGTTGGTTTTATTTCTTGGGTGCAGCAATTGGAAAGATATGAAAAATCATATTTTCAGTGGAACCTAGAACAGGACATACGTATTGACCTTCATGGCGGGTGGTAGCTGAGTGGTCTAGTGGTGAAGGCCAAGGTCACCACTGAAGGTTCTAGGTTTAATCCCCAGCTGGAGGTCGTTCACAATAAACGTTAACTAGCAAGCATCAATTTTGTAAAATGGTGTGAAATACAAGCCTTGTCATCTCATCATTACGTCTCCCTTTGGCAGCTGGCCACACAAGGTTACCAGTACACCGAGACAATAGTTAGTTGTACAAAGTACATGATTCAGACTCCGATGTAGACTAGTTTATTTTCATAATCATAAGCAATATTTATACATGCACATGTCATGATGATACTGATAACACGAGGAGATGCAATTATGATGGAGACCCTATAAAGCTAGCAAGGCAAATGCTTGTGAGACATGAATGATATACACGAATGGCAACATCGTTCAATATACAACAATATGATGACATGGTGTTGCAAACAATATCAAACTCCCTCAGACAAAACATTCATTTGCATCGTGTGTCAAAACAAGCAGCCGGTTATATACAATGTTACCCTAGCGAAAAAAAGAAAAAAACCACAACAATTAGCACTATAAACCAGTTAGTTATGAGGACGGTATCTCTGCTTCAAATTTAATGGTTTACCATTTCATTTTTTCTCTTGTTCAGTTACTCATACTTTCAAAAAAGTAACATTTTATGAAATAAGTAAATAAAAAGATAAACAGAACCAAAACTATAAAATAAGATTGAGGCAATCCCAGTTTCCTCAGCCAAAACTTTATCTCAACTTATGCCAAGACACTATCTCTCCTGTCTCTTGCTTGTGATAAATTCTTCCTGCAGCTGTCCATGATTACACTTCACCAACTTGTTTGTTACACATACAGTCCGGTAGGTTTATTGATAAAGAAAGATATGGGTGGATAGGTTATGTAGATAATGAGTAACATGGTGTGGACCCCAAGTCTAGTCATATCATTGTTACGTCTTCCGCTGACAGCAGGTCATATTTATAACCAACAGTTCCACTTTTTAATGTGGCTTGCCTGTTAGGAGCCACAACGAGTAAATTCATCATCTCAGATTCAGCTATGCAATTCCTAATAAAATCCATATATTGGTCCCATTACAATGAAAAGCCCAATGCATATCAACCATGGTTATAAGTCATTTGTATATCAAGGTGCTTCTCTTTGGCAAAATCTTCCTCTGAAAGTTAAGAACAGGACAGACTTTTGTCTGTATGTCTTGGCATAAGTTGAGAATTAAAATATATCTTGCAAGCAGTTCATGTTGTAATGAATGCCAATGTGGCTCATGTTTGTTATGCCTAAAAGACAGTGTATAGTCTGGTATCAATTGTAAAGACTCTAGAGTAATTTAATGAATCTCTTTATTTTACTGTTAAAGCATTTCCAAGTATTGTTTAAGCCCCTTTCACACTTAGCTGGTTTTGCCGTAGTGAACACGTAGTATTACATAACGGTGACGTAACGTGCTTCCCGGCTCCAACCTGACGGCTACCCGTGGATACCCGGCGATACCTGCCGGGTGACTCCTAGGACCCGTGGCCAAGCCGGGAAACCCGGGCCCAGTAGCTGGAAGAGCTATGCTTGCATGGCTCATCCGTGGCAAACTCCCGGGTGTTCAAAAAGTCCAAAAAGTCGGCGGGTTACCTGTGGAAGCCGGCGGGTTACCCGTAGAACCCGGATTAGGGCTTTACGTCCTGTATTTCTGCACCAGTTGGGCTAATTCGGACAGGCAGAGACCATCGCAATTTGACGAAGGAAGAAACAGTCATCCAACTTAGGCTCGACCGGGAATCGAACCCGGGACCCAGCGGTTGGAAGCCTAGAGCGCTACCTCGGGTTCTACAGGTAACCCGCCGGCTTCCACGGGTAACCCGCCGGCTTTTTGGACTTTTTGCTACCAGCGTCAGCGTAAGCAGGGGGGGGGGGGGGTTGTATATACTTTAAAAGGCTGCTGCTCCCTTAATATTAGTCCGATTAGACCAAATATTAAGTGAGATATTCTATATTATATAATAAGCAAATAAATCTATCTGTCTTTCTAAAACTATCTATCTAAATATCTACATATCTAACTATCTTACTATCTACATTAAAGAACAGCGATTAATGTTGGGGGCGTTTTTGACAAGAATATTCTTGTTTTTGCCCAGTATACCTTATTAATTTTCCTCACCTTATCTATTAGGTGCTGGACTGATGTTTTTGTCTTTGGCATTTTCAAAGTGTACAGTCAAATAGTTTTGACCATCATATATACAATTTTTGGATGAGCTTTATTGCAATTCATTTCTACTAATTCTGCCAACTGGCCAATGGGAAGGACTTTTCCTTGGATTTTGTAAACGTCAATTAACCTGTATATGTAATAGCAATCTGCCGTGACCGTTATGTCAATTGCTATTATTCATCATTGATCAGAAGCATTAATTGAAATTCTGAATTTTAACTGATTCCTGTTTATTACGCATATTAAAGAGGGAGATTGTCTATAATTTGTTTTGATCATGGAGGGGAACATGCAATATCAATTTTAATTCCAGTTGGATTATTTTCAGAAACAACAACAAGAACGAAATATTAATAATTTATATAAAATGAAATAAATATCTAAAATGATTACTCTAACTAGGGTACATCTATCTATAGATAGTTTCTATCATTGTTTTATCTCAATTTTTTATTGATTACAATTCAATGAATTATTGATAGAAACGTATTATTAGGTGAAGATCTTATAACTATCTGTCTATCTACATATCTACATATCTATACTCTATGAGGTATTACTAACTTTATTAACAAGAATATTCTTGTTTTTGCCTAGTATACTCCATTAATTTTCCTCACCTTATCTATTATATAAATTTTATTTGACGAAAATCGGACTATATACAATTCATTATGACCGTTATACTAAATGACAATTGACACTCAGATATGTGTGATGTTCAAAGTGGCTTCTTTTTAATTGTGAATTGAATAGGACATGACATTAAACCTGTAATCCAGGTTAATTGCAATTGACTAATTAAAATTAACCTTTGTGAAGGACTTCTTAACATTTGGCTAATTGAATTTATGTTATGATAGCTCATGTCACACAATGTTATCATTGTTTTATTTTCATTTTTTAATGATTTTTTATATACTTTAAAAGGCTGCTGCTCCCCTAATATTAGTCCGATTTTCGTCAAATAAAGACTGAATTGTTCAGGGAAATGTGTAAAAAAATTTTATAATAAGTTAAACGCCCCCCCCCCCCCCCCCCCAACATTAATCGCTGTTCTTTGATGTAGATAGTTAGTTACATAGATATGTAGATAGATTGATATGTAGATAGATAGTTTAGAGAGACAGATAGATTTATATGCTTATTATATAATATAGAATATCTCGCTTAATATTTGGTCTATTTTCGATCCGAAAACACGTATGGAATCAGTATGAACTATACTACAATCCAGTATTATTTGACGAAAATCGGACTAATATTAAATTTAGCGAGCAGCTGATACAGTCCGGGCGTGGACGTGTGCGGGAGCACCACTGTTTGCCTCCGCCAACCTAGCTGCCTTCTCAAGACAAATAACTCGCTTAATATTTCGATCCGAAAACACGTATGGAATCAGTATGAACTATACTAAAATTCAGTCTTTATTTGACGAAAATCGGACTAATATTATGGGAGCAGCAGCCTTTTAAAGTATATACAACCCCCCTCACTGCCTACGCTGATGCTGACGCTGGTAGCAGTCGGCGAGTCACCCATGGAACTCGGCGGATTACTCCTACTACCCGTCGGCTTACTCCTAGGACCCGTAGAACCCGCCAAGTGACCCGTATAACCCGCTGAGTGACCCATAGAACTAGCCGAGTCACCCGTAGAACTCGCCGAGTCACCCGTAGAACCCTTTTTGCCACCAGAATCCGTCGCCAACCCGGCGAAAAAAGCTGTTGCATAACCGTTATGTAATACTACGGGTTCACTGCGGCAAAACCGGCTAAGTGTGAAAGGGGCTTAAGGCACAACACTAAGTAATTCACCCATATATTTCATCTGTTAATAGTTCACCATTTATCTTGTTTTTGTTGGTTTTTATTGTCGGTAAAAAGCTTTATAGCCTGTGTTGTTTTATTTGCCATCCCCGACTGTAAATATATTTTATCTTGTTCTGATGTCTATAATCTTTTTCATTAACAATGTGTCTTAGCAATGGGGTAGGGCTAATATTTCCAATTGATATCCGATTCTGGAGAGTGGAATTGGACAGACTGCACTGGTATGGCTTCAGGTAGAGACTACTATCTTCAATTGTTGAAACTTTCGAAGACTTAAGTTTTTGGGTTGTTAATTATATGTTTAATCAGTAAAATTAAGTTGACATATAATATACAAGTATAGGAAGACAAAATGTGTTGTTTGTTTGCTTGTTTGCAAAAATATATATGCCTTTGAAAAAAAAATCAAGTCTTGTGTAATACTTTCCATTGCCAAAAGCAAATATAAATTTACCTGGCACAATGTGAGGTAATTTTCTTTATCATTCTGTTTATCACATTATAGCAAATATGCACCCGTTCACCTTCTCAACTAATACTCCTACTTTTTAAAACTAGAAGATGCAGGAAGCCAGGTAGAAAGATAGCAAGGGTCAGTGACACAAGCACCTGTAGAGCTCCACATGTTCCTGTCAGGCTGCTTAACAGGACCCGTTTTGAACAAGACTGATGATGACAGAATAAAAATGATGCTGATAAGTTGATGATAGATGTGCATCCACGTCAGAGAGTGAGATTCAAACCATGCAAGACCAGCAAGAGTTTGAAGATTGGCAGGATCTCACTTGGTGCTAAGAATACGCTGATACGCCTAGTAACATGGGGACCAACAGGCATCCTTGTTGAACACCACAGCGCATTTACTTTTCAAACAACAATTATACAGAAAATGATAGAGGGATTTGGTAAGGATATAACTGCTAGACTTTTTGTAACTGTTTTCATGCATTTTGCATATTTTGAGCTTTTTAGTGAAGTTGTTCTCGTTTTGTAAATTTCACGTTTACTTCGATTGAGTGGCTATTATTTTACGATTAAACCCACATGGATATCCTTATTACACACTACATGTGCTGCTTGTATAGCACAGGTAACACAAATATATATTGAAACTGAATCTATCTGTCCTAATTCTAGTTCAGCGAAATATGTTCAAGATCTTCAATGATTTAAACTATTGCAATCAAGACATTTACAAACAAAGAAGCAACATGTTAATGCTACTTAATTTCTGTCAAGATAATTGTTTTTACAAGTATCACACTTAACTCATTAAGGATTTGATAAACATTGCAGGAACTCAATAAATTCATGCTGGCGTTATTCTGTAACGCATTAACATCTGCTTTATCAACTGGGAGGACTAACAAAGAATCTTAGTGCAGAAGCATACATATTGCCATACATATTACTCACTAAATTACAGTTGATTCAATAGCTAGTTTCACAATATATTTTTAAACGTCTTTTCCTAATTACATGCAAGTCTTCCTGTTGCAGGCTCAGGGGTTCTATACTGACAGACCATGGTGAGCTTTTATCAGATGTTAATTATGTTCTTGACACTGGTAATTTTGTGTGAGCTGATATAGTGGGGTGGGCGGTAAATATAAGATGCTGAGAGATGGACGCACAGCTTGAATCGTCTCAGATAAAAGCTAGATAAATCAGAAAAAAGATGGGGTAAGTAAGGGTTTCATAAAGTAAATGTTGAGCACCCTTCACGAGATTCATGGCATCTGTAAAGCAACTTCAAGCCTCAACTGCTCTGAGTCAATGGGCAGAAAGAATTGACAACGGTTTGGTGTTTTTTAAACAAAAGTGTGAAAATGTGGCAAAGATTATGGGCAAAAGCAACAAGACATCTTTATTGTGAAAGATTACTCATTGAAAAATTAAAGTGTCTTTGCATTAACTGAAGTTTAACTTTTGCAAGTAAATAGCCAAAATGTGTTTTAAAGACGGATGAATGTGAAATTAATGAAACAGGTAAGAAACACACGCACAAACACACGCACACCATTACATGTTAATCATTAAACCATGAGCCTAAAATATTTAAGTTCGTTAAATGCTGAATAAACTGATGAGTGACAAACATCAAATCAGCATTTCATGAAGCTTTATTTTGGTGTGTACTGATAGCTTAGTCTACGGCAGAACATATAATTGGAGTGTTCACACTTGTTAGCTATAAACATGGGTGTGAATCTCTTAATGGTGCATGGACCCAGCATGACCTTTGAAGCAACATACCAATCCCCTCGTTAGCCCATCACCCCATTACCTCCGGGCCAATGTTAGCATTTCTTGTACCTGCTGTGCACTGCTGAGGCAGGTTGAATCAAACCACCACTGGTCATTTTCAGCTAATCTTAAGCATTGCTAGTATAACTACACACACCGAGCATTGACCTTCTGAACTGAAAACGTGTACCATGGTGGTCCGAACTTGTTCTTGGGCCTAAACAATGTACAACATGTATACATGTAAACGATTGAGTAGGAATAGGTGTACAGTGACATACACCAGGGAAATGGCTTATCTAGACTCAAACGTGTCCTGCTGTCACCACATAAAATCACCATGATCACAATTCAACTGCTACTTCTATGGAAAAGGGCTAAGGTGCAGTACATTAAAAGCGCTGGGATCTAAGTTCAAATCCACCAATCCACAGTAAATGCTTTAAACGCTGTTCATGCCTACCACTTGGTCACACAGTCCTAAAGCTTGGTGTTTGACTGGACAAAAGCAGCCATAAACAGAGTTTTTTAAGCCTTACTACCACCTTCTTTAAGTCAGTCAGTCTTCTGTTGATGTACATGATAGATAGATGGATGTGGAAAGTGCAGCTCTCTAAAGCAGGTTATTGAAATGAGAGAGAGAGAGAGAGTCCACCCATGTTACACATTTACATGAGTGGGATCATTTACTTGCCTCAGCATAGACCAGCATTAAGTCCTTTAATTTAAGCAACTTGAGATAATATTGACCCCTGACCCTTCTGTCATATATGAGGCTTTCTGTCATCGCGCAACTCTAAAAAGAATTAAAGGTGCCTTTATTATCGGTCAAATATGCACAATTGATCATAGCTGCTCTACTCAATGCATTGCAAATGCGCCTGTATTTTTGCACAAATTCGCTAAGTGAGAGGTCACGTTTGATGGAAATGACATACCTCAAAATTTCGATAAGGTCAGACACGCAAATCAACTGCTTAGTGTACGGTAAATGCACAGGTGAGAAGTTTCAACACCCAAAGAGGTCAGATAGAGTGGTAGCATTCCATCCATCACTACATCAGGTCAGCACCTTCAGCAACCCAGGCTCATGATTCAACAGTTCCAGCCTCTGAACATGTAGATGTCATCCAGACATCTGTTATCACTAGTTTACCATTACTCCGCAGCAGTTCTAGGCATTGTATATGTGGCTTGAGAAAAAATACACTGGAAAACATATTTTTGTTAGCAAACGTTTTTTAAAGAAGCATTGTCTAAAGGTGCACATCTGAATGTTTTGTCTTCTTTTTTTGTGGGCTTTTTTATGAGAATATACTTTTGTGTGAATGCTGCTGATTTGTGGTTGTATCACCTCCCTGTTGCATGAAGTAGTAAAACTGCAACTTGCTGACAGATATATGATTCAGGATAATACACATAACTGTGAAACAAATTCAAGGGCCCGAAATAAAAAAAATTCACTCCACTATTAAAATGAATGGGTGTGCTGAGATAGCATCCATGGTTTGCTCCAAATGAATGATTATGCATATGATATAGATTTGAAAAGTGCTAGAAACTGAGTTATACATCATTGTGATCAGAATATATTATTTACTGTTCGCTTTAACCCTCAATAAATGTCAGTGCATGGAGCCCAGTTTTTATAATGCGCAATCATATCTTAACAGCTATATGATAATATTACTATAAACATTATTTAAGCAGCCCAGCAACCTAATTATGGACATTCTTTGCTCGTTTAACTAGTTAAACAGAATTATTGTTTGGTAACTAAGTACAAATGTAGGCGATAAGCTGAGTATAGACTTAAGAAATCTTCTTTAAAAAAAAAAAAATTCATATTTTTTAGTTTAGGCGTTTTTTTCTGAATTGCCTGCCTGTCAGAACAAGAATTGCATGAACTCAGGACAGGAACATCTAATTATTCTGTTATTTCATTGTTAGACCTTTAACACCATAAGCCAGCCTAGTATAATATTATGGAGACGACACAAGGTGTAGATACTAGTTCCACTTGAAAGGCACTGGATAACGCATCACATTGGCTATGAGTCTGTACGTTTGATATGTTACTCTAAGAAATTTATTTTAAAATGGAATGTCAGTTTAAATGGGTTTTATTTTGGAGGTTGGATTTGAAATGACAGTGTGGTGTTGAAAAGATTAATTTCCATATTCATAAAATCACCTGAAGCCTTAAATATTCAAATCTATCCATTCCCATATCCAGCACAGCCATATCACCATATCAAGACAACATGTAACACAATTGAGCACAGAATGTGGACCATCAGGAACTATATGTTCTATAGTGTGGATAACATGAGTTTTGAATCAAATTAAGACCATTACATCATTTAAATTGGATTGTATTGTTCTGGATCCAGGGGACAGTTATAGATATTTGGATTAGTTTGGTAAAAAGTGCATAGCAGGTGGAGCGAGGCATCAATTGTGTGGCTTAGCATATCTCCTAAATGATAAGCCACTTTCAAAACGTTGTACTGTACTTTAAAATTGCCTAAAAACTGCCAAATAAATGTTTGTAAAATATATATATAATATCCCAAAAATATTAGAACAGGACATACACAATATGTTACAAGTATGACATGCATTACATTATAATTTAAAATAGCAAATGAATTTAAATATACTTACCCATTCTGCTTGAAGTTTGTTTTATTGCCATCAACTAAAGTCCACATGAAAAGCAAGCAGTGAGCTAAAAATGCTATTTTGTCCATGTTCTTCATCTTGGTGATGCAATCGAACCTGCAAAAAATGCATTCTCTGTAAACGAAATGGGTATCAGGCAAGTTTTCTATAAAAGGATCATGCGAAAAATGTTGAGAGTAAAAAAAAAAAACTAATGCAGTAAAAGCTATTAAACTTGTACATATGCATGACACGAGCCAAGAAGAGGAAGATAAACTATTGTATTTACTTTAGGAAATAAGAGAATCAGATGCAAAACTAGAAAACACCGTACCATGATCACACAAAATTACGTAAACATAACGAAAAAAATAATGCTGATGTTACAAACTTAAATAATTATCATAATACAGAAAAAATGGACGAAACAATAGTAAAATAATTACAGACCTTCCAAGCTAAATCAGAGAACTGTCTTTCTAACAGAATACACACACCAGATGTTACTAACACATGCCTTAGCAACAGAAAGCACAATTGTCTGGTGTAACACAAGGGGAGAAAATGCAGCCAGCGAAGTTTGTTATGCAGCCATTTTGTCCAACCAATCAGAGGAGGGGTGTGAAAAAGACCATGCATACTGTCAGCATGATTTCTATTGGTCAAGAAATTAGGTTGCTAAAACTTTCTGATGTAAGCATACATAATGGTCAATAAAAATGTAATAATAATTTAGTAGAGCAAACATAAATGTTATTCAGCGATAACCATATTCATAATAGTAAACAAAAATAAAAATACGCAAGTTATAAGGCTTTACTACCAAAGGTTTCCACCAAAAGTGGACCTTATTATTTTCCAACTGTTTTTAAAATCACATGGTAACAGTCAAACCAAAACTTTTTTCATATCTTAATAAATAATAATAATAATTTATTTTGTATACCGTAAAATCCATGAAATATGCTCTAAAACGGTTTACAATTAATAATCAAAATAATAACATGATAAAAAGTTATGCAATAATTAAAAAATGTAAATTTACGTAAAATGTTGTTTAAAAAGGTAAGTCTTTAACTTTCTTTTTAAAAATGTCAACTGAACAACTTTTCCTGAGATCAACTGGGTGGGAGTTCCAAAACCTTGGTTCTGTACATCGAAGATTTTTTCATTACTATAGGAACTCCGAGGAAAAGGCATTTTTAAAAGTTCACTGTCTGATGATCTCAAATTACGAGCTGGTTGATAGTCTTCCAGCAGGTCAATAATATATGTTGGACCCATGTCTTTGTGGTCTATCTTAAAGAATATATTGAAACATTTATACGTCCATGATTGAAATCATGGCCATAGCCAACCACAGCTATTTGTATTAAAATGTTACCATATACTTTGATGTCACCTAAGTCACTTTAATAACTGGAATTGGAATAGTATCAAATTCTGAAATTGCAAATATCTCTTCTTACACTGTGTTGATCTATTGACTATTGCAAATCAAGACACACAGCATTAATGTATCTTTGAAGATAAATTAATAAAGATAGAGCGAAAACATTCGTCTGCATTGAACTCCATGGGAACAACCAAATGCGACTGCATCAGACACTATAAGTTGCCAAAAAATATAACACTATTAAAAAATAAATTCAATACAGGTAAATATAAAAATCTTACACGTGCGAATGACTACTCACATATGAAAGCTAAAACCAACCGAATCTTCCTCTTGTGATAGCACTACGTGCATATGCACAGCAGAGACGCCAATAATAAGGAAACTAAATTCCGAAGTCATAAATTATTGGCACCATGTTAAGGATACGATTCTTAGGCAAACAAAAAAGGAAGTGAAAACTTGCAAAGTTGCATACATGTATTCCTACTTTTTGGGCCTTCGGAAAGTCTTGTTATTCTCATGGAAACGCTTAAAGATCCCAAACCCACTGGCCGCACATACCATACTAAATGCGATGACCTCACCTTTTGAAATATCGCATAATATTATATGGCTAGCAGAAATCCTGGCTTCTGATTGGCTGAGAGCCGTGCAATATTTTCATATATATTGCATGGTAGATCTAAAAATAGGAAATTTGAAAAAAGCCTCACATGATAGCATATAAATCAACACGTATTCCTATATATAAAACGTAGTTCAGATTATATCATGTTTTATAAAAATAAGTTTCATTTTGTATAAAGTTTGTTGCCATGGTAACAGACCTGCAAAATTTTCCCCAAGGTGGTTATCTAAAAAATTGCCATTCTGTGAAACTTGAAAGTATGGGCTATCACTGATAGAATAAAATGCCGGTTATGAGCTAGTCCAGGTTCATCCCAAATTCATGTCAATTTTTACTGGCCTATATTGAAATATTACATAATATACACACCTACACTGACCTTTTAATAAATTTGCGATATAAGTTGGCTGATATTAGCCACATCAGCATATTGACCACATTGATCTACTGTAGTAGCATTCACCAGCTCTTTTGAACAAACATTCCAGCAACACCAGCTGTCAAGTTTGTTAGGATGGTAGTCAACGATGCTTTGATGTATAGTTTAATTACTTTCAGTCCACGGACACTTAATTGGATTTGCGTTTAATGGGCATTTTGTATTTGCCAGTCAATGAAAAATCCAAACAGCCTGCTTTTCAGCAGCAGCAGCCCAACTCTGTTCATCAATCAGACTTGAGAATACTTACTTTACTTTAACACGAATTGCGCAGTAAAAGCCACACGATAAAAACCATCAAGTCCACAGACTGTATTGTATTGTATTGTAAGGATCTAACTGCTGGATGATTATTTCAATACAATTGGTGAAAGGACTGTGGCTCACTTGAATGTAGCCGAGGAGCCTAGTGTTTTCAGGAATTCTCCTGACTTATAGTCCACACATAGTAAAAATTGTCACTCCCATTTTAACAAAGTTTTTCAATGTTTCTCTGGAACGTAATTTGGTTCTTGATAACTGGAAACTATCTAGAATAATGCCAGCCTATAAAGGTAAAAGTTGTAATGATGAAAATGAAAATTATAGGCCTATTAGTGTTATTGGTCATATTCCAAAGTTACTGGAAAGACAGATTCATTGTCAAACTGTGGATTATCTGGAGGAACATAAATTTATCACTAGCGTATGGTGGCCAAGGAGTTCACTTCTTTGTGCGAAGGTTCGCCCCCCGACAGTAGAGGTTTCCCCCCCGGACAGTTGAACCTTTGCCCCCCGAATGTTGAGCTGTCGGACTGCGACAGCACCTACTTTCGCCCCACGACACCTTCGCCCCACGACACCTTTGCACCACGACAGTGATAGTATACTGTCGTACCACAAAAGTAATAGGCCTACAGTCCCCCAACAGTGTAGGTTTCGCACCATGAAACAGAAGGCTGATTCACTTAACAGCAGGTATGCAACTTTGTAAGAGTGGCTAAATTTCCTCCTCCTCCCCCTCCTTTGTGCCTAAACATAAGCTCCCAGACTGTCGTGGTGCGAAAGTTGGGACTGTCGTGGTGCAAAAGTAACTGTCTCCCCACGAAACCACGAGACCATACTTGCGACCAATCTGCATACTTAAGAAAACACAACACTCAGACATCCTTACAGCCTGTCCTTGATGATTGGCATGTTACTATTTTTTATATATAAAACAGGGTAATTAACATTTTGAGCAACAGCTTTTTTACAAAATGGCCCTGTTACAAATAAATAAAAACAGTACAAAGAAGAATAATATAACACAACTAAAAATAAGAAATAAAAGCTAGTGTATAAATAAAACAATTATAATGATGTAAGATAAAAATATTTCCTGGCCTCTTTTTTAAAAAACATCCAGACTGCTACGCTTTTTAAGGGAGGTAGAGTGTTCCACAAAATAGCGTATTTGCTTTACATTTAACCAGTGTAATTCATTTACAAGATCAACTCCTCTAACATTGAAATAATCATAATAATTTATTACTGAGTGTATTACCCTAGCAAAGCGGTTTTGCATGTGCTGGATTTTATGCAAGTTGCTTCGACAAGAGTAACACCACACTGTAATTCCATTATCAAATTTAGGATGAATAATACTATTATAAATCTTCAACAAAGTTTCAACAGGCAGGAAGTGTTTAAGTCTTGAAAATAATCCAACCTTTGCTCTGAGTTCTTTACGAAAAGAATCAATCTGGTTTGACCATGAAAGGTTATTATCCATTTTGATACCTAAGTAGTCAATACAATCAGTATCAGAAATGACATTTTCATCAATGCAAACGTTGAAATTTGCATCGTTAACATGTGTACTATTGATGATGGTATGCTTGTTGGCACATGTGAATTGGATATCAGCAAATGTTTCGATTCAGTTATTCATAAAATATTGCTTAGTAAGCTAGCCATTTATGGTTTTGATGTCAATTCTATAAATTGGTTCACCTCATAGTTATCAAACAGGGGTCATAAAGGACACTGTGATGATAAAAATATCGAACACAAAGTTAGTCAATATTGGTGTCCCACAAGGGTCCATTCTAGGCCAAATTTTATTTTTCATTTATTCTTATGACATCAATAATCATGTACATCTAGGTTCATGTAATCTTTATGCTGATGACGTTCTAGTGTATTGCACCAATGTAAATGAGGTGCATGAAAAGTTACAATTATCCATAAACTCTATAAAAGAATGGTATGATCAGAATCTTTTTGTGCTAAATTTTAATAAAACAAACTCTATGTTAGTCTCTGCAAGAAAATGTCATTTCTGATATTGATTGTATTGACTACTAAGGTCTCCAATAGATAATAACCTTTCCTGGTCAAACCAGATTGCTTCTTTATGTAAAGACCTCGTTGAAATTTTGTTGAAAATTTATAATGGTATTATTCAACCAAAGTTTGATTCTGAAATTACAGTGTGGGGTTATTCTAGTAGAAACAACATGCAAAACCGCTTTGCTAGGGTACTCAGTAATTATGATTATTTCAATGTTAGAGGAGTTGATCTTGTAAATGAATTACACTGGTTAAATGTAAAGCAAAGACGTGATTATTTTATGTCAGTATTGATGTTCAAATCTATACACGTTTTAGTTCGTTTATTTGACTAATGTTATCACAATGCAGATTGAAGTGTCAAACAGAGAAACAAGGTAATGTAATGAAAACAATGTACATGTCCCAAAAATTTTTCTCATATATTGGTGCTATAAAGTGGAACAGTCTGCCTGACTCCCTTAAAATGTGTAGCAGTTTGGATGTCATTATAAATGTTTTTATTTATATACTAGGTTTTATTTATTGTTATTTTTAGCTCTGTTATATCATTCTTCTTATTACTGTTTTTGTGTATTTGTAACAGGGCCATTTTGTAGAAGAGCTGTTGCTCAAAATGTTTTACCCTGTATAAATGTTTTATTAATAAAATAAATATATAAAAAAAATCACAGAGAATGAGATATCCTTTTGTAATGGAGTAAAAATTTGCTACTACTGTTAATTGAAAATTATCAAATACTCCATTAGATTCTTATCTCAATTTAATCTTGTGACTCTTCAATATGTTTAATTTGCCACTTTTCAAGAAATATATCCAGGCAAAATTGGAATGTAGTTTTTGTGGGTTTCATTTGCAGGCTGGGTTTGATAAGAACAGATAAGAAACTCATTGATTAGATACATTTTTTCTATATTCATTACAAGACAATTTAAGCTGATAAAAGCGTAAACCTGTTACACCATTAACAAGAAATGTTCTTCAAAAACAGATAACAAATTTACTTTAAAGAAATATGATGAGGTGGCAGAAATTTCCAACATAATCCCGCTTTGAAATGCTCATTCTCAGACAGCATTCCAAATCGTTTCAACATCGGCAAGATGTCGGCGATATTGATACCATGCTGTTACGACAGTAGAAAGATGCTGGGCCGATTTGGAATGCTATCAGGGTTGATTTTTCCCAAGATGCAGCACTAAATCTAAACAATCTGAAGAGCACGTTGTATGGAATGAACAACCATTGTTACCTGAGGTAAAATTATATTTTTAGAAATCAACCAATTGCTGATCACACAACAATAACTCATGATACCAGGTCAATATACATATACATTCCGATGATCAAAATGACGCAGTATGGTATTTCATATCTGGAAGTGTGGAACTGTTTTTAAAAAAACTATCATTCAAAACTGCAAAGACATTACTTGACTGTTTGTTTATAAAACACACTTATGACAAGTTGCTTAAAATTTATTATTCACATAGTTAAATTGAGCAATTATGTTAAACACATTTATCACTATTCGTGTTTACCATTAATACACACAATTCAACCAATGTCATTAAAAGATTAATATTCAACATGGGCAAACAGTACAAATTACAGCAAAAGTTTCTAAAAAGTACAATACTTCACTGAACAATAAATTTCCAGGTACATACATATGTAAATGTATATTAAATGTAATTTGGTTTAGTGTCTGCTATTTTCAACTAGCTCATTTACACCCTTGGCAGCTGTTTTAGCTCGAGCCTTTCTCAACTCTCTCGGGAGTACACACCCAGAATGCAGCCATTACAGCGCTCCTTTGGTCAAACACTGTACAATTGCCATCACTGCCTATAGCCAAGTACCCATTCACACCTGGGCGAAGTGAAGCAATGATTCAATGAAGCTTTGAACCCATGACCATGCACATACGAGTCCAGCACCTTATCCACTGGCCCACGGCACCCACAATATTGCATTAATTTTCATTTCAAGTCAATTGCTGGTACCAAATATATCACTAGGAAGTGGAAATACCAGAAGAAACGTTAAAATAAAACATATGACAAAAATTACAAATACTAATCTGTCCAAAATCAAAGCAAAGTCCTGCCATTTCTTTTTCTCATGAGGTGACGCTTTCGTAGCATCAGCAGCACCACTAGAGGATTGTGTTTGAAGCGTCTCTGGGTTGGCAACAACATCTATCATTGGCAAACTAGTGCTAGTATTTGAAGATCTGCGATTTCTTTGGCATTGGCAAGTGATGAACCCAAAGATAAGCAATATCTGAAATGCAGATTTACATAATTAGAAATAAATAACTAACTGTTTACAGCTTTACATCTATGGTCAAACTCTACCATACATGTGCAAGAGCTTCATAACACAATGCAAGGCATTTCCTAACAAGAAAAGCTCTCTTTAAAAAAGAGACCTGTATCAGAACTGGTTGAAATAGTCTGGACCAGGGGAAAAATTAATTGTTTTTTTTTTGTATAGACTAGAGGGTAATAATAGCTGCAGATATTGACAAGGTAACATGTCATTTCAAAATATCAAATAGTATTTCATATAAATTTGTTATCTTTATGATAATTGCTTTAAATTTACTCTGCCTCTACCATAGAAAATGCCTGGTAATTAAGGCTACTACTTGGGAGGAGGGGATGGCCCCAATGTCCGCTCCCCCCCCCCCCTTGATCCCCCAGTGCCTAAATATTTTTACTATGCAGAAAAATGACATTTTAAATCTATAGGTATATTTTAGAACCACATTTTATAAATATGTTTAGTATAACTTCAAGGATGGTGAGTGTAGCATGTTTGAACTGCATATCTGCTGTTTAAAACAGTTTGGGAAATAAATATAATATCCAATTGAAGTTGGGAAGGTCAGCCTCCTGTCAGAAAATTAGTTCCTGTTTATGACACCTGTGGCACTGCAGTCAGCTTAATATCTACTTACATTATTTCATTCCTATGAAAACTGTGATTTGAATGGTAACTATGGTGCTTTGGCTGTTAACAAAAATGCATCATGAATTTGTGCTTGTGATGTTGCTGTTGTATGTCAGTGTGGCAGTGGTCATTCCATTGCAGGCATCTGGCTATGATTGGCCAGTTGAGTGACACACCCACACTCTGACCTATAAAATGAATGAAACTGGCCACACACCCTCACTGTTCTCACTCTTTCTTAAGTGAAACAGTGTAATTACACAAATTGGATTTGTCAATTGCTCTTTATGTTTCTGATAGCTGATAGCATTTGAAACTGTACACTGTAATTAATTTCAAGTAATTAGGCCAATGTTGAAATGAAATTATTTCTCAAACTGTTTTAAACAGCAGATATGCAGTTAAAAAATGCAACACTCACTGGACCTGTCAATTATGTATGGTAATGTGAAAAAATGAAACATGATTATATATTTTTTTAATTTGGATCAGAATTATTCTATTAGATTTGCAAAACATGTCACATTTTTCTGAAAATTTTGGCTGAAAATTACAGAATACTGAAAGTATTTAGGTATATTAAAAAAAGAACTATAAATAAATAAATTCTACATGAGCTTCCAAGGTACTACATAATTTGACATTTCAAGAGTCCGAACCTTATGTTTAGGCCTCATTCACACATTGCTACATTAGCATCACTTGATCAAAAGCACAAGGTACTATCAGACAACTTTTGAATGCAAATAACATTAAAACATGATATATCTTCGACATATATGGTTTAACATCATTTTTGCAAATAATTCTGAGAGGTAACAGCACTGTCAAAAACAAGAACAGATTCAGACCAACAATGACCACAAGAGGGCAGCAGCTCATAGATCTTCACCATTAGCATAAGACTGATTATTACTTGAAATTATGAAATCTTACAGTAATACGTTCTTAGGCAGTATCTTGTACAGCTACATGGGCATGATGAGGTGGATTAACAGAACAGCCTGCAGACACAACCACTAAAATTATATAACATAAGCTTTCACCCCTCAAACCAAAATGAACCATGCCGATTTCCAGGAAATCAGAATAACATAGGGTGAGTCCATTGATGTTAGAGATGGGAATTGTAAGATTTGATGAATACCTTGGAACAATTAACCCAGCCACTTTTGACCCATGGTCCTGCATTCAATGCACAATATTATTCAGGCCTTTTTGTTATCCATCAAGGGTGTGAAGCAAAAGGTGTGAGTGATCAGGCACAGCTAAATGTACACAAACATCAGTGATGTCATGGCCAATCTTCACAAAACAGGGCACCAAGGAAGTATCCAGTGACCACAGTAATGTATCAGAATCTATAGGAGATCTGACACATAAAGGATATCTTAAGGATTTAGATTCTGATACAAAAATGGACGTTCTATTCTTAGATACAATGCATGACATTTATTAGGAAGTTTTTAATCCAAAGTACTACCCATAACATTCTTCAGATGCTAAATTTCAACGTTTCCTTGATACAGCAACGGTGTCCAAGATACGAAGCCTAAAATGTTACCATTTGATGTTTCAAAAACCTTATACCAACCTTTTCAACAATAGCAGGTACTCTTCGATTAGATTGGCCAATGTTGACCACTATGACAGTGAAGAGAATTCCAAAACACACCATGAGAATAATGATGATATAATATTCACCTAGAACGAACAATTCATAAGTTTTATCACGATAAACAAACATCTTTGCAATGAAACCACATCATAAAATTAAAGATATTTGTATTCATACCTAACTTAGATTGCGTAGTAGGAGGACTGTTGTTGAGCACAGAAATAAGCAGCAGGAAAAATGCAGAAAACAGACCAAGTCCTGCAAAAAGAAGATTGCAAAGCGTTATACAAGTCAGACATTTCAGAAAAAGAAGTAAAATTTACGCTGCTAATCATGCTAATTGTACAGCCAAATCAAGCTGTTGGTAACTGTACTAAAAAACATGAAACTAGCTTCTATTTCTTAGGTGGGTGGGTGGGTGATTAGGGCTTTACGTCCTGTATTTCTGCACCAGTTGGGCTAATTAGGACAGGCAGAGACCACGGCAATGAGACGAAGGATGAAACAGCCATCCAACTTAGGCTCGACCGGGAATCGAACCCGGGACCCAGCAGTTGGAAGCCCAGAGTGCTACCTCTGAGCTAGGCCCCCGCCCTTTCTATTCCTTAGAGACTAGTATAATATCCTTTTGTTTGTTCACTGCACCAACCACACCTTATTCTGTAAACAAGTTTATGTCATATTATCTTAACAATCTACACAGCCACTGAGTTATATTTCGGCAACTAAAACTAGATATTGGCAGTCTCCCATGTCTGGCACATCAGTGTCTACTTGGTTCTCCACTCTGAATGGGCTCACAGCCTTTTCTTACACAAAAACCAACTTTTCTGCTCCTGCTAAGTTGTGTCAGCAAACATTTGCCAGACAACAGAATTTCCTGCGGAAAATGATCTTAGATGGGCCTAGACCGAAATTCTGACTGCTATTGTATGAACCAAGACTAAGTACAGCGGATAGAAGAAACTCGGACAAAGAGAATCTGATCCGAATAGCGAAATAACAAAAATAGAGGAAGACTCAGAAGGCACTATTGATGTTATTCAAGATGGCTGCCCACACAAACAACTGTCGAGCATATTAAGCTCAATCTCAGATGCTATGACATTCGATCTATGTGAGACCTACAGCATACAACTCCAGTAAGTATACCCTATTAAAGACTGCCAATTTGTCTAGTGACAGTAACAGCAACTAGTATTAGCCACTGTCACTGTGCAGAGCTACTTGAATTGAACAATTTACTGTCAATGTGTACAGCCATCTGTATGAACATTACCTTAAGTAGGCCTATACAAAAACGTAAAATGAACGAGATGGAATTGATTTAATCACTGGTTATATATACACTCTTTTTTTTATATTGTGTTGTTGAATATTTTGAGTTCGTGCTTCCAAAATACACTTAAGGGGGTTTCACACATAGCCGGATCAAACGCCGGAGCGTCCCGGAGTAACATTTTATTACCTCCGGGGGGTTCCGGGATCAAAGAGCTGTTAAATGTCAACAAAAAATAAATGTTTGGCGATGTGTACACGATATCAATACGGTCTCAACAAGAAGCAACACGGCGCTAACACGACTGTCCCGTTTAGAGTGAGGAGTGAACCGGATTTTCACGGTGCCTTCGCGGATATCACCGGTCTTTACACCGTGTTCATTCGTGTGGATCCGTTGTGGCTCCTTGTACTCTCCGGCGTTAATGGCGGCGAAATATTCATGCCCGGTTGACGCCGGATGTAGCCGGAGACATGCCGGAGTCAATACGGAGATCGGCGGAGTCTACTGGGCGTCTACACGGGTCTACACGGGTCTACACGGATCTACACGGATCTACACGGATCTACACAGATTAAATTACTCCGGGAACTCCGGCATGAAAAATTAAACATGTTTAATTTTTTCCCCCGGAGTCCCAAGGTGCTCCCGGAGCGCCCCGGACAATGACGGACAATGACGGACAATCCCGGACATGAACACGATGTCTATACGGCTTTCCCCGGAGTATGCGGGAGTATTCCGGAGTTGACCTCCGTGACGCTCCGGCGTTTGATCCGGCTATGTGTGAAACCCCCTTTACGAAGTGCCTTACAAGGCTGTACATTCCATATCCATCTATATCACCCAGCACAGGCTCAGGCGAACAGATGTTTCGCTCTAAAAGACAGGTGTCAAAAGTAATCTTCGACTTACCCAGTGTTGTTCTGTCAGGACGAGAGTGAGGAATCCAAAATACTGCACAAGACATGAGAGACAGTAAAATGGTAGGAACAAGGATAAGTCTCATGTGAAATGTTACTCTCCTCCGAACTTGCAAATAAAATCGAAGATCCACAAACGCGTCGGCTGGACAGCATGTATAAATCTTTAATTTTCGTTCAGCACTATGGCCCGTTACTTCCCAACCTGAAATATAATTTGCAGAAAACAGAACCAACTCAGTGGCAATTAAAAGCATTCTTTAGTTTGCAAATAAATATTTCTTGACCTTATTATCAAAACTATCATAGATATGGTGCAAGTCATGCACTATAATGTCAGTAATGTAACTGGAAAAACATGACCGGTTTAAAAACAGATTTTAACGAATTACACTAAAGAAATGGTATAACTCTTGTAAATTTGGTAAATATATCATTGGTTTAGGACATTTTATTCAGGCCCCACATCTGAGCATATTACCAATAAACAAATTACGTTGGACGCCAATGAAACTCTAACCAATATGGCATTCAGACATGGCAAATGAATTTTCATAACAAAGCCTCTAACATCACTTAAGGGTGGCTGGCAACTGGCAAATACATTTTGATTATCGTGTAAATCAAGAAAAAAATCACATCCTTTTTAAATTCCAGCATGGTACCTCGTTTTAGAATGAAAATCTAAGCCTCAGTAACCAGCAGACCCCAGCTAACAAGCACAACTAATGGAAGAAAGACAAACCTGAGTTGACCGTGTAATCTCCCATCTCGAATTCTTCTTTACCTCCCAGGAACTTCATGTCCATCTGGGCCACATTGTGCGACCAAGGACCAAAGCGAAGGACACAAATCTGTTCATCAAAAGGAAAGTTTTTCATGAACAGAGAGCAGGAGCTTCTGTATAACACTGCTGGGACCCAAGAGGTATGTCCTGTGCTGTTTACTGCCACCCGAGACTTGTGTTCTTCAGCACTGGCTTTCCCCACACTGCAAGAAAACACAATGTTTACAGGTCACTGCCATTATCAGCAAATGCGTAACAAGTGCCCGGACATCATAATCTTTTTAAAAACTTCTGCAAGTGCATTTTACATAACAACATTTCATATTTAAAAAACTAAAAAATGTTGGTTTCCCATCCATAACTTATTTAAGGGAAATTATATCCTTAGTCAATTCTAGGGCCAATTGGCAGTCAAGGCATACAGTTAATCCCATTACTTCTCGTTTCCATGGCTGTTATTGGTTTAATAGTTAGTTAGTGTTATTGTTTAATGCCTCATCAGCACCTGAGTGGGCTATGTAGAGGCTCTCTAGGGTAAGATTGATTATCTATAGTTGTTAGTAGAAACCAGAAGCATGGAAAAAATCAATAATTGTCTGCGTTGGATAGCTAGAGCAGCTTGTGCAAGGCGCACTGTCCGGTTTTAGCCACTGGGGATAGAGGACTTCACCCCAAGTGTTTCCACCCTCGCCGCGTGGAGGCCCAGGACCTTCGAGGGCTGTTTTTGGTTTAAAAAAAAAAAAAAAGGAGAAATTGTCTATCAGTCCTGTTGTTTCGTTATTGTGTCATGACAAACAATGAGTCGACTTTGTTCTATAATGAAATAAATGTATCAATTTCAACGATCTACACCACATGCATCCTGTATGTTGTATATGCATGTCTTATATCCACATTAAGGCAAATTGAAAACTATATTTTCTGTAAAATAATGCTTTATACAAAAGACTAGATACCCGCAGGTTGGGATATTCATGGGGTGGGTTGCTAAACACCTAAAGCGGTCACAATAAGGTGTTAGAGAAGCTTTTCAAAGTCATAGAGTAGGTGTTAGCCGATCCTAAAGACCGGCCAATCAGAGCGCAGGTTACAGGCGCAAAGCATTGCAAATCATTGAACTCTTATAGTTCATTGTTGCAATTGACTGAGCGTTAATGTAAGCTCGCTTCCCATTGTTCAAGCGTGTTCGGCGTCAGCGTAGGTGTCTTAGGAGATCCCGAAGACCAGCCAATCAGAGCGCAGGTTACAAGCACGAAGCATTGCAAACAACCGAGCGTTTAATGTAAGCTTGTTTTTCATTGGTCGAGCATGCTCAGCCTCAGCCAAGAAGGAAGCACAATCGATGGCTGAACCAGACAAACCCAAACTTTACTTATTATTGCATGTCTAGATGACAGGGATTTACTTGCATAAGTTGTTGGTATATTGAACGTTATGTTCAAACTCAACCCATTTAAACGATGTATTTTAATCCACTCACAGGGCTGGCGCAGGCATTATTTCACGTATGCCAGCTCCAGCCAAGCCCATTTCAAATTTGCCGCCCTTCAGCCCCGTTGACTTCAAAGTTCAATTAAAGTGCTCACTACGTTGTTATTAGCCATTAAATCAATAAACACAGTCTGATTGTTTCTAAGTTGTGTCAATGCTAGTCAATTACACCATGTCACCTGCTTGTAAACTCCTCAGACTGACTTTCGGTGTTTTGAATTTTGCTGCAGTGCCTGCAAACTGCCCCATAACATCAATTGATTTTTCCCCTTGGCTTATTGCTAACGCCCATGATGCCCACTGGCCTGATCGGAATAATTCTTGGTGTTTCCACGCCAACAAATTAAAATATTTATCGGATTTCATCAATCTGCGCCACGGTACCTTTACAAGATGAAGATCTTAGCTTATTTCGATATTAAAGACAAATTTCAAATGTGAAATAACGCTAACCACTATGTAAACTGACAAGATAGTTAGTTAGTGTTATTGTTTAACGCCTCATCAGCACCTGAGTGGGCTATGTAGAGGCTCTCTAGGGTAAGATTGATTATCTATAGTTGGTAGTAGCACCAGAAGCATGTAAAAAATCAATAATTGTCTGCATTGGATAGCTGGAGCAGCTTGTGCAATGCGCACTGTCCTGTTTTAGCCACTGGGGATAGAGGTCTTCACCCCAAGTGTTTCCACCCTCGCTGCATGGAGGCCCAGGACCTTCGAGGGCAAAACTTACAAGAAATGCATGCAAGTTCGGTAGTGGGTTTCCACCCTTGTTTCATCAATGTTTACTTTCTTCTAGTTTTACAAGCAAATCCACTTATGAAACCTTCCACAATGAAGCTCATGGAAGTCTTAAAAGCCACTTGTGAGGAAGACGTTGGATTCTACAATCTAGCAAGGAAGGTGCTTCAGCAGTCAATGGCATATTGCGTGCTGCAATTACTGTACTTTCCCAAGATTTACTGTTCCCTTCAAGTGGCACAGGGTACAAGTTCTTTTATAGAATCTATGGTCCTGTTAATGGATTATTTATTCCTGTAATAACTACTGCTACTGTATGCAATATAAAGAGGGTAATCCAAGCTATTGGAGCAAGTTTGCCACAATTTTTTCTCATGATGTGTACATCCATTCAGCCATGACAGAACAACCGAGAAAATTTGATGAGAGTTACAACTGCTGTCACAAACATAGGCTGCGCTGCAGTAAAACCCTCAGCTATTGGCAAATAGCACACAGACATCATTAAAATTGTTCAGTCCTCATCCGACAAGCAGGAGGGTGGGTGTTACATTTTCATTTCCAGAGCGGAGAACTCTTAACACACTTTTGTTTTTGTCATTCCTTTTTTTCCTTGACTAAAAAAAATCGACACCAATTTACAGGTTCTTCCTGCTTGAATGAGATTTATGCTATCTTCAGGTTTTCCCTGAATGGCTGGGAATGTTGTATAAGCTGAAAATCACGAGGTTTTCTTTGCCTTATGTTTTGCCGAAGCGTATTTTCTAAACATCAATTTTATTTCATCTGTCCATCCCAAACCTGTAATCGCCTCAATGTCATTTGAATCAGAGACAAGTGCCTTTGGTCAACCAAATTGTTTGTCATTGCTAAGTATTTTCTCATTTTTCATTTTAAAAAAACCCCAAAAAAAAACAACATATAGTCATACACACAGATATGATCCTCACATTTGACCTAAAACAGTTTAAGTTTTAAACCAATCCAACACTGAGACTACTTCCCTGCCTATGACTGCTTCCTACAACGCCAAAACTTTGATTACGATTTTCCATAAGGAAGACCACTTCAATACAGAGGCTAATATCAACTTACTTGTTGTACAAAACAATGTCAGGTGACCATATCTTGTTGTTTGCTATTAAGATGTGGTTTAGGTTGTCATATTCTGTAGGGTCCCACTGCAAATGTTCATCTCGCCAGCACTGCAAAAAAACATTTATATACATGTATTGAATCAAGAAGTCATATTGCACATACTGTATGCTGCAATAAAACATCTACAACATCTTGAAAACACTAACTCATTATACAGTGCATATGAAGTAATTGTGCAAATATGATTCCCTAAGTATTACAGCTGATTTCATTGAAGTGTAGTCAACAGGCCATCAGCCCAATTGCAAGTGTGGTAGCCATGTCAGTTTTGCACACATGAGTGCCTCCTTAACTATCTTAATGCCTCCTTAACTATCTTAATATGCTGCTATAAATGTGCTGGTGGACTGTTAGTCAATAATCATTTCATTGATAGAAGATTTAAAACAGTGACCTTTAATTAATTCGCAAATGTTTTGAATTCTGTTGCACAATAGGTGATTATGCTCTTCCAAGCGTTTACTAGTCAAAACACAACTGAACAGCTGTATTTCAGAACAAAGAAATTTAGTCCATTTCTATTTGTGGGCTTGATTGGGAACCACTCAAGCATGGTAAATTATGACATCACCAGGAGACTGTCAAGTGGCTGGCTACACTTCATTGCAATCCACAGTTATAAGTCCCTGGCATAAGAAAAAGCTCTCTGGAGGGAAGCTAATGACCTGACTTTCATCATCACCAAGCCTGCACTCCACCTAGAATATAAGGGTGCTGGCAAACAAAACAAAAAAGAGCTGGACATGGCTGCACAGCAATACCAGAGTATACTGGACCTGTTGGATGTGGTTTAATAATGTTTTGAGGCCAACACAAGAAACAATTGTGCTTTTTAAAATAAAAATTAGTTATTAAGAATATTTAGTGAATAAACATTTTTCAGTGATTTATTTTGTTTCTTGGTGGAGAGAAGACTTTAAAATGATGTTTCTGGCTACAAATCTTGCACTTGGGTTCACAATTTTGGTTATTTGGGCAATAAAACAAATTCAGACAGCCATTTTACATGTTTTTGTTTGTAACTCTCCTTTGAATAGCCAAAAATGACTGCAAACAGCAGAAGGTATTCTCTCTTGCTTTGATATCTGATTATTGAATGATTTGGACAATCCACTGGGTGGGTGGGTGATTAGGGCTTTACGTCCTGTATTTCTGCACCTGATGGGCTAATTAGGACAGGCAAGACATTCACAATCATATTTGCGTAATAACTTTAAACACGTCATATAATGCTCGTTAAATTTAAATCAACCGATCTCATTTTCATTTCTGCCAAGAAATCCTAACTCCCAGTCTTATCATTTCATCATAACTATTGCCTCTGGCTGGTTATGTGAGACAATACAATCCACACAACAATACTCAACACATAATGTACAACTCGAGAAACACCACAGGATATACACCTGTGCAGATGATGAATGTGCAAACTGCAAAAAGCAATCAGTTTCACATTACAAAGCAATACATAATGTACAAAATACGGCATTCTGATTGTCAGAGCTGTACAGTGGCTGGGTGGGGACATGGACATTTTTTCCATATCTCGTTTCAACGATATAATAGCTCGTTCAAACGAGAAAGTAAATCATTCTAACGAGATACTATCTCGTTCTAACAAGATATTTCTAGATCTTACAATAATGCATATTATAGTTTATAAATGTAGGAAGCATTTACATAAGTTTTCCACAGCAGTGTAACAAGCGTCTGTTCCTTTTCGTTAAACTCCAAGATCTGAATGAGAGATATTCCAAAATGGACAACAACGGGTTGGCTGGAGTTCCTCACTGGCCTCATGAAATGCGGATTATATTTGTTGTAATTTCCCAAAAGATCAGCTGCCAGCCTAGACTCTGTTGACAACTCATCCCTGCAAACAGAACAACAAAAAGCATCAATTACAAGAAGGTCGTGTACTGCTGTCAGACGACACAAAAAGTAAAATGTATAGCCTTGTACTGAGAGCAATCTCTATTGCCATAAGTGCGACTCTACGACAGCATAAACGCCATAAAATGCAAGTCTACACGCCTTTTTCCCCTTTATACCTCGCATAATGTTTGCTTCGCCCAGGCTTAATGAGGTTGTGTACAGCATGTGCAAGAAGTTACAAATGAGTAATGTTTGTCAACACCACTGTGCCTGATGATATTCTGACCATTAGATTATTAGTCTTCTAAAAGGCAACTAACATAAATGTCTAATAAGACAACTCCTAGCAAGGTCCAGGAGACTTTCGAATAATTCAAATCATGGGAAGTCCATCAATGAGGCAGAAATTATGCCTCTTGAGTCTACACTGTATGGTGAGAAAAAAGAATTTGAGATGCACTTGTAGTGCTTCTTGCATGCATATATGCAATGTTCATCTTTGTTCAATTTCTCACCAAGCGGTTACTTTTACAATGGTGCAAGAGTATCGTTGACTCAACCAGGAATATTTCTGCCTTAAAACAGGAACCCTCCAGATCACAAATTATCTGAGCCAGGAACGTCCCAGACAATAGGACATAAACTACGTTAATAAGCTGTGCTTAGAATGAGGTTTAAGCAGCCCATGGTGGTGGTGGTGATTAGGGCTTAACATCCTGTATTTCTGCACCTGATGGGCTAATTAGGACAGGTAGGGACCATGGCAATGAGACGAAGGATGAAACAGCCATCCAACTTAGGCTCGACCGGGAATTGAACCCAAGACCCAGTGGTTGGAAGCTAGGCCCCCACCCCTTAAGCAGCACATAAACACCATTAAAGAGATAAATATGTTCATTAAAACACGTCTACAAACTCAGTCCCATAACCATGCAATTTTACACCCATAAAATGCGAATGACATTTCCCTGATGGGCTAATTAAGTTCCTGGCAAGCAACAAAAATTGGCCAATTATCACTTGCGTCCCAGAGGTAAACCAATGGTCATTTAAGCAACCGACAAATAAATTGGTTGATTCTAAAGGTGTCCCTGTGGACGAGTTCCAAATGCAGTGACAACAGAAATGATGTGTTACTCCAAGATGATAATTACTTGCATGCAAAAGCTCACTTATTCCTATCATAAGCCCAACAATTATCCCTGTCAGTTAATGTAACTCTGACACAAGACACAGTCTCCAACAGAGCCGTGCCAATGTACAATTCCGTGTAATCATGCCAATGCGTTTCTGCCAGGGTGCTGCTGCCAAGGACATCTTGTGGCGAAGGACCAATTACTTGCTAGCCTGCCAGTATCACGACCAGAATCTTAAACAACCAACTGTTCTAGGCTATTCGGAGAGATTGGAAAAAGGCAAGGGTACACATATTGGTGCTTTATTCCACCATCAATTTAGTTTTTCGTGTGCAGTATGAATTCCATAGATACCAGCAGCATCAGCAGTGGTTGATTCACATCAAGACTGTTGAGAGGAAAGAATGCTAAGAAAATAATCATATACAAAACACAGTAGATATATATATATATATATATATATATAGACAGATAAGTGAATGCAAATCTATTGGCCTTAGTGACGAGGTCGTATTAATAGCTAGGTCAATAAAAGAAACAATTAGTATGACTGGGTTTCACGATTGTTCTGAATAGCGAAGTGGTAATAATAATGAGTTAATCTTAAAGGTTTCCATTGCACACTGAAATTTCGCAGCCATACCTCTTGTTCCTAACTATTCGCAAACTCATAAATTCAATGTAAAAAGAATTGAATTAGGATATTAAGCATCAGGGAACCTAATTATGTAAATGTTATTACATTTCACAGCTAAATTGAATCCTCACATATGCAATTCATGCACGCAGTGGGACCGGGCTTAAACAAAATCAAACGTCGTTTATTTTTTATAATAACAGAATTTGGTATGCACCAATGCCAGCAGTACACCAATATATCCTTAATAGTTTTAGGTGGGTGTGTGTGTGTGTGATTAGGGCTTTACCTCCTGTATTTCTGCACCAGTTGGGCTAATTAGGACAGGCAGAGACCATGGCAATGAGACGAAGGAGGAAACAGCCATCCAACTTAGGCTCGACCGGAAATCGAACCCGGGACCTAGCGGTTGGAAGCCCAGAGCGCTACCTCTGAGCTAGGCCCCCGTCCACGCTGAAGGTCCTGTGGGTTTGATACACACCTTGTGAGCTGAATTATATAGTGGCGGAATTTCTACATTAGATGGCCATTCCTAAATGTACAAATTTGCATGTGAATGTTTTAAATATAATATATTTGGCAGTGTTTTAACCATAAATCCCTCACCAATTAACCTAGAATTGTGACAAGACCTTGCCTTATAAAAATGTAGTCCTATAATTTTCCAACCATCTGAGAGCTTCCAGCTCGTAACACTTTATCTGCAAGACTTGACACTCAGCAATTGCCACAAATGCCAGAAGCATTTTACCCACTCCACAACGACACATTGGTTACATGGGCCAGTGGCCTGCTAGATGACCCCCTACATGCCAAGACTGCAAGATGCAAACCACTCCAAATTCACACTTTCCATGCTATACTACATGGCTAAATGTGTCACGTGCGTTTTCCATGCATTTGGATAAATGCATGGAAAACGTATGGTTTTCACCTCATTGTAATTAGGCAAAAACCAGGCGTTTTCCATACGTTTATCCTTCGCATGGAAAATGCACGTGGCACATTTAGCCATGTATACTGTACACTATGAAAAACAAGCCATTCCATGCCCATTTAAGTCAACGTATGTTGAACATTTACATATTGTTTCAGCTAAATTGTTTAAAAACAAATATGCCTATAGTGTTTTCGGGGGTGTTTGTACTGTACAAGGTCATTTGTCAAACCAATTTAATCTTGGGTTCAATTCAATTCATTGGACCATCTTGATAATAAATTATTTAGCCGTTTGACTTATAAAGAATATATTTGGTTGGTTGACACCAAGAAAGGTATATAATCACATTACCAAGTTTTGCAAAAAACGTTATTATTATAACCGACATCTTGACCTCAATATGACGTTTAGTTGGCAAATAAGACCACACCATGTTACTCATTCAACCCATGGGACACCTGGGAAATCACTGTGTTCTACGTCATCATTTTGTGAGGGAATCCCTTAACTCAGACGCTATCTATTATCCACAGAAATTTAACTTTTACATGGCAAATCAACAACTATACAAAGGAAAACAATATCTATATATATATATGTGTTTTGTGTGTGTGTGTAGACTTCTGAAGAAGGGGAGACATCCTAAAGACATGTAATGTCGCTGATAGGAATCAAGAAACAATTTATTAACACAGAAAAAGTACATGTATATATATATATATATATATATATATATATATATATATATATATATATACAATAGCATCCTTAGCTAATCTACATTTAAAATCAGCGGCCTCAGGTGCGGGAGGGGGGGGGGGGAGAACTTAGACAGATATTCTACCTCTTACTATCTTTGCCAAGTTTTTACAACTCACACAAACATATACATGTAAAAGATCAATTACACTGGTAAGAAAGCCATTCCTATGTTTATGCAAAACAGATAAACAATGGAGTGTCAATATAACATATTGTTTGCAAAGAGTTAGTGCCAACTGGAAGATGATACAATACAGCATAAAAATAGTTAGAAGGAAATATTTCAATGTATACAAGGAAATGCCATCGGGATCGGTATTTGCTAAAGAAAATGGGAAAATTAATTGACCTATTCTAACACAGTTGCTGCTGCAACCAGGGCCACAATTCACCGGCACAAGAATGAAGGATACAGCTGGGTGGTCTAAAGGTTAAGGTATCTGCCAATTCAACATTGGCCAGCTCTGGTGAAGGTCCTAGGTGGGTGGGTGGGTGGGTAATTAGGGCTTTACGTCCTGTATTTCTGCACTAATTGGGCTAATTAGGACAGGCAGAGACCATGGCAATGAGACGAAGGATGAAACAGCCATCCAACTTAGGCTCGACCGGGAATCGAACCCGGGACCCAGCGGTTGGAAGCCCAGAGCGCTACCTCTGAGCTAGGCCTCCGCCCTGAAGGTCCTAGGTTCAATCCCCCAACCGGGCACTCTTCATGAGCTATATCCTAGCTGGATGTCGATCGCATGGGATATTAAATTGGAGGTGCCTTGTAACTGGTGTCTATGCTGAGGCAAGTAAAAGACCATGGGTGCCATGGGGTGTGTAACATGATGTAATCTCCAAGCCGTATCATCTAGTCATAACATCTGCCTCTGGCAGCTGGTCATATACTTGTAAGCTGATTAAGCTTCAGATCAAGTAGCATTAAGACATTGAACATTGACAACCTCCCATGCCTCAGCCAATCAAAACATGACCTAAACCATGAAAGAGTAGCTAGCATGTCAAATGAGGCAGTAGTGGTGGTGGTGGATTAGGACTTTACATCCTGTATTTCTGCACCTGATGGGTTAATTAGGACAGGTAGGGACCATGGCAATGAGACGAAGGATGAACCAGCCATCCAACATAGGCTCGACCGGGAATTGAACCCAGGACCCAGTGGTTGGAAGCCCAGCGTGCTACCACTGAGCTAGGCCCCCGTCCCTGTCAGTCAAATGAGGCATGTTCAGGTCTGATAACATTGAACAAGACATAAAAGGTCTCATAAACGGTCTCCCATGGGAAACTTGCAAGTTTTTTGGGTTTTTTTTCTATGAGGATGACTGGATGTTGGTACTAGGCTACAGAGTATGGCAGGCCAACTTAAAGAGTCATTGGCAAGGACAGCAATTGATTGGTCTTAACACAGGGCTAAATACCCAGCCACAGGCGCCTACAAAGGAGTCTCAATAGCCATACACACATCAGAACATACCGGCAAATGCCTGACCTAACTCCACAGTTGGAATTTGAACACAGAATTCTACACACATCATTCATCTTACGTCAGTCCTCATGCATGTAGCTCATGCACAACAGTAGTATCATGTGTTCACTCTAATACTGCTGCTTTTGAAAAATAATTATTTGCGGTGGGTGGCGAAAACATGATCATTCGCTAATTGCTTTTGGGGTGAAATGGAGTAAATTGGGACTCCTTTTGTGTTGATTGCTTTTGGGGTGAATTGGGGTGAATTGAAAACAATTCAATGGATACAATGACAAACACAATTCTTTGTGGACACAATTCTTTGAAGTAATTCTAAACTACAGGAGAGTTTGCACGTGGGTGGGTGGGTGGGATTAGGGCTTTACGTCCTGTGTTTCTGCACCAGTTGGGCTAATTAGGACAGGCAGGGACCATGGCAATGAGACGAAGGATGAAACAGCCATCCAACTTAGGCTCGACCGGGAATCGAACCCGGGACCCAGCGGTTGGAAGCCCAGAGCGCTACCTCTGAGCTAGGCCCCCGCCCCTAGAGTTTGCACGTGGCTAATTGCTATCGAAAGGGGTGCATATAAAAACTGCCAAAACCATAGACAGTCATTCTCTTCATAGCTCACAAGCTCTACATATTCTGCAATGACTGACCAACCTAAGTTTGACCATCAGTGCGTGGAGATTGGAGATAAGAGGAGTACAGTAGCTTCTGTTACAACCAATGGGTTCTCTCTTACACAATTCCACCCTCAACCTGGTGGCAAACTGAAACCAAAGTCAATTGCTATGAATGTCAGAGCTACCAAGGTTCTTGATCAAAACCTTGATGAAATAAGACGCACAATTTGCGATTTGAAGAATGGAGAACTGAAAGATGCGTACTCTCTACCTCTTGGTCAATTGTTATTCTTATCAATTGATCCTGGAGTGAGATGTGTTAGCATAAGGAAGTTCTTCCGTCCAAAATTCGATAGAAAAAGACTCTTCCCAGGATCACAGGGTCTTGGTCTAACAATAGAAGAGTTTGAACGACTCTTTTCAGAATGGCATGAACTGATGGAAACAGTTGCATTGGATCAAGCTGAAACATGCGAACATGAAAAAGATGATCAAAGCTGTGTTTATTGTTTCGGATTAATTAGTCCCTAACACACTCAATATAATAAATACAGGTATTCCATCATATCAATGAGAGTTTGTAAAATAAAAAAATATATAATATTAAATACTCTCCAAAAAAAAAAAAAAAAAAAGCAGTGGAATAACTGCACAAAATTATGACTTCATGAGCTGGCCTGCGCGTGGCGAAGTTGCTATCAAAAACCAACAGCTCCATACAGCTTAAATATATTTACCTCATAGTATATTCCGTGACTTGTGACGCATTCAACTCCTTTTAAGGCATAATTGTTAAATATTTAAGGAAGGACGGAGGGCATAGTCAAACTATTTCAATAATAAAGTTTGATCCACATACTCCGCCTTCCCCTATAAAGGGGATCGTCCTTCGTAGACTTATCCAGTCACTGCGGGGAGATATATTAAAAAAAACATTCCACAATTCATTTTTTCATTCGTAGATTTTCTTTTCACGCATAAAGATGTTCCCTTTCGAAGCAGGATGTACACACATTACAATCGGTCAGAGCGGTTCTGGTAAAAATAAAAAAAAATACGGTATTATTACGGAATTTGGCAGGAATTATTCGCAGAAATGTTAAAAGTTATTGACGGACTTTCATTCCATGAAGGACTACCAACAGAAGAAGAATTACTAGCTTTTACTGATCCAAATACCCACTCACTAATAATTTTAGATGATGTTATGCATCTAGCTGCTAATAGTCAGGTTGTGGAATTGATTTTTACGAGGATATCGCACCACAGATGTTGTAGTTGTTTTTATCTTCAACAGAATGCTTTTATCAAAGGAAAAAACCAAATAACGATTGCAATGAACACTAAATACATCGAAGTCTTTCGCTCTCCCCGCAGCTTGATGCAGTTGCAATATTTAAATAGTCAAATATTTCCTAACGATAAAAATATATTATCTAAATCTTATAAAGATATCATGGCAGAACATAAATTTGGATACCTAGTTATTGATCTAACAGCTCATTGCATAGATAAATTAAGAATAAGATCCCAAATCTTTCCGTTAGACAACACAATCGTATATATCAATGAATAATGTTATAATAACGTCATTTGTCTGTAAGCTATGGAGCAGCAAACATCTTGGCAGAGTGAGTGGTTCGTATTAAACAGATATATTCCTAAAACTCAGGTTACATTTTTCTGCCAAATTATTATTATATATATAATTATTATTACTTCTGTGATTAATTTATCAATTAATAACGGAGATAAAACATTGTGGTGTACATTATTAGCTTCCGCATTGGGCTATTGTCTCCCCGCACCATCAATCAGAGCATCGAAATACCCTAAAAAATCCGTTGCTATACCATAAATCACAATATAAAAAATAATTAATATGAAAAATTCACACTTTTTTCATTTAATACTATTAACAACAAGAAACCAAGCCAACAATTGTAAAAATAATATATAACTTAAATCAAAATCAATCCATGCTAATACCTAAAACTAAATCTTTATTAAATAAACATAAGAAACTTGTATCAAAAATAACCAATAAAAAAAACACAGATAAAAAGAACTATACATTAATCACCAAAAACTGGAGTAAAATTCTAAATTTAATTTCATCTTCTAAAAATATTCTACTGAAAGTTATAACATGAAGAAATACGTTTTAGTATCTTATGACGAATTCCATGGTACCGCTAATATCAATAAAAAACAAAATAAAGATTTTATACTAGCTTCTATTCCTAAAAACATTCAAACTAAAGCCAGAGCAATTTTGGAGCATATTTCTAAAGATAGAAATTTAGATTGGAATGAAAAGGGTGAATTAATTATTAATGGCAAAATAGTTAACAACAGTCACATAACAGATCTTATCAAATGCGCTTTGTATTCATATAAGAATTTTAACCCCCCTGGATATGATCAATTTAGAGAAGCTTTACAAATATCTAATTTACCACAGAGTTTACTTCAACGAGGCGAAGGTCTACCCCCTCCAGGCATTCCTAACAAAACAATAAAATCTGACAAACAGGAATGGGTCTGGCACCAGATATGTGTGTGTGTGTGTGAGTTATTGTTTAACGCCTCATCAGCACCTGAGTGGGCTATGTAGAGGCTCTCTAGGTTAAGATTGATTAACTATATTTGGTAGTAGAAACCAGAAGCATATAAAAAATCAATAATTGTCTGGGTTGGATATCTGGTAAAGAGATGTTGTAAGGTATTAGCTTGAAACAAAGGTCTTCTAAAGCGTTGTAAGTGGCTGCAATCTAATAAAATATGTTTGACTGTTAGGGGGCACCGACAACTCTGGCATACCGGTGCCGGTTCATTGACTAAAAGGTGTAAATGTGTAAGTCTTGAATGTCCTATGAGGCATCTGTGATATATTCCTTGATCTTTGCGAGTATTGAACCTGCTAGGTATTTTATTTTGAATGCAAGGTAAGATTGAATGCAACTTGTTGTTATTACATTCATTCCATTGTCTTTGCCAGCAAGACATGATAAAAGATTTTATAGTCATTTTAAAATCAGTGTATGGAATGGTAAAATCAGTTATCTCTTTTGTAAGAGCCCTTTTTGCTGCCAGGTCTGCTTTTTCATTCCCTTCAATGCCAGCGTGTCCAGGAATCCAGCAGAATACTATGTCTTTGTATTCGTGAAGATAGAAATACTTAATCAGAACATCTAAGATCCCAGGGTTATCAAGTTGTTTATTTTGGATTGCTTGAAGAGCAGATTTTGAATCAGAACAGATAACATAACGATCTGATTCTGAGTCCTCGATGTTCTTTAAGGCAAGGTAAATAGCTGTTAATTCTGCAGTGTATATTGAGCAGTGGTCTGGAAGACGACATTCAGCTATAACGGTTTTATAAGAAGTGACTGCACAGCCTACTCGTCTTTCCATTTTTGAGCCATCTGTGTATAGAAATTTGTACGATTCGTATTTAAACCTTATACTATAAAATAGGTTTTGATAGTCTACCGGATTGGTTTCGCTTTTCTTAAGCTCTGCCAAATCCAGTATAACTTTCGGGACTGGGAGAATCCATGGCGGAATGGGTGGTACTTCCGTCTCGGCAATGATTGTAGTATCAATTTTTGCAGCCTCAAGATAGAATTTCATGCGTAATCCCAGTGGTCGAATGGCGTTTGAACGAGATTCATAATGATGCATGTATTTTGGATGAAATATTATATCATATGTTGGATTTGTTGGAGTTGAAGCTACTTTTAGTATGTATTGCATGGATAACTTGATACGACGAAGGGAAAGTGGAGGTTCCCCTGCCAGTACATATAAGCTCTCTACAGGAGATGTACGAAAAGCTCTTAAGCTTAGTCGCAACCCTTGATGATGTACAGAATTCAGGCATTTTAGATAAGATGGTCTGGCGGAGCCATATACCACAGAACCATAATCAAGTCGAGAACGAGTAATTGCTCGATAGAGACGAAGGAGGACCGTTGTGTCCCCACCCCAATTATATTTGCTCACTACTTTAAGGAGGTTCATTGATTTCAGGCACTTTGCTTTCAGTGCTTTGATATGCGGAATGAAAGACAATTTGGAGTCAAAGAGTACACCCAAAAATTTTGTTTCATTCACCACTTTTATTTGACAGTTGTCAATTATTAGTGATGGATCTGGATGGTTTGATCGTAAGTAATAGAAAGGCAGACAAACTGTCTTCTGTTTAGAGAACTTGAAGCCATTTTCGAGTGACCATTTGTGAATCCTATTCAAATTTAATTGCAGTTGTCGTTCTATGGTTGGCATATATCTGGAACGATATGCAATGAGGAAATCGTCAACATATAGGGACGACATGAGATTTTCTGAGATGGAATTTACTATACTGTTGATTTTGACGTTAAAGAGGGTGGGCGAGAGAATACTACCCTGAGGGACTCCATTCTCCTGAGAGTAGGGGCTTGACATCGTTGATCCCACTCGGACCTTAAAGAAGCGATCCTGTAGGAAGGATCCGATGAAAACTGGAAGGCGACCTCGAAGCCCTAAGTCGTGGAGATCTTTCATTATTCCATATTTCCATGTAGTGTCATAAGCTTTTTCTAGGTCAAAGAATATGGCTACTACGTGTTCTCTGTTAATGAAAGCATCTCTAACATAAGTTTCCAGTCTGACTAAATGATCTAATGTGCTCCTGTGACGGCGAAATCCAGATTGGAACTCTGTAATAAGCTGGTTCGACTCCAGGAACCAAACCAGTCTATCAGTAACAATTCGCTCCATTGTCTTACATAGACAACTGGTTAAGGCTATTGGTCGATAATTCATAGGATCACTATGATCCTTCCCCGGCTTGGGAATTGGGATGACCGTGGCTTGTTTCCACAGGGATGGAAGACATCCCTTCTCCCAAATTTGATTAAAGATATACAGTAATGTTTTTAAAGAGGATTGAGGTAGGTGTTTTAAGATTTGATAATGTATATTATCAGGGCCTGTTGCAGAGTCAGTCGCTTTTAAGATGACCTTCTGAAGTTCTTCTAAGGTGATGTAGGAGTTATAATCTTCGCTGTTATCAGACTGTATATTTAGGGTTAATCTCTCAGCTTGAGCCTTATAACATTGAAATTCTCTCGTATAGTTCTCCGATGAGGAGTTGTATGCAAACTGTTCTCCTAACCCGTTTGATATTTGTTCTGGTGAGGAGAGATGTTCTCCATTCACTTCTAGAATGCTTACATGCGAAGCTAGGTTCTTTCCTTCAATCTTCTTAATCATTTTCCAGACTTTATTGCTAGGAGTTCTTTCAGTGAGTCTGAAGACATAGTCTCTCCAGCAACTACGTTTTTTTTGCCTGACAATTCTACGCGCTTTGGCTTTCAGGCACTTAAAATTATTCAGATTGTTGATGGTCGGCTGTGATTTAAAAATTCTGAGGGCTTTCTTACGGTTTTTAATAGCTTCTCTTACTTCGTCATCAAACCAAGGTCTTGCACTACGTTTAGAATTATTTTTTGTCATCGGTATTGTTTTATTGGCTATATCAGTAATATCATCAGTAAAATCTTCAACGAGATTATTACAATTCCTATAATGAGACATAGTAATCGTTTCTAAGCAGTGCTTTTCGAAGGAGGTCCAATCCGCTTTATGCAACTTCCATCGGAGTTGACCCACTTCTCTTGTACCTTCTACGTTTTGTAGGACAATAGGAAAGTGATCACTGCCGTGAGTGTCCTCTAATACTCTCCATTCAAATTCCAGAAATAGCGCTGGATCACATATACTAAGGTCTATCGCTGAAAATGTTCCATGACCTGGGTGAAGATATGTAGGTGAACCATCATTGAACAAGCAAAGGGTGTGGTCATTGAGAAAATCTTCAATGGTTTTTCCTTTGTTGTTGTGGGAAGTGCTTCCCCACAATTGGTTATGGCTGTTAAAATCTCCTAGGATAAGACGCGGTTCAGGCAGTTGATTGTAAAGGTTATGCAAATCACTGGCTGTAAGGTGAAAGGGTGGAGGAATATATAAGGAACATATGGTGAATGTTTTATTCAGGTTCAGACGAACTGCTGTAGCCTGAAGGTTAGTGTTAAGAGCAATATGGGTATGAATGATGCCATTTTTAACTAAAATTGATGAGCCACCAGTGGCTCTATCGTGGGCAATATTGCCATATGTATTATACATATGATAGTTTCTCAGTTTAAAACTATTTGGAGGTTTCAGAAATGTTTCCTGTAGACAGAAAACACTAGGGTTTAAGTCTTGGACCATGCAACCTATTTCATCGAAGTTGGCTCTGAAACCTCGACAGTTCCACTGAATGATACTGTCCATGAATTAGTTAAAAGAGTTTAATATTATCATAGTAAAATCTGTAGTGCATGGTATGAATTTGTATGAATATTCACTTTTTCTTCAAAGTCGCTGCCTCTTTTGGTGTTAAGATCTTTTTGAGGGCCCCACCATGCTTAGATGGTGGTGTTATGAAGCTCAGTGCACTAGATTTTTCTAGTGTTTTTCTGATGAGGGGGGGTCTTTTGGGAACAATTGATCTTTTATCAATTGCCCCCTCCCGTTGAGGCCTAGGGATGGTGGTAGTCCCTGCCTCCTCTTCCATCGGCTGGTGTATCTCTTCCGACTCAACGCCGGAAGGTGCACCCTGTGAGGGTACACTAAGTTGTGACGCACTAACCGATGGAGCTACAAGATGTCCTTTTCCGACATCTATAGCATGCTGCTTTATTCTTGCGAGGTGATCGTCTGCCTGTGAAGTCTTAGATTCTGGTTTATGTTTCTGCAAGCTTTGCCCTGCCTTGGAATAATTATAATTAGGATCTAGGTCAATCCTTCGCCTGGGCGATGATCTGGGTGAAGGAGATCTAGGTCCAGCCATCTGAGACAGGACTGAGGCATAACTTGCCCCAGCAGCCTGTTCAGCTATACGGCGTGCTTGGGGAAAGGAGATATCCTTGGTGGTCTTTAACTTCAGGATCTCTTTCTCTAGCTGCCATTTGGGACAGCCACGGTGATAGGCTGGCCCATCACCTCCACAATTAACACAATATGACTGTTTCTGACATGGTGAGTCACGGGAATGAACGTGTTCCCGTGACCCACAATTGGCGCAGGTTGCTTTGGCGCGGCAGGAGCCGCTAAAATGGCCAAATCGCTGGCAATTATAACATCGTTTTGGGTTCGGGATGTAGGGACGTACCCTACACCACTCGAACCCTATGCTGACCCTATCAGGCAACACTGTGCCATCAAAGGTCAGAGTCAGTAGCTGTCGTGAATATCTGGGGGGCTGGCGGTGAATGTGGATGACATTGTAGTCATTCAGCCAGTCCCTCAGTTCGTCATCGGAGCAGAGACTGCTCTCATGAGATGTCACAACCCCCTTGCAAGAGTTGAAGAACCGATGGGGCTCCACCTTTACAGGGGTACCCGCAAAGGCCCTCAGCTCCAGCAATTTTAACGATTGGTCCTTGTGGGCAACCTGCACCAGCAAGGATGAACTCCTGAGCCTTCTCGTATTTTCAACGAAACCAATACTTTCTTTCAACGTTCGACAAATTGTTATGGCTGAGAGACGGGAAAACCCATCGTCACTGCCAGTAACAACAAGAAACTTAGGCCATGGCGTAGATATAACATCATAAGTTGTACTTGGATTGGCATCATCTGTAGATGAGCGGAAACGTTTACTTTGTCTGGAACCAGTAGCCAATTTTTCGACCTCAGCCTGGTTTACCGCTGAGGGACGCGCACCTTGTTCACCCGGGGGACGTGCGAGCCGGTCTGAAATTGTCGATTCGGACATATTCATTTTTGTTTCCCCTGTATGGTAGGGGACACACCCTCCTGTAAAGCTGGAGCAGCTTGTGCAATGCGCACGGTCCTGTTTTAGCCACTGGGGATAGAGGACTTCACCCCAAGTGTTTCCACCCTCGCCGCGTGGAGGCCCAGGACCTTCGAGGGCCTGGCACCAGATATAAAGAAATATTTACAAAAGAAACATCAAGATATTTCAAAATCAGGTGCTTACTACGGAATAGATAAATTTTATAGGTCTATTATAAAAGATGGGAAGTATTCAATTTCGAGAAAAGACATTCAACTCTTTTTACAAAGCCAGGAGTACTACACACTTCAACAACAAGTTAATAGAAAATTTAAACGTCCTAAAGTTATTGTGCCTTACAAGGGATATCAATTAGATATTGATACAGCGCATTTAACAGAATACAGGGATAAAAACGACAGTTACTCCTATATTTTAGGAGCAATAGATTGTTTCAGTAAAGAAGCACACGCAATCCCACTGAAATCTTTGAAATCTAAAGATGTCGTTCCTGAACTGAAAAATCTGATAGCAAAATTCGATAAAGTTGAGAGAATAAGGACAGATATGGGTTCAGAATTCAAATCAGCTCGTGCTCAATCACTTTTTAAACAATTAAAAATCAAACATTTCTATGCTAAAAACACCGAAATTAAAGCTAATATAATTGAACGTTTCTTCAAGACTCTGAAAACTTTAATTTTTCGCTTCATGGTTTCAAAAAATACGCATAGATGGGTTGATGAACCGTCAAAACATATAACCTATCATTCCATAACTCCATTAAACAATCTCCAGCATCAGTTAAAGAAGCTGATGAATACAAAATATGGAAAGAGCTGTATTATAAAAAAAGTTATGGTCCTGAACATAATTTTACATTTAATTTTAATATTCATGATACTGTAAGGATAAGCATAATTAAAGCACCATTTGAACGTATTTTCGATGAAAAGTGGACGAGGGAATATTTCATTGTTTCTGACAGATTTTATAAAGAGAGCATACCTGTCTATGAATTAAAGGACATTCAAAACGATGCTGCAGGAGGTGTTTTTTATAATAATGAATTACAGAAAATTGATGTTAAGGATAGTGATGATACTTATATCATAGAAAAAATTTTGAAAAAATCTAAGGGTAAAAGCTTGATTTTGTGGTTAGGATGGCCTAAAAAATTTGCTACATGGTTGAGAAATACCGAAATAAAAAATCTACAATTAAAATAAAACAAAAGATAACCATGTTATTATGCGCACCGCTAGGTGTTGTTTAGGTGAGTTGCAACTTATTTATAGCAATGCGAATTAATCATTTATCCAGTCCTATGGATAGTTATTGAAGCGTAAAAATGTCCTCTGCTATTTTCTATACGTCCTGCAATGATTCTAAACATTTATATGAATCTAATATTCCAAGCGATTTTTTTGTTGAATTTGTAAGATCATAAACCAATGAAAATTGTTGAGTTACTAGAATTCAGATTTCATTTAAATGATAAAAGCAAAAAGGATATTTGCGTGATGTGTGACATTTGCAATAATTCTTTTCTGTTTGGGGATAAAAAACCAATACTTAGAATGATCACATTACCAGGATTAAAAAATGTTTCTTTCATATTTAACGAACCAATCAAAATCAACATTATTGATAGATACATTAAGAAATTTAAAATCTATTTAAGAAGTGTTGAATCGACATCTACTTCATTAGTGTTTTTGGATAGCCAGATCACACTTCGCATTAATAATGTCTCTAATACCTGATTATGATAAGTGGCGCAGTCATTACATTGGAATGATCAATGGTAAAGTGTTACCAAACCAGAACATTTTTATTGTTGATGATAAGAATAGACAAACAGGAAAGGGACTATCTTTAATAACGCAAGCCGAACAAACGGATGGAATGGCAAGAGGATTAGTTAATAAAAGATCTATAAAAAAGAAACCTCGCACAAAAAGAAATCATTCACCAACTAAACAACAAACAAGGCAGAAGTCAAAGCCTAAAAAGAAGACTAAAAAGTCTAATAAGAAGATTGTGAAAAGAAAAAGATAACATGGATGGACATAATGATTCATTATCATTATTCACGACTCCACCAGTCAACAAAGGTGTTATTAATTCTCAAATTGTAGAATATCTTCCTATTTCGTTAATAGGAACAGGGGGGTTTGTTGAATTTAATGTTCTTGCACAAAATTTCATAGATTTAACTCGCTCTAAATTATATTTGAAGTGTAAAGTTGTAAGGGGAGATAATAATGATATCGCGGAAATTGAAAGCAAGGAAAAGTATGATGCAAATGGTGATGTTGTACCATCTAATTGTTTAATGGGTAGTTTATTTCAGAAAGTGGATCTCAGCATTCAACAACAAAACACAACAACAAATATTCCAGCACACATGCATGCTTACAAATACATGATAGACACATTGCTCTCAGGATCCAAAGGAGATGCTTCTATTTTATTTATTAAAGATGATAGTGCTACGATAAACGCCTGTAGTAATTTTAAAGCCGTAGCAGGAAATACAGACAACGTTAAAGGTAATACTGCATTAACAAAAAGAGCGAAGTTTATAACAAAAAGCCAGGAATTCGAACTTATTGGAGGCTTAGGTGTGGATTTTATGACACAAGAAAGATTGTTGCTACACAACGTTAATATAGGTGTGAAACTCTGGCAGACTAGACCTGAGTTTTCTCTTTTATCAGGAGAATCGGAAAAAAAATTTAACATTAAAATATTGGATGCCAAGTTGAAGTTGTGTCATGTTGTTTTGGATCCAGCAGTGAGTGTTGCTATTAGTGATGGGCTTAATTTAAAACCTATTCAGTATCCATTCGTTTCATCTAATATCAAAACTCATACAATAGCCAGTGGTGCTCAATCAGCTACAATAAATGACGTGTTTTCAAGTAAATGCCCCGATAAACTTTTTGTATGTCTCGTTAGTTCAGAGTCAATGAATGGTTCTTTCAGTCAAAATCCGTATTTCTTTCAACATTTTGATCTTTGTGAAATCGGTTTTTACATAAATAATTCATCGTTCCCTGGAAAACCACTACAATTAAAATTCGAGGATAGCGCATTTCAATCTCACTATATGGAAGCTTGGCAGAGATTATTAGAGATTAACCCTAATATTGATATAACTTTTGAAGAATTCCATAGAGGATATTCAATTTTCGCATTTGACTTAACGAATAAAGAGGGAAAAGATTTGATTCCCACAACTCGAATAGGCGAAACAAAACTTGAATTAAGATTTAGCAAAGCACTTCCAAAATCAATTACAGCAATACTATATGGAAAATTTAAATCAGTTCTAACAATTGATTCGGCAAGAAACGTCATAATACAATGAATTCCTTGGAGATTATAAACATTCTAAATTCTAATTGTGTTAAGTTTGGAGGTGTGTATGCCGCTAATAAACTTAGGTTAATTAAAACACCTTCCTTTAATATTTTGAACACAGATGAATTTGGAAAGGAAGGCAAACATTGGATAGCTATGTATATCAATACAGATACATGTGAGTTTTTTGATTCATTGGGACAAAATCCAAAGCATTATCATAAATACTGGCATGATTTTCTTATTGAAAAGACAGGAAAATATTACTACGACGAGCAATTACAACACCCCGATTCAGATTTATGCGGAAAGTATTGCATTTACTATATTATGATGCGAAGCAAAGGTGTAAGTTTTGAAAATGTTATTGAAATGTTGTATAGCATTGATATAGAAAAATTTATCAGAGATTTATGTCTTCCATGTTCAATCACTGGCGCGATACGAAAGTATCTGTAAATTGAACAGACTAGAATAATTCATTTTTGTTTAATTACTGACACGATATATTGAAATGTTGTATATATATATATATATATATATATATATATATATATATATATATATATATATATATATAAATTTATAAGAGATTTATGCGTTCCATGTTCAATCACTGGCGCGATACGAAAGTATCTGTAAATTGAACAGACTAGAATAATTCACTTTTGTTTAATTACTGACACGATATATTGAAATGTTGTATATATATATATATATATATATATATATATATATATATATATATATATATATAAATTTATAAGAGATTTATGCGTTCCATGTTCAATCACTGGCGCGATACGAAAGTATCTGTAAATTGAACACGCTATAGAATAATTAACTGTTGTTCAATCACTGGCACGATATGAAAATATCTGTAAATTGAACAGACTAGAACAATTATGACTAGAATTACAAATATTATGAAAGTTTCATATGCATATACATAATTTGATGTAAAAATGTATATGTATGTTTGTCAATACAAATAAAAACCAAAAAAAAAAAAAAGCCAAAAAAAAAACCACAACAAAAAAAACCCCCCAAAAAACCCAAAAAAAAGAAAAAAAACATGAACTAACCTTCTCCATGCGGAGTTAGGGGTCATAGAAAGGTCATAGTAACATCTGTAAAACGCGGAACCGAATGGTGAAAGGCAGACCAGGGAAAATTGCAGAATTGTATATAGATAGATAGATAGATACATTCACTGTATCTCATGACAATGAAGTATATGTTCTGGTGATGCACCCGATTGACGTTTATGTATGTATGTGGTTAACCTCGAATTACTTTGAAGTCTCTCAGAACCATGAAATCGTAAATTTGATGTCCAAATGCTGTGGTCAGCCACATACCAGTTTGGGGTAAAGACGTGAACTTATGAAAGCTTGCGTTGTACACAAGTGGTAATTCCATATCCTGCATTTTCATTCCGTTCCGCGTTTTACAGACGGATGTGTGGTAGTGGTGCTGGAGTTTAGCTGTTTATAATCAAATAAACGAAAAGCTAGGATTCATCCCAACCAATTAACCCACATTTCCCCATTGCTTAAGTCGACTTCAGCATTAGGAATTGTATCAAACTCCAACACAACTACTCCATGGTCATCCATGAATAAGTTGATATGTGGTTCCTCTCCCAAGTCGTCAACTAAATCCGTATCAAATGCATTTTCTATTTGTTCTGGCGGCTCCATGGTATACGCTGTTATTTCTTCAAAAGGTACTCCAAACCAATCCTTCCTGCAGTTAGGACATTTAGGACACATCCCTTCATTTAATGAATTCTCAATTAAATTCACTATACAAGGAAAATGCATGCATCCAGAACAACAGGGCAGTGGAGCCGAAGTTTCCTCCAAGCAAATTAAACATGGTCTTAATTCACTGAACATGTTTCTTATTGAACGATCAACGCAAAACTAACAGTTGACTTTACAAAGTCTATAGCCAGCAAAAACACCTGGAGTGCAGTTCAATGGAATAGAAAAGTTTCATTGTAATTTGACATGATTAATATCCACTTAAGCAAGGGTGCCGTTGGTTTATAGGGGCTTAACTAATCGATATGCGCTGCTTCAAGGTGGCATAGTACCCCTTTGTATATACGGGGTTTACAATTTCAATGTAATGGGGTTTTTTGGAGACAGGGTCAAGTGGGTCAAAAGAACTCAATGAATGGGTAAATAGGGTCATAGGTCACGTGATCGTAATTAACCAATGAGAAGTATTCTCCTTATACAAGGATTCATCACTTTCTAGAAAGATTCATCACTCTCTTAGACATATTGAGAAAGATGGCCGCTTCAGTGATTTTGCTGTGTTTTGTTTTAATGCCCACGATATTCGGATACTTGATCTGCGGTATCGAAAACCAATGCAAATGCGGAACCACCTATGTAACCTGCAAGGGATCTATTGCAGGAGTACCTGCAGAAGCTAGAAATGGGAAAGTTTTGCTCATATCGAACTTTGATCTTTCCTTGAGGCTGGTGGACATTGTGAATGATTTGGATGGCTACCGCTATATTGAAATTTACGGCACTGATGTTTGCAAAAGAAAAGATCTGCAAGCCCTAGTCAGTTTGAGGGATTGCCCTTCGAAGATCAAGGAAAAACGTCTCAAACACAGAGAATCCACGGAAAACGACAAGCATCAAGATAAAGAAGATCCCGAATTACATAAGGACATAAGGAAAGGCATCATAAAATACTTCGTTGGCGTGACGATGACATCATTAGCTGTAGGTACAATGACCTGCATTACTCTTTCATGTATAATGATAGGTTTATTCAAAACTTATCAAAGAATAAACAATTTGCATATGCATTCAGAAAAACCACCTTGTATTATTAAATGGACTCTCTTTAACTTGAGAATTGTTTACTGGTTGCTGCGTCTCCTCTGCTGTTGCAAGGAATGTCAAAACCTAGAAACTCCTACTTTGGAAGGTCAACTATTCATTATTGTTTTCAGCATGATGTCTGTGTAAGTGTATGTATGCGTTTGTATTTTATCTTAATCGGAGTGATATATTGATATAACGCGCTATGTATTGATGATATTGCCACGCATCGCTTTATCGCTTAATTCTTGGAGGAATTAGAGCTTAATTTAAATCGTGTTAAGATAATTATCAATTATCTTAATTAGATCGCTATATTGCTATTACACGCTATTTTATGTATTAATTACATTGTTGCGTCTTAGTTTAATGCTTAATTGAAATTATGATAAAATAATTATCAATTATCTTAATCAGAGTGCTATATTGCTATAACACGCTATTTTATGTGTTAATAACATTGCTGTGCATCAGTTTAACGCTTAATTGAAAACATGATCAGATAATTATCAATAACATTTTTCACGCTCAATTGATTGTGAATGGATATTATCATATAAGTATATACCCACTAGAATACATTTAACACAAAAACAATTCATTTTCAATCGCTTTTCCTTGCTTTGATTTTGTATTGCTATCATGTGACAACCTTGATGACCTTAACCCGCATGATGTCCAGTCATCATTGTATTTCGTTTTAGGATATGCTTTTGTGAAATTACTCAGCAAAATTAGCTATTATTTATAAAACGAGGGTTTTGCTTCAATGTATGAGCATGGTGTGAGTGGTATGCCTAGGGGTTGAAAGTGAAGTATCGAAGTACTTAACGTTTTTATTGCTTGCAGCTGTCCTTAGATATTTAACCTCTGCATTCTAGCATCAGATCAGTTTCTGCTTAATTCTTTTTATGTGTTGCTTAATGTCTTTGAGCATTTGAAGTGTGCTATTCTAGAAATCAACCAGGAACTTCACCTAAAAATATTCAATATATGTTGTATTATGATTGTAATAGGGAGTGTATTTAAGAACGTAATTGAATTACTAAAATAAATATAATCATATATAAAAAGAATATTTATATCAATGTGTTATTCCAAGACTTATATTTCTCACTCAAACAATAAGTATCAAAGTAGAAATTCAAATATTATCAAAAGTAAAATCTTTTTTCTCCGTAAAGTTTATGATATAATTAATTATATAATGATAGATTCTTGTTTAATAGTATTGTTATTATTTTTTTAGTGCATCCTACTCAAACTGATCGCAGCGTTGAGGGGTTTGTTGGGACGACGTTTATTTAATAGAACAGTCAGAGAAGCATTGGTTTTGGCGGAACGAGAAGAAAATAACCAGGAAATGCAAGAAGAAATACAACAACAACATCAACCACCAAGAAGAATGAGAAGAGCCAGAGATAATGGCCTGGATATCGACAACATACTGAACAATAGACTGAGGAGGAGGGAGTGAAGACTTTTTTTTCTTTTTTTTGTGTGTGTGTGTGTGTGTGTGTGTGTGTGTGTTGTTGGAATGAACGAATTGTAATTTTAACTTGTAACTGTTAGATTCTTTATGTACATAGTCAGATTGTTCCTCTTGTATATATTTGTATATAGTTTTGCTGTGTGGAAGTTTTTTTTTTGTGAGAATGATTTTTTTTTTTTTTTTTTTTGACTTAGTAACCCTGTTTTTTTTTATAATTGTATGAACTTGTGACTGTCAGGACCTTTATAGACTAAAGGTGCAGATCACTCATGTTGTAAATATTTGTATATATTATTGATGTGTAAAATTTTTTTTTGAGTTATTGTTATATCGATGCATTAGTAGTGTTTTTGAGTACTTGTTTTTTATAATTGTATGAACTTGTGACTGTCAGGACCTTTATAGATTAAAGGTGCAGATCACTCATGTTGTAAATATTTGTATATATTATTGATGTGTAAAAATTTTTTTGAGTTATTGTTATATTGATGCATTAGTAGTATTTTTTTGTTAATGATTGTATTGGACTTGTTGTTATTGTTATGTGCTGTGCAAATGAAGTGTGAAGTGTGTGTGTGTGAGTTATTGTTTAACGCCTCATCAGCACCTGAGTGGGCTATGTAGAGGCTCTCTAGGTTAAGATTGATTAACTATATTTGGTAGTAGAAACCAGAAGCATATAAAAAATCAATAATTGTCTGGGTTGGATATCTGGTAAAGAGATGTTGTAAGGTATTAGCTTGAAACAAAGGTCTTCTAAAGCGTTGTAAGTGGCTGCAATCTAATAAAATATGTTTGATTGTTAGGGGGCACCGACAACTCTGGCATACCGGTGCCGGTTCATTGACTAAAAGGTGTAAATGTGTAAGTCTTGAATGTCCTATGAGGCATCTGTGATATATTCCTTGATCTTTGCGAGTATTGAACCTACTCGGTATTTTATTTTGAATGCAAGGTAAGATTGAATGCAACTTGTTGTTATTACATTCATTCCATTGTCTTTGCCAGCAAGACATGATAAAAGATTTTATAGTCATTTTAAAATCAGTGTATGGAATGGTAAAATCAGTTATCTCTTTTGTAAGAGCCCTTTTTGCTGCCAGGTCTGCTTTTTCATTCCCTTCAATGCCAGCGTGTCCAGGAATCCAGCAGAATACTATGTCTTTGTATTCGTGAAGATAGAAATACTTAATCAGAACATCTAAGATCCCAGGGTTATCAAGTTGTTTATTTTGGATTGCTTGAAGAGCAGATTTGGAATCAGAACAGATAACATAAAGATCTGATTCTGAGTCCTCGATGTTCTTTAAGGCAAGGTAAATAGCTGTTAATTCTGCAGTGTATATTGAGCAGTGGTCTGGAAGACGACATTCAGCTATAACGGTTTTATAAGAAGTGACAGCACAGCCTACTCGTCTTTCCATTTTTGAGCCATCTGTGTATAGAAATTTGTACGATTCGTATTTAAACCTTATACTATAAAATAGGTTTTGATAGTCTACCGGATTGGTTTCGCTTTTCTTAAGCTCTGCCAAATCCAGTATAACTTTCGGGACTGGGAGAATCCATGGCGGAATGGGTGGTACTTCCGTCTCGGCAATGATTGTAGTATCAATTTTTGCAGCCTCAAGATAGAATTTCATGCGTAATCCCAGTGGTCGAATGGCGTTTGAACGAGATTCATAATGATGCATGTATTTTGGATGAAATATTACATCATATGTTGGATTTGTTGGAGTTGAAGCTACCTTTAGTATGTATTGCATGGATAACTTGATACGACGAAGGGAAAGTGGAGGTTCCCCTGCCAGTACATATAAGCTCTCTACAGGAGATGTACGAAAAGCTCTTAAGCTTAGTCGCAACCCTTGATGATGTACAGAATTCAGGCATTTTAGATAAGATGGTCTGGCGGAGCCATATACCACAGAACCATAATCAAGTCGAGAACGAGTAATTGCTCGATAGAGACGAAGGAGGACCGTTGTGTCCCCACCCCAATTATATTTGCTCACTACTTTAAGGAGGTTCATTGATTTCAGGCACTTTGCTTTCAGTGCTTTGATATGCGGAATGAAAGACAATTTGGAGTCAAAGAGTACACCCAAAAATTTTGTTTCATTCACCACTTTTATTTGACAGTTGTCAATTATTAGTGATGGATCTGGATGGTTTGATCGTAAGTAATAGAAAGGCAGACAAACTGTCTTCTGTTTAGAGAACTTGAAGCCATTTTCGAGTGACCATTTGTGAATCCTATTCAAATTTAATTGCAGTTGTCGTTCTATGGTTGGCATATATCTGGAACGATATGCAATGAGGAAATCGTCAACATATAGGGACGACATGAGATTTTCTGAGATGGAATTTACTATACTGTTGATTTTGACGTTAAAGAGGGTGGGCGAGAGAATACTACCCTGAGGGACTCCATTCTCCTGAGAGTAGGGGCTTGACATCGTTGATCCCACTCGGACCTTAAAGAAGCGATCCTGTAGGAAGGATCCGATGAAAACTGGAAGGCGACCTCGAAGCCCTAAGTCGTGGAGATCTTTCATTATTCCATATTTCCATGTAGTGTCATAAGCTTTTTCTAGGTCAAAGAATATGGCTACTACGTGTTCTCTGTTAATGAAAGCATCTCTAACATAAGTTTCCAGTCTGACTAAATGATCTAATGTGCTCCTGTGACGGCGAAATCCAGATTGGAACTCTGTAATAAGCTGGTTCGACTCCAGGAACCAAACCAGTCTATCAGTAACAATTCGCTCCATTGTCTTACATAGACAACTGGTTAAGGCTATTGGTCGATAATTCATAGGATCACTATGATCCTTCCCCGGCTTGGGAATTGGGATGACCGTGGCTTGTTTCCACAGGGATGGAAGACATCCCTTCTCCCAAATTTGATTAAAGATATACAGTAATGTTTTTAAAGAGGATTGAGGTAGGTGTTTTAAGATTTGATAATGTATATTATCAGGGCCTGTTGCAGAGTCAGTCGCTTTTAAGATGACCTTCTGAAGTTCTTCTAAGGTGATGTAGGAGTTATAATCTTCGCTGTTATCAGACTGTATATTTAGGGTTAATCTCTCAGCTTGAGCCTTATAACATTGAAATTCTCTCGTATAGTTCTCCGATGAGGAGTTGTATGCAAACTGTTCTCCTAACCCGTTTGATATTTGTTCTGGTGAGGAGAGATGTTCTCCATTCACTTCTAGAATGCTTACATGCGAAGCTAGGTTCTTTCCTTCAATCTTCTTAATCATTTTCCAGACTTTATTGCTAGGAGTTCTTTCAGTGAGTCTGGAGACATAGTCTCTCCAGCAACTACGTTTTTTTTGCCTGACAATTCTACGCGCTTTGGCTTTCAGGCACTTAAAATTATTCAGATTGTTGATGGTCGGCTGTGATTTAAAAATTCTGAGGGCTTTCTTACGGTTTTTAATAGCTTCTCTTACTTCGTCATCAAACCAAGGTCTTGCACTACGTTTAGAATTATTTTTTGTCATCGGTATTGTTTTATTGGCTATATCAGTAATATCATCAGTAAAATCTTCAACGAGATTATTACAATTCCTATAATGAGACATAGTTATTGTTTCTAAGCAGTGCTTTTCGAAGGAGGTCCAATCCGCTTTATGCAACTTCCATCGGAGTTGACCCACTTCTCTTGTACCTTCTACGTTTTGTAGGACAATAGGAAAGTGATCACTGCCGTGAGTGTCCTCTAATACTCTCCATTCAAATTCCAGAAATAACGCTGGATCACATATACTAAGGTCTATCGCTGAAAATGTTCCATGACCTGGGTGAAGATATGTAGGTGAACCATCATTGAACAAGCAAAGGGTGTGGTCATTGAGAAAATCTTCAATGGTTTTTCCTTTGTTGTTGTGGGAAGTGCTTCCCCACAATTGGTTATGGCTGTTAAAATCTCCTAGGATAAGACGCGGTTCAGGCAGTTGATTGTAAAGGTTATGCAAATCACTGGCTGTAAGGTGTAAGGGTGGAGGAATATATAAGGAACATATGGTGAATGTTTTATTCAGGTTCAGACGAACTGCTGTTGCCTGAAGGTTAGTGTTAAGAGCAATATGGGTATGAATGATGCCATTTTTAACTAAAATTGATGAGCCACCAGTGGCTCTATCGTGGGCAATATTGCCATATGTATTATACATATGATAGTTTCTCAGTTTAAAACTATTTGGAGGTTTCAGAAATGTTTCCTGTAGACAGAAAACACTAGGGTTTAAGTCTTGGACCATGCAACCTATTTCATCGAAGTTGGCTCTGAAACCTCGACAGTTCCACTGAATGATACTGTCCATGAATTAGTTAAAAGAGTTTAATATTATCATAGTAAAATCTGTAGTGCATGGTATGAATTTGTATGAATATTCACTTTTTCTTCAAAGTCGCTGCCTCTTTTGGTGTTAAGATCTTTTTGAGGGCCCCACCATGCTTAGATGGTGGTGTTATGAAGCTCAATGCACTAGATTTTTCTAGTGTTTTTCTGATGAGGGGGGGTCTTTTGGGAATAATTGATCTTTTATCAATTGCCCCCTCCCGTTGAGGCCTAGGGATGGTGGTAGTCCCTGCCTCCTCTTCCATCGGCTGGTGTATCTCTTCCGACTCAACGCCGGAAGGTGCACCCTGTGAGGGTACACTAAGTTGTGACGCACTAACCGATGGAGCTACAAGATGTCCTTTTCCGACATCTATAGCATGCTGCTTTATTCTTGCGAGGTGATCGTCTGCCTGTGAAGTCTTAGATTCTGGTTTATGTTTCTGCAAGCTTTGCCCTGCCTTGGAATAATTATAATTAGGATCTAGGTCAATCCTTCGCCTGGGCGATGATCTGGGTGAAGGAGATCTAGGTCCAGCCATCTGAGACAGGACTGAGGCATAACTTGCCCCAGCAGCCTGTTCAGCTATACGGCGTGCTTGGGGAAAGGAGATATCCTTGGTGGTCTTTAACTTCAGGATCTCTTTCTCTAGCTGCCATTTGGGACAGCCACGGTGATAGGCTGGCCCATCACCTCCACAATTAACACAATATGACTGTTTCTGACATGGTGAGTCACGGGAATGAACGTGTTCCCGTGACCCACAATTGGCGCAGGTTGCTTTGGCGCGGCAGGAGCCGCTAAAATGGCCAAATCGCTGGCAATTATAACATCGTTTTGGGTTCGGGATGTAGGGACGTACCCTACACCACTCGAACCCTATGCTGACCCTATCAGGCAACACTGTGCCATCAAAGGTCAGAGTCAGTAGCTGTCGTGAATATCTGGGGGGCTGGCGGTGAATGTGGATGACATTGTAGTCATTCAGCCAGTCCCTCAGTTCGTCATCGGAGCAGAGACTGCTCTCATGAGATGTCACAACCCCCTTGCAAGAGTTGAAGAACCGATGGGGCTCCACCTTTACAGGGGTACCCGCAAAGGCCCTCAGCTCCAGCAATTTTAACGATTGGTCCTTGTGGGCAACCTGCACCAGCAAGGATGAACTCCTGAGCCTTCTCGTATTTTCAACGAAACCAATACTTTCTTTCAACGTTCGACAAATTGTTATGGCTGAGAGACGGGAAAACCCATCGTCACTGCCAGTAACAACAAGAAACTTAGGCCATGGCGTAGATATAACATCATAAGTTGTACTTGGATTGGCATCATCTGTAGATGAGCGGAAACTTTTACTTTGTCTGGAACCAGTAGCCAATTTTTCGACCTCAGCCTGGTTTACCGCTGAGGGACGCGCACCTTGTTCACCCGGGGGACGTGCGAGCCGGTCTGAAATTGTCGATTCGGACATATTCATTTTTGTTTCCCCTGTTTGGTAGGGGACACACCCTCCTGTAAAGCTGGAGCAGCTTGTGCAATGCGCACGGTCCTGTTTTAGCCACTGGGGATAGAGGACTTCACCCCAAGTGTTTCCACCCTCGCCGCGTGGAGGCCCAGGACCTTCGAGGGCAAATGAAGTGTGAACGTTGCATAGTATTATATATTTTAGTACTTAATTATGTTACGTTATGTTACTTGATAGTTACTCTATATTCGTATAGTATGAAATATAATAAAAAAGTTTATCGTTTTATAACTTTTATGTTTTTTGTTATATTATTGAAAAGTATTGTAGAACTCAGTTATGAAGGGAGTTATTGAAACTCCCTTCACATCCACCCAGACCACGAGGAGGTGTCTACAAGCCTGGGCATAATTTTGAATTATTATTATTATTATTATTATTTTTTATTTTTTTTAATGTTTTTTTTTAACGCAATTCGATACGAACGATGCGAATGAAATGCATGAAAATAATGAATATTTACAGGATGAGAACACGGCAGGGATTAAGACCTTCAAACCATGTTGATGATATAATGAAATGGAAGCTTGTTAAAGCTATAAACTTGGCGGAGTTTCAGATCCTTAAACCAAGTTGTTATGTATTTCATATCGAATTGCAATGATCTACAATTTGTTGAGAAAATTTGTTGAGTGATTCCATGTCACTGACTACACTTAATGACAAATTAATACATTGAATTAATTTAGTCCATTCTTCTAGAGAAAACTGGATTTTATCATATCCAAAAAGAATGAAAGTTTTTTTGTTTTTCCTGAGAATTTCTATAATGAAGTTATCTCTAAAAGGAAATACGCAACTATCAAAATAATTAGCTATATCTAATTGTTTTTGGGTCATATTGATAATTGTGAAAATGAGTTTTCAAAGGATATCAGTGAAGCGGCTAGATCCTCTCTGTTTGCATACTTTAGTGCTCGTATGAGTGATTGAAAAGCTCTTGGGCCTCTCCTCTGGAGTAGAATTAAAAGATGATATGATCTTTGGGTTGGTTGAAATTCCAATATTTCACATAACATATTATTACTTATAACACCATCTTGATATAAATACGAGGAAACTTTGTCGCATGGAAGTTCTTCAACTAAAGAAACAAAGTTTCTTCTTATACTCTCTCTCTCAGACTTCAACATGTTCAAATGAATGCAATAGCGCATGTCAATGCTATTTCAAGCAATTATGTCTTCATTTAACATTTGCTCCCGTCGTGTCGCCACTGCACAGCCTAATTGAGAATACTAAGTGTCACTAAGCGCGCTTGAAGTCCCCGAGGGTCAATAAGTGTACTTGAGGGCACGGCACAGTGGCACGTGTCTGGACCACCCAGACGCGTGCCAGTCAAGTGTGCCTGAGTTCAGGGAGGGGGGGGGGGGTTCCTCCACCCCTCTCAAGGACATGACCCCCCTCCATCCCCCTCCACCCCCCCCCCCCCCCTCAAGTAGTGGATATCATATCGCACGCATTAGGATGGCACCTGCATGAATTAAATCGTGTAATTGATATCTTTATATCTCATTGTTTGATTTCACCCTTTTATGTGCAAAATTTTGATTTTATTGGTTGTAAAACTATATCAAGTGGTTTAGTTGAAACACCATCAGCCAAAACGCGTCTCTTAATATAGTAATATGTGAATCCATATCTCTCTTGTTGATATGTGTAAATAGAGTTGTTCTTAGTAATAAAGCCAAAATTTGTAGAGCTTTGAGAATGATGAGTTAATAGAACTTTTTTAAATGTACCAAACGGATCTTTGACACGTTTTTTAGAAATCCCCTTTGAACTAAATTTATGTCTTTCTCCGTCGCGCACTATATACGTTTTACTGCATAAACCATAAAAGCAATCACCACTGTACTCCAATTTAAACAAACCAGGAGTGCGACTATCATATTTGGTATGATTTGAGCAGCAGTTTCTTGGTAACCAATGTATATCATTATCTGCCTTAACTTCATTCGGAGAGCAAAACCCGTTTAATCCATGAAGGAATCTGGATTTGTATTCTGGTTTGACTATTTCATCTAACGATTCCCCTGATATAGACAAGTAACAACTATCGGTATCCATTTGAAGAATTTCAAAATCATCACGTGAAATGTATTTATCTAAAAAATCATAATAAAATTCCAAAACACGTAATTTTGCGTATTGAAGAATAAAGTATCCTATTTGTATTGGTAAATCGAGGTTTATACGTTTCTTCATCATTTGTATTTCAAAATATTCAAAGTTCGGACATAATTGAATCATGGATTTGAATCTGTTATCATTTGCTTTGATGCAAGCGGTTCTTTCACTATCTAAATACTCGATTTGCGTGTGATTTAGTTTGTTCATAATTGTTGATCCGTAAGCAGTTTCCAATTAGTTTGTTGAGATCTGCAATTATAGATAGGTCTTTATCTTTATCTCCTGTGCGTCTTGCATTACTTACTTCATCAACAAATTTTTGAAAACACTTCATTCTGTTATATTCCACTACTTGATAAACTTTGGTTACTTCCAAACCGTGTTCAAGATACCACTTTAATAAAGGAGTTGCAAACATGATCTTTCTAGCTTTCATCCCACCGATTAATAATTTTCTCGGGGTTGTACTCATTCCAAAACGTCTAGCGTGATTTTGCATATGTTCTCCTATGTCCTCGAATTTTACTTCGCTTGTACAAAAAATTGGGGACATTTCCGAGAAGTATTCCTCTGGAGAAATATCTTTCTTGAAATCTTCGCTCCATTCTTTTGGGATGCTGATATCGACTTCTACAATACTAAAAAGGGAATTATCTTTAACTCCTTGTATGATCTCTTCCTCGCTGAGACTTTTCTTGTTTTTTTTGAAAAAATTGAATGTTCTTTCTTCAATGAATTTTCTAAGTTCGTCAGAGTCTTTTATCATCTGTAAAAATTGACATTCCCATATCTCTTCAACATTATAACCCAATTTTCTGTAATAATTATTTCTTTGCAATCTCCTTTTATTTCCAGCAGGAGCTTTATCTTTCCAAACTTGAGACTTCATGTTATTAGTCAATGGACAGTTATCTGTGTGGAAATGGTAATAGCATCCGTCATATTGGAAAATAGAATTTGTTTCTGGAGAGTAACCGTCCGCTAAGAAGCGTCCATCTCTTTTCTCTTTCCCTTCATTTCTCTTGTGGAATATTTTAATATTTCTTTTCTGACTTATATAATCCATCCAGTGAAACATGTTATCGTATTTATCTCTCAAATCAGGTTTAAATTGCGATTCTCTATCTCTTTTAACAAACGATCCAACAGGAAACTCTTGATCGAATGCCCATAAATAGAGGGCATTTGCATCATAGCCCACTATCTTCTTACAAAGTTTTGTTTTATTCCTAATTTTACTAATATCACGCTCAGAATATCTAGAAAACACGATGGAAGGCCCTCCAACTAAATTAGATAGCAGTGAGAAGTAAATTTCGGAGCTATTTTTGTCAAACAAAGAAAAGTATGCACCTTCATCCCTAGCGCTCTTAAAAACAAGTTGTCTAGCAATACCTGGCACAGAAATAGTTGATTTAAAAATATCGATGTTTTTATCTTGGTAGAATTTTTGTAATTTTACTACAGCTTTTACAAATGGTGTTACATCTAGATTATTGTACCACACAAGAAAATCTTTAAAACATTTCATATCGTTTTCATACCATATTTTCTTGAGGTTATCATATTCTTCTTGAGAATCAAGTACATTGCAACCTAAAAGAGTGGAATAGAAGGCTTCAAAGGGAGGGAGAGAAGTATGACTAAGTTTATCCACGCCATCAAAAAATTCATATGGAAAATATCCTTTTTGTTCTTGTATTTTAAACGCTTTAAGAAAAGATGAATAACTACTTCCTGGAGCTAGATAATTCAAAACATCTAAAAACTTAAAATTTTCATTTGCTAAACAACTATACGAATTATTTTTCTTTACAACAAAAACATTTTGTGATTCGTGTAAGTCAAGGTGTTTAGCAATGCTGCTTTTGATTAAATTCAAGTCGTATTTAGAAGAATTAAAGACAGGGATTTGCGAACAATAAACTTCAAATTTATTGATAATTGATTGAATTTTTTTTCGCATTATAGAAGTGAATGACTCCTCCTTTTCTACATCTTTTATTCCATTGTTCCATTGATTGAGAAGACAATCTAATCTCTCTATAACATAAGAACACTTTTCCTATGTTAACGCTTGCGCATGCGATTGAATGCATGTCATATATTCTATCATGTCTGCAACAAGTTTTTCTTTATCATCGCAAACAATGCAGTGAGCATTAAGAAATCCTTCTACATTTGAACAAATCGATACAGAAATAAGGATATATTGAGCTGTAGTAATAGTTTTATCAGTGTTTCCATTGTTGCCCTCAATTTTCTGTAAATACGCTTCAAAGTCAAAAACTATGAAATGATCATAAAACCGATGATTTTCTTCTACTGTTATGCCATATTCTTCTAATTCTTCGAATATTGAACTTTTTGCGTTATAAAACCCTCCTGTGAATTTGTAACCAGTTGATTTATTACATGTCTTTATATGTCGTATGCAGTTATATCTCTTTGTGAATAATTTATGACACGACGGGCATTCGTATTTTTTTTAATATTGCTCCATGTTTGATATGTATGAAAGATGTTTATTGCATAAGTTTACATTCATTGTATCACTATATCTGAGAGTTGATTTAAAAACGGGTATAGCGATGCTGTTTTCATTTAGAGAAAAAATGTTAATATTTATTTCAAAACATTTTTCAAAATCTGGTATGTGCTTGAGATCTATGCCCTTATAATGATGTTCACCAGAATATTTTACAAATTTTTCATAATATTCTTCAACAATAGCCTCGAAATCTGCGTGTGATTTGTATGTATTGACACCATGATAATGATACGCAAGATATCTGAATAAACATAGATTATCTCCATAGATAATATTTTTATGGAAATTTTGTTCTAACGAAATTATTGATCGTGACTATTTTATATAATTTGGTAATGTTCCTTGACCAAGGAGGAATCCTGTGGACGCAACATAATATCGAACATTAGTTACCATAACAAATTTCCAAGCGGAATTTGGACGTGAAGTTATAACGTATTTTGATATATCGAGAGAAAGTAAGCGCTCCTTTAATCTTTTTAAATGTTTCTTTTTAGAAATATGTAGTGGTCTTTCGAAAAGAGGCGAGTTGCTGTAAGCCTTGTAGTATCTGTAATCTTCAGTTTGTATGTTCTGAAGGAGTCCGAACGACATGTTTATTTTAAAAGATTGCGATTGATCATTGTAAATTTGTTCCGCATGATTCATTAAATCATCAATGATAATGTCATTCGCTATTGCCCAGTTATAAAATGATTGCGGCTGACCAAGTTCGTGTTTGTCATGTATAAAGGATAAATATTTATCATAAAATGCTTTGATTTCAGGATTTTCAATTTCAACTTGAACTTTTTCTCCTGTACCTCGTTGCAAATGAGCTTCTCGAATGTGTAAATTCAATTCGTGTCTATTGGAACAAACTGCATTACATCTGCTACACACAACATGAGAAGCTTTTTTTTTATTTTTACATATATGTTTTCCAAACGCTTTGTGCGTTTTGAACGATTTGTTGCATAGCTGGCACATAAACTGAAGTATACATTCGTGTTTTGCTTTGTCTGCAGCTTTGACAAACACTTCCTGACATTTTTGACATTTTAATTTACAAGGATGACAATCAAGAGCTAGCTGGTTAGTGTAGCGTTTTTTACATGACAAACATCTGAACTGACCTTCGCACATTGACTTGTGATTGTGTAAAGCTCTTTTGCTATTGAAATTACGTTTACAAGTAGAGCATTCAATTGCACTAGTAGCACAACAATGCCTATCTAGCTTTATTTGACTTATAAAAGTCTTAGAACATTTTTCACATGGAAAACATTTGAGTGCATGCTGTATTTCCTTTTTCTTTGTATTGAATTGTTTTTTGCATTTTTCACAAGAATTTATTTCAGGGTTTTGCTTGCGTTTGGAATATGAACATTTTTGTTCGTGTATCTTTTTTCCTTGTTTGGATTTCAATTTTTTCTTGCATATCTTGCATGCAAAGGATGTTTGATCTGTGCACCTATGTCTTGCGAAAGCTTGTGAATTGATAAAATGTTTCTTACATTGGATACATGTCATTCCACCATCGCATGATTTTTGATGATTATCTCTCACATCCTTTCTTTTAAAGTGTTTTCCGCATGAAGAACAATCGATCGATTTGTTGAGAATAACTTTGGATGAGTTCATTGGGGTAGATTTTCGTTTTGTTTCACATTTGTGTTTTATTCCTATAAGGAATGTTTTGAAGCAATGAGAGCAACAAGTCAAACCCTGACAGTTGCTTTCATGGATTTCTCGATATCTCTTTCTGTAGAAATGTTTGGCACATTTCGAACATTGAAGTTGAGATGTTAATTCCGATATTCTTTTGGATACACAACTATTTTCTGAGAGATTATTTCTGGTAGCAAACTGTAGAAGTTCGTGTAGATCAGAAAAATTTTCTAGCATTTCTTGAAACATTTGTTCTGCTTCGCTATCATAGTTCGATGTTAGCTCAGATATTCTCTTTGCTACATTTACGTTTTCTGAGAGATTATTTCTGATAGCAAATTGTTGTACTTCATTTGGATCAGAAAAGTTTTCTAACATTTCTTGAAGCATGTTTTCCGCTTCTCTATCATAGCCATGCGGACTGCAACCAGCATCGATGCGTTTACTTGAGGATTCCATTGCAAACTGAATAATAATTACAAGGTATCACCCCTTTTTACACCCCTTCCTTCTGCCTGGGGTTTCACCACGATCACATTTCAACCTATTGTCGTATAGAGTTTCATTTCTAACAGATTATCTGTTTTGATTGATTATCAATTCACCCCAATTCACCCCAAAAGCAATTAGCGAATGTTCGCATTTTCGCCACCCACCGCGAATAATTATTTTTCAAAAGCAGCAGTATTAGAGTGAACACATGATACTACTCACAACACACGAACTGTAAAATACTGTATATCAGTTTCATAAACCTTGCTTTAACCAAAGAAACCCTAAGATAAATGAGATAATGGAATTGTCGATGCCAGCCGCCTTCTGCCTCTCAATCACAGATATTTGATAAACACTGGGATTAAAGTAGACAACCAGAGTAATAAAAATACAATGCACCATTTTTGGATGCAACTGTGTCCTTACTCTTGTCGATTATCAACTTCTAAGACCTCATCATTATAGCCAATAAATGTTCAAAATGTATCACTGATGTACTGTACATGTAAATGGCTCAATCCCCAATTGACGAATGCACAAGTGTGATGCGGTAATACGTTATAGGTACTGCTTTAATGCTTTAAAGCAGCAGGGGAGTAGCCAGAAATAAGCTGGAAATGGGTTAAATGGGGGAGGGTTTGATTTTTATCAATATTTGTATTACTACTTCAGGCAAATTGGGACGGTAGTGGTTTCTGACCCCCAATTCCCTACTTTAAATATTGCTTACGCCCTGATAAACAACTGGTAACGTAAAACTACAGACCCACAACCAATAAACCATGTGTGTGTGTAGGACAGTACAGCACATCAATAACACCGTGGTGTACACTTATCCATTGCCAATGTGCACTTTTTTTAACACTACCATACTTTACGTGTATTTACAATCCACCAGTTTTGCTTATACGCTACTATGTCACAAAAAGTAGCTTGCTTGACAAGTCATAGGTGGGTGGGTGGGTGATTAGGGCTTTACGTCCTGTATTTCTGCACCTGATGGGCTAATTAGGACAGGCAGGGACCTGACAGGTCATAGGCACTGCACAATCTTGTACTTTTCGGAATCCTCAGAAGTAGCTCTATCGAGCTAAGGGGGATGCCATTTTTTCCCTTGGCAACATAGCTTGAAATATGTTGCCATAGCAATGAACCAAGGTTTTCAGGAAATTTTAGTTTTCTTTAAATTTCTTTACCACTAGCACTGACAGACTCCATCCAAGTTACATAATTAAATATTTTAACGACACGCTTTATGTTGGTTATGTGACCTTTAAGGTCAAAGATCATTGTCATAGTGAGAATTGGGGTTAAAAATGTCCAAATTTGGCCCTTTTTCATAAAAAAATATTTTTTAGATTCATTATGCGTATCACTTAATACCTGTTTCCATGCAAACAGTTATTCATCAGTAACTTGACATAGTCCAAATTTTTTCTGGATTTTTAGGTTGTATTGGTATTCATGGCAACCTTGTAATTTTTATTATGACCTACTTGAAGGTCACCCGATTAAAATATTTCTGCAAGGTCAAAGGTCAAGATCATGATAAAAGTGAGGCTAAAGGCAAAAATCTGGTCAATTTTTGCAGTAAAAGAAGACATTAAATCCTACCTAATGCTACATTGATTGGCAGTTTTCAAATTGACATTGGTTCATGAGAAATGTAATGTAGTCCTAGCTTGTTTTACAAATATATTTTGAATTGGTAACCATGGCAACCAGGCTAGACTCGTCACAAACAAATCAAGATGAATGACAATGTTCTCAATTTTGAGAGATTTTGATGATAAGTAGTTTTTACAGGGCCAGCATGGTCTTAAACTTTGTAATATATTTGTTTTTTATATCAGGGAATATTTCAATCATGTGACCATCAGTCAAAGGTCAAGGTCATGGTGACAACTAAGGTCATTTTGTGCCCTACAGCAGTGAATATAATCTAATACTGCTCCACATATATAATTTGAACTGGGATCCATGGCAACCAGACTGAATTCATCATAAACAAAACTAAAGAAAATTACGATGTTCTCACTTTTGCAGCCTGTTATGCAATTTCACAAGGCCAATATAGCTGTAAGCTTTCATATTTCTGTATTTGGTGTATACATGGGATTATTTTAGTCATGTGCCGGTGGGGTCGAAGGTCTAGGTCATGGTAAAAACTGAGGTCAATGACTTTAAATCAGACTATTTTCAATATGGAAGTGAATATAATCTCATTTTATTCTGGACTTGTAATTTATGTAGAGATTTTAACATGAGCAATGCTCTCATAATATACCATGGGTATATAATGTCAAGTGGTATCCATGGCAACTAGGCTGGTTTCCTCACTAAGAAAATTACCTGCTTGTTGATAGCTATGCATATTTGCAGGGCCAGTATACAGTGGGTTGTAAAGCCCCACACTTTCCAAGAATCTGCATAACTACAATTTTGCACTGAGCATAGATAACAAATGCATTCATCACTTTTTTTTTAAAGTGACCAGTGTGTTGCAAATATAAAAAAAACTTTGCTGCTATTGAGTCATATTACATTACTATTGCACATAAGCTGGCTTTCCAAGAAAAACATCAAAATTCAGCTTTTGTGAAAGAAGTTTTTAATACTTTCTTGGAAATTTTGTGAAAAGAAGTTTTTTATACTTTCTTGGAAATTTTGTGAAAAGAAGTTTTTAATACTTTCTTGGAAATTTTGTGAAAAGAAGTTTTTTATACTTTCTTGGAAATTTTGTGAAAAGAAGTTTTTAATACTTTCTTGGAAATTTTGTGAAAAGAAGTTTTTAATACTTTCTTGAAAATTTTAATCTTTTTCTGCACAGTCAAATATTCTGCTTTCAGCCGCAACCAAAGGCATTTATCATGCAAATGAATGGAGGTCTGAAAAAAGTTGATTTCCTTAATGCTTGTACTACAGGATTATTTTGTTGAATGGGTTTCGCAGCACACAAGTGATATTTTGCCGCCTGTTATGCATTTCTACAGGACCGGCATAGGTCTAAGCTTTCACATTTCTGTATTAGGAATATACACACGTGCACGGGAATATTTCAGTCATGTGATTAGGGGGTCAAGGGTCTAGGTAATGGTAAAAACTAAAGGGGGTTTCACACATAGCCGGATCAGACGCCGGAGCGTCCCGGAGTAACATTTTATTACCTCCGGTGGGCTCCGGGATCAAAGAGCTGTTAAATGTCAACAAAAAATAAATGTTTGACGATGTGTACACGATGTCAATACGGTCTCAACAAGAAGCAACACGGAGCTAACACGACTGTCCCGTTTAGAGTGAGGAGTGAACCGGATTTTCACGGTGCCTTCGCGGATATCACCGGTCTTTACACCGTGTTCATTCGTGTGGATCCGTTGTGGCTCCTTGTACTCTCCGGCGTTAATGGCGGCGAAATATTCATGCCCGGTTGACGCCGGTATAGCCGGAGACATGCCGGAGTCAATACGGAGATTCCCGGAGATCGGCGGAGTCTACTGGGCGTCTACACGGGTCTACACGGGTCTACACGGATCTACACGGATCTACACGGATTAAATTACTCCGGGAACTCCGGCATGAAAAATTAAACATGTTTAATTTTTTCCCCCGGAGTCCCAAGGTGCTCCCGGAGCGCCCCGGACAATGACGGACAATGCCGGACAATCCCGGACATGAACACGATGTCTATACGGCTTTCCCCGGAGTATGCAGGAGTATTCCGGAGTTGACCTCCGGGACGCTCCGGCGTCTGATCCGGCTATGTGTGAAACCCCCTTTAGGTCAGTGACCATAATCAGTCAATTTTGCACAATGAAACTGAACATTATTTCATTATGTTCTATTCAGTAGGTTAATTCAAGCATATGGCGCAGTAAATACATAATAATAATAATTCTAACATGACTAAGTTGATATGTATTACTGGAATACATGGCAAGCAGGTTGGATTCATAAAAACAAGTATATTTTCAACTGTCTGAAGATGCATATTTTCAGGTTTCTGAATTTGTCTGTGTCATGGAACTACCGATGTTGCCACAACAATCAGTGCTAAATTGTTGCCATTGCAATAAATCAATTATTGATGTATAAAAATTTTCAGTTTTACCTATGTAAAGATCAGTCACTGACTAATGCCTTATCTTTTCATGAAACCATAAATTGTTTATGTTCTTATGTTGTTGGACCTGCTGATTTCAAATCTGGCTGTTGTCAAGCCGAATTTTTAGTCCTTCACCCCTTAATTTACATTTCAAACTGGCCACCCATATTTTATTTGTGGTTAATTTTTTTCAAGATTCAACCTATAGATTTTGTGTGTATCATGATTAGTAATTGAGAACACTACTAGAACCCTTTTTGACCACTTTTCTTCATTATTAAACTGTCGTGTCATTTAACCAAACTACAAACAGCGGATGAAACATAACCACAGTATAGAATTTCTTTATAAACCACCTGTGATACCCCACTTCACTCAACACCAATTCAGAAATAACATCTGCAGCTCATAATGTTGTCAGCCGCTAAAATTGCACCCCTTGCTAAACAAACCACAGGCAGGTTGCTACAATCAAAGAAGTTACCTGTATAAAACAGTGTCAGGAATGCAGAGCAGCATCAAACAGCAAATAAAGGATACAGGCAACAGTCGAAAGGTGGCAACAATACCCCAATTAGAGAACTATGTGCACCTAATGTTACTCAGATCATTGACTCACATACACCTTTGCATCAAGGGTGCCACTAATGGTAACCAACCGCATGCTGGCACCTTTTAAAAAGTGAATAATCTTGATACATCTATTGCATCCCAATATTAAAACAACCTACCTTGGAACACTGTCCAGCCCATTACTGAATGTAGTTAGAGTTGCAATCAAAAGTAATGTCCAAATAAGTGAGATTGATAATCCAAATGATTTACTACAGCTTCCCAGTCCCTTCAGCACCATGCTGCAAACCTTATGCTGCATCTATGTGCTCTTTCCTACTCTTAACTGCAGCAGCCCTGCAGCTGGCATACAGGGACACCAGCAGCAGCCACTAGTTGCCAGCCACATAACTTCAGGCTCCTTTGTGTCGCAGGGGATATTACACCAATGTCTGTCAAGCTATTCAATTTATTCATGCATAAAATATTATAATTACAGTCAATTTCATAGACTTGGAAACTAAACAGCGTAGGACGTCAGGCGAATTCATGACTCTTATTGGCTGAGGGACTGCCTTAACCAGTGGGAGTCCTGGATTCAAATGATGTCAACTGGAGTTTAGTTTCCAAGTCTATGAAATTGGCTGTAATGCGTTAGTGACAGTACCACAGGGTAATATCCCGTGCACTGTAGAGTAATTAATTATCCGCAACAACTCAGATAATGGCTGATGGTCACATTGTGAAGTTAATTCTTGGCATACATAAGGTTGTGGTATTGGAATGCAATAAAAAGACTCTTAACTGATAACCTTACACTATTGGCTTGCTGCGTTCTTACCAGTTAATTCTAAGCGTGGCTAATACTGAATTATAATACAAACAGCACTAAGATAATTAGGGTCAAGGTAAGTCTGTGAGATCCCACAATACGGAGCATAAATTACAATAGTATTCACGCATAATGAGCATGATTCACTGCTCGGTCATCAACATTAAACTCTCCTAGCAATCTTGACAATGTCATGCAGAACGAAGGACAGACTGTTTATCTATCTAAATATAAGAAAGTCTTTTCAATACATGGACATGCACAACCACCTTCATGATAAACTATGATACTGAATGCAGTTGTACAAATCCAAGGTTCTTCTATGGTAGCACATCAATACCTTTCGTTAAAATTCCCTTCACTATCCATGTTTGAGCCCAGAGAAAATATGGCTAATCACACGCGACAGAGAACCGAAAGATTCGTGTGAAAGAGCAATTTCGAGCTTCAGGGTTTGGACGCACTTTCTGTAACAGATCAGAGTTGAGCCAATAGGTTTGTAACAATATACTTTCAAGCAGCACCCCATGTCAGAATTCATTGCTATAAAGCATTCAGCCAGTTGGTTATAATAGGTTTATAATTGTGTTAAATGAATGTGAACACAAATTTGTTGAGCGCTATATTGTAAAATGCACGGAATGCCAAAATGTTTTACTGTCGAAAAACTGTATTCTTTCCAGAGCTAATACAACGTCCACATTTAGGACAAAACGGAAATTAGGTATTGGATAACTAAACCAGCAAGGAGTGTGGACAGCAGAGCCCTGTGTTTGGCACAGGGTTCAGGACTTTCACCCAGTGTTAAGCCCCCCTATCACATAGCCGGTTTTGCCGTAGTGAAGCCGTAGTATGACGTAACGGTTACGCAACGCAATTCTCGGCTCCAAGCCGACGGCAAACCGGGAGTTCTCGGCGATACTCGGCGTTACTCGTCGAGTCACTCGGGCCCAAACCTTAATTCTCGGGCCCGGAGAAATTCAATGCGTGCATTCAATTCCCGTGACAAAATCGCGGGTGTCCAAAGGTAAACAATAAACCGGTATAACCCATCGGATTACCCCTGGAGGCCGTCGAGTCACCCCTGGAGGCCGTCGAGTTACTCGATGACTTGGACGGGTTTCCCGTCGCTAATTTTAGGCGTAGTGAACACGACGGCTTGTTCAGGGCTAGTAGGAGTAACTCGACGAGTAGTAGGAGTAACTCGACGAGTAGTAGGAGTAACTCAACGGCTTCCAGGAGTAACCCGCCAAGTTGTAGGAGTAACTCGCCGACTGCTACCAGTGTCAGCATCAGCGTAGGCAGGGAGGGGGGTTGTATATACTTTAAAAGGCTGCTGCGCCCCTAATATTAGACCGATTTTCGTCAAATAAGGCTGAATTGTAGTATGGTTCTTACTGATTCCATACATCTTTTCGGATCGAAAATAGACCAAATATTAAGCGAGATATTCGTCTGAGAAGGCAGGTAGGCGGCAAACACTGGTGCTCCCTCAAGCGTCCGCGCCCGGACAGTATCAATGCAGGAGAGCTGAGCGCTTCTTTAAAAGGCTAACTAGAGTATATCTAACTATAGATAGTTTCTATCATTGTTTTATTTTCATTTTTTAATGATTACGATTCAATGAATTATTGATAGTAACATATTATTAGGTGATGACAGTGATGATCTTATAACTATCTGTAATATTAGGGGAGCAGCAGCCTTTTAAAGTATATACAACTCCCCCTCCCTGCCTTGGCCTATTCCTTGGCCTCAATTTAAGAAACAGCTCTAATTTTGGCTTGGCCTTCTCCCCCGACTTTCTTTAACTTAAAGACGTTGATCTTTAACTCACCTGAAGATGTTTGACAGTGCAAAACTTCAACTTGCAATTACTTGGCTTCTATACATGATAGAATAATGCGGTTTTTTTCTAATTAGTTCATTTGCAACATTCTTAACATCTATAGACTATATTGATACAGTGCAGGCGCGGACGTTTGCGGGGGCACCACTGTTTGCCTCCGCCAACCTAACTGCTTTCTCATACAAATATCTCGCTCAATATTTGGTCTATTTTCGATCCAAAAATACGTATAGAATCAGTATAAACTATACTACAATTCAGACAAATATTAGGGGATGATGATAACATTGTGAGACATGAGCTATCATAACATATTAAGTAATTCAATTCAATTACCCAAATGTAAAGAAGTCCTTCACAAAAGTTATTGTCATTAGTCAATTGCAATTAACCTGGATTACAGGTTTAATGTCATGTCCTATTCAATTCACAATTAAAAAGAAGCCACTTTGAACATCACACATATCTTAGTGTCAATTGTCATTTAGTATAACGGTCATAATGAATTGAATATAGTCCTATTTTCGTCAAATAAAATTTATATAATAGATAAGGTTAGGAAAATTAATGGAGTATAACAGGCAAAACAAGAATATTCTTGTAAAAACCATTAATCGCTGTTCTTTAATGTAGATAGTTGGATAGTTAGATATTTAGATAGATAGATATGTAGATAGATGGATAGATATGTAGATAGATAGTTTAGAGAGACCGTTTAGAGAGACAGATTTATAAATATGCTTATTATATAATATAGAATATCTCGCTTAATATTTGGTTTATTTTCGATCCGAAAACACTTATGGAATCAGTATGAACTATGTTCTTTGTTTAACGAAAATCGGAATATTAGAGGAGCAGCAGCTTTTGATACAGTCCGGGCGCGGACGTGTGCGGGAGCACCACTGTTTGCCTCCGCCAACCTAGCTGCCTTCTCAGACAAATAACTCGCCTAATATTTGGTATATTTTCAATCCGAAAACACGTATGGAATCAGTATGAACCATACTACAATGCAGTATTTATTTAACGAGAATAGGACTTATATATACAACCCCCCTCCCTGCCTACGCTGATGCTGACGCTGGTAGCAGTCGGCGATTCACCTGTGGAAGTCGGCAGATTACTCCTGGAAGCCGTCGAGTTACTCCTACTACCCGTCGGCTTACTTCTAGTGACCTGTAGAACACGCCGAGTCACCCGCCAAGTCACCCGTAGAACCCGCTGAGTCACCCGTAGAACCATTTTGCCGCCAGAATCCGTCGCCAACCCGGCGAAAAAAGCTGTTGCATAACCGTTATGTAATACTACGGGTTCACTACGGCAAAACTGGCTTTGTGAGAGGGGGGCTTTACCACTCTTGCCATGAGGAGGCCCAGAACTTTATACAGGGTTAGACGTGCAAGGAAAAGACGTGTGAGGGAAACTGTACAAGATGCCCTGAAATTCTATGTCTTATCCACATGAAAGAAAACAGAGAGGCAAGAATAGAGTACGTGGCTTGATAGTATGTATTGTGTATAAACAGCAAAATAAAGTGTATACAATATAGAATATCTTGCTTAATATTTGGTCTATATAAGTACATAAAAGATAGCAAATAAAATCACAGATCAAATCACAAATACTAATTACAATATTGATATTAGATTTAAATTTTACAAAAATATACACAAATACTGATCAAAATATCACAAGATTCAAATGAACACAAAAAGATAAGAATGTTCACATGTATAAAATAAATACCAATATACAAATATAATCATTGCCGGGTAATTACAATAAAATACATTGTTTTTAATTAATGAAAGCAATTACATCTTTTTGTAATTGTGAATGACAATCAAGACAATGTTATATTACTGTGTCATCTTTGAACGAAATGACAGGTCAAAGAACCCCAATTTAGGCAATTAGGCAATCGACACATGTATTGAGCATTTGCTGTATTCTCTACACCCATTCTTTGTATCATTCAAAATACTAATTGCAATTGACATAACGGTCATGGCAGTTGGCAGAATGAGTAGAAATGAATTGCAATAAAGCTCATCCAATCAATCTATATATATATCATGGTCAAAAATATTGACCACACCATTCAAGTCATGACCATACAAGCTTGGCACAACCGGCTACCGTGCTCGAAACTCCCGGCTTGGCCACGGGTCCCATGGGTGCTTGGCGGGTATCGCCGGGTATCCACGGGTAGCCGTTTTGGAGCCGCCGGTTTGGAGCCGAGTAGCGAGTTGCATAACAATTGCGTAATACTACGGGTTCACTACGGCTAAATCGCCTAGTGTGACAGAGGCTTTAATGTAATCATGTTCGAGATCACCAATGAGTGTGTGTGTGAGTTATTGTTTAACGCCTCATCAGCACCTGAGTGGGCTATGTAGAGGCTCTCTAGGTTAAGATTAATTAGGTCTTCTAATGCGTTGTAAGTGGATGCAATCTAATAAAATATGTTTGATTGTTAGGGGGCACTGACAACTCTGGCATACCGGTGCCGGTTCATTGACTAAAAGGTGTAAATGTGTAAGTCTTGAATGTCCTATGAGGCATCTGTGTGATAGATTCCTTGATCTTTGCGAGTATTGAACCTACTAGGTATTTTATTTTGAATGCAAGGTAAGATTGAATGCAACTTGTTGTTCTTGAAGAATTACTTGACATAAACATGAACTATTCAATGTGAAATAAAGTATATGTTTGTAATATAGTCATAATAGCATTGATACATGGCAGCGATCAGTATTATGTGTGTGTGTGTGATTAGGGCTTTACGTCCTGTATTTCTGCACCAGTTGGGCTAATTAAGACAGGCAGAGACCATGGCAATGAGATGAAGAATGAAACAGCCATCCAACTTAGGCTTGACCGGGAATTGAACCCGGGACCCAGCGGTTGGAAGCCCAGAGCGCTACCCCTGAGCTAAGCTCCCACCCTCGAGCTAAGCTCCCACCCTCGAGCTAAGCTCCCACCCTCAAGAGGTGATAACCCTTATGAGTATTCTCCAGACTTTTCACAGAAAATTGGAAAATCGTATTACAAGATGGACATAGCATCCAGCAAAGAAGATCACTTCTGTAGAAAAATTAAATTCACGTGCAGTTTTGAGCCCTGTAATTTTTACAGTGTTTTGCCGCCATCGTGTGTCTCAGGTTTTCCCTGATGACTTCCACTAAAAGCCCTAAGACACCATTCCAGCTATTTTTAAGACGCTTTACTAACTATCTCTCAAATTCGAATCATCTACGATAACAGTTGCAACTTTCATCTATATGCTCTGAATCGGAACCAGCCCGATTTGCAGAGACCATCTTCTTAGTTGATAAGACTCCATTTTCAAGACCATACTGCCTGTAGCCACAGTTACAGTACTAGCTTGTATAACTTCGACATAGAAATAAAGTTTAAACACTCAGATAAATGAACAAGCTAATTCAGATTTCCACAACTTAAGTTTCCTATATGAAACCTGAGAATGTTATTCTTCACTTGAAAATATTTCTGGCAGAACGAAATAGACATATGAAGAACTCCATTGAATGATTGTAACACCAGTTCCAACACAGCAAAGGGGTCCTTTCATGGCACAGCAATTTCATTGAAGCAACATCCAGATGATGTCCTTGCAATTACGGAACAGTGGAATGTATCAAGAGTATGTTGAAAGTTCCACCAGCAGGAGCATACCACCACTGCCAGCCTATTACACAGAACTGCCAATAGTAGCTCTTAATAGGAAAGAACTGTCACTCACTAAAACTGTCAAAGAAGCACAAGATAGTTCAGTTACTTGTCCGAGGAAGATAATGATGAAAGGCATACAATGACATGAACGGAAACAACTGATGAAATTGTCGCCTTCAACTATGTTTACACCTAAACATAAGACTAATATAAATGTTGATAGAAACAAAACCCTATGAGACAAAATACTCAACTAATACAAAAATGATTATGTGGATGCTCAAACCATAACGAGACAAGAATCTGGTGGTGGTGGTGGATTAGGGCTTTACGTCCTGTATTTTGCACCTGATCGGCTAATTAGGACAGGTAGGGACCATGGCAATGAGACGAAGGATGAAACAGCCATCCAACATAGGCTCGACCGAGAATTGAACCCGGGACCCAGTGGTTGGAAGCCCAGCGCACTACCACTGAGCTAGACCCCCACCCTGAGACGAGAATCAGCATAGACAAATTTCAAAACAAATTTGGTAAGGCACCAGATATAAAAAAACACAAAAAAAAAACAGAACAATATATTGACAACTCAATCATTTAGAGTGCGATATATTAAACAGAAATACAAAAGATTGCTAATTTATGTAAAATTTCAGGTGCCTGGACAAGAATTTTCCCACCTGCTGAAGTAACATTTCCTACATAAAGACCTTCAGGATTACAAGTGCAAGAACCCAAGGTATGTATCTTGTCTGACGTAGACTTTTGTTTAAAGTTGATATACATTGTTGGTATTGCTTAGTTCAGCAATTGCAAGTAATGATAATTATATCTATCCAGGATGGATAACAAACTCAGGGAGACTTTGCTAATCACTAGGAGTGGGGATGACAGTCTCCTCCAGGTGGATTGATTGCTTCAATTTCTTCCATAAGGCAAATACCTGGAATATAAAGTCTTTATAACTGATTGTCTAATTACAAATAGCCCTCTGAATGACGTTAATAATCTGATTATGTTATAGGCCTTCTGTAAGGTTACCACATACTTCCATTACTGTTGATATTTCCTATCTCTGTCAGTGTGTGTGTGTGATTAGGGCTTTACGTCCTGTATTTCTGCACCAGTTGGGCTAATTAGGACAGGCCGAGACCATGGCAATTGTGTTAGTTAGTTAGTGAGTGTTATTGTTTAACGCCTCATCAGCACCTGAGTGGGCTATGTAGAGGCTCTCTAGGGTAAGTTAGATTATCTATAGTTGGTAGTAGAAACCAGAAGCAGGTAAAAAATCAATAATTGTCTGCGTTGGATAGCTGGAGCAGCTTGTGCAATGCGCACTGTCCTGTTTTAGCCACTGGGGATAGAGGACTTCACCCCAAGTGTTTCCACCCTCGCCGCGGGGAGGCCCAGGACCTTCGAGGGCATGGCAATTGTGTTATTGTTTAACGCCTCATCAGCACCTGAGTGAGCTATGTAGAGAGACCATGGCAATGAGACAAAGGATGAAACAGCCATTTAACTCAGGCTCAACCGGGAATCGAACCCGGGACCCAGCGATTGGAAGCCCAGAATGCTACCTCTGAGCTAGGCCCCCACCCCTCCCAACTACCAGTGTTGGGTGGGTGATTAGGGCTTTACATCCCGTATTTCTGCACCAGTTGGGCTCATTAGGACAGGCAGAGACCATGGCAATGAGACCAAGGGTGGGGGTGGGGGTGGGTGATTAGGGCTTTACGTCCTATATTTCTGCACCAGTTGGGCTAATTAGGACAGGCAGAGACCATGGCAATGAGACGAAGGATGAAACAGCCATCCAACTTAGGCTCGACCAGGAATCGAACCCGGGACCCAGTGGTTGGAGAATGAGACGAAGGATGAAACAGTCATCCAACTTAGGCTCGACCGGGAATCGAACCCGGGACCCAGCGGTTGGCAGCCCAGAGCGCTACCTCTGAGCTAGGCCCCCGCCCCTAACTACTAGTGACTGACAGCAAATTAGAACCATCCATCAAAGACCCTGTTACAGTTCACAGCAAGATGATTGAATACCGGGAGAGACAAAAGATCTACTATGATCGCAATGCAAGACAGCTACCACCAATAAATACAGCAGTAAGAGTATGGACACCAAGACTACATTTGATTCCAATACCCTCATCAACTTCTGTGACAGCCAGCCAGTATCCCAAACATCACAGACCACCTGATGAGCCACCTGCCGCCAGAATGCCAAGTGAGGGAACCAGTACATTGTTACCGTCTAAGAGTCCAAGTCACACTGTTCCACAGTTCCAAGATCAGTACAGTCGTTCCCAAGGTCAAACAAAAATTAGACCTGTCAGACAAAGAAAGCAACCAAAGTGGTTAAATGATTATGTTGAATAACCTAGTTGACTGATACATTACTTGTAAGGCAGTTAAGAATTCATGTTTATATTAGTTTAGTCAATTACATAAATCCAGCGTTTATCTAACAAAATGGTGCTTATCAAACCTACAAGTAGTATTACATGTGTGTGTGTGAGTTATTGTTTAACGCCTCATCAGCAAGTAATATTACATATCTAGTCTTGTTTGTTACTCAAGTTACATACCAATGGTGCATAATTAGTATGACGTTTGTGTTTGCTGCTGAGTCAGGTTACCAAGAGTATTGCTATACATGCATTTTTTCAGTAATAACATGAAGGATCATTTATTCAATCATACCTTTATCGTGCGTTGCATATCAGACTGTAAGAACAAGTAGTGTGATAAATCAGTATTAATCATGGCTGCCAGGAGCGCCACCGTATGTATGTGGATCATCACGCCATCTGGTGTAAAGGCAATAAAGGAGTTCCATCATGGCAAGAATGTGTTGGGTGCTTCTTGGCAATACATGACAAGTATCATAAGCAAGAGTGCATTATTGCAATGGTTTCATGTGTAAGTGATCACATTATATTCCAACATAACAATAACTGGTACATGCTTTAAATTACATTTATTGAGTCGATAAATATAGTTAATAATCAGTAGGCAATTTGCTTTTTTTTACCTGTAGGCCAATAGCGTTCGTGTGGGGTGGGGGGTGGGTGATTAGGGCTTTACGTCCTGTATTTCTGCACCAGTTGGGCTAATTAGGACAGGCAGAGACCATGGCAATGAGACGAAGGATGAAACAGCCATCCAACTTAGGCTTGACCGGGAATCGAACCCGGGACCCAGCGGTTGGAAGCCCAGAGCGCTACCTATGAGCTAGGACCCCGCCCCTAGTCATTCCCACTCATTTCTTCTTTTAGCTTAACACTTTCATATTTGCTCTTGGGTTTGACTGATTTGGGCTACTACAAGAGCAACCACTTGAGTTGTGTTGCTGGTTTGTGTTTGGCACTTTGTGTTGTATGTCTGAATGAATATTCGTGTAGCCAATAAATGGTTCATTTGTCCACACTTAATCTGTCTCCTCGCTGTTTCTGATTATTAAATTACATTTATTCAGTCAATAAATATAGTTAGTAATCTGTAGGCAGTTTGCTTTCAGGTGCCGCCGCCTTACTTGTAGGTCAATGGCGTTCGTGTCAATATAATCCGATTGATCATTCGAACAAAACTGGAGAGCGCTTCCTGTTTAGTCATTCCCTCTCATTTCTTCACCCAACCATCCACCCCGATTATAGATCATTTCTTCTAATATCAATGTATTAAGTTGAATTTCAATTGCAAGTACTATTGCTGATTTAATAACAGAGGTGTGACTCTATTATTCATTGGCTATCATTATCTCAATTTTGCTGAGATTTGGGTTGATAGACTTAAGGTAGAGTAAGTTGCTATCTGCTTCACTGCATACATGGTATAAGCATATTTTTGTTTTCCATTTTTTCTATAAAATTTCAGTTACAATATAGGCAGTCTCTATGCCATAATTACAGGTTGTATTCATAGTTTTAGGAGTAATAAGTTTAATTCTTGTTCCAATTATGTTTGCAACAGAATTTCTAGACTTATTCTAAACTTTTTAAAGCCTTACAAATAATGAGAAACTGGATCAGCGACCTTAAAGGATGCTCGGCCACCCTGCTATTACCTGTAGTAAAATCAACCGATGATTAACTAGAGCACATAGAAATGTGCAAATGGCGCGCAGTATGTGTTTGATACTGCTCCAAGCAAGCTAATCAGTTTGATACTGCTCCAAGCAAGCTAATCACTGATTGGCTGGTAAATGTTGGCCCTACTCACAATACTATATGTCTAATTCAAGTTATGAACAATGATGAATGCAGGTCCCTTTTATAAAAAAAATGTTCATCATTGGTCTGTTGTCACTAATCGCCAATGAGCAAGGCAACGTACGTGGGACAATTCGCGATCGTTCCGCTTCGTTGCACACGCTAATTTCCCACGTCGACCGAACCGCATAACTTCGTGAAGAGTTGATCAATCTTCACAAGTTATACATTAAATGAAAGCCAGAACGTCATAGAATTCATTTCTGAAGAGAAACGGTATTCATTTGCTCTCAAAACTGCAAAATTTGCTGTTTTGTAGCCGTAGGTACCATTTGACAGCTGAACCTTAGGTTCAAAGCGAACGTTCGCTAACCACGCGCATAACTTCGTAAAAAGTTGATCAAATTTCTCAAAGTATACATTTACTAAAAGCCAGAAAGTCATAGCATACCTTTCTGAGCAAATACGGTATCCACTCCCTCTGAAAACGACAAAATTTGACGTGTTATGGGGCAATTAGCACGGCCATTTGGTTCTGTTGTAGCAGTGACCAACATAGCCGTCTAGACACATCACTGCGCATGCGCTAATATATTAAAGTAAGGAAAGAGGCACCCAGTGGGTTTTCAAAATTGTGCGCCCAATAAAAGGTATGACACCGCAAGAATTCCCTGCCTGGGGCCTCTCGCCCGAACATGCACGAAGCTGTACAACGCACTTCGGTCATTTCCGTCGGAGTTCGCCATCTTGTGACCGGAAACAGCCGAGGGACTCGTGGTGGCAACAAACAACGATTGCAAGAAATGTATGGAACACATAAAACAAAACGCTCCAAAGGCAGTACACTAAAGACGGACGTGGCAGGGCGCTACGACGTGTAGAAGTATGCTATATACACGCTTGAACGTATGCCCGATCTGGCCTCATTGGATTAACATTCAAGTTCGAATTTGCCGCTCGGAAAATGGCAAACCGGAAGCATTACGCGCAAACGTCTCCTCCAAGCAACGAAAGAATTGGCACTGCGTGCCAATAATTGCTTTCCTACGGAATTGACAATCATAGCATAAGCCAAATTTCTCATGATCGTTTTATCATTTGAATGAAATTCACAGGCTGAATGTTCATGACCCTTTCAATTCCTTTTTTTCTGTCATAGCACAAACAATTCTCTGGCAACAGGTACTTCACCAGGAACAATGTATTTGTATAAGACTTTGATTATACTGCAGCTCGACCGAAGTATATATGCTGGTTTATGACAAGAAAAATTATCATAAAACAACTGCATGGCCATTACTTCCGGGCAACAGACAGACAACCAAGTAGATTTTGTTGTCAGAATAACACAACAAATGGGATTTGACCATGGTATAAGATCACTTTAAATTTACCAAAATTTGTGTCAATGTAGATTCTTCACATGAAATTCACAGGTCGCGGAATCAAGACCTTTTCGAAAATAAGCTTTTCAGCATCTTTTCACAAATTCATTAACAATGAATAGTTTCCCATTCGTAATGGTGTGATGGAAGTGAAAAAATTAGAAAATCAAAGACTGGTGCTCCAACGTAAATACCTCGGACAACACAGCAAGCCCACCTAGTGACCATGAAGGAAAATTGAAAGGCCACTCAATACGTCATGCTAAAAAAATAAAATTCATTTTACTTTCAAAGGATACAAAATATGGCTGTAATTTACAAGGATACCAACTGAAGAGATCACAGTGTTGCAGACGTATCAGGCTCAGGTTTAACTACAACTGATTCCCATCCCGCACTAGATGGCGCCACTGGTTGGACCAATCCATGAGGAATTGCACTGCCTTCCATGGAATTCACAGGAACCAAATACGCATCCCATTCTCGTCTGTAAATAAGTCATGTATCATCATGTGAATTTGTCAATTAAAGAGGACACTGCAGAAGAGCCAAGATTCATAATTTCATGATTATGTGAATTTTAAAAAAAACGTTGAGTCTTCTTTTTATAATTCATATAGATTGTTATTATATTAAATCACTTATTAAGACACCAGCAAATTTTAAAACAATTCTCCAGGTCCAAACAAAAGTTATCATCAGTAAGAGTGGATGAAGCATACCAAGTTTGTATACTTTTTACCAAAAGTCCATCTCGATAATGAGACCAAGTCAGTTAGTCCAAATATGGTCTTCAATAGCAATGTCACACTGATTAATTCCGCCTGAACACCAACATACCTTATTTGTATCAAGCTGTTAATATTTCTGTCAGCAACTTCATAATACTGCCTGTATTTATAAAGCGGATCTTCAGGATGCAAATTCACTGCAATATAAATAGTTCTTACTAAGCAAGAATAATGGCAAATTCAAGTTACAAAATTATGACCAAGTGAGACACTAATTAATGCAACACGCGAAAACTGAATATTGCGAACAGCAGGTTCATACCCTTTGGGCCAAACAACCATGTTTCGGTGGCTCTCTGCAGTTTTTTTAGTTCTTGTTGCTCCTTTATCCGTTTTATTTCTTGTTCCTTTTCTTTATCTTCTTCTTGTTCTTGCTCAAGCATAACCTAAAATTTAAAAGTTTCCTTTTTGCAACAACTACCTAATTAACAGAAATCAATAGTGAATAATACAACTCATTCATCACGCTGGCACCCACAAAACAGCAAGGCATTTTGCGCATGATTTAATCGGATTACCTAAAGATTCTAACATGAAATGCAATAAAGCACATGTATATTAATATGGCACATCAGAAATAACCAAATACGTACCTCCAAAGCTTTCTTTTCGCTATCATACACACTCAATTGAGGTTCTAGCATCTTCTCCATTTCTTCAGCTTTTGATTTGTAACTTTCATCAGCCTCCGATGATACGTACAATCCTACAAAAAGACACTCAGATTTATATGCACAAATATTCAACACGGCGTATTTGAACACGCACTCCACACAATTTCAAGCAATTACTTGAATTTTAAGCCAAAAAATCCTATGTATTAAAGATCATTTGTAAACATTAAAGGTAAACATAAGAGTTCTTCCAGTTAAAAAGCCGGAGAAAATATCATATTGAAACAAATTACATGTATAAACAGAAGATAATGTCCTGATATAAAACCATGTATACATACTGTTTGATTGAGCAGTACTATCCAGGGTGTACAAATTACAACATATAATATGATCCATGTTTATAGCAATAAAATTGACAAAACCATGAAAATCTCACAATTTGCCAGAAGTTAATTTTTTCCCAACTTGTCAGGGGCGACTCTGATCGATAGCGGCAAGAACTTGCCTTAGGGGCTGCACTTCCCATATCATATCTATGGTCTTCTGAACAGGAGATATTAAATATTCTTCACTAAGACTCATAATACCTTTTCGCTGTGCGCCGTCCTTTCTTAAACTTCTAAGTTTTGTCAAAGCACTTATTATATCAACAGCTTTTGATGCCTCTTGAATTTTTCGGCGAACTTCAGAGAGGGTTGAATCCGCAGCAGCTTTAACCTCCATTGCCTGAAAAAGAAACGGTTAAACCTTTAAACCTTGTCAGCATGAAATCTCACTGACACAACTCGTTCATTTATCAATGTTATTGCTTGTTTGTACGATAAAATTATTTTGAAACTCATTGATTCAGGCCACTCACGGAAACACTGAATTGATAACAAATGAATTACGGTTTTGGAACCAGCCAAGTGGTCATTAAATCCAGCATTGGGTGATATTAATAATGATGTTCCACTATAAAAACTATTTGGGGTAAAAGAAAAAGAAGCAGCATCTCTGTTGTCCTACCTTCTTCTCATCTAAGATTTTCTGAGCAGCTGCAGCCATTTTCTCATCAATTGCTTTGTGGAGAGCATCCAACTTCTCTTGTTTTTCCATTTTTTGCTTCATTGCTTCACGTTGCTGTCTACGGCATCTCCTCTGCAACAAAACAAGACTAATTATATTCAACAATTCAGTCCACGCTAAATCTTGCAAATGTTACATTCTTTTACTGATGATCGCTAGTTTTAGCAGGAGTATTTTGACACCTACTCTTTTCTTCCCAGCCCTGTCCAGTTTCTTCACTAACTCATCCAAAGTTCTTCCGGTGAGAGAATTTTTAATTTCTGCAAGTTCATCCTGTAAAAAGTTCAATGGAGAGAAACAATAATAATTACCTGAACTCCTAAACATTTTCAAGCAGTTCTTTTGCATCAGATTTGTGATCACTTTAGGGTACATCAGATTAAACACAATAAAGATCAACCCATTACCAGCATGAGTTGGATATCGTTTTGACGCTCTGTCAAGTCACCAGAGCTCTCCTTTAACGCTTCCTTCTCATTATGTAGTTTTTCAAGAAGATGTAGCGCCCTCCGCAGTTTAGAGGAAGCATCAGGTATCTGAAATCCAACCAAAATAAACTTATTTTTGCTTGACATTTTACATATGAAGTGAACATATTTAATTTCAATTTGCAGCAGCATAGCTTACAGTAATACAAGATGTGGATTGTTCTGTTTTTAGTCTGTACAAAGCACCAGTCTTTTGCAACCAATTATGCAACCATGCCTCATCCCTCGCTTGAACATTTTCCGTAGAATCTTTCTCACGCAGCAGTTGGAGTTTTGCTTCCGTCTCTTGCACAATCCTTGCAGCCTGATCATTGCCAGAGGTGAACTGGTTACCTCGGTCATACGAAGGAGGTGCGTAATCTTGTGAGCCAAAATATCGGGGATGGTGGTACGCAGGTGGCACATTAGGGGGCATAAAAGGAGGCGGACCTGAGGGTGGGAACCTCGGAGGAGGGCCAAAACCAGGATTGAAATTTGGAGGGGGCATGGAAAAGTTTTGATAACTTGGTGTAGCCTGCAAAGACCTAGGATCATAAGGTCCAGATGCAAGACCAGACAGTGGTGCCGAAGGATAGGGCCCCGAAGATTGCGAGCCATCAGGAGCAGGAGGTTGTGCATAGCCGTAATATCCCTGATGCGGCATCTGTGACGGGACTGGTGGCATGTTAGGAGGTGGTGCCATACCACCCGGAGTGTAATTGTTCTGATCCATTCAAACTAAGGCAACGTGGATGTCTGTAAGAGAAAAGCAAACATTTGATCCTGTGAGGTTGACGGTCAGACAGCATGCAACAAGTTCAAGTTTAAACAGAGTATTAAACAGTTAATAAACGGAGAAAGCAAACAAGCACAGTTTAACCATATCGAGGGTTCAACCATGTAATTGTTCAGTTCAACATCCAGCATTCAGTGGCAGCATGTTCATTGATAGTATCAGATTAATGATACATGTGCAAAGAAGAACATCTGTGCATACTCTCAGCATCAACCGACAACTACAAATACAGCTACATCCCCAGAACTATAGCGGATTGGAACAGGCTCCCTCCTGAAGTCATGCACAGCAGCATCTGCGTTATTGAAGAAGATCAATCCACAGAGCTAGGCTCTGTAATCAATCCACCTGCTTCGACAACAGTTAGCAAACTTCCAGAATCAAGAACCTAGCCTATAATACAATCTGCTGGTGGCGCCATAGATGGATAGTGCCAGAAATAATATATTACTGTCCCCATTTGTTGGATCATTAAAATCATTAGAACTGAGCATTCAGGGAGTTACAAGCAAAATACTGAGGGCGAAAAAAACTCAAGTTAAGAGAAGCGTGGTAACTTCCTATAACCTGTGACCATTTAAGCAACATGGGACATCCGGATTCTAATATATAAAGGGGCCTGAGATTACCCCGGCTGCTCCAATTTTGATTTATTTATTTAGAATAATCAACAATCGAGCTTCATAATACATATGAAGGGATGCAGATGTAATAAAAGATGATCACTCAGGGATGGGGCACTAAAATCATGCAGGACTTATTTCCAGTGCGGTCCTGGGTGTGTGGAAGAGATCAAGAGGGCATAATAAGAAATGACAGTGTGATATAAATAAATAAATAGTTATATAAAGAATAATAATAAACCGAGGCACAGCTGCGGCTTTAATGGTCAGTGGTCACGTGAGCCACAATTATTGTAGATTTTGAAAAAATGTCAATCTCACGCATGTGCATAGGGTACCCTTGGTGATTATTTTCTCGCAAGATTCTCGAATGGCTAGGCAAATATCATGAAGAGGGTCGTTGCCTCACAACTTTGTAGTAGTAATATTATGTAACAAAAAGGCTGTGTACATTAAACCCAATAATCTTGTCGTGTAGTGTAGCTCTTAAGCTTTCATTATGTGTATTCAGATCGAAAAGAACCAAATTATTGAGCGAGATATGAATAGAAGGCAGAGAAGCACATTCTACGATATCATGGCCAATGTCATGAAGAGCGATGCCCAATTCAAAGCTTTTAAAAGTGATGTTACGTAACAGAGCAGTTCATTGTTTAGTATAGCTCATACTGATTCTGTACACAATTGGTAATAAATCGAAAATAGACCAAATATCAAGTGAGATTTGTCTAAGGCAGCAAGGTTGGCGGCAAAAAGATTGTGGATCGAGCAAATTCTGTTGTGCTCCTGCTGACGTGCCAAATAACTGCGCTATGCTAATTTGTCTTCATTTGAATCCTGTTCACATCGCCACGGCTAGTAAGCTCTTGTCATTATCATATTAATAGACTAGATATCAATAATGATTATATAGACTAGATATTAATCGTTTACAAATTCACTATTTTCTCCGTTTGACTTTGCTCGAAAAGTGGCTTGTTGCTCACACTCTGGATATCATTGAAAGCGGATTCCATAATTGGGACCCTTGATTGAAAGGCTTGATATGAAATTTTTTTTACATACACTGTAACTTGGCCAAGACTTGGCAAGTTGGGGTCTAGGCATGGGCAACAAAGTTAGGGCCTATTGCATGCTCTTGGTTAGGTATTGTTTATATGTCAAAAGTATGTTGGGGGTCTTTGAAAGTAGTTTGACAGGTATTTATCATCTTTCAAAAACCGCTCCTGAACAAGAGCAACGGCAGGAGTTGTGAGACTCGGGTCTTCCGACTCTCAGGACAGGTTCAGTTAGGACCAACCGAGGTCCAAGGACAGTTACCAAAAAGTCTAAGATAAACCAATGCCGATTAATGCTTGCAGCTAGTAAACTAATTTACATGGGTTAAACCGTTGACCTCCTTTGAGCTTGGTTTTTAGACGGTACCTACTTGGAAGAAGAGGAATAGCTTCACACGCACGCTCCGGCGCCATTACTAGCATTTCTGCCTAAATCTGCAGATGGCAGCACTGCACCAGGCCAAGACGCCATCTATCGAAAATTTTCACCAAAAAAAAAACCGGACATATTTCTAGAATTCCTTTTTTGGTAATTGTCTCTTTATTTTAATTCAATTTCATTTTATGTATTAACAGGCTCTATAAACTTGTTAAGGCCTACATCTCTGCATTTACTGTGACTGAAGTAGTCTTGTAATCTCTCCCAAGAACTTATATGTAGAAGTTGTTGATCTCTCAGGCCTCAGATTTTCATTGGACACGTTGGATGTACCTATAGCTTACACCGCACACACTGCCATGTGTGAATGTGACTTTTGCCATTTTAATGCATCAAAGGCACATCCCAGAGTTATCCCTGAGGCATGGCTATCGACGGCCGACAGGCAAGAAAATGTAGGGAAAAAAAATCATACAGTTCCTAGCCTACGAACACTGCTGTCATACATGTAATTGGGAAAAAAAGCTTTGAAGCAAACTGGCTGGTGTTGCAGTTAGTAATCAAATGGGCACACTCAAATATTTCCCTGACCCATTTTCTCTCAAAACTAACAACAACAAATCTTATGAGTGACATAATTTATTCACACAAAATAAAGGAACATTCTTTATATATACCTGCTATTCAATCAGGTATGACACAAGCATCATGGTACAATGAAAACACTGTAGATTACGTATAATAGACTAATGACACTAACAGCTTATAACAGCTTGGTTATCAGAAATTACTGTACAAATGATATATTCTCACCTAAGAGAACCGTTCATGATCATACATAACAATTATTGCACACAAGTTTTCCATATCGTTATGGATTAATCTTAATACATCCTAACACACATCTGTGCATACATCTACAAAATGCAGATAAATTCAAAAGCTTAAGAATAGAATTATTTACATCGGTCGGAACTTTGCACAGAAGTGATAAAGATAAATTCAAAAGCTCCAAGATTATAACTATTTACATCATACGAACGTTTCGCATTAGCTTTAAATCTTATCAGCAAATAGTGATAAAATTTAATCAGCAAAAACAATTGATGCAGAATCAGACATCCACAAAGAAAAAAATGCTAACAATTGAGACCAGGAAATAAATAGAGAGCAATACACTTGCTTAATAAGTGCATCGTCAATTAAACAGTTGCAACCAAAATGCACTTTCTTACCCAAAATATACAGTCAAATCCAAACCTTTCACACTTGCTCTTTGAAATTTTTTACATCAATGTCACCATGACATAAAAATCATCACACACTAAACTCAAAGACTTACTCATGCACCATTCACACTTGCAATTCTAACTATCAGTGAGTTAGGATTAATGGCAGTTTTAATCACAAATATTTTTCAGGAACGCCTCTGCACAGCCACAATTTCATCATCTTTGCATTAATCTGGCAGGCATGATCGTAAAGTTCCTTACATCACAGTCACTAAGAGTCAAAGATGAATGAGCTTTCGCAACACTTGTAAAGCAGCAGCAAACTGCTTAAAGTGACTATAAATCCATGTCTCGAACAAATTTCCCACCGGTGTCTGCCTCTTTCGTTGGTTTCCTGTTGGGTGGTGCCCACGGTTCATGAGTCTTTGAATAATTGTGGTCTTCCCTTATGATGGCCTCTAGCTCTTGGGCTTTTAGGGTCGCCTTCACTTCATCCGGTATGTCCGAGTCGCTGATGTTGGACATGGGACTTAACAGAGGGTCCCCGTCCGGTTCGCTGTCCGTGTCCGTGACGTTCACGTCCATCGCCTCCTCATCCATGATTTCTGTGATGATCACGGAGGATGGGACGAAGGTGTCCGGGATGACTGGCTTGCTCATGCGGGCCATCTTGCCAAAGACTTTGTCAATCTGGACGTCATCGTCCTGTCCAGTCGTAAGTGGGGTGTTCTCGACTTCTGCCTTTTCATTTTCAGCCAATAAACTCCTCGACCGCCCTGCAAAAGTTAATAAACAACATTCAGAAAACTTCCTCCATAGATAGACACTAAGATAAATAAGTGTAGATATATTGTATTCACTCTTCAAGGTCAAATTTGACCTATTTGCCTTATCTTATAATACAACAATGAAAAACATACATAATGCAACATAAAATACACCATATTATTTTTAGCATATATGTAAGTGACAATAATTATCAATACTAACTTATGTCTGCATTAACATCTTGACATGCAATGAAAAAATGATTCTAGATTATTTTGATTCCCTTATACACAAATTCCGTTATACACAATAATATCCGAACTCTACACTCTACAGTGAACCCTCAATAAGACTACCCACTATAAAGAACACTTTGACTTTATGATCACTTCCCTGGAAAAAACAACTTTGATTTGATATGGAGCAAAACAGGTTCCAGTCAGACCACAACAATTTAACAAAAGTTACAACACCACTAGTGAGTCACTTCCAAGGTTACACTTGGGGGATTATGCTGTAATGTAGACAAGTTAGGCATTTAAAGGAGCACAAGTAATCTGCAAGGGATTATGACTCGAGCATAGCGTACTAATTTGGCAGCATTTAAAGCAGCACAAGTAATCCTGAGGTCTTAAAATGTAAATTGGCAAGTTGAATCCCCATTTATTAAGCAGAGACACCCAAACATAACATGTCACTGAATGAGGTACCGATTTTAACCTTCATAATTCTTTCTTTAATTCTTAAAAAAAAATGTACTGTCTAACTTTTCTGAAATTTCTTAACTGGAAAACATATTTCACATTCTGTGTGTATTATTCAGGATGTGACTGTCACAGTTTCAGTAATTTCCTTATTTTGTGTCAAGTTAGGAAACAAATGGCTCCACTCACTGAACCATCTATCTGAATTATTTTCCACTGTTTATGTATTAAGTGTGCAGCACCTGCTCACCAATTCAATCTATTCATATTGCTGTCCTTAAGGTTACAATAACTCTCATATTCAAAAATACACCTGAGAATATTTTTGTCAATACTTCAAAGGAGCTCTTATAAAAGCTTTCATATTAATTATGGCCGATTCTTCATATGGTATAAAGCTGGTCGGTCAAGCGTATCCGCTTCTTTAATCTTTGTAACAGTTACTGAAACAGCAGCTAATTATGCAATGACCTCTTGAACATGCACTCAAAAGCCTTCAATATAATGCAGAAACAGGTGCATGGTTCATTGAATATGTAGCACAGTATGCATGCATGCAGGTCAATTGAGGAAATGCTTAAGTAGCTTCCCAAGCATTTTGATAGCGTCAAGCCAACAGTGCTCAGTCATGCACGACACACGACTTAAAATAGCCATAACATCCTTCTTATGCGTCACGATCAGTGTGAAAGGGCAAATTCTGTGACTGTCGAGTAGTTGAATGAATAGAATCTTTTGGGTTATTACGACTCCAAATCCTATTTTTATTGGTACATGGATAATACCATGCTGTGGTTTTCAAAGGTAGTTTTAACAGTTAAGGCATTCTAAACAGGGCTTTCCGGTTTGCTAAGCACTGCTAAGAATTATTAACTTGAAACCTTGAGGGTGTGGCTTGAAAGGGCACCTGAAGTTCAACTTCATGGATAGGTGGTTCACTTCAAGGAATCTTTTGTGATTAATCACTGAGTTTTGAACATTAGAAAGGGGAAAAAAGAACCCTCCCCCCCCCCCCCCCTCCTTAAAGAGAAGAACAGGCTTTGCCTTAACCTTAAAAATAACAAAGAAAGTACAAGAAAGAACAAAGACTCACCAGGTGATATTTGATTACTGCTTGATCTGTTGTCACTGCTCTTGAAGAATGGATTAATGTTCGGTACGATGAGTAACGCAAATGATAACAGCAACACCTAAAAGAAATAAAAGAAATATTATAATATATGATATCACACTGTCTATATATCAAAATTACTTTTGTACCTTGAACAAGCAAATAATTGAGTCTTTAATAAGTGTCTATGAATTTCCACTATACTCAATTAATAATCATTACTATATATAGGAAGTGACAAATGCTAAAATTCCCAGATTTTATTGGCAAATGATCGAGCTATTAGCAGATGCGAGATTAGCTCTTAGACCTTTCCCACTTGCAAAATTTCTATATGTGTCACAATCAGATAATGAATTATAGATACAACATTTTAGTCAAGGACACAAAGAGTTTATATTTGACTTTGATATCAATTTTTTAAAGAGAATTACAGGTCCAAAATGTTGATAAATCAATATTTTAAAGATAAATTTCACAAGACTGACAGATTTCGATCCACAATATTTGCTCTTTAGTACTAAAGTCAACTGGGACATGTGATTAAAGCAGGTGACACATTGTACATTATCGTAATAGATTGTGATATCATAGTATAATCATACACAGTGATACAGTACTTAAGATAGACAATGGGAAAGAACATAAACAATACTTACCATTACACATGTGCTGGTCTGCGCAGGTTTATTACTTGCTGATGACAATAAATTCTGTAGTTTCTTCATTTGTTGTAATAATGTTCTGCAACAAAAATCACATTAAACATCAAAGGTCTATTGATTTCAAAATGGTTCCAGAACTTTATCACTGGTCGTAAATGTCAAATGTCAAGGGTTAGATTATGGCAACATGAAAGTGACCGATTAAACAAAATTTGATTACATAAGTTCAGTTTTAATGTATACACAGGATTGGTTATTATCGAGTTTATGAGTTACAGACATGATAAAATCATTTGCATAATATTCAATTTAAATATTACATGCAAACTGACTTTCGAATAAAGGGAAATATGCAAAAATCAGAAATTTTATCTAAATAGCTAAAACTTGAGTAAATTGTCACTTTTACACCTAACCATATATAATCCCACTTCTACTATCACAAGCGCTTTAAAAGGGATGGTGTGAGGTTGAAGCATCGTGACGATATTGAGTGAAAAAAACAACTTCCCGTTTATGACTTCTATATAAACAATGTGGTAGTGACCATGATATTAGTCACAGCCGTAACTACTAACTAGTAACTACCTAGAGGCTATGCTGCTATGACGTGAAAAGAACAGGTGTTGAAGCCTCTGGGCTAATCAATAGAGGCTAAATTCTCTCAGGCTAAGTATGTTGACTACCGTGACTAGGCGAGCAGGTCATAAATTCACAGCCTTGAACAACATTCTCGTCATGCATCTCATTATACATGTGAATGCCATAGTTTTTGAAAACATTTACTTTTTGTACGTGAAGACATGAAAAGCCTTTCTATCATGTTTGTATGTCCTTAAAGCACACTACTGCTGTTTACGAATATACTGAAACAACACCATTAAGAGCCCCCAATACAAATACCACCTAAATTTTGAGACGAACAATACACTTTGCATGATCCCAGTACATGCTCAGTGCAAGAAAAGTTTATAGATTCAAGATTTTATTGACCATACTATCATTATTACATGTATATAATCATTATTAATACATACAGATCTATCTGGCAGCCTGATGCCAAAAGGCATATATACATGTGGCTTTTATCAATAAGAAATTGCATTAATCATAACTAATCATAACTTATAGAATTGAGGCCACCTTCTTACTGTATTCCCTGTAGCTAGGAAACCCAAATTTAGGGAAATATGTATAATGATATGACAAATTTTATAAACTTACAGGTTTTGTTTTTCCAAATTCTGTACTTTCTTTTGTAGTTGGACATTCTGAGCTGTGCATACTTTGACTCGTTTTTCCAGCCCAGCCATGTACTCTTGTTTCCGTTTTCGACTCTCTTTCGCAGATTCCTGGAATTACAATGTGACCAGGATGCTTGAGAATATTCATACGAACATATCAGGAAAATGTACTACTTAAGCTGTACCTCAAACAACTATTTAATCAGAGGTCAGTTGGCTTCGTATAACAACTAGAACTCATCCAATTGATGCAAATCAATGCAACTTAAACATCTAAAATTTATGAAACATTTATTATGAATTAGTTACCTTATTCCTAATTTTCCGCCGGACGGCTTTAAGTGCTCTTTCTTCTTCTTTTGTGAGTGGTAGATGTGTTGGGATGGAGTAACCTTCCCTCGTTAAGAGAGTCTTTTCTTCATCTGAGAGACTCAACTCTTGCAACTGTGTGTGAAATAAACAGTTTGCCATACAGTGAAAAACTAGATTGATAAATACAGACCATTCTGGTCAATACAACTAGAAAGCACACAATAATATTATGATGCAGACACATCTGTACACATAATGTTAAAATAAACACCTTCTGTTTGCCCTTTGCAACATCTTGTATATGGAAAGGCAGCCCAGACCCAGTGTCATAGTCCATGATATCGATGTGATCCAGGTCATCATCATCAATTGTCGTAAGTTTTTGTTTTTTAACCGGATAATCGTCATCATCATCATCGTCTTCATCTTCTGAAATTTCAAGAGGGAGGCATTTCTAAATATTTGGCCAAAAATAAGTGCAATCTTCTCTAATAGAGTAATCTAAAACAAAATTGTTTTTGAAGTTCTGTTAACCTGTACTTCACCAAAGCAGGACAAAAAAGTTACAATATGTATGCACTTGCTTAGCATGCAACCTTTAGACAAGTAATATTTTAATTTTTATGTTTTCCCACACTGAATTGGTAATTTCACAAAAATTATGCCAAAAAAAACCCAAGTGCAAATAAATATCTGACTACAATGGACAATTATGATTATTGATCAAGATAAAAGTTTGATGTCATAGAGTTCTCAGTTCCATTATTACGCTACTATTGCTTGATTAAATATATTCCATTCTCTGGAGCCAAATGCATTAAGTTATAAACTTGAGCCATGGGGTTTACCACACATGAAGTAATCCATATAATTGAACACATAGCAGAATAATTAACATTGAATAAAACAAATGTGCAAGAAAGAGCAAATACTCACTGAGATCTAGCGAGATGTCAGATGTGAAATTTGTAAGTGACTGAAAGAAGTCCTCGTTAAGTAGAGATGCATCAAGTTTATCTAAATTGAAGTCTCCAAGCTGCAGGTTTTCGATGTCTCCACCGAGTGGACTGCCTTGTGAAACATCTTCATATTGTGCAGGAGATTTATCTCCACTGAAGACACTACTATTGTCTATGTCTGTAATGGATAAATTGTCACTAAACATGCTTAAGTGTCCTGGAGACATAGAGGCATCTGAGCCGACTCCACTGTCACTGCCACTCGTTGAGTTATCCCTTGTGCAATATTGATGGTCAGCTTCTGCGGAATCCAGAACTTGCTGTTGTGATTCCTTAATGTGTGATTCTGCAATTTCTGCCATATCGAATGCACTGTCAGTCAGTGTACCATCGTTCAGGATGTTTAAAAAGTCAGTACTCAGGTCGTCCTGTAAGGGAAATACCAGAGTAAACTGTTACAAACAACAACAAACAAAACAATGAGTCACTCTTAAAAGTGAAACTGCAACATTTTACAACAAATATTTTAATTTTTAATAATTAAAGCTTCAAAATTAATACAACTGCGAACCATATGTTGGCTTTCACTGAAACGCCGCATGCGTTCTTTACTATGCTGTCAAAAGGATTAATGACCATAAGCTGCTTATCACAGGTCAAAACAGCACGTGGGTAAAAGTTAACATTCAAGTCCTGTCAGCAAATGTAAATGTGTATTTCAACTAAATTAGTCGAGTAATTACAATGCGAACGTCCTGATGGAAAGTGTAGATTATCATTTTTCTACTCTTAAGTAAATCAAGCAAGTTCCACAGATTCAAAACATAAGTGATGTAACTCAAAATATGTTGCCAACATATGTTACAGCAGAGTGAGCCAGAGTGGGTGTGATCAGACGCCACTTACTAATGTCATGTTGGGTATGTCCACTGTGGTAGTCTTCCCAACTGTCTGGCCCAGGATGCCCTCGTCATTGAACAACAAGTCCAAGACCTCCATTCCACCACCACTATCCAGCGTGGTACACATGATGTAAATATGACCGCGTACTTTCTGTACTGGTTGTTTCTTTTCTGTCAATTGTGATCTCGTGTATTCGGCTAGCAAAGCCCAAATGACGTGGACGGCCTGATGCAACTCCCACGACAGCCAATCAGGAAGCACTTTGCACTCTGACGTCGGTACCTAAAAATAGCAATATGTGTGACAGGTTTTCAGGTCAAGCATGTCAGAGTTGCTGCTCGATTCGGACAGTGAAACAACAGCTGTCGGGGAAGCAAGAGCCGTACAACTCTCTAAACGATAACATTACACCCTCGAATTTAAGTATCTGTGTTATTAAGGCCAGTTCACTCACTATGGTTATGTAAATTCCCCTCTTCAACAGAATAGACTTAGTTGTTATGTCAAACACGCCAAATCCTCAGCGGTGACGTGGAGGTGTAAACAGGAAGCACATAATCTGTCGTTTAATATTTTATTTCGAAAGTAAAAACCTTTTACTTTCCACTAAATAGTGATTTCAATATTCTAAACATACCTTTCCTTACGATTTGTGCAATATCAAGCAGGAAAATGAAACGGTACGCTCAAGTGGAAGCATTTCAGTTGACCCAGTTTTGGAAGATGACCTCTGCCTTTTGACCCAGTTAGAGCCAAGAACAAACATGCGGCGTCCTCTGAGCATTTGAAAACGAAAGACGAAGTTGATTTTGTGATTATGTATGTATGATCCATGTGTTGGTCCAACATTTCTGTAACTTGAAAGAGCTAATTGCAATCAGGCAGCTGGCTTTACAGTTTTATCTGGCTTAGTGTCTCTGACGCCAGTAATTCAGTATTCGGTTGTCATAATGGTTATGACTATGACATTGTTGACATGTTGTTCCTTATCAATGAATACCAGGGAAGTTTTTCAAAAGCGAAGGAAATTTTCCCCGTTCCTGTCAACAACATGGCCTATGCACGGGCTAGATTATGAATAAGAAGGGGATTTTATAAGATTAATAAAGGGATTTTATAAATATACTAAAGCCTAATGTCATATGTCTCCCATTACTACAACATTAGTAATATCATACTGATTAATGAGTAATGTCGTATACGTAGTAATGAGAGACAAAATTTTCCTTGAAGTTAATTAAACTGACACTTTCTGTGTCAATATCAATTTATGCAAAAATCAATATAAGGTTTTTTAATGTGTGTATGTAATCTTGCTGATTTCTGTGAATGTGCAACTGCCAATATTCCTTTAATTAAAGATATTTATTTCTTTAATGTGTAAAGCTCTGATGCTGAAGAAGGCCTTTGGTTTATTCAAGTCGGCTGAGAAAACAAAACTACCAACTGCATCAGAAGTACTGACAAGTCATCTCCAACGAAGAGGGAAACCCCACTGGACATCGTTTTCAGTGCCTTACAAAAGTGTCCGCAATGACCAGTTTGGATTGTCACACTTCAATTGGCAGGTTGATAACCGTATTACAAAGCAATTTTTTTTAAAGTATTTGTGACACAATTAAACATCCCAGTTTTTATTGCATGCTTCACCTGGCTTTAGATATATATGTACATGCCCTGGAGTTAGTCATTAAAAAACTCCACTATGATATTGAAATGTCCTTAGGCTGTTATACTATTCTTAGGTTCTGCACTATTGTGCACTATTAATTATAACATTGGCATTGTTATCTAGATACTGCATACGTTGTGTAGGCAAAATTAGCATAACAGATGCATTTTGAAGAATATGGCCAGAAGTGAAATTTACTTTTGCATGCCACAGGGTTTATTAATGACTTCCAAATCAGCTATAAACAATGATAAAATTTATATGGGCCACAAATTTTAAAATAATAACAGTAAAAGTTTCTAGTCAATTATAGTTTTTGTAACATCCTGCTATATGATTACAGAATTTTATTACAGTTTCTCAATTTCTCAGTTCTAATTATGTTCTAGCAACTGGGTGAATTCATAGAAAATTGAAAAACCTTATCATTCTCATTTAAATGGTGACAATAACTTTGCACACCTGAGATATTTTAATTATACATTTTTTAAACCAATCAATGGACAGACTGTGCACATTTATGTAATCAGCTTTGTTGCAAATATGCTTAGTGCTTGCCTTGCAAAACCTTATTGACCTGTGTGAACGTTTTAGTATACAACTGCTAATGTATATAATAGTGTGATTGGTACAGTCCACTGTATAGTTTTGTGGGAATGGAGCTTAATTTTCTGAAGTGCTGTGGTTATATATTGCATTGTAATAATTTAATAGACAGATGTTGCACTAAACAACAATGAATATTTATTGACAGTGAATGTTTATGACCTCAACAAAGAATTTGAAACAAAATAATGGTAATTTTGTATCACAATTATCGACTGATGATGAATTCACAGCATCAGCTAACATTATGTTGAATACTGAATTGATAATATGTGTCATTATGACTCATATATACATCCTTGCCTAGCTACAAATCCCTGTCCACAGGACATGTATACAATGTAGGTCAGTTCTGGCTAATGCTTGCCTAACTTTAAACCAGATGGGTTAATGCATAGAGTATGTGTGCATCTATGTGTATCACATGTATGTGTATTTGACTTTTCAGGTTGATGATGTGAACTACCACATTTTGCGGACCGGATGTTTTCCTTTCATTAAATACCATTGCAGTAAGAGACCGTATCAAGATCTCAGTTTTGAGAATCAGTTCTTCCTTATTTTGAAAGTGATAAACCTTGGTAAGTTATGTTATGTATATAAAATTGATTGCAATAAAGATTATTGTAACTACCTGTTTGATAAATCTAAACTCATATGTTTTGTAAAGTCTCCATTCAAGATATGGTTTGAGTTACAAGAAAGCTTAGAACGAGTTAAATAGATTTAAATTGAGGTCACTATGAAACCTGGTTAATAACAAAGAATTTTTTACAGACCCACAGTTTGTCATAAGCAGGTCCAACTGTAATATATATATATGGAAAATAATACAAATATTATTGATATATTATTATTGGCAAGTTTTGATTTTATATTTTCAGGAATACCAACTCTGGCTTATGGCTTAGGCACTTGGTTGTTGGTGCGTCACTACGAGGATGTACCAACAAGCAAAGGAATAGTTCGCATTTATTTCTTGATACAGGAGAGTCCTGATGCTCAACACTAGTTATTACTGGATTACTTTCAAGTTATTTTTGGATAATTTCTGTGTTCTAGTATTTCAGTTCAGTCTCCTGAGAGAGTTTCATTCATACATCATGTCATCCAAAACATATGAGCTCAGCCCTGGCATGTTCCTAGTCGTAGCAGTGGTAGCGTTGCTAGTGACAATTATTTTTATGGCAATTGCCATGAAGTCTTTGCTGCTGCTTGCTCACTATTTCCAAAAACTCAGAACTTGCCTATTTGCCAGTAAACGACAAGATGAAAAGACTGTAAGTCCATCAAGACAGAGACAGCCTCCTCCAGGGGTGTTATTAAAGGAAGAATAGTCTTCAAATGACTGATTTGTAAATGTATTGTAGATCTTTCGTTAACAATATGACAGACAAACTAAGTCCTTCCAAGTTAATAGTAATTTAGAAGCCATTGTTTTTAACAGCTGAGAAACAAACAAAAACATTTGACTAACAAACTGCACAATTTCCTGTTATGTTTAAACCTTAAAACTATTTTTATGGGAATAGATTAACATAGTCTGGCTACAGACCTCATTGAATTCTTCAAGATTCGTAAAGTTAGGCCTCTTGCAACAAAGGCACAAGGTAACGTGTTGTATGATACAAAGTACACAAAAAAGTTTTTTGCTTAAATTGTATTGCAATGAATCTAGCATTGTGGTTCAACGAACAATGACCTGGTGAAAATGTGTTTTTATGATTATGAACTTTTTAATCATGTTTTTGAAAAGATGATATTCACTGAAAACAGTTAACCTTGTATAAGTTGAATTCTAAGGAACCACACCATTTCATTCAAGTTAGGCAAATTTTCAACTTATGCCAATGGTCCTTAAAATTTGGTTCGAATTGCATAAATGTTCAACGTATAGGAATTTGACTTACACAAGGTTAACTGTATGTATAACTAATGGTTTATCATAACCAATGGCCAATGAGTGAGTGAGTGAGTGAATGAATGAATCAACGATATGTTTTAGTGTTGGTGTTTTGTGAAAAACAGCTTTGATCAGAAGATGCTCAATACTTGTATATAAATGATATATGAAATACACTTTTGTTGAATTATGTCTATTAAGAAATGGATTTATTATCTTGAAAATGTGACTGAAAAACCCAGTTGCTTGAAGATCACATCTCAGCTATTGATGTTATATGGATTCACCGAAAAAGGGTTGAATTAGAATTTGTATCCATGACATCTATGTGGATGACATATTTGATACCAAGAAGATGCACTTATCTGGTAAAATTTTGAATCCATAACAAAAATAGATTTGTACTGAATGGATCTTATGACAAGTAATCAACTTGGAAAAAGTTAAGCCTGTACAACTTGTGAATTTCATCCAAGATGATTAGACATTTGTGTTTTAAAGCAGACCAATTTTGAAGGGCTTGATTGTTGCTTTTAGCACTGCGTCTGAGCTGAATCCTAGCTGTACCTCACAGTATTAAATAGGTGGCGCTGTGTGCTTGGTGTCTATAGCTGTCTATGTTGAGGCAGGAAAAAATACATCTTTGTTGGGCCTTGCACTGTCTCGCAGCTTATCTCATGATTACCTGTGCTGCTGGCAGTCATGCAAGCTATCCTGTTTCTATTAAAAGCAGTATAGCCAAAAGCTATATAGTTTTACATATCTGCACTCTGCTTGCTGTGATAACAAGTGACAGGTGACGCCCTCTCGTGTTTTCTGAGGTGGCTACTCAAGTTGTGCTATGAATGTTTAACCCACGAGAGCTTGAATTTATTTGTCACAGCTCATCTGTAGTATGGGATATAAATAAAAGCTCGTGTTTTGACCCATCAACCAATACCGAAGAGCTCTTCGGGGGCGAGGGCGAAACGCAATTATATATATATAATTAATTGGCGCTAGTCAATAATACGAATAATCGCACTTATGACATCTGGAGACTGCAAGACAGACGTTTAGGTTTTCTGACGTTTTGACTTGACACCTATCAACATGAACAACATAACTTGTCATAAGTAAAACACAAAGGTTTTTTTATATATACTGTATAGTGTATATTATGAAGCTCCCCTGGGGCCATAATTGCGTTTCGCCCTCGCCCCCGATCTTCGCATTTTACTATAATCTTGTTTCGCCCCTCGCCCTCGATCTTCGCATTTTACCTAAATCACCCTTCGTGTTTTACTAACGATTATTCCCACTTGTCATAATCGTTCTTTGCATTTTAAAAATCGCCCTTCATGTTTTACTTATGACAAGTTATGTTGTTCATGTTGATAGGTGTCAAGTCAAAACGTCAGAAAACCTAAACGTCTGTCTTGCAGTCTCCAGATGTCATAAGTGCGATTATTCGTATTATTGACTAGCGCCAATTAATTAGGCTAATTACTTAACCCATTAATTACGCTCCGGGCACCAAGATCGTTAGGTTGGCGCTATGCTTATAGAGGCATGCCGATCTGAGTGCACCACAAATTAGCCACTCGCTGTGAGTTAAATAGTCACAACCAATTCGGTTTTTACTTATTGATGTTGTTTCTAAGTTGCTTTAAAATACTATATTACTTTAGTCACAACTAAATCCACATATAGGGAAACATATACTTTAATATTTAGAAATGAACAATGACAATGATATACATATTACACATAGTACATGAAGCAATACCACCCGAGTTTCCAACACTACATTAATGACATTGACTATTATTATTATTACAAATACAAAGAAGATACATACCTAAACAACAAGAGAATAAAATCCTTTGACTGCTTCCTTGGTATATCTAATACTAATTTCTAACTAACTACTAAGTCACAGGGACCCACACTGGTCAACCTGCTCTCCCTAATAATGACTACATCTTAACTCCTCTCCCCCACAATCACTTTGTGGAGTCTCTTCCCTCTATGACTCTCTCCTGACTAACTATCCCTAACTAAAACCCTAAACTAAAACCTCAGGCCTAGCCAGCAACTGGCCGTTGCCCTGGTAACCAAGAAAGCAGCCAAGGCCTCCATCTCAGCACCCAAATAAGTTTTCAGGGCTGTGTATCAAGCCGTTGCCAAGGTAACCATTGCTGCTTCTGGCCCCCTCTGGCAACCACCAGTCAACTGCCCTAGTCTACACTTACATAATTACAATTAAGTCTCAATAAATACTTATTATATTAATTACTCATGAACAGTCAAATGAACATATCCATAACATGAATTAATCCCAAAATATAGTTTTTTAGTTTACAATATATATAATTAACGCTACTTGGCAACTCAGGTGATATTGATACAAAATGGGGATCGTAGGTATGCATCTCCTAGCATCCTACGATAGTATTATTAAAGGGCAAATAATCGCATTATTAAAGGGTGAATAATCGCATTATTAAAGGGCGAATAATCGCATTGTTAAAGGGCGAATAATCGCATTATTAAAGGGCGAAAAATCAAATTTTTCACCGCGAATATTCGTGGTATAATGCGAAGGACGATTATTTCAAGTACGAGGATCGGCGGCGAGGGGCGATCTGCAATAATGGCCCTAGGGGAGCTTCATAGTATATAGTATCATCCAAAATAAATGTCCACTTGTTTTTACATATATGTCATTGGGAAGAACAAAATAGTTATAAATGTTTATAGTCAAAGTCCAACTTTCGAACCCATAAAAACCTTCTCTGTACAAATTAACTTCAATTCCCCTATCTTTTGAATGATGATTTTTTCTCAAAATTATGGCCATTTGTAAGAAATTACAATGGATAACCACAGGCGTTCGCCAACGTGATAGCGCGGTGTCAGCTCTTAGCGGTAAACACTTTACTAATACTATGGTCTTATTAAACAGTATTGTTACCGCTAAGAGCCGCCTGTGGGATAACAAAGCAAAATTCTGAAAGCTTGGCTTTGACTTGTTGCTAATATTTCTGTTAATTTTGCGATGCCATTTATGAAATATGCAAAAAACAAGTGGTCATTTAATACTTTAGTACTTTGGATCTTAACATGAACATTACTTAATACAGTAGGTCTACCGTGTGTTTTCACCCGATATACAGACAAAATAGTTTATTGACTCCGTTAAGGTGTTACTGGGGTGCATTTCAAAAGTGCTTCAGCGTGGGTATTTTGGGTTAGCCAGGATTTGAAAAAAAAAACGGTTGCTCCTTGAAATAAGCTTTGAAATGGTGTCCTGAGAAGCGCAGCATTTGAATAGCCATAGGTTTCTTAAAGCAATTGAACTTATTGAAATGCAAAGGAAAAACTATCGGGGCTATTAAGGACATGATTTTGGTGCATATTGGTCAGTATTGACCGGAATAATACACAAAAAGCTGAAGTATGTTTCTATTTCATTGCAGATAAAAATATGTGATATCATCATAAAAATAATCATTGTCTTTAAACTTCAGTAGTGTCGACGCGCGTGATTATAATGACGGCACCGTTGTAAACCGCACACTGTCCGAGCTTTGCTGACTTCATATTGAAAGACTTGGGTGAACATCCCTGAAAAAGATAAATAAATTCATAATCATACTAAATAAAACAATACTTAGTACAGGAAGCATTCAGCAAAGATATACATAAAAGGAAATTGGCGTGAAAGATCTAATTTGAATGAGTGCCTGTTAGTTTATTAACCATGCTGAGTGAAAGGCTAAAATTAAAAAGCCTTTGAGGTTATACCAAGGACGCGAATCTTAATCATCTAAAAGGATTGTTTAAGGGGGTGGCGATTTCAATGTCGCCAAGTGTAATATAATAAGCCCCAGGTGACTTCACTCCATGGCAGCGAAGCACCAGATTTCTTGGGTCAATGTACACACGCTATATATTACCATGTAACAAGGTGTATTATTTTATAAGAAAAGCTGATTATGTTAATTGTTATGACACGAGGGTTTGTACCCGCTTTTACAAGTAGGTCTTGTGTGCTCTATAGTTCATATTATAATCGGGCTTTATCAGGCTATCGGATCCCATAATCTTTCTGTGATATTATTTGCTGGCATGCAAGCTACAGATTCTGGCTTAAGCTGTGACTGCATGGCTTAGTATAAGTCATTCGATCTGCTCGTTAATAACCCGTTAAACACAACAGCCTCCCCGGGGTGCATATGCGCATTCTGCTGCATGCAAACTACAGTGGTACCCTACAAATAAGACTACAAAATATTATGGTCAGTTTAAGTTTGCGACTTAATTTATCTGGGTCCAAAAATTGAGATTTCAATGAAGTAAACATAAATTTCAGAATTAGCTAGAATTAAGACTAGATGTATTGATATCGATATGGAAAGTGCAGCCCTCTACGGCAAGTTCTTGCCGCTATCGAGGGTTGATTGATAAGGTGAGAAAGAGGAGTCCACCCATGTTACACATTTACTCTATGGATGAGATCTTTTACTTGCCTCGGCATAGACACCGAGTACAAGGGACCACAAATTTAACAAATATTTAAAGTCTCATCCGAACGACATCCAGCTGGTATATTGCTCATGAACAAATAATAATGAAGGGTGCCCGAGGATTGAACCCGGGTTTCAGAGTAGCAGGCTAGCGTCTTACCACTAGACCACCCAGCTGCTCTCTTAGTTATTGACAGCACTTCAATGGTTCCCTGAGAGTGGTCGTAATTGTGAGGCTCCACTGTGTAGCAGCAATGCATCAATGGGGTGTTCAGCACTCAAGCAATTTAATGGACAAAGGAGTCAGTCTTAGATTTATCAGTCTGGTAAAGCAGTCTGGACAGCTAGCTTTGAAATTTCCTGGATTCCAATGTAAATGCCTTTGCTGGAAATTCTAAAGATTGTCCCCTTCTGCACGGAAGTCGAGGCCAGACCACCAGTTGCACAGCTTTCACTGGACCTCCTCATGGCAAGGGTGGCAGCAACCCCTTGGGTGAAGACCTCGAACCCTGTGGCCAACACAAGATGCTCTGCAATGTATAGTCATTGCTTAGCCCTATCTGGCTCTTCCATACCACTGTTCAGACATTACTGTTCAGTCCTTTACATGCTAGACTAAGCTAGACCACAAGTCAACAACTTGAAACCCAGCTACTGCATGGATAGTCATATTCGAGTTTGACAAAAACCACGAAAAGTAGTGGAAGCAGCTACAACTAAAATACCCCATAATGGTAACAATAATGCAAATCTACATTATATTACTAAATGCCTGTCAATAATGAGACAATGTCGGGTATTCAAATGCAGAGCAATTTAACACAAGTCACAGGTATAACATTATGAATTATGTATAGACTTGTTATATTAACCACGCACACTCTACAGTTGTTTTTGCTCATTTGAGATAGCTGTGGAGCTGATTAAATATGAGGTGTCTCAGCTATTACTATTTCCCAGCTCTGGATAGCCATAGTTGAAGTGTATTCTTTATTAATACATTGTAGTATATCCATGTTCCTACAGTTGCCTTTGAAAGTACTAGGCCTCCTCCTTATTTGCGAGAGTGGTAACACTGTGGAGTGTGGATGACGACCTAAAAACCCCAGTGGTGAACACAGGGTTCTGGGTAATTGACACTCTAAAGTTATGCCAGTCTAGCTTTCCTACTTGTTATAACTAACTACTAATTATAACTCCTACTGCTAAGGTTGAATGGCCATGTGGCAGTGAACACTCCAGTCAAAGCATATTTTCTTAGAACCCGAGGTCTCGGGTTTAATTCCCGGTCAAGCCTATGTTGGATGGCTGTTTCATCCTTTGTCTCATTGCCATGGTCCCTACCTGTCCTAATAAGCCCATCAGGTGCAGAAATACAGGACGTAAAGCACTAATCCAGCACCACCACCATCTCAGAACCTGAGCATAGGACATAATTAGCTGTTAGGCAGATCTGTGCATCCTGAACTTGCATTGGTCCTAGGGTAGGGAAAGTTAGTAGCACCTTAGTATGGACTTGCTGCCTTATTCAACATCTCTAATTAGGTGGCAGGGTTACCATCAACATCAGCCTATGTTGCCACAAGGCACCGTATGTTGTATGGTGGATTCAGAAAGAGTATAATGATTGCACTTGGCTCAAGCTTGCAAAACTGCATGTTGAACTCCTCAGCTCCATCCTGTCATGTTTTATTTTCTTTATGCTACCCGCCCACATGCTTTGATATGTCATCCCCCATGATGGGCAATATAGAAATCGTGTATAAATAAATTTGTCATGAGCTGAATGATATTGTTTTCTGCCTATCTATGGAAGTAAACTCTTTCTCATTGTCACGCTAGATGGGCCCTCTAAAGTCCTGGGCCTCCATGCGGCGAGGGTGGAAACACTTGGGGTGAAGTCCTCTATCCCCAGTGGCTAAAACAGGACAGTGCGCATTGCACAAGCTGTTCCAGCTATCCAACGCAGACAATTATTGATTTTTTTGCATGCTTCTGGTTTCTACTACCAACTATAGATACTCAATCTTACCCTAGAGAGCCTCTACATAGCCCACTCAGGTGGTGATGAGGCGTTAAACAATAACACTAACTAACTAACTGTCACGCTAGATGGAGTATCTATCACACTGGTGGTTTCCTGTGGTTGAGACTAGAAATGTTAAAACAGCCCTCCAGAACTCTACCTGTAATCTCCATAGCAACATACAAAAACTCAAATTCACACATTTATTGTAATATGACTTGCCTTAGTAGCAATTAAATAAAAAAGACCGAATTACCTCTATTGGCAAACCAGTTCAGTTAAAAAATATCAGTAACCAAACCATTATATGGATAGTGGATGGTGAGGAAATAATAATAACATAATAATATGAACTGGCTAAATATGGCGACACACACCTCACACTCTCACCCAATATTATTTTACCAGAGGCCTGTAGAATTGCATGCAGTGTGTGTATTTTAATTGGCTTCAGGGAGTTGATCATTATCAGTATTTATGGCTGCTGTCACTTTTTATTCTATGCGCATGTTGATAGGCTACTGCTTTAGTTATAGAATATCAATATATGATAAAAAATTTACGAACATAGCACAGGTCATTACAGGATATGTGTAGTAACCTCCAATAATGTATCACACCTTGTCAGCAACAGAGATTTTGTAATCTCACCCTTGACCTCTCTGTCGCCAGCACCTGCCAATGCCTTGTCAGGGCCACTTGTTGCAAATTTATCTTGAAGGATCATTGTAAAACTTGACTAATTGAGAAACACAACAGGTTTCAGCTTGTCTCCTAGGTTCTGATATTACACAATGAAGGCCATCAGTTATTCAAGGACACTTCTCAATGATGAATTGACTGCATGGTGCTAAATCTGGCACTGCTAAGAAATGGATTTGATTCGGTATATCGATTGTGAGCATGTTATTCTGATATAGAACCAAGAATGATCTTACCTAGTACTACATTAGAAAGTAATGTGTTGGGATCACTAATCACATTTATTAATTACCATACAAATGACAAGGATCCAGCTAGTCAATTAGGCCTAATTGCCTTTGGTAGCCTTGGGACCCCTCGACCTCAAACCCCAGTGGTTATCACTTGTGCAGGCAATGTCTGACAAATTGATTATCATATTGTTCTTTAATATTGAATGCCTAATAGATATATAATATAGCAATGATGACCTAAAAATGAATATATGAAAACATTACATAGAATATAATCTCAAATCCTTCTTTTAGTACTAGTGACCACTGTTGTGAAGTCAGGAGTAGCAGTAAATAAAAGGGGAAAATCGTATCTGTTTTTTTTTTTCTCTCTGAAAAGGATGATATCCACGGTATGTAATTTATTTGGCAGCCACGTAACTTGACAGATTGCTTTAGATAGATTACAATGGAATAACTGAAAGTTGCCTTTTATTTATTAATACAGTGGGGAAAGTGCATCACACAAATGTCACGTATGACCTAATTTCTCACACCAAGGACAAGCGTCTGCAAATTAACACCTTTCTACACCGCAATAGTGCACATAATATTATGTCAATAGGTGGTAGGGCTGATTTTCTTCACCTGATTAGCAGCACGTATGTCACGGTAGCCATGAAGACCCCAGTATTATATGTTAGGCTGTTACTGTTAGCACGGAGGCCATCAGTCAATCCCAATGACAAACTTCAGAATTCAGACTTTTAAGCATGGAAGACCATGAAATAAATTTGATATAAATCTTTTTTAACGACTGATGGCATAAAATTTTGATGTCAAACAACTTCATCAGCCATTTGCGCTCATGTGGGTATGATTGTGACTGCAGTGCAGAAAGGTGAATGCATAGCTGAGTTGCTCACAGGAACTTCACCATTAAGACAGCGAAAATTGGAGCTAAAGCCCCGTTCCCACATAGCCGAGTTACTCGTAGTCAACTCGTAGTAATAACAAAAATTACGTAACACCCAAAATTCGAGGAGTTGGCGACGAATTTTTGCGGAAAAAATGACCAGGAGTGACTCGCCGAGTTACTCGCCGAATTACTCGCCGAGTTACTCGGCGGGTTCAGCGAGCGACTCGCCGAGTACCAGGAGTGACTCGCCGAGTTGCAGCCAATTAGTGAACGATCTCGAGGAGAGTGTCGGCGAGTTAGAGGAGTAAATCGCCGAGTACCAGGAGTAACTCGCCGAGTATTAGGAGTAACTCGTAAAGTCGACGAGTTATACTCATGATACTCATCAAGGTTATTACTTAAATTATTATGCAAATAGCTGTGTTTAATTACAAAAATATATAAATAGGGGCTGCATCTTCTGTTCTTGATCATTCTGTCTGTAGCTGCTGAAGAGAGAGGACCATGGACATGCATCAGACAGAACATCAGAATAGAGTCTTGGTACTACTAGCTGCTCATGCGAATCTGCAACTTGCTGTTGTTGCAGCAGCATTACTTGAGGATGAGGAGAGTAAGAAGAAAGAAGAAAGAAAATTAGCAGCCATGAGGAGGAAGAGGAGGAGGAGGTATTGGGTGAGGCCCTGGCTGCTGAGAAGACCTCAGATGGGACAGTATGAGCGTCTACTGACTGAACTGATGCAAGAGGACACTTCTAGTTATACTAACTTTTTGAGAATGGAACCAGCCATGTTTCAAGGGATCCTTGGCAAAATAGGTCATAGGATTACCAAAGAAGACACCTTCTGGAGGAAATCTTTGGAGCCAGGACTCAGACTTGCCATCACCCTCCGCTATTTGGCAACTGGAAACAGCTACAGGTCCCTCATGTATGGCTTCAGAGTGGCTTACAATACCATCAGCAACATAATTCGAGAAGTCTGTGAAGCCATCATTGCGGAGTATAATGAAGATGTCCTGGCATGCCCCACAACTCCAGAAGAGTGGAGAGAAGTTGCGAAACTGTTCTATTCAAGGTGGAACTTTCCTCACTGTATTGGAGCCATTGATGGGAAGCATGTGGCCATCAAATGTCCTCCAAAAGGTGGTTCAGTGTATTTCAATTACAAGGGCTTCCATTCCATCGTACTCATGGCTCTTGTGGATGCTGATTACAAGTTCCTCTATGTAGACTGTGGAGCAAACGGCGCTGGATCTGATGGAGGAGTTTTTAATGATACACTCCTGAGAGAAGGACTTGAAGAAGGGACCATTGGATTACCTCCACCTGAACCAATTCTTCCTGGTCACAGACCTCTTCCCTACTTCATTGTCGGAGATGATGCCTTCCCCTTGAGAACCTGGCTGATGAAGCCACTGCCTCTCAGAAACATGACCAAAGAGCAGAGGATATACAATTACCGCCTCTCCCGGGCAAGAAGAATTGTGGAAAACGCATTTGGGATCCTTGCAGCAAGGTTCAGGTGTCTCCTGACTACCATGCCACAAAGAACTAAGACAGTGGAATCTATAGTCATTGCATGTTGCTGCCTCCACAATCTGATGAGAATAACTTATCCGACTGCTCAGAACATCATGCTGGACCATGAAGATCCAATCACACATCGTATCATCCCAGGAACTTGGAGGGCAGCTGGAGAAATCGATGAAATGCCACCAACAAATAGAGGGCATTCTATGACTGAAGCAGCCAAGAATCAACGGCAGTACTTGGTGGACTTTGTCAATTCAGAAGAAGGAAGAGTGCCATGGCAAGATGACATGGTATAAAGATTCCACAAAACAACCCCGGCCTTTTTCAAGGCCACCAAATCCTCCCAAAAGAGCAGACCATGTACACTTCTTGTGTAATAAAAAAAAAGTTCCTGTCTGACCCACACAAAATATTTTATTGGTTCAGAAGTGCCGTAGTTGTTGGTTGTTCAGAAGTGCCGTACTTTTTTTTTGTTCAGAAGTGCCGTAGTTGTTTCTTGTTCAGAAGTGCCGTATTATTTTTTTTGCTTCAGAACTGCCGTAGTTGTTTCTTGTTCAGAAGTGCCGTACTTTCATTATTTTCATTGCAGTATAATAGAAAAAACTACGGCAGTTCTGAAGCAAAAAAAATAATACGGCACTTCTGAACAAGACACAACTACGGCACTTCTGAACAAAAAAAAAGTACGGCACTTCTGAACAAAAAAAAAAGTACGGCACTTCTGAACAACCAACAACTATGGCACTTCTGAACCAAAAAAAGTATGTCTTCTTTCGTCAAAATTATTAACCCTTATTAAAAGAAATATTACAAAAAAATGGACCAATATCTGTGCTGTAATGAAAAGGAAATATGAACAAGTTACTTGAAGTGAAGAAATTGATTTTGGACTAAAATATTATACTTTCGTGGACAAAGATAGAGAAAAGTTTGGAGGGTTTTGGAACTTTTTTTTTTGATTGATTGTTTATACACAGATATGTGTACAAGGCGTGCTCTTTTGGGAGGATTTGGTGGCCTTGAAAAAGGCCGGGGATGGTTTTAAAACTGTTGTCTTCAAACATTCAAAAACTGGCTTATGTTCAAAGCAGGAGTTGAAGTGGTGGGAATCTCGGAAATCATGGATGGAGGTCCGGAAGGAGGCATTGCTGAGGTTCCCGCTGGCCAATTCTTTTCTGGACTTATCATTGGTGGGAAGTGCACCTGATGCTGGGACCCAGAAGGAGGATAGAACTGGTGCTGCTGCTGGTGCTGCTGCTGCTGCTGGTGCTGCTGCTGGTGCTGCTGCTGGTGCTGCTGCTGGTGATGCTGCTGGTGATGCTGCTGGTGCTGCATGAATTGCTGAGGTTGATGCTGGGGTTGATGCTGCAGCTGGAACCTGGCTCTAATGGCATTCGCTTTGAGCTGCATGAATGTGGGGATCAGGTTGCTGTGCAGGTCTTCAAATGCTTCATCATCCATGGACAGACATTCCATGACAATGAACTCCCCCATCGCCCGGATTCGCCTCTCCTTCAAATCCTTTGGAGGAACGGCCATTTGCTGCATAGTCTGCTGGATGACTCCAGTAGACTGTCTGGCAATGTTAACAAGATTTTCTATGCCAGATTGCGGTGGCGTGGACCTTTTCCTTTTCTTGTATGGACCACCCTTCGTCTGCCGGACAGGAGGGATATCCATAGAAATGTCCGGATCAGAAATTTCCTGGGGCCCGGAATCATCAGCTGGAGTAGAGCTCCCTTCTTCTTCCTCGAGATTTTTAAGTGTCTCCCGTGCCTTGCCAATTTTCTTCTGGAGGGCAGTGTTCCCCCGGCGACTTGGAATACGTGTAATGTGGTCCACAAGGAATCCAAAATTCGATATAATCCACAACTCCTTCTCTGTGGGGTTCCTCTTCGCAGTTCCAGATGGTCCCTGCCGCACTAGTTTCCCTGCGACAGTCCGCATGGATTCCATCCAGGTCTTCAATTGGTATCCAGTGCAGGGGACACTCAGTTTCCTTGCCATCTCATTGATGAGGGCCATTTTCTTTCCTGAATCCTTGTAGGCTTTCAAGGTCCGGTCATAAAAAATGGGATTGTCTCTAAACCAGTCAGCGATATCCTGCTCATCGGTGGCTGGCAGGAACAACTTTTCCTGTTTTTTCCTGGCAACATTGGAAAGTGTAGCAGGCACTTCGGACGTAGCAGGTGAAGTAGCAGGCGAGGGAGCAGGCGAAGGAACAGGCGAAGAAGCAGGCGAAGGAGCAGGCGAAGGAGCAGGCGAAGGAACAGGCGAAGGAGCAGGCGAAGGAGCAGGCGAAGGAGCAGGTGCAGGCGAAGAAGTAGCAGGTGCTGCAGCAGACGCAGGAGTAGCAACCTGGGGCTCATCATTACTACTGCCAGCATCTGATGACGTTCTTGTTGGCACTGGCAGACGCGTCTTGGCAGTCCTCTTGGCAGGAGATCTTGCAGCAGCAGTCCTCTTGGCAGGAGATCTTGCAGCAGCAGTAGTCCTCTTGGCAGGAGATCTTGCAGCAGCAGCAGTCTTCTTGCCAGGAGATCTTGCAGCAGTAGTCCTCTTGGCAGGAGATCTTGCAGCAGCAGTAGTCCTCTTGACAGGAGATCTTGGAGCAGACTTCTTCATTTTCTTCACAGGAAGAGCAGTCTTCTGCGATGTCTTTGTCGGGTTTTCAGAGTCATCAGAAGATCCAGCAGATAGTTCTGTGTCCACTGCAGGCCTTTTGGCGAACCTGGTCTTTTTCATCGGCATGATAAAAAATTTCTGGAGCGGTCTTTTGGTCTTCTATGTGTGTTAGCAAAATGCTGAATGATCCCCTGATCACTGGTCAATCTTTATATACTACCTAGAGAGCGTACCCCGCTGTGATGACATAACAAACCCAGATACCATTGCGTCATTTGCAGTTAGTCCAAGCGCGTTGGATCTACATCATTCACTGGTTAAACCCACGGAGTGACACTTTAAACCCCCTCGACTGAATTCTGGCACTCCTACAACTCGGCGAATTACTCCTACAACTCGGCGAGTTACTCCTACAACTCGCCGAGTTACTCCTACAACTCGCCGAGTTACTCCTCGCACTCCTGAACATCCCCCCCGAGTGTAATACGAGTGAAAATAGCGCCGAGTAACTCGCCGAGTTCGAGGAATTACTCGGCGAGTTCGAGGAGTAACTCGGCGAGTTCGAGGAGTAACTCGGCGAGTTCGAGGAGTAACTCGGCGAGACATGACCAAGATTTTGAAACTCCTGAAAATCCGCCGAGTGTGCCGTGCAGCACGGCATACTCGGGAGACTCGGCAAACTCGGCTCCAAATCCCACGAGTTCGCTACGAGACTCAGGAGTGTCTCGCCGAGCATCTCTCGAGTGCGAGGAGTAATCGCCGAGTTTAGTAAGAGTTGGGCCCGAGAGGCGTGTTACGTAATCCTACGAGTTGACTACGAGTAACTCGGCTATGTGGGAACGGGGCTTAACACTATTCTTACCATTACTGATCTAAGTAATTTGGACTCAAGGTTGGTACTAATGGCGAAGTTCTCCTATAGTCATGCTGTTTAATTTAATTTTAGATCCTACACTATCTTATCTTATCTTATCTTATCTTATCTAGTCATGCTGTTTAATTTCATTTTAGATCCTACACTATCTTATCTTATCTTATCTTATCTTATCTTATCTTATCTTATCTTATCTTATCTAGTCATGCTGTTTAATTTCATTTTAGATCCTACACTATCTTATCTTATCTTATCTTATCTAGTCATGCTGTTTAATTTCATTTTAGATCCTACACTATCTTATCTTATCTTATCTTATCTAGTCATGCTGTTTAATTTCATTTTAGATCCTACACTATCTTATATTATCTTATCTAGTCATGCTGTTTAATTTCATTTTAGATCCTACACTATCTTATCTTATCTTTAATTACCCTTCGTCTTGAAGTTCAGGATCCTTAAATGGCCATCTAAATACAGCTGCAGTATAATTACGCAGTTGTATCATCCATATTTTTGACATATTTCCATTTTCTAATGCAAATGTGCAAATGTAAAAAAGAACAAAAAACGGAGAAAACACGAATGTCTTACCATAGATGAATGGGTTCATGCAACTGTTGCTCACGGCAAATATGAAAAGAAATCGTGTGAATTTGGGATTGACTGATGCTGCTGAGTTTCTGAAAATAGAAATAGGGACATATTTTCAGATTAATTAGAAGTTCAACATGATGTGTACACGTGCCATAAATTTGAAATATGCTGTTTTTGGATAGATATATTTACCTGTCAATGCAAGCCCACGCCAGCATGACTATATATGGTGTCCAACACATGATAAAAACACAGACTGAAAAACCAACAAGAATATTAGGTCAATATGTAGGACTCTGACTTAAGAATAATTATATGGTATGTATGTACACATGTATAATGCATTGCTAAATAAAAGCAGATATTTGAGCTGTATTTGTCGTAAATGTTATGTTGCTTGCAAACTATATGGCATGTTGCTTGCAAAGTAGCAACCTCTTCTATGGAAATTCATGATACAAGCATATAATTAAACTTTAGGCCTATATGGCAATATTTAATTCTGGCATATTCTAGATATATCCAAGGGTAATAGATGGTGGGCCTGTAAAATGATATTTTGTAATATTTAAAAACTTCAAAGAGCGCAATTTAAATCGATATATGTATTAAGGATCACCTTAATATTATTACTTCAATTTTACGGACAAAGTGCTCCATATACCAATATAGGAAATATAGAAAATCCAATGGTATAATCACCCAAAAATAAAAGGATTAGTTTTACCAAAACCATTACTAGAAATATATACTGGAAATTACAGTTTATTACAAGGAATTTTTTACAGTCACTCCATGTATGATTTCTTATACTATATTTTCTTTACTTATTTGGTGGGAAATCAGTATTTTTGACCTTAAAAATTGTTTTATTCCTGTAATTTATATTGAAATAGCCCTGTTCAGACCTACTCACCTATGAATAAAGTCATTTTGAGAGTGCGATTCTTTGCCCTTTCGATAGGATTCAATTTACCAATTGACGGACGGATCCTTGAATCAGGAATCGTCATTGGGCCATTGTGACCTGATAACTCTGAAACAGCGTAATCAAAAAGGTGAATGCCATTTACATGTAGTACTTCTGAAATAAACGCTCCCAAAAGAACCTATGTGCCTTAAACCCCAGAAGAGGACTGTAATATAAAGGAAGAAGAAGAACCCCTACAGCGCTTCCTTTGGGCAAATTGGTTGAGGCGCTGGGATGAAATCAGCACAACATTAGCATTGATTAGATATACATAATATATATTGTATGATGTTCACCACGAAATCGGAATTTGGCAACTTTAAAAAACAATACTTTACACGAACTGTCACTGTTTTAGAACATTACGAGTTGCCAACGTAACAAATAAAGGCAATTAAAATATTTTTTGGGAGTAAGGATGGTGAAAAACAAATGTACCAAGACATTCGACTATTCTGGAATGTACGGTGAAAAACTTCAAATATAGTCTGTATGGTCAGCTTCTACATAGTAAGTATAAACTGGCTAATCCCAGTAATGATGGCTTGTTAAGCTTGTTACTGGGGCTCATGGGCGTCTTACAGTCATGCTGTTGTGACATAAGTGAGAAATTATTCTGCCATCATACTGACAAGTTGACATCGCCTTGCTTTATATTAAAAATTGGAATGCAATGGGGCTCAGCCCTATGTGCTGGACTCTTCTGGGTGTAATTATATTAACTTGCTGACAAGGGATATGCTGCTCATCATGTTATGCATTGTTAGATATTTCTGAATGTTTTCTGTTTTTCTAATGATCACTGTTACGAGCCCTATCAATGTCCTTGGCCTCCTCATGGGAAAGGTGATGGTGGTGGTGGTGGACTAGGGCTTTACGTCCTGTATTTCTGCACCTGATGGGCTAATTAGAACAGGTAGGGACCATGGCAATGAGACGAAGGATGAAACAGCCATCCAACATAGGCTTGACCGGGAATTGAACCCAGCGGTTGGAAGCCCAGCGCGCTACCACTGAGCTATGCCCCTAACCCTTATGGGAAAGGTGATAACATTATGGGTAAAGACCTCAAACCCAGTAGCCAACATAGGGTTCTGTGCAATGGATACTTCAGTTGGGGAGGGGGGTGGTGGTGCATACCCCCCCCCCCCCGATGCTGCAGTTCTTGGGGAAAGGGGTGGATAGATAGATATGGGAAGTGCAGCCCTCTGAGGCAAGTTCTTGCTTGCCAGCAGTTCAGTCTTAGCTCAATAACCTCACACTTATTACAGCTAATGCATAGAGTTGGAAACTAATCTCATAGACTTGGAAGCAAATCCCAGATTACATCATGTGAATGTGAGACTCTCATTGGCTGATGAATTGCTTTACGTCCTCTGGAGTTTAACAACTTCCTAGTTTCCAACTGTTTAATTTGTTAGTGTTAAAATATGTAGTGTTTTTTTTTTTTTTTTTTTATCTGTGGTTGGTGCTGTTATTCCTTGTGGTTACATACATTTTTATTCCCTACAGATATACACATTATATAATTGCTATTTATACCTAAAGCACTTATGATATGCCCGTTTTTATTTCATGGTTTATCTTCATACAAATAAATTGTGATCTCATAGTTAGATTCAAAATGAATGTACAATTACATTCAAAATGAATGTACAACTATAGATACACTACATTTGTACCTACCTAAACGTCTATTAGAAATCTTCCAGAGTATGAGGGAGTAAGACACTATGATGAATACCAAAGGCACAACGTAGACTGCTAGGATGTTGAACATATTGTAAGCCCTTTCATGTGCAACGCTCGGGAAAAAGTTAAATGTCACACACTGCTTGAACCAAGGGTACATCGGGTGTCTGTCTTCGTGGAAAATTATACTCTGAAATGTAAACAAAACAATTATTTAGAATTGTGAAAGAATCCTGAAAAACATACTTATAGGCTAATGAGTAGTCGGCCATGAATTAAATGATGTCACCATTTATTAAGCCAAGCAATCATTGCCCTCATTAGCCTTTTGAGCTTTTGCTCATAATGAATTACAGTGTGATTAATGGATTACACTTATTTTTTCTCAGATAGCATTACAAATAAGCCTAGCATCGTTTCTATGTCGGCCACTGTCGTTACAACATCGCATTAAAATCTCCGTAAAAATATAGGATATGCTGGAGAAACCTGATTTCACGAAGAGCAATAAAACATCATGTTACTATTAAAAACAATTTTTTCCTTGTTACTCTGACTTGTTTTGACATAAGCAACCAGTGGAGTTGGCAAATTAACTTGATATGGACGCAGATGACAAAAACAAGACAAGTCTATATTTTTTTATCAAAGGCTTCGTGTTTTTATTTACGCTTACTGTTATTACCTATCAAGGGATAATTTTATTGATATATATATATATATATGGTTTTTATTGACATTGGTTATATCAGAAAAGATACATATGTCACATTATAACTACAGCTCTACTCACTAAATCAAACTAAAGCTACACAGTTTTACAGAAGTATGATAAACAGGTTCTCCTTATTTTATACATAATATGCGAAATATAGCTAAAAATTGAAGGTCCCAGTTGCCATAAGTATATGTTCGAAGTAAGATATATATAAAAGAAATCACAGATCAAACAGTAAAGTTTTAACAAATATTGATCACAACATAAATATAACATTAAATTTTACATAATTATAATCAAATACTGATAATAATATCACAATACAATTAAAATTGACAGTTTACATATTTACAGAAGTTCCACATAGTCATTTTTGTAGATGAGTAGAATAGATGAGAGATGAGATAGAGAGAGAGATAGTTGTGTACCTTGTTACTAATACCAGAATATCTATATGACCTCATCAGAGGCTTTACTTCAAAATTTGGTGTATGCGACCTCTAGTTGAGGTCAAGATCATCTGTGACCTTGACCTTTAAACAGAGGTCATCTGAAATGGCCCCTAACAATTTATAAACTACTCTAACTTATAAACTAGATTTGGTGAATATACGGTCATCCGATGTTGAGCTATAGTGCATACCCCATTCGGGGGTAATTACTACATTTATGGGTGGTTACTATGCTGAGGTACCTGAGATGTCATGGAGATGCCTCTAAACCTCTTAGCAGACAGTCTTGAGGGATTTTTGTGTAGGAAAGTTGTCAAAATTGCTAGTTTTTCACATTTGACCTTGAATTTTGACCTTTACTCGCATCAAGGTCAAATATTCCATAATATGCTAAAAGCCCTATGTTACATCATGTCATGACACTTTACTAGAAACTCATTGATCAAAATTAAGGGAGATACAGTCGTTTTAAATTCGTAACTTTGAGGTCAACTGTGACCTTTGACCCGAGGTCATTCATATTGATGTGTTACCTTTACCTATCCCAGTACTATGTATGATCCAAAGATGGTCCAATTTGGGCCACCCAGTCAAAAGTTATAAAGCGGTAAAGTTTTTGGGGCAACTAGCAAAATCTAAAACACCCCATATCTCAGCAACCCTTCACCCAATCGCCAACAGAAGTTCGGCTGCACTGGATTGGACATAACACAACATAAATCTGTGCTCGTCCATTTCCCACCATATGCGGTTCTTGAGATTCCGGATCCCAATTGACTTTTAGGGGGGTGTGTGGATCACCCCTTTCCACTTGACTGAGCATCAAAATGACCCCTCAGATTGAAAGACCTTATAGCACAAGCAAACATACTACAATATCAGAGCTGTATCTTTACCCGTTTTTGAGATATTTTAATAGAAAGTTTAGTGGAAATCGACTTAAAATGACCTGTGACCTTGAGAAATAGGTCAAGGTCATTTTGGTTCTACAGAATTGTAGTACTGACTAAGGTTCACCTACCCACCAAATTTCGTCCCCGTACGATCAAAATTTGGTGGCGAAGAATAATAATAATAATTTTAACAAAAACAATATGATTCACCATAGTGATGGTGAATCATAATTAAATTTAGGAACGAATCCCCGAATCTGAGTTGCAATTCTCTGCAGGGCATGCTATACTATTTATACTAATCAGCATTATCAGCTGCTAATTGTAATTCAGTCTTCCAATGTAGGTGTGATGCTCAACTGGCCTATAAGTACTGTAGACATGGATTTATTGATTTAGAGTACCACTTTTCCAAATGCAATTTATACCCATTACCGACATTTGGACGTGCGTTTTTCTTCCCAGCAAAATAAGATATTTTAGGCTAATTTAATACTATCTTATCGTTTGACAAATCAATACCTTAATTATGGTATCTATGATGATAGCTGTATTATATTAATTATAAGCAATACATTTATTTATTACCATATAGGATTAACGATTATATATATATATATATTTATACACTACAACAATTATAGTAGGCTTAAGGCTCACAACATAATTAAACAAAATAATTAATCATATTGAATTATCTTAAAAACACCCATGCTTGGGGAAAAGTGGTATAATAATTTAATTTAATTTATTTATAATCTTTAAAATACGGATGCAATATACAGGCTTTGGATAAAATGGAACAGAAAGTCGTTTGCCAAGGGAGCAAATATATAGGCCTATTTAATACTGTTAAAATACAAATCGCTTAATTGCAATTATGTATTTCAAAGAAATGCCATTTACACATTTATAATGGTGTGCTTTCAATAATGAAATGGATTGCAATCAGTGCAGCATTTTAGCCAAACTGTTCAAACTCAGTCCTTATACGTGTGTGCAATAATGGCGGCCCCCAGCGTTGTGGCGGATGTCTAATTGAACTTTTAAAATTAACATGCAAACTTCCATTAGTTCCCCTTTAAAATTGAAATTCGAGAAGCTGGTATTTAGATGTACTGTAAATTTGCTGAAGAGCGAAAACAAGACCATTTTCAAATCAAGAAATTTCTTTAGGTGTGCAGCTACTCTGTTCGTGGAAAATGAGAACTCCCTCAAATAAATTTTTTTATTATTATTTTTTTTGGAAAGATTCTACAATAGTAGAAACCCAAATCCACACCGAAAATCCAGCAGGTAAAACAACTACTTTCTTAGACATTTTGGCTGGTCCCAGGTCAACATATAAGAGGCCTGCCTACCAAGTACTAACAATTTAGACGTAATGATGAGCTGATGAGGTCTTTTTTTAAACGAATGATCCCTATGTCCTAAGTTATTTTTATACTAACTGGTGAAATTAGTTTGTTCGGATGTGCACTGCTTGTGAATCCCCATAAGTTAATTAAAGAAAAATATAATTTTTTTTCACTTGCTTATGCGGTTTGGTTTAGTTTAGTTTATTCAAAGACACATTTATGTAGCACACATCTATGTGTTACATACGATGGATTTAACAATTCAAATGTAAACTGAAAATTTGGTGCATAGAATAAATGAGAAAAGATGTAAAATTTAAATGAAATCGATGATAAAGAATAAAATATTGAATTAAATGTAAAAAATTACACTCCCACCGAAGAAATATTTGAAATTATCATAAGAAACACAATGTCATAAAAGCCTTCGAGAAAATCTTCCGAACGTAGGGTGTATTTCTATCTTATGCTTTTTCAATATGGGCAGTGAGTCCATGGCTCTTATGTTCATTTGGGAAGTACTTCCACAAACTGGGACCACTTACACTGAATGGCCTACTGTATCAGCGAAGGTTTTCTTTTGTAAGTTTACGATATAATTAACAGCTTATTTGGTTGAGAACATATCTGTCTCCAAATAGGCACTGGCTGATGTTGTGAAGTTTTTTCTATGTTTGTTTTATCAAACGTATTTGGACTCACTGAGCTTTGTTGTACTAAGTCGATCAACTCATCAAGTCATATTGTTCTTGCCCAATAGAACAAGCAACAAAGGGAGGAATCGTGTCAGGTTATTTTGGTCTGCCCGTTTTGTCTTTGTTTCTTGTTACCTTCATTAAGGGTGCATGTTCCTTAGAAATTACATTTACCCTCCCCCTCCACAGGAAGCATTCCATTCTCTGCTTCCTCTGCACCATCATAGTTTGCAGGTTAATTGACTCTCACAAGTTTGTTCATTGGTTAAGTTGACCACAGATGCCCTTGCCACTCAAAATCATTAATGGCTTTATTTTTATATGCACCAGTAAAGAGAATCAATCACAAGCCTGGTCTAATTTACTTCTTATTGGGTTGGATAATGTACGCAAAGCCTGAAATGGCACATTTGTAGTGTGTTATCCCCACTTCAGACATCTAAATTATTATTATTATCATCATTTATTCGTACTAAATGTGTACAATTATTCACAATTCAATAAGGGTCAATATATTTGTTAAACATTTTTTTAAGTAAAGACTTACTGTTCCTGTTCAATTCAACCAGATGGCTACCTTTTGCAATACCTGGCCATTAGTGAGACAAAGGGCTGATGCTTGTTAAGTTTTGTTTTTTCTCATAAATCAATTAGCCAACTTAACAGAGGACACCATAATGAACAACCCTTTTTACATTCCACGCATTATCATATGCCCTTGATGATGAATTGACATTAATATTTTATCCTTGCTTGCTCAATGCTCATTAAATAGAGCAACAATTTTTGCTCGTTATCTGTGTAAATTTTAAAGGATAAAGTTGTAAACACTGCAGTTGGAGAATCATCCAAATTACTTGTCATGGCAAGTAAACCAAACTCGGTTTTGAGTTTCAAATTTAATTGCAGAAGCAGTATGTCACAATGAGGAAATCTGTACACCACGAAAAAATATGCTATATAGTTGGGGTTCTAGAAACTACTGAGTACCCCTTTAGTCATTGGGTAATCAGCAATGGTCATTGCGTCAGACTGACCAATGACCACTGGGATATTGTGGCCTTGATGACTGCTATCACACCTGTCAACTGAAGGAGCCTAGCTGTAACATGGAGATGATCACAATTCTACAGAACATTATTTCTATTTTTTAAAGAACTAGCATATTTTTGAAATTGCATCATATTGGATAAGCATGAAACACAGATAGATAATTATCTATTGGGGGGGGGGGGGGGGCATAAAAGGGGTACAATAGGGAGTTAGCAGTGAAATAATAATTATCTATCTATGTATCTAAATAATTATATATCTATCTATGTATCTACCTATCTATCTATCTATCTATCTATCTATCTATCTCAATAAAATATGTGGCATTTTACATTCTGTATATAAATGCTGAGTGTGAGAAGAGAATGGTGGCTAGAATTTGAAAGTCTGTAATTAATTAGCAGCAATATGATATGAAAATTTGACTCTTGTGAATATTCAAAATATTACAGTAATATTATCAGTTATTAAGTAGTAGTAGGAGTGACTCAACGGCTTCCATAAGTAACCCGTCGAGTTAGTTCCTTTCCTCCTCCTCCTCAGCTAGTGCTGTCACACAAGCAAGTTGTAAATTAAATGTATCATTGGAAAATGCTCTTTCATTTTAATATTTATGACTCTCCTGTCCCAGGATCAGCTTAATGTATATAATATTTTTTCAGAAGTGTCGTAGTTTTTCTTGTTCAGAAGTGCCTTTTTTATTTTTGGTTCAGAACTGCCGTAGTTTTTTAGACCAGGCGACGTACACGTAGAAGCCGTCGATTTACTCGTAGAACCTGTTGAGTCACCCCTGGAAGCCGTCGAGTCTCTCCTGGAATTCGTCCACTAATTGGCCGCAACCCGTCGAGTCACCCGTAGAATCGTCGAGTCATCCGTAGAACCCTTTTTGCCGCCAGAATCCGTCGCCAACCCGGCGAAAAAAGCTGTTGCATAACCGTTACATCATACTACGGCTTCACTACGGCAAAGCCGGCTATGTGAGACCTGGGCTTTAGACATTCAATGCCATATGCCAGCCTATATGCTATTAAGCTAATTTGTTTGTATTTAAGTCTAACTGGTGAACTAGCAAAATAATTGCCATCAAGCTCAGGGCATTTCCTAATGTATTCAGCTACTGTACATTCTGATTGGCAGTTGCAAATGACATAGCTGCCTCATGAGATGAGAAGCCAATTAAGGCAGTCAGTAGCCTTGGTATTAGTTGAAGTATAAGTGCTGTCATCACTGAGCAATGTCAAACATGTTGGCAAATGCCTGTGAATACAGCTAGGTTGTTGTGACCTGTCTTTCTTTGACTTTTGACATATCATAATCATGTCCCTGTAACTTGCAAGTGTCGTGCTGATGGACTCCCTCTGGCACAGAATGCAATAGGTATTGCTGGATTTTGCTAACTTTCTTCCAATTGCATGTGCTTCAAATGACAGTAGCGATTGCAAATGTTATTAAGGGGACTTTTATGGCACAAATTGATTTTAAACTCTGTCCTCAATTTACAGTCAAACAAGCAATCAAGGAAGTATGAAAATGTTTGGTTCACCGTGAATTGTTATTTAAGTTTATTACTTAGTCAGCTATTATGACCAGTTGGCATCATAAGACGTTATGAGATTTGGCATCATCAGACATAAGATAAGGCATGGCATCCATACCATATTATCCCTTGGGTGGTGTCGTTTATTTGCCTCAGCATAGACACCGAATATGGTTTCCCAGACAACATGCCACATTTGCCTTGTCACACCATGATAAAAACGTTGTTAACTTCAACTACCATGTACTCTTCCAGGTTTACCTACACCCTCTACCCTTCAAGGTTTATCTGAATCCATGCCATAGTCAGACGTTAATGACCTTCATAGGGTAAAACGTCATTAACTTCAACAACCCTCTACCCCTATACTCCGTTTATCTCATCAGGTCGGTCTGTGAAGTTACCATGCTCCAAGCTTCTGACCCATACAGGTAGCTGGCTACATTGTGTATTGAAGATCACGCTTTACATTATCATCTGATGTGGTGGTGGTGGATTAGGGCTTTACGTCCTGTATTTCTGCACCTGATGGGCTAATTAGGACAGGTAGGGACCATGGCAATGAGACGAAGGATGAAACAGCCATCCAACATAGGCTCGACCGGGAATTGAACCCGGACCCAGTGGTTGGAAGCCCAGCGCAATTCAATAAACCAACTCTCTTACTGTTTATATCAGTGGTCTCCCTTAGGTCAGATCTAACATGCAGTTAGTTCCATAAAATATGGTTGAATCTGGACAGCGGTAGCCACCTATTCCTGGCTGTAGCTATAACTGGCTAAAGCCAGCCGCTGCTGTCTACTCCTAGCTTGAAGTCAGCTTACACCTAGATGTGCAATAGACATGCATTTTTTCAACAATAAATGACAAATAGTCGTAACTCTGAACTTAAGTGCATGTTTGATGTGATTTAATAGCACACTTAGCTTTATTGCCATCATTTTTGTCAGACTTAAGATGATCTGTAGCTTGTGCTACGGCAGATTAAATGAAAATAGAGACAAGAAAGAACATGCTCTTAGTTGTTGAGTCGTGATTATGTTCCAAGCTTTCCTTTTTAAAAATTAGCCATTTTCATTTTATTATTATGTATATTAGATTGAAGAATATGAAATGTAAAATATATCAGTGAAGCATATAAAAACTTCTGTGAGTGTCACTGACTTGTAGTTTTGCCATTAAACAAAATTAATATAACATTAAACTGATCCTAGCAAGAAACCTGACTCCGATGTGCTTGGTTTCCAGCTAGTGTTGTAATAATGGATATGATTTTTGTCTATGATTTCTGTCATTATATTCACACAATGGAACGCACAAATCAATGTCTATATATATATATATATTGTTGTTGCAAGACACAGACACATTTAATCCACCCTACCTGAGGAATACTGGCCACGGCACTGAGGACCCACGCCACAGCTATCATGACCTTTGACCTTCTTCGTGCCCCATTGGTGCTGGACATGGCTTCAAGTGAGAAATAACGGTCCAGGGAGATTGCGACGAGGATGGAGGAGGAGAGATAGAAACCAAAGGTCCTGAAGAACATCAAGATGCGGCAGCCAACATCCCCTGGAAGGAGGTCAAGATGGATATAAGAGTAAGATTCAATACCAATGTCCAGTTTTCTGTCTTCCAAGGTACAGAAGGTATGGAGCAGCACAAAATGGTCTGAAAATGTTAGTAATGAATCAAACGCCAGCTAGTGATACCTTTTTTGAGATAAATTTGATTTGATTTTTTTTTTACGGCTATATTTTCCGTTATAATTTCCCTGTGATCTCAAGAAATGGCCATGGCGATGACAAGAACGTCACAAAATGGTTATTTGATAATGCGAGTAACTTCAGTTAATCAGTATGGCTGCTTTCCCTCCTCAAAATATAATAAGTCGTCTACACAAACAAAAAATATTTAATAAAAAAAATATTGATATTACCACGTCACAATGATAGGCAATTCGACCAATTGGAGCAAAGAAATGTATTCTCAACTGCTGTTCAGTATTACATACAGCAATTTTGTGTCAATGGTTATTTTTGGTTTACAAAAAAATTTTGGAAATAACCTTGAATTGACAATAACTATCACCGGTCACTAATATTTCCAAAACAGCTACAATGTACATTGTATTGCCACCGAATTACTCAAGATTATGGTACTGTTGTGTTATATTTACATCACAATGGTATTCAACAGAATTTTTCGCAGTTCATACAGATCAAATTGGAGAGACCTAGAGTGTCATAAACTTGGCACTTTATTGACTTGCCATCAAAATTACCAAGAAAGCCGCCACCACCACCAGTTTTCTCGAGATTATTAAATTATTAAGTTTTACATCACAATGTTTAGTAATATTAAACCAATTTAGCAAAGGAATCTTCATAATGAAACTCACCTGCCGTCCAGTACACCGTAATGTGCCATCCTATTTCGTTCGGAAGCATAATAACAGTGACCATGAGGTCTGCCACTGTCAGGTGCATAATAAACAAATTCACCCTGGACCTCCTGCGTCTATTACGAAATAAAGCAACAAAGACCACCAGGTTGCCAATTGCAGCGATAAAGAATAATATTGTATATGTGATCACCGACACCAAACTATCGTCATTGAAAGTCATTTCTCGTGGTATGCCTGTGCAGTTTTTGGAGCTTAATAAGCATGGTTCTTTCTCATACTCGGAGTTACGGAGACTGTCGTTCATGATGTTTGTTTGCAAGGTGTCCACTTTTCGTACTTATTTCAGAGCTGATATTTGATTTCTGCGGCAGTTACAGTCCAAGTAACGTTAATCCTCGCAAACAAAAATCTACTGGTGCTGCAGCTTAGTCTCTTTATACTGATAAAATGATTTATCAATCCCTCATGTATGTCATAAGCTTGATAGAGGTCATGTCTAGAATCTTGATCCTGTCAGTGAATGAAATACTCTTTTACACCACTTATCCAAACAAAAGTATGTCAGCACTAGAGAGGACAGTCTGTGTTTGCCACATCGTGAGGCTCAACACACTTTATTCAGACAGATGCAGAGTGGCTCTGAGTGGCCAAGAACAAGCCACGCCTCTTTCAAGAAGGCCAGGGAGACACGAACTCGCGCTGCAGATGCTAGCTCCAGAATTTTGCTTAAGGATAAATGAGAATTAGCGATATATGTTGGTCAGGGGTTGACAGGCAAAACATACCAAAATACGTTTTCCCTTGCTCAGCACAATATTCTGGCAAATTTAGATCATGAAATGCCAATTAAGCACATCACAGTGCTGACTAACGATTGTCTGAAACTAGCTGTTCTATACACAACCAATTTTCAGTGGAAGCCCATAATAACACCACCTCACCAGTATAGCCATTGAAATTCTGACACATCGTAGCACTACCTAGATTTTTTTGTGATCAACGATTCAACAAAAGAGCACCTGACCAGTAAGACCACTTTTTACAGCTGAACTCACAGACTTGGAAAACAAAGCCTAGTTCACATTATCACGATTAAGAAAGCCGAGTGACCACAAATTTCAAAAATGGACTATACTTGCGTACTCATGGCTCTGTTAATCACGTATAAATGTTTTCGATGAGCGTTTGAAGGACTTCCGGTCGACCGCTCCGGGAACGTCCATCGACAGCTCAGCGAACGTCCGTAGACCGCTCGTTAAATTATGTATCAATTATTTGCCAAGCATCCGTGAGGCATCTGTGAGGCATCCGTGAGGCATCCGTGAGGCACTTATAGATCGCTCGTGCGAGTGGTTCAAGAGTAAATGAGGATGGGCAAGGATGGGCAAGGATGTCCGCCGAGCGTTTCCCAAGTAGTTGGCGAGTATACACGGATGGACAGCTTCCCCTTGGTACCCGCAAGTTAGCACGAGTGGCCGCGAATGGCAACGGACGTACGTAGAACGTATGTAAACTATATCGTCCGCCTAATTTTTAAACATGTTTAAGAATTTTTGCCCTCCCCACGGATGCTCACGAGTGATCCAGCATTACCAGGAACATTCTACGGATTAGCATGAGTATCCGTACATCGCTCGGCGAGTGAATGAGGTATGAACAAGGCAGCGCAAGAGTAAACATTTTTGTCATCTGCGCTCATTTGCTATGCCCATCTGTGACAATGCGAACGCCCCTTAAAACTTCAGAGGACGTCATGTGAATCCTGGACTCCCATTGGTTAAAGGCAGCCTCCAGCCAATGAGAGTCCAACTTTCACATTACGTCCTCTGGAGGTTAGTTTCCATGTCTATACGAGTTCAGCTATAATAAATGTTGCGCTGTTTTCGTACATTTACTATTTATCTGTCAATCAAGATGTATGAATCATTGTAAAAGTCTATAGTACAGCTCAGCCACCCGGAGAACAACTTCCTGAAGCAAACCAAACTGTGCCTGGCTGGAGAAATTCAAATTTACAAAGTATTTAGTTATAGATATGACTTAAAATGCATATGCTTTGTAACTGAAATACAAATACTGTGGTGACCTTACAATTGACACCCTTTGAAACGTTAAGCATGATGGAGTATTTTTGCTACATCTGTCAGAAGTAGTCTAGATTGGTATATCGTTTGGTTTGTGTTCAAGTTCATAAAAGAATGTAACATATGGAATGCAATGTAAAAAAATTTTTTGGAGGTTTGAAAACATTTATGTAATACCATTATGAGTTTTAGTCAGCTTCCCTGACCAGCTGCCAGAGGGAGGCGTTATGATGAGATGATATAATTCAGGAATCGAAACAATTTTACACATTTTACTTAGCACCACAAATTTACCCTCTCATGTGGCCGATATCCAGCTTAGATGTACAGTAAGTAAGTATATAAGCAAGTAAAAGTGTATTCAATGTCAGGTATAAAATCAATAAACATAAGCACCAGGGCTTTTGTCCGACAAATAAGAGAAGTAGCTCATGAAGAGTTCTCAAACTGACCGGCCATTGAGCTTGCCATTGTAAGAAGGACAGCTGCTTGGTGATAGAATTATGTGGACTAATGAATACTGAGGACAGGAACTGTGATTTAGACATGGCATGTGGTATCACCCAGATAGCATTCCAAATTGGCTCAGCATCGTTTCCATATAGGCCACTGTCGTTACAACATCATATTAACCTGGCCGACATCACGTCGATGTTGAAACATCCATAATGTTGTTAGTATGATATTGGGAGTTGATATTTGTGCCCTGTGGCACAACATGAAGATCCAGATGCTGACATAGATCCCATCACCGATCATAAATTCTGTCATTCTGACTGTTTGGTGCTGGAGACACTCATAAAAAAATCCAGTAGTCCAAGTCCCATATTAGATGTTAATATTGCTTGGAAAATGCAAGTCACTTTTCCTTTCGTCAAATAACGATGTACAGTGTCCTTGACAGCATTGTCTCCAAGATTCCGACTCACTTTGTGGCAGGACTGATATGTGATCGTCCTGAGCAAGGCATGTCAGAAAGGCTCTTGTTATATTTTATGTGCTGGCACCACTTCCTTACCCAGGTCTAGGCAACCAGGCAGTGGGCGTGGCTAAAAACAATTTTAAAATGACAAGTTTTCAGTGTCTATAGACTAACCATTGTTAATGATGTGATGAAAGTGAATTTTGAGGTCATCAAGTGCACTTAATGTAATTGTGACATCGTCAGTGGCTGAGTGATTTTTAGCGCAGTACTATTGCTTAGGGCTCCTATCTGTATCTGATTTTATTCATATTTTTCGGAGGGGGAGGGGCAGAAATTGAACATAAAATACCTCAGGAATCGGGTCAATACAAAACAAACCAGGCAATAAAATATAAGTATTTAATTATACATTAATGGTGCATATTTTATATATCTAGAAAAGCAGGATGAAGTGAATACATCTTTGATTTCTAAAGGTTAATTATTCTATACATTCCATACTTCAGAAAGATTTAGAAAGAAAAGTAATGAATCATCATGTGCGTCACATAGTATCGGGAAAGCAAAGGCTATGTTTGGTTAAAAGACCAATAATTGAAAAAATTAAAAATAATAAATTCACCAAATATATGATCTGTTGTAGCAAACTAAAGGACATTGTAAGTTAATGTCAAAACTTCAATAAGATGTATTAGAACATATTGCATTGAAAAAAAAAGTGTCTTAAAGTCGAGTTTAGTGTGATTTTAGGCCAATTGAAAGTACAATTTGCACCACCCGCCGAAATGCTGGGGGTCGCCATTATTGCACACGGCACTCAATGGAGTGACGTCACTTATGTCCTACTACTCTAGACTGAACTCTCAGATTGCAATCTGTTTCATCCTTTATTGCATTCTTCATTGCAGTTGTAATTTGATAGCATACCATATGCAAGATGCTAATTGTACTTCTTTTTTAAAAAAACTGCAAGATTGCAAGCTTTTTAAATTTGCATCCATTATCTGAAACCCATATATATATATATATATATTATTAATTAATTTTGTTTTGGGAAAAGTATAAATGTATACAATAAAATCGAAAATATAGTATAATAAAAACAATGAGCATGAACTGAAGAAATGTAAAAAACAGATATAGTACCCGTATTATATATTATATCATTATATACACCGGTCCCCCCCCCCCCCCGAAGCATGGGAGTTTACATGATATATATGGAATTTTATTGACCACAGAGCATCAAAAAGATACGTGTCATAAAAAAAATAAAAACAAGGATAAAAATAAAAATATACATATATATAATGATTAAGTAAAATAAAAGAACGATCTACATGAACATAATTTAGTTACATATTAAAAACATCTATATGATAATTATGTACAACTATAAGCATATGAATAAAACAAGGCACCATAAGGGCAATTAGCAGGAATCAATGCACCATAGAAGATTAATACTGAATACAAATAAGCAGCAGGAGTGGGTATTTACATATGTACAGATTTTATATCCAGTTATATTGTCTATTTTAGGAACAATATATAATAATAATAACAGTAAAAACAATTACATAAGCATACCAATGTATGTACAAGTCCTTATTTGGAGCAACAATAAATGAAATAAACAAGCATATCAACAACCAAATATATTTACAAACAAACAAGCATGCACCAGGCAACCACAAATCAAACCATGTGAGTCCGCATGTCCAGTGCCTATAGCTACCCATGACCATGTGGTGAACTTTATGATTGAAAATGTACATTAAATGATATAATCAGTTTTTAGGACTATGTTTAAGAATTTACCTAATGCATAAAACTTTTCTGAGTTTTTATTAATCATTATTTTTAAAAGTTGTTCTTTGGGGTGAAAGATAGTGAAGTCTTCAATATGTTTATAAGCTGCTTGGTAGAGATCCATTCTAGCCGTTTCCCAATTTCTACAAATTATCAAACAATGAAACTCATCTTCAGTGTAATTTGTGTCGCATCTTTTACAAATGCACTCTTCCGCTACTACATAAGGTCTCTTGTGTCTACCTAATTCTATATGGAGATTATGAGAACTCAGTCTAAATCTGGCTATACTACGATAAAGATACTTAGGTAGGTTGTAATTTAAAAAAGATTCTAGACACAGTTCCTTCTTAAAGAGTTTGTAAGTTCTAAGCTTAGGATTTTTTACATTGTCAATAATATCCGTTAACATCTTGCTTTGTGCATGTTCATACAACTTAGTGATAATTGAAGCTGGGATTTCATCATCATTAATGTTTAAGCTATCTGTAACCTGATGTTTCCTAGTTAGCCAGCATGGCTGATCGTTCCGATAAAGGGATACTTGAACGTCATAGCATTTGCGTAATAATAAGGGGCAATTTTCAGATTTTAACCTATCCCAGTATTTAATAGCAGAAGCTTGCTGTCTATAGATCAATGGGAATCTCCCCGTATCTGCTAGTACAGCAACAGATGATGTTTGGTTTCTCACACCTAATAGGTTCTTAAGGAATTTGAGCTGTATTCTTTCCAATAAGTCTATCTCTTTACTTGGAAACCAGATTTCACTATTATAGTCCAAAATTGGCAAAATGTGTGCATCAAACATTTCATGGCTTATTTTAGGTGGAAGGTAGCCTACGGTTGATTTAATTCTTTCTTTAAGAGCATGCATGGCTCTTTGCGATTGTGTGGCCAGATGATCGTACATCGTATTATGTATCTTCAAAGAGTTACTAATGACGTGCCCCAAATATTTATATAAGTCAACTATCTCTAAATTCTCACCAACAATAGAGAATTGTGGATTTTTTACTTTTAGTCTACTCCTACGATTTGGATGAATTATCATTATTTGGCTCTTCTGTGAGTTAATTAGTAAGTGCCATTTTTTACAATAGTCTGCAAGGTTGTCTAAAAGTACATACCAGTGGCACTTTCAGAGACAAGGACTAAGTCATCTGCATAGAGAAGATGTGTAAAATTATTATCATTTTTAGTGACTCCATGTCTTTGATCAAAGTATTCATTAAACAATTTAGGACTTAAAATTCCACCTTGAAGGATGCCATGTGTGCTATCAAGACTTGAACCTAACTGTCCTTGCCATCTAACTTTGGCACACGATTTGGAGAACATACTATGTATTATTTTTAATAATCTCCCACCCACAAACCGTAACGGGCAACGAAATGGGTCCCTCATAGGTGCATCAACTAGTACAGTGACAGGTCTAAAGGCTTCACGAAGCTATAGCGACACCTGTTGTGATGGTCGCACACCAGAAGAAGGTTTACGTGCTGCCCAAAACCGAAATAGTGTTGATATGACGAGAGAACATGTGGATGTTTTCATCATGGGAGCTGATACACTCCTGTTCGACATGTCATTGACGTTCTGGTACGTTTGGGTATACCAAACTCCAAGATTCGAGACCTGACAAAGAAAGATGGTACAGCATCATGGAGATCATACAAAGCGACGGTGCCTGGAACCTCGAAGGATCGGGTTCTACAACAGCATGAATGGCCAAAGGGAATTGCTGTTCGTCAGTTCTACCCAAGAAGCAATCAGCCCTTTCACGGAGGCCAACAACCTAAACAACCAGTGAACAGTCGACGACAAAACAGCCGATATCGTAGCAACTCCAACTAAGAAAACCGCCCTCGATACCACGACACTGCATACTGGGAGAATCGCTCGCACAACTACCGGGATGACGACAATCCCTCGTATCGCTACCGGTATGATGACGACCACTCGAATGTCAACCGATATGACCACAACCACTCGAATATCAACCGATATGACCACAACCACTCACATGACAACCGATATGACAACAACTGGGAAGATCAATCGGTTAAACGAAACTGGAGGGAAACACAATGGTGACAAGGTGCACCTGCAGACTATTAGTTTAAATGCTGAAGGTTTTAAACAATTACATGTGTACATATCAAAGCTTTTATCAGACTGTGATATTGTTGGTATTAATGAGACTTAGCTTAGACCTGGTGAATTGCCTATGATAAAACAAAACTTACTGCAGAAAGACTTGGATATATTTGCCAAATCTTCTATGAATGATGTGGATCCAACTTATTCTGGGAGACCCTATGGTGGTATAGCTCTAATATGTAAAAAACGTGAGGGTCTATTTTATGAAGAGATATGAACTCTGACCGTCTTGTAGGAGTAAAAGTGTGTGGTCAACAAGGTGTTGTTCAAATTGTGATATGTGTGTACATGCCTTATTATTGTGGTAATCATGATCAAATTGAATTGTACATTGAGGTACTTGATGAACTACCATCTGTGATTAACCAATTTGGTGCTATATGTCCATTGTATATATTTGGTGATTTCAATGCTCAGCTACCATCTAAAGATAAGTTACATAAAAACTGGTCCAAGATGGATGTTATTTGCTGATTGTCTTGATAGCTTGCGGAATTCCTTATTCGTCCATTTGTAAGTTTGATATATGACACCAGTTCTGAGCCTTCCATTCTCACTCCCTAGTCGCCACCAAAAGCGTTTGCGCTCCCTCATACGACTGACAATGCTCGGAAAGTTTCTGAGCAGCAGATAGACTACTTCATTCTGGAATGAAATTAAGCACTTACGACGGACGAAGACAAGGTCTGACTTGAAACCAGATGACCTTCAGTCCTTTTATTGTAATTTTATGTCTGACAGCGGCAACAGAACACCAGACCAAATCAGTGACCTGACTCGTGTTCGGTCGTATGAAGCTGACTGCAAGCATAACCTAGAATCAACCCACATAACAAGTGACACTATTAAAACGTTTATTGACAATCTACCTGATGGGAAATCCCCTGGGATAGATGGTATAACCTCAGAACACTTAAAGAATGGTAAAACACCAAGATTATATGAACTTTTGTCAAATCTGTATTCAATTACTTTGTCCAGGAGTTGTGTACCAACTGTATTTCAAACAGGAATCATTGTCCCGATACTTAAAAAGTCAACATTAAATCCTAACATGGATAAGCACTATAGACCTATAACACTAAGCTCTATACATACAAAGCTTGTGGAACTGTTACTCATCCCATCAGTCGAGGTGTGTGATACTCAGTATGGTTTTAGAGAAGGAAGGGGTACGAGCATGGCATGTTGTCTGTTAAATGATGTAACGAGTTACTGTAAGTCTAGAGGAAGTCCACTGTTTATAGCAAGTCTTGATGCCGAGAAGTGTTTTGACACGGTGTGTCATGTCTCACTCTTTGTTAAACAAATTGATATTGGTCCCTCGGTATAAATGGTTACTCTTGTATAAATGGTATCAAAATTTAGATGCTATTGTCAAATGGAATGCCTGTTTAGTGCAAAATTTTCTGTCACAAGAGGAACAAGGCAAGGAAGTGTATTATCACCTTGTTTGTTTAATATATATATTAATCAACTGTTACAAAACTTGTCATCACTAGACATTGGTGTTCAAATTGGTAATGATATTTATAATTCCTTTGCATATGCTGATGATATTACTTTGATGTGTTGTACAATACCAGGACTTCAACAACTGTTTGATCTTTGTGTCAATTACAGTGGGAATTGGGTTTTTATTTCAACAAAGATAGATCTAAATGTATGATCGTGGGTAAATGTCCATTTATTTGTGAGCCAAGATGGTATATGAACAACTTCGCACTGAACAAGTTCTGAAAATGTGAACCTACGTATTAACAAATGTAGACAATCATTTTATGGTTTATCCCCTGCTGGTATACCCAGGAGCATCACCAGAAGTTCAATCATATTTGTACAATCGTATCTGTCAACCAACCTTAACATATGGATTAGATTGTGTGCATTTAACTCAAAATGATATCAGTAAATTAGAATCTGTACAAGGTAAACTAATAAGCAGTGTCTAGGAATGAGTAAAATGTATCACATTATGCAATTACTACAAGCGTTAAATATCAAAAAGGTTACTGATATAATTGACAAAAACTGTATCACTCGTACCGTAGGATCTGCCAGACATCTAGTCCTAGTAGGAACCTATTATTTTATTACTTGTCTAACTTGATATACCATGAAAATTTTATCAAATATTATTCAGAGGAACACCTATTGGTGCATCTCCTGACCACAGTGTTCTAAGTCAGATACTATTTCTATGGTTTTTATACTGGACTGTTGTATATGTTCTATTCTCCATTTTTGGAGGTCTAATAAAGTAATAATATAAATATATATATTCACAAAGATTAGCAGAATCAATTATTATACCACAAAAATTGCAAATTCAACTGGGTGTCACCTGCATTGCATTGCAGGATTCATTTAAAACTTCTACATGGGGGAGGGGGATATGGCAATGCACCTGAAGAAATAAGCTTAATATTCAAACTGTTATGAATTATTATTACTATACCAATATGAAAGAAAATATCAAAAACTTATTTTCTCATCAATTATAATGACTTAATTCTCTGTTTCTTTGTTCATAATTGCATTGTGTCAAATTATTCAAAGGCAATACACTTGACAGTTGGTGAGAACCGTGACATGCTCTTATAACAAAGGTTCAAAACCTCAAGTGGAACATTTTGGTGGTTTTGTAGTGTTGGTCCTAATCCCTTGAGTGCAGTGTTATAAACTTCACTGCTTTGAAACTAGGGGGGTTGTCTCACTGTTCCCCACTCTACCCTACATGCTGAACCGTAGAATGGCACCACCATGTGTTCAACACAATTTATTAACCTTTGCCTTGATAAATATTAAACTTCTGCATTGTTCTGATGTGTGTAATACAGTTTTAATGAGGTCCATCACTGGATCATGCATCTCGGGTCAGATAACAGCTGAATTAACATAACTATACATCGAATTTGTTGGCCCCCCTGAATTAGACCATGCCCCCCCCCCCATGGGCCCCCCCCCCCCCTATTAAAGAAGGTCCAGTTACGCCACTGCATCCAGGAAGATGACGTTAACCAGAAAATTCTTACTTTAGTTGTAAAAGATTTTGTCAGGTGAAAAATTGAACAGTACAATGTTCATGATTTAAATGTTATAATGTGCTATGGGGTCAGGGGTTAAGACCCCGAAAGCTTATTCCAAATATAAAAATTGTTGCCATGCTGGGAGTATATGAATAATATCAACTAAAGCAAATTATAACCACAAAATATGAAAACTTGTGCGCAGTATTTTCTTTTGACACCATAATGTGGTATCCATGGCAATATAATGTTTGAAAATTTCCACCTGGTAATGACCTATGGGTTAAAACGGTCAAGGTTGTAAAATGTATTTCTTCCTCTACGGCTGAGGCTGCTTTTTAGTCTCTTGTCTGTCAATGTGTCACTGTCACTGCGTAATGTGGTTGACCTCTGTTGAATAATCCATGTTCTTCTTTCCTCTTTCCCCATGTTTGGCTAGTATATGCTTTTTCAACTGACAGTTTGTTTGGTACAATTTCTGTCTGTCTGTTGTGTTGTCTAGCTGGCTTTTTGGCTGTTGCATTGTCTGTCTGTCTGTCTGTCTGTCATTATGGTGTCTGTTGAACTTTCTGTAGGCTATCAGTCTATTTAACAGTCCGTGACTGTCTGCTATTAGTTGCTTTTTAAGGGTGGATGGAACAGCCTCAAATGCCATGTTTCATCTAAGCACGTAGTAAGCCACACGGCATCCGCCTTACTGGTTAATTCTAGTTGCTGCAAGAACCAAGTACTGTTCCTGGCATGAATGTTTTGCTTTTTTTTTAATTCCGATAATTTTAGTTTTCGGTGGACAATGACTGACAAATGTACGTGCAGAAAAATAAAGCTATTATCGTATATCGTGAGAAGACATTGACCTTAAGTCAGGAAATGCATAAAAAATATCAAATATATTTCAGTAAATAGATAGTTTTTATTGTCTTATGCAAACAAAAGGCAAATCGAGTTTTACGTCTTGTTACACAGTTAACAGATGATTTTTTTTTTGTATCATCCAAATGTAACTGTTGCACATTTTCACAACAAACATTATTCCAAATGTGTATTACCTAAATTTGTTATTCTAAATAATAAATAATATTTAACGCAAGTAAAGAGAATGAGTGAAAACGGTATAGGCATGGACAAACTGTCATACATTTGGTGACACATAAATTGAACACGAATAACATTATGCACAACTGTGATGCTCTCATGGATACCCAGGAACTGCCGCAGGCATTCCCAAGAGCATCGTGGAATAATATTAAAATTGAGCAAGAACTGACAGCCACAGATTTGGATTTATGGTACCCATCATTAACCTGAATTTTATGTCATTACACGAGACTTTAAATTCATGTGTCTGTCACAAACTAACTGATTAAGATTTCAACCTGACCAGGATTCGAAATTCACCTGTTTTCACCGTTTGTCGGTCAGGCTGGTTACTTCAAAATATTGCAGATTAATAAGATTACATTGTGCATCATAAATAGCAAAAGCTCAAAATGTTCATTTTATTAAAAATTCTGAATTGTTATTTTATTATGTCTGATAAATTCAAATATGGAAATATTTGGAAAGTGGTAAATAATGTATTTTGTTCAAATTATCAGATTATGTAGTACTAAAATATGACTCAAGGGAATGCAGTTGTATTCGATACTTGGGCCGTGCTTTGAGGACATAATATACTCTCACTGTTATTACTCAGGTAATAACCTACCTCGACGTCAGCAGGGCGGGGGCCTAGCTCAGAGGTAGCGCTCTGGGCTTCCAACCGCTGGGTCTCGGGTTCGATTCCCGGTCGAGCCTAAGTTGGATGGCTGTTTCTTCCTTCATCTCATTGCCGTAGTCTCTGCCTGTCCTAATTAGCCCATCAGGTGCAGAAATACAGGATGTAAAGCCCTAACCACCCACATGACATGCTCTCTGTTGCTTCAAAATTGTCAAGCTATGGAGAAAACTCCCCTAATATTCTCCTGTGCACAAGCTTACCATACTTATATATCCATACCATAGTCAGACGCTAATGTCCTTATAGGTTAATACGTCGTTAACTTCAACTACCCTATACTCCTACCTTGACGTCAGCCAACTGTCAGCCAACCAAATTTGGACGTCTGCTATGCTATCTGGGTAAGTGCTGGTATTTTGGTAATTGTGGTCTATAAATGCACAGTTTAATCAAGTGATTTTAGACGTTGCAGGCATGTTAGGATGTCTTGACGTTTGTGTGAAGGCCCGATCAATATATTCGAGATCTGACATTTGCTAGTTATTTCACCTGGATTCAGAACAACTTCTTCTGCATGATTTCTTTCCATTTCCCTCAGTGTATTATTTTATAATGGAACTAATAGGATGTACAGTGTATCACAGCAGCATCTAGTGCAGTGATCAACATTTTCTGGCGCCGGCGCTTTTGAGCCGGTATAATGCAGACTCCTTCTGGTCATTTCAGCTTTATGCAACCAGGGGCACTGGGCAAAGAGCGATAGCCCTGAGGGTCTGCCAGATTTCGGACGGAGCAACGATCCTGTTGGGGGAGCAAGGAATTTGACTGTGTATCAGTTTCTATCATTCATTGGAGTCCAAAACTTGCTCCCCCAATGTGGCAAAATCGCATAGTCTGGCGTAAAAGCGCTGGGGCCTTTTTAAGTCCGGAGTCACTAACGGCGCCGGCGAGGTTTAACATTCCTAATTGAAGAAAAGAGGTTAATATTGGCTTTTTCTGTAAATTTCATATTTGAAGTCCAGGAACACTGTTAATTGCAATTGTGGAAGCCAGTTTAAGAAAACTGGGGTATGGGGAAGTTGATCGAAATAGCCCAAACAGGAACAAAAGACACTGCTTTGCAAGGGGAGTTTTTTGTTTTTCCTTTGATTTCTATTTAATATAAATTGTCAGTATTGTACAAATTACCTAGGTAATTTTATGATTTTTTGTTTTGGCTAGAACAAAAAATTTACCAAATTATGAAAGGAAAATAGCCTACCCTGAAAATTACTGATACAACTTGATATATCGTAAAAGGAACTTTAAATATATTTTGATGTTTCTTTTCATCATATAGCACACAACTAAGATATACAAGTAATTTGTTGAGGAAGCTCTATCCAGTGTAGTACGCACTTATATATACCTCATAAATCCATGAAGAATTCTTAATACTATACAGACCTCCGAAAGTTATCAGCAAATAATTTAATGAACTATTCTTTTAAAAAAAGGCAATTGGAAACAGTTAGATTGGCTCCAGACCAGCCTCAAGTGGCTCCTTATGCTAAATCATCCGGAGCCACATTTGGCTCCAGAAGAAAGTCACAACATTTCGCCCACTGATCTAGTGTCTGAGCCATTTGAGATTCTCGGTTTCTGGACAAAACTTGTATTGTCATTGTTATTGTTATATCACTTTCATTAACCATAAAGTATGGCAACCAACTGGGTCACATAAAAAGCTGTAATTAGCTATAATTTGTGATGGAGACCCTCTGGTAACTAAAACGTGATATCTAAAGTGGTTTATAATGCATCGTTTAATCTATGATTTCAGACATATCTCTATCACGTGATATATCAATTAAAAATTATAACACATGTTTAATTGGTGATGATGGACACGTGACAGTTTCGCACTATTTCTAACATAGTGCATAAGAAGTAAAAAATAAGTGTTTGTCACATCAGGTGCATGAGGGGACTCCGAGATTCTGGCAGCTGGTCTTTGGTAACCCCGTTTGTGTAAACTTTGACCTGTTGCTGTGCTTAACCAATCAGAAGCTACATTGTCATCCATCATATTTAAAGCAATTATATGTTCAATTATATGAACTGCCCAATTTTGTGAAGGGGTAGCCAATGAGATCATCAGGGTGAAAAGGAAACCACAGGACAAATAAGTTAACAAAATAATTTCACACGTTCTCTCATTACATTTGAACGATTAGAAGTTTTTTTTTCTTCTTCTAATATTCCATCCTCCTCATAGGATTAACGAGATAATAGAGTATATATAACACCCAGATTGTAAATCCAAGGAAGAAACTTCATACATGTTCATTAAAAGACCTTAATACGTGTTGTCATAGGCTGGCCCCCAACATGTCTCCGAAGTGCTTCGATGGCCGCTCTGCTAGCAGCTGCTCACGTCCTGGATTATCATAAGTCAAGGTCTCCCTGACTGTTTACATGTACAAGCTAGGAATAAATATTCCTAGGTACAAGGATATAGCACAAGGAACTCCTTAGATGTAATGGGTTTCGTTAATTGTAACCTGAGCCAAGAAAATTAATTATTTTATGGAGTCCCAACTCTTTGATTCATCCTTTTCACCAAATCTCACGAAAATACACAGTACTTCTGAAGAATACATGTGTGTTGAAATGTGAGCTTGCATTTAACCAGCACCCTGTCGAAATTTGTTAGTTTTCCTTTCCAGACACCTGCTTGGGATCAGCCTTGTGTAATTGGCCAAACTGCTGTATTTACAATTGAAATATATAAAAAAAAAAAAGTGTGAGCAAATGACTAGGCCTGAGGCAAATAATCCATATATTTACTATTTTACAACTCAAATATGAATATCTGTTCGTTTCAAGGAATATAATCTACTAATTCAAAACCGATTCACACCAAACTATGGGCTTCGATTCTGCCTTATTGTCTGAAAACATCAAAAGAAATCAAAGCACTGGGCAACATGAACCTGCCTGAGGTTGGACTGAGTAGCAGCTCGCAGCAACGAATGTCGATCGCATGAAACGTTAAATTGGGGGTGCCTTGTACTCGGTGTGTATGCTGCGGCAGGTAAAAGACCCCACCCATGGGGTAAATGTGTAAAATGGTGTGGACTCCAAGCCTTATCATCTGATCATTACGTCTGCCTTTGGCAGCTGGTCATATAAGCTGACTTAGCTTCAGACCCAGTAGCATTAATTGAGACACTAGACATTAAACATGACAATTTACTACAATTTCAAATTAAATTTACTTTGTGACACCCACTGAAAATATTTATTTACTATCCAGTATAAACTAAAAAAAAAATAAAAAAGAAGGCTGACAATGTGAACAACAATCAATTCAAATGCATTTAATGCAACATAAAACGTAATATATTATATAACAAAATCATACAACATGAAGCAAGGTCAATAAAGGTACAAAATTCGACAGGGCTTTTGAAGCAGTGATAATTTAATGAAAATTCAAAAACAACAATGGATACTTAGCAACAAATGACAATAATAACAATAATAACGTTACGGTAAGCTGTTGATGTAGGATGCTGTGAGGTCATGTAAGTGTTGGTAGACATCCTAAAATGAAAAAGAAGAAAAAAACAGAATTATAACAGGAATCAACATAACTTGTTTTTCAGTCAGATTAGTTTATTTAATATACCCAGATGGCATTCCAAATCAGGAAAACCTCGGAGTGACGTCAGCGATATTGTTACAATGTCGTACCGGATAGCGGCCAACATTGAAACGAGGTTGGCCTGAATTAGAGTGCTATCTGGTATATTTTCTTTCTAATGATGATCGTTTCTTTCTTTTCACCATTATACAGTATGTCATATAGCTCTGCAAAACTTTGATGGGTGGGTGGCTGGGTGGATTAGGGCTTTACGTCCTGTATTTCTGCACCTGATGATGCAAAACTTTGAAAGAGATTGTGTAGAAGGCAAATGTTTGAATACCAGTAAATCTAGCGAAACGAACACATAAAATACCATCATTAAGATAATTACTTCAATTTATTTTCAGCACGCTTAGTCACACGATACATCCAATTTACGTCTTCTTTAGTCCATGGCCCAAGTGGAGAATACAACTGCTATCAACGAATGTGCTCTATTATCGGGTCCTCAGGTGTGAATGCTAACGGAATAAGCTTATTCCTTGTTGCAGTTGTATTCTATACTTGGGCCTGAAGTGTTATGTCAAAAGCAGAAAAGCTGATCATTAATTTTATTGCCGATTATGGTCACAGAGTTGAGTCAAATTACACTTTTGCCACAAGGCACTGATTCTTTTTTTCTGGTGATTTGACCAACAAAAAAAGGGTTTAATAGTGGATGGTATGGATTTACACCCTGTATGTGGCACATTGTGGGCTAATTAAGATGAGCAGGTGCCACAGGAATGAGGCGATGGAAATGATGAAACAGCCATCCAACTTTGGCCCCAATGGATCTTGTATTTAGCTAAGTTGGAAATTGGCCCGATTTGGAATGCTATCTGGGTAGGCCATCAAAATGGCTTGACTGTAAGGTTCCCTTTACTATTGAGACAGAGATACCCTGATAACATGCAAGATTGCCTCGATATTGACGTGACGTCGGCCAATTGAAACTATGATGTCCCAATGGAGGCCAATATTATGCAGTCTTGATTTGGAATGCTATCTGGGTACTTTGTGTAATCAAAAAACTTACCATGATATCAATAAAAAATGGCACAGCAGCACGCACTCTCTGCACCGCTAGAAAAATGTCAACTTCCTTCTCCAAATACAGCATTTCAGCGAGAACATTCAGGGCACACAAGACTCCAGCAATTTGGTAATTCGAGCTAAAAGGAAATTATATTGAGATTACAACTCTTCAAATAAAATCAGATAGGGCTCTATGCGTTTCCAGAAAACTAGACCAGCTTCAAGGAATTTCCTGGTTAGATAAGATTAAAGAATTTCCTGGGATCAATTCTTTAGCCTGCACGTTTTTCTTATTACGATTGATTACACCACAATGAAGGTCATATCCGGAATCAGAGTGATCTGTAATTGTTAAATATTCATAACACCGAAGAATCTAAAGTTACTGAAACAAGATCTTTCAGCACTGGGTTTCGCATCGTATATCGGAGTAATTTTTTCGCGAAACATGGCGGTGGCTGAAATTTATAACTTTACACAATCCAAATATTCTTGCTTTCCATCTGTAAATACATTTTCAAAATTAAATTTGCCAGTGAGTGTTTAAAAAAGACTCGCAGATTTCCATTCCTCCTGATTAATTAAAGAACGTGAAGTGCAAAAAAAAAAACATTCAATGGATATGTATTTTTACTGATTTACATAAAAGACGCGAAGATTACTGAGTTCAGCTCATATACAGTACAACACATTGAATAATGCCATGACATTTCTACTAATGCTATACTTATGAAATTACTCACCTGTTGTATATGACAATGGGAGTGAGAGATCCGGTGACATCCTTGGCTGACTGTAGATGAGCATGTAGGTCCAGAATATCATACGTGAGTGGACCATCGATATTTGCTTGGTAAACGTCGATGAACCTTTTTGCCTGTTTAGTTTGACACAAAAAAAATTAAATAAACTTTTATGACATAAATCTGAATAATTCAACAAAATGCTTAACAAAAGCAACAACTTTATTATGGCATATATTCTGTATGTGCATGGTAAGAACAACTTTCCTTTACTCTTTCATCTTATGTGCAAATTAGGCGTGAAGGAATGAAAAAGTGTATTTTGGCAACAGTAGTATTGAATTCTATAAGTACATAATCGGTTGCCTTCTTCTACAGTGATTATTTGTGTAGGAGTGAAGAATTCTGTTAATGAGTCTGGTCATGCCATATTGACTCACTGATGACACAAGTTCAAAAGTTTCCTCTGAAAATTCTGTTCTGCCTGATGAGTCGTGATGGCAGCAGGCCTTGGACTTCTCAGGGTGGCTCCCTGGTAGCAACAATTTTCTTGTCTTTGGGAAGCTCCCCAATACACAGAGTATTGTGATATAATACTTGTTGTCAATCCATAATCATGATAATCATTACTGAATTTGAATAAATGTCTGTATGACTCTTAAACTTCCTTGCGAATGATTACAGTGAAACTTTTTCCGGAAGTGGTTTGTGGTTTTAAGAGCAACATTCAGGGTTTATAGTCAGGGTGCATTGCATACTTTTACTTAGAGCACACCACCATCGGTCACAGTGGTTTTATTCCTTTGGATGGCACAGTGTATTGAAAGTCTTCAGTCATACACAAATCACTGTAACACAACGTTTTCTCAAGCCTTTTTTTTTAATGGCATATTCACCGATGCACTGGCGATCTTTGCACGCCTCGACATGCATCAATTACATTCCATAATAATTATTAATCGCAGAACACACAGAAATACATATATGTATAGTATTGTCAATATTGTTTAAGGATATGAAATCAGGTCTTTAGCATTGGAAGATTCTTGTTACCAAGTGAATTAGTATATTGCATTTATTCTTCGAGTATATCTAAGGTAGAATAATAATAAATAAACCCTGATAGCATTCCAAATCGGCCCAGCATCGTTTTTATATTGGCCATTGTTGTAACAGCATCGTATCAATATCGCCGACATCTTGCTGATGTTGAAGCGATTTGAAAATGCTATCTGGGAACACCGTTTGGCAACATTCATAAGAGATTCCTTACTTCCGGATCCACATATTGCAATTTTTAAAAACTTGCAATTTGTGATAATGCAGATTTAAGGTTTTATTAGTTTTATCTTCAGTTCGAGGATCACTTACTTCAATTTCCAAGGACGACAGCTCCAGAACAATGTGGTGAACCGTAGATCTGGTGCTCTCTGTGGTACTATGACCTATGCAAGTCACAGTAAAAGTGCCAAAGCTCTCTGTGTTGCCTTTAGAGTCTGGCCAGCAGCAATTCTGCAAAAGTTAGTAATTAATTTGCTGAGAGTTTGATACGTGTTATGTCACACTAATTGGGTATATACAGCAAAAGGAGCTTAACTTATTGATAACACACAGACCTGTGTGGAAAACTATGATCAAATACGCTTTTGTTTGTCACAACAGTAGGAGCCTATATATTGATATTGCAGTAGAATGTGGATAACTTTTTTTTCTCGTGGAAGACTTCACCAAAACATGGTAAGATTATTTCTTTCATCCAGATTGTCAGAATCAACTGCAAGGTATGGTCGACTCAACGTTAAATGTAAATACTTGATATTCTCTGTCAATATAACAGCAACCGTAATTTATTTGTTGTTGAACAGTGTAACTAGAGTTAGGAAGTTAGGGTGTAAATTATGGATGCAATTTCTGGCCATTATACTTTCTGTCGTGATTTGTTGGATGAAAAATAACCAAATATGACCAAATACTCCATACACATGTGCATTTTCTGCATGACCAAATGTGCTAAGTGCGTTTTCCATGTGTTGGATAAACGCATGGAAAACGCATGGTTTTTGCCTAATTATGAGGCGAAAGTCGTGCGTTGATCCAAACGCATGGAAAACGCATGTGGCACATTTGGCCAAGTACAAGGCTTTATAGCTGAACAAACTCACTGCAGCTGTGAAGGACACAATAATTCTGCTGTTGTTGTCATGAACAGTAGACCAGAACTCCTGTGGATCTACGAGGCCTGGAAATCTGCTTATTAAGAATGCATTCTGGGAGTAGTAGCCCTGCAGTAATAAGAATACATGAGAACCATTTTGCCCTGTATCATATTTCCTCTTAGGATATATCTACCATTATGGCTTAATTGCATGTCATAGCTATTGATTACACGATAATTCCAAAGACTATTTAGTTTTTCCAGGTCTAGGGGTCTTTTATAAGATCTTGTGACTCATTAACAACTAGATACTCAGATCAAAGATAATATTAAGCAAAATGGTCACCGACCTATGCTTTGTGTTACACTGTATGCATTGTGATAAATAAAATGATGGAGGAACCCACCGCGCACTGGTGTCAATCATATTTGCAAAATTCTCTTAAAGTATAATATAATTGTTTCCTTTACAAGCTGATGGCCCAGGTTTAGATGTTACAATACTGAATTTGATTCATGACACAAGCACTGTGTCAGTTATATCCAAGATTGGTATGGCCCCTACAACTGCGAGTTGTACTCAGCGTCCATATTGAGGTCGTTCCATGGTTATTGGCATGGTAAACTCAGTGAATTATCATGCCATCATTATATCTGCCTTTGGCAGTGGTACACGGCTAAATGTGCCACGCACGTTTTCTATGCATCGGATAAACGCATGGTGTCTGCCCAATGAAAACGCATGTGGCACATTTGGCCATGTAATGTGTTATACAGATATATAAGCTGGGATGTCAAACTAGGGTCAATACAACAAGATCATCATAGGTTTCTTGTGACCTCTACATGTCGTTAAATTCATTCATTGATTAAATAATCCAGGTGTGTCTGATAAAGGTAGTTCTGGCTGAGTTCTGTTTGTTATTGTTAGTCCAACAAACTGCCTCACGATGAAGGTCGTGAGTCAGATAACAATGCTCTTGCAATTTCTTGCAAACCCCACATGGTGGGAGCCTGCCCTATAATTGCACATTAATGTGACATTATGTAACACCAAACTCGTGTTTTATGTATTGGACTATCCAAAGAAACACAGCTGTATATTCTCAACAAACACAAATAGTGTATCACCCTTTCTAGTCACATATATGTAGTGTTAAAACTGTTAGTTGTAAACCTCAGTAAAATCCACTAAAATGCCGTATTCTGTCTTGATATCTGGTTATATTTATCTTTAACGTTACAAGACACTTTACATCATGTTTACAGGAAATCCAGTGTAAAAATTGCCATAGACAAGCAATTAAATATCTGTCTCAAGCACGGCAACATGTTTCCGTCTAGTTTTTTTGTGTTATTCACTTACATTCACCGGGATGTATTGTGACAGGCTGATGCTGTGACAAGAAGAATGGGACTCCGGCCTCCTTTCTGAAACTAAATGCAGATGAAAACAAAGAAATGAGACCTTTAGCATTGGTGAAAGCAGCACCTGCTTGTCTTAATTTGCCTATAGGCTAGGCTAATGACTGATACATGTAAAGCCCTTTCCTAGAGTTACAACGAGTGCCTGCCCTCTCCCTTGGGCCAGGCTAGAAAATGGCTTGTATCACCTGTTCTTTCAAAATGACACTGGCTTACTCAACTATTATTTTATTATTTTTGTTTTTTTTTGTTATTTACTGTAGGCCGTCGATGTCGAAAGTAGCTAACTGCATCATCATATAAGTTAATCTTTTTTTTCTGGTTTGCACCGCCTCATTAAAGGGGAACTAATGGAAGTTTGTAAGTCAATTTCAAAAGTTCAATTACATATGTAGATGTTAAATAATACATTGCAGTGAAAGGAAATGTCTTAAACTATGGTTTGATATGATTTCAAGCCAATTAATAATGCAATTTGCACGATCCGCCGACATGCTGGGGGCCGCCATTATTGCACACGGCACGCAAAATAGTGACGTCACTTATGTACTAAGTCAAGAACAGCTAGGCCATATATATATATGCATTCAGCCATATGAATCATTCAATCCTGTTGATTACAAGCCCTTACACTGTTCATTGCAATTATAACAAGAACAGACAGCACAAAAAAATAAAGGGTGTTAATTGCAATTTTTTGGAAAAACTGCATAATTATTGCATTGATTGCAATGAGCAATTTGTATCTAAGAATAGGTATATAGGCATGGGCAAATAATATTTTGTATCACTATATTTCTGACCATATTTTTGCAAGAGAACAGAATTGGAATACTGCTTTGCTTTGTAAATAAAATATGAGTTACTTGATATTTAGGGACAGTGTGCAGTATTATTTATAGTATAAATATATTTCGTAGTATATATATTTAGTGTATATATAGTGTTATTGGGGATGTTTTATAGGCATCATCTCCTTTACCAAGATTAATATATTAATTACCATATTGTGCTTATTTCAATTGTATGTTGGTTGCATTGCTAGATACATTTAATATAGGCCTACCAGTTTAAAATAAAATATAATATCAAAAACTCATTTTCAACAAAACTTTGTCCAATACACTATTTTTTTTTTGAAGCTTCACTAATAAACAGTGGACGAATGATAGATCTATAGATTTATTTGGCAACATAATACATTTTTCGTGTATGCAGACAATGCTGAAATCTAATACAATGTAAACAGCTCTAAATTACTAAAAATGTATTTAATTAGTACTCAGTTATCCAAACATTCAGTAGTTGTATTACATAGCAGGATAATTGATAGCTGTTTCACTGATAATTTTATATATATAATTTTATATTGTCAATTCTGCTGGCTGCTTTGAAATCTGTGAGTCCCAGTGCCACCCAGTACATTCATACACGAAAAATATTTAATGTCACAATCACAATTAAGAACTGATCCCGGTTGTAAACTTTTTATTAAATTTGCAATTTGTTTGCCATACTTTCATTTTCATCCCATCATTATTTCTTATATTTAGATCTTGTTATTTATAATAAATGTTTTTATTAATTTTTTATTTTAATTTTATTAAATCATTTTATTATTTTTTTTAAATATGAGTTTAAGGGGGCATCCTAGTCAGCGTTTTTGAAAATAAGAACTTAATTAGTGGATGTCTCCTGACCAAAAAAATTTTGATCTTTTTTTATTTTATTTTTTTACTGCTTATTGTAGTTCCTTGTAATTTGCTGCTTTTGTTTGTTTTATTTAATTTGGTCTAATAAATTCTCTAATTGCATTGTCAAATAGTACATTGGCAATTACTTGACACTCAGTAAGAACTGCTCTGAAAGTGCAATTAACTGTATTAATTAACTGTTGTTGACAGTTGTTCTCACCACTTGAATTGCAATGCCGAGATCAATAGTACAACAGTGACGTATTTCCGGTCAGTGCAAAACACTGGGAATTTAAAAAATGGCGGCCTCCGTAGTTCACAAAACGGAGCTAAAAAATGCAGTATATTTCATTACCAGTGCATATATACAAGTTATGTATAGCGTGGATGTGTTTCAATGGACCCAAGCTAATATCTGAGAGGTAAAGTGTTGAAGGTGTTAGTTCCCCTTTAATAAAACTTGTTACCATGGTAACAAGTGGTGAGGCGTGTAGCTAATATGAGATTTGTTAGAGTAAGAATAGAAACAGTATATATGGTTGTCTGTTACCTGTCAAAATGTCACTGACAGATCCTCGACCAGAATCGTTAAGGTTGCCTGAGGCATCTCCTCGCTTGGCAGCATCCTCAAGAAGTTCAAGTATCTTCAAGAATAATCAGAAGTCATATTAAATTATGACATTAATTATGTTTTCCTGATGTTATTACCAATATATTCATGTCATTATAATGCATCTTATGACGTCAAATATTGAACAATATTTATAAAGGTGGTGAATTTCTTGGAACTTTCAAGAGTTAACAACAATAAGTTACCTAATTAATATAATATTGACTCAACATTTTGTGTGCACTGTTACAGTACGTACAACATCGTATCAATATCGCCAATATCTTGCCGATGTTGAAACGATTTGGAATGCTATCTGGGAACGCCGTTTGGCAACATTCATAAGAGATTCCTTACTTCCGGATCCACCATATTGCAATTTTTAAAAAAGCAACCCATGTATACGGAGCATTTTCATATTACAAGTGTTCAGTGGTAATGAGATCATTGGTGAGGTGAGGAATCTTTGAAAATTCCTATTTTTTCAAACCACGTCTTAACTTTCCCAGATGGCTCGTTATATATTGAGCGGGCCTGACTACAAAAAGGTAACTTCACTGATGTAAAAAAAAACAGCATGGAGCAATGAAATAAAAGTATGAAATTGCTCAATGGCATCCATAGAGTGAATTCATTATTATAAGCATACTCTATATAAATAGGTCTCAACCTTACCTATGCATAAACAATGAGAAGTTAGTATCATAAATTAGAATTCCTTAATAATTCTTGAAGGTCCCTTGGTAATTCTTCATACTAAGAAATAAGTTACCTTGAACTGCTTTTCAATGATCCCTGGAAAATCGTCCTTCAATGTTTGATATTTGACAAGAAATTCTTCAAATGCTATCCGTGTTCTTCCTACTGTCAAACTGTCGTACATGACTGTATATATGAATGAATACTGATCCTGCATAAAAAAATAAACCATTTATATAATACCAAGTAATTGATAATGAAAACCCCAACAGCTATGAACGTTCTTATTCAACAGGGCAGATGATGTATGGTCGTGGTAACCTCAAACAGCAGTTGGCGACACATGACTCTGTGCAATGCACACTGTAGTAGAGGACTATATTGTCCGACCCAAGCTTTCAGAATATAATAATTTCCAATTTCCTCCCATTCAGGCTATAGGTATGAATTGAAAAAAAAACACCTGGAAATACCTTAATGTTCTTCCCTTGACCTATTCCTTAATGTTATTAGTTCCTGAGATATAGAAAAAAATACAATTTCTGGCAATGGCGACTACAATTTGCCCCAATGTTGTCATTAGGACAACAAAGCTAGAATTGATTATCAATATAGATGAAAATTCACCAAAATACTTCTATTGCAGAATTTGTATTGGTTCTCAATAGAATATGTAGGAGGGGCAAATAGATTTATATGAGCGACAGGAAAATAGCTAAATAACACAGCCATGTTAGATATAGCCCCCTGGTGTCCAATATACAGACTTGAAAAGATGTCCATTTAATTCCTTGACCTCCAAAACCTATATGTTGATGCAAAAATTATATCTTTACAGCAAATATACTTAGATACTTAGAGATAGAGTGAAATAAGCTTTTCGACAACCATTTTGGATTTGGCCCTCCGGTGGAGTTTGCTCAGATGTTTTCAAAACGTACCCCGGCTAAATATTTTTGTATTGCCCTAAACTCAAAATCTCAGCACTGAAACCTTGGGTCGAAGAAAATGGTCACGGACTCTAGGGCTGGGTCCTCTACTAAACTCTGAAACTCTCTGATAAGAAGATTTTATAGATGGACTGTCTTATAAACTAGTCATTGGGAGTCCTGCTTCACATGACTTCTCCTGGAGTTCAGTTTCCAAGTCGATGAAATGGGATGTAAAAGGTTAAATTAGCAGTTAAACCAGGTTTACAATGTGGCTCTCTTAGTAATAATGTAAAACAAGACACAGTGATAAACAATGATTGAAAGAATAATATTGAATTTCAAAAAGGAAGTTATATATAAATTCATTTTTTTAATTAATAATTTAAAATCACTAATCTGATTTATAGGAGGGATCTGACATAAACTGCAGATAATGTCACTGCCTTTTTGACGTCTATAATGCAATTTTTTTCCTTGATGCAGTGGCATTTTATTGTAATTTTGTTGTGCAAAAAGAAACTGATTTGTTATTCCCAACACCAAACGTACAGAGATAACTCATGGATATAAACGTATCTAAAGTACATATTTGTCATATATAAGATTAATTTCTTACATTTACCAAGGTTTATATTTTTTCAGTAGTGATAGGTGTAAGCTGACTGTTAGCCAGTTATAGTTAGACAGCCAGGAATAGATTGCTACAGATGTCTAGAGTCGACCATATTTTATGAAACTAACTGTATTATAGTTGCTGAAAAATTGATGTTCTAAGTCATATATGTATGACGGGCTGCTTAGAACTGTAATCTTCGATGACATTAACTGAAGTTGAATAACTGCTAAAAGCTGCGGAATGAGTTATTTTAGACATTGTAAAGTAATTCAGAGCTAAATATATTTTCAAGATACGGTTATTACCCTAAACCTACAGACTGCCATGTTTGGTTTGTCATGCTGCTCTAAGTCAATTAAATTAAATATATCTCAATTTAGACTTCCAAATAAGAAGTAAATTGGTCCACCTATAATTGTTCATCCGGCAATTTTAAAGAAAGGTGAATTTCTGGTAATTCAAGATCTGATGACTTGTTTGTACTTTGTACTCGAGTGGCACAATTAATATTGATATAAATGGAAAAATATTTTGTTCATAATTTCATCAATTGGTTGCTACGGAAACAGAGCTCTGTCATCGGTAACATCCCAGCAAATAACAAATTTCATGGCCAGTTCCAGAAAGTTGACATTTCTTGCGAACATTTTGAAATATGAAACTTGCCGATGTACTATAATGTATATAGGTGAGGGGTAACTTCTAAATATTCCACTTTTTGGCCTTATGTTGCTCTACTAATTAGGATATATGAGAATATTATTTTGAGTATGAAATAATGTATTTGTAGCTGTTTTTATCAAATAAATTTTGCAACTATTACATGCTTGTAATAAATTCCTATCTGGTACCAGAATCTGACCAATTCAACGCCTAAATGTTTATATGTAGGTTGAAAACAGTTGTCATTGTAACCAAAACTTATTTCTCAAATCAAATTGAGTCATTTCTGTCCTTATCTAATTATTTTACTCTTAATTAATTCCAAAAAGAAGTCTTAACATTGAAAAATACAGAGGCAAGAATTGTATAAAGCAAAATTGGAAAACATATTTCTTAATATAGCTGAATGTGATAGTTTTGTCTATTGACCAGAGACATCTACCATTTACAATAATACCACACTATATTAAGACCTCTTAACCAATTCGAGTATAGAAAAGAAAAACGTATGCCCTTGCCATTTTGTTTTTTTAGAACCATTAACTCGCGTCCATGATTAATATTTTTAAATGTTTGATGACATATTCAACGTATTTGGACATTTACTGATCAAATGCCTTGATGAATAAATTGTAAGAGTAATTGTAGATCAGACTTACAAGTGTTTGCACCATGTTTATCCTCTGTTCCCTTAATTGTTGAATACAGGTGGGCACATCCACTTCTGTATGAAGGGCTAACTGATCCCAGAGAATATCTGTGGCAAGGAAAATACCTGTCCTTCCTGCTCCGGTGCTGTATTTGCATAAGCAAAACTGAGGTTAATGCAGTATATTCCTGTACTATAATGGTAAAAAGACTACAGTTTTACTGTGAGAATAGATCAGAAAAGATTAGAATAAAATAGAGAATAGAATAGAAGTTGACATATTAATAACGACAGCTACATGGTGGGTAAACATGTGATCATAACGTAAAAGAGGAAACTAGACAAATGATGTAAAATGACCATTTTGAAATTACAACAAAAGCTTTGGTTACACAAAACCACGTTCACACAAGCTTGACCTGCTTTTCAAGGTCACAGACCTCCACAAAGATGAAAATTGTGTTCAAAATCAATTTTTTCTGCGAATAGTGAAGTTGCAGAAAAGTGGCTTTCCTATTTTTGTCAGTGACTAGCATCATAAAAAAAAGTTTTAATGGGTAAAGGGGTAGTAAACCCCCCCCCCCCCTTTGATAAAACCCAATTGACGCGCGAAGTGTAAAAAACTGCAACTGTCACAAACACGATGAGCATATAAAAATGTGCCCTGGGGTCGGGTCCATGGCGGAAAGGAATCTGGTGTCGATCAATGAAAAGGTTAGGGAGATAGGGCACTACAAAAATGTCATGTTTGCATTCAAAAGTTAAAAACATTTTATAACTTTTAGTGGAGTAGATTTTAACCAAATTAAGGTCATATATAGTTCTTGGGTAAAGGATTATAGTTATGCAATATGAGTGACCGTGGTACCAAAGTTCAAGGTCATAGGTGACCCTGAAGTTGCAGGTTTTGAAAATTCATAAATTGGTTGATTAAAGTGGTAAAATTAAAAAAAAAAGTTATTAAGTCTCGGTTTAGTGGGAAACTATTGTCAAATTTTCCTTTGGGGTTAAATAAGGTCTAATGTCAAGGTCAAATGTGAAAAAATGGGTAATTTTTCAAAGGTCAAGGTCAAAGTTGATTCCTAAGTTTCGGATTTCAAAAAATCATGTCTCCCTTAATATTGCTAGTACGTTTTTGACTTATGCCCAGTTTACACTAAAGCCCCCCTCTCACATAGCCGGTTTTGCCATAGTGAAGCCGTAGTATGACGTAACGGTTATGCAACAGCTTTTTTCGCCGGGTTGGCGACAGATTCTGGCGGCAAAAAGGGTTCTATGGGTGACTCGGCGGGATCTACGGGTGACTCGGCGGGTTCTATGGGTGACTCGACGGGTGACTCGGCGGGTTCTACGGGTCACTAGAAGTAAGCCGACGGGTAGTAGGAGAAACTCGACGGCTTCCAGGAGTAATCCGTCGAGTTGTAGGAGTAACTCGCCGACTGCTACCAGCGTCAGCATCAGCGTAGGGGTTGTATATACTTTAAAAGGCTGCTGCTCCCCTAATATTAGTCCGATTCTCGTCAAATAAAGACTGAGTTGTAGTATAGTTCATACTGATTCCATAAGTGTTTTCGGATCAAAAATATACCATTAATATTAATCCGATTTTTGTCAAATAAATATTGAATTATAGTCGAGCTCATACTAATTCCACACAGAATTTCAGATAGAAAATAGACCAAATATTAAGCGAGATATTCGTCTGAGAAGACAGTTCTCTGGCAGCGGAAAGGTGCTCTGTGTATGTTCATGACTTGAATGGTGTGGTCAATATTTTTGACCATGATATATACATTGTTTGGATGATCTTTATTGCAATAATTTCTACTCATTCTGCCAACTGGCCAATGGGAAGGACTTTTCCTTTGGTTTTGTAAAGTCAATTAACCTATATATGTAATAGCAATCTGCCTTGACTGTTATGTCAATTGCTATTAGCATTTTGAATAATACAAAGAATGGGGTATGTCATGCTTTTTCATCATTGATCACAAGCATTATTTGAAATTCTGAATTTCAACTGATTCCTGTTTATTATGCATATTAAAGAGGGAGATTGTTTTGATAATGGATGGAACATGCAATATCAATTTTAATTCCAGTTGGATTATTTTACCTGTGGAACCCCTCAACAAGCCAACAATTTTGTTGCCAACACCATTTTTGTAATGAAAAGAGGAAAAAAAGGAAAAAAAAAATTTGAATTGAGTATTTACATTTCTTAATTGCTGTGGTAAATGCAGCCAAAGGTGTGGAGATCTTCCTAAAAAAGTGTATTATAAATCTGAAGGGTATGAATAGGTGTTTGCAAAATGTTTCTATTTCTAGTTGCTTGGTTATGCGATGGAATTTCAAATAAATTGGCAATACGTTTTGGCAGAGTATCATTCACATACCTACACAACGAGCAATAACAGTTGACGAATATTGTGAATTTCAGGTAAAATAAAACCCCCACATTAAGATGACGAAGTTAATATTTTTCGTGGTATTTTGCAACAGTTTGAGTAAATATTTTCTGGACAGTATACACACATCCGTGCAACTATCACTAATTCGCATCATTGAAAATTTTTATTGGCGACGACTAAGTCATATAGTAAAACATTAAAAATAATTTAAAAAGCAGAAGTTGAAATTGCTCATTCACTGCATAAAAATATTGTGATTGTGGTTAAATAATGGCATGTCTAGATTAGTAATACGGTGTGCACTCATTATTTTTTAGTATAAAATAGATTCAGGTAGGTCAGAAGGCTGTTAAACGGCGTACACATATAATCCTACGAAAATATTTAAGAATGCTGCATGGCCCTCATTCCGGACGCATTGGACCAACGTTAGCAACTGAAGCCTGACAGGGGTGTCACGCAAATTTTGAGCCGTATTTTTTAGAATTTTGTATGATTAATAGTGGTCGCGATACGATCTCTATCGATCAGACAGGAGCAATGCTGGGCTAACACATGTGACATGCTGCCATACTGGACTTACATATTAGAACGGTAAATTGTAATGGTAAGCATTGTACAGCTTGGTCCAAAATAAAATGATTACCTGCAATGTACTGCAGTTCGACCACCGGATGCCACTCTCTGAGACCGCACCAGCTGCATGAACACTATAAATGGCATAGTGTGCCTAGGAACACCCATTTCCGGCCACCCTCTAAACTGGTAATGAGTCACTTCCCTTGTGTCGGAGTCCTGTTTTTGAGAAAGACACATTCATTATAGAAGCATGGGTGTGTATTGTTAGGCTGTCATATACCGTCGCTAACATGGAGGGATTACTTTTCACTAAATTACTTTGCTAACTACTAAATTTATTGCCATATACTAATAACGGACAATACTTCTTATCACAGTGATTTGTGTAGGTGAAAACTTCTAATGGGTAATGATGAATCATTGATGACACGCGTTATTTATTTATTTTTTTTTTTGTACACCCGTAGTCTGCATAATGGCCAACGGCCTTTTAAAAGATGATGATCTCATTATTAGGTGCCAATTCTGAAAATGTGGCTTAGTTATGAAAGTAAAAGCATTTTGTGTTAAAAGCAGTGAACAAGTTGATTCTTATGTTTGTGGACCTGCTGAATTCAAATATGGCTGTTGCCAAGCTGAATTTGTAGTCCTTCACTCCCTTATTTACATATTAAAATGGCAACCCGTATCATACTTTTTAGTCAACTTTTTTCAAGTTTCACCCTAAAGATTTTGTGTGGTTCAATAAAATATCATGATTGGTCATTGAGTACACTTCTAGAACCTAAAGATAATTAAGGTACTTTCATCATCAATTGGATGAATAACAAAAGAGGTAGCAACAGCTGCTGATGTAAGGTGTTTGTCACCCAGTGAAAAAAGGCTTGGAGGTAATGATTAGCTATATAACCATGATTTTATGCTTTCTGTGATTCTCTGAAGTACATTAAGTGCAGTTTTGCTCTGCATATATTTCTGAATGTGGTTGCTTTGTAACAGCCAGTCACCGTTATGTCTTTAAAACAAAATATTATTTATTTAACACGTGTTATAAGATAGGAAGCTAATCCTACTGTTAGATGACATCCGTATGATTTATATTAATACGTATATCGTTACCATGGTGATGACGAATTTCCGGATAACAAAATCCGACCAATGATCTTCCAGAGTCATTGTGACTGCTAATTTGTCATCATAAATGGCAGGGACCCCTTCGATGGCTGGCCAGTACCTTATGCATTTGATCTGAAATGGAAAAACCAAGTTGTTACTGATGAAGAATATCAAGAACATTAATAAATGAAAATGGAACTTCGTAACTTCGGAGTTTACGGTGATCAAGTTGCGAGCCATGTTTGCATTTATAAAAGATTAGGTTTGCCAGGTTATCAGTTTTTTAAAAGGTAATATTTTTTGGTCAGCAAAACAGGCGTAATGAGTTAAGATTGAATGTTTGTATGCAATTTAAAAAAAAAACATCTCTGTATAAGCAGCTGAGATATTATCGGATGGTCACCACCCTCTTCTTAAGTACTTTTCACTGCCTGCGAAGCATGTCTGTGAACTCCAAAAAAAACCCATGATGAGTGATATTGTGGGAATAAAGATTATCGTTACCACGGGTTTCATATTTTTGATTATGCAAAACACTGCATGGGTTCATGATTTTGGGAATATTTGTAATTGCACTAGTAAAGAGGGTAATTTATTAAAACAGTGGGTAGTACACTTGTTGTTGAATGTTATGTGAATTTTGCAACAACATTGTGACTGAAATACACCAAAGAGTCGGTATGCACATCCTGTTAACTGACAGATAGTCAACTAATTTCATTGCTCAAATGAATGAAGGCTATCTCATCTTACACAATCATGTGATTTTCTTTGTCAGTACAGTACAACCTATTGAAAATGGTACGTCCGTTAAAAGGCTATCCCCAGAATCCAGAAAAATCATTCCTGTAAATTACCACACTTGTGGTATAAACCCTTTTCCTGGAGGTCCACAGTCTATGCTCTCTCTCTCTCTCTCTCTCTCTCTCTCTCTCTCTCTCTCTCTCTCTCTCTCTCTCTCTGTCTGTCTCTGTCTCTGTCTCTGTTTCTGTCTCTCTCTCTCTCTGTCTCTCTCTCTCTCTCTCTCTCTCTCTCTCTCTCTCTCTCTCTCTCTCTCTCTCTGTCTCTCTGTCTCTCTGTCTCTCTCTCTCTCTCTCTCTCTCTCTCTCTCTCTCTCTCTCCTCTCTCTCTCTCTCTCTCTCTCTCTCTCTCTCTCTCTCTCTCTCTCTCTCTCTCTCTCTCTCAAAATGATGATTTTTTTTGCTCTTCTCATTTTCTCTTTCATTTTCTTGCAGAGTCAGCGACTCTCAAAATTGTGTAATGTAGTTATAATTGTTCAGTGTGCACTATAGGCAAATTACAACAAAATTGACATAGTCAAAACATCCGAAAACCGAAAGGTCCGAGGCCGTAACGTCCGAAAAATAAACGAAATATGTCCAAAACAATATAATTTCCAATTCTTAACCACATTTTTTACAAAAACCTCCGTAGCTGCCATTTGTGCAGATATATGTTAGTGTAACAGACGAATAAAATATGCATAATAATAACAATGAAGTATTGTAATGTTCAGATTTTTTTTATTAACTGCACAACCCAAAAACGGAACAATAAATTAATATATAAATAAATAATACATCTCCAGCAGAATAATCAATTTTCTGAGAACCTCCATTGATAGATAACCTGGTATTCAGGGATCTGTCTCTGTGGTGGTTGAGCTGCGGGTAGGGGGGGGGGGGGGGTCATCCATGCTGTAATCAGCATAATCTGTGGCGTCCAGCATGTCATGAATCTGAAACAGGAACATAGTGATGTAGGGAGAACATCTGAATAACTTTGCTTAGTTAAACAAAATATTATGCAATTAAGAAAATATTTAATATAGTAATTATATATATAAATATATAGTATAAGTATCAAATAGACATTTTTTTTAACTGAGCAGGCTCCCAAGTCTCGTCTTGGCTCTCCATCTCCTCTCTGACATCTGATGGCTGAAAAACAAAAATACTTTTATAGACATATAAATTTCACTATATTACATATCAGATCAATATAAATACAACTTTTCCAGTTTTAAAAGTTATAGCAAATTACCATGGAATCATCCCCTTCAAGGGTGTCGAACAAACATTCTCAAAAACTGATGCTTTCTACCAAAGCCTCATCTTCCTGCAATAAGAATAGAGTATATCTGAATATATGAAGTTGTAAACTGAGTAGTACATAGATAGTTGAATTGAATATTATTTATTATTTTTGACAAGAAAGTCAAATTGATATATTCCATAAATTGATATACTCACATCACAGCCTCTATTTGTGTTTCCTTCAGAAGTTAAATCTGGTATGGCAGCAAAACTGGGTAGTTCAGCTGGTCTCATGTCTCAATTGTCAAGAAATGTTAACTAGAAGGAAGTTATCAATATTTTCATTTCATCGACGGGGGTACGGCGGACGGACGGCGGGGGGCGCTGGCCGGTCAGCAGGATCAAATCACTAAAAAAAGGTCTTGCTCATCAAATCTCATGTTAAACTACAGACAGAACTTGTATGTAAAGAAATTTAATGAATTTTTAACAAACTATTGCATATAAGTACATAAAACAGCAGAAAAATTAGTTTCGGACGTTTCGGACATTTTCGTACGTTTAGGGAATCGAACTTCGTGGGTTTGGACATTTCGGTTTTCGGACGTTTCGACCTGATACCCCAGTCAGCATTACACTGCGCTCTCCATATTCTTAGCGCTCCATACACATAGTGCTACTTTTATCTAGTCTTCCCTCCACCTAATGCTCCCTACACCTAGTGCTCCCTATACCTATAGTACTCCCTATACCTAGTGCTCCCTATCTGGCTTTCTATCCCTAGTCCTGAATTGAATGACCTAGCTCCTAGGTTAACATTTCATTCTTAGCATTCCATACACCTAGTTCTACTTCTATCTAGTCTTGAATGCTCCCTATACCTAGTGCTCCCTATACCTAGTGCTCCCTATACCTAGTGCTCCCTATACCTAGTGCTCCCTATCTGGCTTTCCATACCTAGTCCTGAATTGAATGACCTCCTAGGTTTATCATGTCATTAAACATGTTATAACCATAGACGTGTTATACCACGTGAGCCTGAGCCTCCTTCCAAAAACCACACAGTAGTCAAAGCTGGTAGTCTTATATTTTTAGAAGGCTGTGGACATAGTTAGTTTCAGTTCATGTTTAATGAAGTAAACAAGATGTCTTTAGCTATATGGTGTCCTTTATATTCGATGAATAATTTGGATCAACTTACTCTGCCTGATTCCATAAGCTTCGTCAGCATAATGATGTATTTGACATTGCAATTCCAAACCATTCGCCAGTAATTGCCGACTGTTTCCTGTTTGGGGCCTGAAATAAACCTCTTATTAAGCTGTAATATGTAACTTGGAATGGCATTTACTGCAGATTGTTAGGAGTTTAAATTAAAGATGAAACTCATTTACCTTGAGTTGCTATAAAGTTTTTTTCCCCATCATAGTTCTATTTAAAGAAAGAAAAACCCAGTAAAATCATGATAGATATATAATAAACAAATAATAAAATTAATGTGAAAATATTGATGATTACATTGTATTATAATTATTATATAATACGTATGGTCTAGCGTGTATAAGTGCCCATAGTGCATATCAAATTAATCAGCATGATTTTTATAAACTAACCTCTATCAGTAATTGTTAAATGTATGTGACACCTAAAGCCCCCTTCACACATATAACAGGTCTTTACACCGTGTTCATTTGTGTGGAACCGTGTTGGTCCTTGTACTCTCCAGCGTTAATGGCGGTGAAATATTCATGCCTGGTTGATGCCGGATGTAGCCGGAGATACCAAGAAGTATGCCGGAGTCAATACGGAGATTCCCGGAGATCGGCGGAGTCTACTGGGAGTCTACATGGATCAACACGGATTAAATTACTCCGGGACCTCCAGCATGAAAAATTGAACATGTTTAATTTTTTCCCCAGAGTCCCAGGGTGGCCCTGGATAGCCCCGGAAAATGCCGGAAATAAAAACGAAGTCTACACGCTATTACCCGGAGTTTGCCGGAGTTATACTCCTGGACCATCCGGCGTCTGATCCGGCTATGTGTGAAGGGGGCTTAAGTAACTAAGATTGTGCTTACGTCATTCCCTGACCTCTAATATGAAATATCACATGATTTTATCAAGTAAAGTTTCTGATTTAGTTTTTTACAACCACTATATAATACTATTTGAATTTTTTACTTTAAAAAGAAACTGACCACTCCTGTACCAAAAACGTAATTTTATGTTTTCTGTGCGATATTCGAAGTTGAGCAACCTATGAGAATGTTGCCCTTATTATGTAGGTGTCACCCTGAACTCCAAAAAGATATATGTCACTCTGTATACTTTTATATTTTTGATGCCTATTATATAAAACTGCCCTCTCATGTAATGATATTATGAGATCTTACCCTAATGTAAGATGCGTTAATGTAGTCGTTCTCCGTTTCATTCTCTTCTTCCAATATAACTCTGTTGAAGTCAACTAAAATAAGAAAATCATGTTGTAAGAGACTTGATTAAAATTTTACCAAATACACAATTAGAAACACTTTCAAATATTTGAAAGCGTTTAATCTGCAGTTATTTTCCAACCCATTGCACTACACAATTTTATTGTCTGATTTTGCACTTAACACTATTTTTAAAGATTTAATACAATGGTATTTGTACAATAAAGGTTCATTTTGACGACTGTTTTCATACTCAAGTAGTCTTATATTTTTGGAGAACACTGTATATGAGGACTTAATCTGTAAGATGAGAAGCTCTAATCTGGTATACGAGAATTGGAAAGATCAATTAGTATCTTTCGTAGATCTATGTATTACAATGATGAGTTTAGGGCTTGTCATGTCATAACACAACTGTCTTGACTGAGGAGACTGAGGAGAGATGACATGAGTCACTTGACATCACACTAGATTAAGATGGGAGAAACGAAATGACAGGAAATGAGATAAGTGATTTGAATTTATAATACAATTTCTGTAAAGTGAAGAATTCTGGTGTGTGTGTGTGTGTGTGTGTGTGTGTGTGTGTGTGTGTGTGTGTGTGTGATTGGGGCTTTACGTCCCATATTTCTGCACCTGATGGGCTAATTAGGACAGGCAGAACCATGGCAATGAAACAAAGGAGGAAACAGCCATCCAACTTAGGCTCGACCGGGAATTGAACCCGGTACCCAGTGGTTGGAGGCCCAGAGCGCTACCTCTGAGCTAGGCCCCTGCCCTAAGAATTCTGGTGTAAGACCTTGACATTGAACCTTGGATTTCTGTAACTATTTTCCTTCATCATTACAGCCACTTTGATAAAACCCGGATAGCGCTCCAAATAAGGCCGGTGTCATTTATACAACATCGCATCAACATCGCTGACGTCTCACTGATGTTGTCCCAATCTAGGAATGCATTTTCATGCTTTTATTGCTTCTTAGGCTATTGTGCACGAAATTGTAAAACATACATGGCAAAATGTTGACCAATCGGTTGAAACGTTTCCTGTTTGGATTTGAAGCAGCTGCTTTCCAGCTATGGAGCTGTCCTCTCTTCAGCATCTGTGAGATGAAAAAACAAAAGAAACATGAAATCTTACCCAGATGTCGCCCTGTGAACGTATGAAAACATTTCTTTCACAATGCTTGACAAACTGTCAGGTGTGATGCTAATACAAATATATTGCAAACAATGCTAAAAAAAATAATGCAAAAATGTGTGACCAACACTGGGTCAAATTGGCAAAACACATGTGCTATCCAGATATTTTGAGTAGGAAAACACGATCTGACTATAATTACGTAGGGACATAATACAAGGGTATGAAGTTACAATAAAAAAATATGTTCATTTAATTTAACAGTTTCTTTCCATTATATTAGGTTTTAAAATAAACTTTCATTTGTTCTGACTGACATAGTTTAACGATACATATCGTGATACGTATCGAATCGGTTTTACTGTGTCGTTATATTTATCGTATCGTTTTGAAGATAAAGGTGCACATCCAGGATGTGGAATTTTAGATGTTTCTAGGAATGTATCTTGAACACAAATCCATTTTTGTAGCAAAAGTTACATTTAATGACTAGTTGGTTTTGTTTAACCAATAAATAAGAGGTGGTCTTGACTTCAAGGTGCAGTATAAGTTGTATAACGTTAGTGCAATTAAAAACGTTAAACAAATTCTCCATCAGTCCAGTCAGTGAATACTTAATATGAGAATCGCTGATCAATATATTACGATACGAAAAGATAACATAGCCTACATTCCTACAGCTTTTGTTTCCTAAATATTCTGGTACTTAGGTAATAAAATACTCCCTTTTGGTTCATTTTGTAAGCGTGCTCACTAAGCTGCTAAGCTAATCACACCAGGCAAGTAAATATATATACATATGTAAACAATGCACAAATCACAAACACGTCACAAGCGCATAGCACTTGATCATAACGTCTGCCTCTGATGCAAAATGCACAATTCTGTATTGTTATGGCACACTGACGTAACATGACTAACTCTCTGTATTTTACAGTCAGCCTTTCCAGATAGCATTCCAAATCGGCGAGATGTCGGCGATGTCAAAACGATATTGGAAACCTAATGATTTCATAGACACCAAAGATTTTCACATGAATCCACAACTCCCATTGGCTAGGTTTGTCCTTAGGCAATGAGAATCCTGACGTCCCTTCGAGTTTATATTGTTAATATGACCTTTTAATTGACTTATACAAGATTCCTACGGTTACCATGGATACTCATTATACTTACTGAGAATTCTGATGCAAGGGCATCATTGCCAAGCTGCCTTCGCTGAAAATACAGAACGAAATCTTCTGCTGTCATGCAGAACTTGAGAGGTTTCCCTGGAGATCCTGGTGATGACGTCATACCAGGGCTTCCGGCAGGGGAAGGAATGCTGTAAGAACTACTGTCTCGCTGTTCTTTTGATACTTTCGATGAATCTGAGTAAAATGGTCATGTGCTTTACCAATGAGTGCCGGTTGCTCCATGTTACCCAGGTGTAAACGGGGAGTTGACTATGAGCAGTTTTGACGATTTTAGTCAGGGTGTTGAGCGAGGCTCAAGATTGTTAATTTACAATTATGATTAACAAAAATTAGGTAAAGGGCTGTAATGGTGCCTCGACCAGGTGGTCACAAGCTACATTTATGATACTGCGATCCTTATGATAGAAATCTGATGTTTCTTACTTTTGATGTTTAAAAAGGTTCTGCAACATTGCATTAGGTACCATTCATATTCAAACAACTTCTAAGTTTAACTCAAGATAAAATCTGACTTTTGGTACAGGTTACACAAACCCAAAAGAAGCAGACTAGTTGAGTGGCTGGGAGCAAGAAGGCACATTACGTCATGCTTTAATTCTCAGCTCGAGCACTCTCATGTTCTACATCTCAACTGGATAACTGGATGTCGGTCACATGAGATGACTTACAATTGGCAGTGCATAGCAGAACACCCCTGGGCATGTGTTCAGTTGATTCAATGGCATATATGAAAGTGATCTGCCTTTGAGAGCAATGCTTCTGGTGCTTTAGTGAAAGACGCCCACCAACTGGGGACTGGCTGATCCAAGAGGGGGGGGGGGGCTATAGGAGCCATACCCCCCCCCCCCCCCCCCACCCGTAGCAGCCTTAATTACTTTATGTTTCCTATATGAAAATGAATATATATATATTTTGAGGTAAGTTTTCAATTTTGTGATTCGTCTTTGAGGTATATTTACCATTTAAGAGAGGTGTGCTTGAATGATTGTCCCTCAGGTATTTCATCCTCACTGCATAAGCTTTCATTTTCCGATTATGTTTTCTTCGATGTTGTCTGCAGTTAAAAAACAACAAAGAAACTGAAACTGGTTAAAATGCAATTTATTCAAGATCCTAATACATACGCATCACATTAAATTCAAGCATGCTGTGACTAGACAAGATAATACCACTTCATAAAACCGTATACGAGCATGCATGACAAATTGCTTGTATCCTGAGATCAATAGGTTACACGTAGATCTTTAAAATTATATGCAAAAGCAAAAATGGTGTGTCGAGAAACACTGGAGATCATATAAACCGAATTATCATGAAAAATATGTCATATGCCACACATTTAAGTAACAATCAACCCTTCAACCTTTAAACAGTTTTATAATTGATTACCAACTAAATGAGTCGAACAACAGAAAACTGTAACAGTAGTATTGATACACTTAGATTTCGCTACAAATATTTCTTATATTATGGCTATCATTATACAACAAATATGACTTTATAATACATCACCTTCTAAAAATACATTCAAGTGGTATTATATTTTATGAGGGCAGTGTAGATATACAGTAAATTGTCAAGTTATATCGATCTATATATACTGCATAACTAAGAGATCAAACTTCTTGAAAATGTTGAGTTATATCAGCGGAACCTCACTTTAAGACCACCTTGCTACTGAGACAACCTCAGTTTTAAGACCACTCTACATTTATTTCAGACCAGTCCCACCAGTTTCATGTAATTAATCAAGGTATTTCTCTTTACCTAAAGTAGGCCTGTTATAGGGTCAGCAGTCTGACTGTAGATTAATGTTGCACTTCATAATAATGGATCTCTGTGCCCAACATTTTAATCATGAGAGCAAATGTATGAATAAAATAATTTCCTGAAACAGATTGATGTACTAGGAATCTTATTCTTCCTACATCTGACAGAGGATAAATAAGACTGAAATTTCAACTCAGGGTAGGCACCATCTCATTTATATCTATTGTTACTACTCTACTCCCCCCTTTGTTGAGAAAACGTTCTTGTTCAGCATTATGGGTGGTGGTGGTGGATTAGGGCTTTACGTCCTTTATTTCTGCACCCGATGGGCTAATTAGGACAGGTAGGGACTATGGCAATGAGACGAAGGATGAAACAGCCATCCAACATAGGCTCGACCGGGAATTGAACCCGGAACCAAGTGGTTGGAAGCCCAGCGTGCTACCACTGAGCTAGGCCCCCACCCCTTTGTTCAAAATTATGGGAGCCAAGCAACTCTGAGGCCAACATGTGTAGGAGACATTTTTTGTATTTCTGGTAGGTTAGGTGGTCCTAATAGTAAGGTGGCCTTAATGTGGTGTTAACCGGCATTGAGTACTTTAATGTTTTGTACAATTTAAATATGTAGGTAAGTCTTTATTCGAACACTTACACAAACAATATTACAGCAAGTCCCACAATTGCGAGTACGATGATCCCGCCAGCTCCTCCTCCAGCAGCACTACCGGACCAAGATGGGTAATAAGTCATATCCGGTGCAACAAGCTCAGTATCCGTTCTTTCCACGACAACCTCTGCGACAGGAAGTAAAAAAATGAGTAGAAATTTTGGCAAGGTCACATGGGTCACGCAGTTTGACAACAAAAGCATTAAAAAATGACAGGCTATTGCCGCTGTTTTCCCTTATTTAGACATATGTTAGGAAAATTCGCCCCTAACAAAGAAAATATTTAATAGGCCTATCTTCTGGTCAGCGACACAGTGTCAACAAGTAGTTCATACATCTTTCGATATAATAAGGTAATTAGGCCTGTATTTTGTAAATTGTTGCTTGCTAACACCTAAATTAAAATGAAATGACTAATAATTAGTATGACTTATGTATATACGATTTTTCGAAATACCCACTAGTACCCAATGATGTTTTGGTTCATTTTGTAAGCGTGCTCACTAAGCTGCTAAGCTAATCACACCAGGCAAGTAAATATATATACATATGTAAACAATGCACAAATCACAAACACGTCATAAGCTCATAGTACTTGATCATTACATCTGCCTCTGATTGCAAAATGCACAATTCGTTATTGTTATTCAGTCAAAACATACATGACATCTGTCTTTAGGCAGGTGATAAGCGAACTGTAAATTTCTTGAGACGTGCTTGCAACAGAGATGGAAGAAAATACCAGAATTATGATGATTACGAAAATCGTGAAAATATGTGAATAAAAGAAATGTGCACAAACGATAATCAGACATAAATTAATTTTTAGGAAAAATGCAGAAAACTTTCATTCAATAGTTACACAATTATTATATTGAAGGTGATCATACATACACAACATCAATGAAAACCTGAAGCCGACTGCACACTGTACAATGCATTTATGCACACATTTATTTTTATTCATTCTAAGCAGTTTTATGCAGACAAATAATCTTACTTTTTTCAAAATTACTGGCCTGTGTGTATTCTACTGTTGAAGTTTGAAGGGCAGGGGTTTGTGTTGTAATAATCCCTGGATTTACAGGATTAAAAAATAAAAATTAATACAAATATGAAAAACCTGTGTATAAAGAAACTTCATAATTATGACAAATATAATGGTCAGCCACTGAAGAGTTAAAGGTCCCATTCACGTTCCCTTTCTTTGAATGGGTGTTCAATAACCATATTTCATGCATTATATTTCAAGAAATTGTTTTCTGACTGTATTTTGCAAAAAAAAAAAGGTGACCAAGCAAGTGTTTAACCCAGATCGTTACGAAATATTTCTGGACACCAATTGAGGCCTCTGCTATTTCAGGAGTAATAACCCAGACGTCTAAATGAGACTATTTTATTTACACAAAGCTACGTTTGACCCGGCCTCTTCGAGTCTGGCCTCTAAACGAAACTGACCTCTATTTCAGACCCGGCTTCTAATCAAGAAAACATGTTGTTGACCATGCATACATCACTTTACCATCTCGTCCTCACTTACAATGGGGCCAACAAAACAGGAAACGTAATTGTCATCTTAATGATAACTGCCCAGTGTCCCCTGTGGCTGAGAATGCTGGAGGAAGCTTGACATTTGTGTGGAGGACACATTCGCTATGGGCATTCCGTGCATTAGAAGATTAGGCCCCCTACTACCGAAAAATTAGCTTCTAATGATCATGCACATTGTCCTTTCAAGTATTAGAACCTCAGGTATCGTAACCAATTTGATAGCATCAAAACAGCACTGTAATTCATTCATCAATCTGATAACTGTTTTTAACTTGATCAATAGATATTATATCTTTATAGCAAAGGCGTGGCAGTTGCTTGTGCTTCCATCCCATGCAAAAAAGGATACATGTGTTTTTAGAATTGTCATGAGGTGACATTGTGCATGGTTTGAACAGGTGGAAGAACATGAAAAAAGTATTACTTAAATGCACCCCTGATATCACATCTAAAAAAAGCAGCACATGTACTTGTCAGCCCTTTTAGTACTTTCAGCTCTTTTTTAGGTCATTAAAATGTATTGGTTTTTGGTTGAGGATGATGACACATGTCCAGAGGGGTACATACCACAGCTAAAAATTGCCTTCACAGATTTTTGTGTGGGACATTGGGAAATAGGCAGTAGCATGACATTGGTAATTTGCTTTTGTTAATAGCCATTGGTCTTGTTTCCATATTTTAGGACGATTTTGCAGAACCACATTAAGCGTAAATGACCAGATAACGAGTCACATGGCCTCGACCTGGCCATTGTTGGTTTCATTGACCCATCTGACTTGGTATCACTTTTAATCCAATTCAAAGAATTTTTACTTTTTTTCATGTTCCATGATAACTTTAGGTTCTTACTTATTTTATGACGTCTAGACTGACCTCCCCGTAAGCCAATAACCAATAACAGTTTTTAAATCCAACAGCAGGTCAGACTTTTTCGGTGCTAATAGTCACCCTGTATGTTTAGTAGTAACATCATTTCAAATTACATTACTCAGGCTTACGGGGAGGTCAGTCTAGACGTCATCAAATAAGTAAGAACCTAAAGTTATCATGGAACATGAAACATGTGAGGGACATTGGGAAATAGGCAGGAGCATGACATTGGTAATTTGCTTTTGTTAATAGCCATTGGTCTTGTTTCCATATTTTAGGACGATTTTGCAGAACCACATTAAGCGTAAATGACCAGATAACGAGTCACATGGCCTCGACCTGGCCATTGTTGGTTTCATTGACCCATCTGACTTGGTATCACTTTTAATCCAACTCAAAGAATTTTTACTTTTTTTCATGTTCCATGATAACTTTAGGTTCTTAATTATTTGATGACGTCTAGACTGACCTCCCCGTAAGCCTGAGTCATGTAATTTGAAATGATGTTACAACTAAACATACAGGGTGACTATTGGCACCGAAAAGGTCTGACCTGCTGTTAGATTTAAAAAATGTTATTGGTTATAGCCCATACAACACACACCATTGGCTCCACATGGGCACGATAGCAGCAAACAGCCAATGCTAGAACTATTTTGACCCGATCTAGCACGCTATCTGAGTCATCCTACACCATCAAAAGATTCTACATCAGAAAGATTTTGAGTGTAGCCAGATAACATGTCAAAATTGGCTCTCAACATTGGCTGAGGTTGGCACTATCTTTTCAATGTTGGCCCAACGTCAGCCTAATGTTGGCCCGATTGGTATGGTTTCATTGGTATTACAGCCAACATTATAGACTTGGAAACTGACTCTAGAAGACGTCATGTGAATCGAGGACTCCCATTGGTTTAAGCAGTCAGTCCCTCAGCCATGGGAGTCCTGAATTCACATGACATCTCTTGGAGTTTAGTTTCCAAGTCAATGAAATTTGGTGTAATGGCATAGCAACTTACTTAACTGGCAATCAGCCCCTTTCCATCCAGGTGCACACATACCAAGAATACAGGTGCCATTGATTGAATCACAATCAGTTGCATTCAAACAGTTGCAAGTTTCTGAACAGTTTGCCCCAAAGGTACCAAAATCACATGCTGAAAGGCAAAGGTGCAAGTGTTAACAGAGACAAAGACAAATGTATTCTGAAATATGAGACAATTGGGAAATAAGTAACAGGACAGGTAAGTTCAAAATTTAGTTGTCAGTATTCCGCTATACGTATAGTTTAAAATGTTTAAACCACTCTAAATGTAATAGACTAAATTCTAAGAACACTTAGACAATTATGCCTTCACATCATATAACCAAGTAGCAAAGAGGGGGGGGGGGGGGAGGTCGCACAAAATAACGAATAAGAGATTGAGATAAGAAAAATTAAAAATTATGTCAAAAGTCTGATAGTATAATTTGTTTTTTTATGGACTAAATAGGTTTTTTGTAACAGATATGATAATATCTAAAAATGTTGCTGCCCATCTCCAATATCTGCCGAGATTGCTTATTGGGCTGGATATTGTGTCCTTTGGGCCGATAGACAGGTCTTTGGGAGACGAGCTATCCTTTGGGCTGGGTCGCCGAAATTCCCTATGACTTATTTAAAGGAATATATAGTCATTGCAGCAGACCGTTCGGACCTATGCTAAATTGTAATATATTCTTATATGAGAAATCATTTGTATTACTATTCAATTCTAATTTAGTAAAATATATTTCTGACTTCGATAATCTAACCTCAACTAAACAGTTTCAGCCTATAATGTCCCGCAAAGAAGCAGGTGTAATTATTGTTCTTTACATATATTTCTAAACCACGCACAAGCTATAAAATCAAGTTTAGACCACTCCCCCCCCCCCCCCGGGCTCCTACTACTACATATTATTATTAAAATATGTGTCATTTAAATGAAAGAATGCTTTATTTTTGTTGAAATGATGTGTTGTTTTTTGTATACTATTTATATGTTTGACAAATTTATCAATGGTGATAATATCTTGTCAATAAAATTTTATATCTAAAATGCTGGATACAGTAACAATTTCGGCATAGATTGTTTAAATATCTGATTCAATATGTGTACAATATGCTAGATTAATTTAAATTAATTATATAATTTATATATACAAATACGCCACATTCCACTCAGTCCTTAGCTGTGCAGAAGAAAATGGATCTGGAATAGAGGAAGAGCACCTACTGCCAAAACAACTAAAAAAACTAAAGCTAAAGCTTCTACAATAGAAGATAAAAATTTCATGATAATATCTATATTTATTTAATTTCTTTGAGATATATATGTTGAGTCCTGCTTACACCATGAATAGGGCTGTGTTGTATTAATTCTGCAATTTATTAAATTACTAATTGAATGTTTCATATATTGCTTGTGCTAATTGCAACACAATTAAAGGAGCTTACAAATACACAATAGAAATTATACACATGTGGTGGGCAAAAACAATAACAGACAATTGTATTTGAAACCCATAAAATGTTTAATCAAGGTTATCTGCTGTTTCTTTATACTTTGCATAAGTATTTCAAATTTAAATATGAGTATGTATGTATTGCAGGAAGCACATTATTTACATTAAAGAAATTTTGTCAATAAGACCCATCTTTATTTCACCTGATCATAATATGATCTATAACATCATATCCTACTTCATTGTGTCAGCGGAATTGATATGAAATTTTCTCGAATATCATTGTCAGGTGAATTATGAATATTGCAAGCAAGACTATTATTTAAGGTAGAATTCCTGTTCAGTATCCATGACAACTGATTAAAAAGCAACAGAAAGGCCTAAATTGTACGTGTTTAGGGTATTGAAAAAAAACACTTAAAAATGACAAAATTCTACGATAGTGGGAGAATATTAAAAGGGAAGTGACAAAAAATAATGACAACATGAAAAATAGAATATGATCTTGTAATTTGTAAAATGATTTCTGATGTGATATTTCCTCGAATGTCATTGGTTACAAATTTATAAAACTAAGCTACTTTTTGCCAACATATTACAGACGTTGCAGTGTTATGAAAAGGTTTTAAGACAGCGTAAGGTCTAACAAGTGACCTATCATTCTAAGACTGCTTGTTTTGCCAAGTAATATCCCATAATGATGGCACGAGATTGTGGAGTGAGAATTTTACTGAAGTCATAAAAAATCCAAATTTTTTGATTGGCATTTTGGGCCTATTCCAGGAGTAATAGTGAAGGTATTCAATGATGGAGGAGCCTCTTTCAGTATAATGCTAACCCAGTACTAACAGTTTGTATAAGTAGCCAAGACACTGACAGTTTAACATGGTTTCATTGTGTTACTCTATCATCACTTGTTATAGTTAGAAAAAGTCTCAAATAGAAAATTCTTTACGTATAAAAAAAACTGTTGAATAAATCTGTACAAAAAAAAAATTAAAATAATATTGACCAAGGGATCAATTTACAACAAGCCATATATATTACTCCTAGGGTCAATTTCAGGAGTAATATACATACTGAACAATTCTTAAATTATTTTTTGATACAAAGTTTTATAAATTTGTAAAAATAAAACAATATTGACCTAGGAATTAATTTCAGTAGTAATATATTGTCTGTTTATTACAACAACCCTTATATATTACTCCTGATGTAGGCCCCTGGGGCCTATTTCAGGAGTAATATATTCCATGTAATTTTGGGAATAAATGGTCTTTTTATTTTATTTAAAGTTTTTTATTCGTTTATAATTTGTTTACAGTTTGACAGAAAATCTTATTCCAGACTGTATAAAGAGGGCGATATTTTTTATGGGGGTAGAAAAAAAATGGGGCTACGTTTTTTTTTTTGGGGGGGGGGGGAAGGACTTAAAAATTGCCATATGCATTTATTGTGATTACAGGGGCTTATTTAATGAGGGTTTATTTCATATAATTGAAATTTATAGGTATGAACTATAATTTGCAAGTAGAAAAACATCCAGATAATTAAATACAATAAGTTTTCCATGAATGATCAATTAAAGAAGTGCTTTGTAATGGTCTGAGTTTCAGTTATTAAACAGCTAGAATGATAAAATGAAAGCTGTTGCTAATAGAATTTAATCCAAAACAACTATATTTTGGGGCCTTTACAAAATTTATATCATATATATTTGGAACCTAAACCCCCTGAGGGGCTTATTTCAGGATAAAACTAGCCTGGAAGCAGTCCTGTCATTTTTCGTGGTATTTTGCAGCAGGTTGAATAAATATTGTCTGGACGCACCAGTGCCAACTATTACCATTTCACATCATTGAAAATTAGTGAATAGGTTTTATCGGCAATGACTAAGTCATTCAGCGATAACGTTAGGAAGGCTGCAAAACCGCGTGCACATGCTTAATTCTGCGAACTCTGACGCACATGAGAACTTCCGCCGCAAGTGTTATGTAAGACGGCGGCGCTGCGAGCAGCTTGGTCCTTAACAACTCATTACAGAGCCCGCAACAAACACGTGCGTTAACATTTTGGGTGGGACAAACTGGGGGTGAAGAATATGTGACCCTGGTACACCCATACAATAACATGATTCATCAAGATGACACGTACACTGAACCAGGGTATAAAATAAAAAAAAGTGATCACTGCACATTTCATAAAATAGCTGCGCAAAAATATCAATATGCCAGTTCACATATATGTTAAGTATGAGGGAAATATAACTAGAGACGATTTGATCACTGCACATTTTGGGATCGTTACACCCTTATTTTATACCCTGCACTGAACAGTTCATTGACACTGGCTGTTGCAGCCTCAAATCCCGACTGGCTAATAGGAACATTTATTGAGCAGCATCGTGTAAATTTAGGTTACCTTGGGAACAGGTTTGTCCTGTAAATCCAGGCATACAAGCCTGTGTTGGGCAGCTTCCGGTTTCTGGGTCACAGGACAAGGAGTCTGCGCAGTGGCATTGTTGAGCACATTGCTGCCCGAAAGTCCCTGGTTCACAAGCTGAAATTGTTTGTAATAAAATAAATGGTTAGATATATAGATAGATAGATAGATAGAATTTGACCTAGTTACGCAGATTTGTGCAATCATGCTAAAAGTGGAGCCAGCCTTAAAATCACCTCACCATTAACACTGAGAAAGTACGTCTGCCAAATTTAGGAGCGAACAGTTTTCTTTCGACAGTTATCTAGTGTACTTTTTAATCCTTTTCAAGATACATTCATCCATTCATGCTTTAGTTCCTCTGTTCATATGCAAATTTTCTATATGTTTTTGACAGAATTCTGGCAAATAATCTAGATGTAAATGGATTCCTGACGTTAGAAGCCTACTAGTTGGGTGGGGCTTGACACCATAAGAAAGAAAAATTAATATTCTTTGTTATTAGGCCTGAATGAAGCCAATCATCACTGTTAGTTACCGAGGCAGAAATGGAAAATTGGACACCTAAATATGAAGTCCACGGTGACTTCTTGAATTGCGCAAAGTTGATTTAATTAAGAGCATAATTTCTGCACGCAAAAACATATTAATGGAAAAGACAATGATAAACGATAGTGACGTTAATTGTGATGTTCCATTGTCAATCTATTGGGCATATAGATCCTTCATTATTTCTTATTAACCTGAACCGGCTTACTTAATTATTATTTCATTGTATCCCCAGTAATATGTTATACTATACACCATGAACTGTATCTTACTATGCATGTGTGTGAATAAACATATTTAAAAAAAAAAAAAAATGTCACAAAATTACCTTTAGAACAGGCAACAGGACTTTTCAGCCACCCATCTGCGCATGCTCCTGGGCAACTCCCAGTAGTTACGTCACATATTTCGTTGCCATGACAATTGCAAGGTGAACAATATGGCCCGTATGTTGCGTTAGGGCATTCTGCAAGAAGATGTGCAAGCATCATTAGATTCAGATTTAAAAGAGCTCATCATTTCATATAGTCCAGGCCCTCAGGGAAAGGATTGCGCAGATTCTGCAAGCATGAAATTTGGCACAGATGGAGACAAGTACATACTTAATCAATTTTTTGAGGACGCTGGAGCAGGCGCTCATTGGGGTTGCCATACTGGCTTATCCAAAATGGCCACCAATCGGTAATTAATTTTGTCATAAAATCATAACCGAAAGTCATAGCATCATGAGTGATAACTCTTTTTATAGGTTTTTGACCTCAAGGATTTCAAATCTGAACTCTATTTTGCTCTATTTTAACATATAAATGCCATTTGTGGTCAAAATATACCCAAGAAGCATATTTTAGAAGAATAAAAAAGTCACACGCCTGTAAAAGGTTCAACATATAAATGTCAAGAAATAGGTATCTATAATGCTTATATGGGTGGCATGTACTTCTAGATTGCACATGTCACAACAGTGCTGCAGCAGGACCTACTTCCATAAGGTGTACAACACATGGTCAGGTGCAACTCTCGGCTCATATGTGAAAACTCTCTGAACTCTCAGACTGTGACAGGAGCTTCACCTCTCATTCCAGCCAAAGCAGTCTCTTTTTCCATGATAAAACATGCCATGAACTCATTATGCAGGGTAAAAAGTTGCCAAACTCTGGTAAGACACACAGGGCTACTTGAGGCGGATCAGCAAATTTATGCATGAGCAAAGCTCTATAACAGATTTTCAACTATTTTAGGAGATAGATTGGTTGTGATGATGGTAGCATTGCATATTGAAGACGAAGTTCATCAAATGATTGTAAAGGTTACATGATTCAGGTTGTTATACAGTTCTTTCTCAAACACAGGTTCTAACATCTGGTCGTGCTCAGTTGATTCTTAGCAACTTAATAAGAGTCATACCTAGTGCCTATCAGAGGTCTAATATTGATATATCTCCTCAAAGGCCTTTTCTAACTAATTTTACAATGCCCATGGACCACCTAAATCACAGGAAATGTAGGGTTAAAAGTTCAGTACAGAAAATCAACAAGTCAAGTTCTAGTCTAGCATCATAGAGTTTGATCATGTGATCTGTCATTTAGTCTCTCTATATGAGTAAGATTTCCTTCACTATCTCCAACATGTGATGAGCTCTGCCCATGGTTGTGATAGGTCATGCACAACTATGTAAGTTGGCTGCCTTTTCATGAGTGAGATATAGTCAAGTTGTCACCTTGGTGTACATGCTGCATTGCTCAAAGGAAATTGTTGTTCAAAAGTAACTGTCAGTCACATAAGTCATGTGAGCAGGTCCACACTGCTCCATGAGTGTTAAAGAGTTTGCAGCTATCCTAGATGCACCAAGCTCAAGCACTGCTTATAACGAAGAAGCACAGAGCACAGCTTGCAATTCAAGTACAAGAGGGATGTCTTGCTATTTGTTGAGATTTTTTAGCAGAAAATTCCTTCGCTAGTTAGTGATCAAGAACTTGTGCGACTCAACACACAAGAGGTTATGAGCAAGAAGTCATTACAACTAGCTCTGATCCATGATAAAGGCCTTCATGTAGAATATGTTTCTAAGATAGACCATGCCATCACGAACACTGTTCAATGCAATAAACTTCTTACATAATTTGCAAACCATCCTGTTTTGACCAAGAAAGGAAACAAAGCCAGTGGTGTGCAGAAGACAAATTTGACTCTAACAAAGCTCTTTTTTTTCACTAAAATTATGACCAGTGGTAGATATATGCTTTTTTTCACTTCGAAACACCTACGTATGACCACGTACGTCAAAAATTGGCTATACGAGCATAGGTGGAGCATCCATCAGACATCCGTCAGGTACTCTAATTAGGCACTCGTAGATCGTTTGCACGGAAGACGGTGGGGGGGGGGGGGGGGGGTGACGAACATCCGCCGATCTGTTAACGAGCATTCTACTATAGACAGTGGCTACATATGGCTACGTATGGCTATGTACATAGGACGTATGTAGGACGCTCGCCGATGTACCCCCGGGCAAGTTACATAACTATTATAAACAATATACTCGTAGAATGTCCGCCAAAGTTTTAAACATGTTTAAAGGTTTTTGCCCTCTCCATGTATGGTCATGAGTGATCAAGCAAGTGGTCATGCAAGTGGTCTATGAATAGGCGTGGGTATACGTAAAACGCTCAGCAAATGAATCACGTAGGGACAAGGATGACCACGAGCAAACAAAATTTTTCATACGTAGTTCTTATACGTGATAGTGTGAATGCCCCTTTAGAGTCAGAACAGCCACAGTCATTGTGCTAGATATGGCCGCTATTACCTAAATGGTGTGACCACCATGCAGCAACCACATTTGCTGAGTATTTTACACAACTCATGATGTCATTCCTCGAGTCTCAAATAGCCCCAATACCATATGGGATCTGACTAGTCTCAATTCACTTCCACATCACCACTGTGAGGCATAAACTAGGATTGGGAATGGCCACATGACATTGTGATCCCAAAGCATAACTGAAAAAGTGGATTCCTAAAAAAACGAGGAAAACAAAAAGAAGTTATTCATTTTCCTCAGGAGATTGTCATTGAAGATCAATTGGACAGTGTTCTGTCTAATGGATCTATCGAGTCTCCAGTGCTGGAGTAAATAAAAAGAATATACCTGGTTCTGCGTGCATTTTGATGCTGGGTAAAAAAAATTGTGACATTCCATGATATCTGCTCCCATTGTGACCTTCAAGGTCCTCTTCAAGGTTGCCACTTCATTGTGTCATATCAGGTTGTGACACTTGGATGTGGCAAGAAGACTGCCATGTCGTCTTGGCATCTTCGCACAACACACAAGGAATCGCAGAAACACTAGTAACAGTTTAGCTTTGATTCTCTCCACATGAAGAATCAGGAATAATTTGTAGAATCAGGAATAATTTTTAGATGTGCAGTAAAGGATGTGATTTGGATAAGGTCAACCACAAGTTGTAAAACATACTCTGGAGAACATACCACCCAGTTGAGCAGCCTTGTTTGAGCGTACAAAAAAAAAGCACTGCTTCTGACAAGCTTTTACTGGAATTAAGCAACTACACTTCACCATGAATTCTCTGATTTCACTGAATGGGGCAAAAAGGATCAATAGTTGCATCTGGTTGCCATATTAGACAAAACGTAGAAGGTAGCAGCAAATTATATTTTTACATGCGGCAGTGAACGGTCTTGCACAGGAAACTAAAAGCAGTCAACCAGGAGTCAGCTGCATAGTTATGCAAATATGAAGGTGGATGTGTGAATAATGATGATACATTAACCTAGAATCAGTAAAGTTGGATTTACTTTTTATATGACATGACATGTTCTCAGTTGTGGACTTTTTCTATATGTAAATGATAAAATATGCTAGCAACTACTAGATTGGCCAAATTTCATTTCTATTTCAAAATAGAGTTCAGATTGGAATTCTTAAGGTCAAAAACCGACAAAAAGAGCTATCACTCATGATCCTATGACTTTCGTTATGATTTTATGACAAAATTTAATACCGATTGGTGGCCATTTTGGATTAGCCATTATGGCAACCCTAATGAGCATCCACTCCGGCGCCCTTGATTAAGTATGTCCTTGTCTACATTTGTGCCATTTCATGCTTGTAGACAAATTTGAGCATTGCCTCCCTGCTGGATCCCTAAGGGCCTGGACTAATATAATTCGAAGAGATAACAAAACATAGCAGTATAGCATAACAAAAGCAATATAACAGAACATAGTATAACAACATATAATTGACAAATATTCAATAAAAAAGGATTAACAAATCATAAACAAAGTCAAATCTATATTTTTGATGTGCAAATGTATTTTTTAAAATACGTACATGAAAGTTTCCTTGTTTTCTGCCATTAAGAAATCTCAGCGTGATGTCACACAAAAGTCACACCTGGGCTACTCAGTCCGTAACATACCTTAGAAATCACAGTGACCTGTAATCTCTATAAAATCGTTAACCTTGAAGTTATTGTATGATATCTTACCTGGAATGTAAACATCTAACATCTGAACACCCACTGGACAAGGCTTTTCGGATTCTCCTCCACAATTTTTGCAAACTGAGACATCTTCTGTTTTCGATGAACTGCTCAGTTTATTTCCACACAAGCAGTGTGTTTTCTGAAACAATACCACAATGTAAGTAAACCCTTAAAAGTACCGATTAAATTCAATTTCGTCTTATAGTGGGGAAGGAGGCTCTGCGCCATATCATCATTGATTATTATAGGATACTGCTACTTACACTAGGTAGAGTACAGTCAGATAAAAAAATTAGGTATGGAGGCATTTTATTTTTGCGTTTCAATGGCAACCAGGAAAATATGCACACAGAGTGCATGTTTTTTTTTTTATTAGCCAAATTATGTTTTCTCTTGACTGATGTTACTGTCATCGAACTGGTTGGAGTCCACTCAATTGGGCAAGCTGTCTGGGGACAACGTTCACTAAACTATATTGGAAGAGGAAGATACCGCTGAAACTAAAAGTAACATTATTCTGTGCGATACTTTATTTCAAACGAAGACATTGGCCCTATGCTTTGAATGTCATGACCGTCATTGCAAGCATATACAAACTTTTATTAACTTAGCTTATTTCGGTACTGATCCTATCATGGACCACAAATCTTTTGATATTGCTAGCTTTTAAACTTTTATTAACTTAGAAGCATTTTGGAACCTACATTTGGTATTATCAGATAGATTGAATGTTTCATAGCAAGCATTTAAGAGCTTTTAACTGATGTCTATTTTGGAACTTACATTTGGAATTATCAGATAGATTGAATGTTTCATAGCAAGCATTTAAGAGCTTTTAACTGAGGTCTATTTTGGAACTTACATTTGGTATTATTAGATAGATAAGAACTTTTAACTGAGGTCTATTTTGGAACTTACATTTGGTATTATCAGATAGATTGAATGTTTCATAGCAAGCATTTAAGAACTTTTAACTGAGGTCTATTTTGGAACTTACATTTGGTATTATTAGATAGATAAGAACTTCTAACTAAGGTCTATTTTGGAACTTACATTTGGTATTATCAGATAGATTGAATGTTTCATAGCAAGCATTTAAGAACTTTTAACTGAGGTCTATTTTGGAACTTACGTTTGGTATTATCAGATAGATTGAATGTTTCATAGCAAGCATTAAAGAACTTTTAACTGAGGTCTATTTTGGAACTTACATTTGGTATTATCAGATAGATTGAATGTTTCATAGCAAGCATTTAAGAACTTTTAACTGAGGTCTATTTTGGAACTTGCATTTGGTATTATCAGATAGATTGAATGTTTCATAGCAAGCATTTAAGAACTTTTAACTTAGGTCTATTTTGGAACTTAGATTTGGTATTATCAGATAGATTGAATGTTTTATAGCAAGCATTTAAGAACTTTTAACTGAGGTCTATTTTGGAACTTACATTAGGTATTAACAGATAGATTGAATGTTTCATAGCAAGCATTTAAGAACTTTTAACTTAGGTCTATTTTGGAACTTACATTGACTCCTATGACTAAGCTTTTTTGAAAGGCTTTGTTAGACTGCTTTCGACAATTGACGACACAGGAAGTGAGATCAGTGCGAGGCACCTGGCTGGACGGAAGTCCTTCTAAAACGGGTCCCCCACTCCTTGTCCAACATCCGACATACTGGCTGTCCTCAGCTCCTTTGAAAAAAATTGAAAAATTGACAGAGTTAGCACATCATTACCTCAAGTGCAAAGCTAATTGACAAAGTGGTACGCAAGTCAATTAGCACTTTATGAAAAAATGAGGAAAAAACAAACATCACTGTTTTCTGAATCTGTACAAATGAGGTGATCTAGGTAACTATGCCTGGCATGGGTGACCTAGGTAACTATGCCTGGCATGGGTGACCTAGGTAACTTTGCCTGGCATGGGTAATAGGATGAAAATTAGTACATCATGCTTGATTTAGTTTCTCATTATTTGCCTTTACAAACTTAGCACCAGAAATTGTTAATAATTCAGAATATTTGCAGCTTATATTGTCTTAGGTATTACTTCCGATGGTGGGACGTAGTTAGGTTCCACGATGAGCTGCCATAGGCAGATGTGATAAAGAGATGCTAAGGCTTATAGTCTACACTATGATACACATTTACTCAATGGGTGGGGTGTTTTACTAGCCCCAGCATTGACACTGAGTGTAAAACACTACAAATTCTGTAGATACAGCTACAGTACGAATGGCTTCAAGACCTCAGGCCGAGTCAGCAGGAAAGGCGTGTGACGGAATTCAGGGGAAGCAATAATCTGGGTGAGGGACTAGCCAGAACCGACCTACATTGCATTAGATGCGATGTAGGGTCGGACGCCTGCTATAGGAATTCATGGACGCTCAAAATTACGACACATTTTTCTCAATAAACACGTTAGCATACCTTATTTTGTTGTTATGTACAGGATTACTACTCCGTTTACTACTTTTACGCAGATTTTACTGAAAAAGCCACTGGAAACATCCTTTTTAAGAGCATTTTCAAAATTCACGTTCGCTTGGTTCATGCTTTCACAGGTAGCAGGTCGATTCGTCATTGCCTGATTGAACCCAATGAAAACTGGTCCGTTCGTCACCCGAATTTGGTCGATTTGTCATCCGAAATTGGTTGATTTGGCCGGTACACAGTGTATGGTCACTTCTATTATATAAAATATGTTAACTGCCGGTGAAGAACCGACCTTTTTTTGAGTGATGAACCGTCCAGTTTTTACGAAGACGAATCGTGCTGTGACGAATTGACCATGTTATTGATGTCTACTTACACTAAAACTCACTAGAGGGCTCCGGCGACATCACAGCGCCACCCAGGTGCAATGGTGCAGATAAATATCTAATAATTTAGCTTCATTAGACCCATAGGACAGTGGTATCGTGTGGAATAGTTTATTAAAATATTTTAATTGTGAAATTGAGAAAACTACAGACTTTCCAGCGCTATTCTGTGTGCCACTAGGGGCGTTGAAACATCGCCAGAGCCCTCTTGTGAGTTTTTCGAAACTAGGCGGCCATGCTTCAAGCTTTGTTTACCGAAATGTGAATTCGAAAATGGCACAGAAATCGATTAATATTGGAAGAAATCAACCATATCTGAGCACGACACAATATAAAAAAGGTATGTCTAACGCTACAGTGGGTGTATGTTGTGTGACAAACGTTTACTAAAAGCCTAGTTTCCACTCAAGCAAAAAAGTCAATATTTTTTCATCCAGGACCTTGTAACCCTGTCCTACGGACAGGGGACTTGTAGCTAGGTGAGGGACCAAAGATTGGCAGCCTAGGTATTACTTTATGCTTAGAGGAAAGTTCTATTTTGTTTGCCGCTTAGTTGAACTTAATGGACAGAGGCATAAACCAACAATGCCGTGCATGAGTAAGTGAATCCCCCTTCCCCACCCAAAACAAATGGAAATTTCTTTAGTTTAATTTACTATCAAAGTGACAAAGATCATCATCTAGAAAGCAATAGGTTATTACACCAGATTAGTTAGCCTAGGCTAATTTCATGATACTGCTTAGCTTTTCTAACTTTAAGAACCCTCAAAAGATAAATCAATTAATCAATTAAATATAGTGGCTTTTTTTAAAGTGGGGTTCACTATATGCACGGCACTGTACTTGCCCTGATCGTGTTTTAAAATCACACAAGATAAAGGGACAAATGTCCGCAGAAATCCACACTGCATTTGGCTAATTAAGTGATTGTCGTCATTCATCCTACCAAGGACATTCAACTGGGGAGCCATAACCTTCAGGCCACGTAGCTGCTGTTTAATAAAGCTATAAGGGTCATTTTGTCCTGACACCACAATTCTCAGACAATTTTGACCAGGTGCATATTTATATTATGGAAGCAATTGCTGGTGAGCAATTTATTGAAACTAGTGCTATATAAATTATTGTTATTATTAAAAATATTATTGTTATTAATTGCATGTAAGGGAAGGTTTCAGGTACCATCTGATTTTCCTATGTCTTGCTGTTGTGGATGGGTAGAATTGGGCTTTATGTCCTGTATTTCTGCACCTGATTGGCTAATTAGGACAGGCAGGGACCATGGAAATGAGATGACAGATGAAACAGCCATCCAACTTAGGGAATTCAGAACGATGTGTCAAACTTCTTGGAGTGACTTTTGATGAGAAACTATCTTTTCTGATCACATCTCTCCTGTATGTAAAAACATAGGCTGCGCTGCAGCAAAACCCTCAGCTAATCCCACATACAGGCATCATAAAACTGTTCAGTGTTCGTCAGACAAGCAGGGGGGGTGGGTGTTACACTTTCATTTCCAGAGCTGAACTCTAGCACTAATACTTGCCCTAATGAAATTTTATACAGTAACACTATATGGCCTAGTGGTGCCTTTTGATAGTCACACTGACATATCTCAGCTATGTTTTACACAATTTGGAAAATATTATTTCTTGAGGATTTATATAGTGTGCGCAATGATTTCTACAATATTTATGGCTGTCATTACTAAGTATGGGATGCTAAGGATTATGAAGGAAGCAACACAATATTTTGCATTTTTTCCAGATTTTCTATTATTATGAAAAAAAAGATAAAACAAACGCCAAAATGTAGTTTAAAAAGTAAAAGTACTATAATCTTGATATATTTTACTGTTTTACTGATATAAGGATCATAGAGTAAATGATATGAGGGTTTGAAAGAGTACCAATTTTTTTTTTATAATTTCCTATATAAATTATTATATAAAATTATGTCATTAATGGTCATGAAACCCCCAAAAGGTATCTCTACACTATTTTAGACATATTATTTGTATGCATGTAGGTGCAGTAGTGTGTGAGTTCTGCTCTGAAAACACAGAAATTATTATTTTTAATTTTTCTCTAAAAATTATTATGAAACACAGCTAGGGTATGTCAATGTGACTATCAAAATGCACAACTAAGCATTTTGTGGTCTCGTGGGAAGACAGTCCAACTTTCATACCATGAAAGTTACCCATTTTCGCCCCAGAAAAGTACCAACTTTCCCTCCACGAAAGTACCATCTTTTGTACCACGAAAGTTACTCACTTGCCCCCTCACGTCCGGTTTTAGCTAATTAACTCTGTAAATATTGAACATACAGAGATTTATACAGATCCACGGATGCCTCTATCATAGGTACATCTTATAAGACCAAGAACACTGCTATAGATGTAATGTTTATTAATTAAATGACACAAAACAGTCAGCAAGTGGGTGGGCTGGCTGGGGTGCCGAAGTCGATTATCTCTACATGTAATTTACCTAAAATATTGGTTAATGGATTATTGGAACTGTGTTTCTAACACTCTCAGTTATAATAATATTTTATTTCTACGGTGTTTAGTTTAGGCACAATCTTGAATTGAAAACGATGCAAAGTGCTACTAAACTTTTCATATATTTTATTAAATATAAAATTAGTACGTTAATGCTCCCTTCGTTTCCGTGCGCTGCCGATTTGCACATTGTCCAATCATAGCTCTTATCATTTAATCCTTTTTCGAGCCCAACAAAACTAAAGGACAAGGGCTCCGTCTTCTTCTCATTGATAAATCACGTTTCAATTTATTTACAACATGTACATGTATATTTCAGCATTACAGTGAGTGTTATGTCTAAGTTACGATAAGACTAGAACAAGTCCTGTTCTGTTTGATTTACTTATTATTGTGTTATACTAATATATATAAGTTTTCCTTGATGTCAATTTGGAATAACTCGCATGTTTATTAATATGAAAAGAGACATTAGCGATTTCTTGTGTTTGATAAGGCATGGGCTTCCACAAGAGCAATGTCTCTTGTATGTGTTTTTGATTATGTATGTTGCCAATAAAAGGCCTATTCAATCCACTCACAATTGACTGCGTTCTCGTTCCTTTCTATAGTATTAAACAGGGTTAAGGGTTAAAAAAATCGCATTTTGGGTCGTTTTCAACTCAAGATTGTAACAAAAATAAAGACTGTAGATATAATATGATATCAGATAAGGAAGAGAAGGAGGAGAAGTAGGAGAATGAGGAGGAGGCGGAGGAGGAGGAGCCACTCTTGCAAAATTGCATACAATTAGTTTCATAAAATATTGGTGACTCTAGACAGCTGTAGCGACCTATTCCTAGCTGTAGCTAAAACTGGCACAAGCCAGCTGCTTCTGACTACTTCAGAGTATTACTGTATGAAATTTTGTTAGGGTAAGTGCATTAGTGTTCAAGTTCCGCTCCGGAATTAAAAGTGTTACGCCCGCCCATCGGACGGACATTGATGATAACAATAACCATCTTCGTACTTCGTACGCTGAGGGTTAAAAAATCTGCAAATTAATTAGTGCAATTAGAAGCACTGCTCCCATGCTTAATTCAGAGATTTGCATGAAACTTTATGACACCTTCATTATGTCAAACATGCTGTATGGCCCCACAGTGCCATGGCATTACAACGCCTATGGTTAGTTGTATAGTGACATGTTTTACGTAGTGTTGTTTCCGGTTCCTGTCCATGGCAGTGTGTTGTTTTGGATTAAAGTTCTGACATTCAATCGCTTTGTTGTTTATCTTATTGGCGTGGTGGCAGCGGAGAAACGATATCCACGTCTACAACAAGGAGAACTTTCCATAAACAAAGCAAGGCACAAGAAGTAGCGTCGCCCGCCGGTATCGTACAGCTCGGGACCAGCCAAAACAACCACGTGCTCGCAATGGCAACAAGCAACCGGGCTCCCAAACAATGGGCTCTTACAAAACAAGAGACTGTTACCAGCTTCGAGGCATGGAAACAAAACTTACTCTATTGCCTAGCTCTCGACTCCCACTTTGCACCATTTTGGCCCCTGGATTTACATGGAAAAAAACAACAGAGGACGCCGTCAGAGGCCTCCAATCAGATGGTGAAACAGTACCAGAAGCAAAAAGACTAACCACTGAGCAAAAATGTAAGTTTCTGGATCTTTTTCTGGGACAGATAGCGAATTACTGCCCAGTCATCGCACGCAACACCATCACTAAGAAAGCTGGACATCATTTGGCAGGCCATACGAACACACTATGGTTTCCAATCATCAGGGGCTCACTTCCTAGACTTAGTTGATATTAAACTAGAAGATGGAGAACGTTACGAAGATCTATACCAAAGGTTAGCTGCATTCTTCGAAGACAATTTGTTATTAAAAGATGGTGGCATTACACATTGTGATGAGAGACTTACCGCAGACGAAGAACTCTCCCCCACTGTGGAAAATACCATAGTGTTTATGTGGCTGAGCCTAATCCATCGAGATCTCCCAAAGGTTGTGAAACAAAAGTATGGGACGGAGCTACGTTCCAGGACATTGGCGTCGATCAAACCAGAAATTTCACAGGCGCTACAGTCCCTAATCGAAGAAATTTAGACCACAGGGGAAGTCAGAGCAATGAGATCTGAAACAACAACAGGTAAACAGACCCCATTTCGCAGACCCAACCGTCCTATTCCCCAGCGTAAGCCGAAGTCATGCCCCTTATGCAAAAGCACCAACCGACCAGACAATCATTTCCTGAGCGAGTGCACATACCTACCCCATCAAGATCGACGATTCATGACTCGAGCACGCCTCATCGCTGAGGTGCTAGATGATACGAACAGTGAAGACTTCCAACAAGACGATAAAATAACAATGACAGTCACATTCCCCACCCACGAAGACACATCCATTCGTCGTGTCCTTGTGCGCCAGTCCCCATATCTTGACACCTACTTTGAACACAAAACACCACGTATCGTCATCGACAGTGGTGCCACGGCCAACCTTATCAGCAAAGCAGCCGCTGATTGGTTAGGTGTCAAACTCACTTCCAGTAGCCAATCTGCCAGTCAGGCAGACGGAGTGTCCAAGTTGAACGTTGTTGGCGAAACAAAGTTTACGGTCACCCGTGACCATCACAACCTTATGTTTCATGCTCTGGTGGTCCAACACCTAGATGTCCCACTACTGGCAGGCACCCCATTCATGGAGTGCAATGATGTGTATGCCCGCCCATCGACAAGAGAAGTTCGCATCGGAAGCTCCACATATCCGTATGGCTCCACCACCAACACAAGTCCCACTGCTCGCCGTGCATGTGTATTACGAGCCCCAGACACTCGCACAATATGGCCAGTCGACTATGTCGAGATCCCTGTACCACCAGACTACTGTAATGGAGATGAAATGTTCGCCCTCGAACCCCGTATTGACAGCCCCAATAATCGTGACGCCCATCCGTCCCACACTTGGCCTCGCCCCTCCGTTGTGCAAGTGTCTCCCGCAACATCCGCATACCCAACAATGGCAATTACCCCAGGATCCTGCATCGTCATGACCACTTCTGCCAAATTCTCCCTGTGTATAGCCCCCCTTCCCCAACCCAACACCTGGACCATTCCCCATCAACCGCTCGTACCGCCAACGCATCCAGGGTATCCCTAGTCTCCATTGATCCCACCAACATCCTCCACCCCTCTACGAGGCAAAGTTTCGGATCTATGCTTGACCAATTCTCAGATGTGTTCGATTCCAATGTAGGCTGTTACAACGGTGCCTACGGCCCTTACCAAGCTGTTGTAAACATGGGCCCAGTCCTGCCCCCACAAAGAAAAGGCCGACTTCCCCAATACAACACGTCCAGACTGAACGAACTACAGACTAAGTTCGACGAGCTTGAACAAGCTGCGATACTCATCAAACCAGAATCTGCTGACATTATCGTGGAATACGTCAACCCCTCCTTCCTCATTAACAAACCTAATGGTGGAACGCGCCTAGTCACTGCATTCGGCGAAGTGGGCCAGTATAGCAAACCCCAACCATCCCTGATGCCCGACGTAGAGTCCACACTTCGTCAGATTTCACAGTGGTCGTATATAGTAGCTACTGACCTCACAAGCGCCTTCTATCAGATTCCCTTGTCCAAGGCATCCCTCAAGTTTTGTGGTGTTGTCACTCCATACCGAGGCATAGGCACATACGCAAGATGTGCCATGGGCATGCCAGGTTCTGAAACGGCACTTGAGGAGCTCATGTGCCGAGTCCTCGGTGATCTCCTCCAAGAAGGCATCGTTGCTAAATTAGCTGACGATCTCTATTGTGGTGCTGATACACCCGAACAATTTCTCATAAATTGGACAAAATTACTCACTTGCATCCAGAAAGCAGGCCTTAAACTCTCACCTGCCAAAACTTAGGTTTGCCCAAAGTCCACATCTGTGCTGGGCTGGATATGGCAACAAGGCACACTTAGCGCAAGCCCACACCGGGTCGCCACGTTATCTACATGCGACCCCCCGAACACTGTCAAAGGCCTACGATCCTTCATAGGTGTCTTTAAGGCACTATCAAAGGTTATTCCTGGTGGTGCTCGTGTGCTCTTTCCGCTCGATTCCTTGGTTGCCGGTGCCCAATCCTCCGATCGCATCACATGGTCTGACGAAAACATTGCCCATTTCAAGAATGCCCAAGTGTCTCTCCAGTCCCATCAGACCATCACCCTCCCCCGTGCATCTGATCAACTCTGGATAATCACAGATGGTGCCGTCCATGACCCAGGCATAGGCGCCACCATGTACGTCGTGCGCAACTCAAAAGTCTGTCTGTCTGGATTCTTCAGTGCTAAACTACGGCCCAACCAAGAAAAATGGCTGCCGTGCGAAGTAGAGGCATTAGGCATTGCGTCGGCCACTAAACACTTTAGCCCATACATCGTGCAGTCCGACCACCCTGTTCAAATACTGACAGACAGCAAACCTTGTGCCCAAGCATATGACCGCCTACTCCGTGGAGAGTTCTCTGCCAACCACACTAGCAATCGCTACTGCACAACTTAACTCCAGAATCCGCACCAGTGGCATGTCCTCCCATGAAATGTGGCTCAACAGAGACCAATTCACCAACGATCAATTACCACTTCATGATAAAATGATCATTGCATCACAACATGACCGACGTACATCTAATCATGGTCCTAGTGAAATATCTAAGGCCCATGGTCGACCTAGAGCCACAGACCAAGCAGTCCAGCCAGGCGACATAGTGTACCTACACCAGGAATACGCTAAAATGCACCCACGTGACAGGTATCTAGTTACATCTGTGGACCCCCCCGACTGGTGTAATATCAGGAAGTTTGTGGGTCACCAACTTAGGAACACTTCCTACCGGACCAAGCGATCCCAACTGCATCAAGTGAAGCCCTTCAACCATGACTACCGACCCCATAGCGAAACAGATGATGACCACGACGCCGGTGTCGATCTCCCCCTCATACCTGCACAGGACACAGACGTAGCCGCAATCCCCCCTACCATCCCATTGGTTCTCCACAATCCAGCGGGCACAGACCTGAATGCCACCCCAGCCATCCCGGCAACACAAGCTGACATGCCTGTAGTGGTGCCCCAACACCTCAGCACCCAACCTAATGCCTCAAACGTACCTGATACTGGCCATCACCGACCAGCACGTCTCCGACGCCCACCTAGGCATTTTGATGACTATGTGATGGATTGACGATTTCAGTGTTGCAGATCGTATACCACATACAAAGACCTAACTATATACTCTGTCTGATTCTGTATGTATTAGTGTATCCTATATTCCTTACGGCACATATACTAGTTCCTTAACCCATGTGTCCATTGAGTTATATATATCTATATATGTATGTATATGCACTCATATATGCTAGCATAACCAACAATAAGTGTATTTTGTCATATAAACCGTATCACCGTAGTCGATTATGTAGGTGTAATCCAGTTCCCATTCTTAACTTTACTTAGATTTTAAATATATATCTAGGAAGTTTCAGCTAGTCTTTTCTTTAAAAAAAAAAAAAAAAAAAAAAAAAAGAAAATGTGTTCACATAAACATTTAGGTGCTATATATAGTTGTTTACAAAGTTACGAGTTTTCACAAAGTTAAGAGGAAGTGATAACGCCACGGCGTTACAACGCCTATGGTTAGTTGTATAGTGACATGTTTTACGTAGTGTTGTTTCCGGTTCCTGTCCATGGCAGTGTGTTGTTTTGGATTAAAGTCCTGACATTCAATCGCTTTGTTGTTTATCTTATTGGCGCAGTATGGATTGAATGTGCCAAGAGAAGTTGCTGGAAGTTGGAGAGAATCCACGAAAGAGGCCTCCGTGTAGTCACAAAATTAATGACTACAACTTAGAACATAGCAAGTGAAGTTCAATCTATGTGCACCTGAGAACTTTTATGGAACCTGTTTATAAAGACTAATTTCAAGAAGTGACTCATAACGTTAAAAATACATTCTCTCTGTAAACCATGTTATAAAACACAAATGTATGGTATTCCCTCCTTAAAATACCAAGGCCCACACATCTGGAACACACTGCCATGGTCTGTGAAAAGCTTTGTATGTAACAATGATTTTAATGGTTTTGAATATAATTTTAAAAAGCTGGTCTCCAAGATTTTCTTGTGGATCATGTATTTTATGCAAAATTTAGTGTCATGTACTTTAAAATATTGTTTTTATATTTACACTCTGTCCTTTTATGCCTATGTAATGGTGCTACGGTTTTATATGCTCTATTAATGGGTTTAATTTAATTTGTATGCTATTTCTTTTATTTGTCATCTCACTCCTCATTGTATCATTCATTTTCTCGTTTCAAGTCGGCAAAAAGTTTTACTTTTGTTTCCTGTTTTATTCCTGTCCGACTGTAAATAAACTTTATCTTATCTATCTTATCTTGAACCCCAGACTGAAACTGGGCTGCGTGTCAATTTCAGTAAATGTGCTATATCCCAAGTAGGAAAGAGTAAGCCAGCAAAATGTTAGTAATTATAATAACGTTCGTGTATGGTGGCCGAAGGATGCACTTTCTTGGTCTCGTAGTTTATTGGGGCGATGGTCAGTTTCCCCCCACGAAAGTACCTACTTTTGCCCCTTCAACTTTCATACCAGGAAAGAACCAACTTTCGCACCAAGAAAGTTACCACAACACTGTGTGTGTGTGTGTGTGTGTGTGTGTGTGTGTGTGTGTGTGTGTGTGTGTGTGATTAGGGCTTTACGTCCTGTATTTCTGCACCAGTTGGGCTAATTAGGACAGGCAGGGACCATGGCAATGAGACGTAGGATGAAACAGCCATCCAACTTAGGCTCGACCGAGAATCGAACCGGGGACCCAGCGGCACTGTTAACCTGCCCCCCCCCCCCCCCTCACTGACGGTTTTAGCATATTAACTTCATAAATATTGAACATACAGAGATGTTTTGCATATCCTGGAATGCCCCTATCAAAGATACATCTACCCTGCAAAGAACAATGTAGCAGATGCAGGATTAATTGAGTAAATGACTAAAAACAATCCGTTTTTAAGGAGCTTTTACCATTGTTCTAGGTAAAATACATTAAGAGATGCTGGCAAACTTAGGTTTCCCGACCGCATGAGTTAGGAAAATCGCCTTTTGGGTCCTTTTTTTAATTCAAAATTGTTACCAAACTAAAGCCTGTAGAAATATGTCAGAATTTACCCGAGAGGGTAGAATATTGCCTGCCGTAAGAGGTATTAACCATTCTAGGGGGTAAAACACATTGAGAGATATCGGGCATGCAAACTTAGGGTGGAAGACGAGATGGTGAGGAGGGGGAGAAGAGGGCAAGAGGAGGCAGGAGGGAGCAGGGCCGGATTAAGCCTTATTGGTGCCCAAAGGACTCGTAGGTCTTGGTGCCCCCCTTCCCTTCAACTGTTGGTGCAATTTGGTGTGAATGATTATGAATAACACAATACTGTATTTACTCATATAACAACCTTTCCTTCTACTTTTTAGAGAGAATCGCCTCAGGGCGTTAATTTGAAGTGTGCCTCTATATTTTTTTAGTTTTAGGGGTAATGGCGTTTATTTGAGTAGATATGGTATGTACATATGTTGTTATATATGCAAATATAATGGAATTATCAACAATGATTTATTCAACATAGACTTTAGTCACTATTCATTGATACAAACATATGGGAATTACTGCAATAGTCGTAAAATTCAGTGGTCTTAATTCGAGAATTGTTACTCTTTGTGATTAAACAGTTTAGGGATCCAGTGGTCCCGAAATCCAGATGAAACAGTTTAGGGATCAAATGCTTTATCTATTTGGTGGTGAAAATATTATGAAAATGTTTAAAGCATGTAGGTGCAGTAGTGTATGAGTTCTGCTCCGGAAACGAAAACATAGCCAACATATGTCAATGTGACTATCGAAAGGCGCCACTAGGCCATAATGCACCCATAATGCTAATTAAATAACAGCATGTGACAAAATAAGCAGTGTTAATGGAAATATTAGCTTATTTTGAAGATATTAGGGCCAACTCACATATTAAAAGCCACTTGCTGTGCACATGAGAGGATGCCTGCTGTCAGCACATATAATAAAGTCACTTTGCTTCTGTATGCCAATTAACTTGAACAAATTTGGACCCCGTTTAGTGACAATAACAATTTGCAACTTTACCAGATATTGGACGGCTAATCATACCTGCAGACAGTTTTGTCTTGAACTTTTAAACTTTTTAGCGTGGGCATACGTAATGTAAAAATGATCTCATTGTGCCTCACTCTCTGCTTACAACTTAACTATAATGTAATATTTACTTTACTTTGTTAAAAAAGTCTTGTCATACTAGACATGCTTTGGTGCCTCTGAATCCCGCAGTTACACTTTCAGGCAGTGGTCATTATATTTATTATTATTTGCATTTTTATTTAAATGCGTTTCTAAAATTATACATTTGCATTTGAAACCATGTGAAACATTGCATTTGCATGTAAATGCATTCCTGATATTAGGCATTTGCATTTGCACTTGCATTTGATAGAATACCAAACATTTGCATTTGCACTATGTAATTATTAATCGATTTTTTTTTCTACATTGTATCATATCAAGTACACCATTTATGTGTGTGATTAAAGATTATATAAAGATTATATATATATAATGCATTTGGTCGCATTTGTACCCAACCCTGGTATAATCTAATAGATATACTTTTACTACAAAATCATACACAGTCAGGAACAGGAAACCTTTGTTCTTGTGTACCCAGTTAAAGCCACACAGTAGTATTTTACAAAAAAAAAAAAAAAATGCTGTAAATTTGTAGTATAGAATCATCTATGCTATTACGTATAGATTGAATATAATTTTCTGTGAATGGCAAACTTACTTGCTATAGTGCTGTAAACACTCAAAGCATCATCTCCCCCACAAATGGCATCCCATTTCCCCACACACGACACTGTACAGGATTGAGACTTGGCACCCAAAGCCATATTGGTGCAGCGACACAGAGAGCCGTTCTGCAAAATAAAACAAGGTAATGACTAATAATGATATGCAAAGACATAACTACTGTTCTATTGAGAGACACTCCGGTGCTTTCTCTGTAAATAGAATTGTAAAACTTGTACGTGCCTATTGTTTTGTATGCTCTGCAAACGCGATATTTCCAAGATTTCATGTGTAGTTTTTTATTTTGACATCAGAAAAGAATATTGCTGGAACGTTACAAGGGATCTACACTTTCATCATGAATTAAATTATGTTAAAGGAATATTATTGCTGAAAGTTGTTTTTTGGATTGGGCATGCTGGGATACGTCCGGCAGTCATTTTTATATCTGGCGTCTAGACCTATGACACAATAGATCTATAACTGATATGGTTTGTTAAAATGCCAGATATATATTATGAACACTCCGTTTTTTGGGTGAAACCAATAAGGTCAAGGACCCAGGCGGGTATTTTTGATGACTCTTTGATTCTATTGGTTGTTCAATTATGAATAACCCGTCGGGGGCCTCTTCACTATTTTAATGTATGCGACCCAGAAAGGCTAACCTAGGCAGTATTCACCTTAATTTTGGGTTAAAATCCTTGGTTATAACTTCCAAAATGTATAAATGAAAGATTTAGGCATAATTGAACTTGTAACTATGGAGTATTACTGCAGTAAAGGAAGTAAACACATCGTTTGTTCACTGTGAGTGATACTGTACTGACAGTGGTTCGAATCAAGCTCAGAAAATTAAAACGTGAATAATATTAGCAGTAGACATGGACCATTCAACTTATCTGCTTAGTTGCCATCATGGAGCCACCAGAAGGTTCTCCATGGTCCCAATATCATGTACATTGACAGCTACTGCTAATATTGTTCACCATGCCAGATATCTATTCTTTTTTTTTAAAGAATTTTCTTGTTAAATAAGGAACTGGGTAAATTTGGCAATTTTTTGCTGTTGTTTACAATGTATTAATTGAAAAGAAACTAACATAACTAATAAGAGTCCGCTTAACCACACCCCAGCAGTCACCTGATGATGGCGCCACCAGTAGCGGAAAAGCGCTTGATCTAAGGATCCATGCCACGTTGGCTGGGCATACTTACATTGCTCAAGGTTAATTAAGCTGCTCAAGAGCGATGCACCTGCTGTCACTAGACCAATCCCACACATTAGGTTACTTGCTTTTTTGTCTTTGGCTTCACGATATTGTGACGATATAAGCTGGATGTTGTGACATCATTGTCACGAAATGGTCCTAGGTTGTCACAAGTCACAACATGTTTGCAGGGTTTTAGTAACATTTTTAGATAGTTTACCCTTTAAATAAAACCCATTTGGCTGTCAAAAGCAACAGACAATACAATCACAATTATAGCTAGCAAAGCAGACGTTCAAGTGGTTTTAGTGGTTTAAAGTGTCATAACTGATGACTATGGTTGCCATCTGGTGAGAAACCTACCATCAGTCCTGCCTTTTCAAAACCATTCCGTTCACACGCTGTGACACAGTTTGCTACATCGTAGTTGACTTTCTCAGGAGGGCCCCATGCGAAGTGCCAGTCATCTACGTCATATTTGTAGCACCCAAGGTACTTTCTGGAAGCTGTAAAAAGAATAAAAGAATAACTCATTCATTTCTTTCTTGTGTTTTTTTGTTTTCCTTTTCTTTTTTTTCTGTCTTTCTCATTTAAGCAATTATTCAACTTCAATATAGGTCCAAGGACAATGGAAAAGGCAAGCTATTTACACAGCAGCACAGGTATGAGGGTGGAGTTGACTGTTCTTTACCATCTCATCATCATGTCTGCCGCTGGTGAATGGCCGTATAATTTGCCAAAACTCAAGACAAAACAGAAATAAAAACACTCAAATCTAATGTCTCTAATTTTCATAATAGGAGTGCAATTTAAGTTTGCAATTCATTGTTTTCTTATTGACTTATACTCATAAAATTAAAGAAAACTGCTGGAATAAATGATGCCCTTATTTGCAATCATTGAAATGAACAAACATTTGACTGGGTTGCATTTTATGCTACTAGGCACGTTCTGTTCCATGCATGTTTGAACTGCATGTTAACCATGCTGTTCTCTCCCCACCTCTAAATTTGGTTGCCTGGACTGCAAATATGTATCACATTTCCGGGGTGTTGTATTTATATTCCCCTATTCATGTCTATTGTGTTTAGTTAAATAATGACTGTATGCTTTGTGCTTTCGTATTAAGTTTGTGTGCTGATATGTCTGTGCTATTTCGTATATCCAATGTTTGCAGCAAAAATATACATTTGATACCAAGGACAGGGAAGCCCCAAAATTGCGACCACTCAAATGCATTTTATTAGGACAACTTCGACTCGTTTTTGGTGGATACAATGTAAAAGGTTTAGAAATAAGACCACCTAATCATTTCATTGTAGTATGTCGATATAAAGTCACTGGTCTCAGTGTAGGACTTCAATTAAGGACAGAAAATGGATAAATCAAGGCCATACAGATGACATTAATCCAAAATCTTGATTAATGTCAGCTGTATGGCCTTGATTTATGACCATTTTCTGATTTGTCCTAAACATGTAATGACAATTATTAAAAAAAAAAAAAAAAGCCCTGAATTAAGACCACCTCAATAATAAGATTCCCTAAACTCAGTGGTCATAATTTTGGGGTCCACTGCATAAATGGTATATGACCAATGGGGATGTGGGCAAAAGTATACATAACTGAGCCACATAATTCACATATATGTAGTTTTGGAATAAGCATTACATATTCCAAACATGGTGACATTTCTCCTCTGAATTATCATAGTTCATAGGTTCACTGTGATAAGCCATCAGCTATGTGTATAACAGTAATTCAATTTCGGAGGCCCATATATTTTTTCGCTGATAGCATGACACCAAAAGGTCGATATACGTATCAAAAATTGATATGCACCATAAGTGGACCTCATCATCATATCAAATATTTTCCATAAGAATATGATGATGTCCATTTTCAAATTGCTCATAGAATTTGTATATATATATATATATTATCTGACTAGAATTCAATGCAATATATTTTTTGTAATGTTATATAGGCAGATGTGTGCAATGTTTTCCCTGTTATATGGCCTGAATTCAGTATGAATTAATATGAATAATTCGACAGAATGTAGTTTATAAAGTGCGTTGACATATATGTACAATTTTATGATTAGATGGTTCTGTAATAGGAGATATTGATAAATACAAACTGGACAAATATTACCTAACTTTAAGCAGGAGGTCCCATTGTATAACGTGGGGGAAAAGCGTTCTTTACGTTTGAAATAAACCTCTTTATTTTTAAACAATTAGATGGCAAGTCTTATATAAATGCATGGTATAATTTCACCCCAAAAAAAAAAGTAACATTTTAGTGCAAATGTGTCATCTTTGATGCATCTAAAAACACAGAAAGCACAAATTTCCTTATAAAGAACGAAACAATTTGAAAAACAATTTTGCGGTATTATAACCTGGGCTGAGAAAGAACCTACGAATAAATGTATTATTTCGTTTCCTTATGAGTGGTACACATTGAATGCATGCAAAAATGAAACCAGTCAAAACACACGTTGGAAAGTACCTGTAATATAACCTTATTTTTCGTACAATAACACCTTGAATTTGTTACTATTCATAACATCATATCATAATTGAAACTTACCTTCGATTTGATGACATTGTGTGAAAAGTATGGCAATAAACACCAGCATTCCATGTTTCCATTTTGTATTCTGACTTGACAAGTCTCTGAGGCAGTCGACCATGGTTTGTCTGAGGGTCTGAGACACAATTGAGTGTATAATGTCCTAAATTCGGCACACAGTTTAGTGTATAAGTGTGCCACTAGAATGTATGCCTACCCCCACGAAGCCAAGTTTCTGTGGCAGTATTGCACCAAATTGCAAATTTGGAAATTTTGCAGAAATTATCCTGTGTGACGCTACTGGTGCTCCCTATAGCATTGTGCGCGATTAGTCACTTTCTTGATAACGTTTATCCGTGAATCAGATAAGATATTATAGAGCAAATGGTTGGTTATTACAGAGTAACAACAGAGTATCTAATATTGACCTTTTGTATAATAGATCACAAAAGAAATACTTTTTGTAAATCTATATTGTAATATGTGGTGGTGTGTGATTCATACTTAATTTTACATGAAAATACATAAAAAATGTATAAAACATTTGGCACCACTAATTTGATGGCCTCTTTATTGTTAAGGTAACATACTGAGCCTTAAGCTGCATACATGGCGTTCAAAGCATTAGTAGTCTTTTTAAAGTTAAATATTTGATTCTTTTAGGTATTTTTAAGTATTTGAATTTTAGGCTATGTATACATTTTTATAAAACTTTTAAAGTTAAATATTTGACTGTAAAAGCTTTATATTTGACTTTTTAAGCAAAATATTTGAATTTAAGCAATAAATTTGGCTCCTTGAACTATATATTTGCGTATTTGGCTTGTTAAACTATTTTAATGTGACCTTTTGAGATACCAAAACCCGTTAAACACACATTTCTTCGGTTCCCTACTTTCTAGGTGATGAAAACACGTTTTCGTGACCATGACAAATGGCTATAATGATGACAAAATGGCAAAAAAATATCATTGCACAGATGGGTAACTTGAAGTTAATTTGTACAGAGAGGGAGTTTTTATAGGTTTAGACCATTTATATCTATTTTGTGCTTTTCTGTTATATATAGGTAAAAATAAGACCAACAAAACAAGTGGCCATTTATTTTGTATTACACTATAATACCTCAGTATTAAACAAAGCAAATGGTCACTAATGGTGGTCGCCGAAATTTATTAATCATTTTATTAAATATCCGGTTTTTGGAGATCATACTTGTGACATTTCATGTGATCAATTAATTATCAATTAAAATTATTTAATATTACATGTAACATCAGACCAATAATTGAGTACATGGTTTGTTATCATGTTGTGATTTATATATGCAACGTGTTTACAATTGTCAAAATTTAATGGTTGCTAAATGTCAGAGTGTCTCTATTCTATTCTATTCTGTTCTATTATATTCTGTTATATTCTATTTTGTTTTATTCTATTCTATTCTATTCTATACTATTCTATTCAATTTTATTCTTCCAGGCATTTTATTGCAATATAAATTATTATTTACCCAACTTAGGTATACATGTAAATATTGTAAATATTATAAATGTATTGCAAATATATATTATATATTGTTTATATTTTATAAAGATTATTATTATCATTAAAAAGCCGATGATTACATAACCCTTCTACACACGCTCTCCCTGGCTCAAGTATTATACCATGCTATTCTCAGGATATTTTTTGCAGTGTGATATCTGACTGTTGTCCTGTGCAAGAACATTTTCTCTGTGCTCAATCTCAAATCATTTGCCAGAAATCACTGATATGACTGTGTAGACAGAAGCAAAAAGTAGACACTTGTGATGCCTATTCTGATAAATAAATAAACAAAACTATAAGTCTTGTTTGTATAACTTGGTGCAAAATAATCGCATGCTTGTCCAATGAGTGTTTGAATTGGAATTAGGATTAGTTAGAAAACACTTTGTTCTGTCTAGCTGACTTTAAAAAGATAAGTGGTGTGGGGATTTCCTATCAGTATAATGACACCAAGAGTAATCAGTAGACAAACATTTTGATTTAAAGGAGATATACTGCAGACTATGCAGTACTAGTATTAGTTATATCCCGAATAGGAGGGAGTTAACTAACATTTTTGTTGGTTATAACCAACATAAATGTCAGTTAACTCCCGACTATGAGAGATATAACTAACTTATACTCCATTAGGCATGTTTACTAGTTTTTTTGATTGTTTGTCTTGTTTTTACACCTTTATTACACAAAACAGGTTCAGTTTGCACGCAGGAGGAGTTAACTAACGTTTTCGTTTATGATAACAATAATTATACCACTTAGACAGCATGTATGACCAGTTGCCTGAGGCAGACATAATGATAAGAAGATGACATCTACATGTAGGGACTGACTGGGTGGGGGCCTAGCTCAGTGGTAGCGCACTGGTTTTCCAACCACTGGGTCCCAGGTTCAATTCCCGGTCGAGCCAATGTTGGATGGCTGTTTCATCCTTCGTCTCATTGCCATGGTCCCTACCTGTCCTAATTAGCCCATCAGGTGCAGAAATACAGGACGTAAAGCCCTAACCCACCACCACATGTAGGGAACACAAATACAATGGATGGATGAAAGAATGAATAATTTTTTCAATAATATATTTATAAGTTTCCTTATGAATATATTATGTATGAATCAATGGTAATTAATTTTATTTTCCAATATCATAGTTAATTATCCCTTCATGATGTAGAGCGATTGCAAATAATAAAAAAATAAATACCATATTGCCTAGCATAAATATTCGTTATGCTGATTAACAAAAGTTCTTTAATTTCACCGAGATTTAGTTGAAAATCAGTAATTTCCCAGGTGGCCTTATGCGATAAATATTAACAAATCTGAATTTGAATCTTTATTGCCTGAATTTTAGTCAAAACAAACATCTAACCTATTATAGCTAATTGAAATTAATCCCATTTCTTACTACATGTAATTAAATTTCCAAAATACTAAATAGGATTTTATAATTCTGTGCAAGAATGACTTTATACCGCTTTTGACCTAATTTAAATAAATATAAAATATCTAAACGATTCTTTTATTTCAAATTCCAACATAAATTGCCTTTATCATAATAATCGTATGTTGTAATCAGATATTGATGCTTATAATTTCAATATTATAGCCTGCTTATCAATATTAATCTACACCGGGTCCCCAAAAAATATCCCTGAAAGTTTCAGTAATAAATGTTGTCTGAAACACAGGTATTGACACGACAGATTTTCCCAAGCTTTGAAATAGGTCACTTTTTGTTTTCTGTATGTTTCAGTTGTGTTGTTATTTTTACACATCGGTTTATATTGAGTTATTGAGTTAATATGAAATGTTTTTGCCTTATCGTTCTTGTTAACCAACTTAGTGTACATATTGTTATCTATTAATATTAAATGTTCAAGAAAATGCGCCCACAATTGCATTGTTGTGAGTTTCCATGCGTGGGCGCTTTGGTGTTACTGTGATGAGTGGTGGTGATACATTTTCTGCACGAAGACAGACATCTGGACATGTAAGATAGACAGGATCCCAACATAGGCTCTGCTACAAATTCCTCAGGTACACGGAGTCTTTCATGCAGGAATACAATAAAATGTTAATGTGTTATTGGTCTTTTACTACATTAGTGCCTTTATGATACGCACATCGGGCTATGATATCATATCATGCTGTGGCTGTGGCTGTGTCTGTGGAGAGAGCGATCTCGCCACGCTTGACTCTCACTACTAATTGCCCCCTGACAGGTGACATTTAGGACCAAACGTTATCAGAACCACACGCCCCTTGAGCACTCTCCGTGTAGATGTCATTGACATAATTAACATAATTTATCGGTTAACATCACTGGTGTTTTATTAGTAAAACATTTGAGATGTATAAAGTGTAAATTTTTTTAAATATTTCTGAGTATTACTTAATAGCAAAAAAAAGTTATCCTTTTCAGTTAGTACGCCTATAGCTTGAAATACACTTTATTCAGCTCTTCTTCATTGCAATTTAATACTGTTATTAGCTCTATGCAACTACTTTATTACTGGAAATTCTCTACCACTAATTCAGCACAGTTCGATGAACATAGGCGTTTCTCTGTGTTAATAAAGAATATGGTGCACATTGCAGGGGGTGCTTAATTGAGTCATTATATATCTACCATTTCAGATACCCCCAATAGTCCTTATTCGGCCGTGAATGTACATTACAATGGTGCCTAGCCCGGTGATCGAATGAATACCCCATTAGCAATATTCTCAGGGTGCTCAGAGCAAAACTTATGATAAGAATCTGCTCCCGCTACTAAATGTGATAAGATATACCCCCCAAGGATGTATTAGCACAGACTGAGTATACATTTAGTCCTCATACATCGTACATCAAACTGACTCAGACAATGAGCCATCTCATCGGTCCAGTTATTTCAGTCCTGGGACTGTGATACGGTCTGCGATCGATCTGCGTATGTACTTTAGTTTAGGTGCACCATACTACATATCTCAATGGAATAGCCAATTTTTAAATGAAATAAAGTCAAGAAGAAAATCTTTCTTTACAAGTTCGCTGTAAATAAATAAAAAACATAGCTTTCAAATCGGAAAAAATTTAATGACAGTACTAGGAACTCAATCATTTTTTTTCGCAAGAGCGTGACATGGAAATTATTTAAATGAGAAATATATATATATATAATATATACACATATCAATATAACGTTATAATACAAGTTATGTACAAAAAAAATTGGTAAGCACAGGTTAAATGAAACAGCACCGTAAACATTACGATAAAATAATCTGTAAGACTAACATAACAGTGGGCAAGACGCACCTTTCTATGCAACTAGACTTAAAAAATGTACAAAACAACAACTATACTATGAAATTAAAGACTGTACAGCGATATTCATGAGTATGACATACAAGTGGCAAGACCACAACTCTGCATGAAATGTGACATGGTAACATACAAAAGGGTTATTCGATAAAATAAAAATGCGTTAAAAAAGTAAAACTAAAAACTATGCCTAGGTAAAATCATTGCTGGACGGGTCTATTGTTTCTCAGCCGATGACCGATGACATTGGCCACGTCTATCCAGTCGCGCTCCCTGGCAAGGCGCGCTCGATACACCCTCGGCTGAGCAGCGTGCTCGCCAGCATGATTTGCCGGTTCCTCAGCCCTGTCAACACCGCCCTCATCCATCTCAATCACATCGTAGTGCTCATCCAGGGGGGCATCATCCATGTTAGGTCTGCCATTAGGTTGTTCATACATCACTCCATCGTCATCCTCATGTTCAACATCGTCATCATTATCATCATCATTTGCATCAGCAGCAACATAAACCCTCCAAATGGCCATGAAAAGTCTCACCATGCGCAGTTCATTGACATCAGCTGTGGCATAAATCCCCCAAACTACCATCAATAGTCTCAGCAGACGACGCGTGGTGGCATATTGCTGTCTGATCGAATCACGTTTCTGAAAAAAAACAATGTCAGTTAACTCGAGCCTTTGCAATTGTATTAAAGTTGTCCAGTAAGGTATGCAATAATTCTCTCCAGGGTTCATTTATACTTAAATTAGTCCATCCCAGACACTAGCATTTACATCTTTACATCGACATTGCAGACACTGACATCCAAATTTTTTCATCAGCTGATAAGTGTTCGCTTAGTTTACTACTACAAAGTCTTCTCAAATCACTTTAACTCGTGTAGCTATAATGAGAAATTGAGTATACCTAGACTTGAAAGGGTGTGGTGCTGGGTGGAGTACCTCGATCCAATGTGTGAATGTCACAGCAAGTCCAGTTGCAACATTTGGCGATCAGGTGTACTGGATACAGCATTAGTGCAAGACATTTCAAACAGCAGGCAACTGCAAACAGGGGCGGATCATCTGACCTAGCGTGGCTGTTAATACGTGCGTGCAAGTTGACCAAACTCACCAGTATGCAACACGTCATGATCCCTCCAAAAATACTGCTCAATATCGTCCAGACTATCATTCCAGTGCCATAGGTTTTTAGCGATGACTTCGTTCCTATCAGAGGCTCTTCAGCAGCGACTACGTCATCCTTAGGGTCACTGACAGTCGTCCTAGTCCATGAAGTGACAGTCACGCACGGCTTTGAAGATCCAAGGTCGTTCGCCAAACAGCGTGCCCATGAAAAGGTAGAAATCAGTGTCTCACAGAGGTCTGCTGAAAGTCCCATCACAATCACTCTTTCAAATCCCTTCGTATTCGCCATACTTGACATATCGAATTCATGCACTTCAGCGAAGAATGGAGCTGCATCTGCATCTTTGCAGAGTACAAAACCAGAAGATGAGCAACTGCACTGTCCAGTATTGCCACATATCCATGCAGAACATTCCGCCAAGCTCAACAACAAAACAATTGCGATTTGTCTCATTTTTAACCACCAAAAAAGCGTACAACTCAAATTTACCCTCTGTCTCTCCTTGCAGTGACAACTTATGCAACCGAAGTAGCTACTGCAACTGACCTACCCCTATGCCATGTATCAGTACCCCCCATTGTTCCCCCCTTACTCACGGTGACCCCAATGCCTAACGTTTGAGTGTTACGTAATAAAACAAAAGACAGTAAAAGTGACCGGCGTCCTAAGACAATGGAAGGAGTATATTAGACGTAGTGTACCCCTGAGTTATACCACATCTGGCAGCGCTGTCGAGAATTGATGTTCTATAGACATGTACTCCGTTTTATTCAGTTATATATATATATATATATATATATTAGTATAATCACCACTCATGATATTTGCGAATAAAAAAATGAAACTCTCAAGTCATCTCCATTAGTGTATCACTATTTGTGGCATCAAGTTGAAAATGTTTAACTTAATACTAGTATTACGTAATAGCTATTTACCCATACAATCAAGTCCAGTTTCAATATCACTATTCATAAACTTAACTAAGGTATAAAATCGTCAATTAAAAAATATGGATGTGTGACTTAATTGAATTATATATCTACATATCTACATACCTACATATATATATATATACACAGCTCGAAGTGCAAAATTTGTATTTATTTTCAAATTTAGCGTTAAAAAAACGTCAAGCAGACGAAGCGCTTTTGCTCAATTTAAGCTTGGTCATAAGCAAAAAAAAGAATGCACTCAAGCCCTTAATGTGACAATCACCGATGCGATCTGTCATGGGCTGGCTGAGCAGGGGGGGCCGCTGGGGCACTCGCATTGTCCTCCAGCAAATACGATGGTATAAAAAGCATGGGTCTGAAGCCAGAGGGCATCTCCACTCACAGCCTGATCGCATTAGCATACGCTAAGACCTCAGTACCAGCTACAATCGGACAGCCATCACCGAGTCACCTCTAGGAACATCATCAGACTGACTCTCTACGTTTAGTACTTCGTCAAAAAAATACAGCCAGGTATGTCACTTTTCATGTATTTTGGTATTTTTATTGGTTTATGCTATAGTACAAATTTAGAAAAAACACCGCTCGTGTAAAATTTTTAAACTTTTATTTCACGTTTTTTCACATACAAATGGTAATACATACATAAAAGACGCCATATATATATATATATATATATATATTTACACATTTGGTGTACATTTTCAATACTAACACCTACACATATATGACAATGCCGTAAATACATCAAATTTTAATATAGAATTAAAATCGATCAGTGTAATTCATTTATTTTTATTTATGAATTTCGTGTTCATTTTCAATACCAGCAACTGAACATATGTGACAATGTTGTAAAAATCACAAATTTTAATATAGAAGTAAAATCGATCGTCATAATTCTTTTTAAACATGGAGTATTTAACACTGAAATTAGCCAGTAGTTGGAGTAGTAGTAGCAGTAGTAGTAGTAGTAGTAGTAGTAGTAGTAGTTTCACTCGATTGTGTGTATCCGTTAGCTACGCCGTATAGCATTAAACATTGACTTTTCACATCAGGTATTTTGTATAGCATATTCAAAACACTAGAGGGGCTATATTCCCTACTTCTGTAATATACATATATCAATACATAGTAACCGCAATTAGTAGCAGCTAAATACCTAGAATACGTTACACAATGTCTAAATTTTGATATAAAAGTCATCATTTCTCCTTTGTAGGTGCCCTCGCCCATCGAATCGAAAATCTCTATCAAGTTGGACTCTCCATTCAGCGACGTCGTCCGTACACCGTCAACATCAAGAGCAGCAGCAGCAGCATCAGCAGTGACAAAGGCACCACCACCACCACCACCGCCACTGCCACCTCCACCGCCATAACAACCATGAACAGTGAGGACCATCCAGTGTCCCATGTCGCCGCGTAAGTACGAGTTTTCATTGCAATTCACTATGTAACAGTATTCACTCATGCATCGCTTGGCTGGTTTGCAACGTCTGCCACCATGACTCGCTTTCAGGTACTTCAGAGCATTTGAGGGCATAATAGCCATAACGTATGAAGACGTAATTTCATCATTCCAAAGTATTTCGTACAATTGATTAGTGTTCACGTTAAATAGAGATTGCGAGCGTAGTCGATCTCGAATAGTCCAGGGTATGTCACTTTAGTGAGCATGACAACCAATTCCTTTAGAGGCGATTTGAATCGTAGTTCGATTCTCACGCATCCCTCCCTAGTCACTGGATAGAATTCGTCATAATTTTGAGGGGCTAAGTCAATGACGAATAATGTATAGCCATCTCAATATTCCTCTCGATTTATTCTCGCCTTGTTAGCGTAATTCGGTTTCCCCTTGTAGAGTTCAGAGTAGCAGTGTAGGTACTTATCTTCGGAGAAATCTAAGTTCAGAGGTCCTCTCGGAGTAGGTGTGCCCGATAGACTCACATTGATGAAAGTGATGTAGTAGTGCATGAAATTGTAGGGGTTCTTGGTTAGGCTCCCTCCCATGGACTCCCCTGACACAAAGCCTAAGACAATTTTGCTGGGTACTCGTCCATTAAACGCATCTTCGATGTAATAGGAAGAAGTGTCTCTAGCCAAGTTGAACTTTCGTAACTCCTCTTTGGTATAGAAATATTTCGCTCTAGAAATTTCCTTCAGCATTACATCCTGGTGACCGAGTAAAATGAGACCTGAGGGGGTCACGTGTTTCAGAATAAGAGTAATATCGACAATCTCCAGCTTGTAATCAGTGGTCTCCCGATTAGCACTCTGTAGTCTAAACTTGTTTGACGTTGGTGTGAGATTCAGGTCAGTAACACCATTTAGTAGATATTTGTTCGCTTTAAACACATCGACATCGACTTTCCCTAAAAGTTCGACTGTTCTACTTCCACTCATGGCAGAGGCTCTCTTTTTAAGTCCACTGTTACTTCCAAATGTGAGGCTGACATCATTCATGAATCCGGTGGTGTCCTTGTGAAACAGCGAATTTTCCAGTTCCGAGTCATTTAGTTCAGTCTCGCCCAGTAGGGTGTTCATGAGAGCCTTGTAGCTGTAGCCTGTCTGACCCCCTGTCACCACTCTGTCATTAAGTCGCACTTCCACCTGATCCCAGAGTGCATGGGCTAAGTTGTTAACAGGCCCCACACTCCATGCGCCTTCATCTGCCTCAACCGCAGACTCATCATTGGCTGCAGCAGCAGCTGAAGCAGCAGCAGCAGCAGCTGAAGCAGTAGCGGCCGCATCTTCACCTCCCTCTGGTACTCTCGAACCATCGCCCCTTACAATTCTCACTCTGGTCGATAGGTAGACATTTGATAAGTCGATATACGAAGTACCCACACCTGGTACGTGAAATTTTACATCGCCCTCGGCAGAAAATTGGTTGACTGGTTTATGGGTCAGGTATTTAACATCAGTTACTCCGAGGTTACTCACTGGTACGCTGAACAAATTTAATGTGTCCTCATAGGCTAGGTCTGATGACTCTAGCACTTTTTCACCGCTTGACATGACGAGTGAATACGTCGTTGATCTTCGAAATTTTCTTGCTAGTAGCCCCAGTCAAACTTTGCCTCCACATCAGCTCCAAAGTACACTTGGTAGAGTTTTTTGTCTCACCGTTAAACTCTCCTAATAATTTGCCTCTCGAATCGCAGAGTTCTATCGAAAGATGTCTTACGTCTGACACTCGCAATGGAACGTAGAGCACTGATTGAACTTGAGCAAAACCGTGTCTTTTTATCTCACCCATTGGTATGGAGCGTAGTACTGGACTGTAGGTATCACCTACCACAGAGCCTTCTAGCTGGGGACAGTTCACATACATGACATCCCACTTGGTGCGGCCACTATTCCCTAGCGGTACAGCTATGTCCACTAGTCCGAGGTACCAGCGACCACCAGTTAGGCCATTCTTAGGGGGTGTAAATACCTCTGGCATTTGCACAGTGAAGCGGCCTGCATCGTTGTCTGGGTTTATCCCCAGTGTCTGGTCGCTTACCAAGTAAATTAACATTTTTTTTTTTTTGGTTCTATTTCGAAGTGTATTCTTCTTTTTCTTCTTCTTCTTCTTCTTCCACTTTTCACTGTCTCCTCTTCCTCTTCCTCTTCCTCAGAGACTTGATTCTATCGCTGGGTAACCACTGGTTGTATTTACTAGGCCAAGATTGATATTTAACAAGGCTCTCGCTCGCACCGTCTGCTCCCACTCTCGTTTTGATCACTTTCTCTATTTTGAAGAATGCATCGGGGTCAAATCTCACCGCAACCAGCTCATTAGAATAGAAAGGTCCTGAGACATGTTCACCTCCGTAATCGGTCAAGTAATAAACGGCTACGCCGTCAGAAAATTTTCTAGCTCTTACCGTGAAGACCTCACCGGTAACTGTTCATCATATGAGCGAGAAAATTTTTTTTGTCTATGATAGGACGCTCTCACTTTATCTCCAATGGCGAATTTGTAGACGCTTCGTTTCCTGTTTCTCGACGAAGTTACGGCCTTCTTGAAAGCAGCTGCCAGACCTGAGGTATTTCTAGTGACGTACTGGTAGTCCCAAATTGACTGCTCATTGCTCTCATTGACCTGCCAATGACTGACGCCTATGCTCGAATGAATAGTACGATTGTATGATGACACTATATCCTGAAACTCTTCGATGTATGCGTAACTGTTACTGAGCTGAAAGAATTGGAACAGTCGCTTCTTCAGACCCTTGATCATTGCCTCGGCGTAGTTAGCCTTGGTTTCAGTGTTGGTGTAAATGAGCCTCACTCCCCTCTCGTGTATTAACGATGTGACCATCGTATTGGTAAATTCAGTACCCCTGTCACTCCTTAGGAATCGAGGTAATGCATCTCCAGCCTCAGCTGCGGTAAATATTTTCCGGAACCCGTCACTCATGTGTTTCCCTCCTTTACTCTTAAGGGGCTCTGCTCTACAGTATCTTGAGAAGACATCGATTGTTACCAGAATGTATGCGAATCCATCGTTCGCTTTTGTGAATCTCTCACCATTGAGCACTAGTAGATCGCAATCCCACAGGTGATTGATGCCTGGTGCAATTACTCGGCGATACCTGGTAGGTTTTTGACGAGCCTGCTTGTGTAATGACACAATGTCTTGAGACTTGGCCCAGTCATTGATCCTGTTGAGACTTATATCGTATCTACCTTCTCTCTTGATAACAGTGTGTAGTTTAGATGGACTCGTGAAACTACCTGGTGATTTGGTGTTGTAAAATCGTCTCGTTAAATACGCATCTATGTCTCTAGGTAACAGCATTATGTTGGTTTGACATGTATCCAGATCGTTCGACGCTTCTTCATAGGCCTCGGCCTCGGCTTCTGCTTATGCTTCTGCTTCTGCTTCAGTTCAGCCTCCAACTTATTCCTCTTCCTTTTATTTGAAGTAGATACCTGCGTAGACGTAGACACGAGTGAGACTTCTGCTTCTGCTTCTTCCTTTTCTACTTCTGCTTCTTCCTTTTCTGCTTCTTCCTTTTCTTCCTCTTCCTCTTCCTCTTCCTTTTCTTCTTCTTCTTCTTCTACATCTCTAGAGAGACGATTTTTCAAGTAGTGCAATATTCTCCTCAATTTTATATTGGAAATAAGCTTCAGGGGTACATCGTGGTCTAACATGAGACAGTACAGCTTGTTATGATGTAGAGGTACTGGATGTGTGCTAGATTGAGTGTGAAGTAGCAGCCCTGTGTAATCAACATCACCGGCTACAACCCTATTCTCAACCTCACCCTCACCCTCACCCTCTCCTTCTTCTCCTTCTTCTTCTTCTTCTTCTTCTTCTTCTCCACCCGTCTGTATCGACGGCGATGTTGTGAGTAGATATAGTATGGTGCGGGCCTTATCCTTATGAGTTTTATAAACCAGTTCGGCATTGACCTTTCTCAATATTGATTCGTACTCGTCATTGACCTTAGCATCGACATCGCCCATGCGGTTGTCATTACTGACGTAATTGCGTTGCCGATCTCGAGGTGTGTTGTCATTCGATTTCTCTGTATCACTATCGGCATCATTCACCGATCTAGAGTCAGCGTAAGCGCCAGTGTCGACGTCAACATTGGCGTCCGGACGCGCTCGACCACCGTCGACAGAGAGAGTGGACGATTGCGTCGACGGCGCCCCTATTACAGCAGTATTTCCATTGCTAGCGGCCCCCCCCCCCACCGTTTCCAGTGAGCCTTCCTCCCTTATTCGAAGACGCGCTAAAAACTACAGCCTCTTCCGACTGTCGCAGGGAGGGCGACTGGCCCGCAACAGCTGTTGCGGCCAGTCGTCCGGGCTCATCTGACGACTTCTTTCTATTGGCCTCTACCAGATTTTCGTATTTTTCCTTGGGTATCACGTAGACCTTCCGGTTAAATTTCATCGTCATATTCTGAGTCATCGTGACCTCTGTCGTGACCGTAATCCGAAATGTCAATGCGGCCGGAAAGTAATTTCTTCAGGTAAGGTAGACAGTGCTCCAAAAACTCTACAATGGTCTTGTAGTGTGTCACGTAAATTCGTTTCAACTGATCCCTAGTAGAGGCATCAATCCTAATTGTAGAGGTAGAGGTAGAGGAGGAGACTGATGTTGAGACTGATGGCTCGGTCCCTACTCCTATTCCTACTCCTACTCCTACTCCTACTCTTGCTCCTATTCAACCAAACGTGCCACCTTCCTGAGCACTTGCTTGGTGCGACTTAACTCGCTCAACGTGTTACTAGAAAGCTCGAGGTTTCCTTCCAATGTATTTAGGATCACTTCAGTCAGACAGAGAACATGCTCTCTGGTGGCATCAGCCAATAGGGTACGACTCAGGTGTGCTGTCATCCTGTACGTACGTATTAAAAGCTCTAAAAAACTGATGCACTTCTCAACTCTCTTCGACATTATTTACGCGTGTATAGCGTTAGAGTCTCCCCGGGTAGAATAGAGGTGCTCAGCCGTACGTCCTCGTCCCCAGAACTGGTCAAGTTGTTCACTACAAGGTATCCGCGTGGCTCGCGAGTGGCGTCTTCGTACGCTTCGACTAGTCTCTTCTGAGTGCCGGGGAACATCTGACGTGAGCGGAGGTGTATCTGTTGTAAGTCTCTACACGTTTTCATTAATATCAAGTAGCTAGTGTTGAGACTGATTTTCGAGAGTATCGTGACTGATGGTAGACGTTTTGTGATATCATGATAACTGAGATACGACTGTGGTGAACGTCTCTAGTGAAAAGAGAGCACATTTCACTAGATTTACATATCTCGTCCATGAGATCATCGAGTACCAGCAGACTGTGGCCTTCATCAGTGGTGCTCTTCAGTTCCTCCACAATCTCCCGAGTTGGTAAACCGTGGTGAGTTGTTAAATTGCTCACGTCAGCCTCTAGAGCGTCAAATTTTTTCTGATGCACACCATACGCGTAAAGTATTTTTTCTGGTGGTATCGTGTACATCAGCTCGGCGTGTCTCAGGATGGCTAGAGTCAGAACCGTTTTACCCGACATTGATGGTCCCGCAATTATAGTTGAAGAGGGCGACTCGAAGGCGAATATAGCTTCTCCTCCTTGCTTCTCCATGATCAAATGACAAATTATTTTTTAAAAATACTCTTTTTTCTTTCTTTACAGATTGGCTGATCAGGTCATGAAAGACTTACAGGATCTAGTGAGAAGCGGTAATAACCAGGGGGCGAGAACTGACACAGGGGTCGATGCTGTGACTGAGGGCAAGGTAGAGGTAGAGGCTGAAGTCGAGGAGGAAATGGAAACTGATGAAGCGCTAGATGCCTCCTTGACCTTAAGCGTCGCTCAGACTCTAACGTCAACACCCGAACCCGACCCCGAGCTCGAACCCGAGCAGAAACAGAAGTCAAAGTCGACACAGAAGTCAAAGTCCAAGGCCAAGTCCAAGGCCAAGTCAACGTCCAAGACCGAGCCAGAGTCCGAGTCCAAGTCCACGCCTACCCTCACGAGAGCTCAATCGAGAGCTCAATCGAGAGCTCAATCGAGAGCTCAAGTGAGAGCGCAAGCGAAAGAAATGCCTCGGGTTCGGATTCAGACCCAGGACCAGTCTCAGATCCAGACTCAGGCTCACACTCGGGCTAGTACTCAGGTACCCCGTTCGTGCTCTGCTGATGTAGTAAGTCCAACTTCGACAGTATTGCCCGGCGCATGTGCCTCAGCGAGGACTGTGTCTGCGAAGGTGACCACGTCGACGGCGCCCTCGATTGTGGCAGCAACAGTGATAGAGACAGTAACAGTGGCAGTACCAACTGTAGTAGCACCAGCGACAGTGACTAACACTGGTGTGCCAGCTCTACAGTGGCCTGGAACAGTACTATCGCCACTAACTGTGCAAACTGCTGTACCCTCCACCACTATGGCAAATCACCTTAATTACGTGTCCTTTTATGCATCCGACGAGTCTGGCGAATCGGACGACGCAGCCGAGGCATTCGAGGAAGAAGATGAGGTAGAGGATGAGGGCGATGAGGATGAAGAGGATGAGAAGAAGTCTAGAGATGAGTATGGAGGTAGAGGCTGGAGTATGGTTAGATGTGCGGGCAGTAGACAGTCAAGTGAGCAGACTGCTCAGACAGTGCTACCTGCGATTGTTCCAGTACACGTACCCCGTCTCCTTAGTATGACTACTGGTGGAACAGGGGAGATTACTAGTACCAGTACCAGTATCAGCACTAGCACCCATACGAGTGTGATAGATCATGTAAACTCTAGTACATGCACCGGTACAACCAATCGACGTTATGGCTTGGGGAGTATCCCCAAACGTGCTACCCTTGGGGTCGCTGAGGTTGAGGCTGAGGTTGAGGCTGAGGCTAGAGATGAGGCGATGGAGGTCGACATTGTGACTCTCACGTCTGGATATGTTGACACAGGGACGGAAGAAGAAGAAGAAGAAGAAGATGAGGTTATGGAGGGAGTTGAGGAGGGGTGGAGTGGGAGTGATGATGACAATACTCTACACTCAGTTGAGAGTGAAATGCTTAAGGTTGGTGATGATTAACTGAGAAAATACTAATTTCTTTTTTGTGTCAAAAAAAATTAATAAAATTTGTCTCAGCATTACGGTAATTTTTTTATTTATTTTTTACAGCGTTTCGGACAGCAGTTACGTTACCACCGGAAAAGATCCAGGGAGCTTGAGGAATATTTTGCATGCTTCACCTCCTCCAAGACTGGCGAGCCCTCAACTAAAAAAAGAAAAGTGGACCATGAGTGAGTTTGTGTTCTGTAAATAACTTCCTTATTTCATTTTTTAAAAGCGTTGAAATCCAGTGTCATAATAAGTATTTCTTTTTTCCACTACAGAGGACACCAAGCAGCGTCAGCATCAGCATCGGCATCGGCATCAGCATCGGCATCAGAGGCATCAGAGGCATCAGAGGCATCAGAGGCATCAGAGGCATCAGAGGTATCGGCATCGATATCAACAGCAGCAGCAACGTCAGTAGGAGTATTGAGGGGTGGAGAGAGTCTTCTGGAACCAGTGAATAAGATGGAGAATGAGAATAGAGCTGAGACATGTGGTACGAGACATCGTGTGGTTGACGTGTCTGAAGTTAACAGCGATTGTGAACCGAAGAAGAAGAAGAAGAACATGAAGAACAAGAAGGCGAATAAGCTGAGCGCAGAGAAAGAGAAAGAGTGTCGTGATAAGCGTGATGACATCAGACATCAGAAACCTAGTGCGTTAGTAGTTACACATTTTAGCATGGGCTCTATAACAGGAGTAATATGTATATATATATATATATATATATTTTCTATATTCGTCAAAATTTACTGAAAAGTTTTTTTTCCACTGTTTTTTCAGGCTGAAGGAAATTTTGCAGTTAGACGCAGAAACAGGAACAGGAACAGGAACAGGAACAGGACTAGACACAGGAGCAGGAACAGGACCAGGAACAGGGACCTCATGCGAACAAGAATTAGACAGAGATCTGGATGTGGATCTTAGCATGGACATGGACATGGACCTGGACCTGGATCTAGAAGAGCTACATGATGGAAATGAAATGAGGCTGCTTCTAGACATTCTATATGACAATAATATAGTGGGAGATGGTAGTGGTGAGGCGGATAATAAAAATGCGCCTATTTTAGATGATGCTGATGATGCTGATGATAGAGATAACAATGATGATGATGATGATTTTGAAGGTAACATGGTTTTTGATGGAGATGATTACTCAGTGAATTTCCACCGCCACATTAACGTAGAAAATATACGTGACCTCGAGTTCGATGGAGGGGCAGTACGGGAGACTGTGTATCGTGTACACTTTAATGCTAACTGGGCCGGTGTAAAAATACTCATGTACCACGTGTAACCGCTTCATGCGATCCACGGAGTGTGCCCGTCGGCATCTCGAAAATGGTGTCTGCTCCAGTAAACACAGATGTAAAGCATGCGGTGTGTACTATATTCCATCTCGTGAACACCGATGCGACATGCGTGAGTGTCGTATTTGCAAGCAGTGGGTGTCTGGGGTCCATTTTTGCTACATCAGGCAGCAGCCCCCGAAAGCTGTGTCCTACAAATATATGTTTGCTGATTTCGAGACTGACCCCACAACGGAGTATCACACTCCTAATCTACTCTGCGCTCACTGGGAATGCGAGCACTGTATCGACTACACTTACAGGGAGAGACAACACTGCGCACACTGTGGCACAGCCTGTCCGAAATGTTCGGCTCTCGTCTCTCGCAATATTGCCAGGGGTCACCCTGAGAGAACACTCTGCATGGATGATGAAACCTGTGGAATGAGGTCCGTACGCTTTTTCGGCGATAACACCGCCACTGAGTTTTGCGAATTTGTTTTCACAAGGGAATTTGAGGGTTATACACTCCTTTTCCACAATGGGCAAGCGTATGAAGCATATTTCATCGCTAAGTACATCTTCTGTACCATGCGCAAAATGCCCCGAGTAATTTACAGGGGGAGCAAGATCGTTGCGATCGACACTGGGAAGTTCCGAGTGATCGACTCTCTAAACTTTCTGACGTTCCCCCTGAGTCAGATGCCTAAAGTTTTCGGTCTGCAGGGTGTTAAAAAGGGCACGTTCCCAGTCTTTTTTAATCAGAAGGAGAACTGGGGCTACGTGGGGCCTATGCCTCACCCCTACTGCTACCGTGTGAACAGCATGAAGCCTAAGGCTCGTGAAGAGTTCATGCAGTGGTATGTACAGCAACGGGGTAAGGTCTTTGACTTTAAGAAAGAACTACTGGCATATTGCGAAGATGATGTGAACATTTTACAGGAAAGCTGTAACGCATTCAGGAGCTGGCTTTTGGGTATCACATCGCGTAATGAGGTGGTGGACATCGGAGAAGGCGGTGAACAGAACACCAAGACTATCGGTGTTGATCCCCTTCAATATAACACACTTGCCAGCGTATGCATGGTTACGTACCGATATCTGTTTTTAACAGAGAAATATTCAGTCGAGCTGGAGGATGGTCGTACAGTGAAGGGTTTCCTTCAAAACGATAAGTTAAAGCTAGTGGGGGATGAGGGAAATGTTATCAGCAGTGAGGAAGTGGAGGTGCGCTCGATGCAGTTTGAATCGTCACCTTTTGCCAGAATGCCATCTTGTGGTTTTGCTGGTATTGATGCTCACAGTCACTCGTCCATTGTTTGGCTTGAATATGAGTCACAACGGCTGGGAGTACCCATTCAGCATGCGCGCAATGGTGGCGAGCATTGTGTGAGGAATCAGACTAGTGATGGGTGGTTAAAGTTAGACGGATACTATCTTGATGTAAAGACGGGGCATGCAACCGCGTGGGAATTCTATGGATGTGTGTTTCATGGTTGTAAATGGTGTTTTGGTGGAGCGAAAGCCATGCCCAATGTACGACACCCCCATACTGGCGAAAGTCTCAAGACTCTCTTCATGCGAACTGAAGCAAGGCTAAAGTATCTGAGGTATGTACTCAAACTCGAAGTTCACACTATGTGGGAATGTGAATACCATGCAATGTTGAAAAATAATCGGAGGCTACAGGAGGTTGAAAGTACGTGCGAGATGCTTCCGCGTCTCGATCCCCGTTCTTCTTTCTACGGGGGGCGCGTAAATGCAGTGAAACTTTACCACGAGGCCAAAGATGGTATGAAAAGCGGTTACGTTGACATTTGCTCGTTGTATCCGATGGTTCTGAAAAACGATGTCTTCCCTGTGGGGATTCCAGAGGTCATCGTGGATCCTCAGACCACAGATATCAGTACCTACTTTGGTCTCGTCCAGGCACGCGTTCGCCCCCCTAGGGGTCTATACCCCCCGTGTCTCCCTGTGCGCCTCAATGGTAAACTCTTCTTCCCTCTATGTGTTAACTGTGCTCGGAATTTGTCTAAAGACCCGTGTAGCTGTTCAGATGAGAAGCGGGACCTCACTGGTACATGGACTACAGTGGACCTCCAAGATGCCCTTCTTGTGGGGTACACTGTCATAAAGGTGTATGAGGTATATCACTTTAAGGAGCGAACCAAGTTTGATCGTACTCAAGAGACCCCCGGACTGTTTTCAGACTATGTCAACATGTTCTTGAAAGGGAAACAGGAAGCTTCGGGGTGGCCGTCTCGAGACATGAGCGACACTGAAAAGAATGAGTACATCAAGCAGTATGAGTCAGACGAAGGTATTCGTCTTGATGAGACCAACATTGATTTCAACCCAGGAAAAAGAGCAACAAACAAGTTGCTCCTGAACAGCTTCTGGGGCAAGTTTGGCGAAAACAATAATCATCGCACTCATCAATTAGCCGAGCGAGGGGTAGACATTTTCAAGTTAATAACCAATCCTTCAGTATCTCTGAAAGGGATGCACATTTTGGACGAAAAGAGATGTATGTTGGAGTACTGTAGTTCAGAGGGCTTTCTCCCCGAAATGTCACATGTTAACGTATTCATAGCAGCGTTTACAACTGCCAACGCGAGAAGTCGTCTATTCAATGTGCTCCACAATCTAGGCCGCAGAGTGCTTTATTTCGATACAGACTCAGTTGTCTATGAATATGACGAGAGAAACCTTCGAGAGTACACACCTGACATGGGTGATCATTTGGGGCAGTGGACAGACGAGTTGAAGGAGGATCAGTTTATATCACATTTTGTCAGCAGTGGGCCCAAATCATATACGTATCTGACAAATGATGAGGAAAGGACAACAAAACTCGAGGGTTTTACGTTGAACCATGAGGCAACAAAACTCTTAAATTTCGAGAGCATTTGTCGACTGGTGCTTTTTTGGGCTGACCCCGACAACAATCCACTGCCCTCTGATGAACAGCCCCATGTTCAGGTGACCTATAACAAAATTAGACGTAACAAATACCAGTTTAAACTTTTTAATCGTGAGGAACTCAAGAAATTCAGAGTTACCTACTCGAAAAGACGACTTCTACCCGGCACGTTTGACACCGAACCCTTTGGGTTTTAGGGTGAGATATAAGTAGAGTAGTCATGTTACCTTTTTCAATGTCCACTGTTACACTCTACTTCGTCTATAAAAATTTTTTTATGCTAAATGTAGTAAAACGATTTTTTTTCCATTAGAGCATGTTTATTAATTATTTAACGTTTGAATCACCATACATGTACTTATTTTTTCCCTACAGTATCATTTCCAGTTATGTCCGATGTTCAGAGCTTTATTTTTATATATTCAGTAGAGTATACATACCTGAAATGAATGATTTAATGATTTAACGAATGATTGACTGAATGAATGAATGATTTAACGCGTGATTGACTGAATGACTGAATGAATGCGCGAATGCAGTTTTTTTCAGTATCGATTCTTGTTTATTAGTGGTCATATACCAGAGAATTTTGACTGTGATATACATATACAGTATGACTCATATGGAATTGTCCATATTTCGCCGACATCACCCCAAAACGCCCCAACACACGGCGAAAGGCCCCGCAAAGCTGATAGACATTCCTAACTAATTGGCTATAATTGATTGGCGGATGGTGTCGGCCTGTAGCGGCTCGTCGCGCCTCCTTGCCCCTTGTCACGGATATGACGATGGTGGGCTGCTGTGGAGGCTGGTCAGCAGCCCTTTTCCCTTATCATCCACATGTGTTTCTAATCTGTGTCAGATTTCCATTTTATTACATTCCGATAACTTTAAATGCAGGGGTGAAATGCATGACTCCATGACTTTACAAATTTCAAGGGTTTATTTTACATTATTGGAGTTCTGTTATAAAGCACAGAAATTTTATTACACTGCTTTAGACTACTTACATTCAGAAGATACAGAGATTTGAAATCATAATTCAGCCTTCTTATTTTGTCTAACATGATATGTTGTGTAGTCATGAGAAATTGGATTATTAACAGTGATCAAAACATACTAGGCATTATGTTTGTTATATGTTTATTTATTGAATATATTTAAAGGTTGGCTCGATCAGTACGAACTGCCTTCTTTTCTTTTTTTTTTTCTTAATTGAGGCTTTTATTTAACCAAGGCAAACAAATAAAAGGTAATCATTAAGAACACTGTAGATACATTTAAAGTAAATCTGTGTAATGGTATGGAAGGGGGTGAATTTTTTGAGATGCTGCCGCTGCTGACAATGCACTGAGCAGAGAGGGGGTGAGCTGACCCCAGGCCAAGGGAGCCAATTAAATAGATAAGGCCCCAAAAACGCATAAACACATGTGCATCTTTAAAGATTATCAATACAGATATTAAGTCACACAACACAATAAAATATAAAGTGCATAGAACATAATAATGTACAAGCTAAAAGCAATACAAAGATAAACTAACAAAAGTTTCAGAACTAAGAAAAGACTAACATTTAAGTGACCTCCAGAGTCCATAAGTAGGTCTAGTGTACAATATTTTAAAGTTAAGTATAGTGTATTTTTAACGTTTAAAAGAAATTCATGCGCTTTCTGGGCCAAGCAATTTGACCAGTAACCCCCCCCCCCCCCCATGGCAAGAGAAAACAGAAAATGTGTGACCTTATTGAGTTGTAGGTCACATACGATGTATATTGCTGCATTCTCATTTGTATTTATTCCTTTTCACCGTGAATTTCACATTAAACACATTTTATTGCATTTAAAAAATTAAAAAATAATCCTTAAAAAAGTTTGTTCACATTCCTGAATTATTGTTTAATATTATATATAGATTTTTATAGACATTTATTGACAGAAAAATATCAAATTGATACATGTGTCAGCATGACAAAATAATAAATGGCAAAAAAAACAAATTTAAAAAAAAAGTTAATGGAAATAAATGGATCAACAGTTAAATTAAATAAGTAGAGCTATATTATAACACCGTCTGACTGACTGACTGACTGACTGACTGACTGCTGTATCAATAATGCTAGCAAAGAATTTTAAACAAGCTTTGGTGCAGTCAATTACTGACTGACTGACTGACTGACTAACTGACTAGATAAGGGCTTTGGTGCAGTCAATACTATGGAGCTAGTAGGTCATGATGGTAGAGGGTGGGCCAGTATCAGGAAAGGGCATGGGGTGGGCATAGGGTGTTAAAGAAAGGGTGACCTGATTAGGGCAAACTATTTCTAGGTCATTTTGCACTCAGCAGTTGTTTGGTCAGGATTGACCTCATTTTTCCTTGTAAACAAAACTAGTACTAAAAAAACTCATGGATTTACCATTAGATGGATGCCATGGGGATTATATCAGCCATATTGTGTCACTGAATCTCAAATGAAGACAACCAAGTTGGAGAATCAGAAAAACTTTTTTTTTTTGTCTGAAATAATATAGTGTGTCATAGATCACAGCAAGTTGGCTGTTTGTTCAACTATAGTTCACTTGAAAAATAATGTAGGTCTCTTGCCTGAATGTTTTTGATTGATTGATTGATTGATTGATTGATTGATTGATTTTATGCAGGAAACAGGTGTCAATTGTTTGTCAAGTGCTGTTTATAACAAATGGAGTCTGTATTACTCATTCATTCATTCATTCATTCATTCAATCATTCACTCATTCAATCATTCATTCATTCATTCATTCATTTAGGCTGTATATAGTCAGTATATCACATATATAGTCAGTTCATGGAGTCACAATTAAGAGACTCCATTGGTCGCTGGTCAGTCACAAAATTATTAGTCAGGCTATTACTCCTCTCTATCTCTGATCTCTGTCTTTGCCGTTGCTATAGCAACCATAGTTATGATGAAGTTTTTTCTATCTATCTATCTACATGATATATCTATCTATCTATCTATCTATCTATCTATCTGTCTGTCTGTCTGTCTGTCTGTCTGTCGTGCTGTCTGTCGTGCTGTCTGTCGTGCTGTCTGTCGTGCTGTCTGTCGTGCTGTCTGTCGTGCTGTCTGTCGTGCTGTCTGTCGTGCTGTCTGTCTGTCGTGCTGTCTGTTGGTCTGTCTGTTGGTCTGTCTGTTGGTCTGTCTGTCTGTCTATCTAATACAAAAAGTCAAAGTAGCCGTCATAAATAACAATGCTGACAGTTCCGAAATTGTGTGGTCTTAATTGTGAGGAGATGTTATTAGTGGTTTTAATATATATGTTCAGTAGTCTTGATTGAACAGTGGATAATTGGGAGCTATTGTGACACGGTGTTAATAGAGAGGTGGTCTTGATAGTGGTTTTATTAGTGAGATTGTATTTATATTGTGATTGTTCAAGATAACATAACTTTATTCAATCACACAATCGTCGCATGATAGTTTAAACTATGTATTTCTAAATAATAATAACGCAGTTATCACTTCGTATAATCTTGCTTGAACTGGGTAAAGATGCTGTTTAATGTATTTAAATTTATTGATAATAAAGATATCTCAGGATCTACTGATCACATTGCAATGAAATTTACATGGTCTTAATCCAGAAGATAAAAGCTACCCAATACAAATAGTGTCACTTACATCAAATGAAGAGGGAGAAAAATTATTGTTGTGACTCAAGAATAGTAGAAACAGTACCCTTTGATCTTACTATGAACAATCAAGGGCCGTGATCGTGGAGACAAGGAGTGGAAACCGGGCACTGAAATTTCACGTTATCTTGTTTATCACCCCTTTTATTACCACAAATCACCCCCTAAATGACCGTCACATACCTCACTGTGGCACTGACAGGGTGATTATACACCCTTGTTGCAGTGACCTTGCATTGAAAACCCTCGAAGTTTAATATATCCTAAAATACATTCCGCTTAAATCAGAGATAATACAAGGTTTTAATAATTTGAAATCTTGATCATTAAAATTCGGAAATATAGTAAATCATATACAATGTAAAAAGATTAAATCACCAGGTTTAATTGTGATGGAAACAGTATACATGTATTTTTTATATAAATTTCAGTGTGGTAAGCATTACCAAACTGCTTAATATATCATGGAGGTGTAAGAATTAAGCCCTTTCCTTTGCAATAATATTATTATCTATATACATGTATACATAGGTGCATGCATAAATTGTACATGCATAAAGTAAGGTTTTTTTTTTTAAACCAGGGATTGACATGTATGCTAGCCATAATTTTTACACTATTTGCTGTAATTGATTGTTGATTTATGTGACAAATTTACACTTATTCATACCTAAAAAATCAGTGAATTCTGCTAAACAACAACTGTTTTTGCTCATTTAAATGCAAATTTTTAGCTGAATAAGTGTGCATTTTGGCTCAGAATAATCATCTTTTCACGGGGAAAAAGCCAAAATAATTCTCTAGTGGAGAGGAATTTAACTCTTAAAAGGGGGTTTTCTACTCTTGTCTCCATGCTGTGATGCTGTGATGCTGTGATGAAAGGGTTGCAGGGGTGTAAGTTTCAACCCCCTCTGCGCAATTAAAGGCCGATGATATCTATATACCCCCATGATATCTAACACCTGCTCTTAAAGGGCCCAAGGTTTTGATGGGGTTAAAAGGGATAAAAGAAATGTTGGGGTATATCCCCGACAGTCCCCGCAGGTCGGCAAAAGTCGGAGAAAGGCCCCGTAAAGCAATTAGGCATCCCATGGGGGGTAAGCGCAATGCCCCGTTATAATCCGTGACATTCCGTGTCTCGCCGAAAGTCGGCGATACATGGACAATTCCATATGAGTCATACTGTATGTTCAGGTAATATATGAATAAACCTATGTGAATGTAAATATATAAATATATATTTAAATGTCAATTACCGCAATGTTTGTAACTCCTCCTCCTTTTATTTGGTATAATGAATGTAACCTGTCTTTTCTACGTTTGCTGTTGTAATAAAATATGGCCATTGAGCTTTTTTAAAACCGGAGATACTGACTTAATTTTATTTCGTGTTGGAGTGTCTCATGAATATTTAGCTGTTAATGATGATGATGATTTTTTTTTTGTAAGCCTTTTTTGAAAATCACAGGCCACTTTTTTTTACTAGGAAATTGAAACAAAATCGATTGTTTGAAATTTGAGAATATTTATTAAGTCATCAAAACGAATAAACAAATCACACTGTTCTATTGAGACTGAGGCGGAAGGACATTTGCCTGTTGAATTTCATTGTCTCCTCTTTTTACTACTAATTCATAGCAAGAATCTATTAGCCGTTCTGATACAAGTTCAGAAGGTGTTACAGACTTTACAACCTGCTCTTCAATTTTAGCAATTCCATCTACATAAGTGAAAATATCATAAATTTCACTTAAGAAATACAGTCTCTTGTGATTGAGCATGGACGAAACGGCCTCAACAATCCGCAGAACATTGACCTTGGTTACTTTCTCCTCGATGGTCTCCCTGACTAGCGCTGCTGAAGGAGGCATGATAGTCGTGTCATCCACGTCATAACCGGTCTCCTTCAATAACACGTTGTAGTACACTCGTTGAGTAATTTCGAGCTTAGAAGGTCTCAATAGCTGTACAGCTTCTATGGTGTAGGAGGAGGGGCCATTATCCTCTCCAGGTGAAGACTGAATGTAGTTCTGCACTGCCATTTCACACTGTTCACGATCCATGTACACATTTAGAGACTTGAGACCTCTTTTTTCAATAGACCATCTGTAGCACTTGACAGTGGGGCACTCTTCAAGATGTTTGTATTTGTCACTGTCATTTCCACCACTCTGAGGTGTGCTTATAACCTGGTCAATCTTGTCAAGCGAGGCGTGAAGTTTTTCGAATTCCTCACGGCGTAAATTGATTGTTTTGCTGTGTAGAAATTCGGTCACACTGGCAATGCTCTCCTGCTCTACCTTAGGGTGTAATATGGACAAAAAGTATAGTTCTTCCTTGTCATGCTTCTGGAACTTCGTGATCATCAGAAACTGCTTCTTGGTTAGGCGTTGCTCCATGGCTTTACGATTCACAATCGCATCAAGCAGGTTATCTGCTGATTCTCGGATTTTCTCGAAAGACTTCTTGGCGATGTGAACATTACGCCACTTACCTGTATCGTCGTTGTATCTGGATATGGTTATGTAGCCAGTCTTGTATTGCAGAGCCGCGTGTGCAATGACTCTCGTCTTCTCTGACAGGCAGATGGTCATTCCACTGGAACCCTGAGGAGTCTGGGCATTGAGCTGGCTGGTAGTCATGCTGTTTATCGAGTGATTCTTTGTTTTCACGAAAGAAGCGAATGACTCTAGGACTCTGGGCTTGAGTTTATATACGACCCAGGGTCAACGTTAGAGAGGGCATTCATGCAAATGTCATGGTAATGCAACCCTAGCAACCAATCGTTTTACTGTATCATATTGGACTGGCCAATTTCGACATGCCTCAGAGTGTAGCAGGTGAGAGTGGACCAATCAGCTGCGTTATCATATCGCTCTAGCGGTCTAACCAATAGCAAACATTCATCAGGGTTTACGTGTTGACAGCGTGGGCTGGGGCAACATAATTCCCAGTGATGATGAGAGGAGTGCGGTCCACAAATTGCTATCACCATTGCGTCAAGAGAGGTTGGCTATACACGTGATGATTACGATATATAGAATCACCACTTGGCAAATGAAAATAACCTCATTCTTCGGGAGAATTCTACCAAGAAGTTTCCAATTGCTGGTGCTTGTGACGGAGTAAATATCGGTGACATCAGGAGTGCCATGTGCTATAGAACTTATTCCAGAGTTTTCATATGTTTCCTCACTAGGATGAAGAGGTAAACCCTCAATGAATTTTCCTGTAACGTCCTGACCTTCCATCGCGCAGAGTACAAATGATTGAAATAATCGATGTATTTACATTGCCCCATAATAAACATAACTTAGGGGTGAACATAGTTGTCGCATAGTTGTCACATGACCCTGAGCTAATAAATCATGTGCAGTCCAGCCCTCAAGGGGGGGTATAATTAGTAACGACAGTCAAGCGTAGCGAGATCGCTCTCTCCACACCCACAGCATGATATGATATCATAGCCCGATGTGCGTATCATAAAGGTACTAATGTAGTTCTTTTGATGTGCTAAATGTAATTTCTATGACGTATCTGTCTGTCTGTCTAGCTGTCCGTCTGGCTGGCTGTCTGTCTGTCTGGCTAGCTGTCTGGCTGGCTGTCTGTCTAGCTGTCTGTCTGGCTGTCTAGCTGTCTAGATATGTGTATGTCTCAACTTGACATAGGATTCATATGACTCTTTGTATTAAAATTATAATTAAAATAAATTTATATTTTAAAAACTATTAGTGGTACAAAACAGCTACACACAGGGCCGGATTAACACATAAGCAGACTAAGCACGTTCTTAGGGCACCAAGGCTCATATGTACGGAGCCCCTAATAGAACATTGGTTTTTTTTTTTTACAAATTGAGGGAACGAATTATTAATTGAGGGAACGATTTATGAATTGAGGGAACGATTTGTAAATTGAGGGAACGATTTATAAATTGAGGGAACAATTTGTAAATTGAGGGAACAATTTGTAAATTGAGGGAACGATTTATAAGTCGTGGGAACGATTTATAACTCGAGGGAACGATTTGTAAGTCATGGGAACGATTTATAAGTTGTGGGAACGATTGAAAACTTGAGGGAACAATTTCCTTTTGTGAAGAAGCACGTGGTAAGCTTGCTGATCATGTTCCTGGATGAAAACGTGAAGAAGTTCTTCCGTGAGAGACAGATAAGTGAAGAAGTGATTCTGCGTCTGGAGAATGACAAGGTGAGTACATGTACTCCACTTAACAGTGTTTAACCCAGGTACCATGGAGGGGGGGGGGGGGGTTCAAAGGGGAGTGGTAATGCCAATCTGTCTATCCCTGTCTGAATTGCTTTGCTTTCTATGTTTGAATAGCAATTATGCATTCAACTTCTTTCCCCACAACCTAACAATCATACAAGCCTATTACATTGAATTACAAATTGTTCCGTCAATTTACAAATTGTTCCCTCAATTTATAAATTGTTCCCTCAATTTACAAATCGTTCCCTCAATTCATAAATCGTTCCATCAATTTATAATTCGTTCCCTCAATTTGTAAAAAAAAAAAACCAATGTCCTATTAGGGGCTCCGTACGTACGGCACCAAAGCTGGGTGAAAAGAAAAGGATGTTATCGCATGGAGTCACTAGTGACTAGTGACTCCATGGGTATCGTTAGTGTTTCAGCAGAGAGTGAGGCACATTGATACCATTTTTTACATTTCGTATTCCCATGCTACAAAGTTTTAAAAGTCAGGATAAAAGTATTTGCAGGTATGATTAGCTGTCCAATTTCTATTAAAGTTTCAAATATTTTTGTCACTGAAGGGTCCAAATTATGTCAAGTCTTGGAGAAATCGGACTAGGAGGGGATACTTGGAATTTGCAATATGAGTATTTCCTTAGATTTCACAGGTTTTTGGCAGAGTTTGACTTTTAAATCCTCATATTAAGCAATTACAATCAGCGTTGTGATTAAATCTCCAGCTCATTAAAATTAACTCTCCATAGCAGAAGTGGTTGTACAGTTATTTACACAATTAAATGTATTAATTTTATTCCCACACGAAAGCCAGTTTTGTGACCTACACTCGGAGACTTTTAAAGCATTTCTGCCAGACATATGGTTAAAAAAAAAAAGGTGACAGATTTTTTTCACACTCACATTACATTAAGCCCACAAATACCCTCATAATTAAATTATGCTAAGATAAAAGTAAGCATTCTGGCCAATAAAATGATGTAATCTATATTCACGGCTTGCTGTGGCATGTCTACTAAATTAAGATAAACACCACATAATGCATTGGCATTAATATAGATATTTCTCATGAACTACTGATCCAAGGTAATTCATATTTCAGTGTATTATCCATAAGGCTGTTGTCCACCTAATATCATACTCAGTGTCTGTTTTTGTGCTTTAGTGCTTAGAATTAAATTATGTATATCATTGAATATTCTGGAAAAACTGATAAATACGCATACATCATACATATTGTTGAACTCTGAGATGTTAATTGGACCTTTGGTCATTAAAATTTTGGCGAGACAGTGACTCTAACTTTGATGTACCTCTTTGTTCCCTCCTGTTCTAATTTCTCCAAAGTCAAGTTAATTTGCACACAGAAGCTGCAAGCAAGTGTCTTTATTAGATGTGCTGACAGCAGGTATCTTCTCACATGCACAGCAAATGGCTTTTAAAAGGTGCATCATCCATTAGTTATGTCTGTTATGAAGGCTGCAGCACTTGGTGAGAAATATTCTTCTACAACATGTACAATGATTCTACATTTGAAGGAGAATTATGAATTTAAAAAAAAGCATAGAATAACAATAAAACCTCCCGATAAGCAAGTCAAAAAAACAAAAGGTAACACTTTGGGCAGGAATCCTCTGTGACTCTTTGTATTACAGTAGATCCATTTACCACACTCGACATGTAGCTGGAAATTCACATGGGTATTTTGTATCAGGTAATGAGGTATTATATTTGCTGACAGCAGGAATCCTCTCACGTGCACAGCAAGCAGCTTTTATAAATTAACAGTCTCTTACAAAAGAAGGCACTAAGATCTTCCAATTCTCCTTATATCAATTTCCCTGCATTATATTTTACATTGTATGGCTAATTTCTATCAGTAAAAATATTAAAATATATTATTCAGATGAGTTGGCCCTAATATCTTCAAAACAAGCTAATATTTCCATTTACGTTGTTTATTATGTCAGAAAATTGGCTTTAATTAGGTATGCTGTTATATGGTCGCATGTGGATATTAGCCAAGATGCTCCATGAGATTACTAAATAATTGAAGCTGGAAAGAACTAGTTTTGTTCTTGATTGCGGGTCACTGTATCCTACACTGTTAAATGACAAAGAATAACAATTCTAGAATAAAGACAACTGAAATCTAAGACTAGTGCAGTGATTCCCATATGTCTGTATCAATGAAGTGCATTGACTGAAGTCTATGTTAAATAGTTCCAAAAAATCTGTAAATACCATATTTACTCCAATAAATGTCCCCCCCCCCCTAAAATACTGGCACACAACTTATTTCATAACATGCATGTACTGTAAACTGAGCTAAAATTTGAGACTTTGAGGTCTTTCAGAACATTTTTAATAAAATCTTCAAATTTTTTGGTGTCATTCATTGCCCCAAAATAAATTATATAGAAGCCCACTTCAAATTAAGGCCCTACTGCAATGCTCTCTAAAAAATAGAAGGGCTCCTATATGAGTAAATACATAATTTTGTTATTCATAATCATTTACAATTCCTTTAAAAATAGTTCTCATGCACAAATTGAGGGGACAAATTGAGGCACACAGAGCAAGGAGTGCTTGGGGCATCAACAAGGCTGGCTTTATATATGGCATCTAACAATCTTCCATTAATTGAATAATAAATATGATAATGAACTACAGATGTACTGGCTGCGACACCAGAGGGAGTGCTTTACAGACCGCCTAGTGGCAAGCCTGAGTAATAAGCCGAACAGTTTTCTGAAGTTTGGATAATCAAGAATATTTTCAAGACTTTCGTTTACTAATCTTCAAACACATTGGGCAATGTATGTACATGTGATGACTTTATGGGGCCTGTTAGTAATTTGCTTAAGATGAGCATTCAAAGTAAAACTCCACGTAAACCTGTGAAATACTGACAGTCACTAGAGCATGTTCATATTGCAGAGTTGAGTGTTTTCTGCTCTAATATCACCAAGGTATTGCCAGGTTATGACTACCCCATGTAACTGTGTAAGATATGTGACAATCAAATTAAGAAACCATAGCACTTTCTACCTGCTTGGTTTTGAAGTCCAGTAATTTCGTGAAGCTACGTGGAGCAAGTCTCTTTTCCTTGTTTGCTATTTATATATGGAGTGACTCCATGGTTACCGTTTTCACCAGTGTTCATAACATAAAATCCATTCATGGATGATCTGCTGTGAAATTCTACTGGAGCGGCTCTTTCAACATGCTAAAATGTCCGAGTACCATGCACTCTTGGATGGTGGAAGAAATACTCTGGTACAGTGCTATTTGTATTTATATTATTTAAAACTCTGCCTCTGTTTTCAGTAAATTGAATAAATAACTTTTGTAAATGGAATATACAGATGGTATACATGATAAACACATTTTCTAAAAAACCAATCACTTAAGGAGCGTTCACACTGTCACCGATAGGCATGTCGAGTGAGCGCGGATAACCAAAAATGTTGACTGTTGCTTATCCTTTCATACGTAAATAGCTGAGCATTTTACGTATACTTGTGCAACTCCGTAGAATGCTTGTGGTCCTTCTAGATCAGCCGTGACCATCCGTGAAAAAAGCAACACATTTTAAACATGTTCATAAAATTTGGCGGACGTTCTACAAGCGAATTGTCACATAATTTACGGGATTTTTCGGGAGTCACTAGAAGAGCGTTCTACATCTGTTCTACATACCACTTGTGCTAACTCGCGGGGATGCAGGGGAAGCTGTCGTATCCTATACATGAATGACCTTACAGGTTTACACATCATTAACATAACTAACTATTACAGCCAATTTCTTTGACCTCGAAACCAATTTCATAGACTTGGAAGATAAAGACGTCATGTGAATTCAGGTTAAGGCAGTCCCTTAGCCAATGAGAGTCCTGGACTCACATGACATCCTCTAGTTTCAAAGTCAATGATATAGGCTGTAAGACAGATTGAGGGACACACACAAAATGTGCTGCTCTGCAAGCTGTACACAAAAATGCCTGACATACTCCAAGCATGACTCCATGCTCGAGCTCTGGGGCTGGACACATACTCTACTATGGCACTGTTCTGCAAGAGGTCAGCAAAGCTTGCCATGAATCATTAACTTCAACTACCATAATTGGCTCTTGCCAAAAATCAATCAGTAGACACACACACACATATATATGTGTGTGTTTACTGTCTTTGCAAAAACAACCTTTTAGAGGCCATCTTGAATTTAGAGCCCCCTTTCATATTTCTTGGTGGGGTCTATGCCCTCTAGGGTGTGTAGATAAATCATGCCATGTTTCATGCTTTTACCAGGATATGCACAATATAGCCTTGTTTTTGCCATTAACGGCTAGACCATAAAACTAGGCTTGACGTACATTGAGAAAAAAAAAAAGAGTTCAGCTTCAACTGTGTCATCAGAGAAAAGTAGAACATCAAGTGAATAGATATGTATACTTTTGCATTGCAAGGAAACCAGGTATGTGATTATTTATTGATTATCGCTATGTCCTTTAAAACTGATGACCTTTCATTGTCACAATATATGTATGTCTTTGCTCTGTTCTGAACATCAAATACCAAGGTTTACAATCACAATTGATTCTAAAATTGTGTTTATGCTTCCGAATGTCAGGGGTGAAATGTTGTTGTGTATAGCTTAATCAAATATGAAATTTCTATTCCTCATGCTCCTTAAGGAGCGTTCACACTGTCATGGATGGGCATGGTGAGTTAGCGGCGATGAAAATATTTTTTTACTTTTGGTTATCCTTGGCCATGCACAATTTACTCGCTGAGCGATGTACGGATACTCGTGCTAATCTGTAGATTGCCCGTATGTCCTACAGATCACTTGTAGATATCCATGGAGAGGGCAAAAATGTCTAAGCATGTTTAAAAATTTGCTGGACATCCTACAAGTGAATGGTTTACATTATTTATGGGAATTACTCGGGAGTCAGTCGGCAAGCGTTCTACGTACAATTCACGTACATCCGTAGCCATCCCTGGCCATCTGTGGCCATCTCCTCATTCACTCTTGAACCACTCGCACAGGCGTCGGGCGATCTGCCTCACGGATGCTTGGTGACGGACATTTTGGCAAGCGTTTGACAGACATTCGAAGAGCGGTTGACGGACGTTCAGTGAGCGGTCGTTGGACATCCTTCAAACGCTCGTTGAAAGAATTTATACGTGATTAACAGCCATAAGTGAGCATGTATAGCCCATGTTTGGCGTCCGTGGTCACTTGTAGGTCTTATCCATGACAGTGTGAACTAGACTTTGTTAACCTAACTTGTCAAAGGCTGCCAAATATGAACTTTCCGTGATAGTGTGAACTAGGCTTTAGTTTGTTAATCACACTTGTCAAAGGCTGTTGACAAATATGAACTTTCTTGTTATTATTTTTGTTTAAGAATGCCGGAAATGAACTAATTAAGGTTTTTGTCAAAATCCGCTAGTGCAAGGAATCCTCAGCCAATAAGAGAAACATGTAAGTATCTTATAAGAATTATATCTAGTAATTTTACCACACATTTATTAATTACAGACCTAGTGAATCTCTATTTCAGATGAACATATGGTGAGATCAGGTGTAGACTTTTCAGAGTTCATCAATATGGCGGCAGGACGACCAACTCTGAACTGTTCCCAATTGCCTTTGCAGAATTTCATCTCAAGTAATGAAGTCAGATTGCTATCTGTCTATCTATCTATCTATCTATCTATCTATCTACCAGAAAGCATGTCAGGTGCTTTTGTGTTGTCTTTACAATGCCATCTATCTATCTATCTATCAGAAAGCAACTTGGTCTGTTGATTTAGGCAGTATAAACATTTATTTGTGTGTCCTGAGCAGGGATCTCACATAGCCGGAAACGTTGATGTAAAGTGCCGTATCGGCCACGTAAAGCATTCAGTGGGTTTATGTGGGATTAGGTGACGTTTATGTGGGTTTACAAGGGTTTACTTCGCCTTCCCTTGGTTACTTTGCTTTTCTGTCAAATTTCAACTGTAGCGACGAAATTTTTTAACATACATGTAAGCGACGTATAGCAAAGTAATGAAAAATCAATATATACGTACGCTATGTATGGTCTACATAAGCGCCGTATAATCCAGCGTAAGAGCCAAGTATCAACCATGGAAAAAGCATCACGTGACATCACTGTAGACTATATAAGCGCCACTGGTGTTGCAAACCATCATTCACACCTTTACCATTGGAAGAGACAGATATATACCTGCTGTTCTTTGTATCTTTTCTGGAAGAAGAAGATTTTAAAGTTTAAAGAAGAAAAGATGCAATATAGCGAAATCTGCAAAAATGCCTGGTCCTGAAGTTTTGCAACAAACTGCTGAAGATGGTGAAACTGCCATTGCCAAGGATACAGACAAGGAAACAGACAAGGATATGGACCAGGATGAAGAAGTCACTGATGTCAGCGACATTCCTCTGATAGACCTAATCAGAAGAAGAAGAACAGTCTTCTTCTGTGCAAGTTATTACTCCTCCTGATGATGCTGCAGATGTTGCTGAGAAGAAGAGCAGAAGGAACTGACAAGCTTTGCTTCCCAGCTGAAGTTGAACAGAAGATTGCAGACTGGTACAGGGAGAACCCCATATTTTTTGACAGAACAATGAGGGACTACAAGAACAAGCAAAGATGAGTAGGCTGATGGAAGAGATGGATGCCACTATGTATCATACATTGGGAGGTTAATGAAGGTGGGACCTTTTGGAACGGAATGTGAAATCCGACTGAGAGGGAGAAGTGGGTGTGTGCTAACTTTGTCTTCCTGGAGCAACACATAAAAAGGGTCCCTTCTCGCCAGGCAATCAACCTCAAGAAGAAGATAAACAAAACCAGAAGAGGCCATCCTCGGTCCCAGTAACCCTGGGAATCTACCCCTGTAGTTTCACTATTTCACTTTTGACCTAGTTCACTGCTCAGCAAATCATAGGGCTGGCTTAGAGGAGGTCTAAGCAACAATTTATGTGACCTTTCCTTTCACACCATTTATGGCAGCCAATTAGCTGTGGTCTGGCACTGTTCAAATATGGGAGCAACAAGTACAGACTTGTAAACTCAGTAATATCCAGCTCTTAACTTACACATAGACAACTGTGCCTGCTAAAATCTATTTCATTATTACATAACTTGGTACTTATTTGACAACTTAATTTAATTATCTTGTATAGTATCCCATGCAACATGCATTTATGGTGCTAATTAATATAAACTGATTGATATTATAATATTTACTTATTATCAATGAATATAATAATATATAATTGATACATGGACATAATATTTCCATGATTTTTATCATCACAATAGACAAGAAATGTTGAAAAACCCAGCTTTAGTGAAATGATCAACTGCACCTCTGCTACCATTGTTGTTGACTAAACACAAACATGAGCTTGGAGAAATTAGACCTAGTTTCACTTCGACATTACTGAGGGGGTTAACTTGCTATTGGCTGAGACAAAACATGGCAGGTCACCAAGGTCATTCTCATTAATATGCAAAAAAAAGAAGGGGGCAGCTGAACCACGTTAGTGACCTTGTGACGGCCCATAGGACAGCAGCCAACATTAATGTTGCTTCTGCAAGTTAAAGGACAAGCCAGAAAAGCAAAGAGCAGCAAGAACAGCAGCAACAGCAACAGCAGTATCCTTATATACCAAGGGTTTTAGTACCAGGCCAACCGGCAGATGACTCCTGAGAAACAGTGGACCACTCTGCAACCGGTGTGGCTGCCACCTCCTGTTCTTCTACTTCAGGTGCCACCAGTTTCCAGCCTGAGTCATCTTCCAGTTTCCAGCCTGGGTCGTCTTCCAGTTTCCAGCCTGGTGTCATCTTCCAGTTTCCAGCCTGTGTCGTCTTCCACTTTCCAGCCTGGGTCGTCTTTCACTTTCCAGTCGTCACTCCCTGGAACCACTATGGCTACTACTTCTGCATCTGCTGCACCAGTTTATCCGGCAGTCCCTGGATCTTCTTCTGGTGTTCCTGGAATTCCTTTAGGAAGCAACCCACCTTTGGTTGGATCTATGTAGCTTGTGATCCAAATGCTACATCCACTCCACTGAACTTAAGCTTCCTACAGGAGAATTGACATAATCCACCAGGTAAAAGTGTTGCTGCTTGGCATTCTTGGTGACATAGTTCCCTCTGTGAACTCTTGCAAGTTGTCCACAGTAGTAAGAACAGTAGGATACCGGAATTTATAGTACTAAAATATACACCAGAGGGCAGTAAAAGCACCTGGATATACACCTACCAAGTAGGTGCTGCCACCAACCGTTTAGGGTGGTGGTAAATCCCTGTGAATATTCTAACACTCATATATACACTAATTAAACTAAGTACACTTATAACGCTTATAACACTAATTTCAGTAATTAAACTATTACACTATTATGGTACAATAATTGCACTAAATACGCTCAATAAAGTATTACGAATAGGTGCTGTCACTAATGGTTATCTAGGAAGTAGGTGACAGGAAGTAGTGTCTTATATTATCAGTAGTATTTTCAGTGACTTTTTCACCAGTAGGAGAGAGTTTCCTAACAGTCTGACAACGTCTTTGCTGTGTACAACACCTACTCACGGATTCTGTCTAAAACAAGGCAATACTATGGCATTATTATACTGTTGGATACTTATGGGGCACCAGGAATGTCAAAATGGAGAGATGCATGACTTTATCTTACACAACAACATTCAGCAGTTCACGTCATTAGCAGCATGCAAGGTGAATTTTAAAAAATTTACCAACACTGGTAATGTCTACAAAGGAGTAGAACATAGAGTCAGATTTCTTTGCCAATCACCAGTTACAGGAAATTTAATGCCATTTGTATATGGTGGTATAGCAGCTGCACAGTCCGATGATGAGTGTTCCACAGATTCGGAAGATACAGATTCTGATGATGGATCTCAAGGCTCCCGAGAGATTGATTCTAATGACCGAATCAAACCATGGCTCAAATGGGAGCTGAGATAGCAAAATGTGGAGATGAAGAACACCTCATCCTATACAGGGCCAGCAGTCAGATACATCTGGATATGGTTGACTGTGTCTATGAATTTGCAGAATATTATCTGTCTGAAGTCCACTGCAGTCACCCTCAATGGCGTCTACACATCTATTGTAATTAACTGTGAAATTTAAGGAGGCATTCATAATGTGAACAAAACAGAGCAATATGCTTGTTCGTCAGTACACTATTTCTAAAAGGTAAAAAAATGTGGAGGACATGTTTGTACATGCTAACATTGCTATTAGGTGCACAATCTTACAAATCAACCAATCACAGGAGTTTTGTGATGAACTATGAACGGACCAATCAGAAGCTTTGTCTGTATTTTGGGCGCCTTTTATATAACAGCTTTTGCCTTTGTCTGGTATTACAACTTTTATTTAATCGTTCTACAAACGCAGACCTGTTAACATGGATATATTGATGAAATATGCTGCCGTCATAACAGGTACAGTTGATGGACCCACCACTTTGGCACAGCTCAAAGAAGAGGGTTATATCAACTGGCCCTCATACTTGACATTAAGCTCATATGAAGATGGTGAAATGCAAATTTTTAAACTGGTGGACCTACTGGTTGTACAAGAAAATCACAAGACCATTGCAAAACTGTTTGAAATTATCCGTGTCATCTACCCGGAGTTGTGCAGTATGATACCCGAAATATCACATGGTCAGAGATACTCCATCTATCTGGGCCATGAAGACTTCTTGAAAGTACTGGTCAACGATGGTGTTGTCACAGTGCACATAATGAAAATGCAGGTTAGTAATATCAGTTAATTGTTCACTTTAATGTCAGACCGATGTGAGCTTTGTTATAGGTCAAAAATGTAAAAACCACTGTGAATGCTTGCATGTTTCAGACAACCGATGAAGACCCTGAATGTACAGAGGTTAGTTTAAACCTGCAACGATGGGCCTGCCTTGTGCAGACGGCAGACATCATGATGACTGCAGTTGGTACAAACCATGATGTACACCTTGGTGGTCATTTTTATGTTCAAACATTTTACAACAGTGACAACGTACACATCACGAAATATGAGAAGACAGACAAGGGCGCTCTGGCTGTTTGTATGGATCAGAATATGGTCCTCACTAAACAACAGTTTAGAACAATAGTTGACAATTTCGGGCAAATTGAAGATGTTATACCAGAGTTAAGTTTAACAACACCTTGCTATTTGAGTGAGGACCATCAAAATCAAATGGGGTATTACACGTGTCCAGAATGCTGTCCTGATGGACTCGAGGAGGATTGGTGAATGGTCTATTAATATGCCATGTAATTTTGTGATATGTATGTATAATAAAAATATATGTAGCAAACTTCCCCACTTTTTTTGTTTGTGTTAACGTATATATAAAATGTATGTCAGTACCAGCCCCCATGTCATTTAAGCTTCAGCCATGGAAGGTGAAGGAAGTGGGTTATATTCCCAGAGTTCAGTATATTCTGACAAATGGTATGTTTTAGGCAGAGCTATGCCTAAGAGCCAGATAGTGTTTATCAGTCAAACTCTTATACTGTACACTGTGATTATTACTTCTATTATCAACCTGTCTATTGGAAATAGCTCTGATACTTGGCTCATTTTGCTAAGCACCAGCCTAGGGGCAATTCTGCCTGCGCCAAAGATGAAAAGTGTCACCAGAATGTTACCGCAGCATGTCACCCAACCCTTCACTACACCCATGATGAGAACCAGTGAGGGGTCAGTTTAAAATCCAGTGGATTTTGAAGAATAAAATGGATGAGGAAAGGATTGATGCTTTCCTGTCAAGGATTTATTATTCACCAAGAAGCCCTGCTAGTTTTTACGGACCCCACAAACTGTGGGATTACATTAAGGGCCTCAAAGATCGCCCCCCAGAGATTGACCTTGGAGAGGTCATAAAATGGCTGCAACATCAGACTACACACACCATACACTCTACACCTCAGACTACCTTTCCAACTGAACATATAATTGTGGAATACCCAGACATGCAATGGGATGCTGACTTGTTACAAATGACAGATCTTGTTAAATATAATGATGGGTACAAATACATACTAGTGTGCATAGATCTGTTTTCAAGGTATCTATGGGTGAGACCTCTAAAATCAAAAACTGCAGTAGAAGTTGCAAACATGTTTAAAGAAATTCTGAATACTGGTCGTCATTGCGAATCAGTTAGAACGGATCAGGGCAAGGAATTTATGGGGTCAGCATTTCAGGAAGTTTTGAGAGACTACACCATAAACCATATCATTGCTTATGGACAACACAAAGCAAACTATGCAGAACGGGTCAACAGAACGATCGAAGACAGACTGTATAAATACTTCTATGAAAAACAAACATTTAGATATGTGGATATCCTAGATGATGTAACCTATTCTTACAACCATACAAAACATGGCAGCATAGGACGCCCCCCTGCGGATGTCAATGCTGAAAACACTGCAGAAATATATGAGGAAATATACATACCCATTCTGAATAAAAGGGCGCAGCAGAAGGTAATATATTCATTTAACATAGGTGATCTGGTGAGGTTAAGTCACGTGAAGACACCTTTTGCCCGTGGTTATCAGGAGCAGTACACAGAGGAACTATTCAAGATATTACACAGGAATCCGTCTCACCCTCCGAGGTATAAGGTGCGAGATCTTGCTGATGAAGTGATTAAAGGATCATTCTATGAACAGGAACTCCAAAAGGTCAATATCGTGAACCCTAATGACATAGTGTACAAGATAGATCACGTGGTAGGAGCAAAAACTGTTCGTGGCCAAAAGCTGAGTCTCATAAAGTGGTACGGTTATAGCAACAAGTTTAACAGCTACATACCTACGTCAGAGATAAAGCAGTACATAGGAAAATAAAAATAAAATGTATATCTACATTTCAAGCGATCAGAGTGGCAGCTACTTCCAAGGTAACAGCCCTGGCTCATTTCGCGTGAAGTTGCCTAGACAACTCCAGCTCACACCTCAAGGTTCATGGAATGTTGCCATTCTGGATATTAATTTACCAAAGCCCCCAGCTGACTATAAACCTGCATATTTAACAATCAACAGCAGCATGTGTCAACCAAGCATTGTCAATGGCACCCAAGCACCCGTTCTTCATAAAATATATTACAGCCAGTTTAAAAATGGAAAACCGTTGACATTTGACAACCCCCCCCCGCTATGTACCTGTGATAACCGACAGTCTGGACATCATTGAAATATATTTAACAGATAGTAATGGTGCCCTGCCATCATTCCAAAAGGGACACTCGGCCTGCACACTTCATCTTGTCAAAGCTGACTAACCATGGCTAATCACACACACTACTATTCTGCTGACGGCGGTTTTGACTATGAGACTTTCAGAGACCATTTTATGAAGCAAGCTGAGGGTAAAAATGGATCTATGATGTTACACAAAATGACCAATATGTCTAGTTTGCACAAGACAGCCAATGGAGGAAGAGGAGGTCTTATTCTTATCAATACACGTGGTGCCAAGCAGGAGCATGCACAGGGTTCCACAGTAGCTAAGTTAGAGGTCCTTGACCCCGCCGAAGCCACCAGAAAAAGTCAAAACCTCAAAGGGCCAAGGACATTTTTGACAAATAGGCTCTGAAGTATATTTTTCTATTTTGTTTACAGTTTATATATATAAAGTACAGAAACATGAGTGAAACGTTATTGGCCGATGCCTTTGTGGGGTATCCTGAAGAGCTGGCTATATTTGAAAAACCTATTCAAAATGTAGGCGTTAGAGGCAGTCATTGCACAACATTCTACCCAGTAAATGATTTTTCCAGTCAAGGTGTGATTCAGTTTGCAATAGCCAATAACTCAAACTGTTATGTAGACCTAAGAAAAACGCAGTTAAACATTACTTGTAAGATTGTTGCACGCAATGGTGACATAGTTGAGACACCCAAGGTGGCAACCGCACAACCAGCTGCTGCTGCTGCTGCTGCTGCTGCTGCTGCTGCTGCTGCTGCTGCTGCTGCTGCTGCTGCTGCTGCTACATCCGATGGTGAGGATGCTGAGGCATCAAAAAAGTCTGATGATGCAGGAAAAGCAAAAATAGGCATTGTTGGTGTTGTTAACAACTTCATGCATTCAATGTTTAGCAGGGTTGATGTAGCCCTCCAAAACAAGGTACTAACTCATTCTGATCAATCTTATCCTTATTTGGCCTACCTCAAGACTCTCCTTTATTCATCCAAAGAGGAGAAAGAGTCTGCTCTTCAGACACAAATGTATTTCAAGGATACTGCAGGTGCTGTACATGACTCAAACTGGTTTATGGGTGATAATGCGGGGCTAAAAACCAGGAGTAAGTTTTTTGCAAATTCCAGAGAGGTGGACATGTGTGGTCATTTATACAGCGATGTTCTTGAGATTTCTCGCTTTATCCCTTATGGGGTACCTCTTAACATTACCCTATATCCGTCCACTCCAGAATTTTGTTTGTTGTCACCAGATAGTGACTCATCTAGTGGTCAGTACAAGGTGGTCATAACAAAGGCATCCCTCAATGTGTGCATGGTCGAAGTGGCACCCGTGATTCTGACATCTCATGCCAACACTCTGAAAACCAGACCAGCCATCTTTCCTTACTCCAAGACAGAGGTCAAAAAATTTACAATTACAAGAGGTGTCTTCTCTGCGGAAGTGAATGATGCATTCAATGGGCGTGTACCAGCAGAACTCATCTGCGGACTGGTCTCTGACTCATCCAACCATGGTCAGCTCAAAGAAAACCCTTTCAATTTTGAACACTATGGTCTGAACTTCATACAAGTTAGCGTTGATGGTCAAGATATGGGGCAAGGACCTATACAACCACGTTATGGCGAAGACCCTGAAGACAGCATTTATATGGATGCTTACAAAACTTTGTGTGGTTTGGACGGGGACGACTGGCGTGCTCCTGTGACACGTCATGATTTTCCCCAAGGCTATTGCTTCTACAGGTTTTACGCCGAGGCCCTTCAGAGTGGTAATGACGACATAATACCTTTGAAGCGTAGTGGCAATATGAGAATTTCTTTGAAGTTTGAAAATCAGCTGACCCAGCCCGCAACCCTAATAATCTTTGCAAAATTTCCAGCAGCCTTGAAAATAGACAAAAACAGGGCTGTTCACGAAGTTTGAGCATTTACACTGGAGCACTTAAAGAGTCAACACCCCAAAAAAAGAAAATGGAGGATTACAACCAGTGTGTGATACCCTTCGAGCTGCCGAAAACTGTCCTGATCATTGGCGCATCCCAGTGTGGTAAAACGTTTTTCATCAGGAGACTGCTGCTTGAGCATAAACAAATGTTTAAGCCAGAACCCAAGAAGATAATCTACTGTTATACAGCATGGCAGGACAAATATGATGAGCTGGAGAAAGAGCTAGGTGACATGGTGGATTTTCGAACAGATATTCCTTCAAAAGATGAGTTAACTAAAATCTGGCAGGAGACTCATAGTGAAACTATCCTTGTACTTGATGACAAGATGAGCAGCCTCAATGACAACGCCTCAGGGTCTTCTGTGGTTGATATAGTGTGCGTTCTGTGTCACCATTGCCACATTTCGTGCATAATCACCCTACAAAATCTGTATCATGCAAGTAAAGCTGTCCGTGAAATAGGGCTTAATTCACAGTATATATGTCTTTTTAAAAATAATAGGAGCGCTCGACAGATAGGTACTTTAGCTTCACAGACAATGCCTGGTCAAGTACAGTATTTCATGAAGAGCTACGAGCTGGCCACTGCAAACAATTATGGTTATTTGATTGTTGATCTATCACCCAATATTGATAATAAATTAAAATTGAGAACACATATTTTTGCAGGTGATACCACAATAGTGTACCTCCCCCAAAAATGAAACTAATCAAGGAAAATATTCCTTTTCTCCAAGCTGTGGCAAAGCTACCTAAGAAACAGGCCAAAGAATTATTAAGTAATGCAAATAGGCAACAAATACTCTCAATAGCCGAGGTGTCAAAAAATGTCCTTGCCCGCATTATTCAACTTCAGCCTGACTATAAAGGAGCTCTCAAACGTCGCAAGTTAGTCATTAGGAACCTTGCAGACAAGGAGCTATCACACAAGGAACATGCTGAAATTGTTGTTAACTCATCTGACACCGTGGTCTTACTCATCAGAGCTGTCCTAAAAAGACTCATAGGTCTAACTGGTAAATAATAATGGCTGAGGAGCATATAGTGTTACCACGTGAACGCTATCAAAGAATGTTACAGCAGATATCAGAGAAAAATGACAACTCCAAGCACATGCACAAGCAGCCAGAGGACGACATTGGTCTAAGCCATACAACTGTAGATTCACAGAAAATACCGGTAGAGGGCGACACAGCACAGCAGCACACTTCTGTTGACACTGTGAAACAAAAAGAGGAGATGCCCTCACACAAAAACATGGCTGGAAAACCCCCAGGAGGGCCCCTAAATGATGGAAACAGGACCAAAGATGATGTCACTGCAAACCCTCTCGAGCGCAATGCCCCCCCAGGAATTACACCAGAAGAACTGAAAACTTTGGTAACTGCGTCAAAGAAGAAAAAAAACACCTCTAGATCCGGAAACAACAGAAACATAAACACAGGTGTCAAACAGGACACCAGTACAGCAAGGAGAAAGCGAAAACCCTATAACAAGACTCTTGATATGATTAAAAAGAGATGGTTGACATTTTAAATGTACCCCAAATAATATATATCTGATGTATATTACAGTGTAAAAAAAAAAAAAACTTATGTTATATATTAAAAGCATGCATGATTACGTATTTTCTATTTGTTCATGAATATATAGCAGACAAATGTGTTAATTGTTTTTACAGCAGTTGTACTTTAGAAATAAAATTTGTTGACATTACAAACCAAACGAACTTTGTCTGCAGTCTATTTTGTGACGTGATTAAAAGTGCGTAATTCAAGAGAAATGGTTGGGGGTGACAGTGATACCCCCACAAGAAAAATAAAAGAACCAAAAGACCATAAAAAGTGTGAAAGTGCAAGGTCCATTTGTGCAACCGCACCATCTGAAACATTCCTACATGCAGCATTATTACTGGTTATCAACAAGATATGCAGTAGCGCTCCTAGTGTGCGTTGCGTGGCTTGCTCTGTCATTGGACATAGGGCTTTGGGTGTTCATATAAAATGCCGTGCGGGCTTTTGTACGACCTCTTGGTCTTCGCATTTTCGTCCTAACAACCTTTTCGTCAATTTTCTCAGTCTCACTGAGAAAATTTTTCGTGTTACAAGTTTCGTAATCCGGTGGATTCAAAGTGCAACATAAGAAAATGAAGCAGCACTACAACTCAACTGGCACTCTAGTACGCGGGCAGTTTCTCTGGTTTAGAGAGATAGGCCACAGGAAATTCATGGTGCTACAGAGATATCTGGGAAAATTAAGTTTACATCTGCGCAATTATGCTCTTGAAGAAGAGGAGTTTGTCTTGATACCCACTAAACGTGGCGTAACTCTGGATAAACAGCAAACGAGAGACTTAATATCATCAACCCAAGAACTGATGAAAGTCATTAAAAGAGTAAGTATTATTTTTATAATGTTTGTTTGTTTTGTATAGACGAGGTGTCACAAAGTATGACACACAATTGTCTTTTGCAAATACACGCTGCCATCAGTGTGTTATTACATACCATGTTAAAATATAACACTATTTTGCAAGCCTTACACTCTATGTTTTGAATGTATGCACGCTTGTATGTATTTATGTATGTTTGTATGTATAGATATATGTATATAGGTATGAATGCATGTTTATATGTATGTATATATGTATGTATGTATGTAAAGACAGACTCTCATGTCATACCCACATACAGACATACATACATGTATATACACATACATACATACATACATACATACATACATACATACATACATACATATATACATACATACATACATACATACACACAGCTGGACATATGCATGCATACATACAGACATATGCAGACATATGTAGACATATGCAGACATAGAGTGATGAATGGCTGGACAGACAGATGCACAGCTGTTTTTTTTTTCTGTGTTATGTTAAACATTTAAAAGATATATTAAAATTTTATTTTTTTATTTGTGACAGGGTAAATCCTATGAGAGCGATGATGACATATGTCAAACTGATGACCCCATGGACAATGAGAACAGCATTGAAGACGACGATGTCCCTGTTGATGACACCCTGGGAGATGACATAACAAAAGATGATGGAGCTGACTTTGTGCCTGCCGAGCTTAAAGTACACATTGGCAAGAATGTGTTTGCTGTTGTCAAGAAACAGTACGCAAGCGTAGATCTGCGCCATCACTTCTTTACGAACAATCTGTTGAAGTCTCTACACCCCACCAGGAAGGGCATAAACATGTCAAGTACAGAATTCAGCAAACTAATTTCCCATATTCCTGCTCTGGAGAAGAAATGGGTGGGGTTAGAGGAATTAAAGGAATGTTCTCAGAGTCATTTGAACGAAATGGCCATGATGAAGTGTACTCATTGTACACCTCACCCTAATAACAACGTAAAAGATGGGGCGACGAAAAAATCACATGAAGATGAAATGGTTGTGGACGATTATGCAGGATCGAAGAAGCTTAGCACCCCTTCCAAGAGTTCTTCTTCCGGGCGCAAGAGACCAGCGACTGCGCTCACCATTGAGTCCTCTGATGAGGACGCAACAGAAGGGGGAGAAGAAGAAGAAGAATGGGAAGGGGGCCACCCTTCTTCGAAGAAGACCTCAAAATTGCCCAGCATATCGACGGTCAGCAAGGGTGCCAAGAAACTCCGAAAGGAGTGAAGAAGCTAATCTCACCCCCCCCCCCCCCCCCCCTGAGTGCACCAGGGGTGGTGTGAGGTTTGCGACCGTCTCGCCAGCCACTCTAGAGCTAAACTAGTGAAAAACAATAGTTTGTGTTTCAACAAGAAGAACAATATTTTGTAATGGAATGTGAAAAATGACGGACTGTAATACTTGAAAAACATTTTGATTGTTTATACTTTGTTGACATGTTGTCACTTTAATTTTTTGGTTGTTTTTTTTTTTTTTTTTTTTTTTTACTGTTGAATAATTTTGAACCTCTGATTGTAAGATATAGTATTTGTTTGTAATTATTACTAGATCCTTTTCAGGAAGAAAAGTAAAACAAAAACAAAATCACCTATCTGAAAACAAGTTTTTTAAAGTAATTCACGCAGCCCCCTTGTATATGTAGATGCTTATGTCTAGGCACGCTTAATGTGTGTTTTTTCGCTGGAACAAAATAAAACAATTTTGTCTATGACACACAAACGAAAGTGTTCTTCACATGTGTACAGATTAGCAGCAGCAGCAGCAGCAGCAGCTGCAGCAGAGGCCTTAAGATCTATTTATAACCAAAGAAGGGATGCTGCAGTCAACCTGGTTAAGTGTACTCTATATAACCACTATTAAATCAGTCCTTATTATTAAGTTTGCTAAAGAAAAGATGTGGCATAATCGCCTTGTCGCTCTGCCTGTCACACTCTGTCGCTCTGTCAGTCACTCTGTCACTCTGTCACTCTGTCACTCTGTCACTCTGTCTCTGTCTCTGTCTCTGTCTCTCTCTCTCTCTCTCTCTCTCTCTCTCTCTCTCTCTCTCTCTCTCTCTCTCTCACACACACACACACACACACAAACAAACACACACACGCACACACCCTTTTTTTCGCAAGGCGGCTGTGCCGCCTGCTTTTTTTTATGAGGGGGGTCAGGGGCGTGCCCCGGTAACAAGTGCCGCAGCGGTAAAATGGGCCGCGCGGCATGCAGTGCAGCGATAATTAGTGCCGCGAATGCGGCACGCCGTGCCGCAAAATATGTAGTCCTCTAAAAATATGTAGTCCTCTAAGACTTAGCATCTCATCTTTACATTGGTAGTCTTAGCGGCTCATCGTTACATATATGCTGTGATGGCTGTTCTTATTTAAGGCAGCTCATCATTACGAGCGTCTACTGTTTTAGTCATAATTGTTTGTTTTACGTGTTAATTCGACTACGTTTTTCGTCAAAGCCTTAGCATTTCATCATTACATAGGATGTCTTTTTTTTCTAGTAAACCTTGCTGGCTGTTAGCTGTTATTTTTCATACCTAGTGTTATAGTGGTAGGAAAAATATGTAGTCCTCTAAGACTTAGCATCTCATCTTTACATTGGCTGTCTTAGCGGTTCATCATTACATATATGCTGTAATGGCTGTTCTTATTTAAGGCAGCTCATCATTACGCGTGTCTACTGTTTTAGTCATAATTGTTTGTTTACGTGTTAATTCGACTACGTTTTTTCGTCAAAGCCTTAGCATCTCATCATTACATAGGACATCTTTTTTTTTTTGGTAAACCTTGCTGGCTGTTAGCTGTAATTTTCATACCTAGTGTTATAGTGGTAGGAAAAATATTTAGTCCTCTAAGACTTAGCATCTCATCTTTACATTGGCTGTATTAGCGGTTCATCATTACATATATGCTGTGATGGTTGTTCTTTTTTAAGGCAGCTCATCATTACGCGCGTCTACTGTTTTAGTCATAATTGTTTGTTTACTTGTTAATTCGACTACGTTTTTCGTCAAAGCCTTAGCATCTCATCATTACATAGAACGTCTTTTTTTTTCTGGTAAACCTTAACTTAAATGGTGTGTTCTCTGAACCTGGCACATATATACCATCATTACGTTTGCCTGCTGTTTTATCGTAACGTTTTGTTAAATCAACAAAGAAAATGTTTACACCTGTGAGCGTGGGAATGTTGTGAGTGTTTTAAAGATCACCTGTGTTTGCAGTGCAAGTCCCATTGTTATTTTCCTTAAGGTTTACAATGGTATTCATTGAACCAAACACCCTCTTAAAGAGATTGATTAAGCTTTGGGAAAAATAAAGTGTCATTCTGACGTCTTTGGTCAATGATGCTAGGCAAAGTAGTCTCTGCTGGTGTTTTTTTTGTGCTACCCATAGTTTATGGGGCATATGTGTTCCACTGCGGCCCCTGCATTTGCGAACCCCTTGTAAGCGGTGGGTTCGAGGCCAACTGCACCAAAAATGCAGATTTGAAGGCTGTCCCCCTGGATTCTTTCTCTAGGGTTGTGCAGAGGGAGCTTGTACGCGTAGACATGAGGGGTACTGTTTTCTGTCTGAGGGGCAGCAGCACTGTGGATCTTCCTTTCGAAGTTTTGTGTGATGATATGTCATCAGTTGCGCATGCGTCAGGCCCCGAAGACTCCCCCGGTGCCCGTGATACTGATGCTGAACACTCCACAGGGACAATTTTGGGGGGTGTTGCCTTGTGCCTTGCTGTCTTGGGATGTGTGGTGCTAGGAGTTGCCCAGTACAGAGTGAGTTTTTTGTTTTATTATTCTGTTTTGTGCAAACCTCAGAAAACAGGACAAAAAAAATAAAATAAAACTATAGAGACACCGCAATATAATTATGCTGGTTTTTTTTTTTTTGTTCATGCTAGAGATTTTTACAGCTGATGGTTTTTTAAAATATTTCTTTTTTTTTATGCTTGTAGAGGGACATTGAGTTGCGCCGGAGTATTGAACAAACTGTTGCTCAAAGAGTGGACGCCTTTGTAGCTGGAACTGGGGATGATAACCGTTTCAGACAAATGTAAGTAACCCCCCCTAAATAGGCATAACATGAAAAAAGACAAATTTTTTCCATGGTTTTTTGGTTGTTTTTTTTTGGGTAATTTGTGTGTTATTATTTCAGGATGACTGGAGAAGTGGGACGCCTTATGGGTGGATTTTTCACCCTGCTGCAAGGTGCATCAGCTTCAGGAGGGGTGGGGCGAGGGTTGGCTCCTGCGAGGCCCCCTGTGCCTGTGGTGCCCCCAGTTCCTGAGAGACCCTTCGACGTTGGGACACCAGCGGCACACAGCGTTAGGACACCCCGGGGAAGAGGTTTAGGTAGGCGTGGGACCGCCCCCACATCCATAGGCAGGGGGACAGGCAGCAGGTCTCCTCATCCTCCTCCTCCTCCTCCTCCTCCTCCTCCTCCTCCTCCTCCTCCTACTCATCCAATGGGAAGAGGCAAGTGCGCAACCACCCCAACATCTGTAGGCATGGGTGTAGGCCTCAAGTCTCCTCCTCCTCCTGCTCATCCTGACGCTAAGGACGATGATGACACAGAGTCCATGAGTTCAGCTGCTTCCACATCTGTCTAGGAACAGAGAAGATTTTTTTTGTTGTGCTAGCTGTTCTTTTTTTTTGTACAATTAAAAAGCCACATTATGGTCTGCTGGGTATTTTTATACCCCTGTGAAACTGTCTTTTTTTTCAGTTTTCTTTTTCTTTATTTAATATCTAAATACTAGCATGCGTTTGTATTTAAAAATTGCCACCAAAAAAAAACACAAAAAGGTACTCACCTGCTGGTATCTGTGAATTTCATTCCAGAAAATAATCACTAATATATGTTCTGATATGATTCTGCTACAACTGGTGGACTGGAGTAGCCAGCGCCATCTATAACCAGGCATCTTGTGTGTTAAGTACAGTTTCTGTCCATTGCGAACCACAAAGCAGATTCAGAGAATGCAGTGATTATAAAAGATTTTCAAAACATTAATACACATAGGATGCGACCATTCTTCCACGTTCCTTGTATAGTTACGTGGTCTTTGAAGTCTACAGCTACGTTGTACTGTGTACTCTAAATTCCACATCATTGAACTTAACTGGCTGAGATGGTAACATTTTTCTTTTTTTTTGTAGCTCTCTCTCTTTTTTTTTGACATTATGAACAACATGTGTGTTCAGTGTGTACAAGACCATGTATGGTTTTTATTTAATAACTGCTTTTATTAAAACACAAATATATATATATATATATATATATATATATATATAGCACAAAATACAATGCCATGTCATGTTAGATTTACAACAAAACAAACAAAAAAACATTATATATATATATATATATATATATATATATATATAGCACAAATACAATGTAATGGTATGTTGATTTACACAAAAAAAAGTATATATACAATATAACAAACTGTGATATTAAAAGCTGTAATGGTGTGTTAGATTTACACGAAAAAAAAAAGTTATATAATATAACAAACTGCGATATTAAAAAGCAAAAGTAGTAAGTTCAGTGTCTCTGGATGTAGAATCATCGTTGAATGCGGACTCCGTATATCGTGAATATCAGTTAGTACAGCTGCCGGGGTTATACACGGGGTTAGATGCTTCCTCTTCTATGGTCGACCTGTTCCTCCTCCTCCTCACTCTGTCCATCAAGTACAAAAAAAAAAGCCACATGACAAAAAACTTTGTCTCAGTGATCACATAACACATTCATTTTTTATCATAATAAATGCACTACATATATTCACCTTTGCACAGATGTAGACCACAAGGAACATCAGACAGCAAGTGTCCAGTGATATATCAAAGCTGAACTCGAATGGCCAGCGTGAAGTCCCCTTTCCAGCAGACAGCCTGACAGCCTCGGGGGAATTTGGCGGGTTCAGAGAATTTCCTGTTGTATACAGAGTGAGACGTGTTGGTGAGACAGTGTCTTGCTGCTGCTGAGTCGTGCGCAGTGTTCGCTGAGTGGTTAAAGCTTTCGTCAACTTGGCTAGTAGTGTTGTTGTTGTGGTGTCACGTGCCCTGCTTGCTTCGGAACTGTGGCGCATGACTCTGCGGGTGCTTAATTTTTGGAAGACTTCACTCGGTGCAGTTGTTGTATAATCATCTTTCGGTGGGTTAGTGCTTCTGCTTCTGTCGGTTGAGAGAGACAGTGCATCTGGGGTGGTCAAGATTACTAAAAATAAAACACTTCAGTATTAATAATACATATGAGTGACATTGCATCTGGTGTGTTCAAGAATACTAAAAATAAAAGCACAAGTACATAAAAAAGACTCACCTGGTGTTATTGTGCAGACAACTGGTGGACTGGGTGTTGTTTCATGCACATTACAGAACTCAGTCCCAGTCATATCGATTCTTCCAATTAACACTGCGAGCTTTGCAGGAAAACTGGGGACCTTCACAAGGAAGGGAGACTTGTCGCACGTGGTGGTGACGTTCCCATTGCTAAGATACACACATGAGCACAAATCGAACATTTCCTGGCTCTCTCCACAGGAAAAGGTGTATTCTCCTTTGGCTGCACTTATTATGAAACATATAGCAAGAAAGGTGATGAGTGTAACTATTCCTGCCATTTTGTAATGAGTGGTGATGCATCTGATTGCACTGTCATGCGCAATGGATTGTCTTATCAGCTTGCTTTTGTTTTTTTTGGCCCTTTTGGCTTGACACTTAATATGATATTCACGGAACTGTGCATAGAAAGTTTTCTGTAGGTCACAGTAACAAAATTGGCAACACTCTATTATGTCTGGTGCTACATAACAAAATCTATAAAAGCTATAAAATGTCTAATCACCAAGAGTGGGTGGGATACATGCCAAAACACAGCCATCTATAACATTTTCTACAGTGTAATAACGTGTGTATACATTCGACACAAATTGTATAGTTAATTGGCTAAAGTAAAAATAATACATCATAATATATATTTTATAACATAATAACTAAACAAAACCGCTTAAAAAACACACTACAACATTTTTATGCTTATTGACAGTCTATCTGTCTATCTGTCAATCTATTTATCTATCTATCTATCTATCTATCTATCTATCTATCTATCTATCTCTCTCTCTCTCTCTCTAATAACCATAGGGATATGTTTTGAAACTGTCTGGTGCAACAACACGTTTTGTGAAAACCTTTTTAAATGTCTTGGTATAGGGCCTGTTGTACACAATGCCCAGATGTTTCACCCTAGATATCTGTTTGGACACCGGCAGTTTAATTTTATCAATTTCATCCATAACTACATCTTTCATTGAGTCAAAATCAATGATGTGGCTGTTCACATAATTAAGGGTTATACCTTTGACTTTGCTGACACTCTCACCATTGTTCAGTTTGTAACTGTAGCTCTTTGGACCTGTGGATAGAAATGTCTTAATGTGTGTGTTACTTGGTAACTCATTGGTGAGCTCACCAAGAAGGTCCCCTGTTTCTAAGACCTCTTTACCACTATTTTGCACAAAAATAACAGAGTCAGTGTCAAAATACAGCGTTTTTTCCCATGTCTTTTCAAGTATGCTGAACAGGTGTAGGCGAGCTAGTGATGTGGTAAATGTACCTATAATCTCATTAGTGAAGGTGTTCTCCTCCTCAAACGTTTCAGCACATTTTAACTCTACCACAATCACTTCAGGAGTGACGATGTGGAAATTGGTTATCACTTTGGTGGGGTCATTTCTGATTTTGGTATATTCGGTTTTAGTTTTAATGTACTGCGTGCGGGGGAGGTCACCTCGCTGAATAAACTTGCCCCACAAGGTATTGGCATACAGCTTGGAGACCAGCCTCAGGGACGGGTTGTACAATATCTTGGCTTTGTCCAGGAGTATCCCCTGCTTCTCATGATAATATTTGATATAATTGTCCTTGTCTTGCTCAGACTCAACCCAGCTTGGGTAGCCTGAGGCTTCCTGTTTGACCTTAAGGAACATCTTAACATAGTCCTGAAATATGCTGCAATTGCTATCCTGAGTTGTTTCTGGGTAATGGTAAATTTCGTAAATTTTGACAATTTTGTAGCCGTGTTTAATGGCGACTTTGACCTCCTCTGTTGTCCAGGTACCCACAATGGCTCTCTCAGCATCACTGCACTGGCAAGGCTTCACTCTCTCCAACCTTGCGCACTGGGAACACAGGAGAAATTTCAATTTACCATTGCACCTCACAGGGAGCACCGGTATGAAGAGTTTTCGGGGTGGGGCTACTTTAACCTTTACCAGTCCATAGTAGGACTGTAGCGTGTAGTCCATTTTTGCTTGCTCTGTTATGATCTCAGGGTGACATGTAGGGTATTCTGCCATGACGTTGACATAGCTATATAAAGAAGTGACGTCATAGTATTTGATCTGCTCACCCTCTGCTGCTTCATAAAACAGGGATACTGGGGATATGCGCCCCCCAAAGAACGATTCACGTATTTTCAAAGGAGTTACCAAATCCATGGATGCTACAAACTCCTTGAGTTCTCTGTTGCGTTTTACCATGTTGTCAAACTGGCATTCCCACATGTGAGCAACGTTGTACCCTTTGTCACTGATTTCTTTAAGCCTTGAGAGTGTTCTCTGATGGATCTTTTCCAGAGTGGCCCCTGTCCTGGGGTCTCGAGCATGCCTGTCTTTGAGGCATGTGTGACCGTGCCACCGGCATCCTAGGAATTCATACACAGATTTTGAGTCAGCATGGTAACCATCGCAATGGTAAGATGTCCCCGGTATGCTGAACTCTCCACCATTACGACTGTGTTGGATTTTACGCATGGAGACTTTTGCCACCCACTCCAGCCATGCCGCAGCTTTATGGCTGTCATTGGGGTGCTTGGTGTACCCTCTGGCAGGGATCTGAGGAATTGGAGATTGTACAAATTTACGCTCAGCAATCTGCTCACTGTCAAGGGCTTCTCCATTAATCTCCCATTGCCCTTTTTTAAATATAGCTCTGTCTTTTGTTCCATCTAGCAGTTCCACCTGGTGTTCTTCATGGAGAAGCAGCTCTCGCACTATCTGCATAGCGCTCGAGGCAATTGTTGCATGAGCAAAGGGGTCCACTCCTTTCCCCCCAGGGCTGTCATGTCCATCAGAAGTGCCCTGAATTTTGTACATGCTTCTCTTAATATGTTCACATCAGAACGAGTGTAGGCAAGTATTTCCTCCTGAAAGTTAAACACTTTACAACTTTGTTTTCCATGCCACTCCATGAAACTCTCTCTGTCTTTTTTAGACATATACTGCACTCCATAGTAGGAGGGGTCAGGGAAGGGGCCTACGTAATTCTGAAAAGTTTTAGTGTTCAGAAAATGCGGAAAATCGCCTTTCTTCAGTTCAGAACTCAAACCTAGTGCTGCAGGCAGTTTTTTTAGAGCCATTGGCAGAAAATTTAAACTGTCAATACAGCGTATGTACACTCCTTTTTTGATAGTCATTGTCATTATTTTGCTACCAGAATATACGACTTCAGGGAACACGCCATTGTTAACACAGTGATTCAGGATGAAGTGTGAATCGAAAGCTTTGGCATTGTGGGCAATTGCTACACAGCCTTTGTGTTGAGGTGTAATGAGCCACTTACAGAAGGCATCACACGTGTCGGGGCCTTTAAAGATCATTTCCCTTTTCCCACACAGATCATTTGGACATGGTTCTTTGATGAATCCATCTTTGCCCTTGCTCCTACACTTGCTGCAGCGATTGCCACAATTTCCACATTTTGCGTCTGGTGTGAAACAGTCACCCTTACACTCATCACAGGCCGTCTGACACACGAGGTAATTAGGAATGTGTCTCTCCAAGCCACAATAGCCCCTGTTACAATTGACACATCTCCTACATCTCACACACATCTGCTCTGGTACGCATTCTTGGCAACCATTTTTTGGTCTGTTCAGATACCCCTTGTCACATGTTATGAGTTGGTCTTGGGATGTTTCGAAGTCATAATAAATAAAACGACCTTCTGTTGTTTTCGGTTTCTTGATTCTGTAATAGCACAGGTGTTCGCCAACAACAAATTCCTGACAGCAAAAACAGTACCATTCATGGCAAATATGCTTTGAAACATCTCGTTTTGTCTTATCAAGGATTTTATAGCACTTCAGACATCTGTAATAGGTGTCACATAGGGATAATCTCTCATCACCTTTATTGGCACCTTTCTGGTACTCTCTGGCTGTTTGATGTCTCATGAAACAATGGGTGTTCCTACAAACCATGTTACAACTGTCACACACAACAGAATCATCCCCATAGAAGCACTTACTAGTGTTGCAGGTTGCACAGACAGATTCACAACTATGTCTCCCTTTGTCACTATAGGTTGATACACATTCTTCACAGAATTGCTTATACACAGAGAATCCCTTAATGTTAACAATGCTATGGTAATGTTGGTCTTTCAGATACAAATAAATCTTTCTTTTTCTGTCAGTTTTACCAGTATACACAATTTCATCGCCAACATCACCTGACACAACAATAATTTGAATATTGAGACAATCTTCAAACTTGTACAGATCATGTACTGGCACAGGAGCATCAGTTGCCACACATGCATCTTTATGAAGTTTCAAAGCCTGACTACGTTGTGAATGCTGTTTCCTACTCATAGCTGACTTCTTGTGTACAAAATTGTTAAACTCAGCCTGAGGCATTTTGTTGACCTTTGCAATGCAAGTGACAATTGCGCGCGCAGCACACACAAACTCATTTGGTACTTCCGGTATGGTGACCATTGATCTCTTCCTTTTAATTGTGCAGTCATCAGCCAAGGTATCAACGTTAACGATAGCCACTCTGCCCCCGCCAGAGTTTGCTGCTGACATCACTCCCACACTGACCTCAAAGGAGTCATCTACAGTTAGATCTTTGTTGGACTGCAGAACTGCTTCAAATCTGTGTTTTAAAAAAGACAGTGGTGAAATACCCAACCATTACATCTGAGTATAGATGGTGAATTGCAGTTGCTATGAGTGTTACTCGAATAATAACCCCACCCAAACTATAGATGCTACAAGAAAACAACAACAATACACTCACCTTTGCATTATAACTTCAGCAGTGATGTTATGTTGTGCTGGGGTTGACAGTGAATTGTTATTTCTTTGTCTAATCCTGTATGTCTGATAGCTAAGCGTGCTTTGTCCTGAGGGTTTGGATGGTTTGCTCGGACTCTATCCATAACACTTCCAAACATAGCACCCAAATCATCTGATATATCCAGTAGTTTACGTCCTTGGAGGTCATCATTAAATTTGGCCCTGAATGTCACTTCCTCCACACCAAATTTGCGGGCTCTTCTCTCATTGACCTGCTCAATTACATAGGGCAATGCGTCTTCCTGGTGAAATGTAGCAGCCCTTTTAGCAGGTGGCGGTTCAGTCATTTTGATCTAAAAGTTTTCAAGCCTATGACCCTATGCATATATGTATCCTATGGAATCATATTGATGTCCTGTACGAGTTTCTCTACAAAAACCAGTAAACTGGTATGTAGCTAACAAAAGAATTTTCAAGAAAATGAGCAGGATTTTCTAGACCCTATTTCATGCTTAATAGCCTATCACACCCCTAGAATAAGTATGGAGTTGTACCATTGGTTGTGTTTTTCTTTTTATGCTTACCACGTGCTTAAGGAGATGGTGAACACCATGATAGATTTTAGCGGGCTATGCTCTCATTGGATGTGTGTTTTTTTACCATAAGGAATGGTAGACAGTAAAACAGTAGTGACACACTGCACGTAAGCCCTCAAACACGTTGTACCATACAACGTCTAGCACAGTGACACAGTTATAGTGTTAACAAATGGTATGAAGTTCTTTTCTTATTACACGTTGGATGTTGGTATTTTATTTTGTAGTATATGTAGCTCTGTACAAAGGTATGTTGTATATGCCTAAAATGTTATGTTGCAGCATTATTTTGCGCAATACATGGGCTATGGCAGTATATATTTCTTAAACTTTCCTATGGTGGCAGTAACTCCTTGATAGGTGTATATGTAGATATATTTACCGCCCTCTGGTGTTTATTTTAGTAGCAGCCCTTTGTTAATATAGTAATACCTATATGTAGACTTGTTTAAACTAAGACACTCATTACATTAATTGAACTATTGCACTCAGTATACTAACCTAAACTAAGAATACAGATTACACTAATTACATACAGTGTACTAATAAACTTATTGTACAGAACTATATATACTCTCATGGTATTGTTAGCACACAATGAGTTCTACTTACACTACTTACAGTGGGTGTACTATGTGTACTTAATTGATGTAATTTGTGTAATTCGTTTATAAGTATACCTGGCTTATTTAGTGTATATACACTAATTAGTTTATATACAGGTATTAGCATGTTAACATGGGTTTACTATAACACTACTAGGTAGATGGCAGCACCTACTTGTTAGGTGTATATACAGGTGCTTTTACTGCCCTCTGGTGTATATTTTAGTACTATAAATTCCGGTATCCTACTGTTCTTACTACTGTCCACCATCCCTCCAAGCTCCAGGTACCAAGTCATGGGTCTCTGGGTCCTACAGGATACCCAATCCAAATGAGGTTTTCTGGGGCATGGTAGTCGGCAAACACCAGAATCTTGATGCCAAAACTCCAAAGGCATTCTCCACAACTCTTCTTGCTCGTGAAAGCCTGTAGCTGTAGATTCTCTGCTGTCTTGTCATGTTCCTCAGGGGCAAAGGTTTCATGAGCCAACTTCTCAAGGGGATGGCATCATCTCCAACTATGAAGTAGGGTACAGGTGTGTCACCACCAGGATGAGGTGCAAGTGCAAGTAATCCGAGAGTGCCATCTTCTAAAGCTTCCCTCAGGGATGTCACAGCAAAAACTCCTCCATCAGAACCAGATCCATTTGCTCCACAATCAACATAGGTGAACTTGTAGTCAGCATCCACAAGTGCCATGAGTACAATGAAGTGGAATCCCTTGTAGTTGTAATACACTGAGCCACCTTTGGGAGGACCCTTGATGGCCACATGCTTTCCATCTATGGCTCCAATGCAATTACGGAAGTTCCATCTTGAAGCAAACAGATCAGCAACTTCTTTCCGCTTGTCAGGAGCTGTAGGACAGGAAATGACATCTTCAGCATATTCTGCAATGATGGCTTCATAGACTTCTGGGAAGATGCTGCGTATGGAGTTGCTGGGCACTCTGAAGCCATACATGACTTGTAGCTGTTGCCAGTGGCCAAATAATGAAGAGTGATGGCTAGCTTTACTTCTGGTTCCAAAGCTTTCCTCAAGAAAGTGTCTGTCTTCTCTATCCTAGGAGCAACTTTAGCAAGGAGCTCCTGAAAAATTGCAGGCTCCATTCTGAGGAAGTTCTTTTAATGCATTGGATCCTCATCCCTCAATTCATTCGGCAACCATTCGTACTGGCCCCTCTGAGGTCTTCTGAGTAGCCAGGGCCTCAACCAGAACCTCTTCTTGGCAATTCTCCTCCTCCTGATGGCTAATAATTGCTTTCTTTCTTCTCTTTTCTGGTTTTCGTTTTCCACAGATTCCAATATGGTTGCAAGTTGAAGATTCAATTATATGCTGGCCTGAGCTAGTTGTATAAGCTCTGAGTCTTCTTGTGGACATCCTGACATGTTCACTGTCTGACTGGCAGAGGTAGAATGAGGAGGAACAAACACCTACAGACCCTTCTATAGGATAATGATGTGCGCAACCACGTAAAATAAGTGGTTGTTACGTGGTAGTCCCATTGAATCGTCGCAATAGTGGAATCTTCTTTTGTCATCTTCCTTCTTCTTCCATCATTTCCGTGGTTGATACTTTCTTCACACGTCGGCCTCTAGTCGTAATCTTCTTGTGGACATCCATATATGTCGTTCTTCCGTCCACACTCCGTCTCTCTTTTGGCGTACAGTGGCGTAAAGTCGCCGTAAGCGACTTATGATCTGCCAGATAACTGTGAATCGTACATGGCATATGCCAAGGCATACGTGGTCATACGTCAATGCCTATTCACGCTCATTTTCCGGCATGAATCCTTGGCCCATGCAACTTAGGGTCTATGTATCAACCACGGATTTTCTGTCACTTTAAGACTATGTGAGATCCACCCGTTAGTTAAATTTAATTTAAGTGTCAATGTTCTAATATCGCCCATACATTTTAATGCTGACAGGGATGGATCCATCATAACTATTGATGAAGATAAAATGTCTGCAGCCTTGCAGTACGGGCCAACCACAGGGTATGTTAAACAAATTATTTTGTTACTTTTAATATATTCAAGTAGAACTGGACCAAAAAAACAATTTAATAGAAAGGAGACAAAGGATAGTCATATTGTGATGTGATAAAAATCAGAGGACATCCAGAACAGGAAATGTAATTATTACATTTCCATTTTGAATGTGATACTTTGAACACAAATTGCATGCATAATGTGATGCTGAAGTTCAAGTCATCCTGGATTAATGTGAATACAACATTTTGCATGTATAGAATCAGAATATCATTTATTTTCACAAAATGACAGATTATTATTACATATAACAGAAACAGTAAATATAGTAATTGGGTGGAAACATCACGAAGATGTAATTGTCGCTATGGGGATGCCACCTTGATGAATGCAATGATAGGAGAGCAGTCTGACTATCCTGTGTCAATTGTATTTACTGGCAGCACACCTCTGCAGTATATGTCTAAATGTATTCCAATATACAATGTAGAAAATTTTGCATTGTCTTGAGCACTACATAGAGTACGTCAGCTCACTCCAGTAGTTAGATTTGAGTGTTAAACCAGACATCAACTCTTGAGAAACCACATCAATTGGAGCAAGAGCATCATGTCTGACCTGTTGTTACCTAATAAAATTGATTTGAAATGTGATGTAACATACCAATTCAACACCCAATTGATGGACTGAACAGGTCTGACTTGACAATTTCAGGCATCCGCCTTTCACAAGCCAGGTGAAAGATTTCATCAGGAAATTTCATGACCCTCCTACCATGAAAATACCCCGTGATGATGGAGGTCTGCACTTCTGTGTCATTCCAGGAGCCAAGGCTGGTGTCCAAATGGTAGTTCATTCATTCATTCAACCCTGTAATTAGGCTGTATAAGTTGAATAAACTACATCCCATAGAGTATGTAACCTTGGAGCATCCAGTCAAAATTAGATTATCATACAATGTAGATTATCATACAATGTACGCAGGGCCAGATTAGGCCTCCTGGCTGTTGGTACCCCCACCCCACAACCACCCCACCCAATCCCAAAGCTCAACTGTTGGTGCAATTTGTGCATGAGAACTATTTGTAAAGGAGTTGTGAATGAATACCAATAACACAATAATGTATGTACTCATATAAAATAATAATAATTAATGAATTAATTTGTATAGCACCTGTTTCAGAAAAGTTTTCTACTCACCAGCACTTTGATTAAAGAAGCCTATTGTTCATAGCCAGTTCTGAATATATGAGTTTTTAATTTCCTCTTGAAGCTATTATTGGTAGAGATTTTCTTCCGGTAATCTATTCCAGAGGTGAGGAGCAATCACTGAGAATGCACGAGCCCCAAATGTGTTATTAGACTGGGGGTGAGGCTGTTTCCTCAAGTCATATTGGGAAGTTTTAATTCAATTCTGGAAAAAATTGGCAGCCAGTGAAGTTCATTTCGTATGTGAGTAATTGGATCCTCCCTTCCATTTGTTTTTTGATGGAATCGCAGCAGTGCCTTAATTTGAAGTGGGCTTCTATTTTTTATAGGGGCACTGATGGGCACCAAAAAGTAAAGATCTTATGAAAATAGCTCTGAAAGACCTCAAATCTTAGACTTGAGCTCAGTTTATAGTATGAATAGTCTGGGGGCTTCTCTGTGAGGGAGGCCTTTATAATTTTTTTATGGTGGCTACCCTGTGCTTCTATTCCAGGTGAGCTACTGTTTGACGAGGACGTTACAGTATTTACATATTTTGTTATATTTGCAAATATGATGGAATTATCTACAATGATATATTCAACATAGACTTCAGTCATTGATACAAACATTTGGTAATCACTGAAAGAGTCATAAATTTCAGTGGTCTTAGTTCTAGAGTTAATCTAAAACATATAGGCCTAGTTTGATCGTATGATTTTATATATTTTCTTCTTTCATGTTTTTGAAGCCTCTTCAGTTTCTATGAACTATTACAATCATTTATATAGTTTTTTTTATGCTATACACCATGTACATTGTGTGTGAATAAACATAGTTAAAAAAAACACATAAGAAACTGGTGTATGGAGCAGCTATTTAAATAAACCTGCTTGTTGTGCACATGGGAGGATGCACATATCATTGCTCATTACCAGATATAAAAATGCATGTGAAGTCTAGAGGATTCCTTTTCAAAATGTTACCTTGACATTCATAACTTGTTTTTATGACGACTTGTTTAGGAAGTGATATTGTTCTTCTATGTTTTATTTTATTTTTTTATTCATTATTCTCTTCCAAATGTACACTCATTGTTCGTGTTATGCGGATATTCCTCAGAAAGTGCAACAGTCAGAGCTTAGATAATTTGTAATAAAGACACTTGCTTGCAGCTTCTGTATGCTAATTAACTTGACAAAATTTCGACCCCATTTAGTGACATTGAACAACTAATTATTCCTTATATAGTTTTATCCGGACTTTTTTAATTTTTTAGCCTGGGCGTACAAAATGTAAAAATTTTCTCAAGGTACCCCACTCTCTGAAAACACCCTTATGATAAATGTAATACTTTGTTAAATGAGCGTTGTCATCATTGGTCATCCTAGACATCATTTGGTGCCCCTGAATCACACTTCTAGACAGTCACTAATTTATTCATTATTTATTGGTTTATTCATCTTTTTTTTTTGCCCCCAGACCCTTGTTGCTCTGAGCACATGCTCAGTTTGCTTATGTGTTAATCCGGCCCTGAATGTACCTTCTGAAATTGTACGTTCAATATCTTGTCATATGTTCCAAATTTCAGTGTTTAGATCTTTTACTGAATCCTGGAGATTCTTACATTGTTGAGGAGCCAAGTTATGCAGGAGTTCTTGGCACTGTGAGTAAAATAGCATAAGTCAAGATGTGACCAATGACCATGTAATGGTACACTGGAAAATATAATTTATATATCATATATTTACAAAAAAGGACTAGTCAATATAGTAATTGTTGAAGTCGTATTATGCTTACACTAAACCATGGAGCCACATTTATTACAAATGGCGTTTTTATCAATATGCCTGCAAACTAAACTTTAGTCAATCCATTTCAATGTGATATACTACTTAGCAACAACATTGCTTGATTATGTAGCATTTTTAAACACTTTTATTCATTTTCACAATCTTCCAGACTTATGCAAAGGAATTCAATCTTTTACCAGTCGCAACTGATGACCAAGGTATGATTCCATCAAAACTCCGTAAATTGCTGGAAAAGTGGGGTCCAGATGCAGCAAAAGACCCAAGCTCTGACATCCCCAAAGTCATCTATGTTGTCCCTGTGGGTACTAACCCAAGCGGAGTGACTATTACAGAAGACAGGAGACGAGAAATATACAAGGTTGGTGGAGAATATCCCAATCCTAAAGACAGGGTGTAAAAATTTGAAAAGTGGCTGGGTGACCTGGGGTTTGAATCCCAGCCCAGACAGTCATCTCAGCTAGATTTCAGTCCCAAAGTTATTAGTGGCATCTTGCACTTAGTGCCTGTGCTGGGCCAAGTAAAATAAAATACCCCATCTTGGAGGCAAATATGTAACACAGGTTGGGCTCCAGTTCTAATCATCTCATCACTACATCTGCCTCTGGTAGCTTGTCATATAAGCTGACTAAGCTGGAGACCATTAAGTGGAACAGAGGGGACCTAAGCCTGCAATATATACAAAATATAAAATATCTGCCACAAATATTGTATCTAAACTGCCAATGTTCATAAAACAAATGTTTGGAGTTATTTTGCTTGTTTTGTGTACAGTTTACTTGTTTCCATTGTCAGAAAGCCCAGGAGTATGACCTAGTCAAAATAGAAGATGATCCTTACTACTTTCTGGATTTCTTCCAAGAAAGAGCTCCGAGTTTTCTGTCTTTGGATATAGATGGGAGGGTCATTCGTTTGGATTCTTTTTCAAAGATTGTAACAGCCATAGATCTGGTTGCTGTTAAGAATGATAACACCATCAAGTGTTACTGGATGCATATTTATTTCCACTGATACATAGACATATTCATGAAGTCCACATTATCCATATCCATATATCCGTGACACTTTTTGGTGTATTACAATCAAAGACAATGACTTTCACTTGCCTAGATATTGTTTAATGCTTATAGCAGTTTTCAGTTATATGAAACGTGTTGGTGAAAATTGGAGAGACACAAGAGACGAACAAAAAAGCTGTAAAAAGCTGTCTTAGAGCTCACAGCTCTAACACTCCCCAACACCATGAAGGAACATATATAAATTTTGATCTTACACAATCCTGAGGAACAATAAATGATCATGAGCTAAACACCAAATGAAAGTTTCCCAATCAAATCAAATGATTTAAATTTGGAAAATACTTAAAAGTGGTGTAATTGGCAAACAGCTGTCATAAATATGTACAATATACAAGAGGCAATATGACAATATCAAATGAAGTACAACAAATGCATGTTAATTTCATACCAATAGGCTTTATTCATAAACATGCAACAATTACAGATCAAAACAACCATAATATCTACAATGGACAGTCACCCTCTACAATCAACACCAACTTGTGAATTGGTCTCTCCAAGAACTTTGGACTTGACCTTGGCTTCCCAGCTGCAATCACTGCAGGATCACCAATCTGCAGTTTTACCTTTCTGACCAGACCATCAGCATCAGCATAAGTCTCCACTATCTTTCCCAGCTTCCATTGGCATCTAGGCAGTGAATCATCCACAATAAGAACAATGTCATTCTTCTGCATGTTGCGGCGAGTTTTGATCCACTTCTTTCGGTCCTGCTGCTGAGTCAGGAATTCATGTCTCCATCTTTGCCAAAACAAATATTGCACCCTTTTCCATCTCTTCCGTGCATATTTGTCTGCTTCTTGGAATTCACCAGGTGGGGGCAATACAAAGTTGCTTTTCATAGTAAGCAAGTGATTGGGTGTGATTGGTTCAGGTGCAGTTGGATCATTTAAGGTGACAAGAGTGAGTGGTCTGCTACACGATATTTGCTGTCTTCTGCAGGAATAACAATTGTACAACAATCTTGAAACAATTTGACTTAGTCCTTGAACCCAAAATTGACCTCTGACACTGTTCACTGTCATTCCTTTGCCCTGATGCTAAACAAGTTCATGGTGATGTTGTACAATCAGACGGGTGACAATATGTGATTTTGGTAAAATGACAGGATATTTCCTTTCAACAGGCATATCTGAACGACGCAGTCTGCCTCCTACTCTAATGACACTCTGATGATCTAAGAAGGGATCAAGTTTACTCAATCGACTGGACTTGCTCACAGATTGTGAAGACTTGAGCTGCTTGATTGCATCACCAAAACACTCGGACTGAGAATGACAGATCAAGATATGTTGTGCTTTCTCTAGATCAGCTACACAAATTGGACCTTTACTTTTACTCTTCAAGTTGTCCACAAATCGAATACAAATTGCCAGTACTCGCTTGACATCATTCCAATTTCTATATTTGAGTGGAAACTTCCCTTCAAGCGAAGTACAAACCTCTGTTGCCAGACAAGTAGATTTCTTGATCTCAGAGTGTGAAGGATCCAACTCAAACACTTCAGCTGTAGTCCACTGTTGATTTGCATCCCAAAGGAAGTCTTGACCTCTGAACCAGAAAGACTGCAGTAGTTCCTCACCCGTGGTCTCTCTCGAAGCTAGATCTGCTGGGTTTTGTTCACCTGACACATGCTGCCACTGCTTACTTGAAGACACATCTCGGATCTGCTGCACCCTGTTGGCAACAAAAGTATGAAACCGCTTACAATTAGAAGCAATAAAACCCATCACAATTTTGCTGTCAGTCCAATAGTACTGCTTCAATTGATCATAGTCTAGCTCTCTTTCAAGGAACTGACTCACATCTGCAGACAGGACTGCAGCCATCAGTTCTAAGCGAGGAATTGTGATTGTTTTCAAAGGAGCTACCCTTGATTTTCCAAGCACCAAACTGCAGTGCACATTGTCATCTACATCAATCAATCTGAGATAACTACATTGACCATAGCCAGAGAAACAAGCATTACTGAAGTTATGCAATTCATATACCTTAATTTCTGCAAAGTTTCCAGGCTTGAAGCATCGGTCGACTCCAAAGTCCTTCAAATGAGACAGTCCCAGTAGCCATATCTCCCACTGACTGCGTATGCTGTCAGGCAGTGGATCATCCCACCCGAGTTGGTCTTTACACAGTGCCTGCAAGATCATCTTGCCCTTCAAAACCACCGGAGCAAGGAGACCCAGAGGATCGAAAATGCTGCAAACAGTACTCAAGATGCCTCTTCGTGACATTGCTCTTTGCTGCACAATTACTCGAAATTTGAGCTGGTCATTTTCAACACACCAACTTACACCCAAAGCACGTTCAACACTTAAGGGATCTAGATTGAGATCTATGTCATTTAATGCCTTAGCTCTCAACTCATTGTCAATGTTTTCTAACACCTTGTAAAAGTCCATGTCATTGAAGACTCCAATATAATGACATTTCAGCCTAGACTTTCAACTGAGTCTCATCTCAGCTTTGAGGGAAGTCAAGCTCTCCCAGTTCCAAGGTGGGCAGAGTCCAAAGTGCAGTAAGCACAATATGTTCAGAGTCCAAAGTGTACAAGTAAATAACACAAGAGTGGATTTGCTTCCTCAGCTGGCAAAATGAAAACTGATCTTTTTAATGTGCACAGGGTATATGTATTAAAGTACAATTCATGAAGTTTTCCCCCCAGCAGGGCTGAGAGGGAATTATCAACCAATCACAACACAGTAAACTCTACATTCCATGGGGTGATACCTCCCCCAAACAGGGCTGCTACCAGCATCTTTCTGCCAATTCTGGCAGGGATTAGTGAGACCAAGACAATGGAGCAAAAGTGGACCCCCTGCAGTGCTCTGCATTGTGCTGAGGCTATTTATAGCTCAAGTCACAATGGGCTATTGTACTGAGTGTCAACTTTGGCTTGGTTAGCAGTTTTGGAGGGAAAGTTTTGGAGGGAAAATTAGTAAGCTCCTCCCACAATTCAGGACTTAACAGTGAGGCATCTTAACAGGGCAATGCACTCACATAGCACTGACAATAAATCAATATGTAGCAAAAGGAATGATACTTGTCATCAATTGACAATTGATTGATAATACAGTCAATCAATTAATAATATAATCAATGTTAACAACATAATAATAATAAAATCAATGTTAATAATATAATCAATGCTAACAATATAATCAATATTAATAATCAACATTCCTTGCAGCAGGCTAAGCTAGCTAAGACTAAGCATAATTAACAAGCAACTGGGCACATGTGAGTGGAGCAGTGACCAGCTAAAAATGTAGTGATGAGCACACACTACTACTGCATTTAGGTCACATGAGCAGAGGCCTGCATAGGGCAGGTGTAATGAAGAGCAAATGTCATATAACTCTAACTGACATATATCCTTTGCCTAGGGCAAGTGTAATGAGGAGCATACAATCAATGCACCTGTCATGTTACTCTAACTGACATATGACATATATCCTTTGCCTAGGGCAAGTGTAATGAGGAGCATACAATCAATGCACCTGTCATGTTACTCTAACTGACATATATCCTTTGCCCAGGGCAAGTGTAATGAGGAGCATACAATCAATGCACCTGTCATATAATAAGTGTTTGCCATGGGCTGCACTTTACATCACTCCCCCCCTTATTCTAGCTCATTGATGGCAATCAGCAAGGAGCGTGCTTGGGGATGATCAAGAAGTTATCAGCCTGGCAATATAAACAATTCTGACATGCTAAACAGTCCTGACATGTTAGACAATTTCGACATGCTAAGTAACTCGACATGCCAGATAATTCTGACATGCTCAACAATTCTGAAATGTTAGATAATTCTAACATGCTAAGTAACTCGACATGCCAGATAATTCTGACATGCTTAACAATTCTGAAATGTTAGATAATTCTAACATGCTAAGTAATTCTCAGTGACATCAATATGTGAAGCACAGTGAGTAAAAGGAAAAATGGCTACAACAATGCTGCAAGGTTAAGACAAATGGTGACAAGCCTGAGGAAACAAGGGTATTTCTCATTTTTACCTAAGCTAAGAACAGCTCTATGTTTGTGGGGATCTCATGACTACTTGTCATCCTGACCATGTCTCCCCCTTGAGGTAAGATCCAAGGGATCCAGCAGTGCGATGCATGCGTGGGTGCATGACATGCCAATGTCAGTTAACTTGGTTGTAGTCTGGGCTCAGCTCAGCATGTTGTCGCCGTCGTGCCTTGAGACTATTTCCCATATCCTTGCTAGGCTGCCCAAGCGGCAATGCCCAAGGCTAGTCAGTTCCAGGAGACACTGAATTCCTTTGGCCAGTGAATTCGAGTCAGCGGTGAACTCCAGGAGTTTAGTGAATTCTATTATGCAGCGAATTCCAGGCGTCAGTGAACTCTACCATACAGTGAGTTCCAGGAGTCAGCGAATTCCGTGTAGTGAATTCCATCAGCCAGTGAATTGTAGTAGACAGTGAATTCCAGTGGTAAGTGAATTCCAGCAAATAGTGAATTTCATCCGCCAGTAAATTCTAGTGGACAGTGAATTCCAGTGGTAAGTGAATTCCAGCAAATAGTGAATTTCATCCGCCAGTAAATTCTAGTAGACAGTGAATTCCGTGTAGTGAATTCTAACAGCCAGTGAATTCTAGTAGACAGTGAATTCCGCATAGTGAACTCTATCAGCCAGTGAATTCTAGTGGACAGTGAATTCCAGTGGACAGTGAATTCCGTAAACAGGAAGTTCCGTGAGATGATCCATTCCGTGATGTGGTCCATTCCGTGATGTGGTCCATTCCGTGATGTACATTTTCAGTCGACAGTAATTTCCGTGAGATAGTACCCTCTCAGTCGACAGTAATTCCGTGGGATTGTCAATTTCCATGATATGGTCCATTTCGTGAGGTGTCAACTTCGTGAGATGGTACCTTCTCAGTTGACAGTAATTCCGTGCCGTGGTCGAATCGTGAGACAGTCAGTCTCAGTCGACAGTCATTTCCAGGGGACAGTCAATTCCGTGAGACAGACGATTTCGTGAATTTGTCATTTTAGTGAGATAGTCAATTCTCTGAGAGGCTGATCACAAGTCAGTCCCAGCGGGTGTTGGTCTCAAGAAGGCCGCTGTAGCGTTGATGGCTGAGATTCTGGCACTCTCCTGCTGCTCTGGAGTTGGTGCCTGCAGGTCCATGGGGCGCTTCGCGGATCTTGGCAGGAAGTGGCGACGGCGCTTCGTGCTGGCTGCAGGATCCGGTGCGTGGGGTCGTCTGGTGGCAGAGCGATGGAGTCGCTTCTGGTCGTCCCGGCGAGTGGGTGCTGTCCGAGTCGTCGGCTGTGCCCTGCTTGGCTGCGGAGGCTGGTTCTGAGGTGGAGTGTCAGGGTGGTGACGCTTGACCGTCACAGGCTGATCCGGGGCATGCGGGCGACGTGTAGCTGTCCTCTGCAGACGTTTGGCGTCGGTCTGCCTCTGGGCTGCAGGGCGGGCTGTTGCTGGTATCCGCGCAGCCATGGGTGCCTGGGGAGACGAAGGCACTGTGGCTCTGGATTGAGGCCTCGAGCGTGGTGCAGGGCGAACGTAGTGGAGCGTCTCTGTGCTGTCTGTGGATGACTGGCTGAGACCGCGTCTCCTCTTGCTGGCTGGCTGAAGGCGAGAGGTTGAGGCTTCGCCAGGAGATGGTGACCGGGACCGGTCCGGCGGATAAGGCATCTTGAGCCTTGTTGCAGTGCGGGCACTGTGACGAGGGTTGCGCTTGGGGCGTGGCCTTACGTCATCCCAGACGATGTTGGGGTCAACCAGCTTGACCTTGTTGACGTTCAACACTTTCTGCTTGCTGGTTTGCTGATGTGTCAGCCAAAGCACTTTGCCCTTAACTTTCGTCACCGTCCATTGTGGGTCCCACTTTGTGGTCAAGGACAAGGGCTCAGGTGCCTTAATGACCACAGTGTCTCCTGCCTGGTATTGGCCAGTATTCGCTTGTCTCAGTAGCCGCTCTCTGTTGTGGTGCCTTGATTGCTGCGTAGCCTGTATCGCTGTCCTTAAGGCATCAGTGATGTTCTGCAGGCGGGGATCCAACTGCAGGTCCTCCTGCAGCAATCTTGAGATGGGCAGTCTGGCGCGTCTGCCATGATGGAGGAAGAAGGGCGTGTGGCCAGTGACGTCAGATACCGCGTTGTTGTAGGCAAGTAGAGCGGGGCCAAGCTGATCCTCCCAGGAATCTCTGGTGTTGTTGATCAGCCGAGAGATGATCTGCTTGAAGGTGCCGTTGAACCGCTCACACTTGCCATTCGCCTGCGGGTTGTAACTGGTGGTCCGTCTGTGGTCAATGGCCACTCCCTTCAGGTAGGAGCGGATGGCATTTGCGCCGAATTCCAATCCCTGGTCAGTAATGATGACATCGGGGTATCCGTGTCGGGGAAATATGTGGCGTGTAAATTGCTTCCACACTTCAAAACTCGTTTTGGAGGGGAGTGGGTAAGCTTCTGCCCAACCAGAGCAGTGGTCTATGAGCGTCATGATGTAGACGTTGCCTGCTGGTGACTTCACGAGAGGTCCAATGAGGTCGACAGCCATGATCTGCGTGGGGGAGGTGGCGATTGGCATCTCTCCCATCGGGGCCCTGGGCTTGTACTTTGAGTGGGCTATGCAAGTCGTGCACTTGAAGATGAAGGTCCTGATGGCTTGACGCATGCCGGGCCACACAAAAGCCTCTTGCAACTTGCGCATCGTCTTTGTCACTGACATATGCCCTACCTCCAAGTGAGCACGCTTGATGATCTGTTCACGCTGCTGTGGAGGGATCACCAGACGAGGGTGGTCAGGGGCGTGGTTGTAGGGCCTCTTGAGGGAGTACAGTAGGCCATTAATGATCTCAAAGTCACTTTCTTCGTCATGGTGCTCTGTCCACTCCGTCATGATGCGTTGCTGCTGTGCCACAACATGAAGGTCCAGACCGTAAATATCTGGGGCCTCGTCATCCGGGGGCAGAGGCGGCAGTGGGTCCCCAATGTGCCAGTAGTCAGCATCAAAGGTGTTGATGCCCTCATGCTGCTTGATACGTGAGAGCATATCCGCTCTTATGTTCAATTTACCCTTGTGGTACTCAACTTTACAGTTGTATTCTGCCAGCAGGACTGACCAGCGCTGAATCTTGGTGTTGTTCATGTCCTTGGTAAATAAACACGTGAGGGGCTTGTGGTCCGTAAAGGTCCTATAACTGGCACCCCATAAGTAAGGCCTCAGCTGCTTGAGGGCGTAGACAACAGCATACGCTTCCTTTTCTATGGTTGCCCAGCGTCGCTGCGTATCGGACAGCTGCTTGGACAGGTAAACAATAGGCCTCTCCACTCCGCACTCGTCCTCTTGGCACAGGATGGCACCTATCGCGTAGTCGCATGCGTCCGTGTACAACTGGTATGGCTGGTCCGTACGTGGATGTGCCATCACGCAATCACTCATGAGGGCTCCTTTGAGGGAGTCAAACGCCAGTTGATGTCGACCCGTCCATTCAAACCTAATGTTCTTGCGTGTGAGCTGGACGAGTGGCTCAGCGATGTGTGCATAATCCTGGATGCATGAACGATAGTATCCAGACATTCCCAGGAAGCTGCGGACCTCGGACAAGTCGTGAGGAGCCTGCATCCTTGCTATGGCCTCCACTTTGCCGGGATCCGCCCTCAGGCCATGTTGGCTAACTACATAGCCCAATAGTTTGACCTCTCTTAAACCAAACACGCACTTGGAGGGGTTCAAGCGCAAGTTATACTGTCTGAGACGAGCAAACATAAGTTGCAAGTGTTCTGCATGCTCGCTCTCATCCTTGCTGTAGACGACTATGTCGTCAATGTACAACATGCACATATTGCCAATTAGTCCTTTAAACACGATCTCCATGGCCCTTTGAAACAATTGTGATGCGTTGGCTAAGCCCATTGGTAGCCGTGTCCATTGAAATAGCCCGCGGTGGCACACGAAGGCGGTCTTCTCCTGATCTTCGGGGTGTAGTGGCAGCTGATGGAACCCAGATTTCATATCAAGAGTGGAGAAGACCGTGGCGCCTTGCAGCTGATCGAAGATGTCACGGATGAGTGGGATGGGGTACGCATCCTTCTTCGTGATTTTGTTCAGGCTGGTATAGTCGACACAAAAACGTGGTCCGTCTGACGTGTCCTTTTTATCCACCAGAACCACTGGTGAAGCCCATGGAGATGAGGACGGCGTGATGATGCCCTGTGCTATGAGGTCATCCAGCTTGGCGTCAAGGGCAGCACGCTTCTTCAAGGGCAACCGATAGGGGCGGCGCTTAATGGGCGCCCCCTCAGTATGTATCCGGACCAAGATGTCAGGGTGGCAACCCAAGTTTTCTCCCTTTGCCGCAAACAGGTCTGCTTGCTGGGTCACGCACTGGCCAATAAAAGTGTCCTCTATGATGGGAGGCTTGTCCCCAAGGGAGTCAATGGCGATTGGTTGGCGAGCTGGCAGTAATGGCAGAGACACGCCCCTGCAGGTCAGCATTCCTGCGTCGTAATCTATCATGGCGTGCTCCTGTCGCAGGACGTCACGCCCAATGATGAGTGGATGCCCTATGTTGTCCACAACAATAACTGGGATGGTGCCCAGTTCGGCGAAAGGCAGCTCTGTTGATCCCAGAACCTGGATCCCATGTCCTGTCACACCGCATAACTCCACAGTGTTATGAAGCAGGGGCGTCCTGCCTGACTTCCTGCATAGTAAATGAAATTCGTGGCGCCGCAACACAGTGCGCGAGGCACCCGAATCGACGAGTCCCAAAAGGCAGCAATTGTAAATTGTCACTTCCACATATTTGAGCTCGTCGACCGTTGCGGCGCCTATTGGCCCCCCTGGGGCCCATTTTGACTGCGCCCCGTCTGTCCACGACGCTGCGCTGCCTGCCTGGTACGGCAGTTGCGCTGGACATGGCCGATCTTCTGGCAAAAGCTGCAGATAGGCGTGCCGTCGTCCGTGTAGGCGAACTCTCCGGTGTCTGTCGCCGGGGTGTCGTTGTAGTCAGCGCGACGGGTGGCGTTGTAGTCAGAGCGACGGGTGGCGGCTTGCTTCTGGGGAGTGGAAATGGAGTTGTTGGTCGTCTTGAGCGCAGCCATCAGTTTGGTGAATTGTTGCGTCAATCCGCACACCTGGCGTTTCATCTCCGCGACGTCCTGGGCTAGGCCCTGAGTGGGAGGTGCAGTTGCCACAGCGCCAACTTCCATGGGCTCCTCATTCCTTACTATAATTCCCTCGTCCAGGGCCATGCGCAGACGATACTCGTCTGCCTCGTAATTGGAGACTAGGGCCATGGCAGATGCGAAATCCTCTGGCCGGCCTTCTTTGATGAGGCGTTCCACCACATGTCGATCTCTCAGGCCTCGCATATACGAGCGCAGCAGAAGCCTGGTCTGGTCAACGTTGCGAGCATTTCCTGGGGCACTCAAGGAGGTCATCACGGCCTGGGGGGGGTAAGCAAGGTCAGCCATCTCCCTGTAGCGGCGGCCATAGGATGCTGACGTTTCGTAAGCCCCCTGCTTGACCTTCTCCAGCTCATGCCGCAGGCGGTCGTCCTCGTGGGGGGACAAAAATGCCAGCTGCAGGTGGGCACGCAGTGCTGTCCATTCTACTGTTCTGCGATCCGGCTGTAGGTTCAGGAAGTGCTCTAATTCCCTTCGGAGAGCGCCCTGCGCTGAGTGAGCCGCAATGTACGGGGTGAAGTGTGAATACGGGATTGTTAGGTCCACTTCTTGCAGCCACGCACGCACTGCTCCCGGGTTGGCGCCGTCACACGGAGGAACACGTTTCGCGAGATTATCAGCGGCCATTTGATCCGCGTGCAGCTGGTGACGTCGCTCTCTGTTCCTGTATTCATCCCTGGCGTCGTCTCTGCCTTGGAGTCCCTCCTGTCTAATCTGATGCATCATTTCAGCGAAATGCTGTACATACGCAGGAGCAGCGTCCTCCACGGCTGGCGCTTGAGACCGCGCAATTCCGTCAAAGCTGTGTTCGGACTCCAGGGTCTGGATTGGAGGAGTCATCTTTGCCGGACGTTCGTGGAGTGATAGTGGGATGCTGTGTCGGGCCGGTGGTGGGCGAGTTAGAGCACAATTTCCTTCCTAGTTCATCTGAGCCTCAAGCGCATGTCAATATGAGCTTGGCTGTTCTTGCAGTTGCAAGTGTTGACATCACTTAGCAGTGAAGGGCTTGTCTTTCTCTCCTTCCTGTGGCATAAGTGTGTTGTCTGTCCTGGTCCATATCACGTCGGGGTCACCAATGTAAAAGTCCATGTCATTGAAGACTCCAATATAATGACATTTCAGCCTAGACTTTCAACTGAGTCTCATCTCAGCTTTGAGGGAAGTCAAGCTCTCCCAGTTCCAAGGTGGGCAGAGTCCAAAGTGCAGTAAGCACAATATGTTCAGAGTCCAAAGTGTACAAGTAAATAACACAAGAGTGGATTTGCTTCCTCAGCTGGCAAAATGAAAACTGATCTTTTTAATGTGCACAGGGTATATGTATTAAAGTACAATTCATGAAGTTTTCCCCCCAGCAGGGCTGAGAGGGAATTATCAACCAATCACAACACAGTAAACTCTACATTCCATGGGGTGATACCTCCCCCAAACAGGGCTGCTACCAGCATCTTTCTGCCAATTCTGGCAGGGATTAGTGAGACCAAGACAATGGAGCAAAAGTGGACCCCCTGCAGTGCTCTGCATTGTGCTGAGGCTATTTATAGCTCAAGTCACAATGGGCTATTGTACTGAGTGTCAACTTTGGCTTGGTTAGCAGTTTTGGAGGGAAAGTTTTGGAGGGAAAATTAGTAAGCTCCTCCCACAATTCAGGACTTAACAGTGAGGCATCTTAACAGGGCAATGCACTCACATAGCACTGACAATAAATCAATATGTAGCAAAAGGAATGATACTTGTCATCAATTGACAATTGATTGATAATACAGTCAATCAATTAATAATATAATCAATGTTAACAACATAATAATAATAAAATCAATGTTAATAATATAATCAATGCTAACAATATAATCAATATTAATAATCAACATTCCTTGCAGCAGGCTAAGCTAGCTAAGACTAAGCATAATTAACAAGCAACTGGGCACATGTGAGTGGAGCAGTGACCAGCTAAAAATGTAGTGATGAGCACACACTACTACTGCATTTAGGTCACATGAGCAGAGGCCTGCATAGGGCAGGTGTAATGAAGAGCAAATGTCATATAACTCTAACTGACATATATCCTTTGCCTAGGGCAAGTGTAATGAGGAGCATACAATCAATGCACCTGTCATGTTACTCTAACTGACATATGACATATATCCTTTGCCTAGGGCAAGTGTAATGAGGAGCATACAATCAATGCACCTGTCATGTTACTCTAACTGACATATATCCTTTGCCCAGGGCAAGTGTAATGAGGAGCATACAATCAATGCACCTGTCATATAATAAGTGTTTGCCATGGGCTGCACTTTACATCCTGTCTCGAGTTACAAACAAATTTTTGTAATTTCAAACCACACTGAGACAGAAGTTTTATGCTTTCATGAATGAGTTGAATTATTTCTGTTGCCGACGACACTGAAGCTAGGCCGTCGTCTACATAGAAGTCGCGCTGTATAAATGTAATTGTGGAAGTGCTAAAATTGTTTTTGTTGTCTGCTGCAGCTTTTTTAAGAGCGAAATTTGCCACTGCTGGACTGCTTGCTGCCCCAAACAAGTGCACAGTGCTGCGATAGTCTGTGGGTTGGGTACTGTAATCATGATCAACAAACCAAAGAAAACGCAAATAATTTCTTTGCTCCAGTGGAACATTAAATTGTTGATACTTGGCTTCAATATCACAGGTCAGTGCAATGTTTTCCTTGCGAAAGCAGCATAGGACACCAAGTAATGTATTCATTAGATCAGGTCCTTTAAGTAGCTGATCATTTAATGACTGGCTTTGGTACTTTGCACTGCCATCCATAACTACTCTCACCTTCCCGGGCTTGGATGAGCTGTAGACCCCATGATGTGGCAAGTAGTAGGATTTTGTCTTGGACGTCATTTCGGACTTAGGTACTTCCTCAGCATAACCCTTTTCAAACAAAGATTCCATGAAGGTCTTGTAGTGTTCATAATGCTGTGGGTCTTTGCTGAATTTCTTAGTGAGGGCCTGTAGTCTGTGTAATGCCACTGTTCGATTGTATATTGGAGACTCCTCTGGATTACACAATGGCAAAGGTAACTCATAATGCTCATCATCAAGCTTTCTGACTCCATCCTGCATAATGGTCAGAAACTTCAGTTCATCTTGAGAGAAGTTTTTACCAGACTTATCAATCTCCTCTCTACTGAAGAATTGCAAAATATCATTTGGGCTAATAAGCTCCTTGGCAGCTGTACGCAACACAATATGAGAACCAGTCTCCACAGAACACACATGGTGAGAAACACCAACATTAGTAACAGAATCCGTGACATTACTAATCAGACCAACTATACCCCAACCTAAATCAGTTTTTTTACCAAAAGGACCATTACCAATTGGGGCTACTACTTCCCGAGGTACAAGTGCTTGGGGGGCAATTGTACCCAATGAGAAGACCAATGTTGCAATCAGATTTTGGCATCAAATGTTGTGCAACCGGTCTAAGATATGGCCATGAAGTAACTACATCAGGAGTTGGGATACTATCAGTGCACACAGGAATGTTGTTTGTTGTGTACAAAGGGGGCAAATAGACAGCCTTTTGACTGTCATGACCACGCACTGAAAGACCCGCAATACGGACAGTCTTAATAGGCACATTTTCAGCTGTCATTGTGGAGAGGATTAATGTAGTATCCATTCTTTCGACACCAAGATCAGCTGCTGTCTCTTCACTTAAAAATGACGTGTCCGACTGCGTATCCAGCAGAGCATAGGTAAGCACTTCTCTATGAGGATTGTTCACATGTGACAAGTACACAGGTAATATCATGGTGCTTTTACTTGTGCGAGGGTCATGGGTCAACATTGAAACATGCCTATTGGTTGCATCTCTTTGACTCTCAGTTTTGTGACCAGGTTTGCTATCACCAGCTGTGGAGTCTTTGATTTCATCATTATGTAACACGGTGGGATGTCTTTTCCCACAAACATCACATTTTAACCTGCTTTTACAACCTTTAGACATGTGACCTCCTTTCAAGCATCCGAAACAAAGCCCTTTTTGTTTAATAAAGGCAGTTTTCTCATCTGAGGTCTTTGACTTAAGCTTTCTGCAATGTTCCAAATTATGATTTGTTTTATCACAGAAAAGACATTTCTCTGTATTTTCCCCCACAGTAGATTGGGCCAAAGTATTGAGAGATTTACCAACCATTTTGACAGATTTACTTGACCAATTGGCCAACTTTGACCGGGACATCATGATTAGCTCACAGGCAATGTCAGCTTCATTTCTAATGAAGTTGACAAACTCTACAAATTTGGGAAAACTGTTGAAGCGTTCACGAGCCTTGTGGACCTCTCTGGCCCATTTAGCCGACAACCAATCAGGGAGCTTCAGCACCAATTCATTATTGTACAAGTCATCATCAAGCACTCGCAAGCTTTCGTTGGACCTGGCAGCGACCTCGCATTGACACAAGAAGTCGCTAAATTCTTGTAAACCAACATTATCATGAGCTGCTATTTTAGGCCACTCTTGCAGCCTAGATTTAAAAGCTTGAGCTATTACAAAGGGATTGCCAAATCTCCTATCAATTAAATTCATTGCCTCATTAAAAGATTCCTCTGTAGGAATTTGAAGGAATCCTGCCACACACCGTTCTGCTGCGCCACCAATACACCCTTTTAAGTAATGAATATACTCTGAAGGAGGAATATTTTTACGTTCAATCAACAATCTCAGAGCACTCCTCCAACATGGGTATTCAATTGGGTTACCTTCAAAGGTGCCAGGTTCAGGAACAGGAACTCTGCTTAGGCTCACAAAATCATTCAATGCCCCAACAAGATTGTTCAAGCCAGAGGCAACATCTGAAACAAAAGAATTGGATGAATTTGGAGCAACATTTGAAGTTTGTTCCTTCACAATTTGGGGTACAGAACTAGGCTGTGAGTCTAGCATTTTAGAAGAATTTTGAGTAGCACTACGTTTTGGAATAAATTCAGGGGCATTTGAATTCAAAGTAGTTACTCTTGGTAAGCTAGCAGCTGATACAACATTGGTGTTACTTGCAATTTTAGCACTAGAAACAACTTGATTAGTGGACATAACAGTTACATCAATGGCAGAGAGACTACCACCTTCAACTTGGCTAATAGCTGCAAATTTTGCCTCTTCAACCTCCAAGTCTCTTAACAGCCGAGTTTTAGCCAATTGAGCTTGTTGTTCATTCTCTGCATCATGAAATTTCAACTTAGCCCGCAATGCAGCTGCCTTTGCAGCTGCCTCAGCCTTCATTGAGGCTGTTGACAACCCACTATGCCTACTAGATCTACTGGACCTAGTGGACCTACTATGTTTACTAGATTTGCTACTTCTACTTCTATGACTTGTAGCATCATGATTTGATTCACGAGGATGATACTGTTGAGAATCTTCAATAGCCCTAATGGCTTGTGTTAATCTAAACATAGTAGCAGCATTTCGTGAAGAACATTCATCAAATTGTGATTTAAAATCAGACAAAAGTGTTCTGTCCAAAGTTCCAAGGTTATGGTAACAGCCAGCAAGTTCATTTGCAACAGTCTCTAAATTGTCTCTGCTGTCATACAATTGTAAAATGTCAGTTTCAGCATTTGACATTAATGTCAATGCATGAGTGTTCTTACACTTCAATGACTTGACAGAGTTCTTAAAAGTATTGACAGCCTGATTTTGGGCATATTGTCTACCTTTGTCAGTCAAAGTCTTAGGCCTACAAGATCTGTCACTTATCTGTTTCACTGATTCTTCTTGAACTGATGCCCTCTGTGTGTTGTCCTGCTCGTCTTGGTTGTCTGTTGACTCCCTCTGATGGTCCATTTGTGAAGTACCCACTGCTCCATGTTCAACTGGACTGTTCTGAATATGACCTTCGTTGCTGTCAGGAACCTTGTCTCCAGCTGTAGCATCCATAGAAGTAGGAACGACCTCCCTATCACCAACAGTATGGGTCTCTTGGCTAACTTCAAGTACTTCTTGTGACCTCTCAGGTCCCTCATCATTGCTGTGTGGTTGCTGGACAACGGTGGAAACATCAGGGGTACTGGACGTGGTGGACATCTTTACAGCACAGTATCAGTGAAAATATTCAAATTGCATGGTGTACAGCAAGTTCATAAAATTGACTAGACATACAATGTAAGTTGCCATGTGTTCAGTCAAGCTGACTGATTGATACAAGGTGTCATAAACACAGGAAGTTGATTTGATTCCATAAAGTTGACTTGAAAATACAGACAGTTGACTTCATTTCATAGTTGATTTTCATGTTCAAAGATGTCACAACTTGTTGAACAAAGTGTCACTATGACAGCCATAGATCTGGTTGCTGTTAAGAATGATAACACCATCAAGTATTACTGGATGCATATTTATTTCCACTGATACATAGACATATTCATGAAGTCCACATTATCCATATATCCATATATCCATATATCCATATATCCATATATCCATATATCCATATATCCATATATCCATATATCCATGACACTTTTTGGTGTATTACAATCAAAGACAAGTGGATTGTGCAACTGCTATCTCTGGAATGACTTTCAAATGCCTAGATATTGTTGAATGCTTATAGCAGTTTTCACAGTTATATGAAACGTGTTGGTGAAAATTGGAGAGACACAAGAGACGAACAAAAAAGCTGTAAAAAGCTGTCTTAGAGCTCACAGCTCTAACAAAGATCATTGCAGCAGGGTGACCTCTTCTTTCCTCACTTTATCTTTTAATTAATGCAAATGCCACCTTTATTGGAACTTTTTTTTATTTTCATTTAGTTTGAGAAGTTCTTTTTTTATGCACACCTATCATTGATGCATTGTGTTCCAATCTTTCTTGATTACATGTTGAACAAACCTTTTTTTTTTTTAACTATCATCATAAGTCTGTTGTTACAGTCTTATTCTTCTATAAGTCATTTGGATAATGCCAGTCAGCCATACTTGATTGTTTATTACAGGATATGGTATACTTCATGTCAAAATCATTTGCATTTCTACCCCACTCACCTGTATACAGCAGTACATGTTATTGCACCTCTGTGAAGTACTTTTTTGAGTCAGGTCTTTTTGTACATATGACCTTCATAGAGATAAAACTAACTGTATTAATGACTTTTATTCAGCCTCAGAGTTGGTGAAGCATCAGGACCAGAGCCTCTCATAACAAGAATCGTATGGGACTTTCAAGTGAACTCTGGTCATGTGGCATCCCTGTCTTAGGTAATTTGATACGTCATATCTCAGGTAATCTGATCTTACAAAACACAAATACTTATCTAGACAAGAAAAGCATTTACGTATCATTTGGCAGCTGTTAATTGGTGAATTATTCAACATATGGGGCAACAAAGAATTTCAAAAACATATTGAAAGGTACAGTTATTTATTACATGTGAATGCATATAAGCTAGGTGGTAAAATTCTTAGTTTCATTTTCGTTTTTGAATTTCTTAAGGTAAACTTAGTTTATTTTACCATTTTTTGTTTCCCTTAGGTGTCGTGATTTTTACAAGTAAAAAAAGGGATTCAGTGATAAAGTGCGCAGATGTGCATCTGACGGGTAATTTTTAGGTCTTTAAAAAACATAATATGATCAATTAATACAATATCTAATACAATATTTTCTTGAGTACCATGATTCACAAGCAAACATACCACCGGGCTGTACTTTAATCACTAGCAGAGTGGGTGGTGCCATCTGCCGGAATGTTCCTGTGGATGAAAATTCATGGAATTGAGGACACAAAATCTTTCATAGAAGGTTCATTGGCAAAACAAAGGGTGAGGATAGTCAGAAACTGGACAGATTATGAATCTTTTGTAAATTAAATATAAAGATTTCCCTATATATATTTTTTTTCAGGTTTTATTTATGCCTGGGTATTCATTCATGGCTGATCCAGACAAGCCATATCCTTTTATGAGAGTTTCATTTTCTAATGTTTCTGAGGATGAAATGGACAAAGTAAGTAACTTTTGACATCCTAACACATAATAACTTTATATCCAATTCATGACACATTTCAGGAACTATACTCTGCTAAAATAACCAAGCAAATCCAAATTACAGCAAAAACAGTAAATGTTATTCAGATTTTCTTTTAGGCATTCCAGTGTCATTAAAGCCATTAAAGACAAGTTAGCCCAAGCGGAAATTGAACTTTGCAACCTATAAGATGGAAGTTTTTGCGCCTGATAACTTTTTTGCCCGTTAAAAATATGTATGAGTGCAAGTTAACGTAAAGGGATAAGATCAAACTATTTCCATGTTTTAAACAAACATTGAACATCACATGTGCTTTATTTTAAATGCATACTCGACCAAACATACACAACATTCCAAGCAGTTATTCAACTTAAAAAGTAATGATAATTTATAGTGATGACATGTGATAAAGATCAACGGAATATAATTTAAATACTTCATACCACTCTCCTGGAACCATTTCAAACAATGAGGGCTTCCTTAGAAAACATTCTACAGCAATTGTTTGGTCATCATCAACCATATTGTGGGCAAGAAAATCTTCTAAGACATAATGATGTAAATCGAAATAGTCCTTAACGGCTTTCGTACTTCCTCCAAAAAAACCTCCATTGACTCCGGGACCCACTCTTTGTTTGTAAAGCTGAAAAATTGACTGAACAGTAGATACGTTGTTAGCCGCTATGTAGTTTATGCGATCGAGGTCCTCCATGATGTTTTTCGGAGTCCAGTCGCAGGTTTTTTAGTGGAGCGGCATAGCAAACCAATTGTGCATTTTTGGAAGAAATCATAAAACTTGGCACAATGATTAACCTGAACGAAAGGAACATTTTGAGATATTGGGGCATTTGATATCTTTATCTGGTGCTAATTGGCAGCCTTTTAAAGTTTAGACACCTTTTAATGAGAAAAACACACCAGCAAAATCTCATATTGCTCATATTGATGTATACCATCTGTATTTCATGAAACAAAGGCATGAAACTAAGCACAATGATGTAGGGCAGCATTTGATGTCTTGTATTGGTGATGACTGGCATCCATTGGAAAATGAAAATCACTATTTGCGATATTGACACACATATATCGGATCGGTAGAACAATGCCCAGCTGCAGGTGAAAATTATATATGTTATAAAAGCATCGAAATTTGCACAAAGAAAGACCTGTAAAGGAGGAACATTTTGAGGTATTGGGGCATTGGATATCATTATCTGGTGGTGATTGACATCCATCTGAAGTTGAGCTTTAGGTCTGAAAATGGTTCGTCACCAGCAGTCAATTCAAAGTTTGAAAAAGTAGCAGCTGAGTCATACATCAGACTGCCTTTTCAGTGAAATTACCAGTAATGATACAGTAGAATCTTTATTATTATATGTTAATGATTTCAGAAAGTGAAAACGTTATGTGTATGACTTTGAGTATGACAATATATTGCTGAAATTGTATTTACATGATATAGGATTGGAATAGGTAGCATGTAGGTGAAGCATTAAAATCTTCAGACGAAATCAGTCATTTGCAGCAACCTAACAAATCAAAGCATATGGTTTTCTGATACATGCAAATTTGGAATATGTCACACACATAGCTTTTAACTTTTTTCTTATTGCACTCTAAATTTATTGATTACTGAGTAAATGCACAGTATTTCATTATGATGCATTGCACCTGCCAATATCATCAGTGTCTTAAAGGAAGGGGGCACTGTCGTTTAATACACAATTGCCTATGCCGTCCCTGGATCATTCATGGCGATTTATTCATACTCCGTATTTACTGGACACATCAAACTTTCTGCTTTTTGATAGGTGTGGTCAGGATTTGATGTACCATCTACATCCACATCTTCTCCAGAAACATTGGGAAATTTTGTCATGTGTCAAGAGTACACCCCCCCCCCCTCCCCCTGCAAACAATTTCATATCACTATGACCTTATATAAAGGTTAGCCATTTGTCAGTGCAACATTTTTCTTCAATATTATTATAAGGATAAAATGTAGACATTTTTTAGCTGATGTGGACATTTTGGTGTTTTAATATTTTCAGTCTTGTGTTCACATTATCCCCACAATGTTACTACAAATATTAATTTCTAAGGTTCTCCTGAGGTGTTCATAAGGTTCGAGAAAGAGTAGCAAAACATTATTTTCTAATATTTTTCATAAGGTTTCATTAAGGGCATACCAATGTTAGCCATCATGTTATCAACTGGCATGGTCATGATATGCTATGAAGCACATATAAACCTTAGTAACATGTTTTATAATGTTACCAGTAATATCAATTTAATGTTGTTGAATATACTTGACAAAATATCTTTTTAAATGTTCATAATTTGGAATTTTTAATATTATATCAATATTGCCAATCATATTTTCTCAAGATTATATATGTCAATATTGTAGTAATATTTTTTCGTAATCAGGCAAAAACACAAGCATTTCATGTAAACAATTTATTATATCCTATATTGACCCACAATGAAAACAGTGCAAATGAAGTAAGTACAATAAAAAAATAATGTCACAAATCAGAAATGATATGCTCAATGATACATTGCTAATAATCACATCAATAACACTTCATTAAAAGTGGCTATCATTAAATCAAATGTGCTGATTTACATTGAGTTAAAAAACATTTTATAACATAGGCCAACTTTATGCATTCCAAAATGAATGTAAAAATTTGCTCTCAATAGTAAAATGCCCCCCCCCCCCAAAAAAAAAAAGATATTAGTGTCGCATCATTATAAATTTCACTTAATCATTACCTAAATCCATTGTAGGACTGTTAAGCAAATTCGGACAGTACCTGACACAGATGTGTGCCTAGAAATTTAATTTTAAGTAAAATGTAACACATTCTTGAAAAAAAAGAAACTAATTAATCACACTTTATACCTATATATAAAAATCCACTGATATCCATTGACACGTGTAAAGTTCATGCAACCAGTACAGTGTCGGAATACTGCATGCTGATGTTATCCAAGGAAGAAAATGTATGTTGTACAGGTCTTATGATCCATGCGGTTCTTATTACAAGTGTTCTTATAAGTTTCAAATCTGTAATGTAGTGATCGGAGTACATGCTTTCTGGGGCCTGCAGATTTCTGAAGAAAAAAAGCAACAATTTGTTTTTTAAAACACATGTTCATAAAAGCAGTAGTAACCTAACTATTGAAGTAATTCCTTGCTTTTTATGTGTCACTATTGATTGCATACCCAAAATGAGAGGCCATTTATATGACATATAAAATAAAATCACCTTCAATATATACTTATTATACAATTATAGTGATGATACTTAGACAAAAACTGCCTGTAGCAATCCACTGCACATTTTCAAACAATTTTGTCATGGACATAACTGGTTACAATTTTCAATATGCTAGGGCTGAGTGCCCCGTTTTAATTTTTTTTGCCTCTCAAGTGTCCACAATGTCTTCTAAATTTTGCATAAATTTCACCACAGAGACTCTGTGGAGAGCATTATCTTACCCCACTATTTCAAACATATGGGCTTCTTCCTCATGCAGGGAGTTTGACTTGAATTTTCATAGCCTCCATAAATGAGAGTATGTTCTTTGAGAGATGTAAAAGATGTCCAAAATATCAAGAATAATACAATTAAAAACCAAGTATGTATATACAATATAATAATATAGGTGATGTAATAAGCATATATTTATCATATGTGTTACTACAGTAGCGTACAGCATTAACTCCAAGGTGCACACACTTTTTTCTAAATTTTCCTTTTTTTTTGCAAAATTCATTATCAAACAGTAATTTAATCACAAATACATTATGTAGACATTATTCTGGAAAATGGTACTCAGCTTATTTTTTGTGAAGGGAAACATTCATTTCAGTTCACCCTCCACAAATGTGAAATGGCCTCCACCATTAATATGTCGCGAAAACATGCAACATGCAAAATAAGCAGTACAAACCCAACCTGCATGCTTGTGAAATGTTAGTTGCAGGCTTTAATAACACTTGTTATACCTAAATATTAGGGTATGGAACAAATTCTTAATTTTGATTGTTCAATTATAATAATACTCAAAAGATCTATGAATTTTATACATTTAAAAGTAGTAAAACTCATTGGATGTCACGAGTACACACTGTTCTTTAAGTACCTAATGATGACTGACCTTTTCTGAATCAGATTAGTTCATAATTTGCTGAATTTTACGCCTAGAAATTTGGATAGAATCCTAAAATTATGGCGAAATATTTAGCAATGGCGTGAAAGTTCTTCCGAATGGAGTAAAGGTTTTTTTTTAGGCTCTCGACAAATTTGACTGTTCTTAATTCACTCTAGTACATTGCATTTTGTGCAACTGATAAGTTAGGTCAGTTGTAATTAAGACAAACTAAGCATTTTGTGCCCAACAATCACTAAAACAAAAGCATATGACACCTCTCAAAATTTACTCAAAACACTTCCATGAGTAGGCATCACAATCAGTTCAATGTGTAATTATAGTCAGTTAAGACTATGAATAGTGAAGTTTTCACTAGCTTGCAGAAGTTATTTGGATAGATATGAATTGTTTTTTAACATTAACATTTCCTGTTAGAAACTGCTTTACATACTGTACATTTAATGAGAAAATAATAAAGGCAGGCAATCGATTTGGTATAAATTAAATTCAGTTTTATGGTGAAATCAATTAGAACTTAGTCCAATTAAACACATTCACCCCCTTAATAATACTAAACTTATAACAGAGTGAGACCCAGCCTCTGCAGCAGTTCCCTATATATAATATTTGTTGCCAGGGTGTTGTTGTTGCCATTTTGACATTATTTTCTTTTCTTTTTTTGTATGTGTTATATATTTTTCCCTCAGAAATGACACGGGATATGCATGTTCTTTTAAATGTATCTCTATATCAGATTGACCAAAGTGATCTTAATGAGGGAAACAATAACATTTTAATATTACTTTTTAAACTGGAAAGTCATAGATAGATAGATAGAAAGATATATAGATATATAGATAGATATAGGTAGGTAGATAGACAGGTAGGTAGATAGATAGACAAGTAGGTAGATAGATAGATAGATACATAGGTAGAAGATAGCTAGATAGATAGATAGATATATAGATAGATAGATAGATGAGACAGGTAAGTAGATAGATTGACTGATGGATTTTCTCTAGTTGCTTCTGCCTATGTACACATGAGGTCTGATAGCTACTGATAGCTAAAGAGAACCCCTGGGGTGCAGTGGAGGGAACATTAAGGGAACACAAGCTACTCTTATCAGCCAGATAAGGTCAATCAGTGCAAGAGCTTGCTTTATAAGGTCCTTGTTTAGAGTATGGAGTACTTTTCACAGACTGTAATCATAGACTGTAATCCAGCTAAAGTAGGAGCCATAATTACCAAGTCGTCAGCATATAAAATCAAAGGATGTCACGAACATACTGTACCTAAATTATTGATATGATGAAAAACAGAATGTTTTACATATTTATTTAAAGTAATATTCAGGTAACACATGTTCATGACATTGAATTTGCAATGTGTCTCTAATATTGTTATTATGCTTTTGTGCCATACCAGAGTAATATTAAAACAATATTATTATAAAAATATGTTTAAATTATCACAAGAATGTTTTTCGATCACATGACTTCGAAGGTAAATCAAAATAAGCTCTAAATATTTTGATTAATAATTTTTTATTTTACTACCATCAGTTTAAATTAACATGATATCTTATATCTTTTGGAAGCATTGTCATAATGTTTTAAAATTACATTTCCCAGATAATAATTTCTGATATGCTATAAAACATTAATTTTAATATCTTATTCAATGTTGTTGTTATGTTGAAATAACATGAACGCTAATGTTTTTCATAAATATCTTTGCAATGTTTAAAAATAAAGTTTCTTTAATAATAATTCCAATATGCTGTAAACACTAAGTTTATTATTTTTATTTGATGTTGTTTCTATGTTGATACAATATGAATTTTAATGTTTACGAAACGCATTAGCATAATGTTTCCAATTTACATGTCTTTAGTAATATATCATATTATGCCATAAACATTAAGTCTATTATTTGTTGTGATGTTGTTGTTGATATGACATTAACTGTAATGTAATTTATAAAACATTCTCATCAGGTTTTAAAATCAGATGTACTTGAAGTTAACTGTAAATGTTGAGTAAATGTGTAGTATAACCTTTTCTGAGATATTACAATAACTGTCACTTCATATGATATACCAATATTTGAGTATGATCTTAAAATGACCTTGAGGATTTACCTCAATATGAGGGGAATGGTAAATATTAAGTAGATGTTCGATATTATTAATATTTTTTCACCTTAGAGAAACATTAGCAGCACCTTAAAAATATTTTTATAATAATGTCAACTTGACCTTGTGCAGACGTTATGTCCACCTCAGTAGCACCTTATAAAATATTATTTCAATGAATTGTTGAACTAAGGTCTTCTAAATATAACAGGAAATATTTGTAAAATATTATGTGTTTGCAGGGCCTTAGATTCTTTTACATGTCTATCAGTTACAGATCACTAGTATGAGCTTAAATAAGACAGGCGCATGCCTGAATTTGTAGCACTCACAAGACTTGCTGATATGAAATGGCATGAAAGTTCATATAATATTGAGCAATGACTTCCCACAGGAAGGGTGTGTACAAGGACAATTTCTCATGCAGAAGAGGCTCTACGTTTAGCAGCCACATTTGTTTTGGACAACAATGAGAGAAAGAGTGCTCAAATAGCCTTAAATACTGATCTCCTTGCTGTTATAAAGGATGCACAACAAACAGGATGATTCCCTTTTTCTTTCTTCTTTAAATTCCCATGTTTTTTATGGTACATCATGTGTCCACTAAGTTATATACTAGCTGCATTTCTGAGTTATTATTTATTAACAGCATCAAACACGCTTGCAAGAACATGCAGAGGTCTCTGCATCACAGTGAAATGCAACCCCTATTCTACTGTATGTAGGACTGCTCGTTCATTGCACAAACTAGAAAGAGAGAAATGGTTGTAACTGAAAACTAAGAAATGGTTGAAAACTGAACCACCTTGGCCTCAGATGTAATCACTAAAAGAACACTGATGTAAATACTAAAAGTAAACTGAGGTCTCTCCAGCTGATGCTGATATTCATACAAAGTGTGCTCCATCTTTCTTCTAAACGTAAGTTGTGCTTGCAAAGTGTACCAAAAATCTAGAGTAGTAGATCACTTGTTATTTCCTACTGGTCTTCACAACATGTAGTACTAATCTTAATCATAATTCCAGCTCTAGTATATTTCGAAAGATTCATTCCTAGTGTCACAGGGAAGGGGAAATGATTCTTGAGGGCAAAGCTGTAAATAAGGTCTTCAGATGTAATCCCTAAAAGTACACTGAAGTCTCGAGCTCCAGTTGATGCCAATATTCAAAATAATATCTAAATTCTAGCAGCAGGTATCTCATCCTTACATATTTGATGGCTAAATAATTTGCAACTTCCTTGTTGCTATGTGTGTTCATAATTCCACTTTCATTAATAAGTGCTGGTACAGTGCTGTTTGCATATTGTTATTTATATTATTTAAAAATCTGTTTCTGTTTAGATTAAATTGAATAAATATATTTTGCAGATGGGATATACAACTAGATGGTATATACATGATAAAAATATTTTCTAAAACCCATCACTTAGCAGAATGTTCTGTCATTATATAAGACTGTGACCTCGGCCAGAATTAACAAAGGAAAAATATGTAGGACTTGTACAACCAGGCATGAAACATATCAAGCTGCCTGCAGCGCCTCCACTCCTCCGTTATTCCATCGCTGCCACCAAACCGAAATATTTTCAGCTAATTTGCATGAGACCCACGTGGTCAGAGCTGTCAAACTGTCAGCAGCAATTAAATGGGCTTTTCCTGCATGCACAGTGTATGACATTCACTCATATGGAGTGTGAAAACAGTGTATAATGTGTAGATTCACTTTTAAAACCTCCAGTTAATCCCTGTGTGCCATTTATTTTATAAACAAAACCAGTGTGGTTGTGACCGTTGCAACGACATTTTTTGCTATGAGCTGAAGGCCTGACCTCTGATTGGCCAAGCGCAGTGATTTGAAAAGGGATTCCACTATGTAGATTAACCCATTTACTCATGTATCAATGCTTACAACAGTATCACGCAGTAACTCTCTCCATATTATTGTAATGTGTCTGTTTTCATGCTATTATATAGGATGTAGTTTGAAAACACTACAGCTGTTTGCTATGAGAATGACCCAGGAACTATATGTGCAAAATTTGCTCATGGCTGATCAAGTGGTGGCAAGGGTGGTGTCCGACTTCCACCCCCCCCCCCCTTGTGAGCAAGTTGGAAACATATAGCCTTGTCCTACATTTAAAAAATATTGAGTTCAGCTTCAACTGTGTCATCAGAGAAAAGAAGAACATCAAGTGAAATAGTTCTGTTCACCTTTGCCTTGCAAGGAAAACAGGTTTGTGATTATTTGTTGCTCATTATTATGTCCATTAAAACTGACAAGGTTTCATTGTCACAATATATGTATATCTTTGCTCTGTTCTGAACATCATGCAATTACCAAGATTAACAATCACAACCAGACTATGTCCACATAAAATTCAATTGATTCTAAAAATGTGTTTATGCTTCCGAATGTCCAGGGGGAAATGTTGGTCATGTCATATGTGATTGCCAAATATTTTTTTTCTATCTGTGATGCATAGCATTATCAAATATGAAATTTATAATACTTGTGCTCCTTACTTTGTTCATCATACCTGTCAAAGGCTGGTGCCAAATATGAACTTGGCATTATTTTTGTTTAAGAATGCCGGAAATGAACTATTTAAGGTTTTTGTCAAAATCAGCTCGTGCAAGATATCCCCAGCCAATAAGAGAAACATGTAAGTATCTTATAAGAATTATATCCAGTTGTTATACCACACATTTATTAATTATAGAAACAATATATCCTAGTGAATCTCTATTTCAGATGAACATATGGTGAGATCTGGTGTAGACTTTTCAGAGTTCATCAATATGGCGGCAGGACTACCCAACTCAGAACTGTTCCCAATTGCCTCCGCAGAATTTCACCTCAAGTAATGTATTCAGATTGCTATATATCTATCTATCTATCTATCTATCTATCTATCTATCTATCTATCTATCAGGAAGCATGTCAGGTGCTTTTGTGTTGTCTTTCCAAAACTTTGTCAGGTGATATAGTATTAACATATATTTGTGTGTATAAGTTAACTTTATGTCTTTATGCATAATTTAAATTTAAATGTCAATGTTCTTATATTATCCATCCATTTTAATGCTAACAGGGATGGATCCACTATAACTATTGGTGAAGATAAAATGGCGGCAGCCCAGCAGTATGGGCCAACAACGGGGTATGTTAAACATATTGTTTTTACTACTTTGATATATTCAAGTAGAACTGGACCAAAAAATTCTATAGTGAAAGTTGAGGTGAGGAGACAAAGGATAGTCGTATTGTAATTACATTGTCATAAAAATCAGAAGACATCCAAAAAAAAAAAATTAATGATTACATTTCCATTTGAAATGTGATACTTTGAACCAGAATTCCATTCATAATGTGATGCTGAAGTTCACACATATACTGTTACAATAACAATGATAAGAGAGCAGTCTGACAATCCCGTGTCAATTGTATTCACTGGAAGCACACCTCTGCAGTATACATTCTAATGTATTCCAATGTAGAAGGTTTGCAATCACACAAACCTACTCTAAAAAGTTGCATTGTCTTGAGCAATACATAGAGTACGTCAGCTCACTCGGGTTAGATTTGGTGCATGAAGTGAAACCAGAGTGCTATTAAACCAGACATCAACTCTCAAGAATCCATCAATTGGAGCAAGAGTATCATGTCTAAATTGTTGTTACCCAAAAAAATTGAGTTAAAATGTTATGTAACATACCAATTCAACTGAACCTGTGTTTGCGTTAATTGTTAATTAGCGACACGACAGTGAGTCACTGTTTTTATATTATTTCGACAAGAATTTGATCAATTATTTTGACAAGAATTAGATTTTAAAAGACACCCCAATTGATGGACTGAACAGGTCTGACTCCACCATTGCAGGCATCCGCCTTTCACAAGCCAAGTGAAAGATTTCATAAGGAAATTTCATGACCCTCCTACCATGAAAATACACCATGATGAGGGAGGTCTGGACTTCTGTGTCATTCCAGGAGCCCAGGCTGGTGTCCAAATGGTAATTCATTCATTCATTCATTCATTCAACACTGTAGTTAAGCTGTATTACCGTATAATTTGAATAAACTATATCCCATAGAGTATGTAACCTTAGAGCATCCACTCAAAATAAGATTATCATACAATGTACCTTGTGGAAATGTACGTTCAATATCTTGTCATATGTTCCAAATTTCAGTGTTTAGATCTTTTACTGAATCCTGGAGATTCTTACATTGTTGAGGAGCCAAGTTATGTAGGAGTTCTTGGCACTGTGAGTATCTGTAAAATAGCATAAGTCAAGATGTGACCATGTTATTTAGACCCGAGTGGCTGTATCTGCTGTAATGGTACACTGGAAAATAATTTAGATATCATATATTTACAAAATAGGATTTTCAACATAGTCATTGTTGAAATCGTATTACGCTTACACTAAACCATGGAGACACATATATTATAAATGGTGTTTTTATTAATATGCCTGAAAACTAAACTTAAGTCAATCCAATTCAATGTGATATACTACTTAGCAACAATATTGCTTGATTATGTAGCATTTTTAAACACTTTTATACATTTTCACAATCTTTCAGACTTATGCAAAGGAATTAAATCTTTTACCAGTCGCAACTGATGACCAAGGTATGATTCCATCTAAACTCCGTAAATTGCTTGAAAAGTGGGGTCCAGGTGCAGCAAAAGACCCAAGTTCTGACATCCCCAAAGTTATCTATGTTGTCCCTGTGGGTACTAACCCAAGTGGAGTGACTATTACGGAAGACAGGAGACGAGAAATATACAAGGTTGGTGGATAATATCCAAACCTAAAGACAGGGTGTAAATAAGTGGCTGGGTGACCTGGGGCTGGAATCCCGCTGAGGCACCCATCTCAGCTAGATGTCAGTATCAAAATTATGAGACATTAAATTGGTGGCGTCTTGCACTCGATGCCTGTGCATGGAGACAAATATGTACACAGTTTGGGCTCCAGTTCTAATCATCTCATCATTACGTTTACCTCTGGCAACTTGTCATAAAAGCTGACTAAGCTTGAGATCATTAAAGTTGAAAAGAGGATATACCAAGACCTCAGCTTGCAGTCTAGCAACACAAAAGATATCTGCCATAAAAATTGTATCTAAAATGCCAATGTTCACCTGTTTGGTGTACGAGTTTACTTATTTCCATTGTCAGATAGCCCAGGAGTACGACCTTGTCATAATAGAAGATGATCCTTACTACTTTCTGGATTTCTCCCAAGAAAGAGCTCCGAGTTTTCTGTCTTTGGATACAGATGGGAGGGTCATTCGATTGGATTCTTTTTCAAAGATCATTGCACCAGGGTGACCTCTTTTCTCTTCTCTTATCTTACTTAATGTCAAGAAAGAACCGAGTCATGGTTTTAATTAATGTGAATGCCATCTTTATTGTTTTTTTTTATTTTATTCAGACCTATCAGGTGGTGATGCATTTTTTTCCAATCTTTCTTTATCAAACCAAAATGTTGGTTTACATGTAAACAAAACAAAATTGTTTAAAACAATCATCTTAAATCTATTTAAGGCATTTGGCTAATGCCAGCCAGCCATACTTGATGTCACAATCTTTGCATTTCTACCCCACTCACCTGTATACAGTAGCATATATGATTGCACCTCTGTGAAGTTCATTTTTGAGTTGGGTCTTTTAGTACATATCACCTTCATAGAGATAAAACTCACTGTATTCATGACTTTTATTCAGCCTCAGAGTTGGTGTAGCATCAGGACCAGAGCCTTTCATAAGAAGAATCGTATGGGACTTTCAAGTGAACTCTGGTCATGCAGCATCCTTGTCTCAGGTAATTTGATACGTCATATCTCAGGTAATCTGATCACACAAGACACAAATATTTATCATGACATGATAAGATAAGATAAGATATAATAAGATAAGATACGATAAGGCTAACTCTACTGTAAGACCAACCATATAAGCATTTACATATCATTTGGTAGGTGTTAATTGGTGAATTATTCAACAAATGGGGCAATGAAGGACTTCAAAAACATATTGAAAGGTAAGTTATTTATTACATGTGAATGCAAATAAGCTAGGTGGTAAAATTCTTAGTTTCATTTTTGTGTAAACTTAGTTTATTTTACCATTTTTTGTTTCCCTTAGGTGTCGTAATTTTTACAAGCGAAAAAGAGATTCAGTGATAAAGTGCGCGGATTTGCATCTGACGGGTAATTTATAGGCCTATATTAACATAATTTGATCAAGTAATACATCTGATATAATATTTTCTTGAGTACCATGATTCACAAGCAAACACACCACCAGGTTGTACTTTAATCACTGCAGGGCTAGCAGAGTGGGTGGTGCCATCTGCCGGAATGTTCCTGTGGATGAAAATTCATGGAATTGAGGATACAAAATCATTCATAGAAGGTTCATTGGCAAAACAAAGGGTGAGGATAGTCAGAAACTGGACAGATTATGAATCTTTTGTAGATTAAATATAAAGATTTCCCTATATATATTTTTTTTCAGGTTTTATTTATGCCTGGGTATCCATTCATGGCTGATCCAGACAAGCCGTATCCTTTTATGAGAGTTTCATTTTCTAATGTTTCTGAGGACGAAATGGACAAAGTAAGTAATTTTTGACATCCTAACACAGAAATACTGTATCCAATTCATGACACATTTCAGGAACTAGACTTTGTCAAAATGATAAATGCAATCCAAATTTCAGCAAAACAGGTAAATTTTTATTCCGATTTTTTTCAGGCATTCCAGTGTCTTGCTGTAGCCATTAAAGACGAGCTAGCCAAAGTGAAAACTGAAACTTGTAACCTATAAGATGGAAGTTTTTGCCTCTGAAAATGTTCTACATTAAGATATTAAATATGTAAGAGTGCAAGTTATTGTAAAGGAATAAAACTAAACTATTTTTATGCTTTAAACAAACATGGAACAAAGAGAAAAACGTTCTGAAGTTTTATATCACATGTGCTTTATTTTAAATGCATACTTGACCAAACATACACAACATTTAAAGCAGTTATTCAACTTATTCAACTTATGAAGTAATGATAATTTATAGTGACTTGATAAGTGATAAAGATGATATATATTCAATGGAATAATTTAAATACATCATACCACTGTCCTGGAACCATATTAAACAATGAGGGCTTCCTTAGAAAACATTCTACAGCAATTGTTTGGTCATCATCAACCATATTGTGGGCAAGAAAATCTTCTAAGACATAATGATGTAAATCGAAATAGTCCTCAACGGCTTTCGCACTTCCTCCAAAAAAACCTCCATTGACTCCGGGACCCACTCTTTGTTTGTAAAGCTGAAAAATTGACTGAACAGTAGATACGTTGTTTACCGCTACGTAAGTTATGCGATCGAGGTCATCCATGATGTTTCTCGGAGTCCAGTCACAGGTTTTTGGGTAGACATCTTGACCGTGACCATAACCCATATCCAGCCAAAAGAAGTAAGAGGAGTTGAAGGGATTTTCATTAACGGTGTCACGTAACATGGTGAACTTTGCATTCATTAGGACATTGTATTCTGGTGAAAATCCTTCGGGGTGGGTCAAGAGTCCATTGTTGCGATGGAAGTCATCCGTACGCATCACCGATGCCATGCGGTTCCTGTATTTCTTGTAGTAAGGCAGTTCGCTGAGGTCACTTATCTTGTAGAATGTCACATGATCAAGGTGATGCCGGAAGTGACGAATGAAGGGCTCCACACTTTCATCAATGTAAGCGACTAAAGGCACATCAAGGGCCAAAAGGCGAATGGCATATTTCAAGTAGGTGGAGAGTCTCCTCTGAAAGTGTGGCCATGTCTCCCTTCCGAGATCATACAGGGCAGTGACAATAGTGAAATTGTGACTGGCAGCTTCTTTACCTGCAAAATTACAAATGAAGTATTACTTAAAAAAATAGACATGAACTAATGTTAATCATCTCACTAATAACGCCACCTCTTGATAAGGATCAGTTATTGTGAATCAATTCATACAGTTGCCATAATCAATAACCTATTGAATATAAGGCCTATTATTAGCTATTACAGCAGAATGGAAACTAAACCGACAATAGTACAAAGTAATCTTGACCACAGATAACATATGTTTTCTTAGTCTTGACTAAACTACCGAAGATGTCATGTGAATCCAGTACTCCCTTTGGATAAGGTAGTCTCTCAGCTAATGGAAGTTTTTGAAACCTACTGTAATACGGTTGGGGCCAGGGTTGTTCAAAGAGCAGTTTAATTTGCATATTATACAATGCAGCAATAATTATCTGCAATTGGCGTGATTTGTCACACAACTAGGTCAGACATACTAATAGTGTTTCAGATTGTCAAGTACAAATAAAGTGTGATGACAAATGCAGATAATCTGCATTTGGGAATAACTGTAGTCAGATAGAAGAAAGTGAAGAAACTAATACACATAGTGTCACGTTATCAAAAGTGTAAAGCACCACCAGCTGCTTTGCAATTTTTCCATACAAAACATCATGAAAAGATAGACATGAACAATGCATCTGAAAGCGTATTTTGTTTCATTCATTCTTTCACATTTCTATATTCCGTGCCCAGTCTTTCCCTGCAGGAGCTAATCATGTTTACTTTAGCACAAGCGGCTCTCAACGCTTGTCTCTTTGTGGTTTGAGAGGCAGCAATCTTTTTACGGAGAGACGTTTTATCACTTGGTATAAAAACGTGGAAAGAACAGCTCTTCAGTGGTGTGAGTTGTGGGCTTGTAAGAGCTGTACAGCTGCAGTGAACTGGTGAAGGAAGCAGTAAAAAAGATTGAGTTCTGAACTTCTGATTCAATTTCATTATGGCCTCAGAACTGATCCTTAGCTTGATCCTGATGGGGCTTTCTTGAACCGGGGAAAGGCATGCATACACTGAATCTTCCCTCACAATGGAAAAGTTTCATATATAATTTACGAAAGGTGGGCTGATATGATGCTATGATTAAATTTTGTACTAGCTGACAAGTAAATATCATGTCACCAACATCCCTAACAAAATAAAACTGTTAAGACTACTTAATTGAGAAAAATCTTGGTAAAAGGTGCAATAGACATTGTTTGGCTGTCCCTTGACTCCAATCTACAGTTTGTATACAATGTGAAGGTTGTCCAAGCTGTTGAAGAACCCTTATCATCAAGTTTGCAACTTGGAATCCACAACAGCAAAAAGGGCTTGTAGCAGTTTAGGAAAAACAGTAACATACCACACCCAGATAAGCGTCTGACAGACCCTCATCAGATCCTTTTTTTTTTAGCAAAGATGGGTGGATCCGAAATAAATAAATAAACAACTTCTTTCTTTTTTATATGCCAAGCGGCCTTATCCTCTGATGTGGAGGTGGTGTCTGGCAATTCGGAAGTAATTGGTGTCAGGGATGTCACGTTCATGTCATTATTTATATAGAATCACTACGACATACTAAAATTTCCTAGCATTGATTGTAAGAAGGATTCCCATAAACTTTGGTGTGAAACAATTAGATGTAGATTTTCTATTCGTTCGAATCCTGAATCCTAGTACACTGGTACACTAGATGTTGGTCGATCGCACGAGATATTAAACCATGGAAGAATTAGACTAATAAGTCAAGTAAAAGACTCCACCCCATAGTGTACAAGTATACCAAAGAGTGGACTCCAAGCCTTTTCAGCTCATCATCACGTCTGTCACTGGTGTCTACATGGATAAATGCATGGAAAACGCATGTGGCACATTTGGCCATGTAGTCATATTAGGTGATCAGTTTAAACTTCAGACCAGCACCATTCAGATAATTAAATACAATTTATTCTATGTATCTTTCAATCTTTTTAAGATCATTGAAAATGCGTGGACATCTGTGTATAATACATGGGTCGTTGCAGCATGCGTTTGAAATTAAGGAAACAATGCTAAAACAACTTGTTTTAACAACAGATGTCTAAGTGACCAAAAAGCTCAGGGTTTTATTGTATTTTTATTGCGTTTTCAAGCATTTCATTCCAGTTGTTTTTTTTCAGTCAAAGATAATACATTGGAAGCACCCTCTTGGAATGACGAGGCAAAGTGCTTTGCACTGTCAGTTTTCAGGTCGAAGGGTGTAACACTGGAGTGGTTACATAACAGACAAGCACACTTGGTGTCCTATTGAAAAGAAACGTTTTTATCCTTTTGGGATTTCCTGGAACTCTAGTTTATGAAGATGAGAATGGAGAGGATGGTGAGAGAAGAAAAAAACTGGCCAAAACACTGCGGTTGTTCTGAAGTTAATAGGCTCTTCCACGTTTTTCTCAAGGATAAACACAAACACTATCTGCTTTAAATCTGATCTGGGATTTCCTTCAACACAATGCAAAGAAACACAGCTTCAAATTTACTTTGGCAATACACATCAGGGTAGATTTAGCTCATCTCAAGGGGAATGTAAAACAGCTCTATGGTGTGCCCTGTCCAGCATACCTTGTGATATGGACCTTGACTCGAAAGGAAGTTTAAATGACCAATTATAACATATGTCCTCGAAAAATGTCCAATAAATAAGTAGTGGTTAGTGATCTATAAAAAATTTGGTATGTATAATATGGCGTTTTGTATAATAAAAGTATAAATAATATCCCAGTGTTCCTTTGTGTAATATCTGATATTAATAATGCTCAAGTTTAAAACTCTCTGCTCGTTTCAGTCATCCAGTTACAAGTTGCTGGTCGATGTGCATATCTTTGTTTCGCAATGTCGAGAGGGTATCTGTTATCATGAAATGTTTATTTTTTATTCGTCAAGAACGTGAAGTTGTGTAAAGGATTCTGGGAGAGGTCACATCTTCAGCCTTAACATCCCATCCCCTTCAGCAACATATCCAGGCCAATTCTTTGAGGTGTCATGACTTACATCAACATAAAAATAAACAACTCTTCCAAAGGCTCGCTCTTCACATTTCACATCTGAGTCAAGGGATGTGCAGTTCAGGTGGCCAAGTGGTTAACATGGACAACTGCTATAGCTGTGATTCAGGGTGAGTGAGTCCAATCCGTACACGCCGTATAGATATTTTCGTGTATGAAACTGGCTGTACTACTGTTTTATGATCACTTCTTAAATCTATAATACCTCCATGTTTAAAGTGGAGTTTCAGGGAGGGTCGGAGACTCCAAATCCTGTTATGAACTACCTTCCTGAAGCATTGCCTTGGGATGTAGGAGAATTGATTTCTATTATACGGTAGGCCTATCTCTATTGAAGCATGAAAAGGCCTCACTCTTGGCCTTACAGTAACTTCAACTATTTGTGTGTGGATTCCTAGCCTTACGTAAAATTCTTAATTCCCTGCATGTAAATTTTAACTCCTAGAAATTGTCTTCGTGCAAATAAAAATAGGGCGATATATATAGTGGCTTTTCGTTGAATAGGCAGGGACGACGCCCTGATCAAGGCTTCAGAGACTTCATGGTATAATCATGGCGACATTATTATTCAGACAATGTCTCCCTGGTATAATCTTGGATTATCCAAGTTTGAATAAACTAATACAAGTCTCGAGGTAATAAAACAGCCAAGTGCCTGCAGCTTTCCTTGTTCACAAACCTTTGTTGTGAGCTTGTTCTTGTTGAGGGTTGTTATAAACAATGGCCAAGCAAACTATATTGTTTATAACACTACCTTGCTCACATTGCTTGTGGTGGCCTGGTTCAGATAAAGTTGGGTCAAGGTGGAATTCAATTACCCAGGGATCACTGTCATGGATGTATATGTCAGCATATGCCAGCCTTCTCAGCTGTCAGCTTGGTGTTTTGGGGTTTGCCAGTTACCCCAAAGTGTTATGTAACAGAATACAGGCCACCAGGGCCAGGGTAACTGACCGCCCTTTTCATTTAGGTGGGAAAAGTAGAACCTGCAAGCAGTTGGCCAGAGTCTTTCACTGAGCAGCCCTGAATTCAGCAAGGCACAAGTCATTCTTCTCTTATAATAACTTTCCCAGGAAAATAGAAAAAATCAACTGAATTATAAGATGTCAAATATACATTAAAATGCACTAAAAAATACTGCTCATAGGATGCACTTAGCTTCAGCCGATCACAGTCAAGAACCTTCAGTGAAAATCCACTATTCATCCATCACGGATTTGTTACATTTTCTTGATTATCAACGCCAAGAATGCCTTAGTTTGCCTTTTGTTGGCTTCATTTCCTAATTTTTTTAAATAGTATTGGTGGTCATTATTGCACCAGAACTATTTAGTATTTTACTTCAAGGTGTTTGCTTTATAAAGGTTTCCGCTTATTGCTACAGTGGAGCCCTTCTATAACATCACCTCGCCATTGAGACAATTTGTAATTGAGCCGACAACTTTTGAATTACTTTCTTAATAACGATGCAGTTCTATAGCACATATAAAGATCAAATCACCTTTAGAACCACATCTTAATATTGAGGTTCGCTGCGCTTAACCTCATTCACCTTGAAGCCATTGCAACAACCACAGTATAACTGAGCAGTATATTTAATATCTTCATGCAAAAATGATAGCATGGCTGAACCTGTACCATGCTCTTTCTGCGTGGTTGTGCAAGCTAATCTGTTGAGTCTGAGGTGCCGCCAGAAACCTGTGCTTCTGTAGAAATGCATCCTGAGACCCGAGCATGAAAAGGTGTGTCTGCTACCCTCTTACATCACTAAAGCAGTAAACCTGCTCACCAAGGAAGCTCTGTACGCTAATCTGAAACAGATCAGTCTGAGGTGTTTTTGCAATATGACGAAGTAATATGCAATATGCTGACACATTGCTTGAGTAATATGCCATGTATGATGGGAATTCGTTCAAAGATATATGATTGAAGGGTTGGCCCAGCAATGATGGCAGTCATTTTATGACCTTGAGCCTTAAGGACCCATTCCAAACTTACTTACCTAATCACTATCATTGTTGTTCCCTTTCTTTGTGGTTTGCTATTTAATTGCAATGATTTTTGTTCACCCACCCAAATAAACTCAATATTAGTGCCCCCTCATGGTACAAAATGATAACTCCCTCCTCAAAAGTCGGAAGTATCTGAATCCTTAACAATGCTTAACAGATATAATACACAACAGACACACAATGACATTCAATAGACCTTGAGAAAGTTCAGCAAAACATGAATTGTTATGTATAGTCTGACCATATCAGAATTCTCTATTAATTCCACTAACCACTGGAAAATAATTTGATATGCATTTATTCATTTTGAGTGCAGAAAACAGAGAATACCATGCAGTGTTTGAGTATTTTTCAAATGTGGACATCTGCATTTAGTTTTCTGGGCACATATAATATGCTAGCTGGTGTCATCCAGTACCAAGCCACTCTTGGACTTTTGTTTGGTGGTGAAGAATACTTAAAATACTCTTCACAAAGGACAGCTTAAATTATAGGCCATATTTTTCATGCTAATATAGAGTTATGATTAACAATTTTCTTCATCAAAATGGAACGATGAAGGGTCAGCACACCCTCGATCCTTTATTCCTGATTGCAGCATCCATTTTTCTGAACTTCAGGGTTATTTTATCTCGAAAAAGGTTAATGGATAAATGGATGCTGCGGTGAAGTTCTAAGATACCCAAACATAATTGTTTGGTCAATATGTGCTAACATGTGAAGATGACTGCTCACAAGGAAGTTTCAATAAGACGAAATTCTCCTGACCATTAGTAATTTAGGTAATGTGTTGTTTTTGTGTGATCATTACACCTTTTGCCATTGACATCATTACCGTCATTTTCATTTACAATAACCAGCCAAATATGTAGATGGAGCCAACATCTGTGGCCACAATCGAGAAGTAATAGATAATGACATGGGAGTTATTGCGATCAAGGCTTCTGATTGGCTGTGGAAGGCAAACAGTTGCATTAAGGACTAGAGGTACAGGTAGGAGTTGCTCAAAAGCAATTCACTAATCAGACCAGGGACGGCCATGGTCAGAACAATAAAACTGGTTCCATAAAAAGCCTCTTGAGATCGGTATACATTACAGGAAGTGCCACTGGAATTCAAGGGTTTTGGGGCGAGTGTGAAACTGTTTCTGATACCCAAACATTTCTGGCACTTGAAGCTAAACTATCTGGCAAAAAGTCTTGACAGCCTTGGGTTTGTATGTAAAATTGTTTATCACCCAAATGACTTTGTTTATCACACTGTAGCTTTTGGTGGTGATAAGACCTTTTTCTAGCACTGGAGCCTTAAAGCTCAGGAGCAACTGTTCCTTCTATTTTTTTTATTCACCTACTTTTCCAGCACCCTGTTTTTGATAAGAGAAGGGTTACCCACTTGATCATGGCCAACCCCATATGCCCATGACATGTACAGTCTGTGCTTGGATCAAAGCCAGACATTTAGGTCATGACCTTTGACCTCTACCCTTATTACATCACGCAGGTGTCTGATTGATGGCCCTGCAGACTTCCCAACCCATTGTGTTGTAATAAGCAGCTGTCAGCCCAGTCAGAACCACTAACTTGCAGTTTGTCCTTGTCAAGGTCCTTGGTCCTATCATGGAGTATGATGGAGGTCCATGGTCCTATCATGGGCGTTTACGTCCATGGTCCTATCAAGGTCCTTGGTCCTGTCATGGAGGTCCATGGTCCTATGCTCTGCAGCAATTATTAAGGATGCTACTGCCTTCTGGATGTCGTGATTGTAAATGTTTTGCTTGCTGTAATGTTAAGTTTTAATATCTTAAATTGTTTGGAATTTCGAAGCAATTAGCAGAAAATTTGTCAATTAGTAATCTCGGGCCATCACTATTCTCTCGTTTATTATTCAAGGTCAAAGTGAAACAGCAAACAAGCAGCATGAGGTGTCATTTATGACTGGATCATGGAGGAGTATCTCCATGATTTGATTGCCTGTTTAGTCCAAGATTTATTTCTGTAACTGTCCGCATGAAAGCCTGGGCAGAGATTGTTTACCTGCATGGGAGGGTTCTGGGTTCAATATTTTCATGAGTCGTTAAAATAGCAGTCGTCCAACAATAAATTAAATCAATTCATACCATCTCATTATTACTATTCTAATGAGTATGTAAATCAATGGTATTTTAAGCAATTATCGAAACAAGTGAATTTTCCATACGTTGAGTAACGTGGAATCCCATGGCAATTGACGAAAAAGTTCAATAACATGAAAAGAAACACATGTAGCCTAACGAAAAAAAGATAAGTTACGATGTCTTAACCATAAAGATGACACGAAAATTCCTGAGAAACTATTTGGTTGGTTAAACTTTAACTTTCACATGTTTTAAATTGTTCCATAATTCCATGCAGGAGACTACCATATCATCTACAGTTACATGAGGAGGCACAATAATGCCTGGAGAGTGAAGGATCCACATAAGAGCGGAGGATCCACATGAGCAAGTCATTGTTAGAATATGTAGCCACACTGTTGTGTCTGGCTGTTTGACTCACTTGCAGTCTGATGTCGCTGTTCATTAGGCTGTCGCTGTCGAGCTGTCTGTCTACCAGGTAGTGTGCTTCCTGTCTGTCATCTGCCGTGCTGTCTGTCTGTCTAGCTGTCTTATCTGTACAGTTGTCTGTCTTGCTGTCTTGCTGTCTGTTTGCCTTTCTGTCTGGTGGTATATGACCGTATGTCTAGCTGTCTGTGACGCTGCCTTTAGGGCACTCCCACTGACTGACTGACTGACTGACTGACTGACTGAATGAATGAATGAATGAGTGTATAAATGAATGACCTATGCGTTTTTAAAGTCCATTAGTGTAAAACAAACGAAATTCAAGACAACACATGACTAATCAGATTTGTTTCAACATGTTACATGTGTCTTCTGAAAAAGCTACATTCTATCCTATTTTTTGTGAAATATGAAATTGGCAGGTTTTTTTTTTATTGGCTTTTTTTTTTTTCTTTTCACAAAAGTTGTTTAACAAGACCATGCACACAGTTGTTGCCCTGATAAGGGGAAATTCCTGGGGCACATTTCCTAACCCTGGTCCTCTCAGAGTCCATTTTCTTATCAGAAGCAGACAAAGCAAAATTTGTGCCTGGAAGGTCCTGTGACCACGCTGATATTCTGGCCGAATTTGAGAATGCAATGTAACTGCAGCAGTAAAACCATAGACGTCTATGGTAAAACAAAGGATTTTTATTTCGGTGCTGTTTGTCCCAAAATAACGACCCAGGTGTCACTTCTTGAATGGCTTTGTTCAGACTTTAAAATAAGAACAACGCTGAAACTGACTGTTCTTTGTTAGTGTCACTGTGACAATTTCTTTCCACCATACAGTATTTCAGTCATATATAGTAGCTGGACCTTTTTTCTTCCAGCACTAAATAAGTTTAATTGGGCCAGCAAAAGTCTCAAAGGCAAATACTTGTCATTAACGAGGCTTGATTGGTGGGATCAGAGAGACAGCCTTTACTTATGTAATTTACTCAATGCGTGGGATTGCTCACTTGCTTTCAAAGATTGCCAGGTTAGTATTAGAACACTGGATCTCGAGGAGAGACCTGACCAATGCCTTAACCACTAATCAAAAGATTTGACGAACCAGCAACACAATTGTACATTAATGTGCAATATATAAACCTTTGCCAGCTAGCTCATTGTCCTGCAGAACTCAGTCTTACTTCTTAGTCAAACTAAAGCAGTATAATTGTTTTGGGGTACTGACTAAACAATTAAAAGTTTCATCTTTTCCAGCATTAGAATTCCAAAGTATACGCCAAGGATGTGTCCCTCACACAATAAAACCACCATAAAATATTTAATTTTGGCATCGTTGCGTTAACAACTTCGACTTTTTCTCCATTAAACAAGCATTAAAACGTCAAAATGCTTGTATCTCAGAACTTGGTTGAAAGATTCATTTAGAATAAAGTAAGTTACACCCAAAAACGTCCAAACAAATCAGAAAATACTGAGTGCAAAGTGAAAACTGAGTCAGTGGATTAGCATCAAATTCACTTTTTTCACAGAGTTCAAGGATTGTGAATATTTAACAGATTCCATCGTGGGTGGAGGTGGGGCCTTTTCTGTTGTATTTTTTGGGGTTTTTTTCCTAGCTGATATAAACAGAAGAGTATCATCATCTGCTGTCAATCTTACAATCGCACCCTCACCCAACAAAAAAATAATACTGAGAGATGATGCAAGGTGGTATTCTGAAAATAACATTCAGAAAATAACATCTTAAACACCATTCACATTGACTCGATTAGAAGCCTGCCTATATTAGAGACCGGTGATATATAGACGATGGGTTTGTGGGTTGTACTATGGTTGTATAAGACTTATACATCCATGATTGTACCATGGAGTCACTAAATAAGGTGACTCCATAATTGTACAGCTCTATGCCTTTCTAAGTGTTTCAGTGAAATATTCATGACTCATATTCTCTCTGAGAGTTTGGAAATCCTGCTGGAAATATTCTTATAAGACAGATTCCTTTTTTGTCACGACAAGTGAAATTTTTGGCAGCTTTGAAACGACCACGAAGGCCGTTAACATGTGTGACATTTCCTGGGAAGGATTTGCTACATGCTTCTAATTGCTCCTTATGCATAAAAGTTCGTATTTTGGTGCAATCTATCCCAAAAAGACGCCATTAATTTTCTTGATTAAAAACTTTAAAGAATATAAGCGACAATTTTATGCCAAATCATTTCATTTACATTTTCAAATATATTGATTTGAGAGTATTAAAGTCCTAATAACTTAAGTCATAATAAATCGGTCTGGACTTGGATAAATAGGAGATTCAATGTCTGGGTCATCAGACATAAATTAGCCAAGTGGATTACACTAAAATTCAGGGAAGGTTGACTGTCACCAAACTGAACAGCTACTCAGTTCACTATTCACCAATGAATTCTCAATGCCTGATGAATTGCATTGAAAGACTCATGAAGAATCATAACATGTCTTCTTATATTTCCTAAAATACTGTCCAGCTAACTCCTTTGAGCAATAAGTATAAAAACCAGTGTTAGGTAACCTATGAGTAAAGATGGGTCCACTTTGTTGTCAGAACATTACTCTAAAAGTAGAGGGCATGTGAGGCCACACAGGATCACTTTGCAGCTAAGGATGGACATATATGCCTTTGGGCCCCTCTTACATGTTCCATGCATGGCCTGTCATGTCAACAAATATTATGAGAACAATAATAGTTATGATATGTGTTCTAAGTCAGGAGTGTGCAATACTGGTCTTAGGTAATACACGTGGTAATGATACCATACCATGGTAAGCAGAACTACATTTAGTACAAGTATATAGTATGGTACAAGTTATTTGCAATCTGGTTGTAGTTAGCCATGGTCTTGTCTTCCATGTTACTTGGCTATTGGAAAGACTGGCCACATTTTATGGATTACAAGCCAGAGTCTTCATACTTTGAGTGTTATTTGATTCAAAATGGGTGCTTTTTATGGGGGCTAACCTACATAAGGAATCACAAGAATGACTATATGATTTATGTGACATTATTTCATAATATAGTCATTCTACGTATGCACAGGATGTATCCTAAATCATGCCGATTGATATTGCTCTAACTGAACCATTATCTGTAAAATGTTTTCTGCATGATAATACATACACACATTTCTGATTGAATTGATCATGAGATACCTCATCATTATCTCAAACCTTTTCATTACTGGTTTTGTGGACGTTCAGTGGTAATTCTTTAGCTATTCCTCCCGAGTCCTCCACAGCTGGGAGCCTTACATAGGAAATTGTTACTGTCTCTCCCTGTCTGCCTGACCAACTTTAATTTAGACATCCTCAAGTGGATGATTGATCACGTTTTTCAGGTACCCCATTTTTTGTACCTAAACGGCTTCAAGACATAGTTGCTGTAGGGCTATCTCTATCCTCACACAACCCTATGTTCAAACATTTTCTGAAACCCAAGTAGCCGGTGTCGAAATCACTACAGCTTTTCTGAATTTACAACTTGGGCTATGATGAAGAGAGCTGTTGACAGAAGAAGATCATGAAGACAGAAGATTTCAGTCACGTCCAATCAGGACTGTCAGTCCCTTTAGGCCTGGTGAAAGTCAGATCTTTGATAAGAGAATAACAGAGTATTTGGGATGGTTTTGGTTAGAATGACACAGCAGACCTCCCATGATTAACAGAACAGTCAGTTTGTAATAACGATGGAACTGTTAAATAAATGTTCTTTGAAATTATATTTACTAACTTGCTAACTTACAAACTAACAACCAACCAACCAACCAACCAACAAATCCTACCTACCTACCTACCTACTTACCTACTTACTTACTTCCTTCCTTACTTACTTACTTCCTTATTACATTTCCTTACTTCCTTCCTTACTTACTTACGTACTTACCTACTTACCTCCTTACTTCCTTACTTCCTTACTTACTTCCTGCCACTTCCTTACTTCCTTCCTTCCGTACTTACTTATTTACTTACTTACTTACTTACTACTTACTTACTTACTTACTTACTTTCTTACTTACTTTCTTACTTACTTACTTTCTTACTTACTTACTTACTTACCTACTTACTTACTTCACTTCACTTCACAGATACAGCATATTTACAGAACCACAAACCGGAATTTAATCATGAAATATTACATCCATCATTACTGGAATGCAATAAATCAACCTATATTTATCGCATAAATTGCTCCTAATCTTCATAATATCGTGATGTAATCACCCTGCCCATACCTTGGTTGTTTTTATCACCCTCTGATTGCAATATTATCATCAGGTTGTGATAAGAATATGATTTGTGTTTATGTACATTATATATATAGACAGGATGCGCCGGAAAACCATCGCAGGATACCAGGTGTATCGAATATAAATGGATATGATACACTTAGTTATCACCAAAAAAAAGCATCCCTGCACCTTGCCAGTTTTGTAAATTGTCCAGTAGAGCCTAGCCATTACAACATCATTGGTGCCATTTCACTGGCTGTTGTGGCGGGGTCTCGAGGTGAAATACAATGGCAAGAATAAACTTGGTTCAATACAGGTGGTCTTAGTTGCGAGGTGGTCTTAATAGTGAGGTGCCAATATGAAGTTTTAATTTATTTTTCCTTAATGACCAAGAATCCTCATATTTATCCCAAATGACCTTGACATATAGTTTAAGCACATGATGCTACAGGTCACCCTCTCTCCCAAGGTCAAGTAAATGTTGATGACCTTTGACCCTTGAAGGTCACTGAAGCCAGTGAGGTCATGATGGAGTTCTTAATGTCTTGGCACGTATATCAACTTACTTGAGATTGAAGGGTTCTGGAGTGCTCTCAAGTGTAAGAGGATCAGGAAAACACAAATCACAGGGCGGCTTAATCATAGGTTTAAACATACCCACCAATGATGCTCAGCTGTTCAGGTAGGTAGTTTAAAAACATGGACGTAGTACTAATACAATATACTACAGCCACGGCTTCATGTCTCACACATTGGAAAAACCAGTCTGATTCATTAGTTGAGCATCGACGTGGTTACAAAACTAAAGTGTAAACGATTCCATCTACAGAAAACCATGGAGTCACCAGAGAAAACTCCACGAGGAAATAACTGGAAAATCTGGTTTACTTGTTTGTGGTTCAGGTCAGGGTAAGAGTTACTGGTCGAATGTGTTAACATTGCATTGGCAAGGAGTGAGGCCATTTATCAACTTCATCGAATTGTCTGGTACTATATAATCTTTCTCAATAAATAAATCAAGAGATGTGGCTCCAGTAACTGGCCCACTCAGTCATGTTTTAAGAGGTCCAATCTATGTGAGGGCATTTTTGTTTTACCCTGCCCTCACACACCTGTTCAACCAGCTGCAAGGGGGTTCTTTTAAGAAGGGTTTTTACCCCCACAAAGATGACAAGAAACACACCCCAGTAACACGACCATGCACCCCATGTCTGTTAACAAACTTGTTAATCCCAACATTCCAGTAATATTTATTTGAAACCTCATTAGCTCTTAACAGTAACAACTGGTTTTGGGGGTACCATTAAAAAGAGGGGTTTTTTATAAACTTTTAACACTTTCTCATCATTTTACCCCTCTCTGAAAGGCCACCAACGATGGGGTTAAATGGCAGGTTGCCCCAAAGACTATCCTGTAGGGTTCCTACTGAGATGGACATTCATAGGGTGCAGAGGGTCAGATATTCGTGGACCCCACTCAAAGTTATTTATATATCTATGTGACATACTGTGATCCCTGCTGGGCTGTACGGTATAAATAGCAATTCTGCCGAATGTACCATATCCCCTTGACACAAAACTAACAGTCTCCCTTCATTATCCGCCAGGGGGGGGGGGGGGGGAGTTCAGTGACACTGACGTCACCATCAAACACACTCTTTAGTGGGGTATTTCTGATTGTTTCTATTTGTTGGAACAGTTGCGCAATAAAAAGCTGGAAAATTATGCAGGGTATCTCTGGCATTATATCAGGTTGGTATCGAATAGCTTTATGCCTGGGAAATTTTAGGTTGTAATAAATCACTTCTTTTATTTTATTTTTTTTTTAAGTTTCACTTTTTATCAGTAGTTACCCAAAGAGAAGATAGATGAGTCTTTGAAGGTTATTAAATTTGAATAAAATTAAGAAAATATGCTTCACCTGAATCCAATCTAACTTTGGAATGGCCTTCTTCTATGGTGCAATAACTTATGCAATAAATGTGTCATCTAACTAAATCATGAATGACACATGCCAATAATCCCGGAAAATAACCAAAGAATGTACACGATAATCTCATGAATGTGTTATGAATATCCGTAAAACTTATTGAAACATTTTGATTCAGGAATTTTGTGAGAGCCCTTTCGATGGGATTAGCTAAACAATGTAAAATTGTAATCTCCTCGCCAGTAATACAGGAATCGTGGATTCGCTCTCAACGTCTCAAATTTTCTTTAAAATTACGACCACTTCGTTATATCTCTGTTCATCCAAATACAGACCTGGCCGCTCTGGTCTTAATCTCGAGGTTCTACTGTACCCACTCCCACACCCTTTAAAAAAGAGAAAAAATATCAGGTGTACCCTCAAAGATGTCTTCCATTTCATTGAAATAACAATGAACTTTATTCTGATAATAAACAAAGATTTCATCATATTGCTAGAGCCTCTTGCAGCACCAACATGATCTGTCAGGTTAGACCATGACCAGACGTGCAATGAGAATTTTGCTTTGTTTGAACATATTGTTATAGATAGCAAAATAAACAGGACTGAGACGAGTGTGATCTCGGGTTATTTCTGAATGAACCCTAATTGGATCCCCTGCTGAAATGATCCCAGTGGGGCACACCCGACACCCCACAAATTCTTGACAGCAACCCAACTATTCTGACAGTTCCAGAAGGGCAACTGCATCAGCCTGCTTACTCTTGACTTATGAGATGCTGCACTCATATACAGGGGTTATTAACAGATGCATCTATGATGCTAGGAAAGTTTGACAGCTTGACCACTGTTTGACTGACAAGACCATAGGTCCAAGATGGGTTTTGCTTTGGAATTTGGTCTCCAGAACCTGCATTCTAGATCTTATTTCTGGGGTTAATTGCATCATAATGAGTTGCGTTTCCTTGGTAACTGAAATACTGGTTTGTAGAAATTATCAAATAAAAATACGACAATTAAAAAAAAAAACCCAGAACACTTGTTCTCAAAACCGTAGAAACACAACATTTTCACTTAGTTACCCTTTTCGTTTCACCCTTGAAGGGGTGTCTGACACTGACACCCCACTGGGCACAACTGTCTCTAAGACTCATCCTACATCAATCTAGCTTAAAGTGAAACAAGCCAGAGATGAATGCTCTTGTACATGGAACCTCGCAATAATGACCACCCTTGCAACCACGAGTGGTCTGCATATCGAGGTGGCCATAATTAACTCTTTGGAATTAAGCTGCAGAATGGCTTGCAATTGATTGAAATCATTTGGTCCAAAATATTTTTGGTCTTAATTGTGGGATCTCACTGTAATAGCTCACAGGAAGCCCAGAGGAACTCCACCCCACCTCGACTGTCTATGAAAAGGGCAAAATACGCCACACGTAACTGAGGTGAGAGGTCGTGAGGAAATGAACCTGGCAGTTTGGATGGTGACCAAGTTGCCACCACTGAGCCATGATTTTATCATGGACTTACCATAGATGATTGAATCTTGGTAAAGTAAGTTCTAATTTCACTAAGATTGAACCATTTACAATCTCCTCACTAGCCATCATTTATCAACATATGGGAAATTTGAAATTTTGATCGACATCCAGCTGAGACATACTGATAGCTCACAAATACTTTAGTTAAGGTATTACCTGATAAACCTTAACTATTACACCACCCACTGGTACCATAGTTTTTGTCAAGTCCATAACTTCATCAATCAACAATGAAGAATGCCTCATTACCTGAAATCTGGGGGTGATTTAAAAGTCGACATCTGGATCAACTCCAGCAGGATGTGTTGCATAAGCGCTTAATTAGGGGCAGGGCTCGAAACCCCTGTTGCTTGTTTGCTTGTTAACTTTAATTAAATCCAACTGCTCAGTCAATCAAACTTATTAAAGCTCGCCGCTGTAACAACTCAACCAGCTGGAAGTCCTTACCTGGTTGACATGTTTGAACCTGGGATCTAAAAAAAACCCACTTAAACAAGGAACAGTATATGAATGGAGCCTATAATTTTTTTTCTGTTCCAACTCGTTTAAAGGTCAATATTTCCCACTTCCTGGGCTTAAAAATATATTTTTTTTTACTGAGATCATGACAACGTCGATGATTTTCAAAATGGTCCAAAAGGCTGATGGAATCTTGACCAGACATGTATATTACCACTACACATTTAAAGCCCCTTATCTTTATAAAGTAATCTACCGTAATCTAATCCTTAATAGCATGGGCGTGTCATTAACGCCATCTAGGTTGTTCAGGTTTGTTGCACTGACCCAATTCCTCCTAAGGTCAACGCACTCGGTGACCTTACAGCTGCTCTGTGTCTGTGTTTTAACAAGGACCTTGCGCAGGTTTGGCAAATTAAACTCTCATATAACGACACCCAGTTACATGTGTAATGAACAGTCTCATATACAATCTAGTTCATAATAAGCGTTTGATTGTATAAGGTAAGCATAGAATAATGTACATCTGTCAATCTGTACTGATTCTTTTTCTAACCAATCTCTATGAGTCTATATTTATAATGTACTAATTCTTGCACTTTGAAAACATGCAGAGTACTTCTTCACCACCTGCTTGAAGTTCCTGGTCTATACATTTGTACATGTTCTTGTGTTTACACAACTACAAAGGCTGGAAAAAACATCATGCCAAGTGTAAGGAACACATTCTACCGCATCCATCCGATTAAAACAAGCGTCAAGGAGAACGCTGCCTGCATTGCACTGCCTATAAGTGAATAATAATCATTTTAATTACATTACAAACACCTGACAATACCTCTATCTGATTATAACATCGAGGTTATGGCTCTCTCAAATTATCACATCAAATGCTGCGGGTCGTAATCTGATAAATACGGTAAACGAAAAAATCCTACAAAAAGGGAACATTTTGTCTTAGTACCATGGCAGTAGTACATGTAGTGGCACATGCAAAAGTATAGTGGCTGCACTTGATTCTTCTCATATCATTCATTGTGGGTGCTACTTACACGTACACAGGTAGCTGAATTTTACTTTAGTTGCTAGACCATCTCACTACTAAGACCACCTCGCCAGTAAGACCACCCGTTTATTCGGACCCAAACATATTCTTACCCTTGAGTTTTACCGTTCTATAAGGTGATCTGAATGATGAGTAAAATATGTGGTCACTGGACCAAATAATTTTATAACATAATATTTTACTACTTCTCTAATAAGTCTGTCTCTCTCTTAAGTCCAGTAACACTTGTCTTCAGGGCCGTAGCCCTAGAATTTTGCAAAATTTAGTGCATTTATGGTAACTGAAGTTACATCAGAACATTAGAATTGTGACTTTTGAGCTAACTGCCCCCCCCCCCCCCCCTAGAAGTGGTGAGGTTTCATTGTATCTACTCAATGGAAGCATACCATTTTTAAATATTTCATAGAGCTCTTTCCAAGGCCTGTATATTGATGCATCTATTACAGAGTTCTAAAATGCAACGAACACCCTCTTTATTACATAGACCTCTTAGGGGGCCCCGGCTTGTAATTGAGTAAATGCGTTATTACCCTCTAGATATTAGTATCATAAATTCGGATTGTTTTGTCAGGCTCATGATATGTGGTAATACAGCATGAGTAATATAATATGATTGTCTAAACTTAGCAACTGGTAAGTAGTAACCTGTTTTTGCATGTTGGGAGGCTACAGCCTTCTGATTCTCGATATATTTCTGCGGTTTATCTTAGTTGCAGCATTGACACTAATCTGCCAAACATTCAAGGATATACATCATACAATTCGCTGGTATTCGTGGTCCCCCCCCCTCCCCCCCAAGTTTCCACTTCAAGAACACTGTCTTCCGCTCGTCTCACACTTCTCAGCTTGTTCCCGTCGTAGATTAGTATGTCTGTCCATGGGCTTTTACGTCCATGGTCAGTCTGTCTGTCTGTCTGTCTGTCTGTCTGTCTCTACCTCATTTTGTTAATCTTCTCTGCGTCTATACATAACTAATTATCTGACTGTGGCCGTCTGTTTTATATTGTGTCATTTTGTATGCTCTGTGAATGACTCCTCCTCCTCCCTCCTTCTCCCTCCTCCTCCCTCCTCCCTCCTCCTCCCTCCTCCTCCCTCCTCCTCCCTCCTCCTCCCTCCTCTTCCCTCCTGCCATAAAAATAAAATAAAATCATACATACCATCACATTTGTGTTCGATGACAGGAAGTGACTGCATCCACGAATGACCTTCCGGGACCGGTGAAGGATGAAGGTCACTGAAAAGGTCATTCTGGTGGACCTCCCGACCTTGACCCCTGAGGTCAGACCACTCGTCGGAGGAATCTGTCTGGGCCAAACATAGATAGAAGAGGAATGCCCACAATCGAACATCAACTGCCATGCTGTTGTCTTGTTTATGTTGTTGTGACCTTCAAATTGGGGTCAAGGTCATATCATTTGAATAGGAGTAAAGTCTGTACAAATCTCTGTAAATGGAATGTCAGTCTTCTGTTCGCAACCTTGGGTGGATCCTGAGTTTATTGTGAATATATCTTACCGATTTAGAATGTCAAAGTGATTGAACTGAAGAAAGATAGTGAATCAGTCACACATCTAAGGAATGTATTAGGTATTTTATTCCACCCAGTGATATTATTCAGTGTGTGACAGTCAGACAGCTCTCAGCTTTGTAACAAAATAATAGCATGCTTCCAGTGGTTTATCAAAATAAGCACACTGTTCAAATGTTCTTGCTATTGAAATGACAGAAATAAGCCAAGTTGGGAGCCTGTTGCGTGAGTATTCCGCTTCGACGATGTTTGGTATTTACTGAAGTTGTGCAAGTAATGTTGACCCTATGAACGACACGTTCAACTTAAAAATCCATGGGAGGTCAACAACAGGTCAGTATCAGTCAGATATGGTTAATTCCCACTCACAGCACGATTCCCAAGCCAATTAAATGCCAAATGAAAGACCTGGAAAAATATAGAGGTCATAATTAATATATGATCCAAAGCATTAGATTTTTGATCGTCCCTGCTACTAGGCTGCCAGTAATTGATTGATAAGCATTGAAGTGACAGGTTGGTTTAGAACCAGTCTTAAAGACCACTTCACTATTAAGACCACTTCCAAATCGAGAACATACAAATTTGAACCTAATTGTTCTCTGGCTGTTTTGTTAAGCTAAATTAGTAGTCTAAAACTCACATCTTAAAATGAAAGAGACCCTCGATATAGATGTTTTTTTTTAAAGTTCACTTTGCCAGCCACTTCAATGATTCTAAGAGGAAATTAAGGCCACCCTAAGATCTTTTTCATTTGGCATATCAAGAAAGCAAAATTCATTTGTGCATCGCACCACATTAGTGGTAGCCTAGGTTGCCTGACAGTTAAATGAAACAGAAACCGCAAAACTTGGAACAGGGAAATTATTTTTGAAAAAGTGTCAATGAATAATGAGGGTGAACCCCCCTGATAAAGGTCCCTTTGTGTTATTTTTTGCCGAGAATTATTTACCAGTTCTGTGGGTAATTAGCTGACAACGTATCCGCCGATGCTACCATGTTATTCCCCAAAAGATATTGCTATGTCTATATAACAGAGCCCTACAGTTAAGACCACCTTTCAGACGCAATAAAGTGGTCATAATTAGAAACTGGTCTTGTAATAATGACTTCATTGACTTATAATTTAGCTGGGATAAACTTCAGTTCATCCAAGAATGTGACCCTGTGAAGTGGTCTTAATTGTGGCACGAAAGTCCACAGTATCTTCTATATGCTATAGCTGACCGACAGGACAGATGTAATTGATTTTATAGAATAATAATAAGAAAAAAAAAATCTTTGGCCTAGTTAACCATTTTGAAGTGACAAAATAATCATAAAAAGATAATCTACTCACCATAAAATTTTTTTTATTTTTTTATTAATTATTCCATTCTATTCAATTCTGCTAAATATCCTCCATATTCGTGATGGTATCAAAAAAGTTTAAGCCAAGGAGCATTAATCTGACCATATATATTTGCCTACACTAGCAACAGTGTGAGACAAAGCGTCTCTTGGCCACTGTTGAGCGTTGTTAGCTGTTTGCCTGTCTTTCTCGTGCTGAGAAATACCCACTAGGGGTCGTACAGCGCCATTTAGTAAGCGTACAGAACATCTTAGCCAATCAGATCGCAGCACTGAGAAGTTGCACAGCCAATCACAAACCTTTGTTAAAGCCTCACAGCCAATCACATCCTCGCAAGCCAAGTTCCCCTTTTGTCGGACCACTCTGAGCTGTTTTAATTACCAAGTCTGACAACGATAGTGTGACAAACAATGCAATGTATCACATTGTGGCAAATCAAGAACAATTACGTTCGCCATATCTAAATATGATTGCGCCTTTGCACAGGTCTGATACCTTACCATGGTTCTGATTGGATTTGCATGTATTAGCAGCAAGGGTGACTGGGGTGAGGATCAGCCAGAGGGGTTTCAGGACCCCCGGGGGGACCTAGCCCCCCCCCCCCTAAGGCCGGATATTTGAGCCCCACCAATACCCCCTGAGTGGCAGGGAGACTCCGCCCATGAATCATTACTTACCATAAGGTCCAGGTTTGGATTCAAGTGTAATATAACCAGAGGAAGATTGCCGAATTCACTTGATTAGATAATAGAAAAAATTGTACACGATAAAAAGGAAAAAGCGTTTATTTATCCATTAAATATTAACAATTTGATTCACTTGGGCTACTTATTTTCGCAACAAGGCGTGTATAGACATTATTGACCAAGGTATATGTTGCATGGTGACAGTTAACTCCAAGGAACTGGCTTGCGACCCGAAGCAGTTTGTTTGGGCTAGGTGACAGTGAGGGTTAGACACAATATTCATTTAGAGACAAATAACAATTCCAGTTACTTCAAAAGACAGTCAAACAATCATAGACGAACTGTTTTAGTGTTTTTGACCCCTCATGCACTTCCCAACTTTCGAGAATTTCAAATAAATCAGACCGGCCTTTAGTAAACATGGAAATAGTTCAGATATACCCCATAATTGTTTGCAATTGATCTGAGTCAGTGTGCACTGAGTGACATTCTTTGTTGTGGCCTCCTGGTGGTACCTCAGGGAATCACTTAGCATACCTAATTCAAATATCAGCATGGAGTGAACATCCATTTTTGAATAGTTTTCACTATAAGTTTATGGGTGTCACGTTTCTTTTATTTTTTCTCTTTATTTTTTGTGTGTGTAGTTCATAGTCAAACCTGTCCCAACGGTCACATATATACAACTGTCACAGGTCACCTAGTGTAAACGGCCACCTCCAGCTCCTGAAAATGGAATTTTCATTTTATAATCTTGGGTGACCTCTTGAGGTTTACATATATATATATATATATATATATATATATATATATATATATATATATACTTTGTTTTGAAACCACTTTGCTGGGTTTTGACCCACTAGAGACCGCTACGTACAGACCGACACATTCTGTCATTTGTAACCACGTAGCCCTGACTTCAGCAAGACACAAGTCTTTCCTCTCCTCATATTACTCATTTTGCTTTTCAGACATAGTAGGTCATAATATAGAAATACAGAGAACCTTCCGTGAAAATCCCCTATTTAATTTATAAATTATAATACATAGTACAGCTGACACATCCATAAATTCAAACCCTCGTGATCGTATGGTAATTTTCCGTCATTATATTGAATGACTAGGTTCATCACATTTTCCACAGCGTTGCTTCTGCATGAGCAATTAAGGACCTTGACATTAAGGGCCTTGGCGTGAGGCATCAGTTGTTAGATACATCAAGACATCGGATATTCATTTCCAAAACGAACTCACAATTTTGTTCCTCAAGGTCAAATGTAGGGTGGGGGTGAAGGGTGGTAGGCGGGATTCAGGGTGGGTGTTTTGAAATGATGACAGCAGGGTGCTTCAGATCCTTCAGATCGTGTGTCAGGACTCAAGTAGAGCTGATTTGACCTTCATATGACCTTAAATTAATGATGACCCCCAAACGACCTTGAACATGACCTTACCAATGTGCACCAAAATAAACAATATTGCATAGAATTTATATTATACAATTTTGCAATTTTTATATATTTACAATTTTGCCTGTACGTGTTTAATGTAGACGTATGATGGTCGTTTAACTTTAAAGTATTGTAATGTTACCAATCATGCTTGGTGCAGGCTTTTGTACTGAAATAATAAATCGTTAATATTGCAACGAACTATCACCATGAATTGTCCATGATATGTGATAAACCCTAGTAGATGTAATAAATTCTAGATGCACACAAGACATTCAGGTTATCTGTTGGATGCATGCCCCATGACCTGCGATCTGAATCACTCTTGCAGATCGTGTGCTTAGGTCATATGTTTTGCAAGGATCCATTTCTTTGTCATGCCCATCTGAAATTTACCCCGGGGCAACCCAGACACTCATGACTGACCTTTGACCTCTGACGTGACGCTATGCCCAATTATGCAAAATCGGAAACACCTGTTGTTTTTGTGAGTGGTGTCAGGGCATCAATTGGCTCAGGAGAGCAGAGAATTAGAGAAAAAGTCATAAAGTGATAAAATATGTATACTGTATAATATGGCTGCATATTAATACATCCATATAACTTTATTTTTTTATCTTCTTCATATGACGTGTATAAAAAATGCATGGTTTCATATGCTGACTATAAGTTTCAAACGTTTACAATGCAATACAATGCAATACAATGCAATACAATGCAATACAATGCAATACAATGCAATGCAATGCAATACAATACAATGCAATACAATACAATGCAATACAATGCAATACAATACAATATGACGAGATTCAGGGTTTGTGTGCATAAGGCACACACATTTGTGGATATATCTGTTGACAGAATTATGACAACAAATAAAAACGCTTGAGTGCTCATTCAGTAATCAACTAGTGACCCAAGGTCAAGTGGTCAATTGCATTTGACATGTCCACCGAATCCAAGTGCCCTAGCAGCCTGTCCATCTGGTTTGTATTGAAGTGTAATTGCAAACAGGTTGGTTTGCACTAAACCAGTGCATCATCATTGCATTGTGGTAAAACGCACAGACATTTATGTCCTTCACAATTGACTTCTGCTAAACTGTGGTGGGGTTGCAATGTATATTTTTCATCCAGCGAACCAAATTCCCTTTGTACTAGTTTGTATATTCACTTGCGGCAAATTGGTGGCACATTTCTACGTGTGAATGCATTCAATATTGTCTTTGGCTGTGTAGACTGTCTCATATATTAGGTACTGTTCAGCTAACTGTTCTTGCTCAGGTAGTCAAAGTCAACTGCCTGTCCGTCCATGCTGCAGACTGAATCATAACAACACATAGTAGCCTAAGTGGTGGTGGTGGTGGATTAGGGTTTTACGTCCTGTATTTCTGCACCTGATGGGCTAATTAGGACAGGTAGGGACCATGGCAATGAGACGAAGGATGAAACAGCCATCCAACATAGGCTCGACCGGGAATTGAACCCGGGACCCAGTGGTTGGAAGCCCAGCACACTACCACTGAGCTAGGCCCCCTCCCCTCATAGTAGCCTAAGTAAACCATATATTTATTTCATTGTAACAAATCTACACCATCATATAAACCTAAACATAAATGGTGTGAAAACCCTGAGGTGTGAGAAGTCAGTAAGAATGTGGCAAATAACTTTGACATATAATAAGTGTTAAACACCATCAATGTGTGGAAGCACCTAAATTCTACTTCGCGTTCACTGATATGTACAGATTAATGGTTATGGGTGCAATTAAATTTTTATTTTATTTTTTGCTTTTAAACCACAAAATGTGTATTCGTATACATAAAAATATATAAAGGGGTGTGGGGGTCGAGAGATATCCAAGAAATCCATATATGCGTTTTGTTGTGGTTTGAAAAGCATTAACCACTAGGATCCACTAGGGTCATAACTTATTTGCACAATTGTGAAGGATGAAGTGATGATTAGTGCATCATATACAACATTATACAGGCAAGTACACACCTCTGAAGTTGGTTATGCTTACCATTTGGTAACCATTGCAACCCCAAGGTCCCTCACTGAACAGACTTGAAACCAGACCAACTGACAAAATTACTTAAGCTTCATTTGACTATAGCTGTCACAGAAATACACCATCACATCAACCGGAACGGTGTGACAAACATGAGGTGTGAGAAATCAGTAAGAGTGTGACAAACCATATGATGCTAGAATAAGTACCTTTCACCATGGAGCCACCAGAACAGGTCTGGTGGCTCCATGCTTTCACCAAGCTTAAATAATCACCGATTCGTTGGATTCCAATAAAAAACGTATTGTTTAATTCTTTCTTTTTTTTCTCTCTCATGAATTGTCCTCAGCTGTTTAATGTTTCTTTAGCTTGTTGAGGAATGTTTTTATGTCAAGAAATCTGAGTGTGTACTTTATCAGGCTTTTCATTATTCAATCAAGCATTGCTTTTCGCGTTTTCTGCCGCAGATGATTGGTCCTGACCTCGGAGCCTGGATATAAATCGCCTTATTCGACCGATGTAAGTGGACATGTAGAAAACCAGCATAAGGAGGGGGTTGACGATGCTGTTGGACAGGAACATTCGCTTCACAATAAACGTTGGCAGAGGAGGGTTCTTGATTTGCATCTGGAACTGGATAAGACGAATCTGAAAAAATATATAAATATAAAGGAGTATTTTTCTCAATGGAAGATTTGAGATACGTGTAGATACGTGTGCAAACAAGGCAGTGCGACTTTTCAATACGAACTTGGATGTTCTATAGAGACATCCAGCGTTCAATTAATTGCATTAATCTTAAATGTTTTTGTCAGTAAATCCAAGAGGTTAATCTCTGCCAGATGTAACTACAAACATCTCTATTTTTTGCCTTAATAGGACAGGACTACTGCAATTAGTGCTCAGTTATATAAATAAACAAAGGCTTTCTTCCATTGCTTTTTCATCTCATTGTTACTCACTGTATAAGGTGCGTTGCAAATAACAGAGGTTATTGATGTCAAAATAACCAGAATCATAAATCTGTTTTGGAGGCTCATGTCTTCGTTCCCCTGACTTCCACCAGAGTTCGCCTGATTTGCCACGCCACCTGCTGGTGTTATCTTGGCTTGCATTTTTATGACTTCCAAACAACTGGATCCATTCAAGACCACAATGACAATGATTAACAGAAGACCTGCGCAGAAAAAAAAATTTGCAAAAAAAAACAACATCTTGTCCTAGTTTTCTATAATGGATTTTTAGCAAGGTTTTTTTTAAATATTTCCACCAGGTGGCTACGACAGAATATTGCAATTATATTGGTTGAAAAAGTTCCCACCCTCGACTGTGATTGGCTGAAGCAAAGGGCATCTTAGCAACAGTATTTGTAGTGCATTTTAATGTATTTTTAACATCTTATCATTCAATTGATTTCTGTTATTTCCCTGAGAAAATTATATTTACTATACTTTAGCTTGGAATAATGAATAGAGTCTTTTCACTGAGCAGCCCTGAATTCAACAAGGCAGAAGTCTTTCTTCCCCCTCTTATTAATCATTTTGCTTTTCAGACATGGAAGATCATAACTAACAACTTATTCAATAAATATAACTTTCTCAGGAAAATAACAAAAATCATTAAAATTCATTAAAAATACTGCTGCTAGGATGCACTTTGCTTCAGCCAATCACAGAGCCAAATAGATTTGAAGCATTCTGTCAGCTTAGCCACCTGGTAGAAATATCAATAAACTTGGGTGAAAATCTACTATTGACGATGTATATATTTAGGGAAAGGTTTTACTGACAATCCCAAACCACACATTTATTTTCAACATTGAAAATAGAATACAAATATTATAAAAATAACTCCATAGTATAAACTTCTTCAGCAGAAAATAGTTATCTTCAAGAGAATCAACATAATCTGCATGTAAATATACATGTTTAACAGCACCAGCCACAAAACAATAAAGCTAATCTAATTAACTATAGAAACTAGATATTTACCATGGATAGCTCGGAAATAGACAAAACTTCCAGCCAGAGGTCTGGTGTCAGCCCATTGGAAATCACAACCAAATTGGCCGTTCTCGTACTCATTGACCCCAATCAAAGGAAATATTGCCAGAAATGTCTGCAAGTTGGAACAAAGCGGGAATATTTCAGGATATATCACTTTATTAAACGAACGACCTTGCAAATACAGTATAAAGTCAGAATATTTCTTCTTCTTTTTTTTTTATATAAAACATTTTTCAGTGTATTTCTTCTTCTTCTTCTTTAAAAAAAAAAAACATTTATCATAACTGGCAATCTTTCGATAAGCCAAACAACAATTACTATAACTATCTTTTTAATCTATTGAAAAATGTTGTACTATGCATGGGAACAGTCCAGTCCTTTTATTGTGTTATTTTGAAAATATGCCTTTCTAAACCATTTAGAAAGAACCTATAATGTAATGAGAAAATAAAACAACTAATGTAAAGGTAATGAACCAAGTAAAGTTCTGCATCATATGAGGAAATTCGCAAAAATATCCCAATGCTTATGCAGGGTTTCACCACCTGGTTGTTTAAACTTACCGAGTATATAACGAGTCCAATGACAATCTTAATGGTGTTGGGCATGTTGAAAATCCGGTGGTGCTGGAAAGGGAATTTCAGAGCAGAGAATCTCTCAGCACTCATCAGGATGACCAAAACAACAGACATAGTCAGAAGAATGTTCGAGACAAAAGCTTGAGTGATGCAAATGGGGGTTCCTCCAGCCGAACAGAAGCCCATTATATAACGCAGGGCTTGAGGCAAGATGTCAGTCACTGGAAATGAATATATAATGAAATGTTACAAGGCAAGAGCTACTTTTCCCCCACACACTTATGTCCAGGTCTGGTATCCCTTGACTTCAGTCCTCCCCACACGGTGCAAGGATGTGCCATGTTGATATTATTCGGAATTTTTTGATATATGTAAAACGCAACTTATGTCATAAAAATCATCAATCACCTATTGTAATTTTATGTTGCCATTGCAATTGACTATCCTAGTATATAGGCCTTTTATTAATTTTAAACACCATCATAATACATGCATATGGTTTAACTGCACCTGCAGTTAGTCATAGGCCTAGATTTGAAATAGTGCCATCAAAAAATTGAAATTTCCCTGTTTATTTTTACTAAATTGATGATCGCATGTCTGCTAATCCTATTTCAATCCTAATTTGCTGTGAAAGATTCCAAGTTTGGTTAAAAACTTGGTAAAAAATCAAAAGAGTACCAAAGAATTAAAACAAATATCAAAGAATAACCATAAACAATCAGACAGATAACAAATATATACAATAAAAACGACCTTACAAAGAAAATGATTTACTAAACTCTGGTTTTTTTTTTAATGTTCAGTTCTTTACATAAGAAAAGTTGAGAGTGTCCAATCACATGCCTTGAAATGCATGATGTCAGCTGTTAGCAGGGAGCAAAAAACAAAACAGCTTTCATTCCACGTAATTATTACAGGGATAATAAGCAACTTCCATTGCCAGTTCCAGACAGTCTTGGGGCCTCAACTCCTCTGTAGTAAGAATCGTTTGTCTCTCGTGAACATGCAATGGACAAGATAGTTCAGTCCACTAAGACAAAGTTTACAAACCGATTGATGAGTGACTCGAGTGAGGACTTTAATTATTTAAGGGCTTGCGCCATCTATAGTGATTTAATTTTGACCTATGATCCTCAATTCTAACTTGCTCAATGGAAGGTAAATCACGCAAAATTACGGTATTGTACACTCTTATAAAAGCAATCTGGACCGGCGATCATAGAACTAATTTGTCCAGTTTCCAGGGACCCTGAAGGCAGATTTAAGGAAGTAAATATATTCAATTAAAGCCATAATAAGCCCTAGTGACTGAAAAAGGCATGAAATCATGGCTATGCTTCATCAAGTGGCAAGTAAGGGCCATAGAAGTTCTGTCACATTGGCATTCTCACTGAATGTCTGACCACTGCTGACACGGTTCAGTCCTTACAAATGAGTAAAATATATCTGCCAATAATTCCTTTTGAGGTTTGTTGCCACCATGAGTCAACAGTAAAGGAACATGTGTCAAGAATGACTTCATATATCCTCATAAAGTACTATAATTCTACATTCCAAAAGGGGATGGTAATCACATTCAGTGTAAATATCCGAGAAGGCATGCCAGGTATATTTTTATTTATGTTATTTCAATTCAGTACATGAGAGGCCAGGGAGAATACTCTACCACTATCGAGCATACCATCCTGGCTTACCTAGAGATCCATGCAAATCATCATTAATGACATTTAATGGATTGTTTTTACTATAAAGAAAATGTTGGAAAAACGGCAATAAAAAGACCACTGAACCCTTGTTATTTTTATGATATTCACCCAGCTAAGGTTAGTTTCATTAAAAACGGCCTTTCAAATTGAACCTAGACAACTTTTGCTATCGATATACATATATAAATGCGAGGATTTTGCAGCAGACTTTGGGCTGAAGTATATGCTAAGAAATCTGTGTGTATTCTTTTCTCGAGGAAAGCAGTTATGGACAATCCTCCAGTTTCATTGTGTGGTGAAGCACTCTCATTGGTGAAGCAGGTGAAACACCTTGGGAATGTACTAAGCCATAACCTAAGTGGAACTTCTGAAGTGAACTGTAAAAAGGAGACTTAATTGGCAGAACTAATGTGTTGTTAGCCTCACTCCATTATGCTCCAGATAAAATTATCTTGGAGGCTTTTCAGAAACAAGTGTGTCACATGTATGGAGTGCAGGCATGGGATCTAAGTGATAATGGGACAAAAGCATTTCACCTGCACAAACACACACTAGGTACCTGCCTCATCTCGTGAAAATAGACCACTCCAGTGAACGAAACTGTGAAATACCTTGCAAACAATGGTCTGAACTCAATGAAGAGTATCATAGGCCAAAACTTAAGTATGATTAGTCATGCTACTAAAGTACCAGTGACTGAATTTGATAGTTGCATATGATTACATAAAGTAATAAAAAAAAGCTATTATATACTTACACCCAAAAGTGAAATCAGTGCACGCCAGAAGAAGGATGAGAAACTTAGGGATGGACACAGGTTTGGACCGTCCAGCAGAGATGAAAGATGCAGTGGTCACAAAGATGACCAGGGCATTTGGGATGACAACCAGGAGCACGAGCAAGATAGCTGAAGACCCTCTGGATGGATACAAGACCTCAGTGAAGTTCGGACTTCCTTTTAAACTACAGTCAGGTAGAGCATGCCCTGGGACGAATGCTGGTGTAGTTGATGCGGAGAATGCTGCAGATGAATTTGAGTCAGCATCTGTTGCATTTGCATCCATACTGGTCACTAAAGATGAGTTTGTGAAGTAAGAAAGAAATGTGAAGTTTTACATCTGATATCGTTAGCAATTTCAGTGATTCTCTTTTTTGATAGCTGTAAATCACCACTAGTATTCAGTGACTAAAAGTAAGAAAAAAATATGAAGCTTTATAATTTCTTTGATATGGCAGCTATTTAAGTGATTCTCTCATTCTTCTTTGATAGCACAAGCAGTGACTTCTTGATGGTGAACTAGTTTTAATCTCTTTGGCTATATAGTAAGTTTTAACTTCATGGATTGGCTAAGCTGTACTTGTACGTTAAGTTGTACCTGTTGGTGAACTTCCTAGATGAAATAAGCTGTGACTCACCTCTAGTATTCAGTGACTTTTCCAATGTACATTAAAGCTCTGTTGTCTGTCTGTGATATCTTCCTTGGAGTAACAGCGCATCAATACAAGACAGTTTATTTGCCTGAACTGCAGTGTCACGTAGATTGCACCAATGTGCCGCCCCAGCTATATATACTCCATCCAGCCCTCATTAAATATGTAGCCTATCTCAAGAAAGCTTTCTCAATTGCATGCATTATAATATTGCATTACAATATTTAAGGTGTCTAACTATACTCTTGCTTTACACTAAATGACAGTGAATAAATTTCATATTGGGTAGTGTTATAGAAATACATTTTAGTCATCAAAGTAGTCATTATGAACGCGGTAAAATTTGCATGCATTTAAAACAATTCCATTTAGGTGAGGAACATTTGAATTATATGCTCGCAATACCAACAACTTCATACAGAGCAATTTTACACACTGAAGCAATTTGAAAGCGATAAATGACTCTTGTAAAAACACTGGCACTACTACTTTTACTGTCTCACTGCCCATCAATCCCAGTGCAGAATGTCTCGTGTCTTAAGGCCCCTTCACACTTAGCCGGATTAGACGACGGAGTGTCCCGGAGTAAAATTTCTTTCACTCCAGGGGGTTCTGAGATCAAAGAGCTGAAAATATCAACAAAAAAATTAATGTATGGCGGTGTGTACACGAGGGCAATACGGTGGCAAAAAGGAGCAACACGGAGTTGATACGACTGTCCCATGAGAGTGGAGAGTGAACTGGATTTTCATGGTGCCTTCGCGGATATAACCCGTCTTTACACCGTGTTCATTTTTGTGGAACCGTGTTGGTCCTTGTACTCTCCGGCGTTAATGGCGGTGAAATATTCATGCCCGGTTGACGCCGGAAGTAGCCGGATATATGCCAGAGTCAACACGGAGATTCCCGGAGATCGGCGGAGTCTACTGGGCGTCTACACGGATCAACACAGAGCAACATGGATTAAATACTCCGGGACCTCCGGCATGAAATATTGAACATGTTTAATTTTATTCCCCGGAGTCCCAAGGTGGTCCCGGATCGCCCCGGACAATGACGGACAATGCCGGAAATAAACACGAGGTCTACACGCTATTACCGGAGTTTGCCGGAGCTATACTCCGGGACACTCCATCGTCTAATCCGGCTAAGGGTGGGTGGGTGATTAGGGCTTTACGTCCTGTATTTCTGCACCAGTTGGGCTAATTAGGACAGGCAGAGACCATGGCAATGAGACGAAGGATGAAACAGCCATCCAACTTAGGCTCTACCGGGAATTGAACCCGGGACCTAGCGGTTGGAAGCCCAGAGCGCTACCTCTGAGCTAGGCCCCCGCCCCTTAATCCGGCTAAGTGTGAAGGGGCCTTAACAGCTAACGGTGGTACATGAGGATTTGTACCACGGTGTACATAATGCTAAATTGCATCGGTGAGTGGCACAATATAATTTATTTTGCTAGATTAGTCATGATGGTCAGATGCTTTATGATGAGTCGCTACCTGATATATTTCTCTGAGAGAGTGCTACTGTAGCCAGCATATTTCTAAGAGGACAAGGTATAATATCTCAGATAATGGCAAAGTATTACCTCCATTAAACACAGGTAAACTTTGCAAAGACAGTACAATGTACTGTGATCGGGGGTAGCTCTTGTGATCAGTTCTATCATCTATAATTGACAATCAGAAGAACATGAAATTTTCCTACAGATGCAAGCTAGGATAAAGGCGATATCCTTGTTCTTACATTGCTTCTCTCCAATTGCAACAAATAATTGGAGTGATTTGGTAATCAGTGGATTAGTTTTTCACCTGATTAAGTCATAAAAGCTTCTTCTAATAGTCTGTGTTCTAATATTCAATCATCTAAAAAAGATGCCTGGGCAACGGCAAAATACTGGTCTGCTGGCAAAATCAGATGAATTTATGATTTCTAGAGAAAGGCTCCCTTGATATGGTACAATTGTGGAGTGGCAGTAGGGCTTCCAATTTACCTGTTAATTTTAACAAACAGTTAATTGTTGACAGTTAAAATCTAAACAGCTACAGCTGGTTGTGTGTGTGTGTATGATTAGGGCTTTACGTCCTGTATTTCTGCACCAGTTGGGCTAATTAGGACAGGCAGAGACCATGGCAATGAGACGAAGGACGAAACAGCCATCCAACTTAGGCTCGACCGGGAATCGAACACGGGACCCAGCAGTTGGAAGCCCAGAGCGCTACCTCTGAGCTAGGCCCCCGCCCTAGCTACAGCTGGTTAACTGCTAAGCACAGAGTAGATAAACTTATTGCTTTCATTCTTATAATATATATACTTATGATATACTGAATAATTTTAATATGACCAGAGTTAAGATTTTTTCCTCTCACACTGACAGGTTACTGATATTTACAGCAATCCATCAAGAACATAATGAGCATGCACAGTTTCATAAGAGTAGTAATGACAGTACTAGGCCTTAAAATATAGTACTAAAACGTACACCAGAGGACAGTAAAAGCGTCCTACGTAGTACCTAATTGTACACCAGATGTCTGTAATGTTCTACGACATGTGCTGACATCTAGTGTGACGAGAACAATAGATATAATAGGAAAAAGATAGGTTGATTTTTAGAACAGGACAAAAGAATATATATATTATATATAGTATTGGTGGTGTCATCTGGAACATGTGTGAGTGTGCTTTAACCTATCAGTCTGGACAGCACTGCTTTTGACAAACAGCTTAGACTGGAGTAGTCCTACATACATTCATTTAAAATGGCGTTAATCTACCGTTGGATTCTTGTTGGACATACAGCATGTCAAAGTGGAGTTACACACAGCTATACACTTTACGATAACAAAGAACAATTTACATCATTGGTTGCCTGTAGAATTAGTAGCAGACAGTTTGTTCGTACAGATACCATCTACAGTGTGTTGGAATATACTACTCGAATTCTTTGTCAGCCACCAGTGATCGGTGGTTTAATGCCCTATGCTTACGAAGGGTTAGAGGCTGGCCAGTCTGATGAGGGAGATGATTCATCTGCAGAATCTGAAGACTCTGATAATAGTATTGATATTACGAAACCATTAGCAGAATCTGAAGACTCTGATAATAGTATTGATATTACGAAACCATGGATTCGCTGGGAGTTATACAGAAAAGCCCGATGTGGTAATGACAGCCATTATATCTTGCATCGCGCTAATCACCAACTCAATCTGAATATGATGGAGTGTATATATGAATTTTCAGAGTATTTTGTAACTGAAGTATGCTGTTACCAACCTCAATGGAGACTGCATATCTATTGTATGTAACTTCCTGTGTGTAAGATACATGATTATTATTAGTATGTTAGTAATGTTTGTATAAATTGCATATAATTTGTAACTTGTGTAAATAGGTTGTACTATGTAGGACATATATATATATATATATATATATATATATACAATATAACTGTGCAGTGACATGTAACACTTACCATGCAGCATTTGTTGAAGATCACATGGGCTGATGTATAAAAAATAGTGTTAGATGTCATAAGAGTTACCATGGTGAATGGACCAATCAGAAGCTGTATATACAAATAGGTAGTAGAAATAAGGTGGTAGGGGTACTGCGATTGAAGCACTCTTCCGGTGTACATGAATACATTAACATGGATATTTTGATGAAACATGCTGCTGTGATAATAGGCACAATCGATGGTGCCGAAGCCTTAACTACATTGAAGGACAATGGATACCTCAACTGGTCATCGTATCTGACATTGCGAGACTACGAAGATAGTGAAATGCAGACTTTGAAATTGGTGGACATGCTGGTTGTGCAGGAAAATCACAAGGCTATAGCGAAACTTTTTGAAATCATTCGTATCAGCTACCCTGATTTATGTAGCATGATTCCTGAAATATCTTATGGACAAAGATATTCCGTCTATATCGGACACAATGATTTTTTGAAAGTAATGGTCAATGATGGTAATGTGACAGTGGACATAATGAAAATGGAGGCAAGTACATATGCATTTCAGTATGTATAGGGTTTAGTGACCGATTGATATATGTTTACAAACTATAATATGTATCTCATTTTCTTATACAGACATATGATGACAAAGCTGAACACGCATGCGTATGCCTAAATCTTCAGAGATGGTCAGCACTGATGCAGACAGTGGATGTTGTCAAATGTGCTATAGGTACAAATCATCAAGTGCATTTGGGAGGAGGCTATTACATTGAAACATTTTTTAACAGTGACAATGTACACATTACCAAGTATGATAAACAAGAGGATGGTATATGTAGTATTAGTCTTGCTCAAAGCATAGTGCTAACCAGATATCAGTTTATAACAATTTCAGAGAATTTTGACAAAATTCAAGATGTTACTCCAGAGCTTAGTTTGATAATACCCTGTTATATGAATGAAGATCACCAAAATCAAATGGGTTATGCCATGTGTCCAGAATGTAGTCCTTTTGGCGATGAAGACTGTTGAGATTATGTGAATATATGTAAATATTGTTGTGTATACAATAAATGGATGTTTACATAATACAAGGTGGTTGTTTATATATAACTCTGTGAATATAATAATACTGTGTATTAATCAACAAGATGGCTTAGTGCATAACATTGCGAAATGGTCATTATCATGTGACATCATGTAATCTGAAGTGCAGCCTGATTGGCCCTTATCACGTGACAATACACAATCGCATGTGCAATCTTATTAAGATTCTGTAAGAACTTTTAAGGGTCAGTTAACATTGAGACATGGAAGCTAGCAGAAACACCCTGTCTACTCAGAGCTCTGTATCATCAGACAAATGGTATATTCTTGGAAGAACTCTACCTAAGAGTGAAATAGTGTTTCTGAGTCAGGTGTTAATTTTGTACACAGTTATTATAGCCTCACTTGTGAATCTCTCTTTAGGGAGTACATCTGAAACGTGGCTCATTTTGGTAAGTACGAGTCTTGGAGCAATCTTGCCAAATCCCCAGTTGCTACCAACCCCACAGTTGCGTAAAATAACTGAAATACAATACCCACACTGTGCACCAGCTGAAAGGAATACAGTTGTATAATAATGGATGATAAAGAATTGGACGAATATCTGTCAAAAGTGTACTATTCACCAAGATCTCCAGCAAGTTATTATGGAGCAGACAGACTTTGGGATTATATTAAAACAAGAGAAGATTTACCACCCAATCTCCATTTTGATGGAGTTAAACGATGGCTGAAGGAACAGACCACACACACAATTCACAGCAAACCTACAACCCATTTTGCTACTGAAAGGATTATTGTGGAATATCCAGACATGCAGTGGGATTGTGACCTACTACAACTCACAGGGCTGTCAGAATATAACAATGGTTATAAATATTTGCTTGTATGTATTGATCTATTTTCTAGATATCTATGGGCACAGCCTTTGAAAAGTAAGAGAGCTGCTGAGGTAGCAAATATGTTTGAGAATGTCATATCACAAGGGAGGAAGTGTGAAATTATTCGCACTGATCAAGGAAAGGAATTTACAGGAACAGCCTTTCAAGAATTACTGAAAAAGGAAGGTATTTCACACATGCGTGCATATGGTGTCCATAAAGCCAACTATGCTGAACGTGTCAACAGGACAATTGAAGACAGATTATACAAATACTTCTATGAAAAACAGACATTTAAATATATTGATATATTGGATGATATCATATGGTCATATAACCACACCAAACACTCCAGTATAGGTATTGCTCCAGCAGAAGTCAATAGTGGGAATATAAATGATATTTATCAGCGTGTATATGTCCCTGAACTTAATAAAAGAGCCCAGCATCAACCGCACCATTCATTCAATGTGGGAGACTTGGTGAGGTTAAGCCATACAAACGGGCCATTTGATCGTGGTTATCAAGAGCATTGGACTGAAGAACTGTTTAAGGTTTATCAAAGTCTTCCATCACATCCTCCAAGATACAAAGTTCAGGATCTTGCAGATGAACATATAAAGGGGTCGTTCTATGAGGAGGAACTGCTCAAGGTCAATGTGTCAAATCCCGAACTCATAGTATACAAAATAGAGAGAGTTCTTTCAACCCAAAGAATTGGGAAAAAACAGTTAAGCCTCATCAAGTGGTACGGTTACAGTGACAAATTTAATAGCTACATTCCTACAGAGGATATTCAAGAGTACTTAGGAAAATAATGTATCTGTACATCTCCAGTGATCAGAGCGAAAATGTGTTCTCAGGCAATTCTCCCACGGCATTCAGAATCAAACTCCCACGGCGGATAGATCTGAAGCCCCCAGACATTTGGACCATTGCAATATTGGATATTGACTTACCTCCACTGGCAGAGAAGTACAAACCTAGATATATCACAGTTAATACCAACGTATGTAAACCCAGTTTTATGAACAGCTCACAGGCACCTATTTTGCAAAGAATGTACTATCACCAGTTGCAGCAAAAAGGTTCCTATATCTTTGATCACCCTCGATATATACCTGTCACTGCAGACTCTTTGGATGCATTGAGCATCTACTTATTGGATGACAAGGGTGAGGAGCCATCATTTAAAGGTGGACATTCATGTTGTACACTACACATTGATACATCACAACAGTAATGGCAACTACCAGTTATTATGCCACAGATGGAGGGTTTGATTATGAAACATTTGCAGACCATTTTCTGAAGCAAGCAGAGGGTGAAAATAAACCACTGCTTGTACACAATATGACTAATATGGCTACTTTCAGTAAGTCAGACAATGGGGGGCGTGGACGTATTGTTCTTATTAACACAAGGAAAAACAAAGAAAAACTGGCAGAGGGAGGTACTATTGCCAAACTTGAGGTAATTGACCCTACTGAAGGTGCACGGAGAAGAGCTGTTGCAGAAGTTCATAATAAAGAGCGGGGTAGCACTGCTAACCTTCATTCAAGAGCAAGCAAGAGGAAGAGGAAGACATCATTAACATCACAGAGGAAGAAAAAAGCTACAGTAAAGCAAGACACTAGTTCTTCAGGTGACATTTTTGACGATTAATTTGGTTGGAAGAATATCAGAAGAATGAGCGAAACACTTCTGGCAGATGCCTATGTAGGGTATCCTGAGGAACTTGCTATTTTTGAAAAGCCTATTCAGAATGTGGGTGTTAAGAGATGTCACTGCACTACTTACTACCCTGTAAATGATTTTTCCAATCAAGGTGTTATACAATTTTCTGTGCAAAATAATTCCTCATCATATATAGATTTAAAGAAAACTCTGCTTAATATAACATGCAAGATTGTTGCACGCAATGGTGATATGGTAAAAACCCCTGCAAGACCAGCAACAAAGCCTGCTACTGAAACCACTGATGAGTCTGCTGCAGAGGCTACAGCCGTTGCTGCTGAACAAGGTGTTAAAAGAGGCATTGTGGGAGTGGTGAACAATTTCATGCACAGTATGTTCAGTCGCGTGGACGTCGCACTGCAAAATAAAGTGCTCACTCATGCTGACCAGGCATATCCTTATTTAGCATACATTAAGGCTTTGCTGTATACCCCAAAAGAACAACAGGAATCATCACTACAGACACAGATGTATTTTAAAGACACACCCCCTAATCTGCATGACAATAATTGGTTTTTTGGAGACAATGCAGCCTTGAAAACCAGAAGCAAGTTTTTTGACAATTCCAAGGAAGTTGATATGAGTGGTCATCTATATAGTGATGTCCTTGACATCAACAGGTTTATCCCTTATGGCATACCTCTAAATGTAACATTGTATCCTAGTTCACCAGAGTTTTGTCTGATGTCACCAGACGCTGGTACAGCTCAATACAAGGTGGTCATAACCAAAGCATCATTAAGTGTTTGTATGGTTGATGTAAATCCTGTAATATTGACCTCACATGCTGCTACTTTACAAAAAAAACCTGCGGTATTTCCATACACTAAAACAGAGGTTAAAAAATTTACTTTAGCACGTGGTGTATTTAGTGGAGAAGTAAATGACCCTTTTTCTGGTGCAGTGCCCCATGAAATGGTGTGTGCTCTTGTATCAGATTCTGCCAATCATGGTCAGATAAAAGAGAATCCTTTTCTCTTTGAACACAATCACCTCAATTTCATTCAAGTTACTGTTGATGGGCAAGATATGACACAGGCCCCAATTCAACCTCGTTATGGTGATGAACCTGAAGATGGTCTGTATATTGATGCCTATGGTTCCCTGTGTGGTATTAATGGTATAGATGAGAGTGCACCCATATCACGCAAAGAATTCCCTGAAGGTTTCTGTTTCTATAGATTTGTCTCTGAAGCTATTCCTAGCGGTAATGATGATGTCATACCATTAAAACGTCGAGGAAATATGAGAGTGTCTGTAAAATTTGAAAAGAAGCTTACACAACCAACAACATTAATTATATTTGCAAAATTTCCTGCCGCTCTCAAAATTGACAAAAACAGGGCAGTACATGAAGTTTAAGTAGTCGTTATTGTGACACTGTGGAGACAAGTTCAGAGCAAGTAAGGTCTTCATAACTTAACACTATGGAAGCATATACACAATGTGGTATGCCCTTTGATTTACCTAAAACACTATTGGTCATTGGAGCGTCCCAGTCTGGAAAAACGTTTTTCATTCAGCAGTTATTACTGCAGAATAAGCAGATGTTTACACCAGCACCAAGTAAAATTATTTACTGCTATACATCATGGCAAGAAAAATATGATGTCTTGGAGAAGGCATTGGGTGAAATGATTCAATTTAGAACAGATATTCCCAGCAGTGAAGAACTGACAGCAATTTGGCAAGAAACTCATAAGGAAACACTTTTGATTCTTGATGATAAAATGAGTTGTCTTAATGACAGTCTATCGGGACATTCAGTAGTAGACATAGTATGCGTACTGTGTCACCATTGCCATGTGTCATGCATTATAACACTTCAAAATCTTTTTCATGCTAGTAAGACAGTGCGAGAGATAAGTCTTAATTCACAATATATATGTCTGTTTAGGAATAATAGAAGTGCAAGACAGGTACACACCCTAGGTAGCCAAGCCTTTCCTGGTCAAACGCAATATTTTATGGGTAGTTATGACCTAGCAACTGCCAAGAATTATGGTTACATGATTGTAGATTTATCATCAAATATTGACGCTAGACTGAGATTGAGAAGTGCCGTATTTCCAGGCGAAGAAACGATCGTATATCTCCCAAAGAAATGAACACCATCAAGGAGAATATTATATTTCTGCAAGCTGTGGGCAGTCTACCTGAACCTCAAGTTAAAGAACTATTGGCAACTGCTGATAAGGGACAGTTGATTGCTATAGCTGAGGTATTTAAAAATGTTCTTGGGAGGGTAATCAGGCTCCCAATGGAGTATAAAGACAAGCTTACTAAGGACAGAGACATCATTCGGTCCATCGCGGACAACAAAGTCTCACATAAGGAGCGACTGGAAACTCTTGTCAATTCATCTTACATAGTGTCTTTGCTCATAAAAGCTGTACTCAAAAGACTTCTCACTTTAGCAAAATAACAATGGCTGAGGAACATATAGTGATACCTCGTGAGCGCTACAATAGACTCATGCAACAGGTGAACAAGAAAAACGCTGGAGATGTAAATATAGAAAACACACATCACAGCACTGCAGTAACAAAACACAGTGAGGAACCGGTTGAAAAAGAAACGTCTGATGTAGAGAACCCCCAACTTAGGACAAGAACTGATGTTACAATGGATAAAACTGAGGAAAATACTAATGTACAACCGCCAGGAATAACTCCAGAAGAATTCCAACGTCTACTCAAGAAAAGACCAAAAAAGCAATTTGAAGAACATAAAAAGAAAGGTGTGAAAAAACGAACAGTGAAAGCTGTAAAAAAAACTAAAATGAATGATTCTGGTAAAAAACGAAAAGTTAATAAAATTGTAAGAAGAATAAAACAAAAGTGGTTGAAATTTGAGTAACTATATGTGATGTAAGATGAAGTATTATTCTTCATTATTATTATTACAAAATACATATATATATATATATATAATACTGTTAAGTTATTATTATTGACTCTGTAGTAATTATATGTACATCATGATCAGATAATGAATAAATGCTTTGCAAACGTCTGGCTAAGTTTTGTTTATTATTTAAAACATCAGTCAAAGTGCTGACATTTGTATTCGATATATCTGAATAGAATTTATTTGAAATAGAACAATTGACCTTCTACATGTACAAATTCACTGCACATTAGTGTTTTGTTGAGATAAATACATGCAACAATGACTATACATTAGTGTTTGTTGAGATAAGCAAGGATATGTTACAGTCTTGACCCCTGTAATTTAAAAGAAGTGACCCCACAAAATAAAAAGAAATGGTAATGTAAGTCGTAGTTTGGGGTACTGCGTATAATTATTAACATTTAGATTACATGAATTGAGGACGTGTTCTTTCTCTTACACCCTATTGGGCTACAGACACTGTGAAGGTGGCTCCCTCTAGGGAGCGTACATGTTCATTGGTTAATAAAGATGTATCTAACATATATAAGGGTGTGCGGTCTTTACTCTGCCTCTATTACTTCAACTGTAGTTTGAACTTTCGTTTTTAGATTACTACTATTATTACTAGTAGTAATTATTCATTTTTAAAAGTGAAAGATGACCAAGATATATTACAGTACCAGTGGTACAAGAGTTAGAGGCAAGTTCCTCTGGTTCAGAGAGTTGGGACACCGCAAATTCATGGTCCTACAACGGTATCAAGGCCGTGTGAAGTTGCACATCAGAAATTATGTGTTGGAAGAAGAAGAGTTCATCCTCATCCCATCAAAAAGGGGGGTTGCTATGGACAAACAGCAGACTCGGGACTTCATGGCGTCCATAGGAGATTTGCTCAAAGTGATCAAAAAAGTAAGTATGAGTTCTTATTAATTAAAGTATATGAAGTGATATGTAACATTATATTAAGTACATTTGGTCATTTAATGCTAACCAGCGAAGAATCAAACTCTTTCATCTGATCATGATTGTAGAATATACCTGTATATGCCTATAAATGTACATTGAACTCTTTATGTCAAATTACCCATTATGACCAAACCAGTAATGTCAAATTGGGCCATTAATTCGACCCTAGTATATATAAAACTGAACATGCATTGTTATGGTCATTATAGGGTAAAGCAGATGAAAGCGATGAAGAGCTGTCTAATGACGATGCCGAAGATACTGGTGACGATGACGAAACACCTGTGGACGATGACATGCCAGTTGATGACTCATCCAATGATGCCAAAAAAGCCTTCATTCCTGCAGAGCTTAATGTTCATATTGGAAAAAATCTCTTCGCTGTTGCAAAGAAGGAATATGGTTGCGTAGACATACGCCATTACTTCTTCACAAACAGTTCCTTGAAGTCATTGCACCCTACAAGAAAGGGCGTCAATTTGAGTAGCTATGAATTCGCTACACTAATCAAGGAACTTCCAGCGCTAGAAGTAAAATGGGCTGGTCTGAAAGTTCTTACAGAATGCTCATTAACACATGCATGTAGCATACAGCAGATGAAATGCGCTCATTGCACGCCGTCTCCCGCAAATAATGAAACAGATGGGGCTACGAAAGTGGCTCATGCAGATGATCTTGAGGCAAAAGATCAACAGAAGCACCCAAAAGCATCGGGAAGTCCTGACAAAAGGAGGCGCATGTCACCTGTAATTATTAACGATGCTAATGATGGCAGCTCCACAGAGGAGAATGCAAACTCGCCTATTTTGATTGCCTCTGATGCGGGTGGTTTGTTTGACATGCCTAACATCTCCGGGGGTACACCCAAAAAAAGCAAAATCACTCTATCTAAAAAGGAGACCCCCAAAATACGTAAACTAACACGCGCAATCATGTGATTTGTCTATGTGTGTTGGTATGCATGTAATTAGATAATATCAAGTTTATTGTTTAACGTTAATTATGAACCACTAAAATCATCAGTGTATAGTTAATTATTATTATGTGAACCAAGTGTATAGTTTACGATTATGTTATGTAACATTAAATGTGTAATGTGATGAATTGTAACAGTTAATATATTAATATTAGTAATTTGATGAATACAATGAACTTGTTACCAATATTATTATATATCATACTTATAAATCAGGGTGAACTGTATCAAGCATCCAACAATGTAGTGCCTGTTATAATTGTAGACTGCTTTGAACAGTTATATATGTTTGCTTCAGTAATAAACAATTACCAAGTTCAGAAAAGCGCTGGTGAATTGACAATTCGGTGTTGTTGTTATTGTAGTTTTTAATACAGAATATTATTTAGATATATATATATATATATATATATATATATATGTGTATTACTTTTCATTACTTCTACCACCAACTTGGTCATACTTTTGTTGTCATACCTAAAGTCATCTGAGAGTCCTACTTACACATGATATAATATCTCTATGTGTATTACTCTTCATTACTTCTACCACCAACTTGGTCATAATTTTGTTGTCATACCTAAAGTCATCTGAGAGTCCTACTTACACATGATATAATATCTCTATGTGTATTACTCTTCATTACTTCTACCACCAACTTGGTCATACTTTTGTTGTCATACCTAAAGTCATCTGAGAGTCCTACTTACACATGATATAATATCTCTATGTGTATTACTCTTCATTACTTCTACCACCAACTTGGTCATAATTTTGTTGTCATACCTAAAGTCATCTGAGAGTCCTACTTACACATGATATAATATCTCTATGTGTATTACTCTTCATTACTTCTACCACCAACTTGGTCATAATTTTTTTGTCATACCTAAAGTCATCTGAGAGTCCTACTTACACATGATATAATATCTCTATGTGTATTACTCTTCATTACTTCTACCACCAACTTGGTCATAATTTTGTTGTCATACCTAAAGTCATCTGAGAGTCCTACTTACACATGATATAATATCTCTATGTGTATTACTCTTCATTACTTCTACCACCAACTTGGTCATAATTTTTTTGTCATACCTAAAGTCATCTGAGAGTCCTACTTACACATGATATAATATCTCTATGTGTATTACTCTTCATTACTTCTACCACCAACTTGGTCATAATTTTGTTGTCATACCTAAAGTCATCTGAGAGTCCTACTTACACATGATATAATATCTCTATGTGTATTACTCTTCATTACTTCTACCACCAACTTGGTCATACTTTTGTTGTCATACCTAAAGTCATCTGAGAGTCCTACTTACACATGATATAATATCTCTATGTGTATTACTCTTCATTACTTCTACCACCAACTTGGTCATAATTTTGTTGTCATACCTAAAGTCATCTGAGAGTCCTACTTACACATGATATAATATCTCTATGTGTATTACTCTTCATTACTTCTACCACCAACTTGGTCATAATTTTTTTGTCATACCTAAAGTCATCTGAGAGTCCTACTTACACATGATATAATATCTCTATGTGTATTACTCTTCATTACTTCTACCACCAACTTGGTCATAATTTTTTTGTCATACCTAAAGTCATCTGAGAGTCCTACTTACACATGATATAATATCTCTATGTGTATTACTCTTCATTACTTCTACCACCAACTTGGTCATAATTTTTTTGTCATACCTAAAGTCATCTGAGAGTCCTACTTACACATGATATAATATCTCTATGTGTATTACTCTTCATTACTTCTACCACCAACTTGGTCATAATTTTGTTGTCATACCTAAAGTCATCTGAGAGTCCTACTTACACATGATATAATATCTCTATGTGTATTACTCTTCATTACTTCTACCACCAACTTGGTCATAATTTTGTTGTCATACCTAAAGTCATCTGAGAGTCCTACTTACACATGATATAATATCTCTATGTGTATTACTCTTCATTACTTCTACCACCAACTTGGTCATAATTTTGTTGTCATACCTAAAGTCATCTGAGAGTCCTACTTACACATGATATAATATCTCTATGTGTATTACTCTTCATTACTTCTACCACCAACTTGGTCATAATTTTTTTGTCATACCTAAAGTCATCTGAGAGTCCTACTTACACATGATATAATATCTCTATGTGTATTACTCTTCATTACTTCTACTACCAACTTGGTTATAATTATTGTTATCATTCCTTATAGTCATGCGCAGTTGAGTCATGCATAATATAATTAGTGTCATTCAATCTACTATAATTATTGTTATCATTCCTAAAAGTCATGTGCAGTTGAGTCATGTATAATATAATTAGTGTCATTCAATCTACTAAAGGTTACGTAACATAATATAATTTGTTATCATTCAGTCTAAATGATTACATGTAATTCAAGTGGTTATTAGTCATAATAAACAATGTTTACACATGTGCATGAAAATGTTGTGTGTTAGCAATATAAAGTAAAGAATATTTACAATGACAATATATTGGTCTTATGTAACAAACCACTTAGGTGTTTAAAATAGATAATTAGGTAACACATATTTCTATTAAGATTGAATTAAATAACACAAAAGTGTCATTTGGATACATAAAGTATACATGTCTGACATGTTCACAATTTTGCTATCGTCTGTGACATTATGGTCGCTATGCAGTGGCTATGATTTCCACTGCGGCCCCTGCATATGCACACCCCTTGAAGAACATACATTTTTAGCCAACTGTACAGGTGCTCCAGATTTGGCTGAGATACTTACAGCAACCTTTCCAAAGGTTATCCAGAGGGGATTGGTGATCATAGATGTGAGGGGTACAGTTATGTGTGCTGCAGATGCCCCTGATGACCACGATTACCCTTATGAGGTGATATTTTATAGTAACACATCACCTGAAGACAGCAGTACACTTCAGGAAACCACCTATTTTGATGGTGGTGCTACTGGGTCACCCACAGGCACAATTCTTGGGGGCATAGCATTGTGCTTTGTAGTTGTATGCATCATAGCCATATCATGTGTATTGTATAAAGTGAGTATACTCATTATTCTTGTTTCTTAATATAGTTATAGTCTGTCGAAGTATTGTTTTCTTAATATTTATAGTTGGCACATTCTTATAACAGTGATTATAGTTTATTGATTATTTTATATATATATTAAAGCCTTACAGGGTCGGCATGCTTTATGCTGTGTAAATATGTATATTAACAAGGCCTGTGTTACTGCACTAGCTGTTTATATATATTAAAGCCTTACGGGGTCAGTATACTATGCTGTGTAAATTGTGTGTATATTTATTCATTAAAAACTTTTACAAACGATCTGTGTGATTTACTACACTATAAATATATATAGCGATAACCAGTGAGCTAAATACGTACTGATGCATGTGGCACCATCTATAACCAGAATTAACTGAAGTGTAAAGTGGTGAACCATAAACATACACTCTGAATGATGTGTATACATGGTGCAGGAGCCAAGATCTTCGTCACACTTATTAATTCATCGTCTACGCTGATCCTTCAGCAAGTGCTGAGGTCAAAAATCTCTCAGCACTATAAAGCATCCTGTCTACATCCTGTCTCGATAACGGCTAAGGCTACTACACCTTTTGTATATTATTACAATAATGTTTTAAAAAAGCTTGTAATATATGTGCATTATTTAATAGCATCGACTTATCTTAGATAATGATCAACTTAAATGCATATAATAACACATAACACTAGTTAAGTATAAAATAATAACCAAATATGTTATTCTGTTCAACTAAAATGTCATAAAACAACAATGTATCAGCTATATAATAAACACTGTAATTGGTAAGAATTCATTAAGAAGACATCAAATTGTATGATAGTACAAACACTGTACCAGATATATATTACATATAATAATAAACATATATGTTATTCTGTTCAACTAAAACATGTCATAAACAACAATGTATCAGCTATATAATAAACACTGTAATTGGTAAGACATCAACTGTATGGTAGCCAGCTTTAAGGTATACAAACACTGTACCAGATATATATTATATTGTTATTGTTAATTAATTACATGAAAGACGTCACTTGTGTAGAAGTGGATGCAGCGTCCTCAAACTCATCGCTAAATGCGGGCCTCCGGCTTACACGTGACTGTGTGCGGTAATTAGGATTGTATATGCTGGTATCTTCATTCTTATTTCTTCGTTTCCTGCGGATCACACGTACAACTGCGAATACTACCTATAATGATATAACACAAACAATAATAATGGCAGCGTTACACACATATAAATATATATATTAATGGCAACAGTAATCACTAGTCACCTTTACACACATGTATACTGTGAGGATGATTAATAAGCATGTGTCAATTGATATTTCAGTCTTGAAATTCAAGAGCCAGCTCCATTTAGTTGGGACAGTGAGACATGCAGCTGCTGCAGCAGCTGCAGCAGAATCATAAGGTCGAGCGCCACCTGGTGTTGTTAACTGCTCTACCCCTGTTACAGTGGTGGATTCCTGGAATATAGTACTGTGGTGTATCCTGACAGTTGAAGCCCTCACATGCATGGAACTTGATGCTAAAACCTCAGCGTGTTTAGTTGTAGCTACCAAATTTGTGGTATATAATATCCTACCAGTAGTGGAATCTAGAGTGGAATTGAAGACCTTCGGTGCCCCAGATGTATCAGGCGTTGTAATTTCCATAGCATCAACAGTATTTGCATCTGTAATGATATCAATATACTCATAATATATAATTATGATGATGTATAATAAACAGTGACAAATACACACCTAAAGTTATCATATGTGTACACAGAACTTTGTACAATTAACACAACTAACCTGTACTGATTGCTGAACACACCACTGGCAGCTGAGGGACTGCATCATTGCAGAACACTGTACCAGTCATATCAATGATACCTATCATCATATTCAGCTTTGCAGGGAAATGTGGAATTGATCTCAAAAAAGTGGATTTCCTACATGTTACAATAACTTTGCCATTAACGCCATAACTACATAAACAAAGGTCAAACTGATTTGCTTCAGGCATTGATCCACACGAAAACGAATAATCCGCCTTACATGCATGTATAATACACAAGGCAAACGTAATGAATCCTGTAAGTGAGGCCATTTCACTTCATGAACTGTTCTTGCAAATCCTAGGTACTTGTGTGCAGACATAATTCTTATCACAACTTTTTTGTTACACTGTCAAAGCGTGATGCATAATCCAATATTCATGACTTGTGCGCAGGCATATTCTTATCACCACTGTTTGTCTGTTGCACTGCCAAAGCTTGATATATAATCCAATATTCACGGAGAGTAGGCCAAATGTATCAAAAACGCATCTTTTCTGATATGGCAATGTTATGCGCTAATGCCTCAACGATAACATTGTATTATGATTGCTTAGTGTAATATTCATGGAACTGAGAGTTGGCAGATATCAGAAAACATATCATTTACAAATTGTTGGCAGACATGTCATTACACATTAACACAGCATTGATAATATACACTGGCTACGTATTGATAATATATACACTGGCTACTCATTGATAATATACACTGGTGTGCATAGCTATATACATACACATGTACATAATGTTTATATATATATATATATTATATACATACAATCAATACCCATATGGAAACGTTTTGAAACTGTCTAGTGCAACAACACGCTTTGTAAACACCTTTTTAAATGTTTTGGTGTATGGTCTGTTGTAGACGATACCTAAATGTTTCACCCTACATATCTGTTTTGAAGGTGGTAATTTAATTGTTTCAATTGTATCCAGTAAAACCTCTTTCATTGAATCAAAATCAATGAATTGACTGTTCACATAATTAAGGGTGATTCCTTTAACTTTGGTGACACTCTCACCATTATTAAGCTTGTAGCTATAGCTCTTTGGACCTGTTGATATATATGCTGTGATATGTGTGTTACAAGGTAACTCATCAGTGAGGTCCCCCAGAAGGTCCCCTGTTTCCAAGAGATCTTTTTGATGTTTGTTTTGCACAAATATAACAGAATCTGTATCAAAATACAGAGTTTGTTCACATGTCTTTTCTAATATACCAAATAGGTGTAGACGGGCAAGTGATGTTGTAAATGTCCCAATGATTTCATTTGTAAAGGTGTTTTCCTCCTCAAATGATTCTGTACATTTCAGTTCGACCACTATCACTTCAGGTGTGATAATGTGGAAGTTTGTTACCTCTTTGGTAGGGTCATTTCTGATTTTTGTGTATTCTACCTTGGACTTAATATATTGTGTTCGGGGGAGGTCACCCCTCTGTATAAACTTACCCCATAACGTATTGGCGTAAAGCTTCGAAACCATCCTAAGTGATGGATTGTACTGTATCTTCCTTTTATCAAGAAGTATCCCCTGCTTGTCATGATAATATTGTATATAGTTATCTCTATCTTCCTCGGTCTCAACCCAGCTGGGGTAACCGGAAGCTTCCTGCTTTACCTTCAGGAACATTTTGACATAATCCTGAAATATATTACAGCCTATATCATGTGTAGTTTGAGGATAGTGATAAATCTCATATATTTTCACTATTTTATAACCATGTTGAACGGCTACCTTGACTTCTTCTGTTGTCCATGTACCCACAATTGCTCTGTCACCGTCAGTGCAAACACAAGGTTCTACACTCTCCAACCTTGCACACTGTGAGCACAGGGGAAATTTCAATTTACCGTTACACCTTACAGGTAGTACTGGTATGAAAAGCTTTCTTGGTGGGACCACTTTAAGTTTCACCAACCCATAATAGGTTTTTAGTGTGTAGTCCATTTTGGACTGTTCTGTTATGATATCTGGGTGACACGTAGGGTACTCTGTATTAACGTTTACGTAACTATAGAGAGAAGTCACGTCATAGAATTTGATCAGCTCATCATCTGTGGCCTCATGTAAAAGGGATACTGGTGATACACGCCCCCCAAAGAAACTGTCGCGTATCTTCAAGGGCGTCACAAGATCCACAGAGTTCACAAATGCTTTCATGACTTTGCTATGTTTAACCATTTTGTCAAACTCACATTCCCATATGTGCACAACTTTATAACCTTTGTCACCTATTTCTTTAAGTCTAGTCAGCGTTCTCTGATAAATCTTCTCAAGAGTGGCACCTGTGCGGGGGTCACGTGCATGTCTATCTTTCCGACATGTATGACCATGCCAGCGACACCCTAAAAACTCATAAACTGTATCTGACCCTTCACGCTTTCCATCACAGTGATAATTAGTCCCTGGAATTCTGAACTCACCACCATTACGACTGTGGTGAATGACACATTCTGACACTTTCGCCACCCATTCGAGCCATGCCACAGCCTTGTGACTGTCATTGGGGTGCTTAGTGTAGCCTCTGGCAGGTATCTGTGGAATGGGGGAACTTAAGAATTTAGTTTTCACAATCTGTTCACTGTCAATGTCAACCCCTTTGATACTCCATTGACCTTTTTTCAATATAGCCACCTCATGCGTTCCGTCAATGAGTTCCACTTCATGCTCCTCATGGAGAAGCATCTCTCGCACTATTTGCATAGCACTTGATGCTATTGTAGCATGTGCAAAAGGATCTACTCCTTTTGCATCTTGTGCTGTCATGTCCATCAAAAGTGCACGGAATTTTGTGCAAGTTTCCCTTAATATGGTAACATCTGATCGTGTGTATGCAAGTATTTCTGTTTGGAAATTAAACACTTTATCTGTCTGCTTCTCATGCCACTCCATGAATATTTCTCGGTCTTTCTTAGACATATACTGTACACCATAATAGCTGGGGTCAGGAAAGGGACCAATGTAATTCTGATTACTCTTTGTATTCAGATAATGTGGAAAATCTCCCTTTTTCAGTTCAGTCTGCAGCCCTAGTGCAGCAGGTAATTTTTTTAAAGCCATAGGCAGGAAATTTAAGCTATCAATACACCGTATATCAACACCTTTTTTGATAGTCATGGTCATGATTTTGCTCCCTGCATAGACAACTTCAGGAAAAACCCCATTATTGATACAGTGGTTCAGGAGGAAATGCGAATCAAATGATTTTGCATTGTGTGCTATGGCTACAAACCCTTTGTGTTGTGGGGTGAGAAGCCACTTACAGAAAGCATCACATGTATCAGTACCCTTAAAGATCATTTCCCTTTGCCCACATAGTTGGTTAGAACATGATGCTCTAAGGAATCCATCTTTATTCTGTGTGCTACACTTACTGCAGCGGTGTCCACAATTTGCACATTTTGATTCCGCTGTGAATGTGTCGTCTTTGCAAATGTCACAAGCGCTCTGACACACCAGGTAATTAGGTACATGTCTCTCCAACCCACAATATCCTCTTTTACAGTTAACACATTTCCTACACCTTACACACATCTGCTCTGGAAGACAATCACTGCACTCGCTTTTAGGTCTGTTCAAGTAACCCTTATCACATGTTATGCGCTCATCTTGTGACGTTTCAAAATCATAGTAAATGAAACGTCCATCTGTTGTTTTAGGTTTCTTTATTCTATAATAACATAGATGTTCACCTACCACATACTCCTGGCAGCAGAAGCAGTACCATTCGTGACACATATGCTTAGCAGCATCACGTTTGGTTTTGTCAAGAATTTTATAGCACTTTAGACATCTGTAGTAGGTATCACATAGGGACAATCTCTCCTCACCTTTATTGACACCTGCATTGTACACTCTGCTTTCTTGATGACGTAAGTAACATTGCATACTTCTACACACCATGTTACACCTGTCACAAACCATTGAATCATCCCTATAACGACACTTGTCTGTGTTGCACGTAGCACATACTGATTCACAACTATGTCGCCATTTTTCACTATAAGTTGTTAAGCACTCTTCACAGAATTTTTTATAGACAAAAAAGCCCTTGATGTTAACAATGCTGTGATAATGCTGATCTTTCAAATACAGATAAATTTTTTTTTTCCTCTCAGTTTTACCTGTGTACACTATTTCTTCGCCAATATCGCCAGACACTACAACTATTTGTACATTAAGACAATCTTCAAACTTATACAAATCGTGTACAGGTACTGAGACATCATTTGGTAAACCTGCTTCCTTGAGCAGTTTCAACGCTTGACTACGTTGTGTATGCGGTTTCCTACACATTGTAGAATTCTTGTGCACAAACTTGTTAAACTTAGCTTGAGGCATTTTATTCAACTTTGCCATACATGTGACTATAGCGCGTGCTGCGCATATAAACTCATTAGGTACTTCAGGAATGGTCACCATACTCCTCTTTTGCTTTATTGAACACTGGTCAGACAATGTATCAACATTTACTATGGCTCTTCGCCCTCCACCAGAATCGGAGGCCTCCATTACTCCTACATTGACCTCGAATGTATCGTCTGCAGTTAAGTCTTTGTTGGACTGTAGAACAGCTTCAAATCTGTATTCCATAACAAAACAATGGTCAGGAATACACAAAAACATTTGTAATGTACTAATATATAATAATAATAATAATAATATATATATATTACTCACCTCTCCATTATCACTTCAGATGTAATATTATGTTGGGGTTGACAGTGAATAGTTATTTCTTTGTCTAACCCTATGTGTCTGATTGATAACCGTGCTTTGTCATTGGGGTTTGGATGGTTGGCTCTCACTCTGTCCATTACACTACCAAACATAGCACCCAGGTCATTTGTGATGTCAAGTAATTTCTTCCCTTGATAGTTATTGTTAAATTTGGCTTTGAAAGTAACTTCTTCCACGCCATATTTTCGGGCTCTTCTCTCATTGATCTGTTCAATCCTATAAGGAACAGTATCCTCATCCTCATCCTCCTCATACTCCTTGTCATGCGATATGACACGACGTTTTGCAGGTGGCTCTTCAGACATGTTTGTTGTCATACAAATTGTTAAAAATCCACTGTGACATCTTTCTTACTTAATATACATAATGCTATGCCCTGGGAGACTTTATACACACGTGTCCATTACAGCTGATGTGTATCCATGGAAAGATTTCTCATTGCAATGCTCAGATCCATGCAAAGATTATACTTCATCCTTTCACCCAATCATATACAGTAGACAGTCTACAGAGCTGTACCATTGGTTACTTTTATCTCCCTATTTGATTTTTTTTTGGGACTGTGCATGCTTTGTACATGTGTGGCCTGTGGCCATACTCTACATACCGAGTTTTTGATTCACATTGTATCATATATAATACATTTATATATATTCTATTTGCACGTTTATGCACAAGGTGGCCACGTACAATTCATCAGATCAAATCTATAGTGCTTTTACTGACATCTGGTGTATCTTTTCAATACTACTTATGTACCGTATGATGGCAGTACCTACTATGTAGGACGCTTTTACTGTCCTCTGGTGTACGTTTTAGTACTATATTTTAAGGCCTAGTACTGTCATTACTACTCATAAGATATACAAACTTATAGTATTAAAACATTTATCATGTTGTTTACGTTTGTTAGCAAGACCAGTGCACGAAGCAGCATACTTGGAACTAGATTTTTTTTCTTTTTCTTTTATTTACTATCATTGAACATATACCCACAAGTCATTCGCAACCTTACAGAAATGAACATTGTAAAAGTGAAAAGTAAATTATTAAGTGTGTAGCTAAATATTGTTTTACCTTCTCCAGTCCTTTGTACATTTATATGTCTTTCTTTATCTTTCTACATTTCATCGATATGCTTACATGTTTCAAAATATCACATTTCATCGGAACAAACAGTCTCTCCATCTACATAATCATTGTCAAATTTAAATTTTTCCAAATATGCCATCTACTAATTGCCACAATCATATTTATCAACTTTGCATAAACTTTTTCTCCCAAATGTCCAACTAACGCAATGAATTTATCAAAAACGACCTCTAATAATGCACCAAATTTAACTTGCATTTGATCCCAAATTATGTTCACTTTTTCACAATAAAATAATAAGTTTTCCAGCTCCTTATTACATAATTTACTAACACAATTAGAATATTTATTTTTTGCTAATCTCGTCTCAGTATTCAATTGACCATGAATTATCCTCCAACTGAAATCAATACATTTTTGAATTGGTGTGAACTTGTTAATCCAGTACTCTTTTGATTTGATAACTGTGCTTTTATTTTAATTAATAAGATATCATACATGTCTCTGATTGTCAGGTCAACAATTTTTTTTACAATTCCACCACGAATTCTAAATTGCATATCTAGTATTTGTTTCCTACAATTTTCAAAATGATTCTTGTTTAAATCAAAGAACAAGTCAAATTCAATTCGATCAAAGGCCTTTTGCTGATCAATTAATAATGAAATTTCCTCTTCATAGCAATTTTCTATTAATCCCTAATTAGACAAAAAAAATTCCTATAAATCTCCCTTGAATACAACCCTACTGGTCTCTACATCGCTCTGCTAATAATTTTGAAAGTATCTTTACATCGGTATTCAATAATGATATAGGTCTTCAATTGTTTAAGCTTTCTCTTAGGCCTTTCTTAAATAAGAGTCTAATCAGCAAATATTATGATTGTGGTAATTTACATGCTTCAAAGCTGTATTAAAAAATACATGATTTGTCTTTTGCATTTCGTTTTCTCTAAATTATGGAAATATTTATTGGACTTCTCACCCTTTTCGTGCCAGTTTATCCCTGACCTTATGCTCGCACCCTCCCCTCTATCCTCTGCACTCCAACATTTTCCTCAGATTCCTGCGCTTTTTCAATCTTTTTCTTTGGCCTCTTATGAAAAATCATAATTTTAAAAATATTCCTATGAATTTTAATTGTTTCTTGCCTACTTTTATGTTTTTGGTTTGCTATTCTGATGGCTAGATCTTTTCTTTTACCCCAAATCCCATCAAATTGTTGTATCTGAATGTTCTGTCTTCTTTGTTTGATAGTGCTCCCACAGACTTTGGGAAGCTTGTTTTAAAAAATGGCGAATTGATAATATTCAGATTCATTTCCATACACCCTTGCCATGTTTGGTTTCCGTCACTCTAAATGTCAACTCTACTAATCCATGGTCTGACAATGGGCACACTCTATAATGTATATTATCCGCCAGGTCATATAAAGTATTCGAAATAAGCCAATAGTCAGTTCGAGATGCATTTGAGCATGGATTTACTGTGCACAGACTTTCACCACCTAACAGGTTGGTTGCTTCAGTGCAACTGTGAGTAAGTAAAATAAACCAGGATATGTTAAAAAGAAGTTTACCATGTCACTTTGGATTAGTACTATCCTGAAGATATGTTCACTGTCATAAGAAGAAATACGGACAAGATTGTGTCAAAGAGGTGAGAAAGCTGGACGAAATCACTCAGAAGATAGCCCGCCACAGGAACAATCTTGTATTTACACTCAGATGCATGGACATAGGAATTACACCTCCTAGCCTGAATTTGAAATGCCTCATAAACACAAGCACTGCAAGACAGCTAGTAGAGAAAGCAAGAAAAAACCTTGTATGTGTGAGGATCAGAAACAACCTTTCAAGACATCGAAATGAGAAAATTTCTTTGAAGACAACTTTGTATGACAAACTGCCTAGGAAGATAGAAGGTTGGTTGATCATGATATCTTAATTATCAGTGAGAGTACATTTAAAACACTGCGAAGACAGAAGGACACTGAATGAGCAACAGCAATTAGATCACAGTTCAGCAAGTTGGTAGTCACTGACTAGTCAACCTATCAGACCACAACCTATCCATACACAAGAAGAAGTTCTTGCTAAAGGTTAAACTTAGCTATAATACCTGAGGAAATACCAGTAGATGAATTTGTTGTGGCTGCAGCACAAGCAACATGGTATGTCAGCAACGAGAACAAAGACATGAACAGAGGTTTGCGGAATTTTAAAATCAGTAAAAACTCCCAAGTCTTACCTGACAAAGAAATCTTCAGATGCTAAGTGAACAGGAAAGAGAGAAGAAAATAAACAAAGATCAATATTGGTACTTTTTGTATGGATCACCAAAAATTGTTAAGGAAAACACCAATGAGACCAATTGTGGACAAAATGCAATCAATAGCCTACAAACAGTCCAGAGTCTCAGCAGATATCCTTCAGCCTTTAGTAGTTAAAACCGAACATCACACAGAAAATTCGAAGGAACTGGTACCATGCTTATCAGAAAAGAAGACAGACAATTGAAAACAACTGTATACAGAAAGAAAATCACGAAGACCAATACCTGAACTTTACATCACAAAGAAATCATGCAGGACACCAAAAGTTGGGTGTGGTCAGAAAACTGATGAATAGATATGAATAAAAATATATATTTTTGGCCAATAACTCAAAATCCTGAAGTCTGACACGTCCACTATATACTGAAAGCAAATTTATAGGAAAGTGGATATTCTGCACATTTTGAGCCTATTTCCGTAGCTCTATGATTAATAGTTGCAGAGACATGGCATTTTTAACAAAATATCCATTGACCGCAATGCTGCAAATAAAGAACCCCTCGGCTGTTCTCATTTGAATTTTTTTAGCCCAATTTATTTTGCACATGCTTTGGGGCCTAAGCCTCCTTAAATATCACATAGACATCAAATTCTGAGAAAGTTGGGGCAACTGATGCAGCCTAATCTATATAGTGACCAAAAAAGAGTTAAAATATGAAGAAAATTGTTTTTTGCAGCTATTTTCAAAGTTTTCACCCTTCTCTCTTTTTCTCTGTTGAATTTACATAAATGAGCCTCTGAAAAGACTGAAACGTGATGGCTGTGGATGCTGGCATAGAAGACACTACACTGCATCACTATGCTATGCAGATGACTTGACATTTTTAGCCCCTGCAGAGCAAGGACTGCAGAAAATAAAATGTTACATTTTGTGAGGAGAATACGGCATGCTGTATATAACCCTGTACATCAGTTTGCATGATGTTTTCCAAAAAAAAAGGTGGACAATTGTGTGGTAGTGAACTTTTTCGGCCTTGATATCTTATTATGTTGCATGCAGATCGCGCTATGTCATACATGAGAATACAGGGTCCTCTTTTTTCGGACAACAGATCACATCCTTTTTACATCATCCTTCCTCTGTATTTCTACCGGTAAATAGCCATAAATGGGGTGCTTTGTTTTTTGCTTCCTGTCACATTTCTTTCAGGCTTGTGTGGCTTTGTGTTCGACCGCAGTCTCTTTTTTTTCTCCGTCGGTATGTATTCATTCTTTGCCATGTAAGAGATGTCATTATAGAGTTCAGGTAAGAGAGTTACACTTGCATCTAGGTCCTTTTCGGATGACCTTGCAACAGGCACAGAGGTCTCTGAAAAATTAGGTATCGTTCTTTGCCCATAAAAATCATTCATTACACTCATCAATGCCTTTGAATACACAAACTGAAATGTCGGTAGGCCTACTGCTTTGCGCTCACAATGTTTGTATTTTTCAACATCTTTATATTTAACGACTGTTTCGGTTTTGGTTTGTCCAAATTGTGATTGTGATCTTTTCAGCTTGCTGCAGCTTCTTCCAGTAGATGTTTCACCATATTTCCTATGTGCGATTCCACCTGTTCTCAGCGTAATTCTTTGATCACTAATTTGAGGTAATTCTGTCTTAGATCCCCTCTGCTCTGAATCTTTTTGTGTAGAGACTGATTCAAAATCTAAGATATCAACATCCACAAAATTGTCTCCCTTAGACGTCCTGAATGCATCCGATTTCAAATTTTGATTTGGACCAGGAAAAGGAAACACCGGATTAGGAACATTTTCCACCATGTCTCTTCTGCGGAGGCCATCAGGATTTACACTGGGAAAAGCCTTATAATTTTTATGGTGTAAAGTGTCCTCTTGGCTAGCTTTGGTGGACCTACTCAACATTTGATTTGAAGCTTTAAAATTGCCAAAGATGCGGGATTCTGTATTTCTTGTGTTATCCACATGGGGAAAATTTCTCCATTCACTATTCGAAGTTATTTGTGTTGATTGAGGTGCTCTTCTCCGCATATTCCCAATAAATGATCCTGAAGGTGTCATCATTGACCTTGTAGCCATTTCATTGTTAATCTGAAGGTCATTGTCTTGCTGTTGTGATGTTTCTATTCCGTCATAGTTCCACTCTTCGGCTACTAGAGGTTGTGGAGTGAGTTTTTGAAGAATCTCACTATCCTCTAAATTCAAAGAAGTCAGTGCTCGCTGGAATGACCAACAACCTTCTAGTTCATATCTCTTCGCTTCCACCGATGTCCGCCCAGACAAACCTGCTGAGGGCAATGCATCGGGAACATCATCAGGAAAGTCATATTGTGGATATACTTCTTGGACTATCCTCATGGTTTCAAATGCCAATTCCTGTAGTTCTTATTAAACCAAGAACTGTTAAATGTTTATCCTAATATCAAACTTGATACCCAAGCCAGTCCAATGTAGTATTCATTCGACCTGTGTGGTATAGCAAATATAACCACAAAATTCTTGGCTCGAATTGTTCTGACCAAGATTAATAATGTTTAAATACAGGAATTACATGTCTGTAAGGATAAGCTATACCAATCAAATGATGCATGACTAACCATGATCTATATCCCAGATTTTAGTTAGTGTTTATTTATCATGTCATTATATTAAGGATAAGAGCAGATAAAGTATGATCCACATATAAGTATACTATGTCATACATATTAATCCCACTCAGTAGGAGACTTAATTAAAAACAAACATCAAGCACCTACAGAATTGCAATGTACGATAGACCTGACAAGCAATTCATAATTTAAATTCAATATTTTGCCTTGGCCATCTCATGTATGAATAATAATTAAGAAACATGTGGTTAAGAAATTTAAAGTTGTCAACTTTCCTCCTCTTTTGATCATGTTGATTGGAAAGAAAGATATCATCTCTTTCTCTCATTAATATACGGTTGTATGCAAAAGTTTGGGCACTCCTCTAACATCACAGGACTATTAATTATATCCCTTTCATGATGAATAACAGCAACATGCCATTTAATTTCTGTCATAAAAACAAACACAGCTTTCTCAAGAATTATTGCCTGAAAAGCAACCTAACATCTACTTTCACTAAATAATGACTCGAATTTTGCTCTTATTTATCGTTAAATCATTATAACCAATAATCCTGTAATGTTAGACGGGTGCCCAAACTTTTGTACAACTGTAAGTCAAAGTTGGCCACCATTGATGTGTCTTTAGAAGCCAGAAAGAGTCAAAATTTCGAGGACACAGGGAAAGGACCCCTTCTATAAAATAGGTTTATTGACACACAGTCACACACTTCCCACCATCAGGCAACAGACCTTATATTCTCCGGACAAATGCAAAAATCAAGAGCATATAATTTGTTTTTAATCTTCAGATGAAAGTCACAGATGATGTTTGCGGCATCTTTTCAGATTTTTAATTTTTTTTATCTCATCTAAATTCCAAAGAACCATCAGGATTGTTATCAGGAGATGAAATTCACAGATGATGGTTGCATCATTTTTTCCTAATTGTTATCAAGAGATGAAATTCACTGAGTTATTGTTAGACAGAAAACATCACAAGCTAAGAGAGTACACATCTAGAGAGTGGGGTTGGAAACATGCATTGAATCTAATACTTTGCTTCACCACACTATCTTACACATTCCACTGCCAATTGAAAAGATGGGTCTAAAAAAAATGACGAGCCGATATATATAGTAATGACACAGCATCCATGGGTTGTGATCCTAGACAGCTTAACAAGCTCACTGAAGCCATAACCAACAGACCTCCATGCAGTTTGCATTCATACTTTACATGAATGCCAAAACCTTTGCTCACTGAGGCATGAACTTTGTAAAGTTTCAATAAAGAGTACAAGTCTGCGAAATCTATGTGGTACACATGGCTGAACTGCTGATTGGATGCCAAATATTCTGTTACAACTGCAGGTTAGGTTTGGATGATTAATCATTGACAGCCAAACCACAACACTGAACTTTGCAACAATTACCAAGATCAAGACATTTCTCCAAATCAAGAAAACTTTTTATGCCAAAATATTATTTCAATTCAATGACTTGATCACAAGTACAGACACTCCATTCACAGTTTAATCTGAGTTGACACCAAACAACTAACAAAAATATGAAACTTTATTCCATACAATACAGTTCAGCAAATATGAACTCTTAAGTCTTAAACCTACCATCATGAGATGTGTCATGAATCCATGACTATCATTAACATGCATGTAACAATGAACAATGAATGATTATTAATGAGGAATGTTTTTTACCACATTGTACATCAATAATAAAATAAAACCATTATAATTATAAAAGAATCATAAATGTGATAAACACATCATACACAATAGTGTACAAATAAAGTAAAAGATGTTATCCTAAAAGAGAAAAAGATTCAATGTGTAGTGCAACCTTTATATTTCAGTGGCAGAAAATTTCAGTTTGAGGTTTGAAAACATACTTATCTTCAACATTAACCACATGAATACATGAACTGTGACAAAACATCCATGAAACCAGAACAAAAAGGATTTAAGACACAAACATACACCTCATCACATTATATGTAACTGGTACAAAATATTGAGGTTGCACTATAAAAGATTCATCTTTACATCTGATACAAATGAGCTTATTTCAACAACATGATCATCCATGAAACCAGAACAAAAAGGATTTAAGACACAAACATACACCTCATCACATTATATGTAACTGGTACAAAATATTGAGGTTGCACTATAAAAGATTCATCTTTACATCTGATACAAATGAGCTTATTTCAACAACATGATCATGAACTGAACTTTTTATGCCAAAATATTATTTCAATTCAATGACTTGATCACAAGTACAGACACTCCATTCACAGTTTAATCTGAGTTGACACCAAACAACTAACAAAAATATGAAACTTTATTCCATACAATACAGTTCAGCAAATATGAACTCTTAAGTCTTAAACCTACCATCATGAGATGTGTCATGAATCCATGACTATCATTAACATGCATGTAACAATGAACAATGAATGATTATTAATGAGGAATGTTTTTTACCACATTGTACATCAATAATAAAATAAAACCATTATAATTATAAAAGAATCATAAATGTGATAAACACATCATACACAATAGTGTACAAATAAAGTAAAAGATGTTATCCTAAAAGAGAAAAAGATTCAATGTGTAGTGCAACCTTTATATTTCAGTGGCAGAAAATTTCAGTTTGAGGTTTGAAAACATACTTATCTTCAACATTAACCACATGAATACATGAACTGTGACAAAACATCCATGAAACCAGAACAAAAAGGATTTAAGACACAAACATACACCTCATCACATTATATGTAACTGGTACAAAATATTGAGGTTGCACTATAAAAGATTCATCTTTACATCTGATACAAATGAGCTTATTTCAACAACATGATCATAAATTTATCAAGGTATAGCTTATGATGATGAAAATAATAGATCACACTGTTTCAAATGCGGCTGCCATATCTTTCATTTGTTTTGAAAAGTTCTGAAAAAGAAATAAAAATATATACCATTAGCATAATTAGACATAATCTAGGAACATGGTCGGTTAAAACAGTAGCAGAGCCAAAAATGTCAAATTACTCACACGAAATTCCTGTAGATCCATATCGAATGATTTAGTTATTAAACTAGAGGAAGAATCTGAAACTGTGATGACCATTGTGACATATGGCATTTTCAGAGTTTTGCACGAATTGGATGTGACAGCAACCCCAAACTTCCACTGCAAGTCGATCAACTAATAAAATATAAAATAGTTTATGTGAAAATTCAATTCTTCAGTCCAATACAACAACCTAATTTATAAACTTCGACTCACTAAACTCAAGAATTAAATACAAATCTATTCTATATTCAATATGAATATGTAGATGTGCACCCAGAATATGCGTACCTTTCCCACATTTATGAATTTCAATGCCTCAGATTTTCGTATTGATTCCTGGAAAAAAAAATTCATGGAAACCATCTAACACTATGTTGTTTCAGCGAATACCAGCAAGATGTGTGCACTCTTCTCTTGATAGTGAAGTAAAATAGTTCTATACCTTTTGATTCCATGTGTTTATGACAACTTTCACTAGTGTTGCTGACAAAGCAGAATTGCTTTGCAGCTCTTTTTCAAATTTTTCCGCACTAAGGCCCAATTTTATTGCATTTCTGTAAAAAAAAAAAAAAAAGCCATGTTAAATAAATTTAAAAAGCTTATTTTAATAAGTAGATTTAAGTATCCATATTCAATTATCAAATATTTACCTGTATAGAAAACTTAAAGCAGCTAGTCCACTATCTTTGTTTTTGATGCTTAGTTCCTAAAGGTCAAAATAACATAGAGAGAAAAAATTGTAAGAAACATTAATTGTGGCTGAATATAATTTTGTTTCAAAACTTCAACAGAGTAGTAGTACCTGCCCCTCCAGTTGCTTAGATTTCTCTGATGGAAAAGCTTGATTGAATGCTGCATCACTCTGAAAATAAAATGGGGAGAGGCAGGGGGTTATATTTAACCAATAATATATCATCATGAATATTAATTGCACACTAAGGGCAAATATACCAAAATCAACTTCACTGGCGCAGTTAGAACTGACCTGAGGGAGGGATTCAGTGCCCTTTAAAAATTTTGAAAAGTACAAATAAAAAAATACACAGGCGCACCATGGGGGATTTTTGCCTATCACCTACAAATATAGAATTTTCATAAACAACTTAAGGCTTTCGGGGGTTTTATCAAAACCCCACCCCTCCCCTACATGGTCATGCAGTAGTCACCTTACCAAATATGTCAGGTGTTCGGCATCTTCAGACAGATTGCTCAGCACTGTGTAGAGACCTTAGTTAAATAAAATACAAAAATACCATTAGTTGTTTAATATAACTTTATTGTAAATCTGAATTATATATTATAAATAGTGAATTGAATAGCAAATTCAATGCAACATTTCTTATGTCACTTTTTCTTGTCACTCAGGGAGTATAATTAATCTTTCAATTCCTACGGTGTATGTACCATGCAGCAATTAGCTAAACTTATTGTACAAATTGAAAAATAAAGCCACATCTCCCATAAATTTTGATCTAACCTGGGGGTGCGCTTGAAAACACATCAATAGCCATTTTGACAGTCACGTGACTTACTGTCAAATGGTCTAAAATGCTATGAAAAAATCGGACATTATGCGCACGGAATCATGATTTATCATGTGTTCAGTGAAACTTGTGTACGAAATTATGAACGAAGAATATTTGATTATATAGCAGTTATAAAAATGTATATCATCAGCCTGTTGTAATCAAAAATTTGCACCATTACATTAATCCGCAAATTCAGTATGGTATCGCAATTTGTTTAGTTTTTTCAAGATGGCAACCTTGATGATGTTTGCAGAAAAGAAAATAAGCTTTTTGAGCAAAAACTGAGTGAAACTCAGTCTATAAATCATCCTTACTGTATCAGATTTGTCGGGAAATAAAGTAAGTTTCTAATTGTATTCTTCAGAGTAACTTGAAGCTCATAAACTTTCATTACTGCGATCCTTTATGTGTCACTTGTAAATTTTGGAATGCCATTGCCATTGAAAACGTTGAACGGCAAAACGGCTACAATTTTTCATGGCATTCCTAGAACGACTACAATGAACTGATGACCAAAACGTCAACAACCCTGTGCTACACACTATGACTAAAACGGCTACAAGCTATGTCTACAAATGACTCAGCCAGGTTGCACATGCACTTAAATTTTATTTTTATTGATGAAATGTCCAACTGCTTTCACTGGCTTGTTGACAATAGACTGGCAATGCATAAAGGTAAAACAGAGGCCTTAATCTTGTCATCCAAAAGAGAACAACACACCCATGAATTCTCAATAAATCATTCCATCAAGTTAAGTTAAATATCTTGGCCTTCAAATAAATAGCACCCTCTCAGCAGCTCAGGTAAAGATTGTGTCAACTCTATTGTCAACTTAAGAACTACGAGACTCAAGTTCATACATGTACAGACCTTTAGAGCTATTAACTTTTAAAACGAGAAAATTACTCTGCCAATCCCTCATCTTGAGCCACTTTGATTATTCATTGGGGGCTTGGTATATGTCACTCACAAAAAAATAATAGCTCAAAATAAAATTGTACGGTACATACTGGATCTGAGCCCAAGAGCCCACATAGGTCAGCAAGAACTTGGCCGGGTAGGCATATTATGTGTGGAGGATAAAGCAACACAGCTCATCCTCCACACAATGTATGATGTTCTTCATGGCACAGCACCCGAATATCTGTGTAACTGCTTCAGCTTAAACAGAGATCTAGAGACAACAGTGTTACCATTCCAAGATCAAAGGCATAGCAAAAAATAATTTTAATACAATAGGATCAAAATAATGGAATCACATACCAAACAATACACAATTGTCAACATCAAAACCCTTTTTCAAAAAGCCATCAACATTTTTCTTAAAACAAGCCCACCCTAGAGCCGATAGCGATTTCTTATACTACAAGTCAATAATATTCTCATATGCATTGTATATATATGTACATTTTTTCATTCCAATTATTATATACCACTACCAAGTCATGTCTCATACCACTGGACTGCAATGGAAACAAGTATGTATTTATACTTTATTGCGCAATCCAGGGTCCAGATTACTCATACCTGTATTTGTAATTTGGTACCAACAAAATACCTCAAATCAAATAAACATGAATGTTTAAGTTTATTATTATTATTTTTTATTAAAAGTGAAGTTACAGTAGTTTCATGTTATACTAGTCATATTATAAGCACATATAGGCCTATTTAAATGAAACCGCCGGGGTACGCGCAGGGATCAAGGGCTGGTTGGTGGCCGGCCCCCAAAATGTCCTAGGGGATGAACTGATGTAGACGTTTTGGTACTTGGGATGCTACTGATTAGCAGGGAAAAAATAGCTGTAGATGTTACACTATGTTAGAAATTTTGGTAAAGGGTAAAAAAACCCTTGTAGATATTTTGATTATATCCTGAAAAATCTTGTTGACAGTTTGGTTACTGTCCAGACTGTCCAGTAGCCATTTTGGGTTATGACGTTTTCGTGTGTAGGAATTTCGTCCGCACTCCAAATTTTGCTATCCTGGATCCTGACTTAGTGTACTCTTCACCATGATCAGCAAATTCAGTCTTATGAGTTATGTGCAGTCTGTGCCTACGTAGAAATTTTACTTGGAGCTCTACTGAAAAAAAAAAAAGAAATCAGATCTGGTGTTTTCATTTGTCTATTTATAATTTTGATTAAATAAATCGTTTATTTTTTTTTCAGGCAAACATGGATACTATTCTTAAAGGAGTGCTTATCTCAGACAAGGCTGAGGCAGTGAAGAGTGTATTTGTGAAGAAAATCAGGGATAGTGCACGTGAACCTCAGGCATCTGATGTCGTCAACGGCATATTTGAGACTACGACAGCTTTCATTCTGAATGAGCGCTCTGAATTTGTTGTGGCCAGCTGCAAAGATGTTTATTTAGCTTGGGCCAAATTTAACCCTGAGAGCCTTGAAAATTTTTGGACTGTGAGCTATGTCAACTATCTTCTTGAAGGAAATTATACCAATGGGCCGGAAGCTTTATGGCTCATTCATCAGAGCTTCAGATATTTGCAACTTACAAGGAAGTTTGGACAGTTGTGCCAAGCCGTTGAATCAAGTTCAGTGGCGTTTGTTCGTGAAAATCCAGCTGTGGACATGATAGTAGCTTTCTGCAGTATTTTGAAAGAATTCAAACGTTGCATCCCCAAGGGTGAACCATGTGCCAACTTCTGTGTTGCAATAATACATGCTTCCACTACCTTCCAAGCACCTACTTCAAAGGACTTGCCATCCTACATCAGAAATGTGACTGGTCTCGGCAAATTTTTGGCCAACATTTGGCAGTCGGCAGATGTTGAATGTGTCATGCAGAGTCTGCGTGCAATTTTCAAAGTCATATCCACCGTTCATGAAAATGGGCTGCAGCCATCACATGCTCTAGGTGCTATTGCCTCTAATATCCCAACTGATTATATTCCTGCAGTCATCAGAGCCATGGTTACAGACAGTTCGATTCCTGATGTTCAAATCACTGCGGCTTTGAACAGAATGATTGACTGGTTGAGTTGGCCACTTGCTCGTAACATTGACCATTGGGTGATAGCCTTGCTCAATGGATTAGCATCTGTAAAGAAATACACTATTCTTATTCAAGTCACCGAGGCTAAAATTGAACAGGTAACTAGGTTTCTTGACTTTCAATCAATGTATATGATACAAAATTGTAGTGTTTTAACATTGACATGTTTTAAAATCTAAAAGGGTCACCATCATGTTAAAGAATTTGTCGAGGTCAGGTGTGTCAGACAGTTTGTTCTTGCTCTGTTCAACTCCAATTTGCAGGCTTTCATTGATACAAATTATCTGTTGCCTGTTTGATACACAAATTTGAAATTAAGATATTGAATGTTTCATGATGATATTTCATATTGATTGGTGAATTAAGGCTTTACGTCTTGTATTTATCATTTCTGCACCTGTTGGGCTAATTAGGCATGCAGGGACCATGGCAATGAGATGATAAAGAAACCGCCATCCAACTTAGGCTCGACCCAGTCGTTGGAAGCCTAGTGTGCTACCACTGAGCTAGGCCCCCCTCAGTTGAATAATATTTTTTTGTCACTTGCAGGTATATGAAAAGACTGGATTCCCAATAGTGAGAGATAGTGCCATGAACGTCTTGTCACATATGCTTCTGAGTTACCAGTGCTCAGCTCAACCATTTCACAAGGTAAAGCAAGATACTTTTATTATTTATAAGCAAATGTGAACATTAATTTTTTAAAGCATAAAAAATTAGCGATTTAAATTTTGCTGGTAATTGTAACATATTTCTTTTATATTCCAGATCTGCCTCAAAGTTCCTGCTACTGTTGCACAAATGATACGGGAGAACACTCCTGATAGCATCCGATCGTTACACCAGTTGGCAGAACTCATGCATTGCTTAATTGCGCTTCATCCTGGCTTCCCAGAGCTCTATGACCCTGTTGTGGATGCTATTAAGGTGAGTTTTAAAAGATGCTGTCAGGAAAGAAGATTTTTTGCATTTGAGTTGCTGAAATAGAAACTACTTTCCTGGCCTACAGGCAGGCAGTTGTTTTATAAAAATTTCTGAGCAGCTGGAGGGTTACGGGAAAAAAAGACCCATCATGCTATTTGCTGATTAAGTATTTCCTGCATTAATGGCCTGAGACTGCGAACTGAGAATTTAAGTTTTGGGGTCAATTGAAAATTGTGAACATGTTGGATTAGCTTTGGGACTATGTAAAAAAACAAAATCCATTTTTCTACTCAGAATGTTTCAATGATCCAAAGAAATTCAACCATTCTAAACTGTATTGCTGCAGATTATGTACAATGTTATGACGTCAAATAGGCAGTGGCATCCCCTGCAATATTTGTAGAGCATTTAAATTGTCCACAAACATGTTGGGATAAAGGGTAATTGTTTTATCATTGTTTACAGGACATCCCGCAGCCATCAACAGCTTCAGTGAAAGGCAAGCTTGACCGAAGTAAATGGACGGCGCAGAATGTTGACCAAATTGCATTCTCTTTTGTTTCGCAATATGCCAAAAAGTCAGAAACTGGCAAAACAGGTCTTGTGAACTTGGGCAACACTTGCTATATGAACAGTGTTTTGCAAGCTCTCTTCATGTCTGACAGGTGTGAACTTTTGAGATTTAAAAAAATTAACATTGTAAGTTCAGTTATGTGCCACAGACTCAGTGTAATTATTTTCACATGTTCAAACCGGTGGCAATTAAATCAAGTTATTGTGTTCAGCCTCACATTAATCCAAAAGTTTGACCTGAAAATGGTGTATCTTATCTGTAATTTTCCTCCAATTGTCACTTGCATGAGACACTTGACAGTCTTTACCTTGCCCCAGATAATCAGACAAGCATTAATATTGAGCCTTGCCTGTTAATCATTGGTGTGATGCATTAAATATCTGGATGGTGCTAATATGCCTCATTATTTATTCAACGGCTAATTTGTAGGAGATCCTCAATATTTATGCAACTTTTTTCCTGTTTAGTTTCAGATACAATGTGTTGACAACAACTGCAAGTTTGGAACAGAGTGCCTTATTCAAACTGCAGTTTGTCTTTGCATTTCTTTTAAATACACAGGTAAGTCATATTGGGTCTCAGTTTAGTATGATAATATTTTATAATTGAAAGTGTAGTACCTTCTCTAAACTATAATATTATGCTGATACATTGCAGAGAGCAGCTTATGCACCGCACATGTTCCTGAAGGCTTGTCGGCCGCCATGGTTTGCTGCCGGATTTCAACAGGACTGCTCTGAGTTCCTGAAGTATCTTTTAGATTTACTGCATGAACAGGAAAGATCAAAAGTTTTGAAGAAAAATGAGAAAACCAAAGCTTTGGAAGACCAAACTCCTGAAGAGAAAACTCCACAGCATTCGCCTGTTGATCAGTCGCTGCGACCAACAATGATTCAGAATATGTTTGGAGGACAAATGGAGACAACTTATAGATGCCTTAAATGTGGGAAGGAGTCAAAACATCGCGAGATGTTCACTGATCTCCCCTTGCCTTTTCCAGAGAAAGAAGGATCGGATAATGCGACCAAAAATGTCTCTGTAAAAGGAAGGTCAAAAGCTCTAGCAGGTGGTGATAAGGACAGTATGAAAAGGACCGAACAGACCTCAGATGCGCAAGAAAATGCCACAGAAGCATGCGTGAACTTGGAAGATCTCTTGAGTAACTATCTGCAGCCTGAACAGTTAGAAGGTGACAATCAGTATTCCTGTGAAAGATGCAAGAGTTTGCAGAATGCCGAGAGGGCCATGAAAATTGTACAGTCACCAGACTGTCTCATTTTGACTCTTCTGCGTTTTTACTATGATGGAAAGACTCATAGCAGAGGTAAAATCTTCACTGATGTGAAATATCCAAAAGTTATCTGTGTACCTGTTTATCCGGATGACTTGACCTCTCAGAAACAGAATGCTCACACAGTTAAGAAATCCAAGACAGGGCGAAGCCCAACGAACTCCACAGTCAAGGCTACAAATGGCCCTGACTGTCATTATGATCTCTATTGTTTATACTCTGTAATTATTCACTCGGGGACGACATCAGACTGTGGACATTACTATACATACGCAAGACATGCCTCTCTTGATGATGAAATTGAAGGATTAGCTCTAGATGAAAGTCACTTGAACAGAGACTTCTTCGGTGGGTCATGGTATATCTTCAACGACAGTCGTGTCACTTACGCTAATTATGACTCCTTCAGTAATGTCACCAAGAGGTTTGCCAAAGACACGGCGTATGTCTTGTTCTACAAGAAGGTTCAACTTGGTGTTCAAGCCGCTGCCTTGCCAGTAGATAGTCAAGACCTAGTTCTGAAGAAACACTTGAGAGAAGCCATAGAAGCTGACAACAAACTGTACTTACAGGTATGAATAATAGTTGTCTAGTCTCGTGTTCTCTTGTAGTCTGCAATGTAACTTTTTTGTCCTCAAGTCATCAATTAACATACTTACTATGAGTAAAGCTGAATATTTTTGTTGTTCAAACCCATGTTTAAGGTATTTTAACAGAACTATATGTATGTTGAGTCCTCCAGACTTGTGAAAGGCACTTTAGGTCTGATATCACTAAAATATGAACTTGAAGCAGCGTAAATGTTGCAAGGATTATTTGGCTGGTTTTATTGTTTCTTCTTTTTCCTCTTATAGGAGCAAGAACTTGAAAGCAGGAGCAAATCTGGGAAAGGGTCTACATCTTCATCAAATAACTGGAGAGACGACAACCAGGGTCCCCCTGGCAGCTGTGGCGGGGGAGGTGGTCTAGGTGGCCTCGACACTTCCGGCTCACGTTTTATATTTTAACATCTGTGATTCGCTTCAGTTAAATATTCACTTGACTGTTGCAAGCTTTGCTGGTTGATTTGCAATGTTGCAAATGTTGCATCCAACTTCATGTCAATACATGCTCATTTTAAAGTGTGCAAGTTCATTCCGGTGGCTTGTGAACTTTGTGATCATTTTGCCTGCAGAAACTGAGTGTTATTTTTAATGTGAAAGTGGAAAGTTTCTTAAAAAGTAATTTGCATGGCTGTAATTGTATCAATTCACTAAAAATATCTTATTTTTGCATTTCAAATCTTCAAATCTTTTGACATATATATTGTCTATTTTCTGACTACACTCTTTGGAATTCCTTTGCACCCAACCCAGTTTACAAATGTATGAATTTATGCTGACAAGAATTTTTACTTGAAATTCACAACTAGTATAAGCAGTGAGCACCGTACCCCTGGATTGTCTCCTATGACAGTAAAAGCCAATGATCTGGCTCACATGATTAAGGATACTGTTAAATCATTGATATTGGTATTTAATTCCATTGTTGATTAACTACTAGGCAATTATACAGGCTTTATTCCATTCTGTATCATTATGAATATTTTTGCATGATTGATGTTAAAACAATTTCATTGCATGTGAAGTTTTTTAACCTTCCTAAAATTTGAACAGTATTGTTGTGGGAGTCATTCATTCAATAAATTTAATTAACAACATTAGGCATGGCATTTACTGCCAGTGTTATTGTGGATATTTACAAATTTTATATCTCTGTTGGACTATTTTCTTGTTGCATGTCCGCATAACCAGTCGAGATTGACTTGCTGATAAAAGTAGGTGATACATTTGACTTTTAATGATAAGGAAGACAAAAGCTTGTGAGGTTTTCTTGATATATTTCCTTTTTTTTAATTTGGCAATTAAGCAGGTTTATGTGATGCTTTGTATTAACTTACTTGTGTTAAAGTGTTTCCCACAATTTTTATGTGAAATATTTATTTGAAATATGAATAAACAATATTAACCATGTGATGTTTCTTGTTCAAATTCATTATAATCCCAGGTTCAACTCCTTGTCAGTAGCAATCAAGGGCAATTGATGCGAGTGTATACTATAGTAATGTTGCATTCCCTTGCAGGGATTATTTCTTACTTCTAAAGGTTCAAATCAGTATTTCTGAAATACATGTATATACATGTATCAGGAATGCAGAAAAATGAGCTGGTGAACCCACTAAATAAGTTTCTGTGCACTTGTCAGAAAGCCTCAATTGGCTAAGACAAAAACACTGCAAATCTAGCCATTCTTTTAGCTCAGAGATTACAACTCCAGCATCTAGTTTATATAAATTAGGGCTAGGGCTGTACACCGGTTCTCGATATACCGTTTGTACCGGTACAAGAATAACGATCCGGGTATTGATAACCATTATGTAATAATAACGATACACTAAAACAATCTGCAGATTGGCGTTTTTTGCATACAAACACCTGCAACCCAGATGTTCCAGTGTTTTTGAAGAAAAATATCAGCCAGATTTAATTGTAATGACATTAAACAACAGACTGGAATTATTGCATATAGATTTGTTCAAGATTTTTCATTGTTAATTGTCTTTTACTGTAGCCTAGTGTAGGCTTTCTTTAATTCTCCTATTGATACAGCTTAGTGATACGTATCATGATACGTATCGTATCGGTTTTACTGTATCGTGATACGTATCGTATCGTTAAAAAGATAAAGGTGTACAGCCCTAATTAGGGCTGTTCCATTTAAAAAGGGGGAGGGGGGGGGGATTTATGGACAGTAAAAATTGTCAGACCCCCACTTCATTTTTGACAGACACCCCCTCTTTTTTTCTACATTAAGATATTAATGTTTGTCCTCTTAGTTTATGTTATATTTCTCCTTTTGGTATATGATAAGTACTTATGTTTTACTTGTTTCTATACTGTTTATACCTTCCAATCTCATCTAGTCTGTGGACTAAATCAAAATGTGTCATATCATATTAACTAGATTAAATAACAGCACAAGTTATTATATGTACTTCAAGTAGTTTAATAGTATACATGGACTGTACATGTATGCATGAAAATGTAACGAGTGTTTGTCTGAAATAAACTTGAATTGAATTGAAAAATTAAGAAAATACTTGTCAACCCCTTTTTCTCCCGCTTTTTCAAAAATCTTCCTGTCCCTCCCCCCCCCCCCCCCCCCCCCCACCATGGCATAGAGGAGTTGGCCAGATCCTTTTCAACCATTCCCACACCCCACGCCGGTGCAATGGGTACTTGGCATTAGGCACCCACAGTGATGGCACTGGTGTGAGCTCTTAAGCCCTTGCGGTTAACCCAGTGTTCATGGCTGAATACTCCCCAGGGAGTTGAGAAAGACTCTGGATTGGCCTGCCAAGGGTGTAATGTTAATCTATTGAAACTGCTTGAGCGGTGATTCTACACTATAATCGCCTACATTTACATTTTACATTTACACCATCTCCATCAGGTGATCGTTAATACAGGATTGACAGTATTACTGTTGCAAAACTAATTCACACAAATTAAGAGTTGACAAATGAATATCATTTTATATAAAATCATTGTAAAATAATGGTGTATGGTTAAAAAATCTGCCTTGCAAATTTATTATGTTACAGTCAGTGCTAGGAGTCCTCATATGATGTACCATTTAAAACTTTTTCCTCTTCTAATTTTTCATTATGTTCTTTGAGATTTTTCCGAAGAATTGACTTCGGCACTTTTTTAAAGTAGAGTCCATGATCTAACAGGTACTTCTTGCTGTGGTGTACCAGAGCACCGTGGTCTATCTGGAAAGCACACAGTGCTCGCAAAGGGCCAAGCAATTTCTGAAAGATTAAACACATCTTGTGTTATAATCAAGATACATGCATGTTTCATCTACACATACAGATTTTTAAAATTGGCATTCTATCATCAAAATTTCATATTGGTAAAGGTTAAAGTCTATAGACAGCATATCTGCTAGTTTGTAGACAGATTTTGTCTATATAACAGAATTACGATGAAGGAAAAAAAGATAGTTGTACCTCTTTAATATCAGGGTTATTTTCTAGAAGTGATATAGTTAGAGCTGCAGTTTCAACTGTAGAAAGACTTCCATCCTCAGGTTGAGTGCGTATGACGTATTCACTGATTCCAGTGTTTGTTAATTTCACCTGTTCACGGAGAAACAAGCTATTTTAAACAACAGATAATCATATTATAGGTTGACAAAATGAAATTTACGTAATATTAATAAACTGTAAAACTGACTTGTTTTATATTGTGAAGAAACTTGTTCTGCTGAAATATTCCTCTGGCTTGGGCCCATGTTCCGTCCAGCAAAATAAGGTTGTAGTGAATATGACTAGATTGATCTGTGACAATTTCTCTGATGTCGACCGATTTTGAAGTTGGGTAAAGCAATAGTGTGTTTGCAGATTCTGTGACTTCTTTCAATACTTTGTGCCTGTTGTTAATGAAATCACACAAATTTGTGATTGTGAGTAACATTCTAGAAGTTTATTTTCTGACAATAAACATACAGGTTTGATTAATAATGATCACCTGTCAGGATGGAAACGTTTTCCCTTAAATATGTGACATCTCTCATCCACCAATCCATGTTTCAACATCGGGGCAGTCCTCAGGCATCTTTTTTCCTGAACATTAGAAAGTAGAAAGTCTTATTGATATTAAAACATTTTGTGAATTATACAAGTATACGTATAAATATATAATAACTCATTTCTGTCCACAAGTATAATGCTCAATTTTTCAAACATAGACAATAATGAAAGTTTGATTTAAATTTCTTGTAGGGAGTTCAAAGAAAACTCTTGGCAGCATTACCTCAAAAGGATGTTGAAGAATGACCAATGTAGTTTTCACATCTAAAGGTGGTTTTACAAGGTATTGGCACCAACATCCTGCAGTGGGTCTTCTGCAAAAAAGTAAATTGAAGCTGAACAAATTGTAAATTGTAATTAGCACCTGACCTATAGATTAATGTATCAACATGGGCCCTTTCCACTGGGAATGCATATGAATTCAGTCAGCTCCGCAACATTTTTAGGCCATACAGACCCTTGCATATTAACTGAGAAGTTTACATATATTATATATATATATATGTAGAATTTTTACCCACAACTGCAGTGGCACCATTTGATTGTTTTGAATTGACTGATTAGATGAATACCATCAATATACATGAAGAAAATTAGGGTTATGGAGCCTGGATTACACAATATGTAATAATCAGGCTGTGTTATGGTGCAATCATTATATTATTGCCAATAATGGGCTGTCACTGGCAATTAAAATTTTTGTTAAATTCCCTTTTTTTCTTGACAGGCCAACAGTAATAATGGAGCGTTCACACTATCACGGATAAGACCTATGTATGACGACGGATGACATTTTTTCTTTACTCTTGTGCATCTTTGTCCATACGTGATTCACTCGCCGAGCGTTTTACGTATACTCACGCTAATTTGTAGATCGCTCCTGGTCGCGCTTGACCACTCACGACCATACGTGGAGAGGGCAAACAATTTTTAACATGTTTAAAACTTTGGCGGACGTTCTACGAGTAAATTGTTTATATTAGTTACGTAACTTGCTCAGGAGTCACTTGGCGAGCGTTCTACATACGTTCATTCTACGTACGTTCTAAGTATGACTGTAGCCATAAGTAGCCACTGTCCATCCGTATACACTTGTGTCCACTCGTAGAATGCTCGTAAAACGTTCAGCGGACATCCGTCGGACGCCCGTGGTCTTCCGTGCCCATTCTTGAACCACTCGCACGGGCGATCTATCTACGAGTGCCCCAAGGATGCCTGATAATGGTCAGTGAGCATTTGACAGACATTTGGCGAGCGTTTGATGGACATTTGGCGAGCATTCGACGGACGTCCAGTGAGCGATCTACGACTGCCTCATGTACGCTTGCGGAAAGAATTTATACATGATTAACAGAGCCACGAGGGAGCACGTTTAGCTATGTATAGCCCATTTTTGACGTACGTGGTCACTCGTAAGTTTTGTATGTGACAGTGTGAACGCCCATTATGACAGAGATGCCAAGTTCTGAAGTGGTGAAAGAGTTAGATTTGGCCCTTTCCAACCAGTTTACAGTAAAATGTTAAAGATATTTTCTGCCAGTTCTGGCTATCTGAGAGTGAGACAAATTAAATTAAATTTGAAAATACTCAAGTGAGACTCCCTCTGAAAGAGTGAGACTTGGCATGTCTGCTTATGAGCAATTATTGAAGACATACATATTGATTTGACAGCTGTCAATACAATGGGCGATAATGGAGAGAGTGCACAGTCGACACCCTGTATCCTGACTGTATATATCTACTGGGTGTCTCTTGCATGGAAACACTTACAAACAAGTAGTGCACACTGATCTTTTCTCTGGTGGGTCTGGGTTAATCTGTGTCAGCTGACCAAGCCAATCATCTCCGGAATCTTGATCGTCAACATCGTCCATGGGCGCCGCCATGTTGGACAGATTTTGGTACAGGGAGCAGTCGGTTTTCTAAATTGCAGATTACTGATATCTGATTTTTATTTGTTTTCAATTGTTTTGTTATATATAATAGCAAACATATGTTTCTGTTCTATAAAATTGATATAATTTATAAAATTTTACTTAATTCATTACTGTCTTGAGGTCAAGGTCTAACTCTCGCGCGAACGGGATTCATCTGCTGGAAGGTGGTCGCATCTGATCATCAGGACTGATTCAGCGATGAAATTGTAGCAATGCGGATCGAACTGCCGATATTCGGTGTTCGAGACATTTAGAAAAAATGAATCGCCATCAAGTGTTGACCGGGGCAACCAACTCCGGCGACCACTGCTTTTCCAGCGGGAGTGTAGAAGGTGTTCATTTTACAGTAAGTATCGGTTCATTAGAAATCAGTGGGGGTGGGGTTGTTTTCGTTTTCTGTCTGCTGTCATGGTCATCAGACAGAATGTGTATTGCACACCGTACTGGTGTTCATTCACAAACAAATAATGCAATATCGACTATTGCTTGTTCTATCAGAAGGCAATAATCAAACAGACTGTCAGTGTGTCACTAAACTTTTAGTGCGAGACGATTGTTTGAGAATGATCTGTCAGACTGCATTTAATAGCACCTGCCAACTTGGTCTGTTCAGGTCAATTTTATGTACATGATACAGTACATGAATGTTGAACCCTGTAATGAAGCTATTGATTACCACACACACACACATATATATATATATATATATATGGTGTATAAAAACCGTCTGATTCAATATTTTTTATTGAAATGTATACATGAAATATGTGTGTTTTTATTGATATGTATATGTTTTAGGCTGTATCTTTCATGTATTTGGATTTTTATATTTTTTAGTTGTACAACAAATAGGTCAAATTTGACCTAAAAACATGTGTCAATAAAATTTATCTATCTATCTATAATTTCACATGAATAGCCCATGCATTTTTATTCGTTAGAATCGTCACAATTGACTCAGGGATCCAGTGTTGTTTGCCAAAAAGTGTGTTCTCTTTGACACTTTCCATGCAACAGTGATCGACAATATTGACATGTGCAGATACAAGGTTCTTGGTCATGAACCCAGAAGTGTAAAAAAAATGCAGAAGAAACCTGAGCATGCAGAAAATTGTCAAAAGATAAAAGAGGGTGTCACTTGTCACATGACAGCTAGTGTTGCAGTTACCCAGTTGCTGTATTACCTCATCTCATTTTCATTATGATTTTGCAAAGAGGATAAATGTCAGTGTATTGGATCACATGTCTGACTGACTGTGAGATTCTGAATCAATACTTATGTGCTCTGTGTAATTTATTTATTTACTAATCAGCTGATAATCATATATGGTGATAGGGTATGTATATATATATTCATAAGCAGTCTAATGGTTACGATGTTGAAATATTGTTTTAATGGTGCAGGGTTTGTGTCCCAGCATTGTAAATGAATTAAGCTAAGATATGCTATCAGCATGTGATGGCAATTTGTTTGTGACTTTTACTTTGAGTTGGGCATGGATGGCTCAAATGGCCTAGCTGGAACACAGCCTTATCATCTCACCATATGCAACTGTTTGTCTAAGCTACAATTTAGTCCTTTGTCACTCTACAATATTTATGTTTTATTGTCTGTCTAGCTTTTAAGAGGTATCATTATGATCATGATACAGTTGCATCTATATATGGGTTAAAATCTACACTAACTGTTACTTTATGAACAGTAAAAAGCTAACTGTTTTGTGCAATGATTGGCTGTAGTTCAAAACATTCTTGCACATATTATTATGTTTTTTATGTGCGAGTACATGATATATATGCGTGAGCAGCTGGATGATGATGGCAAATTGTACTAATCTTTGCCAGTAATTGTGGCCCTGACCTATTTTCATGCTACCAAAACCAGTTTTGCATGCAATGGCTTCACAACAGTGTTGTCTGTTTAGATGCAATCAGAACAGGGACCTTTTCCTATCTTGTAGTGATCTGCTTTCTGCAGTATTTATGTTAGCTGAAAAACATGGTATTACCTACTCAAATAATTTTGGCAGAGTTTGTTAATTAGCTTGAATTGATGTCTATTATCAATTATTATGTGCATTTCTATTAGAATTTTAGAATTGGCATTTTTACCCAATATAATTAAAAAAAGAATTTTGTAGTAGCAAACTGTTGCTAACTAAATTTCAGTTGAGTAGCAATGTCTTAATTTTTTCATTCAGCTATAGAGTCAAATTTGTCAAAATTATTGGAGGCCCAAAATCATCATCCATTATTCTACCTAGCTGTGCAATAATAATAATTGGCATTGGACTGAATTGCAATTACAACAGTCCAGACTCAAATATTAGTGTGACAGAGGTCACAGCAATTGTCCAATTTACAGTAGAGGTTTTTTTTTATTAACAATTAACTGCCAGTTACACAGTTTTCATGTATATAATAATGCTAATTATTTGGATCATATTTTGTAATGCTTTGTATCATTGATAACTAAAAGCTTTGTGACATCACAAATTCACAATACTGCCAGCCTGATGACACGCCGTTTATTGCTACTAAAGAGTTCATCATGCCCACGTACATAAGACTGCTGCAGCTTGTTATATCTTATAAATTATTTTGCTACAGTTTACTTACATAGAAAAAATATCTTAAAATAATAAAAACAAAGCACAATCTAATCCTGGGTTTGGCATCGCTTAAGATGGGGCAGTATTAATGATACTGAATTCTCGGTGATCTGCCTATTTTTGTTGGGTAAACGTCAGCAAATATTTAAGAAAACACAGTTTTGCTTTCTGCAGTTTCAGAAAAATCGAGCTGAGAAATATTACTTCTGATAATTGCTAAAAACCTTATTCTATGCAACTTTATCGCACAACATTTTGTTTAATGTCCTGGTTTCAAAATTCTAGTAATTTGATTTCAGGTCATAAATAGTGAAAATAAGTAAACTGCCCGTCCAAAGCAGCAAGTTTTGTCAAATTTTCAAATTAAATAATTAATTTTCTCTCTAACAAAGCCATATTTTGAAATTTGCTACAATAGAATTGTATGAAATTTTGTTTAGTTTTTTTAAAAAGATATATATCATAAGAACCTAAATATTCTAAGTATTCTCAAATTTGCAGCCTACAAAAAATTGTCTATTTAGCAAAATGTGACATTTTTATTTTATTTGTAGGTAAAATTCAGACCCACAATTAAAAAAATACTCTATTTATTTTTCTGCACTCCACATTTAATAATTATAAATTAGTAGGTTCAGTGTAACATTTTTGAATAGCAAATCTGCCATCATAAATTTTTTTGGAAATAGTGTATTCATTCAGATGAGAAGGTCAGTTTTGTATTATATAATAGTTCCAATTATGCACACAGGTGGCGCTGCAATGCAATGGTTTGTTCAACCCTAAAATTGTGCTCTGAACTGGGCTCCGCAACATGCTGGTCTGATATAAAAGACACAGGCAAAAATTCCATTGCTGGGCAATGATCTCTTTACAGCTGGTCTTAGGTTATAAATACATTATATTAGAAAAAAAACCGGCGTAATTTATATGAGTGAAATATTGACTAGAGTCACTTATGAGCACTTCCTTCGTGAAAATCAAATAGCCAGGTCATCATGGTCATGGGTGTTTGATCCAGAATTACTGTCAAGAAAAGTGGCAGACTTCTTTCAGATTATTATGAAGAAAACTAAACTGTTCATTGTCACACATACACCTAAATTTTAATATTTCACTTTCAGGCTTATGCAACTGGATGTGATATCGTGATCTTGGCTAGTGATTTTCAAAGAGTCCAAATAATTCCTGGCGCAATCCATGGAAAGATCCAAGTTGCTTGTGTCAACTGTAGTGCTGACTCAGGAAAGGTATGTCAATTTCATTCATTAAAAAATCTCTTAAAAATGAAATAACATCATTTTGGTTGTGTGGTGGGAAGATTTGTTTGAATATTATATTAGGCTGGTGTGTAACCCATATTGTTAAGTTCACAATGGATGTAGGCAAATTCCAGTGTAACTAATTAGATCTGTCCTTGTACATATGATAAGTATATTCATTATCTGCGGTGCATGTGCTAATATTGGCTAATTGATATCAAATGACACTGAACGCTGCAGATATGACAACATGATTTTGAAGCTGTAAAATATTAAATATTTGCATATGCTCAGCTTACTTCTATTCTGAAATAATTCATTTTTACTGCATAACCCCACAATTAAGACCAAAAATGTTAATATCTATCTAGGTGCTCTTGTCACTGTTACGTACCCTGATAATAGGTTTGAAATGTTGTTAGCTTTAGTGGTCTTAGTTGTGAGGATCCTCTGCACTGATATGTTTTTAATGGCATACCACTAATTTTTTTGAGATGTTAAATTGTTAATTCAGATCGCAGCTTCGTATGGAGAAAAAGTATGTGTGTTTGAGCCTACCCCTCTATTAAATCCACAAAGCACTCATGTGAGTATTGTACCATATTTTGTCTTTTTTAAAAGGTCATGCATTTTTATTTTAAATTGTAGGTTTTTTTTTGTCATTTTGATTTAATGAGAGTGTTTAGCATTGTCTGCTGATTTTTTTTCCAAAGAAATTGGATTACCAATGGTACCATACAGGCACAATTACTGCAGATTGTCAAGTCAGAGCTGTGTCATGGAATCAAGATGGTTAGTGAATATCATGTTGCATTAATAAAAAAAATTAAAAAAAGATTGTGTATGATTACATTAAAAAATACTGTAGGGGGGGGGGGGGGGATGAATTAACTGGGTAACTGTCAGTGAATCATTTGTCATGCTGCTCATGCAAGGCCAAAACTGATCAAAATAGTTGTCTTGATACAATGGTTTATTTTAGAGGTAATTAAAAAAAAAAAAGGGTTAGTCTTACAGTGAATTGTGTGTGTGCTGCGTCTAATGTTATTAAATTTCACTTCACACTAAGTTCAGATAGAACCCACCATTAGGTCCTTTACTTTACATTGTATTTGATGAGTACCGTTTTCAGATTCTTTTGTAAAAATAAACAACTGGAGTTGATTGATGGTATGATCATGATGATTTATATTACCATAAATCCCATAATTTATAATACCATGAATCCCATCTACTATAAAAAAAAATTAGAATAATCATATGATTGTCATGGTGATAATTGTCAACCTGGGAATAATGGTACTTGACGCGCTTTCGGCTGTCATAGCTGACATTTAAAATGTTATTGAAGACCTGGGTTTCTGCAACTCAGAACAGCTATGTACATTCATATTAGCACAGTATTGCGTACCTAAATGGCCTCAGTTGCCATAAAACTATAGTATTTAACAATCCATTGGAGAATTCACTGAATAATGAAAAGCTGAAAAAGTCTTTCTTTGTATACAGGGAGCCGTCTATTGACTGGTGGGGATGTCATCCAGATGTGGCAATGTCCAGAGTTGCCTCCGACGGACCACGGTGGGGCGGGGGAAGATGGGGTGTCATTCTTCATAGATGACGGAGGGCAAGAAGAAAAACTTGAATGGCGATGCATCTGGCATTGTCGACCTGCCACCCCCGTCAATAAACTTATGTTTTCTCCAGACAGTTTGCTCTTTGCTAGCATTGGAAAGGTGAGATAATTTGTTACTCACAAAATTGATAAATGTTTATCATACATACTTTCTTTGTATTGATGTATTATAGCAAAAGCTAGTAAATATTTTTATGTGAGTGAGAGATATTAAATTATAATTGTAAACTGCTGTTATATTGTACAATTTTCATTTCACAGGATGACAGGCTTGCCAAAATTTGGTATGAAAATAGAAAGGGTGAGTAGAGCAGTGCTGAGCTTCTTGATTTAATGTCAGAGCCACTGGTATCATAGTTTAAAATTAAGATATTTTGCGTAGCAGTTAGCTTGTCAACATGTGATCAATCACAAAAAAAAAGTGAAAGTGATAAAACTTTACAGTGCAAGTTTCTGTCCTTGAGCTAGTCTAACTAAATGCATTGCTAGTAGTGCGAAGTCCTGTTTCGGTGCATAATAAAGAAATAAACATGAGGTAATTCAGGAAATATGACTTATTCATAATTGTTAGCGTGGTGAATGAATTAGGCATGTTTTGATAATGAGACAATATAATGTAATGCTGTACCATGACTTAATTCATTGAAATGTGTTATGCAATGGGAGATGTTGGTCATGCCAAAACATTTTATAATTTCCATCAACCATACAAAGATCAGTTGCATTTCAATTGTGAATCATGATGATGTTGCTGTTTCTTAATTCTACATTATTTTCATTGCAGTCCAATTTAAACTAATGAGAACTGACAGCATAAGTCCCAAAAAAGAAGAGATCAATTATGCGTTTGTGTATATTGCCCACCCGAAAGCTGTGACTGGGTTTTCTTGGAGGAAAACTAGCAAGTACATGCCTAGGTATGGTCTGCTTTGTCATAAATGTAGATGTTTTAATATTAAATTGTTTTATTGTTTGCACTTGTACAAATCTAATGATTCAGGTTACTATGCTGTCACTTGCTACCTGTATATACAGTTAATTTTATAAAATATGGTCGACTCTATACAGCGTCTAGCAACCTACTCCTGGCTGTAGCCATAACTGGCTAAAGCCAGCCGCTTTTGTCTACTACTAGCTTAAAGTCAGCTTACTGCAAAAATTTAAACCATGGCAAATGTAAGCAATTTATCTAATATATGATAAATATGTACTTGTAAAATTCGACCTTGAGTAGCCAGCTCTAGCCAGACAGTTCTGTTTAGTGGCAGGTAGCATCATATGTAGCATAAGTTGTCTAAGTTGAAAATAACTATCCTGACCTGTAATATCATTAGAATTGATCTGTTATCGTAAATTTAGCACCTGCTGTGTACTGCTGATGTATAATGGTGCATGACAATTTCTTGTTTGCAGAGGTTCAGTAGCAAACATGCTTATAACAAGTTGCCGTGACAACATCTGCCGTATTTGGGTCGAAACAATACTGCCAGAAGATGGCCTCATAGACATGCAGCAGTTGGAACCTCAAGCTGTTCACCCCATGTTCCACACTCATCGACACAAGAACCGTTTCATGCAGCGGTTGCACCACATCAGGTTAGCATGAACAATATATAATAACTCTGTATTAATTTTTGTTTCTTGTACTGCTGTAGGGCTAGGAATGTGAGATTTTTTCAAACCTCTTCATTCAGATGATATGGATATGTTTCTAATTTCCTTTCATATCATATTATGAATCTGAGCCTTTTGATTAAATAAGGAATGTTGAGATGTGTAACTCAAAACCTCTGTCAAGTAATCAGCTCTGAAATAAATTGAAGATATTATGCACAGAGCATTTTAATATAAATGACGTTTTATTTTGGATATTCTTGAAAGCTATATAATACACTCTGCATAAAAAAAGACACACTATTATGATACCTGGTTATGAAGTTGTTGCCTTTAATCATTTATGCGTTTTTCTTATATTGTGCACATTATCTTTCAGACATGTGGCCAGTAGACGCAGACGCAACGTCGGAGGTAATCCTCCCCAAGGAATGACCCCGTTGCCAAGTGCTCAGAGCGAGCATGACTTCCATAAGTTTGGGGTGCACCCAAATTCTGTGGCTCCTGGATTTCATTTCCATCTGGCTGCTAGCATCAATCCAGAAACTGGTAAGTGAATATTGGTTTGAAGGGCCTTTTTGGCTCATGATGCTGAGAGCAGTTGTTTTAGTTAAACACTTTTTCATCAAATGGATCATCTCTGACAGTTCTTTAAATGCTTTTCTAGACATACCACTCCTACCGGTTGTGAACAGCCAACATCCTGAGAGAGACAGTGGCTTTGTAGTGCATTGGTTGAACAATAAAGAACTGCACTTCACAGTCGAAGCAGAAAAGATCTTGATGGATATGAGCAAAGATACGACGACGGCTCGGGATGAGGATCCTGATCAGAAAAGCGATGAGGTGGATGTGGAGTCAACAAGTGAAGAAACCAAACCGCCTGAAGTAACAGAGCCTGTCACTGTTGCCCCTACATGTAAGTTTGTTGAACTAATCATCACACTTCATACATACTGTTCCTGTTTGTTAGTTCAGACAGGAAATTACACCAGTAAGCAGTATGTGAAGAAATATTTACTGCTTGATATCCCTATCGAATGTTTATCCGGACGAATGGAAAACGCGCGTGGCACATTCGGCCATGTAACACGAGTCATGTCATGAGTTTAATGAATAATAAAACAGTGGAGGCCAAAAGTCATCTTCTTAGTAATGCATTTGCATGTGTACCTGTCATAGCTCAATATGAACTGAACGTCATTGAAAGCTTTATTTGCCAAGGTGTTCGGGACAACATTTTTGAAAAAATAAATCACACAACTGTAATTTTGTTCTTGGGTGCTCTTCTGGCCTCTGGAAATTTTCTGGATTGATGAATGAAATTATTGTGATCAGTGATAATAGAACCCTTATTCCAAAGTTATTGTTTTGTAGCTTCAAAACGTGGACACAAGTTCCTGCATAGGAATCGTAGCCACATGAGCGTGGAGAGTGACGTCTCAATGGGTTCCATGGCTTCAATGCATTCCGCTTTGTCTCAAGCTACTCAGAACTCCGGTCAAACCGAAGGTAGCAAGGTAGGAATCGTTTGTATTTGAGCTTAAGCACTTTTGGTATTGTTTAGTATAAAATGTCATTTTTACAAATATTGGGACAGGTTGGTCATGCTCATGCTTTATTGGTAAAAGTGTTACGAGTTGTCCTGCTCCTAAGTTTCAGAATCAAGATTTAGACATAGCTTCTATTCTTAACTCTTGATTCAGGTGGTTTGTTAAGGATTTTCTTGGTATATTCAGCCTTATCATGTTTATGAGACCCCTTTTCATGTTGCAAATTTTTATGGTGTACTGTACTGTTTACTTAAGTCTTTATTAGTTTGTTTTGGATGTTTTGCTGTCAAATAGCAATGATGTTATTTGAAGCATTTTTCATTTATTTTATTTTAGATTGTATTTTTTGGTTGTTATTTGATTTTCTTTGTGGCATGTTTTTGCTTTGCTTTTGCTTCAAACAAATTTTAAATAGATTGTTGAGGCAATGGATAAAGAAAAAGAGCCTGAATCACTGGCTTTGGATCAGAAACGCTCAAAGAAAAAGAAACAGAAAGGGAAAAAGAAAAAGTTTGGGGAATGTCCCTCCTCTCCCCAGGATTTTGTGAAGGCGCTGAGATTCTGTATTTCGGCTCCTAATCTCAGAAAACTGAATGTCGAAGAAGATGTAAGTCGGTCAAGTATTTGCCAATGTCTTAATGAGAGAGTTATTGAGTCCAGAAAAGTGATTTTTCTGAAAGAGAGTCTGTGATGGAATATTTTCAATCTAAGAGAACGCTTACAATTTGCTGCAGATTTGCTTACATGACACAATTTGCGGAAGATTTGCATATTTTACACTTCAGGAACATTGCATTCAGAATAATTTTAAAGCTAATAATCTCATTACAAGAGGGTAAATGTTAATTATGAAGAGATTTTTGGAAATACATTACCAATGAACACACTGCATAATATCAAAAGATGTATTGGTAAATGTAGTACTTTCCATTATATCTCTCTAAATTATCAAGACTTTACTGGTTCATTCCTGATAGGTAAACCTGGATATTGAGATTGTGGATGATGACATGTTCGGCGCAAGTGGGAATGATCCAATCTACGCGGCTTTGAATTTTCTTGACATCAGACGCAGCGCCTCCAGCTATTTGAGCATGGGTGGCCCTGAACTAACATCACGAATGACCCCATCTAGTTTTGGCATGTCTCTGGGGAACATCAGCAAATATGTGTCTTTCGCTGATCTGGCGTCCACCTTTCCTCGTGTCCGCAGCTATGCCACCTTGTGTCGAATACAAGTAAAGAATTTTATGGCAGCTTTAATGCTGTAAAAACCATATAATCTCATGTAGTTAATTTGGGACTAATTTTACTGCAGCAATAACAGGTCACGGGAGCTATGGATACTACTGTTGCAACTTGAATGCTGTAATATCACCGCTCGCTTAATTTGCAGGTTTAGATGGAGCTTTTCACAACATTTAACATGAATGGAATCATGTGTAAATGTCCAGTGCATAATTTACTGTAGAATATATATTACTCTGCACTAATATCTTGTAGTTTCAGCATGCCATATATAATGCATCCTAACATCATATGTCTATCTGTTCCAGGTTTTATACACTTGCAGTTCTGTCATCTTTGCTGTTACATACATTTCCTAAAAACCAAACTCTAGTACAGCTGTACCATGATTGTGGCCTACCCAGTACATTGAGTGATTTGTTCCTTTTTGCCTCACTTAATCTGTGAAATACTGGTTTACTTACGGAGTAATTTTTATGATGTTTGTGAACAATCTAAATTATCAAACCCTCAATTCAACACATACTTGATCATCTAGATTCTAGAGCTTTCTAATATTGGAAAGGTTGTATTGTTTACTTGTTGAATGAGAATGATGCTCTATAAATATTTGTACTCTGTTCATTATGTGGAATGGTTCTGCAAGATTCTACATTGTAGTGCTTGATATAGACAATACTACAGTAATATGATGTATATACTTATATAATGTAGATTAAAGGCTTTATGGTCTATCCTTACACCACCTGAATCAAGATATCCTTTTCACTGCAAAATAGAGAATGTGTCTCACTAGTATGTCACTATGGTGATGGGGCTGGTCTAGTATTTCTAATTGACGCATGTGTACAGAACACCTTATTCACACCACTGCCATCATATACCAAGCCTTGCTGTACAGTTTTATGACATTATCCTGGAGGATGATAGTCATAAAAATGTGTGTTGCTGCAGCAGGAAAGTGTTTGGCGAATGTTGTCATGATTATTTGCATAGTTGTGTACTGCTCTTGATGTTGCAATAGGGACAAGGTGTTACATAAAATGGCAGAAGTGTGAATAAAGGTCATGTAAATTTCACAACTAGCAGTGACATTTTACCAGTACATGGTTTACTAATCTCAAATTATAAACGTGATATATTTCATAATCTGTTAAAATATGATAATCTGTTGAATTTTAAAAATTGTAATAATCCTGTTAATGTTTGAATTGTAGACAATTGTAGTGGTTTTGATAGAAAAAGAAAAAAGAACATTATGATTTAAATCCAAAATTATGTTTCGAATTATAGGATGGTCATCTTGACGCTCTGGATTATCGTATTGAGGCACTACTTCGCGATTGGCATCAGAGTGTCGACATGCTGTTTGGCATTCATCCAGTGGATGGCAGTTTCCTTGTATGGTAAGTCAATCTGTGAAAGTTGGTCTTATTATGTAATGCTGTGGCCTGCTGTTTTGGTAATGGGGTGGTCTAGTGGTAAGATCTTTGCCTGCTCCTCTGAAGGACCCTGGTTCAATCTGAGGCCCAGGCACCTTTCATGAGCATCATCCCAACTGGATGTCGTTCGGTTGAGACGTTAAATTGGTGGTCCCTTGTACTCAGTGTCTAAGCTGAGGCAAGTAAAAGATGGGGTAAATGTGTAACATGGGTGGACTCCTCTCTTCTCTCACCTCATAAACCCTCAATAGCAGCAAGAACGTGCCTTATAGGGCTGCACATTCAACTGAAAGGTTAATAATATACAATTGGGTGTAAGAGGGCAGAGAGTGTTCGAAATGGGTAAAATTGATGTTTAGAACCAATGTGGTTGCGTTGATAACCTGCTTTTACTTGTCACTGTACTTCAAGTGGATTTGTTGTTCAAATGGCGATGCTGTTCAAATGGCGATGCTGATGATGAGATTTTATATGCAGGTTAATTGACTGGCTAGACGAGTATACTCCAGGAGCCTTTCGTCAGGCCCAAGTCAGCTTCTCCTCTCGAATTCCTCATGCACTTCCGGTCTGTGATGCCATGACGATGTCCACTAACCTTCAGTTATACTGTAACCACAGTAAACTCGACATCAAAGCTACGTTGAAAGAATCTGCATCAAAAGTTACTGATATTGAGAAACCAGTACCTCCATCTTATCAGTCATTCGCAACGGGTCGTAACTCACCTGGGCAGAGTGACAATACAATGTCCCCAAATGTTCTCATGTTGTCGAAACATTCCAATGGAACTCTCAACCTCTGGCAGATTACATTTGCGGAAAATTCACGATTCTCTACGATATTAAGCGTGGCCCATGCATCAAGAGCTAGTGGACATCGTTTCCATGCAAACAGCGCAGCGTGTCATCCTGTGCTGCCGTTGCTAGTGACGACATCTCATCATAATTCACCAGTGGAGGATTCGAACATCACTCATGAGCTAAATTCTGAACCAGGTGGAACTAATGTAAATACCGAAGAGGAAGGATTCTGTAGTGAGTTGATATTATGGCGTGTTGATCCAGTTGGACCGTTGTCTCAGTCTGGGGGAATCACTGAACTGGCACGCATCAACTCTCCTGAAGTTTCTGCATTCTCAAATGTTGCCTGGCTTCCAACTCTACTTCCTAGGTAAGTTGATTATTGGTGGGCTTTTGTATATCTTGGAGGATTACAAAACACAACATCTAACAGCTGATAGACATCTTTTCAAATTTGCTCTTAAGTAATATTGTTCTGTGGTTGCTTTTAAGACAAAATCTAATATGTAATATGGTTGTTGATTCTCTACAGCTCTACACTAGGCCCAGTAAGCAACTCTCCGAGTGCACTGTTTGTGGCATCTGATGGATCTACTCTTCAGATATACATGGCTGTTATCGATGCGAGGACCCTACTTACTGAATTAAGAGCAAAACCCAAGTCTGAGGTCAGTTGGCATTTGATAATAATTAAGCACAGTAAAATCACACTTCATGTGTGGTTCTTTGTCTTCTAGTTTGTACTGATGCATGCATTTCAATTTGGCTTTTGTTAAGTTTTCATGAATTGTAACGGGGAACATTAGAAATTCACTAGGTCAGTGTAGGTCACTCATGCCTGATGTGAAAAAGGCGTTATTTATGTAAATATGCTTTTACGAAGGACCCTTTGCACTTGTAGGTACTGGATATGTCTCGATCTAACAGCAGCACTAGTTCGGGATATGTGATGAACTCTCCTAGTCAAGACGCATTGATGAAAGAGGTGTACAATGTTGTCAGCCTTCAATCTACGGCTCGGCCTGGATGCATCATAGAGCTACAGAACATCAGTGATGCTAAACAGGTACTGTATTTGCTTGTGTAGTTTATTTATTTATTTACCATTATCGCATCACTGAATTAAAGTTATTGGAAATGTATGAATGATTTAAAGTGCAATCGTTTGTGCAGTGGCTGACAGAATGTCTCATTTGCTGCAGTGATATTCCTAAATATACAAAATAGAATTCATGTACTATAATGATGATTAATTCATTACTAGACTCAACAGGGACATGATAAAGAATTGCATGTTGTTGACGGATTGATTTTAATTTGTGCAACTGTTCAATGGATTAAGTTATCATGGACATAATGTCATTGTGGATTTTTTTCCTCAATATTTCTTCCATGTAAACTTTCACGACATGAGAAACAATACGTCTTTGTTATAGTTGTGTCCGCACTTAATATTAATGCGTTTCTTTTCACAGGACTGGAAACATGTTCAGCTAATGCATGTCTTTCAAGAACAACTTGTCACAGGGAAGAAGACTCCGCAATATGACAAAAAAGGTCACACAAACATTGAGGCCATCGTTGACTTGCAGAACATCACCGTTTTTGAGGAGCATTTTTACCTGCTCGTTGTGGATCGCATGCCTAGTGGAGTGTCCGTGCTGCATATGTGGAGGATCGTTATTGCTTCAATGGGTAAGTAGTACTATAAATGATCAAATTTATTTGCCACTTAGTTGATAGGTCGTAAATATGATCACAGTTAAACTCATTATGATAATATTGGTTACCTTTATTGAATGACAAGATGGAGCTTGCTGTTCTTATGATATGAATACGATAATGTACAAGATGGTGATATTTGACCAGCTGTAAAATTATTGATTATTTTCTAACTAAGCCTGTTTAATTCACACTAAAGTATAGAGGTCATTCCTCAATGGTCTGTTTTTGGCTAATTACTGGAGCTTGCATCTCTCTAGCAAAGACTTACACTCCTGTCTTGTTGTTATTGTTGTTTACACTAATTTTGAAGGGTTTTTATGCAATGAATGCCAAAAGTGTGCAAGCTAATTAAAGTAGGGAAAATCAGGGAATTAGCAGTAAGGATGAATTGCTGGAGTGCCATTTAATAATAATCATCTATGTCTGTTGATTTTCAGAGGACCAATCTCAAACTGATGGGCAGTCCATGTATAGCCCAGACACAAATTTTTTCCAGGATTCCGATGAACAAGATACTCACGGCCACCATGCAATGCCAAATTCTGGTGAAAACGGCCAAATGGCTACGCCAAGGATATCCATCACAAGTAATAAGGTAAATCATTAAGATATTTACAGGGACTACTTTTCTTCTAGTTTTTCATGAAGTGGAAGTTATTACATCATGGTTGTTTGTCGGTTCAGTACAGTTGTCTTCTGATATTTATTTGACAATTGTTATTCAGTGCACTTCAGCATGGTATTAAATGCGTAGAAGTACTGATATAATTTTAGTATTAATCCTTATGTTTTTATCTCATTCAGATAATTCCATAATACACATAATGTGTAAAACCCTGCTATTGTTTTGGAAAAAGAAAGTAACATATCTTCTGACTTACTCATTTATGTTTTGCAGGTTTGCACTCAGGTGCTGGAGCTGCCAGATGGAATCAAGGTCACCAATGCTACAATGTCTGCGGGTCACTTAAGCTCGTCTACCATCTACCCAGCTTGTTTTGCACCCTACCTGCTGTCTACTGCGTGTACTGATGGACAGGTCAGGTTCTGGAAGTGCCAGCAATCGAACGAGGAAGAAGAGAGTAGCGCTCTGCCAAAGTTTGAATGGGTGGAGTGGGACATGATGATCCCATCCGAAGATGCTAGCACAATTAGCGTGGCAGGTTTGTATTGATTAATTGCTTTGAGGCTGAAATGTTTTCGCCAACATGACTACCTGTATTTGAAGTTGTCTTCAAATTCACAGGACATTAAATGTCTTGTGAATTTTAATATGGCTATTCACTTTTTGGTATCGTTTATCACTCATATTTGCCCTCGATATTGTAGTGTAGTGTACTGGTTGTAAGTCGATGAATTTTAAAACCGTTTTGAATCAGATAATTACAAGTTTATTTACCATTTGGACACTATCTTATATTCTTTCAGGTAAACCACTCTCAGTCAGTTGCAGCTACAGTGGCCGTGTTGCTGTAGCGTACAGGATGGGTCATGTCAGAACACAGAATGACAATCCTGACTCTAAGTTTGTGAACTTGTACGTTTCCATCTACGAGTGTGAATCAACAGGTAAGATGTACTGAAAAAACTGTGTGACTTATTTTGAGAAAATGCACATTGGTTGAGTTGTGTAGGAATGGGTCAGTATAAGCATGATAATCAAATGTATGTAATAATTTTCTTTCAGGAGGGTCAGAATGGACTCTAGAAGACACAATCCAGTTGAAAAACATCAGTATTCCAGAAGCGAAGTGTAATATTGATCTGAGTGTGATATATAACAATGACCACAACAGTGATGACGAGGGAGATGGCTATGTTCTCATTTCACCCACCATGGCTACACCAGCAATTGTCAGGAATGTTCCCATTCCTAGTAATGCTACTATCCAGAGTGTGAAGAAGACACTGAACACGCGTGTTGACCACAGCAATGTGTTAAAACAGAAGCACTTGGTGTTGTTAGACTGGGTTTCCACGGAAGATGGATCACACATTTTGACAGTAGGAGTCGGACCAAAGATACTTCTATATGCACCAGTATCAAGTGAGGTTGCCCAAGCATCAAAGAAAGATAAAGATACTAAGAAAGTACCGATTCGCAGGCAGCTACAGAAGACGAAGTCCATGACGGTCATGAGTTTTGTTGAAGAAATCAGATGGATGAAGATTAGAAGCATAGATCTCAGCACATCAGATGGTCTGCCCCCACTGCCGATGCATATTTCATGGGTGCGAGATGGCATTCTAGTGGTGGGAATGGACAATGAGATGCATGTGTACTCTCAGTGGAGAGGCCCAGGAGAGGGCATGGATGCCCTGGGTGGTGTCCATGACGAAGGAATTGTGGCCGACAACAGAACTCTCACTGAACAAAGCTTACGAAGTGTGGCATCAAGTGCTAGTCTTGGTGTTCCCAAGGCATTTAAAAACTCATACTCATCCACAAGTATTACAGCTCTAGCTAGCTCAGTTTCCTCAGCTTCATTAGACAAGAGGGGAACACCAAACCGAGAAAAGGAGATCAAAAAGAGCGAAAGTGTATCAAGCATGCAACTCATTCAAGACTGCGGCCTATTTGAAGCGGCTCGTCTTGCTAATCCCGTCCTGCCTCAATACCACCCTAAACAACTGATCGAGCTGCTAAATTTTGGCAAAATCCGCAGAGTCAAAGCTATATTAGCCCACCTTGTACGTTGTATTGCTGGAAACGAGTATGGTCTGTCTGCAGGTATGGCAGCTGATGATGTGTCCGCTCGCTATAGATTGTTTTCCAGCCCACGACCTCTTTCAGTGACTGCATCAGCAACCACCACTGATGGAAAGCTCATGACAGAAGACTCATCAGACAGCTTAGAAATTGCCTCCATCCCACCACTGCCTCTTTATGCTCTTCTAGCTGCTGATAATGAGAAGATCACATACAACCTTGATACCTCAGGGGCAACACCAGTCGGTGGAGGCAGCACTAGCAAGGACCAAGACTACAGTGCACTGTTCAACCCTGACTTAGATGAAGATCTTGAAGACCCATTCGATGATAATGAGATCTTTGCAACCAGCCCTGGAGGCCGTGATCGCAGGAAGTCATCAGTCTCTCAAGGACCTCAGAATCCAAATCATTTTGGCCCACCTCAATCGAGATTATTGGCTCGACATCTCACACGTACTCAGCTACCTGGCCTCGCCAGTCTGGACCAGATGTACCTGCTTGCTCTGGCCGACACTGTTGCTAACACACGAGTTGAATTTGGGGAAAAGGAAACTCCTGACATGGCTGTTAGTAAAGGTAAATATTGTTGACTTGTACTTTAGAGTGTTTAATAAGGTCATAACTGTTGTAGAAAGGTTTATATGCAAGTAAAGTAGTTTGCATTCAGGAGGGAGTTAACTAACATTTTGGTTATTGCCACTAGGAAAAATAAGAAAAATATCTTGGAGGAGTATAATGTATGGTTTGATTCTTTTCAGTTGTAGCCAGAGAATCCGGGCAGCCTGATATCAACACAGAAGGTCTGGATGACTGTGGTTTGCGTTATATGTTAGCAGCTCGTCATCACGTCTATTTGATGAACACCTTGCCGATTGTCCAGCGAATTAAATTCCAGAAAACTGGCCTGAGTCCTGCTATTCTTGTGTGGGCATTCCATTCAGAGGCTGAAGAGGTAATTGTAATTGCAAATTATCTACAGACATTGGCTCAGTTGAACACACTGCATCACTACTCATGGTGAAAATCGGGTTTGAACTGTGTGTACATGTTGAATGGGTTGTGAATGAAATCTTTTTATAAATTTATGAGTGAGTATGAAATAAATGAGTGTATGGGAAATCAAATCAATCAATCTCTTGTGAAGGGATTGAGCTGTTGGGGCTGGTGCAAATGTGACAGTTTGTCTTTATTATCTGTGTTAGTTTCTTAACATTGGTTTTGTGTATTTATTAAAGCTACACAAAAATTTATGAAATTTTGGGAATTTGTTGCAGGAACTTCTGAATGTTATTCCGAGTGTGCAAAAGGGAGAGCCAAAATGGAATGAACTGCGAGTATTTGGTGTTGGTTGGTGGATCCGTAACATCACGTCACTGAGGAAGATTATAGAAAAAGTGAGTGGCATATTGGTATAATTTTCCCATAGTCTGATATATTAGTCATTGCGATGTTTCCGATGCAGTTAAATCCAATGGACTTCTCGAAAAAACGATTGTGTATTTGCTTTGTTTGAACAACTTTCAGACGGCCAAAGCTGCTTTCCAAGTTAAGAAGGATCCTATGGATGCTGCTCTGTTTTACATTGCTATGAAGAAGAAAACTCTGGTGTGGGGTTTATTCAGGTGAGTTAGCCAGTCAAATATTTTAAGAATTTGGCATAGTTATGAGTGCAATATGACAATTGATTTGCACAAAGAAAATTAATACCGGGCAAGTCGATGTCAAGGGTAACATGAATTTCCAAAGTGCTGTATTTGTTTTATGATATAAACACCTTTGTGTTCTTTTGGATAAGATGACTTTCCGAATCATTCATGAGTTTATTCATAAGTTTATCAAACTGATTCATACCTAAGTCATGCTATTGGTATTAACCAAGGAGAGTCATAGAAAAACAGTGGCCATGATAAAAATAAATTATTATAATAACTTTATGACTAATAAAGTTTACTTTACAAAATACTAACTCTCATTTCACATTTGCAATTGTAGGTCTGTGAGTGATCAGAAAATGGCTGATTTCTTCAAAAATGACTTCACTCAAGACCGCTGGAGAAGAGCAGCACTGAAAAATGCTTTTGCACTCATGGGTCGGCAGAGGTTCCATCATGCTGCTGCGTTCTTTCTTCTGGCTGGAGCCGTTCAGGATGCTGTGGAGGTATTAATGTTGTTATGAGTTGGTAGTTTGTCGATGCACTGATCTCTTTATCTTTTTTACAGAATTGTACATTCCCGTTGGCTTTCCAATTAGAATTATGACAGTAATATATGCATGGTGTGCAGTTAGCATATGATCATAGTTATATTAATATATCTGCAAGGTTTCTTAGTTGCACTGGTTGAAGTGGAATTTCTGTCGGATCTTTTTCAGGTCTGCTTGAATAAGCTGAGTGACCTGCAGCTGGCCATGGTCATATCTCGCCTTTACGAGAGTGAATATGATGACATGATGCCGTCTGGTCTGAAGCGGCTGTTGTACGATGTCTGTCTGGGTGGGGAGGCTGATGACGTTGATGTGAGTGCCATGCACCCGGATCCTTTCATAAGATCGATGGCTTACTGGATGTTGAAGGACTACTCAGCATCTCTTGGAACTCTGCTGGAAACCCAAGCAGGGTTAAACTACAGTGAAAAGGACAAAGAAGAAGATAACGAAGACTCCTACAACTCATCTCCAAATGTTTTCAACTTCTATAATTATTTGAGAACCCACCCGTTATTAGTCCGTCAGCAGTTGGCGATGACCGCAGCTGATAAGAATCAGACAGTTCTGTTGTCAGGATTCAGTCGTGGAAACATCCAAGGCAGTAATGAAGACAAGAATGTGACATATGTTGATCGTATAACTCCAGTCGAAAGACGATTGTACTTCACCACTGCTCACATGCACTTCAAGAGCGGATGCCCAATGTTGGCGTTGGAAGTCTTGTCCACTTTGCCAGAAATTATTGACATGGACAGTGACATTACAAAAAGCAGGAGTGCCGATAGTATGACCAAACAAGCTAGTATAACAACAGGCACTCTGCCAGACACCTCAAAAAGTTCTGATTTTGATTGGTCACAACCTGTTAGTAACAAGATCGAAACGGCCGATACATTCGACTTGTCCACCCCAGTAATGGCAAATACTAGTCAGAATGTGGATAGCTTCGACTGGAGCACCCCAGTCACCAAGTTTGAGGATGAGGGACTAGATTTAAGTCTCGACAAAGAAGGGGACCAGGATGATGGTGACACCAAGTCAGACTCGCAGATCGAGAGAAAGGACAAGCTGAATTTTGGTGCAAGTAGCGACGCTGGTTTGAAGGACACTGCCATTAGCCACGGAAAAGGTGACATCATGACCCACCAACTTAAATTCATCGCCTGCTTGAAAATCATGATGGAGGAGTTGTCTACATTAGCCACTGGCTTTGAAGTGGACGGTGGTCAGCTTAGATATCAACTCTACATCTGGTTGGAGAGACAGGTGGACTGCTTGAGACAACAGTGTGGTTATGGCATGGACATTGATGCTATGCATCCTATTGCAATTAAAGCCAATAAAGGTAATACTTAGTTGTTTAAAATATACTGTATGTATCGTGAATTACCTTCAAGGCTTCAATCCATGTTGTTGTTGCTGAATATGAATATTCATGTTTCCAGACACGGCTGACAGCCAAGAAACTGCAGCTGCATCTGCATTGACTGGAACTGAAACAGAAGAAAAAGCCACACTCCACAAAGTAATTCTGGCTGAGAAGCTGGACTTTGAGGCTAAACAAGTGCGGATGGCCAGACGCAAATTGTGGTTAAAAGCCAACCAACAACTTCTGCGGACCCTTCTGAGTTACAGCGTGTTGCATGGTTCTTGTGGGGGAGGTCTGGCATCAGTTAGAATGGAACTGATACTGCTGCTGCAAGAGTTGCAACAAGAGAAGACTCGTCAGCAGCTGCTGTCTCCGTTACCCTTCCCAACATCTTTACCCTTGCTGTCTGCCTCTGTAGCAAGTGCAAAAACAGTGATCGCTGATCCAATAAGACATCTACAAAGTATGACTCAGGTGGGTAACTTAGTAGATTTTATGTACTCTGATCATTGGCTAGGTCATATTCCCTTGTTGATTAGTTGTTAGCATTTTAAATCTTTAATATTTATGATGATTTGGATATTTTCATTGTAGAAATACTTTTTTTTAAGGAGTCTTATTTTTACAATCTGACAGATAAATTGATGTTAGCATTTCACTGCGCTAGATTTGTGGTAGCAGTAGAAAAGTAATATTCATATTTGATATCACTCACAAGCTTTTAAATTGTTATTACAGGATATCCTTCATTCCCTGGTTGAATTCACAGTTCCTCCTGCCTTGAACCATCAGCTCAACAGAGTGTTCCTCCTGCGCAATTTGAGTGCTGCACTTGCAGCTTGTGTGTACCAATGTCTTTGTGACAGCGACAGTTTTGTTGTGTCTTTGAGTGACCACATAGATGTTGGCATGGAGGGTTTTGCAAAGTAAGTGATATATCTCAATTGGAATACATTTGAGTAGTCATTTTGTCTTTGGTGTGTGTTAAGTCCAATTTTGATATCAGTGAGGTACATATATATGTACTAACTAATTTCACTCGTAGGATAGTGATTATGATATCTTATATGCGATTTCCAATTTTTTTGTAATCATCTGCCGTTGTAGTTTACTGTAATATTTGGAAAACCATAAAATAATCTGAGTCTGACAGTCTGATACTTCAGTGTTTTGGTCATTTTGCTAGGATCGAATATGCTTCCTTAAATCGTAAATACCGCATTAGTTGATTTTGTGTGAAATGAAGATTTATTTACATCTGAAATTGTTTCTAGTGAGTGAGTCCCAACTGTAACTTATGTATTTTTTCATCTTCAGCACCAGCGTTGTGTACAAAGACAGTTACCTGATGGCGGGAGCTCAGCATAAAGGTCGAACAAGCTCTGGTAGTGAACCTGACTCTCCAAATTCTCAACCTGCTAAGTGGCCAGGTAAATGAAAAGACAAAGTTGATAGATTTCACTGATTAATTCAGTTGTTTTTTTCCTGAGAAATGTGATGGGTTGTGTTATTGAACATGTGTAATCTGTATTTGCTGAATTTAATTGATGTGTTAAAACTTAGACTATAGTTCAAACATTTTGATGTTGACAGTGGTTAACAGTGATAATCTGTAAGTGATGTGCTATTAGCATTTGAGACTCTTGCAAATGGGTATACCAGAAATTGTTCACTGTCATTTCAGAAATTCGTATTCCAATGGCTGGACTAATACTGACTAGGCCATCAAAATGCTTGAAATATTATAGATTTTATACAAACAATTTACCATGATCATTGTGTTGCAGGTGTGTCACAGTTACGAGCACTTCTGGCCAGAGAGAAGGATGAAGATCTGCCAAAATTAAACATCTTGCTATGCGAAATCCTTGTATCAGTGTACATGAGCTTGTTGGTCCATGCACTTGCTATGTTTGATGCCAACATTCTGTACAGGCTAGTCGCTCATCCGTTCAATGAGAAAATGTGGCCTGCGCTCTTCGGTGGCGGAGTCAGAAAACTAGTTGAAGTGACCACGTCATCTGTTGCTCAGCAACGTAAGTTGTCTCCGATGCCTTTTGCTCAATATGATCTGAATTAATGATAGTAAATGGTACACCCAATGTAATTAGTTTAAAAAATGCTGACAAAGAAAAAGAGCAACATTGTGGAAATTGCACATGGATGGGCGTGATTTCACTTCATGAAATCTGAGAGAACAATGATGTACTGACATTTAACTTACTTAAAAAGTATTTGATAGCTATATATTTTTTCTTTAGATTGCACAATTTTGATAAAGAAGGACTGTTTATTTCCTAGTTTGTGTGTTATGTTGTGATCCTAAATGTCTCAGTGAACCATTTACCATTTGTGTTCCTGTCTAGGTCATGCAAAACCACAAGATGAACTGGCTAAACAGAGGATGAAACTGCACATGAAGATCATGGGCGGACCTAACAGCCCAGGTGGTCAGCATTTGAAGGAAGATAAACCGACTTACAAGGAGAAGTTTGTCCCACCTGAAGTCAGCATGATCAGCTATTTCATGACAAAGGTAGGTGTCTTCAAATGAATGCAGGCATACGTATTTATAATGGATTAGTAACCAGGATTACATTTATAAAATCAGCTCCAGATTTCTTACATTGTTAGAATGCTTAACAAGTTTTTTAGAGCCACATGCACCGTGAGGTGTAAGCCTACCATACATGTATGTGTTTAATCTGTATTTTTGAACTAAACTAAACTTAAGCATGTATCTTTTCTAATTGATGAAAGGTGTTATTAATTTGATGCTTTAAATACTACTGTCTGTCAATTTGCCTCTGCCTCAACTTAGGTCCTAAATTCTATGATCAGATCCCCGACATATAAATTATTCTACTATCTGCTGTATTCTGTGTTTATGTTCATGAACATCTTGGATTTTATTTTTCATTATTTGTATCTGCTATTTTCAGCCTTATCAGAATCCTAATGATGAAACTGTGGATTATGATTCGGCGGAGTCTGCTCCGAGCACTGATGAGGAGGAGGAGGAGGATGACTTTGATTTTAAACCAATAAAACGGTGAGTTTTGTAATATCCAGATGTCTTCTCGATCAGTTCAGTTTTAAGATGGTAAATGGAGATATTGTGAGTCGTCAAGAAGGAATACTAATGTCTTCAATTTCATTAGAAAGCTAGTTATGCATAGTATATCTAGAATGGATTGCCAATTTCAGTTAGCAGATTAAAGAATAATCTTGATTAGAATGGAAAATGATAATTTTGGAGGATTGGCAATTACCCTTGTAAGTAAAAAAGATTGATAATTTCAATACAACGAAGTCTGTTACTGTTTGCAGAAGAGATGCGGCCATGAACGAGCACCTCGATCCCAATTCTTACAGCTGGTGTCTTCTGCGCCATGCGATCGTGAAGTACATTCGCCAAAGCTTGCTATCATTCCTACCAAAGATTGGCATTGAAATTCCAGGTAAAGAATGTTTTATGATACAGTTATTGTCTGAAGTGGAGAAATGGAGAAGTGGTCCAGTCCAATGCTGTAAATGCATTAAGCCAGTATTCGTTACACCACAAATTGTCTGGCATGACTGATCATGCAGCCAGTTTTCCCAATTAGGCAGTAATCAAATGTAATTAACAGAGCATGACAATTTGTGACATGGCTGATGCGCACAGCTCGTACCAGTTGGACAGCACTTGACATTGTTCTCGTCTCTTGTGCTAAAGCTGAGAGACAAGCAGATGAGGCCATTTACACTTGGGGTCATCGAATTTGGCCAGGGTCTTGGAAATTCGCCACCCTAAATAAACTATCAAAAACACTTCAAACATGTCTGTCGAAGTGTTACAACATTGTCAATGACGTGAAAAGTAAGTTTAGTAGCAAATTACAAAATTCCAAGGTGTGTATTTGTGTTTGTGGAAATTTTGAACACATTTATGAAAATTCTGATTCTATAATTTTTCAGATAAAATTATCATGTTAATTTGAGCAGTGAAAAACAAACATCAGACCTTAAATAGGGGCATAACAGAGTTCCCACAAGTTTAGACTGGGGAATCTGTCCAACACTTCATCACATTGGACAATGATATATTCAAATTGATGTCAATCTGTTCCATATCCTCAGTTAAACAATATTTTGGATTTTTTGTACATTTCAGAATTACCAGTTTGCTCTCCGCTAATGCAATCAGTTTGCAAAACAATGGAGAAATGGGAAGAGATACTTCAGACCCAACTGGACCTATTCAATGGTCCTCCGGAAGATTACATCCCCGGTTGTTTTGTGGACTCATCTGTGTCAGGCCCACCGATACACAAGTACAAGACCATGACCGAACCCTCCAATACACCTTTCCTGTAAGTCTACACTCTTGTCATTACGGCATGGTAATAAAATTGACTTCAACTGAATTGAATTAAATCTGGCAACATGGTTAGATATAATATGCTTGTCATATTTTGTGGGGTTATCTGTTGTTCCAACAGAGGTAGCTAAGTTTTCCCCCTAGTGGAATACAGAAATCTTATGATTACATGCTTTCAAGTTTCACGAATAAGGGATGTTGTGGTCTAGTGGTTAAGGTGTTCGTCTGCTAGGCTGAATACTCCCTAGGGAGTTGAGAAAGACTCAAGATTGGCCTGCCAAGGATGTAATTGTGAAGTGGGTTGAGACTCTGTTGAGTGATAACAGACTATAAACCCAGATTTACATTTACATAAATACTGAACAAATAGTATGAAGGCTGTGCATGTATATCATAATAAGTAACTTTGGTCTTTGTTCCAGGTCTGGTCACTTTTCTGCTCTCCCTGCCAAGAGGTTGTGGCATTACCTGATAAAGCAAGAAGCTTTGCAAGACACATTTATCAGATACATTTTCAGAAAACGGAAACATCTTGAGGTATGTCATAGTAGGGTTTACCAGTCCTTTCATTTGTAAACTGTAAACCAGCATTACATGGTCATTTGAGTGATGATTCTGTCAGGCCTACTTTGGTTTCATTTGTCAATTTTGACGTGCCATTAAACATTAACCAAGTAATTTATTTTCACATTCTTTGTGTTCTTTCATTAATAATGTGACAGTGGCTTTTTAGCTTTGTCTTTTTGCATTGAGGCTTTGTTTATAACATCGAGCTATGGATCATCTTCCCAAAGCAATGTCTCTCTTCTCTAATTGTTTTTTCTCAAATATGTTTCAGGATGACTCCAGCATGCGAGGTGCAGACCACCAGAGTGACAGTGGCAGCTCGGGTGGTGTTCTAACACAGCCAATGAAGATCATACACAAAGAACAGGAAGTCATCACATCATTCTGTCTTAATCAGGTATTAGTTTCACTCTCAAAGCGTCATTTTGTTCCCCTCTGGCATTGTGATCCCGCCCCATACCCCCTCGCTTGCCCTCTGCACAATTCACAAACTATCCGCTGCCTTACACGTCCATCTGCTCCTTGGACTCTTAATACCGCCATTGTAACCTGGAGGAAGTGTCCAAACCACTCAGAACAGAGCCTTAAAACCATACACAGAACGTAAAGACTGTTTTCGCCCTATTTGAGCGTCAAAGTTGGTCAATTATTTTTGACGTGGACACTTGCTTACAGATTACAATGACAAAAGACCGAATGCCCACATGCCTTGTGTAAAGTTTATCTGCCTCTTAAATAAGCATGATTTTCTAAAATTGGCTATGAAGAGCAACTTTATCTTTGATGATTTGCATGCATATGGTTGCATCAGATCTTAAAAGTTATAGAAATCCTACATTTGTCTTGCAGGTAAAAATTACAATTGTTAACTTGCGTCACTTATTGAGATATTCCCTTTAAATTTATTATATTAGTAAAGCAGGGAATGTGAACCCACAAATCAGTAATTGCTTTATCTCATGATTTGGCACACAATTTTACCTTTAGAATTGTTCAAGTAAAGTGTCAATGCATAGTGTAGATTTAATTTACATACTGGGGCATGGTGATAAAATTCAGAGTTGATAAATTAATTAGTCAACATATTCATAATCTCTATATAGGCACAAATACAACACAATGTCAGCATTCAGATACAAACCATTCTTCTGCTAAGTTAGTGGAGTTCATGGTGCGGGGTGATATTATAATTTAGTCGGGATTTTGAGGGTTCTGATGCTCCGTTTGCAGTATTCCACTCCATGGACGTCTCTGAGTGCCCAACTTGGTCCTCAACTTGAACCTGCATCTCGGGTGCGCCAACGTTAAGTCTTACGCTGTTTTCAAATTTCTTTTCCTGTGTCCACTCACCTATATCATTGCTTCAAGAAAAAAAGAGATTCACAGTTGCTCAGTTGCTGCTACTGTGCTTCAACTCTCTCTCCCATTGCTTTCACGGTTCCTGTCTATCATCGTCTGTTTAACATACTATTACGGTTCTTCCATGATACGTTTAAGCTGCACTGTCTGTCTCTTCAAGTTAAAGCTACTCAGCTGGTTGCATTATTAATTGTTAAGATGCTTTGATAACGTTGTGAAATTTTTTTGTCAAATGTGATGTGTGAATTCAGGGTATGAATATTTCTCTATTCAACTACCGAGTGGCTCAGTACTCTCGTGGGTATTATTAGATGGTGGATTTTGGGCAACACAATACATTGTACATGGCCAAATGTACCACGTGCATTTTCCTTGAGTTGGATATACGCATGGTTTTTGTCGAATTATAATGAGGTAAAAACCATGCGTTTTCCAAACGCACGGAAAAACGCACGTGGCACATTTGGCCATGTACCATATATTTTTAAAACTGATCAACTAACTAAATTTTATTATTTTAATCTCTACTTTCTGTGGTCAAAACTAACATGGTCGAAGTCATTTAAAAAATAACTAAACAATCAGCCTTATTTTATCAGTGAAGAAATCGTTTTATGTCCAAAATTTATTATCCTCATAAACCTTAATTTTTCACTTAGGATGTTTCCAAATTTTGACAATTATTGATGTGACCAGCTGAGCATAGCTTATTGCCCGCTTCTGATTGTTCGACAGTGTCCGTTTCTTTTGAACTGAATGCCGAAAAGCACACATTGGTGGAATGGTGCCGCTTGGCGTGGTCACTGTTATTTTCTGTGTAGCATGCTATTGATTTAAATTGTAGAATTTAAGTTGTCGGACTCTTTTAGTAATGCCTTTTCAGAATTCAGTTTGGTTTTACAGAGAATAGATGTTTCAGATGTTCATGGTATATTTATGGAAGAAACACAACCAACTATACTCCCATAGATACGACAAAAAAGAAGTTTCATTAAATGCACTCCAGAGTCAATTGTGTCATCATTACAAACAATCTGTTCTGCACTAGTGTATAAAGTCACCCTCAGGGTCATAACCAAAGTGGGAGTAAAGTGTATCATCATCCTTTAATAGTCGTCCAGCTTCGTGATAGCGCAACTGACGTCCTGCAGTCATAGTGTCTGCTCTTGGTGTTAAACGAATCACATTAGTAATTATATAACATGACTTATGCAGGGATATGATCAAACGTAGATATGTGCAGCTAGACGTACATACATATATACATCATGAGGATCATCCACTCGGAAATTTTGAAAGTATTGTGACTTAGGATAATTACCCTATATGGAATATGATGAAGTTGACTTGCAACTACTTTTATTGTATTAGTAATTGTCAATATTTGCATTGGCTTTTCATCTGCTCCTTTAAGTTTAAGTAATCTGGGAAATCTTGTGTCCGCACATGCCTATACCTAACAGGGAAAACAGTTGCTGCCATGTGGAACACATCACCAAGTTGATGAGATTTACGAAAATTGCTTTCTGATGCAACAAACGCTAGAAATTAAGAACTGACATGTTTTTAATTATTATGTTGCGTCTGATGATAATAATCGGGGATATGGTTCAACATCTGTCCAGTATCCATGTGCTATGCTATTTGCTGCACTAACAAAATCTTATATTTTACTAACCATTGTAAGTGCCTTGAGCAATTTGAAGTATTTGAACAATGTCGGTGCTGTAAATAAGTCTTTAAATAATATCACTACTCGGAGGCAACCTTCATCCATTATCTATCAATTTCTTTTCCTGTTTAAACCAAAATGTCGTTTTTGCATGGATTGTGTAGTAGATAAGTGTATTGTTGTTGCATGCCAAAGAATTGATGGTTCAAAATTTCTGAATTAAAACATGATGTAGAAGTATTGTTACCATTTGAAATTTATGTTAATATGAAGTGCGCCATAAACATGAGTAGATGTTACAACAATGTTTAGCAAAAGGTTTAATTAATAAGCATATCTATAAGCATTAGAGTATGTTGTTTTGTCGTTCCTGAGCACTTTAATGTCATAAAAGTTCAGAATTAACTCCCATGATTATTGTTAAATGGGTTCATGTACTATCTAGCATGGTTTCAATCACATATAACAAACCTACAATGCTGCACAGTTTCTTTTTAGTATGAGACCTTAAGCTTTAGTGTGTGGTAGGTTATAGGTCGTAGATTATGATTTATGTGTGTAGATGGACTGTTAATTTTAGGTTGGAAACCATTGCTACATGACGTGAATTTGCAGCTGATCATCCTAGTACTATAAGATATCACAGAAAGTGTTATTTAACATTGATATATCATTTGTTCTCAGGCGAATCTGAACTGCATGGCAGTCGCTACGCAGAAAGAGATAGTGGAGATGGACGTAAGTGGAATCTTGAATCCTCCGACCTGGTTGGAAGATGAAACGGAATATGACATAGAAGCTATTAGATGGTAAGAAAAGGGACAAAAATAAATAGATGAATTATAATGCATGCGATTGTTTACCCACGGATCTAGAATCGAATGAAGGCAAAGAGTAGGTAACCATACTGCACTAAATGGTACCAGCCAAGAGAAGATTGGGCAATCGCTCATGAGAAGATAAATAACAGAAAGCCAACAGAGATAATCGCAAGCTGATGCTAGAAAATTGACCCAACAAAAATGTCTGCCAGCCCTTATTTATGTACAAATCCTACGTAAGTCAGCATGGCTGATCCAGAGCTATTTTAAACCAACTACATCACTCGGCTTATTATTCACCGAGCGGGCATTGGCAGACAATCACCCGTTACATCACAATGTATGTTATTGGTGATTGTGCTCTGTGTTCTGACGTCATCGACTTGTTTATCTTTTACTGCCCACGGCCATAAGGGGGTGAAAGGGTGCTGCAGCTCAATATTTGATTGGCTCTGCCTTCTCTCTGCAAATGCCACAAAGATTTAGCCTTATTTACAAACTTCCCAGTATTAATAATTACACCTGATCATCGCAGCAGAACTAAATGACAGAGAACATCATGTGAATAGACTCCCATTGGATGAGAGACTGCCTCAGTCAATGGGAGTCCTGTATTCAAATTAGGTCCTGTGACGTTTAGTTTCCAAGTCCATGAAATTTGCTGTTAACACACTGGACGTTAGGTGGCTTTACCACTGAGATGCACAGTTTATATCTTAAATGGCATAAAAGTTTATTTTTTTATATACTATTTGTAATCAGCTAACACTGGTTAATTTTCAGCCCAAGTCCCAACAAAGTAGAAGCAGAGGAGTTCCTGTTGATCCAAGCTCCTTCCGACAAACCTGGTATGATTGGAAGCCCAAGTATGAGTAACATGCAAACACCTACTGCTCCGGGGGTGGTGCCTGCCCCATCTGCAGGGTCAATGTCACACACTGGCCGAGGAGCGGGAGTGGTGAGTTGTCTCCATTTGCTTTTATATTGTTATATCTTGTTATATGTATATCCTCACAGTGTATGGATTCTCACTATCAAAGCTATGGAGAGTAAAGGTGTGTGTTAATGCCAGACTCATGATGTAGTCCGTCTACTTTAACTGAATTGAATGAGAGATCAACAAAATGCAGAGTGTGCAAATTAATAATTTATTACCAATTTAGAAATGAAATAAGATTGGAATTTAACAAGATAACCTACAACAAGATAACCTACCATTTATGATAAAGTCATATTGGTTGTGACATACCATTCCATATGCCGAACAACATCTTTCTCTCCAACAGTTTGTTTTCTGCAATGTTATCATGTATCATTGTATTTTTTTTGTCAGCGTCGTATTTCTACTGACAAAGTAAGACCATTTTTGAAGTTTTGTTGGTGGGAAAGTCAAGATTTCACCAGCTTTGTATGACAAGACTTGCTAGCCTAGAATTCCACCATGTCATGTGCTTTTAAAGTGTTTTTAGTGTTACAGTTGTAAAATTTAGTTCAATGTTTCCTTACAGAATATTCCTCTAGAAATGTTGAGAGCAATTGTAAGAAGTGTTATAAATTTAAGTTAACTGTAAGATACTTAACATATTGATGCGTGCATAATATGACCCCAAGCATAATGTGACCCACCCCCCCCTTTTATTGGTTAAAAAACAGGCACAGCTTTAATGTTCTTGTTTCATGTATAAAACGACTCAAAACGAAAATTTATGAATTGAGGATATAAGTTTTTACATTGTGTACACATTAACAGGGTATTGAATATTGTATGTGGGATTGGAAGTGTATTTTTATCATTATTAAGGAAGTTTATTAAATTAAGTCTAGCAATGTAGATTTTCAGGTGTAATGATACACGGTTCCAGGTAATTGTGAGTTAACTCACTAATACCTCACATAAAACAATTAAAACATATTTATAAGGCTTTTACTGAATTATATAACTCATCTTACTACTTACTATTAAGTTGATTCAGGACAACATGTTATTCATGGCAACAAGCAGAAGTGAGCGGCCAGTTCAGTATTGACTATTTCTTTTAGTTCAATGTATTTTAATAATTAGTTGTATTTATGGCCGACAGAAGTAAATAATTTAGACGGTTGATGAATCATAATGCAACAAAACGAAAAGGAAGTATATAGTGAAAAGCAGAGTAGTGTAACTCCTCTGGGGAAAAGCGATAAAGTACTTTTTTGCAATCATATTAAATTGTATTGGTGTGCTCACTTATGCTGGAAATTGTAACATTTTTAAGTGATTTGGGATAAGTGAATATAATGTTATGCTTTTTTTGCTTGTGTTTTAGCTGAAAAAGCAAAAGGTAAATTAGGTGTGGACGTGGTAATGTTGTATCTGGCAATAAGTGAATAACGCTGTTTTATGCACTAAGAGTTTTTAATGCTGAGGGGAAAGCATAAGGTGCTAACTCCGCACTGCACTCCAGTTTCTTTTGCTCGGCGGTTCCTCATTGTGTAACTTGTAACATGAAGTTAATTGTTGACTTTTGTTGGCTTTATTTAATGATTCGTAGTTAGTCGTACCATTAAGCAGCTTTTCTGTCCTTGATACATCGTAAAAATTATTCCCTTTTTGTTTGACACTGGGATCTCCATAAAAAAATATTTTTATTGTGACTATATATTCAGTTTTTGATCGATTCTGTGTTGTTTTGATTTCCACATGTCCCCTACATTCTACAACTTCTCAAAGACTAATGTTCATTCTTTTGGATGTTCGCCACTACTATTCCATTGTTCCTTCCTGCACTGATGCTTCATTTTTGCTGCCGTTGTTAACAGTTCAATCTTCTATACGTCTAAGAACATCATTGATTAATAGAATTTACGTTTCTTCTGAAATTAGTAAATGTTGTGTAACTGATTTCATCTTTAAAAAACTCTGTCTGTAAATATTTGTTGATAATTAATGTACTCAAATTTCCAAGTTCAGTTGTTTAGAATTCCTTGGTTACTTTTGTAATATCATTTGATTGCAATCTTTTAAATGCTTGTGGTGAACCTGGTTCTAAACTTTAAATGCTTTGGGTAGTGCATAGATCGTCTCATTTTAACTGTTAGGGATTTGGCTCCTTATGTAAATGGGAAAGTTGAAACTATGATGATGAAATCGTTGAGCTCTGTCTGATGTTGGATGGCGAATTGTTTGTTTTTGTAGGATATAAGAATCAAAGGACTTAACATCCCTGGGATCACACACCCTCATTATTCTTACTATATCGCTGACCGCAGTCAGCGGCTGTTACGAAGGGTGAGTTGGTTGTTGCATGCTGTGTGGCACTCACCGCTGAGCCTTTTTTTTGTCATTTTACTCAGAATTCTTGGTTCTTTATAGTCAATATGGTGCAAGATATAGTTTTCTACAACCGAAGATGTTCTTTCCATGCTCTGAATTTATATATAATGTCCGATTTCCATTATTAGGAGCAAAACACAAACTAGATTTTAATATTTAAGCTGAATTGCTCGGTCATCATCAATGAATTTAGTAGGTGTTTTGCTCCTCACATAGTTGTCTACTTGTGTTCTGTTGTTTAGTTAGCATTTAAAAGTAGTGACGCATACAATATTTAATTACCTAGATGCGGTTTAGACGTGATTTAAAGTGTCTTATTTCCAGCACTTCATTGCACCATTTGTTGTTTTTAGTAATGGTTGAAATGTATTGCATTGTGTCTCCAGAGTGATGTAGCAGAAAAGAGCAAAACATTTATTCTGGAAAGTGTTCATTTTCGTCTCTGACACATGCTGTTTAAGACATTTCATTTAATTGATTAGTGCTGCACTAGATGTGTTTTCATGAATTTTGCACAGTTTTCTCATGAAGTTAATTTTTTCTTAGAATTTGATGTCCAGAGATCTTTTGACGTGTCTTAATTCGATTCTCTGTTGCAATGCCTTGATGTTTGTTAGAAGTCTAGATATCATGGATGCAGTTTATTAGTTTATTACCTGACATAACTTCCACATTTGTTAAATCAAGTTACGTGGTAACTGTTTGCCTCTTGCATTTAGTTTAGTATGGTGATACCTGTAGATGTCGGTTGTTATTTGTTGTGGAATATATTTCTTGTGTCACCGTCTGTATGATGTGTTACCCTCTTCAAAAATTGTGACTATATGTGTCGAGTCATGTCACTTGAACCTCTACAGGAATTTCAGGAAAGCCGTCCTCCAATCCAGAGTTGATCCAAGTGGTTCTAACATGAGATGGCATCAATAATGAGATTATTGCATTGAGGAATATGTAAATTGTGCTTATTTTAGAGCCTGAAGGGGCATTCGAACTATCACGTATAAGACCTACATATGACCACGTACGTCAAAAATTGGCTATACTTGCTCACTCGTGGCTTTGTTAATCACGTATAACTTCTTTCTACGAGTGTTAATGGGGCAATCGTAGATCGCTCGCCGGACGTCCGTCAAATGCTCGCCAAACGTTCGTCAAACGCTAGCCAAACATCGATCGTCAGGCATCAATGAGGCATCCTTGAGGCATCCATGAGGCACTAGTAGACACTTGTAGATCATTCACACGGAAGACGGCGGACGACGGACATTCGCCGATGGTTTTACGAGTGTTCTACGTGTGGATGCAAGTGGATGGCGAGTATATACGAATGGACAGTGGCTACGTATGGCCAAGTATGGCTACGTATGGCCAAGTATGGCTACGTATGGCCAAGTATGGCTACGTATGGCCAAGTATGGCTACACATGGCCAAGAATGACGTACGTAGTACGTACATAGGACATACATAGCAAGTTACGTAACTAATATAAACAATTTACTCGTAGAACATCCGCCAAAGTTTTAAACATGTTTAAAAAAATATGTCCTTGAGTGGTCAAGCGTGACCAGGAGTGATCTACGAATTAGCGTGAGTATACGTAAAACACTCGGCGAGTGAATCACGTATGGACAAGGATGAGCAAGAGTAAAAAAAATAATTCATCTATCGTCATACATAGGTTTAATACGTGATAGTGTGAAACCGCCTTTAAACAAAAAGATCCTTAAAATGTAGGTTCTTTAATTTTGAGGTTCAAGTGCATTTTATTTCAAATGTGATCGCTTATACTTTTTGTACCTATCTCACTTGTCTTTGTCGTTCGCTTTATAGTTCATTTGTAGATAGATAAATTTTATTGACACTTTTTAGGTCAAATTTGACCCATTTGTCGTAACAAAATAGCTTGGTCTTTTTCCCTGGAAAAATATTTGCTTTATGTGCTTGCCTATAGGATTACATTTGACCAATTGGATGTTATTGTCTTTTATTACAGGTGGCTAGATATCTATCATTTGGACTTAGTGATCAGAAGGTCACTGTTACAAATTTTACAGAATGATTCAGAAGAGCAATGGCTTGTAGTGAAAATTTGATTAAGAGGGGGGAACAAAGTTCCTTTTTTCCTCAAAACCTTCATGTAACTGTTTTAAATTATGCTGACATGTATGAAAGTCACAAATACAAAAGAATTTGTTCATCAGGGGTTGTTCCAGAGTCTAGTCTGCTACTGGCACTTCGTAGAACTCGTATTATTAAATCTTGGTGATTACGCCGTTTGCAATATTTTGGCAGTGAAAGTACCCTAAACAACAATGGATTCAGGAGATCATGAGCTTTAATATTGTGATGAACTTTGTAGTAACAATGTTCTTGAAAGTTGTAGACAAGGTTATGCTGCATCTCAGATTTTTCCACCAAACAAGGATTCTAAATTTACAGCAAACTGAGAAGCTTCCTTGGCTTTACACTTGTATTGAAAATGCAAAATATTGCATGAATCTAATAATAATGAGTTATGAATGCATCCGCTTGCATTTCTCAGCATGCATAACAGATATCTTATATGCCAAAGATGAATATATAATAGGGAAGTTTTTTTAGAAGGGTTTGAGCCAATTTTCTGAGGACCACGTGACATTGAAATGTTTTTCTGCAGCATTTCCAGCCTGCTACTGGACTACCGGTTTTAGATTTATATATGACAAGCAGAATTAATGATGACTCTGACTCTGAATCAAACTTTACCAAACTTTAAAGGTTTCTTTCGCACAACCCTGAGAAGCTATTCAGATATTCAGTTTATTTTAAATGAAGATGAAAAATGGGTGTGAACTGAACTAACATTATCTGAAGAGGTTTGCCAAATTCCTAAAGGAATTAATTCAATTGATAAATAATGGTTGCGTTTATCATGGCATGGTTGCAGTACCTGACTGTAATATGAGTGCTTCATTGCAAATCCACCAATTTTTTTTTCAAAGCAATTTCAATCAGTGTCTGGTACTTTCTCTCTTGTTGTTTAAGTGCGATGCAGTATTCCTAAAATATTGGACAGTCTAACCCAACATCAAAATGTGACAATGTGAAAAACTAGTGATTTGGCAGCCATTGTGAATACTATGGAAGCCCTGCACAAGTTTTGAAGTCTACTACCAGTCAGAATTACTGTTACGCATTCTTTTATAGACCCAAATGACAACTCTACTGAGTTTAGCTTTATATAAATGAGTTTAAAACGATGTAAACAAAATAAGAATATGCAATTGAGATACAGAGTTTGGCCTATTGAATAGCAGCACAGGGGCTATATTTGAAGCCTGCTTCAGTTATAAATCTGATAATAAAAGCATTTACCATCAGCAGTCCCTGTACCTCATAGTCATGTTTCCAACACTGCTGATACATGAATTTATGCAATAAACCAAATAATGTGAATAGGTTTAATCATAAAATAATAATAATATAACCTACATGTTGGTACTCATTTGAGAGCTCTTGACATGAGGAATTTAACCATGTATCACACAGCCATACCATGCAAATTGATGAAGACCGTCGGCCATTAAAAATGTCTAAAATCGCTTAATTGTGCTTGTCATACATAGTCCAGTAGCAGGCTGGAAATGCTGCAGAAAAACATCTGAATGCCTGATTCCTGAATCTCATGCAAATGTGAAAAATTAAGTTGGTTACACAACGGTTTTGCTTTTATTCCTGACCCCCCCCCCCTAGAATTTAAATATTTATGATCATTAATGTTATCATCTCACTTGTTGTATTGTCAATTTGTTGAGCTAGTCTAGTCCTAGTATTTGCAGGCTTAGTGCTTTGTGTGTTTGCTTAAAATGTGACATTGAACAAATGTGACAAATTGGGCCAGCTTTGGCTTGAAGTTGAGCTGGAGTTGTGGGAATATGGCATATTTTCAGGGCATGTGCTGAACTGATACGCAATGAACTGATTACACTGATTTTTGTCTTGTTCAGCTTGCCAAGCGACCGACGGGTGGTGTGAAAAGGATGGGCGCTCATCCTCATCTTCCCTATTGTGAGTAGTGATGTTCATACTTATATACATATTCCGGTAAAATCTGTTGTTTATCAATACAAGTTTCTGTTAAGTTTTTAACCCAGTTTTTAACCCAGTCTAAAATGTCTGCTGTTTGTTCTGTTTTTTACTGATCTGTCCTTTGATTACCTTCAATTGTGACCTTTACGATTTCATTCAATTTGAGTTAATATTTCTCCTTTTTTGATTTTAACTATACATCTTGTATTATGCTCAAAATATTTTATGCAATATCCAAGAGTAGCACTTGAGAAATAAATTGTATATATTGTATATATTAATTTTGAACAAACTATTCAACATGTCACTGAGCAGTCATATTTTTTCTGTTGCCCAGATCTGACAGGTTCCCAAGATGGCAGTGTCAGGCTCTGGGAATGGGGTCACAATCAGTGCATAGCTGTTGCTAGGCAACCTGGAACATTCCCAAAAGTAACCAAAGTCCTGTTTAATGCTCAAGGAAATAAGGTGAGTGGCGATTTTTGAATGTTCTAAATTGTTAATAGGGATTTATTGAACAAGCATTGCGTTATGGGTTGAATTATGTTACTTTAATTGTATGTGTCATTAAAATGTGAACGATTGTGTAACTGAGTTGTAGCAATTTCGTAGAAAAATTGGTGTTATTTCATGTTATTGAAATACCTGTGTTTGTTGAGACTTGATAATATTTTTTCTTCTGTGTTCCAGTTCGGAGTTAGTGACGTTGAAGGATCACTGTGTCTGTGGCAAGTTGGTTTGGGCGTCAATATGAACAAACCTTATTTGGTAAAATGATGTTTTCTTTCCCTTAGTTTTGCATATTTTTAAGCATTTTTTTTGTTGTATTACTTTAGTTGCATATTTTTAATTGCTTGTTGATTTCAGAATCTGAAGTGTCACAACAAAACCACAACTGACTTTGTGTTCGTCGGATCTTCTAGTCTTCTTGCCACTGGTGGGCACTCTTCTAATGGACACAGCGTGTGTTTGTGGGACACACTGCTGCCAAAGTCAAGTTCACTAGTACAAGGTATGTGTTCTCTGATATCTTAACTTAAGTGGGTTTTAAGAGTTTTGAAGTGAGGGGGGAGAACTTGGCGATTTTAGGTGAGGTTGGACTCATAGGAACTGGCTCTTTCATCCAGAAACTTTCCTATTTGCCGAAAAGCAGCTTTGAGGCAAAAGGATGCAAAACAGAACAGTGATTAAAATATTTCTAATTTTCTTTGTTTTGTACAGGTTTCAGCTGTCACAATGATGGATGCTCAGCCATCCTCTTCTCACCAAAACACCAAGTTCTGATCTCCAGTGGCAAAACGGGCGACATTTGTCTGTTTGACATGAGGCATCGTCATTTGCGACACACTTTCCAAGCACACGACAGCTCTATTCGCTGTATGGCGTTAGATCCTGCTGAGGAGTTCTTCGTCACAGGCTCAGCTGATGGTGACATAAAGGTCAGTGTGGCCTTTATTTGGGAATAACTTTTTGAAATACTTTATTTTGAAAAAAAAGTGCCACCAGTTGAATGAGTACAAATGTATAGATACAGAACATTAATCAGAGCAATTACTCACATGTATAGGGCATTCTGAGGATTTTGGGTAAAGGAGACGTATGGTAAACTAAGTTATTGACATCACAAACAGAGGACTATCGCCAATAATTACTTGTCACAATAGCCAAATATGATGTCGTCACTGAACATAAAGCTGGTGATGTTATACATACTTTCCCCATGATTCCATGCTATTGCATCTGAAATTATTTGCGTGAGCCTCTTTACTAATATCAAGAATGGCTGAGGAACTTGATGCTGAAAAATAGTACCTATGCTATAGACAGATTATTTATAAGAGTCTTTTCAATGAACAGCCCTGAATTCAGCAGGACATAAGTCTTTCCTCTCCTCATATTACTCATTTTGCTTTTCAGACACAGTATGTAATAACTAACTGATTCCATAAATATAACTTTCTCAGAAAAATAACAAACATCAACTAAATGATAAAGTGTCAAATATACATTAAAATGCACTAAAAATACTGCTGCTAGGATGCACTTTGCTTCAGCCAATCACAGCCAAGGGCGGGAACTTTTTCAGCCAATAGAATTGCAGTATTCTGTTTCGGCCACCTGGTGGAAATACAGAAAACCTTCCGTGAAAATCCACTATTGCTTGACATGTTCATTTTCATAAATAAAATATTAATTTTATTTGATTTTTAGATTGAAATGCATGATTAGCAAATGTCTTTACTTACATTCCTATTGAAATGTCTAAGTCAGTATTCTTTGTAATTTCAGGTTTGGAGTCTCGGAGTTCACAACCTGGCTTACTCATTCCCAGGAGAGCATGCAAAGAACTCTATATTCCGCAACATGGGTTCCGGAGTGACCCAACTGCACATGAGCATCAACAGCCATCTGTTCTCGTGTGGGGCTGACGGCTCCATGAAAGTTCGCTATCTTCCTGATCGGCATTCCATTGTCAACACTTATATCTAACTTATAAGACATACTTTAGAACGAACACACACAGAGTTGTTACTTAATTTTAGTCCTCTTCAAACGTAGATGATTGTTTCATCCAGTATTTGAATGTAGATCGTATGTGGTTGCACCTCATGTGTTTCGTATTTAGACAAGATTTTATCTGTTATCTCACTGCAGGGGTAATACTGTACGACCATGCCTTGAGGAAACGTGTGAATACCATTGTAGTGAGTAGTATGTTAACGTGTAAGAGTATAAATATATTCAAACTTATCAAAAGTTATATATGACAAATTGGACTATATTTGCTGTTGAATATGTTGGTCTTTTTGTGAGGCAAGCAACCCTTAATTCTCTAACGTATGCATATTGTCTTGAGATCAGTAGACTCGCTCTTATGTTAGGTTAATCCATGTGGCAAAATGTTTTGATGGTTTAAATGATTTTAAATGGTCTCTGCACTAATAGTATTGAACTTAGAATATAGTCTAGCTCTGCGTGTAGGTCCGTGTTAACTACTGCAGTTGTTAAACATGCATTTGAATTATCAAAGATGATGTATATAATTAATATTACACCCAGATAGTCATGGGTTTCAAATCACGGAGTCTTCTTGGTTTGTTATGAATTTACTTGATGTTACTGAATGCCTGTAATTTGATTAGTTATGATATATCTATATAACACATGATGTATACTCAATTTTCAGGCTGTGAAAGCAAACCTTAATGGCAATGAATATACAATATACTTAGAATTGTCAGACTTAAAATAGTGTAATATAAGGTTATTATGTAAATATGAATATGGTAGGGTTGCCCTAATATCTGGGTCGAAATATATATATTTTCACAGGCTCTGTTAATTATTGTAGTTAAGGTGTTCGTAGAGGTGCACATTGCACAGTCTTGCACATTATACAACTTCAAATATATTATCCTATATTTTAGTGAACAGGTAGATGCATTAGTAAGTGTAGTGACCAATGGAAGAGTAGAAATATATAATATGACATGTGGCTTTTAAGTGTGCGAGGGTTGACCCTAAGTAATATTTAGTGTACCTATAAAATGTGAAAAATATATGCTAACATGCTCTATGTATAAAACTGGAAGACTCGTAGAAATTATTCAAGATATTTTATGGTGAATAACATAGAGGAAAGTTATCAGTGAGATTGTTTCATTTAACGGGAACATGTTTATGAAATGAGACAACATTAGTTTTTATTTACATTTATGGTTATATAACCTCGTCAGTGTCATAGGGTCTTTCTAATGGTTTATTTATTAGATGATTAATATGATTCATAAATTACCCTCTTGATTAGCAATCCCAAATGTGATGTGCTGGAATTGATGTGATCAAATGAATTAACTTGTCAATTATTAATTATACTTGGTTACAAATGGAAAAGCTTGTAACTAAATGCACAATAAGTCAACTTACGATTGTGTATTGTCGGGCACATGGCACATTCAAAGTAGATAAGTGATGGAGAAAGGAATTTTAAACAGGCTGTGAAGCTTTGAGGCAGCTAATAATTGATCACTGGTAGGTCGTACAGCTTTGCACAGTCGTATACATTAACTGATCGTGAGATATTGTGCATGCTATGGGGTGTCATCACAAAAGTAAGATAATTAACTTGTTAAATACATGGCACAGAAGTACAACATAAGAACTGAAACTGTTTGCAGTAATTCTGTTCTAATGGCTTCTTGATTCAGCGAATGCAAAAATGAAACGTTAGGTTAGGTGATGCTTTGTTATTTCTCGGCAATATGTCTTTCGAGAATGAATAACCAAGATGCAGTTGGTCAGAAAACCCTCCAAATATCACTTCTTTCAACCAGTATGATTGCTGTAGATTGTCACTCAAATGACCAATTCTCATGGCATGTGTTCTGTGCAATACATTGTCTTAAATAATCTTGGCAATTTTTGGCGTGATTTACTTCAAATAATTTTCTTTTTACTGTTCATGTTGATTGTTTCTTAAATGTAGGAGTTTCTTGTATTAGTGACTACAATTCTGGGATTATTGCATGGTGGCAACGTCAGTTAGTCTATAATATAGCCATGCACTAATTTACGAGGCATTGAGTGATCATTGTTGCCATCACAATTGTAATGCTGAGCAATATTTGGGCCAAAACACTAGCTGACAACACGCTTGAGATCTACAGTAGACAAACTCTACATTAATGAACTATATTAATTAAGATCAAGATCTTGCCAAAGCTGTTAATTGTTATACTTATTAATCATAACTTGTAAAGTCCCAAGGAAATGTCATTGTGCGGTTTCTGGTTATGATTCAAACCAGATTTAAGGATCATTATTACTAGTTAGACATGATACACATTTCTCTATTCCAGTTTTATCACATAGACCAACACCCTAGGGATCAGTTAGAGTATTAAACCATGATACTTAGGTTTTTTAGATGTGTGTAATGTGCAAAGTAGTTTCCCTTTGTAGGTATTAGACTTAGTATTAATCACAGTTAAGATAATTCGTAGAGAAGACTGTTTCAGTGCGCTTGGTGATCGTACGTGCGATTTGTAGTGCTTTAGTTTTTGTGTGTTTTGAAGTTGATCGACTCCTTGCTTTGAAGTCTATTTTGGAATTCCTTTGCTATTTTTTTGGCTTGACTTGTTATATAATGTCGCAAATAAGGCCTTTTATTCATTGATAGTTTCCAAAGGAGTATTACTTTCCATTTAATGGTGTTTCAATGTACTTAAAGTCCGAGCGAAATGGCCTTAGAGTAGTATATTTTGGCCGCAAAATGCCTTGTTGGTTGAATGTTTGCGATGCGTGTGTGGGAAGCTAGCCCAAGGTGGAGCTAGTTTGCTGTTAATTAAAAACAGGTTACTCTGTGATGACATTTCTTCGTTATAAATGTAAACCTGAAATTCCATACTTACATTATGACGTGTATGCATGATTGATTTTAACAGATAGTGATACCTTGCAGATTTTCTGATTTAGATGTTGTAGCGTTCCTTTATTCTTAATGCTGTGTGTTCTGATTCGAGGTATTTAGATTCTTAAAAGTGCAATAATCGAGTATAGTAGCATATTAGATTATATAGTGTTGTGCATGGTAGGCTGATTTGTCATGCTGTGGTATGATAATATTGTTATGCTTATTGGTAAAATGAGATGCATTAGTACACTAGTACCAATATCTTGCAAATGTAGCATATAATTATTACGATACAGCTTAATTAATTGTTCAGCTTTGTCCAGCTGTTCGACACACATTCCATTTGCGTTGATAATCGTTAACTGTTAATGGCACAGGTTGATGCTTGTCAGTATAACTGATGTATTGCTGTTTGAGGAAAATGGCCAAAAAAGCAAACCAAAATGTCGAGACTATTTTGCTTCACCACAAAATATTGACTCGCTTGATGTGTATTTTTTGTCCTAGTGGGATTGTGCAATAGTGTGAGTTTGAGGAAGAATACCGCTTTATTATTGTGATACAACACTTTCTTTATGTGGTGAAATTGCATAGCTGCTGCTGCAACTATAAAACGCATTAGACAAATAATATGAACAAAAAGTCATTTTTGAAGAAAACTATCAATATTGCTAAGTTTAGTGCTGCCGAAGAAACTATTTGACCTGGGTGTATAGTATACCAAATTACAGTTTTACTAGTACTGGTGATCTTCGTTCCAGGTGTCTGCTAGAAATGTGAAATTCATTCATGCGCTTTTATTTTGTGAATATATCTGTGTTAGAAATGTGGTTTGCACATTGGCCATATTATTCTTGAGTATGGTAAACATACTGATTCCATGAATATTCAATACGATTGTTCATAACTATGGTTTAGTTTTTCTGTCTGATTTTTTTAAATCTCCTAATTGTTTTTTCTATACACTCCCTGTGATGCATATAATTAGTGTCATTTGTCTAAAAAATTAATGGAAAGCTTTTTATTTCCTGCTCAGATGAAATTGTTACTGTATTGATAACTTAGTTATAAATGAGTTCCGCTTTGCACACAATTTGTTGGACAAATTAATATATTAATATTTAATTTTTGAGTGTAAATTATGTATATAATAAGTTTATTTACGTTGTTATTGTTGCAATGAAATTAGTTGTATATATTTATTTCTTGTAAAATACTGTAGTATCTTAAGCAAAATTGTACATTAAGATATAATATATATATATATCTATATATATATTACATATTATGATAATGTTAAAAACAATCTAGGTGTAAATTAAAAAATAAAGGTCCCAAACATTAGTCAATGACTTTGATTCTCTATTCATGCATTTGTGCTTTATGGTTTGTAACTAAGATACGAACATGATAAGGGTGAGCAATGGTGAATTTTCTTATTGAAATGTTCAACTCTACAAGTGAAAAAAAAAAGTTGAATGACAAAGAGTCGCCAATTAGCAAATAGACTACGATCAATTATCAAACTAATGAAATATTCATAAGGACCTCTATATTGTGATCAATATAGAGGTCTTGAGGGTCGTTCAATATGAATGTAGACTATCAGCCGATAGTCCTAATAGGTATACCTACTACTGTGTGTTTGCACAGGCGTCACCAATACTGATCCAAACTCAAAAAGTAATTGAAATTTGGGATTCGGTCCTCTTAAGATAGCAATTTTTGGACATTGTATGTTAAGTAATGTATTGGAGAATTTGTCATCAACTTGTCACATACTAGTTCTACTTGTTGACCTTAATACTTATTGAGTTTTTATAGCTGACCTGAACTCTGAACTTTTCTAGTAGTAATCTGAAACTTTTTTTTTTTCTTTTTTTTTTTTGAAGCAAGGGTCGGTGTGGCACCATTAGCCACTTTTAACTTTTTACCTTGGAACATGAAATGACAACCTTATAGTGTATTCCTTTTTTTATTGAAGATTTTATTGAGCATGTTAATATGGTGGCCCAGGAGTACACTTTGCGGTCTCGTGGTTTCGTGGGGAGACAGTATCCTTCGCACCATGACAGTCCCAATTTTCTCATCACGACAGTCTCACTTTCGCACCACGACAGTCCCAATTTCGCACGAAAGTTACCAGGAGGGGGAGGAGGGGAAAATGTTGCCCTCTTATAAAGTTGCACACCTGGAGTTAACTGAATTAGCCTTCACTTTCGTGGTGTGAAACCTACACTGTCGGGGACTGACAATTTAATAGCTCTATTATTTTCGAAATTGTGTCGTGGTGCAAAAGTAGGTGCTGTCGCAGTCCGACAGCTCAACTTTCGGGGGGGGCGAAGGTTCAACTGTCGGGGGGCGAAACCTCTACTGTCGGGGGGCGAACCTTCGCACCAAGAAGTGAACTCCTCGGCCACCATATGTAAACATACAATTTGGAATATTTATATAAAATTACCTCCATTTAAGAATGTACCATACTGGCGGCCTGATGCCAAAATGGCATATATGGCCTTTACCAATACAAAACAAAACAAAACATAAAAAGTTTGGATTTGAAAAATAAACATCAATTAATGGTATATTCGTTTATTCATAATTATAAGGCTAATTAATATGAGCCCACCAGGAAAATTGTCAAGAAACGAAGATATACAGCCATGAGGGAAAAAGCTTGCTGAGGCCAATAGAGTTCTCAGTCACTGAAAGAAACTCCATGGCCCACAGCAGGTATTAAAGATACAGATTAAAGATGAAAAGGCAGCTATGTACACGGACCTTTGCTTCACTGTGTGGGCGATATTATCTCTTTATTACATTGGCCTCTCTATAGTGGGCTATTTTCAGACTATATGTAGGCAGTCTAAAGATAGCCCACTATAGTGAGGCCAATGTCCATGGCTATGTATATAAACAATGATAAACGCAAATTGAAGTGCCAGAGGACCCAGAAACAGAACGTGTCCCAAGTGTGACCACTTCTTGTGTATCTAAGGTCTTGTTTATAACATTTGAGTATGTTCAATAGACCATAACATTACCCACATCAGTTGTTACCTGCTGAGAAACATTTCCATGTAAAGTGGTTGCAAATGACCATTAAACATGTAAAGTTCACCCACCCATTTCTCTATTATGGATTTCTTTTATATTCATTATAATACAACCTTGTGCCTGGAAGCATGTCATCACATTATTACTTCACCTACTCTCAGTGAGCTCATATGCATATACAGTTTAGAGAATACCATCATATTATTTTCAACATGTTAATTATTTATTTATTATAATCAAGATCATTGTTTCCTGTTAGAGACATGAGTCTATGTAAATTACATTCTTTGATGAATTACTACAAACATGCTCTTATGTTTGGTTGCAGGTTTAATATAATCTGACTGTGGTGATGAACTCTGGTGATGTGCATTTTAAGCTGTTATGTCACCAGAGTGTCAGGCCACTTAAAAGGGCTGTAGATTGCACTCTAGTGATCCACACCAGTCCCCAGTGCATTGTATACTTTGCACTTAGCATCTTCCTTTGTGTGGGACTTGGTGTGACACAATATTAATGGGCATTGGGGCTTAACTCCAACTGCATTATGTGCATTTCTGCAGTCATGTACGATTAAAATGCTAGGCCTTAATAGTTCAAACAGATAGGCACATTGGTGCAAGTAATTAAAGTTGCAACTTATGCAAGAGGCTTATCCTCCAGGAGAGGAATGCTCACTGAGAGGGGGGAATTGGCCAAAGGTCACTGTGGACCTTTGGACTGTCTGATTGACTGATTGTGGATCTCAGAGCTTGTGTCTGAATGTAATTGGATGAGTGATGCTCTTCCCAAATGTAGGGAGGGGCTAACTGAAAATATATAATGTTTGAAATTGTGAAATAAAGTTAGTTATTACCTGACCATTTTGTGGAAAGGAGCAAAGTACCAATTGTCTCTATTTGATTAATATTTGATTGATTGAATAGCTTACAAGGAAAGACTGATGCATTGAATTTATATCTGGTGACCCCGACGTCATCTTATTTGATGGATGCACGAAAAGTGGAATGAGAAGTGAATGAACATGAGTAGCTTTGTTTAAGGCACCAACCGCTCCACATTCCTCACCGAAAACGCCGCACACAAGCTGACAAGATGCCTCTTCCTCCAGTCGACCTCGATGCCATGCCTCCCTTGCAAGCTGATGCCCTTAGAGTAGTTGAGTTCAACCGGTTCATCAGTGAGTAGAGAACGGATCGGGCCATGACACGTTTAGTCTTAGAAAGAGACCGAGAAGAGCGAGCCAGACAGCAGGAGATGAACAACGAGCGCCAGCGAGCACACCATGCACGTCAACATGCGGAGGCGCTGGCCAAAAGTCCCCCACTGCGAAGGAAGTAGCCCGGGGACAGTGAGAGAATGGTTGCGGGAGGTGGACTTAACAATACCATATTCCGACATGACAGTGTACATTGCCACACTGTCGGCCCAAGGTGCTCTCCGCCGGGAGCTAGAACATTTTCTAGAGCAGCAGAGGAACCGGAACCTGGTTACTTGGGAGCAGTTGAGAGATCACCTGCAGAAGGCATTTCTGTCACCGCACGAGGGGGATCGATTGCGGCATAATGTAGACAAAATAAGGCAGGGGGCCTATAAGAATTCGGCCGCCTATAGACGCCGATTCAGGGAGTGTGCTGACCTGGCATACCCCGTCCTCGATGGGATCTGAAATCCTGATCAGCGAAGGCTCCTGCTAAAGGCCTATATGCGAGGATTGAGGGATAGGCACATAGTGGAGAGGCTTGTGAAGGAAGGGAGGCCAGAGACCTCTTCTCAGGCCATGAACCTCGTCATCGCCTATGAGGCCGACGACTACCGGCTCCGCCTTGCCTTGGATGAAGGGACGACAGAGAGGGCTGAAGAACCCATGGAGGTGAACACCCTAAAGACAAAGGCTGTCGAGGACAGCGCAATGGCCAAGGACCTGGCAGAAGTGAAGAGGCAGGTGGGCGGCCTGACACTTCATTTTACGAAACTAATGGCCACACTGGAGAGAGGGGATCGACCCCCGAGACAGAATGGCGGCCAGAGACAGAATGGCGGCCAGCGTGAGGATCGGAGACAGAGGGCTCCTCAAGAAGGGAACCCCTAATTTACATTTACGCCGGAGGGAGTGCCAGTCTGCCATTTTTGCAATAAGGAAGGGCATGTCCAGCGATTCTGCAGGACAAGGCAGGCCCGCCAACAACAGCGCCGAGGAGACTCCCCAATGCCGCAGGGGGGCCAATAGGCACCGCAGCGGTCGAGGAATGGGTATACGTAGGATTAGAATTCTATGGGACAATATTAGCTGCCCTCCTCGACACAGATGCCTCCAACACTGTGCTGTGGCGCCATGAATATGAATTATTGTGTAAAAAGACTGGTAGGGTCCCATTGCTCAGGAAAGCAATGCAGTTGTGTGCGTGACAGGGCATGATATCAAAGTCCTGGGCATGACGGAAATTGGAGAAGTAGAGCTAGGCAGCATCCCAGTCATCGTGGTGGAGGGCATTGGCCACCCCATGATCCTGGGCAGGGATGTGCTCAAGCAGGACGGTGCAACGGTGAACTATGTCTCTGGAACGCTGACCTGGCGAGGCCGCACATTGCCCCTGCAGCCGAGAGAACCCCCAGTCTCCATTGATTCCCTGGGAGACAGACGGCCACTGATGGAGAGCTCAGTCATCGAGCACAGCGTAGAGGGGATGAGGACCTCTTTGCAGCCAAAGGCGAGCATCTGGGCTGCCACCCAGACATCCAGGTGCGCATTGAGATGGAGGGCCGACCCATCAAGCGTCACCCATACTGGCTTCCACTCAGCCGCCACAATGCCCTGGACGCGTAGCTGGATGATCTCCTGGAAACAAGTCGTCAGCAGAGCGCACCTGGAAGTGGGACACATGTCTCATCTCAAGACTATGCGCAAACTCCAGGAGGCGTTCGTCTGGCCAGGGATGAAGCGGGATGTGAGAGAACACATCAAAATGTGTCCTACATGCCTAGTCCACTCAAAGCGCCAGCCTAGAGCACCCATGGGCAAGATGCCCATCGCTAGGTCCCCAATGCAAATTGTGGGTGTGGACTTGTTTGGGCCCCTGGTCAGATCTCCACAGGAAAACCAGTATATCCTGACTTTAATAGACCATTGCACAGGGTGGGCTGAGGCTTATTCCATAGCGGCTAAAACCAGCAAAAATGTGTGGTCTAAGCTAACCAGGGAATTCTTCCCCAGGCATGGCTATCCTGATGTACTGATCACTGACCAGGGACTCGAGTTCAATGCCCTAGCACTGAAGGATTATTTAAGGGAGGTAGGGGGTAGAACACAGGCGCACGACTGGGTACAACCCCCAGGCAAAGGGCAAGTGCGAGAGGTTTAATGGCACTCTCAAGCAGATCTTGTGTAGTCAATAATGCCAGAGACGCCTGGGAGGATCAACTTGGTCCAGCCCTGTTAGCCTATAACACTGCGGTATCAGACACCACGCATCATAACCCCTATTTCCTTCATTATGGCCGCTGTCCCCGGATTCCTATATCCAGATTGCTGCAAGAGGAGCCTCCTCTGGATGGCCGACTACAGCACCTGGCAGACACACTTAGGGCAGTAGCCCAGGCAGCTGAGCAATCCAGGAAATATAACCGGGCACGTCTAGCCAGACTAGCAACTCAGGGAGACATTAATGTGGGAGACAGTGTCGTTTTGAAGGCTCCTGAACCAATGACCATGACGAGCAAATGGGACCCACAGTGGACGGTCACCAAAGTGAGACAAAAGGTCATTTGGATGGTGCATCAGCAGACAGGGCGCCAGAAGACAGTCACCATTAATAAAGTTAGACTGGTGGACCCAAATGTCGCTTGGGATGAGCTGAATCCCCGGCCAATCAGGCGCCCCAATCAAACGTCACGCAAGATAAACCCCAACTGGACACGCCTCCAGCAACGCCCCACAACCACGAAAGTGACCACTGGGCAGCCTAGACTGATGACTGGCAAGCGCAGGCGCACTGAGGAGGGCTCAGGAGCCCCACATAAGCAGCAACACACAGAGGAGCAGTCAGTCAGGCCTTCAGACACCAGAAGCGCAACTACACCTCCTGTCATCGAACAGCCACCCACTACTCTACGTCAGCCAGCTGTGAAAAGGACTCCTGACCCTCTGCTGCTTCCTGCCAGCAAGCGCCATCGTACATTCCTGCCAAGAGCCGTGAAGCGACACATATTACAAGACTCTTACGTGCCTTCCACAGCAGAGCAGAAGAGAGCCCAACTAGAGGTCATTGCCTCAGTAGCATCACTGTTAAGATGCAGGTAAGCAGCCTCGTGGCATGGTTAGCACTGGTCACTGCAGCCATGGCCACAGACAATGAGTCCATTAGAGTCACTCCACTGCCGGATAGACTCAGTATAACTGGTGGGGACACACTCCACCAGACTATTGCAACCTGGAACATTTATGTGACCCTGGATCCGCCACCCTACCCACAGGAGTTGGCTAATAGAGTGGCAGCCCTCAACATATCATTTACAGCCTTCAAAGCCCTGAGCAGAACAGGCATTAAAGGGGAACTAAAGGAGATTAGTATGTTTATTTTAAAAGATCAATTAGATATTAAAATATCAATTGCCACGAAAAAAAAGTGTTCAAAAGAGGAGTTTAGTATGAATTTTAGCCTATATAAACATGCAATTTGCACCACCCCCGACAACGCTGGGGGCCGCCATTATTGCGCATGGCACGCAAGGCTGTGACGTCACTTATGTCCTAAGTGCGATCCTGCACAGATTGCAATCCAGTTCATTGCAATTTAGTAAAGAACAATATAGCATAACTACAAGAAGTTAATTAGAGTTAATTTACCCAAGCACGGGAGTTTACTAAGTAAAGTTAGTGTTAGTTTTTGGCATAACTCAAGATTAGCAGAATGTATTATATTAATCAACAAATTGTACTTGTCCATTTGTATGCAACTTGAAAGCATGCATTGCTAGACATATTTAAAACTCATGCGGGAGGAGGAAGGACTAAGCTAAAATTCAAGTTGTCATAAATAAATACACTTTTTTTCTTTCAAAAAAACCTATTTGCTGCAGAAATGGATTTTAATTGTTTAACACTGTTCTATTAACAAGTGCATAGTTCGATAGTTAGATAGATAGATAGATAGAATACATAATGTTAAAATCTAATACAATGTAAACCAAAATATTATATACAGTGAAGTATTTCCGGCGAGAACAAAACACCCGGGAAAGTAGAAAATGGCGGCCTCCGTAGCTCACAACATGGAGCTAATAAATGCAGGATATTTCATTACCAGGGCATATATACAAGTTATGAATATCGGGGATGTGTTTCTATGGACCAAAGCTAACATCTGAGAGGTAAAGTGCAAAAGGGGTTAGTTCCCCTTTAACATTTCACTGAGTGCTCAGGAAATGCGACGTGACCACTTGCTGGCCATAGAGAAGCAGGATGCGACAGGGCCTATTTGACTTGGGTGGCTCTATCCTACACACCCTGTTTGGCATAGCTACTACAGCACAGTTGGAACGCTTCAATTCAGCACTGAAGGAAGAAGCCGGCCAGCAGACAGCTATCGCACATGCTCACAATTCGCTGGCGACCATAGTCAACCAGACAAGGTCTTATGTCAGAGAGCTGGCCTACAAGCAGCAGAAAATGTCCGCCTATATACTCAAGCTTAACGCCGCCCTCACGAAATATGAGAGCGTCTTTAGAGAGCACGCTCAAAGGATTGGCCGGATGGAACTGGTATCTGACCTCAATGACTTTCTTGACATACTGGACCTCGCCGCTAGCCGATATGAAACCCTGTTAAATCTATTTCATCACCAGAGAGCCGAGCTAGAGAGTGGAAGACTGACCAGAGATCTGCTACCATCACTGCAGCTGCGAGAAATTATCCAGGAGGCATCACTAAAATATTACTCCTATATCTCTGTATTTCCACTCTGACCATCGTCTAACAGCCTCCTTTACCGCATTGAACTACCCCTAGTCGCCAACAGACCTTATTTACTATATAATGTTTTATCCCACCCAGTTCCCATTGACAACTCAACGTTCAGTATCCAAATTGAGTTAGAGCCTGCTTATGCCCTGGATACCGTGTCTGGCAACCTATTTATACCACATAAATGTCTTGGGCACCAGCCGACCGTTTGCCAGACTGGCTCAGAGTATGGTCCCCAGTTGAAGCAGTGCGCCCGAGGGTTGTTAACCAACAGAGTAGACCTCATAAAGTTATGCAAGGCCAAGATATCCCCATATGATGGAAGCCCCTTATTAAGCTTGATCACCCTGAATTAGTATCCTCTGGCTTCACAGGGAGAGACCCTGGTGGTAAGATGCCCTGGCCAGGCAGAAGCCCCCTTGACTCTCTCTAGAGGCTCGTATAACATCACTTGTCTGAGAGCATGCACCATTACTGGAAATGGATGGTCTATTACTTGCATAGCTAAGCTGTATTTATCGAGACACTACATAATGCCCCAAGTGGCTGTCACGTCACATTTTAAATTCTCAACCACCTTGAATATGGCATCAATCACAAACGCATGCCACACTTGGACCTGGGAAGGACCCTTCCAGAGATGGAGATCGGCATTAGTACACTGCTGTCCCCCTCTCTGCTTGCCGAGAAATCGGCTAAGAATTGGTCCTTCCCATTTTCCGTGTTAACACTGATAAATTTTGCTTTTGTCCTATTTGTATGGGCAGTCTTGGGTCTGGCATATTTACGCTGGAAGCGGTTTAGGACCCGCATGGGTCAATCCATGAAGGCTCATCTTGAAGCCTCCGATGGAAACCATGAAACCGCTCACACCGCCACCTCAAGCAGGGGGCCACCACCCCACAGCCCCACCCAGAACTAGTATCTGGCCGGAGTTGCCTAGCTTGACTGACTGTGGAGGTGTCAGGACTCAGACTGCTCAGTAAAGGAACCTAGACGATGTGCTGCCCATTGTCTTACTATGTTCCTACTTTTCCTTCTTTTTATCCCACCTTTCCCTACAAGTACCATTTTAGTGCTGCTCAGCACTGACCAACCACAAAATGCCTTGTTATATATATATATTATACAGTCATCTGAAACCACAAAGTGTCTTGTTTCACAAACACACAGGTGGTCCTACGACATTGTGTAATACAAAATTTCCTTTAATGTATTATGTAAACCCATTGTTTATATGTCTCTCTTTAGTTCTATTTTTGCATGTTTCTTATTAGTTATTGGCACTAGGCCTAGGTATACAAAAAATTACAAAAACTTTTACTTTGTGTCCTAAGTGGCATGTTTCCAGGCATTATTAGTTAGTTGTTTTAGCTTTTACATTTACTTGAGCTTCATAACTGTTTGCTATGTCGTATGTGCATAGCTGTGCGTAGTGTCCCGCAGACACATTTTTTTCGCTCAGTATAGAGCCACAACAAAGGGCGCGCAGCAGCACACCCCTCAGCATTCCATGATTTATTATTATCCATTTTTTTGTGAACTTTTACTCCTCGGTAATGATATAACTGGACGCCCAGTGCTATTACATATCACTGGCCTACATTGGGGGGGGGGGGGAGTAATGTAAAGTTCATCCACCCATTTTTCTATTATGGATTTCTTTTATATTCATTATAATACAACCTTGTGCCTGGAAGCATGTCATCACATTATTACTTCACCACCTCTCAGTGAGCTCATATGCATATACAGTTTAGAGAATACCATCATATTATTTTCAACATGTTAATTATTTATTTATTATAATCAAGATCATTGTTTCCTGTTAGAGACATGAGTCTATGTAAATTACATCCTTTGATGAATTACTACAAACATGCTCTTATGTTTGGTTGCAGGTTTAATATAATCTGACTGTGGTGATGAACTCTGGTGATGTGCATTTTAAGCTGTTATGTCACCAGAGTGTCAGGCCACTTAAAAGGGCTGTAGATTGCACTCTAGTGATCCACACCAGTCCCCAGTGCATTGTATGCTTTGCACTTAGCATCTTCCTTTGTGTGGGACTTGGTGTGACACAATATTAATCAGCATTGGGGGGGGGGGGGGGGGGGGCTTAACTCCAACTGCATTATGTGCATTTCTGCAGTCATGTAAGATTAAAATGCTAGGCCTTAATAGTTCAAACAGATAGGCACATTGGTGCAAGTAATTAAAGTTGCAACTTATGCAAGAGGCTTATCCTCCAGGAGAGGAATGCTCACTGAGAGGGGGGAATTGGCCGAAGGTCACTGTGGACCTTTGGACTGTCTGATTGACTGATTGTGGATCTCAGAGCTTGTGTCTGAATATAATTGGATGAGTGATGCTCCTCCCAAATGTAGGGAGGGGCTAACTGAAAATATATAATGTTTGAAATTGTGAAATAAAGTTAGTCATTACCTGACCATTTTGTGGAAAGGAGCAAAGTACCAATTGTCTCTATTTGATTGATTGAATAGCTTACAAGGAAAGACGGATGCATTGAATTCATCTTCAGCACTTCTGTGACTTGGAGTCAAGTTTTGATTCGACTGGCTTGCCCAGTGTACATGAAGCTTGGGACAGCTAAGGAAAGCAGAGCATGAGCCCCAAGACTTTATAATGTGTTGCACTAAAGCTTCTAGTGTTTAATGAAGTGGTTATTGTGCTTAGCAGTGAGGGTCCAGGATCTGAAGCCTTAGTACAATCCAGTTAAAGTTAAATGAAGATGGAGTCCAAAGTAAAGTTGAATGGTTTATTGCATAGTCATATTAAACTGTGTTCCCCACAAAGTCCAAAGAATTACATATCTCTCTCTGTGCCTCCCTCTCGCCCAGTGCAGGTTAAGTACTTGGCCTAAAGTTGCCAGGCTGACCCTAGGATTGTTATACTTTTGTGTAAATTTTAATAAATGATACAGGAAGCATTAATGAATGAGTGAGCATATTGTACCCACAATTATGCAAGGCAGGATTATTTCTGGATTCAGAAGGACAATGTCGAACCATATTACCCTTAAACCATGCCACAGTTTCTTCCTGAGGTTATTGTCAGTGAAATTTATGAATGAACCAAGATGTTACATACAGTCACAATTTTTAGCTTTTGCTCTAATTTTGTTTAGACCAGCTAGAGCGTCAATTAAGGGGCAGATGGGGGGATATATACCCCCACTGTTTTTGAAAAGGGGGAGGAGATCAATGCAATCATCCCCCCCCCCCCCCCTGAATTCACAAATAAAACTTTCGTTTTGGAACATGCTTTATTGAACAGTTTAACACTTCAAATCACAGTACAACTTTATCTGTAAAAATAGTTTGGCATCAAAGATCCACCTTTACTTTACCACCCGTCAAGAAAATTGATGTCCCTGGTGTAGACTTGCTTTTCCGATGACTACTTGATTTCGGGCATACAATGTTGGTAATGGCTGTGGAACATACCCCAATGTGATAGAACATATATATATATATATATGGCAGCCCAGGATGGTGTCACACTTGGTGATCTTGTGCTTCTAGGCCCTTGTTTGTTTATGGGAATTTTTTTTAGCGCTCTTTCATGTATGTAGCCATCCAAAGACGCTTTACAATTTGATCAAAATTCGAATATTTAAATTAGAAATAGAAACTTAAATGAGAATATAGCATTAAATTACAAAATACACTTTCAAGTAAATGTCTCTTCAAAAAGTCTTCTATTAGGGATTAGTATTTTCTGGCATTAACTTGAGACGCTTATTTCAAAGAAAAATAAATGGGCACCACCTGTTTTGATTCCTTTACTACTGAGTGTAGAAACAAGGCGCAAAAAGGTCTATAGATATATCATTCAGCATATTAAATCGTAATGTTAGTTCTCCACTTTCACCACATATGAAGATGATATTATTACAGTTCCTATGATAAGATAGATTCTCTTAAATTCTCTTGATGTCTGGGGTCGTTCTGACCTATTTATCATATATGTATTCTCTACCTTTTATGGACCTAGAGTCCGCAATAAAGTTGACTTGACTTGAACTGGCTGAAAAATTAGACAATTTCTTTTAAGAATAAATTTACAAAATTTGCATCAAGCCTGATAGAGACAACCGAAACTTAGTAAGCCTACAATAACTAGGAAAATTTAAGGGAGATTAAACTTGTCATATTGCTAATAAAAAAAATCTTGCCACCTTGACCCACTGCCTCTATATTTTAGCAATTATAACCGATATCATGAACTTATCACTCATTTGAAGCATGCTATTTATACCTATCAGCTGCCTTTGATATACACAGAATGGGATATGTAAATGTAATGTAAGTGTGTTTCATAGTCTCTTATCACTGTCAAAACAGTCTCAACCGACTTTACTATTACACCCTTGACAAGTCTGTTTAAGCTTGAGCCTTTCTCACCTCCCTGGGGAGTATACAGCCAGTTGCACAGCATTACCTGCACTCTACAATTGCCATCACTGCCTATCGCAAAGTACCCATATACACCTGGGTGGAGTGGAACAAAGAGTTGCAGCAGATCTGCTCAGTTCCTCCTCGCCATGGTGGGGGCTCGAACCTACACCTTAACCACTAGTCCACAGCACCTTATGGATAGAACTCATAGGAGGCGCAGCTCAGAGATGGCTTAATTACATATGGACATCGTTTGCTGGTTAAGGCCCCTTCACACTTAGCCAAATCAGAGGCTGGAGTGTCCAGGAGTATAGCTCCAGCAAACTCCGGTAATAGCGTGTAGACCTCGTGTTTATTTCCAGCATTGTCCGTCATTGTCCGGGGCGATCCGGGACCACCTTGGGACTCTGGGGAAAAAAATTAAACATGTTCAATTTTTCATGCCGGAGGTCCCGGAGTATTTAATCCGTGTTGATCCGTGTTGATCCGTGTAGACGCCCAGTAGACTCCGCCGATCTCCGGGAATCTCCGTGTTGATTCCGGCATATCTCCGGCTACGTCAGGCGTCAACCGGGCATGAGTATTACGCCGCCATTAACGCCGGAGAGTACAAGGACCAACATGGTTCCACAAAAATGAACACGGTTTAAAGACCGGTTATATCCGCGAAGGCACCGTGAAAATCTGGTTCACTCCGCACTCTCACGGGACAGTCGTGTTAACTCTGTGTTGCTCCTTGTTGCCACCATATTGCCCTCGTGTACACACCGTCAAACATTTATTTTTTGTTGATATTTTCAGCTTTTTGATCCCAGCACCCCCCGGAGTGAAAGAAATACTCCGGGACACTCCGTCGTCTAATCCGGCTAAGTGTGAAGGGGCCTTTAACCTAGTTAAACGAGACTGTGTATTGACTGAGGAAATCTTCTCTTAAAAATACAAGAGAAATGGATTCCTTTTTTTTTTTTTAGTTCAGGCATTTTTTTCGGGATTACCTGCTTGTCAGAACATCAACAGCGTTTACTCTGCACTTGAACATCTAATTATTTTGTAATTTGTTGTTAAACCTTTAATACCATAAGTCAGCCTATAGAGAAATCGAGCAATCGGGCATTCTTTTTGGAACCTGAAGGTTCTATAATACATGTACAGGTTCCGGATGGTTCTTAAAGGTCATGGGCAATCAAAATCATACTTTTAGCGAAAATGTTCTTATCTGATAGCTATAAGTTCATTTATAAGGTCTGCAGTGAAAAAACTGACTTTAGCATAAATTTTACCAACAAAAAACGAAGTTTGCCGCACTCCCGCTCTTTTCGAAAATGTAAGGATCCAAAAACTGTAGTTCCAGTAACTGCCACCAGGGCCGTCCGTGTGACGTCAGAGTTGCTGCTGTTGAATGGCACACAGCATGGATAACCCTGGCAGCTTGAATGAGTTAAATGAATTTGATGCTATTATGACACCCAAATTATTAAGTATAACTTGGATCATATATTCATGAAGGACAAGGGCTAGCTTACATAATTTTACTGGTTATAAATATAATTATTTATTTTTTTTTTTTCATGTATTTTTTCATGATGTCATTTGTGCATGACTCATAGTTATATATGTTTAAAATACAATAATTATTAATTCCTATGCATTTCAGTAGATTATAGCAGTACTAATAATACTTATACAATGTGCAACTTTTTAAAATATTTTTTTGGTTACCAGGGTTCATTATAAGAAATTGAGAATATATTTATCAATCAGCTGATACCCTTCTAAATAATTGTGCGTATATATATATTCTTACAATTGATCTACATACATTCGAAATGTGGCTTGTGTTAACCTTTTCCCTACTGTTACCTGATTTCGTAGTAATATTCGTAATATAAATCAGCTTAAATTTTGAAATTTGGCAATTCTAGGAAGTTTTGTTTTAAATTTTGGACTTTGGGGGGGGGGGGGGGGGGGGGTTGGCTACTGTTATTGATATACTGTGCTGGTTCTTAGTTGCTGATAATACACAATGTTGTCCTATTTCTAGACAGTTAATAAACAATGCCCCTCTAAGAAGCAGTTATGATTACATCATCATAATATTTCAAAGACAAGCTGTTCATTCCAGTTCAAAGTTTTGGGCAGACCACTGAGGCATGTCAAATTCTTAATTGGTAATTGCCTTGCAGACCCCCAAAGGTGATTATATAAACAATTATAAAGATAATCATCTACATTCTAATTAAATGCCAGCATGTTATAGAGATAGATAAGAATAAAATACAAATATCACCAAAGTAAAATAAAAGCTTTATCAGGGTTGTGTTGCCTATGAAAATACTGATCATAATTTAAACTGTAAATAATTAATAGGACATAATGATTTTGCATTCTGATATCAATAGACATTACTTTTTATTTCACGTATATATACAAATTTATGTGAAACCATGTTGAATCACTTATCTATGAAATACTATTTAGGTCATATGACCTAAATTCTAAAAGACTGCCATAGAATCAGGCTTGCTTACTCAAAATGAAAGTGACTGACTTTATTATGTTGTTTCATGATAAATAGGTTGTTGCAGGATCAGACTCTCTTATTCATCTCCTTTCATGCCATCCAGTTAATTATGATCTTTATTTACATTTTACATGCTTGAAACATCATAAAATGTCTAAATTTATGTGGTTGTGCTTTTTTGGGGTTTCATGGCCATAAATAATATAGAATTATAGTAGGCTACTAAGTAAGAGAAAAGCGTGAACAATTATCACATTTTCCAAAACAATATCTCATCTACTATTACCTACATGCATGAGAAAGAAAGAAGCCTAAATTAACCCTTGGTGCTTGCACTTCAATAATTTTCACTGTTAATTCATACTTTTCTTTCATAATTATCAGTATTAAACTTATTTTCTCCCTGGAATAATTGATAAACCAGTAGGCCTACAAACTTATTATTCCGTTAACATCACTAAACAATGTGATAATGACTATAATCCACAAATGTGTCACTTCCCATATATTCAGTATACTATTTCCACAGTGGATGGAGCCTGCAGCAGCAACTCTGACGTCACTGCCTCAGTTGACCCAGTTACGCTTCAGTGATCGCACCCAAAATGCCGTTGTGTGAATTGGCGTAAATAAACGCTAATATCTGTTTACACCAAAGTCAGAATTATGTGAAATTCGGAATTCAAGTTTCTAGTATTCTATGTCGCATACTGGTAAAGTTTGATTTTGATTGCCCATGACCTTTAAAGGTTCAATATAAGAACCATTATGGTTCAATCACACGCTAAAGGTTCAGAAGGGTTCAATACCAAGTAAATTTAGCTACCATAACTTCAATGGATTGTTACAGTTGGTAGAATTGATGTGTCAACTTTCCTGTCTTCTTCAGAGTCAAACTCCTATATGTTTCACTATAACTGGCCTTTCTCATGATGAATCATATGGAAGTGACTCATCTTTAGACAATTAAATTTGACATATCAATTATATCAACTGTAAGGGCAGTCCCTTAATTGATTCGAACAACAAAATAAGGCCTGACAGTGACACCACAATGAGCAATTGAGCAATAAATTAGACATAGTTTAACTCATTAAGCCCCAATCACACTAGCCCTGAAGACTGCCTGAGACCTGGGTCTACAAGATTTCAGTCTTAATATTTGGTGCAGTCACACATTACAACAGGTCTTCAAATGATTTTTAAGACCCTCTTCAGATAACAACAGACTGTCAAGTTGAAGGAATGCACCTGAGTAATTTATTACTATACCCGAAAGGGGGGTGCATTTCCTGTGATAACAATCAAAAGATGAGTGCATATTTATGTAAAAAAAAAAAAAAAAAAGAGAAAAAATAAAAAAATGATAATAATAAAAAAAAAATAAAAATAAAAAGTCTGGTTGCAAATTAATTATCATTTTCTTTGTCATTATATATATACAAAAGTGGATTACAAATAATATAAATAATATGGATAATAAATAATATATCAATAACATAATACAATTGGTGAGGCATCTACATCTAACCTATAGTTGATTTAATTTGTATATAACAAAGCATTTATTAAACTTCTTCATATTCGAAATATCTTTTAAATCCCTAGGTAGATGCAGCCAAAGATGAGGTGATCTGCCCAGAAAACTTTTATTATAAATTTGGGTTGTATGTGGGAGTGCCTGAGGTAAACTTCTATTTCTAGTTCCATGGTTATGATTGACTTTTTCAAATAAATTGACAATTCGCTGGGGCAGAACATTTACCATGTACCTGTGGGATATTTTTACCAAGGATAATTCTATTATACTTTTAATGTCTAAAAGTTCAGCCTTTTTATAATATGGGGCAAGTCTAGTTCTTCTTTTTAAGTTAAATAATAATCGTATAGCTTTATTTTGAGAAACTTGTAGCTTCTTCATGTTGCTTGCTGATATCATGGGTCCCCAGGCACTCAAGGCATAATTAAGGTGGCTGAATACATGTGAAAAATATATCAGTCTTTTGGTATTAACTGAAAATATATTCCGTGCCATATTTAAACTATGGATTCCTGATGCTAATTTTAATGTAAGATTTTGCACATGACTATTCCAGTTTAAATGCTCGTCAATATATACTCCCAAGAACTTTGTCTGGTTAACTTCGTGTATTGCTTTACCATCCATGTATAAATTTCCATTGAAATTTGACCTGTTAATAATGTTCTTAAATAATATATAACTTGTTTTCTCAATATTCAGTGAAAGTGAATTATCTTTAAACCATTGTGTTATTTTTTTAAGATCTTCATTAATTTTTCTGTATAAAAACCTAACATTTCTTCTAATTCGTTGTCAACTGATCGGCAAAGATTCAAACACTGTATATATACTGTATATATGGTCACATGTCCTACAACCAGTCGCCATTGATCTCAACTAGCCCCCGTAGTCTTTCATCAATCATTGTGTTTTGGTCTTCAGTAGTCTTCAGTAGTCTTTGGTGATTGTAAATGATCTTTTATACGATCTTCAGTTGTGGTGCTACTAGTCAAAATCAGTCTTATGCCTGTTGTATCACTCAAGTTCACCCAAGACAATAAACCAATTTCATTCAAGATCATTCAAGATTTGTCTACGACCACTGATCAACTACCTATGATCAATTTAAGACAACTTGAGATAACTTTAGATAATTGGTGACCAGTTCAGTGTCTCCATGTTTTTGAACTTGCTGAAAAACCTGCAACCAGTTGCAAGACCATAAAAGATTATCCAGGACCATCTGAAATTATTAATGATTTGTTGCAAGACTTCTAAAAGACAGGTGACGATTTTCAGTCGTAGGTTGGCTTTTCTTGTCTTAAGATGTCGTAAGAGCTATTGTGTCTAGGGCTTTAACTATAAGCAGCACTGACAGTGGCGTAACAAAAAATGGATAATATTTTCTGCCAGTCATTTTCACAGCCATTGGTTGGACAGCAGCAATACTTTGAACCAGGTTAATCAAAAATATACACCTATTTACCCACAAATATTGATGGTTCATCATAATACCAAATTACAGCATTCAAAATCAGTAAGAATGCATATATAATGACCAGATTATTTGATGATTTCGTAATATGACCCTGTTACTTCAATGAACATATTTCTGCACATATTACATGTAGACTGCATCAACATACCAAAAACTTGGGACCCTTGAGCTTGTTGAGGTCGTTTCAAAGATATCCCACACTGAACTTCAGGGCTGAAATAATTATTTTCTTTGGATTACCGAGAAATACTTAAATTGTTTAAATCACCTATACAGCATTTTGATCTGTGTGACATTCTCTACAAAATACAGGCATTCATAGTTTCAGGGATATTTACAACCAGGTTTCCTAGACTAAAGTATACAGCAACTGTTGTGTTATTTAAAACCACATGCCCTAACATAACCGTCCATAGAGCAGCATATAGAGTGCATTAAAGGTCATGATTTTTATTTTTTTAGGAAGCTTATATATTATAGATCATATTTATTCAAAAATATGCCAATTAAGACTGAGACTCAACAAAATCCCTTTTTTCATAGACGCCCAAAGTTACCCCGGTTGACCGTATCTAAGTCACACATTAAACATTTTAGCTCATTTTGTTATTTATCAGTAAATTGGAATTAACCACATTTAAATGTAAGCATATTGCAACGCTGGATTGTCTTCAGTAATGTGGCCTGAAAGACTGAAACATTAGTGAAGTGATTTGACAGTAATTTTGACTTAACCATTCCCATTTCTTCTGTGACAGTCTGACTTGTCTCACATGCTTTGGGAACATAGGAACATTACATTTGTGGGTTTATTGCAGATAGCCTGGCTTTGGTGTAAAATACTGTCTTTTTTTGTCTTTTTTTTAGATTAAACATCTTAAATTACAGTACTGCTTAATTTCCTTGTTACTCTACCAAAAACAATGCATTCAGATCCAGTACCCAATTATTTATCACTATCTAATCTATAAAAGTCTTCTTGAAACAACAGGTATCAGTATTAGTTCTGTTGATATGTTGTGTGTTATATTCAGCATAGGCGTAGGAGGGGGGGGGGCAGAGGGGGGTTGCCCCCCCCCCCAGTGTCCAGGAAAGCCAAAAATTCGGGCAAAAAGTTGAAAAATTCGGGCATAAAGGGGTGCTAATAAAAGCCTTAAAATTCGGGCAAGATGACCTTTGCCCCCCCCCCCCCCCAAAGAAAAGAAAGGTGCCTCCTACGCCTACGATATTCAGTGCCAATAGTGCATAGAACACATGCTTTCCAAATATAATAATTATAAGTAATACAGTGTCTTTTTGAAATTAAATTGACACCACTAGGGTACACCTAATTTTCAGCAATATTTACCAAATGTGAAACACGTTAATCAGGGAGATACCTGCATATATACAAACACCATATACCTACAGTTAACTATACTGACATTCAGACCTTGCCTAGCATCCTTTTGGCATGTTGAATTGTAGATGGCGCTATGATAATAATTTTTTTTTCAGAAATTCCAGTGCTGGATCATCTCAGGTCGGATAATAGCTCGATTAAATGCATAATATCCATTTTCCAGTCGGCCCCCCTGAATCAGACCCTAGCCCCCTTTGGCCCCCCCCCCCATTCCAGAAGGTCCAGCTACGCCACTGAGCACTGAAGGATTTAGAATTACTGGTGAGTAATAAATATTTTATCGTATCAAAAGTTTCATGGTAATTAAAAGGTAAATATTTTATTTTATCAAGACGTGAATATATTGTTGTTATATAGTGTTAAGTTGAATTGACATTTAAGTAGGAAAAAAGCCAGACGACTATGAAAACATTCAGGAGCCAGCTGCAACAGTGAACTGCTGAAGTATTTATGGCAAAAATTGCAATACCATGTAAAATACTACTTTTGCACAATATATTTTTTTGACATTTTGATATTTTAAATTCAGACTGACAATGAAATCTGTCACATTGAAATTTCCTTTTGAAATACCAACACAATTTCTTGTTGAAATGAAACCACACTGTACTTTTTTTTAAATGAGAGACCTTGATGAAAATATGCAAGACAGCTTGCCAGGCCATCTTCACATTAAGGAGAAAAGGAAGGGCAAAACATATTTGTATAGTATTTAAATTAAAAAATATCAAATTTTTTGGTTTGAGTTTTCATGTTTATTAATGAAAAAATTGACTGAAAATGACGCGTGGGTGTTGCATATTAAAATTGATATTATTGATATCCACATCTATACCAGGCCAAAGAACCTTTAAAGGTTCTATACAGACCTTTTGGTTTTTAGAGTGTAATGCAGTTGCAGGTAGCACAGAACTGTGCAGCATGATATTCTAATGATTGATTGAAAGGCTGAGGAAGCATGATAGAATTACACACAAGGAGAGAACTTTACAGACTACCTATTTGCACAAGAATCGAATCCAAAAAATCTAAATATGACATGGAAAGCACTCAACAATTACATATCTAACCTACTGAACAAGCAATAATTAAACCTTAGAAGCAATGACAATAATGGGCTTGTCCAGCCTCAGTCTATTAACAAATTTGGTGCTCCAACTTTCTCAGTCATTGCACCTCGCCTAGAATAAACTACCAGAAGATGGCAAACAAATATCTAACAACAATGGTTTTAAGAGAAATAAAACTCACTTATTCAGATCTTGTTATGAATAAGTATTAAAAACGCCAGTGAGCAGAAATCATTTCTGAGACAGGTGCTATACAAATTTACTAATATAGGCCTATATTATTCATATTATGCTGGTGCGAAGAAACAATTAAAGATGGCGCATCTCTCACAGAGGATGTGAAGATACCAGATAGATGGAAAGAGCCAAAAACTTGATGAACATAGAAAATGAGCGAGGAACAAGATTTGTGGAGCCAAATAATGAAGAATTAAGAGATAGCACTGGTATCGAAGGTAAAGGCGATAAAAAAGTCAGCATGCAGGCCAGATGAGCTACCAGCCGAGGCAAATGGAAGTGCCTTAGTTTAGTAATAATCGTTGTACTGACTCTAGCAGTCATTATTTAGTTGGGGTTATATTGCAGATTTTGTCAAATATGGTACATATGTGCATTGTCAATGTCCCCAAATCCAAGCCTGCTTCACTGCCCGTTAATGATTTATTTTACTGTTATTATTCATTCCAAGATAAATATTTGAATATATATTTATCCAAATGTTGATTTTACATTTTGCATTACAGGATGCATTTCATGACAAAGGCTTCAATGGGGTGCAATGCTGATGGTTAAATAGCATGAAACCTTTATTTCGCACTTAGGTAAGGTAAACATATTTATTGACTTATTCAGTGTTCTATTTACCTATTAAAATTGCATGAGATTTTCATTGATTTGGCAGTTTCTTTTTTTTCTTTTTCTTTTTTTTTCAAGGATAAAAATTTATGCTTCATAGCACTAACTCCGTAAATTTCTTCCTGTGTCATAAAATTTATATGAAGTTTCAATATACTCTTTAATGATAAAAAATTTATGTTTTAGCCATTATGTATCTCACTATATATCATACTTTGTAATAATATAATTTAAAGGTATTGATGCTTTCGATGAAAAACCACACTTTATAAAGTATCATGTGTGTTGACCAAAGCATCCATGAATTGAACAGGTATAAACAATATATGTTCTTCATAAGTTCAGGCAATGTTCATTGAGAGGTTACAATATATGTATGTGTTGATTATAAATAAATGAGTTAACTTATTCTATAGTCCTTTTATATCTAAACTGACAAGATGATGACAAGTTCTTGATTAATACCTAGAGTCATGGCGAGGCAAAAGTCGTACATTTAGCCATCTTCAAAATGACAATGCAAAACTTGTCAAAAGGGAAGAAGATTTTCACAAGCTTTTGACGGCCAGCATTTTAAGGTAATCATTTAAGGTAATCCAACACGCGACCTTTTCTATTGTTCTTTCTTAACTCCATCCTTAGTGCAAACTAAACTTGTCTTGCGTAATAAAGGCAGTAAACTAAACAATCAAATTAGTAAATATGCCTAATGGAGTATAAGTTAGTTAACTAACATTTCGGCGTTACTTGACTCCCTACTATAAGGGATATAACTAATACATATATGCCCTCTGACTAACTGGAAACATAATGCTAGTATATATATTTATATTTTTGTATCTTTATTGAAATGTGGTTTACATTACAATAATACAAACATCGTACATGGAAACATAAACCACCCAGCCCCATAAGGGCTTATTTGTCACTCCATTTTAGTGCTTAAATACGTGACGTCTAAATAACAAAAAGTAACTGTTTTCATATTTCCATAGCTTTCAGCAAAAGTTAGCCAATTGTACCTGATATTCGTTATTAATAAACACAAATTTTTCAAAATCATCATACTCATCGAAATTACTATTAATGTCACTAATATTATTATAAAGACTAGTTCTTATATCATTATAGGCACTACATACACACAGTACATGAAATTCGTCTTTTATGTTATTTGCAACAGAATTACATATTTTACAAACTCTGTTTTCCAATGGGACATTTCTAAATTTTGTTCCTGTGTATCATTTGCAGATGACACAACAGTTTTTGCATCAGGTAGAAATATTAAATTCCTATTTAAAAAAGTAAATGAAGATCTTAAAAGATTAAATTTATGGTTCGTACGTAATTCCTTATCCCTTAATGTAGAAAAGTCTAATTATATCTTGTTCAGAATGAAAAGTAAGAAAATAAATTGTAACAACAAGATTGAGATTGGGGGCAAAGAAATAAGGAATGTCAGAGATACAAAATTTTTGTGGGTAGTTATTGATGAAATTCTTGACTGTAACAGCCATGTTAAACATATGTTATCTAAACTGACTGCAGGAATTCACAGTTTAAATATGGTAAAAAATATTGTTCCTTTTTATTTAAAGCGTATAATATATTTAGCAAATATACAGAGTCATTTGAATTATGCCGTGTGTGTTTGGGGATCTATGTTAACTTCAAGTTATCGAAATAAAGTAAAAGTAAAGCAAAACCATGCAATTAGAGCCATTTTTAATCTCAATAGAAGAACATCTGTGAAACCATTTTTAAAAAAGGCCAGACTATTGAATTTTGAAGATTTGATGAATTTGTCACTTTTAAATATTTCATATAGATATGTAAATGATTATCTCCCACTTCGTATTACTAATTTATATGAGATACAAACACATGATCGAATTACTCGCAATAGAAACTCACTGCTAACACCTGTTCATAGTTTAGAAATATATAATAAAAGTTTTTTGGGTAGAGCACCTCATCTTTGGTTACATTTATCAAATACTCTAAAATCAGCTAAAACTAAAAAACTGTTTTCTAAAACTTACACACATTCTTGTATAAGTTCCTACTAAAGTATGTACATGTATTGAAATAATTGGTGTGACATATATTTACTTATATTGAAATTGATTGATATGAATGTCAAATGTTCGATAATTATTTTTGCTGTATTGAATTGTATTTATTCTTCTTTTCTGTCTTTGCTTCTATGTTACATACATAATTATTAACTATTTTTCATTTTGATTAAACTTTAATAAAAGGGAGCACCCACCCTATAGGGCGATAGTATATGATACTCGAGTGTATCCCTTGCACCAATCTGATATCTTCTATATTGTTACTATGTTGACTATAACTTGCAAAATGTATTCACTTTGTTTGGTGCAAATAAACAAACTCAAACTCAAAATCTTCCAACTTCGGCATTAATTGGCAATATCCCTGCTCTAAATTGAGCTAACAATGATCTATGAATACGTGGTAAATTATATGTAACATACTTTTCCAATGAACATGACATCTTATAAATATTGTAATACCTTAGTTTGGGTTTGTTATATCTAGTAGTTTCCCAATTCTCCCAATATATCTGTTAAAAGAGAAAGCTGTAGGACCAATTAACGTTACCATCGCGTTATCACGTTATTACCTGTTACCTGCAGTGTGTGCAGAACATTCATTAATTTTCTTGCTGCTCTTGATGTAGCGTTTGTATTATTGATAAAAATTGTGTGTGAGCTTGCGCGTCAAATAATTCAGAGGTATATTGGATTGATCCAGGTACAAAGTGCATTCACGCTGGCATGACCAGTGAATTATTGATAACGGATGATAACGATAATAATAAATGGGCCACATGGAGTTTCGTATGTGACACACTGTGGCAGAATAGCCTTTGTCTGGAGCTGTGGTACGTGGCTTTTTTTTTTCTACCTTTTTTATAAATTAAATTACAGTATGTCCTGAGATTTAGTTTTGTTGAAAGTATTATCTAATAACCTGTTTGATGGAATAACTTACTCTCTTTGGCCTGTATGTGTGCTAAAGTCAATCAATAAATTGACTGCGCAAGTTTCTATTGTGTTGCTCTGTAAATAGTAATTGTTGTCTCCATGCTACTGGACTAAAGCTTAGTAGTCAGCTTATATGGCCAACTGCCATCGGGGATAGGTACTATTTAGATAGTAATGATGAGATGAATGGCTAAGAGTCCACGCCAAGTTGTATTGGTACACATTTACCCCATGAGTGGGATTTTCCATCATGGACACCAATTATTAATAGGCTTAGTTAATTCACAACTAACACCTCATGCGAATGATTTCGCCTGAGGTACTAATTATCAAGAGTTTTTATATAGGCTATAAATCGGGACCTGGGACCTCAGACATACCTGGAAAGTTCTTGCACCATTACACCATCTAGCCGAGTAAGTATTATCTAATGCCCAGGTGTATGGTTAGTTTATATTGTTGACGCCCACCTTAGCTGGTGGAAAGATTTTTACCATCAGCTAAAACAGTTTCCGAAGGAATCGTAGTTACTTCTGTTTGAAGTTGTCTGTAAAAGCCTGGCAAGCATCCCACTTCATTTCCGGAGTAGAACTTCAACACTATTGTATAATTTGGTATTTCAGTCTTTAAGGCCTAGTTGCCCTTTCTTAAAAAATGCTGAAAATGTTGCTGTCTGCTGCTTTCCTAAATCCTGATGCTCCATTTATAATGGCATCCATAAAATTTTGCCGAATTTTAACAACCATATTGTCACTGACAACACAATATCAGTGCAAATACATGTGTCATGTATATGCCTAAATGACAGGGAGAATAAGATATTTGGCTTTTTTTGTAGACTAAGATAAATGGACTGGTCACCTCATGCCCCCCCCCCCCTTTTAAAACACATGTATACACACTTAAAATAGGCACGAAACACGACAGTCTTAGTTCACTGGATGTAGTGGTGTATTACAAAAGTCCACTGCAACAATATATCAATTTGATAAATTTATCAAGTGTATGCTATTATATTCAATTTGTGCATTTGAGCCTATCATAGTATTGATTGATACAATTTTTAAATTTTGCCGAGGTTTGCTGCTGCAGCAGCATAAGTTTATTAAATAATTAGTAAATGCGGACACCGTAGCTCTTTGGTGGCTTTGTAGACTACTAAGTGAAGATCAAGTTGGTTTCTTATCGTCAATTCCAAATTTTTGCTTATCCCCATCACTCTCTTCCATATGTATAGTGCTCGGCTCTCCTTCTCACATGCCGAATCCACCTGACAGCAGACTGGGTTTTCCACACCCAGTTCCTTCCTCACTACATTATTTCGTACCCTGTCCAATATGGACAGCCCATATGGTCACTCCTTTAGACCCTTCTATACTTCAAAGGTTCACACTGTGTTTCGCTACCGTCCAAATGACCAATTAATGATGCTGTAATACGACCCAAGTTTTACAACTCCCCTTCACTGATTCCACTGGGAAACAAAGGGAAAGGATTAAAATATGTATTTATATAGACTGAAATGCATATCTTCACGGTATTCCTAGTATAAGTTTGACATTTTGACTTAATATATAAAGGCATCTGCATATCTGGGATAGTAATTTAATAAAGAAAAAGATGCACAAATAGTTAAAATTTGGCATCTTTAAGGGTCTGTAACTCCGTTCGACAACTTCAAGAAGAATATGGCCTCATCTTTGGCTCTTTATGGCTTCTTAAGTTATTGTGAGATTAAGATAAGATATTTTACAAAAGAGTATTTGAAACTGACACATTTTTGACAATAACTTTCTTGATATTAGGCCTAGAAATTCGGTAAAAATAGTTTAAGAATCCTTGGATCATACGGAATTTAGGGAGTTAATTGCTGCTGATGCAGGGCATCACTGATGAGGGGTGTGCTCACTGAAGCGCAGTGTGAACATCAAAAAATTTATGTACTTAAGGAAGCAGCAGGGGTCCTTGGGCCAGCTCTGGGCGAATTTGACTCTTCTTAATTCACCTAATAATGAATATTGTTTTATTACTTTCCAAAGTGTCCAATCCTTCTCTAGTTCATCTAAGTTTAGACCATCTCAACATGCATGCCACTTTAAGTTTTCTCTCCAGTTGTTTGTGTGAATGCCAGTTTTCATACTATATATGATTACATTGCTATTCACTTTTAACGGTACCTTCGATCCTGTCACATAACACTCCTGCGCCATAGAACCCAGTTACTTGAAATCTCGCACTTTCGGTACCATCTCTCCCTGAATCTTGACATCCCCTGGTTCTGCCATATCGCCTACCTTACACAAATACTCTATTCTATGTCGGCTCACTCGCATGCCTCTGTCCGACTAATGTGCCTTCCCTCCAATTCTCCAGTTCTGCTTCCACTTCTTCTCTCCTATTTGTACATATCATCTGCAAACATCATATCAGTCCGGCAATCCAACACTATAGGAAAGAGAAAGGGGCTCAATGCTGACCCCTAGCATACTCCCAATCTTCACCTCGAATGCTTCACTCACACCCGGAAAAGATCTTTGTACATGTCTTGGACCACTCTCATATACTTCTCTGACACAACTTTTAACCTTAAATAAGCTTTGTCCAACTCAATTAATGCACAGTGAAGATTTTGGCCTTTCACAATACCTCTCCACTACCTGCCTCAGGGCAAATTTAGCATCCAAACTGTTCATTTGATATGGTGGCCTCTTCTCTAAATCTCTTGTCCACAATTCTTTCCCACATCTTCATTGTGTGTCGCATCAACCTGATTCCTCTATAGTTTCCACACTTCTGTATGTCTCCTCTATTATTGAAAATGGGTTTCAAGGAACATCTTTTCTGCCACCTACAGTTTATTTAGCCATTCCACCCTGTCTCTACCTAAACATTTCCATGCCTTCACCAGGATATCATCAGGTCCCACAGCTTTTCCCCTTTTCTTCTTCTTCTTCAGTGCTAGTATATACGAAATAGTATATTGTATATTCGAAATAGTAGATTGTATATACGAAATAGTAGATTGTATATACGAAATAGTAGATTGAAATACTAAATTGTATATGATATTTTTGAACGTGTTGCCATGGGAAACAGAAATAATTTTTTCAGCCAACGATATATATGTCGTTTACACCTGCTACACCTGTAACATTGACACAATAATTAATCCATCATGTTATATTATTCTGAGATGTCGAGTTCTTCTCAGAAATGATACTGTTATGACTTTGTAAAGCTGTAGTAGTACTGTGCATATATATATATTTATTTTGTGTGACAGTAACATATTACACCGGGCCTAATTAGTGCTGATACTTAATTTGCGTCAAAATATTTCGCATCATTGTAGAGTTTGCAATATTCTTCATCACTCATTGAGCTGCTGTGTATCAGTAATAATTGTATAGTCCCACAGTGAGATTTATTACTCCTATTTCTAATATTCAAGGCGATAGTTTGGTGAGTTGGAACACTTGCCAATTAACAGACAAATTGATGGTGTCTGGAAGGACTGGCCCCATAGTCCTTTTTATCATAGATGGAAGAAATTAGTCAGCTTTAATAAAATTGTTATCATGACTCACATTGACTTACTTCCTAGTCAAATTGAAAGCTTGTCACCTTAGTCAATATTAAAACCACACGAGTCACTGGTCTTTTTGACAGATTAGACGAGGTGGGTGCGTAGCACCCCTCCAAATCTGATCTGTCAAACAGATCAGTGACGAGTTGTGGTAATTTTTTGTATTCCCCAATTAATTTCAGCCATTAGAAACTTTAAATTTAAAAATTTTCTGATGAAAATTGACGAAGGTATTGAATAAAACGTACCGCGAAATGATCGCTGCTAGATTGGTCATGGGATTGAATGCCTGCGTCACCAGTGTCATGCATAACTCAGTTAGTTTTTGTCAGATTTTCAAAATTTAGACTTTGTTTTGTAGATAAATGATGAGTTCAGTTTTATGACTGACAATTATAGCAGTTTCTGTTTTCACAATTAGCTGGATATTGTTCAACTAGATGATCATGGTATCTATTGCAAAAAGTTTGTATTGAATTTACAGATTACGGTTTAAGAGGGTGAGGCAAATTATTCCAAAATTTAGCTACTTTGACACTGATGAGTGGATTTTGTAGATTGAGAGATATAGTTGGAGGTCTTAAGTTGTCTTGCTGCCTTGTAGGGTAATTATGGGTATCATTTACTTTTCTAAATTGTTCGCTAATTAAAAATAGACAGGTATTGTGTGCTTAAGGCTTTTCAGATACAGTTTGAAACGTTGCATGTTAAATAAATCATCAATTGTGAGTATACTTAAGGAACAGAATATTGGCTTACTGTGGAAGTTGTATCTCGTTCGGACAATGAATCTTACAGCTCTTTTTTGCAAGGTTTTTAAGTGTGAAATCTCTTTAGAATGGGTGTTGCCCTAAGCCAAAACTCTATAACTGAGGTGTGGATGTATCAGCCCATAATATAATGTTTTTCTAGTACTTAATGGGATGAAGTTTTCAATGCGATGTGTTATGGCAAGATTCTTTGATACATGTTTATTATTATTATTGATATGAAATTTCCAGTTGAGAAGCTCATCAATGAAGACACCAAGGAATTTTATTCAGAAACATTTTGTATTTCTATGCTATTGATTGGAATTACAGGGATAGTGGGGATAGTTTTATTAGCAGTCCAAAATATGATAAGTTTAGTTTTGTCTACATTCTTATTTGACACAAACCATTTTGAAATATTTTCTAATTCAGTGTTGGCTCAATTGACTACATCATAAAAATTTTCATATTTTAATAATAATTGGGTGTCATCAGCATTGGAGGGCATATTAAAAATGTCATTGATGTATAAAAGAAACAGCAATGGACCCAAGATCAAACCCTGAGACACACCACATTCAATTGGAAGTTTACGGGAGGTAGCTGACCTAAACTCTGTGTATTGTATTCTGTTAGTAAGGTAGCTCCTGAACCAGTCGAAGGCCACACCCCTTTTACCATAGTGAATTTGGGCAATGCATGGACGTCACTCTGTGTGGTATGAAATGTGGATCACCGGCCCATATCACCCACTATTTCACGTGATATGGCTGCAATTGGGGAATAATAATTTAGCTCTCTTGTCTGATAAATTTGGCAATATGGGAGAGGGGGGAGTTGTCATTCTAGACAAAAAGCAGAAAATGCTGAGATTTCAGTCAAGCGGACAGTCAGTCTTTAAGTTGACTATGCTATCAGTCCAGTAGTACCTATTCACTGACTTCACATACTGCATTTGGCAAACACACTATCAAACCATCTCTCATCTGCTAATATTGTGGATATTTTTTGTTACAGATTTTCCAGTGCAGCTGCCATGATTCGCTTCCGTCGCAAACGGGTGAGCTTCTTCTTCTTGCTGATGATTTTAGTTGTTCTTTATAATATTTCCCTTTTGACTACTCAAGAACAAAAGGAAGAAGCAGCAGTTGTCATAGTAAGAGACCAGATAATTTACCAAGAACCTACTTTAAAGATTCTTGTGTTAGCCTACAATAGATCCGCATCATTAGCGCAGTGTTTGAACTCGTTGCAAGAGCTCAAACTAGACGGCTCAAATGGCACCGTGGAGATTTGGATCGACAGAGCCCAAAATGGTACTGTTCATAAAGATGTTCTCAAAACGGCACAACATTTCCAATGGAAACATGGAACAACGAGAATTCATATTCAAGAAAAACATGTAGGGATTTATGGTCAATGGATTAACACCTGGACACCGGATGAAAAGAGACCTGAAATCGCAATACTTTTGGAAGACGACATTGATTTGTCTCCATATGCATTTCGCTGGCTGAGAGAAGCCCACCATCAATATAATCGAAAAGACAATATTGCTGGCTATGGCCTCTCTGATATAGAAATTCCATTGAATCTTCATAACGAATTTTTGCAAACTTCTAGTGATGAGGTAGTGTTCCTGTTTCAGCGCTTCTCGACATTTGGATTTTCACCAAAGGCCAGTGTCTGGAAACAGTTCCAAATCTGGTATGACGAAAAAGTTCAAAATTCCTCATTTAAACCTTATACCAAAAGTGACTCTTTATTCACAAAATGGTTCAAAATATTTGAAAAGAGGAAGAGTTCCAGTTCTATGTGGTCTATGTGGTTTATAAGGTTTTGTGCTGAGAAAAAACTGTACACACTTTATGCCAACACGTTTCAATACCTAAACAAACTTTATCCTAAAATTAACAATTGCACTAACCTTGCCTACCATAGGCGCGAAGTGGGACTTCATTTTTTTGGAAACAGCACACGTAAATCGCAGGACTATTTGTTACGAACTTGGTACCCAGAACTCGTAAATTTTCCATCAGAGCCTGCAACGTACACCATCCCTCCTCCACGTCCAAGAAAGAGGGCGAGAGTTGTCAAAAGGGTTGTGTCGAAGAAAAATATTCAGAAAAAATCTTAATGATTGTATAGCATAGATTTGGTTTATGGATCTCTGTTTATTAGGATGTCAAGTTTTAAAATAAACAGTATCAAGCGATTGCATAAAATGAAGTGAGAACAGCCATCACACAGTGTCACACATTGCTCAAATGCTAGCATTTGTGTCAAATCATAAATAGTATTCTGTATATTTTTGGGGTCCTTTTTGTTTTGGGGTCATGTTATCTCAAGTCAAATCAAACCCACATTTTCTTCTTTCTCTCTCTCAAAATTAACTGAAACTTATCATATATCTGCCATGATGACTTATTTTTGCCTTATTGTCATCTTGGGCTCAGAGAAACTACATAAATTCCAATGAAAATACAGCAAACAGTAGTCAAAATTATGACAGATGTGTCATCAGTAAAACGAAATTTTTGTTTGACTAGTTGATAAATACTGCTACACACTTGGTATGAGAAAATATGACCAGGAAAGAAAAAAAAGAAGGTGGACGATGTTATAACTTATCAGCATTTAAAATGTAGTTTTTTTGTTTTTTTTGCTTTCAGAATTTAGGACTGATTGTATTTATTCTTTAGCCTAATAAATGATGGTGGGCTATGTAACTTTCATTTATTTATTTTCTGTTTTAAAACTGTACAGCTTGTATTTATGTATACATTGTATATTGGTATAAGCAGTACCCAATAACATGGGTACTGGTATAAGATAAAAATTTACTTAGAATATTTTTTCCTATCTGGCAAAGTGTTACAACACAACCTAGGCAACATGTATGATGGCAATACAGAGTTTAATACATAAAGGTACACGACCTAAGAAGAAAAAGATTAAAAATGAGAAATTATAAAATGATGTGCCAGTTCATGGGAAAATGTTAAAACAATTATGAGGCATGTTTATGTATGGAACGATCTGTTATTCAATGAAAGTGAAATACGTGTATATTTTATAACCTCAATATGCTACAAATGTGTATCCAACCAGCATTTAGCTGAAGTGATTTTAATACCGTATTTACTGTAATCAGTACATGGGGTACTTCTGTAATAAAAGCCCACTCCTTCTTTTTCTTTAGAGAGCATCTCAACAGGGCCTTTAATTGAGGTAGGCCTCTATTCGTGGAGGGCCTCTGATATTTTAAGAGTAATGAAAGAAACCCCCTTCACCCCCCCCCCCCCCCAAATTGGAAATCTTATGAAAACTACGCAGCTTATATTTGAGTTGGGGGGGGGGGGGGGGCGTTTATTCGAGTAAATACGGTGTACGGATATGAGTTATTCATGAATTGGATGAGAATCACAAATATGCTTGTGGTGAGTGAAATGACCATATTGTATTTTTTTCTATTTTTTATTCAGTCAATCATCCCTACATTTTATGAGATGTGAGTGGTGCAAAACGTTGCATGCCAATTGATGATTTTTAATTTATTTCTGCTAAACTGAATTCTGGTTTTAGCGAGGGCTTAAGTACGTAGTCTTAGAATTAGCAGCATATTGAATTTTTGATCTCTTAATTATTGTTTTTTTATATAAGAAATCTGCTTTGTGTACAACCAAATTGCTGTTAATGAATAATTTCAAATGTTGTCTGGTGTCATTAAAAAAGGAAGTAAGGAATAAATTCCAAATTATAACCATTATTATAAGTCGTTGTCAAAGGTACTAGTACTTAGACCCTTGATTGGCCCTGAATGGTATAACATCATTTAATTATACTTGTAGTGGTGGTAATTTTTTATACGGAGGTACTTATATATATGCCACATAAGTCAATTATTGACTTAATTACCTTTGGGAGATAGTGTATTTATTTTTGACTCTCAGACAGTATCACTTCATCCGGTAAATGTTTCATTATGTTGGTACACTATGTAAGAGTTTATTTTTTATAAGCTAACTTTAAAATTGTACGAAATGAGGAAGATGAACATTTCATGACTAGCACTTAATATGTAAGATGGTCACTCCACTTATAGATTAGTCTATTAGATGTATGTTGTATGTGTGTATGTAATGTATTTCATTACCACGGGAAATAAAAGATCAAGAAACCAACATGCATGCTTTTGTTTTAACTAAATTATCAACATATAACTAGACATTTTTACCAATACTGGATTAATTTGAGCCGCCCTACAAAATATTCAATCATATCTTTGATAGCAAGAAATATCCAAGTATATATGCAGTCCTAGGCCAGAAGTCAGTGGCTTCAAGCCGAATGAAAGTTACTTCTATAAACCAAAAAAAATGTCTACTTCTTTTCTTTTTTTGTGTCTTATTTTTTTTTTGCCATTATCTAATCATTATGCATTTGTGTTATGTCATGGAGAAGAACTAGAAATTACAATGAAGAATACAGCAATTAAAATTCTGTTTTTATCAGCTTAAAGTTGAGCTTGTTGCTAACATTTCTGTTCATTGCGCACTACTCCATGCCATTTATGGCAAAATATGCCCAAAAAACAAGTGGACATTTAGTACGGATCCTAGTATAATTATTGGTCAAGTATTGGTCAGTTTGACATATAATAACTGACCACTTTATCCGATATTTCTTTGTGTTTCCAGTCATGAAAACGCTATCAAGCAAACATACTGTGTATTGCATTGCAGTAAAATATTGTAATCAATGTAATATGCTATCAACATCCATTATCAAATGTGGTCATAAATCTTCATCATCTAAAATACAGATATAGCTGTCTAGAGATACCTACCATATTATTGTACTTCGAATATGTTTAATACCATATATATGTGACAAGAATGATGCATCTGCAGTCCGCAACATAAAAGCTGTTTCTTTGTGTATCGATCTCCAGTCATAACAATATGCTATTGGAGTCTAAATTTGTGACTTTTCTGTACTTGTTGATTTAGCTGGACTTCCTCCCACACACTCTTTTTTAAACTACAAAAGTCTTTATTATAATAGAATTGAAAATAATTATTTACAAAATCCTGTAAAACCTTTTTCTTTATTATCTCACTATTCTCACAAATTTGTTCAGTAATTTTGATCTCTTAACACATTTCGATAGGCCTATTCACAAAAATATTGATTATAAGACATATGAAAGTTATAACTACAGGAACAATTTTATGGCCTCCCTTGAATTCGTCTGAAGTCGGAGGGACTGCAAAAATTGCTAAAGGGGGTTTCACACATAGCCGGATCAGACGCAGGAGCGTCCCGGAGGACAACTCTGGAATACTCCCGCATACTCCGGGGAAAGGCGTATAGACATCTTGTTCATGTCCGGGATTGTCCGGCATTGTCCGGCATTGTCCGGTAACACCGTGGGACTCCGGCAAAAAAAATAAACATGTTTAATTTTTCATGCCGGAGATCCCGGAATAGTTAAATCCGTGTTGGTCCGTGTAGATCCGTGTAGACTCCCACTAGACTCCGTCGATCTCCGGGGACCTCCGTATTGACACCGGAATACATCGTGTGATCTCCGGCTAAGTCCGGCGTCAACCGGGCGTGAAAAGTACGCGCCGGAGAGCACAAGGAGCAACTCGGTTCCACACGAGTGAACAAGGACCAACACGGAGTCTAAACGGAGTGAACAGGGAAAGCGGGTTTACATGTCATTTGCTTGACCCGGTTAACCCCGTTAAGTACACGGTGTCACACGAGGTCAATGCGGGGATACAGGAGTGAACAAGGTGTCAAGACGGAGTTAATTAAACTGACACGGAGTGTGTACGGATTCCTGAGTATATATACAACCGCCGTCTTTGGAGAAGCATCATTCCACCGCCCGCCGTTCATCGTTGATCATCGAATTAATTGATTTATTATCCACCACTTCTTCTGGATATTACCTTCTGGATTGCTGCTGCTGCTATTACTGCCATTTCTTGAATTAACCACCATGCCACCTAGGAGAGGAAAGGGGAGGCCTGGCAAGAAGACTGTTGTGCAACAGGAACCTGCACCTGCTGCTGTTGAAGAAGATGCAGCCAGTAATACCTCTTCAAGACCGCAAAGTCCGCAAGGCATGCTAGTTTTATCTGGGCCAGTTGTACCTGCTGAACCTGCAGTACCTCCTACTGCAGCTCCACCCCCACCTGCAGCAAAAGCGAAGAGGCAGAAAAAGGAAGCCCTGAACCTGACAGATGACCAGGAACAAGATGTGGCCGACTGGTACCGTTCCCAGGAGATGTTGTATAACCGGCGGCTTGCTCAATACAAGCGGACAGACATCAAATCGCGAATGATAGACCAGAAGGCGAAGGAGCTTAATTGTACTGCGCAGCAGCTGAAAACTTGGATTGACTCAATGCGCACTTCAGTTGGGAAGCTGACGGATCCAAGCAAGAAGCCTTCTGGTGGGGCCGCCAGAATCCTGACAGACCGGGACAACTGGATCATGGAGAATTTCGGCTACCTCGAACGCCACATCAAGAGGGTTGATGCTGGGAAAAGAAAGAAAGGTGGGCAGCTTTCCCAGAGCTTATCAGCCAAAACTCCATCCAGCAGCAACAGACCTACCACTGAGGAGGACACGTCTGAAGCTGAGGAGGTCATTGTGGATAGTTCGGATGATGGTGGCAGGGATTCGGATACAAGCAGGTCCAAGGGTGGGCCTTACAAGGGCGGCAGCAGCAGCAGCAGGAGGAAGATGGGGGCCCCTCCTCCAAGCAAGAAGACGTCCAGACGTCAGCCTCGTCATCATCATGACTGTGATTCATCCAGCCTTGCAGCTAGTGGAGATGGAATTGCTACACAAGCTGTCACTCAAGTAAGTATACTGCTTCAGTTGCCATGATAATCAAGATAATCGTATTGTAATGTTGCAGTTTAAAGTTGTAATTGTAATCTTGCAGTTTAAAGTTGTAATTGTAATCTTGCAGTTTAAAGTTGTAATTGTAATCTTGCATTTTAAAGTTGTAGCTTTTCCATAGTAGAAAGTGGTAGCTTTGTTTCTTGGCACTTCCAGTGTTCACTGTATGGTGATGTGTCTTTTCAGTACATTGTCAATAATGCACATGCTATTGCAGTTGCCATGTGACTTACTCTAATGTTGTGTTTTTTCCTATTTCCAGCTGATTGAAAAAGCCACCGATCTGCAGAGGGACATGCACAGCAAGTTGAGTCAGCCGACGGACTCAGGCAGCTTGTCCAAGAGGGTGTTCAGGGACATGATCTACCACGAGGTGATGCAGATGGACACAGACACTTGGTGGGATTACCAGGCCCAAACCTTAAACAACCTGATGCAGTTTAAGCAGGCGTATCGTCGCAAGCACCAGCAGCAACAGCAACAGCAACAGCAACTGCAACAGCAACAGCAGTATCATCACTTTCTGCCTCCTGTCCCTCAGCAGCAGCAGCAGCAGTTCGTCCTCCCTGCTCCTGCTACTACAGCCAGTTCATCTGGCCCTGCTGTGCAGATCTTCCCTCATCATCAGCATTCTTCCAGCCCTGCTGCCCAGATGTTCGCACAGCATTCATCCAGCCCTGCTACCCAGATGTTCGCACAGCATTCATCCAGCCCTGCTGCCCGGATGTTCGCTACTCCGTCCAGCCCTTCGCCCCAGGCTCTCGTGTCGTCTGCCCCTTCTTCGTCTGTGCCTGCACCGATCCCCCCTCCTGCGACATCTTCTACGATTATCAGTCAGGCCTGGTTGACTTCAGGTCCTTCTCACGGTCGTCCTTCCATGTCACCACAGGATTGCAGCACGCCTCAGGATGTTTCTCTCACCAGCTACTTGTTAAACACTAGTGTGGGGGGAATGGTTGGTGGTGATGACCATAACTCCTCCTTTTCGGTGCCCACGCCTCCAACTACCACAACCGAGTAATGTTGACCTGGAAATGAACAATGAACTTTAATGAAATGAACAATGAACTGTTATTACTTATGTTTTCATGTGAACTGTATACCAATGAACTTTAATGTAATGAACAATGAACTTTTACTTATGTTTTCATGTAAACTGTATTACATGACAATAATTAAATGATGTGTATTTTTTGCACTTGTGTGCTGCAGAAGTCTGAAGTTTGCTATTAATTAAATGTTGAAACTTACATCATTCGTGTTGTTTTCAAATCTTGTCTTGCTGCCATGGTACACTCCCAGCTTCTGAGTTCACGTAGCTGACCAAGTATTGCCGCATTTCCTTGGCTGCTCTGTTGGTGTTGCCTCTGAACACATGTCCCATGTCTGGTAGATTGGCAGCATTCTCCCTCCATGCACCTGGGATGATCTCATGGATGTCGGCATTTTCCTGGTCCACAGCATTCACTTGAGCAGTTGGATACCTCACCCTCAGTAGGTTGTGCAACACACAGCAAGCAAGAGTTATGGTACACACTCTGTCAGGACTTTGAGGCATTGTTGTGAGGAGACACCTGAACCTGGCAGCCAAAAGTCCAAATGCATTCTCTACCACCCGTCTAGCTCTAGAAAGTCTGTAGTTGAAGATTCTGTCTTCCATGCTCATGTTCCTGTGAGGCAGAGGCTTCATCATCCAAGTCTGCAGTCCAAAGGCATCATCCCCAACTATGAAGTAAGGCACTGGTTGGTCATCATTAGGCAGGTTATCTGGTTCAGGTAATCCAATGTTCCCACTTTGTAGCGCTTCCTTCAATTCTGTCTGACTAAACACTCCAGCATCTGAGCCTGATCCACTGGCACCAATGTCAACGTAGAGGAACTTGTATTCAGCATCAACTACAGCCAGTAGGACAATAGAGAAAAATCCCTTGTAGTTGTAGAACAGGGATCCAGACTTGGCAGGACATCTGATGGCAACGTGCTTCCCATCAATGGCGCCGACACAGTGGGGGAAGTTCCATCTGTTGTAGAATCCATTGGCAACTTCTTTCCAGGCTTCTGGGGTTACAGGACAATGCATGACTTCTGCTGAGTACTCGTCTATGATGGCCTGGCAGACTTCGATGACAAGGATAGAAATGGTATTGAAGGCTACCCTAAATCCATACTGCAGAGACTTGTAGCTGTTGCCCGTACCCAGGTAGCGCAAGGTAATAGCCAGTTTCAATCCAGGTTCAAGGGCCCTCCTCCAAAAGGTATCCTGCTTTGTAATCCTAGGTCCCACTCTGGCAAGAACTTCATGGAATAAGTCATATCCGTACATATCCGTGTAGTGCCCGTACACATCCGTGTCATGACCGTGTTGCTCCTTGTTGCCTCCGTCTTGCCTTCGTGTCCACACCGCCCAATTATTTCGTTTGTTTACATTTCTAACTTTTTCGCCCGGACTGCCCCGGATTTAACGAAATTTCATTCCGGGACGCTCCTGCGTCTGATCCGGCTATGTGTGAAACCCCCTTTAGGTGGATCAGGAGACGTCACAAAAAAAAAAAAAAAGTCTCTGGCTCGACAGGTTCAAATATCTGAGCAAACATTAAATGATTAACTTTCCAATAGCAGTTGTTACATGAACAACTATCCATTTATTTGTTTTTCACACATAGGTAGGTTAATTTCTTCTCATTTTTCAAAGGATATGCACACAAAAATATGGTAGAAAACGCATTCAGCTACAGAAAAACCATCATGAGAGTGATTTCAGCTGACAAGAAATATTTACACGAGAAAATAAAACAAAATTTAGACTAGAACTACGCTTACTTCTACTGAAATAAAATGTGTATGCTGACAGCAGCATGAAACTGATTTGAAAACATCAAGGTAGATTTGGCAAAAGAAAAAACAGGGATATCCCTATCTTTCTTTTAAAGATGTACACTTAAGCTGTATATAGTGGCCAGTAAATGATGTTGAAAACCAGAAAGGCTGCTGGGAACAGTATCCTGGAGACTTTGTCCAGGTTATCGCTCATTCGTCTCAACTTGGAGTCACTTGCTTCTGGATCTTCCTGGGCTGCTCTGCGAGACAAGAAATGAGCCATGGCGAATTCCAAGAATGCTACGAAGACGAAGATGAAGCACATTGACATCCAAACATCCATGCCGGTAATGTATGAAACCATGGGCAGCTTGTTTCGTGCCCAAGCAGAAAGTATGGCAGTCGTTAGCACTGTTGTTAGACCTGTAAATAGAAAGGCAATTACATATACTGAATTATACCAATAATGTATAGTTTAAACCAATAGATTTCCACTGCAGTTTGATATATATGTTATGCTACACGATGTGCCAAGTCAAATCTTGTTTTATCCCATTTTGTCTTTTTAATTTTCATTAATTTTATAATTCTATCTTAAATGTTTACATATTTTGCACATTTTTAGTTCAACACCTGTATTGATTGACAAACTTACTCAACTCCACCAATTTTATAATAATGTACAGTCCAACCACTTGGTTGCGAATGATAAGTTCAAATAAAACTACTGTTACATTAATGAATAGATTTAATGGTCAAACATCATCCTAAGCTAAAAATGTTATTATGAAATAACATGATGACTCACCGATACCGGCACGGGCTGAAATGGCATCTACCGAAAACCAGAAAGAGAACCAAGACAGGATGACGACAAGGATGGAAGGGTTATAAATCTGGGAGATGTAGAATCCGAAGTCTCTTTGGAGGACAAACCTTAATTCAAGACATGGAAAGGCTCCTGCAAGAAATAAAAATATATATGTATAATCAGTTATGTTACTTCTACTCCTCGCAAACCTTGTTTCTGGTCTTTAGATGTGAAAACCAACAGCTTGTCCTGATTTTACCCAGTTAATTTGAAAGCGTAACTATATTTTGCCAGACTGCAATATATGTTTTATTAAGCTTTGGCATGCAATAAAATATTTTTAAAAAATATGAAAAAGGAATTAGCTTTGAAGGCTTGCAAATTTATCGTATTTCAATACATTTAAGCTGTATCTTGACATAATAAAACAAAACTAAATTCTTACTCTCATTATTTTTAAGAATGTATCAATTTTGCGGTGGTTCTAGATATACAGCTCTATAGGTTATTTCTGTCTACATCATTAGTTATATGGACCTTAAATTACCGCAGTTATGTGAATCATTACCTGATGTATAGTTTTGGGAACAGTCATGCAGGATTGCATCCTTTAGTGTGAAACGAGGAAGCTGTACACCCATATCTATATCAACAGGATTGTCCAACCATTTGAACTCGATGGTGTCCATTGTGTAGGCAACTGAAATGGAGGCGTCAATAACATTTATTTACTGAGTTGACAATAGAACATTTTGATTACATCCCTATTCAATGTCATTTTGCTGGCCATCCACTAAGAAATCATAACAACAGTGGATGGTTAGATGTTAAGATGTTTTATTTGTTCACAGTATGTAGTATTTCAATAAGGTTAGTACATTACGTAAACAATAAAAGACATTATCATACTGTAGGGGATGTGCACTAGCTTACTAAAAAGCTGTAAAATGGTAAGGATTCCAGCATAGAGATTCCGAATACATTAGCATATATATTCTCCAAATATTGCACAACATACACTGCAGCCATCCAACATACTTAGCAGGTGTTTAACATACAGTGTACTTAGCAGCTGTCCAATATACCCTGCTGCTGTACAACATACACCAATGCTGGATGACAATGAAGCATTCTGATTGGCTGAGTGGAGAATAACATTAGAAACAAACCTCAAGCGAACGTGCATCGAAATCCTTGAGGATAATGCATGAAAGTCCACTAATGAACCAGATAATTGCCTTTATCATATATGATATAATATGCAGTCTACATAAGCAAATATTAATCAAAAAAACAGTTCATTACGATATACAATATACCACAAATATGCTAACAGCTTGGCAGCTTCTGAGAAAAGTCTATTTGTAAATCTACTGTACAGTTGGCAGAAATATTCAACCCCCTGGAGTTGGCAGGAAAATTTGTCAACTATAGTTTTGTAAAGGACATAAATGACAAGGCAAACATTTTATTCAGAAATCATGGAATAGCTCGGTGAAAATGCATCAAAATTACATATTATTCTTAAAAGGTCAATCTTTAGTTCTTGATAAAAAAATCAAAAGCGAAAGTTTCCAAACATACACTTAAAATTGTACAATCTTATCTGAAAAGGCAAAAAAAAAAAAGGCCTATTTTCATAATATCTTATTTCTGTATTACAGTCGCTTGAATTTTGAAAGTGCCAATGATATTGCAATATTTTCATCATAGATAACCAGGTGATGACTAGAAAAGAATGTCTAGATGAAAAGCACGCGGCATTTGACAATACTAGCAATGAGGCAACAGACTTATTTGTGTGCAGGTTATGAAGAATTACATAGCTGTTACAAAACCCAATGAAATATGACACATCATGACAACATCAAACATTGTGAATATTGCTTTTGTCATTCATTTCCTGTGCAATATTACACATTTTTATGCAATTCCAGGGGGGGGGGGGGGGTTGAATAATTCTTATTCCAACTGTATTTATAACCTCAAACATGCAATACTCACAACTCTCAAACATCATTGGGCACATTTGTGTATCCATGGGAAACTTCTGAAATTTCATTGGGCAGGACAGGGTTGCAGTGACTCTGGATGAAGAGAAATGAAACACTCAAACAAGACTCAATCGTACATGGAGGCTATTAGAGCCAATACAAAATGCAACTATTAGTAAATGGTTTTACATTGTTAAAACATGAGAAGACACTAACTATTTTGTGAAGTATAGAGCACTATTCAAAGAAAGTAAAAACAGTCATTCATCTTGGATTGGGAAGGTTAACAATCAGATGCCATTGGATGGCTGGGACGGATACTAAAGTGCACATTAATATAATTCTGATGTGACTTACTTTGTGACATACCAAATGTTGCCATTGCTTTTTACTCTCATGAGTCTGTTTGGGACGGTAACAGAGTGAAATGAGGCGGCTTTCTCATTGCGGAAAAATGTGTCCGGAACCCAAATCGAGCGAATCATGCTCTCAGGTAAAAGAATCTGATCAGTGCCAGCTTGCACAGGATCGAACTTGAGCCTTTCGTCAACCCATGCCTGTCTAAAATACATTGTCATGGTATATTCCTATGGAAAAAGATAAAGAAGATAAATATTAATATATACAAATTTAGATTTGTTCGCTTTTTTATGGGTGCCAACTATATAGATTCTCTGAGATTTCTCTTGGGCACAAAATATCACACGTTATTTTTCCGATGTTGTTCACAGATTTTAATGTTAAAACAGTATTTGCATTTGTTAACCTAACCTGTCAATGATGTTTTGTAAGTAAATAAACTTTTGTTTAAAACAATATGCATTTTTGTGATAATTGGAAGGCAGGCCATCGAGTTACATATGTGGCCAATATGAAAAAAATATGTTTGTGTCCCCACTTTTTGTAAAAAGTTCAGGGCAGTTTCTGTTATGCCAGTTTAAAAACTGTTTATCTGATATTTTGTGGTGCAGTCAACATATGTGTGCCTTACCATAGTCTGCTCGGAGATGGCATAGAAGTTGTTGACATAGATGCCCAATTTGACTGTTGTTGTATCTGGAAACAATCAACAACATAATTAAAAAGTATATGTTTTTCAGTTTACTCTTAGTTGCAAACGAAAAGACACACTTACTAATTCTAGATAAAGAAATATTTTCTATATTCAAAGAAAAAAACTGTGGCATACCTCTGGGGGGTGACCGGTCGTAGTCACGTAAAATTTTACGCATCACATTACTGAAATATATAAAAAATGTATAATTGTACAAACTGTTTTGTTGAAATCTTACAAACTATCGCAGGCTATTATGTAGTTCTTTACTGTTTTAGGAACACAGATTGTGACTGATGAAATGCATATTAAGTTTGATTGTACATAGTTTTTGCTACAACATTGCAATTCCAAATTGCATTTAAAAGTGATTAAATTGGTGATTTCTTATTTTGGAATTGAATTCTGTTTATCCATATTCCTGAAACTTCAAACAAGTTGATTGGTTTCAAAAAAGTAAGTTATGAAATAAATAATTTGCTTATTTCAAATTCTCTTAAATGTGGCCAATCCCTCTTAAACTTAGGGTTTAACGTCTGTTTGATGATGAGATTTTTGCCAAATTTATGTAAAATATCATGTATAAATTATATTTTGTGAGCAACAAATAAATATACAATGTCATTACGTTTGATTTCTATTGCCATTGGCTCCATAGTGCATAACAGTGATGGCAAGGAGCAATCCTAATATTCTGAAGTTCTGCATTTTCTCAAATGGTCAATGAGGCTTCCTCACAAAAAGTCTGAAACATAAAATGAGACAATATTGTAACAAGTCAGAGTTCTTAATTTTTCAAAGAACAGAGAACAAATAAACCAGCTGTATGCGGATCAGTATTATTACCTGCAATCAAAAATATGAATAATTGTGGCCTTACAATTTTGAAATTTTATACCATATTCTCCACTTACCAAACTACACTTCCTGGGCTTGGAAAACCCTCAAAATGAACAACTACAATAATCCACACCACATATGGACCAACAAAGCAAATAACTGTGACCCTTAACTGCTCTAGTTGCCTCAGTTTTCAGTAATAACACAGAGTCGATTGATGGCAATTCTGCACACAAACAATTGAAGCTGGTAATTTCTTCCTTTTGAGTAAAAAAATAAGGGTCAAATAACGGTTGGCAGACCCAGTCAGCTGCAGCTGTTTTTTTATATGTATATTTATTTGGGCCAAATGTTTGATAAACGAAACAAGACAAGCAATAAAAACAATATAAGATGTATTGCAGAGTATAGGAAAACATTGTAAAAGATACCAAATTTGACACAGGATAGCCCTCGTTCGAAGGTTGCTACATCATTCGCCTCATTGCCTTGGCAGCTAGCTACCTGTCCTAATCACCAAAATATATGGGACGTAAGGCCTGTTTCACCCACCCACCCACTGCCAGTGACTTTAATCAAACTCGCAGAGAAGAAGAAGAAGAAGAGAGGAAGAAAAACAGAAGGAAAAGAAGGAAGACAAATCGGACGTTCAAGTTTTTGTATCACAACAGAAGATTATAGAGAAATGAAATGTGTAATTGATAAAATAGCTTCTAACACAAAATTTTCAATCCAAATTTACAGATTGGAGTATAAAAGCAAGCCTTCATCAATCAATGTCTGCATGTTAACTTTCAAAAAAGGTCACAGGTGGCTCAATCACTGGTACATGTAAATTTGCACTTTTTGTTGGTCGTACCAGTACTATGACGGTGTGAGCTGATCAGAAACATACTCGAAATGGGATACATACATTTTGGCAGTACCCCATAACAGTACATGGCCAAATGCGTTTTCCATGAGAAGGATATACGCATGGAAAATGCTAGCTAAAAACCATGCATTTACTCAAAAGGAAGAAATTACCAGCTTCAATTGTTTGTGTGCAGAATTGCCATCAATCGACTTCTTATGGAAAACACACTGGGCACATTTGGCCATGTACCATCCAAGCTGTCTGAGTTGTAAGACAGATACTGCTGCACTAAAACCACTATATGACGTGAAAAAACGGGTTTTGCAATGTCTGCAATTTAAAAATTATGTATTATTGAAAACATGCCAAATGTACTTTCAATAATGCGTAAAAGTAAATGATTTTACAAGTTAAATTAGAAACTTCCTTGTAAATATCCACAATATTATGGGGTACTGATTTTAGTGATGAGATGATTCGGCTTGGAGTCCAGATGAACATGATAATATATTGAATTATTTATTAGTGTACTCTCTGTATAATTTGAAAAGGAAATATATATTAAACATAATTGACAAAATTACCATTGAGAAACTGAAATGAAATATATAAAGTTCTTAATCTCTTCATTAGAGGAGAGGTGGAGGGAAGAGTTTTCTGATAGCAGCAGCAGCTATGGTTAATTGGTTATATTATAATTTATGCCATAAAAAATATTCCAAATTTTAAAGATTTTAAATCAGTTCTATTGGCATGGATTGGACCAGACTGCTATTGTAGAACCTGTTTTTGTTGCATTTTATGAATTAGTTGTCTATTTGTTTGTATTATATATTGATCTAATCCGTTTTTTTATAGTTCTCACTCATCATCTGTATATATTTCAGTTGTCGTATCATTATATTCTAGTCGAGCAAAAGCTTCTGCTTATGTTATTTGTTCTTACATACGACTTTAAATAAAATGTGTCTTATCTTATCTTATATCAGTTTCTTTAGGGTGGGTCTTTTATATTTCCAAAAAAAAATACAATATCATTTTTCTCTGTATGTATATGGTGAATAAATACTTGAACTTGAACTATAAGGTGAATCAGGGACCTTCAGCAGAGATGGCCAAGACAGTAACTTGCCTACAAATTTACTCGCCTACAAATTTACACACTTTACAGGGACAGGGATGGGTATCTTTGGCTTCCCAAAACGAAGACACCGAGTTCCAGGTCCTGTCAATTTAGATCCAATGCAACTGTTTTCCAACTGTTTTCTTCTATAAATGTCGTAGCATTCCTATGGGATCAAACCCATACAAAGTTGTTTTGTTATCAGTGATCAGGTCTGCCTTTTCGAATTGTTGTGTGTTCAGAGACAATAAAATATTAAATATGTACCTAAATGGGTCAGCAAACTTTCCCCTTGTAGCAAAAATAACTATTGCTCATTAACAATAGTATGTGATAAACATTGGTATATGTTCAGAGACAATACAAAAGATTGAATATGTTCCAAAATAAATCAACAGAGTTGCTTATTGTCTACAATATCTAACCACCTTCACCCTATGACCTAACAAACAAAGCCATTAGAGGCCACTCCAGCCTCTACAGTTAGTTTCATTAAAAACTGCCTGTCAAATTGAACCTAGACAAAGCTAGGCAACTTGCTATGTGATGCTACCTGCTGCTAAATGGAACTGTCTGGCTATAGCTGACTACTCAAGGCCGGATCTAAAAAAGTACATGCACCAATGGTGGTGGGTGTAAGCTGAATATTAGCTAGGAGTAGACAGAAGCAGCTGGCTTTGGCCAGTTATAGTTACAGCCAGGAATAGGCCGCTACACAGCTGTCTGAAATAACAGAAGTCATGGTTAAAATATGCGAGATGATGCCAAAATAAAAGCTATATTTAGATGTATAATGACTTTAAGTTACATAGTTCATGTTACATAGTTCATGTTAAAGTCCATTATCAGATATGATAATATGGGGTACAGCAAGTAAAGTATGGCATTTGTTGGAAGTTGAACTATGTGGCACCGTTTTCCAAAATGTTACACGTGATAAGCCAATTATGGTGATTTGATAATTACATTTGCCACTTATAACAGTAAAATTGGCAATACTCTCGCTGAATTTCAATGAGCTGGCAATATATAGGATAGGTTTAGGGGATTTACTTGCTTTGTTTTTTTGGTCATCTAGAACACATCGAATAAATATAAAAATAGATTGCTGTAATAACAAGAAAAATCTTTTCAAGGAACTTGAATTGTATCGAGAGTAGGAAAATGTAAGCCTATGTTTCAAAATAGCATTGGGTAATTATTATAATGTACAGTAAAATTTGTAATTACATAATATATGTGTTTCAAGAAAGTAAAACAAAGCTTACAGTACTGCGTAACTATTGTATCAATGCAATGGCAAACGCATGTAATATGGCATTTGCACTTGGTGACACCTTCCATAAACTCTTTGTTTTCCAGTGACATTAACCTGCTTGGGAAAAAACTCACTTGAACTTTGCTACAAACAATTATATTTATATTTTCAAGACAAGTTTTCCCACATGCTTGGTACACACTTTGGTGACGTATTTCACAATCTGTGGCCCGGGAATTCACGGACTTGACCCTATAGACAAGCCATAGGCCCGGGTTAAGCCACTGTCACACGGGCCGGTTGTGCCGTAGTGAACCCGTAGTATTACGTAATAGTTGCGAAAATCGCTACCCGGCTCGAAGCCGGCGGCCCCAATACGGTCACCCGTGGATACCCGTGGATACCCGTCAAGCACCCGTGGGACCCTTGGCCAAGCCGCGAAACCCGGCCCCGGTAGCCGGTTGTGCCATGCTTGCATGGCACAACCGTAGAAATCTCACGGTTGAAAAAAAAAAAAAAAATACCCGTGGAAGCCGGCGGGTGACCCGTAGAAGCCGGCGGGTGACCCGTAGAAGCCGGCGGGCGACCCGTAGAAGCCGGCGGGCGACCCGTAGAACCCGCGAATTAACCGTCCCTAATTTCACCCTTTGGTAAAGCCGGCGGCTTGTTGAGGGGTTCTACGGTTAACCCGCCGGCTTTGACGGTTAAGCCGCCGGCTTTGACGGTTAGCCCGGCGGCTTCCACGGTTAACCCGCCGGGTTGCATAGCAAGCAATCGTGTTTGCCCAGTGTCATCCTGTGTGGATCCAATGCGACGCAATGACGCAATGAGCTGGGTTTATTATGTAATCACAGCGGGGTACGTTATCCAGGCAGTATATAAAGATTGACCAGTGGCTATCAGATCATTCAGCATCTTGCTACCAAATTGAGAAGACAAAGAATACACTGCTCCAGAAAATATTTTTTATCATGCCGATGAAGAAAATTACTGCACCTAGGACCAGGACAACTGCAGTTCCTGCTGAGGACACAGAGAAATCGCTTTCTTCACTTCAAGCCAGCGATGATGAAGTATCTTCTGCTTCATCAAAGAAGAAGAGTGCTCTTCCTGTGAAGGAGAAGATGGCGAAGAAGTCTGCACCTGCCAAGCGGACTGTACCTGCCAGGAGACGAAAAATTGCCACGAGGTCATCCTCAGATGCTGCCAGCACGGATGAGTCCCAGAAGTCTGCTCCTGCGCCTGCTCCTGCGCCTGCTCCTGCGCCTGCTCCTGCACCTGCGCCTGCTCCTGCACCTGCGCCTGCTCCTGCACCTGCAACTTCTCCTGACACTTCACCTGCTCGCTCTGCAGGTCCTGTATCACCTGTTTTCTCAGGTAGAGGAAATGAGCCTCGGAAGAAGCAGGATAAGCTCTTCCTGCCACACCAGGATGAACAGGAAGTTGCGGATTGGTACAGGGACCACCCGATATTTTATGACCGGACCCTATCGGATTACAAGGACACCGGGAAGAAGACGGCCCTCCTTAATGCAATGGCTGCCAAGTTGAGTGTTCCCTGCACCGGTTTGCAACTCAGGACTTGGCTTGAATCCATCAGGACTAGTGCCGGAAAACTTATGAGGCAGGGGCCATCCAGAACTGCCAAGAGAAATCCCACGGAGAAAGAACAGTGGATATGTGCCAACTTCGGATTTCTAGTTGACCATATCACTAGAATTCCCAGTCGACAAGGAAGCAATGTTCTTTCAAAAAGACTTGCAAAAGACAACAGCAGCAGTGCTGCAGAAGAATTCGGGCCCCTGGAGATTTCGGATGACCCGGATGTTTCCATGGATATCCCCCCAGCTCCTGCCAAGCGTTCCAAGGGCGGCCCCTACAAGAAACGTAGACAGGAACCCCAGGAGGAACCCCATCAGCAAAGGAGAATGGACGAGCTCATGGAATTGGCCAGGAGCTCAACAGGTGCCCTGCAGGCATCTTTTCATCAAATGGCTGCTGCTGCTCCTCCTCCTCCTCCTCGTCATCCAGTAGATCTCCACGAAAGGAGAATCCGGGCGATGGGAGATTACATCGTTGCGGAGTGCCTGATGATGGACACAGACACATTCGATGACTTTCATACCCAGCTGATGCCTATGATTTTCCAATTAAAAGGAAACCTTATGAGGAACAAAAGGCAGCAACAGCAACCCCAGCACCAGCAGCAGCACCAGCAGCAGCACCACCAGCAGCACCACCAGCCGCAGCACCAGCAGCAGTTCTTCGCTCCTCCTCCTCCTCCTCCTCCTGGGCTTCAGTACACGACCATCCTGAGTCCACAAAAGAATTGGCCACCTGCAACTGCAGCTGGACCTTCTTCACTGCCTCCTTCTGGCCCTCCGTCGATGATTTCTGAAATGCCACCCAGTAGCTCAACACCACTCAATATGAGCCAGTATCTCAACTTGTAGACAACCAACTTGTAGACAACCCCGGCCTTTTTCAAGGCCAAACAACCCCGGCCTTTTTCAAGGCCAAACAACCACGGCCTTTTTCGAGGCCAAACAACCCCGGCCTTTTTCAAGGCCACCAAATCCTCCCAAAAGAGCATGCCTTGTACACATATTTGTGTTAACAATCAATCAAAAAAAAAAGTTCCCAAAACCCTCCAAACTTTTCTCTATCTTTGTCCAAAAAATAATATTTTAGTACAAAATAAACTTGTTCATATTTCCTTTGGATTAGATCACAATATTTCTTTATTATACACTTGAACTATCTTGCAGTAGATTGCATATTATCACACTTTACTGAAGTTTTCATATTTCTTTAGCAAACAAATTTGTTACTAACTTAATAATTTTGAGCAAAGAAGACACCATTTTTTTGGTTCAGAACTGCCGTAGTTGTTTCTTGTTCAGAAGTGCCGTACTTTTTTTTTGTTCAGAAGTGCCGTAGTTGTGTCTTGTTCAGAAGTGCCGTATTATTTTTTTTGCTTCAGAACTGCCGTAGTTTTTTCTATTATACTGCAATGAAAATAATGAAAGTACGGCACTTCTGAACAAAAAAAAAGTACGGCACTTCTGAACAAAAAAAAAGTACGGCACTTCTGAACAAGAAACAACTACGGCACTTCTGAACCAATAAAATATTTGGTGTGGGTCAGACAGGAACTTTTTTTTTTATTACACAAGAAGTGTACATGGTCTGCTCTTTTGGGAGGATTTGGTGGCCTTGAAAAAGGCCGGGGTTGTTTTGTGGTTTCTTTATTATACCATGTCATCTTGCCATGGCACACTTCCTTCCTCTGAATTAACATAGTCTACCAGGTACTGCCGTTGACTCTTGGCTACACCAGTCATTGAATGGCCTCTAGTGGGTGGTGGCATTTCATCAATTTCTCCAGCTGCCCTCCAAGTTCCTGGGGTGATTACATGTGTGACTGGATCTTCCTGGTCCACCATTTTGTTCTGGGCAGTTGGATACCTTACTCTCATCAGATTGTGGAGGCAGCAGCATGCAAGGACTATGGATTCCACTGTCTTGGTCCTCTGTGGCATGGTAGTCAGGAGACACCTGAACCTTGCTGAAAGGATACCAAATGCATTTTCCACAATTCTTCTTGCCCGGGAGAGTCGGTAATTGTATATCCTCTGCTCCTTGGTCATGTTTCTTAGGGGCAGTGGCTTCATCAGCCAGGTTTTCAAAGGAAAGGCATCATCTCCGACAATGAAGTAGGGAAGAGGTCTTTCACCAGGAACGATTGGTTCAGGTGGCGGTAACCCAAGGGTCCCTTCTTCAAGTGCTTCCCTCAGGACTGTCGTGCTAAATACTCCTCCGTCCGATCCAGCTCCGTTAGCTCCACAGTCTACATTAAGGAACTTGTAGTCAGCATCCACAAGAGCCATGAGTACAATGGAGTGGTATCCCTTGTAGTTGTAGTACACGGAACCACCTTTGGGAGGACATTTGATGGCCACATGCTTTCCATCAATGGCTCCAACACAATGAGGAAAGTTCCATCTCGAAAAGAATAGTTCAGCGACTTTTCTCCACTCTTCTGGAGTTGAGGGGCAGGTCAGGAGTTCTTCGGAATACTCTGCAATTATGGCTTCACAGACTTCTCGAATTATCAAGCTGATGGTGTTGTGGGCCACTCTAAAGCCATACATGAGGGACTTGTAGCTGTTTCCAGTTGCCAAATAGCGCAGGGTGATGGCAAGTCTGTGTCCTGGGTCCAAAGCTTCCCTCATACAGCTGTTTTGTTTTCTAATCCTATGATCAATTTTGCCAACGATCTCTCGGAAAATGGCTGGTTCCATTCTCATAAAGTTGGTATAACTTGCGGTGTCTTCCTGGAACAGTTCTCTCAGTAGACGTTCATAATATCCCATCTGCGGTCTTCTCAACAGCCAAGGCTTCACCCAAAACCTCCTCCTCCTCCTCCTCCTCCTCCTGGCTGCCAGTTCTCTTTCTTCTTCTCTCTTCCTCTCCTCCTCCTCCTCCTCAGCTAGTGCTTCCATACAAGCAAGTTGTAAAATAAGTGTATAATTGGCCTGAGCAGCTAGTAGTAACAAGGCTCTATTTCGTTGGGGTTGATGCATGTACATGGTCTTTCCTCTTCAGCAGCCGGAGACAGAATGATGGAGAACAACAGATGCAGCCCCTATTTATAAATTTTTGGCAAATTCCACGAGATAGCCAGCCGCCAGGTTAACCCGTGGAAGCCGGCGGGTGACCCGTGGAAGCCGCCGGGCAACCCGTGGAAGCCGCCGGGCAACCCGTGGAAGCCGCCGGGCTACCCCTGGAAGCCGTCAACTAATTTGCCGTACCCGGCAGTAACCCGTGAAAGCCGGCGGGTAACCCGGCGGGTTACCCGTAGAACCCGGCGGGTTAACCCGTAGAACCCGGCGGGTTACCCGGCGGGTGCTGCCCCGCCCCTTTTTGCTGCCGCCAAACCGGCGGAAAGAGCTGTTACATAACTATTACGTAATACTACGGGTTCACTACGGCACAACCGGCCCGTGTGACAGTGGCTTTAGACTCTCGATACGAAACACTTTTCAATATGTGACGAACACATACCAAGATAATGATTTACTACTATTGTTGAATGAAGGGGTCTAACGTCCTTGGTTAAATTAACCATTTCTTATGGTTTAGTTCACCCACCAACCATGAACCATGCACCAACCATGCACCAACCATGCACCATGCACCAACCATGCACCAACCATGCAGGTGGGTGTTGACGTCATCCAACACCTTCGCCTAACCCATAGGGTAAATGCATAACATGGTGTGGACTCCAAACCTTATCATCTCATCATTACGTCTGCCTCTGGTAGTTGGTCATATAAGCTAGCCAAGCTTCAGACCCAGTGGCATTTAGACATTGATATGAGAATATGCAACTGATACGGTCCAATAATCTCGGTTCAATTTGGCTACATTTTTTATTGGGTAATAGCTTATGTGGGTCAAACGTGGGTTTTCCAAATGTAACCCTAACCCTAATGCCAATAATATACGTGCAGCCCATAATCATGTAATAACATAATTGTACACTATATCTGCATGATGGCTCATTTGGATGCATGAAAGTGCTGGGTATTATGTTTTATGCATGCTGTTGAATCGTCTTTCGTATGATGTTATTATAGCATTAAACAATAACATATATAAAATATATATATATGGACCGTATCGGTTGTATATATGTATATATATACTCGCAATTTGTAAATTCTTAAACAAAAGTTTATTGCAAGCAATTCATTCCTGCACATTAAAAATGTATTCTTTGTTTTTATTTTAACTTAATTCACAAAAACAATTTTTTATACAAAACATTAGCCATATGCAAAACATCAGCCAACTTGGCTTGACTCCATGCTTGTAGCAAGGACTTTAAACCCCTTAATTGCTTATAGCAAACAAAGAATGTGATTAACATTGTTTGTTGAATATTTATGAGAAAAATTAAAGTTTCACACGGATGAAGTACGAAATTTTTGCTTGGATCTTGGATTAAGTACAAATATTTCTTTTATTTTAGTAACATTTACTTGAAATAACTAAAACTTTCTTGCTACCAAGAAATAAGTAAAATTCACTTGTCCTTTTAATTTTAATTCTTTAGAAACATAGCCAACCAAGGCATTGAGGACTTTTGGTTATTTCGACTAATATCTTATTTAAGTAATTTATTACTCTAAGAAAAACAATACATTGATAACAAATATTTTTGTCAGATGTGTACATCTATGAGCTAGTGTAACCAATTAACCATCTGGGTTTAATAACCATGCTTCATGGTCCAAGCATGGAGACAAGAGTACTCTTGTTTCATGGTCCAAGGTTTCCCAACATACCCTGTGATAAATTACACCAACTGTTGACAACTTCTGAAGACGGTCCCATGTAACAAATCACATGTGACAAGCAACCTATTTGGTAAGTGGGACGAGGTCATTGGATGACAGATATTTTGGATTGACCTATTGACCTGTTCCCAGTGATGGGGGAACATATACCCACAACCAGCACTTACAAAAAACACCCTCTTACATTTGTATCATCGCATAGCCAGCTGCTGTGCTGCTTCACCCAGTATGTCTAGTTTCTGTGTGTTGTGGGAACTGAAAGAGGACAGTTTTGGGCCAAATTCCATCTCTGCCTTCAAAGAAACCCCACATGCCAGCTCTGATGCAATTTAGAAGGCCTTTTTTGTGTGACATGGTTAAAATAATTACCTGCCATGACATGTCTGGGCAGTTCAAAAATGTGTGCTAGAGATAGTACATATATAGGTGATTGTACAATACTTTATAAGTATACCACAAAACCAGACACCACCCATGATCAAAACTAAACTAGAGTTGCACCTCATAATATTATACAATTATACAATAGTTACAAGTGAGACTTAAAGATATGCAGGCCTCCTGAAAATAACATTTTAGGGTGTACATATCTCATGTCTCACAATGTTACCATAGTGTAATTGTTTTTGTACCACTGAACCCCATCCAAATACCAATAAAAATGTCTACTCTACAGCTATTATATGTCCATATTACGATCAGGGGAAAATAAGGCTCCGTCTAAAACTCATCTAACTGACTAATAGTCACGTGTGCAGGTAGATGACAAAATTTGCTTTAAGAAAATGTTTGAACTTTAAGAATCAGACGAAAATTGACGAAGTTATCAATTTGAACGTACAAGCAAGTCAGATCGCTGATTTCTAGGCCCACTTTCTTGCTAACGACCAATCCCAGCGCACCGCCGCAGCTAACTGTTGTACATGAGGATTTGTACAACGGCTTACATAATGCTAATTTCCACTGGTGAGTGGCCAAACTCTGTTGCCCCTGACAAATAGTCAATTAAATTTACTATATATGAGCTGACCCATGTAAAACATAGAATGTTGAAATAACTTCAGTTCATTGCTAGATTGGTGTCACTAAGACAAAGAATCTACCCTGCCTGACATTCACCAGTGACTGTATGTAATGACAAATGCACAAACAACTGAGACAAGGGTCATCTAGGAGTCAGTCCATCACCATAGAGTGGCCCCATCACAAACAAAAACTAGGCAGCAGTATGCATGATCCTGATATTCTAAAACAGTGTCATCTCCCATTCCCTAAGGGTATTGGTTCCCAGGCTAGGCTTTAAGAATAACAAACACATAAAAACATTCAAGGGCTAAAGGTTCCTCAAGGGCAGAATACCCTGCACCTCCAATTTGCATATGCATATGATTAGGGACCTTAATTAAGGGTACATGTCATGAGAAGCATTATAATTGCAAACCTAATTAATGCATGATAGCCCTTAGTTACAAGATTATTTCCGTTTATATGACAATGCATACATTTATATAAAATCGTATATTTCAGTGTTTAACTATTTTGAACGTATTTATTTAGTTATTCATCAATGGACAACTTATACAAACTTGCACCGTACACAAATACAATTAAAAAATAGATAGAAAATATGAATAATCAGGGCTGTAGCTATAAAAATAGTAAAAATAATAGGACGATGTTAATAATTTCTTCGATGATACAGCAAATGTATGTCTTTCTGCCTGAATGTAAGGGAAGCCAAAATGACAAAGATGTGAATCTCCTCAATTAAAAAGAATATAATATATTGGGGAAGATACTTTTTAGACCTGCTAGGCTGTGTGCTAGCTACTGCCTGTACCGATTTTTACATCAGTGTCCGACTTACCTGACAGAGGTGCTACCAACTTCGATGCCCGACGAACAATAAAGTAAAGAGCTTCTGAGATTTCTTTAAGGAGGGGGAAGGAAAAACAATTAAATACCACCAAAACCAAGTGACATGCCCCAGAAAACCGTTGTGGCCTAAATACTTATGAGATATAACTATAAACACATGTTGTTTACCCTCGCGCATGCATGTCATGATATGGACTTTTTAGTAAGCCCCCCTCGCTCATTATAAATTCCCCTGCCAAAAAGGACACGACGAAAACAACAGCATTTATGTAGGCTGGAACAACACAGTGTAAAATTTTTTTCTCAAGGTCCTCGATCCTTTTTTGTCATAAAACTACAGTAAATAGTTTTTTGATGGGTGATAAACAAGAGGCGACCACAGCAGTTAAATAGCAATTTAATAAAAAAACAACTTCGTGACGCCCAAACGTTTTGATTCGAAAACTTGTAACTTTGATGGGGAACAGTGTCTCACACGTAAGCATTGCACAATTGCCAGGCGCGGATCCAAAGGGGGGGGGGGGGGGGTGGCGTTTGGTTGGTTTTAAATGCCATACATAGAACCAGGCTATAAGTGCGCGATTTCATCTCCTCCCCCATACCTTCGAAGTTTTCTTAACCCGTTAGTTGGGCCGTGATATCATCTTTTTTGTTTTAAATGTGAAAACTGTAACATATCATACGAATCACTTTCCATTAGCTTTAAGGGTTGACTTATATCCCTTCACCAATTTGCACGATTTGCCACCAATTTGGCTTTCTATGTTGAACATAAAACGTGTCATGACTAGATTATTGTTTGGCAATTGCAAAACACGAATAGCTAGATAGCCCCAGCTGCAAAAGGTCAATTTTCCCGATATTTCATAATAATGCCTACACGTCCTATTTTTGTCAAAACTATTTGAGTTGAAAAACGGTTGTTCTTCTTTATAACTGTGACTGAACACAAACACAACCTGATAAATGGTGGCCATACGAATCTTCATTTAATAACCAGGGTGTCTTTTGGGATTTGGATACCCCCCCCCCCCCCCCCCACACTTAAATTGGTAAAGGTGATTGTCCAGTCATTTGTCCATCAATGTCTGTGCACAATAATTTTCAACAATTTCCAGATAAACTTACTTCAAGAAAACCCAGGTACCTTATACACTTATGTAAATAATTAATAGAATTAAAATATGCATTAGTACATAGTAACCATTTAAGTTAAATTGCTACAATTTTAACAATAAAATATACAATGCAAAGGCACAATTTATGACTCAGATGAATTCAAAATAGCTGTGGTAATTTAAAATGACAATAAAGTAGGTTAAAGTCTACAATTGAAAGTTATTAAAAGGTTTAGCTTAAAAATTCATTGGGATTTTAAATGTTCATTGATACAAAAGGAATTAAACTGTCTTTAAATATCTATTGGTGCGGCACAAGGGCAGTTTAAAATCTTTTGACACTCTGGCCATTCTGTCATTGTTCATCTGGTCTTCTTCTTGCATCTGGTGAACAGCTTCATGCACATCAAGTAATGCCCCCATCAGATAATCGCTGGAGTTTGCCAAACTCTTGACAATGTGTTGCGATTATAGCAATCACACTTATTATGATAATTTTATTAAACTTGTGATACAATGCTGTGCTATGGGCAAAAATTTACAGTAAATTCAAATAATATTTCTTTTTATATGGTAAACTCGCCCCGCCCCCCTTCTCAATAAAAATGTCGTGAAGGTAACCCAATATGACCTCAAAAATAATTTAGAATTCCAATATCAAAAGTACATGGGCCTATCCTCAAATTATAGCTGCAACAGTTGTTTGGAATTAGATGTCTTTTTTCTTCAGACCCCAAAATCAGTTAATATGTAAATGGGGGCCACCTTGGACCCCATTTTGTTTTATTATATCATTTTTACCCTATTTTATGTTTCAGCTGAATAGGCCTGCTTCACGGGTTTGATCTGAAATGGAATACCAGCTGAACTGGTTCATACAAGATTGAAGATCATTGAAGATTATCTGTGACTGTACCACAGGCAGACACAAAGAAATGGATTGATAATAATTATAGTCAGTTATATCCGAATTCAGTTGAATTCATGTGAAAAGTAGGGAAAATGTATTAATATAAACTGGAAAGAAAACTGTCATATGGAACATGAAGCTTATAAGTAGTCACACTATACATGTAATAATCCTGTACTTTGCCCATTTTAAAACGCCGAGTGCATGGTCTGACCACTACCCTTGGCCAATGAGGTCACTCCTTCAACTCAAAAGGGTAAAAATCCGTTGCAGTGGATACAACCACCTGGAAGTTGTGTTTATAAATTAATTGATTCTGCACAAGGTAAACTGTTTTAACACTCCATAGCAGCACGAATAAATTATGATAATACATCAACTTTGCGAGATTTGCTGGGGTACATTTCCTGGGTGACTAGACTGAGCTTGAACCCACAACCCAAAAGCAGCTACCAAGCACCTTAACCATTAGACCCTTCATGAGCAGCAGCTATCATGGACGTCTAAGATAGGAAAAGCAGACTGTATGTCTATTCATGGAGGTGTTAAATATTGTATACCTTCATGGACAATCATGGTCTATTTAAATATACTGTTTGCATGTACGTGAGCAGTATCGGTGTCACTGGACGCCAGGCAGAAAATTAATATCCATATTTAGTAGCTAACTACGTTTGAATTACATCGATGTCATCCCTTCAGAATGAGAAAAAAGGACAAATGTGTTTTTGACATTTATGAAGTGTTTATTTCATTGTTTAGCAGGCTAAATAATTGAATTATCCTTGTCAGCAGAATAATCTAATTCTGAATAATAAGTTTGAAAAAAACATGATTTAACCACCAGGGGCGTAGCCAAAGCAGGGATTTTGGGGATTCTAATATTTATAATTAATAAGTGTTTTAACCTCTGGATTTCTGGACAGACAGTAAGGTCATATTCTTTGCTTCGATGCAAATCACAATTCTAGGGATTGCGCAAATCAAATCCATCCCTATTGTAAGAGCTATACAGTACCTTGCAGTCAGCAAAACAAAATTGTGTGATAGCTAAATCAGGATATATCCCCCCCTCCCCTCTACTCTCCCAATTACTGACATTTCACTGTCAGCTATATTTACTGGCACATTCAAAGCATATATTCAAATTCAGAGCTTGTATTTTAAAAAAAAATATCCAGTGCATGCCGACCAAGCTTTTAAAAAAGAAGGGGGGGGGGGGTGCCGGAGGAAAGAGATGTTTTTGGGGCAAAATTCCTTATCCGTCTGTATAAATTGAGCGCACTCTCTTCATGTGAACACCACTTGGGTTGAACTGGGCAGAACTTGAACTCTGCAGAAGTCTGTTTGGTAAGTGCTTTGAATTCTAAATCTTGTTGAACTCTGCAATTAGTTATTTGTACGAACACTTCAAATCTTATTGACTAGTCCATTTAAAAAACAATTTGCAAAACTTTATTTGAGCAAAAATAAAAAAGTAAGTTCTTGCTCAAACAATGTGACAAACATTCACACTTTCACACAAAGTGCTTATAACGTATTTCTGGATAGTCTTTTCACTGAGCAGCCCTAAATTCAGCAAGACATAAGTCTTTCCTCTCCTCTTATTACTCATTTTGCTTTTGAGACATAGTAGTTCATACCTAACTGATTCCATAAATATAATTGTCTAGGAGGAAATAACAGAAGTTAATTGAATGGGGTGTTGGAGACTTGGAGTATCTCTTGTATGAGCTTGTATTTATCTGAGATTAATAATTTTCCATTTGTTAATTAACTACAGACTCGGCCTCTATATGAGACTTATTTTTTAGACTTTTTTTTTTTTTTCTTCATGTTGGTTTGTGAAAACGTTATCAACTAGACACATTGGAAAATGTGATCTACTAATTGATGTCTATTTTTTGTTTTCAGGGATTGTGTTTCATCCAAAGAGAAAATGAGCCTGGCAGGGATTACGGTTTTAATTGCTGTTTTTGCGATTGGATTTATTGGGACAAATGCCGAAACAGACAGGTATTATTATAGTCCTTACCTTTCGACAGGGCCATGAATACTTGGGCAATTAAACATGCTGTAACTGTACAACCTGCCAGAATGATGAATATATCATATAGTAGCCAAATGATAAATTTATAGTAGCAAATTAAGGTGCACTTGGGATAAAATGGTCCTTATTCGATTCTCCTATTAAAAAACACGATTTCTAGCTTTTTCCTGATTTTCTTTTATTATGAAACAAACAGGGGAGGGGTATGCATGTATAGGCGCAGAAGTATCTGAGTTCGATTTCTGCTCATGACAATTTTTCCCCCCTAATTTTGTAAAACAGCCAACATGTCAAATACACAATTTTTTAGGGTGTTTTTTTTTCTTTTTTTTCTAATGGCAATATTGACTGTTTATATTGTAAATAGATAAATATGTGAATTTGTTCCCCGTACTTTCAGGGAAATCGCAGAAAGAATCCTGCGTTCCTACACCAATGAAGCGCCAGAAGGTTAGACATCATTTAAATTACATATGCTTGTCTTTCATCATCATGTACATGATGAAAGAGCGAATAATTACTAATACATATGTATCTGAGTGAAAGCTGGCCGTCATGAGTCATTTATGACACATGGTCTGATGGCTTTTGATGGCTCTTGATGGCTCCTGATGGCTCATGACGGCGTAGGCCCTTTCTATATCTAGTATTTTCCTGTACCTTTCCATACTATAGCTAGCTGTCTCTTGGTATTTTTGTCTAAGGATAATGCTTGCCACGCCCTCTTCTGGAAAAGTTTACAGATGACAGTTATTTTGTCGCCCAATTGATCAAGCACAGTTTTTACTTCCTTATAAGTATCATGTCTTCACTTGATTCAGCAGTTTTAGAGGGAGCAAGGCCAGTTGTAATGTCCTCAGAACGACTTTTTAGACTGATTGAAACTTTTGATAAGAATGAACATCTGGCCCATAGATTGTTTTCACCTTTCAACCCAAGTTTACTCCTTTTCTGTACAGCTGTATGGCTATTTCTATATTCTTACAGACTCATAATGGCCTGAACTGTCCAAGCTCGCTCTAATCTGCTCTAACATGTATGCCAGATCGGCTTGGGGTCAGCCTGGCGTTGCCATTTTTGGCCATTGTTGGCCAGAGCTGGCCAACGTTGGCACATCATTGACCCGATCGGGCATGCTGCTATCTAGGAAATCAATGTCTAGTAACCAAAAAAGTGCTAATTAAATTATGAGATGATAAATCAGTATCACAGAAATGTCTCACCATCAACCTGCATTACTGACTTTTGAACAGAAGAGACCTAACTGATTTGATTCCTAGAAATCGTAATATATTTCTTTATATTTTCAACAGAAGGAATTCGCCTGAGACTTGGCGTCTACATCAACAGTTTTTACACCATATCAGAACAAGACATGGTAGGTAACCATACAGATTAATCTAGCATTCAAGCACATTAACTTTGCGGATATCCACCAGACTAGGTGATTTCGCAACATTGCTAGATAGGCGATGAAAGTAGGTCAATTACTGCGCAGTTAGTTCAACGTAGCGGCGAACAAAATAGTTCTTTAAATATCGCCGAATCTGGCGTAATTCAGGACTACTCCCCCACCAGGATCGTTGCTCCATCCGAAATCGAGCAGACCCCCAGGGCTATTGTGCCTCGCTAAACGCCCCCTAGTGACCGAGGGTCTACATAGGAGACTGGATATCCATCTTAACAATTTTGATGAACTTTTCTCAGTAGAGGAGTTTTATGTTGTGTTTTGATATGAGACAAATAAAGTAGTATCTGCAAATAGTGTGCATTGACCTGCTGTAAGCCATTTCCCAGACACCGGGCCAATGTTGTCTGTGTTAGATTGACTTTAGGCCATTGCTGAGCCAACCTGACATACTATTGAGCCAACTTTGCATACCATCTTGGTTGTCGGACTATGGCTGACTTATCTTCTGTGTTTTGTTCCTTTGCTGTAAAATATTTCATGAAGAAAGAACAGCATATGCCTCAATCTTTTGCCAAATTACGACATACTTTTTTTCAGAAAACAATACTAATAAAATACTGATTTAAATCTTTTTAAACAGGAATATTCAGTGTCTATGTACTTCAGACAAGCTTGGCAAGACAAAAGGCTTGCATTTCAACCGAGCGATGGCAAGAAAAAAATAATGATACCAGAGGCAATGAGGCAAAGGGTGTGGACACCAGACACTTTCTTTCGAAATGAAAAGCGATCTACATACCATCTTATAACTGTGCCCAACGTATTGCTCAGAATTAACGCCACTGGACATGTGTGGTATGTTACCAAGTGAGTATGCATAAAACACAAGAATAAGTTTATTCGTAACCATCACTCAAGAGGGAGGCACACTTACTGAGTAGGTTAACCTACCAGGGGGGGGGGGGGGTGGTGGTTGTCTCCTCATAGGCTATAATTAACGCTCCATGCCAGGATTGAATTTTGGTCTGAGTGGTGGAATTTGAACAATACCAACCTTCAGACTTCTGAAATGATTATTTCAGTCTCATTTGCCCCAGACTAAATACATTTACAAAAACTATAACGACGATATAAACAAAGAAATTTGTTTGGTTGTTTTGTAAGTATGAAGTGGCTGTTATGAAGTAGAATATGTTGAAATAAATATCAGCACTGTGAAATGGATTATTAGAATAATATTCCGTTTGCAACTTTGCATCATTTGGATAACCCTGTAATAATAACCCTGTATTGGTATCGGATGGATTAAAATGGTATTCTCTTTTTTTGTGGAAGTGGATCGCAGTTTAGTAAATCCCCGTTGATGCGTCCCCATACATGATTGACCTCCTGGGATTTACCTTACAATAAGTGGAATGAAAGGAGTAAAATCCTACCCCTATAACAAGAGCAACATGTGCCCTCCTTTGGGGTACGTTTCAGAAGTTTAATCCAAAACAGAGCATCCATTTTACTCTTGATAGGGGTAGAAATTTGAGTAATTTTTGACATGGGTATGTTAGGTTAACCTCGTTTTCTTTAAGTGTCTGTGGTTGTGAAATGATTAACATTCTAAATATTACTATGATGCAGCTAGTCTTTTATGACCTGTGCAATGGCTTTCCCACTAATCACGTACAAATAGCTTTCTTCATTCATATTTAAGTTTATGCATTAAGAAACATAGGCAGCACTGCAGCAAAACCCTCAGCGAATCCCACATAGCACACAGGTATCTTTAAAACTGTTCAGTGTTCGTCATGCTTCAGCATGTTTAGACCACGGCCAGGGACAGGTCGCTACAGACAGCTAGAGTCGACCGTATTTTATGAAACCAACTGTAGCAGCTGTTTCGGTCACCTCATTCATTGAGAGTGTACGTTCCAGCATCAATAGCCAAGCCAAGCTTTCCTGGCAATTACGAGAAGACGATATGACCTTTTTAATAAGAGAAATAGGCTATAGAACATCAAAAACAACACTATGACAACAGGCAGTTTTGTAAATAGCTTGTTTTAGTTACTAACATGTCAAGTAAACAACCCTAATGGTCATTTTGTTTTTCAGAATCACCGCAACATTTTCATGTCCTATGAAACTTCAGAAATTTCCATTCGATACTCAGATGTGTCCTATGATGTTTGAAAGCTGTGAGTAGTAATCGGTTACCGTAAAATGGGGGTGAATAGGGACTGGTATTAACTTCTTCTAGCCACAATCCATAAACTGCCATATTATGTCAATTATTAGTGCCAACAATATCTACAATCTTTCAAAGAAATCCCTGATACATGACCAATGAGCACCCAAATAACCTGCTGTCCCCTAGGGACAGGTACAGGTATGAATAATACTGTTATAATATCATAATACTTACTCCAACATCAGATCAAGCACCTGTTTGGTTTCAGTTTCACACACAATGGACACCATTGTTTTCGAATGGTTGAATAGCCCTGTTGATGTGGATAAAGGGGTTCAACTGCCCCAGTTCACACTTAAAGACGTTATCCTATTTGACTGTTCACAGAACTACACTGCAGGTAATAATGACAACACAAATTTATATTAATAAATCTATATATCTTTTGGTTACATCTTGGAGGAATTAGAGAAGGAGAGGACACTCGGAATTTGCAACATGAGCATGCCCTAATGAAAGTCCGTATTTCCTCAGATTTCACAGGTTTTCGCTTAGTTGGCCTTTGAAATCGTCATTTTAAGTAATTAAGCACCAGGGCAATAAAAGTTCTTTGTGTGCAATCAGCGTCGCGCTGGCTGGGGGAAAGCAGTGGCCCTACAAGTTGAATCTTCTGCTCATTAAAAGGAACTGTCCTAAGCAGAAATTCGTCTATGTAGTTATTTACTCAATTAGATGCTTTTATTTTATGCCCACGCAAAAGCCAGTTTTGGGGTCTACAATTAGAGACTTCTCCTGTGAAAATAAAAACTATTTTTGGTAGAGATATGTTTGTAAGAAAATAAAGATAAATGAGTTTTTCAAATTGCCGTTATAAAAAACCCACAAATACCCACAAAATCAAATTATGCTAAGATGACAGCAAAACTTCTGGCCAACAGATTAATATAAGCAATATTCAGGGCTTGCGGCGGCATGTCTACTTAATATTGAAATAAACACCACACACTTTATTGACATTAACATAGCAATTACTTAACAATTATGCATTTGAGTGAATTAAAATTTAAGTGAATTATCCATAAGATTGTTGTCTACCTAATATTATAATCAGTGTGTGTTTTTCAGTTCTTTTGTGCTCAGAATAACCAAATTATTTGTATCATGCAATACAAATAAATATGTGCGAAAACTCATAAATACGTATATTCCATGCTTATTGTTGCACAATTGCCCCCCAATTAGGGGCGTTTCCATAGGCCTCTCCTTCTCTAATTCCTCCAAGGTTACATCATGCAACTTTCCTCCATCATGTCCTGTTGTTTGCTAAATCAATCATTACTTGAATGTTTCATTTCAGGTGCCTTCCCCTGCCTGGAAATAAGATATGTTCTCAAAAGAGATGTGGGGTTCTACATACTTCAGATTTACATCCCTTCCATCCTTATAGTCATTGTGTCCTGGTTTGCTTTCTGGTTTTCGGTTGACGCAGTTTCCGCTCGTGCTGGAACAGGTAAGTCATCAAAAGAAAGAAATAAGGAGACCAAAACTGACTAAAGTTTTCTTCCACCAGTCCAAACTTAAAAGGTACAGGAGGTATTGGGTAGTCAAGTTAATGTCTGACCATAGAGTAACCATATTCTGAATATGGATGTAAGTATGTGAATTATGGAATTAAAGTATGGGGCTCAGTGCCTTCCACAAAATTAATTCCAGTATTAAAGTTACAGAAACGGTTAGAGTCATCTCATTCTCCCATCCAAGAAATCCTTCGCTTCCCTTGTTTCTTAACTATAAAGTGCTTGATGTGTATAAGATATATGTTTACAAAACTGCTCTATTTATGTTCAAATTTCATAAAGGAGACTGTCCTGTATTTTTTCAGTCATTTTTTCAATCTAATCAACTTGTTCATGATCATATTACTAGACAACATCAGAGGCTTCATTTACCATTATTCAGAACTAACTTTTGTCAACGTTCATTTAGATACAAGGGTGCCATTATATGGAATCATATATCGACTAATATTTCTATTAACTTCTCAATATACACAATAAAGAAACATTTAAAATTTTACATTTTACATAATAGCTTAGATCATCTTTGATTCAGAACTGACTTAATTGTTATCTTACATGTATACTTCAATTCCTTCCTCCAATTTAGGTGTTTGTAAATCTTAAAATTTAATTATTTTTTAGTTTTTTGTAAAAAATGCATTATAAAATGTTATTGCTTATTACTCTATAGAATGGTACATGTTTAAATTGTAAATAATTATCTCTGGCCCATATACATAATTATTTTTGTCAGGGCAGGGGAATGCTCTTTTCTATATTGAATTATTGTTTGGCTAGCAAGTGTACAGGAGAATACTAGGCTTGGAAAATGAACAACACAAGTAGCAATGAATGAGGGTGTTTTCTCCATATCTTAGCAAGCTCTAAACTAAGAAGATGAGGACATGTTCATGACTAAAAATGCTGAAGTTGTAGACATCTGAGAGTTCATGATATAATGCCAGCCAAATGACCATGTGGCTGCCAAAAAAGCATTTTTATAGCCACAGTGAAATAAGAGGTGAGAATGCAATCTGATTGACCACATGGTAAAAGGCTCCAGATGTGTAAGAAAATAATTTTTAAGTATAAGAGAATAGCATTTTATGTTGCCTGCCTTTTGTTTAACATCATTTACTGGGCTCTTTACTGCATACATGGCTATTTACTTTTATTGGATTTATAGATAAATAATTTCCCATAAAAGTAACAATTATTATTTGTGCTTTTTTTTACAGTAATGTTGTCACTAATGACAGTTTCTTTCCCTACAGGTCTAACGACTGTGTTGACTATACTTCTACTCTCCGCATGGTCTCGCACCCAGTTGCCCAAGGTCTCGTACGCCACCGCATTGGATGTTTGGAATTTCATCTGCTTCATCTTCGTCATCACTGCTTTCTTGGAGTTCGTTCTTGTTCAGTTCTTCACTCGCGGAGGAGGTCAGGATAATTCGGGCGAGGGCAATTCGAAGAAGAAAAGCTGGATCGGAAAGGTGGACGCAATCTGCCGGATTGCATTTCCAGTTGCCTTCCTCCTGTTCAACATCATTTACTGGGCACTTTATGCATCATAATCAGCCAAAGTCAGTTTACGTTCTTGTTGTCATAATAAGAAAGAGGGCAATGTCATGCAAGTCAGGTTACTAGTTTTTTTTTATATATAATTTTACTTTTTATAGGGGTGTTAAAATGGAGGATGATACACTGATACACCAAAACAGATGTATATGACACCTCCATGCCAACCCAAAGTTTCTAGTCAATGCAATGTTATCTGAATAGGTATCATGGATGGGTCCACTTTAGCATTATCAGGTAATTTTCATAGGCAAGTGCCAGAATGAGCACACATATTCCAAGCTTTTTAATACATTATCTACTATTCACTGTATTTTATAAATTTTTCTGATTTTTCCCCTTGTGTGTCAGGATGTCCGTCTACAATGTACACTCTCCTTGTGACAGCTGTGCATCTTTCACTCCAAAGATATTTATGAAATTTGTGCCTATACTTTAGTGGTAAATTGTTGGTTTATAAATTATTTTTCAATCTCACTATACACCTATATGGAGATGTGTAAAGCAAAATTTACCAATATATATAAAAAGGCTGTACAGTGTATTGAGGCTCCAATAGAGAAATCTGACAGCTACTTACCCATGATAACCTTTTGCAAATTTTACTTTAACAAAATGTGTCACATATGGCATGTTTATATTTTATGCTCAGTAGATTAGAGATTTGTATAATTTTTATGGATTTGTCCTTTAATCTGAAGCTTCACTTATTTGGTACATATAGTTTGCACTACAATGACATAGTCATAGTCATAGCAATGACAAATGTAGAATTGTAAAACTAAAAGGTTTTTGGTAACACGTTTTTGTCTTTATTTGAAAACAAATAATTAAATTGTCAATTATGTTTCACTCTGCAGGAATTGAGACTCATTGAGATGATTTTCTGTTCACCACCAGAGGGCAATAATGACAGACATCTGGTGGGCAAAGCAACACTAATTGTGTTTTATTCCATCTCAATATATTTTGATTCAAGAGTTCGTTCTGTTACATTGATACTATAGTATCAAAAAGCCAAAATTCAGAGGGCACATTAATTAATACCCAAACAATACATATATGGGCATTATATATATATTATATATATACAAAGAAAAAGAGAGAGAAAATGGTTAATTCAGAGGTGCCATGAGTGAGCGATGTTACACTTAACGACGTGTTTCACCTGAAGTCTTTGCTCGGTATTGACCACCTGCGTTTAAAAAAAAGAAAAAAAGGCCCAAGGATGTCAGGTAAAATAAAGTGCAATGTTACAGGAATCTATTTAATTTTGATGGGTCAGCAATCCAGAAATAAGCTTGGTAATGAAGAAAAAGTTTGTAATTGGGAATAGTATAACAAATTCCAGACAGTGAGTTTGATAAATTCCTTTATTAAGATCACAGACATTTTTTCCACCTGAGAAATGTTCCAAGTGGCTTCAAACAGATTGCAGGAAGGACAGTTTATCACAATAACGTGTCACTAGTTAAAATAATCCATTACTCTATCAGTGGAATTAATGCACACCTCTTCAACAAAACAATTCAAGGATTTCAAAAAGGCAACCACATATACACCAACAATTGTTTGCTTAGTCTCTAGGAGACAACATGAAATTTTAATGCTACAATTTACCAAAGGCATAATATGGTAAATGGATGGATAAATTTGTGCAGTTAGGAAAGCATTAACAAACCATACAATCACAGTCTCAGTTTTTGAAAGCGTTCTATTGTTAACTTGATATTGCATTTGAAAAATTCGGTAAAAATAGACCAGGCCATCCTTCCCCAATATAAAAACCCAGGAGATTAGAGTAAATATAATTTAAAAAAAACCAACGAATAAAACTATTTAATCATGATAGACTTCATAATTAGGCAAACCATACAATTTCAAACCCATGTCCTGAGCCATCTTAGCCAGACCCTCTGTCTCGATGTGGTTTTTGTAAATATAGGGTGGGAATACAAGTCCCTTTCTATGCAAATCAGCTTTTACCAACAGCACACATCCACCCACACCGTCTATTTCCACAACATTTCCCTTATTCTTCAGTTTGTTCAAATAACTTCTCATAGGAGGACCATAGCCTTCAAGCATCAGAAATTCGCTGCCTTTATCTTTCAGGAACTGCTTAGCAGTATCAGTTTCCTTCCAAGTGTTTTTGTCATAAACATCAATATTCTTTCCGCCACGGAACATACAAGAAGGCACTACGATGTCCTTTTCGGCAGCCAAAAGTTGCTCCACGAGATCAGTGGGAATATACTGCACATCACTGTCCATCCACAAAACCCAAGTTTCATTTGCAAGTCCTCGCGATAAAAGCGAATTACGAGATTTCGCAAGGTGGCTGCGTCTTGTGAGCTGCCACCCTATGTCGTGTCTAGCACCGGCGTCCCTGTATGGCAGGTATTCCTTATTACTGAAAAGCGACACTTTGGCAAAATGCTTCTGGAGAACCTCCAATGATTTCAAAGCTGCCTTATACGTGTTATCACGACTGGAGTCTTCAATCAAAGCCAAAGAAATTAAGCGATTAGGATAAGTTAATTTGCATATATTACTAAAGTAATGCCCTAAGTGCTCTTCGGCATTGGAAATAGGGGTCATTATTACCACAGTGTCGGTGTATATTCTTTTAGGATTTACTTTAAATCGAACTGATCGGCTGTTGCTTAAGTTCTGGAGTTGCTTCACTCTTGGGGACAGTTCTTTCATAATAGAGACCGGGCAAGTGGTTGGAATGATAGTTCCATTGCTCTCTGTGGGAAAAGAGGATTGCCTGACAAACACGTGTGCTTCTACAATAGGATTATCCTTCTTTGTAAACATAACAGCCAAGACAAACAGGCAGACCATACCACAAAAGACCATTACCAATCTGCAGGCTCTCATTGTTGTGTTTAATCCTGTACTACAATGCTGGCTTATGCTTGTGTTAAAATGTGTGTTATCTTCTGCTGTTGAAAATGTATCCAAGGTACCACCAATCCGTATCCACCATGATATTAGTAATAAGGCACTATCATGGTAATGTTGACAATTTCAAATTCGTGATTCAACCTCACTGTTTGACATCTTCCTTTAAATACCACTGCATCCATACCTGAAAATACAAAGGAACAATGTTAACATAAAGCGATGCAAAAAGAAGAAATAAAAACTTTCTGCTGCCATTTCAGACTTGTTGGCTGCTCTGCTTTGTCATAGTAAATAAACACTTGTCAGACTAAAGTGCACTTATGTTTGCAAAAGGGCAGTTTTATAAAACTTTCGGTACTAGGTCATTTGACCACAACCTCCTATATCATACCACAAAATTTAATGACATTTAATATAGTATATATATATATATATATATATATATATATATATATATATATATATATATATATACCATGATATACGTAATACAGACAGACATCATGTGCTCGCAAGAGCATGGCAGATACTGTGCTACAGTTTGACAGACAGCGAGACAGACAGAATGTCACAAAAATATAATGCAAACATTGTATTTTACGGTTGCTTCTACCACAAGCATAGTACTGAGTACATGTACAGTTCGCTGGTGTCTATCAAAAAAAATTTGTTGAAAGCTGTGACTACCAAGATATTGTTTGTTCTTGTAGAAGCTAACCAAAATCGATTGTTTGATATATACAATAATTGTCTAAGGATACCTCTATAATCAGTTACACATGGCATGATGATAGTCCCTACTAAACACATGAATATGAAGAAAGGATACATTTTCAACATGTTAGTCAACTCCCTCTTGAAACATCTTTATTCCTCCTAAGTACCACCATTTAAAGGAAACATTCAAGTGAAACATGTTTATGGTATGTTAGTATCGAGGTCTTTGGCCTTTTACCCCATATTGCAAAATTGGGCCACAGTGCCCTTATGAAACTTGGTCCAAATTCACGTACTGTGGCCTCATTAGCATTTCTGAATAATCAGTACAGCAAAAAAAAAAAGAAGACAAAAACAAAAGACCCAACAATATTTCTCCTTACTTCACTTTTGTGTGTCTAATCATGGTCTTATAGAGATATGATTCTGTTTCCAATAAAATATGGTACAACAAAAATGTATATAGCATGCACAGCTGCATTACTAATCAGTCATGTGTACATGTAATCCTGTACATTGTACAAGTGTTGAACAATGCAACTGATGATCATATTACAAGGAACTAACAATGATATAACAAGCAAATGTTTATGCACTAAATGAAAACAATGTTCACATAGGACTCAATTATCACTCAATTTTGTTCCTCTTTTCAGTTTCGTTCTGACAGCGTTTACCTTATCATTATACTCCACCAAGATAGTTTTCCCATTGTTCTGAGAGGTATATCTAATCAACGAAAATGTTAGTCAACTCTATCTGGAGTGCAAACTGAACTTTCTTGCATACGTAATAGTTATATCCCTCATAGGAGGGAGTTAACAAACATTTTTGTTGTTTAATAATATAAGCAACACAAATGTTACATTCTGACTATGAGGGATATAACTAAAATATACTCCTTTAAACATAGTTAATAATCTGATTAAGCAATTAAACTACAGTTTGCCCTTAGGAGGGAGTTAACTAACACTTTCGTTGCTTATAATATATCTGGCTCAGAACCATCGGAAACAGTATAGTGGAGTATAATAAGTATATTTAACAAATCAAACAATCAAACAAACTAGATAAGAGGGCACTCAAAGAGCGCAAACCTCTGCAAGGCCCACTGCCGACCCACTATGTATTCACAATTTGTCCCCATTGATGTGTTCGTCATCGTTTATGGCGACCAGTCAGTCTAACTTGGCCCAATGTTGGCCCAATGTCAGGTTGGCCCACATTTGGTCAATGGCAGGTCAGTCAATGTCACATAGGCCTAGCAATGGCCAAATAACATGTCAACTCAACGACTGCCCAGCGTTGGCCCAACATCAATGCGGACAACAGCAGGTATAGCTCTACTGTAGCATGGGAACACAGATGGCCAAATAACATGTCAATTCAAAGTTTGCCCAATGTTGGCCTAATGTTGGCCCAGTGTTGCTCCAACATTGAAAAGGCCCACTTTTGGCAGTGCACTGTTGGCCAAATGCTGTCTGGATGATCCCAAAAGACTTTTATGAAAAGGTTTCATCTGTTTCCATAAATCATTTGATCAGAATCTGTCCTTTCGTTATGGCAATACGAAAGCATTCGTTCGGGTAAAGTACGATAAAATGTTTTCCCTGCTTCTTCAGAGGAATTTTAGCGCGATAGACTTGCAAGCATTGAAGAATTTGTACACCCGTCCGACCTCTCGGACCATTTGGAATGATGCTTTATCCCAACCATTTTACTCAACAAATGGCATAAGACAAGGTGCAATTGTATCACCAATTTTGTACACCGTGTATATGGATGAGTTGCTCTTTCGCCTACAGAATAAAGGTTATGGTTGTTGGATAGGACACCAAGACGCAGGCTCTATATGCTATGCAGACGATCTCGCATTACTAAACCCCAAGTTACATGGATTACAGGAAATGATAAACGAGTGCCAAGACTATGCTCTGGAATATGGGATGGAATATAAGTTGAAACTAAATGTCTACTCAATAAATAGGTAGTATATGCTCAGAAAATCATTAAAAAATAGCTATGAAAAAAATCGTTTTGGACAATTATGAGATATAAAATAAATATTTTGCTTTATCACACCCATGTCAATAAGCACATTTCATGTCAAATTACATTGTTTATTTAATTTTTTATGGCTGACAAAACATCTATTGTTTAGATGGTTAGCCCCATATCCTTGTAAAACAGCAAGACTTTCTTAATAATATTGCTTGTTTTGTGATAAAAACAGTTCAAGAAATACAGTTATAAATACCACCCATTGATATATATATTTCCTTGACCTCACATCAATTGTGGACATGAATTGAAAGTCCAGACTCTATTAATTTTTTGTTTGGCCAAGAAACAGTAGTTAATAAATGAAGTTTGATAATATAATAAATATTCATATTTATTAATCTATAACACACAGTTTCCAGCACTCAGTGCTGCTCAAAAGCCCTTTACAAGATAAACAATAATAAAGTATTGGGTAAAATTAGAATTAAGTATTACAAAACAAGGCAGCATCTTGGCTCCATTGACATCTTAGACCATCATGAATGACTTTTTCTGTTCAAAACAATAACTCACACATTTCATACAGTCAGAACCGGTTAATCAATGTTCATGATTGAATCAGACTGATGGTCACATTCATAAGGACCCATTTTATGACAAAATGAGCAAAGTTATGGCAAATTTGCTAATTTTGAAAGTACTGAGGCTATCCATCTAAACAATTGATTTTTTGTCAACAGTAATGATAGAAATCAACCTAAACAAATGTAATTTGACTTGAAATTTGCTTTTTATATGGGTGTGATAAACCAAAATACTTATTTTTATCCAATTTCATAATTGTCGAGATAGATTTCTTCTTATGTCTTCTTATGCTATCCCAGCACTTGGCAATTGTCTGTTTTCTATACAAATTTAACTGCCATATCAACTGGAATCAAAGTTAAATGGCACAGACATTATGTTTGCGAAAAGTCAAACTGAAAAAAGTTCAACTGATTATTCTACACATCACCTCATGCTAGGCCAACACATTGCATTTGGCTGTTGTTGCACACAAATAAAGCTGCCGTGTCAACTGTTATTATAATTGCAGTAGACAATTTATGGCTACAATTTCTCAGTCTAGTGACCCTGTGGTAGGTAGGCTTTGCTAGCCAGGATCCTATAGCTCAGTTGGGTCAACAGCTGCTCTTTAAGCAAGAGCTAGGAAGGGTGTTCAAATCCTTTTCCAGAAATCAGTAATACTATTATCAGATGAAGATTAAACTATATTACATTAGTTTCAGTTTCGTCTGAAACAAGTGCAAAAACAGCATCAAGTGGTGCACTAAGTAATCTAAAGATACTAAAAAATGGCAAGAGTGGCTGGTATTGAATATTAATTAACCCACAAAGACACAATTAGCACAATGTTTCCCCTATTCATAGAACACAGACATTGCATATCCTCAAAAAATTCACAAATGATGTCATGGTGATCCTTCATTCAATCACCTCTAGATGTGTTAGATTCATGAAATTGATATATGATAAAGGGGTGATACCTGACAAAGGTTAAAGAAGGCTTTGTCAAGTAAAACTGAATTTTACATAATGATAAGGACCATTACACCATTACTTAACTTGCATATCCATGTACTTAATCACCAAGCTATAGCTATTTGTAATCCAGGAAAAAATATCTACAATTAACAAGATAAGAGTTTATTCAGCCAAGTGATAACACAACCATTTGTTTTGTCAGCATACAATGTAATAAAGCAATGTTTAAGAATAACAATCGTAGAGGATTAGAATTGTTCACTGTGTACTTATTATAAGTGTGCACTGCTGTCGGGACAAACTATATAACAACCTGTTTGTTGAAGCTCTAATCGATCGGAGTCTCTTTCCAGAAGGTATTAGATCAAAATAGTCATTGATTGGGTGGTACTTATCATTCACTTCTGTTATAATTCATTCAACCCCTGACATTTCTCTACCAATGATGTAGGAAAATACAATCGTGTCTGTGCTTTCTTGAGATTGGCACTAATTTGTACATCTCAATTAAGGGTTTCAGTTAAGTGAGTGTCTAAGTATTTAAAACAATCTACAATTCTACACTTTCCAATATTTCTACAAGGCTAATATCACACTGTTCTCTTCTGAAGATGAAAATATATGAATCTTTAATTTCAAAGAAGAAGAAAACAAACAGCAATTTGATAGCTCAATTAGTAGAACTACCGCTCTGCACTCTGGCTGGTCTAGGGGTAGTGTGTCAGGATTAGATAGGAAAGTATGTAGGTAAGGTTTTTTGTTCGAACCAAGCTTGAGGCAATTCACCAACCTTGACTTAGAGCAGTTCTCCTGAATCATGGTACATGTATCATTCTTTTTCTCACTGAATTGGTTATTTGAATAGTTTAGATAGTAATACCCCAAATATGAGAAAAACGAAAGCCTAAAACAGACAAAATCCTTTCACATTTTATATATAAAATATACAACAAATTTGGTAGAAACAGACAAAGAGTATGATAAAAGCACACATGAAATATGTCTGAAGCAGATAAAATCCTTGGATATTAACTGTATTTAGCAGACAAAACCTGTTCCTAATTCACACATTCTCCATGTCATCCTGCTCAGTAATGATAGTCGATATACAGAATATTAACTGTTAAAATGTCACACAAAATAGTCCCTCTGAAATTTCAAACAATACTCTTTCTGTTTTGGACAAGTGTTTAAATGAACACCAGCTAACAGTTGATTTCGTGTAAAAATCTGACAAAATGTGTCCGTTTTCAGACAATCCTTTTTAAGAGTGTATCATTGTTAAAAAATAATGTAAAGAAAAGAAGTCAGTTTGTAAGTAAGATCAATAATTTCACATATATGTATTTCCTGCGGTTATCAGTTATATCAATTTCCATCATTTTATTATATATTAAGCTTAATATTTAATTACCTTTCTGTCACTTAAAGTATACTAATTATAAAAATCCAATGAGCTTCCAGTGGTACAAGCTGCTGATTTTCAGTAATCAATATAAAAGATATAAAATATTTACGAATATATATTACACGACATGATATCATATAATAAAATAATTACGTGCAATCAATTTCAGATCTAATCATTCAGATAAAATATGTAAAACGAAATCATAATTACGCCATGATCACATCTCTCCATTGCAGCATTATCAAAATTATCATTGCCCAAAAGCATAAAATCAAACCTGTGGATTCTGTGCCGAGTTGTGACCAACATATATGGGTAAATGTAGTTCATGAATAGGACAATTCCACGAAGGACATGGGTGTATTGTGTTTAGAGCTGTGTGTACGATATGTTGCTTACTTATTTTTATATTTTTGTCTCTACATCACTGCTATAGTAATTTAGTGTAAATGCAGATAAACCTCCTTATTTAAACTAATTGTTTGTATTATACATAAAATTGCACTCTCCTTAATGGTGAAGTGCATGGTTTTAATAGAAGTATAATGTACAATAGAACTGGTTCTAACCTACAGGAGGTGTTAATTGTGGCGGTTATAGAAGTCATAGGTGCTCTTGATAGTGTGGTCCCTCTGTAGTTCAGAGTATAGTGCAAGCCCAATTTTCGTTTCTGTCAGTAATTTCCATGTCATATTATGCAAATTGCTCATCACAGATAGCAATGCTATCAAAAAAGGATTGCAAAATGTAATATAGGACCACTTGTCTGGCCCCAGAATTGAGACCAATGATAAGAAATACAACGAATCTACAATTATAATTAAATGACTCGTATATTAGAGAGAGGTTAATTTGACGGTGACAATTTATTAATAATATTTCTATCTAGATAATAAAAATCAAACTTGACTACAATGAGACAATTTTCCAGAGAGAAATCAGGACTATACCTGAATATCAAGAAAGTGGTCCTCAAACGTGGGTTTCAGAATTAGGACCATTCGATATAAAGACAATTGTGAGGTTCCATCGTCAATGTGTCACTGATTATTTCACTTAGGCCTCCTCAATTTTAACACCACTAAATGGTTCCCAAAACTGTCTTATCACAGCACAACGAAATGTTCCAGACAAGTAGACATCGTCCACTCGACATATTTGCTTGTTTGCTTACCTACAACAATGTTACTGGCTTGCATGACTATCAATTTGACCCAGAATTACGTATGATAAAAATGATACATGTAGCACTGATCCTGGTCACCAAAATGTATTTATGCTTTTTACTGTAAATTTATAGACCCCATTAATGAATTTCAATTCGTGTACGATATTTAGTGGACATGAACACATTTTGAAAATTGATAATAAATAATCATCAAAGGTTCGGTCCATCCACATGGGAGGTAGCCAGCTGAACTGGAGGCCTTATCGATAAAATCGTAAATTATAACATACTAGAGGAATATTACATAGGCTTGAACTTTTAACATATTGGTCAGAAACAAGAGGCAAACGTAACGATGAGATGGAACGGGCAATTAATATTAGTCATGAGTACTCGAAACAACATTTATAGGAAAACAGTGTATACCTGGTACCTGCAGTTACTGTGGAGTGTGGATCTCTTCTCGCCATTACGACCCCCTCACAATTTAGTCCAATATTTGGACCCATCACATGTCACATGTCATAAAAATTCAGATGAGAAAGACTCATGCGCTAACTGAACTGCAAATGTTGTCTGTTCCCTAAATTCAGACTACATTTTCTCTGTTTGAACGATAACAGTCGAAAGTCGCGAATAATAGTTACACAAAATCACTTTTTCTATTTGTCAATTTACTTTAAAAAAAAATCACATGCATGGACCTAACATGGTCTCACTCATTCCATAGTTATATAGTATGAGGCTGCCTGCAGCTACACCACAACATCACAAATACAATCATCAAGGTACAGTTAGAGTCATAAAAAATGGTCGACTCCTGCTGTCTGTAGTGACCTGTACCCGGCTGTGGTCTAAACATGCTAAAGCCAGCTGTTTCTGTCCACTTCTATAGCTAATAGTCAGCTTACATTTATCACCAGAAAAGTGTAATCAGTGGCAAATGTAAGAAATTAATATAATATATTATAAATATGTACTTTTAGATCCAATTTTGAGTAGCCAGCTATGGCAGCTTTGGTTAGGTTCAAATTGACGGGCCGTTTTTAATTAAATTACCAGTATATCAAATGATGCACTTGATATTTCAATTAATAATTAACACATAGCTCAAGTCTCTTGTACTAAATATTCAGGTGTGTAATTGAACAAAGCTAATCATGGTATGTTATCACGTATAAAAAAGTCTACCCCATACGATATTTTGTGTAAAAGGTATATGTCATCTATCCAACCATCTATAGAGTATGCCTTTAGCATCTGGGGTAATACAACAAATGTAAATACTGATAAAGTTCAAAGAATTCAGAATCATGCAGCAAGAGTCATAACAAATCAATTTGATAATGTCAATGTTCGTGGTATAGATATAGTAAATACGTTGTGGTGGGTGAATGTTAAACAAAGATTTCAATATTTTAACATACTTCTCATTTTTAAATGTATACATGGATTTGCTATTGTAACAATATGATCATGGAATGTGAAATTGCTTCACGTAATACAAGGTCCTTAGATAGTAATCAAAAAACGATATAATGTATTCATTCCATTTGAAAATATGTCTCAATTTAAAAACTTTGTATCCACAGCTGGTAGATTATGGAATGTTTTGCCTGCAGATTTGAAATGTTAGTGGTACTTTATGACTTTATAACTGATTTATATTTTCATACGCCTTTAATGTACATATTTATATTATTATGATCACTGTTTTATGTTTTTTATAACAGGACAACTTTGAAAAAAAAAAAACAGCTTTGGCTGGAATATTTGAATAAATAAAGAATAAATAACCATATTTATAAGCAAGTCTCTTGGAAAGCTATTTCCAAGAGCAATACTATTTTCCTTATAGGACTAGTATGTATAAACACTTCCTAGCATATTTCCTCAGGGCATGAAGACTAGTTTGTCTTTCATATGCATGGACCTACAAACATGTCGAATGCTCTTTGCATGAGTCAGCAATAAACTGCATACTAATGTCATATTGCAAATAGTCAATGGCGATTTCATTTGTTTTCAGCAGAAAAGCAATTTGTGTTCCCCACCACAAAATTATGATCTTTCGTGGACCACAATAAAATTCTCCATCCGCAAAAAATAGGCACACCAATAATGACACTTTGCAATGCTATAAATACATTATATTAGATAAGTCGTACAATTGGTTTTTATAACGCTCCGTAAATGTACTTTTAAGAAGTAGTGCAGCTGGCCTAGTGGTTAGTCCACTCGTCTCTCGGGGCAGTTTCAGGTTCAAATTCCTGTATGAGAGTTCAGTTGAGAAGGATACTAGCAAACTGTTGATGATCTATAAGGCAGAAATAACTAACGATATATTAAAAAATATCTATCATACCTAGATATTATTATGATATATGATATAACAATTATGAGATATATGATGATAGATACTTAACTATGATTTGTAACATGTCCATTTATTTGTCCAATTGCAAATGCTAAAGTAATATCTTTTGCTTGAAACAAGAATGAAACGTGTAATAAATTGACAGTACCTTGTATTGGATGTCTATGGTGAGGCTAGTAAAGGAGCGCATGTATGAGGTAGATCTCAATTGTTGTAGCACTATGGATTGTGATATTTTCTACCTCACGATGAATAAATTGTTCCCTTATTCATGTCAATAAATATCGCATTTAATTTGATATTACATTGTTCCTGTATTCAAGATAACTGCATAGTATGCGATATCAAAGTATTTGCAGAATCATGAATCTAATTAATAGACGAATTATCATTGTATGTCACTCATGACAATGAACTACATACACTGAACAAAAACGATTCTTATTGAAATATGATTTTAGATATGCATACAAATGTTTTCATAAAAACTCTGTGTCTGACAATGCATTTATGAAATTCAATGTCATTATTACATGCAGAATGCCGATGTGCTATTTCAATACTGACAATAACAATAATTGACTTTTCTCTGACATAATGCAAATGATTGTATCAAATGGCTGACATACCTTATGGGCCTTATACCATGGCAAAATAAAACATCTATATATGACCAGACAGAAGTTTTTAATTTTAGCCTGTAGAGCATGAAGATGCACAGGCCTCCACAAAATGCATGTTCAGTCAAACCTCATTATTAAGACCACTTTTTAAAAATTATATTACTGGTTTTAATCTTGGTAGTTGTAATCGTGAGGTAAATTTCAATGGATGGGTTCAAAGTTCAATGTCAATATTCAATGTCTTGGTTCTATACTGGGTCTGAAGCTTAGTCAGCTTATATGACCATGCAGCTGCCAGAGGCATTCATAATGATGAGATGATAAGGCTTGGGGCCCACACTATGTTACACATTCACCCCATGTGTGGGGTCTATTACTTGCCTCAGCATAGGCACCCGAGTACAAGGCACACGCAATTTAATGTCTCATGCGATCGACATCCAGCTGGGATGTAGCTCCTGGCCAATATGGAACAGGCAGATGGGTAATAGCTGATATGCCTTCAGTGGTCTCTATTGCAAGGTGGCCTTATTAGTTAGGTGGTCTGGAAAGTGGTTTCGACTGTATTTTGATTTCGCTTACACCATTTGACTTACAAATAGATCCGTGTTTGTCCCAAAGCAGCTGTTGCCACTTGAAATAAGACACAAACAATGGTGAAGATTTTTTGTAGCGGAGAGAACCAATTTTTAAGTTAAAAGCTATTAATATTGCATTGATAGGGCTATCGTGCACTTATTATCCACTATTCAGATCACCTCCCAATTCAAACCAGTGGAATATATAATTTTGAAAATGAATATCCATCATTGCATCTACCTCACTATTAAAACCACCTCACCATTAAGACCAGACAAGTTTTACCAACAGTGATCTTAAATTGAACTAATGCGTTTATCTTACCTGTAAAACGAGCAATATGCTTCCTTCGAGATAGAAAAGCATGCGTGCTCAAACTCGTTTTTTTTTAAATTAGAAGCGTGACACTTTCTACACTACATACCAGGTGCTAAAAATATATTATTCTACAGCAGTCATATTTCACTCTACACAGCTGTCATAAATATTATAGAACATCATTTACTTTTCATTAAGGTGGTTATATAACACAAATGCTGTCGACCTGTCTAAGTATAAGATTCTAGACAAAAAAACGAACAAAAAAAAAAACACCCATCATTAAATGTATTCAAATATGATAGTAATTTTGTTAAATCATACATTGTCAATATTATACAAATTTTGCAGTTTTACTATATTCTTCACCTAATTCATTTAATAGTGCTGTCACGTGGTACTCTGTGGGAGTGTTGATTGGCTGTAGATAAAACAAAATTAAAAAAAAAGATTTGAGTGCACACACTATTCCTAATCTTCTTGACATGCTTTTGTTTTTCCACTATCATCATTTTCATGCAATAAATCGTTAATTTCACTTCTGCTTCTTTTACATTTTAGGTCATCGCCAATAAAAACCTAAATTATTTACTTTTTAACGATGTGAAATGGTGACAGTTGGCACTCATGGCTATGACGGATTACCGTGCCATTACTGTTAATTCCTCACTAAAAATAGCTTCTCTCTGCTACATGATGAGCCAAGCTTAGATTGTCAGAGAATATTTATTCAACCTGTTGCAAAATAGCACGAAAAATGACAGGACTGCAGCTTCCAAGCCAACAATTACCGTGGTGTGCTACAGCATATCATAAATGATGTTATTAAAATAGATAATAACAAATAATCTAAAAAGAAAGAAAAAGGTGCAAATATAAATGGAATGATGACACCACATAATTAGCAAATGCGGGTCCATAGCATTTTCAAAAACACTCGAATCAATAATTGACATGGCAACAATGGGGCTGGTTGGCTTATTGACTGATGTCAATGCTGCGGAGTACTGTCAAGTTTGATGAAGCTGCTGCAGTCAATGGTAGTGCCACTTCAAACAATATGCTGCCACTGTTGAAGGCTATCTGCAAACAGCAACTGGAGCAATAACTCTTACTGGCACACGACAGTGGCACCTCGCCATTAAGTGATTTAAAAGGTCAATCTTGGGAAAACTTAATAGCCTTAATGCAAAGGTAGTCAATAATACTCTGACAAGAATACAATTTGACTGGCCTAATGAAGAATACAATTCGGCCTTAAATTGGTGTCAATTGCGTGTCTTATACGTAAGTAGGTAAGATAGATAAATGGAGAAGATAGATAGATAGATAGATAGATAGATAGATAGTCCTTGGATGTCCTGGGCCTCCTCATGTAAGGGTCACCCTTGGTAACACTGGGTGCAGACCTCAAACTCAAGTGACGAACACAGTTCGAGCTCCGGGCAATGTATAGCATACTTTACAATAGATAGATAGATAGATAGATAGATAGCTGGATAGATATTTTGAACCTCACATCATGTAATAATACAGGTATAAAAACAAAATTGATGACCAACTAGAAGAATTTTGAGATGCTATGAAAGCAGAATGAAACATCATAAGATGATAAGAAAAACTTATAATATTGAAAAACAGCAATATGGTCACATAAACTTGTGCACACCACCACGCCTTAAAGGGGAACTAAAGGACCATTGTGTGTTAGTTTTAAAAGTTCAATTGGATGTAAATGAATATATTGCAGTAGGAAAAAGTCTCTAAAAGTCAAGTTAAGTATGATTTTAGGACAATTAGAAATGCAATTTACGCCACTCGCCAAAATGATGGGGGCCGCCATTATTGCACACGACACGCAAAGCCGTGACGTCACTTATGTACAGGCTATTTGTCAGGCATTTCTAAATATTCCTAGGGCCTACAAATCAATCATAATTCTTGATTGCAATTTTAAAAGAACAGTCTGAACAGATAGCACGCCAGCTGTTGGACTGTACTTCATTAATTTGAATTCATTACTGGGAACTTACTTCAATTAATTAATTGCAATAAAAGTTATTTGTAGACTCTATTCATGAATGTTCATATAACAATTTTGCTCCCTGGGAATTTAGCTTCCATTCTCTGAATGCCTCTTATAATATCGTATTTTTCATAGATATTATAAAATAAAGCAAGTTTTTTCCCAAAACATGGATCTTAAAAAAGTATAAGCTGTATAACATTTGATGATCAATATTGGATACAATCAAGGGAGTAATAAATAATTGCACATTTCTACTATGTTAAATATTACTATTAGATAAGAATGAATTTAGCTCAAGCCCCCCCCCCCCCCCCCCATCTTGATCTGTCAGTGATGAAAAGAATGTTAAAGGGGAACTAACGGAAAAGTGTAAGTTAATTTTGATACTTCAATTAGATAGTAAGGAATATATTGCAGTTGAAAGAAATATTTTGAAGTGGAGTTTAGTCTAATTTTAAGCTAATACTTTGTGCCTTTTGCGCCACCCTCTGAAACGTGATGCCTGCACCAGGTAAACTAAGAGATCAAAATAACAATTATGCCAATAGAAGCCAGGATTACAAATCAATACCAGGTTATATTAAATTTGCATGCACTGTAGAAAATTGCAATTCAAAATTAAATATACATTCCACTTGGTTTTGGAAGTTTACATGAACAAATAGATAGATAGATAGATAGAGAAATAAATAGATAGATAGATAGATAGATAGATAGATAGATAGATAGATTGATAGAATTGACAACAAAATACCTCAGAGAAATTAAACCTAATTTCTCCAAGATAAAATATAATAAAGTATAATAAAAATCTATAAAATAATTGTAGTTCAAATAAAAAAGAATAATTAATATTAATAAAATCGAGTAACTGATAAAATGCTAAAAAATATATATGTAGATATATATATCTATATTATACTAAGTTTATTAATTGACTCCCCAAGTGACTATTACTCTGATAATTGCATTGTATCAAATTGTTCAATAGCAATTTGACACTTAGTGAGAACCATGTCTATTGACATGCTGTTATAAAAAAAGGCTCAAGTGCAATTACAAATTGTATCTGAAACTGGTCAGTTCTCTAGCCTATGACACAAGTGACGTATTTCCGGCCAGTGCAAAACACCACGGTTGCCTGAAATGGCAGCCTCCGTAGTTCACAACACGGAGCTAATAAATACAGGATATTACTTTACCAGGGCATATATACAAGTTATGAATAGCGTGAATGCGTTTCAATGGACTAAAGCTAACTTCTGAGAGGTAAAGTGCAGAAGGTGTTAGTACCCCTTTAAGATTACCTCATGATTAGCAGCTGATTAGCTTGTCTATACAACAACATTTTGACTTATGATAAATAGAGTATCACAAGTAGAGACGATTTTAGTGTATTTGATCATTTTCACAACTGTCCCCATAGGCCTATACTTGACTTGCTTAAATACACAGAAAACACTTAGCCTTACCCTGCACACGACATGTATGTTTTGTTCGCTTCCTGAGCTGAGCTACCATATCACAAACAGCTGCAAATACCAATGTAATATTCAATTGTGCATTATGGATAACCCACAGATACACCTGCTCTGAGCTGCTGAGCATGATGACACTTGTGACAGAATTTCAATAGTGACACTGCCTACAATTTGAAACAACAGCATCTCTAGGCAGTGATGACTCCAGACATAAGGATTCTCTGTGTTATGATTTCATGATCAGCTGGGACACCAATGAAGCTCAACATAGATGATACAAGTGTAGCAGTGCAGCTAAAGCGGCTTAAAGCTGATCATTAATTGATTGGACACAATCTGACACTAACACCGTGTTTACAACAGATTAGATGACACTCGAATGTTGCCACGAAATTTAAAGGTAAAATACAGGTGTAAAATTGAACGTGATTACCTGAGCCGCTCGTTCCAGGGCAGTTGTGTCTTGTGTTGACAAGCCAGAAACTAGGTCGTCACGATGTTCAAGGCGCGGTCATAGTCCGCTGCACATTCAAATTATGCTGCTGCTCTTTCAATAATAAGGAACAGGACCACGCCCACCACCTCACTATTAAGACCATCTCCTAATTAGGACTATTAATTTTTTGTGAAGTGACTACTACCTCAATAGGAAAACCAAAATTAGTTTTGGTCCCTGTATTCTGACCATTGTATTAATATATTTACCTCTCTATTAAAACCACCTCACCATAAAGACTAAAATTTGCACCGAGAGTGGTCCTAATGAAGAGGTTTATAGCTGAGATTACGTTTACTATCCTATTCTATTCTAGGTCGCCATTAAGACCAATTCACCATTGAGGCCCATGCAGAGGAAGCTCATATCGATTACCAAATGTAATCTTTATTTTATTACCAGGTCCCAGCGTACAAGATGCCAGGTGAGTAGGATATAAATATACTGAGCTATCACTCAATACAGCACAGTTTAAATTGAAAAGGTAATTCATCATAATACAAAAACGCCACAGCTGTCAATGAATCATGGACAACTTTTGTGTAATAAATCACAAAAATAGAAAGTTAAATTATTAAAATAAATACACCAGGCTATCAATCGATCACAGGAAATGTTTAAGTAGTTGAGAAACACGGCTGACTGATAATATTTAAATGGTATAATCAATTCATATGCAGATAATATAAGAAGTTGAGTATAGATATATGTAGGCCATTGGAGATTAGATAACTAATGAGGCTTGAAATTGATCATAAATCTTTTACAATATTTCTGCATGATCAATGAATACAAAGTTAATACAAATTGAAAGTACGACTGTGTTGAAAAAAATAATCATTTAATCTTGTCACTTTATTCAATGAGATTTGGTATTAAGATATAACTATAGATGTATTGGTAGATATATGTCTTTGGGATCTAAAATAAACTGGAACAGGCAGATTATATATTGATATTATGATCATAATTCATAATCATCCACAAAGGTATAAATGACAGTGGATACTAGCTTATATATCCATCCACTGGATAGATATATTACAAGTATTATAGGGCTTCTCTTTAAGAAATTCAATATGGTTTAAGGTCTATCAAATGATGTAATTGATCTTGGCATGAAGAATTTATGATAATTGTTTAACTAGGTTTTTGCCGGATTATTCCGGATGATGGAATGAGCAGTGTTATGTGTATTGTGAAGTGCTAAATCAATAAACATGATAAAGAAAATGTTTAAATTTAGTTTTTAAAGTATTTTTTATCGATGTAAGGCAAATGATAGCAACGATGTCTACCAGAAGTCTAATAAAACCTTAGGTGAGAGATGTTAATAATTAAGTAATTTGTAATGTTATAAATAAAAGATGTGGAAAAATGAGAGGAAGATAAAAACCGAACAGTACTTTATGAATGATTGAGTTAGCTGCATTCCTTATTGAGCTTAACCATTATTAAGAAGTACATATACATATAATTACTTGATTTTTATATCGATTGGTTTTGTATTGTATTCAGCTGAAAATTAAAACAATCAATTGCAGTCACAGTTAGCTTTTTCGATCGACTAATTAAATTGTGTAGACTCTAGACTCAATGAATAATTCAAAGAAATCAATAAACACCTTTATCATCTAGAGCAGAAAGAAAAGCTATGATATGCATGCATGCCATGGCAGATCCCAGTGTAATAATTGTTGTTAGACTTACAATTTAAAAACAAATCTCATTGTTCTTTGTAATGGATGAGTTTTTCACGAAATTTATATGAATGTGAACATCTCGTGGAAAACAAATACAGTTACGTCTATGAAGTCATAAAGAGATTGTATTGTAACAGTATACACATGCTACACCATGTTACTATACAAAATTACTTTTTTTTTAGAAACCTTAACTTATACTTTGATAAAACTTCACAAGTGAAAGTTAAAAAAAGAAGCTAATATAAGGTAAGTATTTGCAAGTACTTTAACTTTCATAATAAAGTAAGTGTGATTATCATTCTCAATATTTTAATAGGAAACCGTTATTTGCTTTAGGTAGCCCCATGCGAGGCAGTCTGTTTGGACTAGGTTTAGGTAGGACCTAATCATTTTTTAATACGTACACTTAAGAAAAAAGAGAAGTGAAGTACAGTGACAGCTCACACCAATTCAGGGACAGTGGTTTGAAACCATACACCATCCAAGGCAATGCCACAGACGCAAGTAACTCTATTTGGCCACCAGCCTTCCAGCTTCATACATGTTAAACTATTCTAATTTAAAGAACTGAACATGACAAAAACAGAGTGACAAATCACTTGCTGTGTTAGGTTGTTGTATTGCATATAATTAATTTAGTTATTAATTGTTGGATTGTTTTTAGTTATTCCTTTGAGATTTGTTTTAATTATTTGAACTCTTTAAATTGTTTACTCTCGTCCAGCAGATACTGAGGTGAACCCTCAAAAGTTGTCTATAGTTTTGAACTTGATGTCGTTTACTTTTGTACCACGACATACCTTCGCACCAAGACACCTTCGCACCATGACAAGGATAGCACTGTCGTACCGCGAAAATAATAGAGCTATTAAAAAATTTTCGCACCACGAAAGTGAAGGCTAATTTAAGCAACAGGTATATGCAGCTTTGGAAGAGTAACTCATTCTCCTTCTCCTCCCATACACCAATGCACTATTGTCACATCTACAAGAAACCTTTCAGGTGTGCATTATGAAGGTATACCTATGGCTGGTATCCAATAATTAAACCAGTGACCTATGTTAATGCGACTATATCTGTAGATCTATTTTATCTAGAATACTTGGTAATACCTTATCAGAAGGTGATGTCTTGCTCCCTTAGTTGTGGTAATATCATATTTCTACACTCTTTCTTTTGGGTTGAAAATGATGCAAAACGCGATTTTTATAACTTACAACAACTAGCAGAGTAAGAACTCAAATTTCCAAAAAGGTATTAACCAGTATTCTAGATAAAGTACATTCAGAGATAATTGACTTGGGCACTCGACCAGCCCGCCCCCCCCCCCCCTTGCCAATTGTTTTTTGTAATTTACTTGATTAATATTGCGTCTATAGCTATGGTAGAGGCATCTGTGGATCTGCATCTGTACGTTCAATATTGGCGGAGATAATTCCAGAGAAAGATTGTACCTTCGTGGTACTTTCGTGCTACAAAAATTGGTACCTTCGTGGTACGAAGGTTACTGTCTCCCCACAAATTATTGTTATTGTTTAACGCCTCATCAGCACCTGAGTGGGCTATGTAGTCTCCCCACAAAACCGCGATACCGTACCACGAAGTGAACTCCTTGGCCACCATACCCTTGAGCATTTTGCATAATTCAAGATGGCGTTCAATATGGCTGCTGAAAGTCAAAATTGCCAATATCTTCTCTCCAAATTACCCTAGGAACAAATTTTTGGGTCTATACCATGGTTTTTGGGGTCAAAGAATCAATTTACGACATTGTATTTGGTCTCAGACACTTTCCTATAGTAGTAACAAAGATACCATATATTTCGTTCATATAAATATCATGTCCGGCTGAAATCATAAGTATCTCCACTCTCAGTTACGATATAAACACCTCCTTTGGATCAATACCGAGGTGTCAGATGCATATATTTATAAGTAACAGTGATATCATTCATTTTATTTAGCTGACATTGACAATGCATCCTGTCATCATTCAGACAGAACAAACTTTATCAGTATCAAAAATATTGTTTGGAAAGTGAACCTTTAGAGAATCAATTGATTGCCCATAAATATCAAAAATATGATTCCTTTAGTAGCAGTGCTAACACAAATGTATTGCTGTAATATTGAAAAAATTTGCATTTTTGAACATTGTCAAATTTCATTGGTCATTTAGACAGCAATAAGTTTGCTGAATTAGGCTCCCTGTTATCAAAGTTTGTCAGAAAACTGTCTCATTCACCATTGTTCATAGCTACAGACTTGATGTTATCTTTCTATAACTATTTTCTCCTGAAACATTGGTAATATCAACTGCTCAAGCCTATTTTCAGATACACAATGTATAAGTATTAATTGCATGATATCACCGAAGATATTATGCCATGGGGCTATTGCCTATGGGTGGGTGGGTGGGTGATTAGGGCTTTACGTCCTGTATTTCTGCACCTGATGGGCTAATTAGGACAGGCAGAGACCATGGCAATGAGAGAAGGATGAAACAGCCATCCAACTAGGAAAAGAAAATGGCAGCTGTGGTATGATGGACATGTGTTTCAGAGCTCCTGCTATTTAAGGGATTTTACCCTGTATGGGGATTGATATGACCAGGAATTTTTCATGGAATTACAAGATGAAGTAACGTAGAATGGATTAGGCTCGAAGTCTGCTGTCATGAAGATAAGGAAAGTGATTCTTAAAGGTTTTTATGTGTTCTGCATTGAACTCATTGCTATCACGCTTCACTGACTTTAATATTATATGCATTGTGACATGAATATTAATCATGGTTTATGGGCCAAAGAGATTACATGGACTAAAGAGATTACATGCATATCAACAAATTATGTTGGAACTGTGAACAACGTGTACGTAAAACAGAAAATACTCTGACAATGTTAGAAACTAATCCAACAGAAACTAATCCAACAATGTCAACATCAAGCACAATGCCAATTGATATGAATGCGAAAAATGTCAAGAAATTGAATGATGATGTGCCAATAGTTAAAACTGGTGAGTTTCAAGATCCAAGAAAAAGGATGAACTCTGAAGGTACTGGGGAATCCCCTGAAGCTAAAAAACCAGACTATCGTGAGTCACCTGAAGCTTTATCTACCAGAAGTAGATTCTGTGCTGAAATGCCTAGTGACGAAGCTTCTGCTGTAGAATGGTTCAAAGCTTCCCTTAAAAAAATGGATCAAATGTGGGATTTATTGTGTGGTGTGAAAGACAGTCTGAATTTTCATATCAATGAATTGAAAAGTGTGGATAAAAAAGTGGTGAAATTAACAGAGACAATCAACCAACTTGAGAGTGAAGTCGTTAATTTACACTCGGAAAACATGCAACTGAAAACGCAGTATAAAAACTTGTGTGAGGAAAATCTGAAAAATGAAGTTCACAGAAGAGAGATGAACTTGATCTTTGATGGTATAAGTGATACTTACAAAGAAGGTCATGACATGCTCTACAATAAATTTGTAGCAACTCTGAATCATATGGAAGTATTTGCTGGTTGTGGAAGACAGGTTCCAATAGCTAAGTTACAACGGATTGGACCTCCCTTGAAAGGCAGGAATAGACCTGTTCTCTGTCGTTATATTAAATTCAGTGACATTCAACTGATCTTGCAAAATAGGGGACAACTTCCCAATGATGTGTTTGTACGTGCAGACTATCCAACAGAAATAGAAGAAAGGAGAAGAATATTAAGACCAATCTTCAATATTGCCAGAAAAAAGGATGTCTACAAGGGCAAGTGTCGCCTCACAGTAGATAAATTGGTCATTGCTGGTGAAACATTTACTGTGGTTCCAATTAATAATTTGAACAGGTTACCACCAGAATTAAACCCAAGAAAAATGGCAGAAAGAGAAAATGATGTGACTTTGGCATTCTTTACTCAGGGGTCACCGTTTAGTAACTTTTACAGATCCCCTTTCACTAAAGATGATGTCAAATACAAGTGTAATGAACAATATATCCAAGCACAAAAGGCTGTGATTTTTGATGATGATATTTCACATGGAAAGATAATGCGATGTGACAGCCTATATGAAATGAAACAAGTGGGAAATAATGTTAAAAACTTTGTCTTACAAGTGTGGCAGAAGAAAGCTGAATCAGTGGTGTATGATGGTTGTCTGGCCAAATTTTCACAAAATCCAGAGCTCATGCAAATGCTGGTGGGCACAAAAGATAAAACTTTGGCTGAAGCATCAAGAGATTCATTTTGGGGTGTCGGAATAGCCCTTCATGATGAAAAGGTACTCAACAAAGAAGCTTGGACTGGCCAAAACACTCTGGGTGAAGTGCTCACGAGGGTACGTCAACGGCTTCAGTAACATACATAAATTATCCAAAAATAAATTATTCTAATTGTGAACTTGGGCTCCACAGCCAGTTAATTTTTAAAGATCGATTGTGTTCCTTGATGTTTCATATTAAATACTGAATGTAACTTTTCAGCTGTTGTTGTCTGATGATAGATTGTATGATCTCTGCCTTTGAAGTCATGATCGTAATGATGTGATGAGTGAAGTTAATCATATTGTTTATATGAAACTGTATACAAAACGTGATTTTGTTAACTGTGTTTAATGTTGTGTTCCAATATGTAAGACATGCATAACATACATAACTGATTGGTTTTTGATAATCAAAAATTATACTCTCTGGTTGACAAGCGTTTATCATGATTAGGTATTTGGGTCTTGCATTATAATTGCATTCAATTATTGTCCAGTGACAGTTTATTGATGTTGACTATGATACGATGTTGAATCTATTTACATATTGGTATACACTTCAAGACATATAAAACATATTTTCTGGTAATGTATTTTTCATTGGTTTGGTGGCAATATTATATGGTGGTAAAATTAACCATTGCTTATTTCATGTTTGTTTTATCTATACATTCATGTCTGGAGTACATATACTTAAGTATACCTACTTATAAGAGTATGGTTTATGGTTGTAAATATTCTTTGGTGGTAAATCTAACCATTGTTTTATATTGTATATCATGTATACTAAACATTGTTTGAAACATTGCTTATTAATGATTAGTGGACTGACTATTATTAGAATCCATATATGGATATTTATCCTGGTATATTCTATCCCCTGTAAACAAGCACTTCTCTTATCCATCAGATTAGTGCAACTTTATTTCAAATTTATTTTTATTGTTTTCCTTTTTTTTTCTTTTTTCTTTTTTGTCACATATTATTAACAACTTCAGTTAATATTGGGTATACTGACCTGACTATTTTCAATAACTCTGTTCTGGTTGCTTTACACACATCAGATGTCAGATAATTTGTTGAATTTAATTGATTATGACAATATTTTACCTTTTGAATGTAATTATCTTGATCTTGAACAGAACTTACCACATTTTGGTGATTTCAGTAATGCATTTATTGTTGCTCACCTTAATATTCATGGTCTTCCTGGTAAATATGATGATCTTAAAGATATATTAAGTAATCTACAGGAAATAAAACTGCTGCCAGATGTCATACTATTATGTGAAACAATTTTGTCCGAAAAAAACTGTGCCAGGTTCATTTTTGATGGTTATGATTTATTGAGTGAATACAGAAAAACAAAAGTAAAGGGGGGTGTCTCTATTTTGATACGATCCAACATACATTATGTTGAAAGGGTGGACTTATGTGTGTTCGAAGAGGGGAAATTTGAATCAATGTTCATAGAAATATCACAAAGAGGTAGAAATAATTTAATTATTGGTGAAGTGTATAGAGTTCCCGGTACAAGTGAGAAAGATTTCCTTGATAAATATGAAAGTATAATAAGAAAGATAAGATCAGAGCATAAAAGGGTAATAATTGGAACTGATCAAAATCTTGACTTCTTGAAAATAAATCTACATAATAATACAATGAAATTCTTTGAATTGAATATGAGCGATAAAGTCATACCTACTATTTATAAACCCACGAGAGTGACTCATAGTAGTGCAACATTAATAGATAACATTTACATAGATGCTGAATTATTCACTAATGTTAAATCGTATATACTTAAAGCAGATATCTCAGATCATTACATGTGCTTAACTCTCATTCAAGACAAAGTGCTACAAATGGGTAATAATCAAATCTTCAGAGTACGCAGTATTAATGATGCTGTTCTACGAAATATGAATGCTAGTTTGATAAATAGAAACTGGAATGATTTAGAAGATATGACAGTTCATGAAGGTAGTGAGAAATTAATGAATGAAATACATAATGTTATGGACTTTTATGCTCCAGAACGCACAAAAAATATAAGTCATGTTAGAAAAATAGGCGATGAACCTTGGTTAACTAAAGGATTAAAGGTATCATCAAGAAAGTGCTATTTAATGTAACGAAATGTAGTTGGGAAAGCAAGAAACAGTCCGGAGTTTCTAAATTATAAGCAATACCGAAATACATTTAATAAATTGAGAAGGAAAGCAAAATTTACATACTATAATGAGCTTATTCATAAGAATAGACAAAATTCTAGAATACTTTGGAACATCTTGCACAAATTAACTGGTAAAATGAAAAACAAGAAAGACATTTCGGATGAAATTTTTGTAAATGGAGTGAAAGAAAACAATGCATATACCATCAGCAATGCATTTGCAAAACAATATAGTGAAGTTGGGAAATCATTAGCAAATAAGATAGAAGAAAATGGAAATATTAAAGATCCTATGCAAAATATGACAAACCGGCTCGAACAAAACTGTTTTTTATATCCAACTACGCCACAAGAAATTGAGAAGATTGTAAAAAATCTAAAGGCAGAAAACAGTTGTGGGTATGATAACATTTCAAACATTATTCTGAAAAAGATATATGCCTCCATTATGGAAGCATTACTCATAATTTTCAAATTAGTCTTTGCAAACAGGCGAATTTCCAAATAATATGAAACTAGCAATCATTAAACCTCTTTATAAAGGCAAAAGTAAATTTGAAATAATAAACTACCGTCCAATCTGTTTACTCCCTGTTGTATCAAAAATACTAGAGAAAATTGTCAATTTTAGAATAGTTAAGTTTCTGAAAAAAAACAATGTTTTATATGAAGGTCAATGTGGTTTTAGGGAAGGCCGGAGCACAACTGATGCAGTTTTAGATTTCACTGGAAATATTTTGGAAAATTTAAACTTAGGTCATTATACAATAAGCATTTTTCTAGATATGTCGAAGGCTTTCGACAGCATTAAACATGAGACACTTTTTAAGAAACTAGAATTTTATGGAATAAGAGGTAATGTTCTGCAATGGTTCAAAAGCTATTTATCTGATCGGCATATCAAAGTTAAGTATAATAATGTTTTATCTGAAAACTATGTACTATCTTATGGAACACCACAGGGGTCTGTTTTAGGGCCATTATTGTATATTATCTTAGCAAATGACTTAGTAAAATGCCTAAAGTTTTGCACTTGTATAACATTTGCCGATGATACGACTATATTTGCTTCCGGGAATAATCTGAAATACTTGTATAAAAAAGTAAATGCTGATTTAAAACGACTAGGTGATTGGTTTGCTAGTAATTCCTTGACACTCAATGTAGATAAGTCAAAATATATTATATTTAAACCAAAAAGAAAAGAAATTGATCACAATGCAATTATTCAACTTAGTGGGAAAACAATAGATAGGGTGAAAGATATTAAATTTTTAGGATTAATAATAGATGAAGCATTAGATTGGAACCTACAAGTAAAAAGTGTATTGACAAAAATGATTGCTGGGAATTAAAGCCTTAACATGACAAAAAATATCCTCCCATCAAGTACTAAATTATTGATATATTTTGCAAATGTTCATAGCCATTTAATATATGCCTTAAGTGTTTGGGGACCAATGTTGAAATTAGGAGAATTAAATAAAATTAGGAAACAGCAGAACAAATCAGTTAGGTTAATATTTAATGTTAGTAATAGAACAAGATTATCGGAGTATTATAGGAAAGGAAACATGTTGGTTGTCCAAGATTTGATTAAATTGTCCCTGTTGAAAATTTCTTATAAGTTTATTAATGGAACATTACCTCTGAGAATTGCCAATCTTTTTGATATCGCTAATCACGACTATAACACAAGAAATAGAAATAATATGAGAGCACCCCACCATACTATAGTTCAATACAATAGATGTTATTTAGCTCAAGCTCCACATTTATGGCTTCATCTCACTGATCAATTGAAAGAAATAGATAACATAAAGACATTTGCAAAAAATTATATAAAAATCACGACAACTAGTTATTAATGTGGTAAATTGTTTTGTTTGTTTTATTGTAAATGTCAAAAACTGGTATGATTCTTGGTTTTGTAAGAAGATAAAATTTGTGTATAATTTGATGATGATATTATCATGATGTGTTTTTTCAGTGTTATTTGGGAAAAAAATGTTATACTATCTAATATATGTGTCAATATTATTATTTATATAAAAATTTAATTATGGGGGCCACTTAATATAGTTTCTATGGACTCTGTTGCAGCCCTTCTTGGTACCTGATTATTTATATGTAATTGTATGTTCTATTTATAGATGTGTATTTGTATGTTTTTTTACCAAGAAAAAATAAAAAACTTCAAACTTCAAACTTCAACTTAGGCTCGACCGGGAATCTAACCCAAAACGGGACCCAGCGGTTGGAAGCCCAGAGCGCTACCTCTGAGCTAGGACCCCGCCCGCTATTGCCTATGACTGTGAATGTCTCACCTATATGTATTTTTTGTCTTCACAGAATCCCTAAACTCAATAGAGACAGAAACTGCCAAAGAAATTGATTTAAAACCAGGCCAGAAGTTATGTCCAGAATGCCGCAAAGTCCGTTCAAGTTCTTGCGAACAGGATTTGCCACTAGTGTTTCAGGCAGGATGTGTTCGTGAGGATCTTAATGCAAGTGCTTCTGCTTTAGACTGTTCACCTCTCAAACCTGTGAGCGCCAGACAAAAAGCAGGTTATATAAAGAGAAAAGTCAAGTCCGTGCTTGCACAAAAATGCATGGTGTCTAACAGGAGAGAAAAAATTCAACTTCTGACGTTAGTTCCAGACAACTGGACAGCAAATTACCGATATATTCAAAGTGAGTGAATATGCCGTCGAGTGTGCCAGGAAGATAAAAATAGAGAAGGGAATATTAGCTGAACCTGCGAAGAAAGCGGGTCATCCATTGAGTTTGCATTTCATCCAAAAAGTTGTTAGTATGTATGAGAATGATGAGTTCTCCCGACTTTGCCCAGGTAAAAAAGATTATGTGTCTGTACATATAAATGGAGAAAAGGTACAAAAACAGAAACAACTACTTTTAGTCAATATGAATGAAATTTACTCTAATTTTAAGGAGAACAATTTAGACAAAATCAGTTTCTCAAGATGTTGCAAGCTGACAACAAAATAGTGTATCCCAGTTAGCCCTAAAGGCACCCACGCAGTCTGTGTGTGCCAACATCATCAGAACACCAAATTGCTTGTGTCAGCCTTGCCAATTGCAGTAGATTACAAGGACTTGCTCTCAATTCTTGTTTGTAATGTGAACAATCGCAATTGAATGCTCTGTGCATGTGATGACTGCCTGGGAAAGGAATCAGTTGTTAAATACATAACAGAATTGTTCACTAATGCAGATCTTGACTTAAATGATGATATATCTTACAAACAATGGGTTCACACAGATCGAACCACAATTGTTTCACTCACCACTAGTCACAATGAGTTCATCAGTGTCATCACTTGCTCATCTCCGGCTACATCATTTTATTGCAAAAACACAATCAAACAAATTAAAGGAAATGAAGGAAAATATTGGTGAAAAGACAGCTATATAATAATCGTAGATTTTGCAGAGGTGGGTGGGTGGGTGATTAGGGCTTTACATCCTGTATTTCTGCACCAGTTGGGCTAATTAGAACAGGCAGAGACCATGGCAATGAGACGAAGGATGAAACAACCATCCAACTTAGGCTTGACCGGGAATCGAACCCGGGACCCAGCGGTTGGAAGCCCAGAGCGCTACCTCTGAGCTTGGCCCCCGCCCCTAGATTTTGCAGAGAACTATAATTGTATGGTTCAGGACGCTGTCCAAGGGCACAGTTGGGACAATGCCCAGGCCACATTACATCTGCTGGCGATGAACATAAGAGACCTTCTGAGTAAAGAAATCAGATGTATTAGTACTTGCATTGTGTCTGACTGCATGAAACATGAAACAACTACTGTCCACACTTTTATATCCACATTTCTAAGTCATGTTAAGTCTTGAGTTTCCTCATATTCAGCATATTGTATGTCAGTGATGGGCTGCGAGCAAGTATAAAAATTTCAAAAACATGGCAAATTTGTGTAACCATGAAAATGATTTCGTCCCTGTGATGAGATAGGTGGGACTGTTAAGAGGCTGGTGGCTAAAGCAAGTCTTCGAGCCACTACATCGAATCACATCCTGAATCCCCTCGAGATGTTTAATTGGGCAAGGGAAAATATTACTGGTATACAACCTTTCTTTGTCGAAAAAGTTGCAGTACAAGACAAAATTGTAAAAGTGTGGCTGGCATTAGGTCTCACCACTCTTTCAAACCATATTCAAGTACAAAGCTCCACAAGAGAAGAGTGTCTCCGGATGATATCTTCATTCCAAGATGTGCTGTGCCAGATAAAAGCACCAACTGTCCAAGGAGCAGAGATCGTCATTACAATCTCTAGAAAAGTGATTTGAATAAAATTCAGCATCAGTTTGTTAATAAGAAATGTTGCTAGATAGATGAAATTCTAGCTGAACAAACATATCCATCTATATAATGTCAAGCATATTAGAGGTAAACTGTGCTCATGTTTATAAGTTCTTACAAGTGTAGCACAAATTTGTTATCTATGGTGCACCTTGATCATTTATTGTTGATAATATGTAAAGTATACAAGTATACATCGCAAAAGCAGTTTTTCAACTGTATAACTGGCATGAACCATAAGAATTGTTCACTGTAACATATATTTTTTGGTCAAAATATAATATCCTGTTGTGTGTATGAATATGATATATTATATTTTATTTGAATTATAACTCGCTGATGCATTCTTCGTTGTCACATATTTTGACATTTTTTAAAAATTCAGACAAACATGAAGGAGTCTGACCACCACATTTATATTTTAACCAGAGAACCGCTTGATGTGTGTGATATTGAGAAAAATATAGAAGTGATGGTGAAATCTCTTGTTGGTCAAAATTACAGAATAATAAAGGACTTTTTTTCACAATCGTAAATTTCTTTGTCTTTTTAAAACTACTCTCAGACTGGTTTCCATCTTTTTGAAAATAAGGTGGTTTTGGCCATTCATATTTCGCCCATTTTTAGAGCATTACAGCTTGACAACTATCATCAATAACCCTGATGTAATAGCATAAATGGATTCAATACAACTATTTTACCCTAGGTAAATCATGAAAAATAAGAGAGATGTGGACGTCTGAAATTTATGCCGTTTAGCTTTTTCCGCAAAATATTAAGAAAGTTTAAAATTGGTGATTCTTCTAAAACACTGACACAGGAGACCTGAAATTTTTTTTTATTATTATTAATTATAGAGACCTACAACTGGTAATTTTTTGGAGATGGTGTTTGCACGGGACAAGGCTGGGTGACATGTGCAGTGGTGTCTCCCACATCAATATGGACAGAACTGATTCTAACCGAGCAATCAACGCTAAGGTATAGGTATTGTTTTATTCAACTAATGAGTGAGTGGTTTTCAATGACGTTTTAACTGGTGATGTCATTGACGTCTGTGCTACATAAATATATAGTAAAGTGTGCACTGTGCAGTGCACTGTGCAGAGCCCTGTAGTGACCATTTTGGTTTGGGTTCTTTACCCACAGTGTTACCACCCTTGCCCATGGCAATGAGATATGGAACAATGTTTGTATCTTTGCACCGAAGTCTTCCTGGTTTTCTCAGTGAAAATGTAACTGACAAACGAAAATTGTGTACAATATAATAAAAAATAATAATTAATAAAAGGCCAACAAAAAGTCTTGAAAACCCTACTTATTTGTTGCCAACCCCATGAAACAGAGGAAATACAGAATTAACTGTTCAATGTTGGTGCAGAAATACATTATACATCACAGGCATAGACGCTGAACTAAGAAGTTAGGGTTCGATGGTGAGGAATACAAGTAAAAATCTTCACAGTTTGATCCGTAGAAAGCTAGAAAGCAAAAACACTTAGTCTGCAGAGAGCCAGTAAGTACTAGCTAGCTGGATTGATTCCAGGAATGTCACCAATCTAATTGTTTGTTTAATTACTCCCCACAGGTGAAAACAACTAATGCACTCCTGCAAATTTGGTTTATTTATTTTATTAACGACTTGTGCTGCTTGCTACCAGCCCACATGGGGCTTACAAGTCGCGCATTTAATAAATACATTTCAACACACAGTGGACAACAAAACAATCCACCTTACAACATAAATTATCAATATATGCAAACATAATGTATTAATTATCATATAATCGCAGTTATCAGAGCAGTTTCATCTCTTCATCAATTATTTACATTCAAGTTGGTAAGCATTTTACGTTTTTCAAAAGCTTTATATAAATATTCTGCAGTATCTCTAATGCTAGTATGTTTGACATGAGCAATTTAAATTTCATGTTATTTGAGAAATTAACTTAATTTGCATCTGTATTAACCGCTTTACTAACTAAAGTATTTCTGAATTTATTATAAACTGAACAATCAAATAAAAAGTGTGACTCATCTTCTACTGCATTATTTTCACAATATCTACATAATCTAAATTTGATTTGAATATTATAATATCGTCTAATTTCTATTGCTAATGGTAAAATTCAACTTCTAAATTGGGCTTCTTTTGATCTATGACCACGTTTATGAATTAAAATTACAAAAGGTTCAAAACAAAATTCTTCTTGTATTTCTGCACCGGATGGGCTAATTAGGACAGGCAGGGACCATGGCAATGAGACGAAGGATGAAACAGCCATCCAACTTAGGCTCGACCAGGAATCGAACCCTATCGGGACCAAGCGGTTGGAAGCCTCACACGCTACCACTGAGCTATGCCCCCACCCCCTTATATATATATATATATATATATATATATATATATATATATATATATATATAAACGTATGTTCTTAATTTTGGAGTTGTTTGAGACTTAATACACGTGTCAGTTTTTTACAAATCAAAAAAATATATCTCTCTCACATCCAGGATCTACATGACATTCCTCATTAAAATAATGATTTCAAGAAATTGCATTTAATATTTATGACACTTTAAAACACCAGTGAGTATGCTCAAAACTTTTATCCCATCTAAAAACTTGCTGGGTTAATCTGGCTTCACTAGTCATATTCACATGACGGCGGATTTTACTTGGGAGCCAACCCATATCACCATTATAGCACAATTTGGGGCAAATCTATGAATGCCTACTGAATCTGCTAAAACATTAATAGTAACTTCGTGATCTAAATGTTCATGAAAATTAAGACCCAATTTTTATACCTGTCTATAATTTATAAATTTTCTGAATTATATTTAAATTAAACTGTGATCTACCAATCCTACGGTTTCTAAAAAGCATCACAGCAGTTTTACTTGTATTGACACACATTCTTCATATTTTACACCGTTGTGATAAAACATCAAACATATTTTGTAAATATGTCTCTGTTTCTGATATCAAAATCAGGTCATTTGCATAAAAGACACTGTAGACTGAAACCTTCGTTTTTAAGACCAACAGTTTTATCTTTCAGTTCGGATATTAAATCATTTATAAATAACAAAAACAGTGTTCTTGAAAGACAATCACCTTGCCTGACACCATAATTACTTGAGAAAAATTCTGAAATATACCCATTTAAGTTTACAGCTGTTTCACAGTTTGAATAAATATTTTTTATGTTTTCATAAATGTTTCCAATAAAACCTAATTTGAGTAGTTTATATAAGAGCAAATCTGTCGACACAATCAAACGCCTTTTTAAGATCAATTAAACCCACAGAAGTAGACTGGTTATTTGCTTTCTGGTTGCGTATAATGCTACTGAGTATATAAAAGCTATTCTTGACAAAGTTGTAGCATTTGTAGATCCTTGACAAGCATTGGAAGCACATACCAACATCAGTGTGGGTTCACATGACTGCAGTTATGTTCTGATGTATGTGGTGTAAACATCTACACACATGCTGGTAAATATCCGGATGATGGTGTGCTATCAGAGGATATATCACAGGCCATCATGACAACACTTAGCAAGTTAGCATACAATAAGACCAAGGCTACTTTGTCAAGAACAGCTTTTTCGCAACCTTGCGTAACTGCCCTCAAGGGTGGTTACATATTTCACCATCTGCACACATGATGGTGCTTCCTGATTGGCCAATATCTCCCAACCAATGTGTGCTGTCAGATTTATGCCAAGTGACCTGAGTACAGAAGTTTTGAGTGTACAATTTTTCCAGATCATTTAGTTAAGAAAGGAAGGACAGTCATAATTTCTCTGAAGAGACACTGTTCATTGTCCACACATCTATTTTATATCAAAACAAGAGCAAGGTGTAACATAAGAAACATTTTAGGTGGAATTCAGTTAAAAAATTGCCATCTTTGGTAGAACTATTCTGGTATTCTCGGCTGTCTGATTTGATCTCCATCTCCAGTATTGATACAGCAAAATGCCTGTGTTATAATAGCTGCCTTCAACTGTTGAGATAGGTTAACATCTACGTTATCTCTAGCAGTAATAGTGAAAAGACCATGACATAAATTGGGAGGGCATAGAACACAATCCCACTTGTGAAGTTCCCAGACAGCATTTCCAAGTGGTGTACATGTAGATAAAGCCAAAACATGGTCATCAGAGATTAACAGACCCTGACTGAACACACTGTCAACTGATATAAATTTACATGCTTCTAAATAAAGATCCAAAGATACACAGGTAGAGATGTTTTTCTGGCTTTGGTATGGTGATGATGTGTTGATTGTATCACTTAATCTCTTGTAGCAGATAATAGAGTCTTTTCACTGAGCAGCCTTGAATTCAGCAAGACATAAGTCTTTGTTCTCCTCTTATTACTCATTTTGCTTTTCAGACATAAAAAATCTTAACCCACTAATTCAATAAATATTACTTTCTCAGGGAAATAACAAAAATCAATTGAATGATAAGATGTCAAATACATATTAAAATGCACTAAAAATACTGCTGCTTGGATGCACTTTGCTTCAGCTAATCACAGTCAAGGGCGAGAAAATTTTCAGCCAATAGAATTGCAGTATTCTGTCATAGCCACCTGGTGGAAATAGAGAGAACCTTCCGTGAAAATCCACTATTTGCAAGATCTGAGACAGTTTGAGTACCCATTGTGTGGATAGGCATCTTTCTGATGAATGTAGGATCCATGGAAATCATGATTACTAAACGAAAATTTTAATGATCCCAATTTCTGAAAGTCTGCTGCTGTACATAACCGCAGATGCAAAAGTTTTAACACAGGCAAGGTAGTGGAGGCACATGTAATTTTTTCTATGTAAGTGATCAGCTCAACCCATGCCAACCTGTAAACAGGCCAATCAATGTTATTGTACAAACTTAGCAGACAACTAGTGTACTTCTATGACCATAATGTCACTGGTATTTGCTAATTGTTGAAACATGGAAGTATTATGTATGCTTTAAATGAGTACTATTTTCTGGATTTGAGGTCAACCAATTTCCTTCGCTTTGCATTCACAAACTATGGAAACTGCTACCACAACGGTTGGAGCATAAATGCATTGCTACTACATTTGCTGCAATTAAAAATTTTGGAGATACTACAAACTCAGCTCTGTAACTCAAATTTTAATATTATGGTGTGGCTGTGACCATGCCAGTACAAAACTTATATAAACTTTTTGTGTGTAATATAGCAATTCAGATACATCATGCATATTGTGGGCCCTCTTTCCAGTTGTAGGTAAATTGGAAGGCACTATGCAGGAATACTAAAAAAGGTTTTCCAAATATACCATATTTCTTTGGGACCTCAAGCATTTTCCCAATAAGATAGCAATATCATTTTGCATTGTCAGCTAGGGCCCCCTACCATTGTAAGCTCCCTACCAGCTGCAGACCAAGACTCAAAACGTTATTCTTCTGTCTCTATAAATCAATTCAGGAAAGCTGCAGGCCAAGTGGAAGGCATCAAAAATATTACAAAATTTTCTATAACACGAAAAAAGGCATCAGGCATACGAAAGAAGGCATCAGGCATACATTTTCCAAATTTGCCATATCTTTGGGACCCCTGGCATGATACAAACTTTGCCAAAATATATACATCATCAACCTTGGGGCCCTTGGATAACACGAAAAAAATAAAATAAAATAAAATACCTGCACGACATCATGGGGAGCCACTTACTAGTTGTCAACTGTTTGAGCTATAATATTTGGCGGGGGGGATGGGCTATCAGTTGTAGGTCACATCACACTTGGCGAAAGGTATTAGGGACCTGAGACAACTTCAGTTGGGGGAAATTACAAGAAAGAAAACTGGGACTTTAACATGCCTCGTGCAACATTTTGGATTTTGGGGCCGTAGGCCTGTGGCCTATCTTGACCTATATATAATTCCAGGAGATGTGTATTAAAGTCACCTGTAAGAATAATATTGTCTTGATTTTTTAACCTTTGAAAAAAGAGCAGTCATATTATTGTCATATTCATTGGTACTATATAGGACACGTACATTAAAATTTATTTTGATAAGAAATCAGTTCAAAAATCTTTAATCATGGATAATAAAAGTTTCTATAAGAAAGACACGGTCAAAACGTCAATCTGACTTTCGATGGGGGTATAGGGTAGTTGAAGTGTACCCTATAAGCAAATGATAAGGCATTAATGTCTGGCTATGGTATGGATATATAGGTGTACAGGACAAAACTAGATGCAGTCATGCAGAAAGAGGTCTGTGAACTTTGCTCCTCTTGAAAAACCTGTTCTTTGCACAGACCCTTATTCAAGGATCATATCACATTCAATGAACATATCAGGAACTCCAACCTTCTCTTAGATGTTATCAACTAGTATGAACTGGTAAGCAGCTTGAACAGTTCAAATGATACCACCAGAGGGATCCACCAGCTATTACAAAAGCTCCATATTTGGAAGCTGGTGAAGCCAATGTGTATGCTAAGGATATCATTGCTCCTTTTCAGCACGGATTACTGCCATTTCACTAACCACCTACACACATAAATTTAATTTCAGTCTAACTGGCTTGATACGTCATGTTTCAACTTAATCTTATTGCTATCAACAGGTAAATCGTCATGTCCCTAATAAACTGGACGTTGTGCTAACTGATTAGAATGCCTGGTTCCACCACAGCGAGCTGCTTAATGTTCATCAGCCTATTCAACAGTCATATGCACAAACAAATGCATCTACCTAGTCGTATCACTCGATCTGAATAGACAAACTGACATGGGATTCCCAAAGGAACAGTACTGGGACCATTGATGTTCCATCTCTATGTAAATGACATTGGCACAAATATCAAGTGAATCAGAATTAGGCTCTTTGCAGATTTCTGCTCCATACAGAGGTAAGTAATACTACAGGATCATCTCAATAGCCTCACAGACTAGGCAGACTCCTGGAATATGCAGTTCACCCCCAAAAATGCAGCCAACAATCACCAACCAAAAGCCATTTAACACCGAATTCGATATGACAGGAGAAAGACTACAACATGTATCCATACCAGGGGTTGAACTGGCCAAGATCTATCGTCAGCTGTATCGTGGACAAATCATGTTAACATTCCACAAAAGCAAACAACTTAAATTCCTCAGAAGGAACATCAGCCGATGCACCACTGAGACACAGCTTACTGTACGCCAGTGCTGCATGGGATCCATGCCTAGACAACCAAATAGTAAAAATACAAAAAAAAAAGCTGCTCCCTTTGTACTAAACGGACACAGCTGGACAGTGTAACGGAAATGAGGAGACAACTATGAAGCCAACGCACACAGAACTTGTGATTCATGATGAGAGACTCAACTATTTTATTGCCCGATTATGATTATTTTTTATCGTGCATATAAAAATGATTCTGATTCTGAACCTCAAGCACCATTAGTGACCATTTGAAGAAATAGCCATTCAGTGATTAAAGAAGATACATGCCATGTATTTCTTTCATGGAATTCACAAGCCATAAGACACAACTTTTTGAAAGATATGCTTCAATATTGGTTGCATTTAATACATGCCATGTACTTTTCATGAAATTTACAAGCCATAAAGGCACGACTTTTTGAAAGATATGCTTCAATATTTGTTGCATATAAGACATGCAAAGTTTGTTTTTTCATGGAATTCACAAGCCATACAAACAAGACTTTTTGAAAGATCTGCTTCAATATCGGTTGTACATATAAAAGAAAAGCGATACTTATTATTTTTTTCTATTTTTTTTAATAACATGTCATGACACAAAGCACACTGCTGATAAGCGTAACCTACAACAAACCTATCCAACAGTGAATTTGTAACATCGCCGGCCACCATACTACGGCATAATCATATTTTCCTTATAAACATACAAAATGTAATATATAAATAGGTTAATGCCCATTCGGACACAGCTTCAAACATTTCCAAGATATGAATGATGTCTTTTAAAATAAACCCATCTTCGTTAACTCGGCTAAAATTAGGGTAAACAGAAAATAAAATATATGCAGACTGTTTAATTAAAAGAAAATAGATTTTAAAGGGTTTTTGCTGTTTCAGCCGACATAAAGTGATGAACTCTTGAATTCACACAGCTGTATAGAACCAGAATCAGGATCAGCCCTTGGGATATTTTCTCATCCTTGAAAGTTTTAATTATAAGAATTTAATGAAAACAATGTAAGTTGCAATAAGCTAATGCATCCAAACAATGCTAAACAAAATAATAAGCAGTAGAAACAAGCACAAAAGAAAGAAGTAGATACACGTATAATATTACAGAATAAACTTAATGTTCAGCTCACACTTTTTCAGTGCTTGGTCAAAAAAACAAATCCCCACTTTTGAAAGACAAACGGGCAAACGAGATACATAAACTGAGTGAGGGAAAAAAATACAAATTTTCATATCTATTCTCAACTTAAACATATTAAAATCATGAGCAATACAAATTCTTATGAGATGATAATTATCATTCCTCCAGACAAAATTTGTAAGATTATGAAATATCTCATGCACTTGCTCAGTGTGCACAACTTCTGAACCAAAATAGTGCAATTGATCAGTAGCGATTTCACCTCTAAGAAATACAATGCTGGAATGTATCATTTAAACATACACACATACAATTTTGCTCATGTATCAACCATAAATCAACAAAGGTTTTGGCCTCAAGCGGTATAGTGATAACTAACACTATGAGAACAACTATAGGGACTAATAATGCTATTATCCATCCTATTTCTACATCAGCACAACAGTACTTTTTACATAAATACATCAGATTATTTGAAAATATTACATATAATAGAAAATTGACTAGTCAAAATTAAATAGAAACTGACAATTTCTCAGCCTCATTACCTTATTTTAAAACAAAGACAACGTGGAAATTATTACGGAGCTGTCAAGAGTACAATTCTGTTCACATGTCAATTATTTGCTTTTATTTGTGACATACATAATCATAGTCATACAATGTATCAGAACTTTGTAATGATCAGGTAAACTTGACATTGTGGCACATAATGTACAATACTGAAATACTAATATTACTAAAATAATATGACAAAACAAAAGCTTTGAAAGACAATGGTGTATTTGAATATGTGTCATGCATGCAACAGTTGCCGTCTACAGACTCCATAATAACTATCAGTCTGTCAAGCCTACAACTCCGAAACTTATCACTCGATTCGAGTTTCAAGTTACAAGCACATGGAATGGAAGCATAGTCATAACACTTTTTGACTTCTGCAAATCTCACTAAAACGATTCAGCTGCCAGTTTATATCACACTGTTCAAAAGATTTTGGACCTCGATCCACGAATCTTTTATTCCTTTTCCATTCAATTTCCTAAGCCGCCTTGTTTATACATGTTCCAGGTTCTTTGACAGAACCATTGGCTACAGGCACTGATGGCTGTGGTGCCATGTTCAATGATGACCTGTGAATTAAATAAGCGTCATCTTAGTGAAACATTTAGAAAAAAGGCCAATTCACAAACAAAGATGCTTTTGAATTAACAATCATCCTTCCAATTAAATATCATTTATTTATTCAAGTTCATCATTATGTCTGAATGATTGATTTAACAGGTATCTCATCTTCCCTAATTTACAGTTTTATTGTTAAAAAATAATATTGATTCATAATTTCAAAAACTTTACACTACAAATTCAGTATAAATCTTTGTATCAAATGAAAATTATAAAAAAACAAACCTGTTGTGCTTAAGATGACTTTTGACTAGATGGCCAGCTGCTAAGGCGGACATAAGAGACAGCTCTCCAGCAAGAACTGTACTACACACAACCCTTGCTAAGGTGCACGCATTTTGGCCGGGAGAGTCTCTGTTAGCACCTTTGACACCAAGCATTTGCAAACACGCGGCTTGAGGGGGAAGGATAGTTCCTCCTCCGACTGTGCCAACTTCTATAGAAGGCATCGTACAACTGATGTATAAATCTTCACCGTTCATGCCATGAGGCTCCATCACAGTTAAACATTGTGAACTAGCTACATTCTGTGCTGGGTCCTGCAATAAAGAGGAAAGTTATTGACTTCAGAAACTCCAAAAATGTTGAAGTTTTATTTCTGATAACCAGTGAATAATGATACTATTATTATTATAAAGTATCTATTGATAAATCACAAATGAATTATTCTGTGAGATTGTATGAATGATACTGAAGTTTTCTTCAAGTCTTTGCTGTGCAAATAGTTCGCCTCATATTTAAAATGAGAAGTTATTCAAACGACTTCCAATCCATTTTCTAGCAACATCACAGAGAATGCACCATAACTGCTCACCTGCCCAGTGGCAATGTAAATAGCAGTGACCACATTAGCAGCGTGGGCGTTGAACCCGCCTATACTTCCAGCCATGGCAGACCCAAGAAGGTTTTTGTTGATGTTGAGTTCAACCAGGGCAGGTACAGTAGTTTTCAGGAGACTCTTCACAATATTTGCAGGAACCACGGCATCACAGACCACTGACTTTCCTCGACCTTCCAACCAATTTACGGCAGCTGGCTTCTTGTCAGTGCAAAAGTTCCCGCTCAGGCTCATGATTTCCATATCGGGAAAGAAATTTTCCACCAACTCATTGAGAGCCTTTTCTGAGCCCTAAAAATATCAAAGCAAATCAGCGATCATTACTAATATCAAGTAACTGATAAAAAAAAATGTCAACAAATTTTGTTGATCTATCAATCATTTGAAACAACGACAATATTAACTTAGCATTTTCTTTTCTATCACATTTTCCCAGTGCACGTGTACTTAGCAACCCAGTCCCACTTCAAAAAAAATCTTGACATATATTGACGACCCACAGGTTGAAGATCACAGTAATCTACACCACTATGGAATGGAAATCGATGTTGAGGCCAGGGCAAAATATGGACTCACCTTTGACAGCATGTTCATGCCCATGGCATCTCCAGTGACAGCAACAAAACGAATGTACAGCATACGAGCAGCCTGGACAACCTGCAGTTTTTCTAATCTGGCAAACCTGTGAAGCGAATAGCATCATGTAGTTGTTTGTAAATATGCCCACAAAAAATAAAGAAAAAAAACCTGAATTTGTAGTGACACTTGAGTACACAGATCAAAAACTCGCACGACTATCATTTGTTTATCAAAAAAAAAAAGTAACCTTAGATATATGATTTCATGTCGACACAGCATTTCTTCAAAATCTGTGCCCAGTTCATCATTTCCTTCAAAATGAAAATACAATACATGACTGGTACTAACTAACCTGCTAGTGCTGTTGAATGATTCAGCAACAATTTCAAAGTTGTCTGGTACCTCCATCCAGGCCTTTGCTTCAGCCGCTCTCTTAGCAGATTCAAATCTGACAAGTGGAGCTCTGGACATTCCGTTCCTTATAATGCTGCTTTTGACACCTCCTCCAGCCTAATTAGAATTTTTTTTTTATTATAGATATGGTCTTTCTTATTGAGCTACAAAGCGTTCAAATACAGTGGCGGCCAAAAATACCCAATCACCCATAGAAAAGTACACATTTTTTCTAGTTTTTTCAAAGTCAGGGACTTAATAATTGCTTATCATAAGTTTAATGATTTGCCAATGATAGAAAACACTATGCATGTCTGTTTGTACTTAAAAAGACAACAGTAAACTATGAAAATGTCAGGTGTCTGTATTAAATAATCGATTGTCACATCTTTATATTAAGTTTTGCAAGTGCAAACAAATGTTTCAAACTGAGAAATATGATTTCATGAGCAAACTCACTTAAATTAAGTCTCTAGTGATGAAAGAAAACTCGGAATTTTTGCATGTGATTGGGTATTTTTGGCCTCCACTGTACAATATTCAACTTTCATAATTCACACATGAAGTAAAAAAATAATGAACTTACTGCCAAAGCTCGACAACCTCTGTTGGTGCTTGCTATCAGGCAACCTTCAGTGGTTGCCATGGGAACAACAAATTTCTTTCCATCCAATATTAGAGGACCAGCTGTTCCAACAGGTATTGGCATGTATCCGATGACATTTTCACAGCATGCCCCATGCACCTGAAGAAATAAAGTCATTTGTATGAAACAAATCACTAACATTATATTATATATCAGTCCTTACAGATTGGTACAAATCCAAAGTAATGACAAATTACACGCGAAAGGTACTCACATAGGTGTAATCATATTTGGTGTATGGCAAATGTTCAATTGATTTTTTGTCCTGCAGGTCATTGAGTAGAATTTTCCTCCTGTAACAATATCATAAGGCGGTGATAAATGTATTATACAAATGATATATTAATTTAAATTGAATTCAAATCCACTGTAAAAATGTATTTAATGGACAATTCAGATTTCCATCCCGCCCATAAATGTATGATTAAGTGTCAATTAACTACTACTACATATACAGCAATACCACCTCTAATAACATCCCAGGGAGGCTACACAAATAATATACTGAAACTAACCTAATTGCCACTCCTCTTTCATGGTTTTCCAAAGCTGTTTCCAATTTGTACGACGGCAGCTGTTTGTGCTTCACCAACAGAATTACCTCATCATCTGTCAGAGCAGCAGCTCCAGCCTGCAGAAATATAACATTTCATTGAACTCTACTTGGAAGATCATGACCAACATCATAAAGACAAACAATGCTCTCATCAGAAAATCTTCCCCTGCTATTTATTCTATAGAGCTCTTACATCTGATTTCATAATCGCTATGCAGGCTTCAAGCGATCGAGGAGGTGAGGTTGGTTGTTTAGCGACATTCTTGGGGACCAGGGCTTCGAAGTATGAATCAGTCTGGGTGGACATTTCAACCTTTTCCACAATTTCATCTTCGCTGTCGTCTCCAATGATGAATGATGCTTTGTGATCAATTGCTGCAAGAAATGATAAATTACAATGAATTATAATCGATCTTAATGTCAGCAAGCTTTTTCCTTTTCAGAAGTCTTTCATAATTACTTGTGACACATTACAATAGTATATATATATATATATATATATATATATATGCACTGCCAAAGAAAGTTATAATAATAAAACAATATTTATAAGAAGACTAAATTTACATACTTTAGAAAGTTAAAAATATTGATGTTGTTACGAATGCATTTGTAGAATGTTGGGCATAAGAATAAATCTTCCGAGAAAATTATTACAACATTTTGAAGTGTAGAGCTTTGACAACTCTTACACTGCCTAACCACTTTCATTTCATGAAAATGTAATGCAGAGGGATATCAAGCACAAAACTCACCTCTTTCAGAGGATGTCTCAGACTCAGGTAAAGACAAATCAGGTGAATCTTTTGATCGAACCGCATGGCCATTAACTGCATGACCATTTGAGACCGTCCCATTTTCTTTGTTGGCTTGCTCCAGCTTCATGTCATCAATTTCAAAATCAAAGAACACGTACTTGACAGTCAGGAAAGTAGCAAGCGCCAGTGTTAGTGCATAGTCTATGCTCGGAGGGAAAGATCTGAAAGGTGACAATGCATGAATGCATGATCAGATGTCAAGTGGATCCTCCGTCAACAAATTATTGTTGCTTAATTTCAAATAATTTGTTTCAATAAAACATCATGTATGACTTACGATTGTAAATAGAACTGCCACAGTGGTATGTCGGGTTTGATTACTCGACTAGGATCAGAAGTATCGAGAACACCAGAATCGCCAGAAAATCCTGCTACAAGTCGGCTGTGAGCGTGAACAAGGACAAGTCCGGCAGACTGAAATTAAATGAATTTTTGACATATATATTTCAAAGATGTGGAGTAAAAGGTGCAAGACCAGTGAAAGATCAATCATTCGATTATGAGGTGACTGTCAATTGATTGACAAAAAATGACAAGTGGGTGTTTGGTTACATCAAATCAAAATGTCACAAAAGCTGACTTTTTTTTTTCAGGTCAAGTCGATAAAGGCTGGCGTGATGACTGCATGCTTTTTATATGTCTTGGTGTAACACAATCACTACTTCAAACACCAAGCTTTGTCAAGGTCTATGGTATCACCCGATCAGAGTAAAAATAGGCCACAAACGCACCTGGCAACTGTACAATAAGCTATAGATATCATATTTGATGAAATTATCTTCCAAGGCAACACCTCATATTTTTATCATTTATCAGCAGATCAGTTGTCTGACCAGGAGAGCATTTATAGGCTATCAATGGTGTTATCAAACACCTCACAAGAAAGTTATGCCGAGCTTTACAAGGATAAATCTCCCATTGAGAAATAAAATAACTAAAGATTTTTTTCCTGCATTTTCCTTCCACGTACCATATATGATTTACATTCTAAACATTTCTTCTACTTGTGCATTGTGATTCATGGTTTCAGCCTTTGTCCTTACACAATACTTTGGTTTCTGAACTGTCAAGTGTCTGCACATATCACTTACAAATCAACTTTATACAGAGGTGCCAAACTGGTGACTCATGAGGTTAATCTTAGTACATTGTGGTTATTGTTTCAACAACAGTCAGTACATCTCTATAATACAGTCAATATCTTTAAATAATAATTAATAAAAATTCTGTCTTATGTATAACTGCATTAACCGCCAGCTGAAATCCAATACTGTCAGAAGCTAATTAATCATTTTTAAGACTAGTATTTGAAAAAAAAAGAAATGACAACTTGAAGGCTAATGACTAATGTGACATTTTACATTTTGCAGGGTGCCTGCAAAACAGATTCCCTACTTTTTTTCCCTGTCACCAAATTATGGTTTTTTTTTAAACAGACTTAATTTTCCAGACTACAGAATAATATTCACTTTTCCAGACCTTGAAAATTGCTTTTTCAAATGCCCTACTTTTTCCAGGGTTTTCAATACCGTGGGCATCCTGCTTTTGGTGACAACGATTCAGGGTGAGTCAGTTTTGTCAGAATCTATTTCTACCACAAGTATCTGATCATACAAACTGACTAAGCTAAAAAGTAATCAAGTAAAACTCACCATAATAATCTTGACACGCTGAGTCACAGGATTTGGTTTATTCTCTTCCTCTTCCTGAAGAGACTTAGCCAACTGCTGAAGGTGCCATGTTGGGTGGCCGTTCTTTTCCCTTGACAACTACAAAAACCAACATTCCATTCTATATTTTTCTTGTGTCATGAACATATTTAACATGGGCCAGGGAAACAACTACGAATACAGAAGTATTATCGATTAATTATGCAGATATAACAATTCACAACACCAATTCCAATTTGCCTATAGTTAAAACTAGGTGATTGAAAAAAAATATATATTGAAATTTCCATAATTAAGACCAGGTGACATTAATTAAATTTTTGGCTTCTTGGAATCGCTGATTATGGGATATGATATAAAACGTGCTCTCAGAAATAAAATGACAGGTCACACTTATTTGATTTTGAATTTTGAGCAACCAACCCTTAACAATGGCCCTGAGAGGGATCTGAGAAGCTGAAGACTCATAACAAATTTATTTGCCTTCATACAATAATATAGTAAGTGGAAACAATCAATATACCCCATTTACAGTGTATGAGAGGCCAGGAGGAACACTTTCAAGTGAAGATCAAATAAGTGTGGCCCAACTTAAAATTACGAAAGAATCCCAATATTTCTTCCATCTTCTTATAACCAGGATTAACAATATTGAGATGACAGACACACTCAGTGCAACCAAGTGGTACGAATGCGTAGGAAAAGGAATTATCAGCTGCATAAATTGAGCATTATATTGGAGTATTGTCTTACCTCAAGAACCAGTGTTAAACAGGATGGATAGAAAGTCATAAATGCCAAATAGTTTGCCAAGACGGACAAGCAGCCAAAGCAGCACATCGTTTCTAACTGACGCACACCTGGAGAAAATGCAGAATTATGACATTCAGTTCATACGGCCAAATTAACAAATGATTGCCCTTAGCACAATTTATGTCATAAAATTTTCACTGTCAATCGATTGCTAAACCTTACCAGACAAAGTGCCGACTCCAATAACTAGAATTTCAACAATAGCATCAAGTGTGATCATTGGTCCGAGCACGGCCATGCCACGTCCAATGTTCTCTCTAACCTCCTCCTAAAACAAAATCAACAAAACAGCATTAACCACTGTATCTTTCCTAAACTATTCCCTCAGTTTGGTATTAATTTCATAAAACTCGGTTCATCATCCACAAATCAGCAAAATTTCTGTTATTAAATATACCTATTTAATGCAAGTCCCCGAAAACCCTTTATTTCCTTGACGTAATATTAAAGCAATAAATAATAATCTCAGTTTTTTTCTTCCTCAGTCATAACTTTTTCCCATTCTTACCTGAGAAGTAGAGCTAAGAGCGTACTTAGCGAGAGCACTTGCTTTTGATAAGTCTACCAGAAGAAGGAAGAATGGTAATGCTTCACTGAAAACAAATGGTCACAAAAATTACAAACGCATTTGAAGTGGTAAGTGGTAATACAGATATCTGTCTTAGTTGAGGTCATATCTTGGAATAGTTCATTATGAAATGTTTATGATACCTTTGACTTAATATTACTTAATTGCATCTCACGTAATTTACGGTAAAGGATAATGTACATGATACTTACTTGAGACCAGTGAGGTCACTGCCAATAAGATTGATGACTGCAATGCTGAACACAAAACTTGAGAAAATTGTGAAAACTCCAGCTATACCTGAATAAAACAATGACATAAATCAGCACCTTTCTTTAAAAATCATAGGGAAAGATTATTCAGAACAGCAGAAACTGCAAGGGTAAGTAGATGGGATGGTAGTAATTACACTTCATTTACCTAATAAATATTTTGATCCTAGTTTCCTCAAATGTCGGAACTGTAGGTAAATGTACATCACAGCGAAGCATCTCGTAAGAGTTAGTATGATCAGGTCTGAGCTTAAGAGATCCTGAAAAATATCAAAGGTCAACAGTTTTAAACTTTAACATTCCATAGTGGAAATGAACCAAGTCATAAACAACTTAGTCACAAGTACAGGAGATTTAATTTTAACAACGTCTCTTTCAAGAACATAAAGTTTGAAAGGAAACAAAATCCTTTCATTGCATACGCTTACACATACAACTATCTACAAACGAAATTTCCTCAATGTAATACGAAAAAAGGCATTTGTCTTTATTTCCTCCATATAAGACGAAATAAGGTATTTTTCTGTTAAGTCACATCCGCTTAAATTATGTGTTTAATAATTATAAAACATTTATTTGTTACAAAGCTTTCAAAACAGATTTAATGACCATAGCAACTATCACTTCATCAAAAGAACTTATAAAGATCACGCCCATGGAGACGCCACTCCATAAAAAATATTCATGCCTGAGTTCACTGCAGGTTGAGGAGGACCTATAAATAAATATGCATTTCCTGACATCCTAAAATACAAAAAACTTTCCATGTTTTAAATACTGCCACCAAGACTTCCAGAACAAAAAATAAAGGATTGGTTTTTTCACTGTCAATAATAAGCTAAAAACTGGATATGAAGACATTTACAAAGGGAAATTGTTTATCTGGTATTGCATTACACTTTTCTGTGCACTCAACAACTTTGCACTGCTGCCTGATAGAAAATCTGGTACTTTATAAAATAATTCTGTGAGCAATAGGATGTTTTTGTTTTTTTTCATATCAGACCACTAACGTTTCATCAGATATCCAACTTATTTTGCTACAACCTTATCAAAAGCATTACACTTATGACTACATATCACATGATTGCACTTTGCAAGTATTTCAGTGCCTTTAATCCTTCTAAACAGCATAAGTTACTTTAGCTCACTGGAAAGTTAAACTCCTGAGAGTCAAGAATGACACTTACAGATGCAGGCTCGCAGTGGTAGTTCCAGCCACAGATGCGGTCAGATGTTGCAAACCAACTCATAGACATCAAACACGAAACCAGTGTAATGGTCCCAATGATCACCTCCCATGGGCGAGTCGCACACAGACGCCCATGCGCTCGGAAGGCGTGTGAAAACATTTTCACTTTCTGCAAAGACAAAGCATTCAGCAATTGATTAAATATGGTATTTGAATAACATTGAATTAGAACATTCGTATCGAACAGTCTTTTAAAACTGCCATCAAAGAAAACCTATTAAGTTGCACTGTTAAAGGGCGTTCACACTGTCACGTATCAAAAGACCTACGTATGACTACGTACATAAAAGATTGGATACACATGCTCACTCGTGACTCTTGTTAATCACGTACAAATTTTTTACGCGAGCGTACGTGGGGCAGTTGTAGATTGCTCGCCAGACGTCTATCAAACGCTCGCCGAGGCATCCGTCAGGCTGCATCCGTCAGGCTGCATCCGTCAGGCTGCATCCGTCAGGCTGCATCTGTCAGGCAGCATCCGTCAGGCAGCATCCGTCAGGCAGCATCCGTTAGGCACTCATAGATTGCCCATGTGAGTGGTCCAAGGATAGGCAAGGAAGACGACTGGTACGTAGAACATTCGCCTAGTGAATCGTGAGTGAGTTACATAACTAATGTAAACAATTCACTCGTAGAACATCAGCCAAAGTTTTAAACATGTTTAAAAATTTTTGCACTCCTCACGTATGCTCTGGAGTGGTCAAGCGCGACCTAGAGTGTTCTACGACTTAGCGCGAGTATTCGTAAAAGGCTCGGTGAGTGAATCACGTATGGACAAGGATGAGCATGAGGCAAATATTTTCATATGTAGGTCTTATCCGTGACAGTGTGAACGCCCCTTAATGGACAACTGAAGATTCATCTTTTTCACTACCATGTGCTTTATATTTTTTTTCATCTAAATTTACATTTCTATGGCACATAAAGTAATCTTTTGATTGGTCATAAATTCAATAGGACACTAAATATAACTAAATTCCAGTAACCCATTCATGATTATTGATATTCATTGCAAAATGCAAACATTGTCCACTGTTCTCCCTAACAGGTCACATCACATTTAATGGACAATGATAGATAAGGCCTGAACAATTCACCATTACATCCACAGTTGAAAGCTCACATCAGATTCACATTTCGAATGTCTCAATTTACTGATTTCTCAAAGAGGGCTTCCCTTTCCAATTTTTGTCCTAAACTTGCCACTTCAAATTATATATCACTCAGAAATAGCTAATATAACGTTGCTGCAACTTCCCGACAGCGAAATTCTGATGAAACAGTTCTTATTGACGCACATGCTTTAGCCATACAAAGTATTACTAAGGTAATCCTGTTATACGTTTCAATCACACAATCACCTGGCTGGCATTGGCTGCTAAATGCCCTTAGAATGTAGATAATTGGACTAATTAATATAACTTTTCTTTTTCTTGAAAGTATTCCAATGACTGTCATAAAAGCTAGATAATATTTGTCTGAGTATTTCAATGAATATTGCGTCATGTCTATATTGTAATTTTTAATATGTAAATTATATATCCCATTTGTGAGTTTAACCATTTCCGGACTCAAACATGATGTCAAAGTCGTTAATTTTCAAAGGTTTTGTCTTATAAAGTTGTCACACTGAAGATATATAACCTGTCATTCTCAACTTTTCTCCACTAGTAAGTAGTTGTTGAGTGAACCTAAACTTGTTTTCCTTCAATTGAAACTAATGCTAATTAAGTTAAAGTAGGAAAAAACATCAGGCACTGATCAACTAAACTACACCTGAACTAAATTCTTTTAAAGTTACAAGCTTCACGTGAAACAAAATAAAAATTTCATTCAAAATTTTTTCAGCATAATTAAAATTTGGAAATTATGTGATACAATCTCAACTTTTAATTACAAAGAAATGATAAATTTATAATTTAAGTTTTGACAATACTTTTTTTAATAAACTATATCTATTAAAGTCTTCATAAAGTTCCCTTGTGAAAAATTGAAAGAAATTACCTGATTCAAGATCAACCGGCTTTTAATTAAATCCATATTGTCATCCAAAAATAAACGGTTTCGAATCATTTTGTCAATTAGAAAAAATTGATCAGAGTGAACTGTTGCGAAGAGACAAGCCAAAAGGTACCTTTCCTCTCAGATGATCTTAAAAAGATTATTCCCCAAAAATCTGCTCTTGGAGCAGCCAATGAAATGCTTCAATTCTGGGTGCATCCCATTATGCAGCAGAGGGGAGGGAAGTAGCTTTTTTCCTTCAATTCTATGTACAAACTTAATAGCTATATCAATTGGCAATCTTAGCAATTTACATGAGCATTATGTTATTAATAAAATTAACTTAAAGTGCTTGTGGGATAATTTATGTGGATTGGTAATTATTTCATTTTATTAATTATCATTCTATAGGCTGCGACCCCCTAAATAAAGAATGAATGAGGCATTCCGTTCTGTATGGTGTGACTAGAGCAGGCAACCCGGTGACGTGCAGTTTCATGAATATGAATGAGAGTCCACATCAGGTGATTCCCTATCTTACGAGGCAGCAAGCAACCAATGGTAGTCGCAGGGGGGCGTGTCGGTCAGCATGAGGAAAGCACGTGAACAGAGAATTTATCATCACCACTTGGCAGTGTGACCATCAACATGTTCGATCTATTATACCGGCAGGATGGTCCTATTGGCTGTCAGTGACATAAAAATATTGCCACCGCCTAGACATCCCAACAAAAGCCAACATAAGTACACCCTTGGCCTTGGATTCTAAAGCACATGGCATGTCAGCCCAAAGAAACGTCTTTGGACAGCCAGTCTAGTCATATCATTATCAACAGAAATTCCTTCTTGGTGCACGGGCCTAGCCGGCCTTGGATAAATGATAGATACCTGTATACTTCCAATGACATACAGCTGATCATGGGCAATGACACTTTGCTGAATGACAGTGAATGTCACATGCAGAACACTACACGTCATTCCGAGAACTGAAAGCTAGGGATTCCCCCAAAAATGATGCAAAAGAGAAACTCTGAAGTCAGTGAAGATTACGAAATAAGCTTTTGTCAATTATGAAGTAACACCCACCACAATCACCCTTATTTAAAGTAAGAAATTAATAAAAAATAGTTACCGTTTATTACCAACTACAAATTATGTCAGGTCGCGCATTTAAGATATGATAACAGACGGAAATCCCTCGCGAATGTCACCTCTCCATCCTAGAAGTCATCATGGCGAATCCACAATGCATGCGCTCCACCTATCTTTAAATTGCAATGATCAAAACCTCTAAGAAACCTGATGCAATTGTGCACTGACAAAATTATATATTAATAATAATAAAAAAAATTTACGCCTATTCACTATTTTGGCCTAAATTGGCAAAATTTAATTATTTCTATAATTTTCTGCCACCTAGCGGAGATTATCCTCAAATCGCTCTAGTGGATTATTCATCAACTACAATTGGCAAGATGCAGCCGGTGGAAGTGGAAATGGATAGTGATACGCAAGTTATTATTTACGACAAATTCCATAAGGTATCTATATATGTTTGATACAAGTCTTACAATATGGAGCACATGAATGGGTCAATATTTTAGTTTTGTTGAGGGGTATAATGGCCGGATTTGTTAAAATTTAATGGTGTTTTTGTCCGTATGCACTGGTTATCGCTCATTTGGTTGTGTTGACAGCTGTCACTGTGCCCCAGTGACAGCGGTCACAGACCTTCTGGCACTGCATCAGAACAATTATATGGTTTAGATGTCAAAATTAGCTGCTGTTGTATACTTGTCAATGATTAATGATTAATGCGTCCTGTCGTCGGTGCCAAGTTAGGATATTTAGAGAGTTTTCTGATTAAACTGAAAAAAAAATGAAAAAAACAGATTGATCCTGTAGGTTTATCTATCCTCAACTTTGATGCTTGTTTTTAGTTTTTTTTTGTCTGTAAAAAAAGACAGACAGTGTATTTATATTGAGTTTTTCCCCATTTTAGTACAATGATACATTTGCAAATTGGAGATGTGTGAAACATGTATATATTTTGATATCACTAAAAGTAAACTTAAAATTTTTTCCAGAGGATCCAAAGGGTCACCAAGCAGAAGGAAAAGGGTTGCCATGGTTTCCTTTTGGGTCGTCATTCAGAAAACACTTTCAACATTCTCACTGGAGTTTCGTCCACAAACGTCAGCTTGAATCACCTCAAGACATGTGGAATTGTAGCATCAACTGCTATTCCTGATGGTATGGATTTTTCACATAGTTATGTTGATTGGCCTTGCTTGTAGCTAGCAAGGAGTCCTGAATCTATCTTAGAATTGTAATTTTTTTCATTAGAGCTGTAATATTCTAAATATAAATGTATTTTAATTTAATAAACCATTCACCTTATAAAGTGTGCCTGGTCAAATTCTTGGCTACAGTACTGATTCAGTCAGAGTAGTTTAATTTGCGTTAAAGGTGTATAATCATTTGTCGTTGGTTTCACAGAATTGCAATTATGTGGTTTCTTCATGCAAAGTGGTCAGGCCAGCTATCCAGCCATCATGAAAACACTACTTCAAAAAATTTTACCACCGCAAATAAAGGTAAGATTTCACTGGACTGTCCATGGTTATAATGCAAATTACTTTATTGTAATACATCATACATGAAGTAATTTTATCATGACTATTATCCAGTGTATGCAGTGTCTTTTTTTATTGTACAGTTCACTTGTACATGAACCATATATTTGATGCATCTTTTATCTGGGGAAGTTTTCCAAACATTGTTTTTGTGTTTAACATAACGTAATGAGCTCATACATAATTTGAGGGTTGGCTATTCATATTATTTTGCTATTTGCATTGCAGGAGCTTCTTGGGCCCAAGTTTCTAGTTTGGATTTTTGATGAGGCTGACAAGCAGTTTGTTAGCAGCATGTATTGGTATGACATAATAGGTGGAAAGTTGACTGAGATGAAATTTGATGTTTCAAACGAAAATCCTCTCGAAAAGGCAATGCTCTTCAGAATGCAAGGAGCTTTTCCTATTCAGTTCGAATTTACTCCAAGAGAAGGTAGGAAATGGGAGCTCTTACCTGCTAAATTGAGCAATGAAATTATTTTAATTGTCTTGTAGTCATGTGATTGCAACTGTATAATCGTTTTGCAGAATTGCTGAAAAACCGATTGGCTGCAGCGATGCAATTAGTAGCCGACAAGGTGCGGTCAGATGTGACGATTTATCGAGTGAAGGACAGCAGTGTAGTGCTTGGTGATGATGAGGGAATGACATGCCAAGATCTTTTGCAACATATTTATAAGGAAGGAGAGGATGAGAGGGATCGCAAACGTAGGATGGCTGACCCATCAGGGGTGAGATATGCCACGGTTTTTGAAATATATTTATTTATATAAAGTACCATGGGTATCTATAAACCAATACATAAAGAAGACCCAACTTGGGTCATGCAAGACACCATTCCCAGTCAATTGGACTGGCTCCAGATTTCTAAGTTTTTTGGGTCTATGATATGATCAGGTGATGCCAGGATTTTTTTATTTAATAGGAAAGATGAACCATAGATAAAATTTTGTGGGTTTAGCAGGGAATGACTGTTTATAGACAAATAGAACTTGTGTTATTATGATGATATATTTGAGTAATTCTTATAAATTGTACTTATTTTGGATTGTATGTATTCATATGAAATGCATTATACGTTTCAGGCAGTTGTTAATATCGAATGGCTCTGTCAGACCACAGGGGACAAAGCTATCGCTCACACAATTGGTGGTGCACCTGTTTTGCGACATGACCATGGTAAAATAGACTTTTTTAGTGTATTGATGTGACAAAAATTCCCTGTATATTTGAATGCATACTAAGATTAAATACATACCTGTAGGGTCTGATCTAAACCATACTTTTATCTCTGTCTTTGCAGGTGACATCACTCAAGTTACAATACACTTGCCACTAGATATACTAGTGCCAGCTGCACCAAGCACAGATTCATCAGAATTGAAAGGACTATTAATTGAAGGAGCAAGTAAACTACTTTATCAAATGAGACAGAACATCATTGACCACGTCCAACTGTCAACATTTTTCACTCCAAGAGTCTATCATTTCCAGCCCAAGGAGTTGGGTCACTTCGTAACTGTCATTTATGCAGAAGGAGCAGAAGAGAGTAAATTAGGTAAGGAATGATTTTCACATCATGGTGATATTTTTTTTTGGGTTTAGCGCAGTATAGCAGACCCAAATTTATGTCCATATTTGGCGTCCATGAAATATTAAAAAATTTCACTATTTTCAGCCAAATTTTGTTCTAGCTCACAAGAGGAATAATATTTTAATAGCACAGCGCCGTCAGTGGAGGTTTGGGGGGCAGCAGCCCCCGAAATTTAAAGAAATAAACATTGTCTTGCCATGAAATAAAAAGAGTAGTCATTTGTTTGTGACGTCATTCATAGAATTTAGGCATATTACGTCATAGGCATGGCAACCACTGCCAACCAGGCTGGCTAAATAAGGTCATAAATGTGGGTCAGCTATACTGTATTTTTCCTATTTTTTACCTGTATTGGAGTAGCAGATTATAACTTTGTGATAACCTACTAAAGTTCATTTTTGTGTGACATAATATAGTGCGTCATCAGTTAAATGTGATCCACGGCTTACTGTGATCACCTCCTGTGTTAATTTGTTACTATTGTTGATAGCCATGAGAGTGAGAGAGGTGGCAGCACCTTACAGACATGCTGATAGTTGTGAGAATGAAATCACGGTAATCTATGAATCAGTAAACAGACGATAAACGCCAAAAGTGCTATATTTTCGAAATGGGGATAAAATGTACCACAAGAGGTCACTGACACTTAACAGATAAGTATTGTATGATGACGTCATATTTATTGTGACGTCATCAATATAACAATTAAGTGGTGACCTCATCTTATTGTCTTTTCATATAAAACATGTACGGTACTACGGTCATAGTGCCCCCTGTAGGCTCTGTTACGTTTTCTCCCCTTTCACAAATTTTATTATTAACTGATGATAATCCACTTGAAAGTTGCCATCATTTGTCATCAGAAGAGGAAATTTTCATAGTTATTGAGATATATTGTACAATTGTTTAACATTGCTTCATGTATAAATTACCAAGTGTGCTAAGGAACTGATTGCTAAAAAGAACTTTTAATTTGCAGCTAACAGTAGACAAGACTTCAATGCAAGATTTCTGTTGTCTGATAGAAAACCAGTCTTCAAACCAAGCCAGAGTTACACATTCCCTGATGAGAAATCTTCAACTAGGTATCTCCTCAACACTCACATTGGCCTGCCACCACCAGGAGGTAATTGTTCATGCCATTTAAATTTTTTGTTTGTGTCATCTCATACAGCATAATGAAATGTACTGTGATGCTGATTTTCATTAGCATCATTCAGTTCATATTGTATTTCAGTTAGTAAAGATGATGATGTTCTTGTCAAATCAAATATATGACACACGCACACACATGGTAACGAGTCATTTCGTAGACACGCCAAATCGTCGACAGCCAATTCGTTGACAACCATTTCGTTGACAACCAACCCATTGACATGAGGACGACAAACTCATTGACAATCAACACCCTCTGCCCGACCATCTCGTTGACAGAAAATCGTTGTTATACCAACTCGTTGACCTGTGAACGAGTTGGTATTGCTAACTCGTTGACACCGGTTCTTCCCGGCCGTCGGCTTCCCCTTGCCCCCCTCAAACACAGTTTTATGGTATTTTCTTCGTTAATTTTTGGTGTAAAGCAATATTATGGACGTCTTTTCATAGATCTCATTCATACGAATAATTTCGTGGCAAGTATTTTGCTGTGGAAGCTTTATCAACCGAGTAATCGCCGGAGTCAGATTTGTCGACGAAATGGTCATTGGGCAGATTAGCTGTCAACAATATTGCATTAATATGTCAACGAGATGGTAATGACCTGTCAACGAGTTCGTTGTTGTGGTCAAAAGTTGTCAACGACTTTGTGTAGGCCAAATTTATACAAGTTGGTTTGTCAACGAATTTGTACCAGGTCCTTCTAATGTGTGAACGACTTGGTTGTCGAAGATTTTGCGTGTCGACGAATTGACCTGTATTCACACACATTATCAACTGCAGCTGGAAAAAATTAGCGTGTTCCAAGAATTCTGCAGGACACATATAACAACGGATAACAAATACATTGGAACCTTACTATATCGCACCTCTAATTAACGTGAACCTCCGTTATTCACGCTTCCCTCATGTCCCCTGTGCTGACCAGACATGGATTATGTAATCCTGCAGCATAAATTGAATGTGCGCAATCATGCGTGATGCTGCTTAAACCCCTAACTGATAGGCATACTCCCAATCAATATCACTCTTTTGTTTTGCAACTCTTTCAGAACTCAATTGCACTTTATTCATTCAGTTCCTTGAACATGACTGTGAGGAGTGACACAGTGAATTGCTATTACAATTCTTTAGAACTAAGCTGACAGGTGTCATCTGTTTTAAGTGCAATTAGCAATAATGCACATACTTCAGTGCATTGAAAAAGTACGTGACACCTATCAACAATGCTTTGCAATGATTTTTTTAATGTAGGCTTAATTAAATCCGTGAATAAAATAATAATTTAGCAAGCATATTTGACAATTTGATTGTAAAGTTAGTTTACCATTGCAAGCCCTACTGTAATTATTGATAGTACTTAGTACTTAATGCACACCAATCTAATGGCTATCTTGGTTAACATATAAAATCATGACTGAATAATTGTCATTGAACAACAGCCCCTAGAATATCAATCAATTATGTGACAGACACAAATAGGCATAATCGTGATTTTTCCGGTTGAGCGATCACATCGCAAGCCTCCGCTAGGTAGGCGTGGCAGGTATGCCGCGTTATCGAAAAAACCTCCAATATATAGCGGTTGACTATTTATGTCCCCTAGAGAAATAGAGAGTTCCACTGTAACCGACAGACAAATCTCAGTGTATCTGTCAACAAAACATACAATATTTAATGTCCTGCTCTTTGTTAGATGTTGATGTGATGGCAGTAAATGAATTGGTTGTTCAATAAGCATGTTTCAATTGCAGTCAAAGGCAGCCAACAGTACATTGTTGACGGCACATACGCCTATCATCATTACATGCAAGACAAAATGGATGACAATGGATGGGGTTGTGCATATCGTTCACTGCAGACCATTGTTTCCTGGTTCCGTTACCAAGGTTACACAGAAAAATCTGTTCCTACTCACAAAGAGATTCAGAAGGTAAATGAAGGGTTATGAAATTTGATGTTGAATTTCTTCTAATCTTTACTTGTTTGTAAATACTATGTTTATGGGACCAGTTGAGGGTATTCTAATGAAACTGATGTTTATAACATTGATCTCATGGTCCGGACATTTCAGATTCTTGTTGACATTGGAGATAAACCTGAAAATTTTGTTGGCTCTAAGAAATGGATTGGATCAACCGAAGTTAGCTATGTTCTTGACACATTATTAGGAGTAAGTAAACTTCAAGTGATTTGCAACATCCTTAATTGCATTGTGTGACCTAAGAATGAAAATATACGAGGAGCTAAATTATCTGCATAATGTCAAAGCATTCCTCATGGATTTAAGCAACAAAATAAGCAGCCTTCAATTTACTGATGTTAACATGAATTTGTGGTATTGCACAAAATGTGGCCATTTTAAACACTTCAAATATCTCAAAGAATTTTCGGACATATTTTGTAATGTTATTTCAGGTAACAAGTCGAATTCTTCCTGTTACAAATGGAGCTGAACTTGGAAGCAAAGGACGTGAATTAGCTAATCATTTTGAAACACAAGGAACACCGATCATGATTGGTAATTTAACTAATTTTGTAAGCTATGCAAGCTGAAAAATGTGAGAATATGATGATCAAAAAAATCACCTTAGAGAACTGATGCCCTTATTTGCACTTTACAGGTGGAGGTGTATTGGCGCATACTATCCTAGGAGTAGATTTCAATGAAGTGACTGGTGATTTAAAGTTTCTTATTCTTGATCCTCATTACACTGGAGGAGAAGACTTGAGAACGATACAGGAAAAGGTTTGTTAAATATGGCTGCTTGGTCAGTTCTCGTTTGACCTTGGACCATGAAATGCTAAAACAATACATGATGTCACCAATGCACAATGATAGATGATGTCATCAATAATTGGGCTGTGGTGACGTCATGTATTGTATTGGTATTTCCGGGTATAACATCACATGAGAACTGACCAGCCCTATACAATTAATACTCTGATTTAGTTTTAGCATGTTTTTTAAGACCCCCCCCCCCCTTTACCCTGTCTTCTAAATTAAGATATTAAATAAGAAAGAAAATTGTCAACCACCCTCCTCCTCTTTTTCTTTTTGGATACCCCCCCCCCCCCACTTTTTCAAAAATCATCTAGGCCGCCCCACCCCACACAATGGAATAGCCCTTTGTTAACGTAATTATGTATGTCTTTGTGTATTTCAGGGTTGGTGTGGTTGGAAAGGACCTGAGTTTTGGGACCAAACTGCATTTTATAATCTTTGCATGCCGCAAAGACCGGAATCAGTGTAGATGGTTTGACTATTTTATGCCAAAGATTTTTATCATTGTGAACACATTGTATAGATTATTGATGATATGTGCAATTCATTTTAATTATCATTGTTGTATTCATTTGCAAGAATTATGGTAGACGGTGCTGGTCATTTATGTAGATCTTGGATATTATGAAACGAACATTATTTTCTCCATCAAAGGCCAATATTAGGCTTGTTTGGTGCATTGTTAATTAAAATACAAATTTAACTGGTCAATTATTTGTCATTGTTGTAAAGTATTGGACCAAGTGGTCTGATTGGTCTGCACTCCATTTGACGCTCACATTTCTGGGGCATTTAATGGATTTGAACGACACTGTTCACATAATGCAGAAAATGCTTTGCTCAATGGGAAATGTGAATTTCAACAAGGCAGAAATGAAGAAATTCTTTGCTCAATAGAGCATGTGAATTTCAACATGGCAGAAATAAAGAAAATGCTTTGCTCAATAGAGCATGTGAATTTCAACAAAGAAAATGCTTTGCTCAATGGGACATGCACACTTCAACATGGCAGAAATAAAGAAAATGCTTTGCTCAATAGAGCATGTGAATTTCAACATGGTAGAAATAAAGAAAATGCTTTGCTTTGCTCAATGGGACATGCGCACTTCAACATGGTAGAAATAAAGAAAATGCTTTCCTCAATAGAGCATGTGCATTTCAACATGGCAGAAATGAAGATAATTCTTTGCTCAATAAAGCATGTGAATTTCAACATGACAGAAATAAAGAAAATGCTTTGCTCAATAGAACATGCTCATTTCAACATGACAGAAATAAAGAAAATGAAGCTTGTTCAACAGGTACGCATAAAGTGGTGCAAGTTGTACCTGGAATTTCTTGAAATCTCTCCTTTTTTTGCTTTGAAAGGTTGAAAGAGATACACATGTGGCACTGAAGGATTCACCTCCCCATTCAAATTAAAGGCTTTTTCTCTCCTATCTATTTTTTTTTGCTATCTGGTCATCACAGTGCATGACACTGCATGTACAATGTCAGAACTAACAAAATGTTCTGCTACTTCACTGGGGCCCCTGAATACACTGCATAGACACTGAGTACAAGGCAATCAACAAATCATCCCAGCTCAGATTTATATTTTTGTAATTGTCAACATTTCATTAGGGGTCTGGCAATGAAGTAAATGGGCTTTATTCAAGCAGTGAGCCCTGTCTGATGCTACTGGTTTGCTTCACCTGATTGTGTAGGTCTGTCTGTGTGTTACGTTATGTTATAATTACGAAACTCACCAGAGTTAAAATGTCTTGGAAAATGTTATTTATAGCATGTGACTTATCTTCGGAGATGTATTTCTTGAGTATGTACACTGGTACAAGGTACTTTGTGATAATCTTTGGGCTAGTTTACTTGGACGGACATTTTGGGCTTGTTTACTTTGGACGGACAATTATAGAATACTTTCAGGTAGGTTTCTTGACGTAAATATTAGGCTCTTAGCTACCACTCATTTGAACAAATCTTAAAACATATTTCAGGATTCAATGAAAACAAGAGGGCACTCAGCATATGCCACCAGCATGGCCTGGCAGTAATTAATATATGTACTGGCAGTGGCAATTACGATTTGGCATGCTGTCACGTATGGATGTATAGGAAGTACTATACAAATATTTTGTGTGGTCTTGTTCAAACACCACAGTTGCTTCATATTTTAAATTACTCACACATTCCATTTGTCTCAAACCAATGGTTTTGGTAGTTTAATAGTTTATTGAGTAAAATACACCACATTTGTGAAACTTTCTTATCTTAATCTCCACCTTGTCAACATGATTAAAATATTTGATCTATGAACTGAGGGGGGGGGGGGAGGCTATATAAATATGACTATGTGGAGCAGTGTGACTTGTTTGTATTTGAAAGTAATATACCTTGGGAGTGTGTTTCTCTTGTTTCATATGTATTGTCAATCTCTCCTGCAAAAAAGTAAGTAGCTATATTACACCTTATTTGCATACAAGTAGTGATAAAATTTCATCCTGAAGCTCATTTGTTTGTGTCACAAATATACAAGGTATTACTACAAAAACATTCACAGCTGATTACAAGGTATGTTTACAAAGAGCATTAGAATATCATGACAACGGTAGTATTCGACTGGGCTTTTTCGTGGAGCACTTACGTTTCGTAAAGCGTCATTTGGGGGCCAGTCAACTCGCATCCCCCCTGTGTAGTTTACCAATAAAGATGTGTATGCTTATTATTGTTATTTTAAATTGTAGCTTGATTTTTAATAAAAAGCATTACAATGCGTTTTTGTATTAGGTACAGCTATAAATATATATATAGATATATTTATATTATTAATAAAAAAAAAAGATGTCTATAGACAGCTATCTATATATATAGGCATTTACCCTTTACCTTAAAAATATTATGACATAAATAATATTTACAATATATGTAATAATATAGACAATTCAATTGGCCAAATGTAAAGAAGTCCTTCACAAAGGTTAATTGTCATATTAGCCAATTGCAATTGCCTCCGTACATACCTGGATTACAGGTTTAATGTCACAATTAAAAAGAAGCCACTTTCAACAATTAAATGCTTATTTATTTGATTGAGAAACTGTGAACCCACAAAACTCTGGATGGAGTAGATAAGATTGAAAGGTGTAAGGCCAATTGTTTCTTTTCATGATTGAGTCTTGTTTTTTTTGTCAGTGTGTCAAGGGGCAAATTCCAAGAATTTTTATTTGACTGGGAAATCTACGTAGAGCACGGAACCATGGAGCCACCAGAACAGGAGAGAACAGTCTTGTAGATCAAAAGTAGAATCACTGTCTCGCTCACACTTTTATAACCATGCTAATTGGGGGTACAATAAACTTTTGCTCAGTGGAATTTCACCCCTTTACCCTTGTTTTCCCCATTTTTGGCTATATTCATTATGTCAAAAAAGACAAAAAGTCGCTAAATGTGCAAGGTAATATGTTATTATATAATAATTAAATAATTAAAAGCTACAATTGATATTCACCTTTAAGAAAAAATTCTAGTTTTCATTTTTTTATGATGGTGGCTGGCCGAACAGCAATATCTCAATATAGTTGACAACAGAAAATGGGGAAAAGATTTATTATTAAATCCATTATTTTGACACTATGTCGCAACTAGACACACTAATAAACCATGCTGTTATCACAATCTACATATTTACTTTAAATATAGTTATTTTCATTTTGCGATCACTTGTGGAACTGCTATAATCTTAAAATGAAAAACAAGTGATTAACTTGCCTTTTTAACTCATTTTTTGCTTTTATTTGTCATAACTCAGTGAATAGTTGGACAATTTTAATGGGAAAAGTTATGCCTTGTTCAGTATTTAAAGGTCTACCACATGAATGTCTGGCAAAAGTACAACAAACTGTTTATATAAACAAAAATGCACCCCCTTTACTGGACAGTCCCTGCAGAGGACCCGGGAATTTTGAAAACCCCAGCTTGCCTAAGCAGCAAGGGGCGAGACAGTGATTGGCATCAAAGGGTTCCACTGAGTCATTAATAGCTCATAAAAGGCGCCAAGTTTGAATGAAAAAGGCCTGGTTTCTCTGGTTAATCCAATGAAAAACACATTAAATCACATAATTATTTTATAGCATTTTTCACTGTTCTCTCCTGTTCTGGTGGCTCCATGACGGAACTGCCACTGCGCAAGTGGGCGTGGCCTAAATGTACTTCATGGAAAACTGCCAGTCGAATACTACCATTCTCTGAAGTAGACCCTGAATTACCAGTAAAGCCATATTGAACTGCCATGAGATCCTAAATTATTATATTTTGCTATACTATACATTTAGCATTATGAATCAACAAATCTTTAAAACTTTTCCGTTAATTGTTTATTTGCAATTTTTTTCTGTATATTACATGGAAATAGTGTGAAAACCAACAGGAGTCACTGATATTTTACCGCAAAGCTTCACCGAGTAGTGATGAACCACAGATCTGTATGTAAACAGAATTCAGAAATTAAGATGATTGATTATAAACCCATATGAATACCAGATCAGGGTGATGTCACATCAACATCGGCCGATGTCAGGCTGACATCAAACCGATGTCACGGCGATGTAACATGGTATCTACATGGGTACCATCCGCAGGGGGCTAGCTCAGAGGTAGCGCTCTGGGCTTCCAACCGCTGGGTCCCGGGTTCGATTCCCGGTCGAGCCTAAGTTGGATGGCTGTTTCATCCTTCGTCTCATTGCCATGGTCTCTGCCTGTCCTAATTAGCCCAACTGGTGCAGAAATACAGGACGTAAAGCCCTAATCACACACACACACATGGGTACCATCCCACATAATCAATATTTATGTAATTTCCGAATGGTACAATCCTATATACTATGGCGCTGTGACTTGACCTATCAGTACTCGGGAAAGGGGAAAAAAAAGAAGAAGGTCAATTTCGCAAGAAACCAAAGTTCATCCAGTGAAGCTTTTTTAGGTTAAGTAGTTTATGAGTTATTGTTGTCAAGTTAAGTTCAGGAGGGTAGGTGGCAGTTTATGAGTTATTGTAAGTCCTGTACTGAATATTTTCTGTCTTAGGATGGCAACCATGGATTACGACCGATTTCTCTCAGAGTCTGCTAAAGAAAGGCAACCCCAGGCAATTCGGACATCTTGTAAGTGGAATTTATTTATTTATTTATTTTTTAGGATGGAGGGGTTTAGCATACCTTGGTCTTCTCCTTCCAGTCCTAACCTGAAATTGTTAGGTTCAATGTGTGCTAGATCATGACACAATTCCTTGAGAGCGGGCCAACATTGGTCTGATTAGTGTTGACGCTAAACCAACGTGACCCTATACTGCCAACCTTGGGCCAAAATTGAACCGATATCTGGATATTGCAGCCAGTCTTGCAAACTACTATGCTGAACCAGAAGAAATGGCAATACACAAGCACTCTACATTCACCATCACTGACCATAGCCAGCTCCCCACACCTGGGTGGACTGAATCAAGGGGTTTATTTACAAGGAATCTGCTCAAATCCTATATCAAATAAATAAATAAAATTGTATAGCGTCTGTTTCAGAAAAGATTTCAGTTCACCGGCGCTTGGATCAAGGAAGCCTATTCTTTATAGGCAATTCTGAATAGATGAGTTTTTAATTTCTTCTTAAAGACATTATCGGTGGAGATTTGTTTGATATCTTCAGATAATCTGTTCCAGAGGTGAGGAGCAATGACTGAGAAAGCACCAGCACCAAATTTATTACAGACTGAGGTCTGAGGAGCAAGTTATTTTCATTGCTTCGGAGATTTATTGTTTGCTGAGGTCAATAGATTTGATATGTAAGGTGGTGCCTCATTGTTGAATGCTTTCCAAGTCATGTTGAGAAGTTTGAATTCAATTCTGGAGCAATTGGCAGCCAGTGAATTTCTTTTCTGATGTGAGTAATTCGATCGTGTTTCCTCAGTCTTTCAGTTGTGGGTTACTTGTAAATTTCTTAAGCGTTTCCCATTAATATTATGCAAGAGACTGAAGAGAGCATTCAGATGAGATGTTACTAGAGCATTCACTGCAGTTTTGGTGTCTTTTCAAGCTATTCCTCATCATTGAGTTTTTTTTTATATTCAGGAAAACTTTTATGCACATTTAATTTATATGTGATTCCAATGTCATTGACTTGTCGAGATGACTCCAAGGTTTTGAACCTTGTCTGTTGATTTGATAGTAGCATGCTTAACTTGAATTGACTTGATTTCCATTTTACTTAGTTGCTGTGGGCTACTGGTCAGTATAAACTCAGTCTTTTCACTGTTGTTGCACAACTTGTCTAGCCAGAATTTCCTGATGTCCTCGATACATTTTTCCATTTTTGTAAATGAACTCTTTTGGGTGAGAAGAGTTTCTGTCTTAAATGAAAGAATTAATTGTTCATCATCAGCATATTTCTTGTCAGAGATGCCATGTTTGACTGCAGTGTTGCTCAGAGGAGCAATATATGAATTGACCAGTATTGGACCTAATTTGTAGCCTTGTGGCACACTATGCTTTAACAGTTTTTTAGACGATTCTTTCTCAGTAATCACTGATTGTGTTCTGTTGGACAAGTATGAGGTGAACCATTTGAGATCTGTGCCTCTGATGCCGTATTGTTTAATTTTTCCAGAAGAATATCATGGTCAATTGGTTCAAAGGCAGCTGACAGGTCCAGCATGACGAGCATGACTACTTCACCTTAATATAAACTGGCCATAATGATGTCATGGACTTTAAGTAGAAGTGTTTCTGTGCTGTGAAATTTCTTGTATGAAGACTGTTTGTCATCGTGCAGGTTGTTAGTGGTCAGATGTTTAAGATACTGCTTACAGCTGATTGCATTGAAGTGTAGTCAACAGGCCATCAGTCCAATTCCAAGTGTTGCGGCCTTGTCACAGTTGTACACACGAGTGCCTCCCTTATAGGTAAATTATCTTAATCTGCTGCTTTAAATGAGTGGATTGCTAGTCAACTATCATTTCATCGTGCAAAGTAACACATTATAAATTTTACAATCAGGATGATAAGATTTTAAAACACAGTTACGTGAATTTTTTGCAATGTTGATCATGCTCACCCAAGCATTTACTAGTCAAAACATAACTGGCTAGCTGTAATTGAGACCAAAGAAATTACTTCCATTTCTATCTGATTGGGAACCACTCAAGTATGATAAATTGTGACATCACCAGGATACTTTGTCAAGTGGCTGGGTACACTTCATTACAATCCACTGTAATAACACATGCTTCTATAGCTTTGCCAAGAAATGGTAAGCCTAATACTGCATGGTCTATATGATCTTCTTGACAAGCTCAAGGTTAAGTTTTCAAGAGTGGCCTAATTATAGCATGCTTCAAATGTGCAGGGACCTGACCAAGACTTAGTGAGAGCCATAGAGGCAGTGGGTCAAGTTGGCCAGTCTTAGACATATCACTGATGAGCTTTTTGACCTAATTTTCAGCGGTGTTTTCACAAGAATTCATTTGGTTTTGGCCTGTATTCTTTGTCAAGCTTGTGCCGAATTTTGTCAATTTTCTCTTAGAAGAGGTTGCTACAATTTTGAGCCAATAGTCTCATCATCATGTGGTAGAAGTGGTGAGCTTAACTTTCGATGCAACATTGAATTGAGAGACTTTAATAAAAGACGAGAGTTATTTCTGTTTTCTGAGATGATGTGCGAGATTTGATCTGTTCTCAGTTTGTTTAAAAGAGTGTTGAACTTGTTTCCTTGATTTTTACATGCCTCATAGTCATCTTTGCATCTTGTTTGTTTCCATTTCTTCTCCAATTTTCGTTTCGCTAATTTTTCAATTTTATATCTGATGTGGACCATAAGATTGGTTTCCTTTATAATTGAGAACTTTTTCAGGGTTGCATGTTTGTCAAGGACTTTGCCTTCTGCTTGCATAGTCTATTTCTCAGATCACTCTTGAAATCATCCATTGGATATTCATGGATCTGTACTTTCGTTTTTTTATCATTTTTCTGGTTGACTTACTTAGTCAAGTAAACCTCATCAATATGTTAATATGATCTGAATTTAATTAATCGACTCTGCACTTTTTTGGAATATGTTGCTTTGTTATTACTAGATCAAGAGTATTGCCATTTTTGTAGGCAGGTACATTTACATGTTGTTTTAAGTCAAACATGTCCAACAAAGCATGTAATCTCTTGGCGTGCGAGTTAGTGGCTTTATTTAGATGGATGTTAAAGTCACCAACAAATATGACCTCACTTGCTGTAATGTGCCAGCATATCTGTAAACTAGTAAAGAATACTTCCATGTTACATATATTTTTGTTGGATGAACCAGGTTGATATATGGTTAGTATAGTTATTTGCCTGCCATGAACTTCAAGCAGTGTTTCTAAAACTTCCATGGTGACCCTCTCAACCGTTTCTTTCTTAAGTACTTGCACTGACAACAGACACCACCTCCAACTCTATTCGGCCTACGTTTGTTTATAAGCCTGTATTGGCCATCATTTTAAAGTTCACCAATGATGCAGGTGTCATCATCAGTTAGCCATGATTCTTTGATACAATATATTCATTTATGGTAATTTCAAAATAACTTAAAGACACTGACCAATTTTGAAGAAAATGTGTCTGTCTTGCCCAAAGTTTAAAAAAAAAATCCATTCTTATTTCCTCTTCAGTGATGTATGTTATATAAGGATTTTCCTAAATATAATTTGTATGAGAAGTCTTGTTTGTCCGCACTGTAATTTATGTGTTTTTGACTTCCTTTTAGATGAGAAAATGATGAGATCTGGCTTGGATCCCAGTCAGTTCACCATCATGGCTGGAGGAATGCCCAATGATTCTCTTTTTCCTTTTGTTTCGGCAGAAATCAAGCTAAGGTAAAACTGAGATAATATTGATATTGATATATGTCTTTATCATGCGGAAGGTAATTTTACGTACATTTTACAAGTCAAAAAGGAAAAATTATTAACAGAGTTTTTTTAATATATCATTTATGTCCAATGAATAATCTGATGGCAATTGGCGCTAACGATTTTAGAGTCATATTGGTTTTAGCTGGATAAAGCTGGCTTCCCATATGTCCGTTTTGCGGTCCGCATACACGTCATCCGTCATCCGTTTTTTCCCTGTCTGTGTCCGTCATCCGTTGTCCGTATCTAGCCTTTCCATATGTACGTGCGTTAGTAGAAAATTAGTACTATTAGCTAATTGATTGATTTGGCCTAATTGGAATTTACTGTCTCTAAAAAGTGTCACTGTACCTCACTGAATTGTAATTGACTTGTCAGTATCTATAGTTTGTTCAAAGGTGTCAGTTAATTGCAATTATTGCCTGGTTGATTAGAGTTCATATAAGGGCAAGTCACTGCCTTATTTTATTTTATTTCAACCCACAAAAACTAGGGAACAAGATATATAAAAAATATACAGTAAAATCGTGATAAAACACCTGAGATATGAAAACAATATATAAATTGTGTGTTCTTAATAAATGTCCTGAACATAGTAATATAGATAGATAGATAGATAGGTATAGATAGATATAGGTAGGTATAGATAGATAGGTAGACAGATAGATAGATAGTATAGTATAGATAGATAGATAGATAGATAGGCAGATAGGTAGATAGATAGAGAGGTAGATTGATAGATAGTATAGATAGATATAGGTAGGTATAGTTAGATAGGTAGACAGATAGTTAGATAGATAGTATAGTATAGATAGATAGATAGATAGATAGTATAGATAGTATAGATAGGCAGATAGGTAGATAGATAGAGAGGTAGATTGATAGATAGTATAGATAGGTAGATAGATAGTATAGTTAGATAGATAGATAGGTAGATAGGTAGATAGATAGATTGATAGATAGTATAGATAGTATAGATAGGTAGATAGATAGTATAGTTAGATAGATAGATAGATAGATAGATAGATAGTATAGATAGGTAGATAGGTAGATAGATAGTATAGATAGTATAGATAGTATAGATAGATAGATAGAGAGGTAGAAAGGTAGATAGATAGAGAAATTTTTTTATTCTATCTTTTATACACATGTTGAAACTACAATTCAATGCTAATTTAACAAAAGGATCAACTGAATATATTATTGAGCAGGCAGATAGGGTAAAACAAAACTATAATTATTTAAGCCACTCTTATTAATAAGCTCTTGACCATTGAAATTTAGGTCCTCTTAACTGATTGATTGATTTATTGGGCTTAATTGAATTTAGTTCAATTGACTGTCTCTTAAAAATCATCTAGTGTCATACTTAATTCTAACCACAGTAATGTACTTACGAAAATGTGATATCTAAAATTAAGAGAGAACATAAGAGAATTATTATTGGTACTGACCAAAATCTAGACTACTTGAAAATCAATTCTATGAAATTCTTTGACATAAATTTGACTCATAACCTTATACCAACTATATGCAAACCCACACGAGTAACTCACAATTCAGCCACGTTTAAATAAGTTAAACATTCATAGCAATTTATAGAAGGCAGGAATACATATATCTAGATTTTTTTAAATCCGAAAACAATTGACCAAAATCTTTTTTACACATCTTTGTAGATAATTGCTAATTGCAATTCACACTTGACACTTTGGCCTGAACGTATAGATATACTCAGGGCAAGGTGTCAAGTGTGAATTGCAATTAGCAATTATCTAATAAGTCCTTATTGCATAATTACAATTATGATCTAACTAATTTCAAGTATGGGTAACGGAGCTGTAGGTATTTATCTATAAATAATTAGGCCTGTCTTCTGTCGGACTAACGACCCGTCTGATAAACTAACCGTCGGACTAGCGACACGTCGGATTAATGAACCGTCGGAATAATGGGCTGTAACCTATTTTTACAATATTCATGAGAAGGTCTTAATCTTTTCATCTAAGATGTTGACCATCTAAATAAAAAAAAAATTAAGACCTTCTCATGAATATTGCAAGGGAGAGGTTCTAATTTCATGAAAGTTCTACTGTTCAAATCCTGAGGATGTAGTCAATAACACTAGAAAATATACTATTCATGCCATGGTTTTGAGAATGTAATTACTTAAGGCTGTTTTGAGTAACATTTCTTGAACCCATTTCTCTCTCAAACAAAATTTATTTCAAACATACAAAACTGCTGTATAGGCCTTATTTAAATGCAAATCATGACAGTTACAACAAAAGTTTAATTCCTCTTTAAAAGACAATTAAGTACATAATCGCACTTTTTTTTCTTATTGAAGATAGTACTTCATCACTCAACTGTGTGTATTGCACTGTATATATTCAAATGAAAACATATTCTATTTAGGCCTATTCGTTTATTAATTTACCTATTTATTTATTGTAAACATGTCTTTTTGTGCCCTTGAAATTCTTCAATAAAACCGATTAATTGCAATTAATTCATAAAAGGTGAGGGTTTAATTAATGACAGCTAACCACTTGACTTCTACAGCTTGTAATTTTTTGTTCAGAATCTCCTGTTGTATGGGCCTAATTAGTCAATGAAAGAGGGATACATTGCACTTGTTAAATGCAATTTATTTCGGTAATTTGCCCTTGCCTGGCCATCCGTCATCTGCAAAAATCGCCCCCCTATCCGTATCGCCAAAATACGGACTGCGGATGACGGACAACGGATGAAAAAACGTATTTATGGAAAGTAATTACTTAAAATCAAAGGGATGCGTATCCTGTCCGTATACGGACGTACGGATGACGGATATACGGACAGAAAAAACGGACATATGGAAAGCCAGCTTAAGATATCAGTCTCTTGTTAGATGGCAGGTAGCGAAACTCATAAGCTAATGGATATGTTTTTTGTCCTTCAATACTTTTGTTTTAGTTTTTCCACAACCTGTCTTTCATAACTGACCTGCATATTATCCAGTCTTTGTACAATGATTTAACTAGCAATGTAAGTCAGCTGGTTTAATTTATTCCTATTTTGCACAGTTAGCTTTCCGAACTGAAGCCTATATGAAAGGTATCCTGAAAGATTTGAAAAACAAAAAAATACTGCCCTGACCTACACTTCCATAGTCAAAAAAATGAAATTAAGGTGGCTCAAACATTTTAATCTGATTATTTTTTATGTCAGAACTAAGATTTTAGGCTGACAGGAAGCACTTTTTTTTTATGTGTATTGAGGTTTCAAATAAAGAAAATGATCCCAACAATGCATTGTAAAGTGAAATTAAGGCTACTAAAGTAGTAATTAGAAGTTCTTCAGAAATACATCATTATATATGGTTGGTACCTTACTCATGTTTCATTGTCAGGGGATCCATACGTTAGAACTTCAAAATGTGGACATAATGTCACATCGTCTGTCACTCTCCATTTTCATTGAGTTCACGTTATTGTCGAAGCTACAATGGAATATAGCTAGCATGTAGAAATGTTTTCATTTTTCTGCCCCCAAAAAATAAAGAAATATGGGGATATATCCTAGATTGCGTGACCTGCGACCATCAAGAATCTTTTTAACCAAGACATAGGAATAAAACCCTCCGCTTTTGGACTAAATAATTTTCTTTTCACAGAGATGGATCAACTCTTACCATTGATGAAAAGAATATGGCTGCTGCACAGCAGTATGGATCATCAACAGGGTAAGACAGATATGTCATTACACAGTGTGAAATTATTGGTTACCTTCCTTTTTAGACAATGATAAGGAGGCCCTTGAAAGTCCCAGGCCTCCTCGTGGCAAGGGTGATAATGAATGTGCAATTTATATAGCTGTATAAGTCCAGCTGAAAATATCTGAATAATAGGGAAATGCATTAAATATATGATGGCCTGAATTTGTTTTAAGTCTTTTTAACAAAACAAGTTCACCGAATTACTCCGTTACTTGGAATCTAAAGTGTTCCACTAGAAATTTGTTTTTGTTTTTTATCAATACATATGATTAATGTTTTAATTACTTCAAACTGACAACCTTTTAACTGTGACAAAGTTTTATTAAAAATTTGTGATTTTCTACTTTATGATACAGACATCCTCCATTTCTTCCGATGGTGAGAGAATTCCTTCAAACTCACCATAATCCACCGACCTCAAAAATCCCCAGAGAGGAAGGGGGCTTTGATTTCTGCATGACACCCGGAGCTCAATCTGGCCTGGAAATGGTAAGTTGTACATTCTACTTGTCTATGTTGGGGAAGTAATGGCAAGTAATGGACCCCACCGTTCCTTAGAAAAGTTTAAAGTTTTTCTCACCTACATGGGAGCTTTCAACCTCAACCAGAGGCTTTAATCATCTAACTAAATGGACTGAGTTGTGAAAAATTATGATGTCACTCACAGGTTTCACTCAAGAGGTCCTTCTTTTTTAGGAGTTCCAACCTCTTCTTTTCAGGTCCACCTCTCTTCTAGAGTGGAATTTTGTGGTTAGTGTTTCGAACTAAAACTAATACTTCTACATCTAAATATGCTTCTGCTGCATCAAGATTTTGCGGGAAGTTTTCATTGAGCAGGAAGTCATAGGCGGTCGCTAGCTTCAGGCACAGCTAGAAGATTACATATGTTGTTGATCGATCTTTGCCTCGTGGTCACTGATCCTTGGGGTACCTAGCAATCAATTGTCTTCTGCTGTGGCTGGCCCTGTTCTGATATACCACTCACTGTTCAGTACTGTAGAGCAAATCTCTTCGTCTGTTCTGAATATTCTGCATACAGTCTTCTTATTGACTGTATTTTTGTTTTCTCTGTAGCTCTTCATATGCTGGGCATCTAATTATCAGATGTAGTGTGTCCTCCTCTTTGGATTTACATAGCTTGCAGATCTTATCATCTGAGCCTTTGTACTTGGCAATGACAGTCCATGTTTGAAACCTCCCCACCAACACCTTAGCTCTTGTACCGGCTGCCTCTATTCTCCTGGGATCTCCCTCGCGTGGTAACTGCCAACTTGGTATGAGCCAATTTAGACCAGAATTTATATATGGTGGTAGTCTTGACTAGGCGTTTCCACTATGCCTTCTTCTGCAGGAAGTGGAGGTGTTGTAGTACATCTGTCCAGACGAAAAGCAAACTTCTAAGAAGAGCAATCTGTCTATGAGGTTATTTATTGAGAGTATGAGTTTTTTGGCAGTCTGCCGATACTTCCATACATGGAATACAGCTGTTGTACCAATCAGCATTTGGCAGCAACTGTATCTGATGCCGCTTCTTTCTGTAGAATGTGTCTATGGGTCCGGATGGGATTCTCCTGAAGTTGTCCCTGGGTGCATTATGAGTGGCTAAAGCAATATTGCCAATAATATACATTGATGCTAGTTTTTAAAACCGAAGTGTCCAATTAATTTTTTATCAAATTTGATCGTGTATAACTCTTTTTGGTTTAAAAAAAAATCCATTGATTTTTAGAACAACCAAATTTTTTTAGAGTGCAGCATTCACTAGCAGCTGCAGTTTTTATTGGAAGTAGCAGCAATAGTGTCAGCCAACTAAATCTGGTTCCAGTGGATATCCCCTGATTAGCTAATGGTCAATGCATCGTCCATCATGAACCAATCAGAGCAGCTGAGGAATTAGGCTAGGTCATCTGGTTTCTTTGACAATTGCCTTTGTTTCCACTATAGCTGCCAGATGATTAGTCAGTCATATATGTCTTACTACAATGTAAATGTATTGTGAACTTGTAGCTCAATTAAATAATTAATATAACTATCTTACTACTTCGGTCCAAACTGCCTCTCACAATAGAATCTTAAGTTTCACTGAGCAGCCCTGAATTCAGTAAGACACAAGTCTTTCTTTCCCTCTTATTACTCATTTTGCTTTTCAGGCATAGAAGATCATAACTAAATTATTCTAAAAATATCACTTTCTCAGGGAAATAAGAAAATCCAACTGAATTATAAGATGTCAAATACACATTAAAATGCACTACAAATACTGCTGCAGGATGCACTCCGCTTCAGCCAATCACAATTAAGGGCGGGAACGTTTTTTATTCTGTCGTAACCACCTGATGGAAATGTGGAGAAACTTCCGCAAAAATCCACTATTAGAAATTGAGTTTGACTGCCTTTTCCAATCAGTTTATGAGAATTAAATATATTTGAGAGGTTGTGTAAATAATAAGAAAAACGCCTATGATTGCAATATATAGTTTGTTTTTACAAATCATGTATGAAAGTAACCAGCAAATCCTGTCTTCATATGTTCATGTTTTTCAGTGCTTGAACCTTTTACTCAATCCCGGGGACAACTACATTGTAGAAGAACCAACGTATGTGGGAGTGTTTGCTGTTGTAAGTTTAGGCTATAATTTAAAAAAAAATCTCTGCTCATTTATTGTTGGTATTTATAACAGGAACAATTCCAATATATACATTTTGCAATACCTTTTGTAAGGATATGAATTAAATCACAGTATCTATAATATACTCATATATATAACTGTCAAAAAAAAAACTCATAAAATAAATACATATTTCTCCAGACAAACCCTTTTAAATGCAAGCCTTTACCAGTTGCATCTGATGACAAGGGCATTATTCCATCTGAACTTCGCAAGTTGCTGGAGAGATGGGGGCCTGCTGCTGCTAAGGACCCGAAGTCAGACATCCCTAAATGCCTTTACATAGTACCAACTGGGACCAACCCTGGTGGGGTGACAATACCTGAAGAGAGGAGGAGGGAGATTTATCAGGTATACTTCTCGGAATGAATGAATGTTTCCAGCCATTCAGGAAATCAGACAAAAATCTGAAAAATTGATAAATAGATAACAGTATTTTCCATATAAAAATCCGGAAATCTTAAAAAAAAAACCGGGAATTTGAAATGGCACCAGGAAATAAAATTAAAAGAATGATATTCTTTCGCGATGAATTTTGGGTTTTCCCTGGAAAGATCAGCCAAACATCAGTTAATTTTTTTTTATAGAGTTCTTGGAAGACAATGTATAATACTGACTTTAATGATATTTTGTTCCATCAATTTATCACTCTTAAAGATATTTCCATGATTGAGCTCTATGAAATATATTATGCTGAATAATCCATGCAGATATTTTAATATGTTATTGTGCACATATAAATTAATTCCATCACAGATGTGTTATATATTGTATTATTAAACGTCAATTATGGTTATCAATCAATCAATTAATCAAACAAACTCAATCGAGTTTAAACTGAACATGCATATTACATATGGCTCCTGTTTAGTAGGGCATAACTTGAATATATTAATTTAATTAGTGGGCTGAAATCAGGTTCAATTTGCAGGTGGCAAGAGAATATGACTTGATGATTATTGAAGATGACCCTTACTACTTCATTAATTTCGCTGAAGAGAGACCTCCCACTTTCTTATCAATGGACGTTGATGGCAGAGTGATAAGATTGGATTCTTTCTCAAAAATTATTGCTGCAGGGTAAATATTGTCAAAAACTTTTCCCGTAGGTTTGTATAATGCACTAATGTATACCTTCTCAGGGCTGTTGCTCAGCCAAGCACGTAGCCAGACATGTGGCGCCCTCTATAACACAGTATATTTGCATCTCTGGCTTATATTAAGCATTTATATTGTTTTATGCTTATATTTAATTCTTGAAAACACGACTATGACATAGAAAAACTATATACTGATATTCATAGCAAACAAATGTGTTACGATTGTTATATGGCGATGTTTAATGTCATCAAAGCATAATAGATGCAATCAAAACTAACCTTGGACTAGCACGTGTAAATCAGTATGACTACCGTGTGAAACCGATGTTTTGGTGTTATCAGTAGCTAACTCTTACCTGTCAACTCCTATGGAGTTGTCAGACAAGACATGATGACTAACCGGATATGATTCTTCATGAATTACATCCTGTGGCCCGACGGGTTGAACGACCTACCCCCGGGCCACTGTCTGAACTAGCTGCTGATAGTCACTGCTAAACAAAGAAATCATAGACCGCATGTTGTGTATGCAATGCAGAATGCATTAGATATCACTCCAATGTTCGGTATGAGGCGACTTTTTGGAAATTATCTTATTATAGGCTCAGAGTTGGCGTTGCGTCAGGGCCTGAACCGATAATCAGAAGAATAACTTGGTGTATACAAGCGAGCGTTGGACAAGCGTCATCCTTCTCTCAGGTACATGCTTAAATTTGGTGCATGATATTGTTATCCAATGATCCCACAGTTTAGAAATCACTTTAAAAGATTTGTCATAAGTCTTTTTCTTGAGAATCTGAGAATAGTGGAACTCCGCAATTAAGACCACAGGTCCTAATATACAGTTGCCAATTAGTTGGTCTTAATTTTAGAGCATGTTATAAAGATCATAGAATTGTCCTTTCAATACCAAACTTGGAAATGCTGTTGGTCCTAACATCCAAGGTCCTAATATTAAGGTGGTCTTAATTTAGCTTTCAGTGTGTAACTTTTTGAAAGTAACCAAATGTAGTGAACCCCCGAAAAATTTGTTTGGTCTTAATATCAAGGTTGGCTGAATTTTAAGTGGTAATTTTAATATTGGGTCATATATTTTGGTGGTAATCATTGTTAACTGCAGTAATGATACATGTTACCTAGTTTGATCTAAATCTGTAAAATATTTTGTAAATTACTAGTTTTATTTTTTTTTGCAGGTGATGATAATGCAGTTGCTCGAGAAATGGGGGCCTGAAGGATTTAAGAAACAACAAGATAGGTAAAAAAAGTTTATCCCATTTATGCCAGTGGGTAATGTAATAAATACAAAAGTTAAGAACTGTATTGTTATCTTCAGGTGTCGCCAACTATACATGGAACAGCGAGATTTAGTCAGCAAGTATGCCAACAAACATTTGAAAGGTATATTTGCAAACTAAAATTTTAAAGGCATTTATATATTATACTAGGTCGACAATGTATAAAAGTTTTGTTAATTATAACAAATATGTACACCCTGTAGTATATACCCAGATAACATTATGAAATATTTAAGATTGTAATGCTCTAATGTAAAAAAAAAAAAAAATCTCAATTTTGTTTCTTGTGAAGATAGCTTTACTACTAGGGGGCATTGTTGTAGGTCTTGCTGAGTGGGTGGAGCCCTCTGCTGGAATGTTTCTGTGGCTGAAAATCAATGGCATTGAGGACACCAACAAATTTATTGAGGGCACATTGGCGAAGCAAAGGGTGAGATTACATATGGGCGGCATTTGGTAGGAGGGGTGACATGGCTAAAGTTTAAAAAAAATTATAGAAGGGGGTTTCAAGGCCCAAAGTGGGGTGCAAGGGCGTTTAGAATCATATTTGACAAGCAGGTCTAAAAGTTTTCACTTTAAAGATGTCAAATTTATTCTCATAAAATGAATGCCGGTCTGTTTTACATACTTGTGTCATATAATATATTGGTCATAATAAGTCTATCCCGAGTAGGAAGAAGTTATAAGAAGCAAATAAACTATAGTTCGCTCCTAACTTGTTTATTTTCCATTAGATCTAATGATTGCCCCTGTTATGCAAGAAAATTATAGTAGTGCCATTGTTCTTACAAGAGATAGCAACTGACCTTTCGTTTGTTATATCCCTCATTAGACAAACGAAAAATGGCTCTTTTGTAAACGACAAATTCATTGATATTTTCAGGTATTGTTTGCACCTGGATTCTGCTTTATGACAAACCCTGACAAACCAAGTTCATTCATGAGAGCGTCTTTCTCCAATGTTAATGAGGAGAAGATGGACAGAGTAAGTAATTACATTTATACTGTTTTTGGACAATATTGTTTTATTGGTAAATGAAGATAATAATCACACAGTACTTCAGGATATCAAAGACCAAGGTTCAGGTACTTCACTGCTATACACAATTGTTATTTCTTATATACTTCATTAGTATTTTCTTTGTGTGTGTTAAACATTTGTCAAAGCAATCATTACTTAACTGAGATACTAATTAGAAGCTCTTCTTAAATGTCTTGATTTAAGGCTCTGAAGAGAACAGGGATGTATTATACTCATATTAATAGATATAGCAACATAAAATATTCTGGCCATAACAACACAGTATTAATTAATTCAAGAACATTGCTCTTGCTGTTAGTAAGAAAACATTTACTGCAGTGTATGTGAATTATTTCTCACATCACTCCCAAGATTATTTTATTTTATTTTTTCCAAGAAAATGAATTTTTGCAGTGTTTCCTTAATTGAACCTTCCATGTTATAGCAAATATTAGAATTTTTTTAATTATTGTCACCTGAATTCTGCTTATTCACGATTTTTACATGTAAATGCTCCAAATATAGTGGAAGACTTGAAATTCTGCTAAAACGATGCATGGAATACAATGTGTTTTAATTAGTTCGTAATATTTTTTATTGTTGACTTACAATTGATAGAAATAATTGAAGACATGAAATTTTAGAACAACAACATCATAATCACAGATAAGATGAGAATACTCTTTGGGGCATATGCTGAAGGGTAATATTGGTCCTAATTACAGTAGTACACTTCTCATTACAAAGTCTGAAAAAAACAATGCATAAATATAGAAAAATATTGCTTTAGATATTGAACACAATATGGCAAGAGTTATTTAAGAGTGCAATAATTATTGTATCACAATTAATTGAAAATGAATATCATGTATGTATAAATATGTATCTGACTAGTATTGCATTGGTGTGGCATAATCACTTATTAAATCAAGAAAGACTGCTTTTTAAAGTGAAACATTGCCAACGACTAATTAAAACACAATATCGATGTGTTGTACAAACTATTGATAAATTACATTTTGTGCTACTAAACAATGATAAAATGGAATGATATCATCACTAAGTGGTAAAGTACACCACCTAAACTAAGTACGGTCAGCGTTGCTGTCCCTCTCGATTTCGAGAAAGACCCCTTGACTGGGTATGTGTTGTGACGAGTCGTAATTAGGACTTGACATGGGTGTAACGTAAATAGTCACCGAAGATGCCGATAAGACAGATGGGGGTTTTTCTGATGACGTAGGGGATTCCGGGGCATCCCCGGATGAGGAAGTCAATGAATCATCAAATGGCAAAGCGGGAAATGTCAAAGTCAGAGGGTCACATGTGATGGAATCGGGCGAGGACTTGTGCAAGGAAAATTTGGAATTGTCGCGAATGTCCAGCAGTTTACGAGGTTGAGGCACAGCATCCTGACCAGGTTTATTCATTAACAGGCGTCCAAATTCAAGAACACCATCAGAGTATCTTGGTTTGTCAGGATAATCCGGAATAATGTGCATTGAATCGAGCAGACTTAATTGCTCATCCGAGTGAAGTTTTTGTACACTGTCATTTGAGATATATTTGGCAGGGCTACCAGTTTGGTGCAGAAGGGGCATGGAATCATCTGGGTCCTGATCTTCATGCTGTGACGTTGCACACGACGTGACAATTGAATGAGTCACGATGTCATTATCAATGGAAAGACTGATGTAGCCCCCATTTCTACCGTCATGGGACAAATCAGTCATTTCGATATCAACTGTAGTCTGTGTATCATCATCTGCTGCCTGTGGTTCTGGGTGAAGTCTGATAAAATTACTTTCCTCTTCCTGGACTGAGGTTTTGGTCAGTAAATTGCAAAAGTCTATCCCTTCCAGATTAGAGGGTCTTTTTCTCAACAATGATATATCATTTATGGCAAGGTAACCACCTTTCGATGGAGTTTTATAATCTGAATCGTCATCACGATCAGTACCGCACTGATGGAGATCTTCAAAACTCAGTGAATGTGATGGTACAATTTGGAATTGGTTTATCCTGGCATGTATTTTACATTCATTGCATTCCATTTTTGCAAGATCAAATGGTTGATCTTGCAGCCATTTTTTAGTCTTTTCTAACGCGGCTGATTTGACCTCTTTTTTTGGAGCAGCAGGTTCAACAATGGCGGCAGTCTTCTCTTTTTTGACACTTTTCTTTGAACTCTTTTCTTCCTTCCTTTCTAAAGCCCTTTCCTCAATCTTTTTCATGTAATCTTCGTACCTTTTCTTGTATTCTGTGACCCATGGTTCTTCTGGTGTTGTCAAATCATCTCGGTCTTTGCACCTTCCTTTGTAAATGACATAAGCAAGAATCAAAAGCAGGAAACCACCAAGAATACAACCGGTTCGAATACCGGTCATCGGATCGTATTTGGTTTGGAAAACATTGGTACTAATGCCCTTGTGGGCTCTTTCCATACGTTCAGAGATCCTTGAGTTAACGCTGATGTATTTGGTGTTACTTGGTTTGTCGGTGGACTCCGATATCGTTGTGGTTGTCGGTGACATGTTTGCGGTTTTGTTGTTGATTGATGAAATGTTGAGCAAAATTATGTCTGGACGTGGTTCTGTCCCCATGGCCCCAGACAGGCTGCCTGAAACTGAAATTCAAATATTTATAAATATGTAATGGAACCAAACAACAAGTAAGACCATACGTCATGTTCTTAGATTGCTGTACAAGTAAATACATATTGTTCGACCAGATGATTATTTCAAGTACAATTTGTACAGACGTGTTGCCAGTGTAGTCTGGTCCACTTACAATATATTGCTTTTATTTGATGTTACTTTGGTGGTATGTGCAGATCAAAAGTCTTTCATTTGGAGCAATTGATTACACACGAAACAAATCCTTCTACTCTTTGTATTGGCCAATAGCTGCCGATGGTCCATTCGTGACCATCCATGCTACTCCCGCGATGGTGCATTTGTTATGGACTAAATGATCTGCAACATTGGACTGATGTAGTTTGTTGGACCATCCTAGTGTAATTTAGTTTTATCATGTTAATTCTACTTGTGAATGTTTTATGGCATTGCGGTAGACTGGTAGCAGCCCAGTGTTATGATGCTGGCAGTTGTTTCAGTTTGAAATGTATGTGTCTGTCCTAAGGTAGGTGAAAGATGCCACCGATCATGTAAATACATGTAACATACATGATGTGTACGTAATAATGGTCAATTTCCTACATGACTCTTATCTATCACAATTTAGCAGAATGGTATATGATCATTCAAATGACTTACATTTTAATGGGTCTGTTCTGCCTAACTGCGCGACCATTTATTGTGATACTTTTGTTGGTCATTTCCCAAAATATAAAACTGGAAATAGTCGAGTGAACTATACAGCCTGTGTTCACTGAAATTGACCTCAGATTACCATGATGTGTACTTTGGTGACATTGAATTAGTTATAATTTAACTGATGAGGAAGATATATTTTCACTGATCACCAGGATATCCTGTTATATAACATGTGTTAACACTTTTATTTCCCGTTTTGTAATAATTTGAATACTCTTTTTTTTTCTTTTCCTTTTTTTTTACCAGTAATCCTGGCCTGAGACCACAGTACCACAGTAGAACCTCGAAATTAGGACCATCCTTGGTACAAAATAAATTGTGATCGAACTTATGAGTTGGTCTTAGTGGCGAGGGGGTCCCAATGTATTTATTACATCGCTATTACAACAAACCTTATACCAAGAATAGTATAGGACTATTCTTGCTTATACCACATCATTCTGTCTAACGGAGTCATTGTTGCACTGCCAAACTCCGATGACGTCAGGAGTTCTGGATTAACATGGTGTTTCCAAGTCTATGAAATCTGTGTAGACCCAGATTCCCCTTGATTGTATATTAATTGCTCCTAATCAAAACTTCCTCGCCATTAATATTTTTACCCTCGACCATATTACTTTGATTATGCTTTAGGGGGAGACCTTGGATAAGTTCCAAGACGGGTCACCTTGACCTACTTTTGAGGTCACAGGGGTCGAAACCGTTCCGAACCTAGTAGAAATAATAACTTCAGTTATTTTGATGCTAGGATCATGCCATTTACAAGGATTATGCCATAGGGGAAGACCTTGGATGAATTCGAAGATGGGTGACCTTGACCTATTTTTGAGGTCACAAGGGTTCAATCATTCTGAACCTTGTCGAAATTATAACCTTAACCAAGTCGGGGATTGTACCTTAGGGAAGCCCTTAGAAAGTTTGAAGGTGGATGATTGGGTCATTTGTACAACGTTCAGTACCTTGTACAAATGATAACTTAACATGAACAGGATTATAACTCAGGGGAAGTCCTTGAATGAGTTTGAATGTGAGTGACCTTGCCCTCTTTTTAAGCTCACTAGGGTGAAAAATTCCACACCAGCCCATAACCCGGTAAACTGCAGATATCGACGTGCTTTGCACGGTATTTTTTGAAATTTTGAGCCACATGTTCCTTTTGATAGTTATTAAACATTATTGTGCGAAAGAGGATACATTTCTTTAATATAAGCTGAATCACCAAAATGTTGAGCAATTTTTTCAGTGGTCTGTTTCATTTTCATATTTGTAGCATTAGCTCTTAGACAACGTGAACATATTGACAGTGATGTAGGCCTACTCACTTTAGCAGTTTACTGTATAAAAAGCTATTATTAGAGGCTGCACATGAATCTTTCAATTTTATTGCCACTGTCACTTGCTTCCGCCAATTTCCATTCTTTTGAATTGCAAGTGTCATTTGAAGGGACAAAAACAGGGCTTGGGGAATTACTGTATTGTTGTGGAGATCTGCCTTCAGCTATTGTGTGAATATTGATGGAATGTTATGCAAATGCCTAACGGAGTCATTGTTGCACTGCCAAACGTGGCATGTTTCCGTTCATTGGAATTTATTTGCAATGGCAGACCATTAATATTGATTTGATATGGCATGTGGTGGATGGGTGGCTCCATGGTTTAATGGGTAGTCTAGAGTTAGATTCCCAGCTAGATTCAGAATAACCTAACTAAGGACTAGTTAAACAACTAACTAACTATCTAACTAACTAACTTAAGTCCTTGGTCTTCTCATGGCAAGAATGGTAACACAGCATGCATGTGTTGCTTAACCCAAGTGGCCAACAAGTAGTATTGTAGCACTCAACGGTGCAGTTAAGCATTATGTACGCCGATGTACAAATCCTCATGTACAACAGTTGTTGTGTATGAGCCACGCTAGGCTGCGATTGGTAGATCGCAAGAAAGTGGGCGGGGCCTGAAGCAGCGTAACCAGGATCAGAGTTACTTGTACATTTTATGATATGTCAAACTTCAAATGTTAATGACCTCACCAGCTAATAGCCATATTTCTTGTATATTGTGCAAAATATCAGTTTGAGGCAAGTCTATGAAATGTTAATAACTGTAAAGAAGAAAAAATAATTTCCCAATGCATGGTGCAAATTTGGATGGTACAACTGCTGTAAAAGGCTTTGTAAAATCTTCTTGGACTCTTATTATGGTCATTATAATAATGACTCATTAGTGATGTAACGGACTATAGTCAATGCAATGGTTTTTGATAATTGTGTTTAATATATTTATGTATTTCCAATAGTTGTATCTATTTGCTGCAATTGCAATGGTGCAGCTTCCCATCTGCTTGTGGGTGCAATGCCTGATTGCTAGTAGTTGCTTTTTTTTTTTTCTTTCTTTCACAATTTTAGAGTAAATCGTAGCTCTGTCTAACCATGTTATAACACATTTTTTCAAACAAAATTATTATTCAGAAATAGAATAGACATCAAATTTAATTGGTTATAACCCAAGCAAGATTCCCACGAAAGTACTTGAACCCAATCCCTCTGAATTAGAAGGCAAACATCGAACCACCTAAGCTAACCTGTACTTGGCTCATTTGTCGCTCTTTGTTACCAGTCATTTCTTAAGTGTCCTTTGTTGGGTTGACCTAATTTGAATAACCTCACTTGCCTTGGAACTTGCTGATTCAACCTTAATAATTTAAGTCGACTTAATGAGCTGAGTTTAGAGTGTATCTTAAGCCGAGTTCCGACTATCACGGATAAGACCTACGAGTGACCACGGACGTAAAAAATGGGCTATACTCACTCATGGCTCTGTTAATCACGTATAATTTCTTTCGACAAGCATTTGAAGGATGTCTCACCGCTCAGCGATTGTCTGTCGACCGCTGACCGAATGTTCGTCAACCGCTCGCCGAACATCGAGGTAGCACAAGTGGCCGCGAATGGCCACAAACATACATAGAACGTTTGTAGAATGCGTGCCGAGGGACTCCAGTGTGTGTGATTAGGGCTTTACGTCCTGTATTTCTGCACCAGTTGGGCTAATTAGGACAGGCAGAGACTATGGCAATGAGACGAAAGATGAAACAGCCATCCAACTTAGGCTCGACTGGGAATCGAACCCGGAACCCAGCGGTTGGAAGCCCAGAGCGCTACCTCTGAGCTAGGCCGAGGGACTCCAGAGCAATTCCCGTAAATAATATAAACAATTCACTTGTAGAACGTCTGCCAAATTTATAAACATGTTAAAAAAAATTTGCCCTCTCCACAGATAGTCACGGATGATCTAGCGAGACCACAAGCATTCTACGGATTAGTGCGAGTCTACATTAAATGCTCGGCGAGTGAATTACGTATGAACAAGTGTGACCAAGAGTAAAAATGTTTTTCCACCCGCACTCACTCGCCATGCCCATCAGTGACAGTGTGAACGCCACTTCAGTGTCAGGGCCACCTAACAAATACAATGAAAGTAAATTCTCAAAATTTTTTATGAAGACCTTCCATGTATTAACTCATGCGATGATTATATGATGCAGCCTTTTGAATATTTCAAACACTGTATTGTATGCCTATTGTCTGCTGAAAGAGACATGCAATGATGCGGGATCCACACCATGTTTACACATTTACCTAATGGGTGGGTTCTTTTACTTTCCCCAGCAAGGACACATAGTACAAGGCACTAGCAATCGAAGGTCTCATACATACGACCTCCAGCCGATATAGAGTGCCTGGGTAAATATCCTACTACCCATCCAAAGTCACTGTACTTCCGATGTCTAAAAGGGGGTTAACTTTTTTTTTTACCCGGCTTGTAATTGAGTAGATACAACATATCCAACACACCATGCATAATAGTGAGAGACTGACCCATGCTTTGGCTGACTAAATCATTATGAAAGAACCCTGGGCGATGGTATTCATTTCATCCTGTTGTTTAAAACAATTAGGAGAAAACATTCAGCCAGTAGAAGCGTGCATAGCTTTGCTCTTTAGGAAATAGACAGAAGATAATTTCCGAATACTAATGCCTTTTGCAAGCCTGTAGAAGCTCCCCTAAGCCTGCAATAACGTTTAATTGAGACCAAAATGGCCCAAGTCCCTTTGGACCAATGCAATCAATGAAGCTTCAAAGCTTCTCAATTTTTTCCCCATACATTCATTTATAAGCAAATATATGTATATGAAGTGTCAAAGAAGTGTTGAATACACGAAGAAGTGCTTTACATATGCTAATGGTTATTTAAAGGTACATTAGGATGCCAAATGATGGCTGTAATCTAATATGTATGTAAATATACTAATGTAGATACCTTTTTTGCTGGGGATATTTCTTGCAGTATAGTAAGTTTATCAGACTGAAGCACCGGGCAGTCTTGGGTGCCTGATTAAAAGGATATCTCTGTGTATATAGGCTTGTTATTCGTGGCATTATGATTCATCAATACGTATAACAAAGATCTTCGATATTAGGGACAGCTCGTATGACTACATGCAGATGCCAGAGATAGACGTGTGATGAGATGATAAGGCTTGGAGGCCACACAAAGTTACACGTTTATTTGGGTAGGTGGTCATTCATGGATCCCAGCCATTCTGGAAATCGGGGAAATTCTAGATATTCTAGTTAGGTATAATTCAGGCAATTACAGAGGGGAAAACATAAGACAAATCAAAAGAGTCTAAGATTACATCAGACTTAAAATGTACATTGTATTGGCATGTTTGGTGTGCAGGGAAAATATAAGGAAATTCAGAGTTATGGGTGGGTTAGACAACCAAAGAGATTAGAACACTTGATGAATTTCTTGGCAGTCCTTAATGTTCCAAACTTGTGTCATTCAATTCCCATTAATTATAAGGAATGTCTGAAAATTATTGTCTCTACTTTGTCCTTCCAAACTACTTATTATGCTTATGGTTCCTGCGAACGTGCTTGAAACGTGTTATTTGAAACAAGCCAGTCCCAGTGACGTCCTTGAAACGAACTGAAATTGAACTGAGTTTAGACATTGGACTTGAAACTACATATTTGTGCTAATGATGTGTTAAAGGAATTTAATTAATGGCAACAGAGCTAATATCTTAATTCTGATCATTAATTGGTAAACTTGAAAGCTTGCAGCTCCTTTGATTGATAAAGGATGAAATATTGCAGCTGTGATATTTGGTGCTGTAGCTCAAAATTGCACTTTACATTTCAAGGAATATTAGGTCGACAACACATTAATCTCTGCATGGAAGTTCTACACATCTTGACTCATGTTGTAACTAATTGTGGAAGTGTCAATTTATGAAATATAACTAGAACCTAAATCACCATTACAGTAGATTCCATGGACTTGGAAATGAAACTCCAGATGACGTCAATGTGAACCCTGGACTCCTATTGGCTGAGTGACTGCCTTAACCAATGGGAGTTTAATAAATGCTAGGTCTGATGGTGGGGTGGTTTTACGTTGAGACATGTTCTACTAATGTATACCTTGTATGATATATGACAAGACCAATCTATACTCAAGGTCTTAAGCTAGCAACCATTCCTATGCATTTTGTGAAGAAGGGGGGGGGGGGGGGCATATGGCCCATTGGACGCCAGTGCATCCAACCACTGGGATTCCCCATAGACTTTCTTAGCCCGTCTGTTTCGTAATTAGGACGAGAGAGGGCGCTATCTAACCTCGTTTCCGGTCGCTCTCTTGATCGATAGATGGCGCTATAGCAGCAGAACGACGATATCATTTGCGATATGGGCGCCATCTATTCATCACACTGCTTCTGCTACCAAAAAGGGGACACTATGCAAGAATAAATTCCCTCACAGAAAAGCCTGTCACTTGTGCCAAAGATAGTTTGGAGGATTTGATGAGAAATTGAGATAAACACTCTTTGAAGATAGAGGAGTCAGAATGCTGTGCATGTCTCAGCTTTTCTGGATTGGAGTTATACAAAGCCAAACAATGCTGATATCCGCATGGAAAATCCAGTTTTGGAATATTAAGGCACTTTGAACCTCTCTATTGAAACCAACCTTTGTACATAATCAATGGCCTGAATAAGGTAGTCTTAAAAGCAAGGTGTCCTTGAAAGTCCCTGGCCTCCTCGTGGCAAAGGTGGTCACACTGTGGGTGAAGGCCTCAAACCCCAGTGGCCAACACAGGGCTCTGCACAATGCACACTCCAATTATGCTTGTCTAGCTACCCCAAACCTAGTACTGGTTGAATGACCTTGCAGGTTAGCACGTCATTAAATTCAACTTACTAACTGTTACTCTTGATAGAGAGGTAATCTGCATTGTCCCTCAGAAATTTCTGCCGTAAAATACTGAAATACAGCGAAATTCACGTGATGTTGTCTTTGTTTATGTAGATAATTGGCTCCAATAATCGGATCTCATTGGTCATATGGTATTTGCCACATACCATATCCCATACTATGTGGTTTTAATAGCGAGATAGTCTTGATGTGGGGTTATACAACATTTGCGAACTTCTTTATACTATTGTGATGATGGATCAGTCAGTCAGCAAATCAGTCATTCAGGCATTGTCAGCAACCATGTTCTCTTTTCTCTCTAATGAATGCTCAAAGATTTATTGCATAGTTTTCTGTAAATTCCTGTTTTATACTCAAACCTTCAATCCATCAAGTAATTTGATATTTGGTATAATGATGATACGATATAGTGCCAACAATTGCTGGTGACTGCGGGTCTGATTTGATCTGCAGTTGCTCTGAAGAAATTCCAAAATGGCATGATCTTCCCACACCGTTGTCTTTGAATCTTTACTTCTGTCCTAAACTCCACTTCAACAACATACTGTCCTTTCTCACGAGAAGTTTCAGAAGATGCTGTGACGGTAGAGAGACATTCAGAGACATTCAGTATTGTTCACACCAGTCAATGACTAAAAACAAGCTTTAAAGTGCTGTAATCACTATTTGGAGTGGGCTTTTTCGAATATTGTTAATCACTTGAAGATAATTTGATATTTGAAGTCTGATCAATAACCCAAATTTTGCTCATCGGTGATAAAAAATGTAAACTAGCATCATTAGATTGATTTTATGGTCGATTAACCGCTTATAGTATGATGTTGGAATTCACTGACAGTTTTTAGTTGTAAAAACCCTGTGTGAATTGTTAGATATGCAACGTTACTGCCAGTGATGGACGTGGGAAATGTTGGGTCGGGGAACCGCAGCCTGGTCACACAGGCTCGGCTTAGCATGACAATTTTAAATAAATATAATTCGATTTTAAACTATATATTTGGTTAGATATTCAATAACATTAACTTTATCTATTTTTTAGTGTATATATTTTGAGAAACCTTTTTCCATTGATTCAATGTTATGTAATTAACATTGCAACCATCAGGTCTGACAGACTAGGGCATTCTTTAAATCGTTTGATGGTTTTGGTTTTTGACAGTTGCTACAGACAATTTTGGCATTCGGTGAAAGGGCCATTAGATGACTGGCCATTCACCTGGACATATACAACCCCAATCCTGGAAGGCTTGCTGGCCCTTTCATGAAAAAGTTTTGCCCCAAGGCATGGAGACTGGCCCCTTTTCAGGAAGGCTGTCCCCCAGTTAGGTAGGCTTACCCTTAACCAAGAAGCTCCAGCCCAGAGGAGCTAGACTAACTCCTTCACTGGAAGATAGCCTCAGGTTGAAGGAGGCTGCTCCCTTCACCATGCTTATTCATTTGCAGTGCCATCAGCCAACGTTTCAATAGTCATTGCAGTCAGTGCCAATAGCCAAACTGTTGCATCCACAGTGTCGATAGCCAAATATATATCTTTGTCCACATAATGCAGAAACAATGGCATTATTTTCTAAGGCTACCTCAAACAAACATTTAAAATTAAAACTTTTACTGTAAAAAATATTACATAAAAAGCATTGTTATTGGGGGAGCTACAGCTCTGCAGAGCTAACTTTCATCACTGGTTACTATCTAAGCAGAGTTAATCTAAAAAAAAATAAAGTATCTGCAGCTAAAGGCAGATGAAATTAATGATGAAATGAAATTTTTACATACACGTTTAGGCTTGTTGGGTTTTTACATGGTGCAGCATGATTGACAATTCGTGCTTGGCCAGCAGCTACCTAAGATTTCAGCTCATGCAGCGTGAAATAGGTTAGGAGATTAAACCTCAGTGAAGATGATCAGTACACAACAACATTTTTTGAAGCCACTATTGATACCATGTGCTACCTGCTGCTAAACCAATCTAACTAGACCTATAATCATGCTAATTAAAGGTAATAACAGTATCATTGCAATTAAAGGTAAAATGTTCAGCACACATATTGTATACCTGGGCCACCAAGCTACTTTCTCAACCTGTATTCTCCCTGGGAAGAAGGCCCTCAGAAGCAATTCTCAAACAGAGCACTCTCAGTATATTTGCTACCAGAAATTCATCTTGATGCTTGGCCACAGCACTTCGAGTATCAAAATAAGACAAACATGCCGGGGAGAGGTTACTTTCTGGACCTAATGGTGGGTATGCAATTCAGCTAGCTTGTATGCAGTAACATGAACCCCAATTGAAGCCTGTGCATACACTCAAAGCAGGACTTCTGTGCCTGGAATTGCTGGGACATGGATCACTTTGCCACACTGGAACCACAGAGGGACCAGTCCATTTCATAAGGATGAAGAAATGATGGTGATAAGTTCTTTGGCATATGCATTGTTTGGTTATGGCTAAATCGGAAAAAAAGGGGCTGTACAAAGGCTGCAAAAAGGCTGTAACTACATACATCATACAAAATTTTGCTTTCCCTTTTAGGCCAAACAACTTTTTTTAAGGTGCCCCATCTCAATTATGTTGGATAACTGGTTGAATAAAATGATAATTTTAGTTAAAGCAAATAATATATTGCATATTGCATGATTATGAGCACAAAGTACACATTTTGTTTTGGAAATATCATGATTTGCACAACCAGAAACCTAATGCTCACTATTGCTTGTTAATAACGAAGGTGATTTACACACACAAAGGTCAGCCTGGCACTAAGCATCAACTACAGGAAAAGCAAATCTCGAATTCATCCAGGAACTGTGAAGCAAATACCAAGGATTACTGGAGCACAAATGAGACCAGAGACAAATTGCTCTGACACAACACACCACCTTATGATCAGCTTCCAGGGAAACACAGAGCTCCGTTGTGAAGGGAATATTAGTACAAGGCTGCTGAAATTTTACTGTAGTTTTGCGTGAATGTTATTATTATGTAGCCACGATTTTGTTTTTGTGTGTATGTTGTAATTAATGTTGTTGAGATTTTGATGTAGAATGGTTGGTGGCCAGATATTACGCCATATTACTTATTTATTGTTTTTAGAAAAATAAGCCAAGGTAATTGGACATAATAAAACAAGCCTTGGGGAACATTGGTAAAAAATTATAATTGGTTAAGTGAGATTTTGGGTCCAAGGTTCGAATCTTGACTGATGGAACACAGCGGTTGAGGCTGTTACCCCACCGGTTGAGGGGTTGGTATTGTAAGAATGTAGCCAAATGGAGATGTATTTGCTAAACAGTTGATGAGTAGGTCTTTTGTCAATAAAATTCATTCATTCATAATAATATTGTAACTAAAGTTATAAAACCTGGCCAACTGGAAGTAATATGCATTTGGTTGGAGAGCAGGGATTAGTTCAATTGCATTAGTTCAATCAAATAATCAATCCTTGGAATGTCATAGTAATGACAAACAACCATAGAATAGTTCTCTTGTGACGAAATCATGCTCTCAATTAACGTTCCTGCCATGAAATTCTTGAGATTACGTGGGCCTTATTACGCTTATTGAGTTAGGAATGTTTTTCATGAGGGGCCAAAGTGGCCGATGAACTCCCATGAGACTATTACGGGTCCGAAAGGTGAGCCGGGTAAACATGAAAAAGGAATTGATAGCCAGTACAGACATCAGGGGTGTGGTATTGATTGGTATTAATGAAAGCATTCCCTCTTATTCCCAATTGTTGCTCATTGAAAGATCTGAGTGCGACCATGTGACCTAGCAATGTGATGTCATGTGAAGACGTGCATTGCCTTCTCTGCTTTTCACAGCAGCAGATTCGATTATGTGGTGCCAAAGTGTTCCACAGGCTGTGAAGTAATGAGTGAGCAACTCGCCTGATTTGATCAGGCAAACTGGATCACAGGACACTTAATAGAAAACCTCTGGAGTCCGCCATTGACATGGTCATGGTCACTGCATGTCCTTGAGATGTGTTTGAAAGATATTCAGTGATCTGTTTCATGGCGCTCTCTCTGATATTCGCAAAGATTATCTTGATTATGGGAAGCAGTAACACACTGTTGGTAACTAAGCAAGAATTACCAAGACCAAATTAAAAGAAATTGTATATATGGTCATTGACTAAGAAGACAGTCAGAAACTCTCTGTCAACATTGATATTTATACTTAGACCATAGCATCTTTTTGGGCTGATACTCTACACTAGACACCTTCTTTGAAGTGCTTTTTAGCTCTTTGAAACATCAAAGACATTCTTCACTTCCAAAAATGTGTTGCTCGCTTGATGATTGACGTTAAACGTAGGCACCAGACCGACATGCCGACATACCAACACAAGCGCATTGAAGCAAAGACCATCAAGATGCTATCAAGGACTGATGAAAATGGAGCCATCGTCCCGACTTACATCAGGCTTAAAAAGAGGCATTTACCAGCTATCGTCAGCATTCACAGTCAATGACATTGTTACTGATATTAATGTCCTCACAATGTAATATTTGTAATTTTGTTAGTATTAATTGCAGCATATTAGCATTGTCTCTACTTGCATACCACCTAGATAACATGTTACTTTGGCAAGACATCAATCCGGTGTCAACAACATTGGATCAATGTTTGGACCGACATGGCATATTATCTGGTCAGTAGTTATAATAGTTGTGGTAGTGTAGCACTAATTATAGCCTTCTTCAATTTGTGCCTCAACACTGCAATAGTAAAACCACACTTCGATTTTCGAAACGGTAGTTATAAAATGATGCAAGGCATTTCCCAATTTCACCACATTGATTTGGCAGGCTCCCCCACATGGTGCACTAAATCCTGATTCTATCCTTTGCTAATTCGGAACATTTAAGATCTTTAAAGCTTGTAATATTAATCCTTTGGGCCCACTTTAATTGCTGCCGTTTAATTGCATCATCAAGCATTGTACACATGATTCCATTAAAACTCCCTGTGCACTCCTGTGCTCTTGAAAGAGCTTAAGCACAAGAGGCAAGTGAACTCAATCAACACACTGAGTGCAATGGCAAACAGAGTTTCCAATATAAACTCACTGTCGAACCCTAATGCATCAGCAGAGATTATATTGGTGGTGATGACAGAAAGCAGTACTATTTATGCAATACTTTGTCCTTACTAAAGCTTCACCACATTGCGGTGTTGTTTAACTGTTCATGCTAAAACCATGGTAATGTGTGATAAACAGTCTATACCACAAATATGAAGTGCCATAATCACTATCACTCCCACACCACTACTGTTATAATTTTTACTGCAGCTGTAACCCTCATATGGCACTGTCCTGATGTTGAATTAACTTGGATGACGCTGATCCGAGCTGGTCTGAGCTGGTCCGAGTCCTTATGAGCCAGCCCAAGCCGAGCTGATGAGACATGTTATCTGGGAACTACCATAGAGAATGCTGCCACAATACCAACTGGTCGTGGTATACTTACTTATGAAGGCATAGAATGCCATTGTGAGCAGTGATATTGCTGTTGCTGCTGCTGATGATGATCATTTGAAAATTCTTCCTCTCACATGATGTAAGGTTGGATGATAGCTTTACTTCAAGCCATGATAGCATCTTAATGGTCTTTGCTTCAATGATTTTGTCCGTCTGCTGATGTCTTTATTTGGTATCAATCATTAAGTGAGCTAGCTGGCTAGCTCAACATCCATGATGACAAAAACTGCCTTTGATGTTCTGCAAAGCTGTGGAAACATTGCAGTCTATTAGTGGTAGGATTCATTGTACTTCGCTGTGCTGTCAATCTATAAGATGATGTCCGTCTGTTTTTTAAACAAACATGAAACATTTGAGTGACCTAAAAAGCCAGGTTAGTGTTTCACAATTCTCCACATGAGCTGCTTGGTATTGAGTTTGTTGTAATTAGTTTGCACTCTGTGCCTTATTTGGCCGATGGACCATTTCACATTCAATGAACTGACATGCAACACTAAACTGCTCTACTACTATCTCTTTGATCTTTATATGAGAACCAGCCATGAGATGGCACATCTAGATTCAGCTTGGTTTAAATGCACAATTTTGTCAATGTTAGACTCCAGTGGTTTTCTATTAAGTGTCCTGTGATTCAGTTTGCCTGATCAAATCGAATGAGGTTACTCATTCATGATTTCACTGCCTGTGGAACACTTTAGTGCCTTATAATCGAATCTGCAGCCGTGAAAGGCGTAGAAGGCAATGCGTCTCGTGACGTCACGTCATCTGAGCAAGTGGTGTCCTTTGCTCTTTAAATGGGCAACGATTGGGCGGTATTCTGTTGAATGCTAGTGTTATATGTCATTGCAGGCATTGCGCTACACTCTTAGTCTGTGCTCTATTCCTTTAATATCTATTTTCTACTGTCATCCGGTCTACTCAACCCGTGTTGGTGCTCTGCAATATTCACTTTTATCTCATTCGTCACTGTCAACAAAATGTAATCTGCTTTGGACAATTGAAACTTATTTCTGTCTGTTGGTAGTAAATTCATTGATTATGCAACCATGGTAAACTTCAACACCAACTATTGGCAAAATACTTCATTTTATTATTGATAATTTACAACGAGCCGCACTACTTTGATTGATGACTTGAAAATTAAGCTGCGGTTATTTCTCTGAGATAAGCTATTGACATTTCCATTTATGATCAATTTACGATCTCTACACTTGTATCAGTGTTAATATTTGGTTCTTATTCTGAGGAGACACGTCCAGTTTTGTAAAACGAACATTTGAACTCGATGGTTGAGCCTGGAGACGTGGGTGGAACTCAAATCATTAGATTTTTGATGCTCCAGATTTTCGCTTTGTGCTTAGGTGATGAACTTTTTTGGCTTTAAAGTTTAAAGCTGAGCAGCTTTTGAAAGTTTTCTCGACAATCTTTAAAACGGTTTCTGTCAATTTCAAAGGAGGGCATATCAATAACCAGGAACGTAACTCTGAATTGCGCTAAATTTGTTAATGGCAATTGTGTCTATATAGTTCTTTTTAAATCAAAACTTATCTAGCGTTATTTGAGTTTGCTGTTATTATAAATTCAGCAGGTTAGGAATATACAGATTAACTGGTAACTTCATTTGTGTGTGTAATATAATATGGTGATGTGATTTTCCATGAGGTATTCTGTCCTAATAATATACTTAGGCTTACAAGTAAGAGAACTGCACCAATTTTGGACAATATTGTATTATTTCATTGTATTTTACCTACAGTCTATAACGACCTCACCATTAAGGTCAGTCAGTGAGAGTAATTGCGAGGTTTTCTTGTGCTGGATCAAATCATTACACGACCCCTACAGCAGTTGTAAAGAGACCCCATCAAACCATGCGCATGGGAGAAAGTCAGGTCATAGAGTCATCTGGGGGAGAGGATTGCCTTGATAACTCCTTTAGAGGGAAAATCAATCCTAGAAAATGTGGCCTCAGCTATCAAATGCCATGAAAATTATGTCCCCCCCCCCACCCCAGTCTCGTAAAGCTGGCACAAAATGTGCTGCACTGGCAGACCACAAAATGAAATATTCCAGATGCTCTATAGCAGAATGGAAAGGGGTTGCCGGGTACATTTGGTGGAGAATATTCATGTTTGGTAATGTTTGTAGAATACTGGTGAGTTCAGGAGTTTCATACGTGTTTCATATGTAGATTCACGGAACATTCTGTTATAGAGATACTATGAAATGCCATTAACAAACTTTCCACTCGTTTTGCAAATATGTTTTTGAATCGATACATATGTATGCAAAGAATTTATGAAAGAGAAGGTCGACTAATATACACACGATGAGAAAAATTGGCAAGGAAGATGATGCAGGTCAAGCACCATGAGACTGACTGACTGACTGATGGACAAGGACCATAACTTTATATACAATATACAACTACCATGGTATGTCAAATTGGATCAACATTTGGTTGATTAGTGCCGATGCTTGGCAGAGCAAACGTTGTGCCAAAGTTAAGCCAATAGAAAATGTTATCTGGGAATTGCTAAATGTAATGTACTAATAACATCGAGACTAAAATGTGATAATATTGATTAATCTATTGTGAAAATTAATCAATCTCGTTCCAGATTTATGTATCATATGCCAGGAAATGGCAAGACAGATGTTGATATGGTAATAGCATAATGTACTGCAACATATTTTTGAGTCGCTGATTTTTTATATCTAATGACCCGGCCATGAAACAACAACTACATATTTTGTTCCAGCTAAACGATAGACTAAATCTCAGAGTCTGATTTTTTACACAGCTCACAACACCTTAATATGATTAGGTGGTACTTGGCAATGAACACAGAACACAGAATGGTGTAACAAGGTCTGGGTGTTGTAGTGTTCGTAGTATCAATGGCATATCATTGTCCATATGGTGTGTGTGTTCCATTGACATATCATAGACCTCTGAAATGTGGTGGTGAAGATAAGAGTCCAATACAAGTCCTGGGGTTGACTGCTGTAATTGAATTACACTAAAAGGTATAGTAAGCTCTGGTTTGCACTGGTAATAGGTTCAAAGACATTGTTGAGCAAGGCAGCAGTTGCATAACGTGTGTGTATTGATTGAGAAAAGGTATTCCTCGGGGAGCTGTACTATGTCCCTATAGTATGCACTGGAAAATCACCACATACAGAGATGCAAGGAAGAAGCACACTCTGCATGGGTCCTGGGGCTAGAGCAATGATACGAAGGTGGATGGAAGTGTGTTATATGTAAGAGTGCTACATATGGAATGATATATCAAACTTCGTATAATCTATCCATAATTCATTGCATTGTAGAGTCTAAATATTAGATAATATTAAATTTGATTCCAGAATATGTTATGTATTCACTAACATTACACAAAAATAATAAAACATAATTATAGACACATGTAGTTATGCATAGAATGAGGAGACCCAAAAGACTGAAGTTATAACAATTTTGAGTTGATTTACTGAATAAAAGCCCAGAGGGAGTTGAATCAAAGTCTGAAAGGAGTTGTATCAATAACAAGTACACACACATTAATGTTGTGAAATTTCTTTAAGACCCAAACGATTAACTTATCTGACGATTTATTGCAACACAATTCTACCTCTGCATGATAAATCCCACGCAGTTCTATCACGAATTGTCGCCATTGTCCCTGAGTTTTACTTTAATTTTAGCATGTTTTATTGAATAGTTTGATAATAAGTCAATCATGTAAACAAAAAGAGAATGTAAGTTAGATTTTTAATTTTGATGGTTTACTAGCAAGTATGGAGGGCATTGTGTTTGAAGTAAATAGAGAAAAGACCATTCAAAAGTCCGCAAGAGTGCCGACATTTTTCAAAATGATTGTACTTTCAAATTGATGATTATTTAGCATGTTTAATTAAGATTCTAGCCATTCCAAGCCATTTTCCTATTTAACATCACGCCCACATTCAATCTAGCCAAGATAGTCAGAAAGCCGGTAACAACAGGAATACATGCACATTAATTAGAACTGAAGGATGATCATGTTCGTTTAAGTCTTTAGAATTACTCGACTATATTTTTAATTAAGGATTCGTGACACTTTGGACAACAAAGGTCAAGGTACTTATATTGTCTGAGTGTCATAAAAAAGTCTGTGGTATAAACATGATAATGAACTCATCATAGACATGATATATACATCATATTCACAGTTTGTACTATTATATTGCCACACCATGTACTTCTCAGACTACAGTGTGGCTTGTCCGTGGGAGTAGCCAACTGTAGTATATATCAAGGACCTGTGTTACTTTGGACACTATTGCCCTAGAACAGAGGAGAAGATGTGAGCTTCAGCAGTTAGTAATTGCATTAGAGTTATCGCTTGTGTTGTAGCCTTCAGATGCTGAACTATTGTCTTGGGACCGAGGCGGTGGCCAAGGGCTAAGCGACCTCTGAAAGAACAAGGGCTGATGGCAGCGACCGGTGCTCACGAGGGCCATGGCGTAGACCACTGCCTCAGGCCCACCGTCTGTCGACAATTGATAGCGAGGCCCAAAATTGCCAGCTACAGCCCGATACATTTACTTTGTAGCTCGATGCAGCTCTGGCTATTTGATTTGTGGGCAAAATGTGACCATTGGATGATTGCAAGAAACACAGATTCGTGATTGCCTCATGCAGCTGCAAGGAAGCTGTGGTCACGAGTTCACAACATTCAATTTCTCACAAAAGGTCGTTCCGAATCAGCTTTGAGAATCAAACAGATGTAGTTGATGCTCATGTCCATGATGTCTGGTGTTGTTTTGGGCATCTAAAGATTTCTATTTCATTTCTATTTCAGCAAACTCATCATCAATATGATTAGTATTAAAATCATATTGGCAATTCAAGTGCAAAGATGTGGTAAGAATCTTTCGTCTGTCTTACTCTGGGGAAATCAAATGCTTGGTCCAACAAGTATTCTAGATGTCAGTGCAGCCAGACTTAGATTGTGCATTGTTCCAGTGGAGACATTCTGAGCCAACATTCCTCTAGTGACAAGATTCAGTGGCACTACCTACACGAAAGAGCCATTGCTTAAGACAATTTATTGCATGCAGCACACGAAGGCCCTCGCAGGAATCTTGATTAATGACCTTTGCGCAGAAAGTGACCAAAAAGAATCTGGTGTCTGTGCCAGAAACAGTTTTGCAACGAGATATGATTTCTGTAGCCTCTGGGCTTCTGTTATGTGTGGTCTGTGACATGCAATCACTCTAATATTTGGCAGTACAAGGGAAAAGAAGAAAGGACCGTTAGAAAGACACAGACAGGGACAGATGCCAAGGACAGAGATAGACAGAAATGGAGTGATTTGCTTCTGAGGAAAGTAGCAAATTATATGTAGAAAGACTCCACATAAAGACTCAGAGGCACCCGTAGCTATAGATAGATATATACATACATGAGCAATAAAACATGGTATAGAATAGGGAGGAAAGACAGACAAACATGAAGAAAAATAATAAGTGGGTATATTAGGCACACAGAGGAGCCAGAGACTAATATACGAGACTCTATCGGGAGTGAGTACTTACCCTTGAGAAGATCGACAAAGAGGAAAGACACATGTATATCACATTAATCAAGATTCCTGGAGGGAATGCAGTGTACGGCGTGCAATAAATTTTCTCAAGCAATGGCTCTTTATGTATTTTGAACTATTGAAAAGTTTGGTTTAATAACTGGGTTTCTTACACACTGTTCTGGTGAAGACTTAACAGATAGGCAAAATCCAATTATGGACATTGAAGCATGCTGATTATAAATGATCTGACTGAACAATAAATGTATAAACCCAGAGAAACCTTAGCAGTATAACTCCTGCCATTTGATGGTTTGCCAGGCATACATTGTACGTTTGATGATGCACCACAGGCCTACCCATGCAAGCCAATGCAAGGTAGACTGCTTGCGAATTCAGTGTGTAATCCCTTAGGGTCCTTGGAACAATAGGTTTTGTAAGAGATCCTTCCTATTTTCCAACCAACTGACCCTGTATGTAGTCTCTATTGCTGTCAGAGGACTTGCCCCAAATCATACAACAGGCTTGCTCTGGAATTCGACCTAGCCTGATGGTAGGTGGCCTAAACAAAGAGTCTGGATAGACTCCCCAACATATGTAGAAATAGATATTACCATTAATTACTGGATGGCAGCCCCAAAAACACCCCTAGTTTTTTAGTGCTAGTCCAAATTGCAAGAATAAAATAGAGAATTTATTGTAACGAGTATCCATGCAACCACATGGTAAGAATGGAATGGTATTAATTAAATGATCACACATGAGACTGTTTCAGTGCTGTGGACATTTTTTTTGTATGGGGAGAAAAGTACCACCAGAGGTCACTGAGACCGTAGCAGATAAGTATTGTTTAAAGACGTCATCTATATTGTGATGTCATCCATGCAACAATGGTGTAGTGACGTCATCTTATTGTCCTTGTATTTGCTGCGGTGGTAGTTCCCCCTGTAGGCTTTGCTACTTTTTCTCCCCATCGGAAGTCTGCAAAAGTAAGGTGACTCGATTGCATGTTTCACACACCTTTTCAAGTCAAGGTGTCCCTTTAAGCAACATCTTAGACACTGTGTTCTGCATTGATGCTTTGGGCAGGTTTTAGTCCCAAGTGTCAGTAATATGTTCGAAAAAAGTATGTTGGAGTTCTTTGTATGTGACAGTAGTGTTGAAGATTTTCACGTTATTTTGATGAAAAAGAGATACAACCAAAAGCAGCAAGCAAGAGGCAGGTTGGCGGAATGTTCACCTGATGTCGATCTGATGTGGATGACATTCAAGCGTTAATATTATACGTAAGTAAGTCTTAACAAATGTTGCATATATACCTCAAGACACTTTTATTTGTCTCGTGCCAGATACCAAATTCAATACTTTCATGTTCTTCCATGTACTCATCACATGTAGTTTCAACGATCTATGTTGTGGATTGAGTGACCTTCACCATGGCATTTTTAACTCTTCCCCTAAATATATATAACCATGACAATGCTTTTAACTTGTCAATATGGAGAGTACCTCTAGCTCCTTGGCTGCCTAATATGATAAAGAATCCTTGTTTCCAAGTCATCATTTTGTATGCTCCATCAAAGCGTTGTCGATAACCCGCAGACAATAAACAACGAAGGAGATCTTTGCTTAGATACAATGCCACACGACCTGCAGGCATATCTGTGCATTGAACTAGTCTCTATAAGAACTTGCAAGATGTATAACGTGGACAGAGCAATATCTCTGCCGGATGTTAATCGCACAATATAGTATGGTAGTACCTCTAGGTTAGAATCAAACATGGGACTGCCAGAGAGCTACACAACAGCCCTAACCACTAGATCATATGGCTGCCTCTGGTTGTCTTGAATAGCATACTGCTGCCCAGACCAATAAGTCTAAGCTTACCAAAGCCATTTGCTCGCAGTATTAAAAAGCATTAACCTCAAACTTTTGTAATCGAATTACTTTGCAGTAATCTCATTACACTTTCTTCTCAATTAGGCTGTCTACTTCAAAGTAGGGTCGATGTATCTTCGGGAATGGACCCGATAAAGCTCTGCTTTACAGTAGAACCCCTCAAAAAGGTTATCCGGATTAAAAAATGGCTTATTAAATCAGCTTTGCCAACATTATTTTTTAGTTCTATATTTCCAAATCACACACTCACATGACTCCCATGGCTAAAATAGTCTAAATTATCCTATTGCCAAAAGTGATACTTTTGGTAAGACTTTCCAAATGTAAATCTTTTAGTGTGACGGCTAGAAAACCTCAATTCCGTCAGCAGATCCCTGAGCCTTATTTGAAACAAATGTTAAAAACATCAGATTTTTGGGTTTTTTTGGTGCACATTTGTACAAGTGGCAGTTTTTACTGGCCGCACCTGTACTACAGTGTGTTTCATTAAAAACGGCCTGTCAAATTGATCCTAGCCAAAGCTATCATAGCTGGCTACTCAAAACCAGATCTAAAAGTACATATTTATAATACATTATGAATATTAGATTCATTTCTTACATTTGTGTTTACACTCTTCTGGTGATAAATGTAAGCCGCTTATTACACATAGAAGTGGACAGAAGCAGCTGGCTTTAGCATGTTTAGACCACAGTCAGGTATTGGCCACAACAGCTGTCTAGAGTCGACCGTTTTTTAGGAAACTAACTGTATGTCTTAATCATTATAAGGTCAGTAAATTGAGATCAGTGTTTTTTCCATTATGGCTTCTTGGCCGGATCCACTGTATGTGAAAATTGTATTGTATTATATTTATCATATTTGTATTGCATTTTATATCGTGTTGTTTTGTCTCAGTGCTACTAGTCTGGAGTCATACAAATTGTCTTTTGACATTGTTACTGTGCAGTCAATGTCTTTATATACACTGTAGTTTTGAAGTTTTTGTGATTGATATTTCCTATAGGAGTCTTGCTTTTCTTTGCTTCTTTATGATCTTTGACACCACATTGTCCGTCCAAAGAGTCGCACAGACAACTTCAATTTGTATTTGTGAACAATGAATTAGAAGTTTGTCCTCCTGTGCTACCAGACACGCAAAGGAATTCTTTTGCACACTATGGAAAAGTAAAAAAAAAAAAAAAGGAAGAATAAAAAAAAAACATATGAAAGCATGGCAGGAAAAATGTGGTCCCAGGTGTTGTCAAAATGAACTTCCATCCCCGATTTCAATGCAACGTTGCAACGGATAAGTTTCTTTTGCTTATATATACACATTTGTATGCAAGGAAGAGCCATTTCTGTTTGCAATGCAAAATGGGCCAATTGTGCTGACACTGAGATAACAAGGAGCCGACAGTGCTGATGCTGTGCCAACATTGGGTTGATGTGTAGTTTTTTTTACCGACAAGTGCCTATAAGTACATTGTAGCTTACCTTATATATAGGCCAATGCATCAAACAAAAAACAAATATCACATTTCAGTTCAATTAGAGCAGTGTTCTGATAATAAAACGTATCATACATCGAAGTTAATACCAAGGAATGCTTCTAATCAAGCGGTTGCTTCATATCCCTGCCTTCAGACAGACTTTACATCTTCTCTTTTTTTTCAGATGTAATTAATGAAACTTGATAGCACTTTACGTCAATGTTAAGCCTACATTCGGCTCTCTCACTCTAATGCTAAAGACAATAGGAAAGCAATTTCACTCTCATATCTCACTCGTTTGATGTGTGTTGCCGTCGCCATAGAAACACATCTTGTAGTGTGTGTCTTGCAGTCAGGAGGCAGGGGAGCTTCATGGTCTTTGTGAGGTGTGTGATATCATCTAGAGTGGCTCTCTTTCATCTTCAGCGTGTGTCTATTACACTAACTGACTTAGCCTAGCCACTTGCAAATCTGATTGCTTCCTCTATGTGCAAGAAATACCAAGTCTCTTAAATGCCTGCAGCTAAAGCTTTGTAAGGATACTGGTGCTGAGACAGCTAAAGTGCCCGAAAGGGAGAGAAATTTGCATACCTTGGAACCATGAATTAAGAGAACCTCACTATATACTAAGACTACCTTACCATTAAAACCAGCACTTGAGTAGAATGACATTGTAGATTTTATTAAAATATGCACCATGAGTGGTGTTGATAGCTATAGTTTCACTGTGTAGACCTAAATAAAATAGTGGATGGACAGACAATGACAGGAAGACAGACCAAGATCTGTGACAGGTATTTCCATTGATAACCCAACAGAACTATTGACAGACGGACAAACGACATAACGCAGACACAGATTGCAATGCAGTAATTTACTATGCATGAAATAGCTGGAGAGACTTTAAGAAAAACGATTTTATTGAAAGACAGTAAAAACAGTCTTTTACTATGTATGATGACATGTAAAAGACTTTGAATGAAACTAAGACTTCGAATGGTAGACTTTGAATGAAACTAACACTTCGGATGAAACCAAAAACAGAGGGGCACTGGGACGATCTGTGTCACGAGCGCTTGAATTTATTTCTTAGTGCCATTTATCACTGCTGTGGCTGTTTGGAGTGGGATTCCCCGACTTTGAGGCCATACAACACTAGTAACTGCACCCCTGAACCTGATATATTGTTTTATCAATTACTTAGAATTTATTCTCTTTGTACACTACATTTAGTGAGTGACTTAACTAATATTTTAAGAAAATTGAGTTTACCAACATGAGCTCACTGGGTTTTGCTGAGGGGGATCACCTACCACGACAAAATGACGTCATTATTGCTACCTTCTCTCTGATTGGCTAAAATTCACAAACAGATAAGGTCGCTTATTTACTGTGTAGGGTTCAATATCTCATTATGAAACGTTTAATCTAAAATGTGATATGAAATTATTTTGAAAGGCATTTGAATTTTTTTAATCTCATAACAAGGCATAAATTTCTGAAGTCAGAGCAGTGCTCATAACGATCGTCGGCAATTTAATTATAGACTTCCAGCCAGCCAATCAGAAAAGAGCTTAGTTGATGACGTCATGCTGAAAATTGCTTTTTTGTCACGGTAACTGATTCCCTTGTCCAGATTTCAATTTTAACCTATTGAAAAAAATTAATTAAGGCATTCTGAGGACCTTCATGTCTGAATTATTTTGTCAATATCTTGGGCAATTTTTGTGATGTTTTTCTGCACAATTATTTGTTTACGTTGATATTTCAAAAGGGAAATCCCTTGTAAGATACATGTCTTGACTCAAGTCAGGTTTCTTACTATTTTATTATAATACATAGTACAGCTGACACATCCATAAATTCAAACGCTCGTAATCTGCGTCATGACACGTGACAGTAATTATAGTGTTTCTTGTTTTGAAGGTACCCAAAAGATATCATGCTTAGCTGTCTTTGCTGCTGCTGCTGCTGCTGCATCTTAATTGATGAGGCTTAGCATCCATCTAAAGAAGCTTTGTGTCTGCTTCAGAGGAAATATACTTCCTGTCTGAAAATGTTATTTAATTTTGAGGAGTAACTTCGGACGTACACATATAATTTAACTATATTGAGATGTTTTGGCTAGCAGAATTATTTTTGTTATTTGTGTATAATGGAACCTTCCAATTAAAAAACACACTTGGTAAAAACTGAGGTGGATTTAAGTATATATTTTCTTAATTATTGGGCAATGAAATAAGTGTAGTAGAGAGGTTGTGGAGTTTTGCCGTTGTACATGAAATGCAGACATATATTCTGTCACTGTGACAGACACTGAGATTTAATAAAATTACCACTTCGTTCGCTTAGCTCCTCATTCATTTTCAGGTCGTGGGGAGCCGAGCTGCCATCTATTATTTAAACTCTACTAATGAACGGTTCTGTTAATTATGATGGAAGCTGAATTTGCGCTTCCTAGCTCGCCTTTTCTCTAATAAAAATCACTGAAAAAAAAAGAGGAAAAAAATTTCTTTACGTCTAGTAAACAGAAACCCATAATGGGATTTTGCACTGAACCCAGACTTCAATCTAACGTCACACAGTATAATGAAACAGTTTTCTCATCCATATCTGGGTGCCCTGGGGCAGATTCAAAGATGGGCTTCTTTGTTTCAATTGACCCAGAAGCACAGGCACAACCCATCCATCTCGGAACCCCTGTCTAATGGTAGCAATGCTGCTGCTTTCGTTTGTCCCCTCAAGAATAAACTGATCTGAAACCCTTGGATTTATCTCAAAAAGACATGCGTTTGGGCGGTCTGGCAAGCTCAAGGTTTAATTCGTCATGTCACTAATACTGATGGGATGATCTGGCTTTGAGTCTACACCAAGATGATATACATCTGAGTGGGGGCATGTACATGCTCCAGCATAGATACTGAGTACCTATTGCATCGTACTGCATTTATTGTATAATGTATTGCATCACCGCTACTAGTCTGATTTATATATGATCAGCTGTGAGAAGCAAACACAATAATGAGATGATGACGCTTGGAGTCCACGTCATGTTACATGTTTATCCCATGAGTGGCGTCTTATACTTGCCTCTTAAAAGTTCTGAACCTACACTAGTAATCAAACATGGAAAAGCCAGAAAAGTAGATTCGACCAACACTCGAAGCTTTGTCCTAATTTCGCGGTGGTATTAATTATGGAAGTTCTTTACATGTATCACAAATTGGGACCAGAAAAGTGGTCTTCAGATCAGGATGGTCTAAATACTTATAGTGGTCTTGCTGGTGTGTTCCCTATGTGCTCTTTAAGCACCCAGCACAAATGCAGTTTGATAATACTCTATACAGAAGTATACACATACAAGTGCTGTAGTACACAGCTGTGACACAAATTACTTTGAAACACGCCATCTCAAGCATTATTAGGGATGATTTAAAGGAAACAAACTACTTGAACATCCTCACTTAAGCCGTATTACACCATCTGACTTGAATTTGAGAACTCACTGTCCTTCACGTAACAGAGTTAATTGAAAAGGGCCTTGGCTGAGACGTGCGTCTTTAAGTTAAGCTTGAGCTTGAGTGATTTACCATGAATATGATAGGAAATATTACCTTCTGTCTATTCCTCAAGGTCACCTGTATATTGTGAAGTTGAAGTGATTCATTGCTCCAATTAATATTGCTACATCGGCAAGACGTCGATTCGATGACAGTCGACGAAGGTTAACATTGAAACGATGCCGACGACCCAGTATAGTACTTTATCTTGCAACATTTATCATGTGGGTGTAAGGTAATGGAACATGCCTTGTTCAAGGCTGATGTATTAAAATTGTGACTATAGTGGCAAGGTGGCTACAGTTTACGGTGCAAGGTAGAGGTCAGCTCCCACAAGGGCCCTGGCTTCAATCCCTGGCACTCTTTGCATGGCTTGATGCCGTCCACAAGAGACATTGAATTGGCAGTGTGGTGTAAAGGGCCCTTCACACATAGCTGGATCAGACGCCGGCCGGAGTGTCCCGGAGTAAAATTTCTTTCACTCCGGGGGGTTCCGGGATCAAAGAGCTGAAAATGTCAACAAAAAAGAAATGTTTGGCGGTATAGCAACACAGATTTAGCACGACTGTCCCGAAAGAGTGCGGTGTGCATCGGATTTTACACGGTGCCTTCGTGGATATATCCGGTCTTTACACCGTGTTGATTTGTGTGGAACCGTGTTGGTCCTTGTACTCTCCGGCATTAATGGTGGCGAAATATTCATGCCCAGTTGACACTGGACGTAGCCGGAGATACCACGAAGTATGCCGGAGTCAATACGGAGATTCCCGGAGATCGGCGGTCTACTGGGAGTCTACTGGGAGTCTACAAGGATCAACACGAAATCAACACAGATTAAATTACTCCTGGACCTCTGGCATGAAAAATTGAACATGTTAAATTTTTTCACCGGAGTCCCAAGGTGGTCCCGGATCGCCCCGGACAATGCCGGACAATGCCAGAAATAAACACGAGGTTTACACGCTATTACCCGGAGTTTGCCGGAGTTATACTCTGGGAAAATCCGGCGTCTGATCCGGCTATGTGTGAAGGGGGCTTAAGGAAAGTCTATAAATATGAGAAAAGCCTCTACCCTGTTCGGATGTCCAACGGGGCTGACATGTGTCAATCATAGCCATCACTGTGCCAACAGTTGGCCAATTCTGAGCCTCCATTGCCCTTCATATTGGTAGCATGCGAAAATTGGCTAACTTAACTCAATTAATGCCATCCCTGGGTCAAATTGAGCCAATTCTGAGCCTACATTGAGCCAATTTTGGGCCAACAGTGCTGATGGTGAGCTGACATTTGGATAATTCTCAGCCAACACTGCCAATGGTGAGTCCACACTGGGCCAACATCGATCAATTAAGGCTGATGCCTAGGCCAACATAGGGCTAATTCTGAGACAGCAGTGTCGACAACAAGCAAATATTGGTAAATTGTTGGACATCAGTGATATTAATTTGTAACATGGGATGCACTAAATTCTTACCTAGTGGTCAATCCCTAACAGCTGGTCATGTAGACCAGTTGACTATGAAGGTATACTTTGTAATGCAATTCAATGAAAATACTATAAACTAGTATTGCTTAACAGACCAACATATGTCTAGTCTTTGCTAAACTTTCAATATAAATATGAACTTCTCGGACTGCTTTAATGTCAATAATAAAATAACGATAAAATAACACATATTGTACATAAATACGAGTAATTATAGTTTTTACACACTCATAATTTGGTTTGCTCATTGTGAATATCTGTACAGCTGTATGATTTTAATTTCGCAGCCATATGTTGCAGCAACATATCTCATAGACCTGCCATCAGGGCACCTTGTTAAGACCATCTCATACCAATTCAGACCACTTCGTCATGAAGATCAGGAACTATTATATAAAGAGTGGTATAGTTATCGAAGTTCTGATGCACATATCATAAACTTATAACTTAGTCTGGTACTTAACTCATTTTGTTTGACCATGCCCTCTTGGCAGTCAGACGGTCTGGACGCAAGACCGTTGATCAGGTCTCTACGCAGGAGAGGGTCTTGGTGAATTCAGGGGGAGCAAGAGTCCTGGTGGGGGAGCAAGGAATTTGACAGTGTAGATCAGTTTATATTAATCATACGAATGCAATACGACAAGTCCCTGCACTTCATAAGATGAGGCAACGTTGTGTCAGGCGAATTTCAAAGAACTATTTTGTTCGCCGCTAAGTTAAGATTAACGGGCGTAGTGATTGACCTACTTCCGCGGCTAATCTCTCAATGTATTCTTATCCATCAGCTACCCTCGTCTGCTACTCGGCCTCAGGGTCTGCATTCAGACTGCCCTCTTGGTTCAAAATGTATCGGGCTTTAATGGCGTGGTCTGCACGTACATAGTGAAGTAAAATACATTGGCAAAGATATAGATTGTACCAAGTGGCCGTAGATGCTATATGATCTTTAATACAACTTAGCCTAATACATGAACCACTGAACACTGGCTAGTCATCTATTTTGAGGCAAAAATAGGAGCCACCATTAACAGGTGGCCTTAGAAGTACAACCTAACCCATCTTTTTCCTGAGCTTTACATATACATAAAATTAATACCATCAAATTTTTTTATCACGTTTTATTCTTACTTTGTTGTCTTTTACCTCTTCATTAGGATCACCTCACAATTGAGGTCAGCAAATCTTCCACTAATTTAGTGGAAAAGCTCTCCTGAATACAGTTCAGTCACTTGCATAAACTGGTCTAACTATAGCCTACCTGGTATATATACATTTCTGATGCTCAGAAAATATTTTTCCGATGATTTATTCTTTTGTTGAGAGCCCAGCATTTGTGGGCTGCCTAAGGCATGGATGCACGATCTCAGCCGTTACTAGGCACTAGTATAACCGCACAGGCATCAGCAGCAGCATCAGCAGCAGCAGCAGCAACACAAGCATCCTGTCATACATCAATTGTTGCCTGTCCACTGATATTGTAGCTCTTGTAGTCTCGTGTAGTCTGCGTTGCTCAGTTACACTAACAACTGTTGCTCGTTTCGCAGTCAACTGACTCAATAAGTGACTCACCTATTTCATTTGCTTTTTTTTTTTGTTGTTGCTGTTTTCTTCATTTTTTTTTTTTTTTTTTGCATTTGACTTACGTTGGTACGAATGCATAATTTGCAAGATACTAATATGATATCGTGAATTATTAAATTGCCAGTCGATCAATTGTTGGGAGATTTTATAGCATTTTGCAATTAAGATATCTTTAAGTTTTACTTGGTCTATGAAATACAGTCCGGTAATGACTTTGGCTATTCAGTACACTGCTTAGTATATCAATAGTTAAAGATTATAGCGAGGCATATACTTTTTTACAAATGATTAATGAGCGCATGATTTGCCATAAAGAAATATTTGAGTTAATAGTTTAACAAATATTCAGCAATTTTCTATATGACTACAAAAAAAAGAGAAGATATATTTAAAGTGTGAAAATGTTCCATCCTAAAAATATCTTCTTTTCATTTTGTTTCATTTGAATATTTTTGAGCATGATTTCATATCTTGCCTGCCATTCTGATTTGAATCTGATTTGCAATCCTTGTTAAAATTCTGAATCTCGATGAAGCCATTGAAATAAGTATTACTGTTGAATAATGCCAACGAAATTTGACAATGAAGTTATGCAACGATTTTCTGATGTAAATTGAGCTCCTTCACAATTTTAATTGTTTCGTTTGTAAAAGGTTTTCTTTTCTAATATCAAATCAAATTGTTGTAAATGTCATGAACATTTGTCAGTTCCAACCATGAGCCAAAAATTTTAAATGGTGGCTACAATAAGGTCACATGTCCACAGAGTTCAGGAACATTTTGACCACTGTTGAATTCTGTCTGAAGAGAGTATTGTTATGAAGACTGCTTACTTTTGACTTACCTTACATTTTTTGGCTCACCATTTCAGCTTACATTACCAGCAAGACAACTTGCAGTAAAGACCAATGAGTTTTGGTCAACTATGGTCTCAAAGTTGAACTTCTGCTACATACATTGCCAAATGTGCCACGTGCGTTTTCCATGAGAAGGATAAACGCATGGAAAACGCATGGTTTTTAGCTAATTATAATGAGGCACAAACCATGCGTTTATCCAAATGCATGGAAAACGCACGTGGCACAATTGGCAATGTATACTTAAGCGTTATTACCCCATTTGTCAGACTGTCTTTGTTCAATGGCACAGGACGAAGTACAATATACACAGACAAGTGCAAGTAACTATAAGTCGTCTGCAGATGGATGTTTGCCTAAGATAACTCTGCTATGGGTTAGTATCAATCCAATCGTGGTCTTTTTGTGTGTCTGGTTCCTGAATTAATTTGTGGGAATTCCCTGTATTGAACTAACTTCGCAATGTATTGGAAAATGTTATCAAGGCGAGACACTCAGAGGTTTTGGCCTTCTGAGTGAATATATACATCACTCCACAGAATCAATGACCTTCCTACAGAGCCCTAGAAATGGGGCAAGAATTTTACCCCGTTGGCATCACAGCTAGCCTGATTTCCCCCTCACCCTGTGTGGAGAAATGGTCTTGAAAATTGACACAATCCATTTATGGCAATGACCAAAATACGCATTAATATCAATAGCCTGGATTTGCCATTGCTTGTGCAGGTTGGATGTAGCCCAATAGAAAGGCAAGATGAATAGAGGGCTCGACTAGAAGAATCTTAAAGCTGCATAATAGCTTTTTGGTCTTTTCATTTGGATCTTGAACTTATAGTATCCTCTGAGGTTCTATGGTATCAGAGAAGGCTACTCTTGCAAAGTGTCTTTGTGAAAGTATGCCATGCCACAAATTATGTCCACTGGTGTCCAGTCTATCGTATGATGCATGACTTAGATGTGGCATCTGGGGCCAACTAAAACATTTTGTAGGACAGTAAAAAGCACATTATTTCGACACCGGCCCGATATTAGCACCACCGGCCCGATGTTGGCCCAACATCGCCACTGATTGACACATCATTGGACCAACTTGGCCTGCTGTCAGAAGTCTATTATACCTGTCTTTGTGTTTGTCTAATTCTTAATTTCTGCTCCGTTTCTTTCTCTTGAAATCGTCTTTCCACATCTCCTTTCCACTGATCTATCTTCATTCTTTCTTAATTAACTCCAAAGCCCATCTCAGACTTTCACTGCTTCTCTGCTTCTGTGCTTCCAGATTATGAAGGCAACCCACTGTCACTTGCTGCTGCTTACAGCAATACAGTGGAACTTTGACTTAAGACCACCTCGCAAATTTAAAAGAGATTTAAGACCAGAAAGACCAGAGGATTTTGTATCCCCTTGGACTTCATTATTATATTTTACCCAGCAATTAACGCCAGGAAACCATTAAGACCATATTCAGTACCACTTCACCATTAAGACTACAGCGGTTCGAACTTCAGTGGTCTCATTGATAAGGCAGTCTAAAAACGAATGATGAGTGGAATTTCATCATTACCACCCTTAATTGGTGCACATTTTACTGGTCTTAATGGTGAGATGGTATTAAACAAAGAGGTAAATACAATGGTAAGAATGCACTTGGGTTGAAAAACAAAACAAGGGTGGTCATAATGATGAGGTGGTTTTAAAGCGTGGTTGAGGTTTTAAAGTAGATTTTTTACTATATATTTTTTCTAGAAGTGTGGTCTTAATTATGATGTTCCACTGCACTAGCAAAGCCCTATCCAATCCATAAAAATGCCACAAGGCTGTATGCATGTGGCAGGCTGCGCTAAACACTGCATATTATGGGGTTGCGGATCACCCTTTCTGAAAGATGCATCCACCAAAGTGGGGTGCAATATCGATTTTGGGGTTTCTGGCAAATAAAAGCAACCCCTGTTGGCTTCTTTTGGCTTCTGTATCTTTTCCAAAGTGACATCAGGGCAGCAGAGACTGGGGTTGAAGGTACAGAATTTGTGGTAAGGCCAATTGATCTGTTCACTGCTTTCTCTATTTCTATTTATTCTATTCCATGCCAGATTGGATGTTGTCTCTTTGCAGAAGAATTTTATGTAAAGGCGATCCTAAGACTCCTAACCCGTGGAAATTTCAGATGGTATTGATTACTTTCTCCCTGTGGCCTACTGCAGTGTATATATGTTGTACACATGGTTTGGATGTCTATTTTATAAAAGCATAAAATAATGGTGCGGTAATGACTGGTTTCATATGATTAGGCATTACTGGGATAAACCTCTAAGCACTCTAAACGTCAAATTCCAATCAAGAGATTGTCCTGGACAAAGCCATGCTTTCAGCGTGATTGGTCGCATGGCCTCCAACCATGTTGAATGTAAACCAAATTTTGGTCCTAAATGCATTCTTAGCAGCGTAAGGTATCCACAATTAAGATTGGTAAATTTTTAACCCAGGTGTGATATGAATGGTGACTGCCACACTCAGCCACAGCAGCGTATTCTTACTGCAGGTCACATGACCGTTGGCATGGTAACATTCTTTGTGTGGTTGACAAGGGCAGGATCTTTGTTTCCTACAAACCCCTCCCACCCCCTCCCCCCCCCCCCCCCCCCCACAGACAATAAAAAGTAAGAAAAACACAAAGAACAATGGTAGTCCATCAATGTAGCACTCCCACCGAGTCGACTTTAGTGTGTCTCTTCAAGTAGCTCTCCGAGATGCAAAAGAAGGGCCTGATATCGACCATGCTTCACCATACGACCTTTGTGGGATGATTTAAGAGTCTCCCTAGTCTAGTTCACTGTTGGTGATTTTGTGCACAAGAACTTCGTCATACATCATGGACCTGTGTGTGTTGCAAAGTATATTTTGGTGCTGTGTGAGCTGTGATATGATGAAAATGCAATGCAGTGTTACAGTAGAAGCTCACACTTGAGACCACTGTTAATTTATCTGAAAGTTTGGGTCTTCAGATTGTTAAATACAGTAATATACTCCACCTGCAGCTATAACTATCCCGACACCTTTAGATGGCTTAGCCTGTGTCAAGTATCCACAACATGTGGTTAATCTATTTTTGTTTTTTGTTTTATTTAAATTTCAATTATTTCCTCTCCTTTTATACTGACAGCGCTGAGTATTTTATTTTATTTTTATTTATTTTAATATATTTTGACAGCAACACATTGTCAGCAATACAACTGTTTTTCAAATGGTGCTGTTATAAAAAAGTGATACATAAAAATAAAAATATAGTTAAAAACAAATTATACAATAAATACATAAATAGCTAAAAATGTGTAAGTACAAAAGTTTTGACATTCCGTTGAAAATCACAGACATCAGCTAAAACCTTTAAAGAATTAGGAAGGCCATTCCATAAAATAGCACCATTGTAGTTAAAAGAACATTTCATCACAGAAGCATCAATATATGGCACAATAACATTTTCACTTGAAGAAGACCGTAAGTCGTAAACACTCTCAATATTTCTGTACATGGTGAATTCATTTGACAGGTAATTTGGTGCAGGACCTCTTAGACATTTAGTTTCAACAGTTGTATCTAGCTCCTGAACATTTTCAAAAATGATGCTGCATTGTATGGTGGTTTGATTAGTCTGGCGACAGAAACTGGTAAGGAAAGTCGTTGGACCCTGACTACATGTGAAAAGCGGCCAATGTTGTGCCGATTCCTGCCAGTGCTGTGCCAACATTGGCCAAAGGTTTAATGCTGAGTGCCAACAACAGGCCGACATTGAGCCAATTAAAGTTGATTTTTAGCCAATTATGTCGAGGTCGATTTAAGGGGCACACCAACCTCAGAAACATGTAAAAAATTGACTTGACATGAGCTGTTAAATCATAGTTGTGCATTAGGGCTTTACGTTCTGTATTTATGCACGTATTGGGCTAATTAGGACAGGCAGGGACCATGGCAAGATGAAGGATTAAACAGCCATCCAACTCAGGCTCGACCGGGAATTGAACCTGAGACCCAGCAGTTGGAAGCCTAGCGCGCTACCAATCAGCTAGGCCACTATCCCAAAATCATAGTTCAAGTTTAGTGTAAAACTTACCTTAGCTAGATAATACACAGTAAGTTTAGCCATACTAATATATGGCTGAGTTTTTATCATTTTAATAGATCACCGTCACTGTAGAATATACAAATTATCTTCCCTGCTGTGAGAGTGGGTTGCTTTGAACAGCTTGCACATTTCATGCATGGTCCTGTACTGACCAAATCCACTTTTATGTTATCACATAAAATAAAATTTTTGTAAGTATGATTGCAAAATTTTTTTTAATCGAGTCCATAAACTGGATCTACTTTTGATTAACTATGTAGCCCATGATCCATAGTAACATCTGGAGCAAGTCAAAACTGTGGTATTTTCTGACAGGCAGTTTGTTTTTTCCACCAAAGAGGAACATGAATAACAATTTAGACTATCCTAAACTAGAACGTACTATTTAGCGTATACAGTGTGTATACCCTATGTGCAAATTCTTAATGACCCCAGTCTGAAAACACAGCACAAATTGCTTGCAAACCAAAACAACAGACTTTGAAGCTATATGCAGCATATACAGTGAAACCCCTCCTAAAGGCTAGGTAGTACCACCTCAATTTTGATGACCAACCAATACACTGATTAACTTCACAATTAGGGGCAGCTGTCTCACAATGAAGACTGCCTCACAATTAAAACCATTTCACTATTAGACGGACTTGATTATCCAAGTTATTCTCAGGAAAGATCATCTCACCATAATCAACCAAGATAATCTTAATAGGAAGGTTCTACCGGAAGACACATCTCCATTGTGCAGAAAGAAGCCTTCCCACACAAATTACTGGTGCAAAACAATGAGGAAATATCCTTCATTGAGAGCCAACATGCTACACCCCGAAGTCAAACAGTTGTTAATGGTGAAATGTATCTGACAAAGCCATTACAGAGCATTTTACAATTGTCCTTTAACATTATTGATTCTTTATAATTCTATAGTGTCCCTTGAAATATGTTTCGTTGATGACACAGCATGGTGCCTTTCGTTGGCTACAATGGTACCCTTGACACAACACTGCTACTTCCGGTTTCAGACAGGCTAAGTTGTCAAGGACAAACGGAAACACCAGAACAACACCAAGAGACAACTCGGAATGACAGTCTTTGTTGATAGACACAAAAATTCATCCTAAATGTTCCAGCTCCATTTCCCATGTTTCCTTGGAGACACCTTCTTGTGAAATTTAATTAGTTTTAATTTGATTCCGCAGTGGCTTATCATTAATAACTAGTTGGTTTAAAACTTTGTCACGTTCGGCTGTTAATTAGATGCAATTATAGTTAGAATCCGAGTTTTCTATGTAACTCAATAGGGATCATCATAGCTCCTTGGGGAGCACCGTAATTTGGAGTTTTATAAATTCTCCTGTGTTGCATGATTTGAAACCGGTTCTTCTAGAACGTAGGATGGAAATGAGCTTAATTGTGTCTGCTATTATCGGTAACGATAATTAATTTACACACTTGGCAGGCCTGTTCAAACTTGAGCCCTTCTCAACACCTAGGGGAGTATGCAACCAGCATGCAGCCATTAAGAATACTTAATCTTATGATTTTGGGAGTACTTCAAGGAATCCAAGGGGTGGCCCTAGAATCTGGCATTCTTGAGTATTTGTTTTGTTGGTTTCATAGTTTAAAAAGAAAGAAAGAATTGAAGCGATAAACTAGCGTAGTGTGCTTGAGTACGCATAACATTTTGTGTGCATTTATAACTGAAACAGCAACATTGTCAAGTAGTTCAGCGGCAAGCCATGACTGATTATTGCGGTGAGGCACAAAAAACAACCTATGTGCCAAGAAGCCGACAGAGAACAGCAGGTTGCAACTTAAGAGTGGCCTACAAGGTTGCTGTGGAAACTGAGGCGGAGGTAGCAGGGGGAGAAGAGGGGGGAAGGAAGGAAGGAAGGAAGGAAGGAAGGAAGGAAGGAAGGAAGGAAGGAAGGAAGGAAGGAAGGAAGGAAGGAAGGAAGGAAGGAAGGAAAGGAGATTGTATTAAATAAAATGGAGGATAGACATATTACAGCGTACATGGTAGCTAAAATGAAGTAAACGGTCACTAATAGAATAATATACCAAAAAAGAAAAAATTATTTTTGCCTTGCTTTCATTACACAGTAAAAATAAGACTTTTTCTCCTTCACTGTTGAATTGAGTAATGTCTTTTGGAAAATCAGGTAGACATACTTTCCTTCATGTAATAATTCCATTTGACCACAGGAGAAGTCATTTCCTTCATTTGTATTAAATCAACGAATCAATCAATCAATCAGTTGATCAATCAAATTTTCTTCCAATTGATTTCACCTCCATTTCTATTCACTAACTGCCTCTTCTTCTATTTATTTACCCATTTGTGTCATTCTCTTTGTTCTGTTTCTGTCTTGTTTACAACCAATTCTTTCCATTAATTTCTTCCCAAACTTACTTTCACCATTCCTACATCTAGATTCTTATCATTCTTTCTTCCTATTCTTTTTGCTTCTTTCTCCATTTTCTTATTCGTGATTGCTATCATTTCCTCGTATTTAAAATTCTCTTTCCATTCTTTCAAACCACTCCTATTTCTTCCTCTCCTTATCTGTCCACATTTTTTCTCCTTTCTTATTCCTGGGCAATGATCCTATTCGTGTTTATACTGTGTATCCATTTTCTATGGGTTGTTGCTGTTGTCTATTCGTCCATTTCTCTATTCTACCTATCCATTCTCTGTCCATTCTTCCAGATCCATTCTTATGTCTTTTCACTATTTCTTTCTGTGTTGTCCATGTACACTATTCCTATTCATGACAGTTCTCTCTGCTCATTCTTTCTGTTCACTGCATTCTTGTTGTCCATTCTTCCACTTTTTATGTTCTTCCTGTTCATTCTCTGTCCATTCTTAACAACGCCATTGTGTGTATCCTGTTCCCCTGGGGCCTGTAACTGATTCCAGGGGCACTAAAAGTGTCGGCTTTTCAACACTCGCTTATTTTAGACACAAAATGCTACAACTGCCTTTCTTAATCTGCTGCCAGTGGCCATGCCTTTACTGCAACTAGGAAGTTGGGTGCTGCATTTCAAATTAGTGCAGTTCAACCTCAGGGTGAGGACAATTAAGGCAAATATTCGTCTGTAATTCAGTTGTGAAGTAGCGATAATTCAGTAAGTAACAATACTACGTGTCCTTGAATTTGTACATCATTATCTTGAACCGATGAACGATTTTGATAAATAATGAAGCCTGTCTTAATTGTAAGGTGCCAGCGATATTGAAGTGGATATTTTTTTCTTCTTTTCTTTTTTTTGAAGGCGTATTGGTAAATGTAACCATTGAACTAAATATGGTTGAGTATCTTTGAAAAATTGAAGGCTCTTTAGTACATGCGCATTTTATATCCTGAATATTACGAGTGAATACATAGTAAGAAACATTTAACAAAAATGGTTTCTTAATACTTGGAAGCCCTAGTTGTATTCTGCTTGGCTGCTGGCAAGTTAAATTAAAGGATAGATCAGATTTGCAATTTTATTTTTACATTTTATGATACTACAAAGGCAAAACTGTTATCCAATGAGATTCAATTGCTTGTCTATTCTGACAAATCTAATTAATCAGAACGAATCTCACAGCTTAAATGTAACCACTTGCGTTTGTATCATTCTTCCTGTAAGTTTATCATATTATCAAATTACAGCATTCAAAGGTCAGCAAGAATGCATAACGACCAGATTACTTGATGATTCAGCAATGATATGACCCTGTTACTTTAGTAAAACATATTTCTGCACATATTTCATGTAAACTGCATCAATGTACCAAATAATTGAGGGACCCTTGAGGTCATTTTGGCCATGGACAAAAATACCGCGAACTGAGATTCAGGGGGCTGAAATACTTATTTTCTACCAAGAAATACTTAAATAGGTTAAATTACCTATATCTCATTTTGATCTGTGGGACATTCTCTACAAAATACAGGCATTCAAAGTTACTGGCAAGTTTACAACCAGGTATCCTGTGTCACTGAAAACCACATGCCCCAACATAACGGTCCCTAGAGCAGTATTAAAGTTGATGTTTTTTTATTTTTAGGAGGCTTATATATTATGGATCATATTTATGCAAAAATAACTTACCTATATTAAGCCAATTCAGAGTGAGACTCAACAAAATCCCATCTTTCTGACGCGGCCAAAAATACCCGGGTGGCCAAAAGATACCCCGGTTGACTGATGGGTGGCCCAGGGGTTTATACGGCATTGGTCATTTAACATAATTCTGGCCCGGGCACTCTTCATGAGCTATAAATCTGGCTTATGGTGTGGCAAGTAACAGAACCCACGCAGTGAGTAAAATGTGTAACACACTGTGCACTCCAGACCCATAATTACGCCTGCCTTTAACAGCTGCTCATACAAGCCAGCTTGAGACCCATAGCACTGAGACAATGCAAAAGGAAGTACTTCTTTTGAGGTGAAATTTGCATTGTTATGATGAAACCCAACCGGTGCCTAGATAAAACGGCTTTGCCCTACTTGATAATACATGTATCTGTACAGCTTAGAAGCTTTGCAGAAACCATGCAGCCATATTTGCGATCATGTGACCTCTTGTCATGCCTGTCACATGACAGCCATGTGTCATGTGACCTTTGGTGCTCATTAGGATTTATTCAACGTCACGTGACTTGCCCTCCTGCATCAGAGAGGTTCTTGCATGTCGTGTGACGTCATTAGACAATGTGATCAGAGGGATTGTGCATGATTACAAGACTAACTTAATCATAAAGCCCAGACCTGGCCCAGACCTGTGTAGTCCTGGCTTTTACCAAGTTATATTAAATATGACACAAATCTTAGCTTGAAATTCTTCAATTCTACGTTAAATTGGCAGTGCTTCTGCTTTTGATGTTTATCTATTTTTGGTGTCTGCTTTGGGTCTGTCTCTGGCAGCTGGTTAGAAAGTCTGTCTTCATGTCAGTAACATTGAGACCATTCAATGCTATTTTTGTTTTGTCAGCCTGACCTTCACTTGATCCAGCTATCTAGTTATTTTTTTTACAGATCAATACATTAATTATTCATGCCTTTATACAGAAATTGAAATCGTCTGTATGCTTGGTCTGACTGGGTATATCAATAATAAGTCAGTATAGTAATTGAAGTCTGCTTATTTCGCAATTATTTTCTTAAACTTTAGAAGTTTGACACCTGTTCAACTATAACCCAGTTACCTGTAGTTCTGCACACTTTCTTTCATTTCTGTTATTTGGCTTAACTTTTTGTTGTTTGTTCTTGAGTATCCTATTTCCTGCTTACGACTGCTAATTAAAAAGTTGTGTTGGAATGCTTGAACGATAGAACTATCTGGGAATTTCTCAGTACTTGGGAGTGTGGAAAAGTAGACTATAATGAATGACATTGGTCTTGTCTACTTGACTATCAGAATTCATTTGCCAGCTGTTAGGATATGATATTATGAGAGTTGCTGAAGAATATGGGTTACAGGCTTTGAGGAGGAGGGTTGGAGGAGGAGGAGGAGGGGGAGGAGGGGGAGGAGGGGAGGAGGAGGAGGTACTGATAGGTCGCTCAGACTGGCTGATGATGAACTACTTAGATAACCACTAAAATGTTGAGTCTTGGTACCAACGTCGGTTGTACTACAGATATTGGAGAATAAATCAGATTCCATGCTGACTTCACTTTAATTCCTTGCTAGTATCTTGCTTGTTACCATTCATTGCTTAGTTGCTCCTTGGTACATTGTCCCTGCTGCTTTGTTGACGCTTAATTAGTCTCAGTATCTCAGACTCTCAAAAGTCAGTCAAAGTAGAGCTCTGGAGACCTCTGACAGCTTAAAGAAGAGTGAACGGTGTTATTAAGCAAGGGGAGAAGCTATTAGACTCAGCCACACATCTTTTTTCTCACTTTTTCTGAAGGTTAAGATGGGAGGAGCGCTGTGTCAGCAACACCACGTTGTCACCACGTTTCTCCATGGCAACGGTTGATCTTTTCTTTGCTCATTGTGGTGTCTTTTACCTCAAAAGGTCATGGACCCCAGAGGTGCCTTGAGGACCTTAGAATTGTAAAGGGCACGCACAGAAGTCGAGGGCCATTTCTTAAGGCTTTTGCCCAGCTCTGCAGCAGTCACTTTAGGCACAAGTGACTATGAAGCCAGTCCAAGGCTATCACCCATGCTTAACTGCCCGTTAAACCACACAGCAATCTGAACCAACTGCCAGTTAATGGTCCTCATGAAGTTAGGATTGCAGTCAATGGGGTGTACAAGCTGTAAAATGCTCTCGGGGAATCAATAAGGCTTTTTGCTTGATATGAATATAAATATAGATGTTTTTTTATCCGTTAAATCGATAACAGTAAAACATTGCCAGGAAGATCTGCCTCGTCCTTCAAAACTAGATGTACCTCGTGATGTGATCGGTCCTTGAAAGTCCTGGGCCTCCTCATGCAAGAGTGGGTGAAGACCTCAAACTCAAGTGGCCAACACAGCTAGATCTCTGGGCAATAGATAGATAGATAGATATTTACCTTTAAAATGTGCCTATCTAGCCATCTCATACCTAACACAAGTAAATGAAATAGTAAAATGAAAGATGGAGTCTCTGCTCTTTTTCAAATTTATTCTCCACTAGCCTTGGCATATACATCCAGATAGCGTTCCAAATCGAGCCAGTGTCGTCGCTATATGGGCCACCGCTAAATTGGCCAGTGTCGTCGCTATATTGGCCACCGTCGAAACAGCATCGTATCAGCATCGCCAATGTTGCACCGATGTTTTCCTGATTTGGAGTATACTATCTGGGCACTCATTACGAGGTACCCACTTATGATCTAAAGAGAACCACTCCCTTTACCAATTAACCTAATGACAGTAAATAAGAAACCATATTTGGACTTGTTGATTTTAACTAGATAGCACTACAGTGGCTGTTCATGAAATATATAATATTTTACCTAAAATTACAGAAATGTCTTGCTGAGAATTTTGGTTTCATGATAAATACCCTGTTGGTTGGTCTCTGACGTTGAGTGGTAACAATCTACCTTTTATCATCTCTCATTGGCAGTGAAGCCAAGTATCTGTTAGGTAAAAAATAATAATTAAACCACCTTTTGTTTTGCTTAAATTTAGCTTAATTCTTAACCAAAACTGTTTTGCTTCTGTCAGTGGTGATGTTGTTTGATGTCTGTGTGTCGCGTCTTTGCAAAATGGTGGCTGCCAACTGGCACAATGCAAGCTTGACAGATGGAAGTGTCGGACCTGTGAGGCAGAGTTTCCTGTCGCCATCATTTTGGGACCCCGGCTTCCGGAACAGGACGACAACAAGAAAGACATGGCTCCCAAACAGCTCAGCCTTGCATAAATTAGCACTGGCAGCAGCCAAAACATAATCATCGAGATTGGGGTTTAGGATATGTAGTTACAGTGGAAACCTGCTTTAAGACCACCTCTCTATTATGACCACTTTGTATTTGAGACCACTAACTGTGTGGACTATCAGGCCAGCGTCAATCGCCCGGGGTGCTATCTGAGTCCACCGAACATTGGTACAAAATGACCGGTCTTAATGTACATTAATGGGTATTAATGATAGATTGATAGATAGACAGATAGATAGATAGATAGATATGGGAGTGCAGCCCTCTAAGGCAAGTTCTTGCCGCTATCGAGGGTTGATTGACGAGGCGAGAGAGATTTTGTTGCAGTAAGATGAACCATGGGGGTTCAGAGAATACTGTACGTATAGCTCTGACATGATATTGCTGTACTCTCCAATTAATCATTATTATAAATGTGTGAAAACTGCCATTTTGCACGCTACGAGAACAGAAGGGAATATGCATTATATGTTGTGTGACAAGGCAAAGACTCTAAAACATAGGTAGCATGCCCGGATGTCGCAGCGTCAATCTGATATGGGCAACTCCAGACCGACGTCTGGCAAATGTAACATAAAACGTATTATCCAAGATATAGTAGAACCACAAAATTATGACTATCTCGATTTTAAGACCAACTTCACTGGGGTGAGGAAATTCCAAAATTAAGACCACATAACAAATATGGTGCACAGTTAATAGGATAATGATTAAGTTATGGATTTCCCTTTTTTCTGCTGATGAGATTGATGAGTCGGTACTCCCAATATAGAAAGTAAAACAGACCTCATAAAAAAGAAGCAATGCTGTGGTGGTACCAAATAGTTGCTATCATTTTCAGCCCACTGTCTGGCGTTCCCCACAACCCATCATTTCCTCCACGAACCATTCCCCACCTACACCCCACTTCAGTGCCATTCTGACTGAACGCATTGCTGCCACTGGTTGCCTGCCAGTAGTTGACTGCCTGTGGTATAGGCATGCTGTCAGTGGTTGGCAGATCTTCCATGCAGCTAGCTGGCAATGGCCATTTCAAACACTTAGAGGAGGCATAGGCAAAGTAGGTGGTCAGGTTTTCTTCACGCTGCAGTTTGTCATGATGCAGGGCACAGCTCTAGGGCAAGTGGCAGTTAACAAGGGGCAAGGGAGATAGACAGGCCCCTTCACTTGCCCCAACTGACAGCAAGATCGCCTGTCTTTTTTGCAACTGATAAATCTAGACACCAATGAATTTTTTACACTAACTGCTTGCTGTTTTTGAATATAAAAGTGTCGAGGTTTCACTGGACTTAGTCTGGAGGTTTTTATGAGCAAAAATGTTGATGGATTAGACAATACATGATCTTATGAAGGCTACCTTTTTGTACCTTATACAATATACCGTACCTAATCACATATGGTAATAGCAAGCCGTATCAGGCCCATTTTGAGAGTAAGTGCTAACGTTGGTCCCACCTTAGCCAATGGTCCCAACTTTGAACCAACTTGGAACCGATGTGGCAATAATAGTGGCATGTTATCAGAACAGAGAAACATGATGGTCTTGTAGTTATATATAATGTATAATTATTATTACATGACATGTAACATGGTGTAAGTCAAGTACAGAAAAGCACAAGTAGTTGTGTAGGTTTGCTGATGATGGAGCCTAACAATTTGTGGTCATTTACTGGTTAGGTGGTCATAATTGCAAGACAAATGACAGGATATAGATCTATATGTCCTGGAGTAGGTGTTCTACTGTGCAGTCTATTGGGACATATTGGGCTTTATTCATCTCGAACTGTCTATGTATTTCTTTTTTGTTTTGTGTGTGTGTAATGCATCTGCCTGTCCCTATCTTCTGTGTCCGTTTACAACAGAAATTTTAGCTTTTCAAAACATGTAAATCGCAAACACAAATATCATCGACATATTATATTGCCATGTACTCTATTAATATGCAAATGAGGTTGTTAACAACAATTGACAACCGTGTAATACACGAGTATCCATAAGTGCACATAATTAACTAGTAAAGGCCATAAAAGCTTCACTTACTGTATTGATTATGTTGTCGTTATTTGACTATGTAGTTTTCCATGTAATCCACGTATTGCTTAGCATATCTGATCTGCCGACCGCACAGTGTACGATATAGCTGAGGTTACTTCTTTGTTATAGCTACATTAACCCCAAAGTTCTTCCAAACTCTTTTTTCTTACTCTGCTGCTGAACTCATAGACTTGAAAACACTGTTCTACAGATGACGTCATATGGATCCAGGACTCCCATTGGCTGAGGAGGTTTGACTTATATATCCAATGGAATTTGCATGAGATCCTCTAGAAACATTTTTCACTGCCATTTTTGTAATTGATCCCCATAGAGCATTTTAATCATTTAAGACTAAGTAAATAATCAAAGCATCATATTTATTATCATCATTTTATCGTTTTAATAATGAGATCAATTAGACATACATGTACTCAAGATTAGTCTAGATTTCCGTTTGTTATCGGTGAAGTGGCCATAATAGTTAGGTGGCCTTTAGGTGAAGTTCCACTTATATATATTTCATTTGCATATTGTATTAAGAGATGTTGGCACATGCCATGTCATGTTGTGACTGTGAAAGCCCCTGCGTTATGGTATTGAACTAGCTTTAGACGTGCATTAGCCATTTGGGACCATTTGATTATTATTTGTGTGACACTCCGAGTGATGTGTCTAATCAATTATCATCCATAATTCATGCTTTTTTGAAGACTGAAAGAAAGAATCGTTATCTACTGAGCGGGTTTGCGGTCACAAGGTATTTTTACAAGCTGTGTGTGGCTCGCTATCTTCAAATTATTTTCCTGAATTAGTTGTTTTACACATTTTTTAGATTGTGCAATTTGTGGTGTCACACTGGTGTCACACATCATGATCAAAGGGGTCAATTTCAATGATAACAGAATTAAGTGGAAGTTATACTTTCAGGAAGTAACTAATTTCAGTATTTTCATGTGTAATGTTATAAGCAGGAACGTTGGCTAATAACATTTTGAATATCCGCCACTATTCTAAAGTGTGATGATTAAGGAATTTCAAACCTTATATCACAATTAAAACTTAACTACTCCCCAGATAGCATTCCGAATTGGCCCAGCATTGCTGGCCAATGTCGTTACAACATCGTATCAACATCGCCGACATCGTGCCGATGTTGAAACAATTTGGAATGCTATCTGGGTCAAGGAAGAGATAACTTCCATCCATCAATCAATCCAACCATCGCACCAACCAAGTTGAACCAACCAACCAAGTTAAACCAACAAACTAACCAAGTTGGATCAAGCAACCAACCAACCATCCCACCAACCAACCAACCAACCAACCAATCAACCAACCAACCAACCACCCAACCAACCATCCAACCAACCAACCATCCCATCAACCAACCAACCAACCAACCAACCAATCAACCATCCAACCAACCATCCCACCAACCAACCAACCAACCATCCAACCAATCCACTAACCATCCAACCAACCAACCAACCACCCAACCAACCATCCAACCAACCAACCATCCCATCAACCAACCAACCAACCAACCAATCAACCATCCAATCAACCATCCCACCAACCAACCAACCAACCATCCAAGCAATCCACTAACCATCCAACCAACCAACCAACATACCAACAAACCAACCAACCAACCAACTATATATCATCACAGACACCCAAATGCCCTTTAGAAGTTGCACTTAGATGCCTTCCTGTCAATCCCTATGTAAGGATGTTTTTCTCATAGCTTTGAGCAGTGTTGAGCATTCGATCGAATTTGTGTGTATATATGGTTCTCTTAGCTACAGGTTAGGCTGGTGCTCAGTGAAAGATAGATGTCAACAGTTCTATGGCATATACACAGTCTATATCTTAGAGCTATATGCACTCAATAGGGAGACTGCATGCATATGCATGGCTTATTTTGCATCACGCAAAGTAGTCATTCACATTCGATTTAACTTGCATATAGCGAAATTTATATCTTTATCTTTCATGTGAAATTGAGCAAAACAAAAAAAAATTCTGAACCTGGAGTTTTGTTGTTAAAATATTCCAAAATAGGATAAAATCATTGGGATGTTTCGTACATATCAAATATTGTGCAAACCAAAAGTGAAAATTATGATGAATTACTGCAGACATGTGTGTAACGGGATTTTTCTTATATTGACATGCCCAGATGTTACTCTGATTAAACATGTGAAACATGTTAAATTTTTAATTTCATTTTCATATTTGTAACATGTTACTGTGAGCAAATAATCAAGTATCATGCAGTACAATGCTGTGTTACAATGGATTGAATAGCTCAGACATGCATTACTTGCTTTATGACAAGATGTTGCACAAAACATTGTTTGAAGTGTAATAATATTTTCCTGATTGCAAGCCATGGTATTTTGTATACTGGAAAGGGTTATTATCCCAAGTATTACAACACGATTTTTACCCCAACTGATGAGGTGTTGTATTGCTTAGCAATCTTTAATTCCATTCCAAAAATGCACCCAAGCAACTGAACGAAACTTGTTTTAACCAAGACTGAGTTGCAATCAAGCAAATATGGTTACGCATCATTTTGTTTCCAGGTGGTCTGTCCACATTGTTTTATTGTCATCATTGATTCCCTTTATCTGTTTCTATCCAATTGATTGAAAGAAATTGTTACCAAAAGTTGTGTCTCACTGTTTGCTGGTCTGTACCTATATTTATAAGCCTCTAAATCTTCTGTCTCGTTTTGTTTCTTTTTCGCTGTCTACACTGGCTTTCACTGTCTGTCTTTCTGTCGAGCTGTCGTGCTATCTGTCGGGTGCACTGTCAGTCTACGCTGTATATCTACCTACCTCTGTGTTCTTTTATTCGCTGTATCATCTAACGCTGACTCTTTGCACTGGAAATCGTTTTGACTATATACCAGAATAACTGATGCCCGTGAAAATCCTGGGCCTCATCATGGCAAGGATGCTATTTTCGGTTTATCCCCCAATTGCAGCTTTATCACTTCAAATACCGTGTGATACGGGCTGGGTGATCTGCATTTCTTACCACACGGAATGACGTTCATATATTGCCCAAACAAGGAAACTAAAGACGTTGGTATTTCCAAATAAGGCCGAAAGGCGCACCACCGAAAAACCGCCCTTGCGAGCGCACAATTAAATTTGTCTGATAGATTAATGACAATTTTATATTCTGTTAGTTATGAATTTAGCTACACAAAAAAGTTTAAACTTTGAAAATCGAACAAGAATTGACCGAGTCATCACTCACCCACCTCGTCTGATCTGTCAAAAAAGATCAGGGACTCGTGTGGCTTTCCTATAATACCATAATATAACTAACCAAATGTTGCCTTCTTCTCAAAAGGCGTTTGTTAACTTTTTACCAGGTTAGTTAGATACACTGTATATCTGAAAAGTTAGTTAGGTATCATTGCATTTTGACCATGAAGTTATTCATCGTACATAACCATCTAAATTAGCTACTTACAAACTGACGTTCCAATCAGAAAGATATTTGGTGTTTCTGGCTCCAAGATAAAATAAACCTCTATTTGTGTTAGTTGTTAGCAACACCATTTTCTGGCCAAATAGCAACAGATTTTGCATCCAGTAATGATTTTAATTGGGCAAATAGCAACCCATGCATTATGATGCATCCCTTCTGTAACCCCTCAATAATCTTTAAACGAATTGTTTGATTTGCTCAACAGAGCAGTCTGAGCAAATATTCAACCCAGTTTGAATATTGATCTGATTGACTTTGAATGCTCAAAGGAAAAACAGAACCCTAAACGTGCATGCTTTTATTTAATAGAATTTGGAAAGAATAGTACAAGTCTTATTAATACAAAAGTGATTTAAGTTTTTAACTGTGATGCTAAATAGCTATGAGTGTAAAATAAAGTGTTAAAAAAAAAGAAGTATAATTTAGAGCCAAGATAATAAAACTGAAAGGCAACTCAGTCAGAAAGTAACATGCTGGAAAATATATTTGGCAAACGTAGTGGAAGGTTCAATTGCATCTATATGACTGTCCTATGTATTATTTATTTAAAACTCTTGATTGCATAGAACGCAATTGTCTTAGTTAAACCCTCGAAAACTTGGAACGCCTTCCCCACTATTGTATAAAAGCAAATAATATACAAAGTTGTCGCTGAGGTTAGCTCTGAACTTCAGTACTATTAGAGTCAAGTTCACATGATAAAACCATTAAATTTTATTGAACTTTAGGACTGAACCTAGATTTGTAGCATTTATTTTATTAGACTTGGTCTTACTGGTGAGATTCATCTGCATATATATTTTTAATTAAAGGGTCACGTCCTTAATTCCTCAGAGAGGAACCAGGCTCAGAAATGAATGGAACATTAAAAAAATCACTTCAGTCTCATGTAATTAATATTCCAGGCTGACATCAAATGCATTCAGGGGCCATTGTTTTGTAATCCGAGTTCAAATGCTGTCTTCCTCTCTCTTGTGATGTCTGTCCATTTATATGTCTGATCATTCTGATGGGTTCATTGTCCTGTCTGTTTTTTTCTGTTTGTCTGTTGCCTGCCTAGACATATTACTAAACCATCTAATGCTGCCTTATCCTAACAACAACGATTTTGGCTAAAACCTTGGAGAAATTTCTCCAAGATTCATCAAACACCCTTAGGATACGCTAGCTTTAATCAAAACAATTTACAAGCACATTTGGGAAGCACTTTGTAGATGTTCGACCCGTAGAGCATTACATTTCATGGAACGATACATCTGGGAATTGTCTGTGAAGCCAAATTATCCCTATCTTGCTGTGATTGTAGCCCAAATGCTCTTTTTGTGTCAGAATGTCGGAACACTGCTGGTCGGGAGCTTCTCCAACGCAGACATTCTTCTAGGCTGTACACAGATTCCCATTGAAACCAAGACGGGAGTACAAAAGCCAACAAAACATCTGGCTTCTGTTTCATTTGCAAATTTTGTCACCAGCTGATAACTGTATCAAGGAACTGGAGATTTTATTTCCTGCAACTGGGTTGTGTCATCCAGATTTTGTGATATGTATTTCTGCTGCTGTTCTGTGTCTTGGATGTAGTTATTAGATTTGGTATTATATAATATAATGTGTATATTAGCAAAAACATTTTAAGCCATTTCTGAGAGGTAAATAATACTGAAACATTTGATGTTATCTATGTTACAGATTCACAAAGATAGAATATATATGGGGAGGAGTACATATCCTTGTGTGAAACCTGATCAGATTAAGTGCAAAAATATAGTTTTTTTATTTTATTTAAAACACTAAAGAGATAGACATAAAAAGCCAATATACACTTACCTTAGCTTGCTACTGAGAAAATGTTATCCTTGTTAGTATATCCATTATTACACCCATGTCTGTCTGGCTTTGGGCCCAACACAACTCTGCTGGCCAAATCCTATGGTGAAGGCTTAAAAGCTTCAGTTGATTGTAAGTAACCTCCAGGTGGCAGCATTAGCTTTTTGTCACCACCTGGTGGTTATGAGATAAAGCAGACCTTGTATTTAAAAAAAAAAATTAAGTAACAACAAACAAACAAACAAAAAACCTATAGTTACATCGTAATTTTGAGTTGTAAGCCCGGTTAAACATTGTGAACTCACAAGAGATGGTTCTTTGCAATTGGTGCCATCCATGCAGTATCCTTGTTACTGTGACAAGAGAATACAGTGCGACAAAAATACCAAACTACCCACACAGAAAAGTGTTGCATACTGTTATCTCCGAAAGATTCATTGACCAATGTCATTGCTTATACATATTACATAGCATTAATTTGCCTTTTTGTAGCGACTTTATAGGGTTGCTTCAAAATGTATGGTCATCATTGAATTGCAATAGAGTACCACACAGTTTCATTTTTGATTTAATACCTGTTTCATATAGCACGGAAAGAATGAACAAACACCTCCTGTACAGAATAGTGTAATTGAATATAATATGAGCCTTAATGAAAAACCCTATGGAAGAACAATGGATTAAATAGAAAAGCAAAACGATGGATATGGTGTATTTTTGTCTGTCGCAATGCTACTGGGTCTGAAGTATAGTCAGCTTATAAGTTATATGACCAGCTGCCAGAGGTAGACGTAATGATGAGATAATAAGGCTTGGAGTCCACAACGTGTTACACATTTACCCCATGTGTGGGGTATTTTACTTGCCTCACCATAGACACCGAGTACAAGGCACCTCTAATTTAATGAATCATGCGATAGTCAGTCAGTCAGTCCAGTCTTTACTTTTGCAGGCTTTGATATTAGATAACGAATCTTTTTGGGAATATTCACATTTAAGACTTGTTTACTGCAGGTGATTGGGGGGTTTTTCTTACCCCACTGTAGTGCAATGTATAGTGACTGTACAACCACCCAGACAAATTACTAATTAGGGAAACTTGCAACCAATTACAGCTAATTTCAAAGACTTGGAAAATAGACTCCACAGAAGAGAGAACTGCTCCAGGGGACGTCATGTGAATGCAGAACTCTAATTGACTGAGGGACTGCTTAACTAATAGGCGTCCTGCAATCCCATGACTTCCTCTGGAGCATCTCTCTCTCTCTGCTCTGGACTTCAGTTTCCAAGTCTGCATTTCTCAGACAGCTGAGCAGTCGTAATGACTGACTGATTGATTGATTGATTTATTATTGATTGATTGGTTAATTGATATTTCTTTAATTTTTGCAGGCTTTCCGGTGTCTAGCTGTGGCAATCAGAGAAGAGCTCGAAAGCAAAGAGAACGAAGTTCGTTAGGAGTTGTCGATTCCCTGGAAAAAAGGCGACCCTATTTATGTTTATTGGAATTACGTCGACTTGATTATCACAAAAGTCAATAGCTTGGAACATTTAAACCAATAAACCACTGGTTTGGGAACGCAATAGGCTATATTATCTATGTGATTTAATTGTGTTTAATTAGAACAAAACATTTTAAAACACCACTTGAACACATTGGAAGTATGCAAATAGTACAGTATTTTATTTTTCCAAATGATTGTGTTTCCAATGTTGAGCATCAAATTGACATGTTACAATCTTTAAGAATTTATGAATGATTTGACGCAAAGAAGAATAAAGGTGTTGCTTTTGTGTATCTTTGTTAATCTATTTATGCTACAAGTACTCAATCCCTCAGAAAATGTGTATGTTATTTATTGTTTTTCATAGTTGGTTAATTCAAGATCATTGCTGCTGTATTATTCAAAACTGGAGAAAACTGCTTCTGTTTACTAAACTAGAATGTTGTAATTTATTGGCAATTTGGTGGGTTTTTTTTTGGTTTTTTTACAAAGTAAAGTTTGGTTGTAATTGAGCGGCATTCATGCTCTGATATAGCTGAATAGATCAAGATCATAATGCACATGTTTGTTATGATAATTTGTCGAACATGTAAGTGGGTAGTACATGTAAATAATCTAGTCACTCAGTGGCGGATGCAGAGTTTGTTATGGGTGGGGTTTGGGTATGAACACGTGACTTGGAAGAAATGTAAAGGTGGGTAGCATAATTAGGAGTTAGATGCTCGATGGTCATACTTCAGTCCCAGGTTCGAATCCTTAACAAAAGCAGTGAGTATAATGTTGAATAGAGAAAATTGTTATAGGGAAATGCAGGATTTCCTCTTTTCCTTAGGTAACACCACAATATGTACATGGATGCATCAACTTGTCCATTCAATTTAGGCCAATATAAATATATAATGAAGCTCCGAAGAGTCTAGGCAGTATATTTGAGTGACCCAGCTATGATTCTTATAAAGAGTTGTAACTGTAAATAAGTGCCCCTCCCCCCTTCTCTTCAAAACTGATCCTCCCCTGACAGCTGTGATGAAAACTTCAGCAAACTACCCATTAACTTTCTGGCCATGTGTGACCCAACCTACAGATTCGAGACAGGCCCAGTATAGATATGTAATTTTCTGTAAGCAGCTTGTGTGTACCATTACAACTTAAACCATCACGATGTTGGACTTATTCTAAGGATTTTCCAATCTGTATTTCCGTTTCGTTCACCACAAGAGGAAATACTTAGGCCAGACCTTCCAGTTATTTTCAAGAGGGCTTATAAAATTCGTGTTTTCTGACACGCTCCAGTGACGATCATAGACTGTAGCGCCCACAGATGTACACACCTGGCTGAGCACAGGGCGAGTGTACAAGGAACAGGCAGTGTTTACTTCTGAATGTAAAGCAAACTCGGAAAGCATGCTGAAATTACCACCAGTATTTGGATTAAACATGCTGCGGACATGTAAGTATATTTTGTCAACACATGATATTAGCTAATTGTATTAGTTTAAATGTGGTATGTCAAATGAGTGATACATTAGCATGCAATGACCTTCATGTCAGTGACATATGACTTTGCTTTTAGGCATATTTTGCTCGTTAGAGTACTTAAACGTTCACCTCGGAACAACTCGGTTAAAATAACAAACATTAAGGCTAATGCTATGAAGAAATATAAATTGATAAGAAATGAGCATAGGTGTAGAACTAAAAATTCTATATAGCTGAAGTTGGTATGGATTTCTTGTTCTATTTAAAGTACATGTTACAATTTACAAAGCTTTTCAGGAATGTTGCAGGTGCAAGTTGCATTGTCAGTAAAGTAGGTTACACATATTTGATGTGCACCAATAAAAAAAAATAGTATGATATAAAGCGTTATGAAATATTCAATAACCCAATAATTTATAGCACTTGATGAATTGTAATATTCAATAATCATGAATTCCATTTATAAGCTACTTCCGTGACGACATTGATAGTTTAGGAAGTATGTACAGCTGGAAATTTGAAGTGCAATACATTCATTTTCATATCAAATGGTTAATAATGAAATTCCCCTTAAATTACAACGAAATGCAACCAAATACAGCCAATGAAAATTGTCTTGTGAAATCACAATTTACATGCTTGAGTTGTTTTATCTGTGTAAAAAGCATTTTCTGAAGATAGGCCTATAGGAAGAGAACCCCAAGTGCTAAAAAGTTAGTAAGAGTTAAACCATGCATCAACTCCTCCCTCTCCCTTTTATTAGCATTATCTGTGACTATGAACATGCCGTTTAATGAAGCTGATTGTGAACGAATTTTGCCACTCTGATTTAGGCCTATTGGTTGAACATGCATGCGCTGGTAACCACTAACCTTTTATAACTATGAACCAGTGCAAATATTATTCAGTACGGAAATATATTGCTTATTGTGTATATGGGACTTAGCTGGATGAGGCAACATATTACTTTGAGTGTATCAGAAGCTTTTTTTTTTTTTTTCATTGATAGTTATATAAGTTTTGCATGATGTTCTAAACTTCCATAGAATAAAAAAACTTCTGACACCAGATTCGTGTTGCAAAGGATATGTATAATTTATACCTTTTAAAGATAAATATGTAAGCTCTTCCTAACAAAATACCTTTCTGTAATTTGCCAAAAAATTCTGAACGGTCGCAAATGCACTTTCTGACTGGATTTGATGCGTCAAACTCGGAGTAAGCGCTTGAGCCATTTTTGCCAGTTTTTGTGAATCTGGAGTGTTGTTCCTTGTAAATTCTGTTAACCGATTGAAGATGAATTTGAGATTTTCAAAGTCCGCAGCAACCATAAGCGATAATAAAACTTTCCTCTTTTGGTATTTAGCGGATAATCCACAAACTATTGATGGGATAAGCGGTTCTGGTTCTTGTTCGAGATACCTTAGGAATACCCCGGCAGCAGTGATTACATTTTCATCGGTCAAAGTTGGTATATTGTTTTGGCGAAAAGCATCTTCCATGGAGCACAGCGCTTCTGGGTTGGTCAGAGTTGGAACTTGGAGCAGATTGAAATTATTGTGTTCCTTTGAAACCGATTGGCATTTCAGAACATGTTCCATAGCTGCCTTCATCACAGTGGGAAGGGATGATGCTTCTCTTTGTTTTGGGGTCCAAGAAGGTTTTAGGTTTGCCTGTTCCTCTGCTCTGCACTGCTTTGGAATAACTTCAGGGTTGGTGCTGGCTGTCTTTCTCTTTATGGATTGCTTTGTTGGTGATCTTTGTTGAGCTTCGTCCTGTTGATTATTGTTACCTGAAAAGTTCATGATGTTGTTCTGGTGATTGATATTTTTTAAAGTGTGTAATCTACTGTAGAGGGTGCAGTTGACACCATACAGTAACAGATCTCAGATACGACGACAAAGATCCACAGGAAAGCCCTGTTACGCAAGCATTTCAAAACGAGGCTGAGTGGATGGCCTATTGTCTTGTTGACGTTCACTTCGATTCAGTCCAGATGGCACGTCACCTATGTTCTTCCATGCTATAACATGTTAATATGTTACAAATATTGCTTGTGCAAACACAAGTTATGTTTTATCGTTTTATGCATACAAGTAATTTCTGGTTGCCCCACAAGTGTACAAACCCTATGTAAATTGTCATTGAGGTATGTATATATATATAGGGACTGATGGATCGGTCTTATATAATATATATATGCAGAGTTAAGATTTGATCATGTGTCATCCGACATGGCATGTTGGAGACAGTGACACAAGAAATAGATTCTAGGTAGAGACAGAAATATATATGCGGGAAGTCCTGTTTTGTGGTTGAGTGATGTATTTCAAAAAGCTCTGTTTCTGTATTTGTTTGTTGGAAAAAAAAAGAGAGAAAGATATAGAAATAAAAACTATAAATAAAGAAATACATAAATATTACATAAAGAAGTCTTCGAAACATAAATATTAAGCAGTTTCTATTCTAAAATGTTGTTTGTGCACCAAGATACAGTGTATATAGGATTGTTTACATAAAAAAAAAAAGTTTGAGTGAAGCATCAAAGGAAAGAAAGACTGAATAAAAACATCATGCATGGCTCAGTGGATAAATGCAGAGGAGGGAATAAGAGGACAAAATGTCTTTTAACGAGACATGGAAATCTTGCAGTAATTATGTGAAATTATGATACATACTGTCACTGAATACATTAAATTAAATCTGCGTTAAACTTAATTATGAAAACATGTAACAAAAAATATATGTAAGTAATTACACTGAATGTACTTTATGCAGTAAGAAAAAAAAATTGGAAAAAAAAGCAACAACAACATATATGTCGTTCCTCATTAATAGTTTAAATCCCTAGCTATACCATATGCAGAAGTTAATTCTACATAAAATCCATTGGCTGAACAGGAATTATTCTGACATGACACTGCAGCCACTGTTTAGTAAAAGTAACTAATGGTGCAGGTTTGCAAGAAAAGCGAAATTGCTAGTATTCACCTATAAATCATATTGGTCCTCATTCATACATTTGTAAAGTGTATACATGTAGACTTATATTAAGGTAGTTGAAACACCTTGACCATGACATTCTACTTGCTCGAGAGTTAGAAGCTGAACAGGTTTAGACCAGATAAAGTGTTGTTGATGCTACAGCCTTTATGCATGGCTGACTCGCATTTTGCAAGATTGAGCATTCTTACTTCTTTCGTAGGTAATTTTATCAGAAAAAGGTTATTTCTGCCTCAGGTGAAATGAGTGATAATAGACACTAAAGACCAGAATGACAACATATGGCCAATTAGCCTTTTGCATTCTGTGTTGCCCTTGGAGGCATTTAGAGAGAATCAGTTCCTTGACTAAACTATTCAGTTGTTAGCACACAGAGAGAGAATGTTGCACTGAGCTAGAGAGGTGTGCATTAGACCTGAATCAGTCTATCATTCTTCGTTTAAATTGGAGAAATAATTACTTTATTCATTTTGCTTTTGGTTGTGAGGAGCCTTCACCTTGGCTTTGGAATCATATAATCATAGTAATTAGTGTAAACAAGTCTCTCCTTGTTACCATCAAATCCATTAGTAAAACAGCATAATATTTCTCATTTCCAATGATTATTATTTCCCATGGCACGTCCGAACTACAGATCTACAATTGAAAAACACTGAATACTGAGAAACTCAGAAATTATCGTGAACACTGCAATTATGTGTGGTTACTAGTTAGGTGCGTTAAATACACCAAATAGGCATGTACATTGTACAAAGATATTAATGTAACATTTGTTGGATAATTTAAATTTCCAATACTGAATGGCTCATCACTGCAAAGAGAGACCTTTGACAAGTACCGTGCAGGTGGTGATATTATATTATGATTAATTTAACTTTAATTTAAGAGCAGAAGAGCTCTACTGAAGAGAAAAAATGAAGAAATTCCGCCTGAGCAGGAAGTCCAAATCAGGCGCGAATGAAGATGGAACTATAGGAAGAAGTGCAGTGACGTTAACATCAACTAAATCCCCCAAAGGAAAGAAATCCTCATCTTCTGGATTTGAAGTATCTGGAGCCGCTGTTCCGTATAAAGATCCAGATGAGGATGCGGTTTCCGCAGCGTCCAGTGGTGAGGGTGAAACATCAGTTGGGGACCGGAGGAGCTGTGCCAGTCTTGCAGAAGTAATGAGAGATGATGCCTACTCTATTGCATCTGGTAAGTGACCAATGACATTTTTTAGTCTCTATATATGAATTACTATTTAAGCTATATGTGTTACAGCCAGACGACCCTTCTTTAGGCTTATCATTTGCTGCACCTACATGCAAAAAGCTGGACAGGTAGACCTACCATGCTTGAAATGAACCCCTTTGAGATCCAAGAATTGTTTCAGTGAGAAGGCACATTACTGATGGAGGATTAACATAATTAAGGAGAGAATGAAACAATGCTGGTTGAGTTACAGCAAATACTACATATCATTAAACAGTCCAACGATTTGTTTCAGGTGGGTCAAGAAGGTCATCCGATTCTCCTCAAGTTGACCCGTCCACCCTGATTGAAGCTGCCAAGAGAGGTGACCTTGAAAATGTGGGTCAAATGATCAAAGGACTTGGCTGTGATGCTAATGCTACTGATGAGGTAATATAGATTTAACTTATTTTAAACTTTGCATTTACTCTACACTGCTGGCATGAAACTATTAAACCCTAGCTTTTGGACAGGCTACTAAACAGATGTAATGATATGTTAAGAACTCCCGGCAGGGGCTATTCATCATGAGATATACAGCAGCTGGCTGTGGGTTGCACTACTTATCTATTTATAAATTATTTTCATGCTTCATGCATGGGGGGGATACCATGTATACATCTCTGGAAAGTATTGTAAATTTGTGACTGGCATTATAACATATTTTCACAAAATTATTTGAAAGTGAAAAAAAAAAGTTCTCTAACAATGCGTACAATAGGACAAAATTAGGATGGCAAAACATACTGTATTTTTTGGAGTGCTGTCACTGCCTGCTTGGTCTTTGTGAAAAAGCAAAGATAATAAAAAAGAAGGCTGACATAAAAAAAAGGCTTGTTTCAAACAAATACAGCATAATACCCTCTGCAATTGTACTTTGAAGCTACCTAACTCCCACTCACTTGAAGTAACAAGTGAAGCAGAAATGTTGAACAAGTGAAACGTGAGAGATTTTGAAACGTGATGGAATTCCTGTCATGTTATGACGTCATATTGCATGGGATTCTATTGGGGATACTATGCACACTTTTTATGCCTGAGGGGATTTGTCATATTCAATTTTAAATTATCTTAACGGTAATAAAAAAAACTATAGAAGAGCTTATAGTGATCTATGGTTCTATATCTACACTCTAGAGTACATGTAAATATCATGTTTTATGTTCAGTCTGTTACAAGTTGGATTGAGATAGATCACAAGTTAAACACCCTGTTATCTGTTACAAAAAAAAAGATCTATTAGTCAGTTGTACACTACCATGGTTGGCCAGCACAAATTTAAAGCATGGAGACAATTATCAGAGAAAGATCTGAAGCTTTTCACACTTGCACACTAACACACCAATTGCATCTAGGGCATGACCTTGCATGTGTACATGAAATCCTAGAGCAACACATAAGCATTAGACCATCATGACACTTCCAACCTTTCCTGTCTCTGGCAGCTGGTCATATCAGCCGAATAATCGTCATACTAGTACATGGCCAATTGTGCCACGTGCGTTTCCATAAACGTATGGAAAACGCATGGTTTTTGCCTCATCATAATTAGCTAAAAACCATGCGTTTTCCATGCGTTTATCCTTCTCATGGAAAACGCATGTGGCACATTTGGCCATGTAGCATTGAGACAATACAATACAATGTTAAAGAATTGAAATTGTATAAACAATAAAGTGTAGCAAGATTATTGGTCTATGCATGAGGTAGTCAGATATTTCAGCTATTTTACCAACGGGTAGACAGATAAATTATATTAAGGTGTGTGACTGTCCTCGCTCATTTCAGTGACATTCTGTTTACATTACATGATGCCAGCATATATTTTGGGTTAAAAAAAACCCCCCACTCTTCATTGCACAGTGATATTGACAGTGAGGTGTTTTTATTCTAAAGTTTACCTTAACCATCAGCTGAGTTTTGGACTGGCAGTGTAAATGTGTCATTCTTTAAAAAAAGATAATACATCTACCTGTTTGACAGCTACTTTTTAGTTAAGCATAACATGGCCGAGCACTTTCTTAAAAGGGGCAATATGAACAATTTTCCGAAAGATTTAGTTTATATATCTCGTTAGCCAGTTTTTGAAAAGAAGTTGATTAGGTATTTGTGAAAACCAGGAAGTTTTGAATGTTTTCATTGGTTGGACTTGTCCGTTTTTATTGAAAGATAACATGCAATTTCCACATATATCTGAATGCTCATCCACCAAAATATATTTGTGTAGTACATGCTATATAAACTACAGCGCAATACTTGGGAAGCAGGTATTTAAAAGAGTTTTAGTTATAATGTACAGTATTGTATATACAACGAACACTTAATTCACTTCCTTTCCTTGTGCCAAGAGTTTTTCTTGGTTAGAAATTAGACATTTTATTATTCACCAACACTCAAGTACATTAATTTACAAGTATATGTGACAAAAAGCATGTATAAAAATAACATATAATGTGTTGGAAGGGGATACATCCGAGTATTTACAAAATACCATTACCCAAGGGTGGATGTATCCCCTATTATATTAATATTGATGGGCAGGTGTAACCATAAATGTGGTGATCTTGCCAGAAAACTTTTACTGTATATTTGTGAGGTATGTTGAGGTGCTTGAAGGCCAATTCTATTTCTAGTTGCATAGTTATGTGTTGCGATTTCAAAGAGATTTACTATGCGTTTTGGGAGTATATTATTAACATATCTATAAGAAATTTTAAGTAGATTTCAGGTCAGAATCATAGGTCTTGCTTCCATCTTCCATATAAAGAAGCAGTAACTGATATTCACAAAGAAATCATATTAGGGAATTTTAGTGCACTACATTCAATTTGATGTTTCAAACCTCATGGTTGAGAACAGACATATGAATGAAAAACTTTTACCAATGAAAATATTGTGGACTAAACCAAAATTGCCAAATTTAAAAGAGCTAAAGCCTAATTGAGATTTCCATTAGCCTGCTCCTTCCTCTTCTTTTGTCACAAAGGCTATTCAAGTTGACGTGAACATTTTACTGAAGTTCGCATAGTCATGAGATACAAGATTCAAGAATTTAATAATCTCAGATCTTTTAATTTTTGTTCTTCCAGAAAGGGAATACAGCTCTTCATGTGGCAGCGGCCAAAGGTCACTCAAAACTCGTCCGTCTCCTTCTGTTGTACGGTGCTGATGTGGAGATTGTCAATAAAGTAAGTCACTCTCTTGAATTAACTTAATACAATAATACATCTGCTCATAATGACACAGTTGCATTGAAAACACAGGACATTATAACTAAGTCCTGTGTTATTACTAAAAATAAGAATGCTTTACGTATCAATTTGTTTTATTTAGCTTTTGTATGGTTATTTATAAAGAAAATTTTGTGTAGGCAACAGCATAAATAGGTAGCAAATGGGAATCGTGAAAGTGAAAAGTTTTTCCTCAATTCACCAGTGCTCTTTTAAGGTTTATATCCCAGTCTTCTTTGTTGCTGACTCAGCTAATTTTATTTCCTGAAATGTTACACGACTCTATAATATATCTTCAGGACAAACGTGACGCCCTCTACCTAGCTCTGGCACATGGTCATACAGGAACTGTCGGGGTCTTGCTGGATTTCATGCATTCAGTAGACACCAGAGTAAGTAAAATATTGATATAAATGTGGGTTTTAGGAAGTTATGTCTGAGCCCTGGTGCATAGTACAAATAAACATAATTCCCGACTTGAGGAAAGCATGCCCATGACAGGTGGATGGTTTCAGGGATTGAATGATAACGCAGTGTTAGTAAATACTCACAATATTACATGGCCAAATGTGTCACGTGCCTTTTCCATGAGAAAGATAAACGCATGGTTTTTTCCTTATTAAAATGAGGTGAAAACCATGCGTTTTCCATGCGTTTATAATATGTCATACTGTTTAATATATATCTTCATAGTTTCTGATGGTTTAGCATGTGGAATTATTAAGGCATAAAAACTGAAATAGTCATCGTAAAATAAACGCTCATGTTGTTCTTTTCAGCCTCGATTTCCATTTGTGTTACTCGGAGCAACGAAAAAGAAGAATGGTCCCTACTTTGTGGAACAAGTACCCTCATGTACACATATCAAGTCATTCAAGAAGCGTGATGTTGAATTCATCCAACTCCTTATATGTCATGGACAGAAAGCGAGTGATCTGACAGATTTTATGTGCAATACGTTGGATGTACAAGTGTCTTATGCTTTCTTCCAAAACACACAAGGTGACCTCAACATCAACAACTTTCAAAGGTTGGAGAAAAAGAACAAGTGCCAAGCACTGACCTTGCTGAACACCAACATCCGTGTCCTCGAACCAAAAGGCTATGACCATTTACGATGTCTCATATTGGTGTCTTGTAAGATTAAGAAGTTGACTTTCGAAAGTTTAAAGCATTTGGAGTTGCTGGATGTACGTCACAACAGAGTTGAAGAGTTGCATAAATCGATTGTTGAATGTGTAACCTTGAAAACTTTGAGAGTATCGGATAACCACATCAAGAGACTACCGCGTGAAATTTGTGAGCTTAGCAAGTTAGTGGTTCTAGAAGCAGCCAACAATGGATTAAGACGTATCAGTTCTGGTGTAGTAAAGTGCAGCAATTTAAGGGTATTGCAATTGAATAACAATGAACTTTTACAGTTACCAGTTGATCTGGGACTTTTGACCAAATTAGAAGAACTCCTGGTGCAGAATAACAAGCTTGCCCAACTCCCTCTTTCCATTGCTAACATGTCACGCTTAAAACAAATCCGTTTTCACAACAATCCACTTCTAAACATTCCAAAAGACTTTCCAGAAAGAGCAGCTGGAGTAAGAGACTACCTTCAGGCTCTTCAAGATGATCCGGTTCCTAACAACGTCATCAAACTTGTGCTTGTTGGCCAAGAAGGAGTGGGGAAGACCAGCTTACTCAAGGCAATTAAACGAACACTGTGGGTGATACCCCATTCACCTAATCCTTTGAAAACAGAGGGTATTGATGTGAAGGACATTCAAGTTGATGACTTAACCTTCAGGTGCTTTGATTGTGGTGGTGATGTTGATTTCAATGAGACTCACAACTTTTTCATAACCCAAGGTGCTCTCTATCTGGCTTGTTTCAATTTGAGCGAATACACAAAAGCTACCATGGAAAGAAACAGCTTCCTCCTTGGTAGACTGCAGCTCTGGCTGCAATACATCTTTAGTCGTGTGCCGAACGCCAGGGTTATTATTGTAGGTACTCACGCAGATCACGAGTCATTGAAGCGGAAAGTTTTAGAAGACATTTGGGAACAAGTAAGACTAATGCTCGTCACAGCTAGGGAACACCACCAGCAGTACTTCAGACATAGTGAACGTTTAAATGACTGCATGTTGTGCCAACCTGACATCAAATGTCTTCGCAAAGCCACTGGGGATGGTCCAACTGGCTACGTCAACCTTGGTCTTGAGGATCCAAGTTTGGAGGAAGATTCAGGATCAAATGAGACTCCGAAGAGGTCTGTGGCATTCCCCCACATTGTAGGGTACTATGAAGTCAGTAGCGTCCGCAAGATGGGAAATGAGAGGATTTTTGATGTTAGCAACAGAAGTATTGAAGATCTGAAAACTGCAGTGGTGGCTGTAGGACGTAAACTTACACAAAACAACCCTGAGATACCAAGAAAGTGGGCGAATGTATATGAGTCTTTGCAAAATCAAATGCATATTGACCCAGTTGAAAACAGCGTTTGTTCCATGAGTGAGGTTGCTAGGTTTGCTCATGCCCAAGGTGTCAAGAATGAGACTGACTTGAAGAATATGCTGCACTTCCTCAAAGCTCAAGGGTCATTGTTGTTCTTCCCTAAATCTGACATACTGAGAGATCTGGTTGTGTTGGATCCCGAATGGATGGCCAAGATATTTTCTGCAGTGGTGTCATTCAAGGATACTGGAGTAACCAATGAAGGATTTATCAATCGAAACCTGCTGCGTGTGGCTTACAAGGATGTCAGCACAATTATGCAAGACAAAATAATCAGCCTCCTTCATTACTTTGGAGTTTGCATTTCCATTGATGAGAGTGATGACGAACTCATTCCATCTAAGCTTCCACTTGGAGACCCATATGAAGAGACGTGGCCACCATCTCCCCCGGCTGGTCATTTCCAAGTGACCTATGCGGTGACCTTCCCGAGCTTTGTTCCTCCACCACTCTTCAGTGATCTTATTGTTGCAATGTATCGAAAGAGAGTGTTAGGTATTTCTGGAGCAGGTCTGCCAAGGTACTTCTCAAACCAGTTTGTTGAAACAGTGAGACTGAGAGATTCAGGCTGCAGGGACTGTGCTGCAACAGGCATATCTTCTCGTCCCCTTGACGAATTAGAGCAAATTCATATGGTGCACTTCGAACACACTCCTCACAAGAGGAGCATAATGATCACTGCAAGAGGGCAGCATCCTTGCTGCCTGATGAAGAAGTTAAACCAGCTTCTGAACAAGGTTATGAGCAGGTATGAAGGTTTGGGAATTTGTGAGTTGGATGCAATTGTTTGTCCAGGATGTTACATGGCCAAATCAAGTAGTCCTCACCGATTCAGTGCAAAACTGCTGCACTATGACATCAAAGCTAAATGCAAGATAGTCTGTCCAGCCGGTCATTCAACCAGAAGCATCGCAGCCTTTCTCACCGGAGAAGTGCATGAATCGTGCATGCCATTTGCAACTGTCAAGCCAAAGGCACATCGAGAACGGATGGACTTCATGGGTTGTCCAAGGCTTTTTGTTGCTCTGCCAGTAAACCAGGATGGACTTTCTTTTGACTCAAGTTCAAAGCTTTTCACATCCAGTGTTTTGATGGATGGTTATGCTGTCCACTTACTCTGTGAGTTTCCAGATGGTTATCATCTGACAAGATATCCAGGATACAGACTCAAGAACCCCAAGGAGTTCATGACGTCATATGGAAGTCATGTTCTTAGCGTACTTCGCCTGTTATCTAACATGGTTCATTCCTCAGTCATACCAGGCGGTCTTTCGGGAAAGACAAGATCACTGAGTTCAGTGATCAATGAACTGGTAAAAGACTACAAGAAGAAATTCCCTTTCATTAAAGACTCGAGCTCAGCCATGTCCGTCGCAGAGCTTGTTAAGCATGTCACAGACACAGGCGCCCGTTTCTCTCGAAAGGATCTGCGGAATCATTTGCATGTCTTGGACAAACCATCTGTCTTTGGTCCTTTACGAAGACTGTCATACAACAACAGCACTGTTTGGGTTTGTAATGAACATTACCGACAACTTAAGGTCCTTACGGTTGACTTGAGCAATAACCAGGAAGATGACAGTGCAGCGTAAAATTATTCCGCCTCTCTGTTATGGAAAAGGACATCTCACTCATTTTGTGCAATATTTTTTGAAACAGCTTTATTGTCCTCATTAACATTAATATTCATAAATCAATCTCTCACTGATTCATCCATTAAGCTCTTTCGTTTAACTATATTTAGGGCATTGTTATTTCTTCGATTTGATGTATATTCAACAAATGTAATATAGCCATCATCATTGTGATCCTCCTCATCCAATATCCTGTCCACAGTGCCTGAAATGAAAATGGAAACCTGTGATTCATGCTTTGTGACATTAAATTAACTTTCAATTAATAGCGCTTGGTTAATTTTTTTGAGAAGGTTGCGTAAACAGACACTTCCACATCATTTCTAGGAATTTTTGGCTCTTGAGTGAGGTAATAGCTAGTATAGGAAATCTGGCGTTCAGATTGTCTAATTTATATCTGAACGATTAAAATGAGCAGCATTTGTCATTGAGTGCAGGCCCACTGCACATGCCATTATACAAGCAATCAGAATCTTACTAATAACATGCTCCATGATTATAGCAATGCCATCTTTGAATTGTTTAGGGTCATTAGCAGCTTTCCTTCTGATTTTGGTGATCTGAGCCTCCATTGCGTGGCTCAACGCAGCATGCAGCTCCAGGCCATCTAGTTTGTGGTTGTTGTCGTTATCATGCATTCTGTCAAAATCACAGAATTGAAAGAAGAACATAATTTAAATGAACCTATTTAGACTTTGCAAAAAGCTGTTTTGTAGACAACGCTCCCTAGGTGGCGCACAGGTCTTTCGAAACATGTTACGACCTCTTGTGGACACAGACTGAAGTAAAGCTTCGCCGTTCTCAGCACTCACTTGAAAAAGTGGAAGTCCAGCTCTTCAGGAGTTGCATTTTGTAAGTCCACTTTCTTGTTCCCCATGTGTTCTTGGATGTGACTAAAACAAAAGTGGTTTGTAATTCATGAAATTAACAATTGCAACATCGTTCCTAGGCCAACAGGCTATTCACAATTCCGCTGTCTACAAGGCCGCACATGTATGTAATGCCTATAGTCTACCGTACGTAGGCCTAACTGAACGCAAATAAATGGGCCAAGAAATCTAAAATGTTTTGTTGTCTAATGGCCTACAGTTTTAATTAAAAATGTAACAAACAATAGCCTATAGGCTAATTTATTTGAACTCCCAATACTGGGAAGTAAAAGATATGCATAAAAACGTGAAACTAGCACAATTAGTTTAAAAAAAGAACAGTTATTTTCAGAGCAGACGTGATAAAATATTCGTTAATCAGAGTAGGCCTAATTGGCCTATTTAAAGCTTATATTTGTAGGTCCTAATCATTTGATACAAAACATCCTACAGAATCTGATATACAATTAAAAACAGGCTGTCAAACTGAACCTATAGATACAAAGTTAGACAACTTCTGAAATACAATGCTACCTGCCACTAAACGGAACTGTTTGGCTGTAGCTGGCTACTCAAAGCCAGATTTAAAAGTATGTGTAGCTTTTAGCCGACTATAGATCTGAGCTAAGCAAGTTATCTAGAGTGAACCATATTTTATGAAATGCACCTTCATGGCTAAAGGATGGTCCAGAGACTTTGGATGGGGGTAACTTGCGCAGCAGGCTGCAACTGGAAGCATACAGTCGGGGACTCGGTATGTAGTTAAACTTTTGGGTCCAACTGTATTCATAGCTTGATATGGGCTTGAGTGACGCTATCTCTTATTAGCTTTCTTTATGATTGAACCTTACAGTGTACTGTAGACTTGAATACCTGTTCTCGAAATCAAATTAATTCAGGCTGCCAGTTTATCGGCAAAACATAGGTATTACAATTATCAACAGTGGCTGGCCTGGAATCCTGGATCACCATTTGGGTGGCTGGTTGGTTTGTGAGTTCCCGTCTTATGAAAAACTGCTTAGACGATTTACAACCCCCCACACCCCCAAAAAAAATTATTGGTCTTTAACCTATCACTATGGATGAAGACCTTTGTATTTGATAGTTGTCAGCACTTTTTTTTAGTTGCTCAATCAAACTAGGTTAGAATGTAACTTGGGGTGACACAAACACTTTGACCCAATATGAGTGACCTTGTCCCATTATCTAACTCAAATTTTGAAAATGTCAAATTGCAATAACTCAATAATTAAAAGAGCTACATACTTGTGCTTTACATATGTTTGTAGTATCTAAAGGGTCTTCAATTACCACCCATCAAATTGACACCCCAAAGGGGTAACAGGGTCAACTACCTGAGGGTTGCTGAACTTAGTTAAGCATAGATTTTGATTGTGTTATGACCAATCTAGTGCAGCCAAACTTTTGGTGACAATTAGACGAAGGGTTACTGAGATATGGGGCGTTAAAAATGTCTAATTTACCCTAAAAAAATAACTCTTTATAACTTTGGATTGGTACATCGAAATTGAACCCTTATGAGTGTGAATGACCGTGGGTCAAAGGTGAAGGTCACAGGTTAAGATAAAAAATTATTGTAACTCACTTAATATTTAAGGTCGTTTTGACATCTTATCGCAAAGGTGTTTTAAGATACTTTATAACAGTTGACCTTGCGGTAGTTTAGGTCAAAGTTCAGGTCAAATATGCAAAAGTGGTATTTTTGACATGTTTTTGGCCTGACTTTTACTCAAAACTTGATGCTGAGTGATGTTCATTTTGGTCAAAGGTCGAAGTCACAGAATGACCTTGACTGTTACATCAAGGTCACATGCATGAGATAACAATATTATCTCTTTCAGTGCATTCATGAAGGTATTCTTGTAACAGTAACAAAGTAACATGACTTGATAACTCAATTCAATGACACATTACATAACAAAGTAACTGAAGACTATAACTGGGTGAAGTTCAATCGTTTTTTTTCTGTTATTGTTTATCACACCAACGCTAAATGTCTTTATATCCCCCCCCCCCCCCTCCTCAAAACAACAAATAAATAAATAAAATGCTGCAATTCCTTGACATTCATGCTACCAAACTACTTGCGAATCGTGACAATTCAATTCAATTCAATTTTTTATTTCACAAGAAAAGTAGGAGAATCTGATTCTGGTCATTAATACTGTATATATGAGCCAGTATATTATGAGCATAAAACAGGCGGATTGCAAAATTGTCTTAGACCTAAATGCTCCCCCCCCCCATCCCTTTTCGTGTGAACTCCGCCCGATGGTGGGCCCATTGTTTGTTTAAAATAAACTCGACATTCAAGTGCATTTTTGAAATTTGAAACTTGCTCACATTGTTGCAATATATTTAGTTCATCATCATGATTGTATTAGTTTAATATGGATGTAATAACCAGGGGCACTTTTTCTTTGATTATGCTATTTTATTTAAGGCCTAATTGTTTGTTGTTCCCAGTTGTTAAGTTGTGCATCAACATTAACGTTGCCATTCTTAATTTTCCACAATCTATTGATTCAAAGGTGAGTTTTTTTTGGTTTTGCTTTTCATGATATACAGAATGTTTGTGAGACAACACCAATAATTTCTCAAAAATGATATTCTCATATTTTGGTTGTATCCAGGATCATGCTGTACCAATAATTTGATGTCCAGGTAAGGTTTCAAGTAATTATTGGGCATGGTAATTATGAGCGCTTCCTTTTTTGTATACATTTATTTCGGGTAATGTGAAAATATTTTTGACACTAAGAACATTTCTGTGGTTAACAAGTTAGTTACTGTTATTAGTTAGCTTATCAAGTCAAAGTCAAAGATGTACCTTTATTTAAACAGGGTAATTTCATTCAGTTGTACACTGTTTTTCAATGAAGCCCTGACTATTAACAATAGTCATGTCATGGAACATATGTTCGACCAACACGTCAGTGCTTAAGGGCGTACATATAGTAGGTCTACTGATATATTTTTGATGACAAAATATGAAACCACAGACGGTTCCAGATTTTTATGAAAAGCTGAAGATTTTTGTTATAAACAATTGTGAGCAAGCATACACAATTTTTTTTGAATACATCATGTTCACTGGCGGATCCGGCCCTGCCTCTATGAATGGGGGGCAGCCTCTGCGGGGGGGAGGGGGAGAAAAACCATGACTGAAAGAGGTTCCTGTCAGTCATTTCATAGAAAACGTATATAGTAAATAAGGCTGCTACGGGGAGGGGGGGGGGGGGGGCAATGACCCCCCCCCCCCCCAATGAATACATGTATCCATTGGGAAAATCGATGTTGATAGAATAACGATTTTATAAATCACAGAAACAGAAAAAAAAACAGGTATTGTATCTAAGTTGCTCCTTGGTACATCATTTAAATTGTTAGGTCAGAGTACCAGGCACCATTGTGTAAAACCTGAAAGAATAGTCCCACGAAATAAATAAGCATCAATACCATCTGTGGCATATGCATGTTGTTCAATAAACCAACGTAGCAAATACTATTCATCCAAGCATGTGATTGAAGCAACATGAGGTAAGACAGCCATGAATGTTTATCACATCATCATGTGTATGTAGAGTCTATATTTAAACGATGTAACAAACATTACTCCTCGAAAAGGTTGGTTGGTTGGTGGGTTGGTTGGTTGGTTGGTCAGGCAATCGGTCGGTCAGTCAGTCAGTCGGTTGATCAGTCAGTTTGTCAGTCTATCGGTCGGTTGATGGATCGATCGGTTTAGTTGGATTTATTTGGCGAAAAGTGATTAGGTTTTGGAGTTGATAGCCTATATTATACATCATATGCTGGATCCAGATGACTTTTCAAGCTATGCCGTTCTGTTGCATATACAATGTGCAGTTAATGCTTCCCTTGTAGGTTGTGTGGGTTTAAATTTATTCAAAGGAAAATTGAGATTTGCCAACATATTACCCATGCAAGTGATATATTTCATCAAGTTTTACTTACTCCCTGTCTCTCCTGAATTCAGGATCCTGTATGATATTTCTTGGGCTGTCCCCTGGCTGCATTTCCATTTTCATGCCTGAGTGATGGTGGCCCTCTGGTGTTACCAAATCTGCCACGAGGGGCGCCACCAGGAAGGTGGCTGCTATTATTAGCCTCAGTGTGAAAGTCATGCTTTTAGGAAGGAGAAAAAAAATTAACAGGATTAAGTCACATGTGACTGGGTATTTTATTATACTCTAGATGGTGCTTACAGCCTGCCTTAGGTCTAACAAGTTAAAGGGACTACATTGCAGTTATAGTATAAGCAGATAAATCATATATCATGGTTAAGTCATGTGGAGAAGTAAAATAACAAGTTTCTCCGAAGTTAAAATTGTTTTAAATACAAATATTCATTACATTTAGTGTTTGAAATCAATGGCTGCTTTGAGCGTAAAGCGAAGCATAAAATATGATGAAGTTAAATTGATTTTTCAGACCTTGACAGAGCTAGCATGACCAATAATTCATGGTCAATGATCTTTTGACTACATTATTGAATCAATGCAAAATTTACCGAAGGACCAAAAAATTGAGCTTTAAAAAAGCAAATATTGGATTTAACTCAATGCTGAGAAATAAAATGCAACGCCATGTAAGCCTTATAAGCCACATTCAACTCTGTTTAATCTAAGCCACTGTTTAATGTTCTATATATTATATAGACAAGAAAACAAGTTTTGTAGGCAATGACAATATTACCCCAGTATAGCAAAGTTCTGTTCTAGGGTAAGTAGCATCTTTGAGTCAATTTAATTCTGTAATTAGTGTGTAATTTATGAGAGCATTTTTGTCAACTCACAATTGTTACAAGTAGCATATGTTTTATTTTTACCTATTTTATTTTATTTGGAGTGCATATAACAATAATTAACTGCGTTTTTAAGACACACAATTTTGTAACGCATGTTTGTGAATTGTTTTGTCGAATTTATATACAGTGTATATTGATTTTACATCAAATAAATTGCCAACCTACCTATGTTGTAGAATGTGTCGTATGGCATGCGTTATTCAATTATGTGTGGATTTTAACATTTCCCATTATGCTCATTGCTATCAAATTGCTATCAAAAGTTATCTACATATTTGGACAGATAAATGTACAAGTTTGCATGCACAATATACTATATGTAAATATTTTATAGCATTGTAATAGTTAGTAATACAACGTTTATTTAATTTAAAAACATTTCAATATAATTTGTAAATTTTGGATAACTCCAAATATAATGGTAAAAGCCCAAATTTTAACAAATGACCCATAAAACTGTTCAGATGTCAGATCTAGAATTTTCAACTTTCCGGCTGTTCAGTTTTTCAGTTTAACTCATGGGAAACTGACATATTGTAAATTTTCTAGGTTAACCATTTGATAAGCTTAAATGGTGTGTTTTGTGATAAGTATAGGACCTACATACATGAAAGTGAGAAACTGGTTGGTTCAAATACCACATGCTATATATATATATAGGTATATAGGACCTACATATGTTTCGTTTTTTCTTCATATCGTTTCCCATTCTTAGTTGACATTGGTTCAACGTTGGTTTGACGTCTGCTCTACATGTCATGCCATACAAGGACTGGCAGCTGTCTTAGTGACATAGTGACGGTTCTTACTGCAGATATCATAGGGTTTGAAACTGAATATATATCCAGTACTCCCATTGGCTGGGACAGTCCTACAACCAATAGGGATCCTGGATTCCTATGACGTCCCCTGGAGTTGTTGCCAAGTCTTTGAATTCTGTTACAGCTTGTGTAGGATTGTAGAGAAATGTCTATCTTCACTGTATTTGTTTGTATCCCAGAAAACGTGTCAGGCCGTCATCGCCCACATTGATTGACAGGGGGGTAGGGGCAATTTGGTTTTGCCAAAAGATAAGTTTAAATTGTGTGTTTTGTGATAAGTATAGGATCTAAATTCATACATGGAAGGACAGAACCTTATGCCATTTTAAAAATGAAGATTTATAGATTTTGGAACCTTTTAATTTTACCTCACTATTTACAGCAATAATGACAAACAAGGAACCTGAGTTATTAAATAGTTTAGGAAAGTTTCTCCTTCAAGCCGATGTGTAGAGAAAACCATCTCCTGTATCCACACAGTTATTAATTTAGTTTATTAGTTTATTAGTTATGATGTGCTTGTCATGTTTTGGACTTTAAGAGTGAAATGTTTTTATTAGCGGCTTGTATTTTTTCTATTGTGTATGTGGATTTTAAACACGTATTAATAGTTAACTTGGTGGCTCGAACCTTGATTATTGAAATTTTATTGCTTTCTGTATTTACATTAATGTCTCTTTCATGTTATCTTTTAACTGAATGACATATGTATCACTTATGATATTTTACATGTCAATAAAATCTCTATATATATATATACTATTAAGACTCAATTATAACCAATGTGCTGGCTTATGTCTTTCAATGAAATTGCAGGTACGTCTTGTGAAGCTCATGGTTTAAAACCAGGTCAATTAGATTGATTGCTCAAAACAAGGATAATCTTATATAACTTATAATTCAGCATATAAGCGAATATTTACATCTATTTCTCGTGGGCAAATTGCTGATGCATGATGACTTATAGTGGGTTAAAAACAACTCTGCAATACTACAAAAACTTCATAAACTAAAGTGGCACACCAGTGTTTCTTTGAGAAAATATATTATAATATAAAATGAAAATTTTTATATGGAACTTACAGCTATTTTTTTTTCACATATGAAGAAATCAAGCTAAAGGAGCTGTGTTGATAAAAGTATCAATATGCAAAGAAATATGGATCGAAGACGAATAATGAGTATGAGCAAGACAATATGGGTGGCTCTGTTGCATAAACAAACCAGGTGACTTCTTAATTAATTACTATCAGTATTATTTTGCTCCTGTACGATGTGATCAAGTCAAATTTAATGTTTTAAGTTTGTGACAAAAAAAAAAAAAAAGATTTGCTTGCCAAAAGCCCCGGAGCTGCTTTAATGTATGGTTGTAGGTGACTTCGTTTGGCAGCTGTAAAAGATACTGAAGATAGCTCTCTTATATAACGGCACTCGCCCAAACTTTGAATTTAACTATCCCAAGATCCAAGGGCATCTGTTCTTTGCCAGAAATAATACACACATCTGTGGTATGTGTGAGACTGCTGTGAGACAACCATATAGCTAATCAATATTCATATTCCTGGGAGGCACACAATTTAATTGTAAAAACCATCAAGCGCTCATCCATTAGACCACTGTGAGATCACCAAGTGCAAATGCAAGGACCACCAAAATTTTGTCCTGATGACCTCTGCATGAGACCAATGTGAGGTCTACCAAACAGAGGTCACAAAAGCTATTCCTCATGACCTTATATTTTGTTATAGAAAACAGAACATTTGGCAATCAGGTATTGAACCCACAATGATGTAGTTATCAGATGAGAAGCTGACCACTCAACCACAAATGTGGACAGAATATTTTCTAACAAATACCAGAATGATATGAGACTTATTTATTATTTATTCAATCAATTACAAAGATATGTGATGTCACAATTCAAGATTTCCCAATACAGCTGACACCAAGCAATGCGTTTGCCATGTTAAACCGTTTTTTTCTGGGAACCGGGTTCGAGTCCACTCACTTTGCATTTTACTTTTAAGTAGATATCTGATAACGGAATAACTCATGCCAAAAATAAGTTCACCTTCTTTTTACTTTTATACCACTTTTATAAGAAACTGTCATCATTTAATGATTTATACAGCGCAAAGAAAGATATTCAGAGAGTTCCACTGCACCAATCCACACATATACAGGTGTAAATGAATTGCTTGGTGATGTTGTATGACAATCACTATTACTTAATAAAAGTGGCTTCACTATCCTAGCTTATACAGTTGTTGAATATACCAAGATGAGGCCACCTTGTTTCCATATGACTGGCTGGTGTAATAGTTTGATTGTAGAACTGTTAGTACATAGATTAGGTACAGTTGGCAGCAAAATTATTCAACCCCCCTGCATTTTTGCTGTTTTGGAAAAATGAACAGCTGTAAAGCCCCTTTCACCAATCAAAACACACAAGACTGTTGAAAATTATTTATTCATAACAATACTATTACAGTTCTTTCCAAATCTGACAAACAAATCAACATTACTATATTACGGCAAATGCAAAAATATTCAACCCCTTAGATAATAATGTCTTTGGTACTTTGTAAAGCAACCTTTTGCAGTTATAACCTGCTTTAATCGTCTTTTATATTCAGACACCAATTTCTTGCAGCGTTCCTTAGGGATTTTAGCCCATTCTTCATGAGCATATGCCTCCAATTCTGTGATGTTCTTCGGTTTCCGAGCAGCTACCGCTTTCTTCAAATCCCACCATAAATTCTCAATGGGATTTAAATCAGGTGACTGTGAAGGCCACTCCAGGATGTTCCAAGACTTCTGCTGGAACCAAGTCATCGTAGATTTTGACTTTTGCTTGGGGTCATTGTCCTGTTGAAAGGTCCAATGACGCCCAAGCTTTAGCTGCCTCACAGACAGCATAACATTATCTTGCAAAATTTCTTGGTACTTTGTGGAATCCATGACACCCTGTATTCGCTGAAGTTTTCCTGTGCCCGAAGAGGCAAAACACCCCCAAAGCATAATTGAGCCTCCACCATGCTTGACGGTAGGTAGGGTGTTTTTCTCTGCATAAGCTTCATTCTTCTTCTTCTATACATATCGCTGATCCATAGGCCCAAAAAGCACAAATTTTGTTTCATCAGTCCACAAAATATTATCAAAAAATTTTTGTGGCTTATCTAGATGGCTTTGAGCATATTCAAGGCATTTCTGCTTGTGTTTCTGGGTCAATAGTGGTGTGCGTCTGGGAGTTCTGGCTCGGAGCCCTGCGTCATGTAGTGTGCGCCTTACTGTGTCAACGGAAACTTCAGTTCCTGTTGTCAGCAAATCTCCCTGTAACTCTTTTGCAGTAATTCGAGGGTTTTTCTCCACTTTCCTTCTCAGGAATCTTGTTGCAGTTGCTGATATCTTCCTCTTTCTGCCACGACCTGGCTGAGTAGCCACTGTATGTTTGGCTTTAAACTTCCTCACAATGCTGCCAACAGTGTCTCTTGGAATATTCAGTGTCCTTGCAATCATTTTGTACCCTAAGCCTTTGCTGTGCAATGCAATGACCTCTTCACGAACCTTTTTAGACCACTCTTTTGTCTTAGCCATGTTGAAAATGTGCCAAGAGTGACTTAAGTAAGATCTAGACTTTAATTGGAGCTGTAAATCATTAAAAAACTATTACATAACCCAGTCAGGATCATTGTTTAGATTTGGACTGCAAAGGACAACAATTATAAAGTATAAACATCAAATTGGAGCCTCACAAAAACTATTGGGGAGGGGGGGGGGGTTGAATAATTTTGCAACTATTGCTGTCAATAAAGCTTCATTAATTAATTAATAATAAGCTGAATGGCATGTGAAAAAAACCAAAGGAATTCATCATTCTCCATATCCTTACTTGATCTGGTGAGATGAAATGGTTATAAGTTGGTATATTGGGCTATAACAGCAAAATTGCAAGGGGGTTGAATAATTTTGCTGCCAACTGTCGGTAAATAATGTTTATATCTTAAAGTTACACTGTCTGTCAAATTTGCAATTTTCTAAGATGCTATCAAACAGTTGAAATTACCTTTATTAATCAAGGCACACTAAATTTGTGTGAATTAATGATTTTATAAGACCTTAATTACTTAAATATAAATTATACATTGAAAGAAAATCCAGACCAAAACATTGGAAACACAATGGAAATGACATCATCACCATTGTTCAGTATTGTGACGTCATCACTGGGTTTGTTTACATATTGAGTTTTTGATGGCATGAAAAACTAGTATAAATATCGAAATTAAAACTAAATTGTTGTGCAAAAAAAGTATGTAATGGCGAAAAATATCATGAGACAAGAAGGCAGTATTGATTCATATCATTATTTTAATGTGCAAATTTGACAGACCTTACGTATATAACGTCTTGTTCTGTTTTAGTTTTCACTTCTTCAAAATATGATGGAGTGCAATGGGGATATTTTTCTTTTTTTTAATTTTATTTCTGCTGTCAGCATTCGGTGAGCATATATGTGACATTGAATTACATGGTAAACTCATTGCAAAGGTCTTTTGAATATTTAAACAGTATAGCAGCAATGTTAGTGTGAGCTTAAGTGTTTTGGTCATAGAAACAATCAGCATGGTGAGATGGAGGGGGGAGTGGTTGAGAACAGTGGTCTGTTTCCCAGGGGTCTGGTCCCCACACCAGCCAGCATGACAGCTGAAACTGTTTAAATTCATTGTGTAAACTAAATAAAATATTAGATATGTGAAGAAAAACATTTTTCAGTAGCATTTCTCTGACTCTGTCAACATGGTCATGCATTTGGAAACACTACAAAGTTTGTCCGTTATATGTTTTTGTTGACATTTTCATGGAATGCCATCCCTGATAGTGCTCATTCCAAATCGGCCCAGCATCGTTGAAATGATTTGGAATGCTAACTGGGGTGAATTTCCTAGTTAAACTTTGTAGTTAAAAAAAAAACCCCGTTGATTAACTAGTACCTTTTTTCATTTAAGTAATCAACTCTAGAATTGTTAATGACTTTGTTGACCTCATATAATTAGTGAACTTGACCTCTCTAATGATACTTACCTACGCACCCTTTCATGACACTTTGTAGTTAAAAAAAGTTGAATTAAGCCGTAATCTTTTATGTTAGCATTCAAGCAATAAAAGATCATTGGACGTTATACTGGCTTAACATACTACTAAGATTTAGGCCAAGGTCGCCTTAGACCTGTATACATGTGCTTAGGCCTATAACCTTCTCTAGTGCACTGACCAACCAAAGTTTGTTTATGACAAAGATGATAAGTTCAATAAGTTGCATAATGACTTCCAGCTGATGGATGTATGGTTTTTCCAGCAACTAAAATGCTTCAGTGTTCGTGTCACCAAGTTAATATTCTGCAGCAAATGTGACTTGGCAGGCCCAGCAGGCCCCGTAGGTCTAAAGGCTACCACTGGATGACTCGAGCACTGATGCAAAGGGTTAATCATAATGCCAGCTGCAGCCGCCAACCATGGCAGCTCCTAGTTGACAGAACAAGAGGAACCATTCGCAGGAAGTCTCTGTGTGTGGCAGCTTGCATTCTGAGATCTCAGCAAAATTTGTTTCATGGAATCTTGTGATCTTAACAGGTGAGCATCGTTTAAATTTAGAAATGCGGAATCCAGTAGCTGCTTAGAATACTGTATAGAGTTTAACTGCCATGGATTGATATTTCGTAATCTGGTAATGTAGGTATGCACGAGTATGCAATGCTGCAAAGTTCTGTGCCTGCATTCATTCTACATTTTGGCTCAAGTTTATATTTCTGTATGGTTTATCTATATTGCATTTTTGTTCTCTGTTTGTCATCTTCAAGCTGTTCATCTGTCATGCAATTTGTATAGGTTTAAAATACACATCTTTCCCTGGTGTCAGTTGAACTGTCTGCATTCTGCTCATGTAGTGGAATCTTATTCAAGTTGACGCCACCACGAAAGACCATGTAGGCAATAGACTGGCAATTTATGTTGACTGCTTCGCTATTAGCAAATAATTAGGTCAACTGGATGCTGACTACCTCACTGTTATGACAGCTGGATATTAAGGTCAGGATGTTGGACATGTATTTTTAGCAATAACTTGCATGTATATATCTATTATTGAGCCATTTCACCACAGACTGTATAGATCGAGCACCATTATAGGCCTTTAGAATACAACAGACGGCAATATTCTTTCTGTCTATAATATTATGCTGGGCTGAATGAGGCTTTGACAGAGCAGCTTTCTTCACACTAGCTGAGGAAATAGTGTGAGCACAGAGCCACAGCAAAGCTTGTAAACAGCTGCACTGGTATTGAGCCAGACAACAGAGCAGTACGCAAATAGAGTATCCGAGGCAGCTGCATTGTAGATCAACCTAGGTGCAGATGATGCAATCCATTGCTTGACAATGGAAACATATGGAATTTGACTAGGCTTAAATTATTTTCACTGTTCTCAGTCCTTGTACTAGGTCTTTATGGCGTGGTGGTCATTAATAGTGAGGTAAAATACAATGACAAGAATACGACCAGGAAATTGGTCTCAGAAAACTATATCTAAAAAAAAACAAAAAACTATTTTATATTTAAAACACAAAATGTGCCAGCCACCGGACTGGTGGTTTTGCCCAGACCCGGGATTGAACCAGGGACCTTTAGATCTTCAGTCTAACGCTCTCCCAACTGAGCTACCTAGGCCGGCGAAAGCAGGTGGGCCATATCTTGAGGCCTCTGTTTACCTACACGCCGGGGCTGCGTTCACCTGCTATGCGGCAAGCCTGCCTGCCTTGGGACTAAATTTAGAATCGTTTCACTGCCTATAGCAACCCGTAATGCTCACAGCGTTTCAATAAATAGCATGTATTATAATTCAGTAATTCAATGTGTTATTTATTAAACCTACATAAAATTGTGAATATAACAACCCCTACAACTGCCATAAAAATAGAGCTCCACTCTAATGAAAAAAAAATGAAAATAACGTGTAAAAATCACTTGGAATTAGGCCTACTTGCAATCACTTCAAAATTCATAAGAAATTTTATTTCAAATAGGCCAAATATTTTAACAAACTCAACTTAATTTGTTGGTGGCCATTGGCCCATAGATTTATATGGATGGTTCCAAGGTTCCAAGGAAATTAGGTCTTAATTGAAAGGTGGTCATTTTAATGAAGCATTCTCAATTGGGATTAACTCTTATAAATAACGAATTGTTATCTGGTAACAATATTTGTCAATTAAATTGATTGCAGCGCAAAAAAAAATGAATGCTGCAGAACCCCACTATTAAGAACACCCACTATCAAAACCACCGCACTTTTGAAGACCATTTTAAAATAGGCCTAAATGTATGCATTGTGTAGACCACATCTAGGCGACATGTTGCTTGGTTGAATTACCTTATAAATCAGCTAATCACGTACTATGAAGCTGATAGATTATATATTTTTTTATGTTTTTCAAACTACAACTTGTTATCATTGAACATGCGGAACTTAACAAGGTCAAAAATATATTGTCTTATCTGCATGTTTACGCCTACATCCAGCATGACAATTCTCTTGCAGAATACAGTCAAACCTGCCCTATATATATATACATGGCCAAATGTACCAAGTGCGCCACGTGCGTTTTCCATGAGAAGGATTTATAAACGCATTGGAAAACGCATGGTTTTTGCCTAATTAAAATGAAGTGAAAACCATGCGTTTCCCTTGCGTTTATCCAAATGCATGGAAAACGCGCATAGCACATTTGGCCATGTAAATATACATATATATATATGATGTACATTATACGATTATATTATTATACAATGGTTACATGTGAGACATGAAGATATGTACACCAGAAAATTTGGCTGACCGCTTAACACTGGTTCGACTGTGTGAAATTTCAAAATTTAACCTTCACTGACCCCCAGTGACCTCCAAGACAATATGCCAATCGGCTGGAATAAGATAGAAGGAAATTTTTATGTAAATATGTCGTCTTATCTTTACACATGTAGACGTCTACAGTAGCTGTAGTAGAATCTGAGTTGCTAGTACATCAATGGCATTAAATTAGACTTTGTACCTGATACTCTGAGTACAGACAAGGCACTGAATTTTAATTATATTGCAGAGATTCTACAAACACGGTAATGTGTATTTTCAGATTTTTTGCATATTATATAAGTCACAGGTGTAGATTATAGGCCTATATAGCACCTTGTTATTTGAGAGTGCAATGTTTACATAGCGACATGTTATAATTCTGATAAAGAGGATTAACAAATGTTCAACCACAAGTGATCATAAGTTCTCTTCAGTTGTAACATGTTGTTACATTGCTTTTTAATCTTATTTTCAGGTTAATTCAGCCATGAAATTTGACGAAGTTTATGAATATATTGGACATTTTGGAATTTACCAATTCCTCATCTATCTACTGTGCGGTTTCCTAGCAATGGCACATGGATATCAGGTCAGACTTACATATTTACATTCAAATTCATAGATTCTCATGGAGTTAGAAGCTCAGAGGACCTCATGTGAATCAAGGACTGTCATTGACCAAGGCAGTCCTTCAACCAATAAGAGTCCTGGAGTTTGGCTTCCAGCTCTGTTAGACTTGTTCCAAGTCTATGAATTCGGCTGTAATCTATGTTCATTCATTTGGTTAGTGTATGTCCCATTTGCAGAATAATAAGAAGTAAAACACGATTAGACAGACTCATATCTCTCATAATATTTCAACAAAAATAACTTGCCAGCATTACACCTTCCACATGAGGATGAGAATGTAGGCCTACCGGTTGAAACTTGTGGCGATTTCTTTGCAGTGAAAATTGGTTGAAACCAAGTGAATCTATAATTCCCGACAGAATGCCAGTTTTTTTAATTTCAGAGAGTGACTAAAGGTCGATTATTCGACGAATTTATTGTTTATTAGTATTGAGTGTAGCCACTTCCGAAATACTTAACCTTTTAGGAGCTGGTCAACAAGAACTACACCATATCCGAGAAATTTTACATTACAGAATAACTTACTACTGTCATGACAGCGACATGACCATTGTAGATAAAGGTGCAGTCATGCCCATAATGCTAAACCTGCCAGATGCTTTTGATGTACAGTTGATCATGGTATCAACCTGGAGAGTTTGTACGAAAAGTATGAAATTGGAGGCACACCTCTAAAAATGATCTTTTAACACAAAATCAGTGATTAATGAGGAAGAATCTGCCAAAGAACTGCTGAAGCAGAGCGTACCATCATTGCACAAACATGGTGTCTTTGATATATACTGATGGAAACTTCCCTCAACCGAACATTGAATTTAAAGTGCTTTGATGATGGTTCTGTATTCCACTGTATTGTGAATGTTGAGAACCCAATTGAAGATCCCTTTCACTTTTAGTCGTAGGTAAAAAAAAGCTAAAATTTAATATAAACATTTATATGATTGAAAAACAAAAGCATCAACTATATGGTACAGTGTTTGAGCTTGATGTGTGACGCAGTTGAGGCTACCTGCTATTTTTCATTCTTTTTTAACTTGCATCTTTTGTAAACTCATTAATTTAAAACTGCTAAAGGTCAGGCAAACAATTATGCAGAACAATTTTCTTGATCAGTGCTGTTTCAGAAGCAAATTGACCTAGATTTCATTATCAACTTTGTACAGCATTCTGAATTCAAAAATGGCAAGCACACATTGAAATAATTACTTGTATTGTATGATTTATTATGGCATGTTTTACTAGTTTTTCGGATATACCCCATTTCAAAATGAACAAACATACATAGGACTCAGAAAGTTCAATCTGGTCCTCAGTTTACAATGTGTAGCTTAAGTTCATTAGTTTATATCAATTAGGCTTAATTGTATGTATTAAGTATTAATTATCTCTTTTTCTCTTCAGGTTTCAGCCATGATATTCCTAGGATATGAACAAGACCACTTTTGCAAGGTGGAGGAGTTGTCTAATTTGTCTTACACTCAACAATTAAACATAGCCATTCCCAAGGTACGTATTCCCGCCAAAAATTCCACAACTGGATATATGAGAGCAATGTGTATATATATTTAAATGCATACATATAAATCGAGGACATATTGATAATATTTGGCATTGATTGTTCTATTTTCATAAGAGCGACATAAATATACCAAAATTTAAACTATTTGGCATTGCACTGAGTTCAACTGCATTAATGTTATTACAAGGTACAGTTGCCAAGTTGTGTATATAATAGAATACTCAAGTTCTAGTTGCCGAATTGTGTGTGAAATGGAATAGCCAATAACCCGCCAACCCAACAACATGTAAGGCAAGCCACTTTGATAGGCATTTGTGCCAAGCGGATCTGTTATCAGAAATTATAATGACAAATTGTAATGGGGAACAGCCTGGTTTTTGTGTAACTAAATGAGGGACTTGGGGCAAGAACCATAGAGGAAGTATTGAAACCAAGCAGGTGGCACTGCTATTAAAGTGGGGAACAAAAATACCCATTCACCTGTTCGTCAGAATATGTTTTGCATGCTATTATCCTTATTCTCTAATACAGTGTCAAAGATATCTATCTGTGTTCATTTCTCTGCTCTATTCACCTACAGTAATCAATATGTTTACATGCTATTATCTTATTCTCTAATACAGTGTCAAAGATATCTATCTGTGTTCATTTCTTTGCCCTAATCACCTGCAGTAATCAATATGTTTTGCATGCTATTATCTTATTCTCTAATACAGTGTCAAAGATATCTATCTGTGTTCATTTCTTTGCCCTAATCACCTGCAGTAATCAATATGTTTTGCATGCTATTATCTTATTCTCTAATACAGTGTCAAAGATATCTATCTGTGTTCATTTCTTTGCCCTAATCACCTGCAGTAATCAATATGTTTTGCATGCTATTATCTTATTCTCTAATACAGTGTCAAAGATATCTATCTGTGTTCATTTCTTTGCCCTAATCACCTGCAGTAATCAATATGTTTTGCATGCTATTATCTTATTCTCTAATACAGTGTCAAAGATATCTATCTTTGTTCATTTCTTTGCCCTGTAAGGTTCCCCAAGAAAGACAAAGCGTTAATATTCCAGTTTTTGAAGTTTATTTGCCCTGCCCCGCCGCACAGCCTGCCTATCCTCTGCTTCTTCAGCTACTGACGCGGTCTGGGTGTATTCCCGCCAAGACCCCGTGGTCACGTGGTCCGGGTCACCCAGTGCGCGTCAAAGTCGGTCACTGACCTAGTAAGGTCAGTGACCTGGGGTCATCACATTACCCCCTTCTTACTGGGAATATGCCCCCATATTCAAACTAATACACTTAGTAGGCTGTGCGACGAAGATCAGGACCACATAAAATCAACGAGATTCATCAAAAATCACAATCTTTACATACAATCAATCAACCAATAACCATCGCCCTGCGGCGTGACACTAGGAAGCTGTCACGTCCGCCCCGGGGCCTGGCTCTTTCCCCAGCCATCATCCACGTGGTTGACTTCCTGGCACCGCTGCAAACATAACATTCAACACACAACAATATACATAGAGTCCATCATTTTTATCCGAGTCCATCTTTGCCTTGGACAGAGGCCAGTATCTATTTCTGGATTCTGCAAGGTCTTTTTATCAGCTGCTCGTAATTTCCGAGTGAGGACATTCTTATAATTAGCCGTGACACAATTTTTCCAATTATCACGGTTTCTAACTCCGGCCATTATAAAAGTCACTGTCCCACTCGTCTCCATTACTACCTCTGACTCTCCGCAGGGCGTTGGGTCCGCTCCTGCACGATGTGTTGATGTCCAGCGTTCAAGTTGTGCCTAGGTGTCATTTCGTGTTGATGTCCAGCGTTCAAGTCCAGTCCGTATCCAGGCTTCGTTGAGTGGGGGGCGTGGTCCAGGTCGTCGTCGTTTGTTCATCCCTCTGCAAGACCTTGCGTTCAAGGCCTTGCAGATGAGGATCCAGCAGCCCTGGCTTCCTCCATCCACCGGTTCCGGTCCGCCGTCAGCCGTTTCACCTCCTGGTACAGAAGATCAGACTGCCGGGCCTTGGCTTCGCGTTGCTCCGTTGCGGCGCGAAGCCTGGCCCTCAGCTCCTCATTCTCTTGAGCTGCTGCAGCCGTCTGGGACCTGGCCCTATGGACCTCCAGAACGATGTCCTGGTACTGGGCCCTGGTCACCATGTCCTCGGCTGCTGCTGCTGTTGGCGTCTTGGTGGCTGCTGCTGTTGGCGTCCTGGTGGCTGCTGCTGGGTGAGGCCGCTTTGGCGTTGTCTGGCGGCTTCGGGGCGTCACGCTCGAAGTTACTTCGACGCGGCGCATCTGCACCACCCTGGTGCTTGGAGATGCTGTCTCCTGTGACGTAGGCACCCTGCTGACCAGGGTCCTCGTCTCTGGCGTCGCCGGCAGGGATCCGTCCGAGTTCGGTCCCTGGATTGTTGTCAGCTTTGTGGCCGCTGTCAGCTCCTCCGCCCGTGCACGGGTGTACCCATGGGACCGCTCCAGATGGCGCCTGAAGTTGGTCCTTCGGTCCGAGGGCAACGCTGCGGGGCACACAGGGCATTGGAAGCCCACGTAGGCTTCTGCGTGGGCCACGCTCACGTGGCGAGTGAGAGACTTCCGGTCTCTCACGCGCTTTCCGCACGTGGCGCACATATAATTCAAGCCCTCCACACCCTGTGGCGCAGCCGGCAAGACCACTTTCGGCGTGGTCTCTGGGGTCGTGGTCTCTGGGGTCGAGACGTCACTCTCCGTCCCCCCATCGTCCGTCGTCCCCTCGCTTTCCATTTCCTCCAGCCTCCCTTTTTGCGGCCGTTCCTCGGTCCTGGCTGGAGTGGTCGTTACGTCCTCCATGGCAGACTCCGTAAGCGGAGCTGCCTGGTGTTCTTTTGTAGGCGACTTGGTAGCCCTGGTGTGAGAGACCTCGCCCTCTGCGCTGGGCCTGGCCACCTGCTCCTTGGCGTACCAAGGTCGCCTCTTCAGATTTTCCATCACTTCCTCCTGGGTGGTCGCTACACCCAGGTCACCAATGATCCATCCACTCAAGATGGGCATATCCTCTCTCCGTGGACGGAGACGAAGATACCTCCTCATCCTGGCCGTTTCCAGCAGTTCTGCTGCCCCGTAACGTTCCACTGCTGGATCCTCCAGCTCGTACTCCTTCCTGGACATGTAAGCCCACATGTCCAGGTGCAGGAGACCCAATCGCTGCGGGCTCCAATAATCCGGGGCCAGGGAGATTGGGAGCTCCGCTGTAGGTGACAAGCCGCAAACGGCAGCCACCTCAGCGTCGCTGGCAGAGACCTCCAACTCGGCTCCAATCTCGAGGCCCGCTGCCTCCATTGCAGCTAACACCATGTCCGTCTGGGCCGATGTCAGCTGGGGTCCCTCGTCCTCCACTACGCTGTCCAGGGGCACTGCTGGCATAGCAGTAGCCTCCTTAATGTTCGTATCTGCAGAAGACATCCTTATATTCACGAAGTTGCTCTGGTTATATTCTCGAAATTCTGGTTGGCTTGTTGTCTCCTCTCTGCTGGTTTCAGAAGGTGTGAGACAGGGCGCCCCACGCTCTCCAGCTTTTTGCCGCACTTTCTGAGTCATGTGACAGGTCAGGTGACCAGAATCACAGGTCATGTGACCCTAATCACCTTGTTGACCACTTGACCTTTCCTCCCCCCCCCTCATAAAATTTCTTAATTGAGGACTGCACCAAAAATTTCAAAATTAGTACAAAGGGGTGCCTGTTCGTGTTTCGAACTTGGTTGACCTTTTCTCCAGTGGAAATTTTCCATGAATGCAGGTCACTGGAATCAGTGAATGCAGGTCACTAGAATCAGTGACACAGTTTCACAAGACACAGAAAGTGAGAATTTTGTAGTTGCTAAATATATAATTCAGCAACTCCTATCAGCCAAATAAAACAAACCATCAGGAACGTTTCACGTTCCGTGATGACAAATAGCCAATTCCTTATCATTCAATGACAATACCACGAGAAAATAACCATTTGTCCTTGTAACCATAATCCAGCAAACTATATCCCTTTGCTGACCTTTCCAGATTACCCAACTTGCTATATAAAGTTTATCATGGTACTTTAAACATTTCCATAACCACTACAGCCCTTAATTCTTGCTAATTAAGTTATTTGCTGATATTTCCAGTGTTATGAGGCATTTTAACCATTCTCATTACCTAATTTTGTGTTTTGCCCCTGCTTTTAACCAGCAGTGCCCAAATTCTACCTTTGCAGTATTCCTCCCTCTTTTATTCAAAAAGGGCTGCACCTGTAGTGACCATTTGGGTGGCACGTCTAAAAACCCACTCTGCAGGACACGACCACGTGTTCCGTCCACGAGAATTAGGTACACGAAATGTCCAGTCACTAGAAAGTGACTGCAGCGACGCACCGCTTTATAATGTCGACATTTACCACGTGTTTGAGAGAATCCTTAATAAAAATAAATAAAAATCATGTGCATGGGGAAAACTAAATAAAGTCAAACTATATATTGTCTAAATGAAGCTACAACTGGTATTTATTGTATAATCGTGTTAACACTAGATTCTCAAAAACAAAGTGCCAGAAGTCAAGCAATAAGTGCTATTTCCCTCTGATATGCAGCAACCAAAATCTTAAATTCACTGGTAGCCTACATTGTGGCCTAACCTATCAGGTGGCTTCCTCAGCCTACCTGGTAGAAATGGAGCCGCTTCCGGATCCAATTCCCGAGAAGGAGCTGAGGTCAGCTCCAAATCCGGAAAAGGAGCTGAGGACAGCTCCAAGTCCAGAAAAGGAGCTGTATTCAGATTCGAACGCGAATCTGCCACTCTTCTCGTATCCAGGGGATCGCGCGTGTGCAAGCCGCGCCCCCTGTGTTCTCCTGTCCCCGCAGCTCCGCCCCGCTCTGGCCGCCCAGACCAAGGCTGCGCTGCGTCACCACTCAATTCTCCGGGCAAGGGCGGATCCCGCCCCTCATCTAGGGGGGTCGCACTCGCTCCGTCCTCATACAATGATGGGTCCAAATACGGATCGTCTGATGGGATGTCAGGGATCCGAATCATGTCATCTGGAGTCACCTCAGCTAAGTACTTCTTGAGCTGATTAATGTGGACTATGCGTCTCTTCCCAGAGGCTGGGGCCTCTATCTCATAGTTGACTTCTCCCATCTTCCTCGTCACCTTGTAAGGTCCCAGAAACTTCAGGGCCAGTTTCTGTTTAGCCAGGGGCGGATAAAACAATAAAACTCAGTCTCCAATATGGAATGACTGCTCCATTGCCAACCTGTTGTAATGCTTCGCCTGCTTCTGGGCCGCTTTCCTCATCTGGGTTCTGCACTTTTCGAAGGATTCTTCCATGGCTTCACGTATCCACTCCACATATTCCACTGGACAGTGGTGCTTATGTTGGAGTGCGTGGCCATACATCAGATCTACAGGGAGCATTGCTTCTCTGCCCAACATCATTCGATTTGGCGTGATATCCGTGGATCTATGGGGCGTAGCCCGATAGGCACACATCACGTAAGGAAGCATGTCATCCCAGTCATCTCTCCTTTCGTTCACCAACTTCGATAGCATATCACCCAATGACCTATTGAAGCGTTCCACCAACCCATCGCTTTGGGGATGATAAGCCGTGGTCCTGGTCTTATTAATCCCCAATATTTTGCACATTTCCTGGAATAATTTCGATTCGAAATTAGTCCCTTGGTCACTATGTAAGTGATAGGGAGCTCCAAATCGCAAAATCACATTGGTCATCAAGCAATCAGCCACCGTGTAAGCCTCTTGATTAGGAAGAGCAAAGGCTTCTGTCCACTTAGTAAAGTAGTCGGCAACGACTACTATATACTTGTTATTGGACTTTGTGACAGGCAATGGTCCCATTATGTCAATGGCCATCCTTTCCATCGGCATTCCTACTGGCACCTGATGCAGGGGAGCCTTTTTCAGGCCGCCCTGTTTCCGCTTCTGACACACATCGCACCAACCTTTCCAACGTATCACATCCTCCTTGTAGCCATGCCAATAGAACCTCCGTCTCAACTTGGATATGAGGCTGTTGATCCCCATATGGCCACCAAGACGAGACGTATGAAGCTGGTTGAAGATGCTGCGTCTGATGCTTGCTGGGGCCACCATTTGCGTCACCAATTCACCAGTAGGCAGCTTATGGCTTCGATACACGATGCCTCGCTGCAATTTCAAGCAATAGAACTGGGCCCATATATTTCGCACCTGGGCCGAGTGCGTGACAATAGCGTGATACGGCGGTCGCTGTCCAGCATCTAACCACTTCTTGGCGGTAGCTAGGGCCATATCCTGGCCCTGAGCACACCGTATTTCCTCCAAGGTGAAAGACTCTATCCAATTTGGACCCAGAGATCTCTCACTGTCGTCTCCAGCTGTCTCTCCAGCTGTTCCAGCTGTCTCTCCAGCTGTTTCTCCAGCTGTCTCCGCCACATACACTCGCACCTGGGGTCCTTCGGCTTCTCCTGAGCCGATTCCAGCCGCTGCCCGAGGCTGTCCACACGTAAGCGTGCGGAAGCCTCGTACTTGGTTCCACTGCGTGATGGAAGCCACAAGGTCAACATTCTGGCCATGACCTTGGTCAGGACATTCCTGGCGCTTACAGGCCCTCACGGGAATGCGTGAGCAGCCATCTGCATTCGCATGTTTCTTGCCTTCTCTGTATTCGATTACAAAATTGTATTCAGTCAGAGAAGCTATCCATCTTGCCAACATCCCTTCCGCATCCTTAAAGTTCTGTAACCACACCAAAGCACGATGATCAGTGCGTAAACGCACTGAATCCTGTCCATACAAGTAGGGCCGAAATATCTTTGCCATTCTGACCACAGCTAACAATTCCCTGTACGTAGTGCAATAATGCTTTTGCGACGAAGACAAACACTGCGAGGCGTAGGCAACCACGCGCTCCTCTCCCTCAATCATTTGCGACAATACACCTCCTATCGCAAGATCAGAGGCATCCGTGTCTAAGATGACAGGGCACCCTTCACGTGGGAGCACCAAGATTGGTGCAGTCGTGAGGGCCCTGATTAACCTTTTAAAAGCGTTTCTGCATGTCTCATCCCACTTAAAGACGGCCTGGTGCGCTGTTAAAGCATGTAGTGGTGCTGCGAGTCCAGCAAAGTCACGCACGTACTTTCTATAGTACGATGCGAATCCTACAAAGCAGCGCACCTCCTGTACTGTGGTTGGTTCTGGCCACTCTCGCACCGCCTTTATCTTTTTAGGATTTGGTTTCACACCCTCTCTACAAATCACATGCCCTAGAAAGGAGACCTCACTCTTAAATAACTCGCATTTGCTAGCTTTTAATCTTAACCCAGCCTGGCTAATGCGTTTGAGTACAACTATCAGGTTACCTAGACACTTCTGGAATGTGGGCCCCTGTACCACTATATCATCCATGTAACATAGACAAGTGGACAGGTCCAATCCTCCTAACACTAGCTCCATCAAACGTTCCAGTGTAGCTGGTCCATTTGTAACACCAAAGGGCATCACTGTAAAGTGGAAATGTCCTCTGGGAGCAGTGAATGCAGTTTTCTCCTTGTCTCTGTCATCCATGGCTATTTGCCAATAGCCAGACGACAGGTCCAGGGTACAAAACCATTTTGCCCCTGATAAAGTGTCTAGACAGTCATCAATGCGTGGCAAAGGATAAGCATCCTTTTTAGTGCACGAATTCAATTTCCTATAATCCACACAAAACCTGAAAGTTCCATCTTTCTTTCTAACCAACACAGGGGGACTAGACCAGGGGCTGCTACTGGGCTCGATCACTCCGAGTCTCAGCATCTTATCCACTTCCTCTGACAGCGCCCTGCTTTGAGCCCACCCTAATCTCCGGGTCGGCACTTTGAAAGGCCGATTGTCACCCGTATCAATCTTGTGCGTGGCTTGACTCGTACGTCCCAGCCCGTATTTACCTCCCTCAAAACAATGTTCATACTCCATCAAGACCTTTCGGAGCTCTGACCTTTGATCTGCGGTCAGATCGTCAGTTTCGTCCAAAAGAGGCTGCAAATGAACGGGCAGTCGTGTTTCAGTGTTTTTCCGCTTGAGTTCAAAATTGACCTCAGCAGCATTCACCGTTTTCGGTGAATCCACCTTTTCGACTTCGCTCAATTGACCTACCACTTGACCTTTCGCAATATGAACACTCTCAGTCGTGGGATTGGCTATCCACACGTGAGCCCCAGAGCATTGAGATGCCAATAATCCTCTAGGTATCATTATGTGTAAATCCTGGCAAACCGTGGGCAACGACTCGAATACGAGGTCGCCCCTGTTAGATACGCCCCAGGACACCAAATTGACTGAGACCTGCGACACGTGGCGAGCTGGTATATGGACGTCTTCGTGTAAGATTGCTCGGCCTGTTTTTCCAGGGCGACCTTCTCTACACGCGATATCAACGCCTCCCAGTCTCAGCATTCCTACTGAACACATTAGCAATGCACCGTGTCTCTTCAAGAAGTCCATCCCCAGTAGGCCAGGGAGACCTCCGATATCCGCTACCAAAAATTCACAAGGATAAAGCACCCTCTCTAGACAGAGAGTGAGCTCCACCTTACCATAAATATTGATTGGTCCACCGTTTGCAGCCGAGATCTTGCCTTCCACAGGTCTTAAAGTCTCTCGTTTCGCGCCAGGTATCTCATCGTACTCCTGCTTACTCAGCAGAGACACCTGCGCACCGGTATCGATCAGGAGATCCACGTGACGTGTCCCTACACTAATCGTAATATACCATGATGCGCTCGAATTCTGCATGGCCACTTGTCTTGGCCAATGCTGTCCCACTTTCACCCCTTCCCAACATTCCGGAGGCTGAGGGGCCGCTTCTTCAGCAGGCTGAGGGGCTGCTTTTTCAGCAGGTGAAGGATCCGTGGATACTTCCTCCACCCTTACTCGTTTTCCGAGTGTTTCCTCTCCTTCTTATCCTTGCCCCCCTTTTTACCCTGATCGCTCCGCCCCTGGGACCGTTTATCACCGTGCTTACTCGATCGGTGTTCCCTGTCCTTGCTAGGCGCTCGTTTCTTGGAGCGATCATCATCGACATTTCGCTTGGGACAATCCCTGCGGAGATGCCCGGTCTTCTTGCACCGGTAGCACCTCCGTGTTTCAGGTGAATAATCGTGTTCCTGCCGGCGAGTATTACTATAAACCTTCCCCTTATCTTTGGACATAACCTCGCCTAATATCGAATAGACCAAATCTTTCAAATCCTGCCTCGTGATGGCTCCCTCTTTCTCAGAGGACGGGCCGCCACGTATAGACGCTGAAGCAGTAGCAGCCACGGAAGCCTCGGGCTGTAGTATTGGCAAAGTGATAGCGCCAGCCGGCCCGACGTCAGGCTTACTCGTTTTCGTGGCCTCGTACGCTGCTTCATACTGCACTGCCAAGTCTATGGCTTCTTGCAGTGTGGGTGGCTTTAGAGCCGCCAACCAAAACCTCATACTCGTGGACCCAGCCGTCTCCATGAAACGCTCTTTTTCAAAGCGTTCCTGCTCGGCTGGGGCGGAAGCGGGGTTCGCTTTCCTGGAGAGGTCTAACAAAAACAACCCATACGTCTCGAGGTCCATTTCTGGGCCTCGTTTTGCATTAAACCATTTATTTCTGTACGCATCTAGGGCACGATTCGAGCAGAACAGAGCCGTCAACTGGCTCACCATCTCTCTCCAATCGTCCCGATAAGTTAAGGGCCGCATTTTCAACTTAGCTTGACCAGTGACGCTGGTCCAAAGGTGAAAACATTTCTCCTCGTCCGTCCACTTATTGAAAGTGGCGACTCGAGTGAATTCGTCTAAGTGGTCTATGAAGGCCGTGCCCTGGCCGTCATATTTTGGAGGAATAGCTTCTTTTCTCCGCCTGTACCCCGAAGAACCCAGACTCCGTTGCGGAGTACTGGTGGCCGCCATGACAGCCCGGGCCGAGCCACGTGGTTCCGCACGCTCGACCACGGAGGGCCGCCCTTCAGGCGAGGAAACAGGCGTCGATGCGGATGAATCATTCGACTCATATCCAGCTGGCGAGGGCTCCCTTCGGCGCCCTCGATCGCTGGTTGTCCGCGTATTTTCCTGACTCGTGAATGCGAGTCCAGGACTTGGAGTCCTATCCGCCGTGGCCTCTCGTCTACGAGGGCGTCCCGGCGTTCACACTACTTTACTCCTAGTCGAAGCACGTAGAGCTGACTCATCCGCCGTTTGCGAGGGGCCCGGCACCGGAGTCGATGCGGGCTCACTCGTGTCGGCTGATGCCAAGCCAGGCCTCTTACGCAACTTTGCAGGCATTATACGTGGGGCTAAAACACACTAAATAAGGTAGAGTATTGTAGCGTGAATTCTACTTAACTGTAGATATGTGTAGCTTGAAGTTTTGAAGTCGCAACGTCGCTGCTGCTGACGCTCAATGTAGATGCTGACGGTTCCTGTGCTCCGCTGCAACTGACTAAACCACGCGGTCGCTGGCACCTTTATCCAGCGTGGCCGTCGCGAAGTCATGTTTTTTTTTCAAAAAGTCCAAAAAGTTCTTTATGTCCTTGTCCATGCGTCATCCATGTCTTCTATCCAATTGGGGAACCCTACAACCGATTCTTCAAGTCCCATATCGGGCGCCAATTTGTAAGGTTCCCCAAGAAAGACAAAGCGTTAATATTCCAGTTTTTGAAGTTTATTTGCCCTGCCCCGCCGCACAGCCTGCCTATCCTCTGCTTCTTCAGCTACTGACGCGGTCTGGGTGTATTCCCGCCAAGACCCCGTGGTCACGTGGTCCGGGTCACCCAGTGCGCGTCAAAGTCGGTCACTGACCTAGTAAGGTCAGTGACCTGGGGTCATCACAGCCCTAATCACCTGCAGTAATCAATATGTTTTGCATGCTATTATCTTATTCTCTAATACAGTGTCAAAGATATCTATCTTTGTTCATTTCTTTGCCCTAATCACCTGCAGTAATCAATATGTTTACATGCTATTATCTTATTCTCTAATACAGTATCAAAGATATCTATCCGTGTTCATTTCTTTGCTCTATTCACCTGCAGTAATCAATATGTTTACATGCTATTATCTTATTCTCTAATACAGTATCAAAGATATCTATCTGTGTTCATTTCTTTGCCTTAATCACCTGCAGTAATCAATATGTTTTGCATGCTATTATCTTATTCTCTAATACAGTATCAAAGATGTCTATCAGTGTTCATTTCTTTGCTCCAATAACCTGCAGTAATCAAAACTACATGCCAGTGTCCTTATTCTCTAATACAGTATCAAAGATATCTATCTGTGTTCTTTTGTTTGCTTCTAGTCCCTTTTTTTATGATACATATTTTCAATGTTCATGCGGTTTTCCATTTGTTTGGCAATGCCATAAGTTATACAGCAACAATAGAATCATGTCTTTGAAAACATATACAGTTAGTTTCATAAAATACGGTTGACTTTAGCTCTCTGTAGTGACCTATACCTGGCTGTGGTCTAAACATGCTAAATCCAGCCGCTTCTGTCCACTTCTATAGCTAATAATAGACTTACATCTATTATCCAGGTAAATGTAAAAAAATTAATCTAATAAATCATAAATATTTACTTTTAGATCCAGTTCTGAGTAGCAAGCTATGACAGCTTTGTCTAGTTTCTATTTGACGGGCCATTTTCAATGTACTGATCTTATATTCATACATCAAATCACTAAAATAATTATATTAGGCCTTCACCTTTTTTCCCGTTGGTAAAGATCGCTGTGCATGGAGCTGTTGACTTCGTGAAAAATTACCTTAAAGTTTACCATAAAATTCATGCCATAGGCCTAATTAATCAGTGTTAAATGATGGAATTTGTTTTTGCTTCTCTCAACCATTGGCAATCATGCATACAAATTTGATCATAGGTCATTTTTTGATAATTTCAGAGTGGGGACACATACTCAAAATGTGAAATGTACAATCTTCCATGGTCGGAGTTTGATCTCAATGAGTACCTCAGCTGGAACCGAACTGCCATGGTCGTGAATGCCGACATAGTTCAGTGTAACCAGTGGAACTATGTGCGGTCTATCTTCCAATCGACTGTAGTGACTCAGGTGTGTTGTTACTGTTTGACTTTGATATATATGTTTACGTATTGATCAGATGAAATTGGATGGAATATGGATATATATGCAGCCATATTGAGTCTTTTGATCGTTGCTTTGATTATTGCCCCATGCATAATCTTGCTTGCAAGGTCCCTTCCACCAGAGATGATGCATCACAACTTTTTGCAGATTCACAATTTGCTACTTATTGACTCAGGTGCAAGGTCAATGGTCTAGTTAGCAATAACCCTGGGACACTGGATATTTCTCGCTGTTCAAATCCTCCACCTGCCTGATAAAAATTACAAAGCACTATTTTGCTTTAAATATCAATACTCAAAAAAGGGGCAAAAGCCAAAAGCACTGCAGGACAGATGACAAAGTGGGATGCACAATGAATGAAGTCATCCGTGTACAATTTATTTCCAGTTTGATTTGGTTTGCGGAGACAGTTGGTACATCCAGTTGGCATCAACCACCTACATTGCAGGCATGGCAGTGTCATCTTTTTTCTCGGGATTGCTTTCCGATAGGTAAGATATTTCCTTCAGCCCTCGGCTTTTGAGCATTGCCTGGATCATTGCCATCAATGTAAATACACCGTCCAGTCAACCCTTGCAAGTCCTGGGCCTCCTGGTGTCATGTATAGTGAATTCGAACCCAAGTAACCAAAATGGGGCACTGGGTATTGCCTACTGGAATTATGTCTAGCTTTCTCATCTCAATGTATTGATGTTAATGGCTTCACTAGTTTAAAAGACGTCCTAAATTATAATAGGAGGCCTACTCACTGACCTACTCATTTATTCTTACCATCAACTTGTCAGTCTTTTGAAATAACAGCTCTATGTGTTTCATTTCAGATTTGGGAGGCTGAAAACGACATTAACTGGATCATTCCTGCATCCGATCATGGCCCTGGCAGTGGCATTTTCACCCAATATTCAAATATTTTGCCTGTTCAGATTTTTTACTGGTCTGTTTGCATACACTGCCTACCTTGGTGGATATGTCATGAGTAAATATAATTCATAGTATGCATTTGAACAATTAAATTAGCCATTATGAATTATTGATGTAGTGACAAGTGCTTAACAGTATTAGACTATTAGTTACAACTCTTTTTTTTTTCATATCTTCATTAGTTGCAGAGATGGTTGGAAAGAAATACAGGACTTATGTGACAATTTCCTATAGCTCAATTTTTGCCCGGAATCATTTTCATCTGCAGTTGGTTATGGCAATTCCTGTATTAGCAACCGTTTCATATTTTTGGTGGGTAACATGTTTTAAACGTGACTTTCTGCATTTAATTTGAGCAATTTCAACCTCAGTTGACTGCTGGTACCCACAAATATTCTAGCAAAAAGTCAGACACTCATGGTGCTCAATGCTGGCCATCTTGGATTACTCACCCGCAGTATCAGCTAAATTGCTACCCTAGCTGAGGTAATAATTGATAAGAACACCTAAGTTTACATTTCAGTGCTTTCCAAGAGTCCTAAGACATAATGTTGCATAATGCCTTTGACCAGCAATTCATGTGATGCAGAATGAGGTGTACACACATGGTTTGATTTCCAGCCCCTGGCCTTCTTTACACAAATTTCATAGATTTGGAAACCAATTGCATAGAAATGGAATCTGAACTCTCTTATTGGTTGAGGGACTGCCGTAGTGGAATTAGTTTTCTTGGGACCTTGAATTGGTAGTTTTGTATCTATGCTTGGGCTTGCAAAAGACTCATGAAATAAATGTGCAACTTGGTGTGAGCTCAATTGGAAGTTTAGCATGGCAAGAAATCGCCTCATTTATCATGATTTCCACCTCAAGTTGACTGCATTCTGAACATAAATTAACTACCAAACCAGCAGTCACTGCTAAATTATATTCATACATTTTCAGGGTTTTACCAGAATCAGCCAGATGGTTACATGCTAAAGGAAGAAGCGACGAAGCTATCAAAATTTTAAGGAGAGCTGGAGACATAAACAGGAAACACTTACCAGCGGACTTCGAACTTGACTTTGAGAAAACAGTGAGGGGCTTCAACTACTTCATTTATGTCACCTAGGTATCTACTTTCGGTGAAAGAGCTGTAAAGCATTACAATGACCAAGTATCATCAAATTCTGCAAAAGAATAATCCACAGGTGTACCGAAATAGTATTTTAAAATGTACATAACAACATAGGCCAGCAAAATTGTGACTATAATTGTTCTCAGAGCTGTATGTGTACCATACATTTCTGTTGTTTGTCACAATAACTGCTCTCTTGATATCAAGAGCACATTTTTGTAAAATAATATATACACATTCGTGGCATCATAGAATTACCTTGAACAAAGAATGGCGATCAATACTCCTTTTCATTTTGCAGAATCAACGACACAGACATGTGACGGATTTATTTCGTTATCCAGTTTTCAGGAAAACTACACTATTGAATTTTTTTATTTGGTAAGTATTACAATATTATTGAGAATGTTTGCTTTCCTCTAATGTTTTGCTTATTCTAACAAATCTTTATACTTTGGCACAGGTTCATTAAAAGTAGGCCTACATGTTGTTGTACAAGCTCAAATTTGTTCAGTCACTATTTTCTTTGCGTAGGTTCTCAAACAGCCTCATCTACTTTGGAATTGGGCTGAATGTTGGCTCCCTGGTAGGAAATATTTATCTGAACACAATCCTTACAAATCTAGCTGACATTCCTGCCAATACTATAGCATCAATACTGGCTGAGAGATTTGGACGACGAAGGGTCTTGTGTGTGGCCTTTCTAATAGGTGGCCTGTGCAACTTGGCTGTGGTTCCCCTAGTGGTTACAGGAGGTATTTAAACTAGTTTCTTGAACTAACCAATGTATAACCTGAAAGGCCTGATATTTGATATAATTAACCTGTCTACAAGTAAACTGCCCGCACCATCTATATTGACACTAATTAGTGAGCGAACACCGTGAGCGTCTACAGAATCTCAATGAGAGAAACTCACATACTATTCCTCAATACAGTTTTGTTCATTATCATTCAAGAAATACAAAACACACAACATTAGGGTGTTATACGCATTTTGCGAAGCGATCTTGACCGGTGAACGTTGAACTAATTTGTGCGGTCAGCAATACGATCTATGTGCATAGCGATAGCGTAAAAGAAGTTACTTGAGTTTCCAGGGACCCTGAAGATTTATGGGTCCCGAGCAGAGACAGATTATTAAATTTACCATTACTTCTTAATTGTTAGTTTTCTGAAATATGATGTGTATTTTTTGCAGAACTTGACTGGTTACTTGTCACTTTAACCATTATGGGAAGGGCTACAGCTAGTGCTACTCTTGCAACTACATTGTTAATAACAGCAGAATTGTATCCAACAGAAATCCGCCATGTCGCCATCGGGTCGTGTTCAACTTGTTCCCGAATAGCTGGCATGGTGGCACCTTATGTAGGAGCACCCATGGTAAGTATGACGTGTTAAAAGTATCAGGAACACATTAAAATTAATAGTACACAATTGTGGAAAGAGTACCTATACACTGTATATGCTAAATTGATAAGGAAAGGTTGAAAAAAAATTAGTAAAATACATGTAACGCTGTCCACTGATGTCAAACCCTTCTCTCATAGTTTTTTTTTGGGTTTTTTTTAAAATAATCACCCTTTCAAATGCTTCAAATGCATGGGTTTTAGTTGCAATGAACATACATAGTACCTTCATGAGTCTCATCTACATGTAGTCTCATCTACATATTTTACAGGCCGCCATATGGACGCCCTTGCCTTCGCTAATATTTGGCACATTTGGCCTGATGTCTGCGGGGTGCGTCATGTTGCTAAGAGAAACACTGAACCGACCAATGCCTGACAGGGTGGAGGATGTTATTAATCAAGAAAGGTAATTAATACATTTCTCAATGACTGGATTATCTTTATATTTTCGATATTGTGAATTTGTGCATGGTGAATTTCAATGCACTTCATTTATTAAAACACATAGATCTATGAATACTTTACACATGCAAAGAATATTGACTAATGTCACGTTTATGACTATATTTTCAGTGGTATATCAAAAGGAGCACAAGTTGACTTGATTTAATTTGAATGATTCTAAGAAAATTCCACTTATGTATATTACCTCTGGAGTACTCTTACATTCTGGCCAAGTACATAACAATAACCAATGGGCATATGAGGAGAAAATCTTCAAGATGAACAAACTGTCTCATAAGCCTTCATGAATCCTCACTGAATGCTTTTAATCACTGTAGTTGTAACTTGTTACTGTTAGATTACAGCTGGTGGTATTTGTTTTCATGAAATAAAACCAATTAAATATAAATAATTGTGGATCTGTTCAGCTTCACTGAGTTTAGTAACCTGTAATAAATCATCGTTGAAAGTGAAGAAGCCTTGAAACCAAAATGTTATTGTTTGAGCATCCTGTCTACAAGTAGACCCCTACAGATTCTCATTTGAGCAACTCATCACCAAAATGTTTGCACAACTAACCCAGCCACTTTTGACCTATGAGGCCCCATTTAACCCCATAATTCCCATGCGGGACTCCCATTTGGGAATTGAAGGACTTGGAGGACTTACAGGAAATGCTGGAATTAGACAGGAATTGAAGGACCTCATGGGACCCACATGGAGATAGGGGAGTTATTAAGGATGTAAAGGAATTGCAGGATTTATTGGGCATCATAGGGACTTATTGATCTAACAGAGATTATTTAGGACTTGATGGAATTATTGAGGACATACGGGAATTATGGGGACTCAGAAGGGCTTATCAGGAATTGCGAAATTATTCAGGACTTACGGGAATTATGGGGACCCAGAAGGGCTTATCAGGAATTGCGGAATTATTCAGGACTTATGGGAATTATGGGGACCCAGAAGGGCTTCTAGGGAATTGCAGAATTATTCAGGACTTACGGGAATTATTGGACTTACAGTGGCTTATTGGGAATTGTGGTACACCACAGGAACTTATGGGATTTAAGGTGATTATGTAGGATTTTTCGGAACTTGTAAGGATGTAAGGGAAATATAAACCACTATGGGACCTAGAAGGAGCTAGAGCTTGGAATAGTCAGACTCGTGGGTTTTATGGGAATAAGCTAATTCTATTCCAGATACATCTTCAACACAATAACGTGAATTTGCCAATAATATAGCTCACACATTTAATACAACCAATCAATTGTTGGCTCAGATTTAGCAAGCCTGGCATGAACACCCAATTACTAGTTAGTACACAGGGGTCACTAACCCCGTAAAGTGTAATGCATGTAGGGTATTGATCCCGAGATTTTAAGTTGCCAGGCTTCATACAAGCCAATGGCATTGGCTAAAGGCCCCTTCACACATAGCTGGATTAGACACCGGAGCGTCCCGGAATGAAATTTCTTCAATGGGGCGGTCCAGGCGAAAAAGTTGGAAATGTCAACGAACGAAAAATTTGACGGTGTGGACACGATGGCAAGACATTGGCGACAAGGAGCAACACGGCTATTACACGGATGTATGCGGTCGCTACACGGATATGTACAGTTGAAACACGGCGGTACACGGAGGTGTCCGGATGAGTGCGGAGTGAACCGGATGTTCATGGGACCTTCCAGGGCCTTCACGGATATACACGATCTGTACACGATCTTACTGCGGAGTTAACCTGTTTTCTCCCGGAACGCGCTAAAATTGTATTTAAGGTGGATGCGTTCCACTGGCCATCATTCCACTTCAGAAGACTACCTTAATTACTGCAAAGGTGTTGCTGCTACAACACAAGAATGGATAATTATTAGGTCTTTATCACACTACGACAAGGTGAAATTGGATGTGAAGTACCTGGACATGCAAGTCCAGCTACTTACTGCTGCAAATAATATACTTCTGCAAGATAAACAGAAACTGCAAGACGCTGCAGAGAGGGCCGCATCAACAACTGATGAAGATGACTTCTTACAAAATGCTGGTGCTGCCCGAAGAAGAAGAAGAAGGCGAATGTGGGTGCGACCTTGGCTTCTAAGAAGACCTCTTTATGGGCAGTATGAAAAACTGATGGCTGAATTGACTGCAGAAGATGTGGGTGGCTTCAAGAATTTCATGAGGATGGAGCCTGACTTATTTCATGAAGTTCTGGCAAGAGTAGGACCTAGGTTTACAAAGCAGGATACCTTTCGGAGGAGGGCCCTTGAACCTGGACTGAAACTGGCTATTACCTTGCGCTACCTGGGTACGGGCAACAGCTACATGTCTCTGCAGTATGGATTCAGGGTAGCCTTCAATACCATTTCTATCCTTGTCATCGATGTCTGCCACGCCGTCATAGACGAGTACTCGGCAGAAGTGATGCGTTGTCCTGTAACCCCAGAAGCCTGGAAAGAAGTTGCCAATGGATTCTACAACAGATGGAACTTCCCCCACAGCGTCGGCGCCATTGATGGCAAGCACCTTGCCATCAGATGTCTATATAGGAAGTCTGGATCCCTTTTCTACAACTACAAAGGATTTTTCTCTATTGTCCTACTGGCTGTAGTTGATGCTGAATACAAGTTCCTCTATGTTGACATTGGTGCCAGCGGATCAGGCTCAGATGCTGGAGTGTTTAATCAGACAGAATTGAAGGAAGCGCTAGAAAGTGGGAACATTGGATTACCCAGACAACCTGCCGAATGATGACCAGCCAGTGCCTTACTTCATAGTTGGGGATGATGCCTTTGGACTGCAGACTTGGATGATGAAGCCTCTGCCTCACAGGAACATGACGATGGAAGACCGAATCTTCAACTACAGACTTTCTAGAGCTAGACGGGTGGTAGAGAATGCCTTTTGGCTGCCAGGTTCAGGTGTCTCCTCACAACAATGCCTCAAAGTCCTGACAGAGTGTGCACCATAACTCTTGCTTGCTGTGTGCTGCACAACCTACTGAGGCTGAAGTATCCAACTGCTCAAGTGAATGCTGTGGACCAGGAAAATGCAGACATCCATGCGATCATCCCAGGTGCATGGAGGGAGAATGCCAATCTACCAGACATGGGAGATGTGTACAGAGGCAACACCAGCAGAGCAGGCAAGGAAATGCGGCAATACTTGGTCAACTACGTCAACTCAGAAGCTGGCAACAAGACAAGATTTGAAAACAACACGAATGATGTAAGTTGGAACATTTAATTGTTACGAAACCTCAGACATCTGCAGCACACAAGTACAAAAAAGTACACAGCATTTAATGACACTGCATTTAATTATTGTCATGCAAATGTATGCAATACAGTTTACGTACATGTAAAAAATAAAAGTTAAAACTACAAAAACCTGTAACTTTAAATGTTTAAACTTGCTTTTAATAAAAGTTCATTGTTTGTTTTCAGGTGAAGATTACTCTGTTGTGGTAGTTGGAGGCATGGCACCGAAAAGGAGGAGTTATGGTCATCACCACCAACCATCCCCTCCCCTACACTAGTGTTCAGCAAGTAGCTGGTGAGAGAAGCATCCTGAGGTGTGCTGCAATCAAGTGGTGACATGGAAGGATGACCGTGCCGAGGACCTGCAGTCAACCATGCCTGACTGATGATCGTCGAAGATATCTCAGGAGTGGGAGTCGGTGCAGGCACAGACAAAGGGGCAGACGACATGTGCGCTTGGGGCGAAGGGAAGAATGCACGAACATCTGGGCAGCAGGGCTGAAAGAATGACGAGGGAACATCTGCCCAACAGGGGCGGTCGAAGTGCCTGTAGTAGGGACGAACTGCTGCTGCTGAGGGACATGAGGCACATATATGGGATGATACTGCTGTTGCTGTTGCAGTTGCTGTTGCTGCTGCTGTTGCTGCTGCAACTGGCGCTTTCGACGATACTCCTGCTTGAATTGCATGAGGTGCTGCAACGCTTGGGCCTGGTAACCCGACCAAGTGTATGTGTCCATTTGCATGACCTCGTGGTATATCATGTCCGTGAAAACCCTGTTCGACAAGCTGGCTGAGTCAGTCGGCTGACTCATCTTGGTCTGGATATCCCGCTGGAGATCGTTGGCCTTTTCGATTGGCGGGAAATAGGAAAGAACAGAACATTAGAGTAAGTCACATGGCAACTGCAACAGCATGTGCATTATTGACAATGTAATGAAAAAGACACATTACCATACAGTGAACACTGGAAGTGCCAAGAAACAAAGCTACCACTTGCTACTATGGAAAAGCTACAACTTTAAACTGCAAGATTACAATTACAAATTTACACTACAAGATTACAATTACATTCTCCTGATTATCACGACAACTGAAGCAGTATAATTACTTGTGTGACAGCTTGTGTAGTATATCCACCTCCACTACCTGCAAGGCTGCATGCATCACAGTCATGATGATGACGAGGCTCGTGATGGCATCTTGACGTCTTCTTAGTTGGAGGAGGGGCCCCCTTCCTGCTGCTGCTGCTGCCCTTGTAAGGCTCACCCTTGGACCTGCTAGTATCCGAATCTCTGCCACCATCATCCGAAGTATCCACAATGACCTCCGCATCAGAAGTGTCATCATCCTCAGTGGTACCTCTGTTGCTGGTTGATGTGCTTTTTGCCGATAAACTGTGGGAAAGCTGCCCACCTTCTCTTCCATTTCCCAGCGTCAACCCTCTTGATGTGCCTCTCCAGATACCCTAAAATTTCCATTATCCAGTTGTCCCGGTCTGTGAAGATTCTGGCGGCCCCACCAGAAGGCTTCTTGCTTTGATCAGTAAGCTTCCCCACTGATGTCCGCATGGAGTCATCCACGTCTTCAGCTGCTGGGATGTGCACGACAGCTCTTTCGCCTTTTGGTCGATTATTCGCGATTTTATGTCTATCCACTTGTATTGTGCAAGCCGCCGGTTGTATAGCATCTCCTGGGCACGGTACCAGTCAGCCACATCTTGTTCCTGGTCTTCTGTCAGGTTCAGGGGTTCTTTTTTGTGCCTTTTCGCCTTTGCTGTAGGTGGTGGTGGAGCTGCAGCAGCTGCAGTTGAAGCAGGTATCTCAGCAGCAGCAGGTACAACTGGCCCAGGTAAATCAGGCATGCCTTGTGGACTTTGTGGTCTTGAAACTGTAGAGGTATTAATTCCTGCATCTTCAACAGCAGGTCCAGCTTCCTCTTGCACGACAGTCTTCTTGGTAGCCCTCCCTTTTCCTCTCCTAGATGGCATGGTGGTTATTCAAAGCAATGGCAGTAATACCAAGGCTTTGGTAAAGTTCAGCAATCCAGAAGAAGTGAGCGATAATGCAATTAATTCGATGATCAACGATGAACAGCGTGCGCCGGAATGATGCTTCTCCCAAGATGGCGGTGCTATATATACGAAGACATCCGTACTCACTCCGTGTCTGTCTATTTGACACCGTGTTGACACCTTGTTCACTCCGGCCTCTCCATATTGACTTAGTGTGACACCTTGTACCTAACGTGGTTACCGGGGTCAAGCAATTGACCCGTAACCCGCTCTCCTTGTTCACCCGTGTTGAACCGCGTTGCTCCTTGTACTCTCCGGCATGGAATTTTCATGCGCGGTTGACGCCGGACTTAATCGGAGGTCACACGAAGCATTCCAGAGTCAATATGGAGATTCCCAGAGATCGGTGGAGTCTACACGCAGCAACACGGATGAAATTACTCCGGTACCTCCGACATGAAAAATTAAACATGTTTGATTTTTTTTTGCCAGAGTCCCACGGTGTTCCCGGATAGCCCCGGACAATGCCGGAAATGCACACAATGTCTATACGGCATTACCCGGAGTATGCTGGAGTTGTCCTCCAGGACTCTCCGGTCTCTAATCCGGCTATGTGTGAAGGGGCCTTAACTGAAGTCATTACTTATTTGCGACATCGCTATTTTGTCAAAATCGATTTGGAATAAAACAAGAAAAGATTTTGTTGTTCAAAATTTATTATAATCTGAAACAGTATAGCCTCAAATGAAATACAGGAAAGTGGATTCAGAATTATTTTCACTCGAGAGTACATAAATATTATTTTAATACAAAAATATGATTATTTATTGTCACATCATCCAGTAAGTACCGTTCAAATTTGCAAATTACGTCAGCAGCACATTTATCATTCCTTCTGGTATTTTTTAACAATGTGTCCATACATAATGTTATTACAATAATAATAACTTGACCAGTACAAAATTATATGAGTACTGATTAGTAAGTTTAATTGCTTATATAGGCCTACATTGAAATAAATAGTCCCTGAACAGGCAACAAGAAGTTACAAAGCTTAAGTCTGTTAGAGTCTACTAAAAACGGAATTGATGAGTCACACTCCCATTTGTCCTATTACAGCTTTTCTATCCCATGATGACTCATAAGGTAGGAGTCTTCTATCACTAGAAGGCAAGTGGTGTCACTGTAGCTGAACTTTGTCCTCAATGACAAGCTTCAGTGAATACAGGATTATCCATTGCCATGAATGTCTGTATGAGTCATCAAGGGAGCTTAAACCTCCACAAAATATAGTTCTATGTATCAACAATGACTCATCAAGTGCAATTTTTTACCTTACAAGTGAATTAAAGTTTACATATCAATTTTGATTTACACTATACACCACTTTTATATTCTTGGCAACTAGTTCTTTGGCATTTTCACAATGCATAATATATGCACTAAACAACACAATAAGATACAAGAAGGCAGTTAAAAAAACCTCACAATGAGGTATTTCACATCCTGAACTTTATCCAATGACACAAGCTGAAGAAGTCAGTGTGATACGAAGCTCCTTATGCTGAAACCTATCACTCCAAATAGGTATCTTATCAACTGAATATTTCTTGGAATATAAATGAACACATGTTTTTAAAAGTACTGTTCCACAAAGGTGTTTTCTACTCTATAACATACAGTACGTACATTACCTAAGTAAGCTATACCTGAACCAGAAACCCCTCGGTGTTGGACATTCAGCATTTTGCATTCGCACCAGCATTTTCGAATAAATGCATTAAAAAGTTGCATCTTAGCTGCTTTATATAATAGTATCATGTCTACCAACCACAAATTGCACTTTGATGTAATGTACAGAGCAAGTCCAAGACTACATATAATTAGATGAAAACCATGCTTTTCCATGTGTTTATCCAAGTCATGGAAACGCTTGTGACTTATTTGGCCATGTAGCAAACTCTCATATTACAAAAGCAATCGCCAACAACAGGTAGTAGTGGGTAGAGTGACTTATTCTGAATGAAGTGCCAGTGGCATCAGGAGCCCCAATAAGTACCAAGTTTTTGGTGTACACCAATGACATCGCTGACTAGAAGCTTATGGGGTATCACCAATACACTACTCACAGATGAATGCCTAACATACCATGAAGTAGGAAACTCTATGCAGAACCATCAAGTGTTACAGGAAAACTGGAACAACACCGCCAATGGTCCAGCACATAAAAAATGTTATTTAATGCCACCAAATGCTTCCCCATGTAAGTCACTTATGCCATGAAGAACAAAAAGCTATAAACCTACAAGATGCATAAACTGAATTTAGAAAAAGTAGATGACATGCCCGATCTTGGGGATCAACTAAATAAATCCTTTTAGTAGGGAGGAAAAAAAGAAAAAAGTAATAACACACTTATTCTAAGCTCATGATGTTTCTACATCTTCAGTTTATCAGATCTAGGGTAATCAATTTCTGACTATGTACCCATTCATGCCTTTAAATGTTTGCGTGCATCAATTTGATCCGTCAAAATTCAAGCCTTCACAGTACTTAAGAACACATGAAGCAGAAAATGTTACCTCAAACTCATTGTGACACAGCAAACGAATCAAAAACAAGTCTTCACTAATAATGAGTGGGTGCCCTCAAAATTAACCATAAATAAATGCTCGATTTTCATCGTCATTTCATTCTGTGTCTGGTGTATGACTTGGTGATGCCTTCAGAATCAGACTCAGTTTCTGCTGCATGGGAACCTGTAACAAGTAAAAGAAGTTCCAATGAGATGCAATGCCTTTTTTGTTTCCATTTCCCTGCCTAAACTTTTTTTTTTTTTTTTTTTTAACTTTTAAAATACATTACTATACATTATAACTAAAAATTTAAACTTTGGCTGACCTACGGACCCTACCTTGTGAGGGCTATGAAATCAGAAACCTAACAATATTTTTTCATTCAGCCAAATTAACTTAAGGTATCCTATCTATCCAATGATAATTTTTTTGCCATGTCATTCATCGTTATGGCCAAGTCGACTTGTCACAGAGAAGTAGCCATGGAGAGTATTGCAATATGGCAAACTAAGGAAAAAGTGCAGTATAACGGACCCAGATTTATGACCATATTTAACAAGCCTCATTGCCTGGCCTATGACTTAAAATGCTTGAAATGTCACAAAAATTAATGTAGTTATAACGGCGGTTTCATCTTCACGGTAAAGACAGCGTTTATTTTCGTTTTTTCTTGGGGACTCCACCCCCAAACCCCTGCTTATATACACCAAATGTTATTTTAATTGTGCTAGAACTTAAAACTTGTGAAATATTTGATAAAATTACATTTTTAATGGCCGCCAAATATGGGCATAAATTTGGGTCCGCTATACTGCACTTAACCCCAAACTAATTTTTTCAAGCAAAATAAAGACTTTTCAAAGCTATATCTAGTCAAGAAAATTTTGTCAAGATTAAAGTGATCAGAAATACATATACCTTTGAAATTCTAGTTCTAGAATATCAGCATCATCTTCTTCACTTGCTGGCTGTACAATATCAACAGTGACATAATTCTTCCTGAGGACATTCTGAATATAGTTCATAAAATTGTACATTCCTTCTTGTAGTCTTATTTTTTTTTTAAATTTTTTGATGTTCATCATAGGAATTTCTTGCTTCTTTGTGGCAAGGTTGACAACCCTTTGGGCGAAGAACCCCAGGGACCAACACGGCTTGGTTGAAGCACACTCCAGTAATACAAAGGTGTCTACCTCAGTAGTGCCAGCTTGAGCTATTATGATTGCTATTGGTTAAAGGCATAGTTTATGAAGTTATTGCAGTCAAAAGCAGTCACAAATAATTAAAGTGATCATTAGCTGGAAGACTCATAAAGTGATCATGAGCTGGCAGAATTCATAAAGCCATTGAGTCTGTATTTGCCCAGCTGGATGTCCTTTCCAGTCTCTGAAAGATCTCTATGTCAATACCACTAGAAATTAAGAGATAAACATTATTACATATCAAACCTATGTTTAATTTAATTAACTTGTTACACCATATTTTCATTCTTCAAATACTTAAATAACTGCTGCAATATATATTTCAGTGAATCTGCCTAATTACTATATATATATAAAAATGGAAATTGGCAGGACTATAGGAAAAATTAAACTTGTGAGGAGTTACAACGATGGTCTGATTGTATTAGGAATTATGCATTGATTATTGTTAAGAATTAGATGGAGTTAATGAATGGTCTAGATTTATTAGGTATTATGGGCATCATCAGTATTAACAGGGACCTATAGGAACCAGTCCTAACCACAAGGACTTATTGGGAATTATGGAAACCAAGAGGACTTATTGGAATTATGGGAACCACGAGGACTTATTGGAAATTATGGGAACCAAGAGGCCTTTTTGGGAATTATGGGAACCACAAGAACTTATTGGGAATTATGGGAACCACGAGGATTTATTGGGAATTATGGGAACCACTAGGACTTATTGGGAATTATGGGAACCACAAGGACTTATTGAGAATTATTAGGAAATATTGGAATTATCAGGGACTTCCAGGAATTGGTAGGAATTGTTGGGAGTTACGGGAATAATTGGAGTTGCGGGAATTATGGGGTTAAATGGGGCCTCTATGTTCATCGATTTAATGTTGCTCAATATTGTTAAAGGAATACAAAACAAAATTATGATATTATACGCTGTTTTCGAAGCAATCTAGAGCGGTGAAGATTGAACTAATGTGTTTGGTCAGCAATACGTTGTGGGTCACTTCAGTTTCCAGGGACCCTTGAATCTCTAGAACAGAGACAGTTTAGCATCTATAACAAGAGCCAGATAATCTTTTTTCTTGCAAGTTCTTGCCACTATCGAGGGTTGATTGATGAGGTGAGAGAGAGGAGGAAATCACCCATGTTACACATTTACCTCATGAGTGGGATCTTTACTTGCCTCAGCATAGACAGAGTACAAGGAGCCACAAATTTAACATCTCAAACGAACACCAAGCTTGGATGTTGCTCATGAAGGGTGCCCGGGCCTGGGATTAAACCTGGGTCCTTCAGAGGAGCAGGTGAGCATCTTGCCATTAGACCACCCAGCTGCTAACATTAAAAATGTCTACTAACTTTAGTGAAATTGCAGTCTGTGATAGGCCCTACACACATTGTCTCAAGGCATTAACCACTTTCAGGCGTTCCAAGTGTTTTCAAATTGTATTGATTGTGCTGTTATTATTTACACATGTTTTAATTTAATAATGCATACAATCATGTATATTATAAAAAACATGTGTAAAAGAGAACATAAATTGATATTTCACATGCATCTGTGATAATGACTGCAATATTAAATTTGTGTATCCAATTCTGCTAGTGATGTTCCTATTCCATATTTCAGCATACAAACAGTTCAGTATCAAATTCTTCCAACTGGCTTGTGAAGTCTTCTGTCACACTGTAACAAAAAAAGATTATAACATTGCACATCTCGTTTGTCCCATAATTCTTTAAATAAATTTGTGCAATATATTTCCCTCATGAAGAACATTGGAATATTACCCTGTTCTCATCAGATGTTGATGGAAAATAAAAGAAAATAGAACTATGTTGATGGATAACATCAGCAATGAAAAAGTGCCAATCTTTTTGGCCCAGCATTACCTCATGCCAATCCCATATAGTCCATAGGCAGCGCCTTGTCTTAATTTTGCAAGCAGCGAACAAAGTACTTGGAAAAAAATCACCCATGCGAAAGGTACAGCTGTACAACCCAGAGAAATCCACAAATCTGCAAGATAGTAAATAACAACATTTGTTACTTCAAAAACAGACAGAATAAATTCAATTCCCACTTTTAAATCACCAAATCATTTGATGATGAACAATTGTTCATATGGATCAGTTGTTTTAAAAACTGATGGATCAAGTAAAAATCCAACATATTTATATATTTCACCTCAATGACAATGACACAGTTTTTATTGGCTCCTTAAATAACATATAACAGTAATTACATATTATAAAAATTTATAATTTTTTCTTAGAGTGGAGCAAGGAGACTCCCTCTAAGGCAATAAGTTTGCCGCTGTCGAGGGAGCCACCTTGTGAAAAAAATATTATGTATACGATGCTATAAATTTTCTTTTAATATAGGTTTTGAAGCCATCTAAACTATGTGTTAATATTTTTTCTTTGAAATTTATATCCATGTTGTTGTATATTACTTGGTACCTGTAACTCATGCCATTTCTTGCTAAGTCATGTCTCATAGCAGGCAAACGAAGATCACTTGATTGATGGGTGAGGTAAGTATGACAATAATTTTGAGATAAAAATGATTCGGATAAGAAATATTGAGAAAGCAAGTTATTCTTTAAATTTGAAACAGAATTTTAAATCATGCAGCGCACATAGGTCATGGACTTTTAGAGCATTGAATTGTCTAAAGAGTGGGTTTGTATGTTGGTTATATTTAGCTTTAACTATTATCCTTATATCCTTATAGTTCTTTTTTGTAGTTTAAACAGTTTATTGGATTTCCAACCCCATATGATGATGCCATAATTTATATATATTGAAATAGTGAATTTTAGATTGTAAGTAGAGTGTTTGAAAGTAGAAAGTTTTTTTATTTAATCATTACTCCGACAGTTTTGGATATCTTTTTGGCTACTATGTCAATGTGATGTTTTCAATTTAAATGTTTATCTATTAGGAGGCCTAGAAAATTAAACTTATCAACAAATTCTATGTTTGTGTTATCGATCCTAAGATTTGGCAAAGTGATATTTCGCTGGACAGTATGAAAGATCATGTTATATTTAGAGAGAGCTTGTTTAATTTTAACCAATTCGATATACAATTTAATTCATAATTTATATTTTCATTAATTTCATTTTCATTTCCAAAAGTATTTAATGTAGCTGACAGTATCATCAGCATAGATAATGGGGTAAAATTTATTAGTAGCTGAAACAATGTCATTTATATAGATGATAAAAAGAAGAGGACCTAATAAAGAGCCTTGTGGAACACCACATGTAAAAGTCAAAGATTACAAAGATAACTTTTTAAAAGATCATATGATTTATTTCTTATTCCATAGTGTATGATAATTTATGTAATAATATGTTATGGTCCAGGGTATCAAAGGCCTTTGAGAGGTCTAAATAAATATTTATAGTTTGTTATTGTTCATGTCGATAATTATTTTATTGACCATCTCTAGTGCTGCTAATTCTCAAGTGTGTCTGAACACTATACTGGACGGAAACTATATGTATACATATGTGAATTTTTTTTTATAAATACCTGTATGATGTAAATGAAAAAAATGAAAAAAGGTTTCAAACACCCTACTATATTAATTGGATATATATTAAAAAAATATTTTATACACTAACTTTGTTGGCATGTATCACCCATGTATCCAAATGCGCAACCTCTGGGACAGGTGCCAGTAGCTTTGTCGCAAAATCCTCCATTTTTGCATTGAGCACATTCAAACTTGCATTCTTGACCGTAATAGCCATCTGTGCAGCCTAAAATAGAGAAATTCGTAAACCTTTTTTAACACAGTGCATTTCAAAATCTTTATCGTTAGAATTTGTTATGGCTCTCGCTATATAATAATAAAATTTGGGGAAAATCTCATTTATAACTTTCATTAAAGTGATTCTACACAAAATATATTTATAATCTTCAGACCGAAGAGACCTATATTAGGTGATATGGTGATGAAATGCAACATCAGCATTTTCCTATATATAACACTTGCCTTGGAAACCGTTTTCAAGAAAAATATAATATTTGAGCGTACATATAGTCCTTTCTTGTCTAGATCTACGTAAGGTACCACGGGATAGCCCCCCAATATTGGCTTTCAGAATGTTAGGTTATTATGGTGTTAGCTACTTAACTCTACTTGCTATGAAGAAAATGTATATATACATATGAACATCATTTTATTTTGTTATGATTTTGTGTTGCCATGGCAACTGATGCCAAGCCAGATCCAAATAATTTGAACGTATAGTTGAGCTGGGTCTGCACTTTGTCACAGTTATATAACCGTGCCAAGCACATAAAAAAAATCTAATCGTTATTTTTCATTAAATGGTTGCTATGGAAACAGTTGCCATTGCAAAGGTCACTTTATTGTTTTCGCACCAAATTTTGGTAATTCTTATGGTCAGTTCTAGACAGCTGACATTCTTGGGATCATTTTGGTGTATGACACTTACTGTTCCATTTCCGTGCATGGTTTCTCTGTAAATAAAGCACTTTTTGGCTCCTCTACTATAATAGTAAACTTGGCAAGATTAACAACACTGACTCCATCCAAATAACAATTAAGCCTAGAGCAAAAATATTGAAGCCTTTGATATCATATTTTTTCTGTTGTTATTTATATTTATCTTATATTTGGTAGATGTTGCGAGCAATCTTAAAAATTTGAGGCAAATCAGTTCGATCAGCCGTTTTGATTTTATACCAAAATGAGCAGAAAAATGGCATTTTGTTACCATTTTCAGTGTAAAATTTGAAATGGGTTCCATTTATTACTCAGATTTTACAAATTTATTGATCTATTTGAAAGAAAAAAAAATAAACATAAAATTACAAGTTCTCAATATTATTTCAGACTATTGTCAAAGTTCCTTCTCTGCCCTAGCCTAAAGACTAAAGAGTCCTCTCACAAAACAAAATTAAATGACTTAACTGAGCCAATGTTACAGATCTTAATAGTAGATAAATATATATATATATCTATATTTATATTGTAATGAATTTGAGCTTCTGAACTGGGGACGTTACATGATCACAAGAAAACAAAAGACTCGTGAGCATCATCCAACAGCAAACAAATAAATAGTGAAGTGATGATTAAATAGGGTTGCTACTTTTTATTAATAGAGTGAAAACCTACTGTCTCTACAGAATAGGCCTACGAATCCTGGCTCGCATCCTGCTGGACAGGATCCAAATACAAAATTGCAACGAATACTCTTCGCACATGCTGCACAGGCTTTACATCCTTGTCCGTAAGTTCCAGGAGGGCAATCTGAACAAATAAACAAAAATAATGAATATAAACAACAATTAACCATAAAACATGGTATTACAACAAGGCCAGTTCAACTTTAAGTTGTTGTGAAGGGGCCGCCGTAAACGTTAACAATAAATTTATATAAACTACATGTACATAACAAAGTCTAGGAGTTCTGTTATGCAAAATCAAACTAAAAGACTCTATGAGAAGCAGATTATTGAACGTACTAGTTGTACAGTCGGGCAGTCCTGTTAGACCAGGACTGCATGCTGTGCAGCCAAGAAATCTGTCGCAGTGCGTGCACTGAGGCTTGCATTCCTCTAAGCAGCCTTCGCCAAATTTCCCAAGCACACAAGCTGAAAATATATCAATATTTATAAATGAAAAATAAAACATTTGGCATAAAATGTAAAGATTAAAAAGGTTTTGTTAAAATCTATCCATATGATGTATTCGTGAATAATATGTAGATCAGTAGGCTAGTGCTGGAAGTAGTTTTTAGTTAGTATGTTCAGTAACCTTTATGTTTGTATTATCTTGGAGATATTAGGTCTAATTTCTCCAAGAATAGCACAAATCGAACCAAAATTAAGAACAGTGTTTAATAGCGGATTTTTTTTTAATAGTGTACATCCCCCCCCCCCTTGAAAAGTTTCTGGATCCGCCCCTGAACAGAACGTTTAAAATCAAAGCACCTTTCTATTCTAGGCCTAAAGTTCTCTAATTATATTATTAAGTCAGATGGTCCCTTTGAACTTTTCTTAATGTAACTTACGTTTGTCACATCTGATGCCCTCCCATCCACTCTGGCATTTAAGGCCAGGACACAGACCGTTGTTGGGTTCGCATCTCTCTTCTTTGCAGTGACACTGGAACTTACAGTTTGGTCCAAATGTTCTCATTGCACACACTCAGAGGTCAAAAGATGAAAACATGCATATAATTAAATGAAAACAATACCCGTTAGAGCCAACTGTAACACTTGCCAGTGTGAATTGCAAATAAGATGGGTAAACTTGACTTTTTTTGTGCTGATCTGGGTCCATCACAACCTTCTCAGGCATATCAATTGCTATTGCTATTAGTTAGCCTATCATATCATTCTCCCATTGTAATCTTATATGGGCCTATTATGTGTAGGATAACGTGCTCGTTGCGGCAACGGCGCTCCTTTAATTAGATCGGAAAATGGTAATATTAAAATATCGTTTCAGTATCGTACACCAAATATTGGAAAATCGTATAGGCCTAGTTGTTTTGGGTTGATCCATCATAGAGGTGAGAATGATATAAAGTGCTAGCTGATCACCGATACATCGTATCGTATAGCTGCATACGATGTCCAGCCTTACTGAATTGCATAAAATGCTATATCAATGATAGAATATAACTTATTCAGCCAATGTAATGTATACTTTAGAATTCTGCCTGACCTCGCAGCTTTTGGCAGCATTTCGCCATAGGTCGGCGCCATATCGCTGTCCGTGCTTCATTAGAACTGCTTCTCTGGAACTATCGAAGTTCTAGCCATGGATATATCATACAGTAACCAACTATATGACACTATGGGATACATGTACATTGTACGATACGGATTAAGAACTGATAAAAACCTTTAATAAATAGCAATTAGTGATAAAGTGACAGTCAAGACATCTTGAAATCCATTTAACACTTACATTGGTCACAGCGTTCTCCATAATATCCTGGTACACAACCTCCAAGTGGGCAAGTTCCGGTTACCGAATCACACCTTCCTGTTTTGCAGTAACATGTGTCTTCACAGTTTATTCCAAATGTTGTGTGTCCACACCCTGCAAAAAAAAGAGGAAGAAAACAAAGGGGCAGACATCTGTCATTTCTGATTTTCACATCACTCCCATTTGAAAGATCATTAAAAACTGGTATTGAGCATTCAAGATATCAGAATTGATATAAATAAATTATTCCGGTCCACGATTGCAATGTATTTCATCAGTTCATTACAATACAGTGAATTTAGGTTGGTATTAGTGAAAATGGGATGAAGATAATGAGTTTTCACGTACAAGATAAAACAAATTCTGAGTGGGTATGAACTTTGTCTTATATAATATTTACAATTTTTTGTAGAGTAAACATGGGAGTTTGTACCTTACACAGCATTCAGCAAATTTATGGTGTGTGTTTGGTAACTGGAAATATACATTTCTGGTACAATACAGATGCTCAAGTTTAAAAAAATATATATATTTTAGAAAGTATTGAGGTAGGTTATTTATTTATAAAAATAGAATTTGTATAGCTTTCTAGAAATGACATCTTCAATGTTAATTTTGCAATCAAATTTAACATATATATATTGTTTGCTGTTATAGCTGATGAATAGTGACAGTGGTGGCCCCATAATTCCATAGTATTCGAGTTTACAGAGAAGAATATTATGATCTATGGTGTCAAAAGCTTTCGATAAGTCCATGAACCTGCCAATTAGAATATTGCTTTTATCCATTTCTAATATTATTTTATCAGCTAATTCAAGAGCTGCTGACTCTGTAGACAGGGATTCACGAAAACCATATTGAGTTTTGAAACAGATTTCAAGATGAATGGATTTGGTTGAATAGGGCTTTGTCTAAGCCATGCATCAGACTGCATGTCCAATTAAGTTTAGGTTAAGTTTGCAATCTATGTATTTCACAGTTAACATCGTCAGCAAATAATTCAAATTTGTACACTTGAAAAAGAAAAAGGGATGTCGGGCCAGTGTTAATAATAATAATAAAAATCCTCATTTAAAGTCACAATAAAATAACAATAAACACTAGCACAAAGGCTATTATGTGACTAAAACAATACTAAAACAATAATAAATCAACAAGTAAGACAAATTAAAACAATCACTGTTGGCAAATACTACAGGAGCACCTAGGCCCCTACCATGTGTGTAACAACGTTTTAAAACTTATCTTTTCAATTCTTTAGGCAATATATTCCGTAAGTGAGAGCCACTGTTGATGTGGGCCAATGCAGTCGGTACAACCTGGCATGCTATCTGGTAAAGAATAAGGATACATATCTATACATCCCTATTCTTTGCCATCTAGGTTGTTTTTAACTTACTGTGACATTCATAGTGAACCTTCAGGTAGTTTATGATTCCAGTGCCAGGACAGGAGATGCCCCAAGCAGAATTCGGATATGGATAATTGCATTCTCTTTTATCATTGCACATTGCCTGAGCATCATCAGTGTAATTTTTTGCTATTCCTAGATCATCACAATACGCTAGTGTTCCATTGCTTGTAGGACAGATGTTATGGTCAGTACGCATAAAATTGACATAAAGTATCTTCAAAGAAGTGTAGAAGGCACAGGCCAGTTGTGCTCTGTTTTTCAAGTCATCATCGTGTAAGCAAAAAATCCTGAAGTAGGCATTACTGTGTTGAAACTCTGAAATGTGAAATAAATCAAGATTAATATATTTGATTAATTTGTTTATGAATCTATGTGCAATGCATAGAACAGTAAATGACATACGATGTATCTATGCACAGAGTCCCTCCAGAGGTCACGTTGCGTACAATTTATAGGGTAAAGTTGGGTAATATGGGCAGCAGTATAATATGGGCACCTCGCAGTAGCTGAAAGCCATCAGGGCACATGCTCACACCTGGTTGAATTTTCAAGTATATTGAAAGTCATCATCTCTAGAGCAGACAGCACATTTGAGGCTGCTATTGTTTTCATGCAATGCAGACTTAAACATTTTGTTAAGGGGGAAAGCTTGTAAAATATGCTAATTTGGTGTATATATAGCAACCTGTTTTTTTTTGTCAATACTCTTCTCTTTGATTCTCACTCATTTGAAATGGCCATGTGATGTCAGCTATTCTCAGAGCAGCCTAAAATGCAAGGCAGATGTTGTTGGGTAATATGGCATAGGTGATTTATGCTTTCTTTAGTAATACTTATTGTCAAGCAAAACATCATGTAAGGAGTGAATCATAAAAAACTAACGTGTACTGTTCTGATTCATACCAGAGTGACAAAACTTCTGTGTAGGATTATTAAGTGCGCAAATAAATATGGGCCCATAGATGTTTAACATGATTTGCTCAGCACTGCTCATATTAATTATTAATTTTCAATGAGTTATGTACCTGTACACCTTACTAGTGTGTGAATAAACATATATATATATATATATATATATACATATTAAACATTTATCTTACCGATATTAAACTTTGGCATTTATAGTTGAAATTAGTATAGTTTAATATGGGCATTGTAGTGCTCATATTTTCAGAATGAGGTGCCCATATAACCCCATATGGGCACTTTTAAATATTTGTTTCCAAGCCATACTCTTCCAAAACTATTATGGAAAAGGAATTATGCATTTTCAATATCAACTTTCATCACAGCATTAGCGAGACAAAAGTATCCTCTCCGAAGACTGGCTGGATATACATTTCATTTCTAATATAATTATGTAGACAAAGTCTAATGTAGCAGCCACCCCAAGTTATATGCATATATAGTTAGGTTCTCATTAAATCATGATGAAATATATAACTTCAGTACATTGCATGAACTTCTGTACATTTGCATGATTTTGATCTCAAAAAGTATCCCAAATCACTGATTACAGATAAGGCATATATATCATCTATTGCATTATGACTTAACAGAGAAGAGCAAAACTCCTATTTATAGGTCTATTCTCGTCCAACACACAGTTTTATGGGATTTGGAAAAAATATGTTGGCATCGGCTTCGACTTTTCCTCATGCCACAAACTTATGTCGCATCCATTGTTATAAAATATACCGAAAAAACGCCCCCCTCAAATAGATGCCTTCCTCGAATAGAAATACCTCAACATGATAATTGATTTTTGTTATAATTCAATTGAAGGACTGCACTAAGATATACATGTGAAGGCTCGCCCAATTAAATAAGTAAAACAGTAAAAAAAAAAAGAATTAAGTAACTGTTTGCTACGTTTTTATTTTAGTTTTTTTTGGCAATAAGCCTATGCATTGCTTTTCAAACGCATCACTTTGTCTATACAGTTAGAATCAAACAATTGGGAAAATGCAAGCTAGAAAAAGAAGGACATAAGATAGTTTAAAATTCCGTAAGTAGATCTATTTAAATATAGGTTTATTACTAGTCTAAAAGGTCTGAAATTTTATGTTTTATTATTTTCTATCACATCATGCCCATGATGCTTGTTAATTAGTGAGATTCATTATTTCAGTTAGGCCTATCAAACTTTTTTGAATTACCTAATCAAAGAAGAAAAAATGATGCCTTGTGAAGACCTGTTTAAGGTCTATTAAAATTTTTAGTAATCTTGAGTCTCATTTGAAATAATTGGGTAGGCCTAAGTTTTCTAAGATGTCATTAGATTTGCAGTATTCTAGGCTAAGTAATATTTAGACCTATGAAATTCGCCACGCATGCACCAGTCTCGTGTTACTGGACTAGAGCGCTTGGTGCATGGACTGTGATGGACACAAATATACTTGTAATCAGCTAAAGTGACAGAATAATGTATTCCCGCTGCATAACTTCGGTCTGAAAGTCCAACTTCAAGCAGGCGTATCTCGAGATGTTTATTATATTAAGTTTTATCTATGACAATCGCGTGTTGAAGTCGGAACAAAATGAGACTTTAGCTCACCCAGCCTCAGATAAATGTGAAAGTGAAATCAGCCACCCTAGTGTTGTGACATCATCGGCATTAATTGTTCAATTCGTTACAATGGAAGCTGATTTGCTAAATTCAGCTGCACACAATTTTACCTTTTTCTGAATTGAAAGTGAGGTTTTGGGACACGTTTGTGCTATGTCTAAGTAGCGTCTACCATAAGGGCACCCACTGCCACTGGGGGTAGCCGCTGTTATAATCGTTAATTGAAAATACCTGGCCATGATATTGTGGTTCCATATTCCCCAGCCTCGGGTATCTGATAAGTATCCACAGTTCGCCAACTGGTCAGCAAAATAACAACAGAAGCGACTTGCATGATGCCGAACAGAACTTCGCAGAAGTCCAACCCTGGATTTCGTAATAATGACGTCATTACGTGTGACGTCATCAATCACGCAGGCTCTCCATTCAGTGGGCCTAGAAATATTTAAAAAAGATAAACATTAATCTTGAGACTGCAATAAGGCCACTGGTTCCATTGATAATTCAATTACGGGATAATTTTTATAATTATGATAATTTAGGTAGCCTACTTTAGTAACTTTTGATAACTAAATTGAATCATTAGGCCTATCTAAACTAAAGAAACAAAAAAACAAGTGGTAAAATAAGCCAGGATCCCTTTGAATAAAAATATGCGTTTAAAAATCCTGTAGATTATATAGGCCTAATAAAAATAATAAAAATGTGTATGTATACATATATCTACATCTAGGCATACTTGACCCTGGAGGCTTTTTCCAGCACTTGTCGTCAATAATGATATTATTCAGGTGGCATTCATAAGATGAACCTAAATAGCCTGGAGGAAATTTATGTTTGAAGGGCAAAATCTTCTGGCAAAGGTCTGTGATGGCTTCATACAAAATGGCCTTGCTGGCAACCTTCAGGATATCAAGACGCTTCGCCAGTAAATTGTATATGGAGGTGGCTTAGTTCATTAGTTAAATAGGCCTAAGCAAGATCCTTATGGCTAGGCAAACGGTTTAAAATAATTTGGGCGTGGCTTAGGTACTTTTACCTTTATATAAGTGAAATTAGGCATATATATATGGCTTTCCTGAAACCAAATTAGGGCCTGCAGGCAACAGTTTTGTAGTGTATTTCCCCTCAGCACTATATACAGGCATGACCCCCTAGTGTTTTTTTTGGTGATTTTTGCAATTTGCCTTCGAATGTTCTAGGCCATATCATGTGCTTAACTTTTACAGACCAAATAGGCCTATATTTATTTTCCTGACTTGCAACGGACTTTCATTGGACATGTGTCATCACAACATGCCTCTAGATATAGGGCTCCTATATATGCGTCCTGCACGACTTAAATAAGCCGTTTCAATGGATAAAATAATGGTAAAATTCAACATTTTTCAGTCCTTAAGTTTGCTGAGCTGCAGAATCTTAACAGTATCAATAACTTAAATGACCATCATTATTCAGCATGCTTCCAAGGGTGGCAATGGCTGGCAATGGCTCCTTGATCAATACATGTAAGAATTTGACATGCTTCCAATTTTTCCATTAATAGTGTATTATCTGTAATCAATTCTTCAATGACATGAGTCACTCGGCCACATATAAGACGTCAGAATTGTATATTCTGCACATTTAACACTTTCTTCTTGTGTGTGGATTTGTAGTGGAATAGGCCTATTGCAGATACGGCCTGTATCTTAAGGTATTTTACTTTTAAGGATACTCTAAAAGATAGCTTCTTTGCAGAGGATGCTTGCTTTTATGTTATATTGATATAGATGACATTTTTATATATAAATCACAGAAGTTTGGATAAGTACTTTTTCAACCAGAGTGTGAAGACACAGATTCCTGAATCCTCCATTCACTTCGGTTGGTGGACCTTTTTGTTTATCCGGTACATCACCGAAGTCATGGACTGGTTCGGTAATATACCAATCCCTTACAACATTAAAACACACAATAAATCGATGTTAAGGACAGACATGCTTTGAAAACTCAAACACTTGGATATGTAAAAAGCGTTTTATTGTAATTTTATTCCATTGGATGTACTCAACATGTGATATATACTAATACATGCAATGAAAACCATCTGCAAATTTGGATTAATCAACAATCGATAGAAAGTTATTCACACCACTTAGTCTTTTTTTTTTTCACACGTTGCAAACAAAAAATTGGCTCCACTTTTTTTAGGCTAAACCTAGCACATTCAGTGGCCAAGTGCACGTTTACTGCATGTGTTGTCTTTCTCCTCTTCTTTCTGTTAATCCTTTTAATGTGTCTATTTTAATTAGGATTTTGTGTATTCAATAGTTTTCTAGTGTGTATCACAGGCTTCTTTATTACACCATAACCATCATCTCACAGTTCATCTGCCTAAATTGAGAATTCAGGACCTACCTCTTCACGTTCTTTCTTCGATACATCTGTCTGAGACCACTTCAGTCTTTATCGAAAACCAATACGACTAATAGGCACGTAAAACCTAACAAAACTGCCACCAGTTTGGCTAAAGGAGCACCATTTGACCTGAGGTTCTTTACAAGAATTTCAACAAATGTTATAAACATGAACGTTCCAGTGGCCAAGCCCTGTAGAACCAGGATGACCAATGAAAGAGTGCGATCCTGTTGTTGTCCACTTAACGCTTGTATTAAAGTCCCAATTGCAGTTCCCAAAGGTGACATATTGGAAAACACTACAATGCCAATAATAACCGGCATATATTCAGGATGGTATGTTCTCACGAGCTGTACTCCTGTGCTGAATGATATTATCGCTTTGTGGAAAGCAATTGCTACAAACATCGTCCATACAAGAGATTTTGAGTCTTGTAATCCAATGGCCAACCCTTCAAAAAGGCTGTGTGTGCTAAGAGCAACCAGTAGAAGTATAACACGCCTATGCTTGACATTCTTCAGGCTAAGTCGCGAAGTCTCAGTTGTCCCATAGCTTCGCATGACATCATCTGTCGACAACATACTGTCAGCATATTCATCTGATACGTCTTCCAGAGCTGTGTCTAGCGTACCTGGGGATTTGATGCCTTGGTTTGCCTGTTGTTTGTTGGAAATGTGGACAAATATTTGCTCAATTAACAAGATTAGAAAGAATCCGGAAGCGGTAAGTATTTGCGCCATCGGAATGGTGGTATTCGTGAGATCCGCTTTCTTTGTCAATTCCTGCAAATGAGGTTCGAGATGTAACATTAGAGTTCCCAAGAATGCACCTCCAGCAAAACAGTTTAGCATTGCCATTAAAGGAATTTTCCTTGAAGAATTTGGACCACCTGAACTGGGTCCATTTACATAATCGATAAGCTTCAAGGGCGTCAAACCTGACAATATTGAGACAACCAGAAGGAAGACCAAAGCGATGACCTTCGTTGCCCAAACTTCCATTGTTAATTATGACAGTCAAGGAATCTGGAAAGAGTATAATTAACTTAAGGCACATAATTCACACATATACTCATTGCATGTTACTAATTTGAACTTAGGGTTGCCAAATTTACAATGAAGTGAATCCATCTTCCACTGGTAGGCCTATAGTTGAGACTTATGCATAGGTTTCTGTGATCCTACATTATCAAACTAAAGGCCCTTTCACACATAGCCGGATCAGACACCGGAGCGTCCCGGAATGAAATTTCGTTAAATCCAGGGCGGTCCGGGCGAAAAAGTTAGAAATGTCAACAAACGAAATAATTGGGCGGTGTGGACACGAAGGCAAGACGGAGGCAACAAGGAGCAACACGGTCATGACACGGATGTGTATGGGCACTACACGGATATGTACGGATGAAACACCGAGGAGCAGGGTTAAACAAGGAACTTCAGCAGAAGTGATGCGTTGTCCTGTAACCCCAGAAGCCTGGAAAGAAGTTGCCAATGGATTCTACAACAGATGGAACTTCTCCCACTGTGTCGGCGCCATTGATGGCAAGCACGTTGCCATCACATGTCCAAAGAAGTCTGGATCCCTGTTCTACAACTACAAGGGATTTTTCTCTATTTTCCTACTGGCTGTAGTTGATGCTGAATACAAGTTCCTCTACGTTGACATTGGTGCCAGTGGATCAGGCTCAGATGCTGGAGTGTTTAGTCAGACAGAATTGAAGGATGCGCTACAAAGTGGGAACATTGGATTACCTGAACCAGATAACCTGCCTAATGATGACCAACCAGTGCCTTACTTCATAGTTGGGGATGATGCCTTTGGACTGCAGACTTGGATGATGAAGCCTCTGCCTCACAGGAACATGATCATGGAAGACAGAATCTTCAACTACTAAACATGTTTAATTTTTTTGCCGGAGTCCCACGGTGTTACCGGACAATGCCAGACAATCCCGGACATGAACACGATGTCTATACGGCTTTCCCCGGAGTATGCGGGAGTATTCCAGAGTTGTCCTCCTGGACACTCCGGCGTCTGATCCGGCTATGTGTGAAACGGCCTTAAGTAAAACCCAGATAGCATTCCAAATCGTATCGACGTCAATGCGATGTCGGCAATGTCAAAACGATGTAGAAACGACGCTGGCCCGATTTGGAATGCTATCTTGGAAAGCTTTAATCATGATCTGGTATAAGGGATAAAAAAAGGTCAGTTACGTGAATTACTGAAATAATGAATTAACAATAGGCCTACTGATGATCATTAACTAATTTCATAATAAAATACCAGAATCAACTTTTATCACAGGTTGGTTTTTACAGTTATCATTTAGTCCTAAAAAGTAATATATCTACTTACCTTCACGAATTAAGAGCTAACTGTACTCCCTCAAAATACCAGTGATCTGCATGAGCTCCTTTTTGCACGTTTTTCAATTGGATGTTTTTGCAATCCGAAACAGCTGTGATACTTGACACATAAAGCCATTCATTAAGTATATGGTCTGAATATACTCTTTCAGCGTAGACTTAAATTGCCAACGTTCAGCTACACAACACTGTGAGCTTTAATTGGGTCAGAAAATAGTCCTTAAAAGCAAAGCCCAGGTCAGTATGTGGGCCGAAATCAATAGAGCAAAACCTCAGCACGCAAAATCGTCAAAATAAACCAAACCACGATAGCAAGATTTAAGGTTTCCACAGAATCTAGCGTGGGCGTATACAAATTACGATGAGAAAGTAAAGATTCAGGAAAATTAAGATTAAAATATTGATGGAAATACAGGTAAGAATTTCAATGCTGCATATCATGCAATAATTTTCCGTATTTTTTCTTGATTCTGTAAAACATATGCTAAACGTTCATTTTTTGGCCCATGTTTGCTTTCAAGAGGGTCTTATGAATTTGAAATAAAAAATAGTGTGGGTGCGCTTCGTTGAAAAAGAATTGTGTACATTAGCCAAGAAATAAAGGGCAACTGGAATATGAACATTATATATTTGATAAGTATCACTGACAAAAAAAAAGGAGAGATTACAGCTGTGCAAATTGGCAAACCTCCATCAGTTGGGAAACTATGTGATTTACTCATTTGCTTAAGTTTAAGCAAAATTGAGTTCAAGTATATATAGTTTTTTCTTTTTCTTTTTTATTAGCAAAGCATAGGTTAAGAAAATTTTTAACGTAGAAACATAAAATATATATTTACAATGGCAGAAGTCACACCCGTGCAGTCAGACCCACTTACATATAATGTAAATAAAGAACTACAAATGTATATATGGGACTATATAACAAGCAAAGCTCTCTTTAAAAAAGAGACCTGTATCAGAATTGGTTGAAGTAGTCTAGACATGGGGATAAAAATGAATTGATGTATTTTGTGTATAGGCTAAAGGGTATTAGTTGCAGGTAACAGATCTATATGTACAAGGTATTATGCCAATAAATTTGTATAGTTCATATATAAATATGTCTTTATCTTTATTGCCGAAATTGCTATAAAATGTACTTGCTACTCTTGCAATTATACCCACAACTGTCTGCAAATCGACTACTTGCACCATCTATAGTATTAGTAATAATAAAAAGAGACTTTTGCTTGTTAGTATAACTATGAAAAAAACTGTAGTTTACTATAGTATGTTATGAGCTAAAACCAATATTTCATGTGAAATTAACATGGGGACCTATTTTCCAGAATTCAAAAATGTGAAAAACTCAATATCTCAAAAACCGTTTATAAAATGTATGAAAACATTGACTAGATATTCAGCAAACTGAGTAGACATAGGTTAGGGTGGTAGTTATGGGAAGTTCACGTTGCAGATGTAGAAAACCTACCAGGTGTGGAAAATAAGCATTACACAGCTGATTTTTTCATTACTTATATCATCAATGGTTATAGAGAATTAGTTCAAGGACAAAGTTTTTGACCGGGATATATTGTTGTATAATATTCATAAATTTGTTCTAACGGTATAATATATATTTTGTTAACTCTGGCCGAATGTTTTGTTTCGCTTTATATATATTACAAAAAAATTATATATAACGAAAACAAAAACTAATCTTCTTCAAACATCATGCAATAGAAACATTCAACTACATTCTATGTACACCAGTATGAAACAGCGGTATTATATAATTCGTACATATACAATGTTGTATGCTGTTAACCCAGGTCAAGGTCAAATGTTTTATATATAGAAACACATATTGCAGGTGTATAGAAAATATATAAATACAAATGTGTAAATTAACTTCAAACCCATATCATGCAATAGAAACTTTCGAAACGTTTTACATATCTATCATATAGAAACTTTCTATTGCATGATATGGGTTTGAAGTTAATTTACACATTTGTATTCATATATTTTCTATATTTAAACTTTCAAAAGTTGGGCACTCTGACCAAATTTTAGACAGTTCTTTGTTGAGATGTCAGAGTGCCAAACTGTTGAAAGTTAAAATTTTCCTCCATTGCTGTTGTCAAATTGAGTTGACTTGTGGGCACATGTTGTAATTTGGAGCCTCTTTATCATTACTTCTGAAAATCCCAGATGGATAAGTCAAAACAAATACATTCACTCACATATGACCAAATACAATGTGCACAAAATTGATGTATTTAACATTAATTATTCAAATTTTATTCAATATCGAGAATATTTATATTTATATATATTTCGGGTTATTATGTGTGGACGGGCTGACGGAATTTAGACTAATTGATATTTGATTTGTAAATTAATTTCTCATACACAAGGCCATTTTATTTGCAGAAAGATGTCACAATAATAATTATATCAAATATAACAGGAAGGAGCAGTTGGGCCAGAGGACGTATGATATAGATCCTTGACTCCTATTGTATTGGCTGATGGATTGCCTAATAAGTCAATGGGATTACTGGATTCACATGACATGCTCTGGTGCCTTACACGTTCAGTGCAGTGAAAATTAATAAAACCTGATACACATCATTACAGCTTGTTTAGCGTCTTATATAAAATTGTAAAAAAATTACTCCGATTTGAATTTTTCACAGCATAACAACATTTCACATTGTCAATAGTCTCAACAGTTGCTATAAATATGTTAACCACTAATTTTCTTGTAGATGTGGATAGACACATCCGTATATTTTGAAATAGACTTACCTCTCTTGGTTAATGACATCCTCCACCCTGTCAGGCATTGGTCGGTTCAGTGTCTCTCTTTGCAATACGACACACCCAGCAGACATGAGGCCAAATGTGCCAAATATTAGCGAAGGCAATGCTGTCCAGATACCAGCCTGAAGCAAGATTCAAACTCTGCTAAGAAGGCAACTTTTCTGTATCCTCTTTTCAATGATAACTTGCAGGAATAATAATAATATTTGTATCATCCATTCTTCAAATGAGGTTTTTCTTATATAAAGTTGCAAAAGCATTACTTTAGTCGGCTGAATTTGTAATCAGCACCAAACTAGATCTGATTGAAACACTCACCTCCATCTATTGCCCATGTTCAAGATGGTCTTTAAACTTCATAGTTATGGGTACCGGGTAGTACCAAGGGTTATTCACGTCAGAAGTGTTGAGAATGAATAGAAAATGATTATAAAGAACATGAAACGGAAAGATCTTTTTACAGAATATTGATAGCTTAGAAATTGTATGATACCAATTGTGTTTCAAAGTACGTTAACTTTGTTACATAATGCACATTTGCACATTTGCACATTTTCATTAATGTGGTTAGTAGGACAAAAGTATGATAAAAGTCTGGCCATTATAAAAATCCTTACCAGTGGCTTCCCACATTAACACTGTGTCGTCACCTCACAGTCCAGCGACCTAATTATGTACATGTTTTGCTCGTTTACTCATCTTAGGTAAATTAATAAATTTCTCTTATAGTCTATAGGCTAGCTGATGGTACTAAAGGTCTAACAATGAAATTACAGAATAATTAGATGTTGATGTGCTGAGTTTACGCAATTGTTCTGACAAGCAGGCAATTTAGAAAAATCGCCTAAACTCAAAAAATATGAATCCATTTCTCTCGTATTTTTAAGAGAAAATTTCTTAAGTCTAAACTCAGCCTATCGGCGATATGGTTTAACCAATCATTTTGTTTAACTAGGTAAACTAGCAAAAGAATTTCCATAATTAGGTTGCTTGGCTTATAGGTGATGACACACAGTGATAAGGGGCCAGCATCCCAGCTACTCGAGAACATGTTGAGCATGATCCCAAAGTAGTTCTGCTGTTATAAGATATGTGGTACAAAATGCAGCACTTGATCCTCCCCTGCAAGTATTGTCAATGTTACCAATAGCCAGTCAAGCTCTGAAAAGGAGAATATGTCATTTAATGTCAATCTGAAAAATATTTACCACTACTGCTTAAATTTTAACTGGGTAATTTATAAAGTAGGATTGAAAAATTAATTACCACTTGTTTTAAGATCAAATTGTTCTGTACCATGGATGGAGCAGCAAAAAAGCAGATAGAACCATCAGTAAGAAGTCAAAGACCATGTTTCTAACAGTACTGGTTGGGGGAAAAAAGCTCTGTTTAGCAATCAAATTATTTGTTTTGCATGCTTGTCATCATCACAGCCATTGGCCATGGCTAAATGAGTGTGAAGTTCGTTGGATGCTGGATATTTCATATTCGTTTGAATTTTGTAAGGTGAAGATTGTTGGATATTGGATATTCGTATAATGTAAGTCCAAATAATCATAACTGGAAATAATGACTTTCAAAACACATAAGTATATGAAGTAGTTATTTACAACAAGTTTTTATTGTTTTTTCACTTGTTTTTTTTTCACTTCAATCGGGTGAATATCAAACGGCTGCTCATACATCGAACGAATATCAAATATCCAAAAAACTTCGCACTCATCGTGGCCAATGAGCACATCATTCAATATTATTATCAGTCCATTGAATAATTAATCAGGTTGTAAATCATTCTTGCTCTCAAAGTAATTGTAGCCAAATTTGACAAGCTTCCAATAAGGCAAGCAGCGCACAAAACCTTTCTTATGCCATATTTTTTTAGTTAAGATGGCTGCCAGAGTGTTTGCAGGTATATCAGCCAAATGTGTTAAAAATGTGTTCAGATGAATGTCACCTACTAGTAACCCACATTTTAAGGCTAATTCCATAGAAGATCTAACTACAATATAATATATTTGAAAACCTAGAGTGAAAACAAATATGTAAAGAGAGCTGTACAGTTCAAATAAATTGAATGGAGGTGCCGAATAAATTTAAATCTAGCTGTTTATATAGATTAAATTGTCTACTTCTTTTTATAATATGTAAGCGTAAAAGTTGCCTGGCTATATCATAACTAGGCAAAATATATGAAAATTAATGATGTAAAATAACAATGTAATTACACCCACCAGAGGAAAAAAATTGATAAAATTTGTACTTCGAAACACTGAATATCGGAATACATCAACTACCCTCTTTCTGTATCCGGCTGCAAGAGGAAATATAATGTTTATTGACTCATTGCGTTGTTATATGTTGGTTTAGCCCTTACATATCATGTATTGTCATTACATGATCAGCATTGGGGTTGGGGGTGTATATGTATACCTTCTCTGGGGTTATACTTTGTTACTTCTATGAGTGAAGAAAATCCATGTAGCTAGGGGGTGTTACTAAGGGGGTAGGGTATAGTCATCCCAAGATGAGTAGAGCGGATCTTCACCACATTCAGTTCGTAAAATGTTAGAATTATTACCCCATAATGGGGTAGAATGTCAAATGTTCTGACAAAAAAAAAAAAAACATTTCAAATCGGCACAACATCGGCATGACGTCAGCAATGATTATACGGTGCTGTACCGATGGTGGGGCCAATATAGAAACGATGCTGGCCCGATTTGTACTGCAGTGACTTAGTACAATGTAAAACAAGGCTTATTTGAGCGTCATAATAACAAGTTGTTAATGTACCTTCGGAAAACGGCGATCTCTGCAACTGGCGAATGTTTTCATCAATTCCTGTGATTATTCATTATAATTCCACACCAAATATGGTGTCTAAATGTATGGAAGACAGCTAGAAAAGTTGCAGAGCAGCAAGACATACCAACAGGTGAGGATAATTTCTAACTTTCTTATTTGAAAATATGTTGAGGAATTCATTAACTGGAAAACACAGTCTTGACGGAACAAATTAACTGTGGAATACCAGTGACTTAATGTATCCTCGGACTCAACGCATCCATGATTTCGACATTATTACGTATTTCCTCAAGTAAGCTAAGCATAAATAAAGGTCCAATTGCATGGTTATCTATTGTTACATGGCTTCTTAAGTGGAGAAACAGTCTGTTTGAATTGAAGGCCAACATAACCGCCATTTTCCCAGGATACAATAACAACTTAATGTTTCTTCTAGTTGCCCTACAATGCTTTTTTCCCCCCATTTTTTATTGCTCTGCATCAGTTCATGGCAATGATATCAGAGCGCATTTCTAACTTAGTGCCATGGGTGGCAGTTGTCCCAGTGAAGTATTTCTGGCACCCATTTGATCGATATCTCCTAAAATTATATTTATATTTTGGGCGACACACTTGTACATACAATGTATACTGGGCCAAAAATAAATGCAACAATATAAATAGAAAGGTAAAGTTTTGTGCACGTCTGTTTTTGGCTGATTGCGGAATATCTGCGTTGTCACTATGCACTCAGTCAAAAAAAGTTATCATAGTCACACAATAAGTTTCAAGATTACGACTGAATCAAGATCTTGTCCGTGCCATTTCATTTAGTCAATGGAACACCTGGGTCAGGTTATGTAATTATCACACTAAGATGTCCCAAGATATCAAATATAACTACCCGGATGTTTTCATCAGCTGCAAATAGGATTATTTCTGTTGCCTCCTTACATCGCCCTTTAGCATGGAGCCCCCGAGCTGATTCAGACATAACCCTGAAATTAAAAGTGGCATTACCCTGCATTGAAATTGCATAAAACTAAAGTAGGCTCTGATTCTAGCCTAAATACAGTCCATAAAAGTCCTTGGGGCAAGAGTGGTAACAACTTATTGGGGTGAAAACTTTCAAAACGCAGTGCTTAAACATGATACTCAATACTCAAAAAGTCAAAATGCAGTAAACAGTTGGGCATTTACAGCAGATTTCATAGACATGGAATTTGGGAACTAAACTCCAGAGGACGTTATGTGCATCCAAGTTTATGAGTTCTGCTGTAATTATTATATATATGCTTTTATTGACCCAGTAATATCTTACATGATACATTTGTCAAAAATAACAGATAAAAAAAACGTGTACTAAGTCTACTTCTACTCACTATTTCTATATTCAATATATATATACATGGTATAAAAAGTTAAAGGTATACATTATCAATGGATTATCTATACATCCATGGTACCAGTTGCTGAACAATAGCACGGTAATATGAGCATTAGGTTTCGATAACATACATTTGTTAAAAAAAATATATATATAGACATATATCACATGTATACAGTAACCCATATATTACTGCAGTTAATACTGTTCATTATCACAATGTTCATTTAAGTACAACATTTGAATTAGGAGTATATATAACAAGGCATCGTGCACAGTTATGTACATGAGTGTAAAATCACATAGATCACAATATATAAAAATGCTTGTAGTGCAGAAACTGCTAGTTTGAGGGGTGATGGTTAATGCTCGACGATGGATGATGACCCAACCATTCATTAGGCATCAATATTTACTAGAAATTTCCAAGGGATTTTAACAACTCAGGCTCTTTTGATTTCATGATGGTCTTAAATTTGTCTTCTTTGTTTAGTTGCTCAAAATTTTCTATGTGATCATTAGCTATTTTAAAGAGGTCCTCACGACTAAGTGTGTTATGTGGGCATACTATGAGGCAATGTTTTTCATCTTCGATTACATGCATATTGCATTTTAGGTCAACTGCTGGCAATATAGGGTTTTCATGTCTACCTGTTTCAATTCGTAAATTATGTGAGCTTACTCTAAATCTGGCTTTTTTATTATACATATATAGCTAATTTCACAGCTAATGATATGAATGAGTAAACATTGTGTTGACTGTCACTTATTAGTTTTTGCATGTTTTCATTATGTTTGTCATGAGAGATCATCGATAGCACCATGTTGCATTTCACCCAGCATTTTTCTAGCATAGTATTTTTAATTTACAATTAAGTGTTCTCAATTGACATCCAGTCATAACATGACCACGTGAGCTGGAACCGAAACGTTGTTTTCCATTGTTTGCCTTACTTCTATACATATCACGTGCTGTGATTGTGCAGAATTGTCAAGGAGATAGTCCTGGTTCGTGTTTTCTTTCTATTTGTTTTGTCTAACATTCACTTATTTTTTTGCCAACGCACGCACACAGCAAATTTGTTAAAATGTTCTCGAGATCGTATTATGTAATAGTTTACTATTGATTTTTAGTTGCATCATTAAATAGTACAGCTTGATAAGAAAGTGGGACTTACCAAAAATAGCAAATTGTTGCAAACATTGGAATAGCCATGACAAGCTGGAGATTGATATGGTCTCGCACAAAGTAGGCTTCTAAAGTGTAAAATATTATTCCAAGAGAATAAACTAAGCTTTCCTACTGTTTCTGCGACTGAGTAAAATGAAAAAAGAGAGCCATTATGGCAGATTTGACCTGATACAATATTCCCATGAAAGGAGCGCTTTCAAGCGGACAAAAAAAGATAATCAGTGCTGGATTCTGGTGTTTCGAGGCCCCTGCGGTAGGGAGCTTTAACTTTGCAAAAAGCAAAAACAAAAAAAGATCCATGGCCTTTTTATGTGCATATTAATAATATAATGCAAATTTGGAGGGCCCCTTTTGGAGGAGGCTACTGTGCTATAGCACACTTGATCAGCGCATTCCTGAATCCGACACTGATGCAGTGAAGACAAACATTCCAGTAAGAATCGAAAGATACTAAAGACTTGAATGTTTGGTGAATATGCAGCATGCATGCCATTGCAGGGTGTAGAAACATCACTACAACAGTTGTCTTTAATCTCCCAAATCTGAAAAAGTAAAAATTTGTTCTGTTTTGTTTAGTTGTTCATTTCCCTCAATCTGAGAATTTTGTGTCCAGGTATTGCTGTTGCCTGTCCATTTTAAAGGGAGTTGTCTTTGCTCTTAGATGATCATACAATAAGATTTTTTCATAGAAAATATTGATATTTATACTTGGCATTTATATTCATTTTGATATTTTGTATGACAAGTCATGGTTTATCAAGAGTTTGACACACAAGGGTTAACAAAAAATAGAAAAAAAATGCATGTTGTACCTGTCTGATAAAATTCCAGAAACAAATGATGACGCCAACATACCAGCACCCTACCAATTTTCACCACAAACTCAATCAAATTATATTAATAGTTAGGGGAAATTAAAGGAACGCAGTAAATCTTTCATGTTATCGTTCTCTATTTTATTGTTCACGCAGTAGGATTCTTTGGTATGACATCAATAGGTTCTTGTCCTGTTCGCGTCCCGCTACCAATCTGGAATGGGACTCCTGCTCCCGTCCCATTTCTCAATAGTGGATTTTCACGGAAGGTTCTCTGTATTTCCACCAGGTGGCTAAAACAGAATACTGCAATTCTATTGGCTAAAAAAGTTCCCGCCCTTGGCTTTGATTGGCTGAAGCAAAGTGCATCCTAGCAGCAGTTATTTTTATTTTAATGTATATTTGACACTTTATTATTTAGTTGATGTTTGTTATTTTTCTGAGAAAGTAATATTTATGGAATCAGTTAATTGTTACCTACTGTGTCTGAAAAGCAAAATGACTAATAAGAGGAGAGGAAAAACTTATGTCCTGCTGAATTCAGGGCTGTTCAGTGAAAAGACTCTGTAAATCTGTGTTTTAGGGACCTGAGTTCAAATCCACTGTAGACTATATTTTTCTCTCTTATTGACTAAGTTTTTAAGAGAGGCGGGGACCTAGCTCAGAGGTAGTTAGTTAGTTAGTGTTATTGTTTCTGGAGCGGTGTATTCGTCTTCCCAGTATGGTAGCAAGATGCTGAATGATCTCATGGCCACTGGTCAATCTTTATATACTGCCTGGATAGCGTACCCCGCTGTGATGACATAATAAACCCAGCGCATTGCATCGTATTGGATCCACACAGATGACACTGGGCAAACAGGATTGCTTGCTTATGCAAGCTGGCGGGTTACCCGTGGAAGCCGCCGGGTTACCCGTAGAACCCCTCAACAAGCCGCCGGGTTTACTACGGGTAACTTTAGGCACAGATAAACCGCCGGGTTCTACGGGTCACCCGCCGGGTTCTACGGGTCACCTGCCAGCTTCCACGGGTATTTTTCATTTTTTGGACACCCGGGAGATCTCCACGGTTGTGCCATGCAAGCATGGCACAATCGGCTACCGGGCCCGAAACTCCCAGCTACTGGGCCCGAAACTCCCGGCTTGGGCACGGGTCCCACGGGTGCTTGGCGGGTATCGCCGGGTATCCACGGGTAGCCGTTTTGAAGCCGCCAGGTTGGAGCCGGGTAGCGCGTTGCGTAACAATTGCGTAATACTACGGGTTCACTACGGCAAAACCGGCTAGTGTGACTGGGGCTTAAGTGTGAAAGGGGCTTAACTCAGTAACCTACACAATACATAATTAACTGCTTTCAAGAAAAGTTTAACAATAACAGTTTGTTATATATGTTAAATGGAAACGAACTTCCCATCTCCATCACATCTGGCTATGAAATGTACGGTGATAATGGTTAGCTACATGGCCAAATGTGCCACGTGCGTTTTCCATGCGTTTGGATAAAATAGCATGCAACAGTCAGTGTCATTCAGGGGTGAATCTGAAAAATTCTCACAGACAGTCATTTAAAACGGCAGCGACTTCATTGATTATTCAACATTTCATGTGTGATTTCAATCTCTTATCAGATGGAGCACATATAGTGACGAGAGTGTATTTGAGGTATTCCAGTCTTCAGATAAGATATAGGCCTACGTGATATCTGGTGTGATTACGAATGAATGATATACAGCATTAATAACGGAAGAAATTATATACCACAAATATAATGTTTGGTGTAATATCTCAGTAACACTCTCCTGTGGATTTATTTTAATCTTGTTTGGAAATAGCAGAGGCAATTATCTACCAACATACAAATTTATTCAAAAACACTCATTACTTCACGAAGCGCATAAATATTATGCATTAAACGAAATGTGTCATGAATATTTAAATACACAATTTTACTATATATATAATTGTATTTGACAACTTGATACATGTGTCACAATTTAAACTAAAAAAACAGTAAACAAAAAGAGCAAAGACAGTAACAATATATCAGCATTCACACCAAAAAAGGTAAGGTTCCTTCCCCCTACTTAAATGAAAATATAAAAAGTTCCTGTAATTTTCCATATCTGGCAAAAACTGGTAAAACTGAAACTAGCAGGATTGTGCTGTACAATTTATTATACAGTGAAGACACAGTCATACAACATTCATATTCAAGTGTATGGAGAATGCTATTTATAACGTCGGATCAACTCATCTCACAAGGCCAACGATAGTAATAATTCTGACTGCAATTGATCCAGAGTGTTGAGATATATACTTACATGTATGCCGCTACTCGTAATGGCAATATTTTTTAAATATATATATAAATCCTAATACAAAGTCGAGTATTTTACAGTCACAGACATTTTACAAGACTGAAACCAACTTTGTTGCTAATTTTACAAGACTCTGATGTTTTAGATAGTCGGTCCACTTCTATGCAAAATTCGTCTGTCTAGAAGTCATGGCATTTAAAATCGGGTCAACGTGCCATAATTTTGAATCTCAGTATTGTCCTCAACGGCAGTTGCCAGGTTCACTTGGCTTGTAGGAACATGATGTAACTCTGGAACTTCTTTCGAAAGTCTGCAGGGGAAAGATCATTGCCATGTGAGTTGGTCATGTGTTTACTAAATTGTTAATTATTTTTAATCTATGTTCGATCACACATAGAGATCAATCAACTACGAGCTTAAGACTTGGTAATATTATATAACTAACTGTAACTAGTGTAATAAGTTAATAGACTTACTTGTCAAGTAGCAGAGCATCATCCACTGTGTCAGCCATTGGCTTGTTTAAAGTCTCTCTCAACATCATGACACAAACCCCAGACAACAAACCAGATATGCCAAATATCAGCTGAGGTAAGGGACTCCACACACTTGCCTTTAAAAGTTAAAATGGGATTAATCATCATGTTATTACATCCTGAAGTTGCATGATAATTGTGCCATATGCAATTCTTCACCGAAGTTTACATCCGTGGTAGTGCTAGAACCAGGAAAAGGTCTATAGGTACCAAATTATTATATTTATTAGATTTGATGCACTGTAGCCATAACATTATTATACAGGAAAGAGTGATTTACTAAAACAGAGATTTTTTCTAGTCTTTAGTTTTTATGCAGGATTCATAAATCTAGGCTTCATCGTGGGATTTACATGCATTTAGACCAATGCTCAAATGAGCAGTTCATTTTCCTTATATATAAAGAAGCCCCTTTAAATTAATTATGACAATAATAATAAGTATATGGGGCTCATGGCCTTCATTTACCACCCTAAGGTTGGATTATAACAATGTATAGGTTACTATTAATAGCTGCGATACCGATTGAGTGGTATACAGCAGCTTCCCTAGCCTCAAACTCAGCTTTCTCTCGAGAGTAAACAGCAATACACATGCCTTTAAAACAGAAGCTAGGCTGATACCCTGTCCACTGGGGTTGGGAGTCGAGCGCACAACCACAAGACTACCTGCTTGTTGTCCTTGCTAAAAAAAACTCTATGACAAAACTTTAAATAATTACCAGCGGACTTCCAACATATGGTGCCAACATTCCAGCTATTCTTGAACATGTGGAGCATGACCCAAGGGCTACGTGCCTGATTTCTGTTGGATACAGCTCTGCTGTCATCAGAAATGTTGTACAAAAGGCAGCACTTGCTCCAGCTCTGCCAATTACTGTTAGTGTTACCATCACCCATTCAATCTCTGGAAAGATGTATTGACATCATGTGAATCCAAGACTCCTATTGTGAATCCAAGACTCCTATTGACTAAGGGACTGCCTTAGCCAATGGGAGTCTTGTGTTCAGGACTTCCTCCGGAAGGCAGTTTACAAATCTTTTGTTTTTAAAAAGAATGGATCACTAAATTATGTTACCTTCAGTCACAATGATGGGAACCATAGCCAAATTTGCCAAACTACCAATAAGAAATGCACCACATAGTACTTTCCGCCTGCCATATCTTTCGGCTAAAAATGCAGCAATGGTGTTGGCTGGTATATCCGCAAAATAAGTCAGAAATGAGTTCAGATATATATCTCCAACTAAAGAACCAACATTTAAGCCAATCCCAAAATAGATCAAGCTGTTGGAAAACCTGCAGAAAATGGTATACTAGAGTGAATCATTAATAACTTAAGATCCTGAACCATAGAATTCAAAAATAATTCGCAAATACAACAATCTAGGTCTCATCATTTTATGAAGTAAAGTCGCTCAATAATCTGAGTGATTCGATTTTATACTTGCAGAGACAATATCATGAATTTTGTTATACTAATTGATGATGAGATGATATCTTTAATTGTATTAATAAACAATTGATATCTTGTAGCCTAAGTGGAATATCATAATAAGAGGTATGATTGATATCATTAATTTTTCAATAAAAATCAAACTTACCAAATGTAAAAATTCAAGAGTGTTATCTTTCGGAACACAGGATACCTGAAAAGGTCAAGCACACCTCGTTGCTTACCAGTCTGTAAAAATAACACAGTCTCAATTTATACAACTTTTACATGTGCATGTTCATTGTTATATGAAGGAGCAAAAATTGGAGCGCTCTTAAGGAAGATAAAACAACAAAATGTGTACAGTGTTGCATAGTATAAGGTACATTTGCTGTGTTATCTACAGTCTCAGATATGATCTCATCCGTGCTCCACGTCACCTTATCAAAAATGAATAAACATGAGTTTATCGATATCTGACGAACTCCAACAGATAAAACTGTTAACCTTTTTTTCCTCCTCATACTCTAGCTGGAAGTCTTTGGGAAGTTCTTTACGATTTACATCAGCAACGAGTTTTATGATTTTTGTCGCTTCTTCAGATCGGCCTTTTGCGTGCAGCCAACGTGCTGATTCTGGCAAAACCCTGAAAATTCAGTCGTTTAGTAACTATGAAGTATGGTACACCTAGCAAATATTAAAATATGAGAGAATAGTGAATGTTTTTATTGCTCTCTGTATTTATCATACAAAGAGTCGTAAAAAATTTTGTGTGGCATTCTGACGCCATCGCAGCGTCTTCATCAATGATAATTGGTCACATGACCCAAGTGGAAAAAAAAATAAGGTACAGTTTTGCCATTCACCAACTTAAGCCAAAGCTGGACCGAGGCCACGGCCAGCAGATGTGCAAACTGTTGGACTCATGCTCCAACTCTAGTCACGTGGGTCGTGTGACAGATCTGCACCGAGGAAGACACTGCGATGGTGACAAAATGTCACACAAAAATTCTATGACTCTGTGGAAGGAAGACATCCTATAAAGGTTATTGAAATTCTTCATCTGACCAGGTGTTTGAAATCAATTTCAAATTTATAACCGGAATATCTTAACATCTAATGAAACTTACCAATAATAGCAAACTGTAGCAAATGCAGGGATAGCCATGACCAGTTGCAAATTAATATGGTCTCGCACAAAGAAGGCTTCTAGGGTGTACAATATTATTCCAAAAGCAAATGTTGAACTGTATGTGATGCTCACATATGTTCGATATTTCTTTCCAACCATTTCTGCAACTGGAAAATTGTGAAAAGAAGATTTTAATCCAATATTCCAAATAAACAATTTTTTTCCTGATTATTCAGTAACATAGAAATACAGTCACAACTGATATACAACAATAATCGGTAGACAAAAGGTTCTGAATATCCAGAGGAATTTGGTGATTGATTCAGTGACCAACTATGCCAAGGTAGGCCTGCAAGACTTACCCATAATGTATCCACCAAGATAAGCAGTATAAGCAAAAAGTCCAGTAAAGAATCGGAAAGTACAGAAGACTTGAACGTTTGGGGCGTAAGCAACCCCTAATGCCATGGCAGGGTGGAGGAACATTCCTGTTACAGTTGTCTTCAGTCTCCCAAATCTAAAGAAGTCGAAATTGTGTTGCAAACAAAACGTCGTGCAAACAATTGTGCAACGGAACAATAGAAAAGAATAAAAAAAACTTGTGTAACGCGTTGTAGTCTTCAGCAAATAGTTCCATCACTATCAAAAATAGCTTTCTTTCAACTCAGAAGAAACTTTTTGAGATATTCGACTTTGTTTACATTTGTATCATCTCCATTTCACGACAGCTGTGTTGAAAGCCACTCCACAGACCCTGGAAACAATCTAGAGAATTGTTCCCAGTGTCCGTGGGTTATTCCATACAATTAATATACATATGCAAACTATCATTTAAACATAAGTGCTGAGTGAAATCCATCAGGGAAATATTGAGCTAGGGAACCTATTACATAATAAAAAATAGGCTGCACTGCAGCTTAACCCTCAGCGAATCCCACATAGCACACAGGCATCATTAAAATTGTTATGTGTTTGTCTGACAGGCAGGAGGGTGGGCGTCACACTTTCATTTCCAGAGCAGAACTCTAACACACACTTCTAGAGCTGAACTCTAACACTGATGCATTCACCCTAATGAAATTGTATACCGTAACATTGTATATGGCCTAGTGGTGCCTTGTGATAGCCACCCTAACATATATTGGCTATGTTTTACAAAAATATTATTTCTTGAGTGTTTATATAGTGTGTGCGATGAACCGAAACAATTGCCACTTGGCCTACATAGCCTGTTATGCAATGCTAATTAGAGTCCAAGATGTCCTAGTTTTTGAACTCTTGAATTTCTTTATTTGTTCATTATATTCTGTCAAGTGTAAAATAATACAGTGTTGCCATGGGTTATAAAAAAAGTCTGAAAAAGTCTTACTTTATTTTTGTAAAAATTAAGGCCAGTATTAAGTCTTACTTCTGTCCTATTTTTATGCAAATATACTTGGATATTAACATCTACATTGTATTATTCAGATGATTTGGTAAATACAAATTAATATATAATAGAAATTATGAACTTTCTTTAAATACACAAGAACTGAGTTTATTTTATTGTTTAATAGCCAATACCCTGATTGCTTTTTGAAGATGAAATTAAATATATTGGTGTATATACTATATTAGTGGTCTTATTTTTCATGTGCGCATGATATTATAATGTCATACAAATATCTTATGTCTTACGAAGATAAACCTGCAGGAACCTTGTATTTACAGCAATCCATTATGTTCAGAGCCCTCACACCAAGTGAGCATAAAAAGTATTCTCTATTCTTTTCTTGCCATTTAATTGTTCTGTTTTAAATGATTTTATGCACAAAATGGAGTATTGAGTTCCCTAGAAATATCAACACAATAGCATGTTCCCTTACCTAATCTACAACTAAGATTATCATTATATGTCAAAAATAGTCATATATGGGCTATGGCAATGATCCTAAGGAATATGAAATTCAGCAATAATGTTATACCACATAAAGATTTGAGGTATAATTTCATACAAAATTAACCTTCAAAGTTTTTATTTACTTGTATTTATATAAATAAAGTCTAAATACAAATGAATACAAAATCTTAAAGGTTTATTTTGTATGGAATGATACTCATCACACCCATTTTAATGCCATTAGTCAAAATTTTTGCTCGCTGTTTAAATTTAGCTGGCAACTGAAAATTGCCATATTCCCTTCAGTTACTGAATTGTTGGGTTGCTGATTTGCATTAAATCTATGGCATTTAAATTAGTATTTATAACAGGTTTATATGAAGAAAACAATAATAAGTATTGGAGTCAAGTGAAAGTAATATAGATCATCATGCAACTAATTATTATAAATTGCTAATTATAAACAAAAACTATTGAATGGGTTGATCATGGCAATACTATGATCAAATACCTAATAATTGCACATGAATTGTAGAACATTTCCGCTGTCATTGCTAAGTATGGGATGCTAAGGAATATCAAGGAAGCAACACAATTTTTTTAATTTTTTCAAGATTGTCCAATATTATGAACAAACAAAGAATGATGAAACTAATTTCAAAAAGGAGCTTAAAAGTGAAAGTACTATAATCTAGATATATCATTGGCAAAATGTTAGTGATGTAAGGATCATAGAGTCATTGATATGAGGGTTTGAAAAAGTACATGTCTAAATTTTCATATTTTCCTTATTAAATAAAATTATCTCTGTCATAAATGGTTATGAAAACCCAAAAAGGTATCTCTACACTATTTTAGACATATTCTTACTAAGTTTCGTACGCATGTAGTTGCAGTAGTGTGTGAATCTCTGGAAACAGAAATTGTTATGTTTTTTTTTTCATTTTTCTCTAAATATTTTAAAACACAGCTCAGATATGTCAATGTGACTATCAAAATGCACAGCTAGGCTATATAGAGTAATAAAATATACAATTTGTATAGTGGTAGAGTTATGCTCCGAAAACACAATTTAACACAAATATTAGCATTTTTTTTCTTCTGATTTTCTATTATTTTGTAATTAGCATGAAAATGAATATCAAAATGAAGTTTAAACAGTAAAAATACTATAATTTAGATATGTTCTTGATACAATTTCATTCATGTAAGGTAAAATAGTGTCTTTTGTATGGAGGTTTGAAAAAAGTAGGAATTTTCCCTATTTTGCCCTAATTTTGAAAATTCTATAGTATTTACAGCCATGAGACCCCCAAAAGGCACCACTACACTATTTTAGACAGTGTAATGCCCGCCCGTCAGTCCGTCGGACGGACATTGATAATACCAAAATTTCGTTCGCTGAGGGTTAAAAATTGGTTTTTCACACCAGGTTTTGGTTCATCACACCCTTATAATAAGGGCATTCCATATCTTATGACAGTTATGGTGGATTTCTTTTTCATTAAAGGCGACAAAAATTGTATTACTTAGATTTGGTGGTCCCATAACCTTACAAAACTGCTAAACATTTAATTGTGAATAGCTCGATTAAACAATTTTGAATCAAAGAGTGGTCATAGTAGTCACACAAACCGAAATTCCTACATAACAAAAATTGTGCAAATAACGATAAAAATATACTTGCTAGCAGGTAGGTTTAAAGGTCAATAATATTTGATAGTGGACCATTGGCTAATCTTTTCATTAATGAAATTAATTAAATCACAAGAAATCTGTACCTGTCAGATAAAAAGCCTGACAAAAAAGATGCAGCCATCATTCCAGCTATGTATGTTGTTGATGCTAATTGGATGTACCAACTTTTCCCACAAACCAGGTCAAACTGAAATCATGTTATATATATCATAATAACACTATTAAAGTTGAAAATTGACAGTATTCTAATTGAGAGAGCGTCTGATTTGACTGTTTACATAGCAGACACCAGTTATAACTATCCATTCCCAAAATCAATACATCTCATAGCCACTAGCTTGGCCAGGAAGCTTCTTACCTCTGTCACAGTACTTGTCTCAAATGTAGTTCGTACATAGTTCCATTTATTGCATCTCACTGTTGAAGCATTGGCTGTCATGACAGTTCTGTTCCAGCTGAGAAAGTCACCGAGATTGAAATCTTCCCATGGTAGATCATACACCTCACATTGGGAGCAAGAACTTCCATCCTATGGTAAAAAAAGAAAGTATAAGTCATTGTGTTTAAGACAATAAAAAAAAAAGTCCATTGTCATTATGTACTCATTAAAAAAAGGTATGAAAAATCTCATAGTCCAGCATCATTACCTGAGGGATTGCTATGTACATCTGTTGAACATATGACAGGTTTGCCAATTGGTCAACTTGGCAAAAATGATCTTGGTCCACACCTAGGAATACCATAGCAGAAACCTGGCGATAAAAAGGAAGATGGTATTTCATATGAACGAAATTAGTTAGTTAGTGTTATTGTTTAATGCCTCATCAGCACCTGAGTGGGCTATGTAGAGGCTCTCTAGGGTAAGATTGATTATCTATAGTTGGTAGTAGAAACCAGAAGCATGTAAAAAATCAATAATTGCATGCGTTGGATAGCTGGAGCAGCTTGTGCAATGCGCACTGTCCTGTTTTAGCCACTGGGGATAGAGGACTTCACCCCAAGTGTTTCCACCCTCGCCGCGTGGAGGCCCAGGACCTTCGAGGGCCATATGAACGAAATAGCGAGTCAATTATGAAACCCTAATATAAGCCCTGAATCAAGGCCACCTCAAGGCCAATACAATGGGTATGGGGTGATGTAAATTTAAAAATGTAGATACAGTTTTTCAGCATGAAGAAGAAGAACGAGATGATAGATATGGGAATCAGTGAGATGTGGCTCATTCATTGAATTATGAGTTTTTTTGCAAGAGTTAATTGAAAGCCAAAAAATCAGAGTCGCTGCCATAGAGGCAACTCACTGCCATTTCAAGTTCATGGTATTATAATGTGGCCAATTATGCAATAATAGAGTTTTGACAAATCATGCAATCTGCAATGAGTACAGTTGAAGGGAATATCATCAACTCCCCTCCCCAGAGCAAGAAGGGCCTTTTTTGTTGTTAAAACTTACAAAGCCAATTCACTGACTGTTTGAAATTCAGATCTGAGGAGTGCAAGTTAAGAGACAACTGGATTGAAAGTCAAGTATTATTTTCCAGTTTGACTAATTCAAAAAATACCTTGTCGCTACCATTTCCATTAACTGTCTTTGGGGACAATAAGGTGCATAAGTTCGCTATGTGCCTCCTTACATGAAATATCGTAACTACAGAAATAAGAATATTAAGTGCAAAAAGGACCATGATTGCCTTTTTGCATTTTTGCATCAAGCATTGTTATTGTTCAATGGTGGCTAAATAAGATCCTTTTCACTGAGCATCAGCAATATTCTGCTCTCTGTCCGCGCAATAAGGCACTTACTGGCTGTATATTATTATTGCTTATTTCATTGCATTGTTTACATACATCTGTAGAGTATCATTCATTGAACCATTGAAGCCTCATGCCAAAAATCAACCTACTAATTTCTCAAAATCATAAAATGTCAGTAAGTCCCTTTTCGCTTTGAGGAGTCTAATTGTATAATAAGCATATTTCTGAATGGAAATTCCATTCACGATGTGTTCAAGACTGAGCATCACTTGGTGTTCCATATACCAACCCACTTTTGACCTCAACAGATATGCTTAAATTTTGAATTATATACACATTATATATTTCAATAAATTATGATTAGAGTTAGAAACTTGACAACATAAAGCCACGCTTGAATTTTATTCGCCTTACCTGGTATCCATGTGTTATTGCAAAGAATCCACACATAAGAAAATAAAGAAGTTGGTACCATCCAAAATGACCAATGTAGTCGTACACCTCGTCAAACTTCATGTTTTTTTTTTTCAATATTCAATTACACATCAACTTCCAGTCAGTTCTATACGATTAGTATGTTAACTTGGGTGTGCAACAAGTTTCTTGCCATGTAATCTGAGGAATTGTGTAATGATCATCAGATAGTGGTCAAGAAGAAATATTTTAACTTGATTTGATCCTTATATCTGATCAAACATGTCAGCGTTTGCTATCTAAACGATACCAAATGTTGATCACTCCTATCAGATTAGCAGAGAGATAGATAATGATGTCTGCAGTTTTTTTCCATGGCAAAGCGAAAATAAATTGTTTGAAGTCAGATATAGAAATTATTACCACTACTCAAGTGGTAAAATCTAAACGTAGGTAGGCTTCAAGAACAGTTAATTTTTTTTTTAACTATTATTTGTTATATAGAATTTCAATTAAGTTTCCTGTCCAGTTGTCGAGATAAAGGTTGGATTGCACCTGTCTGTTCCCAAGAGAAGCATCAAATTTTGTTTACTTCTTCTGTGTAACATGTCAGGGGTTTTGATGACAGGTTTTGTATGGACATAAATCTATTATGAATATATTGATGAAGGGTCCTGCCATGGGTTAGAACCCCGACCCGGCACTCTTCATGCGCTTCATCCCAGCTGGATGGCGATCGTATGAAACATTAAATTGGAGGTGCCTTGTACTCGGTGTCTATGCTGAGGCAAGTAAAAGACCCCACCCATGGGGTAAATGTGTGCACTCAAAGCCTTATCATCTCATTACATCTGTCTCTGGCAGCTGGTCATATAACCTGACTAAGCTTCAGACCCAGTAGCATTGAGACATATCTTGATACCTTGTGTATTGTTCAATGTGACATTGCTCAGTGATGACACACTTATACTTTAACTAATACCAAGGCTACTGACTGCCTTAATTGGCTTCTCATCTCAGATTAGTTGCATTTTGCGTCGTTTTCAACTCAAGATTGTACACAAATTAAAAGCTGTAGAAATACGATATTAAAACAACTAAGAGCATGAGCATCATGAGAAACCAAATTTCTGAAAACATATAACTGTTATTCTAATCCAGAGATAAGAGCGCCTACACACAGGCTCCCAGACCGCATGAGAGGAGACTTGGTACATTCAATATTTACGATGATTAGTAGCTTAAACCGGCTGTGAGGGGGGCAAAGTCGTAACTTTCGTGCCACGAAAGTTGGTACTTTCGTGGCACGAAATTGGCACTGTCGTGGTGCGAAAATTGGGACTGTCGTGGTGCGAAAGTAACTGTCTCCCCACGAAACCAAGAGACCGCGAAGTTTACTCCTCGGCCACCATAGTTTTGAGCACAGTTAACATTGTGAATAGTCCTTTGAAATCTCGATTATTTAACATGGCAGAGAAATCCAGGACCTATTTTACTCAATAATATTTTTTCATTCATCAATTTCTTACCCTTTTAATCATTATTTACATTTATATATGATGCCAGCCCACAACAATATTAAATTATCTCTTTTTTTTCTGTTTTGAGCAACTGAACAAAGCGTACATTGTTTAATGAAAGAGGTTGTTTACCTCTCACATAGCAATCCCAATTGTCTGTCACGTGGTAAATGAAAATGTGTTATTAGTACAGTGTAATTGCTCTTTATTCACTTAAGACCTATTTCGCAACCTAAAATGTACCATGCAATATTTATGAAAATATTGCACGGCTCTCCGCCAATCAGAAGCTAGGATTTCTGCTAGCCATATAATATATCCCAATATTGAGGTTCCACTTTATTATTTAACTAATAACATATATTGTCATGCACTGATGGACTATATAGTTAGTCATTAATTAATGAAGATACATGTAGGGTAAAGTTGGGTAATATATCCACAATATACCCACCTTTATTTTGCAATAGGATAAGATAAAGCCAAAACGAACCCAATTATCACTATGTGACATGCAATCATATATACCTGTAGGCTAAATCTCTTAAATTTGGTTATTTGAGGTCTAGTTTCATAACTAGTGTTGAACCCAGCTTTCCTTTTGTGAATGGTCTATTCTGGTAATTAACTCCGTGGTTAGTTACAGTGAGAATGTAATAATTGTAAATTGCACTAAAAACAGATCTTCAGATGTGCTGTACAATGAATGAAAATTTAAAAAGCTAAAATAAGATATCAAGTAAAATTTGTAATTGTTCATATAAAAATGTCTTTAGTTTCATCATAAAATCATCAATAGTATGGCACTGCTTGAGTTCATTCGGGAGCTGGTTTCACCATTGCATACGCCTGGACAGGTGTCCTAAAGAACAGCGCAATGCCACCATAACGATTATAATTAAATTAGGCATGGCACTAAAGAATCGGGCAGCAACAGTCTTTCGTTTCATTCGCAGACACTGCAGTCTTTGATACATGTTTTCTGAGCACAGACCAGATCTTGTAGTTGGTTATCAGGTTCCTAAGATAGGCTGGTGCTTCTCCTGCAACTATCTTATACACTATTGTGAGGACTTAGTGTAGTCTCTCAAAGGATTAACAAGAACTTTGTAACAGCCACATTGCTGTTTTACATATCTCTGATATTTGTTCCTTGAGATTTTGGTCAAGCAGTACTCCAAGGTATTTGATTCTGTTAGTTTGTTTTACCCCTTCTCCAGTGATATTAATTTCAGATGTTTCAAAACTTTCCAATCCAAATAACTAAGTTTTGCTTGAATTCATATTTAGCCGATTTATATCCATCCATTGTTTAATAATATGGGCTGCACAGTCTTCTAAAGTTGAGATGGAAGCTCTTTCCGCATTCCTGTCAGCAGCTTTAAATGGTTGCTTGAGCGCATGGTCATCAGCGTATCCATGGACGTCTATCTCATCAGGTATGATTTCTTGCATGGTGCTGACATATGCAGGATATAGTTTTGGTCCCGTACACGATCCACCTGGAAGTCAGAATATGCTGATTCAACATTCACTTTGCAGTATCTGGGGCGCAGGTAGCTCAAACCGTTGGAGTGCCGCATTTTTGACACCAAACTTTTTATCCCGAACTTGAAGAAGATCGTCATGGTCCATCGTATCAAAGGTGGGGCTGAGGTTGATGGCCATTAATGCAGCAACTTTTTGTTCCTCCATTGTCCAAAGGAGATCATCCATTAATTTGATAAGCGCGGTCTAACAGCTAAACTTGGGTCTGTAATAGTGTTTGGCCGATGCCCCAATGTTACCAAATCCAACCTTACTTTTTTTTTATATTGACTTTGGACTAAAGGAACATGCATGTGCAGTTTCATTGAAATTAATGCATTTCTAACTATATCACAACTCGTGTGAAAGTTTTACACTAGTTTATATAGAATTTTTTGCTCTATATATTTTTTAGATTTTTTTGTCAGATTTGGCACTAGGTAAATTGAATTTTTTGCTGATTCCTTACATAGTCAATCGTCTAGTCAGTAGAAGTGAGATACATGTCTGTGACAACTATTTTGTCATCCAACTCCACTGTTAAATTCCACCAAGAGAGGTACTATCCTCTCCATACTGAAGAAATTCGGAAAGACCGAGTGGTTAACAATCAGGCTGGCCACGGACGAAAGAAAAAGACTGAACAGTTTTATCACAAAGTTGGCAATGAAGAACAGATACAAAAATTGCAAGCTAAGAAATCCTCAGGAATAGATATTTGCGACTAAACTATACGCAACAGGCTGAATGACACAGACTGCATGGCTACCCCACAAGACATGTACAAAAGAAAACATCTTTTTGTTCTACAGAACATATCGACAAGCAAAACGTATTTTTGGAAATCCAACATGAAGGATGGACTGGTATGGTGTGGGGATGTGTTCATTGGATTATGGATTAAGAGATATACAGGGATGTAAAGCCTTCATTGCCAGATGCTGCCTTCGCTGCCCTTCAGCCACAGAACATTTGGATCAGCAGTACATTTATCAGCCTGACAATGATCCAAAGCACACAGCTAAGAAGGTTATTCTGATTTCTTAGAAGCGGGTCAAAGTGCTCGACTGGCCACCTCAGGATGAGTTACTCAAAAACCGACAGGAGCTGATGGGCATGCCGCAGAGGGTCTAGGACAGCATTGAAGCTGGAGTTTGCGAGAAACTGGTTGATGCCATGAGACTACAGGCTGTCATTTAAGCTAAGGTTGGCACGATAAGTACTGAGAAATCTTCGTAGTGTCTGAATATTTTTGGCTCAAAGTGGAGTGGTAGAGTAATATATTGTATGATTCAAGATCCAAAGTCAGAATTCTCTATGATTTTTGTGTTAGACCTATGCAAGTTTGCATCACTGTACAGTTGCTGTAAGTCAGTGATATCTTCATTCAAATTATGTTGAAAGTTTAATGCTGAGATATGTTGAAGAAAGGTACAGAGAATGTATTATGATATTTGAAAATGGTGAAGTATATGTAAATAATTCTACTATTTACATTTGTGTATTTTTCAGTTTTCTGAAAACATGTCATCTATCAAGTTCTGAAACCATGTCTTCTATCAAGTTTCCTATGACACAGTTCACTCGATAACTAATAAAGTGCTACATTGTGCTTAATTTATGAATTTGTAACACTTGATCACTCTCCAATTTCTGTGTTTCCCCATTGTAAAAATCCAAACCAAGCAGACTATAGGACTGGCGGCTAAACCAGCTCCGTTTCATCAAAAAAAAAGTTGATCAGCGATCCCATTATGCCTCGCGCGTCTATTTCCGGTTCCCGCGCGCGAAACCACGCTGCGTCACTTTAAATTTTTGACGCAACGAAGATACATCACTGGTGTGGCTACAGGATAGATACGGGATTTAAACATGTCTATTCAGCTCCAAAACTGCAATAATTATAATCTTCATCATTCACTATCGTTTCTTGCAATGCTAGCGCTTAGTATAAACAAACATTTAAACCATTATTTCTCAAATCACCGATTATCGCTCACGCTCGAGCGATGTCATTGCAAGTAATGTATAGCTGAAAAAAGACTATGTTTACTAATGTATACTCTAGTAAATGGTCTACACCGCTTGTTTATGCATAAAACCGCTGTAAAGACTAGGTTTGAAATTTGGAAGAGCGTTTAACTTAGCCATGGTCAAGTGACACGTGGTAACGAATTAGCTGTTCTGACACTCAATTTCATTTAGTTACAGATATGTCAGATCAGGAGGAGAGTGTTAGATGCTGAAATTTCTCAGGACCAGGTAACAGAGAATGTCAAGGAGAACATAAAGAAGAAGTAACACAGACGCCGGAAATCTTCGTCAAGTTCTTCCTCCTCTTTTAGTTCAAGGTAGTAGTAAGAGGGCTAGTATAAAACATAGCTTCCCGTGGCCTACGACAGGCGGTGCTAGTGGTACTCATGACGGTGGCCACTAGGTGGAGCTGCCGCTAGTGCGGCTGATATGTATGGACGGCGGGCCACCAAAAGAGTGCCCGAGGGCCTAACCGTACCTCTCTGCATGACTGATGAGTTCGTTGAACGCCGTAGGCCACCCAGTACAACTGTGTTGAAGGGCCTCAGGGCTGACATGGTCTGCGTGAGATGTATGGCAATATGTTGAACTATTGTTTTTAGACTGACTTATAAAAGGCTGAACCAGAAATATTCAACCACAGTGACAATAATCTGCATGATCAATGAGTGTGTAGAATGCCAAGGTTATAGGCTGATCTTCCTACAGTTTACGACAGGAGGTGGAGCCTCCCCAATATATATGTATAACTGACATTAAGAGTGAACCTGATGTTCTAGCCCTGCTTCCATGTATAACCAATTATGCTACTGAACGCCAGAATGCCAAGGGATGTAGCTGATTGCTATGGAGGATGTGAGATATATGTACCACCCAGGTATAAATGTCCACAGGCCAGAACAACACAACAGGGTGAATAATATGATAGTCATGCGTTACATGTATCATTTGAGAGCCGACAAGACATAGACGCACAGATAAGCATTTGACCAGTCTAACGTTAACATGTCATATACAATAAGTTGGTATGTTTATTCGTATCCTGATTGTGAGGATCCTAACTGTTTAACACTACTGTACAACTCGGATAAGGTATTCACATCCTTAAATGAGTGTATAAGCGATTATTATCTGTCTGGTGTACCGGCTAAATGTATGGAACGATGTTCAGACTGGGTTGTTAAATTCTATGCCTTAGGTGACTGTAAACATGTGCCAACGCCAACAGAGACATACAATCTCACATGGGTTGCATTTAACGTTGTACCATGTCTAATATGTGCTGAGGAGCATTACATAGAAGTGGAAAGGAGTAATGACTCCTTCACTGATCTTATTACTTGTTTAAAGAACTACCAGGATAATCTTACCATCGACAAATATGATCCTGTACATAGAACTATTGTTAATGTTGAAGTTAGTCGTCATAATCATTGAACTAGAGACCAGGATATAACACCAATATATATAAGGTTAGTATAGTTATATATATATATATATATATATATATATATATATATATATATATATTTTATGATTGGTATCTACTGCTTGATTATATTATGATATATTATGTTGCAGATGATACCATCCGCAGTGCAATCAGAAGGTTTCCTTACCAGACAGCATCAACAGTTTATACATTGTACAATAATGGTAAAAAAGTATACATTGTACAATAATGGTAATAAAATGAGCACAAATCACACACAACAGCTTTGTTATATATATCTATCTACAGTTGCAAATGAGTATATCACAGAGATATTACATGTACACAGCAGAGCGATTGTTTAGAATGTATTATATAAACGACTGAAGTAGTCTTCTATCCCATAACTAACATAGTTATTGTTAACATAACAGTCAGTGGTAGTAAGGATATATGTCTAGAACACAGTATACAAAGTTATAATAACGCAGCATTATCTACATGTAGATCATGACACAAACATTTGAGATAGATTTGTTTCTGAGTGGTATCTATTACACAATAGGTCAACCTAGTAGCTATTAAGGTGTGCACATGTACATGGCAGAGCAATTGTTTAGAATGCATTATATAAAGACTGAACTAGTCTTTCTATTCTCCATAACTAGCATAACAGGCAGTGGTGAGATAGATTTGTTTCTGAGCGGTATCTATTACACAATAGGTCAACCTAGTAGCTATTAAGGTGTGCACATGCACATGGCAGAGCGATTGTTTAGAACGCATTATATAAAGACTGAACTAGTCTTTCTATTCTCCATAACTAGCATAACAGGCAGTGGTAGTAAGGATATACCAGTGATACTATTAGCATATATGTCTAGAAAACAGTATACAGAGTTATAATAACATAGCATTATCTACATATAGATCATGGCACGAACATCTGAGATAGATTTGTTTCTGAGTGGTATCTATTACACAATAGGCCAACCTAGCAGCTATTCAGGTGTAAGAAAATTATGGAATGAAGTAAAGAAGAGAGAACATAAACCTCAAGGTATAACGTTATCAGTTGTGAGCAAGTGGCTGAAGGAGCAGACGACGCATATGATACATAGTTCGCCTGCAAAACTATTTGATACTGAACATATAATAGTGGAACATATTGATGAACAATGGGACAGTGATATCATTCAGATGGATGACTTAGTTAAGTATAATAGAGGATGTGGGTGGGTGGGTGATTAGGGCTTTACGTCCTGTATTTCTGCACCAATTGGGCTAATTAGGACAGGCAGAGACCATGGCAATGAGACGAAGGATGAAACAGCCATCCAACTTAGGCTCGACCGGGAATCGAACCCGGGACCCAGCGGTTGGAAGCCCAGAGCGCTACCTCTGAGCTAGGCCTCCGCCCATTATAATAGAGGATACAAATATATCTTAGTATGTATAGATATTTTTTCACATTATGCATGGGCACGACCGCTCAAGTTAAAAACATCAGCAGATGTTACGATAGCGTTTACAGATATCGTTAAGACATCCGGCAGAGTATGTAAGACTATACGCACTGATCAAGGTGGAGAATATATGGGCACAGTATTTCAAAGAATGTTGCACAGTAAAGGTATTAATCACATAATAGCATATGGCCGTCACAAAGCATCTTACAGTGAACGATTCAATCGCACATTAGAAAATAAGCTGTTCAAGTACTTTTATGAACGACAGACAGCGATGTACATAGATATTCTGGATGATGTCATGTTTAGCTATAATAACACAGTCCATCACTCAATTAACATGGCGCCTGCCGCTGTTAATACAGCGAATTCCCATGATATATATGAACAAGTGTACATACCCATACTAAACAGATGGGCTGACACACCTGTCAAGTTCACTATAGCTCTAGGAAGTTTGGTTAGATTGAGTTTATACGCTACCCCATTTTCACGAGGTTATCATGAGAAATGGACTGAGGAACTATTCACAGTTTGTAATCAAATTCCATCACATCCTCCTAGATATAAAGTACAGGATCTCAGTAGTGACATTATCAAGGGGTCTTTCTACACAGAAGAGTTACTATTAGCACCTGTCCAAAACATAGATGATATAACATATAAAATCGACAGGGTTATAAAGACTAAACAGGCTAAAGGTCGCAAACTCAGCCTTGTTAAATGGTATGGTTATTCGGACAAGTTTAACACTTATATACCCACAGCATCCATACAGCAGTACAAAGGCAAACAATAATGTTTGTGTATATATCATCAGATGTTGATAAGGAGAACTACTTTCCTGGTAATACACCAACATCATTCAGGGTTACACTTCCAGGTAGGGTAACATTCCAACCTCAGGGTCAATGGGAAGTTGCTCTGTTAGACATAGATTTACCTAGACCTATTGATAAGTACCATGCTATATATATCACTATTAATTCGTCCATATGTAAACCTAGCCCTGTCAATGCTATACTGTCACCTTTTTTGAATAGGGTATACTTTAACCAAATTAACCGAGGTTCACCAGTGTATTTTGATAACCCTCGCTATATACCTCTATGCATTGATGGTTTAGACATTATAGATATATATTTAACAGATAACACAGGCATATACCCATCATTCAAACAAGGGAAGGTCAATGGGACACTACACTTCAGGCTAATAACGTAGTCAACGTCTGTATAGGTAGTGAATGCATATCTCTTACGTACAGCTATAGTATGACTGATAATACAAAGTATTACTCTTTCAATAAGGGTGTAGATTATGACATTTTATTGAAACATTTCAAAGGTCAAGCTGAAGGTAGGACTGCACCTTATCTTACTAGCTCACATTTTCATTGCAAAAGTGTTTATGCTAATCCACACAAATGTCGTATAATTATTGTTAATAAACCAAAAACTAATACTAAGCCTACAAATGATAAAGGCATAAGTACTGGCGATGTTATCGATCCTACAGAGGCACAATGTCGTAGGGCATTACACAATTTAGAAGTTGCAGCTGCCAATATAACTACTGAGAAGAAGACACATCCTAATCACTCTGTTTTGAGTAGAGCTAATAGTAAGACATACAGTAAGAGACGCATGTCATATAAGACACATGCGGGTAAGAGGAGAAGGTTGAAGAAGACTGTTGATAAGGTTATACAGCGTACAAAGGACGTTTTTGATTAATAGTTAATAACCATGAGTCAGGAGGTGTTAGAGGATGCCTACATAGGTTATTCTGAGGAATTAGCTATTTTCCAGAAACCTATCCAGAATGTAGGTGTCAAGAATACACATGTGACAACGTTCTACCCTGTTAACGATTTCTCAACACAAGGCGTTATTCAGTTCCAAGTGAACAATAATAGCAGTAACTATTTAGATTTACATAGAACAAAGCTTAATATCACATGTAAAATAGTACGACAGAATGGGGATAAGATTGAGCCTGTCACTGTAGCAAGTAGGGAGAAAAGATCTAAAGATACAGAAGAAACATCCGATGCAGCTAACACTGCAGCAACAACAACAACTGATAACAAGGCGTCTGTTGGTGTTGTTAATAATTTTATGCATTCAATGTTCAGTCGTGTTGATGTGGCCCTACAGAACAAAGTTCTAACCCACTCTGACGAATCATACCCCTACCTGGCTTATTTCAAAGCTTTACTGCACACAAACACAGAGTTGAAAGAAACAACACTGCAAATGGGGATGTTTTACAAAGATACACCAGGTGAATTAGGAGATCCTAACTGGCAGTTAGGTGATAACAAAGGGTTGACCAAACGATCAAGCTTTTTTGCTAACTCTCATGAAGTTGATATGTCTGGACATCTGTATTGTGACGTGTTAGACATATATAAGTTCATTCCAAATGGTGTGAGTTTAGGCATTACATTATACCCTAGTACACCTGAGTTTTGTTTGATGGCTCCAGAGGTAACAGTGAGTACCTACAAAGTACAGATTACTAGAGCTTCTCTTAGTGTTTCAATGATAGAGGTAATTCCTGAAATATTGGTTTCACATGCAGAAATAATGCAGAATAAACCTGCCATTTTCCCCTACATTAAAACAGAGGTCAAGAAATTTACGCTAGGTGAAGGCCAATTTTCATGCACAGTTAATGATCCGTTCACAGGTCGTATACCATGCGAACTGGTGTGTGGACTTATTACAGATGTAGGTAACCATGGTACATTTTTTACTAATCCTTTTATGTTCGATCATGCATCACTCAACTTTATTCAGGTCACAGTGGATGGGCAAGATCTATAAAAGTACGTGCGAGATACTCTGTATGGCAGGATAAGTTTGATCACTTGGAAAGTACCTTAGATGATATAATAGAGTTTAGGAAAGATATACCATCAAAAGAGTATTTAACAGGTCTGTGGGAGGAAACCAGAGCACCAAGTTTACTTGTTCTTGACGACCAAATGAGTAATTTAAGCGATAATCATCAAGGTGCACATGTAGCTGAGATAGTGTGTGTCCTCAGCCATCATTGTCATGTTTCATGCATCATAACGTTGCAGGATATGTTTTACGAAAGTAAAGCTGCTAGATTAATAAGTAGAAATTCGCACTGTATATGTCTATTTCGTAACCATAGAAATGGTAGACAGGTGTCATCATTAGCAAGCCAGATTTTACCTGGTCAAACAAAATATTTCATGGATAGTTACGAACGTGCAACTAGACGTAACTATGGTTATTTAATAATTGATTTTTCCCCCAATGTTGATGTTAGATATAAATTACGTTCTAATATCTTTCCAGGTGAGGAGACAGTTGTGTTTTTACCGCAGTCATGAAACTCATTAAAGAGAACATAACGTTCTTAAAGGCTGTAGCATCTCTTAACAAGGACCAAGTTAAAACTCTCTTGTCACATGTTAACAAGAATCAGGTTCTAGTTGTAACAGAAATAGCTAGGAATATACTTACAGGCGTTGTAACGCTTCCACGCAAGTATAAAAGTTCCCTCAAAGTGTACAAACGCCTCATTAGAGAATTATCTAGCAACGACACAACACTTAGAACTAAGCGTTATTTAATATATAGTAAAGCTGACATTGTATCGCTATTGATAAAAAGTGTGCTTTCTAAACTGGTAAAAGTTGTTGGACATGGCTGAGGAGAACATTGTTATACCTAGAGACAAGTACAACAGAATGTTGGAACAGCTCAAAAATAGTAAAGATGATAAATTAACACAGCCGACCAATAACAATATTAAGGAGGATAAATTAACACAGTCTGCAGATAACGCTACAGGTATTAAACCTGCTGAACATGCAACACCGCTGCATCATGATACAACAACTGCACATACACCCAGAGCAAGAGATGACATTGTTCTTAAAGATGTCCTCCACCCGCCTGGTATTAAACATAAAGATATTGATATATTCATGCAAAGGCTCTATAAAAAACAGAAATCTAGACATAATACAAAACTTAAGATTACACAATCTAAATCACCACATACCAGAAAGTCAAGGCTTAAAGCAAACTGGATCAGTATTACTAAGTGATAGTGCTGTATTAGTGCTGACAAACAATGGATGGTTATTTTAGGACATAATCAGTAGTACTATGATGTATGATGATATTGTACTTAGTATGCTAAGGACATAATCAGTAGTACTATAATGTAGTTATATATGGATGTGTGATGATATTGTACTTAGTATACGTGTATGCCATACACATCAGTTTAATACAGACAGTTGAACAGAGTATAAAAGACCTAATACATACAAGCAGTTCACACACTTGTTGTACCAAGACTTCTACAGAGTATTATCAGTTCAATACGATGGCAACTAACGCATCAGCACGCAAATATTACAACCTGGGTGGCACCCAGGTAAAAGGACAGTTCCTCTGGTTCAGAGAGATCAGCTCCAGGAAGTTCTTGTCCCTCCAGAGATACAGGGGGAAGGTCTCTCTACACATTCGTATTTACACCATCGATGACCAGGATTATTGTCTTATCCCCACAAAGAAAGGAGCTATGCTAGATAAACAACAAGCGCGAGATCTAATGGCCACAATGAATGATCTTGCTGCGTTCATAGGAGTCGTAAGTAATGTTAACACTATACATAATACAACACTGTACATAATTAACATGTATGATACTAATATCTCTCATTATTCTACAGGCCACGCCAAACAGCAGGACACCCTCCGATGATGATGATGTTGATGAAACCCTTACATCTGATGTTATGGTTGATGATGATGATGTAGAATGGGGCGTCGACGGTCGAGAGCTGCCTACAGATAAGACGGATACGGATGAGTACTCCCAGAATATTTTTAAAGTACACGTTGGGAAAAACGTCCACTGCAGGGCGAAGAAAGCATCAAATACCGTAGACATACGACACAGTTTCTTCCGTAATATGTCCACTACGTCTGAGCACCCGACCCAGAGGGGGATTAAGCTGACAAAATACGAATTTACCAAGTTTCTGATGTTTCTCCCCCAATTGGAAGCCAAATGGAACGGCTTGACTGACTAAGCAGCTTGTTACACCACACACGCAACGTTAGAGAACCTCCAAGCGTGTCACCACTGTACACCTTAACCCTTGCCACCTAGACCCCTGCACACCCATTCTAGCAAAAGTTCACATATGCGAGACCCTCGTGCCACAACTTTGACAACAGTGATGGTCGATGAGTAGCCTGTGATTCGATAACTATATTGATAACACCTTAAGCTACTATATTTAGTATCAGTATGTACATGGTAGAATATAGCTAGATCATTGTATCTACATATCACTTATTAATTAAGATATATTACTGCAATTATACGCTTTATGTTCTACTATATATTGTTACGATTATAATCGTCGTGTTCTACTGTTAATGCTGCACAGATGAGTTATTCATATATACTCCAGATTTACAACACTACATATTATACTATTACGCATTACTCTATTATCTTAAGAACTATGCTACATCTATGTATACTATAATAAATATATCTCCATCAATACATTCTGTGTGTTATATCATTCCATTTTATCAGTATAAGCACATTGTTATAATACTAGCGATTATTACTATCATGGGAGTATCGCTCCTAAGGTATGCATATCACGATCTACTTTAATGGGCATAGTTAATACCGGTGATTAGTAACAACATGTTTGTACTGCCCTCAAGGTATGCATATAATGATCTATTTTTAATGAGTATAGTTAATGTAGTACTCCCCCCCCCCCCCCCAGGTATATATATATATATATATATATATAGAGGAGTTTTAACCATGAGTGATCAGATATCATCTTTAGTACTATTGCATAGCTCACTATGGAGATATTAAGGGATTACGCAGATGTATTGATCAATATGGTTAATACAAATGAGATATGTATAATACTACGTTGCGAAGGTTTGCTTAAAGATTCTGATCAACTTCTTATCAGATCTAAAACAACACGATTCGATAAAACGAAGCTTTTGTTAACAACGTTGTATACTGGGAAGAGTTACAAGGGTACAGCATTATTTCTAAAGTATTTGCAAAGGGAGTACGAGAATGTTGTTAACACAATTCCAGAGCTTGTAGGTGGTAGCCGTACAAGTCTTGCTATTAATACGGCATTAACACTCAGTGTTATGTGCATAAATGGGGATGTAACCATTCAGCTGACAAATAATCAGGTAAGCAAATATATATATACTCAGTTATACTGCTATTGATATGTATTCTTAGCTTGGTTATAACCTTATTCTCATTTGTTCAGGATGATGTCCTTAAGGAGGAGTTGGCAGTATCATTACCTTTGCAACAGTTTGTGAACATGATGTACTATATACCCGCTTTAGCGTTTGACGAAATCGATGCAACTGTACATCTGGGGTGTTTTTACTACTTGGTTAAAGAAGGATGTACAACAGCAGTATGCAGGACTACTAATAGTACTACGAAGGAAGAACAGGTGTCCTTAACTTCTGAGGATTTACAGACTATTAATATGTTGTTAGAACATATTGAACATGCTGTGCCAGAAATGACTCTTCTAACACCTTACTTTTGCTACATATAGTTATAAACTGTAATGACAGATAACTACAACATGGCTACCCATTCATAATGTTAACCATTAAGTAAACTATTATTATATATACGCAAGAATTTACGATAACACATGACTGTTCATTTATAATGTTGAATACATTGTCAACTACTACATGTTACATTAAACAATTGAGACTGCATAATAAAGATTTACGCTCACACAGTTGTTTGTTCATCTCATACATTCATGATATAACCGTTTAACAGAGCATGACTGCGCAACAGTTGCATATTAAGGTTAACAATTAATAATAGCGTACTACAGTTACGATATATACATTAATAACACTGTTCTTTAAGCACGATTTGTAACAATGCTACATATTAATAGGCTGGTAACTGTACTACAGTTGTAATGTATGCATATATGAAGTTACCAAGTAATCATTACTGCAGTTGTGATATAATATATGTTTAATAACAGTTCTTCAAGCACAGCTGTGCACGCATATATTTACCAGCTATCATTACTACAGATGCAAATTAATAAGACAGTTTCTCACTGTTACTGCTGCAACAGTTGTAATATAACGTTACCAATTAAGTTCTAAAAGGTGTACAATGATAAACATACCTGTCGGAGAGGACATTACATGTGTATCAGAAATGTTAACATATAATACTATAGGTGAAACTACTACTGTTACAATATAACATTATCAGTCTGAGTATGTTAATATATAGTATCTCATAATAATCAAGTTGATTACAAGTCATCATGTATATATACATATCTGTCAGAGAGATGACCTTACTATAACAGTTAATATTATCACATGTACATATAATACTATGCTATAGGCGAACTACTACTGTTACAATATAACATTGTCTCATGTTCATATCTGTCTGAGGATGTTCGTACAATAGTATCTCATAATAATCAGGCTGATTACAAGCCATCATGTACAGTAGATACTCGAGGCTATTGTATACCTACACCGGTGTGCCCTGACCAGTGTACCCTCGTAACTTGGCTCTGTACGACTGGGGTGATCCGTCATTCTTGGGGTCAGTATAGGTCAGCTTGACTTTAACATCAGTGACGGATCCAGCAGTCGTTACGCTTGTAAGAGGTGTGGTGTTCGAACTGCAAGCAGTGACATCATGAGTGGTGGGGGCACATTGATGAGCATCGGGGGTACATAGTAGATCAGTAACTGCACTGCCAACATGGGTTGAGTCGTCGCATGAACTACAACAAGAGTGAACATCATATATATATAGAGCGATAGCACATACGTTGTTTAGCTGCTGTTATCTGTACTGAAAGTAATACTGTATAGAATATGTGCGGTAGTTCGTTGTCATTTATCTGTCGCTATATACATGTAGATAGAATACATACAGTAAACTCGTCAATAGTATACAGTGGCCATAATATTACACTATATACCTGCTATTATCCGTATAGATAGTAATATAGCATGAATGTAGCTCCTCTGTGGTGTGAATATACAACGGACCTACTGTATACATGTAGATGGAATACATACAGTAAACTCGTCAATAGTATACAATGGTCATAATATTACATATACTTGCTATTATCCATATAGATCGTAATATATGGTATGAATGTAGCTCCTCTATGACACGAATATACAACGGGCATGCTGTATACATGCAACAGGCTCACAAATGGTATGAATAATATTATAAATGTATACCTGCTGCTATCTGATGTTGTACTATTCCGACGCAGCCTGTTGTGCGCTCCTGTGAGAGTGTGACGAGCCATGCTGACGACGCCTGTCAGTACTGCTGTACCAGCTGCGGGGTCTCTCTGCAGGATAGATAAATAGTACTGTTATTACAGCAACAATGAATGCATATTACCAGATACTTTAACAGTAGAATAACCAAATCATGCAGGTTGACAGATATGTATATAATGCACAATCATGAAAGCGTGGCCATATACTTACATTTGCAAAAATGAAGTTGCATATTATCATATTCTTTAGCAATAGAATAACAACATCGTAGACTGTATATAATGTTAAGAATGGATAATCGTAATAAATATCATACTACTACTATATAATGCTGTTAAGAATGTACAACCATGAAAGTGTACCTGTAATATAAGTACCAAACTACTATATATATATATATATATATATATATATATATATATATATACGCAGTATACTATATACAACAATGACATACCTTGTAGATCCAAACACCAACACAAATTAATATAGCCATTAACAAAACCACGGAGACTGTAGGTATAACAATCTCTAATGTGTTAGAATTGTTAACCACTCTATTGCGGGATCCGAGGTTGTGGGTTCCAAGTCCAGGGTTCTGCATCTCCTTGATAGTTGTGCGCGTGCAAACAACTTGCGCCGATACGTCGTGGGTAGGCGGTGTGTGTAAATTGCAATAACGGGTCCCAGTCATATCTATGAACGACAGCGGACTGTATTCCATAGACGAGAATTCCTCTGTTGGCACATGATCCAGCGATGGCGTTGTAGTACAATCTGCTCTAATACTGCGACCATCATCCACAACTTTACACAAACATAAGCGGTTCGCGCATATGTAGCGATATCCGTCGGCACCCAATATTAACGCTATTACTGTGAGAAGGTAGAAAGGTGAGCAAGTTTTCCATGTTTCTCCTCGGACTGTTCAGAACAGAGTGAATAGAACTTCCAAAATTGTAAGGGTTCATTATGTAATTACCCTCTGCGATTTTATTATGTAATTAGCACCCCCTTAAGATTCTTTAAACAGGGTTTCAAACATATTAGGTAATTAGCAGGGTGGTGTCAACCACTTAGGTAATATGGGTTGTTATAAACACGGAGATGCTAACTGTTTAAACAGTACTACAATAGACCATTGTGTGTGAAACAATAGTCTAGCTGTCTATCATAATATATCATGTAGGATTATTGCTAATAATATTTTATCAATTACATATTAGACTAGTAAATTGAGGGGCTACACTGTATTATAATTGTGTGCGTATAGCGCTGAATCCATACGGCACTATGTACTAATACATTGGAATATAAGAGAGGATTAACATATATACCAACAATGTTGGTATATAGTAATAATAGGCAGACTACATATACATTATGATCAAATATACTTTATTATATACTATGTGTAGCAAATACATGTAATGAGACAATGGGGGAGTGTATTGTTATACATATGTCAATATATAGTACATAGCAATATTCGTCAGACTACATAGATATATTATCATCAAAAAAACTTGTTATATGCTTGTGTGTAACAAATGCACGTAATGAGGCAAGCAGCGAGTGTAATGTACTAATACCAGTACGATTATTCATCAAGTAATATGTGCTAGCATATAGGAACATATAGCTATATGAATATACGGGTAGTGCTTAGTAATAATAGACAGACAACAATATGATTATGATCAAATAAATGTTATATATATATATATATATATATATACTTTGTGTAACAATATATGTGATGAGACATTACAATCATTCATTTTGTCAGTGTATACATTAAATATAGATGTGATTTTGTATGATTTTGATAACGTATAACAATAGCATTCAGAAAACTCATAAACGTTAAATTGGTAGAAACCGTTTGAAGGTGTGATCCATCAGTCAATGCTGTACATGTAAACTGTCCAAAATAAGAAACGCAAAAGTACAAATCCCCTGTTATAAGATAAACCAGAAAAAGAATCATGCCATAATTTCTTATACTTGTTAAACACAGGTTGACCTAGCATTGAAAAAAAAATTAAACCTCTGACAGCACTCAACCGTGACCAGACAACCACAACAATGCAACACAGAAAATTGGCATTATGCAACAACAATCAATCAAATTGACTCCTAAATCAATTCTTAAGGAAGGTTCAGTCCTTAATTGAAAAAGGCCACATCTTTCATTTTCCTGCAATCAGGGATAAAGATGCCACGCCTTTCCAAAATTCACAGAGAAAGGGCATTGGGGATGATGACATCTGGTTGGAACCTTTCCAGAATAGCCAGGCACTTCAATGTTGCTGTATCCACCATTAGCAGGCTGAGAGAAAGGTTTAGAGAGACTGGATCATCAGATGACCATCCTCGCAGTGGTGCTCCAAGGGTAACGACCCCTGCCCAAGACCGCCATATCCGATTGCAGCATCTCAGAGATCGCTTCAGACCTGCTACTCGAACTGCACCTGCAACACCCAGCACACATAATCGGCAGATTTCAGATCAAACTGTCCGGAACAGGCTTCATGAATCAGGGCTGTGGGCCCGACGCCCTTGTGTGGGACATGTCCTAAACCAGGGTCGAAGAGCAGTACGTAGTCGGTGGGTGGAACAGTGAATGCGATGGCCTGCACAACGCTGGAGATCTGTGCTCTTTACAGATGAGTCAAGGTTTTGCTTGTCAGTTGGTGATGGCAGAGTCCGAGCTTGGCGAAGAAAGGGTGAGAGGTATGCCAGATGCTGTGTCCGTCAGCATGACAGATGGGGCGGTGGTAGTGTCATGGTATGGGGTGGTATCCACTTCCATGGAAAGACACAACTGGTGATCATCCAAGGTAACCTTACTGCAATACGTTATGTTGATGAGGTCCTCGAGCCTGCAGCTGTACCCTGTACCCAGCAGCACAACCTTACCCTGCAGCAAGACAATGCCCGTCCACATGCAGCCAGGTACACCCAAAACTTCCTGCAAGATGAGGGTGTGGATGTCATGAGTTGGCCTCCCTATTCTCCAGATCTGTCACCAATTGAGCACCTGTGGGACCATCTTGACAGGAGGGTGAGAGCACGTGACCCACCACCCCAAACACTCCCAGCATTGCGTCAAGCCCTGCAGGAGGAATGGGACAACTTCCCACAGGAAAAGATAAGGCGCTTGATCGCATCCATGCGCCGCAGATGCATGGCAGTGCATGCTGCCCAAGGTGGTCACACACGATATTGACCCCTGTTGTGTTTGACAGGCTGTAAATTTGATCAGAATGACATTTTGTGGACAGTTCTTCGATTTTTTAATTGTCAAATGATTGTTGTTATTGTTTATATATACCATGTTATATTTGTGCCTCATGGCTTATTAAAATTAAATTGCAAAATCAATTTTGCGTTTCTTATTTTGGACAGTTTATATGCACCAAAACGATCCAAAGACGTATAGGATCCATACAATATAATACCTCTAGTAGTGGTCACGTGCCTAAGGTTAACATATAGAACATTGAAACAACTGGTCTTAAAAGGTCATAATATAGAACATTGCAGTACATCGTAACTAATATTTATTAGATGTTAATTTTAACTGTTAGTTGTATACATATCAGTAACCGTAAGGTAAGGTATTGTATGTGTCTCTACCTATAACTCGTTTGTCAAACACTTTTCTGAATACTTTACTAACAGATCTATTGTACACTATACCTCTGTGTTTAACACAGGATTTTTGATTGTTCGGTGGAAGCCTAAGTGATGTCATCTGACCAAATACTATCTGTTTCATACATTCAAAATCTATAATTGTGTCATTTGTGTAGTTAAACGTAATTCCTTTGATTTTCCGTACAATAACATCGGTGTTTAACTTGTAGGAGTAGCTCTTAGGTCCTGTTGATAGAAACGTTTTTATGTAAGTACCTGATTGTAATTCATCTGTTAAGTCTCCTAACAAGTCGCCTGTCTCAACAACTGCTTCACCATTGCGTTCAACAAATATGACTGAGTCTGTGTCATAATATAAAGTGTTGCGCCCCGTTTTATTTAATACTTGCAATAAATGTAGACGAGCCAATGATGTGGTAAATATACCAATAATTTCATTGGTAAACGTTGATTCCTCTTCAAAGGTCTCAGTATTTGTAACATCTACCACGACATAATCCTGAGAGATTAAATGAAAATTCATTATAAACTTTGTTGGATCATTCTTCATTTGCCTGTATTCTGTAATAGACTTCATGTAAATAGATTTAGGTAAGTTTTGTCGCTGTACAAATTGTCCCCACACACTGTTGAGAAACAATTTACAGATTGTCCTTAAAGAAGGATTGTATGCAATGGAATCTTTATCAAGCATGATACCTTGTTCCTTATCGTAATATGCAATGTAATGATCTTTATCAGCATCTGTAGTTACCCATTGAGGATAACCTGAAGCCTGTTGCTTCTGTTTAAGAAACATTTTAACATAGTCTGTGAAAATACTACCAAAAACGTCATCCTGTGTAGTGGTAGGAAAATGATATACTTCATATATCGTCATTAGTATGTAACCCTGTTTAATAGCCTCTTTTAACTCTGGTGTTGTCCATGTACCAAAAAGAGCTCTTTTAGCATCATTGCATGTACTGTTGCTGCAATAGCGTTGAAAACATAAACCACACAGCTTGAAATAACTCTGCCTTTAATCCTTGCTTCGTGAATTTACAAAGTAGCATAGCATACTTGACATTTGTAGCATGTTCATAATAGCAGCAGGTTTCAAACTGCAAAATAAAGAATAAAAGATTCTACAGTGTCACAAATTTGACTAACATGTACATAGATTAATACAATAATACATAAAGAAAGTTTTACTTACATCTGTGTGTTTTAACTTAGAAGCTAGATCATTAGTTTAACATAAGTAGGATCAGTGTGCACTGTGCAAATGTGCAAGAAGAACAAAATGGCTGCTCACAAAAAGCCCACCAAAACAACAGGAAGTATACTGCTGCTGCCATCTGCATCCTACTGTAAAGTAGCTATATTTAGCACTAATGCATACTCATTACAAAAACACATTTCATGGGACTTGAACAATCTTCTGATCAGTAGCATGACACCTTAACCACTCGAGCTAACCGGTCACACAGTTTTGACAGTAACATAGCCGCCAACATAAATATGATTATTTATCAACAAAATGAAAACATTACTGTACAAAACATTCACAATAGTATGGCAATACATTTTAACCATTTGACAATAACAAAACCAATTTATGAACAGGCCTTCTCAATTCAGAAGTTTGAGTTTTGAGCTTGACAGCACGTACCAAATCATCACTGCCGTGTTCCAAATCGATCACTCGTCCCATTTTCCAATAGTTACGAGGAAGATTGTCATCTTTAATAAGCACCACATCTCCAATGCACATATTTCTTGTGGGCTTGTTCCATTTTTGTTGTTTTTGTTGCATCAACAGATACTCCTTTTTCCAGCGTGACCAAAAAAGATTTGCAAGATATTGGACTCTTCGCCAACGACGCCGTACATACAAGTCATGCTGTTCAAAATTTCCAGGAGGAGGCATGGTAACTTGAGTTCTTCCAGTCAGAATGTGATTCGGGGTTAAAGGTTCCAAGTCATCTGGTTCCCCTGAGACAGATGTCAGTGGTCGCGAGTTAACAATCGCCTCAATTTCACAAATTAGTGTCTGGAAGGATTCTTCATCTAACTGATGACCATGTTCTTGAAGGAGACCATCTAATACTTTGCGGACAGTTCTAATTGACCGTTCCCAGGTCCCACCCATGTGACTTCCTGTGGGGGGGTTGAACTTCCATTTGATTCCAAGATTTCTGAATTCAGTTTTCATGGCAGTCTGATCCATCTCAGCAACAGCTTCCTTCAATTCTTTATTCGCTCCAGTGAAGTTAGTGCCGTTGTCACTATAGAGCTCCTTAACATTTCCCCTCCTTGCGATGAAACGTCTCAATGCATGGATACAGGAATGCACATCAAGGGAATTGGCGACCTCCAAATGTATGGCTCTACTTGCCATGCATGTCAGCATCACACCATCTTTTCTTCCTTGGCGTACAACAAAAGGTCCAAAATAGTCCACACCAGTAAATGTAAATGGAGGTGCTGTATCATCTGTTCGACAAACAGGTAAGTGAGACATTTTTTGTTCTTGAACATGACCTCGAAGTTTGCGACAATTGACGCAATGATGGATGACATTACGTACTGCTGAATTGGCTCCAATTATCCAATATTTCTGTCGAAGATTGCTTAGTACGTGATTTCGTCCTGCATGACCAAGCCGACAATGTTCGTGATTAATGAGAAGGCAAGTAATGTTGGATTTCCTAGGAAGAATTACTGGATGTTTTGCCGATTCATTCAATCTTGCATGTTTCAGGCGGCCGCCAACATGTAATATGCCATCTTGCAAATAAGGATCTAAGGAGTACAGCGTACTTGACTTTGGCAAATATCTACCATCATGGGAAGTATCATCATTCGAAAATGATAAGAGCAATCTCATCTCATCAGGAAATGTCCTCCGATGAAGCCAGCGAAAGATTCCAATTCAGCTTGTTCGATATCCGCAACTTGCAAGCAATACATCTTTGGTGATTCTTGAACATTTGCAGACTGTTTTCTAGACTTCACCTTGTCCAAAAGGATCACCTTAAGCTTCAGAAAAACTGCAACAGCTCGCTTGAGGACATTCCATTTAGAGAAGTGAGTCATCAAACTCTCCATGGCACATGATGACATTTGAGCTTGAGTAACATTAACTGTCGTTTCCACCTCACCATGTTGACCAACCATGTCTTCTGGTATTGGAGGTGGATCAAGGTTCAAGCATTTTCCATCCCAGAGAAATGTAGGTCCTTTAAGCCATACAGACTCTTCCAGCAACTTTCCAACTGAGTCCTCTTGATGCCTCGTCTGCCGGGTTGAGATCAGAACTCACATAACGCCACTCTGCAGGAGTTGAGAAATTTCTTATCAGTTGGACTCTGTTTGCTATGAAGACTGGCCATCTCTTCTTGTCATTCTGTATGTAATGCAATACAGATGTGGAGTCTGTATAATAAGTAATGCTGTCAACATTGTCTAATTCATACTTCATCATTCTCGCCAACTTGATTCCCGTGACTGCGGCCATCAATTCCAACCTGGGGATTGTTACAGTCTTCAAGGGTGTTAAACGTGCTTTGCCAATCAAAAAAGCTACATTGTGATTACCTTGATCATCAGTTGTGCGTAAGTAAATCACCGTTCCATATCCAGAAGTACTGGCATCATTGAAAACATGCATTTCTTTTGCAGTTATGTTTCTTGCATCTATGAGAAAGTTTCTTTGAAGTTTCACTTGCGTTAAATTGGGCAATGAAGACAACCAGCTCTGCCAATCATTCAGGTGCGCTGATGGTATTTCATCATCCCATCCCAAATGATTGTCGCGACATAGATCTTGCAAAGTCTTCTTGGCTGGAAGGATTACAGGTGCCAGGAATCCTAACGGATCATACAAGGATGATATTACCGATAAAATTACTCTTCTTGACAAAGCTTTGTTCTTCTCCACAAAATTGAACCCAAATTGGTCTAACTTGATATCCCATTGAATACCAAGGGCTCTTTCAAATGTCATCTCATCAAGATGCAGATCTTGTTTCAAGAGAACACAGGATTGTTCTTCTGCAGGTAAACTCTGAAGTATTTCTGGGCGGTTACTCGTGAATTTAGTCAAATGAAAACTTGCGGCTGCACACACATCCCAGAGTTTTTTCACCAGTTCTTTGCCTTCAGTAACGCAGTTCAAAGCCTTCAAGCAGTCATCTACATAAAAGTTTCTTTCAATCACTTTGATTACCTCAGCATCCTGAGATAACTTTGCTGTACTATGCAGAGCAAAGTTGGCAATACTAGGTGACGAAACTGCTCCGAACAGGTGCACAGTCATCTGATATTCCCTCATTGGACCTTCAAGATTTCCATCGGGCCACCACAGAAACCGTAAGTAGCTGCGTTGACTATCTGGAACCTGGACTTGATAAAACATGCTCTCGACATCCGCCATGAAAGCAATTGGTCCTTCTCTGAAACGGGTAAGTACACCAATCAAGCTATTTGTGAGATCAGGGCCCTGTAGCAGACAGTCATTTAAAGACACCCCCATGTACTTCTCGCTGCAGTCGAATACAACCCGTATCTTGTTTGGCTTGTGAGGGTGGTATACTCCGTGGTGAGGAAGGAACCAGGTTTGTCCATGCGGAGAAAACTCCATCTCATTTGTTACAATCTCAGCATAACCCTGTTCAACTATCTTGTCCATAAACTTCTTATAGTCATCATAATACTGCTGGTCCTTCAACATCTTCCGTTTTTGATGCATAACTCTCTTCATCACATAAGCTCTGTTGTCTGGCAAAATTATATTCTGATCGCGGAATGGCAAAGGTAATGTGAAGTGACCATTTTGCATAACTATCCCATCCTCACATATCTTGAGAAAACGTTGATCTTCCTGAGACATTCCCTTCTCCCCAGGTTAAGCCTCAGCGTAATGTTCGTTAAAATCAATTTCAAACATATGGAGGATAGAAGATGGTGATAAAATCTCTTTGTGAGCTTCGACTTCCTGTACCATTATTCGGTTAACTACCAACTTGCCTTGACAATCACTGTCTACTTGTAATGGTCCATGGATTGTCCAACCATGATGTAAGCGGACTGCATAAGGACTTTGTCCATCAGAAGGTACAACTTGAAGTGGCTCCAGAGCAATTGGACAATTACTACCAATTAGTATGCCAATTTCCAAGTCGTCTCTATAATCTGTCATTTCATTGACGATCTCCTGAAGATTCTTCCACCTGCTTATCGTCTCTATTCTAGGAATCTGTTTCTTTGTAACAGGAATCTCTTCCCTCGTAAACGTAGATGGCAAGTGGACTAAATTACCTCCGTCCATGTCTGAAACAACCAGATTATTGATGACTTTGCTTCCAGAACGAGTACAGCCATGCATTGTCTTAAGCTGAAGAACTGTCTGTCTACCAGAAGCATGCAAATGTCTCATTAAATCCTCAGTGATAAAACAGCCGCTGCTTCCATTGTCGTAAAAGGCATAAGTAGACACACACTCTGTACGTCCCTTTTGATATATCTTCACTGGAAGAATGGCATGAAGTATCAATGAATCTTCAATGTCAGTGGCAGTACATGAGCTCTTATCAATCTTCTGCTTGTTACCACTTGAAGGCACGGATGTCTCCTCTTCTTTGCCACCAGGGGAATTTGAAGTCACTTTGTGCTCATAACCATCAATATGAAGGGATGTTGGATGTCTCTTCCCACATTTCAAACACTTCCTCCTTCGTTTGCAATCCTTAGAAAAGTGGTTCCGACCAAAACAACCAAAACACAAACCCTTTGTCCTAAGAAATTCTCTTTTGTCATCCACATGTTTCTTCATATAATCATTACAGACTTCTAAATCATGCTGACCACTGCATAAAACACAAGTTACACTGGCATCTTTAACATTTGAGGCAGTATCGCTTGTACTCACAGTGACAGTGGCAAAACTTGAACTTTTTTGCTTTGGTTTAGTCTGCCCTTGATTCCTTTTACCATCCACCAGAGACTGAGATGAATTCCGCCCATAAACAGGATCATTGGCAGTCTCCGCAGCTGATCGCACAAAGTTTACCAGGTCCGAGAAGTTCAGGATCTTCTGTCGTTCCATTCGGGCTTTACTGGCAGATTCCCTCCATTTATTTTGAAGATAACCTGGAAGCTTTTGCACAATGTTAACCATATTTGGCGGGTGATTGAGAACATCTAAGTATGTAACACTTTTCATAGCTGTTTCACACTTAACAAGATACAATGATAACTTTTTCAAACCAACACAATCATCAGATTTTACAACAGGCCAATCATGAATTTTCTTCAAATATGTTAAACTCAGCTTGTAAACATCACCATACTCTCTTTCAAGTAATCTACAAGCCTCTGAATAACCTTGTTCAGCATCATCTATATCGATACAACCTTCAACAATATCTTTCGCATCACCTTCCAAATGTTGCAATAGATAGTCAAGTTTTTCAATAGCATTACTGACTTTAGAAGCGATACGAGATTCAAATGCCCTCATAAATGTTCTATATTCTAAAAGTTCACCCTTGAATGGAATCAGTTTGTATTGCGGTAGAGTTAATGCAGCTAGCAAGTTACCAGAGTTCATACCTTCAGTGTTCCGTGGATAAAAAGGTTGGGCATCAAGATTAAGTGGAGATCTTACCACAGGTTCTGCAGCCAATGTTTGAGCAATCTTAACTTGATTTATTGCAGAAGTAGAAACATCCAGGACGCAAGCATCAGACTTTGCGGCTTCGGGACCACGAGCATCAAACTTCGGGACACCAGGCACATGAGCATTAGACTTCGGGACGTCAGACACACGAGCATCAGTCTTTGGGACTTCAGGTACTGAAGCATCGGGAACTTTAGACAGTTGAGCATCACGCAACTTCTGTTGTGCTGTTTCTTCAAGATAAAGGTTCATACCATCAGCTTTCTCTTCACTAACAAACGCCTCAGCTCTTGCTTTCGCCTTGGCTAATTCTATCTCTAACTTTACCCGTTGTTCTTCATCTTTAATTGCCTGTCTCTTTCGTGACACCTCTTGTTGTTGTTTTAACATAGCTTTCATGACAGACAATTCTGCAATTTTTGCCTTTTCAATCAATCGAGCAGAATGTACTGACTTCATCGATCTCTGACTACCAGACTTCTGACTTCTATTCTCCAATCTTTTACGTGACCTCATAGAACTAAAGGCCTCATCTAAGTCATCAGCTATTTCATCCTCAGCGCTACGAATCCAACCATTAACTTGTCTTCTAAATTCCACAATTGATATCTGCTTACTGGAAAATCGGGACTCTTCACTTTCAATGACAGCTTCATCCATCAAGACTGCAATGTGTTCTTCATGAGCTTTCTTATATGCAGCATAACGTTCATTTAATTCTGTCAATGCTGTCTTCACAGAGTTTAGATTGTCAGTATTTTGCATCAAATCAACAATTGCATTGCGCTTCTTTGTGATGTTGCCCAATGCAGCAGTTTGCCTATTTTTATTTTCACGCTGAATTTCCATTAATTTTATTTTGTCTTCATCATTTGAAGTATTGTCTGAAGATCCTTCATTACTATTTCCTGGTGGTTTTGGTAAAACATCTTTTGTGGTTGTTAAATTATCTTCTGGCTTTGCATTAGCGTCTTCTACTATTTTCCCAATTTCTTCATCAACTTTCACTTCTGACATGTTGAATACAGATTTTGAAACTTATGTTGCTGCAATAGCGTTGAAAACATAAACCACACAGCTTGAAATAACTCTGCCTTTAATCCTTGCTTCGTGAATTTACAAAGTAGCATAGCATACTTGACATTTGTAGCATGTTCATAATAGCAGCAGGTTTCAAACTGCAAAATAAAGAATAAAAGATTCTACAGTGTCACAAATTTGACTAACATGTACATAGATTAATACAATAATACATAAAGAAAGTTTTACTTACATCTGTGTGTTTTAACTTAGAAGCTAGATCATTAGTTTAACATAAGTAGGATCAGTGTGCACTGTGCAAATGTGCAAGAAGAACAAAATGGCTGCTCACAAAAAGCCCACCAAAACAACAGGAAGTATACTGCTGCTGCCATCTGCATCCTACTGTAAAGTAGCTATATTTAGCACTAATGCATACTCATTACAAAAACACATTTCATGGGACTTGAACAGACAATCTTCTGATCAGTAGCATGACACCTTAACCACTCGAGCTAACCGGTCACACAGTTTTGACAGTAACATGTACATACAGCCTGTGTTTCACGTGAGGAACATGTACCGCATAAAGGAAACTTCAGTTTACCTTTACATCGAACGGGTAGAACAGGTATGTATAAACCTCGTGGTGGTAGGATTCGTACCTGAGCTAGACCGTAATAGGATTGTAGTGTGTAATCAAAAGTAGCTGGATCCTTAAGTACTGTAGCGTGACACGTAGGAAAAACTCCACACATCGTGATATAAGGATATAAACTAGTTACGTCATAATAACGTATCCTCTCGCCATCCTGTATCTCATAATATAGAGTTGTGGGTTCAACCCTCCCTCCTGTAAAACTGTCGCGGATTTGCAAAGGTTTTACAGTATCGCATGTGTTAATGAATTGTCTCATGAGCGAGTTAGTTCCAAGGAGTTTATCATAGTGACACTCCCGTATTGAGATAATCTTGTAACCTAGTTGTTCGATCTCAGCGAGACGTTCTAAAGTTCTGTCATAGAGCGCCTTCAATGTCATACGTGTACGAGGGTCTCGTACGTGTCTGTCTTGTAGACATGTGTGTCCATGGAAACAGCATCCTAGGTATTCATAAACCGTTTTGCTCTCTATATGTATACCATCGACAAAGTACCGTGTTCCAGGTATGCGGAATTCACCGCCATTCCTGGCATGTTGTATATGTCTACCTTCAGATTGGCTTATCCATTCTAACCATAATGATGACTTTTGGCTGGCATTATGATGTTTACCATACCCTTGTGCAGGTATCTGAGGTATAGGTGACTTAACAAACATTGATGTAGCTATAATGTCAGGATTAATGATGTCACCATTAAAATACCATGTATCACGTCTTAACACTGCTTCCCCTGACCTGCCATCTGTTAAGGTTACATTATGCACTTCATACAACATTAGCTGCCTGATTAGCTGCATAGCACAAGATGCCAAGGTAGCATGAGCAAATGGATCTACACCTGGAACACTGGAGTCTGCTATATGTGTAACAGATTGTATAAGCGTTCTGAAATTAGTGCATGCCTCTCTCAAAATCGTAACATCTGAACGTGTATAGTCTAACATTTCTTGCTGGAAATTAAATGTCTTACCACTTTGTTCATTGTACCATGTTTTATCTGCTGTGGAGATAAAATTCAACACCATAATAATATGGGTCAAACATTGGCCCAACGTAGTTTTGATTGACTAGAGTGTTTGCTAGGTGAGGAAAGTCACCCTTTTTAAGTTCGCCGCGCAAACCTAATGCTTTAGGTAAGTTCTTTAAACGCACTGGGAGAAAATTCAAGCTATCTATAAATCTAATGTTCACACCTTGGTTTATTCTCATCAACATGATCTTAGTCCCAGAGAATATAATTTCAGGGAAGATGCCATTATCAACACAGTATCCGAGTATAAAATGGGCATCAAAAGCCTTAGCATTATGAGCTATTACTGTTACACCTTTATGTTGGGGTGTTAACAGCCATTTACAAAATTGGTCTGTTGTATTTGGACCTCTGAATATATTTTCCCTCATACCACATGTGCCATGTTGACATAGCTCTCTAACAAAGTTTTTTGCATATCTTCCTGTTAACATAAAAACCTTTGATTCCAGTGATACTGTGATAATGCTCATCTTTAAGATATATAAATATTTTGCGTGGCCTTGTGATCAAACCTTTATAAATCACATCATTTCCTGTATCACCAGATATAACTATGATTTGGATATCTAACGCTGTCTCAAATTTATGTAGTTCTTTAACTTTAACTGGTCTATTTGTAGGTACATTGGCCTGTCTATGAAGTCTGATGGCACAGCTACGTTGTGAATCATAGTCTTTACTTAACACTCTTATCTTTTCTAATAAGCTTTGCAAACTTAGCTGCAGATAGGTTATCTAGCTTTGCTTTGCATGTGATAATAGCTCTAGCAGCGCACAAATGCTCATTGCGTACTACAGGGATAAATACCATTGAGCGTTTTTTCCTTATAGTACAATTAGTAGATAGAGGATCTGTATCGACGATGGCTCTACTGCATCCTCCCCCTTGATCATCAGCACTCATTATACCGATATTAACTTCGAACGTATCATCGATATTTAGGGATTTGTTTGATTGGAGAACAGTGTTTATTCTGTAAATAATAATAATATAACTATTAATACCTGTAATATCTGTGTGTAGAGCTATAATTATATGTACACACTGTGGCTAATATTACTACAGGTAATGTTAATATTACTATAGGTAATACTGATGTTAAAATGATATATTGTAACATATCTCTTACCGTTAACGCCATTATAACACTAGCTGTGATGTTATGCTGTGGTTGGCAGTGTATGAACACCTCCCTCTCTAAGCCTGCGTGATTGATTGTGACACGTGCTTTGTCTTCCTTATTTGGATGTTTGTCTTTAACCAGGTCCATGATATCTGTAAACATGTTGGGCAGTTCATCTTGCATACCGATCAGCTGTTCACCTTGTAAGCCATTGTTGAATTTTGCTTTATATGTTACTTCTTCAATACCAAATTTCCTTGATATTCTTTCCTTTACAGGTTGAATATGTATGGTTTTGCATCATTACTAGCCCCCTCTGGCCTAATCCTTTTTGCTGGTATGTCAGCCATTAATATATAGGCTGTTAGGTAACAATAACCATCTGTATATTACTCTTGCAGCATTATCCTTTACATAAAGTGTTGAATAGTTAATTCTTCAACCTTTTATATACACAACAAAAACAATGGTTCTGCACATTGTTATACTAATCACGTACTACTGGCATTCAACGGGGCTCATCAGTCATGCAGAGAGGTACGGTTAGGCCCTCGGGCACTCTTTTGATGGCCCGCCGTCCATACATATCAGCCGCACTAGCGGCAGCTCCACCTAGTGGCTACCGTCATGAGTACCACTAGCACCGCCTGTCGTAGGCCACTGGAAGCTACATTTTATACTAGCCCTCTTACTACTCAAGGTCATCTAGTGAGAAGGCGGCGACGAAAATACAGGAAACGTAGTAAGGTCCCGCATTATGCTGGTGAGAATGAAGGTGTCGCAGAGGAGGATTCAGATGAACCTGAGCTCACAGACATAGGTAGTGCCTCCAATAACAGGCTGCTTATCACAGCCATTGCAAACATGGCAAAGGGTAAATAACTACCTGCACTGGTACTTTTGATTGAATTATCATTCAAGCAAATGTCAAGTCTTACAAAGACAGAGCAAAGCTAGCCATCACAAATGCGGGACAAATGGTACCTAGTGTGGACACGAGAACATCGCGGCAGGCCCTGTCCCATCCGGACCCAGCAAACGCCAGAGAACAGTTCTTCTTCCCGATGAGTCCCATGATCAAGGACAAATTGGCTTACATCTGGAGGAAAATGGTGGGACTTAAAAGTCCACATGAAATCTGGAACCCAAAGGATGGGTCCAAACCAGTAAATGCTCCATGTGTCAACCCAAAATTGAAGTTAAAATCCCTGGGCTATGAGATGGCAGACGCCAGATTACCAACCTGCTATCAACCAGAATCTGCCCTGGGTGTCTCCAAAATGTTTCTGCAACTTTAACTTCTGCAAGACTAGCAAGTTGGGAACAAAACACCTGCTTCATGTTAAAGATCCGAAATGTCACCGATTTCTTCTCCGCGGACCTCATGCAGGATCACGCTAGACTGTTAGAAACAGACCAAAAAGAAAACCTGCAACATCAAACGGCAAATTACCTCTCTCGTGCTAAGGGTTTTCAAGACCTCACCACCTGCTTGGTTTGGCAACTCTCCGAGCTCATCAGCGTTCATCGGGGAGCGGCTCTACAAGCCACGTCCATACAACTGTCAGACAAAGCCAAGAATCTGCTAAAATTCCAGCCATTAGAAGGGCCATACCTATTCCATGGAAACTCCCAAAACATCATTGATAGAGATGTGAAGGAGGCTACTGACAAAGTGGTCAGAGCGGCGGCCACAAACCTTGGGTTTCGGAATTTCCCCTCTGCAACCACCACCAAGAACAGTGAAAAAGGAGGAAAGATGGAAAACAAACAAGAGTTCTTTTCGCTTCCCAGAGACCAGACGCCCGTCCTACAACATGTCTAGAGGATCTTTCTCTAGGAATGCGGGGAACCGAAGCCCTCCAAGACAAAGAAGGGGAAACCAAGGATACCAGGGAAAGAGAGGACATGGGGGATATAGCCATAACAGAGGAAATAAGGACTCCACAAAGCAACATTGACTATTACATTCCGGGGACTTCTCGCAGTGGGTGGACGGTTAACTAAAGTGGGTGTTTGTCCAGAGACCCCTGTTAAGATCCAAACCCTGGACAGCGCAGAATTTCCTGGGCACTCAGAAACTGTTATCAATGCAACTGGCAATTCGGGCACTTCTACAGAAAGATGTCATAGAGAAAGTGCACCACCTAAACTCTCCGGGTTACTACTCCATACTTTTTCTGAGGCCGAAACCATCAGGGGAGATGAGACCCATAATAGATCTAAGCCGACTAAACAAGCAAATTCTGAACTATCACTTTCAAATGGAGTCAGCAAGGTCTATCCAACGGGCACTCATTCAGGGAGAATGGTGCTGCAGACTAGATCTTCAGGATGCCTACTTCCACATCCCGATACATCAACAGTTCCAGAAGTACCTACGATTCTCTGTGAACCGGCAAGTGTTCCAATTCAAAGCTCTTCCTTTCGGGCTGATCGTTGCCTCACGGGTTTTCTCGGCAGTCATGACAGAATTTGCGGTGATGCTGCGACGGAGAGGATGTACCTGGATGACTGGTTGGTTCGGAACAAGGACCGGAATACAATGGATAGACAGACGAAGGAAATCATCGATCTGCCTCCATCTCGGACTAATCATCAATGCAGAGAAGTCGCAACTAGAAGCATCCCACACCTTCGACTTTGTGGGAGTTCGTTACGACCGAGTGACAGGACAAGATTTTCCCCCAGAAAAGAGACTGATCAAGATGACGGAAAAGATCAACAACATCATTTCATCAGCTACAACAACAGTGACAGCATGGATGTCGGTTATCGGACAAATAAACTCCATCACCGACCAAGTCCCCCTAGGGAGATTGCACCTCAGACCCCTGCAATGGTTCCTGGCAAATAATTGGAAAGACAGATCCTGCCAGTCAGAACTGATCATGTTCTTACCAACAGTACGGCATCACTTGGAATGGTGGTGCACTCGTACCAACACGTCAGTCGGGGTACCACTAGAAAAACCGGCACCGACCTTTCAAATCTTCACGGATGCAAGCTCCACAAGTTGGGGTGCTCATATGAACAACTCCGAGATCTCAGGTGTTTGGCTAAACGAAGAACAAAGTCTACACATAAATGTTCTAGAACTGAGAGCTGTCCGATATGCCCTGGAACAGTGCAAACACCAACTGGAGAACAGTGTGATACTGGTAGCAACGGACACAACTGTAATTGCCTACATCAATCACCAGGGAGGGACCTGCTCCCAGTCACTAATGGAGGAAACAAGATTGCTGTACCAGGAAATACAGCCGCTGAACTGTCAGATTCGAGCAAGACATCCCGGGCAAACAAAACGTTTGGGCAGACCACCTGTCAAGAGGAAATCAAGTCTCGCACACAGAGTGGTCCCTACACCCGGAGGTATTCCAGACGCTCTGGAACAAGTGGGACAAACCGATGGTTAGTTAGTTAGTTAGTTAGTGTTATTGTTTAACGCCTCATCAGCACCTGAGTGGGCTATGTAGAGGCTCTCTAGGGTAAGATTGATTATCTATAGTTGGTAGTAGAAACCAGAAGCATGTAAAAAATCAATAATTGTCTGCGTTGGATAGCTGGAGCAGCTTGTGCAATGCGCACTGTCCTGTTTTAGCCACTGGGGATAGAGGACTTCACCCCAAGTGTTTCCACCCTCGCCGCTTGGAGGCCCAGGACCTTCGAGGGCTCAAACAAACCGATGGTGGACCTCTTTGCCACATCACTGAATCACAAACTGAACTTGTATGTGAGCCCCATACCAGACGGTTGTGCTACGAATGTAGATGCACTGTCAATGAGTTGGACAGATCTGTACGGGTATGCCTACCCACCGACGGCACTACTACCCTCAGTTATCAACAAGATAAAGAACACAAGGTGCAAAATTGTTCTGATAGCCCCGAAGTGGCCAGACCAACCATGGTACCCAGAACTGCTACAACTGACAGCGGAACCTCCTGTTCAGTTACCACTAGACCAGACCTGCTGAAACAACCGCATTGCCCTTCGTTTCATCAAAATGTGGGACAGCTAAATCTTCACGCCTGGATGTTGCCAAATCAGCTGTAATGTACAAAGGGTTCTCTGAGGATGTTTCCAGGCAACTTGGGAAGTCCATAACCGGGAGCTCAGCTAGAGTGTATGAGTGCAAATGGCAACACTTCTTAAATTGGTGCGACAGGAATAACCTGACCACTCCAAAATCTCAGTACCCCAAATAGCGGACTTCCTTCTGTTCCTTTTCCAGCAGGGAAAGTTAGTTAGTTAGTGTTATTGTTTAACGCCTCACCAGCACCTGAGTGGGCTGTGTAGAGGCTCTCTAGGGTAAGATTGATTATCTATAGTTGGTAGTAGAAACTAGAAGCATGTAAAAAAATCAATAATTGGCTGCGTTGGATAGCTGGAGCAGCTTGTGCAATGTGCACTGTCCTGTTTTAGCCACTGGGGATAGAGGACTTCACCCCAAGTGTTTCCACCCTCGCCGCGTGGAGGCCCAGGACCTTCGAGGGCAGGAAAAGCCATACAAACTATCAAAGGGTATAGATCTGCGCTATCTTCTGTCCTGAACACACAGCCCAGATAGACATCTCTACAGATGAGATAATTGGGACACTCATCTCCTCCTTTGAGCATCAAAGACCTCCAGCAAAATTCAACTTCCCGAAGTGGGATCTCAGACTATTACTACAGTCTCTTATCCAACCGCTTTTTGAACCTCTAAATGTGGCCTCAAACAAACATCTGACTTTCAAAACCATTTTTCTACTCACTCTAGCCTCTGGAGCTAGAAGAGGGGAAATCCATGCACTGGACTCCAAGCTGCTAAAGACTGGAGCAAGGTGACTTTAGTTCCTAATCTAAAATTCCTTGCAAAGAACTTTGATTACACATCGGGAGAAAGGAATTTCCAGGGATTCACCATTGAAGCTCTTACTCACAAGTTAGGCCCAGGGTTAGAGGAGGATGCGAAGCTATGTCCCGTAAGAACCCTGAGATGTTACCTGGAACGCACCAAAGATCGCAGACGAAATACTGATCAACTCTTTGTATCACTTACAAGACTGCATACGAGAATTGCCCCCGTGCACTCATCAAACACTTGTCTCTGAATGCTCATGAGGTCAGAGCCATGGCCCACTCCATTGCCTTCTATGGAAATACAGCTATGGAAGACCTACTGAAAAGGATCGATGGTCCACTGCTACTACCTTTACATCTTACTATCTGAGGGATGTGTCCACACAGTTGGACGGTCTTCACAAGTTGGGGCCTGCCATTATTGGACACACCAAAACTGGCACCTAGACTGTACGTACAAGTTTCTGCATGAGGCCCATGGGTTGCACCGGTATGTTTCTTCACGATGATTTACCCAAGGGATCATGTTGGGCATCCTACTTGGAAACACTTTTAATGGGTTAAGGGATATTACTGTCTGATGACTAACAGAAAAATGGCCCTACCAACCTACAGCTACTCAAGAACGCTTCTCATTGTCAATGTAAGTAACTTAACTACTATAGTCAGTTTACTGTGAAATTACTTGTCATTGCTCTAATTGATTCAATATTATTTCAGAGAAACCAAACCACCTGTGAGGCCTGTCGAATGCCACAGCATACAGGGGGAGGTACAACTCATGCCATCTGCTCCTGCACTTCCCTGGCAGAGAAAAGGAGGGCACACCAGACCCATCTTCGACAGGAGCTGCAGAATGGCTAAGTTACAGGTAGACACCTAGGTGACCACTATATCTGACATTGGCTCAATCAGTTCTGTCACCTTCGGTCTCAATGTGTGGCAAGTAGACACCCTGCAAAACCCAGGCAGACGCGGGCTCTCCTGAGGTTTTTTGCATTACTCGTGTCCTGATAGACAATTCAATGAGGCTAAGGGCGCTCAAATTGAATAGTCTATCCCTAAAATCTTGCTACCACCAACAACATGGTAAGTGCGACCCAAACATTGCCTCTGCGTGTTGTGTTATATGATTTCCAGTTACTCCCTACAGGAAGGGTTACCCACCATCCTAAATCTTATTGTCCTATAGTCTCCTTTGTTTGGATTTTTACAATGGGGAAACTTAACAAATTTTATTAATTTGAGTATTTCCACATTAAAATACAAACCAAGCAGACCCTGCGCTCCCTCCCTCCTCCCCGCTGTTAAAAGTCTCTGTAACTTTCAATTTAAAGTAACACAGCGTGGTTTCGCACGCGAGAACCGGAAATAGACGCGAGAGGCATGATGGGATCGCTGATCAACTTTTTTTTGACGAAACGGAGCTGGTTTAGCCACCAGTCCTATAGTCTGCTTGGTTTGTATTTTAATGTGGAAACACTCAAATTTATAAAATTTGTTAGATTTGTGATATATGTGCTTTATTGATACGACAAAGGCTCTTGCTTAGACCTTGCAAGAAACATAGCTTAGACTTGCCAAACGGTCAGAACTAACTAACATTTCCTATACTTTTCTCACGCGTAATGGCATGGGTTGACATAGTTAAACGCTTGGGAAATTATATTTAATATGTCATGATCTTAGTTAGGATACTGAGATCTTAAATTGGTCGAGTGAACTGTGTCATAGGAAACTTGATAGATGAAAGTTTACAACAATAAATGCGGTCACTTTTATGGATCACAGGCTTTGTTGGTTGTACAATAAATACAGCTGTGAGGCAATGAGGCAGTTACCCAATACCACACTAGCTCACATGGTCGGTACCTCCAATATCTTGCAAGTACATGTAGCCGAGTTCTTAAGTGTTTGGTTTATCACACCCCAGAGTACTTCGAATTCATGGTAGCTGGGTTTCTGAAACTGAAACTAAAGGTTTACTCTAAGATGAAAGTAATGCTCAGACAATTTACAAACAGTTATAAGGAAATCTATCAAGGCAATAATGAGATATCACGGAAATGCAACATCAACAGCCTGATATTACTGAAAATATTCAACACATAAACTAATCGTCACCAACAGTTATGACTCTTCTTGGGGCTATTGAAAGGTCAATCACTGTTACCCGAGTTTTTTATCACTATAGGGCAAGTGGCGTCACTGCAGCTATTCCGTGTGATCAGTGACCAGGTAAATGCAGGATCCTCACAAGATTATCCATTGCCATGAATGCCAGTATATGTCATCAAGGCATCTTAAACTTCAACACAAAATATATGTCCAATATGTCACCAATGACTCAAGTGCAATTTTCACTTTACAAGTGAACAAAAAGTTTACATATCAATTATACTAACTGTAACAAGAGACTTAATGTATCCAAATCAAAGTGTTAGTCAATCCATCTCCATTATGTTAAGATCTAGATGCAAAATTTGGAAAACCTACAGACCACAAGACACCAATTAAGAACAGTGGACCAAACTTGGGAGTAGTGACACAAGTTACCTAAGTGGGTGATGATTTGTGGGCCCAGTCTTCTTATCACTACTGCGCACAAAATCATTAGGACTGGTTGAACAAGAACAATGAAAATCATATCTCTCCTTGATGAGAAAAAAACCCTCCACGGATTCATCCAAAATGATACTGCACCAAAGAAACTGGCACTTGCTAACATCCGTCAGTCCCAAGCTTCAAAAAAGTTAAGATAACTGGTTGAGAAGAAATTTAAGGCAGACGAAATCCAGACTTAGGCATACACAATTCAAAGGGCTTCTAGATGCATTGAAAGCAACATGTTGGCCTTAGCCATTCATCGCCTCACCTTTTCACCCTTATCACAGATTGGGCCATTCAAACTTGGGTTAAGTGCTAACATAAGGAAATGAATTGGCTGTTTAATTGAGTGGTAAAAACTAAGAAAATTCAGTCCAGGGGAGTGGGAATGTAGTGGCCGTTTACTGAAGGTGGCCATTGACTGTGTGCGCATTTTGTCACAAAAATTAAAAAGACGGCCCACAAATCATCACCCTTAGGTAACTTGTGTCCCGCCTGATACAATTACTTCAAAATTTATTTTGTCACCTTTTCATGAACTATCTTATGGTGTTGAAAAAAGTGTGCAAGACTTGGAGAGTACCCATGTTCAATATAGGCGTGAACACGTCCATACCAATTTTTTCCGTAATCCGTCAGAAATGCAAATCTGAATTGAAAACATGCGTCTTCTCCAAGATCATGTCAAGCCAGACAAATGAATTTCCAATTCATATAGAACATCAGGATAAAAACAGTAATGGAAATGTTTGGAACAAGTTCATTTAATCCACAATAATGAATGAAAATCACAGATCCAGAATGATCTTTTACAAGCACCAGACAGGAACTTGAAAAATTCAAATATCCATTCCAAAGTCAGAAAATGCAGCAACTAAGAGGTTAGTAAGAACACAATGCCCACAGCATAGTTATAATCATCTTCAGGAGTCAAGGTACACTTTCTGTCACTTTAGGTGCCAGCAACCTTTGCCGACGGGAAAATGAGTTATAATCTTAAAACGTGATAATCTTTATTACAGTTTGTACAAGTATACAACTTTACTAAATTGTTGCTAAAATGTAAATGAAGGTGAAAATACAGGAAATATGAATAGCACAGATTTCTTGAACATTGTAGGCAGGACATGGCCAACAAAACTTGACAACAACACCATGGATTTTTCATTACGGGTTGCACAGTGTGCTGGATTATAATGTTTTAACAGTTGGACATCAATACACTGCAATTAAATATCCTGTTGGCACAGATAACAATGTCCTTTCCATTCAAGTTATTTATATATCTTATTACAGTGTGTGTCTTATACTTATAGGTAAACACAATTCAACAACATTACCATAGAAATTCAAAGTTTTAAAAAACTTAACCAAAACTATATTAATGCGATGAAAATGGCATTGAGATTATGAAAAGCAGAAGGTACCATGCTTGTCAAACAACTTTTAACAACACTATGAAGTCACCTTTGTGGAAAACATGCTTATGCTCAATGAACCTAAAAACGATAAATAGGGCCACAAAACTGGCATAAATTAATCACTGTGCAACTAATTAGGAGTTTGGAAGGGATATGTCCACAATGCAGGCTCAAATAAACGTTGATATTCTTCTCTAAGTCCATGTTTCTGTCTTGGGCAACAGTTCACAAATGCTAACTGGAAATGAAGATGACATCAGATGGTAGCTTTTCTCAATGGCACGAAAGATCACATACAAAGCCACAAGTCAGCCATGATTCACACATACACTCTATCCGCAAGTCTTAGACGAGACTGGCTACACACAAAAAGCATGATCACGTATGTATCCAACTCTCTTCCACAATAGCTTTAACCTTCTTTTCATACTCTCTTCTGTTCTCCTGATAGAGCTGGGCGGCCAGGTTATTTGCAGGGCTGTTAGGGTTTGGCTCATCTAGTAAGGACTGAAATTAAGAGGAAAGAGGAGTTAGCAGAGCTTCTGCGGAATCGGCAAGGCTAACCAGTGGCTGCGAAGGATTTGGCCAGCGTCAGTGAGCTACAGTGATCTGGCCCGCCAGTCACAAGTCTGTGTCATCTCCATTAACTCCACACAAAACCCTCGACCAAACGGCTAATTCAAATGAGTAATGATGTTGCAGTAGATTTAAACTAATCCAGGTTCCCGCCACTATTCATCCTCGTCATCATTCCAGCTTTCTTGTACAATAGCCGCTACTTTCTTCTCATATTCGCGCCGATTTTCTCGGTATAATTGAGCAGCTTCATTGTTAGCTGGGCTGTTAGGATTGGGGTCATGTAGTAGAGACTGCAAGAAAACAGGACACAGTTACCCCACCACTCTACCACCCAATCAAGGCAGCGATAGGACGGAAATAGTCATCTCATAATTTAACATTTATTGATACAATGCATACTGGAGGGCAAATAAACTATAGAAATGGACTAACAAAATACAACCACTACACTTACACCAACTTCAATCACTAGGTACACAGTTCAATATTGAAGATGTGAATACACATAGATCTGTAAGTCTGTCATAAACAAAGGGCTTCAGTGATTGAATACATTTCCATGAGATTTAGCTAGATAATAATTTTTTTGACATCTGCTTAGCATTTATCATCAATAAAGTTTTGACACTGAGCTATCAAATATAGTTACAGATCTTGACATTACTAACAATAAAGACTCAGACTCAGAACAAGACACCATCACTAAACATTGATATTCATGAGCAAACCTTACCTGTATAGAAGTTAAAATAGCAGATACATCATAAGTTGGACTCCACCTATTTTGTAGAATATCTAAGCATATGCTTCCATCTGCATACACTGAAAGTCAAACAAACGTTTTTCCACATAACCAAATAATGAAAATTGTAATTGTTATATTTCATACATTTCTGATCATGTTAAATTCATGTATCATTTATAACTTACCATTAGGATGAAACATCTTTGATACAAATCTAACAGTTGGAGGTTTGTTTGGATATTCTTCCGTAAATTCTATCGTTAACTTAAATGTGCCATCTTCAAATGGTGTGTCATGAGGCCTGAAAAAAGTAAAGCCAAGAATTAGGTTCAACACCTAATCACAGCTAGATGGTGTGCACTGGTTAGTAATGCATCAACCTCACCATTTTGTCAATTTAACAACCAATATTGGCAGGTAGAACGTCGTTTGGTCCATATACAGTTTCATGCTAACCCTAATCTCCCCAAAAAAAATAAGGAAATTTCTATAGTTAAATGAAAATCAATGCTACAAAGATCGTCTAGAAAATGAGTTGATTACAATTCACAGCTTTTAACAACAAATTTGCATGAATGACTATTAAAAAAAAGCAAATTTAATTGCAAAATTTTTTCTGAAGTGGCTGCGACTGAATATTATATTACACAGCAGCGGCAAGCAAGTGTACCATCAAAAGTTAATGTACAGCTGTACCTGCAATAATGTTTTGAGGCATTTCATTGTGACAGCATCAACTTGCCAGGAAGTCACCGATGATATTTAAAATGATAGCCAGGGATCGAAATCAGGACTTTATATGATATTGTATTGAACAGGAACCAACCCAGTTTAACCTACAAGTTAATCGTACTTATTCACTAGGAATATTTCCTCAGCGTAGCAAGTTTTGGCTTTATCTACAAGCATTCATTCTTCTCAACAAGCTAATAGAATTAAAATAAACATAACAAAATCTTTGTTCTGGTTTGGGGTGTTAATCAACCCACTCCTACTAATTGCACTTCAGACTTGAAACCTAATTTAAGTGTAAGTGACTTCAATGAACTCCCCTATACCCATCTTCAATATAATGGCTTTCCAATTGTAATTTTAGATATATTCCATGACTTTAGCCATGAATTCCATGCTCTGTATTATAGTAATTGACAAAAGAGAGGACATCTATGGCCAGTCATATTTATTCAAGATCTTGGAAATGTCATCATTTATGTACAGATTATTTCCCACAAATAAGTTTCATAACTTAATACCCCAAGATAAGAGTTTTAATAGCTCATCTGCTAACAAAACACCTAAGTAAGTCCTGCTGGTTTTTATGTAATACACAACTAGGGGTCAACCTTTACAACAGCTATAGCAAAATAACCATCGGGAACCGCGTAAATTTTGGCCACTGTACACAACATTATTATGTGTACATATAATACGTAAACATATATTCATGCCAACACAGTGCTGTTGTGTAATAATGAGTAACGATCAGATTCAAATCGGAAGACAAGGATCCAACATGTAAACAGATTCCAACTCGTTCAATATTATTCACTTCTGTCAGCATTATAATTGTACACCATAACCTGAATACAGCAGTTTATTTAATTCCAACTGATTTGTCTTTTCATCAGTGTTATCACTGTACAAAGACAGCGTTAACCGGTAAATTTTGTTTTCAGGTGCAAGACTTGAGTCACTATTAGTATTACACATACCCAAAAATAACAGCATTCCATAGCATAATGTTGTTGTCTGTAGGCGCACCACTGACACCTGCGGGAGGATCTTCCTGCAGTCTGAAACAAACATTAATTACACATTTAATACTATATTTCAAGACACAAACCAACCTAGGAAGATTGAAACGTCACCAAATGCAACTTTTCAACTTTTGCCATTCAACAATGACAACGACGTCGGCCATTTTGTTTCCAGATCGCCGAATAAAAACCTATTTTCGTCCCCTTACCTTTTGAAATCCCTCATCAAACGTCTCCTGGCTGGAGTAGACATTCTTTCAAGTACAAATACACAAGTTTTAAGCCCCAATATCCCCTGTACTTCACGAATTTCTTCTTTTCCCCGCAGTTGGACCCACTCCCTGACGATGTGGTGTTGTTGTGCAAATGACGTTTACATCCGGGACTTCCCACATTCTGTCCGTCATTGCTACCCAAGTCACATGACAGTCATGTGACCTCCGACTTTTCTCGAAAGTGCTTTCACTTTCACTTAGAAGCACCAAGGCGTGCTACATTCAAAAACAGGTTTCATCTACCGAAGGCGCTGTACATTTTTTATATACACATTTTGTCCTGACTCGTGTCTCTAGGTCTACATGTATAGGCTAGCTTGTCAACTCCAGCCTCCAGAATTTGAACTTGGGACCTTGAAGGGCTTTGAAAAGGTCCATGCAGGGCCAAAACTTGGCAAAACAGCAACGTTAACAGGATTTCAAAGCACCCCATTTTAGCCAAATTATAGCATATATATTATATAGTCATATGCTATATAGATTGTGCTCCTTCCCCTTTCAGAAATCCCTGGATCTGCCCTGAAGTACCACAGCCAAATGCAATTAATACCAGATTACAAAGAATCCCAATATATTTTCAGGGACGCACCGAATAAAACCACCCCCGGGGGAGGGGGGTAAGTTGCCCCTCCCCCCGAATATAAAGATAAATGGCGTTGCAAACAAAATTTTATTGTATGGCCCTCAGTTCATCCTATCAGTCTGTAGCACGAAAAGGCTTTTTCAGAGTGTATGAGCCCCCCGAAACATATGATCAATGGTTTTTCATAAAATTCAGTTTGGGGGACCCTCAGTTCATCCTGCCACAGGGCTTGACAACCATACTGTCGATATATTTTGTCAAAAAGGGTGTTGCCTCTCACATCACAAAACGCAAAATTCAATCCGAGAGCCCTGAATATTTTGTCATATGCATAATGCATAGGAAATCGTCTTGTTAGGTGAATCAAGAAAGTTTAGACATGTATAGGCTACATATTTGTGTAACCTACAAGTCAATCATAATTTTCTTTTTTATGACCACATATGAGGTCTTAATTGCCACCGAAAAGGTAATTTCTGTTGAAGCCACCACATACAATGACTTGACGACAATGACTTGAACTATGTAAAATGATACTATTAAAATCATTAAAATGACATCTGAAATAATAATTTATAAAATTTATTTGAGATCTGTAACATGCATATAGTACAAAATTAATGACATGAAAAGTGATGTCTGAACATATTTACAATTACAATAACAAGTTTTGTAGGTTTTAATAGCAATGTGCATTAATTTTACCAGCAAAGAAATCTCATTGTCAGAATAGTTTTTGTAAAAAATAAGAGATCAGTCCTTTAACAAAGGAAGACAAAGGTCTACTACATCAATAAATGATTACCAAAGAACTTGAGATCTAAGACAAAAATAAGTGAAACAATTAAATAAATTGAGAAAAGCTGTCTTTTACATTAGTAGGCCTAAACTACATAGTAGTTTGATAACTTAATAAGTTTCTTGGTATAACGGCGCTTTCTCCCATTTCGTGCATCTTAACTAAAACTTAAAATGAAAATTTTTCAATAGTCTTGTATTTCCAAAGACAATAATTACAGTGAGGCCATATCAGAATTATGGCAACATAAACTGTTCACTAGTTAGAACACCATGAGGAGATATCAACTGATACAAACATGGAACATCAAAGAGTACCAACAAAGAACCTGAATAAGTAACCTAAGATATGAATGAGGTAAAATTACCATCACATCAAAAACTTTCACTTCTCTTATGACATCAACTGCTGCCTGTAATCATTCGCATATTTCCTAACAGTTGTATGGCAGTGTATTATTGTAAGCTTAGTAGAATTAAGCAATAATAAATTATAGTTAAGGCTCAGCAGAGATTCTGTAATAGACTAAATGAATTAAACAGCTATGAAAAGAAAAACAAATTAAGAAAAGTTTGTCTATGATCGAGCATAATTTCAATGTTAGCTGTGAACATGCAAGTTAACATTAGTGAATGTTGCATCATTATAAAATCTGTAAATAGCATGAAAAACCAATTACATCTAGGTATAAATTACATGTGTAAGTATGACTTATATTAAGTACACTCAGTGTATTGAATAAACCTCATAATCTATACGAGTCATAAAATGGCTAACCAGATGACGGTTATATAAAATAATTAAAAAACAAGATGGCACAGCATAGCACATTGTGCATAAATGTCTATAAAATTAAGCACGCTCAAATTCCTGAAAGTGTAAGTAGGTGGGCAATCTTCGTATATTTACAATCACAACGTGAGGAGTGGACCCCTTTTGTATGGAAATATAAATATTGACCACAGCAAGCTTATGATCCGTGGTAGCTAGATATGAAAGAAGCAACAACCATGCTGTTGTAACCATGTTGAGACATCAGCATTTTATGATGATCCTCTGCACTACTCTCGTACAGATTCTGTTCTTCGTTTGTTTGTGGAAATCCACACTTTGGAAGATCTTGTAGTGGCGCAGACCAGCCTGTGTAACATAAAATTAAGAGCGACATGCCATTAGAGACAAATTTGACAGTCAATATATCATACAGCTCCATGACACAGCATCAGTTTAAATAGATAACCACCATACCAAGGAATTTGTATAATTAGTACGTCTAAATACAAATCTAACTTTTAACACTCATAAATATTTCAATACAAACAACAGATATATAAATATATACATATATATTATAGTGTTCAAATACATTTTGACATATCTTGTATACAGGTAATGTGCCCCAAAGTATAGAAGAAGGGCTTAGCTGCTTGCATGATACCTTGTAGTCAAGGGAATAAAATCAGCTGTTTAGATTTGGCAACCTGGGATAATATACGATAGCAAATTATGCATTTGGGTTAGTGAAACTAGCTTCTGAAATGTATTGGGAAAATTCAAATAACACTGAATGTCACATTTGGCATATCCAAAATATATATATGCCAATGTTTCCATTCTTGTCAAGTTTAACTGCTGCTATGAAGTGTAAAATGTTACAAACCCGATTTGAAACCCCAACACATGTACAGAAAATTAGTTTAGCTGCAACTGGATTAAAACTTTACTTAATACATTTACTTGATCACAAGCCTTTGTCAGCAAAATCAACCACATGTACTACAGATAATCATCAAAACAATATGAATCAGTTATTTAATATCATAAGTAATTAATTCCAAAAGTTGACCCTGGAGGAGATTTTCCCTTTTTGAGAGAAGTCTTCCTCTGTAGTCTATCTCAGTTATGATGTCTGTCAATAATGTGTATTAAAGGGTTTTTCTGAAGACTTCAGAACTTAGGGATAACTATAACGGAGTCCCTGGTAGGGTGAAACTACATATGTCATCTGCTACATTTTATTTTGTAGTCGAAGCTTCATGCACAATGCAGTTATTTTAACTTTTACAATAGGGCTGCCAGATGACAAGCACCATTCAGTATCTATGTTGTGATGGTGCTGACGAAGGCCTGTGATGTGATACACCTCAATACGTTCAATGTTAAACATTAATATAAAATACAATGTACAAATTTACATCCTCTTAAACAAGGTGTCATTATGAAACATCTTCTGATTTTTCTGACACAAGAATCATGCTTTTAACACCAATGCACTTAAAATAGCTTCCATCACTTAAGTACAATTACTTGGAATTCCAAAAGGTGCACAGATTAAAAGACAAATATGTTCTTGCTCGAGCCAGGGTGATAAGAAAAATTCTGTAGCTTAGTAAAGACTTAACAGCTATGCAAAAATGCATTAATACCATGCACAATATGTACTTATTTTATGCACAACCTTCAAAAAGGTCAATTAATGCATCAGACCCAAAAGGACCATAATCTCAAACAATTATGCTATCAAACTCTGCCATAGTATTCTTAGATGTAATGTCCCATCAGATTAAATGCTGCACATCTTGAAGGTTTCTGAGCAGTGGCCACATGACAACTCTCACTGATAAACGCTGCTCTTTCAAGATCTTCTTCCATGATACCGTTGTAGTCATATGAGACATAATCATCCTGCGCTTTCAGAGTGACCACATCTGAGTATTTCGATTCACTAGAGTCATTAGCCGGCATGCAAGGAGAGCTTACAAAGCTTGGTGTAAGGCAGCAGTTGTCCTCCATGCCATTCTCCATTGTGATGTCTACAAAATCACACAAGACAATTGTGATGAATACAGACTATGAATTATAATTATGTACAAGCTTTATTGTCATTTTGTATTTACTAAATTTTACTACAAATGATATTTTGAGTACTTCATTTGAAAGCATGGCATATCACATTATTAAACATAACTGATATTCCAGTCTATATTCATCACACTGTCTTTCTCCTTTGTGCACATCTTTCCTATGTATGTCTTAAACTAAGCTTAACAAGAATCTATAAGCACTAAACTAAGTTACTTCAACTTAAAAGATCCTTTCACCAGTTATGTCTAAAGTCTTTCCAACCCTCTGTTAATGGATAAAAAATGACTAAACACTTTGGATATGAGAGGAAAGCTTAGAAAATGACAATTTAATTAAAGTTTCGAAATACATACCATTTATGCGAGCACGCTTGTGGTCCCCTTCATGCACTTCCTCACGACTCCTTTTTCTTCCCCCAATGGTGACAATATTCTGAGACACCTGACTGTCCAGAGTAATATCTGTGGTGGACTTCACAGTATTATTTATTAAAATAACATTGTCTGAGCACTCCATTTCATTATCATCACAGAAACCATTAGTGTGACCATTGGTGGGGAGAGAATGTCCATTGGTTGGAATTGGCACACACGGTATCACAGATCCCGTGGTGACATCATGGCTGGCGGGTTGGACATTTCTGTTGTGGACACCATTTGCCGGGATGCTGCCAATACCCTGTGCCCTCTGTCTAGCTGCATACTCCTCAAGAAACTCAGCACAGCTGGCGTGACCGCACATGGCAGCCACTTGCGAGGAACTGTGTCCATTGTTGTTGATAACACTAAAATGAAATGATACACATCACTTTTCATGCTACACAATAACACAAGTTGTTATATAATTCACACAATTTGTACAGAAACAACAGAAAATCACACTTACATCAAGTTAGCACCATGAGCAGCTAGCAAGCTAACACACTCCATACTTCCTGTTCGGGCTGCCTTATGAATTGCTGTTTCACCAAGGTAATCCTAATAAACAAAAAAACATCACATAAAAATTCTACACACTCTTTATATATCGTCATAATAATACTGATCAGATACTAAAGATCTAATTGAAAAACAACCACATTACAATGCAAAGTAAATAAAAAAAATCTGCAAATATTTAGAGCTATTACTTTTACTCTTCGTGACATGAAATATGGCAGTTTTCTGCTGAAATACACTGACATTTTTATTCTATTATCACCTACATGAGAACAGATTTTTTGTTTTAAAATTAGGAGAGAAAAACAACATGATAATATGCACACAATTTAGAGACAGGAAAATATTCATGCTATATCATAGTTCTTAGTACACTAAATAATAAAATATGTCGCTACGAATACTTACACGAACACAAATCACCAAGCCATCAAAATTAGGTACAAGTGAACTCAACGATAAACTACATATCAAATGTGGACTCAAAATTACAGCTTTTTACATATTTGTAAAACAGGAAATAACTCTACAATATTTTCAGCGCTTGACATTAATTTACTTACTTTCCCCCAAGTCTGACTTGGTCATTTTCAATTTACTGTCGACATGTATTAATACCTCAGTTTTACAGTAATACTCCTATATCATGTCTCATATTTCTAATCTTTACTTTGAATCTATTCTCATTACAATACAAACGATGTTACTGTTTATACACATGTAATTTACATCATTAATGTCAAGCCCTAATAATGGAATGCTAACCACATACATAATCACAGATCAATACTTACCTGTAATTCTATCTGCACCCCACTCTGCACCAACCATAGCAAACACTGAGGGTGACCCCCAAATGCTGCCAGGTGGGCAGGCGTTTGTTTAAAGCGTGATGTCTGAACATTATAATTCACACCAAGGCCAGTCATTAGCTTCCTAAGACATCCCAACTGTAAACAAAAGACACTAATGCCTGAAATCTGTGTCTCCTACTGTAACCCACTTGTGATGAGGTGAACTTGTGCAAATTTCTGCTACTTCAACATTCTACATCCAAGCACAATGTGAATAGTCACTGAATACATGTAACTTACAACAAAATATTTGATTAATTTATCTCTATTTAAAATTAATTTTATGGCATCTGTCCCAGTAGTCAACTTTGAAGACAAAATTTCTGAAATTTGCAATTCTTCACGTCACCATTAGTGAGTAACACCATTCATCAACAAAGTTTACCTGAATATCTAGCTTCGCTCCGTGATGCAGAAGCCACTTAGAGCAGTGACTGCTGTCAGCAAAAGCTGCTAAATGCAATGCTGTTTGTCTCAGCTTCTTAGTTACTTTATCAGGGTGGACACCTTTTTCTAGCAGCCACATGATGCATGATAACTAAAATGCAAATTCAAAACAACTAAGCAAAAAATGTAAGGACCTCAATTTAAACTCATACATTTTAAACTTTATTCATACAAAGAGACAGAATAAACAAACCATAACAAAAGCAGAGAAATGTGGAAAATGTCACATTACAGGTATCCTACTAAAATATGTCACTGTTCGTGTTATAACAAAACAAATCTTATTATAAAACTGTAATATGTAGAGAATGGGCAGGTGGATTAGGTAATATGTAGAGATGATAAACTTGATATATGTGCTATATGTGGCACAAAGATTATGTATACTATTCAGGCCTGAGCTTAACAGGCGAACAATCGTTTCGTTCTCCTGCATGGAGGTTACCTTTAAGTTATAACCTAAAATGCTGCAAACGCAATTTTGTTCGCCTTGCCCTATATTTTACCTAAAATTAATTTCAGGTAACCGACCATGGGTTACCAAGGCATATTTTCAGGAGAACTATGTGTGGGTTACCATCCTTTTACTTACGCTCAGGCCGGCTATTACTGGCAGATAAGACTCAGAGAAGAGACATTGTGTATTGCAACTGCACTCTCTGTCCACATGAGTAAATTGACAGGAGCAATTTTCCAGTGGTTAAACAGACACAAAACACTCTGTTTATTCTGTGCATGCACTGATGGCATGTGATGCAGAACTTGTTGACAATGACAATGTTGTTGTTGTAATTCTAAGCTGCTATTTGATCAGCATAAATACAGCACAGTACAACAGGATAGCATAAATAATGCTAAACTGTACACAGAGCTGAGCTGTGCATACGCCCATGACGTTTCACCGGGTGCAAAAGCAGCGCATGCAACAACAGCAGCTCTAGTGGTCTGGTTTGTTTGTTTACATAGTCTAAGACCAAAAGGCCAAACCATTTGACAGCTCAACCGGCACATCGTTTGGTAATCGTTCCAAATTGCAATAAATGAAAGAACCCATGTTTGACTAGAGTACCGTGTTCTTTGTGTGTTTACCTTGCCAAAGTATGCAGCCCAATGAGCCGGAGTCCAGCCATAAAAACTGTCTTCCTCATACACGCTGTGCTGGCTTTCAGTTTCAGACAACAGGATGGCTAGAGTTTCCACATCGCCATCTCTGCAAGCCCGGTGCATGGGGAACTGAGTTTTGAGGATATCTTCATTCGTGACGCTCCAGTTGCCAAGCGCGAATGATTCCGCCATGATACAAGAATGTTCCAGTTCATATGAAAACAATCCCCGATCCTTCTATCCGCAGTTTTACGGCCAAAATCCGGCTGGACTTTCCACTCCAAACCGAGGTATGATGACAGGCTACACTGCTGTCACCCGACCGGGAACCAATCCGGCCACTGCGCACATTTGTTTGCGCAGCTACCATGAAAATCTGAAAGGCAAAAGCGGACTGCAGCCACAAACGTCTCGGACTCAAATTAAACAAATATATTTTACGACACGAACGGACTCATAATTAGCCTAACCTGCACGACACAATAAAATAGATCTACCACCGCTTGCATCGATAGAAAATTTCCTTTACCCATGCAATGCCAATGGCACTGTACATTAATTAATACAGGAATCCGTGGCAAGCTACTAACAGTCAATGCCTTCAGTCTTTCAATTGCAAAATTTTCTGTGAAAAAGATATATAAATACCCCTGAAAAAGCTCAATATTCTCCTCTTCTTATCCCTAGCTTCTCATCCATGTCTCTGTCCATGCCCGTTCGAATCTGGCGGCAAACACACAGGAAGTCGAACCCGGAAGTGCTATGAATTCACATATTTATTGACAGAAATGATATCACAGACTTAAAGAAGTCTCAAAATAGTTAAAAGTATAGAATATAATAAGTGCAACTACTGAAATCTAAAACATCTACTGCACTATATATTATACAAAAGCTCCTTCAAGATAAAATGCGGAATATGCGGACCAGCCCTAACTTTCAAAAAATTAATTTAATGGGATGAGAGAAAATTAGAGAATGAGAACTTACCGACTTAATTGTCATAATTAATATAAATAAATGAAGACATGGAACAAGCAACAAACAGCCTTAAAAAGTTATAAGTGTTATAAGCTGTCATACAGGACTAAGGATCTAATTCCCTGGTACTGTACATATCACACTATTTAATTAAATCAAAACAGTCTGGTCTAAGTGAACCTCCTACAATCATCCGTCCCTGGTTCTGGAGTACACTTCTCACCACGTCATTAATTTAGTATTAGCCTCAAGGCTGGGTGACCATATATAGGGGCAACCCAGCCTGGGCTAGGTGGATCTCCTACAGTCATCCGTCCCTGGTTTTGAAGTCCTCACCACTACATTAATTTAGTATTAGTCAAGGCTGGGTGACCATATAGCTGCAACCCAGCCTGGGCTGGGTGGACCTCCTACAGTCGCCGGTCCTGGTTTTGAAGTTCTCACCACTACATTAATTTAGTATTAGCCTCAAGGCTGGGTGACCATATAGCGGCAACCCAGCCTGGGCTGGGTGGACCTCCTACAGTCATCCGTCCCTGGTTTTGAAGTTCTCACCACTTCCATTAATTTAGTATTAGCCTCAAGGCTGGGTGCCCATATAGCGGCAACCCAGCCTGGGCTGGGTGGACCTCCTACAGTCATCCGTCCCTGGTTTTGAAGTTCTCACCACTTCCATTAATTTAGTATTAGCCTCAAGGCTGGGTGACCATATAGCGGCAACCCAGCCTGGGCTGGGTGGACCTCCTACAGTCATCCGTCCCTGGTTTTGAAGTTCTCACCACTACATTAATTTAGTATTAGCCTCAAGGCTGGGTGACCATATAGCGGCAACCCAGCCTGGGCTGGGTGTACCTCCTACAGTCGCCGGTCCTGGTTTTTTGAAGTTCTCACCACTACATTAATTTAGTATTAGCCTCAAGGCTGGGTGACCATATAGCGGCAACCCAGCCTGGGCTGGGTGGACCTCCTACAGTCATCCGTCCCTGGTTTTGAAGTTCTCACCACTTCCATTAATTTAGTATTAGTCAAGGCTGGGTGACCATATAGCGGCAACCCAGCCTGGGCTGGGTGGACCTCCTACAGTCATCCGTCCCTGGTTTTGAAGTTCTCACCATTTCCATTAATTTAGTATTAGCCTCAAGGCTGGGTGACCATATAGCTGCAACCCAGCCTGGCCTGGGTGGATCTCCTACAGTCATCCGTCCCTGGTTCTGAAGTTCTCACCACTACATTAATTTATTATTAGTCAAGGCTGGGTGACCATATAGCGGCAACCCAGCCTGGGCTGGGTGGACCTCCTACAGTCATCCGTCCCTGGTTTTGAAGTTCTCACCATTTCCATTAATTTAGTATTAGCCTCAAGGCTGGGTGACCATATAGCTGCAACCCAGCCTGGCCTGGGTGGATCTCCTACAGTCATCCGTCCCTGGTTCTGAAGTTCTCACCACTACATTAATTTATCATTAGTCAAGGCTGGGTGACCATATAGCGGCAACCCAGCCTGGGCTGGGTGGACCTCCTACAGTCATCCGTCCCTGGTTTTGAAGTTCTCACCATTTCCATTAATTTAGTATTAGCCTCAAGGCTGGGTGACCATATAGCTGCAACCCAGCCTGGCCTGGGTGGATCTCCTACAGTCATCCGTCCCTGGTTCTGAAGTTCTCACCACTACATTAATTTATTATTAGTCAAGGCTGGGTGACCATATAGCGGCAACCCAGCCTGGGCTGGGTGGACCTCCTACAGTTGCCGGTCCTGGTTTTTTGAAGTTCTCACCACTACATTAATTTAGTATTAGCCTCAAGGCTGGGTGACCATATAGCGGCAACCCAGCCTGGGCTGGGTGGACCTCCTACAGTCGCCGGTCCTGGTTTTTTGAAGTTCTCACCACTACATTAATTTAGTATTAGCCTCAAGGCTGGGTGACCATATAGCGGCAACCCAGCCTGGGCTGGGTGGACCTCCTACAGTCATCCGTCCCTGGTTTTGAAGTTCTCACCACTTCCATTAATTTAGTATTAGTCAAGGCTGGGTGACCATATAGCGGCAACCCAGCCTGGGCTGGGTGGACCTCCTACAGTCATCCGTCCCTGGTTTTGAAGTTCTCACCATTTCCATTAATTTAGTATTAGCCTCAAGGCTGGGTGACCATATAGCTGCAACCCAGCCTGGCCTGGGTGGATCTCCTACAGTCATCCGTCCCTGGTTCTGAAGTTCTCACCACTACATTAATTTATTATTAGTCAAGGCTGGGTGACCATATAGCGGCAACCCAGCCTGGGCTGGGTGGACCTCCTACAGTTGCCGGTCCTGGTTTTTTGAAGTTCTCACCACTACATTAATTTAGTATTAGCCTCAAGGCTGGGTGACCATATAGCGGCAACCCAGCCTGGGCTGGGTGGACCTCCTACAGTCGCCGGTCCTGGTTTTTTGAAGTTCTCACCACTACATTAATTTAGTATTAGCCTCAAGGCTGGGTGACCATATAGCGGCAACCCAGCCTGGGCTGGGTGGACCTCCTACAGTCATCCGTCCCTGGTTTTGAAGTTCTCACCACTTCCATTAATTAAGTATTAGCCTCAAGGCTGGGTGACCATATAGCGGCAACCCAGCCTGGGCTGGGTGGACCTCCTACAGTCATCCGTCCCTGGTTTTGAAGTTCTCACCACTTCCATTAATTTAGTATTAGCCTCAAGGCTGGGTGACCATATAGCGGCAACCCAGCCTGGGCTGGGTGTACCTCCTACAGTCGCCGGTCCTGGTTTTTTGAAGTTCTCACCACTTCCATTAATTTAGTATTAGCCTCAAGGCTGGGTGACCATATAGCGGCAACCCAGCCTGGGCTGGGTGTACCAGTCGCCGGTCCTGGTTTTGAAATTCTCACCACTACATTAATTTATTATTAGTCAAGGCTGGGTGACCATATAGCGGCAACCCAACCCATATTGGAAAAGTAAGCTAGATAATATTCTGCAAGGCCACTGTAAATTACATTAATGCTTTTTTTTAGGCGTGCTATGCGAAGTGAGGAATGGAGAGTAAAAACTATCCCGCATGCCAAACAACATGATAGTATCTCTTGTGGAGTCTATGTTATCAAGGTAAATACTTGGAGGTTATCTCATAGTCATAGGTTGTATCACCTGGTATCAGCACCCGAGCTGATTTCAATATCATGCCTATTGGCCTAATTATATCACACTTGGAGAAAAGCCTGTATCAGTGATAAAGCATGCTCTGGCATGGGATAAAATTTCTCAACAAATTTTCAATGTATAATTAAATGTTCAACATGTCCATGTCTTACTGTCTTGATAAATGTAGCATTATATTTAGAGTTAAACTAAGCTTGTATGGATCAGTAATTAGCCTAAAGGGAAGTTATCCTGACTCACTCTAAAGCCCCAGGCTAAATTTGATGTTTTGTACTAACTACTTTTCTACTTTTTATGTTTCAGTTTGCTGAAGAGATTTTACAAGGCGTCTACAATTCGACGACAGTTTTGAGGACTTGAAAACTTTAAGAAGAAATTATGCGAAGGACATAATTTTGGCCTCAGGTAAGATGACACAATATGTAGGTAGCACAGTAGCAGTGGTATTTGTTTCTATGGAATAATATTTCCAGCTTTAGTTATATAGCGTGCTTTGCCAGAAATTTGTTAACTGTTACAGTACAGTTCTGCAATAGTACTCTTCATATTTTTTGTTTTCGTGAACCAATAATCTTACCCTGCGGTCAGGTTCCAGTAAGCATTTTGTTACCTACCGTAAGCAGTAAATGAAATGAGAAATACCCATATCTAAAATTACAATTTTCACAGAATAATCAAGGAAACAACTTCAAAAGAAAAACTATATATATTTTTGTGATGCAACATTCCCAAGATTTCATTAAGTAGTTAAAGTTACTCTGTGGTCAGGTCAAAGTTACCCTGTGGTAAAGTCAGATTTTACCCAGAGCACCCTGTTGTCAGGTTTTCTGGCCTTCAAATAGTACTCTTGTCAGGTTTTCATCGGAAAAACCCTACCTGTTGAGCCTCACATGTATTTAGTATGACTTGAATGGCAGAGCCTGCTTGACTTTAAAAAAAAACAGGCTCAGGAAAATCAATATTTTTTTTGAAAATGTACACATCAACAATTGAAAATTGACCCTCCTCACTTTTACCCTTTCCAGATGATCTAAGCAACAGGTGCCGTTCTTGTGGTACAACCAACCAGGAGCCAGACTGGGTGAGTTCAACAAAAAATATTGATACAGTCATTTGTCCACAAAGGCAATCTTTGGTTTTTATAATTTATACTAGCTTATTTAGGCTCCCAACCGGGACCCTAAATAAGAGTCCATCAGTCCTACGGCCCTCACTGCTATGATGTCGACACAAAAAAGAGACCTGTCAAAACCATGAAAATGTCATAAAAGACCTCATAATGGTAGGATCTTGATGAAATAAAAGAAGTACATAGTGACATGGATTCTGAGAGGCACTGTGAAGAAAAAATTGCTTATTTCAATGTCTTAAGTTGGTGAAAAAAGCCAAAACCCTCGACATCACCAACACTTTCTTAATGTAGATAGTTTTTCAAGTACAGATTTTATCAGTATAGAAATCATAATGCCTCATCAGCATATGAAAAAGCTTGAGCTCAAAGTTAAGCCAGTAAGGATAGTGCATTGCATTAAAGTACATTGAAGTGCTTAAAAGTGCAGTAGAATATTGTTTCCTAGTGCATTTGTAGTGAGGCCTTCACAAACCGAACTTTGGCTGACAGATGCTGCACATAGCAGTCTCTGTATGATCACACTTGGAAGCTCACTGCTATAGTCTCTTATAATAAAAGTTATGTTAAAAAAATCTGCCCTGTATGAAAACGGTCCCTCCTGGCAGTAAGTACAACATTATGTTCCAAAACCGATCATAGTACTCAAAAGGGGTCTAAATTGTATTACTCAAGACATCTTTTGCTGTAAATCTTTACAGCCTCCCAACCATCATTTATGCAATAAATTTTCTCCTACATAATCCCAAGAAAATTATTATATATTTATATTCAGTTTTGATCACTTGGATTATTCAAAAGCCAACAGAACTAGTTAGTAATAATACAGCTTCACCACTGACGTGTAACTAAAGGCACTGCTTTATTTCTTTTTAATTTTTGTATTTCAGATCCAGTGTGAGATCTGTGAAGCATGGCTTCACATTAATTGCTCTGATGTGAATGCCTCATTGGAATCATTTGCTGAGGTCAAATTTGCCTGTAATTGGTGCCGGAAGCCAAAGAGGACATTGACAAGCACGCCCAAGCCTAAAGTCAGTAAGAGGCAACCCGTCATACCTATCCCAAGGCACACAGTGAAGATCAAAAGATTCACTAATAAGATCAAGGTGTGCCAGAGCTGTCGATCAGCCTTCCACAAGGTTACACAATTTGTTGCGGCCAGAACCTCCACCTTTAACAAGGACGGCAAAAAATTGCCTACATTAGGGCACTATTGCCTTAATACTCGGTGTGTGGACCTCAAAGGAGTTACCAACTTTGATGTACCTGATGATCTGATTGCTGCAGAGGTCAAGCAGCTGCAAGCGGCAGGCTTCAAAATTTAATGGAACTTTTCATGTGCAGCCTATGTTTACCTGCAGTTGTTCTCAGCCCATGTTTATCTGCAGTTGTTCTCTTTATCAGTAGTTGTTCTCTTTATCAGTAGTTGTTCTCTTATATATTGTTTATCTGCAGTTGTTCTGTTATAGGTTGAAATGGTATGCCACACTGTCCTGCATGTTGTAGACTGCAGGGGGAGTGCCTGATGTGATAAAGGATGTGACAAAGTACCTTGCCATTAGTGAGGACTAACAATTATTGAGGTTCAACAAAAACGGGTGGAGTAGTTAATAACTTTTATTGTAATCCGTCAAGTACAAATTTCAACGTTCAGGTAACAAGAGGGTGGAATAATTAGCTGGAACTGGCCAGCATAGCACAGCACTGAACAATTTTCTAAATATTCATAATATTTTTTATATATCGTCATTCAATTTTCGATTACAATCAACATGTCATACAACCTATTAAGATACACTAATATAGAGTTATATCATTTGGTTCTCACTATATTAAATCCGATAATCATTTGTTACATTAAGTATGTTACAATTTATTCATATGGAAAAATAAATCCTAAATATCACACCCAAAAGCTATCAGCCAACTTTTCTGGGCATTAAATCTAATATAGCTACTCTTCAGCATCATTAAAACAATTAGACAACATCTTCTTTGATCACTCTAATGTTGGAGCAAACAGGATGACATCATCCGCATATCCAATAATACCAGAGTTCACATTCCCTACATTACAAGACAAATTTAACTAATCTCTTCAAGCATAGCATCAATATAAATACCAAACAGTGTAGGGCTAAGAACTACACCTTGCTTAACATCTTTCAATTCTATATTAGAAAGTCAATTTACTCTCCATTATATGTTACCCTACCAAAGTTTCTGATTGGTATATGTAAACAAGAGTCTAACATATTATGGATTTACATTTCTATCTATCAACATTTGAATTTTAAAATTCAATATAATACACTCTGTCATAAGTTCTAGCGTAATACATATCGTGTGGCCTCCCTGTGTGCCACTCACAAGTGGGCGGAGCCTAGTCCCTCAGCTGTCACTCAAGTGGTGACGTTCGGCCAGCAGCCAATCAGAACTGAGTGTATAAGTTGTCACTAAACTTAACAGTATAAATACCAGCATCATAGCCTTTGTGTCAGGTTGGTCCTAATCATTTAATGTCTGTTTGCTTAGTTTTTAGTACATTAATAACCTGGCTATATTAGTCGACACACATCAAAGAACATTGTTACTAGAATATGCAAGGCATTGCAAAGTGACTAGAGAGTTTGTGATCCCACATCATTATTTCTGTGCTAGTGACCATGCTGAGATGACTGGCAACTGGTAGAGAGCTGAGTACCATAGTCCACAGGAAGCTAATTTACCTAAAATTAGACATTGCCAAAAAAACAAATGCATAGGAGAAATCGCCATGTGGAGCCGTTTTGTATTTTCGTAACATGTTACGAAACCATATGTGAAGCTTCGTGAAATGAATGAAGTTGTCGTGCTGCATGTAGCAGAGCATTGATGCCAGTGGCTTGATGGCTGAATTCAACTGTTCAGCTGCCTGACTATTAAATTTGGAAAATTTGGGGTATCTTGAGATATTGTATCCCTCACTGCAAGCTGAAAATAATAAACACAAATTCATTAAGAATGATGCCATTGAAATCATTATCATGATTGAACTTAATATGAGACTGAAAAGCTATTGCATTTTACAGAGTATAATATCATTAGTTATAACACCGAAAGGAAGTATTTGTTTTCAATAGCATTTTACATCATTACCAAAATGACCTAATGGTCACGAAAAATACTAAAAGTTTTCTAATTTCTCCTTGTACGTAAACAAAGAGCCTCGGACAATGGGCAGTCCGCTGTGGCCTTGGGGCAAGCCACTTAATCCTCCAGCCTACAGGTATAGGGCACTGTACTGCTGGCTGACATTGCCTACATTGAAAGCACACAACAAATTAAATTGCATGTTTCATGATATGTCTATAAAGGATTACTTAAAGTTATTATTAATCCTATAATAACTACCGATTTGGCATAATGACCACATATTATTTCAAGGTCATTTTTATTTAGGGTTTACATTTATTAGTTTATATTAGCTTAGGTTTAATTCTAGTTTGTTTTCCAAAACATAAATTAATGAGCAGCGGACTTTTTAAGATAAGGTTTTATTGAAACTTACCTTTGTGATTCAGCCAGTGAAACTTGTCGACCATAAATTTGCTTGACTTGAAGAATGCAGGATCCCTGTTCAAACAGTACTGGTGGAGCTTGCATGCGTTGTCATAAATTATGACTGAAGGCGCTAAAAATTAGATTAGTAACATTAAATCTTAATGTTGTCAACAAAAGATTAATTTAGAGGTGGTAATATTATAGATACATAGTTTGTATTATGCAGGACCAACAGCACTAAGTGAGACCGATCTGTAGTATTTACAATAGAAATGTACAGCTAAGTTAAATACTCAAAACTAGCCAGTCGAAACTATAAATTATGTGTAGCAAGTTTAGTAATGACTGCATGCGAAGTTTTAGATCATTTGAATCAATAATTAAGAAATAATGACACATGCAATTTCAGGGGTGAGTTTTCTGTTATTATTAAGATATATAAAAATCGGTCTCACAAATGGCTGATGTATCTGAACTAAAAACAGCCTACCGGAATTTTTCATCGGGAATTATCTCCCATACCATTTGAAGTCAAAATTATCAATGTATCAGTACCTTTCGGAAAACGTGTTCGTAAAACTGTAAACGGTACATCTGGGGACTCATGGTTGCGCATCATTTGGAATCCATAGCAGACACCTGAAAACAGAATGATACATAACACAAAATAAAAAAATACTGAACGTAACTGGCAATATACAAATATTGACTGGTGATGAGGGCAACAGTTCAATATGCTAGAAATGAGGGAGTGACTGTCACATATTGCCCAAGGTCATAGGTGTGTGACTAATTTTCCTGGACCCCAGAAATTTTTCATATTAAAATAAGCCATAATTAAGGGTCTACTAAGCTCAAACATTAAGGTTATATTCATTGGTATGACAATTAACAGTTTACTGGTATCTTGAATTGTACAGTTGAATGGGACTGTTGACAGGCAGTCTTTTTTTATAAATTTTCTTGGCTTTCTAGAGGTCATGTTGATAGTTATGATATTGCAAAATAATAAATTTGTGACAGCCAAAAAAATGTTTTTTATTAATCATCATCAATTTTGTATCATTATCATTGTTTTGTCTTTTTAACATTAAGGTTATATTCATTGGTATGACAATTAACAGTTTACTGGTATCTTGAATTGTACAGTTGAATGGGACTGTTGACAGGCAGGTCAAAAGTCAGCTCTGATTATTGATTGATTATTTATTTATGACGTCTTTTTTATAAATTTTGTTGGCTTTCTAGAGGTCATGTTGATAATTATGATATTGCAAAATAATAAATTTGTGACAGCCAGAAAAATGTTTTTTTTTAATCATCATCAATTTTGTATCATTATCATTGTTTTTTTTTTTTTTATAAAAAAAAAATACTTGTTGTGTTGATACATGATCAGGATCATCAGGGTCATGTGAACTCATTTCAGCCAATCAGAGAATAGATTGCACATTGTGAGTGTTACAATGCCTAACAACCTTATTTTAACATACCATGAACGCAATTAAAGATGAACAATCCCGGTGTCAGAGAAGGATGTCTTCTTTTTGAAGTGGAGGCTTTGGAACACTCATCTTTGCTCCTGTTAAGCTTGTCCTGCACATACACCCCACGTTCCACAATCTGTGGAAGACACGGAAAGTAACCATCCATGGAATTGCCTTGAGGTGCAGGCACGAGAGAATGGGGTTCTTTCCACAATCCATTTTCATCCACAAATGGTGCCTTGCATTTCTCCACCATTTCTTTCAAAATCTCGCGAAGGGGCAACGAAGTAATTCCACACTGGGAAAACAAATCAAACAGAACAGGGATATTTTCCTGTAAAACCTGAAAGTAAATATATAGATACATATGTAACAATTATTGGCTGGAAAAACTGGTGAGCTACATGTTACAATTTGTCATTCATAAACATATAGACATTCCATAAAATACAGTTCATTAGTATTAATTACTATAGAATAATTAGGTTTCATTCACTGTCACATTCATTTACATACTAGGATCTTCAGAAAAATTGAGGCATGGGCATGGAGGCAGAATTTGAATCACTGGACCATTGCAGGAAGTGTCAAAGTTAACATCCTCTAAAATACTGGATTACACCTAGCCCTGGGAGTCTGGGATCCTGTGTGCTAGCACAGGGGTCATGGGTCCCTACATATTAAAATCATGAGATTCTGATATTACCCCAGGAGAAAGTGGATGGAAAAATTGTCAGTGAATGAATATTCATAAAATATTTTTTATTATGTTACACAAGTCCTAAGCTGCTGATGGCACTATATTTCAACTTCATTCATCAAATTAAAGTTAAACTAAATTAACAATTTCTTCAAGACAGTCTATGTCAAAATCAACAGAAAGATAAAAACATGTCGTCACAATCTTACAAGCAATCTGATTGATGCAAGAAAGTGAAAGTAGCCTGATAACGTCACAATGGTAGTGATGACATCACAATGGTTGTGACGTCATTCATGCTTGTGATGTCATTAATTGCTGTTCCTGTGCTTGACAACAAGCAACTTTCACTTTCTTGCGCTGATAAAAACTGCTCTCTGATTGGTTGATTGCTTGTAAAGATAAATGAAAAATTCACAAGTTTGTCTTTCACAGCATAGTTGAATGGGTTAGAGTAATCACACATGGCTCAAAGTATGTGCCATTAGCAGTTGAAGCAATGTTCTTTTTCAGTGGACATACTTCCAATGTGCGACTTAAAATTGGAAAAAGTTACAGTTCTCCTTGTGCTTGTGTCAGAATCTCCAGTTTTTCCAATGTAGTAATCCATGACCCCACATTCACGTGTGGGTCCCAGGGCTAGATTACACCAAGACAGTTAAATTCTTGTAACATACTATTGAAAAAGGCAAGGAATCCCTAAGAACCTATTTATGTTTTCCATATAGATCTATATTAAATTAAGTGTTGGTGGTGTCGAGGTTTGATGACGATCGCACCATTATTAAGCCTGTTATGACATTATTATGGTTTTGACAGGCCTCTTTTTGTATACATTTTTATCAACTCATTGAGTGTTGTCAAATATCATAACACTGTATAAACATTATTTTACATACATAGCTAAGCCAAACAATCACTGACAATTTACAGTGGTCGAAATTAACATTGGCCTGAAATATCTGCGCTGAATTGACTAACTGAACGGCATCTATCTGGGCTCGGAAAACTCTGTCTTGGATTTCCAACTGCAGCTCTGTTACTATAATTTATTTTTCCAATATACTAATTGGGAATGACAAAAAACAACATTTCGGATGAGCAAAAACGCGTATGTGAGGCTGTCATTGAAGGTCTGTGCTGAAATGATGATGTTTACCTTCTACATATCATTTTAATGGAATGCATTTCACCAGACGGCCTGTGAACATACCTTCATATGAGTGTGAGGACTCTCATGCGGGCTAGTTCCATTGGCTATATCAAGCACAATATCACATGCGGATGCTGGCAAGAGTCCACAAACTGCTTGATCAGAAGCTAGGGCCTTCAGCAAAGGCCGATACATATGCGGACATTCATGCTGGAAACCTTCTTTGTCAAAATCAGCCAACAGGTTGTGTAATCCAGTAGATGTCACCTGAAAATTCAAAAATAGTTCTGTTATAGTTTTCTCTATCTGCATCATTATAAAAATAACTCTCATAAAAAAGCATCATTGTCTGACCTCATTCATTAGCTTTTGAAAATCAGCATTGGAAATGCATCCATCACAATATTGCTTCAAGCGCTCCCGTGTCTGTTTACTTCCTAAAAAATTCCTGCGCTCAAACCTGGTATATATAAGAAAAGAAGAAGCAGTTAGTAATGATTACTTTTAATATCAAGAAATAGTTATTCATACTCATTATACTTTGATATTCATAATTTTCATTAAATCTCCTATTTTTCTCATTTCTTTTATCAAATAATTTCTTTAAATATAGTATTATACACTATATATTTTCTTTTTTAATTATTTTTTTCTCAGTTACACTGTAAATCCACTTCATCACTCGTAAAATTATTCATACTCATTATTGTAAAACTAATGGATGATGAGGAGTCCGAAAGAGAGTTCAATGGGATGAGTAAAATTATATTGGAAGCTGAGTTCAATATAACTTTACCCAATAAATATATATATTTTGATAACATAAATGTGTGTTCACAAGTCAATTTGAAGCGGTTTTAGTAAAAATAAAAACATAGCCAGAACGGTTCTTGTGAAGAATTTATGTTAAACATTAAACATTAGTTACATGCTTTGTCAGCCATGTGACAAGCAAGTCCTTGATACTTATCTTCCATCAAATACTTCAGTAGGCCTTTTCTTTTCTGCTGGTGGAGGCATGAAGGTTTTCTGCAGGCCCAACGCTGTGCCATCTATCACAATTTTATCCGGGCTGATTCCACATAGGGTGCAGTGAAATCCTTCCCTGAATTCGATATCCAGAAGTCTGAAATAATTTAAATGGTGTTCGCTGTTGTACTCAACATCTCAAAATACATACTTAGAAATGGAGACAATAAATATTTGTCTTCCTTATATATTATAACTATAAAGTATGTTTTGTGTATATCTATACACAGTGTGTATGGTGAAAAGTACTGATAAATACACAGCCATTACATTGTGATGCTAAATTTGAAAAACAATCTGGTTGTCATTATGGAATTAGGATCGAGGTCTGTACAGTATGGATTCAACAACAATGTGAACAACTGTATTAAAAGGAGTAGGGGGATATCCGGTTGAACAACATTGTAGCCTGTAGTTGGCTGTTTACGTCCTATTTTGATGTTATACTGACTTTGATAAATCAAAATAATTGAGAAATTCTATCATTTGATGTGGAAGCTCTTTAGATTTTGTTAATTAAATCTAAATTTCTAATGAAATCAATAATATATTTGGGGTCTACATTGTCAAATAGACCTTTAACAGTTCTTGCATTGTAGAACTGTGATCTTTGATGAGTAAGGTGATAACTATCAATAAGTATATGCTTTACTGTTAATGTTTCGTTACAGAGATGACATTTGGTTTGCGGTTCGTGCTTCAACTAATAAGAGTGAGTGAGGTTGGAATGGCCGATGCGAAGCCTCGCCAGTAATACCTCTTAAAGTCTGCAATTTTGGTAAGAATGTTTACGCTCTCCCAGTTTAGGTTTCATCTGGTGTAATTTATTATCAGCAATCAGATCCCAGTAATGTTGCTACTTCTGCCAAATATATTTGTTGACATATGCCCTGAAATCGGTGTATGGTACACACATGTCTGAGATATTGATGTTTAGGCTTCTTTTGGCTGCAATATCTGCCGTCTCGTGTCCTGTAATGCCCACATGACTGGGGACCCAGCAGAAGGCAACTTCATTTGAATTATTTGTAGCATACATGTTGAATTGCATGACATTCTGTAATAAGGGATTCTGAAAGTCATTACCTTGTAGGGCCTAAGCACATGACAAGGATTCAGTGAAAATGATAAATGTATTCTTGTTATATTTGACAATGTGAAGAAGGGCAAGACTAAGGGCTGTTAATTCAGCAGAGTAAATGGATGATTTGTTTGGTAGTCAGCGGATAAGAAATCTTCCATTACTTAGCCAGACTGCAGCAGCAACCTTGTCATCTGCTCCAGAACCATCGGTGAAAATAGCAGTATGGTGCCTGTACAAGCGATACATTAACTACAAAACGTGTTGATGCAGAAATGTTGTATTTTGTAAACTTTTCTTAGATCTGGTGAGTGTGATACCAATTATGGGAGGAGAATATTCACAAGGATTGGTGGTGGTGTTGATTCATGTATTCTATCTAGATCAACTTCCAGATATTTTAAGTTGTGTTGTAATATTAGCCAAAAGGGCGAATATAGTTTGCGTCTTCTTACAAAGGCTCACGTTGATGGTCAAAGACACAATCATGTGCAGGTTTTGATGGAAGAGCTTTGAGCTTTATTGCATATTGTATTAAAATAAGTTGTAATACATCATTTAGACAATGCTTAATATGTTTCCTTCCTGATGCTTCAAAGGCTTTCGATCGTGTAAAATACACAAGCTCTTTTACTTGCTTTTTAATCTTAAAATAAAAACTCAATCGTGTAAAATACACAAGCTCTTTTACTTGCATTTTAATCTTAAAATAAAAAATGCGTATATCCAATGTCTTATGAATATGTACACAAGCCATCAATTAATTGTGCAAAGAGAGGGATCTTTCTCAGTCCCCATTTCATTCATCTTTAATTTTTGCCTTTCTGGTGTGCATATAATAAAACCATTTGATCATGACTCTATGTGAACACATTTTCTATAATGTTGCTGTGCAGTGTGTGTAATTTGTTCAGAATTTTTTCTCAAACAGAGGGCATACTGCTGGTGATAGATATAATCTCTCAGGGAGAGAATAATTTACCTAAATTTGTATCTGCACTGTTGAATAAAACTTTTAGTTGTGGAATAATTGGATATGAATTTTGAAACATAGTTCCTCTCTTTGGGTAATGTCTACATGCTAACACAGGAAAAAACAAATAAGTATTCAGATAGGAACGTACCACTCTGAGGCACTTTACAGAACTAGAAATATGGAACTGCGATAAATGTATAAAAATCTTAAATGATTATTTTAGATAGACATGAATATAAGAATAGAAAGTCTCAAACATTAAATGCAATTCTACAAAAAATGTTACCAACCTTATAAATGCGGATATGGCTATGCGAAATTTGTTGTAAGAAATGGTCTTGCAAAAATCTAGATTACCAGCACAAATTTGCCTCAGGGTGTATGACTTGTAATAGCGATGTAGTGGCAGACTGCAATAAACCATAGTTACCATCAATTAAAGAGGAATGATCAAAGGCATATTGAACTAGAGAGAAGCTAAAATTCATTACTTCATATCGCATTAAAAGCATTTCGAATAGCTTTAATGAACTAAAATTTAACTTTTCCAACTAAATGTCTTTTAGTTACATGGCTTGTTACATGATGAAGATGAATTTTATTTACCAAGAAAAGGTCAAACATGAACCATTTGTCATACAATATTGTGAAAACAAAACCATAAATTAATATACTACAGATTACATTCTGGAACTATTAATATACTAGATACATATTCACAACAGTAAGATAAATTCCCAACAGTAAAATACATTTAATACAGAATCTCAATATAACGTCTTGTATTTGCCCAGAAACCACAAAAACGATTATGGTCTCATATTCATTAATCATAGGGAATATCATACAGATAAATTGGTATGAGCACCCATAATTATACATTGGAAGATAAATCTAATATGATAATGCAATGTGCATGAGGGGCCGCATGGATAATCCTGTGTCATGTACATGTACCATGGCATACATTTTTATACCCTTTTTTTTAAGAGCTGTAGCAGATTCAAAGGTAGGGGGGGGGGGGGGCGGTTTAAGGGGGGTTCTTAGTCCAGTAACTGAACTAGGGGGCTCTTTGCCCCCCTCCCCTTCTTGGCCTATTACATCACTGTGCATAAGAAATTAGAGGGAACACTGCAAACAATTTTGGATCTGCCCCTGAAGGGTTCTTCTATACAACAAAATTAAATGAAATTGCATTGTTGATGCAATGAATTGTGTATCTATATAGATAGATATTAAATGTACCTAAATGACAATATATATATATATATATATATATATATATATATATATATATATGATAAACCTGAATATATTATCTTTTAAGTGAATGTTATAGTTATATAGTCCACATGAATAAATAATGTTTGCAAGGTTGATTAATTAATTTGTGGTACTAGTTTGGATAGCGACTGTCATGTCACACCAGAAAAGTATTTAAGACTGAAATTCAGACGTATTTAAATTTATTGTACCAAACAGTTTTCAGAAAATACCTAAGTAGCAATTTTGGTCTACATGGTTAGCGACTGTCATAACACATGCCATTTATTGGAAATAGCATGAAAATTTGTGACATTAAATTTCATTGTCTTAACAAAATCCAGAAAAATGCATATTTACCATTGACAAAGAATAACTTAGTAAGATAATCTGTTGTATGTTTAAAATCCCATGATGTTTTATTAGCTTCACTGTCGCGGTCAATTTCACTGAAGTGATTTATTCAAATTTTGAAATTTGACATTTAAAAAGCCAAACATATTTAAGCAACACCCATCAACCAAATGATTGTAAGAATCTTTTGCCAATTTAATAGTTTTTGGCCCCTCCTAATTCTTTGAAATTTTGATTCAGTCGTACTGGTGTTGAATGTTGTATTGAAGTCATTGATGTTATCCACTAGATTAAAAAGCTGTTTCTGTTGGTAAAATTTTCTAAGTGAGGATGACAGAATGGTGGCAAATTAAATTGAATTATTGTATACCAAATGCAATGATAATATCAATTTTAGATTTTGTTTGAATTGTGACTATTTCATTACATATCACTTAAAACAAATCTTCCAATTTTGCTCTACATTGGATTGCTATACAAACATCAACTAAATTTTTTGGTCAACATATTCTGCCAACCCACGGCCATGGGAGTCTGTTATGATCCATGTAAAACAGTGGTATCTAGAATGAGTAATAGTTCACAAAGTTAACCTGCCATAGCAGCATAGTATGTGAGAGCAAATCAAATTCACTGTTAACATTGTACAGTAGTCAATATTTGGTAAGGACCACTGATAATTCAATGAAGCCTTTAGGTAATAAGTGTTAAGGAACAAATAGGGAGATGACTGACATCAGTTTTACCAATTAAATGCAAGTAGAAAAAAAACCCACTTTTGTAGTGATTTACAATACCAAACCAATAACAGGTACTGGTACTGAGAAGGGAGTATAGTCAAGTGGTCCGCCCGACAACTGGTCCACAACCGACTGGCCCGCCGTGAGACCGACTGGCCTGATGCCGAGGACGACTGGTCCGCCGGTCGAAACTTACTGGCCTGCCGTCGAAACCTACTCGCCCGCCGACATTTTCGTTGTCCGCGGGCCCGTCCGCCGCCCAACCAACTCAAAGTCAATCCGTCCGCCGGGAAGCAGCCCGTCGGCGCGAGTGGCTTCGCGGGGGTGCAAGTACGGCCGTCGCCCGCCCCGTCCCCTCGAGCAGGGCAAGCGGTCCGCCATTAACACGTCACTGAAACGGCCTCCCCAGCCAATATGAAGGTAGTAACCTTCTGCGTCATTAATCAAGCATAACTTGGTCATTTATAATCCGATTATCAAAATTTAAAGTTCCTAGTAATTTCCGAAAAAATCCTCTTTTTTTCCAAATTTTTGTGGCGGACCAGATGACTTTTCTGGCGGGCCAGTTGACTTTCTGGCGGGCCAGTTGACCTGACCGGCGGACCAGCTGTACAGGCGGGCGAGTTGGTCAGAGGACCAGTTGTTGGGCGGACCACTTGACTAGACCCCCTGAGAAGTCATAATGAAACAGTTTAATGTTAATACCAAACTGAATGAAATGGTTGTTGTAATGCTGGATTGGAGTAAAGTTTTGTCATGGATTATGATAACTTGTGCAGCAAAATGTTGTTGCTCGACAAAATTTTCCTGAACAATTCTCAATATAAAATTGTGTAAGGTTTAGTCATACTCTAAATTGTTATGAAACAGCATTTTCAAATTTCTAAGGAATCACAACCCTTATCCAACTGAACTGATTAGTGAAATTGTATGAGATTTACATGCTATGGAAACAGAGCATTTTCCAAATTTTCTAAACAGTTCAGAATGTGATTTAAAACGTGAAAAAACTACTATGACATCACACTATTAGTATTGTAATAGTATTACAAAAAACTAATGGCAGTAATGCACTGTATATAGTCTACTCAGTGACACAGATATGTCAGATGCTCTGAGTTAGTTTTTGCTTTAATATCAAATTGAACAAGCAACTATCATGTCACACTATCAGGAGAAATCGACTGCACCTAACTCTTTCTATTTGACTGTAGATACAGTTTTTTTCCCCTCAAATCAGCTGTCAAAATCGGGTTATCAGCAAGCTGTCAAAACCGAGTTGTCAACAAACAGATTGGTTTGTAAACAAAAGAACGCGCTTGCATTAGGCCACGCCCACATCTATTTATAGCCTGGTGCTATTTTAGGGCTTTTCCCGAAAATAACGGCCTCCTCTTTCTTAACTGATATCTTATCAATGGACTGCAGGTTGGTGTTGTTTGCATTACTGTTAGTTCATATTTCCTTCTGCAATTAAGCTTTATTTCATTCCCTTCTGCTCGTTGCTTGCGTAGTCTTACTGATGAACAATGAGGCCTTATGCATTAATTTCTAAGGCCTAAGCACCACAGCCAATCACAGAGTCTGTTAGAGCTTGTTGCCTTGCAAAATGGCCTTGCAAAGAAATAAGCTCTACTCTGATTGGTCGAACGTTCATTTAGTTGACAAGCCTCATGGCAATGGACATGGCTCCCATCCAGTCCCATGAAACATTCAAAACCATAGTTCTACTGCTTGTCCAGTCTTGGAATCACCTAGAAATGGTCATTAATGGAGTTCTAACGTGAGTTTCTTCAAGTTTGTCAGGAAAATCCTAAGTAAAGAACGATTTTTGTGTAAGTTGAGCTAAGTAGGTCATTATTATTTTGTGCGCATCATGGCCGCGCAGAATATCTAGGACAACATAGTTCCGATCCGGTCATCTGAGAATAGCATGACAGTAGATTTTGTTTTTGGCCAATCTCTAGTCATAAAAGCCCTACGGGCGGCCCCTACGGGGCCGCTCCTGCGGCCTATAATATGTAGTAACTTTTTTTAAGGCACGCAATGGCAAAAAGCAACGCGGAATAGCAGTGACGTATGTTTGTGAATTCAGTAACAGAAAATAAAAAAACTTACTCGCCTGTGATGAACAGGCGCAAATAGTCTTTCATAACGCTATGTGTGAATCCAAAAGATCCCATAAACAAAATGTGGTTTTCAACACCATCATACATTTTTCGGCATGAACAATTCATGCAGGGCCTGAAGTATACTGAAACAATGTAAACATTTTTTAAACGTTTTACAAATAAATTCATGTCATTTAATTAACCTCAATAAGTGTGTTATTTTCCTTTTTTGGGGACACATTTTTAGGTATAAAATTATTAACAATAAACTCTTAAATTGTAATACGTGTATGAGAAGGTATGTATTTAAAATGAAAATTTAATCCATAAACCCTTTTATGGATACAAGTCACATAAAATAATTCCATTAATCCTTGTTTGTGTGCATTTATATTTTAAAGGAGTACTAGTTTGCCTTCATAACACCATCATTCATACCATTATCACCATCCTCATATTTATCCCTCTTTCACGTTGTAATTAGATAGCAATCGCATTGTTGATGACCTGGGTTTGGGGGGATGACTGTTTGCATTAATTGAGTTTTAGTCGCAGCATCCAGTCATCCACCCATAAACAACTGTTTCAAATGATCCATATATATTCCAAGTTGTCTCACTATTGATGTATATTGAATGAAATTTGTAAAGTATCGCTGTAAAACTCGGTATATTAACTTCTCATGTTGGGGAGCTTCAAATGTGTTCCAGTCATGGCTTAGTGGAGTCATCCTGGCCGAAATTTGGTTAACTGCTGTTATACAATTATATCAAATTTCTTGATAAGGAGGGAGAGCATCTGCACAATATGGATAACAGATGAATTAATGAGAAAAATCAAATATCAGAACTTACCATCAACTTTTTTAATGCAGAATAAACATGCAATGGGACATTCTTTGACTTGCAACCATGTGTCGTTGTGGTCAACATTGCTCATCAACTGATGTTGACACCGGTCACAGACTCCTTCATCGGGGATCACAAATGGCCTTCCATCCCTATGCTGGAGATTTATAAAGGAATTCATGCCATCCGGTTCACCTACAGACAACAATATAACATTGTCACCCCAGATGAGAACATAGATGCCAAAGACAGCTTAAACTATCACTGATTCTACAGGACGATTAAGAAAAAATATATATTAATAAGTCAAATAGACTTTAATTAATTTTTAGTTTGACTGTCATACAAAATTTAGAAAGTTTCCTATTTTAACAGACCTTGATCAAACAAACTTGGTACATGGGATTTATATAAATAATATACTAACAAGGTTCCCTGTATCACTGCTAGTAATAAATAAATAAATGAACTGAGAAAAATAAATAGACAGTATATTATAATCACCCTTTTCATCGAAGATAGGCACTTTCGCTTCACTTTGACTGCACGCCTCAATATAATTACGCATTTGAGGCGTGGTCTGGAAGGCAGTCACAAATTCGGCTAAATCTCCTGGTTGTCCTACGATGTCGCACTCATCCATTTTTTTTTGTAAACAAAGGATATGGTCACATGTGTTTTTGCAGCAAGTCCCACACCTTAACTTTGCAACAGGTGGTGACACCTTGTTGTAAATGAAAGTGCACACACCCCATTTTCCACTCGCTGGTCTCACGCCAATGTAGCATGGCCCACCAGGCACAGCGCAGAATAATTCCTTTAAAATAAAATGAAAAGATAATTGTTAACTATTCCAACCTAACAATTGGATTCTCTGCAGACTTTTGATTTAGATGAAAAATAAAAAAAACCTTTAGATTCCTTTCTGTCGTAATATATATCAACAATATGATATAAGTGGTCTTTTTAAAATGGCAAAAAACGGTTATAGCGGGTCCTCCATACCGTGATTAAAGCCTAATTAAGTTTGTTTTGGACATCCAACGGATAACCAGCGAATGCCCAGCAGATAAAAAAATAAGGCACCGGATTATTTTTGAACATGTTCAAAAATTGCCATTTGTCCGTCGGACATGCACATTTACCCGCCGGGCATAGCCGAGTCCCAAGCGATTGTCCAGTGGACGGCAACTTATAATCATACGTCTCACTGTCCGCCAGGATATACTTGAATGTGGGATACCCCCTAAGCCAGTAACCTAGTACATACCTGGGGTAATGCCATATGATATTTGTGATCCAATTCCTCTGTCGAACTTGATGCCTGACCTGAAAATAGATAACATTTTTTTTGGCAATTCTGACGAGATTTACAAATTTAACGAGGTGATTTGGGTTTTGGTTATTTAACCTGACAGAGTTCCTGCTTTTACCACGAGAAATCTCTAGGGCCATTATTTTTCTGCACAAGGATGATTGATGATTTAGATGATGCATCCGAGAAAGATAAGGTTCAGTGTGCTCTCTGGGACACTGGAAAAATGTAAATGGTGGGGATGCAATTTGTACAGACTGATTTCTTTGATAGATGCTAGTATCTATTGAAACTTTTTTTTTTCTATTTCTTGTAAATATTACAGATTTTAACATATTTCTAACATATAGAAATAGAAATAAAAATAAATATTTATCAATATACATAGATATATACATAGAAAAAATGTTTTCTGGCAAACTTAGAAATACCTAAGACAAATTCATGTTCACATAATGTTCTTACCTAATGACCACAATGACTGTGCATCTATGCCACTCTCTTCATCATACTGTACGAGGTACATTTGAAGAGCTTTGATGTGTATGCATGCATCACCTTTGAAAACTGAAAGAATTAAGAACAATTATTCTAATAACTTTTGATAAGTGTGACTACTTGAATACTACACTGCATGCCAAATTATTAAGCGAGTTTGTTTTTGGTCCATATTTAATTCTGTTTTGGAAATATACATAAATATATTATTTCTAGGGTAATAAGTAGAAGAGAATACTGTAATAAGGGAGCCATTTGTGGTTTGTCTAATAGGGGAGCTATGCTGTGATTAGTTCCAATAATAACTGGACTCTGTCAGCCCTAGAAACCCAACATTTCCCTAAAAATTCAAATGCCTCCTGCACTTCCTTTGAACTTTTGTATAGATTTTATAAACAAAAAATTTACAGCTCCATTCTTAAGGGAACTCGATTCAGCCAAAAAGAACATTTTCTCCACCATTTGTTTAGCTCGAGCTCTTAAGATAAAAATAATCACAGACATACTACATTAGGTGTGCTAACATCCAGCACTTGTATCTTGCATCAATACTAAGTCATGTATAAAGATACTTTAAGTGCTGGATGTTAGCACACCTAATGTAGTATGTCTGTGATGAATTATGATTGCATTATTATTTACTTATTTATTATATAGAACACGTTATCTTTTCAGAAAAAGCCTGTCAGAATACCAGAAAAATGATATGTCATGTCATAATAGCCAGGCTGAAATAGAACCCATTTCTTTGAATAACAGTCAGCTCATAGTTTTAGCCATTATACATATCATTACCTTACTGAGTTTGACGAATTTTAAAGAAATCACACTCCAAAATAAATTTAATTGTATACTTTATACAGAGTATATAAGCAGATAAGTACCAGTCTCAAGTGGTTGAGTCACTTCATTCCCAAGAGATTGAGCAAACTGCTGTCTTTCAAGATCACATGAACACGAATACAGAAGGTCATAGCTTTCAGGGACTTTCATTGCCTTCCGGATGATGAATATGTGCTCTTGTTGCTGAAACAAATTAATCATTAACTCATTTTATAAGGCAAGGCATGACATGTTAAGAACTTTAAATGTACTTAATCATATTATGAAATTCCATTGCAACAAATTCTATGAGCCCTTGGGACTTTAAAAAATGGTTCTTTCAAGGCGTGAACAACTTACTTTTATTGACCTTTTTTGTGTGTCATAACCCATGATTGAAAACACTAAATCTTTCTCAAGCATAGCCACATATTCAAACTTCTTCATCAAGTACCCATAGTGGTCTGAATGGGTTAATGCAACCTGTAAAACGGTAAGGCAGCCTGTTGTAATAGTTCAGAAATAATGAAACAATTTAATACCTACGTTGAAACGCTGAAATATTCAGTTATAGAATAATTTCATAAAAATAAGCAATGATATCTTCAATTAGCTACTTCTTTGCATGGTTTCAGCCCTAGAAACCAACTTTCCCCTAAAAAACCAAAATTCAGATGCCTCCTCCATATCAATCAATAGACTTTTTCTGAAGCTCGTCTTTTTTTGGTCGAGCACTTTAGATTAAAAAATTCACAGGCAGACTGCAACATGTGTGCTAATATCCAGCACAGAAATAATCTTGATAATGACTTAGCATTCAAAAAGAGGCATTAAATTTATGCTTGCATTCCCCTGTTTATTGAGGGGAAAGCCAGTTTCTGGGGTTGAAAGAGTCCAGCTGATTGGGGAACTTCTCAGGGCACAGTTCCCCTAATTGCTAGACTATGAATGACTCCCTAATCACATTTTTTTTCTTTACTGGTTAATTGGTATAAAATTACTGGCTGTGCAGTATAGGTAGATATAACTAACATTCAAAAAAGTAAAATATTACAAATGAGGTTTGAATGTGTGAGGAATTAATTCTCTGGAAGTGACAGATCATCAATGACACCATTTGTAAAAACATGAACTCACTTGATCATCTGAATTCAGTGCCTTGGCAGGATCTTCTGTATCACTGGTGGCTGGCTCATTCTGTGGTTGATTCTGTATGAAAGATACAAATTTAATAAATTACACTGTAAAATATAGGCCATTAAGGCCAAAAGGATCACAACAGCCACAAGTAGTTCAGAAAAGTCTGACAGAGGGCAGCAGCACCTAGTCAATGGACTGACTTGCGCGTATATGCAATCCAGAATAAGAAGTCGTGAGTGTTTCTGAGGGATACTCCATACAGAAATATTTAAATGAAAATGTTATTTGGAATAAAAAGTGTATAATAATCACTGAGAGTTAATCAATTTTTTCACATAATTTCAAGTAAATAATGAACACATTCTGGCTTAAGAATAAGCAAATGAATGTTTGCAATGAAATTAAATTCTTGCCAGACGGGAAAAAAGACATCCCAACCAAAAAAAAATAAAATTATACGATCTTACCATCACACTTTGATTATTTCCCTCCCTGTGATATGGAAGCCCATCCTTCCCTCTACGAAACTTCTTTTTAACCTTCATGGACATGGCTCGTCAGTTCTTAAGGTAATAATAAAAATCATTTTCAAGAAATGTTGGCTATTTGTAATTCATGACAGCAGAATAAAAATATAATTTTGTCAAGAGTAATCATATATCAGCGGAATGCTACAGAATGCAAGGAGGTCCACCCAGCCCAGGCTGGGTTGCAGCTCTATGGTCACCCAGCCTTAATTGAGGCTAATACTAAATTAATGTAGTGGTGAGAACTTCAAAAACCAGGACCGGCGACTGTAGGAGGTCCACCCAGTCCAGCCTGGGTTGCAGCTCTATGGTCACCCAGCCTTAATTGAGGCTAATACTAAATTAATGTAGTGGTGAGAACTTCAAAAACCAGGACCGGCGACTGTAGGAGGTACACCCAGCCCAGGCTGGGTTGCCGCTATATGGTCACCCAGCCTTGAGGCTAATACTAAATTAATGTAGTGGTGAGAACTTCAAAAAACCAGGACCGGCGACTGTAGGAGGTCCACCCAGCCCAGGCTGGGTTGCCGCTATATGGTCACCCAGCCTTGAGGCTAATACTAAATTAATGGAAGTGGTGAGAACTTCAAAACCAGGGACGGATGACTGTAGGAGGTCCACCCAGCCCAGGCTGGGTTGCCTCTATATGGTCACCCAGCCTTGAGGCTAATACTAAATTAATGTAGTGGTGAGAACTTCAAAAAACCAGGACCGGCGACTGTAGGAGGTACACCCAGCCCAGGCTGGGTTGCAGCTCTATGGTCACCCAGCCTTAATTGAGGCTAATACTAAATTAATGTAGTGGTGAGAACTTCAAAAACCAGGACCGGCGACTGTAGGAGGTCCACCCAGCCAAGGCTGGGTTGCAGCTCTATGGTCACCCAGCCTTGAGGCTAATACTAAATCAAAAGAGAAAGAAATAAGGTTTTCACTTGAGTGGCTCATTCATTTTAATTCAGTGTTATTCACCCAGCCCAGGCTGGGTTGCCCCTATATGGTCACCCAGCCTTGAAGCTAATACTAAATCAAAAGAGAAAGAAATAAAGTTTTCATTTGAGTGGCTCATTTATCTTAATTTACCCAGCCCAGGCTGGATTGCCCCTATATGGTCACCCAGACTTGAGGCTAATACTAAATTAAAAGAGAAAGAAATAAAGTTTTCATTTGAGTGGCTCATTTATCTTAATTTACCCAGCCCAGGCTGGGTTGCCGCTATATGGTCACCCAGCCTTGAGGCTAATAATAAATTAATGTAGTGATGAGGACTTCAAAACCAGGACCGGATGACTGTAGGAGATCCACCCAGCCAAGGCTGGGTTGCCCCTATATGGTCACCCAGCCTTGAGGCATATACTAAATTAATGTAGTGGTGAGAACTTCAAAAACCAGGACCGGCGACTGTAGGAGATCCACCCAGCCCAGGCTGGGTTGCCCCTATATGGTCACCCAGCCTTGAGGCTAATACTAAATGAATGTAGTGGTGAGAACTTCAAAAACCAGGGACGGATGACTGTAGGAGGTCCACCCAGCCCAGGCTGGGTTGCCGCTATATGGTCACCCAGCCTTGAGGCTAATAATAAATTAATGTAGTGGTGAGGACTTCAAAACCAGGACCGGATGACTGTAGGAGATCCACCCAGCCCAGGCTGGGTTGCCGCTATATGGTCACCCAGCCTTGAGGCATATACTAAATTAATGTAGTGGTGAGAACTTAAAAAAACCAGGACCGGCGACTGTAGGAGGTACACCCAGCCCAGGCTGGGTTGCCGCTATATGGTCACCCAGCCTTGAGGCTAATACTAAATTAATGTAGTGGTGAGAACTTCAAAAACCAGGACCGGCGACTGTAGGAGGTACACCCAGCCCAGGCTGGGTTGCCGCTATATGGTCACCCAGCCTTGAGGCTAATACTAAATTAATGTAGTGGTGAGAACTTCAAAAAACCAGGACCGGCGACTGTAGGAGGTCCACCCAGCCCAGGCTGGGTTGCCGCTATATGGTCACCCAGCCTTGAGGCTAATACTAAATTAATGGAAGTGGTGAGAACTTCAAAACCAGGGACGGATGACTGTAGGAGGTCCACCCAGCCCAGGCTGGGTTGCCTCTATATGGTCACCCAGCCTTGAGGCTAATACTAAATTAATGTAGTGGTGAGAACTTCAAAAAACCAGGACCGGCGACTGTAGGAGGTACACCCAGCCCAGGCTGGGTTGCAGCTCTATGGTCACCCAGCCTTAATTGAGGCTAATACTAAATTAATGTAGTGGTGAGAACTTCAAAAACCAGGACCGGCGACTGTAGGAGGTCCACCCAGCCAAGGCTGGGTTGCAGCTCTATGGTCACCCAGCCTTGAGGCTAATACTAAATCAAAAGAGAAAGAAATAAGGTTTTCACTTGAGTGGCTCATTCATTTTAATTCAGTGTTATTCACCCAGCCCAGGCTGGGTTGCCCCTATATGGTCACCCAGCCTTGAAGCTAATACTAAATCAAAAGAGAAAGAAATAAAGTTTTCATTTGAGTGGCTCATTTATCTTAATTTACCCAGCCCAGGCTGGATTGCCCCTATATGGTCACCCAGACTTGAGGCTAATACTAAATTAAAAGAGAAAGAAATAAGGTTGTCATTTGAGTGGCTCATTCATCTTAATTCATTACTTAAAGAAAAATTGGAAATGAGCGAAAATGAAAGAAATATAGAAAATGTTACTAGTAAATAGGGTCCAACATGATAAATATATAAAAACTGTAATTTGCGTGTTTGTTGCAAGTGTGTAATGGACAATGTAACGTTACAGGTAATGGGACATCAATCGTAAGAGATATTATAAGAGAAATTATAGAAACACTCACATTAGACCTGGCCGGTTGTGTTCCCGGCTGGGCGTACGTTTCACAGTATGTAAAGATACTTGCCAAACCCGCCGCCTTACACAAAAATGCAAGACGTCAAATCTCGCGAGATGAACTTTCGCGCGCTAATTGCACAAATTCTCCACAAGAGGGGGCGATTTTCAATTGTAGGCCACCTTGTGGAAAGTGTAGTGAAAGAGGGGCGTCTGCTCGAGAATCTGTGCTCCTTACTTTGCTAAATAATCCTCCCAGTGTGTAAAGAAGACTAAATCGACTCCAAAAGACTGGTATTGTGAAGATGAAATGGATGCCTATATTGTGAAGTACTGTGTTGCTTGAAAGAGAACAAGTTTTCTAATTTAATGTCATGTGACCCTTTAATGCATGGGCGATAAAAAGATAAAATTGATACCTCAGGCTAAGTAAACACTCCCTACTAGACACTGTGTAGCATGTGTAGATATATATATGTTGCAAATGGCATGCCAAAAGGTGATGACAACGTAACTAGCACTGCCAGATGCTTATCACTGATTGACATAGACTCATAGGTGACATTTGACAGATGACACTATATCCAGTATTATGACACACAGTGAGTCAGTGACACAGCCAATACATATAGATCTAGCTATGTCATATAGCTACAGACATGCCAACTGACCCGCAATTGCCGGCAATGCCGGGTCAAGCCCGGAAATTGAACACTGAACCCGGCAAAAAATTACAGTGAATACAGTGAAATATAATTATATTTCGGGCCTCGCCTGTCACTGATCCGAAAATGCTTCCTCCAAAGTTGGCATGTCTGTACCTATATCTGACAGATCATGTAGGCCTACTCTTTCACTGCACTAAGAAAACCTTACTTGAAATCGCATCCGTGCTTCGACCATTTCCACACAATGTTCAAAAACTTTCTTTTTTCGCGTATAATGACTTGTAAACAACTATGAAAATGGTCAAGGCACGGAATCAATAAACAATTAAGTAAACAGCTGCTCAGCCAATCAGACAGGGCGATTCATCAAAAGTCTCGTCTGCTGAACAGTGCGAAAGCATTGCAACCACTTTTTTTCGACCAGCAAGTTTTCTTAGTACACTGTATGTCAGTACTGACACTCAGACAGTGACAGTGGCAAAAGCTATTAAGAAATTAACTTGAATATAATGAACAGGTGCATAATTTTTGTATATTGATCAACTGTTGACTGAATTTTATAATAAAATTAAAATCTAAAATTAACAATTGGGGGCAGAAGTTTTGCACAAAATATATATCCCCTCCCCCCCTCAATTGTGAAATTACATGGTAAAGCTTTAAAAACTGAATGGCTGAAAATAATATTTCTAAAGAGGCTATTCCAATTATTTAACAATTCTGTTATCCAAACTAATTTCTTTTCTCAGTTCTACAGCAATATTTATGTAAATGACAACCATGATTTCTATGCAAATTGACAAATTTCTACGATTGTGCATGTAGGCTATAGTCCTGTGATTACCACCCTGACAAATCAAAGCCTTGACAACACGGCACCCTCAAACAGCTAAACTAGGTCAAGTGATGCATATTCATGACCGCCAAGATCTCACGGCACCCTCAAACAGCTATACTAGGTCAAATGATGCATATTCATGATCGCCAAGATCTGGCCCCACCTCCTGACAAGCCAGCTAACACATGTTGATGTTATAAACAATGACTGCACTGTCAAAGGGTTGTGGTCAACTGGCTAGATTGAGTTTGTGGTCAACTCTAATGACTTTTTTCTGGCTAGATTTTGTCATTATATTAGCTCTATCTATCTAACTATCTATCTCAATATCTCAATAAATCAATCAATCTATCTATCAATCTATCTATCTATCTTTAGCAATCAATCAATCAATCAGGATTTTTAGCTATCTATCTGTATCTAATCAATCAATCAATCAGTATCTAATCAATCAATCAATCAATCATCAATCAATCAATCATTCAATCAATCATTCAATCAATCAATCAATCAATCAATCTACAGGGTTAGCTAGCTAGCTATGTTATAACTGACTCTAGGCCTATATTTGATTATATGACTTGTATTTAACAGTTGAAACTGTTATTTTGAAAATTCCTTTAACCCAAACACATGGCCTCATTGGTCAGGCTGGCTAAGACATCTGGAGCATCATGCATATATTACTGCGTAGCAAAATCCACCAAACCCTACGCTGGAGATCTGATTGGCTGGTCATTAGAACTGGGTTGAATAAATTATAGTGGCCTGTGTAGGGCTTGTGGGCAGTGTAGCTGCATGGGAGTATGGTGATTACATGTATTCTTAAGTTCATTCTAAAGAAGTGAATAATTTATAGAATTTTCATATATTTACTTATAGTATACATAAATATGGATAATTTCAATTGTGTACTTACAGGATCATGGTCACTAGGAACTGGCAGCTTTTACTTTCACCACTGGCCATTGCATTAATTGGTGTTTGCTGGTGGAGTGATTCATGTGTGACTGTTGCATCATGGCTTCTTGTGGTAATCTTTGGTGTCATAGGGTTTGTGCTTGGCGTGTCGATGGTTTTAACATCTGGCAAAAAGTATGTTCCCAAACAGAGTCCATACCATCCAAGAATCAGCAATCTGCTATTCACCAAAATGATGGTAATTATAATTCATTCATTAATCACCTAAACCGAATAATTTTTACTCAATTATTAACTAATTGATCTCTCGCATATCTGTTTATATCAATTATTGAATATTTCCAATAAAATGTATCACTGAAAATCTTGATTTTGTTGCACTTGTAAAAAAAATTAAATGTTTGATTAAAAGTTTCTAAATTAATTTCCTTTCATGTACCAATTTTGTGTGAATGATGACCACTGTTTGACTTAGTCCCTTGATCTTGTTTTCAGGAGTTACGTGAAAATTTCTCTGCACCTGAAAGAAAAATTGTGACTACCAAAAACCTAGATCTTGTCATTCAGGAAATAATGGATTATGTAACAAGAGATTTTATGATGTCATGGTATAATGATTTGGGCAAGGATTCAGATAGATTTACTTTTCTTGCTCAGTAAGTAGACTGATGGATAATATACTTTGCTTAATTTAGGTGAAAAAATCAGATGTTTTCTTTTACCAATTCTAATGTTTTTAATAGCTACAATTGCTCATTGCTGCTTCCATAAAGAATAACACACCTCAACTAGTACTTTGTGTATTGTAGAAATGAAAAAAGGTTTAAGGAGGACGGATAAAGCTACATTTGAATTAATTTACAGACATGAAATGTGGCATTTTCTGGAAGAGTTTGCTGTGAGACTAGGAAAGATTAACAAAGTCAAATTTGTCACCAATGAAGTTGTTACTGCAGTGCATGACCACTTGAAGAAGATCCGCTTAGCTAATGCTGTGTGAGTATAGAAAGTTGAAATATGTGATAATTTAATGATTTTTTTAGTATACTGTCCAACCTCAGGGTCGTGACCACCTTTGGGAAACTAGTAATTGGTATGAAAGTTTTCTTAATTCTGATTCCTGAAGTGAAGCTGAAAGGCCATTAGTTTCCTTTAGGACTGCTTTATAATTAATGCACAAAATTGATGAAATCTACAGAAAAACTAATTCACACAATACACCCATGCATGTACTTGCATTGAATTCAGAATAATTGGTGAATGTTTAAAATTTAGTCTCCTTGGTTTGATTTTGTTTTGCAGATCAGAAAGTGGTGAGAAGGGGACATTCACTCTTCACCCTTGGCTTGCTAGTGAGGAAAGAGAGCTGGAATTTCTACGAAAAGTCTCCAGCATTTTTCTGATATATCTTCTTCGTAAACCATATGTAAAATGCAATCCAGTTCGACATTTGCTGCGAGAAATACTTGCTTGCAAAGGTAAGGGATGAATTTTCATTTGACTTAGAAAATAGTTCAAAACATTATAATAGCTATTACGCATTATGATTATAGAATGGGAAAGCCCACTGTAATATTCATTTTCTTTGGAGAGTCAAGACTGAATATTTTGCTACTGCACCCCTGAATATTTTTGTTGCTTGATTCCTGGAGATAACTGCTTTAATAAGTAACCGTGGTAATGTATTTGCACTTATATAATACCATAAATTGCTTGATCATCAGGATTGATTAGATTTTATTGTCATGTATTAATATCTCAGTTTATAGATCATGTCTCAGAGTTACTTGAATGTTAATTGAGTTCTTGTTTGTTGTATATTCCATTGGCTTGCCAGTGCACCTGCATCATTTGCATATTTAATGAGGGTGCAACTGGCCCCCTACAATCCATTGTTGGAATTGACTGTATATAGCAAGGTCAGACTGCACCACATTCAGTTTAGGTGTTTCCACCAGAATAAACACTGCTCTCAACCTATTCCCCTGGATTTGACTCTATTCTGTTCTCCATACACAACATTATGTCTTCTTTATTTTTCTTTGTAGTGTTTAAACCTGCAGTGGATCTCATTTGTGACCCTGATTACTTGAACCAAAAACTCTATGGCTGGTTGCAGTACAAAGAGCAATTAGCAAGCGAACACAAAAGGACTTATGCCTATGCTGCCACCTATGAGGATTTTATGAAGATGATTCAACAATGTGACGATATCGAACACTTAAAACACATGCGGTATTACCATTTCTCAAGTTTATATTTGGCCATGTGGTGAAGCACATGTATTGTAGCTATTGTTGAATACTGAATGTTATTTTTGAATCATTGTAGGTATAATATCATTTCTGAAGTCATGCAAGCTGCTACCATACAAAACCTAAAACGGGCTCAAGGTTTAGATACAGGTGGGTTAAACAAACAATCGTCGTATATTAGTTTATCACAAAACTGAATAACTTGTGTTTTTATTCACTGTAAATAACTGAATTAACATGCGACTAACATGATTGTGCTTTGCTATAAACTTGCTTTTTAGACAAAGATCGAAGACCTAGAGGCACAACCAAAGGGGACCTTCTCCGAGCAAGAAATTTGACCAGATATATTAACCAGGTAGGAGAAGATCATGCTGAATTTAGTAATAGATTTAAGAGAAAACACATACAGAAATCTTAACATGTGAGCAACGTAACTGTCTGTTTCTATTTTAGCTGACTATTGCCAAGAATCATTGTGAAAAAAGAATCCACTTACTCGGAGGTCCCAACTATTCTGCAGATTCTGATGATGCTCGAATGCAGGAACAAAGACACATTCCAGGCAAAAAGGTCAGTGGTCATCTTTATCTGAAATATTCATACAGATATTGGATTTATCTTTTTGTGGTTTTTTGTTTGACAAATATCATTTTGTTTGCTATTGTACAATCTTCAAACAAATTGACACTATAGTATAATCCAAAATCAACGTCCACTTGATTTTTGGTGTGAGTTTTACATATCTATATATGTCTTGGAGAAGCACAGAATAGATAGAAATGTTACCAAAAAGTCAAATCCCAACATTCTAACCCATAAAAACTTCTAGTTTCCTATCTTTGCAATGATAATTTTTTGCCATTTTGTCATCAGTATAGCTATTTATTATGACACAAAGAAGCAGCAGAAATTGCAATGGATAACATAGCAAACTTCAAGTTATTTCTTTCCCAGAAGTGTTTTTATCAGCTAGGAAGTTGGGATTTGAATTGTTTCAAACATGTCTGTCTATTTTGGGCTTCTCCAGGCCATTTGTGGCAAAATATGCCCAAAAAAACAAGTGGACATTTATAATCGATCCTAGTAGTAAATGGGCATTGAGGTACTAATAGAGGGAGCCACCAGCAAGACGGTTCAAACAAAACCATTGTGTTATGATGTAAACTCATACAATCAGGTCACTGGGTGCAGTTGATTGAAGTCACATTTAGATGACGTGATCAAACAGCGGTTCGACGGTCTGCCTGTGTTAATTATGAAATGCCCAAATGTTCTTGGTTCTTGTGGAATTGTATTTGCCATTGCTTAATTGTTATTATAACGATCATTCGACAGGTATATTCCTATGCTGTGATTATGGAAACTCCGGATGCGAGGGACCCCTTTATGAAGTATCTGCAGAAAGATGACAAGGGTGACTTGTTGGGGTAAAAATTTATGTTCCATTCTTTAGAAGATGTTGTTATTTTTTGAGCAGGCATGAAGTTCGTTTCTATTTTGCAGTTTCTGGATTGCAGTTGAACGCATGAGAACCTCATCCCAGGTATTAAATGATTTCTATTTCACAAAGATATTGTATGAAAGGGCAGTTTGCAAGACTGAACTGCCCAGTTCCAGTTTCCATTTTAAATTACTAAATTGAGAAACATGATCAAACATGTTTCAGAAATATCTCCATAACCTGGGTAGTGATGTCTACCAGATGTTTATCATGCCTCCATCCTGTAATGTTCGGGGTCAGCTGGATAAAAGTGATGCAAAAGGCATGGAGTCATTTCTACGTGGCAACACAGTGAGAAAACTTCATATTTATTATATAAAATTTTGGAAAAAAGCAGCGGCCATTTTTGTGAACTTATTGGTGTACAATAAATTTCAGGGACCTGACGCATTTTACGAGGCACAGAAAAAGATCTATCTCTACTTAGAAGAACACTTCTATCACTCGTTCATCGTGAGTGACATGTATCATCGTTATATTGCCGATCTACAAGACTCGCAGGACTCAACAGATGGCCATCGAGGCAAAAAAGGTATAACCTAAAAATAGGTGCAACGTTTTGGTGAAAATTATTGTATGGACCACCTTGTTAAATCAGTTGGCAAATAGTCTCAGTTTTGACTGGGCATTTGCTGTAATGATTTGCGATCAGTCAATGTGTATTTGGTAAATTGAAAAACTGAAATAAAGTAATATTTCTTGGGATTGAGGCAAGAAAAAATGTATGCTACTGATCAGAATTTTGTTTTGTCATGAATTGAATCTAAAAATCATTGAATGTGCTGCAAGTTAAACTGTTTTGTATGCTAATTTATATGTATAGAGATATGTGATTGCTATATCTCCCATTATGATTTTGGTTTTAAAAGCAAAATTCCTAGTTACTCATTCACTTTTTTTTCAACAATCATGTTTTAGATGACCATAGCAACAAGGCTCGTTTATCTGTAACACCTGAGGAAGAGTTCAGTATTAGGATCGCTGCACACTCTACTTATGCACAACAGAAACTGCAGCAATTGGGTGAAAAAATAAAGAACAAAACACAAGCATTGCAAGCCATGAAAAGATCTCAACGCCCAGATTCCAAGGTGAGGCATCCACTACTCCCATGAAAAATTACAATTTGCCGAACAAGCGGGATGCTGTTGCAACTTACGTATACTCGTTATTCTCCATTGGAACAAATATTATATACTGTATTACACACACTTGGTGATTTCAGATGGTGAAAGTCCAGCAAGACATAGAACAAGAGATAGAAGATTTGAGGACAGAAAGACGGACACTGGAGTTCCATATTGACAGAACTGAAGTCTGGCTTGAAAATCTAACTAAGTGGAAAGCCCACATTTCTACTGTGGGGGTATGAAGCATGACTGAATTGAATCATATTATATTTATGGTGTGCTTTCTCTATATGGTATACCTACTTATATTTCCTGGTGAATTATCAACAATTAATGTAATCTTAAAGAGCATGATTATTATCTCGCAGTCTACTGACTTCCTTCACTGTCCTAATTTCGAAGAACGATGTATCCCATTGTGCGTATTCTGCATTTAGGCAGTTCTTATATGACTGATTTTAATAACAAGTAGAAATCATCATATTGAATCAGTTTATATATATTCCTTTCATCAAAAAGGCATCAGAGGAAGATGGGAAGAGGGTCATCTATTTTCTAATAGTCATTCATCTGCCGGGAATGACAGTACAACAAACTCAGATGCCACAGTCCTACACTCAGGGATGGGTTGTCACAAGAAAACTGCAAGACTTCCATGCCTTACATCAGCAACTTGCTATGGTAACAGAAATAAGATATCTAATTGAGATACCCTCTTTGTATTTGTCAGTGATTTAATGTGTTTGTATATTAACCTGCAGATCAACACCTCTTTGAAACTTATTGAGCTTCCAAGACTGAGCTATTCCAGGATTGGAACAGTCAACCAAGAATTCTTGGATAATGCAAAAATCAAACTGGACAACTTCTTATCTGTGAGTAATGAACAAACATTTTAAAATCTGCATTGACATAAACAGGCAATTCTTTAGAATAGATAGACCTTATGAATAATACTTAGTTTTTGCTAGAAAAATGTGCTTTGAATGTTGTCTGTTTTTTTACAGATTATACTTCAAGATGACAGTCTTGCACAGAGTGAAGCCTTATTCGCATTCTTCAGTCCTAGTCCTGAGCATTTGAAACAAGCTCCCACGCTGAACAAAAAGAAGTTTACCTTTAGTAATTTTTTCACCAGGTAATTAACTGTCAGGTTGCTTATGTCAGTAGCTACCAGTGGTTTCAGAGGATTATTCTAGGAATTATTAAAGACCACTATTACTCTATACTTACTCTGTACTTACTCTGCAATTACTCTGTACTCTGTACTCTGTACTTACTCTGTACTTACTCTGTACTTACTCTGTACACAGCCGATAGAAGCTATGTGATTTTTCTCTATAAAAATGACAATAATGAAATGAAATACTTATTGTAAGTCATTATTGGTATGAGATAGCCTATGAATGACCATGGTTGTTCTTATGCAAGAAGATGGGTTTCAAATGAATCTTGGATGTGTGCCATGATTCTAAATAATTAGATCTAAGCTGTCAAACTTCAGGCATCTTTAAATGGAATAGCCTTAATTTAATGTGCTTTAGTAACTCATCGTTTTCTCTTCATCTCCAGTTTGTCACCTCAAAAGGAAGACAGTGACAGTGACGATGAACTGATATTCATTGACGATGAAGGGTAAGCATTTACAGATTTATCACTTGTTTCAAAGACTTAAGTGCAGAGCACTTTACCAGACTTTGTATTGTCTCTAGACTTTGTTCTTAATACCAGAAGCAGGCACATTGATGAGATAGATACCTGATTGCCGGTTGTCACACAATTTAATAAAAAAAAACAATTACGAAATGAATGAGGACTCAAAACGCCATAAATTAATCTTTTTTGTCATTTCAGGACAGTGGAAAAAAGTAGAGATTCCGTAGCTAAGCCTCTCTACTTGTTTGTGGCTGAGCTTTTTGAATTAAAAGGAGTCTTCAAGTGGCTCAGAAGAACCCTGATTGCATTTGTTAGAGTGACTTATGGAAGGTCTATTAACAGGTACCTAATTATCATATAATGTTACGTAGTTTACTGAACTGATTTGAACATGGAACATGGAGAATGGGCATAAACATTTGATTTATAAATTATCACCTAAGTTATTCCAAGGCAGCTATACACATTCAATGAGCTTCAATGGTTCTTAGGTTTGTTACGTTTAGTTATGTTTAATTATACATAGTACAAAGACAAAGCAAAACAGTTAATTCTAGAATACCCATTAAATCACCTTTTAACTTTATTTTCTTTCAGACAATTGCGGGAGATAGTAGACTGGATTGTCTCAGAACAGATGCTGATCTACTATCTCCAACAGTTCAAGGATGCATACTGGCCAAATGGTGAACTGGCTGAGTCATTTGAACTACGCAGTGATTCTGACAAAGTAAAAACAAGAAGGCTTGCCAAAGAAACGTTTCTGCAGAATGTTCCAGGTGAAAAACTTAATTAATGAGAAAAAAAAACTAGTTTAGTTTTGCGTTTTGTTGCATAACATGTTCATTCTAATTATCTAAAAATTCAATAATTTAAAAAAAAAGTAAGTAATGTATCTTGTCTTTTTTTTTTTAAACTGTAGATGCTGTGAAGAATTTATTCGGTGAGAAAAATGCCCGCCAAGGAGCAATCAAATTCTTTGAAGCAATGCAAGATAGCAGGCTTAACAAGCAGCTGTTTTACGTAAGTGTTATTTTTATCATTGAGGTTAGTAGTTCATGAATAATAGGCAAGAAAGTGCAGCAGAGAGCTCAAGAAAAATAAACTTATATCTGGTGAATTCTTGTCTTTTTGAAGATAATAAATATCTAATATTGTCTTGGTGGCTATTCTGCCCAAATTTATTCTGTTGCTTTCACTCCTTTTTAATAGCATTAATTATTATTCATATGATACAATATTATAGACATCGATTGACCAGTGATTTTCTGTTTAAAAAGGTTTTTTTTCATGCTTAAAAGTTTACTGGTAGGATATAGAATAATGTCTAAACTTTTAAATTGTTGTTTCAGGATCTTCTGGAGCTGCTTTTGTATGAAGCATTCCCGGAGCTAGAATCTTTCAAAGAAACCCCATTTTCACCTGCATCGCCGTCAGAGGACAATTCGGTTTCATCTCAAACTTACCTTCCACCTCTGCCAGTATTTTCATGATCATACCAAATGACCATACCAAGATCAGACATTGTTAAACTGGAATATTGGTTAATTTGTTAAGACTGTTGCATATGAATGGTTCTAAGTTTAATTGGAACACCTGAAAACAGAGGGGCTGACGTACATATAAAATGTACATGTATTGTGTCAGCTATATCATTATAAACTATATAATTCATTCATGCTTATTCTGAGATTACTGAACAGTTAATTGGATTTCCCACAACTGCTACATTTCCTTCGATATTTAATTTCTGACTTTGAGATAAAAAAAACGCTGACCGTGCTATATAAAATCGAATGGGCAAACATCAAGATAGCAATTCAGTGGTTATAATTTATGTCAATGCACCTTCTCTCTTGATGTGGGCATGCAAATAACGCTTGTGATGAAAATGACTGTGATTGTTACATTATACTTTTATAATTGTGATTAAATTGATATATTTCTCATTCTCATTGGATTGACCAATGTAAGATGATTATATAGTCTGAAAATATTAAACATGTTTATCCCTGTATTGATTTTTATGATTGATTATCGTGTTACTTATATCCTAGTGTGCATGAGCTGTGTGGTTGCTTTTTTCCCTCTATTTAGCATCGTGAAACGTTTTGGAAGTGACACTGTTAATTACTGTTGCACTGAATAGTGACCTTGATCACACGCATGTGTCTTCAAGGGTATTGATCACATGCATGTGTCTTCAAGGGTATATTGGTATTTCATTTAATACATACCTACCAGGCTGGGTGTGGCCTGATAAAGGAATTGCACGTACAACTGCCTGGGAATTGTTTTAATTGATTTTGAAAAAAAATAATTTTTGTACACCTATGGCCACCGAGGATCCAACACCTGTCGCGTAGTACCTACTTGGAAGAAAAAGAAGAACGGGTCATAGAAAAACAATACTAATTAAAATATAGACTGGATTGGGTTGTTTTAATTTTGTGTATTGTGGTGGCGCTGTAAGCAAATTAGTGTAGACCAACGCGCCACCTGGTGAATTTTTAGTGAACCAGTAAGACAGGCACAGCCTAATTACGTGGTAATTAAGGCATTATTATTGTGGCAAGTTCATGCAGTATTGCTAAATTTATGTCATATGATGCTCGTGTATGGTTACAGAAAGGTTGCTGCGTAGTGGGGTGAATGTGGCTCATTAGGTGCAGACCTAGCGGAGATTTCTTACAATATCGCCCATTACAACATATATAAGAAACAAATATGTCTGCAAAAAAAGCCAAAAAGTTGAGATTCTCTGATGAAGAAGATTTTTCTAGCTCTGATGATGAACCCTTGAGCTCAATACAACAAAAGACTCCAATACAACAAAAGACTCCAAAACAGGAGAAAGACCAAGATGCCACGGTTAGTGTAACTTAAATTCTGTAGAAACATATATTGCGAATATTTTTTTCACCCGACTACAATCATAACAATGAGTTAGGCTTGCTGGTTATAGTGTCCAAATTAAATAAACAACGAAGGACACGTGTCGTCAATGTAGAATGTAAATTCATCTATCCAGTCACTGGTCACTTGGTATCTATAGTACAAATTTGAACTTTAGAATTGGAGCATGTTGCTTACCAAAAAGCTTCTTTATCACAGAATGACAGTCCATGACACCAACAGCATTTTGAGGTGTCACAATCAAATAAGCAATTCAGACTACAGAAGTAGTTGAATATATATTATGCTTTTTGGTAAGCAAAATTTATCTCGTATAATATACACCAACAAATTCTATGATTTTTTTCAGGAGAGTATGAGAACAAGGAGTTCAGAACGGATCCAAAAAAAGAGGAACAAAGAATTTCACATGCCTACGAGAGAAAACATTTACAAGGATATTGAAATTGTGGAAAGTCCTAACAAGTCCTGGTCCCATCTGCAACCGAGAAAATTAATAAATGACTACACAAAGATGTACGTTTGATAATCGAAAAGGAAGATCTTCCAGCATCCAATTATCTAAACACTGTACAAAGCTGTATTCTCTGTAATTAAACATATTGTCTTTAATTTTTCAGAACCAGCAGGTACAATCAAAAGGAAGACATTGACTGGAGCAGTGACAGTGAATCAAACTTTGTTGTGGATGACTTTGTTGAAACAGAATCAGATTCTTCTTCTGAGACTGAACTTGAGAACAAAGAAAAGACAGTCAAGTCAACAAAGCCCAGAAAGAGAAAGGTATTGAAATATCATATTTTTCTAATTTTGTTTTTAGTTTGCAACATTGCTTTTCTATTTAATACTGCATTGCTACTGAAAAGTAGTGCTGCGAACGAAATGAAATTTTCAGCTTGCATGTTGATGATGCTGTTCGTCTTTCAAGATATGAAACATATATATATATATATAATTTTGAATTCCAGGTAAAGAGGTTGAGACGAATAAGTAAACGATCGAGCGACAGCAGTGAAGACAACCAAACTACCCATAATACGGAAAATAATGGCATCGATCATCTGTTGGAAACAGAAGATCCTTCTAATAATGCAGTGGCAGAAACAACAGATGGAAATCATGAGAAACCTGGTGATGCAATGGAAAATGCAGAAGATGAGGATGAAGAGGATGAGGATGAAACTATTGTGAAAAGAAAGCATAACAAGAGTGTAATCGAGAGTGACCACGATTCAGATGATGATTTGTTACCAAATGCGACAACATCCTGTGGGAATAGCGCAGAGAATGCTACCACAACTAATCAAACTTGTGATAACGAAAGTGAAACTAAAACTGAAGAAATTGAAAGTGGGACTAATGAAAGCAAAAGTGGCGAAAGTGAAACAGACGACAGTGAAGACACTCGAGGCAACTCGAAAAGAGCCCGTCTTATGAAAAAGCGCAAAGACAATTGGAGGAAAAAGTTTGAAGAATACAGAGAGAAAAAAATTTCCAAAACTAAAAAATCATAGTTTATATTACTTTGGGATTGTTTTATAAGTATGAACTGTTGCAGTCTATTTTTACTTGGCATTTATAGAAGACCAAATAGGATGGTTTCTAATTTTTGTGATATCAAAGTTCGTTACTATATTGTATAATGTTATCATGATTTCATTGATTGTTGCGGAAAATCATGAATTGAAGAAAATATTTGAATGACAAAATCATACTCATGTGAAGATGATTAACATTTATTTTATAATAAAAACTGACACCATTTGACAAAGCGCTTGTGGTCATTATTCAAACATGGTGATTGACTGTGAACATTTATCGTCAAGTGCTAGCTTAGAAATTATTTGGTGGATATTTCCAGGGAGCAAAGCTAATAACTGAGGTATTCTACATTTTAACCAACTACTTAAATCAGGGGATGATGATTTTAACATTAATAATAAGTAATTGAAATTTAATGATCATAATCAGGTTGCAAGTTTCATCTATATGATCTCAGAAAATCAAGCAAGAAAATTAAGAGCTCAAATTGACAATATTTTTGTGAATCATATTAAGCAAATTCAGACTATGGACATTTTGAAATGTTGGCCTCAATGTCATGTCATAATTAGAATTAGATGTATTCAAATATGTGAAGGAAAATCTTTTGTTTTGGTTTACAGTGTATATCATATATCAACTTATCCAGCTATCATGTTTATTTAAAATGCATATGATACACTAGGTACAAAAACTACTGTACAACATAACTAGACTAACAACACAATAAGGCAGCTTATGTAAGGACAATAAATAATGTCTTTCGTGAGTTTATATTTCTTTGCCGTTTGTTAAGTTCTCTTTCCAATGTCCATCGTCCTGTAGTGTCTTCTTAAGTGATGTGAAAAAGTTGACCATGTTGGATGGCAGGGCACTGTCCACCACAGACTTGGGTAGCATACCCCCAAGGTCAGTCTGAATGTAGGTTGTGAGGAGAGTTCTTTCTGGGTTGCTGAAGAAAAAAAGGGAATTGTAATGAATATACATGTGTTACAATCATGTACATCAGTAAACATTAAAGGCAGGGCTATAGCCAGCTATGATGTCATTAAGGTTCAGACCTCAGTAACGTATTTTGACCAGGGTGGTCTTTCTTTGTACCAACAAACTACCTCATTGAGCCTTAAAAAAATAGGGTTTTGTCTTGATTATGGAAAAAAACTGTCTCTGAATGAAGAAGTTACTAGTTCTGTACTTAATATGGTTGATAACGTCACAAGTATTCAGAATATGTGCACTGCAAAAAATTAACGGCATTGGTGAAATCATAATTAATACCCTACACTGTTGTCAATACTCGACTACTAATTTTGTAGGAATATTCTCATGATCAATTTGTTCGAATTGATACCAAGTATATTGCTTTAAAAAAGTATTTTTAGTGCATGCATGATGTCATAAAAACAAACATAATTTAAGTATTATACTTAATATATTATTAAGTTTACAGTTTACTTACCCCGGTATTCTTTGGCAAATAATGGCGCATGGATAATTGGTTCCTCGCACATGTTCGGGCGTCACCGGACAGCCATTATGCTCGATGCCCATAGCTGCAACAAGGAGAAAGATCACTAAATAAAGTTATATCTATTTACTCAACTGAAGTAGTACAAGACACTATATTGTCAACTGTATGTCTCTGGAACAACAACATAATATTTAAAAGGTTTTATTTACTTTTTGCATTTGAACATTAGGTTATTGATCTCAAATTTGTGGCATAAATGGCCAGTAATGTAAAATTGTGAACACTTGCGAATGGAGTGCGTGAAAAATTAACAAAATGTAATGAAAAGTGGGATTGGATCATTGGGATGAAGAAATGATATTAATTTATATATAGTCTTCACTCATAATTAATGCAGTGGGAGAAGACCTTTGTTTTTGATAGTAAATTTTCTTTATCAACCAAACCTTTGTAGCTTGGGGTAACAAAGACACTTTGACCTTGACCTATTTCTTAAGGTCACAGGTAACTTTTAACTCAAATTTTGCAAAATTCTAATTACTATAACTTAATAACTGAAAGAGCTACACTTGTGCTATACAAACTTTTGTAGGTACCAATTCCCACCCATCAAATTGATGCCCCAATTAAGGGGGGTGAAGGGGTGAACTAGCTCAGGGTCAAAAATCGAGTATTATACTAAATGTGAACAACCAGAAGTTGACAAACTAAGATGAGCATTTATTGCAGTCAGATGGGTTACTGAGATATGGGGCGTTAAAAGTTTCTTATTTTCGCAGACAAAAAAAGCTTTATTGCTTTGGTTCAGTATTAATGTGAATGACCTTGGGTCAAAGGTCAAGGTCACAGGCGACCCTTAATTTTAAGATAAAAAATTACTATGACTCACTTTTAGTATTAAAAATTATTATAACTCACTTAGTAGCTACAATATTTGTCTCACAAACGGTTTTAGAAGATATTGTATAGCAGTTGACCTTGGAGTTGACCTTGGATTAGCATAAGGTCAGAGTTCATGGTCAAATGTTACAAAGTGGCAATTTTGACAGGTTTTGTTTCACCTAATCACTTAAAACTGAATGCTGAGTGATGTTGTGGCAGCCACATGTCATTTATGACCCCAAATGGGATAACATGATTGGATTATTGCAATAGCTCTTCGCCCAATTTGGGTTTTACACTGCAGTAGTCAAAGGTCAAGGTCACGGAATGGCCTTGACTGTGACATCATAACCTGAGATTAATCGGATTACAAAATGAACTCCTTCAGTGCATTTATGAAGGTACATATATTCTAAGTTGTAACAGTAACACAGTAATTATAACATTATAACAAAGTACCTGAAAACTATAACTGGGTGAAGACTTATATTTTTAATTTTCTTTTTTATATTAAATTATACTGGTACAGTCTATATATACTATATGATTGTTAGACTGATTCATTGTCTCAGAGGAAAAGGCTTTAGTTTTTACCCTCAGCCATACTATGGCCAAATTAAAGCAACCAATAGAGGGTAGACCATGGATGAGTTTGAAGATGGGTCACCTTGACCTATACTTTTGATGTCACCGAGTTCAGAACCATTCATAATTCCAAAAGTTTTTAAAATGATAACTGGGATCATGAAACTTACAGGGATTATGCCTTAGGTAAAGACCTTGGATGATTTAGAAGGTGGATGACCTTGGCCCATTTTTTAGGTCATAGGGGTCAATCATTCTGAGCTTCGTCAAAAGGAGAATTTTAGATACGTTGATTTTGCATCATGCAACCACCAAATATGTTATGTTGATACTAGGATCATGCCAACTACCAGGGATTATACATTATGGGAAGACCTTCGATAATTTTGAAGGTGGGTAACCCTGACCTTTTTTTGAGGTCACAAGTGTCACATCATTCCAAACCTTGTAGGAATGATAACTACAGATATTTTGATATATAGCTTAGATAAAGACCTTGGGTGGGTTTGAAGTTGTGTGACTTTTACCTAGTTTTAGGTCACTTTGGTCAACTTGATTCGAAACCTTGTAGGAACAATGACTTCAGATGTTTGTCGATGCTAGGATCTTAGCAGCTTACGAGGTTTATGCCTTTCTGATCTTGCGAGCCTCGAAAATTCCCAAACAGGTAAACTGTGGGTAAACTGCACGTAGCAGGCCAAGAGGTTCGCATGCTTCGCATGGTATTTTTGAGTTTCTTGTCCCCGTAAAGTGACAGCAACGGACATATAAAATTCTGAAGTATCAAATCTTCATGTAGTGAAAGTAGAAATTAAATATCCAAACATTCCGAAAAATTGGGTGAAAGGCCAAAGGTCATTGCCATATTCAGTCAGGAATGGGTATTTACAATATGATTTATCAGGTGTGACTACAATTTGCCATTATGATGGATTATTTCCTTTTAAACAAAATTATATCTGGTAAACTCTTTGTTATATATAGTTGGAAAGACGTCGGTCGATCGGCCTGCCTCATTTATAATGAGGTCAAAGGTCAGAGGGCATCTCCAAATATGGCAATTTTGTACAAATGTTTAATTTCTGAAAGAATTATAGAAATTCCAACATCTGCTGGGTATTATTAATGCCAGTGTATTAAACAATGAACACAAGTTCGATATTAATTTTATGGTTATCATGCTAGCAGCCCGTTTTACAGAAATGGGCTCCATATGAAATCACGTATAAGACCTACGTATGACCAAGGACGTGAAAAATCGGCTTGTGCAAGTGGTTCAAGGGTTGTCATTGAGAAGGACAAGCTGTCGCCAGAGCAACGGAAGCTGTACGACAAATGATGGCAACAGAATGCCTTTAACCAGTACGCCAGTGACATAATCTCCCTTCACCGTTCTCTGCCCGATGTCCGCGATATGGAGTACGTTGATGGTTTTTGATTATTTTTTCCTCTCTCCAAGGATGATCTTTTAGTGGTCTAGGGCTACCAGGAGCATCCTACGGATTAGCGCGAGTGTACGTAAAACACTCGGCGAGTGAATCACGTATGGACAAGGATGACCAAGAGTAAAATATTTTTTTCATCCCTGGTCATACGTACGTGACAGTGTGAACTCCTTTTAAACCTGGTTATCACTATGGGCTTATAAGTTCATCTCCAAATATGGCAATTTTGCACAAATTTTTCATTCATAAAGGAATTATTCCAAATTTGGAAAGGCAAATAACATGCAAGTTAAGTACTATGAAAGCTAAGATGTAAAGCAATTAATATATGTGTTTGATATTATGAATAATATAATATGTATAGTTCAAAGATAGAATGAAGCAGCATATTGTTTAGCTTTATCATCAAAAAATTCAGTTTCTATTCACACGTCAGTACAGATTTGTCTGTGAATAAAGATTAAATTTGATATTTGAGGAAAATTCTGTTGGTGAAACCTTAACAAGCTAGAATGTGGTTTAGAAAATAGAGAGCAATTTTTTTCAGAAAGCCACTTGTTGTTTAAGACTGAAAAAAGTAAGCCGATGTAACTGTTCTAGATATCTTAAAAGATCAGTAGTAGACGACATTTATGGCATCCAGCAAAAGTGTTTTTCTGTGGTTTCTTAATTCTAACTTAGCAGCAAACAATGATGTTGTATTCTATAGTGGTTTAATGCAAGGATTACAACTACATACATGGCTATGTATTCAGTCTGTAATATCCTATATATTCACCTATCACTGTTATTGCTATGGATATACTTATCTAGCTTCATCTCAGTCCTTAGCTTACATATGACCAGCTGCAAGAAGCTTAGAGGCAGATGGAATGATGAGATGACCTTGATTCAGCATGTTACACATAACCCCATGGGTCCTATTGCAGGGGCATAGCCACTTTAACATCCATAACATGTCATACCAACCAACCACTTCCAACTGACAGTCAACTGAGTTGGCTCACAAGATATGTCATGGTTGGGATCTAAACTAAACTCAAAGTGGAGTCTGCTGGACCTTCAGAGGAGCTGACCAATGTAATGAAGATATATTGTAAATGTTTGTTTCATATATATATGACATTGATAATTACTTTACTAACCCATTAGTTACTTTACTAACATTAGGGCGTGCATCAAATATCCCTTGTGAGATTCTCGCACGCACATGCTATTTATTTTTTTTCTTGTAATGTACTTGCTTTTGTTTTTGCTTTGGTTTGTGTGTCAATGTTGTTCCTAGTATGTTATATTCAGTGAATAAACTTATCTATCGATCTATCTTCAAAGATAGATGGATAGATAGATAGATAGATAGATAGTGACTTTTATTCTTAAAATGTCGTTTAAATCCCATATTTTCAGCAATATGATTGTCTGACAAATCTATAACTACAATATTACATAATGACAATATATTTTTCAGTCTAGTGCAATATATAACATAATTGTGCCATCCCACTTGCTACATGCATGCTAAGTTTTGGTTTGGCAAAGGGTCCTATTTTATTAAGGATCATGAGTATTTGTGGCAACATTGAATAACTTGACCTAGACATTTAGATATCCATACCCTAGAAAAAAAAGGTACTTATAAAACATAATCGGAGGAACATATGGGAGCTTCCGGCCAAATTACTTCCTGTCCATGGCTATTAAAAATGTTTAGTAATAATAGCACTGACCTATGTGAGGCCAAAGAGCTCAGTGAAACATATATATGCAATGTTGAGTCAAACATATATTATGCAATGTCGAAAAGAAAACAAAATGAAAATTGTCAGCATAATCTGCCTTCAGGCAATATTGTTTATTGTAATTACTTCACTGGAAGGTTGGAGCACTACTCACTGTCTTGTACATAAGAAACAGATTCACGTGTCATAAAAATTTGGACAGGCAGGGACCATATGGTCACCCTACACTGTAGTTTTACCATGGAGTCACTAGAGAGTGACTCCATGGTTTTACCAAGAGTATTTGTTTTACAAAAGCTAGCCTTCCTAGCTGTGGTCCATGTGAATAGCGGCTTCTCCTCCTCCTTAATTACTAACCCCCACCCCCCTTAAGCAATATTTGATTGCCTTTGCATGATGGCACCTGACCCATCCCAAAGCTCGAGGTCCAATGAATCATACTCGGTATTCCATGCACATCTTCTACACTTAGGGGGCTTAATATGATAATTTAGTGTGCACCAAAATAACCACCAATCTCCTAATGTAATAACAGTCAATGATATGCTAGGGCCACAGGCCCACATACAAATTACTGTAATCAGTTGTTTTAACAATCAGTTGTTTGACAACCTTCCAAAATTGTAATTCATACAGGACCTACAAAAGTAGATTACATATTGTTATAAGTGACATGTATTTTGTATGCTATTCAGTTTAAATGCAATATATCATTTAGATATAATGCAGTACTTTTTTAGCTTTATTATTTTGATGGTTTCAGGTTGCCCTGTCATTCTGTCTGTGAGAACTGCCGTCCTGAGCTATTTTAGAAACGTGGAAAACATCCAAAATGAAACTTGTGTGTCATTACATTTGTTACTTTCGTGGCATTTTGCACTAATTTGTATTTCTGTCATTTCTATTTTTCAGTAGAGTTAGCAGTGCTTCTGAACGACACAAAGACATTCCATGTTAATTAATAATAATTTTAAGCCACCTGTTCATATGACATGCTGTTATTTCTTCACCAGATCTAGGCTTGATTAAAGACAAAAAAATTAAGTAAATAATCAACCTTGAACCTTATAACTGTTAAAATGTATCTATTGTTTGACCTCGAGTTCTTTTCTTCTTTTGTAAGAGTCCTCATAAAGGTGGTGATTTATTATTGAGATATTCACTAAATAAGGATAATGATCCAAGATTATATAGATCAAAGCTCAGTGGAGAGGTGGTATTTTTAGTGGTCTCTTTGTGTATTTGTATGTATTGTTTCAGTCCATATATCATGTTTATGACTGTAAACCTTTTTGCCTGAAGAGATTTATGATGATCCAACAGGAAATTATGATACATCACATAATTTGACGTAATTTGTTGTAATTGCACTTGTTAGATAGGATGCGGTTTTGTAAATAAACCAGCAGGATAAATTACTCACATTTGTACAAATGACAGCCACTTCCAGGCAAATCAACACAAAAACAAGTAATACTACGGAACGTTTAGTGTTGAATATTGTAATTGCATTTATGGAAATGACGTATAAATTATAGTAAGATTCAAAATATGTCCATTTTGTGGTCATATGTATTTAATTTTTCATGCAAAGGATCTATCAGCATAAAATAGGCAGACATGTTACACAGGCAAACTCCAACTTCATAGCTAATAAAAACATTTCTTTGTAACTTGGTTTGACTCGGTAACATTTCTGTCCATTTTTTGTTTCTTCACTATTTGTACAAAATAAAAAGTAAAAAAACGAGTGGAAAATTATTTTGAATTCTACTATATGTGCTGGACAAGCATATAAGACTTCCTCAGTTAATTAACTACGTGGAGGGCACGCATTTTAAATTTAAACACAAGTTTTCAATCAGAGTGTAGGATTTCGGGCACCACTAATACATTTTTCAAATAGTACATACAACAGTTGTTGAACGAAAGTGCTTTGTAGTCTTATACATAATGGCCCTACACGTGTAATTATTAACTCAGAATAGGGTAACCCATTCATCCAGAACCTTGATTAGAAACTACTGCATGACGTGGTTATTGCACTCATTAACCCTTTCCTACTTATTCATATTTTGTTTGCCACCCATTTGTGACCCGGACGCACTTCCTAATTCATCATTACATAATTTGTGATGATAATTCTTTTTTTTTTTTTTTGGTGACAATCAGTGCATCTGACTGAGTGAATTGGTAATTCTTATCATTGGCTGCTTATCTTTCACATTCCTAGCATTTTTTGTGTATCCTTGGACTATAAAGGTGGGACATTCCTGGATGTTTCCTGTTCATCTCATGAAATGCATTGAATGGACATTGAAACAACATAGAGACAAATATTATTCTTAATTCATCTTTCCCCAGTGTCAAGGTTTGTACGGTGGAAGTCCCAGAGTAATAACACTTTATAATAAGGAATCATCAAAGTGGTTCTAACATTGAGGTTGTCTTATATAATTTTAAGGTAATAAAATTAAGGTGGTCTTCATTTTGGGTGTTTTTATTTGGGGTTCCACTGTATGTAACGAGCTGGTGCCAACTATGTGCCTCAGCCCTCCAGACTTTGCTGACATCTTATGCACAGTTGCAATGTATTAGCTAAAAACAACATCATATATCACTAAGTGCTCCCTCCAGCCAGTTTTTGTTGTCCGGAGTTTATTGGAGATACAAGCCCACTTAGTGGAAAAAAGCAAGCAAAACGAATACTGGATCACATGAGCTAAAAACCCAGATTTTTCTTGCAGCTAATTTGCCAGTTCTTATCAGCAAGGAGATACTGCAACCAAGCTGAAAGTGGATACACTATCCACAGCACACACTCAACCAGATAGGTTAGCTCTCTTTGGAAGCCCTAAAAAATGGACTGAAGCAGAATAGTATTGTGACAAGTCAGTAAGGACCTGGGGTTTAAGTTCCTTTTAGAGACCTACATGTAAACCAATGTGAGACAGAAAGCACTATAGTCTGAAATGAAATGCCATAACTAATTAAGACTATTCTGATTGTAAGACTACTTAGCTGAGCCCCAAATCTGGGATTACAAGTCTAAGGTTCCAGACTTATTATTTCCAAATATTAGAGCACTTTAAAATGTGTTGATACCCAACGCAGGTGTTCTTAATTCTGGAACTACTAAACTGACTGAATAATCATCTTCAACGCCCAAATGACAAGTTAGCAAAACCAAACTGAAGAAAAAGGAAACACAAACAACCAAAAAAGAAGGAAACAGAAAGTCTAACTCATGAAAATCCTGCCTCTTGCTTGACAATGAAACATAAACATTCCACATTCTATTCAAGTGCTAAACCAAAAAGTGGTTGCAGCAGAAATTTGAAACCTTGCTATTAGGACCAATGGTCCAAAATGTTAGGTTTTTGATGAGGTACAAAATTAACTCACTAAGTTGGCTTGGCAGTGATATAGGAGCACAATGCATGGATAGTAGGCTGCAAAAACCAATATCACGATGTGATGACTAAGCTAGGGTCCATTAGGTCACAAATATCTACCCCATGGGTGGGACATATTCCTTGCCTGGCCATATATCTACTTAACTGTGGTGTTCTATAGTGTAACCCAGATGATCAAACACCGATGGATAGCTTGATCTAAGTGTTGTTTTTCTCAGTAGACAAGTGTTTTTGTTGACTGCGGAACAACCCAAAATGGGCTGTTTCTTGTTTCAAGGTGGCTTAATTTTCAGCGTGTTGCAAACACGTGCTTGTTTCTCACACCTCCTACGTCGTACCCCACTGCATTGCGTCATTTCATGCACTGATATTCGAAGTGCCAAAGGAGCTAAAAGAATGTCAACGAAACAAAGACCACTACAACAAAAACGCCATCAAAACATTAACATTTTTGAAAAGCACAGTGTCGAATTCAACAACCTTTTCTGACAGATGCAACAGGGTTCAGCAACCACCCATGCATAACTTGTTTCTTGTTTTTTTATCCACATGATTTTTACAATAAATTATAACGGTATCATAACAGAAACAGCAAATGAGAGGAGGTGGAACTGTTCACTGCATACATATTCAAACCCAACTTATGATGGCAGCAAGTAATACAACAGATAGAGAAAAGTACAAACATGTTAAAATATATTACACTATAAATTTAGTTTTGCAGCCAATGTCAATCGTTTGTTTTTGGTCAGGCAGCACCAGCGGCCTCTTTATATAGAGTTAAATTGCAAACCAATCGCTCCATGTTAGATCTGGACATCGAATGCCAATAACAACCGCATAGGGAGAGAGAGTGGGAAGTAATTCACTATATATTTAAAAAAATTGCATGAAAGAGATTAGCAGCAGTTACAGTAGATTTTGTCATTCAAACATTAATTGTCACCTGTAAATGCATGAAGCAAAAAAGACTCTTGCCTCCATGGCAAATGTTGTTAATTAAGTGCAACTCATCCGCATATTGTGTAATTGCAGAAATAATAGGATTCTATGGATTTAATATTATTTTATCTACTTAATAATTTTGTAGGTTATTGACACAGGTAGGAGTTATATCATTCACGTATACCCAGGGACGTGGGTGGGGGCTGCATGGGCTTGGATCCCTGTCATTTGCCAACTACAGTGATTAAACAGTGCAAATTGAAAATTAAAAGGGAGGGGGAAGATAGCTCTGTGATAGTTTGTGTTCAAGATATTGCAATCAGCGCAACTTCCACTTTAGTGGGCTGCTTAATGTCTATCAACCTATCCAATTGTCATGTGCACAAGTGCTCTCCACTAATCAAACCAGGTTTAGTGTCTTCTTACGTATGAATATGAATATGAATATGAATATGAATATGAATATGAGTAAAGACAGTCCTGGGTACGTGGTTAGTGACATGACAGACTGTCTGTATACAGATCATGCCACCACGAAAATACGTCTGCACAATTATATAAATAATAGCAACAAGTCTATCAATTATGTGTAAATTAAGTAACTCACATTGGGTTGCTAAGGATTCGTCTGTTTTCGTGTTAATAACAAGATCAACAAAATCTCGTGAAGAAATGATCCCTCCAAATGCACTGTGGGTAAGAGTCCTGATCACACCGACATCCTGAAATAAATGGATGGGATGGATGAAATTGACGATCGATAGATAGATAGATAGATAAATAGATAGATAGATAGATATAGATAGATGGATATAGATAGATGGATTGACAGACAGATAGATAGACAGATAGACAGACAGACAGACAGACAGACAGACAGACAGACAGACAGACAGACAGACAGACAGACAGACAGACAGACAGACAGACAGAGATAGATAGATAGATAGATAGATAGATAGATAGATAGACAGACAGATAGATAGCCAGACAGATAGTTAGGTCGATAGATAGATAGGTCGATAGATAGATAACAACAACAAAAAATAATTAGTCCAATACAATAATGTCGTACATTATTTGAATGACGTTTCCTTAATTAGTATAAATTGCCTGTCATTATTGTAAATTATTATTTTTTTTTTTTTAGAAATTTTCAACCTAAATTACCCAGAAATCAGATACTCAGACAGACATTTATAGACACTTCGAAGGAAACGTGTGCAACTTTCCATTTTCCACAGCTTAGTTGACGTCACTGATGTCAGCAGAATGACAACTTGAAAACCGACGTCTTTCCCACATGTCAACTTAAAGATTATTTCTAGTGTAAACCTAAATGCATGCATTGACAGGTAATAATGTAAACACTTTCATAGTTAAAATTAAAGTCTCAGATTGACAAAAAAAAGCCTGCGCCAAGTGGTAAATATAAATTCATTGACAGAGATCTAGGTGCATCTTTTCATGCTGTATTTATGATGGCAACAAATATAGGGCCTATACTCCATTCCCTGCTACTTTATTAAAACTCGGTAAAAAAAAATATATATTAACTTAGGTCTGGTTTATGCTTATTTTATAGCTTACTTTCCAATGACAAACACTTGCCCAGATCATTTTCTGGGAACTGACTGGGAACTAGAACTGGGACCTGAGTTCACTCTCTGGGAACTGACTTTATGGATCTATGTTTCATTCAAAATTTTTAATACTACAGCGGCAACACTTTCGTTTGATTTGTTTAATATTATGTGTGGTGTATTTCATTTAATGTTTGTAACAAACAGGTAATCCCTTCTATAGAATAGATGCTAATTTCCATTAAATGGGTTTTTTTTTTCACAATAAGATTATATTTCACTTAAAATGGTCAATATTATAGATGCTATATTTCATTAAATGTGTAATATTATAGATGCTATATTTCATTAAATGTGTAATATTATAGAGGTAAATATTGTCAATTTAAGGTGCTGTATCTCAATAAATATTTGAAGAGGCAATGTTTAATTTGATATGATTAATAAGACTGAAGCATTTAATATGTTCATTTGAAATTACCTTGTTGATTTCTTCAACCAGTTGTATTTCTTTCACTGCTTTGTCCCACTTCATCCTAGGGCTTGTCGGGGATGGGTCGATGTAAGAGAAAATAGTTTCAGCAGACCCTTCCATGTAACCTTCGGTTTTGTACCTGAAATGAATGGGAAAAGTTAGTAAAGTTTTTGTTGTACATTTTTGTAATAAAAAAACCACAAAGATATGGAAGGCAACGGCAGCTCTGGTTTTGGTGAAAAAGATCCTGTGTTAGGTGTGTACGATTCAATATACAGTTTGTTGATGGCATCTGGCATCAAATTCAGTGAGACCTTCTTACCATTACAAAGGTGTGGAATTACCTAACTGCCTGCCAATCACAGATTAAGTATTATTACTCTGTGTTGTCAATGTGAGGTATATTATGTTACAAATACAAGGTAGAAAACTGATGTTTCGAAAGCCTAAGACCTGGAGCATTCGTATAGCCATTAAGTAGGCCTAATAGTTATATCCCGAATAGGAGGGAGTTCACTAACAATATCGTTGTTATATCCCGCTCAGAACAATAGGAAAACAGTATAAGTGGAGTATAAAACTAGGCTATACCTCTACTTGTCGTCAATGTAAAAAAAAACAAAAAAACGACACACAAGAACAGTTTTCTGGAAATAAAATAGCGAATATTTAGAGTTAACTGGTTTAATTCAAAACTCAGGAACTTGAAAGAAGCTACGCCTTGCTACATTAAAAAAGTAAGTATAATTGCTCCTTGGAATGATGCATCGATTTTAAGCGGAGTACCCCTCGTGGATCCACAGAAAGTTAATGAGGACGGTCCTACTATGGTTACATTTGTGCCTGTTAGTCAAAACTGTAAATTATAAACTCTTCACGAATCTTAATTAAGAATTGCAGATTCGATGTTTTGGTAAAACAACAACGATATGCACAGCCCTTTCTGTCTGACTTGAACATGGGTAGCCACTCAGCACCACAGGAGGGCAAGTTTATCGCTTGCAGAACTTGCAAGTGCAACCCTATACTCCACAGGAAGTTGAGTGGCCCAAGTATCATGCTCGAGAGGGCAGTGCACTTGTGCACTTGCGAAATTGCAGCAAAAACATGCTGTTGCACCATGCAGTTTCTGCCTATTCCACAAGTCCGGCATGTTAGAAGTTTTATTGATGGTCATTTTTGCGTAGTCACACAGACTAGCTAGTCACTAAAGATTTCCCAAACTAGAGATTGTTGCTCACAACTGTCTGTTCGTGATAAGATTAACAGACTGAGAACTACACAATGATTGAACCAATGTGTGGGTAACTCAAACTGTCTTAGAGCAAGCAATGAATTACAGGCACTGTCAGTTTTTAAACCGGAACTGAGCTGGACTGCTGGGGAGCCATGAGCATAAAACTGTCTTGCCAGGAAATTAACTTTTTCAAGGATTCCATACCCAGGAAATGTACCTTTGCTGGAGTGGGATTCCAATGCTTCAACTATGCTTGGAGTTAGGTTTCAATTCAGTCCTATGCCTTATTTGCAGACACAACACAAAGTTTTAAATACATAGAATAATCTGCATGAAGGTTTGAACCCACACACTCACTGCCATTCCATGAAAGTTGTCCATCCTTGGCCATTCAGCACTAAATACTTAATTTGGTCATACTGATTACTTACATCATGTTTATATGCTTGGAGTGTACATTAAATATAAGCATGTTCTACTGGTGTATTTTATTTTTTTCAATAACAGATTCAGCATGCTTATATTATTTAGTATCAAGCACAGGCTGCTCCTAAAAAAAACAAAAAACAAGAGCACACAAATCTAGACATTAAATGTGACTAATTTTTAATGTCTAAAGCCTAGTGTGCATGTCACATTCCTTCTAATACACTCAGAGGAAATGTTCCTTACTGGTACCGTCAGTTTTTTTAAAATGCACTTCTGAGGTGTACAAAAAATTCAGACACTTAAACCTTTTAAAAATCTCCTTTATTAAAAAAAAAAAAAGTATTCAATGAATTCATCTTATTATAATAAGTGCCTTTTATTCCTCAACAAATGACTAAATATAATCATTCATACATACTGCACATGTACTGAACTAACCCTCATGAATTATCTGAAGAAATTGTATGAAAAAGATATAAAGTTTTTGCACGTTCTAAGACTGCACAATAGATATGCTTAAGTTGCAACCATGTGTACAATTCGACATGCAAAGATGACAACATGTCATGTTCATGTTTTGTGTACATTATCCATGCATTGCATGTTACAGGAGCAAGATCTCACAAGCTTGTTGACAGTATTTTGTCAGAGAGTCGTTATTATGTGCAAGTGCTGCTGCATAGATACACGAAACATCCTAAACGGTGCAATGTTGTTGTTTTGCAACTGAATCTCTTCAGTTGAACCTCATTATTAAGACCACACACTTGCTGAAAAATATACTGGTCTTAATGGCAATGTGTTCTTAATTGTGAGTCAAGTCACAGGGATGAAAGTACATCTGGATTCAAACTCAAGTTTATTATATTGCAGTCCTAATAACATAATGATCTTATTTTTCCAGTAATTATTACGAAAGATTCCTATTAAAAAATGTGGCACCGAGTCAGAATATGACAGCACTTCAGGTCTTGTCAGTTAATTCTATTTTAATCCTATATGTTGCTGTTACAGTTTTCAAGTTTTATGATAAAAAAAAAAGCACACAATTGGTCAAATTCTGTTTTTGTCATTTTCAGTTCTTTATAAGAAAAAAACCGAGAGTGTCCAATCACTTGCTTGAAATGCATGATGTCAGCTGTCAACTGAGAACAAAAACAAAAATACTTCTATTCCACGTAATTATTACGGGGATAATAATAGTGATGTTGTCGTAAGATGGGGTTCTACTGTACACAGACTGTACTCAGCGCCTATATTCATTTTCCCTAAGGCTAAAATATTTTGTTACCTTAAGTTAGTAGCCAGTCACACGTCTTTTGTTTAACTAATATGTTAGATATGCGGTGAACATATATTCTTGTCATTTTTGAATAATTAAAGTTTTTACTTACAAAGTTCCATTCCAGTCAGGGGAAGGTTTCCACCAAACTGTGACTTCCTTCTAAAAAGAAAAATATAGACGAACCATATAATGTTTAATTGTCTATGCTTGAATAATATCCTCTGTCTAAACATGCTAATACAACAATGTACAATATAAATCAAGTTAATAATTCATCTGTTGACATAACATAATATAGTATCCACGTATACAATCATTAATTCATGCATGGTTATAAACTGTAACAGCCTATTCTGGAATAATCCTCTCAAGTGGTTCAAATAGTAATTGGCACAATTGGTAAAGTGCACGACAGCTTCTTTAGCAGTTTTGGACACGATTCCCATTGTCAGTGCAGTTTTTGACTTATTAGGTTTGCTGGACCAGTGAAGGTCATCACCACTCTTAATACTTTTATTGATTTTGTACATCATGGCATTGGCTCCTACATATTATCATTTTATCATGTTATCATTACGCGTGCCTCTGGCATAATCTGACCATAGTGACCACACGTCCGTGTTTATGTGTATCACAGTCTATGTCTCAATGCTACTGGTTCTGAAGCTTTGTCAGCTTATATGACCAGCTGTCAGAGGCAGACGTTATGATGAGATCATGAGCCTTGGATTCCAAACTATGTTAAACATTTACCCCATGGATGGTCTTGTACTTGCATAGACACCGAGTACTACACAATTGTACATGAGTATTCGGTTATTAATGGTATATGCTCCTCAGTGATTTATATTATTCATGACCAAATTGCTCTAATCTGAACACACAAACGTCTGGTTGGCAGATAAATACGTCCAAGCCATATCAATCAATCAATCAATCAATAAAACGATAGTTATTTCACTCATCCATTTGTTTCTCAAGTGAAATCTTAGATAAGTTCAATTTTTTTATGTGGAAGAAAATTTGGTATCAAGAATTTCAAAAAAGCAAATTTCACTCGTAATGGCGAGGTGGTCCTATACTAGAAATACCATGGAGACAGGCTCTTGTTTCCATGGAAATACAATGGCAAGAATTCAACTGGGTAAAAAAAAAAAAAAGTGGTTTTAATGGTAAGCCGGGTCCTAATGTTGAGGTGGTTCTATGTTAGATCCAATAGCTAGTATTTACTGTATAAAGTTTATGATTAGGCTGACAAAAAGAAACAATAAAAGGAAATGCATCCTACTTAGTTTTCCATTTAAAAACATACCACCAGACAAGGTTACATAAATCATTGGCATCCTATGACGTGGTCATTTACATTAACATGGCGGATATTGCCGTGACATTTGGATGTAAAAATTCGATATTTTTGAGGGTTACGTGAGTTGACATGCTTTCAAATTACTTGAGATGTGATCAGTCAACACAGTTTGACAATATGTATTGATCTGTGGAGAGTCCATGGTTCTACATTGACATGCAAACATCTTTGATTTTTTTTCTCTCTCTCTCTTTTAAAAATTCAGCCATAATATCAATTCGTTTGGAAAATAATATTCAGTTTGGAAGTTCATTTTACTCAATATAGTAAAAATATGAAAGATAATATATAGTGGATAAAAAAAACTTACAATATGACAGGAAATTGCTCAATTTCCCAACAGGTATGTACAAAATGTTTTGAATCCAATGAATGCATGAATAATATTTTCAGCATAATGTGGTGTCATCAGCACAATAGCACAGGTGAGGGATTGAGATGACTTACATTTTTAAGCTGTGAGTTAATATACCAGCATTTTTGACAAAAAGACTTATAAAGTAGTAGTAGTAGTAATAGTAGTAGTAGTAAGCCTAAGTGGTAAGTAATATTGCTGGATGACATTGAGGAACAGAAATGAACATACCATTAAAAGTTAATACGCATAAACTTAAGTATTTAAGAATTATAATTTCATTTACACTAAATGCTCTAAAATGAAAGTATTTTACTCACAGTCTGTTTGACTTGTTTCCAAGAATCAGTGTCTCTGATGTACTTGTGTATTGTGTCAACAATAGACTGAGCTTTGTCCAGGAGAGCCATCTTGTTTGTTGTCCAGACAGCAGACAATGGCCTGTCCACCCTGATGGACGTTTGTCCTCAAACTGGCTAGACTCAACAAAATCAGGAGGTTATAGCCTCCCCCCTCCCCCCTCCCCCTCAACAAACCCATGGCAGGGCGCACGTGGCTGGGCATGGAGTGCGCATGCCTGGCGGCTGAACATTAATTGGCATGTTGGGGAAAGAGTAACTCTGTAAGCCCGCCAGGCTAAGATGAAGTCACATGACTTACTAGGCCTACACATTTATATTATATAAATACATAAGCGTTATGATGGGCATTAGGCCTATAGATAATATAAATATATTGATCATAATTGATGTATAATTCTATGCTATTTACATTTTATATTACAGAACTATATTCATGAAGCCCTATACGTCTATTAATTTTTTGTTTATCAACATCTTTTAACTAAGCTGGATAGGTGAATAAAAAATAAATCTAGATAAACGCTAGAAAATGACAGTTGTTTTACTGAAGCCTGTGACTTCCGATTTGTTGCACCAGCTCGTTTGACCCTTTAAATTCATGACAAAGCTTTATAGCTCTTTGTATAATTTATGAGAAACGTCCGGGGTATGACCAGACGTCCAAGAATTTATACTGTCATAGGAAAGACATTTTATTCACAAAGGAAACCCCTTAAAAGTCTTTACTAAGCAATTAATCGTGGTGCTCCCATTTCCCATGATGACTTCACACTGGAGTCACTGAACCGTGACCAAGGTCACAAAGTTGTATATGAAAGCCCTCCAGCTCTTGCCTTGCTGACTTCAAGGGGAATATGACTCAGCAAACAGACATAAATGAGCATAGCCATCATTTCAGTAAACAGGATACAATAAGGCTCTGTATACACTGGTACATATACCATAGTTTGTTGACTTAATATGAAATCAAATTTCAAAATTCAAAAGATAGAATTTTCAGTTTATGCAAAAATCAAAAAAAGGAAAACTGAAGATATATATCTTCAATGATGAAATAACTTGTGGTTCAGTAAGGTTTATTTTAAATTTTCATTCTTATCATTTATTTATTTTTGTAAAACAAATATTCTAGATGAGGGTCATTTTTAAGAAAAAAGAAAAACTTACCCTGGTATTTGACAAAACTAACAAAAAAGATATAATATATATATTCACGCAACTTTTTACCTAGCTACTACAATAATTTGTTATGGCTCATGAGATAGGTATTTGATACACCCCCATACTAATTAATGCAGGATTTGAAATAGGGTAAAGTTGGGTAATATGGGCTTATTTTGTCATGGTTCTTTTTGCTTGATTTTTATTAGGTAATGCCCTATAAGCTCCTATAAATCTTGAGCATATAATATGCATATCAATAATAGTTTGAAATAGTATGGCTTGGAAAAAAATATATTAAAAAGTGCCCATATTAAACCACAGTGAGGTCTTACGGGCACCTCATTCTGAACATATAAGCACTAAAATGCCCATATTTAACTATACTAATTTCAACTTGTACCACTGATGGCTTTCAGTTACTGTGAGGTGCCCATATTATACTGCTGTCCATATTACCCAACTTTACCCCTGTCTTCTCTGCCTGGGACCCTCGTGTCCCGAGGGGAACCACTTAATTGATATCACAATAACAATTTTTTCCTTTTTCAGTGACCCAAACAGCCCATAAAGGCGGGGGGGGGGGGGGGGGGGGTAACCCAGTTGATTGAGAATTATTCCCCACCCCTAATCATAATTAAAGAACAATTTTCTCAATGAAAAATGTTAGTTGTAATATAGCTATAACAATATTGCATTTGCTTCTCGAGCAATCATGGCATCTACTTTGTCATCCTCTTGAATTTTGTTAATTTTCATCCAACTTGACAGCCTTTGGGCATAATTCCCAACTTTCTTTGGAACTATCAAATAGTGGATTTTCACGGAAGTTTCTTGATATTTCCACCAGGTGGCTTCGACAGAATACTGCAATTCTATTGGCTGAAAATGTTCCCGCCCTTGGCTGCGATTGGCTGAAGCAAAGTGCATCCAAGCAGCAGTGTTTTCAGTGCATCTTAATGTATATTTGACATCTTATCATTCTATTGATTTCTGTTATTTCTCTGAGAATATGATATTTATTGAATCAGTTAGTTATGATCTTCTATGTCTGAAAAGCAAAATGAACAAAATTGAATCGATGACCATAGGTCAATAGTGCCTGGGTTAGTGAATCTGGTGAGTTGCTCAAATGAGCTTTATGATGAGTTTCCAGGGACCCTCGGGACTGTTGACGGTGCAGGGCCTGCTCCTGTCGCCCCCACGATTGTCACATTATCGTTCCAGAAATGCAGAACTAAGATTACGCTGTTTCTACGTCAATCTGAAGTGGTGAAATAAGAAATATTTTGTGAGGTTCGCTGTATATTTGAATGTGCGTAGCGATGTTAAAGTAGGTCACCAATTAATTGATTTTCACTTTCGGTAGACTGCTCGCAGTCGCTCGCAGTTATTAAGCAGTATACTGGTGGACAGTGCTACCCCCCTGTACATAGGCCTTGAAGTTTCTTGGTAATTATCCGAAAAGTAAATACCGCGGCTGTTGATTGTGAACTTACATTACTTCACAGACACATTTAGTGTTGACATTGGTTTCTGTGCAAAATATCCTTTAAAATGAGTACCATTGATCCATATATAAACTTTTAATGTCAGCTTGAAGTTCAAACATTAGGGAATTGCGAACTCTTTGACCGCAGACCAGTGGCACTAATAACACATTATTCATCATCATATAATTTAAATTTACATAAGATAATATCCTTGGCAGGTATTTTAAATTTTCTAATGAATATGAGACGCAAATCAGCTCACTAGCAATCCCTTGATGGGTAAAAATCTCATAAATCCAATCATGAATATCACATTGTCTCAAGACACTTCTTAGGGACTTTGATCCAGCTCCATTTGACATCCACATCTACACCTGGATTCTTATGTATTAGTCAGGGAATATTTGATGATTCTTAATACAATATGATATGAGACCGATGAAATCTCTTTAACATTTTTTAGTGTACCAATAAGTAAAATTTTTAGACTGTACATATATGGAAAGGACTGTTTTAAATTGCCAATGCTAGCTGATGGGGTTTAAAAGAGTCATATCTTTGGATTTGGAAAAGTGCAGGGTAGATATTCTACCTCAACAGAAATTGGAATGTGTGCCAGTGAACAACATAGCAGAAGAGACTGAAATCAAAGTAAAAAAGAAGAATGCTGACCTAATTGACAACTGTCCTTGCATCTAACAGCTAGCATTACCATAGTAAGGCAACCTTAGGCAGTTAGTGTTCCAATAATGTTAAATGTAAAAATAATACTATGCTGATACATATATATTATGTGTTACGGTTTAAAGTTTGAACATGATGTCTAGTACAGTAAATTGACACTACCACATCTGCCTTGTTTGCACATTAACTGGTAACATTACATAGTAATATTCACAGAAGATAGAGAAGTCTATGGAAGGCTATCGTAACATTATTGCATTATGTTCTGATATATATCCAATTCAGGAAAGTTGCATTAGAGCTCAAAATAAACACAGTAGAATGCAATGCAGATGGAGTTTACTAAGGACAATCTTGGCAAGAAATAAATGGCAAAGTTAGATAGATAGGTTTTTATTTCAAATTCCACTACAGTCCATGCTGAGAGACTGAAAACAAAGACCTTGAAGAAATTTGATGGTTCATTTACTAAACCTAGTTGGGCAGATGATTTCTTGAAAATAGTGAGGAGAAATCACAATAACTTCATGAAGTACTATAATAATGCCCAAAGTTGTGTTGTCAATATTTCATTTAGAAAAAAGTTTTGTTCTGATAGAATAACTACTATGGAAGACTTCGCAAAAGCTGCTGATCATTTCAATATATACGCAAGCATAGGCTACGCTGCAGCCATTAAAATTGTTAAGCATTCGTTGGACAGGCAGAAGAAAGGGCATTACACTTTCATTTCCAGAGCAGAACTAGAGCTGAACTCTAACAATAATGCACTTACCCTAATGAAATTGTATACAGTAACACTCTATATGGCCTCATGGTGCCTTGTGATAGCCACACTGACATATCTCTGCTATGTGTTACCAAATTTGGAAAATATAATTTCTTGTGTGTTTATATAGTGTGTGTGATGAACCGAAACAATTGCCACATGGCTCTTGAATTTCTTCATTTGTTAATTATATTCTGTTAAGTGTGAAATAATACAGTGTTCCCGTGGGTTATTACAAAGTCTGACAAAGTCTTACTTTATTTTTGTAAAAATTAAGGCCCGTACTAAGTCCTACGTTTATCCACTAACTCTGACATTGTCTTATTTGTATTACACCTGTAAAGTACTCTTTTAAACCCTTATATCAATGACTCTATGATCATTACCTAAGTAGCCAATAATATATCTAGATGATAGTACTTTTTAAGCTTCATTTTGACATTTGTTTCATCCTTCTTTTTTTATAATAATGGAAAATGTGGAAAAAAATGCTAAAAATTGTGATGCTTCCTTTGTATTCCTTAGCATCCCATACTTAGAAATTACAGCCATAAATGTTGTACAGTTCATTTGCATACAATTATTAAATGTTTGATCACAGGATTGCCATTCTCAATCCATTCAACAGTTTTTGTTTATAATTAGCAATTTCATAATAATTAGTTGCATAATGGTCTATACCACTTCATTTGACTCCAATACTTATTGTTTTCTTCATATACACCTGTAAAGTGTTCAGTTATAGATTCTAATTTAAATGCCATAGAATTAATGCAACTCAGCAACCCAACAATTCAGTCACTGTTGAAGGGAATATGGCAATTGATAATATATAGTTCCTTCAGTTGCCAGCTAAATGTAAACAGCGAGAAAATAAAAAAATATTTTGACTTATAAAGGCATTAAAATGGTTGTGTTGAGTATCATACCATACAGAGTAAACCTTTAAGATTTGTATTTATTTGTATTTAGACTTCATTTATTTAAATACATCTTTATGTGGCATTACATTGTTGCTGAATTTCATATATATTCCTTAGGATCATTGCCATAGCCCATATATGACTATTTTGGACATATAAATGATAATCTTGTTGTAGATTAGTTAAGGGAACATGCTATTGTGTTGATAATTCTAGCGAACTGAATACTCTTTATTGTGCATAAAATCTTTGAAACAGAACAATTAAATGGTAGGAAAGGGATAGAAAATACTTTTTATGCTCACTTGGCTTTACTCTGAACAGAATGGATTGCTGTTAATAAGTAAGATATTTGTAAGACATTATAACCCATGGGAACACTATTATTTCACACTGAACAGAATATAATGAACAATGAAAAAATTCAAGAGTTAAAAGAATAGGTCATTTTGGACTCCAATTAGCATTGTGTAACAGGCCATGTTGGCCAAGTGGCAACTGTTTCTGTTCATCGCACACACTATATAAACACACAAGAAATAATATTTTCCAAATTTTGTAGAACATAGCCAAGATATGTCATATAGAGTGTTACTGTATAAAATTTCATTAGGGTAAGTGCATCAGTGTTAGAGTTCAGCCCTAGAAATGAAAGTGTGTGTTAGAGTTCTGCTCTGGAAATGAAAGTGTAACATCCGCCCTCCTGCCTGTTGGACGAACACTTAACAATATTGATGATGACTGTGTGCTATATGGGATTCGCTGAGGGTTTAGCTGCAGCATGGCCTATGTTTTATTGTGTTACAGAAGACCAGTGGCATTACTGGCACCTCATTAATTAATTTCATTCAAATTCAGGTTTGTTTGATTGGTGGTGGATACATAGTCTGCATGTGGTTCTGTAGTGCTTGCTGGATTAGACGCTTTAGCCTGTAGTAGATTAGTTTATAATTCATGGTGAAGATACGATATACTAGAACAATGACCTGACATTTCCAGCAGGACAGCTGCCAGTAGGTAAACAAGTTATAGAGACAAAGGTAAGCATAGTATGGCCTTACTGCAACCTGATGAAGCTGGCAAGACATACAGATCAATTACGGCAGCTGCAGGTTATGTAGCCATTTTACTGATTGAACACTGGGAATTTTGCAATTTATACACTCTAACTCACAAGACTTTGGTAAAGAAGATTGAAAACGTGTATGGGAAGTTGAGTTGGTACAATGGAGACAACAACGTCCAGTACCCAGGCTCACAAAGATAAACTGAAACAGTTCAATCATCTGTCAAGTGAATTGTTTGATATCATGGTGACTGACCCATCAAGACGTTCCTCACAAGAAATTTTTCTCGGCATTAACATGAAGAAAGAAGAACTTGATTTTTACCAAGATCAGAAACAAAGAAGGAGAAAGGAACATCTTCTTTGAGCCGTTCATAGACAGAAATTGGCAAAAGACCACGGAGAGGATCAAGGAAAGAGATCAACGTCAGCAGATGAAGAGAGCTGAACAGTCAGAGACATTTGCTGCTGTTGCTGAGCCACAAGCAGATGATGATGATGGTGGGCTACCGGAGGGTAGAAATTTACAAATATGTTTTATTCCATCATATAATTCTTATATGCTTTGTTGTGTATTGTCACAGCAAATCAGTTTGATACATGTATCAACTTAATTTCCCACAGGAAGAAGATGCCAGAAAGGTTCAAACATATCAAACACAGTGAGCGAAGAATTAGACCTGAGGTCTATGAGACTATCGACAAGCTGAAATCAAGCTACTATCTCTCTGATAACCAGGCAACAGCAACTGTCGTTGTTGTTTCAGATTAGATGTTTGGCAGACATGTTAAGTTTCCAAATGAATGTGAAACACTTGACAATGACACACTGCCCTCAGCCAAAAGTCTAAGAACTGCAGGTCAAGTAAGCCAGCATAGTTTACTCTGATGACGGATAAAAAAACAGGGGGGTGGGAGCTTTATGTTTCAGGGCATAACAATAAATGGAAAGTACAGACCATTACCAACACTGTCAGTAGATACAGAGACACGACAGAATTTAGCTGACCAAAAAGTGATGGTTTTGAGATGATCGAGAAATGCAGAGGAATTTCTGCGAAAGAGCTCTTTTCTCATATTGATTTCGCTATGACTGATCAGACATCACACAATCTCAATGTCGAAGAGCTTGTGTGTGAGAAGCTAGAAGTAGAAGAGCAGTATAGAGATAAGATGCATTCGATCTGCAATGCTTATCCATCCCTCATGTTTATTAGAAAGCTAGGTTCCTTCTGGTCAGAAATAGAAACCAGCATTGGACAAGGCAACATTCAAGCTGCATTTCTGGTAGATCTGGTTAATCGAGAAGACAGTATAACTGAACAGATGATTGATTGTTGCACCAGAAATATAAATCATGACTTCGATCATAAACCACAGAACTATTCAGTTGAATTCGATATCCACATCTCCCCCACAAAAAAGCATGTCTGTGGCTCTGAAAGATCAAAGATTTGACTTCCTTTGTGTTGTGCTACGCTATTCCATCACTACAGTGACTTGGAGTTTCTTGGCTGACATGACACATGCAACAAATCAGCTCACCAGCATATCGAGGTCTTTTCAAGAGGTGGAGTTCATGCCCATTCTTCTAACTGGGAACTCTGATCTCATAAATCCATTCTTGAATATCACAATGTCTCGAGGAACATCATATGTTCACTTAATCCAACATTTCAGCAACTAAATTGCTTCTCATGTATAAGTCAGGAAATATTTGATGCTTCCAAATACAATGAGACTTTGATGAAATCACTTGAGCATTATGTTGCTGAATTCCGACCCTATTTTAAAATTTTAAAATGACTGTTGCCTTTGTTGGCTGATGGATTTGAGCAACAGAAGGAAAATATATTTAGATTTGGACAGGGAACTGACAGTTCACAGGATAGATATTGACAACTCTCCTTCTGGAAGTTTCAACCAGTTTAGGAAGGTTGCATCCGAGCTCAAAGAAACAAGACTTCAGTTGAATGCACTGTAGAAAGAGTTGTCTACAGACAGGCTTAGCAAGAAAGAAATGGCAATAAATGTTGATTACACTCAAATCTTAAACAAAGATTGCTCAGTTAGGTTATTTAATTAGCTTAAAGCTGACAGATAGCACACAGCGCTTGGGAGATATTGGCCAATCAGGAAGCACCATCATGTGTGTATATGGTGAAATATGCAAATTAGCTACCAATAGAGATGAGAATTGAACATTCCCAGTGTACAGGCAAGGAATTCCTTGAAAATAAATGGTAAATACCCATAAAAAAATGGATGTTGTCACTTAGAATAAGAATTGAAATTATTTTTGTGTATAATATTGCCATTTTTGAAGTGTTATATGATGTTATTGACTGAATTTGGCCCCATCCTTGAAGGCAGTTGCGCAGGGGGACTAAAAGCTATTCTTGACAAAGTCAGTAGCCTTGGTCTAATTGTATGCTTGCTAAGTGCTGTCATGATGGCAAATGCCTGTGGTGCAAAATATATCCTAAATGATCTGCTTAAAAAAACTACCAACTGAGCAGTTTTCTTTTTACATAATTTTCACCAGACCCTTAAATATTTACTTTTTCATCAACAACACACGTAAACTGTTTTTTTAAATTTTTTTAGACGATCTCTGTTTTTACACAGGTTTTGACAATTTTCCAAAGTTGATGGTTATGACACTGCGCTTTGAGCAGACTCATCTGTAAATTATGACCCAAGTTAGACTAGTCCACCAAAATCATTGTTTGGTACAACCTCGAAAGGTAATGTGTGTTTTATAAAGTTGACATACACATCCATATTTCACATTCTTTGTTGCATAATGAAGTTGAAAGTTCACTCAGAGAAATATAAATTTTTTAAGTATGGACCCATTTATGCATAGTCACCATTACACATTGCATTATGAACCAGTTCACGTACCACCACAAAATTAATCTTGACCAGTAAATAATATATAACGCCCATCTCCTACCACTTAGTAAAAATACTTGGTTTAATATACAGTTTTTGAAATGGCATTTCACAATCGAAAGGTTTTTATGTGAGGTGTTTTACCGAAGTACATTTGATAAACACGTCTTGCATCTAACATGGTTTTTGTGGTCTAATTTTTTTTTGCGGTCTTATATAAGTAAATCATTCCAAAATACAGATACACTACAAATAAATGACATTTTCAAGATATCAGTTTTACGATATGGTATATGGCTATTCATAGTATAACCGTTTTGTGTATTAACATCATTGATATCGCAAGCCTTTATAATGGAGTTAACTAAATGATCTGGAGCATATCCATGAATACAATTATACATTTGCATTGACAAAAAATAATCAATTCTTTGTGAATAGTCTGACAACTTAACTGCTTTACTAGGTCAGTATCAAAATTTACACAAATAAGAATAGCTGCTCTATTTGTAGTTTTGAATTTTTTTAACATTATCATTGGTGCAGCCCCAGCCAGTACATGCATAGTCAAACATAGGATGCTCTGCAGCTAAACCCTCAGCGAATCCCACATAGCACACAGGCATCATTAAAATTGTTAAGTGTTCGTCCGACAGGCAGGAGGGCAGGCGTAACACTTTCATTTCCACAGCAGAACTCTAACACGCAGTTGCATTTCTAGAGAGCTGAACTCTAACACTAATGCACTTACCCTAATGAAATTGTATACAGTAACACTCTATATGGCCTAGTGGTGCCTTGTGATAGCCACACTGACATATCTCGGGTATGTTTTACAAAATTAGGAGAAACATTATTTCTTGAGTGTTAATATAGTGTGTGCGATGAACCGAAACAATTGCCACTTGGCCTACATAGCCTGTTACACAATGCTATTAGAGTCCAAGATGTCCCATTTTTTAAAACTGATTTAAGGATCATAGAGTCATTGATATGAGGGTTTGAAAGAGTACCAAATTTTCATATTTTCCATATTATAAAAGTATTTGTCATTAACGGTCACGAAACCTAAAAAAGGAATCTCTACACTATTTTAGACATATTCTTATTAGGTTTTGTACGCATGTAGGTGCAGTAGTGTGTGAGTCCTGCTCTGGAAACAGACTTTTTAATTTTTTTTTGTTTTTTTTCATTTTTCTCTAAATATTTTAAAACACAGCTGAGATATGTCAATGTGACTATCAAAATGCACAGCTAAACTATATAGAGTAATAACATATAACATACAAAATGTTGTTAGGGTAAGTGCATTAATGCTAGAGTTCTGCTCCGGAAACACAATTTAATACAATGTTTGGTATTTTTTTCTGATTTTCCGTTATTATGTAATCAGCATAAATTGAAAATCAAAATGAAGTTTAAAAAGAGAAAATACTATAATTTAGATATGATATTGATACAATTTCATTCATGTAAGGTAAATAGTGTCTTTTATATGGAGGTTTGAAAAAGTAGGAATTTTCCCTATTTTGTCCTCATTTTGAAAATGCTATAGTATTTATGGCCATGAGACCCCCAAAAGGCCCCACTACAATATTTTAGACATATTATGACAAAGTTTTAAGCATGTAGGTGCAGTAGTGTCAGAGTTCTGCTCTGGAAACAAAAACAAAAACATTTTCTAATTTTTCCAGATTTTGTAAAACATAGCCAACATGTCAATGTGACTATCAAAAGGCACCACCAGGCCATATTATAAGAAGACCAATGGTTATGTGGTATATTTTTATATTCCCCAAGAGTGGACAGATTGACCAGGATTCACGAGTGGCATTAGCCACGAGTGAATTCTGAAGCCAATCTGTCCACGAGCAAAAATTCATGAATATTAATTTTTGCCATTGACAAATCAGAGCATTGCATAACTGTCAGCAACGTCATCACCTCAAAACTTTCTGGGACGTTTTCAGATTAATAAAGGAATTTACATATATTTACAAACCAGTTGTTAAATATTTAGAATTTGTTTTTATAGTAGATTTGAAAGAAAGTGGTTATTGTTCAGTATTATTCGATTGTATTACCGAAGCGATGACGCTACTGTGACGTTACCCATAGCCACACAGACACACAATGGCTTGTATCTGTGGACTGAACAGACCATTGACTTTCTGAACATTCCATTTTTTGGTTCTAGAATCGTTAATTCTGGTCCGAATTTTTATTTTATTTTAATTTAAACCGAATATTGTTTTAAAGTGGCGGCGCTAGTTTAAACGGTGAAGCGCTTAGCTGCAAAAAGTGATTTTTTTTTTGTCATTGGCCTGCCATACATAGAAGTATGTGGTATACATTTCCCATCCTTGTACAATTTCTGCTGAAAGATGGTGCTTGTCCGGTGCGTAGCACCGGTCTTTCTGATAACTGACGCAAAGCTTCAAGGGATAACGTAAAAAATTGATCATTGGATAAGTGTCGCAACGCCATTACAACGCTTGTTCAGTGCTTTTTACGAAAATAGTACCTTCTGCAGTGGGTGGAATTCCACGGTAAAGTTGTTCAATTTCATGATGTTAGTAGAGTTTAAGTCAAAAGAAATCGTCTGAACTAATTTCACAGTAATTGGCTTCTTGGAGGAAAGAATTAAGGCATAGTAATCGCACTACTTTGTATGCAGACGACGCGCGGAAGCATTTCCCTCCCCGATTCTGGGGGAGCGGCAAATCGGTTATGAGAAAGGCCGGTCGTTTTCTTCTGTAAGGTGGCGCTACGATCCGGTGCGAAGCACCGGCCTTTCTCATAACCGATTTGCCGCTCCCCTAGAATCGGGGAGGGAAATGCTTCCGCTCGTCGTCTGCATACAAAGTAGTGCGATTACTACACCTTATTCTTTTCTTCCAAGAAGCCACTAACTGTAAAATTATTCAGACGATTTCTTTTGACTTTAACCCCACTAACGCCGTGAAATTGAACAACTTTACCGTCGAATTCCACCTACTGCAGAAGGTACTATTTTCGCGAAAAGCACTGAATAAGCGTTCTAACGAAATAAATGGGACTGAACAAGCGTTGTAACGGCGTTGCGACGCTTATTCAACGATCAATTTTTTACGTTATCCCTTAAAGCTTCGCGTGACTTATCAGAAAGACCGTTGCTACGCACCGGACAAGCGCCGTCTTTCGGCAGAAATTGAAAGGCCGGTGCATCATAAAAGCAATATCTTTCAGAACAAGTTTTTCTATTCTTGACATATTTTTACGTATGTGTTACATTTAAGCAGAAGTTTATGCATCCTGAAATTACTTACATATTTCAAGTATACATATGAAGACAGGACGTACCTGGAAACAGTGGAAAGATATGACTGACTGACTGGTTGAATGAATGAATGAATGAATCTCAGTGTTATAAGTTCCTATTCAAATTTTCTGACCAGCTTGTACGTATGTGCAATGGACCCTAATTAATTGTTAATCCGAACCCCAGGGTTCCCTAGGCATTCAATCGGGTTAATGTGGGATTCAAATTACTGAATTTCGGATTAAGGAGAGTCCATTGCACATGTATTGCTTTTTTAATTTGTGACAAGGCAAAGAGCTTCTTTTTTTCCTACTTAATGAAAAATATTAAGTTGACACTTAAGTATTTAAATGGATAGTCAATAAAAAAAAAAAAAAGATAGGTTGGTATGTTAGGCTGACCATATATTTCTTATATATGATGAAAATGATAAAATATCAGAATTAACTGCATGATCCCATACCTTCGTGCAATAGGTGAAGTGACAATATATACAATGGGGACTAAATATGAATATTTAATTTGATTTTACAAACTTCATATGCATGTATGTGGCACTAGTGGTCACATAAAGACATCAGAGCCCTCTGTTGAATAAAGTGTTTTACACAAAAACCGTGACGTCACCGTTTCTTGAGGTCCTCACTCATGCAAGCAGCATGGCCACCACGAGCGACCATGTGGGTAAGAAATCCAAGAAACCGAAAAGAAAGAAGAATGAGGAGCCGGAATTGACTTTAGAATTAATCCAAGGGTTGGGAGGCTCCAAGGCAGATCTAGAATTGCTGAAAGAAGTGGAATCACACGATGACGACACGGAATATGTGGCCATGAAAGACGATTTTGAGGTGGAACCTGTGAACAGAGAGCAGTTGGAAAGCTTTATTGACGAGTTGCAGATCACAAAATTCAGACCGTCTGTCAAGGACAATGAAGAGACAAAAGAAGAACACGATGAAACTGAGGAGATGCAGGAAGGAAATCAGTCTGAAGAAGAAGAGCTCCCTGAGGTAACAAAAAAGCAAGAAGAAACTCAGACAAATAGCAAACCGAAGGCAAAGAAAAACAAGAATAAGTACAAGATCCAAGACGATGAAATATCAAGCACATCAGCAGGCTCCCACGATATTGCTGACACATCATACGTTGACAGTTACATGCCGCGGAAGTATCTACTCTTTAAGCCTGGTGGGCAGTGGTTCGATCAACTGTCGCAAAATGAGCCGAAAGTATGGGATCCTGCTCCTACAGAAACTCTGAAAAAATTACAAAATTATGCTGCAAAACTCCTCGAAGATGATACAGCATTATACAGAAAGCAGCAGGATCAAAAGAAGTCCTCTCAAGCTGGCTGGCTACGAACTGTTCTCTCGTCCGGTACTTCTTCTGACAAACTTGCAGCCCTAACGCTGGTGATTCAAGAATCCCCTATCCATGGTCTTTCCAGCCTTGACAATCTGATAGGAATGGTCACGAAAAAGGCCCAAAGAATGACATTGCAAACTGTTGACAGGCTTAAAGAACTTTTCCTCTCGGATCTCCTCCCTGAGAATCGAAAGCTGAAAACTTTCTCTCAACATGCTCATCTAAGTTTGAGTGAAATCAGCAGTGGCAACAAAGACACAAGAGACAAGATGTTGCTAATCTGGTATTACGAAGAGCTGCTCAAGAACAGATATGCTAATTTTGTCCAGGCTCTCCTTGAAGTGGCTCAGGACACTGTTCAAGCAACAAAAAAGAAAGCATTGGATGCTGCATTTGAACTATTATCATCTCGACCTGAGCAAGAAAAAGTGCTGCTGACGTCATTGGTGAATAAGCTTGGTGATCCGGACTATAAGGTTGCATCTCGCTGCTCTCATCTGTTGATCAAACTTGTCGATCAACATCCTAACATGAAGCAAGTTGTTGTGCTAGAAGTTGAAAGATTTATGTACAGACCAAACATGAAAGCCAAGGCTCAGTACTATGCTGTGTGCTTCCTGAATCAGCTGATGTTGAGTGCTCATGATAATCAATTGGCTTCTCGACTGCTCTCCATCTACTTCTCTTTCTTCAAGATGTACGTGAAGAATCGTGAGCTGGAAACGAAAATGTTGAGTGGATTACTGGCTGGTGTCACGAGAGCTTATCCATTTGCTAAAGGTAATTACAAGAATCCGTTCTTTCTTATCTAGGAAATTTGTGTATTACAATTGAATTACCTGTTTCTAAAATGCTCTGTATCAAATTTTTCAGTTGAGCAAGACAAGCTGGATGCCCAGATCAACATGATGTTCAAGGTGCTGCACTCTTTGACGTTCAACACAAGCCTTCAAGCTCTGATGTTACTTCTGCAGGTCTCTGGAGAAGGTGACAGCATTTCTGACAGATTCTACACTGCACTCTACAGAAAAATGTTGGATCCTCAGCTACGAATCTCCAACAAGCAAGCTTTCTTCTTGAGTTTACTCTTCAAGGGTCTCAAGAAAGATTTGAGTGAAAAACGAGTCAAAGCTTTCATCAAGAGGCTGCTCCAGGTTTGTTGTCAACATTCACCAACATTTATTTGTGGTGCGTTGTTCATGTTGTCTCAACTATTGAAAGAAAAACCTGGATTGATACATCTGCAGTCTGTTGGCGAGGACTCTGATGATGAGGAAGAGCATTTCGATGATGTCTTAGATGAGGAAGACATGCAAGAAGAAAAAGAGGATCAGAGTGAGCAGACACTGGCGTCTGGATCATGGGTGCATAGAGCTAATGTACCAGGCAAGAAAGTGAACACTGGTTATGACTTTCACCAAAGAAACCCATTGTATTGTGGAGCAGATCAAGAATGCATTTGGGAACTTGAAAAATTGACCCAGCATTACCATCCGACAGTCACTCTGTTCTCATCAAATCTTCTCAAACATGAGACAGTCAGTTACTCTGGGGATCCACTTCAGGACTTCACTCTTATTCGCTTCCTAGATAGATTTGTTTACAGGAATCCCAAAGCTAAGCAGTCCCTGCCAAGTACAGAAAGCGGCAAAAAACTCATGTCTTTCAACAAGCGTTATCAACCACAAGGTGCCAAGGCTGTGCCTGTTAGCAGTGATGAATACATGATGATGAAGGAGGGTGACATTCCTGTTGATGAAAAATACCTGTACAAGTACTTCATGCAACATGCGCCAAAGAAGAGCAAAAAAGATGATGAGAGTGATGATGGTGAAGTTAGCGATGATGATTTTGATTCATATCTTGATACTTTCGAGAAAGGCTTGATGAAAGAATCAGGTATTGACTTCGAGGCAAACTTAGGCAAAAGTAAAGACAAGAAACGTGATAAAAAGAAGAAAAGCCAGGAAGAATCTGATGATGATGATGATGATGATGAACTGGAGGATGAAGTTGATGATGATTTTGAAAATCTGTCTGATGAAGAAGTCGAGTTCAGTGATGATGATGAACTGAAAGCAATGATGGGTGAAGATAATGATGCAGGTGATTTGGAGGAACAGACTGCATTTTCAGATGATGATTTCGGAGATGTTGACTTTAGTAATCCCAAAGCAAACAAAAAACGCAAATCAGACTTGGGTGGTGACTTTGCATTTGCTGAGAAACCTCAGAAGAAGGGCAGAAAAGGAAATGACAATACATTGTTTGCTGCTGCTGAAGAATTTTCAAATTTGATAGACAAGAATATGGGTTCTAAATTTGATACAATAGGTTCGGACGCTGTTTCTAACAAAGACAAAGCTAGTATAAAACAGTTGAAATGGGAAGCTGACAGAGCAAAGGAATTTGAAGGAAAGGACTGGAAATCAATTAAGGGTAAAAGAAAGAATTTTAAGGGGAAAGGCTTTAAGAAAGGAAAAAAGAGGTAATTAGAACGGTTTGTATAAATCTTGTGTATGGTTGAGAAATTACCTATAGGTAATGGCTGTTACAATATTTATCTGAATTGACAGATATGTATATATAAAACTGTAAAATTAATGTGAATGTTTTTGTTTTATGTCACAGAAACATGTACAGCTATTATGTACAGAATGTAAAATTTAGGTATAGGTAACTGTTTGTAACATGGGCACAGTTATATCCTTTAGGGGATAAATATGCCCCCCCCCCCCTTGAAACTTATCTTTTCTATTTAATTATGTAAATTTGCTTTTGTGGCTCTGAGAGGCTTCATCTCTCCCTAGAAAATGCAAATCTTAGCCAATAGCACAGTACTGAGATGGATTGCAGTGTACAGCTGTATCTTAATTTACATATTTCTGAGGCCATCAATTAGGCCTATGCTGAAGTTAGGGTTTAAAAATTGCTGCATATAGTTGCACACATATATTGGCTGAGACCTGCCTAAGCGTAAACGCATGAGCTAGTTGCAGCGGGCCAGCGAACACATATATAGCATATATATATATATACACTAATGGACTTTAAAAACGCATAACTGCGGGTTTGTGCAACATGTTTTACCTATGCGTTTTTAAAGTCCATTAGTGTAGTTATGATGTGCATACCTTGAAAGCATAATAGAGCAAGGAGCAATATGAGGGCCAATGTATATTGGTATATTCTTGAAAGTCTTCTCACAGGCTAAGTTAGTAAAAGCATCAATTGGACAATATCATATAATTATTATATTGATAAAAAGATGACCAGTGACGTGGATCATGACTGGGTACTCCAGGGGTTTGGGGACCGATGAACTTGTAGATATAAATAATTCAGTTACATAGGCCTACATAAATGTTGGGGTTAGTTTAAGTGGCTTTAATAAAAGTAAATAAAAATCCTTTATCAGATCCTGGGTGCATGGGGTTTCCAGTAAACTTTGTAGGTGTCGCTCTAGATCAATACCACCGACGCGCCACCTACCGTATTTGGCAAATGTTTCGTAATGGAGGTGAGCTATAATTGAGCATTTGTGAGAAAACAACATTGACTGAACTTCCTCAAGGTTGAAGTGTTCCTTCGTTGACAGACTACAAAAACATACCCAGAATGTCTCACCTACGATGCTTGGCCAGAATTGCTTCGACAAAACGAGGTATAATAGCTCTATCATCGTTATCATGGTCTGGCAAGACATGTAAACAGAAAAGCTCCCAAAACTAGTTTAAAGTAGCTTACGTTAATTAAAGTAGCCTAATCAGGCTAATGACTCTATAGTATAATGTCATTGTCGATTGTAAGAGACTGTATTGAGATGATTTTCACAAGTGGATCAGCTCCATATATATATGTATCATTTTCATCCATATTGATCAGCTTTGAATGACCAACTGCAGCTGCATGAGAGTATATAGCCACTATAGAAAAAAACATGTAATGATCATGGTCATGGAGTCATAGTATGACTTATACAGTAATGTCCATATATTTAAATTTTTTGACAATTCTATTCATGTGATTTCTCTGGTGCATTTCAGATCTGCTTACATCACATCATGGAAGTTTGACCAGAATATGCTGGAGCAGTACAAGTACAAATGATAAAACACAAGCGAAAAAGACTGAATTGAAGAAAGCAAACACGCCTATTGGTCGATTAGATGATAAATGGGAAGGTCATGGTGAAAAAATGAATCCCAAAACTGGAGAGTTAGATCCATACGCTCCATTTCCCAATGACCAAAATCCGGAGACAGGAGAAATTGGTGGACCCAAAGGTCCAGAACCTACTCGATATGGTGACTGGGAAAGAAAAGGAAGAGTTATAGACTTTTGAAGGATTTTAATTTATTAGATGGACTGCAACTTTGGGATGTTATTGCATGATGTGATTTCATGCTCCATGCAATGGTATGCTGCAATTGTTTTTTAATTATTTAATTTTTTGTAGATTATTTTCTAGTGTATGAATATTATCTAAAAATAAAGGGAAGCGAAATTCAATGTGCTGTGTTTTTACATGGTTTCATATCAAAGGCTCGATCGATGTTATATAGTGCGGTAGTTACTAACTAGTTAGACATAGGTGGATTAAGTGTTGAAAAACACTGAGCACTATTTAAAAAAAGTTTGGTTCTAAGGACTACATTTAAATGTGGTAACTAGATGAGCATGTTACATACAGTACTAAATTAAACCAATATATAAAGTCTGGAAGAGTTTTTGGCTTTCACATTTTCAGAATTGTTAAGTAAACTTCAAAGTAACTCAGATTCCCCGATTCATCAGGAGATGGTGGACCAGACCAGTAAACTGAAACCATGCAAGACTAAATCCAAGCGGCTTAAGCCTTCAGCTCAAACTCCATAAAGGAGTATCATCAAAGGTCCTCTCTAAATTAAAAAGTGACCTTTGCCAATCATCCATGTTTGGAATGCCTAACTTTCAGCATGATAGACAATTTTTCAAGTGCAGTGATGCACAAGGAAAATGAGGTGAGCTATGAGTGAGCATTTGCGAGAAGACAACATTGACTGAACTTCCTAATGGAAGAAAATCCTTAGATAAGGGCAACCTTGAACGGGGTTAGTGCAGTATAGCGGACCCAAAGTTATGGCAATATTTGGCATCTATGAAACATGAAACTAATCACTATTTCTTACCAATTTTGTTTCTGGCAAACCATAAGAATAATATTTGTGAAGAAAAGCGGGGGTTTGGAAGCGGCAACCCCCAATTAAAGAAAAAATAAACAACGTTCTTGCCTTGAAAATGATCCCCGCCATTTTTCGTTTGTGACATTATCCATTTTTACGTCATAGGCCTGGCAAAGAGGCTTGCTAAATATGGTCATAAATTACGGTCCGCTATACGGCACTTCTTCCCCTTAAACTATAATATTCTATGTCACTTTGGTCAAATCTTACACCCGAACCTTTTAGAAACGGTAACTTCAGATAACTATTTGCTGAAAATATGCCATTCACACTGATTATTCCCCAAGGGGAATCTTTGGAAGCCTTCATAGATGAATTACCTTACTTCTGATGTCACAGGGGTCATATTCTATCTGCCAGAACTTTATATACTCACAACAGATGACATGATAGAATCAGGTATATTCTTGCTGATTTTGTGCAAGTTGCACAAATCAAATCCCTTTATTACCTTAGGAGAAGAGCTTGGATAACTTCAAAGATGGATGAACATGACGTGTTTCTGAGGTCACCTGGATGGTAACAGGGATCAAATTACATCCAAAACTTTTTTTAGAAAAGATACCTTCTGGAATATAGTTGCTAGTGTGATAAGACGACCGTCGTCCTTGTACCGGTCTAGGTGTGCTTTTGATTTCAGGATTAGAACCAAGATGTTGGTCCAGGTACTTAGCAATAATAAATTAGTAGTTCTAGTTTAATTGTTCAGCTTAGCTACTGGCTAGTCTGAAGGCCACAGAACTTTGTCTGTTGCCTCTGTATCAATACCTTGAAACCTGTTTCTGCATGAATAGATCCAATTTGTACCAGTCTATTTGCAGGTGTCCCTCATTAGTTATAGTAACTGCACAGATTTCGAACTCTGCCAAGGGTCTTTGCAAATATCCTTAATCTTCCTTCTATCTAGTCATGCACTGGGGTAATATTTCTCGCTTGCTTGTTCTTGAGGTTCTGTTGCATTATTCATATGCAGTTACATTGGTGGTTATTTGAAACACATGGAGAAACAAACTTAGTTATGAGTTTTCAATATGTATTTTCAAAGATAACCATACAATTTCTAAAGTTCATAATTCCTACAAAATTGATGTTAAATCCCATCAATTTGAATCTTGATCGCATTGTCTTCAAATAATCATTAACTGGGTTTCATAAATTCAACACACAATTCTTAAACATCTAATACACTACACACATACAATGATTGATCTCTGATCCATCAATCCTACTCTCTAATTAGCTATCTTCAGCTAGAAACTAATTAATAGCACATTTTCATTGTACAGTTTCTGGACATTTATACATTCAAATCTGATACCCCAAATGGTTGATCACCCACTTAATGGTAGATTCTATGGCCAGAAAGTCACACACTCACCCCTAATAGCCAAACCAAAAAATGCATCATTAACCAAGTGACCAAAAGTCATTAGCACCTGGGTTTAATCATACATGATTGGAGGTTAGTCTGCTATATATATATTCGAGATGCTGATAGTAAATTTAAACAGTGTCTACACCTTATAATTTGGTATAGTGGGAAATTTATATTAAAATAGTAAATACCTAGGTTTCAATTAGACATACATGAATTTCATAACAATGCACGAGTGAAAAATACACTAGTGTCTTTCCCCCAAAAACATGTAACAGAGCCCCAGTAGTTGGCTGCACTCTCTTGAAACAAGGCCCTATTCCCATCAATGATATATACTTATTATTCCCTATGAACATACGGCAAAGCCTTGATCTCCCAGAGTCATACTCTCTTAGAACAATGTACCTGGTTGTAACAGTTTGGCCAACAATTATCTTTCGTATGTGTATGACAAGGCCGTACCTTCCTGAAACAATACTCCAAACTTTCTTAGGAGTTCAACTAATGTTCCTCATACACACCGACAAAGCCTTAGCACTCGAACTATACTCTCTTAAGATAATTTCCTATTACAAAGGTATCAATATAGATTGTCCCCCATATGTTTATAGCAAGGTCTCAGAATTCTTGTGCTCTAAACCTTCTTGAAATAATTCATTGACGTAAGTTGCCACTAAACTAATTGTTCCTTACACATTTATGGTAAGGACCTAGCCTATTGCTACTCCTTTCCAAGACAAAACACTTTAAACAAACTCAATGTTGATTCACCAAATGCACTAACTTATCAGACTTATAGTTGAAAAGATAACTGCACTTACTTTATCCTAAAGGATTTGACAGGACTCAGTTAGGCTGAAGGCACTGCAGGCTCCCTATGACTTGCTGACTTCGAGGTGTTGAATCTTCCACAGTCTGCTCTGATCAACCTGGTTCAGGATCCACAAAAATTGCTCTGACCAAGAACCATCAGTTTGCCTCTGCTTTTATGCAGGCTCTGGCCAGGGTTCCTATACTGGGGTACACCCTGGTGCCAGTTTCTGACTGTGTTAGATGCCCCTCCTCCCCTCTATTCTAGTATGTCTCTGCTAGCTTAGCATTCCCTCTAGGCTAGAGTCTCAGCTATTCCCCACAACCATTCCTTACTTGGCTTCAGGTTTTGTCAGGTAGCTCTCTATAGTCCATAGCCTGCCTAGTGTGTTTCTATAGTTCATAAATTCCTGCCTAAATAGTGTTCTATTTGCTAATGCTTGGTGGTTTTTATTCATGTCATCATCCAACTTCTTTTTCTTATCAATTTGTTAATTCTACTTATTTTCCTCTCTCATCATGATTGTTTGTTCTTTATCTAATTCCTATTTGTATAATATTCATAACTCATGCATTTTCCAGTGTCCTTGCTCATGTGGACTCTGCTTACATTTATATTTCAAATTAATACAGGTTTGTGTCCATTGTTTCTAAATATCTACATGCATATATATATTAATCACAATAATAGCAGTTCCTTAGATCTCTCTATTTATAAATCTGTTGTGTGGTCATCTGGGTCTTCATTTGGCTGGCCATCTGTCCATTGAGTTTGTCAGTAGGTGGCTATCCCTCCTTCTTGCTTGGTGCTGCCACCTCTTGGGTTGTAGGGGTCCTGTTCCATGGACAGCTGTACATTGTTCATTCAATTCAGTGTTTGGCTACTATATGATGTAGTTCATTAATTACCTTATACCATTTATGCAGTCTACATGACATCCCCTGTACTCCCCTGAAAAATTTTGAGTTTGCTGTCTTCCTGGCAGCAATCCGAAATTTTTATACACTACGTTATGTGTTATTGATGGCCGTTAATCACCTGTCACACTGTGCACACGTCTTCCTTTTCGTCCTGTCTTCATATCTTTTTATGTTCCATTCTAGCGGGGTGTCCATCCGAGTGCGGTGACTGTTACGTCCCGTAACGACTCATCTGGTTCCGCTTCTGTTGGCTTTGCACGCGGTTAATTCCGCTACGTGTCGCCTGCTGTTGTTAGTGCCTCCAAACGCTCGCTGGGGTCGCTGTGGTATTCTCTTCCCGCCCTCTTGGCTCCGGTGCCTCCTTGGGGTCACATGGGGTCGAGTCGGGGTTTTTTAGGCGGCCATCTTTGCTTGGTGCTGACGCTCCCTGTGCGGGTGTGACCTGAGGTTAACGGCCCTTTTGGTCCATATGTTAAGACGATTTTAGAGTTTAATTGATAAATATGTCTATATCTTTCCATCTAAAATTCGGGTTGTTCCACTGCTTGTTCAAGGGGGTGTGGGGTGTCATTAGATCAAAGCTAGTATACTTATATTATGTAACATCCATTGTTCATTTCTTAAACAGTTAACTTAGATCCACAAATTCAAACCTACAATAATGACCATTCAACAACCGATACCAATTTGGCGGGGCGAGTGTGTTGCCTCCTTCTACCATAACCTTGCCCCCCTATTCTAAGAATTTTTTGAACATCGGCCCGTTATCTAGTGAGATAACTAAGCTTCATTCGGTTGTGCGACTTCTGTGAACATGGCTGTGTGTTTCGTTTTCTACTGTTTTCTGTTTGCGTGGGTTCCCATGGCACATGGTGAGTATTTCTTTTTAATATTTAATAAGGGTGTGTTATATCCCATCGCAATCCACTTAACAATTTTGACAGCTTCATGTTTAATATAGGTAAAGTGTCAGTGGCATATTTCACACTGATATTTAGAGTTAGACTGGGGTGGGGAGTCCATAAATTCCACGGCCTGTCCTCGTTTACTTGTCAAAGTAAACGATTACACTGCCTATTGGACTATTGTATTTGATCTTTCTGAAAAGTAATTTCATATTAGTTGAACATAAATTGATTGACTCTATTTGATTCTCAGGATATTCCTGTATTGCTGATGACGTGACCGGAGTTTGTGACCTGCCTGGAGAAGGCGTTTGTTACGTAAGTTATTATGACTAAAATTTTTGAAAAAACTGGGTAATTTAAAACGCTGGCTCAGGTTTCGATTTCCGACATGTTTTTATTTCATTAATTGTTTCATAAAAAATTTTGACAGGCAATAAATTGGTCACCATTCTGGATTGACGAGTGCCTCTCTCAAATCCGTTGCGCACAACTCTATTATTGTTCGGACATCATTGTTAGTGATTCTGGGGGGGATGGGTGTTGGCTCAGTGCCAATCTCGCCCATCTCAGCCAGGAAATGGCGACACATCATCCAGAATTTCTTTAGGACTTCCGCAGCTGTCAGGTCATCTTTCGGTATGACCTCAAGAATATAATTCTTGTGTGTCATGATGTCACTATATGGACACGCCGTTGACAGCATTTCCATGTCATCATGGGGGTGGCGGATTCTGTGCGTTTCTACACAGAATGTCTTAAAGAAATGCCATATGTCGGAGCGGTCCATGGCTGTGCCCCAATTTCCGACATCGGTTCTGTAGACCTGAGCCATAATCTGACAATATTTTAATTTATATTGATTTCCTTCTTCTGCTGGTCGTTTCGTCTCAGTCTTCACCTAGGAATTACAAAGCACATTCAATATTAGGGTAATTTCAGGTGAACTCGATTAGCCACATCAATTGCTTAAGATTTCCCACGTGTACTAATTGTTTGCTGACTAATTCATTACGTGGCTGTGGCTATATATAGTTCTAAATGCGAGTAATAGTCTATATAAATCTCATTACGTGTACTTTACTTGTCTTAGTTATGATTCACGTTTTAATTTCAGACAGCCACTATCTCCACAGTACGTGGTGTTTATCTCTATAAGGGTTGTGCCGCCAGGTGTCCTTATATAAAAGACGTGATGGTGTCCTGCTGCGCACATTCACTCTGTAATCGCGGAACCACCAAGATGCCTGGACTGATGACAATTGGAGCGCTGATCTGTTTGGCTATAATATTCGTTGGCAACTACCAGCCCTGGCTAGCTGCTTTTTTGGGACTGGTTCTCTGGGCACTTCCTTATCGGATGACGGATTGGGAGATCCACCTTTATAATCGATTCTATGTTAGGAGGGCTCAACTACTGGGGCGCGCCCAAGCACTCCCTCGGGATGCTGTTTGGTAAGTTTGTTTATGTAATGCTTTCAGTGTATATATATACATCTTTCCTTATAAATGTGGGTGCCGTGGTAGTCATTTAACTGAATTATACTAACGGTTTTGCTTTTTTGTCACTTATAGAATTGTTCGGACGGGCGTGAGTGACATGTGTCACTCCCAGCTTCTAAGATGCTGACTGTGCTTCCCATGACTATCGGAATCGGCCATCCCTTTTACTGTGGGCAACGAAGACGACTTTGCTACTGCCCCCAATTATGCCTATGGACACGGACTTGTTCTAGATAGACATATTTACTCCTTTATAGCTTAGGAAGTTGACTTTTATATTTTAATCTCCATACCTGGTATACATCATAAGCATCTCATTAAGTCATCCTCATCAATTGTTTGATCATGCATGTCGTTGCAATTCACCACCCATTCGTAGATTTTAGCTTTTATACAGGTTTTACATTGTATATGAAGGAGAGGAACATTATTCGCTCACTACTTTGACATTATGTTTAACTTTCATCATCGACTGTTTCTACCTCCAGTTACATCTATTGTTATGCAACCGACCCAGGGTGGGTAGCTCAGCTGTGCTAGGCCGCCCCCCTGGGGTGCCATTGTTTTTATAACTCTGTATATGCATTGTCTAATTTGTTATTCTTAAGCTATTTATAACTAAATTTAATATCTAAAGCACTGTTTAATATGATCTCAGGGAAGTTGTGACCTACTAATGTTTTTAACCTGATGTTGTTCATATATGCCATACTTAGTTGCGTCCTTGCCAATATCAACTGATATATACTAGTGCCTTATTGGATGCCCTATTTTTGGGGATAGCTAGCAGTTTACATTTTATATATTAAACTTTTTACGGACATGTTTTACTGTCTATAAACGAGCTTACTGTTGTCTTCATTTATTGCATGTTTCGTGGTTCTAAACCTCAAAGTCATTCAGGCTTCGGATCTCACCCATATTTGACCTGCTTGGCAGGGGGTGGCATACTCCATAGTCATCTAGTAGCATTACGCAAACTCGGTGTTGCTGCTTAGTTATGCGTCTAAGTTTGTGCACTTCTCTCCACTGGATGGATACTGTCTCTGGCAGGGGAAGTCTAGTTTCGCCGCATTGCAAAGATGCAAAGCCGTTTGGTGTGAAACAAAATGTCAGCACAGTGGTCATGATTGATCCTCTGATGTTAATTACTGATGGCATTAATTCACCTACAAAGTGTACCTCGTGGACGAGGGCATGGAGCGTAGCCACCTTTATGGCTATCCTTTCCTTCCCAGAGTTCATTATGAGCAGTATTGACAATTTAGGGTGACCTATCTTGTTGATTTGCGTCACCAATGGAATTCTAGGCCCTGCCAGGGTGTTCCAAATTTTCATTGAGGTCTTGTAAATAATCCCCAGGGTTATTGCTATAATGACCGTGCCTGTTGCTTGCCATAGCAGATCACTGGTCTGGCTTCGGCATACTTGGCTCCCTGCAGCAAATGAAGGCTGAAATTGTCCAGCCAACATGCCAGCTGTGACTAAATTTGAAGTTGTGGCGTGCTTGTGGGCAGTCCATAGTGAGAGGAAACATCCCAAAGTGCCCAACATAGAGAGTGTGAAAGACAAAGCTAATGGCCAGGATTTTGACACAAACAATTTGTCTAGGTTATCATATGAGATTTCATTTACTTTTCTTGGTTTCAAATTTTCTAATATTTCCTTAGTTTCTAGTTCAAACTGTTCTAATGGGGAGTCGTTGATGCTTGATTCCAGTAATGCATTTCCTGGGAATTTCTCAGACAATGCGTTGGAAATGAACTGATCCAAGGCACTGTTAGACCAAGACAGCGGCTGGTCATGGCTGTCATTCAACATATTTTTAATGTTGTCTATAATTAAACTAGTCAGCGGGTTATTAATTCTCGATAGGACTACTTTGGTGGAGGTTGTATTACAGAATGGGCCTTTGATGTGGAAATCATGATCTACCAGGATGCAGTTGCACATCGAGCTTCGGTTAACGACTGCTGCGTTATGTGTGTCAATGTTGACGGGTACGTCCTGGCCATTGCACCAAAGTTGAACATTGTTAGACAAACCGTACACCATTAGTTTATTCTTTGTTTCAATTAATTCTGGCAATGTGAACTTAGCTTGGCGTATTCTAAAGTCGCAATCTAAATGGGATTTTTCATCGATTTTTCTCATAATTATTTGCTCTATACAGGTCTTGTTTTTCCTTTCCACCACTGGGATAGAAGTAGGGCATACAGTTATACTAGGGTTCGCGGGTATAATGTGGCACTGAGCGAGCTGAGCAGGGTTAACTGGCATTACGTAATCATTAGAGATACCGTAGTGAGTAATTAGCGGGCTCCACTTGGTTGATAGTGAACCATTCTGAGTCATTGGAATTGGTATTGAAAGTGCCCTGAAAAATGACATGGGCTTATTGTTTGTCTTGATGACTTCGACAGGGACTTGGATCACTAATCCATCGTGGCTAACCGCTAGTGCGGATCGACTGAACAAGTACAAGTCTTCTGCTTTGTCAAAAATCAAGTCATGCCCTTCATGCCATCTTTTTACATCAGTGCGCGCCTGGTCAAACGCGCCGGCTAAGGTTGTATAGGGGAGGATTCGGTGTCTCAGGATGCCTTGGCGTCCATCCCGCACGCCCTCTAGCGTTTGCCGCAGAGCATTGGCTACCACTGGCATGTCATGCAGGGCCGCTATTCCCAGTTCGCTCTGAATCTGATTCAGTTTTGAAAGCACTGGGATGGTGTCTGTCTTGGCATTGACTGATGACGCTAAACTTTCCAGCACCGATTTTAGTTGATTCATATTCTTTTGGGTTCCAGTTAAGTCTGACCGCAACTGTCTGACCATCTGATCAGAGTGTTGTTTTTGCTTTAAGTCCATTGTCATGTAATGTGCAAATTGGCCCTTAACTGAATCGATATTGCTCTGCAAATTATTCTGCCTGTCACTTAATATTTTTAGGCCTTTCTTTATGTCCTTATCTCTTTTGTAGGCAAAGAATTGGTTGATACCTTGCCCTATGAGCCAGCTGGCTCCTGATGCCACCAATGCCAAGGGGAACCGTTTCGTTCTCCTCGAGTCAGCAGACACCCTCACATGTTGCATAATTAACTCATTTTTCAACCCCATGATCTCCTCTCTCCACATGTCATATCTGTCAACCATCGATGCAAGGGAAGGGAGTTGCTGTCTACATACCTGCTTAATGAATTCGCTTGAACTTTCATGGCAGGTAATGTTTAATGCGCGTGGGATTCTAACTTCGGGCCATTCATAGTCATTAAAACTCACGAGGAAATTTAGTGTCAGAACATGGGGGCTGAGGTGAATGCTCCCTTGCTCCTCCAGGACTGTTCCATACTCAGGGATTAGCAAGTCCTCTGCTCTAATCGTGCTTAACACCGCCAAACCTACAATTAGTTCTAGATACATGCTCATACCTTCAATCAACACCGCGCCGATTCCCTGCCCTGGGTTAAAAATCAAAGAGGTCCCACACACTTTCTGCTTCTTCCTGACCTGTAGTAATTAAATCATTTTTAGTGGTCGTGATATCTGGTAAAAGGGTGGGTGGGTTTTGTGAGCCCTCACATTTGGCGCAACCTGCTGCATAAATTTGCACCTGTTGTTCCATTGCCATGCATATTAAAATTTCATCGCATGTCAACGGGTTATTTCTGAGGTCAATAGATGAGTTTGGCTTTAGTCTTGTCTGTACTAGTGCTGACCATGAGTTAATCTTGTTGTGATTAAGGTCAGTCTGTAGTACGACATTATTCATTGTTCTCAAAAACACCATGTCTTGCAGTTTGTTATGATGGCCAACAAAAATTAATTTTGAAGGAAGTGAGTTGAAATCTATTTCTATCAAGTAATTATTCTGCGCAAATAATGTGAAATTTGCTCTCTCTGGCAGTGAAATGGAAAGAATACTCATTTTATTGTTGGCAAGATTTAACATTGATAAATTTGTGCATCTGGCTATGTCAATATTCACATTATACAAGTAATTGTTGCTGAAATCTATTCTTTCTATCACCATCAAGTTATAATCCTTAATATCGTCAATGTACACTAGCTGACTATTTGTGATCTCCAAGTTGAGTAGAAACATACAGTCTACATGATTGAGTATGGTGAGTCTTTCGAAACAAGATTTTTGCACTATTAAATTTTTAACGCCTACCTTAATGCTCAAACCTTGGCCTAGTTGTGGAAAAATAGCATAACCATGTGTGTGCAGTCTATCCAGTCTTATCATCCCCCCTACGTCCATAATTTCTGTTGCGCATTTTGGGTCAAATAGGCTCATTTTATTCAGGTTTGACCGTGTGATGTCTATTTTCTTAATAAACATGCGGGTACCTAAGAGTTTGTAAGGGATGTCACCTTCAGACAAAATGCTCATTGTCTCTATTTCACATCTATTGCCCCTGATTGGACAAAATATTTCTGACATGGAAGTATGGGGATCTAACTGGTTCACTTTTAGTCTAATTATTTTCATAACTGCATTGCTAATATACATCGGTCCCACAATTTGTGTGATTAGCGGTGCCCGGAGCAGGAGATATTCCAGCTCCCGGCATCCCCCCATCATGTATCTATTTATATATACCAGTGACTTTGCGTCCAGATCAAACGACTTAATCATGCATGAATTATTAAAAAGCCGTTGGTTTATCCTTCTCGTGAGGGGTGCAATTAACGTTATCCATGGTATTTTGTGGAGGCGGCCTATATTGTTCATCTCTATTTGTCTGGTTTTAATTGCTAGGTGCTTTAGGCATGATATGATTGTATCAGGTATTTTAATTATGTCATCTATGAATACTCCTGTTAGGTACTCTAATTTAGTATCAACAGCTTGGTTTACCTTTAATTCGCTTATTTCTTCCCAATTCATATAAATAGTGTTCACCATGGCGTATCTTTCTATCACATCACTAATTATGAGGCTAGCGTTAACATTTTTTATCGATAAGTTCAAATGCGTCACTTTACCTTCGTGATTCGGCTCACCAGGCTGCATAGGGTAGACTTGTGCTGCCCTGATTACTGTAGGAATTTGCTCCCTAGGTTTACAGTTCAGGTCTGCTCCCCACGACGGGGTTATTGCGACCGCGAGGAATATCAATAATAACTTTCCCATCATGGTTTCTCTGCTCTTAGTGTTTTACTTCGTTCTCCTAGCCGTCACAGACCGAAATCGGCCTAGTGCGGGTGACGCTGCCCTTATGTACCATCATTAACATAATTATTCTATCCGCTGACTCATATTAAGTTCCTTTGTCAGGCGGTCTCAAGGTCACACTATTGATCACTCACTATAATCTAAAAATCCATACACTCACTAACTACGCACATCAATCATATTTCCTCCACCCCTTCATATCCCAGATGAGGTTCTATGGTCAGAATCTCATTAGCCAAGTCCCAAGAGGCGTCGTCCATGACCTCAGGGCTTGGGATTGCGCATGTGCGCGGGAGCTCATCATGCTCTCGGAGGCGAAGGCCATCTGCCAGCTCCTGTAGGGGGCCTAGTTGATCAGCGATCTCCTCTTTGGAAATGTTTGGTAGATTTTCCAAAAAGGATAAAAGCTGCCAAATCGTTTCGGCAAAGTGTTCCCTCACTCTAATTTTAGCCACTCTGACTCTTCTAAGGTGTATTGGTTGAGTGATTAGTTCATTTTTTAAAGTGCTTACCACAATGAACTGATCAGGTAGGACCTTTGTACAAACTAGAGGGCCAATGTAGTAAAATGATATTTTCCTGCTCAGGAAGATTTTGGACTTATATTGTGGTGCCCAAATGTAGCAGAATTGCCCTTCAGAGATACTGGTTGTCTTAGCCGACCTGTTTCTGACTCTCCTAGCGCTCATCTTTCTCTGGCTGCTTTTGTGGCTGTTCACTACACCCCTTAGCTCATCCATCCTTTTATGGATCATTTTGAGGTAATCACCATACCCATCAGGCATTTTAACCACTGGCTGTATGTCAAGGTCCTTCAGGTCGGTCTTGTAGTTGTGTTTGCGACCATAGAAAATTTCAAATGGAGTAACGCCCTCTGAGGTGGTCATGTTATTTGTGGCCCATACTGCAAAATAAACACCATTCACCCAATATTGTTCACAGTCCTCGGCCGTAAGGGTTACTAACCTCTGCTGTATGGACCCAATGGCCCTTTCAGCAAATGAGAAAAAATGGCAAAAGTTTGGCACAAATCTTAAATTTATGTCAAGTAATTTGCATGCCGCTTCAAATTGTTTCCCACTCATGCTCCCGTCTTGATCAGCCACCAGTGTCTTAGGTGATCCCACAATGGCAACATATCTCAGTATCACATTCAAAATTTCATTGCTTGTTCGATTTTTGATTGGCTCGGCCATGACATAACGCGAGAAATCGTCAGCTAATACTACAATGTATTTGTACCCATCTGCTGCGGTTGGCATATACTTCAAATCGATGTACACTATGTCCATGGGCCCTCTACTTTCTAAAGTAGGATCTTCTGAAAAATCAAAACCCACACAATCCCCCGGACCGGGCGACTTCTGGATGCAAATTGGGCAGTTCCCTACCACATCCTTAATTATTTGATACAGTTTGGTGCCGTAGATCTGGGTTCTCAGCATTGTGTACAACCGTTGCATTCCAATGTGATGACTTTTGAGGTCAAGGTGTGACCTAGTGACCACTTTGAATGTGTCGCTCTCATCCAATACTGGCCTCACCACTAATTGATCTTCGTCTTTCTCGGAGATATGAACCAGCACGTCATGCACTAACGCGAACGTTTCGCTCATAGCCAAAATTTTCTTGCTGCACCTTTGCTCAGAGGGCAATACTCCGTTGTGCAAGAAATTATACAGACCCCCGTAAGTCACTGATAATCTCTGATTTCTTATCATGTCTCTTTTTGACAGGGGCAATAGCAGTCCTTGGTCACAGGCCTGTGATATCCTATCAAAGTAATTATCTATACTTGATTGGTTTGGCAAGTGTTTGATTTTTATCTCACTCTTCACTATATCTGACCATACAAATTTACCTGGCCTGATTTCTTCATCAGGTATCTTTGTTATGTCGTCTAGAGTAATGATGAATCTTCCGGCGTCGTCCATGTGGACCAGTGGCTCCCCTTGCGGCCAATATGGGTTTTGGCTCCCCTCCTGGGTGCTGCTGCCCTCTGGTGTCGTATTCAGTTGTGATTCAGCTTCGCTATCATCTGGATCAACTGGGATGGGGTCTGGGCATGGTTCATCGGCTACGCGGTCTTCATTTACTTCATCGTGTTCATCTGGTGTGCTCTTTCTTTCTTCTGTCTCACTTTCGCCATCTTCCTTCCTGTCGTGTTCATTCAGTGTTACCTCATCAATACCTTCATCTTGGAACCTGGCTGGCTTCTGTAACTTGCTTCTTTGTCTCAGCCCATACCTAGGTTCTGGTTCGCTTTCATGTGATTCAAATATTCCACCAATCAGTGATTCCTCTCCTCTCCATAAGCCTTCCCAAATGTCATCTTCCCTTGGCAAGGGGATAGTCAAATCTACCTCTGTCACACTTGGCACTACCTCTCTAGACAAGAAATCAGCACTATCAATCAAAGATTTACCTGATCTATGTTCTATTGTGAAGTTGAAAGGTGATAGTCGTTCTAGCAACTTGATGGTTAAGTTGGGTGTGGCTTTGGATTGTTGAGTAGTGGGTCGGATTATCCCTATGGCTCCGCTTGAGTCTGTGATTACCTTGAATGTTTCCCCACTCAAATAGTGCCTATACATGGAGATGGCCACATAAATGCCCGTCAATTCGAGCTCAGCTGATGAGCTAATTTTGGGCAGATTTTGTAACCTTTTGGCTTGAAAGGAAATTATTCTTTCTGACTCTGAACCTATGTCATCGCCTGGCGCAACCTGTGATAAGACACAACCAATCCCCTCATGTGACGCGTCCACTCTCAGCACGAAATTGAACCCACACACTGGTACTTTCAAGACCTCGGGGCTGACTAGTAATGCTTTAATCTCGTCAAATGCAGTTTGTTCTTTGTCTCCCCAAGTGAACTTGACCTTGCTACTAGTTAGGTCATATAGAGGACCAGCTATTCTCTGGAAATTTGGCAAGTGAGAGGCCAGAAATGTAGCAAAACCTAAAAGTTTTCTAACCCCTTTTCTGGACGTCGGCTCTTTAAATTTCTCGGCCGCTTGTCGTTTGCTATTTGGCACTTCTACCTTCAGTCCTCCGCTTTCTACTACATAATTAAAACCCAATATTGTAGTAGACTTAGCCGACCATTGTGTCTTTTTGAGATTTAGCTTCAAGCCATGTTCTTCGATACGGCTCAGCACCTCCTCCAGGGCGGCCAAATGTTCTTCGAAGGTCTCTGTAAAAACATATACGTCGTCAGCGTAAAACGCTACATTGTCTCCCCACTTGAGACCTTGCAGGACTTGTGCCAAAGCTTCACTCCAGAGCGATAAGGAGGGTTTGGCTCCCATGGCTATTCTCGACAAACGGTAGCTTTGCGATAATGAGTAGAAAGACAGTCCATACAATTGTTTGCTTTTTTCGTCCAACTCGATCGAGTAAAATGCTTGTGATATGTCCATCGCCGTGATATACTTCACGTTTCCAAGGCACGCCAGTTTGGTGTGAAGCTCAGGTTTTGTGAGGAGGGGGTGGTGCTTTGATTCGGACATGGAATTGATGTGTCGTCCGTCCAATATAAGTCGCACTTTGGTGGTATTGGGTTTTTCTCGGACAAACACTGGCGAGTAGCAAATGGCTTTTCCCTGCTCCACTATGTTATGCAACATTAATTTCTTCACCTCGCTTGTCATGGCTTTGATGAGTGATGGTGACACGGGGTATGGGCGCAGTATAAATGGCTTGAAGTCATCCGTCACCTGGATGCTTGCCTTGTAGCCCTTCAATAGCCCCACCTCGTCATAACATGCGAATGCGTCAGCATGATTTCTCACCATTGTTTCCACTTGATTTCTTTCTTCCTCATCCAGCATGGAGTCCGTGAATTGCAGTGATTCGCTGATTAGTTCCATTCTTGTTTTATCGGCTCTTTCGTCGTCGGGTTCCAGCCATGGGTAAAGTCTCAAGTTCTCTGACCTCACTGCCATGAGCTCGCTAGATTGCACAATCTGCACCGTGGACCCTATGCCCTGTCTCTCGAGTTCTTCGCTAGGCATGCTTAGTACACCTTTTGATCTGTGGTCTGGCTGAGGGCCCTTTTTGGGTTGTCCAGCCACCTTCGTGATCAGTTTCAGTAGTGCGGCGCTTCCGGCAGGGATCAGCTTTTCCCTGCCTTCTGGCCATCCTGCGGTATCACTGCCAATGAATACCGTCCCCACTGATTCAAGATAAGCTAGCGTCATTCCCTTCTTTATTTCTACTTCTTGTTCATTTAAGTTCTCACAAAGTACAAGGCCTACATTACCAACAAATGTTATTGTGTTGCTCTTTATGACTCCACTGAGATTTCTTACTGGGTTGAGCATAAATACTTCAGTACTGGGCATGTTAGTGTAGGGACGTTTCACATGCGCCAGCACTACATACTTGTCACCAATCTTCATTGAGCAATTATTCATGGCCGCTATTCTATAGACAGGCCTGTGTATCACCACTTGTCTTAACCCCACGTTCACCACAGCCGCCACCTGTGTCATTACGTCATTTCCCACCAGGATTAGGTCACGTGTCATATTAGTCGCCACGTGCACTGGCAGGCTCAGCATGACGCCTAGTGGCGATGTAAGGTGCACTCTGATTACATAATTCGAGTGCAATTCTCCATCATCGCCAGCCACAAACACCATCGGCTCTGTTTCTTCTTTGGGTAGTTCTGAAAGATATTTGCTCTCGGCCACTGTGTCACTTGACATGAGTGTCCTAATTGCCCCTGTGTCAAAAATCACCCTGACTTTCTCCATGCCATCACCCATTGAAAAAATTGCATCATTCATAGATCCTACTTCTATAGCCATGTCATTCTCCCAATCCACGGGGTCTGCTAAAATCTCCCTAACTGCCACATTTTCACTAAATTTCACTCTCCTATCTTCTGATTCAAATCCCATAGGGTTTATCTCATTAGTGCCTATCTCAGAATTAGGGGTATCAGTCGGCACTCTACACTCTGATCCCCTTTCTAAAAATGCGGCTGATCCTGATACTCTCCTCTATGATAATATGATCCCCCGGTCGTTGGTCCCCCTCGGAGTTGGCTAGGTGGCCGGTTTTGAAGTCTCATGCCCTGCTGCCTATAGTTAGTGGGTGGTCCCCTCGGCTGTGGTGGAGGGTAATTTCCCTGGTTGCCGTGGCTGGTCACCCTGTAGTCCTGACTGTAGTTACTCTGTGGGTGACGTCCCTGCTGCATAGGCTTGTGTGTGCATGTCCTGGCGAAGTGTCCCAATTCGTGGCATGAGTAGCATCTGACATCTTTCATGTAGGTTGAGCGTGGTGGACCATGAGGGTTGTCCCATTGTGGCATCATTGGATTGTAGTCATGTTGTGGGGGCTGGTAGTTGGACTTATTCTGCGGTGGTCTTGGTTGGGTACTTCCTTTATTCTCATACCTGACATCTTGCCATGAATTACCAGTCTCTTCGTTTATTCCATACATCTCCTGTAACTGTTGGTTTAGCTGTTGTGTCACTGGCTGCACGTTTATGTGGCTTATTGCTTTGCGGGTGGTGGCCTTGCCAGTCAATAGGTGACCCTTGGTTTCGTCCTCGCCCTCTCTGTCATAAAATTTCAACATTTCAACAACTTCCTTAAATTTAGATGCTCCCCGTTCTTTTATTCTCAATCTTATGGCGGCTGGTGTTACCTTCATCAATTTGTCCACCAGCGCCGATTCATTGTACCCCAATACTCTATTCAATTCCATAATTCTTTGTACCACTTCATTCCAAGATTCATTTTCCTTTCTTTTAAGATCATAGAAACTCTGACTAGCTGCATGCCTCGATCCCAATCCACCTGCAAACCGATTCAGGAACTCCTCTTTTAGTTCCCCTAATGTTTCACACCCCATTAATCCTGCAAACCAATTTCTAGCTTCACCTGACAACGCCTTCTTAAAGAACTTAATTGCTGTCTCATCATCCTCAATAACATGATACTCTAAGAAATCTTCAAACAACAACCAATGCCCCTTGGCTCGGCCCTCGCTACCTTCACCATCATAGGATTTGGGGAAGAATTGGGTGACCTTGGTGAGGTCAGGGCGCGTGACCTTCCTGGCGTTTCTTTCCTCTGATTCCATACAAGCAGGTTCTGTCTTGCCATAAGCAGCGTTTACTGTTGACTGTCCCCAGCTGGAATTTGACATATTTCGTCCATACGCCGCTAGGCTCTCGTCCACCATGGGGCTAGTTTGTGTATGCATTGATCGCCCAACTTGAGTCACAGGTGGAACCTCGTGGAATTGGATCAGATCACTATTGTTAGTCTGATCTGATGGGGCATTCCCGTTACATGGGTTAGTCTGGTATTGATCCATCATACTTGCTTGGTGATCTGTGGTCCTCACATGGCGTTCAGTCAGCTCCTGGCTGGGTCTCAACGTTGTCATTAGCCTTTGAATCGCGGCCTCTGCCCTGGGTGGGCTCTGTGTGCGCTGATAGTTAGCTCTGGAAATAGGCAAAAGTGAGTTGTTGACTTCTGTGGGTATGCCCCCTGGGTCACAAGCCAGGCCAATTATCTGGTCATTTTGTGCTTCCATCAGGGGCTTTGTCATGAATTGATTAGTATGTTGGCCCCCCTCGGCTAGTAGATCATTCCCCCCTGCTTGGTCATTCCCTGGTGCTGCACTGTTCTGAGGAATGTCGGGTTTGCTGTATGCTGTGGGTCCATAGGGTGCTGATGGGGTAGCCAGCTGAGATTGAGGTTGGATCACCAGCGTGGGGTCGCTGGTGGTAGGACGGGGTGGGATAGGCGGCATGGGTTGATATCTAGGTACACCTGGTCTCGGCTCCCCTGCCGTGTACGCTTGTATCATCTCGTCCTGCAGTTTCTTAGACTCATCTTTTTCATGACTTGTTGTTGCCCTTCTTTGCCCTGGCCATCCTGTTACCAAAGGGGAAGACCCTTCTGGGGTTTGCATGTTTTGGTCAATGTAGGGGGTTTCAGGTGACTGCGCTTTGGTCTGATGAGCGGGGGTCGATGTGGCCAGCGGGCCGCCAAGCGATGCCTGGAGACTTTTTATAGCTGAAACAACATTCTTGAAATTATACAATTTTGGTGTAGCGCCCGAGGGATGTGCACCTGGTTTAGAGGGAGGGTCATGTGGATCTTTTAGGTCCGGAGATCCAGAAACATAGGATTGTTTATTTTTTAGGGGTGATTTTAACTTTTCTTTATTCTTTGTTATGGGTGCATTGGGCAATTGTCTATTGTACTTCATTGTGGGTTCTGTGGTCTGGATGTATCCCTGGAGGCTACTTCTGGCGGTTGTCGCTTGGTGGGCTGCTGCTGGGTTGTGAGGCATTCCAGTTGCTGTAGGGCCAGTGGGCGGCGTTGTTGCAGCGCCCTCTGAGGTGGTTCTTTGTACATACGGTTTCCATCCAGTTGAGGTGTTCTCAAACGGCCCCCCCGTTGAGATGGCTGCTGCCCCTGTGATTTTCTTCGGAGTCTGCTGTGTAACATGTCGGTCGTCTGGGTCAAATCCAAATTGGTTTCTGAATGCATTTCTCATCAAATTAGTTAAGTTTGGTATATTCATTTCTCTTTGAGCCAGCATGTGTATTTTACTAGCTATCTTCCATAGTCTATCACTATCTCCTGATGCTAGTGTTGGCCCTGCAAAGTTTCTGTGGAAAGTATCATGATCTCCTTGAGTGAAACCCCCCATTGGTGGTTTCATACCAATTAGTACTTCCCAACTCATGGCCAAAGCTTTCCTCACATCTTGGCCCTTTATGAATTTGGCTGCATAAGCAGTGGCTAGTATCTTCGCTGCTTCCCCTGCCTCTATCTTTCTATGTGATGTTCTTTCAAAAATTACTCTATGTATTGGGTGAATAAAGCTTGTGTCAACTGCATTCCAATGTGCGTTGGCACTCGCTGAGAAACAACTTGCTATAGTTTCCCCAAATGTACTAGCTATCGCTAATTCCGCTTCTTTCAGGTCGTTTGACGTGAAATATTCAATGTCTCTTTGTCTAGGTAATGTCGCTGTAATGTAAGGCCCAGAGGCTGTGGTTATATCCATTGCACTCTCCATACCTGGTAATTCCCTTATCTATCTTTGAAAAAGAAAATTTATTTAATTATAATGTGTTTTCTTAGTTATTCTATGACTGCCTTATTTCTTGCTAATTAGTTTTACTCTCCTTTGGCCTTAATTGCCCCTGCTGTGCGGTGTGCGTTTTCCCTACCGCCTTGCCTAGCTAATCTTACTACCTATCGCTCAGCTGTCACTCTCTATCTTCTGACTTAGTTATCTGGCCTGTCCGATTGATTTCTCTCCCGGGGTTTTCTAATCTAGTTGCTCATTATTTTGCCCTTGTGGCTTGTATGCTAGTTATTTCTGGCGCTCTTGCCAGCGTGAGTCTATTCCTAATCTAAACCCTCTTATCTCCGGCACCCTTACTAGCGTCAGTCTATTCTCAATTTAAACACTTTGCATTTTATCATATAGTACCTTTCCTGTTGCCTGCACACCTAGATTTTGATCTTTAATTTAACTTATTGCTTTACGCTGTTAAATGCCCGGATTAACTCCACCATGTGATAAGACGACCGTCGTCCTTGTACCGGTCTAGGTGTGCTTTTGATTTCAGGATTAGAACCAAGATGTTGGTCCAGGTACTTAGCAATAATAAATTAGTAGTTCTAGTTTAATTGTTCAGCTTAGCTACTGGCTAGTCTGAAGGCCACAGAACTTTGTCTGTTGCCTCTGTATCAATACCTTGAAACCTGTTTCTGCATGAATAGATCCAATTTGTACCAGTCTATTTGCAGGTGTCCCTCATTAGTTATAGTAACTGCACAGATTTCGAACTCTGCCAAGGGTCTTTGCAAATATCCTTAATCTTCCTTCTATCTAGTCATGCACTGGGGTAATATTTCTCGCTTGCTTGTTCTTGAGGTTCTGTTGCATTATTCATATGCAGTTACATTGGTGGTTATTTGAAACACAGGGAGAAACAAACTTAGTTATGAGTTTTCAATATGTATTTTCAAAGATAACCATACAATTTCTAAAGTTCATAATTCCTACAAAATTGATGTTAAATCCCATCAATTTGAATCTTGATCGCATTGTCTTCAAATAATCATTAACTGGGTTTCATAAATTCAACACACAATTCTTAAACATCTAATACACTACACACATACAATGATTGATCTCTGATCCATCAATCCTACTCTCTAATTAGCTATCTTCAGCTAGAAACTAATTAATAGCACATTTTCATTGTACAGTTTCTGGACATTTATACATTCAAATCTGATACCCCAAATGGTTGATCACCCACTTAATGGTAGATTCTATGGCCAGAAAGTCACACACTCACCCCTAATAGCCAAACCAAAAAATGCATCATTAACCAAGTGACCAAAAGTCATTAGCACCTGGGTTTAATCATACATGATTGGAGGTTAGTCTGCTATATATATATTCGAGATGCTGATAGTAAATTTAAACAGTGTCTACACCTTATAATTTGGTATAGTGGGAAATTTATATTAAAATAGTAAATACCTAGGTTTCAATTAGACATACATGAATTTCATAACAATGCACGAGTGAAAAATACACTAGTGTCTTTCCCCCAAAAACATGTAACAGAGCCCCAGTAGTTGGCTGCACTCTCTTGAAACAAGGCCCTATTCCCATCAATGATATATACTTATTATTCCCTATGAACATACGGCAAAGCCTTGATCTCCCAGAGTCATACTCTCTTAGAACAATGTACCTGGTTGTAACAGTTTGGCCAACAATTATCTTTCGTATGTGTATGACAAGGCCGTACCTTCCTGAAACAATACTCCAAACTTTCTTAGGAGTTCAACTAATGTTCCTCATACACACCGACAAAGCCTTAGCACTCGAACTATACTCTCTTAAGATAATTTCCTATTACAAAGGTATCAATATAGATTGTCCCCCATATGTTTATAGCAAGGTCTCAGAATTCTTGTGCTCTAAACCTTCTTGAAATAATTCATTGACGTAAGTTGCCACTAAACTAATTGTTCCTTACACATTTATGGTAAGGACCTAGCCTATTGCTACTCCTTTCCAAGACAAAACACTTTAAACAAACTCAATGTTGATTCACCAAATGCACTAACTTATCAGACTTATAGTTGAAAAGAAAACTGCACTTACTTTATCCTAAAGGATTTGACAGGACTCAGTTAGGCTGAAGGCACTGCAGGCTCCCTATGACTTGCTGACTTCGAGGTGTTGAATCTTCCACAGTCTGCTCTGATCAACCTGGTTCAGGATCCACAAAAATTGCTCTGACCAAGAACCATCAGTTTGCCTCTGCTTTTATGCAGGCTCTGGCCAGGGTTCCTATACTGGGGTACACCCTGGTGCCAGTTTCTGACTGTGTTAGATGCCCCTCCTCCCCTCTATTCTAGTATGTCTCTGCTAGCTTAGCATTCCCTCTAGGCTAGAGTCTCAGCTATTCCCCACAACCATTCCTTACTTGGCTTCAGGTTTTGTCAGGTAGCTCTCTATAGTCCATAGCCTGCCTAGTGTGTTTCTATAGTTCATAAATTCCTGCCTAAATAGTGTTCTATTTGCTAATGCTTGGTGGTTTTTATTCATGTCATCATCCAACTTCTTTTTCTTATCAATTTGTTAATTCTACTTATTTTCCTCTCTCATCATGATTGTTTGTTCTTTATCTAATTCCTATTTGTATAATATTCATAACTCATGCATTTTCCAGTGTCCTTGCTCATGTGGACTCTGCTTACATTTATATTTCAAATTAATACAGGTTTGTGTCCATTGTTTCTAAATATCTACATGCATATATATATTAATCACAATAATAGCAGTTCCTTAGATCTCTCTATTTATAAATCTGTTGTGTGGTCATCTGGGTCTTCATTTGGCTGGCCATCTGTCCATTGAGTTTGTCAGTAGGTGGCTATCCCTCCTTCTTGCTTGGTGCTGCCACCTCTTGGGTTGTAGGGGTCCTGTTCCATGGACAGCTGTACATTGTTCATTCAATTCAGTGTTTGGCTACTATATGATGTAGTTCATTAATTACCTTATACCATTTATGCAGTCTACATGACACTAGGATCATACAACTTACAGAAATTATCCATAAAAGGGAAAACATTTGGTGTCTCCATACGTACATGGGTGACAGGCTTGACCAATTTTTATTTTTTTACAGCATGGGTCAAATGTATACCAAACCTTTGCAGACATAACTTCTGATTTATTGAAATGCGGATTCATAGTCATAGCATGGATGTCTTATACATCCATGGTCATAGGAAGCAATGTGGTCCCATGTTTTAAGCAGAAGCAGATCAAAGGGCCCAGGTCTGTCAGGCCCAGGACACACTTAGTTTATGTAAAATAAGGAAGCACTGGGAAGGATGACTGTGTCAAAATAATTTTGGTGTACCACTCAAAAGTTTAATCCAATAAATCAAGTCATTATTTAATTGTTTTTTTTTTTATTAATTACATACTTATACATCAAATGCATTATTCATAAATAACTTTTTATACACTTACAAGCATGTAAAATGATGAACATGGAGACTGTATAATATTAACTTCATATCATCAAACAGGTGAAACTAAAACAATTTTTCGTATTCTGTTAATCAAGTATGTCAACACTAACAAGTCTACCTTACACTTGGTATATAAAACAAAAGTTATACATACTTGTCAATTACGTCAGTGCTGATGAATTTCGACATGATGAAAGTTCATGAAATATGAGCATATTTACAGCCACTCGATCACTTCCCAGTATTGTTGAAAGTTTGAAACACCTGACCAATAAATATTATACATGATAAACCATGCAGTCAGCATGATTGCAGATTTCACTGGAGGAAACTGTCTATGTGGCCTGTGTAGAAATGGTCTCGACCCATGCAGATTTTTAGATATCAATTGCTCATCCGTCAAAGCCGGCAATTTTTTTGTGTCTGTAAAAATAAGGAATAAAACACAAAGTTAAGGAGAAATACATTTATTCTAATATGTATGTGTACCTTTCTATTTATTGAAGTAATAATATACTAATATAGTATGTCTTAGTCTTACCAGTGCATTACTCAGTAAGGATGCTGCTGCAGATTTAGGTTGTATTGACCTGGCTATTACCGGTATAGATTGTACTGGTGAATCTCTGGCATCAACTTTTGCTGTTCTCGTAGAAATTATTGGGCTGCTAAGCTAAAAACAGACGGTTTAGAGACATTAGCAAGAAACAGAATAAAGAGCGTTTTAGAGGAATCTGACAGTAAAGCATAAGAATGAAATTTAATTACCAGCAATTCTCTAAGAGATGGACGCTTTGGTGAAGGGACATCAGCTCCCTTAAAGTCTGTCACACCGAGATAGTTCTCAAGCATACTCTCCACGTTGTCGTTAATTGTTTGCTTTTCCAACTGTAATTAACAGTATTGATTAGTGGAATATACGCACACAAGCAACGTTTAGCATCGCCTAATATATATAAAAATTTATACTGGATTTACCCGGGATGCGTCTTCATCAGATTCCACGACTGATGCATTCAAACTTACTACCTCAGATTCTGAATGTATTTTCCATGACACAACAGCCCTAAAATATTTTCAATAGTTTGGTAAACACAACAAGTGCCTTCATTTACAATTTCACACATAAATGAAAAATTCATGATTTTGTTAAGCTAATGAAACAAAATGTTACTGACATATAGTACAGATCGAATCACTTAATTACCTTGGGTTAAAAGAAATATCAGTCTGCACCAGTGAATGAATCATTTTTCCAGGAGGTTTACGCGGGATAGCAAATGATCTTTTGTACATCTGTTGGTACGTTTTGGCTGCAAACAAAAAACAGTATAACTATGCATATTCCTTTTCATTTAATTATAAGGACAAATGTATGTATGTGATAGCTTTATATACTAACCAGCCCTTTTTTGGCAGTGTATGGCATTTATGTAATTTGCACATTCTTGCCAGTTAATTTTTTTATCCCGAGACTCAACATATACTCGTAACTCCTGCTTCTCTTCAGGTGTCCATTTGTAGTATGTCTGCTACAAAATGAACTACATGACAGTACACTGTATCACTGATGAAACAGCAAATATCAGTATCATTATATCTGACAACAGCTAATTGTAATGCATTCTAGAAGCCTTGACCTACCGTTTTCCTAAGTGGTTCCTTTGCCTTTGGTGAAACAGTTGGATGTGTTAGGGTGAACCTTCTTGTTCTGCTCCTTGTTGTTAATGCTGAAATCTCTCTGGGTCTTTTCTCACCCTCTCTTGGTGTTTCAGACATAGCTGTAATATCAAATTTTTACATTGCATGTTTACCGTACAGAAATACAGCAAATTCACCATCATCATGATAATGGCACAAAGCTTCAAATTTTATTGATTCATTCATTCATTCATAAAAGAGCTGAACTAATTCAATTCAATTATTTCAGACAAACACATGTTACATTTTCATGCATACATGTACAGTCCATATATATATATATATATATATATATATATATATATATATATATATACTACTAAACTACTTGAAGTACATATTTATAACTTGTAACACATTTTGATTTAGTCCACAGACAGTGACAGACTAGATGAGCTTGGCCGGTATACACAGAATAGTAAAACATAAGTACTTATCATATACCAAAAGGAGAAATATAACAAACTAAGAGGACAAATATATAAGAGAGTTCGCCATTGTGAGGCGAGCGTGCACTGCTTTAGCTCAGCAGAACCCAATAATATTCTACATGAGTTGTTGTAATTTGTATGCAGTAAATGTTACTGAAATTACAGATAGATAGACATATTTGGAATTGTACACATTCTTTTCTACCTCGTGTGTCAGTTTAGTTTGGTGAATGTTGCTTAAAAATCGCAACTTTGCACAAATTTAACATAAGACGGGGACGATTTCGGAGCGATTTCGTCCAAGCCAATCTAACATGTTTAGCCGTATGGTGCTGCCATCTTGTGCTAATATGAAGTGTCGACTGTGCCGTTGATTCGCCTAGATTTATCTCATGCTTGAATTCTTTTACGACCACATGTTTCCGGTTGTCTGTCAAGTGCGTTTTGTGAATTGGCTAAGATGGGGAAATTTAATGTAACGTTGTTACGATATCTTTCCAGGGAAGATTTTCGAGTTCTTACAGCTGTAAGTATCGTTGAGTTTCCAATGAAGCAAGCACTAGTTCAAGTTTATCTAAATTATCATTGATTGTGGTCAGAAATCAATGAAGCTGATGGTCTGACAGTGACAGTACTGACACTCTAGAAATAGTAGACATCTATTATTACTCTGTGACTCAGCTGACAGTGACATTGTGCACGGTTCAGTTTTCAACTGCTCCGAATTCGAACAGTTAGCAAAGTACAGTGACTGCCGGTGTGCTGCACTGTCCATGTGAATCTATGTCGGTGTATATATGTCAAGTGTGGTCAAAACCATATTATTAAGCTTTATTTGCCAACTAGACGCTCTACAGTCAAAACGGCCTATTACCAAAACGGCCCCCTCCCTATATATGTATGTATAGTAAGTAATATCTAGATCCAGTATTATTAGTAGGTATTGTGCATTGAACGAGCTGACAATTTCAAATCAAGGTTATATGGTTTTTATTCGTAAATCAAATATATATACGACAAAAAATAATAGAGTTATAATTGCAATCAACTTCCACCCCAAAACAAAATGAACCAATGAGAAGAGTGGTATTTTTTTATTGACAGACTACAAGTCTCCACCCCCTGTGTTGCATTAATTGCAATTGATCCCATGATGATATTATAAATGGATTATGCTACCTTTTGAAGTATACAGATCATGCTACCTTTTGAAGTATAATGACAGATAATGTCTTGTAGGATGGCAATAAATACATAATTATAAAAATAATGTCGTTAGTTAGATCTACAACTTAGGTACTTTATCTGTATATATTTCTTTCTCTATATAAATTCCCAGGTCAGTTAGGAACATATACATTTCATATTTATGAATATTCTTTCAAGATAGTGAATGGGGGTCTAAAAAAAATTCAGGTCCACCCCCCTCTTTTTTTTTAAATGAAACAGCCCTTACAAAAGTTGGTGCCAAAATGTTTCAAGACCAATGTCACTTTTTTGGGAAACAGTCAGCTATATAAGATATCTATCTATATATACTATAAGTATTAGCTGAATTATTTAAGTTCGACAAGATTTATTGGCCATGATAGCTGATGGGATTCATGGGGTATGTTGAATTTGTCATACTTATGAATTCTTATTGCTTTCCTTTTCAGGTGGAGATGGGAATGAAAAACCATGAAATAGTTCCTTCACCGTTGATTGCTGCTATTGCCAGTCTAAAGCATGGCGGTGTTCACAAAATTCTGAAAGAGCTAACGAAGCATAAATTGGTTGTCTTTGAACATGGTGCTAAAAAGAGTAAGTAGACTTTGATATATAGGGATTTTTATATAAATTTGCAGAATATATATATACTGCTGTATGGGGCATTGTCACTATCCCATGTTGCACATTTGAAAATTGCTATTTCAGTGCAAGGCTACAAACTAAATTATGGAGGTTACGATTATTTGGCACTGAAAGCGCTGACTCAAAAGGGCACTCTAGCTGCTGTTGGAAACCAGATTGGAGTAGGCAAAGAGTCTGGTAAGATAATTGTGTTCCATGATATTGCTTGCTGTTGTGTTATATTCTTTAGACTGCAAAGTTGCTGTATCAGGTCTGATAACTACAAAAATACTAAGTTTTAACTTGAGTGAAGAATCGCCTGAAGATAGTGGTCCATCTTTCTTTAAGATGAGTTAGTTTGTTCTAATTATGATGAAGAAAAAAAAAATTAAATCTTGTGTTGTGTCATTTCATTACAGATATCTATATTGTGGTAGATGACGATGATAGACAGTTATGCCTAAAACTTCATAGGTAAGTCTTCTCACCAATCAAAAAACAACAACAAGAAACACATTATATTATTCTGTGCCATGTTCTTATGTTTTAATTTAGTGAAAGTCTGAACTCACATATATCTCTTTTTGATTTTACAGACTAGGGCGAACATCCTTTCGTCAGTTGAAAAACAAGCGAGACTATCACAAACACAGAAATAATATGTCCTGGTTGTATCTGTCACGACTGTCAGCCATGAAAGAGTTCGCTTACATGAAGGCTTTGTATGACAGAGGTTTCCCTGTCCCGAAGCCATACAACTACAACAGACATGCGGTTGTTATGGAGCTGCTCAGTGGTCATCCTTTGTAAGTTATGAAATTGACCACATTTCTGTGGCTTCTTTGATAGGTGTGGTGTTACTATTTTTTGGAATTCTATTTATACTAGCTGCCCGTTTCATGTGACAAATACAGTATAACTATGATAACTACCACAGGTGGTCTGCAATAACTACGAACGTTTAGTGGCAGGAAATGCCGCGGTTTTGATCCCAGTTTAGATCTCGTGTGATGGCTAGTTTTAAAGGCACCAGGTAAACATGGCGATTTGAGGGAGGGCTTGGCGATTGGGTAGCAGAAATAGATAAATAGCATTTGACAACACTAGGAATAGCCAAGTGGTAGATTATTTCATTGTGAAATTGTGGACGAAGGGACAGTGGAGTACGTATTAATGCCACTAAGCATTCCAAACCTCCTAAAAAGCCTTAGCAGAATAAAATATAGATCAGCAGAAGCATTTTCCATTTAACCCAGGGGCATTGATCTGACATGTGACACAATCCATTGAGGCTGACTTAACCTTTTGTGACTTTTGCATTATATTATATGATTGGGTGATATGACAAAAAGTGGTGAATGCATAAATTTTATGAGAAGATATGGTTACGCAGAGCATTACTTCAGCTTTCTTTGGTAGCCAAAATCAATGATATTGTGTGATATGGTCATTTGAAAAGTATTGCTGTGCTGCCTGCTTAGTGCTTACATTGCAACTTGACTCGCTATTGTGGTCACCTTAGCATGGAAAAATAATTTTAAGGAACAGAGTGAAACATTCGTTGAGGGGTTCAAGTGTGTTAGAAATATAATAATAAACTTTACTTTTCTTTTTCAGACAGCAAGTGCATGAAGTTAAAGATTTGGAAGGCTTGTATAATGACTGCATGAATTTAGTGGTGAAGCTTGCAAACCATGGCCTTATTCATGGCGATTTTAATGAATTCAACTTGATGCTGGACAGCGAAGACAGATTAACCATGATCGATTTTCCTCAGATGGTGTCAACTTCACATTATAATGCTGAATGGTACGTAATTTTTTCAACATTGGTAATATTACTAAGGCTTATATTGAGATCGAGGGGTTGAAACTTAATGCAGAATTGTTCGATTGCCAGCACATGCATACAGCCTTCACTGACATTAATATTATGTATTTATTTGGATGGTCTGTTCAGGTACTTCGACAGAGATGTTCGATGCATCCGAGAATTCTTCAATCGACGCTTCCGATATGAAAGTGAATTGTATCCTACTTTTAAAGACATCATGTAAGTGATATTATTGATCATGGCTTGTATGCCATGGTATTGTCTTATTCTGGCATACTTCACTTTTGCATGGTTTATTTATCACTTAGTAACTTTTATAATATCTTTATTACAGACGGGAAGACAGTTTAGATGTTGAAATATCAGCCAGTGGGTTTACAAAAGACTTGGAGTCCACTTTAGATGAGGTAATGGCATTCTGATATTTCACTGGACACCACAGCATTGTAGCTTGCAATGAAATAGTAGTTGTAGCTAGTCATCATCATTTTACATTACTGTTTACCCACTCTACATTGTTTGAAAAACAACTATTGATCTTGTAGTGATTTAGTGTAAAGATGCTCTTTATAATGTGCAATTTGTAGATGTATCCATCTATCTATCTTATTAAACATCCTGGAGGTTATTTGATAGTTGTTTGATAAAGTTAGCAAACTTTCTTGCTCAATATGTGCAGTTTGAATAAATGTTTTCAAATGTCGGTCGCATTTTCAGGCTTTGGAAGAAATCGGAGCATTTGGGAGGCAATCAAAAAGTGCAGAGGATGATGATGACGAGGAAGATGATGAAGATTCTGGTACTGAAGATGAAACAGAAGATGCCATTGATATTGAAGAACAAATGAAAGAATTAGGTTTTGAGGTCAAAAATTCTTCAAAATCTAAAGATACGTCGGAGTCTGCAGTTGCCTCAACAAGTGTTAGTTCAAAAACAAAAAGTGACAAGGATGAGGATAGTGATTCTAAAGAGATGCAACAAACAGCTGATCAGAATTCAATGAACCATGAAGATAAACCAGAAACTCAGGAAAATTCAGGTGATGAGGAAAAAGACGAACTAGGAGATCTTAATGATGACGATTTAGAGAATGAAGACTACCAACCTTTCAGAGATGCTGAGCATAGAGATCACGTTAATGAGCATGTTATGAAGGAACTGACTGGGAGACGTACTCGAAGCACGGACAGTATGTGCTCCACCTCCACTGTACGAACTGTTGATCCAAGTTTGATACAATCTAAAGTAAAGCGCCAATTTAAATCTGAGCAACATAAACAGTTTGCCCGCAGAGTGCGAAAAAGTGGTGAGGCCTCTGTTACAACAAAACAAAGAAGAGACCATGCAGATGATATCAAACAGAGTATCAGTGCAGAATGGTATTAAATTTCTTTTATTTTTAGGCTGTGATAGCTAATGAAAATTTTAATTCTTCATGTCGCATTCTGTACATATTTCTCATACTGTGCATTATAATTTGTCTGAAGCTGTTACATCATTGTTTTCATTAATGGTCTGCTTTGTTGAATAGTATGGAATTATACTGTGGAACTGATTGTTATACTCCTTGGTTGTCATTCTAGTGTTGTTTGAGAAAAAATTAAAATGCAGAGATTATTCACTCAGTTGGCAGTTCCTAATAAGTCCAATGCGTTGCTTAGAGACTTCCAAGTAGCTGGGCACAATATTGACCTTTCAAGGATGATTTATGCATTATAACTGCTTTCAGTGCCTTGTATCTTGAACTGGATTGAAGTTGGTGTAAACACTTGTATTTAGAACTACTCAAAATTGTGGAGAAAGCGCCTGTGATGAATGGTGTTTCTGCATTGCATTGCTTCATATGAAAATGCTACGTACAAATAGCTTGTGAATTTCATCAACATGTGTTAAGAGTAGGCCTGCAGAAAGAATTAAGGCTTATGGCATGCTAGTATGATACCAGATGACACTTGGGTTCCACGTGTGCATGAGAACTTTGAATCGTAATACAGCGTTCCATGGCTGTACTGGAGCTGGGAGTATGTAGCAGTTTCAGATTTCGAATAAAGGGTTTACCTTTGATAGAGTTTGATATCTGACCAGGATAAAGGCTTGCCTTCTAATCTGTGTCAGTAGCCAAATTCTGCTTAGTTCAAACAGCATGTGAGTTTCATTAAGATCTGTTAAAAGTATGCTGATGTAACCCTAAGGGCAAGTTGTTACATTTGTACTTGCTATAGCGGTGATAAGAAAAGGAGTACTTGAGAACTTCAATCCTTTAGATAGCTTAAGAATAGGTTCCAATTAACTGTAAATAACTGATGTGCATAATGTCCTAATAAGATGTATATATACATTGTATATGGTTTAATTTCTAATTTGCTGCATTGGTCACATTCTGAAGAAAATGCTTTCCTGTGATTGGTACATTGGGTAGCATTTCAAACTGCCTCTTTTGAAATAATTGAAAGTGCTAATTACAAACAGTATGTGAATTTCATCAAATTAAATGTGTTTATGGGAGTATGCTCCTGTAGCATTTTATCACTAACTGGAGATGGTAAATAATTTTTTTTTTTTTGTGGGAACTTAAAATCTTAAGAATGGGTTCCATGTACAGTGCATATATTGTCCAGTGAGGATTCAAGGGATCGTAATAAGAGGCATGGACAAAGCATCTATTTCATTCATGGGCCATTTGTAGTCAGTATGGTAGTTGTTCTTGCCTTCATAATAGTTTTGAAAGTGATTGATGTGTCTGACAGTAGACGCTGGATTACACTTGCTTCAATATGATGGACTGATGGTGAATCTTTTAGGATAATTTATTCCTTCTAATTCTACAAAAATATGTTAATCTCTGCGTAGTGTGTGCTACATATAAATACTCTACATATAAATAATCTACATGAATGAACACCCCAGATGACTTGAAATCACAGACAGTAAGATAATTTCAGTCCAAGTTAACTGATAGGTTGCAGACCTTGTAAATGTAGAACCTGGAATAGAGACATGAAAGATTATACAACTCGATTGCAACATTATAAGCATTCATGGATGGAATTGTGGAATTGCAACTTTCGTAATTTATGAGTTTATATAATGATGTATCTATGTGTTCGATATACAACTTATCCCTAATTTAAGTACACTAGGCTGTTGAATATAACCAGATGCACTTTAGCAAAATCCAGATTCCAAATTGGATTATTGATTTAACGTTAATTAACTTTCATTCATTGTCCTTTATGATACAAATTAAACGTGCAAAGATATCTTTCTGACCAATCAAATTAAGCATTGCATACCCAACGATAAGAGTTGAAATTATGTTGACAGCAGCATCCAAGAGAAACACGAGTCCTTCCATAAACATCAAAGATGCTGCGTAAATCTTGTTGGTTGCCATGGAACTGATGAGGTTGCAGAAGGTATAACTCATGGCTATGAGAGAAAAGACTGAAGCTGGAAAATTTAAAGTGGAAAAAAAGTAATATTCAGTGTAAAATAGCAGTTTTGTCATATTAATATGGATATCTTGGTATCCCAGAACGTTAATGTTTCCAAAATGTACTTTTTTTTAAGTTTAGCTTCCAAGATGTGTGGAGACTTCCCCGTTAATAAGGAGATTCAAAGGGGAGTACGTGTGTGTGGATTCCATGAAAGAGTTTCTACTTTGCAGTCCCCCGAGTTTCTTGGATGTACTAGTTGTCAGAAGCTAATGTTCCCTAGGTCTTTTGTATCACTTGTATTTATCAGTGTATAAATATTGGGCAATGTAGCCATACTGGCTCTATTCAGGGGGTAATGCCAATGCCACATGGACCAAAACGCTCTTTTTTCTTATAAATAGATTAATAATTTTACTAAGGTGTCTATGCTAAGGCAGTAAATGATCTCATCCAAAGGCACCCATTGGGAAAAATGTGTAAGATGATGACTCCAAGTCTTATTTCATCATTACGTCTGCTTTTTACGGTAGGGTGGGGGCCTAGCTCAGTGGTAGCTCGCTGGGCTTCCAACCACTGGGTCCCGGGCTCAATTCCCGGTCGAGCCTATATTGGATGGCTGTTTCATCCTTTCGCCTTTTTGCCATGGTCCCTACTTGTCCTAATTAGCCCATCAGGTGCAGAAATACAGGACACAAAGCCCTAATCCACCACCACTGCTTTTTACAGCTGGTCACGTGCACTGAGGCATTTAAAGATGTCCACCAAATAATGATGGGCATTTATTGTTCATATAACAACATGTTCATTGGTCTGACATTGATTAACTTTTTTGACAATGCGATACTCCAAAGAAGGTCAACAGAGTTACACTATAACCTGATGGTTTTTTTTAATTTCTTTTTTATCTTTTGCAACTGGAATGGTTGTTTCCCTTGAGGAAGTTGATTCATCCCAGTTTTTTTCTGTCCGTCCATTATGTTCTAAATATTATCAATTTGTACATATTTTCAGGACATATGTAATTGCACTTTATATATTACCTTGTTCATTTTGACTGACATGAGTAGAAAGAAGAGCTCTGGTTATGGGAATAGCTAGAAAACTGATGCATCCTATGGCAGGAACTGAAAATGGAAAACCGCAGACATACGGAGGATAAATTGAAAATTCAAATCTGAATAATATTATCTACATGGGATAATTGACTGCTAAGCCCAGTTCACACTATCACATGTAAGAGAGACGAGTGTCCAGGGACATCAAAGACGGACTATACATGCTCATTTTAGACGGAAGGCTGTTAATCACGTAGAAATTCTTTCGATGAGTATCCGTGAGACACTCTTTGGGTGGACATCCGTCGACTGCTCGGCGAGTGGTCAACGAGTGAAGGAGGAGAGGGCATTCCCTGAGTGGACGTCCGTCGACCGCTCGGCGAGTGGTCAACGAGTGAAGGAGGATAGGGTACCGATGGGCACCGATGGGCACGGTGCCAGCACGGATGGACGTTCAACGAAAGAACAAGGAACCGGCTACCCAGGTTCGCTGAGCATCTCCTGAGCATTCCACGAGCTGTACAAGAGTGAACATGAGTGGATACATGGATAGACAGCCTCCCCTGCGTACCTGTGAGTGAGCACAAGTGGCCGCAAATGGCCACGTATGTCTGTAAATCACTCACCACATGCTTTAAAACTTTTTCCCTCTCCATGGATGTTCACGAGTGATCTGGAAGGACTAAGAGCATTCTCGGGATTAGCAGGAGTATCCGTACAATGCTTGGCGAGTGAATTTTGTATGAACAAGGATAAGCAAGAGTAAAAGTTTTTTGTCATCCGCGCCCACTCGCCATCCCCACCTATGACGGTGTGAACGCCCCTTTAGTATGACAAACTGGCTCACGATGAGACAGGCCTGCATAAGACAGCAGTGTTTTGATTTAATAAACTGCCCTTAATTCAGATTTTTACACATTCTTGGAACATGTGGTATTATTGTGATAATAGGTACACTGTGAAATGAATGTGCAAATATGGTACGAGGTTTGATAGAACATGGATGAGAGAATACTTTGTGGTTCTTGTGTATGAAATTCACTTATATTGATGATGGGAACGAAAAATGTCACTTATAAATTTAGCTTTTGTTATTATTGGGCCTTATGGAAAAGGTGGTATCACTGGGCGAATACCTCAAAACACAGTGGCCAACACAAGATTCTGCTCATTGCACATCAGTTTTACCTTTCTAGTCATTGATATAAATAACACTTGTTAATTTAAAACTTTGTTGATGTTACTTCACTGGGAACAACTGTACCCATTTAAGTAAGTATACACACTCTATATGGCCTCTAAGCAGTATCACCTAAAAGTATTGAGTTATTGTACAATCCCCTTCCTTAGGTAATAAGTGCTTAGCGCTGGTTGACATTAGACAATGTTCTCTTCCGCTGACTATGTACTGGCTTAAGGTGGACACTGTAAATATTGCTGTGATAGTGGAACTATTCTTACCGAAAAACATCATCACAGTATTGGAAACAAATACCAGGAATATGTACTCCACGCAGATGGATATTTTGCTTGTTAACAAGAGCCATTTGTCATGAAGGCATTTCTTCAGAACACCTGCTGCAAAGAGCATTGCAAAACATTTTATGAGCATCGTTGATGAAGAAAAGTATCCGATTAGCACTGGACCCCAGCATAGTGGACTATTCATCTCAAAGAGAGTCATGATAGTGTAGGCTGAGATTAAGTTTCCAACAGTGAAGGCCAATAAAAGGATGTTGATTTTCGAACGGCGACCTGTTCCATCATCCTTGTACATGAGTCGCAAACCGCTGAAAACATCCTTTAGAGACATTCTTTTAGGAGACTGATCACTGGTGATGCGACTATTTTGGACAGTTTCTGGTATGAAGAAAACAGCATAGAGCAAAGCGAGTCCTTTACCACCTGCTACAAAAACCAAAGGCCAGAAAAAACCTTGAGCCTTGATCCAGTATCCGACGAAAATATTAGCAAGAGCTCCATTTGCCAATCCGACGACGTCCAACACTGTCATTCGGAAAGACCGTCTCTCAGGAGGTACTGTGTCAGAAATATATGCAAAAGCTCCAAGCAACAGCACCTCCAGACCACCAAACACAAACGAAACAGGTTCAAGGAAAAAGTAATACACTGATAAGTCAAATTTGATGATGCTCATGTACAAGAGAACATCGAATAATGATCCCAAACATGGAATAATCAAAAGCAGTCGTCTTCCAATCCGGTCTCCAGCTACTCCATAAGCAAGTAGCGCAAATAATGAGGGAACAAAGATAGCCAGAGATATGTACATATTCAACACAGCAGTGCTTCCTTGGACTTGTTGTCTTTCCAGGTAATCTGGATCTGTCATATTATCATTGCACTGACTACCGTTAGATGTTACGTTACTCAAATCGAATCCCATCGATTCACCAACTTTTTGGTACATGAACTGTGATCTGATGTTCATCATTGGCAGACCTGCTGTGACGTATAGTATGATGAGTGGTTCTACGACTATTGTCCTTTGTTTCAAGCATGCTAATCCTTTCTTTTTTGGTTCAGTCCTCCCAGTACCATCCGCAATGAGATACTCGGTGTCATCACTTGGATTGGACTCCATGATGGCTATCCTATGGAGTAAAAGTATATGAAAGGTGTTGTCTTTCAACTAAAAACAAAGTAATGTGGGTGATTCACAGAAATCCAGCATGACAGTGCATGTTCACCTGTGCATATCCTTTAATGAAAATGCCACCTTGCTAGCACCCAATGACAAAGCAGGTCTTCATCCCCGAATAATAATGGTTTTTGCAAAAGGTAGCAGCCATCTGCCTTATATATGCGTTAAATGTCAGTGAACTTCCTTATAAATATTGTTCAGCACGTGTATATGCTTGTCAGGTGACCTCACATGACCGGATATGAAATTATCTGCCCAGCAATCTCTTTATTGCTATGCTATTAGTGCCGAGTTCCTTTGTTTGATGTTGAGGGAGATAAGATGTCACCTGACATAGAATTTTTAAGTGCGAAACTCGTGTCACCTGACCCACAATATCTTTTTATGTTCCAGATGACTGGTCACCTGACATAACGAGTTTATGAATAGCAGTTGGCATTGATATGGTGACTATATAGTGATATATGGTTGACTGAGACACGTGCAAGCTTTATTTTCATGATATACAATTCAAAATATTGGCCAGAAGAGAGCTTAAGAGAGCTAGATATACATAGCATAGTCAGTTGATCAGTTTGTTGATCTTGGAGCCAGGGCCTTAGCATGGAAAAAGTCTAGGGGGAGGGCAGTTCGGTCAAAGGTCATGATTCTGATTTTCAGTTCAGTAAACATAAGTGCTATATTTGGCGAAATTCTGGTGGGGGGGGGGGGCAGTTTATGCAATTTATTGATGTATATGTAATTTGTGCATAAGCCTGTGTTTAGCTCCAGTTCTTCTGTTGTTTAGAGAGAGACCTAGCCAATCTGTTCTAAGATTAAGCTGTTCATAATTGTTCAACTCTATATCCCGTTAATAAACATGTAATGGGCAGCCGCTGCCCTTAAATTTATATCTTTCTCACATTTCCAGGACAACGTTCTAGTTATTCTTAGGCAATGAAGATTCATGACTTTGCATTGATATGTCATGTTAATGAAAGATGGAGGTGCATTAGAATTAATTAATTGGCTTTGATGAGTAATTACTGACTTTAGGTCAGCCTTTGTACTTCAAGATACTTCTGCAACAAGTTAATTGTGCCTGCACTGTGTCATTGTTCACATTAAAATGGCCAAGAAGAGAGGAAAAGATAAAACTAAGGAAAGTGCAATTTCAGAAAATATCCATAAATCAACTGATCAGTTACACATTGATGAGCCAGAGGAAGAAAATGGTAATAAGGAACTACAGCCATGTCCTTTGCTAACAGCTGGATGGATTTCCAAAATTACATTTTGGTAAGCTTGCGATTGATATTAGATAAAAAATTAAAAAAACCTTTTTTACATCAAATTGCATTAACTTTCGCAGGCAGCATGCCAGATTGGGTCGATGTCGGCCCAATGTCGACCCAATGTCGGCCTACCTCAGCCGATGCTGTTCCAATGTACATCCTGTGCTGCGTACACAGAGTTAAATGAGTAAATTGTTAATAAATATATTTGAATTACAATGTCAGTATGATCATTGTTAGTGCTTTTATTTTTAGAAATATTTGATGTTAAAAGGTAATTTATCTTGGTATATACATGCGCATGCATTTCAGATTAGCAGTAATTAGGTAGCCGACACTGCGCCAACGTTGAGGAGATTTGCAAGCTGTTCAATATAAGATAGAAGTTATATTAGTTTCTGGAATAACCATCAATGTAAAATGTTAAATCTAGTACTCCATCTGTTGTCATTATGAAACCTATTGTAACTGTTCAAAGAATATATTTTAAAGGTGCTTACTTGATTGCTTAATTACCTGCAGGTGGATGAATGACCTTTTTCTTAAGGGCTTCAAGCAAGACCTAACCCAGAAGGACATGTACCTCTGCATGGCATGTGACAAATCAAGGACCATACAAACCCAGGTCATTCAGTAAGTCGAATTAATTACAATGAAAAGGGAGTATGTACAACCATACCTGAAACTGAGTATGTTCAATAGATATTATTTTATTTAACCTAACTTTATGGCTAATTGAACTGAATATCTTAAAGGAGGCTGTCAAATTAGAGGCATGTATAACTGTTATAAACACTCTGAATGAAACAACACTTTTTAGAACACTTTCCTGTTACAGTTTGAGAACACAAGACACTTCTTTGTACATGCATGCTCTGGCATCAAAACACATGTATTCAGGAAAGGAGAACAGATTTGTTGTTATGAAAATCCTGTTTTGAAATCACGTTTTGTATTATGGACCCCTGTAACAGTTCGAGAACACCTTTTACGTGTCCTGGTGGCTCCTTTTGAACAGATGTGTTCTTCGACGAAAGGAAAAATAACCTGTCTGTTATGTTAACAACTTTATTGTACAAATATATATGATTATATATAACCATGAGTAACATAATGATTAAATAAACCATTAAATTTCATTAGACATTTGACCAGTGATCTATACAATAATATAGTAATATATCACTGCAAAATATTCAAGACTGGTTTGCATGTCAGAAACTATCCTAAAATGTAGAGAAAATTATTTACATAATATTTGAACGACTTAGAGATGTCTTACCTCCATAAATTATAATTTATCCATTTACAACAAAGGATTAAAGTTCATAGACCAAATAACAATTATACTGAATTTATGATGTATTTAGTGTGCGAGATGTTTGAATCCAAAACAAATTTTTTTGAAGAGGAAAAGAATAACCTAGAAGATGATAATGATGAAGATTTAGGTTATTTAACGTGGCTGTGTTCTAACCATTTAAGGTTGCTATAACAACATACTCATTACTCAAGGTTGGATGAGGCGCAATACATGATGGACCTGCCCGGGGGTTTGAACCCCCAACCTCTGCACCAGTAATGGACTGCTCTAACCAGATGAGCAAATGAGCTGGACTTCATCAATTAAGTGATTTCAATGCGAAAATAACAAGAATCCAGATATAAACAGAATGAAAGTATTACAAAGAAATCAAAGCGCCTGATCTCCAACGCACGTTTTTAAGTCGTACTAACCCACTCTTCAAAAAGATGAAATAACTTAAGCTTGAGATTAACTGCTGCAAACTATGATTTTTACCAGGTTATTTCAAACTTAACTGAATTCAAAGCTTAAACTATAAAGTATCAACTTGATGTCCAATTTACCAGAAGAAATACACAACAAAGGTCCATTTATTTCATTCCTTCAATAGACCAAAACAGTTTTTTTTAATCAAAATACCCGGTTAATTGTAAGTGTTAAATTGCTAGTTCTACAACAGTTAATTCACGCTACTCACAATAATGATTATGCTAAGAAGTAACATATGCAACAACAAAGTGCCACAAAAATAACAGCTGTTCATTAAGCTCTAAACATTATGATGAGGCTTATTGAGACACATCATTTGCATTTCCTTTCATTGTGACCATAATCATTTTAATTATTGTCATAATAATACATCAAGATATACAACCTATTTGTAGCCTTAGATGCATCTCCCAAACAATTGTCATAAGGCTGTAATACATGCTCGCCTACAAGATGCTTACTCACTCATTAATGCTCCCTGAATCATTTACAAAAATTATTACACAAAAGTATAACAATCATAGGAAATTTCCATAAGCATCTTTGAGCATGCCACTACTATATGGGGTAGGTTTGATACCGGTATCTTTTTCCATGCTAATTTTCATCCTCGATGTCCTCTAGCCGACCCCCCCCCCAAAAATCACCAAAAATTTGACCCCACTTGACCTTTCTCTTTGCACCCAGGCACTTCCCATGCTAACTTTCATCGACCCCCCGCCCCCCTTGATCCCACTTGACCCCCCACTTGACCCTAATTGACCCTCTTTGATCCCCTGTCCCCATGCTAACTTTCATCGATCCCCATATTTAATTAGCACACAGGCACTTCCCATGCTAACTTTCATCGACCCCCCCCCCCTTGATCCCACTTGACCCCCCTTTGATCCCCTGTCCCCATGCTAACTTTCATTGACCCCCCCCCCTTGATCCCAATATTTAATTAGCACACGGGCACTTCCCATGCTAACTTTCATCAACCCCCCACCCCCACCCCCCCCCCTGGATCCCACTTGACCCTACTTGACCCCTCTTCCCATGCTAACTTTCATCGACCCCCCCTTGATCCCACTTGACCCCCCTTTGATCCCCTGTCCCCATGCTAACTTTCATTGACCCCCCCTCCTTGATCCCAATATTTAATTAGCACAGGGGCACTTCCCATACTAACTTTCATTCTCTATGTCCTCTAGCCCCACCCCCCCCCCCCATTTGCATCCCCCCTGTCTAATAAGCCACTCCCTCTCTAATAAGTCACTCTAATCTACTCAGATATATAAACAGATAGTCTAGAACAAATATAGATAGGCTAGACAATTCTAGACAGATATTCTAGGCTAGACAACTAAACGCTACAGTCCTCTGACCTAAAAAGCATACCCCCACCCCCAACCAGAGGGCTGCTGCCATTTTCCCCTTGTTACTCACCAGGGGGGAGATCTGCTATTTTTACCCTTGTGACTCACCAGAGGGGAGACCAGTGTTATTTACCCTAGTCAAAGGTCATGACCTCACCAGGTGAGAGCTGTCACCTCGATCCTCTCCTTTGAAGGATGATAGTTTAGCCTAATGCTTACCATTCTACCCCTTTGATCATTGTTGACAGTGAAAATTGACATTATTTCACATGAGTCAGTTTCTAAAAATAAATTACCTATATGCATTACTATTATATACTAGGCTCATTATACTTAAGTATGGATACATCCTAATCTCATTCATACAGCACAATGATCTCAGACAGGATATTGTTATTCATATGAGACCTGAATCCCTCCTCACTAGAAAGACCATTATGGACCACATGGAAAAATGTATGACCACCGGTCAGGGCCCAAGGGCATGTACAATTTTACTTCTTGTCATAAAAATAACAAAAATAAAACATCAACTAAAAAAAAAGGCAAACAACAAAAACATAAATCTATCTTAATTATAAAACACAAGCTTAATTGTGAAATTTTAAAATGAAATTACAAGAGTAAAAAAAATTAATGACTAATGATATGCATCAATTTACATACTCAGACCTCATAATTTCACAACAACTTACATACCTCGTTAATGGTCGTAAGTTAAAATTACATAACCTGTACATAGCTCATTAATGATCATTATATTTTTCTTTTGTGTCAAGGTGTTCATAATTAACACGTTTACATAACTCATAGGTCATCAAGTATGCTGCATGTCCAGACTTGTTTGGCCCTCCCATGCACATAGACCAATCAAATTACACACTAATCTCATTCATACAGCACAATGATCTCAGACAGGATATTGTTATTCATATGAGACCTGAATCCCTCCTCACTAGAAAGACCATTATGGACCACATGGAAAAATGTATGACCACCGGTCAGGGCCCAAGGGCATGGACAATTTTACTTCTTGTCATAAAAATAACAAAAATAAAACATCAACTAAAAAAAAAGGCAAACAACAAAAACATAAATCTATCTTAATTATAAAACACAAGCTTAATTGTGAAATTTTAAAATGAAATTACAAGAGTAAAAAAAATTAATGACTAACGATATGCATCAATTTACATACTCAGACCTCATAATTTCACAACAACTTAACATACCTCGTTAATGGTCGTAAGTTAAAATTACATAACCTGTACATAGCTCATTAATGATCATTATATTTTTCTTTTGTGTCAAGGTGTTCATAATTAACACGTTTACATAACTCATTAATGTTGTATAATGTCACATGTCCACATTGGTACACAGATAACTCATCATAATTTCACAATCGCAATCGGTATTCACCAATACATAGACATAACCAGGCCACCATTGACTCATCACAATTTCACAATGACTATTGATATGCATCAATGCACAGACAATTTCACAAGAGGTTAGTCTCACATCAGTGCACAACAGTGTAGAGAACATGTCAAGACATGTATGACCACCTGTCTGGGGCCCAGGAGCATGGACACTTCTACCTATTGTCATAAAAAGAATAAAAATAAAACATAACTAGAAAAAAATTAATATATGAAATAAAAAGGCAAACAATAAAAACACAAACCTATCTTAATTATAAAACACTAACTTATTACTGAAATGTTAAAATGAAATTACAAGAGTAAAAAAAATTAATGACTAATGATATGTATCAATGCACAGACATATTCAGACCCTCTATGACACTCAGATGACTCATCATAATTTCACAATATTTTTACAAAAGTAAAACATTTAATTTTACAATCTGCAAAACTACAAAAACATTAAAAAAATGTCAACTGATCAATTTTAAAGATTAAAACTTAAATATAAAATAACAATTGTCTTCATTAAAGAAACAGACTAATTGAACTGACCGTAGGGAAGCGTATATTGACTTATTTGTTTCTCAATCTGTAATTAAATCACCTCAATAACCCTTGTAGTGTAAGCCTACTTTGAAAAAAGCTAAAGTAAAACAGAAAAACAGCTGTGTACTGTTAGGCAGTGTTAGCCACTTAAAAGACTCATCATAATTTCACAAAGGGTTGGTTCCACATCAGTGCACACAGCATGTCCACAATGGCTGACTATATGCATCAACGCACAGATATGGCCAGACATCTATGACCACCTGGTCAGTGTCTTAGCTATATTCAAAATCCTATATGTTGTTGAGATATGGTTCAATGATTCATTTTCAAGAGATCATGTCTTCTATCCTATATGGAGAAGGTATGTTTCACATCAGTGCAAAGAAAGTTCATTGTCATAAAAAGAACAAACAAGAAATACATATAACTAACAAAACAAACTGCAAAACATGCACCTATAATAAAAATTTAATTTTGAAATTTAAAAAGTTGCATCTTATCACTATATTAAAAATTAAAACTTAAATATTAAATTACAAAATAACCATTGTCTAAGTTAAAGTAACTGTTTAAACTGACCATAGAGAAACATATTTTGACTTACTTTTTTCTCCCATCTGCAATTAAATCACTTCAGTATACACTATCCTTGCAGCCACTTTAATTGTATTATTTGTAAAAAATGTTACCAAAAATTAATATGACATAAAGTTACCAAAAACCAACACTACATACTTATTTCTCTAATTTAAAATCAAATACAAACGATGCAAACCTTTTATCCAAAACTAAACAAAAGTCAATAAAACGGAAAATTTCAGAAAAACTGTGCACTTAGTAGATTGCACAGTGGGAGTTAGGCAGTGTTTTAATATCAATGCACATGAATGCAGTGAGTATGTGAGGAAAATAAAACTTAGAACTTAAATATATAAACTACATGCTCAACAACAAGATATAATCATAACTGAAAAAAAAAACATATCCTAAAACATATATCTAATTTTGAAACTATTTCAGATTTACTTGTAAAATACATTAAAAATTAATACGACATAAAGTTACCAAAAATAAACACAACATACTTATTTATCTAATTTAAAATTAAATACAAAAGATGCAAACCTTTTATCCAAAATTAAACAAAAGTCAATAAAACAGAAAATGTAAGAAAATCTGTGCACTGTTAACCACTTAGTAGACTGCACAATGGGAGTTAGGCAGTGGTTTCATATCAATACACGTGAATGCAGTGAGTAAGTGAGGAAATTAAAACTTAGAACTAAAATATATATATAAAACTACATTCTCAAAACCAAGAAATAATCATAAATAGGAAAAACACATATACAAAAACATGTATCTAATTTTGAATCTATTTCAGATATGTAAAATCAAAATTAGAAAAATTAAAAAATTAAATATTAAAATATGCAGAATGTCAAACTTCCCCAAATTTCATAACCATAATGACTCTTAAGATAGTTTTCCCCTTAAATATATGTTGAGGAAAGCATCCCCTATTTGTCCCAATTGCTGCCAGTTTCTCCATACCTGCATGATCAGAGGGCCAGCAATGGGGGCTATAATTCAATACCAACATAATCAAAGTAGTATATGCCAGTATACTATCCCAATATTTACACAACATGCATCCACAAATTGCTATAAGCATTTTTTAAGATGCAATGCAATTGTGAAAATATATTATAAGATAGTTTAGTTTCTTGTATGGAAGGTAGTCACAAAGCAAGCCTGCTCAGGTAGTTCAAACAACTTGAAAGGTGAGAGGTTCATATATTACTCACTAATAATACAAATAATCAGAAATATATTGTTCACATTTTACTGAAAATGTATGAATAAAAGATAGCATAACTGATATATACATAGAATAATTTATCCTACTCAAGAACAATAATACAATATAGTGTTAAGTTTGAAAAAAAAAACAAGATCTGCATAACTTCTAAATTATCATTTGGCAGTTAAAGAGTAACTCAGTGACTCTGGGTGGAAAAGGTTACACAAATTGTATTTTCTTCATTATATTGCAACTAACATTAATATCTCCAAGCTATTGTTTCGATCAAACAATGCAACAATGCTTTCCTCTTTGATGCAAGTAGAGACTTCAAATGTGGTATATGCAAGCAAGGCAATCATCACATGACATTTTATTCTGATCTATAATCCTCAGTTGAGACATAGGCACAGAGATAAAGTCAAATATGTTATTTAATAGTCATGTTCTAGCAGTTGTATGATCACCCAAAGAGATTATGTTTAATGATAGGAATAACCGATATTTCTTGCCTAAACCTTTGCTTAACTAGACTTGGTGGAAGTGATTGTACAGAGTAGCTTGTGTATAACCTGTGCTAATGATATACAATATAAAACATTGCAGCTGGTGATGTATTATTTCTGAGAAATGAATGCATCAACTACTAACCGCTAGCAATATTGTTTATAAAAAGTTTCTATTACCCTGAGTTTGTTGTACTTCATTTAGATGGCAAATTTATTTGGCATTTTGCTGTGATTGGCCGACTCTCTAAGCAACTGATATTAATTCAAATGAACAGGTCAAGTCTTGTTTATGACAGATTTAAATTTCATAGAATAACATGCATTATATTCTAAGCATTAAACCTTAATAGTGTGCATAATTGTTTTACAATTGTCTACTGGCATTGTCCAAGAAGCAGAGGGTTAAACACTGATGTCCAGAAAGTGAGACATGTTTCCTTAACTTTATTATTGTATAGACAATGTCAATTGCTTAGTAGACTCAATAAGTATCTTATTTCTCAAATTAAAAAATTGCATAATAAAGGTAAAAAAAATATGCCTGCAAAATACACCAAACTTATTTATTACCGTATCAAAATTCTAAGATGTACATATATTACTCAAATGTAACACAAAACAAAAGCCCAATATCAAAGCTAAATAATTACAAAATTTATAAAACCAAATTACTATGACCCCTCTTTAAGCTGAGCAAGACTAGACCATCTTTATTATTTCTCACTTCCCCTAATTTATTACTCCCCTTAATCTGCACTGGCTACTTTAGCCATCTTGTTCATAAATAATCTCTCTTAGGCAGTTTCTCCATTCTGACAAAAATATATCACAGTGTATGGTGGCATGCATCCCATATTATGTAGATCACACAGAATTCATCACCACCTCCATGATCAAAGGGTCACCTACCTGCATACTGTCCATTATATTTTTTCAGTAGGCATTCAGTAATTAGCAATTGGATGCAATGAAATTGTGCCAATATATAAGTCAGTTACAAATTTAGTTTTACCCAGTCAACTTTAGTTCACCAGTTCTAACTTAAAAGGTGAGAGAATTGACAAATTATCAATATATCAGGTAACATATTTTACCACAACATTTATTGTATAATTTGTAAAATATTGATACATGACTGTAATATTTGTTACAAAAAATGTGCATGGCTTCATGATAAAATGTAAACTTATGTCTCAAATTTAATATAAAAATACAAAGCTAAAAACCTTAATATTACAAACTATGTGGTTGGCCTTCTGGGTTCCTATAGGTGATGACAAATGTCTCTTAAATAGTTTTTCATTATAATCCAACTTAAACCTTTAGCAATATGTAGTGGAATGCACTAAATTCTAGCAGCAATCAAACATATGTCCCATGGACATGGTCTCTGTTATCATAAGATACACTTACATATTTTGAAATTTAAAGAGTAAACTTACAAAAAAGCATAATTATTTCCATCAATTAGATTCCAATCAAATGTTATAAGAAAATATTCTCTAAATCTAAAAAAGCTTAAGACTTTTAAAGCTTAAATTTTTCTCTCTCCCTAGTTCATTACACTAGTCTGCACCATCAATCACATGTTTTGTGAGCATACATGCCCCAGGGTATTTCACTTTTGTTGTTATGAAGAAAACTACAAAAATGTCTTAAACAAAAAATTATATATAATAAATATTGCAAGATATGTGTTTGCACACCTCCTATGCACCTGCTGGCAGCAGTGAAGGCAGAATTCACTGCTATGATATCAAGGGGTCATAATATTATATCGACATAATTTCCACAATGTATTTATAAAACAGGTACTTAATGCCAAGCATTTGTGAGATGCAATGACATTTTTCGGTGTGTAAAAATAGAAGACTTCAGTTTCATAAAAGTCAATCACAAATTAAATCTGCTAGCTCAAAATAACTACAGTTTATCAGTACTTTTTGTCAGAGGGGAGAGATAAATATAAATATTATTCCTTAACTGTCAACCTTACAATGGTTTAAAGACAGACATTTATGCCAGGAACAAATCAGAAACTAATTATAGTTTTCACTTTAAACTGAAACTTCACACAAGTTAATACATTTTGTTAAGACATGAACTAACTTTCAATTAAATTAATCTGCCAAAAAAATGTTATACAAATATTTATATATATATAGAATAAAATAAGATTTTTAGGAATGAAAATTACAAGTTGGTACTATTGTAAACACATTTATTATATAACTGGTTTTCCTTACTGTAAAACATTGGCAAGTACTACAAATTATTCACTACATGGATCATTACTAGAATTGTGGATTGTCATCAATATAAATCAGTCTGTTTCCACTAGAAAATTCAATATCATGAGGTATGGACAATAACTTTGAACTTCTTTTTATAAGCCCAGCAAAGCGTCTGCTGGATGATTTCCATTAAATCATTATAATGTAATTAGAGTGTGTATCAGTGACTTTGGGTAAAAATTTTACATTTAAAAATCATAAGAGCCAAATGTAGAGCACCTTCTTCATTTTCTTCCAGGTATATGAAAAGGACCACATCCAAGTTCCTGATAATAATTCTGCATTAGTTTGTTTCATCTTTCATTACAAAAGATACAAAATAGCCAGTTATCTGATAATTTAAAAAAGACATGACTTATGGAACACAGTGCTCCTGAACAAAAATAAATCTGTTGGAATTCTAAATATTTCATGTGCTCAGTTAAAAATGTATATGCATGTGCTTGTGAAAAGGGTGGGGGCACCCATGCCGCAATCTATGAGACCGCCCGGGCGCAAGCACTCTGTCATGCTAAATGGAATCCGCCCTCGCGCCCGTGCTTGCGCCGGGCGGTCTCATAGATTGCGGCGTGGGTGCCCCCACCCTTTTCACAAGCACATGCATATACATTTTTAACTGAGCACATGAAATATTTAGAATTCCAACAGATTTATTTTTGTTCAGGAGCACTGTGTTCCATAAGTCATGTCTTTTTTAAATTATCAGATAACTGGCTATTTTGTATCTTTTGTAATAAAAGATGAAACAAACTAATGCAGAATTATTATCAGGAACTTGGATGTGGTCCTTTTCATATACCTGGAAGAAAATGAAGAAGGTGCTCTACATTTGGCTCTTATGATTTTTAAATGTAAAATTTTTACCCAAAGTCACTGATACACACTCTAATTACATTATAATGATTTAATGGAAATCATCCAGCAGACGCTTTGCTGGGCTTATAAAAAGAAGTTCAAAGTTATTGTCCATACCTCATGATATTGAATTTTCTAGTGGAAACAGACTGATTTATATTGATGACAATCCACAATTCTAGTAATGATCCATGTAGTGAATAATTTGTAGTACTTGCCAATGTTTTACAGTAAGGAAAACCAGTTATATAATAAATGTGTTTACAATAGTACCAACTTGTAATTTTCATTCCTAAAAATCTTATTTTATTCTATATATATATAAATATTTGTATAACATTTTTTTGGCAGATTAATTTAATTGAAAGTTAGTTCATGTCTTAACAAAATGTATTAACTTGTGTGAAGTTTCAGTTTAAAGTGAAAACTATAATTAGTTTCTGATTTGTTCCTGGCATAAATGTCTGTCTTTAAACCATTGTAAGGTTGACAGTTAAGGAATAATATTTATATTTATCTCTCCCCTCTGACAAAAAGTACTGATAAACTGTAGTTATTTTGAGCTAGCAGATTTAATTTGTGATTGACTTTTATGAAACTGAAGTCTTCTATTTTTACACACCGAAAAATGTCATTGCATCTCACAAATGCTTGGCATTAAGTACCTGTTTTATAAATACATTGTGGAAATTATGTCGATATAATATTATGACCCCTTGATATCATAGCAGTGAATTCTGCCTTCACTGCTGCCAGCAGGTGCATAGGAGGTGTGCAAACACATATCTTGCAATATTTATTATATATAATTTTTTGTTTAAGACATTTTTGTAGTTTTCTTCATAACAACAAAAGTGAAATACCCTGGGGCATGTATGCTCACAAAACATGTGATTGATGGTGCAGACTAGTGTAATGAACTAGGGAGAGAGAAAAATTTAAGCTTTAAAAGTCTTAAGCTTTTTTAGATTTAGAGAATATTTTCTTATAACATTTGATTGGAATCTAATTGATGGAAATAATTATGCTTTTTTGTAAGTTTACTCTTTAAATTTCAAAATATGTAAGTGTATCTTATGATAACAGAGACCATGTCCATGGGACATATGTTTGATTGCTGCTAGAATTTAGTGCATTCCACTACATATTGCTAAAGGTTTAAGTTGGATTATAATGAAAAACTATTTAAGAGACATTTGTCATCACCTATAGGAACCCAGAAGGCCAACCACATAGTTTGTAATATTAAGGTTTTTAGCTTTGTATTTTTATATTAAATTTGAGACATAAGTTTACATTTTATCATGAAGCCATGCACATTTTTTGTAACAAATATTACAGTCATGTATCAATATTTTACAAATTATACAATAAATGTTGTGGTAAAATATGTTACCTGATATATTGATAATTTGTCAATTCTCTCACCTTTTAAGTTAGAACTGGTGAACTAAAGTTGACTGGGTAAAACTAAATTTGTAACTGACTTATATATTGGCACAATTTCATTGCATCCAATTGCTAATTACTGAATGCCTACTGAAAAAATATAATGGACAGTATGCAGGTAGGTGACCCTTTGATCATGGAGGTGGTGATGAATTCTGTGTGATCTACATAATATGGGATGCATGCCACCATACACTGTGATATATTTTTGTCAGAATGGAGAAACTGCCTAAGAGAGATTATTTATGAACAAGATGGCTAAAGTAGCCAGTGCAGATTAAGGGGAGTAATAAATTAGGGGAAGTGAGAAATAATAAAGATGGTCTAGTCTTGCTCAGCTTAAAGAGGGGTCATAGTAATTTGGTTTTATAAATTTTGTAATTATTTAGCTTTGATATTGGGCTTTTGTTTTGTGTTACATTTGAGTAATATATGTACATCTTAGAATTTTGATACGGTAATAAATAAGTTTGGTGTATTTTGCAGGCATATTTTTTTTACCTTTATTATGCAATTTTTTAATTTGAGAAATAAGATACTTATTGAGTCTACTAAGCAATTGACAGTGTCTATACAATAATAAAGTTAAGGAAACATGTCTCACTTTCTGGACATCAGTGTTTAACCCTCTGCTTCTTGGACAATGCCAGTAGACAATTGTAAAACAATTATGCACACTATTAAGGTTTAATGCTTAGAATATAATGCATGTTATTCTATGAAATTTAAATCTGTCATAAACAAGACTTGACCTGTTCATTTGAATTAATATCAGTTGCTTAGAGAGTCGGCCAATCACAGCAAAATGCCAAATAAATTTGCCATCTAAATGAAGTACAACAAACTCAGGGTAATAGAAACTTTTTATAAACAATATTGCTAGCGGTTAGTAGTTGATGCATTCATTTCTCAGAAATAATACATCACCAGCTGCAATGTTTTATATTGTATATCATTAGCACAGGTTATACACAAGCTACTCTGTACAATCACTTCCACCAAGTCTAGTTAAGCAAAGGTTTAGGCAAGAAATATCGGTTATTCCTATCATTAAACATAATCTCTTTGGGTGATCATACAACTGCTAGAACATGACTATTAAATAACATATTTGACTTTATCTCTGTGCCTATGTCTCAACTGAGGATTATAGATCAGAATAAAATGTCATGTGATGATTGCCTTGCTTGCATATACCACATTTGAAGTCTCTACTTGCATCAAAGAGGAAAGCATTGTTGCATTGTTTGATCGAAACAATAGCTTGGAGATATTAATGTTAGTTGCAATATAATGAAGAAAATACAATTTGTGTAACCTTTTCCACCCAGAGTCACTGAGTTACTCTTTAACTGCCAAATGATAATTTAGAAGTTATGCAGATCTTGTTTTTTTTTTCAAACTTAACACTATATTGTATTATTGTTCTTGAGTAGGATAAATTATTCTATGTATATATCAGTTATGCTATCTTTTATTCATACATTTTCAGTAAAATGTGAACAATATATTTCTGATTATTTGTATTATTAGTGAGTAATATATGAACCTCTCACCTTTCAAGTTGTTTGAACTACCTGAGCAGGCTTGCTTTGTGACTACCTTCCATACAAGAAACTAAACTATCTTATAATATATTTTCACAATTGCATTGCATCTTAAAAAATGCTTATAGCAATTTGTGGATGCATGTTGTGTAAATATTGGGATAGTATACTGGCATATACTACTTTGATTATGTTGGTATTGAATTATAGCCCCCATTGCTGGCCCTCTGATCATGCAGGTATGGAGAAACTGGCAGCAATTGGGACAAATAGGGGATGCTTTCCTCAACATATATTTAAGGGGAAAACTATCTTAAGAGTCATTATGGTTATGAAATTTGGGGAAGTTTGACATTCTGCATATTTTAATATTTAATTTTTTAATTTTTCTAATTTTGATTTTACATATCTGAAATAGATTCAAAATTAGATACATGTTTTTGTATATGTGTTTTTCCTATTTATGATTATTTCTTGTTTTTGAGAATGTAGTTTTATATATATATTTTAGTTCTAAGTTTTAATTTCCTCACTTACTGCATTCACGTGTATTGATATGAAACCACTGCCTAACTCCCATTGTGCAGTCTACTAAGTGGTTAACAGTGCACAGATTTTCTTACATTTTCTGTTTTATTGACTTTTGTTTAATTTTGGATAAAAGGTTTGCATCTTTTGTATTTAATTTTAAATTAGATAAATAAGTATGTTGTGTTTATTTTTGGTAACTTTATGTCGTATTAATTTTTAATGTATTTTACAAGTAAATCTGAAATAGTTTCAAAATTAGATATATGTTTTAGGATATGTTTTTTTTTTCAGTTATGATTATATCTTGTTGTTGAGCATGTAGTTTATATATTTAAGTTCTAAGTTTTATTTTCCTCACATACTCACTGCATTCATGTGCATTGATATTAAAACACTGCCTAACTCCCACTGTGCAATCTACTAAGTGCACAGTTTTTCTGAAATTTTCCGTTTTATTGACTTTTGTTTAGTTTTGGATAAAAGGTTTGCATCGTTTGTATTTGATTTTAAATTAGAGAAATAAGTATGTAGTGTTGGTTTTTGGTAACTTTATGTCATATTAATTTTTGGTAACATTTTTTACAAATAATACAATTAAAGTGGCTGCAAGGATAGTGTATACTGAAGTGATTTAATTGCAGATGGGAGAAAAAAGTAAGTCAAAATATGTTTCTCTATGGTCAGTTTAAACAGTTACTTTAACTTAGACAATGGTTATTTTGTAATTTAATATTTAAGTTTTAATTTTTAATATAGTGATAAGATGCAACTTTTTAAATTTCAAAATTAAATTTTTATTATAGGTGCATGTTTTGCAGTTTGTTTTGTTAGTTATATGTATTTCTTGTTTGTTCTTTTTATGACAATGAACTTTCTTTGCACTGATGTGAAACATACCTTCTCCATATAGGATAGAAGACATGATCTCTTGAAAATGAATCATTGAACCATATCTCAACAACATATAGGATTTTGAATATAGCTAAGACACTGACCAGGTGGTCATAGATGTCTGGCCATATCTGTGCGTTGATGCATATAGTCAGCCATTGTGGACATGCTGTGTGCACTGATGTGGAACCAACCCTTTGTGAAATTATGATGAGTCTTTTAAGTGGCTAACACTGCCTAACAGTACACAGCTGTTTTTCTGTTTTACTTTAGCTTTTTTCAAAGTAGGCTTACACTACAAGGGTTATTGAGGTGATTTAATTACAGATTGAGAAACAAATAAGTCAATATACGCTTCCCTACGGTCAGTTCAATTAGTCTGTTTCTTTAATGAAGACAATTGTTATTTTATATTTAAGTTTTAATCTTTAAAATTGATCAGTTGACATTTTTTTAATGTTTTTGTAGTTTTGCAGATTGTAAAATTAAATGTTTTACTTTTGTAAAAATATTGTGAAATTATGATGAGTCATCTGAGTGTCATAGAGGGTCTGAATATGTCTGTGCATTGATACATATCATTAGTCATTAATTTTTTTTACTCTTGTAATTTCATTTTAACATTTCAGTAATAAGTTAGTGTTTCATAATTAAGATAGGTTTGTGTTTTTATTGTTTGCCTTTTTATTTCATATATTAATTTTTTTCTAGTTATGTTTTATTTTTATTCTTTTTATGACAATAGGTAGAAGTGTCCATGCTCCTGGGCCCCAGACAGGTGGTCATACATGTCTTGACATGTTCTCTACACTGTTGTGCACTGATGTGAGACTAACCTCTTGTGAAATTGTCTGTGCATTGATGCATATCAATAGTCATTGTGAAATTGTGATGAGTCAATGGTGGCCTGGTTATGTCTATGTATTGGTGAATACCGATTGCGATTGTGAAATTATGATGAGTTATCTGTGTACCAATGTGGACATGTGACATTATACAACATTAATGAGTTATGTAAACGTGTTAATTATGAACACCTTGACACAAAAGAAAAATATAATGATCATTAATGAGCTATGTACAGGTTATGTAATTTTAACTTACGACCATTAACGAGGTATGTTAAGTTGTTGTGAAATTATGAGGTCTGAGTATGTAAATTGATGCATATCGTTAGTCATTAATTTTTTTTACTCTTGTAATTTCATTTTAAAATTTCACAATTAAGCTTGTGTTTTATAATTAAGATAGATTTATGTTTTTGTTGTTTGCCTTTTTTTTTAGTTGATGTTTTATTTTTGTTATTTTTATGACAAGAAGTAAAATTGTCCATGCCCTTGGGCCCTGACCGGTGGTCATACATTTTTCCATGTGGTCCATAATGGTCTTTCTAGTGAGGAGGGATTCAGGTCTCATATGAATAACAATATCCTGTCTGAGATCATTGTGCTGTATGAATGAGATTAGTGTGTAATTTGATTGGTCTATGTGCATGGGAGGGCCAAACAAGTCTGGACATGCAGCATACTTGATGACCTATGAGTTATGTAAACGTGTTAATTATGAACACCTTGACACAAAAGAAAAATATAATGATCATTAATGAGCTATGTACAGGTTATGTAATTTTAACTTACGACCATTAACGAGGTATGTAAGTTGTTGTGAAATTATGAGGTCTGAGTATGTAAATTGATGCATATCATTAGTCATTAATTTTTTTTACTCTTGTAATTTCATTTTAAAATTTCACAATTAAGCTTGTGTTTTATAATTAAGATAGATTTATGTTTTTGTTGTTTGCCTTTTTTTTTAGTTGATGTTTTATTTTTGTTATTTTTATGACAAGAAGTAAAATTGTACATGCCCTTGGGCCCTGACCGGTGGTCATACATTTTTCCATGTGGTCCATAATGGTCTTTCTAGTGAGGAGGGATTCAGGTCTCATATGAATAACAATATCCTGTCTGAGATCATTGTGCTGTATGAATGAGATTAGGATGTATCCATACTTAAGTATAATGAGCCTAGTATATAATAGTAATGCATATAGGTAATTTATTTTTAGAAACTGACTCATGTGAAATAATGTCAATTTTCACTGTCAACAATGATCAAAGGGGTAGAATTGTAAGCATTAGGCTAAACTATCATCCTTCAAAGGAGAGGATCGAGGTGACAGCTCTCACCTGGTGAGGTCATGACCTTTGACTAGGGTAAATAACACTGGTCTCCCCTCTGGTGAGTCACAAGGGTAAAAATAGCAGATCTCCCCCCTGGTGAGTAACAAGGGGAAAATGGCAGCAGCCCTCTGGTTGGGGGTGGGGGTATGCTTTTTAGGTCAGAGGACTGTAGCGTTTAGTTGTCTAGCCTAGAATATCTGTCTAGAATTGTCTAGCCTATCTATATTTGTTCTAGACTATCTGTTTATATATCTGAGTAGATTAGAGTGACTTATTAGAGAGGGAGTGGCTTATTAGACAGGGGGGATGCAAATGGGGGGGGGGGGGGGTGGGGCTAGAGGACATAGAGAATGAAAGTTAGTATGGGAAGTGCCCCTGTGCTAATTAAATATTGGGATCAAGGAGGGGGGGTCAATGAAAGTTAGCATGGGGACAGGGGATCAAAGGGGGGTCAAGTGGGATCAAGGGGGGGTCGATGAAAGTTAGCATGGGAAGAGGGGTCAAGTAGGGTCAAGTGGGATCCAGGGGGGGGGTGGGGGTGGGGGGTTGATGAAAGTTAGCATGGGAAGTGCCCGTGTGCTAATTAAATATTGGGATCAAGGGGGGGGGGGTCAATGAAAGTTAGCATGGGGACAGGGGATCAAAGGGGGGTCAAGTGGGATCAAGGGGGGGGGGGTCGATGAAAGTTAGCATGGGAAGTGCCTGTGTGCTAATTAAATATGGGGATCGATGAAAGTTAGCATGGGGACAGGGGATCAAAGAGGGTCAATTAGGGTCAAGTGGGGGGTCAAGTGGGATCAAGGGGGGCGGGGGGTCGATGAAAGTTAGCATGGGAAGTGCCTGGGTGCAAAGAGAAAGGTCAAGTGGGGTCAAATTTTTGGTGATTTTTGGGGGGGGTCGGCTAGAGGACATCGAGGATGAAAATTAGCATGGAAAAAGATACCGGTATCAAACCTACCCCATATAGTAGTCATGCCCATCTGCAGCTGCTCCTGCCGGAGGCCAGCCTGGCCACTTTAGGCCAATTATTTAACATGCACTGGGAGAGAGAGAGACAGAGACAGAGAATACATAAAGGCTGATCTCACATGGAACATTTCAATATGTAATTCTTTGGACTTTGTGGGGAACACACAGTTTAATATGACTATGCAATAAACCATTCAACTTTACTTTGGACTCCATCTTCATTTAACTTTAACTGGATTGTAATAAGGCTTCAGATCCTGGGCCCTCACCGCTAAGCCAAATAACCACTTCATTGAACAATTAATAGAAGCTTTAGTGCAACACAATGTTCTCTTCATTAATTTCGATATTTACACTCATATTGCACATGCCTATGCTAATGCTGCATCCAACTTTGTTGGCAGAGGTACCGAGTCGTGCTGAAATAAAAGAATGACAAGGTCAAGATACACTATATATCTACCTGGTTATGATTCGCTGGAATTAGAAGATGCCTGGACTGACATCAGTTGCTGGAGTTCCTTACAGACATGCTTAAAGGCCTTGCTGGTTTTTTTTTTGTATGGCTCATTCAGTACAAGTGTCTGCAAAAGTCCAAAAATGATTGAATAAGGTCTTGGGTATTCAAGATCAAATACATATTATGTGCTGAGGAGAATGGCAATAGCAGTTATGATATTTCCATCATGTAGAAGTTTACTGTGCCCCATGTCCCCAATCACGGAAAGTTCCTTGTTTGAGAGAAATACGATAATGTATGGTGACTGTAGCTGTGTAGTAACCAGATTCTTTATGTCCTCATCAGCAATATCCTGAAAGTAAAGTTTTCAGTTATAATAATGCAGACTACTTTGACAGATAGTTCCAATACAGCAATGCCCCTGGCAGTCCTGCTCAACTCAAATTGGGAGCATTTAGATAATCACATGCATGTTGTGCTGCCGCTTTATTTCTCATGCTGATACGATGTGTTCTCTCTGCACTATTGTGTGGATAGAAGCAAAGAGAACAAACTTACTTGCAAAAGGCTACAAACAGAAAGTGCAGTAGACTGGACTCAAAACCAGTCCTAACAAGTAGAGGTTAAATCCGCCAGGTTATGTTAATCATCATCATCAGCATCAAACAAATTTTGAAGATTTAGACTGCGGCGAATTGCCATTATTCATAAATTACTTACTTTTAGTATGATATAAGTGAAAATATGCCATACCTCCTTAACAACGATGATTGAAAGGCGATTGGCTTTTTTGCCACCTTGGTGCCATTTTACACGTTCCTCAATGACTTTCAGAGGCTCAAGAAGCCTCATAGGATACTGAAAAAAAAAAAATTAAAGTTATGTAAATAATATACAAAATTTTCTAATATTGCTTCAAATTCATGTGATAAATAACTTACATTATTGGACAATCTTGGGCTCTTCACGGACCCGAACCTCTCATACACTGACGCAAAGAGATCAAGTTTAGCCAAGAGCAGTTTCTCCCTTTCTTGACCAATGCTAGTTCAAACTCAAGCAGAATCTAAAACAAGATTAAAACAAGTATTCTATTTGGCTATTATGTGTTCCTGCATGGAAGTCAAGGTACATTAATACATCAGAGCGATTTTATTTTTCGAAAGCTAGTTTAATTTAACTAACAATTTTGATTTTACGGAAATTAACTGGTGTAAACAATAAGTACCAGATGCACATCTTCAAAGCAAGGATATCTCTGGAAAAGATTTCTAATATTGCCACTGGAATTTTTTCTCCTTTAGTAGCCTGAAACCATAATTCTTGATTGCTCTGATTTTTGCATATTCATGCACTGAGCATAGAAGGTAAATGAACAAAAAATTGACCAAAGTTAAGCCAAAAAACGACAATAAACAATACAGGAAGTAAACATGTGCATCTAAGAATGAATAACAGAAATTCAACAAATGGACACCACTGTGAAGGAGAACATGGCGGGTGAATATGGTTTATGTCCTTTATTTTTACACGGTGTGAGGAGACGATTAAAAAAAAAACCCAGGAGATGATAGTAACAGGGTCCAAAGCACACAACAGAGAGCTTTGAATGAGTTAGTTGGAGCTAGCGGCCTGCAATGGCATAGTCAGCTGAGAATGATGATGAAGATAATGACGATGATTACCTAAAAGAGTAGTGTACTCTAACAGGTGTGAATGTAAACATACCCAGCCATTTGGTCCTTCCAGTGACAGTGAAAGATAGCTATCATCTTCTTTCCAGTTGGTAGTGTGTTTGGTCTATGAATCCACTGGGGAATTTCTCCAAGTAGTAATAAGTAGTTTCTAAAATAACCTGGCTATACATTTTCTCTGGGATACACACGGCTCCTTCCAGTTGTTCCAGTACCAATGGACTGAACTGTGGTAAAGATGCTCTTATGTAGGAGTTTGGCAGAATTATCTGAAATCATTTGGTATATGTATTGGAAAACAAATTAGGCTATAGCTCATAATCATGATACCATCAGGAATAAGCATTCTCCATAGATCAAACCTTGCACCAACATTGCCCTCTCACCTCTCTGCCTGCCTATCTACCTGCAAATTTATCTACTCATTATAAAGACAAATGACCATTACCCATGGATGAAGAAGCAGTGGCATCTGTCAGTGTGACATCATTTGATAGTTAATTGTTGCAGCTGGAGTCTTTACAATTTCTTGCACACTTTCAAGCAACTTTACGTCTTTGGATGGTCCAGGCGACTCTGTTTCTAATGGTGATGAATTTGGATTCCATGACTCACTACTTGTTAGGAGCAGTAAAACTTCGTTAGTGAACTCGAGTAGAACTTCATCTTCTTCATTAGTTGTCCCGTCTTCTTCTAAGGCAACATACACTCTATCAACATTGTCAATGTTGAGCTTTTTGCATCCTGAAAGAGTCACACTCACACATAATGATGATAATGAGGCGTTAAACAATAACACACACACACACACACACACACACACACACACACACACACACACACACACACACACAAACAAACAAACAAACACACACACAAACACACACAAACAAACAAACACACACACAAACACACACACACTAACACACACACACACACATAATGATGAAGAGTAAAACAAAAAGTACCATTAAGCTCACCCTAATTGGGACTTCTGTGTATCCTATCCATTGTACCTTACCTCCCTTTTGTGTCATTGCCATTAATAAGGCCAGTATGATTTGACCCCAGGGTGGTTTTAATGGTGAGGTTTCACTGTGTACATATATTGCACACATTCGCTGAGGTTCAGCGGCAGAGCAGTCTATGTTTTAAACAACTTCAAAACCAATTGATTTGTTGAAGATGCAGTTATATTCTGTTAGGGCAATCAATAGTCTTTCTCAGCTGTGAACAGCTGTACCCATTTGCACCTTCTCAGTCCATCAGTACCACCATATTGTGACTAGGTTTTAATCTGCTGTCTAATGCATATAACGTATAATGTGTTTAATCCATTCCTTGTTATAACCATTCTTTGTTATAAGTGTGATCGTTTAAATTGGTCGGACTGTAGTCGACATTTTTCGTGACAATTGATGATTTAGATTGTGCTTTCTATTGTTTGATACCGTCCTTATTATTATTTTTAATTTTTTTTTAACTGGTCCACTTTAAATATAAACCGGAACGGAATGGTCCTTTTCTGAATTTACATTTCCAAACTGTTAGCCCACATTGAACTAAACTTGCTATGAACATAGACATACAATTTGTGAATTACAACTAGCACACACGCAAATAGTGATTGAGCATATCACGTTCAAGGTCGAATATTCTAAGCTGCTGAGTGCAAATGGTGCCCTGGAGATAGTAAAACCTAATTCCTGCTGGGCCAGTTTGATGCCGTGTTGTTGTAGGTGTGATAAACAATTATGGTTTAAAGCTCTATTATTACATACCGATGCATTTATTCGTGAAAGTACCTAACTTGAAACCATCTTAGGCCAGGAACAAACTTAATACAATTCAAAATAGTAAATACGATATTCCTGGTAGTTATTCCTCTTCTCTCCACGCAGCATATGAACAACTTCTAACTGATGGGTAGCTCTTAAGCATAGCCTGGTCAGGAATTGAACTCCTTTTCAAAAAACTCCCTCCTAACTGAACTTGTCTTGCGTAATAAAGGCAGTAAAAACAAACAATCAAACAAACAAAAAAGTAAATATGCCTAATGGAATATAAGTTAGTTATATCCCTCATAGTTGGGAGTTTACTAAAACTGTTCGTTATCTGCCGACTATGAGGGATATAACATATACTGAGACTGACGTTGCATGCATGGCCAAATGTGCCACGTGCGTTTTCCATGCAAAGGATAAATGCATGGAAAACACATGGTTTTTATCCAAACGCATGGTAAATGCACGTGGCACATTTGGCCATGTACTTAGGCAATAGAAACCGCTCCCATGAGGTACGAAATTTTGGTGTGGATTCCGAGCTGATCGTGAAACAACATCTAATGCTTTTCACTTTACCAGGTAATTAACATGATTTGCATCATGGTATGTTAGCTCGTGTCTTTTCATGCTAAACAGCTAAAATTAATGGCAAAGTGGTCTTGTATTCGAGGTGGTCTCAATACAGAAGCTACTTACTGTCTGGACAGTACAATAACATTGTCATTATAATTATTGTCTTTTTAGAGCTTTTGAGAGGCAGAAACTGAAAGATGGAGCAAAAGGGCCCAGTTTGCTGAAAGGCTTGTTCAAATGCTATGGAAAGGAGTTTGCACTGATTGGACTCTACCTCTGTGTTGTTGTAAGCATTTTAACATACATGAAATGTACTGATTGTTTGTGTGTACGATTCTTTTACATCCTTGCACAATTATGCACATGTCAACACTACTTGCTCCTGCATCCCAATTAACACTATGTGTTTTCACATCTTGTTACAACACTGGGCCACTTCTTGTAATATGCAGTTGAATAATGTTTTACAGCTGTTGTTGTCTAACTTACAACGGTGCTCTACGTCACTATATTTTTTTAAAGATTGCTTTCATACGCTGTCTATCAATTTCACCATTCTATAGGAGGTCATCAAGCTATCCCAGCCTGTTGTCATGGGCTATGTGATTGGTCACTTTCTTGGGGGTTCAGCCAACACCTACAGAGTGGCTTGGATCAATGCAGGCATCATGATGGCCCTTGGATTCATGTTCTTTGCCCCACAAGCTATGTATTTCTACTTGTCATCTTGCCTAGCCATGAGGCTAAGGGCGGCTTGCTCTTCACTCATCTTCAAAAAGGTATTATGGAAGATAAATTTAATATTTTTGTATGCTTATTGTACAGTGTTTTTTAAGTATACTTGCGTATAACAAAGGATACTGATGAAAAACAGCTCCTGCTGGTTAGGCCACTTCTTTAGGATGTATTCATTGAATAAGTAAATGGTTAATCGTTTCGCTCCTAATATTAAAAAGATTGATTTGAGACACGACTTACTTTCTGCATGACAGTGATAGTCACTCTTTATCCATGGTGTGAATTAAAGAAGTATCTCATTTTTTTATTTTCCTTATGGTTCGATATTTCTTTCAGACACTAGCACTGTCCAACACATCTTTGGCGAAAACATCCTCAGGAACAGTAGTCAACTTGCTTGCCACCGATGTTGAGAAGTTCAATTTTGTAAGCATTACCTATCTTTAGAATGCCATCATGCGGACATTGCTGCTCTATAAAATCAAGAAGTAGACAGGTCTGCGATGTGAATCAAGAATAATTGTCTGGCAAATTCAACATTCATTTGATGCTATAAATTCAAACTGCATTATGGAAAATTATCAGATGCAGAAAGCTAACGTTTAAAATCAATGCATATCTAGATTTTTCGTGTGTTTCTTTGACATATATCAGATTTTATTTGTTCAGTATAATATTTATTGGGACCCAGAGAAATGTCATCGTTGATCTTTGTTTACTGTATGTTGTATAATGCATTACAAAAGTATCTTATGCTTTATTTTATGCTTGATCTTCCAGGGAACAACATACATTCATTTTCTGTGGGCTGGACCTGTGGAAGTCATCGTGGTTGCTGTTCTCCTCTACAGAGAACTGGGAGTGGCTGTCTTGGCTGGTCTCCTGTTTGTTCTTGTGCTGAGTTCTCTGCAAATGATCTTCAGTAACATGTTTGGAAAACTAAGGTAATGTCAGAAGTCTGACTTATTGTTAACATTGTATGAAATATATATATATATATATATATATATACGTCCATAACATTGTTATGCAGTGTTGTGCAAAACTCGCAGGGACACAATTTAGCAAATCTTCAGGAGGCCTTAACGAATTACTCAGATGAGGGTTATAAGAGACAACCCCCCCCCCCCCCTTCAAGACAGCATTTTGCTTAAGGCCACTTAAGAAAGAAGACCAATTTATTGACTCTATCGAATTCTTGCCGTGGTATTTTACCTCACTTTTAAGACCACACCGCAATAAAGAGCTTAAAAGATTTTCACCACTGGTAGTCAAGGCTCCATGGCCTGAATGCAAGGATAGCCGTATTGAGTTCAGCCTTAATATGATAATGACTCGCACAGCAATACCAGAAATTGCTGGACCTAAAATAGTCTTCTAAAAAAAATGCTAATTAATATCTAATCTACAACGAAAACTGTAAATAACCGGCTGTACATGGGTAAGTTCCTGGAATACATTGGTGATATTACAATTTGCAATTATTTTGTGGACTGGAATATTATTCTATGTATTCTTTTTCAATAAAGAATTCCAAATAACACTTATTTTCTTTGCATATACATACTGTATGACTCCCACTGTCTTGTACTTTTTCGTATATAACTCCAACAGGGAAGCACTTTGAAGTGTTGCTAATCAAAGCAGCGAGACATATATAACGTCACAGTATATTCCTACTTTTTACTATGCACGCATCAGGCATCATCCTTTGTCCGCCCACACGTGTGCCGTTTTACCTGCAAATGTGATTTTGTGAAACAAGAGAGAGTTTTTGCCCACCATCATCTCCTGCTCAAGTTGCAATAATGTCAGATTTTTGCCACTTGTTTGCATCCTGGGATAGGTCCATGCAAAGCTGACATTGTGCAGTTGAGCTATATTTAACAAGGTGCATTTTGCGTGAACTCGTGTATAAGGCTGACATTGTACAATTTGGTCACAAGTAGGCTAATTATGTACTGCCCACATTGATTCATGTATAATGCAACTACGTATGTACAGTAGAATCCAGCCTTAACACTACCCATTTAGATCTTTTAATTGAAAAATTCATGTCCAGCTCTCACTTTGCAGGCGTTTAAACTATCACGGATAAGGGGCGTTTAAGCTATCACGGATAAGACCTACGTATGACCTCGGACGTGAAAAATGGGCTTTACGTGCTCACTCGTGGCTCTGTTAATCATGTATAAATTCTTTCGACGAGCGTTTGAAGGACGTACATCAACTGCTTGCCGAATGACAATCGCCAAGCATCCTGTGCGAGTGGTTCAAGAGTGAATGAGGAAAGGGCTAATGATGGGCAAGGATGGGCACGGTGCTGAAGCGGACATTCAGCGGACTCACCGATCGTCTCCCGGGCATTCCACTAGTGGATGGCGAGTTTACACGGATGGACAGCTTCCCCTGTGCACCTGCGAGTGAGCACAAGTGGCTACAGATTGCCACGAATGTACATCACCATTGCACGTCCTCGTGATGGGTTCTTAAGCTGTTTAAAACCTCATACCTCAAATGGATGTCTTTCGGATGAGACGTTAAATTGGAGGTCCCTAGTACACTGTGTCTAGGCTGAGGCAAGTAAGAGATCCCACCCAAGGGGTAAATGTGTAACGTGGGTGGAATCCTCTCTCTCACCTCATCAATCAACCCATTGATAGCGGCAAGAACATGCCATAGAGTATGGTGGCCGAGGAGTACACTTCGCGGTCTCATGGTTTCGTGGGGAGACAGTTACTTTCGCACCACGACAGTGCCAACTTTCGCACCACGACAGTGCCGATTTCGTGCCACGAAAGTTACCCATTTTCGCACCAGAAAAGTACCAACTTTCGCACCACGACAGTGCCAATTTGGTGCCATGAAAATTACCCATTTTCGCACCAGAAAAGTACCAACTTTCGTACCACGAGAGTACCAACTTTCCTGGCACAAAAGTACCAACTTTCGTGGCACGAAAGTTATGACTTTGCCCCTTTGTGTACAATCTTGGTTTATTATTGTATACCAGCCATAGGTATGACTACATAATGCACACCTGAAAGGTTCCTTATAACATTCTTGTATGGGAGGAGGAGGAGGAGGAAGAGGAAGAGGAGGAGGAAATTTAGCCACTCTTACAAAGTTGCATACCTGCTGTTAAGTGAATCAGCCTTCACTTTCGTGGTGCGAAACCTACACTGCCGGGGGACTGTAGGCCTATTATTTTTGTGGTATGACAGTATATTACCACTGTAGTGGGGCAAAGGTGTCGTGGGGCGAAGGTTTCGTGGTGCAAAGGTTTCGTGGTGCGACACCTTTCGGGGTGCGATACTCACACTTTTTTGGTGCGAAGGTTGCCCTATCGTAGTCCGAAATTGCGAAACCACGAAAGTAACCTCCTCGGCTTCCATATTAGAGGGCTGCACTTTAAATCTATCTATCTATCTATCACACTCCCTCATATTGCCTCATTTGCAGTATGCATAACAATGTGGCAGCTCACCACTAAGTCATCTAAAGTGCCTTATAACTCTGCAAAAAAGGGCAGTTCGTATGCTCTCAAAGTCCTCCTACAATTGTCATACAAACCCCTCTTCTTTGAAAAGAAACTATTCAAACTTGAAGATCTCTATAAAGTTTCATGCTGCAAACTAATGTATCGCAAAAGCCGAGGAAACTTGCCAGTCTATCATAGCAATAAATTAATATCAAATGAAAGTACTACTTTATCACTTTAAGACAGTCCTCCGAAATTCACATATTTGCAATCCGTAGGAACATAGAGAAACAAACATTTAATTACAGAATTGGATATGTCTGGAGTGATTTGCCTTACTCGTTAAAAGACACAACAAGTACATCCACTCTTTCTCAAATCAACTAAAGAGACACTTTCTGTCGACGTATAACACCCAATGCTCAATGCAGGTTGTTACATCTGTGGATCTGGATAGGTGATGAACATTTATTTATGTCTTACATTATTCTATTATTATTGTTTCTATTTGATTTAAACCCTGTAGATAAGAACTGATACTATACTACTCCTGTGACGTAGCTGTGAGCTGTTTGTCTTCCAGTCTATCTACTGGATGGACAAAGTGATGATGGTTCACTGCAGAGTGGCTTTCCTAATACTTTTATGTTTTAGAAGCCATTACATGCAGCAGCAGTGACATGTATGCGGGGTTTGGCAATATTTCACTTACCATTAGCCCAACTGGTGCAGAAATACAGGACGTAAAGCCCAAATCAGACACACACTCTTACCAAGAATAAAATACACATATGTACATCTGCAGCAGGGACAATGTCAACCCCTTCTAGCTATCTTAAAATGCGATGACACTTACCCGCATACTTCCAATTATACATATATTATAAAGGTACAAAAGTAACCCAACCTTTGAGGTCTAGTACTGCACTTAGTGTTTTCCAAGGTTTTCGAGTCTAGCTGCACCTAGCGATCAAAATTTAACTGCAGATTGAAATTAAAATTTCAAAAAGTGTCTTTCTGTTCACAGTGATGGCCAGGTCCTCCATGATATTTTCAAAGTGCTATTATTTATAGTATGTGAGTTTCATCATGTCACCTGCTGTTATAGTTTTTTTTTTAGTTTTTGCACCAGGTGTCCTCCGTAAATGCCGTCTGGCTTCGGAGGTCTCATGACCCAATCATATTGTTAGTTGTATTAATATTAATTTTATGAATGTGCTGAATGAATGTCTATCTCTCTATCTATCTCTATTTACCTACCTATCTATCTACCTATCTACCTACCTACCTATCTATCTATCTATCTATCTATCTATCTATATATCTATCTGTCTGTCTGTCTGTCTAGCTGTCTAGCTGTCTGTCTGTCTGTCTGTCTGTCTATCTATCTATCTATCTATCTATCTATCTATCTATCTATCTATCTATCTATCTATCTATCTATCTATCTACCTATCTACCTATCTATCTATCTATGCTGCCTTCGAGATTCATAAAGCGACGTGTTTTCAATATGGAGTAAACCCAGCCAATAAGACTACCCTTTGTGCAAAAACATCGGTCTAAGTAGTGAGGTATTCTTAATACTTAGGTAGGCTGAATAGGGAGATGGTCTTTAAATACTCATTACTCTTTGTAGTGTGATGGTCTTAATTGAAGGTTACAATACAATAGTGGGTACTACTCGTGTCCAAAACCTAAAGTGTGGTAAATAGTTAATATAAATTAGCCCAGATGGTCGGAGTATAAACATATCCATAAAAGATTTCAATCATATGGTAGCACACTGGGTACCAATCACTGGGTTCCTGGTTCGATTTCCGGCCGAGCCCAAGTTGGATGGCTGTTTCATCCATCATCTCTTTGCCATAGTCCCTGCCCACCATCCATCATATGTGAGATACCCCATCCAATGTCATCCAAAGGGTAATAGGATAATTAACAAATTTATTGCTTGCGTTTATGCCATGAGGCTTAAGCCTATCATAATTGTGTAATCTGCATCAATATAATTATAGCCTGCGTGTGTTTACATTGTATTTCTGAGTCGGTAATTAACTTTATGTCAATGTCAGTGTCAATGTGAAAGCAGTCCGAACTTCATAAATTTTCTTTTATGTAAACTGCCAATTAAGAAACAACACATTGACCGTGACTGCTGAATGTCAAATTATAACAGAGCAATGTTAATTTATTTTTTGCAGAACAAAAATAGCCCAGTGGACTGATGAAAGAATCCTGACAATGAACGAAGTTATTTCTGGCATGAGGGTCATCAAGATGTATGGCTGGGAAGGGCCTTTTGCCAACCTGGTTAACTCTTTGAGAAAGTAAGTCTTATGCTGTTTCTGTGGTAACAGTCATCACTTTGTCCAACCTTATGCTTCTTGAGGAATGACCTGGTGACTGAAGGACATCCTGAATGTAGGAGGTAGTTGGCTCAACTCAGAATTGGTCATACATATATATGGCAACTCATTTGTGACCTCTGCAATGGGATTTTATCTGTGGAACATATTTTGCTCAAGTGAATTTATGTGGCTGACTTAATGACTCCATGAAGGAGCTTTTGCAAAATAGACCATGCAGCTATTTAATATTGTCTAATATATGTATATATGAATATATAAATATATTTAAATGTTTTCAGGAAAGAAATGAGAATGATTAAGAAGACATTCCACATCAGAGGACAGACTCAAGCAGCTTATTTCATTTCTTCTAAATTGGTTGGTTATGTCATCATGACAACTTACACGTTGCTGGGCAACATAATCTTAGCTGAAAAAACCTTCAAGATGGTTGCCTGGCTTGAACTGGTTCGTGTCGACCTCTTCCTCTTCATCCCCCTGGCGATTCAAATGGGAACTGAACTTTATTCATCCTTAAGGAGAATTCAGGTAATTTCACAAAATTTAATGTTTATGTTTATTGAGCTATATGTTCCACATCCTCTGGGCTTATTTACATTTGTATATGTGTCTCAAAGAGGGACATACCTACCTGCAGTTGACATTTCTATTATCTCTTCAGATGCTCACTTTCCTTTTCATCTTTTTGTTTGTTTTTGGATTTTCAACAATTCTTCTATTTATCTATATATCCCAGTATTGTTTAGAATTCATATCTATTTGGTTGGCCAGAAAGTTGCTACCCAGAATGCCTTTTAAAGGGTGTTGTTTGCACCCACCTCATTCCAATGTTCCAGGATTTCCTCTGGTTAGACGAGTATGACCGTGACAAATGTGATGATCCATCCAGCCTCCCAGGGACCGTCACTTTCTCTGACCTATGTGCTGTATGGTCCAGTGGTTCGGAAGACAAAGGGGTAGACAATAAAGCAGTAACTGATGATGCGGGTGAAATCGCTGATAAGATGGTGAGTGCAGAAACAGTCTATAAACAAATGGATATATATGTGGCTTCAAAGTGTAGGAGCTGTACAAAGTCTTTCCCATTTTCCAACCCTTTGTTGTGAACGATTGTGGCCACCACGTGGGATCAAAAAGATTTTGTAACACGTGGCCTATTTAACCAAGAAGTTGCCACATACTCCTACATGGAAACAGTAGAGATAGGCACATAGGTTGTCAATGGGAAGATGACATAATTTCAAATCGCCTACAAAACTTACTATACCTCCTTCCAACAAACTTTTGAGTAAAACGTTTTCCTGAATAAAAACTTAGTTTCCCTGAGAGATGAGTATAATAATGATTGCTTGACATGTCAGGCAAAGCATACAAATTAATTTGAGTTTATTTTATAGCTTAAGGTAGACAATGTAGGAAATCATAAAATGGTAAACAAAATAATTTAGTTCTCTTCTTTTTTTTCAAGGAGCTGTCATTTTCACTCACGAATGTGACTTTAAACATACAACCAGTAAGTGAACATTTCGTAAATGGTATGTATCAAGTCACTTCTATCGGAAAATTGTGTTTTGTTTCTTTGAATTTTTGGTGGTTTGTGACACAAGTTTCACACATTGAACATCATGAGCTAATTCGTCATAGTCTCCTACAGCTAACCAAGAATGCCATGAATGACGACCTTTAGTAATTTTGAAGACTGTGTTTTCAGTGTTTCTTTCCGCTTTTCACTTAGATGATTTAGATAGGAAACTATAAACCTTCAAAAAAGGTCTTCCTAATTCTCTTATTAATGTCCATTGAGTTGCAATTCATTTTCTTTTTCTAGGGAGAGCTGGTAGCAGTTGTGGGTGCAGTCGGATGTGGGAAGACGACTATGCTGATGGCTGTTTTGGGTGAACTTGAGGTCATTTCCGGCTCAGTGCTGACCTCTGGTGAGAAATCGTACACACCACAAGAGCCATGGATGTTCGCAGGGACTGTGAGGGACAACATTCTCTTTGGTTCGCCTTATGAAAGTGAAAAGTACAATGCTGCTGTGAAAGCAAGTGCTCTGCTGCCTGTGAGTTTATTTCAGTAGAGACTGTTACTTTGAAACTGTCATGAAATATGGTGGAGAATTGCAAATATTGTCAGGGTTTCCAGCCATTCTGGAAATAAGGGCAACCTCGTAAATGAGTTTTAGTTTTTTCTAGGAAAGGACACTCTGAAAGTTTAGTGATCATACTAAAAAATGAAATTGCACACAAATTATTTTGTGATCGTGCTTTAAAGTTAAGTTGACGTACTAGTGATGGTCGCTAGACAGCGTATTTTATTGCAGAATTTCTTGGGAAAACTCAATTATACTCATCTCTCAGGGAAACTAACAGTTGTTTATTAAGGAAATGTAGTCTTCTTAGAGGGCTGCAAACCATCTGTTTGTAATAATGGGGGTATTTGTTTTATACCAGTTCCTTTACATATATGGCGGGGGCCTAGCTCAGAGGTAGCGCTCTGGGCTTCCAACCGCTGGGTCCTGGGTTCAATTCCTGGTCGAGCCTAAGTTGGATGGCTGTTTCATCCTTCGTCTCATTGTCATGGTCTCTGCCTGTCCTAATTAGCCCAACTGGTGCAGAAATACAGGACGTAAAGCCCTAATCACCCACCCACCCATCCTTTACATATTTAGCAAATTATAAATTCCCCAGCTTTAAAACACTGACATCATACTGCTACATGGGCGTTTGGTCAATTAAAGGCATATAATCCCAATAAAGATTTCAATTATGAAGCAACACTCTTGTCTGATGGGATTTACTTCCAAGTATAAAACATTTTTTGTTTTTCTCCTCTCAGGACTTTGACAACATGATAAGCGGAGACCTTACAACTGTAGGAGAGAGAGGACTTTCTCTTAGTGGAGGTCAGAAGGCTCGCATCAATCTTGCAAGGTCAGGTCGCAAACTCCCTTTATACTGGGAATACTTGCAGATTCCAGTGTGAAAATTGTCTTACAAAAAGCCCTTGGTGCTTTGAAGTGTTGTTAGTTCCATAATTGCAAAAGATCTATTGCAATTGACTATTTTAGTAAGAGTTATCTCAAAGATTAAAGACATCCAAGATGAAGACTGTCATAATTACTTCCATTCCAGTAATATGAATTTTCCTTTGATAGTCCTGGGTCTCCTCATGGACGGTAACAGTCGCCAACACAGGGCATTGTGCTATACACACTCCAGTTATGCCAGTCTAGCTTTCACAAATATTATGTTTATGCCATTTACTGTCTAGTATTGTATATTTGGAGTGCCTTGCGATGTATCTGTGCATGTATTTATCTTAGATATTTCTGGTTTTGTGTTAAGAGCAGCTTACCGTGAGGCTGACATCTATTTGTTGGATGACCCCCTGAGCGCAGTCGACAGCAAAGTTGGGAAACAACTCTTTGACAAGTTAGTTGGATTTAAATTTTGCTGACCTCCTATTATTCCTAGTCGCTACCAAATGTTGGCACTAGGTGACTGATGTTACCCCAGTGTGATGCCGATTTGGCATGTTGTATGTTTCTGTCGTGCTCAGTCTGTCTGTTCTTACTTTTGTGGCATGTAAGTTTATCCTTAGTGAAACAAAATTATTCATGTTGGCCATTTAGACCGATATACAATGGAACCTCCCCATTTAGACTACCCTCGGTGCTGACTTGACCGGTTTTAATGGTGAAGTGGTCTTAATAGAGGACACAATGATAAGCATAATACACAAGGGTAAAATATAGGCGAGGTCTTTATGGCGAGGTGTTTTTAATATTGAGGTAATCTTGAAGTGTGTTACCGCTAAATAATTTATGCACGGCCATATATGGATGTCTATGTCACCCAATAATGATATTATGTGTATTTTGTAACTGATATTTATCGTTTAAATATTATTGTCCATATTGTTGAGTCTGAATGATTTATGCATTTATTCTAATATTGTGAATCACGGCTAAATCTGATGCTTGTAATAAATGTCTATTTCTGGATCTTTTTCAAAAGATATTGTGTTAAGTTGTGTAAATGGTAATCCAAGAGCTGTCTTTTCATACTCAAAATAACTGGGAGTAACAGTATGTGGCAATTGCTACTGGTAATTACTGGATGATTGCTTGTATCTATCGTTTCACAGGTGCATTTGTGGATATTTAAAGAACAAGACACGAATATTGGCAACTCATCAACTGCAGTATTTGAAAAAGGCTGACAAGATTGTGGTCATGAGAAATGTGAGTTAATTGCCATTCTGCTAAAGTTTTTAGTTGCGTAAATATTAGGAGGGGCAATTCATTCCTATTCTTAGCTTTTAAGTGGAGTAATTTTTGTCTTTAAAAACTATTAGCCGTCAAGTGTAGATCTACTTATTTGTTATTATTACCAAGGGTGAAGTGGTGGCCTGTGGCAACTACGTGGAACTGCATGGTGTCAATTTTGATGACGTCACAAAGGAAGAGGAAGAACACAAAGATGGCGTCCAGCGTCGAACGTCCACCAAGTCTGCTTTTAGCACTGCTAGTAGTTATATCCAAGGGGGACAAGTTGTTTTTAAGGTGAATTACAGTTTTCGTGCAATTTCATATAGTATGTGTTATGTTACATAAGCAAATATATACCAATGAAAATATTTTAATCAGTCATAAAGGCTAGAATCACTCTTTAATGGGTGAAATGTTGTTCTATTCCAAAAAGTTTATTTACCGTGTTGATTTAAATGGATAATGGAAAACCAAGAATTTACTCTCAGATGGTGATTGGCAACTGGATGTTCTGTAGCGAATTTGACATTTGACAAAACCATAATATCAATATACAACGTATGTCTATACAAAGGGCTTCAGCTTCATGCCTTATTTGATGTTCTAATTTAGGGCCTACTTCATTGAATAAATAATTAGTGTATCATTCCATCTTTTAAGGAAGGTGACGATATTGAAACAGTCAATGAGGAGGAACTGGCCCAAGGAACTGTGAAATGGTCAACCTATTGGCAATACTTCAAGGCGGGAAATGGAATCGTCATTTTGCCCATACTACTCGTATTTGCGATTGCAGTCCAGGTGTGAAGAAGTATTATATAAGCGACAGAAAAAGTTCTTTCTTTAAGGCACTCACACAAAGACTTAAAACGGAAATCAAAATGCATGACAAGTATTTTCGTGGCAGATTGTTTACAAAAGTTGTGTTTATATTATCTTATTTCAAATTTTAGGTTTCTTACACCATGACAGACTGGTGGCTTGCAACATGGTAAGTTACCATGACATCCTTATTATTCAATTTAGAAGATGATGGCCTATATTTTTAAAGTCTAAGGACTCAATGCAAAACATTAGGTACACATTATAAGCTGTGTTAGAAATACTTAATTATCTTTATAGCCCAAGTGATGTATTTGAAACTTAGCTATAACGAAGTTTGCATCTTCAGAATGTTTGCAAAGCCTCAACAAAAAAAGCTATTTGCCAGAAATGGTTTGCCTCGATTTCAAAGTGACGCCTTTTATCTCCTCCACAGGTCTCGTAACAATCGTCGTTTCTATGGCAACCAGACAATGAGTGACATCAGGGCTCCTTACCTGTTTGATCACGTGATCGTCTATTCCATTGTTGTGGGAGTGTTGATTATCTTCAACGTGTCTCGCTCTGCTTTCTTTTACACAATGGTGGGATATTCCTGTCAGGTTCTTCATGACACCATGTTTTCTCGACTCATTAGGGCTCCTATTGGTTTCTTTGAGAAAAATCCTGTTGGTAAGGGTGTAAGATTGCAATTGTATCTTGTGACTTATTGACATTTTTGACGAATCAGAGTAGGGATGGGATTTTAAAACTCGGAACTACAGCAGGTTTGGGTCTGAAGAACTGCATAATAATATGTAATGTGCTTTGTTTCACAATTGAAAATAAGTTCCATTGCATTTGAACTATTTCAATGTTTTGGTATTGCATTAAATTAATCGAAGGTATGGTTAAACATGGCCCTTAATAGTATTATCGCTAACACTGCCAACACTGTTTACGTGAGCTACTACCAAACAACCTCCACATTAGCCCTACTACTACACATTATCACTACTACTACTACTTATACTACTACCACTACTACTAATACTGCAAACGAAATGGATGCTTTGCTGGCCACATAGATATCCCTAGTGTGCAAATATAGAAACGCAATCTTTAAAGATAGTGTACTATCTATGCTTACTATATTCGGTCTTCATAACTAGATGGTCTAATTAACCTACTTGCCGACCAATGTGGCGATTTGTGGCCCCACGTTGCAAGGCATGGAGGATATTGTAGAGATTCTAATTAAATGTGTCAGGGTTTCCCACAAATATAGAAGTATATAAATGAAGACAGTGAGTCTGGATATCATATTATTGCAAGTAATGTCCAGGGCCGTAGCCAAAATGAGGCAGAGGAGGCCATCGCCTTCTCTCGTGTGTAATTTTTATTCTATTGTATTTTTATTATTTTTTTGTCATGCAAAGACAAAAACACAGTCCTGTGATTCTTTAACTAAATCATTATGGAGTTCGCTTCTTCTACTTTCAACCTGTGGCTACGGCCCTGATGTCGATATATTTTACTTTTTATCTGCAAAGCTTTTCCTTTCTTGTCTTGTAAAAGTTGATTCTTTTTCTTGCCATGCAGTGGATGCCCAATATAGCGACCACCTATAATAAGTGGGCTATTATCAAAGTGGTCGTAATTATGGAAGCTTTTATGATGTATACACTCAACTTTATGACCCAGCAAAGAATGGTAGTAATTCATAACGTATTCACTCTCTGCAGGTCGCATTCTGAACAGATTCTCCAGGGATATGGGCTTCATGGATGACACTCTGCCACTAGCTTACCATGAAGTCTCGTTTGTATGTTAAATTTATATTTCTTCCATAATGAATCGCATGGTATGTATTTAGCTTTTGACCTTCATATGCAATGTTCCTTGCATTGTCCAAAATCTGGGTTTGTTCAGTTCCAAGTGCTCAAGACGTGCAAAGAAATGATTCTTTTGCCATCTTTGTCTTCTGAATCGCAACCTATCTATCACTACTGTTACTGTTCATATACAGAAAGCAAGGATAGGTGTTAATGAATATCATACAATTATACAATGGTTACATGTGAGACATGAAGATATGTACAACCGAAAATGTCAACGTACAGCGAGGCCAATAGGTGAGTTGTACATAACATTTGAGGGTGTACCTATCTGATGTCTCACAATGTAACCATTGTGTAATTGTTTTGTACCGCTGAACCCCATCCAAGTGTCATTAAAAATTTCAGTAGTTATATTCTATTTCCCCCCATTACGAATCACAGGAAAAATAACCACTGTTTAAAATTAAATTAAAATTAATCTAATTGATTGATATCACATATCAAGCACTGCCGTGGCTGGCTAACTGTTGTACATGAGGATTTGTACAACGGCGTACCTTATGCTAAATTGCACTGGTGTGTGGTACAATACTTAATGTAAATTACAAACTCGGTTACTGTGGCATTGACATCTGCAACCAAGACATGCATATAAGGCGCCGTGAGGGGGGGGGACGCATAACACATGGAAGTGACCGCACCAATACAGCCACCTGAAAATGCACGTTATACTGTATCATATTTATTTGTAAAGAAGGTCCGATCGTAAGTATCTTCTTTTTTCTAGATAATATTAAAGTAATCAAGTTAATCATAGAGCGTATCGAAAGCTGTGGTATTGAGATCTTCCCCTTCGGAATTCTTCTTGAAATGCATTGCATATCAATAGAGTGTTTTGATCCGCCCTGGAAAATGTTACTGCAAACCCGAAGTGTTGAACAAGTGTATGATTCTGTGTATTTTTCCATCCTTGATATGATATGCGTTTACTTACCTCATTAATTTCTTTCCAGTTTTTGGTCCTGTTCCTTGGCACAATGATAGTGTGTGTGGTTGTCAACTACTGGGTGATAATACCCACAGTTCCGGTTGTGGCTGTCATGTTGTTTCTTCGCTATTTTGCCATTAGGACGACTCGGGCTATTAAGAGGATTGAAGCCACGTGTACGTGTATATACATATATGTTTATATTTATTTCCACTTTAAAATTATTAAAGGATTCATACATCTATACTTTTCCCTGGAATTCATTCGTACATATAATACATTATTTATTCTTCACTTTCTGACCTGTCCATCAGTGCAAATTTTAATGGTATTTTTTGCATATTTCCATTAGAAATTTTTTTAACAATGGTCTATGTGAGGAAACAATAAGCAGAAATTAAGACAGGAAAGATAGGAGAGTGTCTTAATGATGTCCTTGTTTTATTCATTCCTCTTTAAAAGTAGAGGAGATGGCTGACCAAGAATTGTGTTATGCTGCTTGGAATCTGGTGCTACCTGAAAATAGTCATGGACGTCCATGTTTTGTTGTTGTTATGATTGTGTTCATGGAAACTTTAAAAAGAAATACATTGATGCATTTATCAGTAGCGGATTTAGGGGTTACAAATCCCCTACTTATCCTAGTACATTTTAGTTAACAATATATTAAATATTCAGCGGTTCCCGCAATTAAATTTCATTTGTCAAACAATTTCTGGATCCGCCCCTGTTTATTAAAAGACTTATAAACACAATTGCCAAAGAAAATAGCAGGAAGGTATGCATTGATTTGTCAGTCTTCATGATATTGGCCCATTATTATTTACTTTCATAATGTTTCTCGAAACATTTGCCAAAACTAAAAAAAAAGTTTAGTGTGACATCTTTAAATGAAATGAATATCTTCGCACTGTGTTTTAGCACAATTGTGGTTCTTGAAAGTTTAAGCGTGAAATTTATAACCAAAAAGTCCTTAATTAACATAATAACGTGTTATATGATTGGAATGTTGAACTCGTTAATTAATTGGCACTGCATTAGAAATCTCAGGTCACTGGTACTCGGCAGGAAATTAAGTGTCTTTTAAAAGTCATTGGAGGTCTTTTATTTAATTGGTGCAAATAGTGCATGTTGTAACTTTTTTCTGTATCTGGTTTTCTTGGATAAGCCTACGTTGAACTTCGAGGTATGAACTTATATAACTCAAGCGAGGGCTTTTAATTAGTAAAATGAGTATTATTGCACTCTGTCAATTTAGATGCTTAAGTGCAGCTGTCTTTTGCTTGCAGAGAGTTACAATTTTGAAATGAACGCTAAGTGTCCTTACAGTTTTTTTTAAAGTGATATTTGATGTTTCAATTTAGTTTTGTATGAAAATTAGGCAATGGTTTGAATGACCATCTCAGATTTTTTTCAAACATACGACAATTGTTAAGATGGACAAGTTCTGTGTAATTGTTTGTTAAGTTTTTGCATTTTGAGCCAAGGTAGAGATGATTAAAAAATGTGCCTTCATCTGTCTTATTCAGGTAAATAGCATTGAAGTCAATGGGAAAACAGGCTAAGTTGGGACTCAGATATCTTCTATAGTGTCACTTTATATTTTATGAAATTTATGTAGATATATACAAAAACACTTCTACTTTTATCGAATGTATTCTAATACGTGGGAATGTTTAGTACAAAGGAATGAAAAAAAAAAATCGGAGCAAACGTACTTCTCCATTATAAACCAATGTGGAAGACGTTCGACTGCAAGTTGCGTGCGTAAAACTATGCAATATATTTGATAGAATATCTTCTGTCGTTGGATTATGTTATAGTAAATATTGTATACTTTATGTTGTGTCCATTTCAAGGCTCTAAGACAAATACGTTTTATACCGATAAAAATTAAAGTTGGCATGGTAAATGCCGGTTTTAGGTGTAAAAATAACTTCAGATTTTTTGTTCCGTTGTTTATTAACCAGCAATTACCAAAATCCGAAAACCCCTTTTTAATTACTTTACATCTAAATTCTGTTTAAACTGCTGGGTGGCAGGTTGCGTGAAATTGAGAACGGAGAGGTGGAAAAGTCAAATTGCTCACTTGCTTTACAACCTAAAATTATGCCAAATATACCAAAAGAAAGCCCAAATTCTGTACAATATGTGTGTAGATTGCTGTATCAATAGCTTTTAAATACATGAAACAGTCATTTTTGTAAACTTCTGAGAGTTTTATCCATATTTAATGAATCCTCAAATATAGGTATTTTTCCTGTTGCGACAGAGCAAATTTATTTGAAAAATGGCTACAAAATGCACTTAGACACGTCTACTTTGATATGCTCCTGTAGAAAAACTTCATATAAATTAAGAAATCTGATTTCAATGTTCATGTTTTGGGAGGTCAAGCTGAACAGGTCATTAAGTACATACCGACTTCAACTACGTGGGATGCATATATTCATCCTTCCGGTAGCCCTGACCTTCATTAATTCCTTTCTTGTATAGGAACCTAAACTGCAAAGTTAATAAACCAAAACCCAAATCTGACAAACCATGCCAGCTGTGTCGTATATTGAAGGGTAAATAACGCGGTCACCCATACCTTTTGCTGAATTAATATTAAACTTGCAGGTCGCAGCCCTGTGTACAACCAGTTGTCGTCTGCTCTGCAAGGTCTTCCAATCATCCGGGCATTCAAGATGGCATCAACACTAGAGGGCGTCTTCCACGACGTGCAAGACAGACACACAGCTGCATGGTTGATGTACTTGAGCAGTTACCGGTGGCTAGGAGTTCGAATAGACTGGACAGTGGCTACTTATTTGGCTGGAGTCATCTTAGCCGCTATGCTACTGCCTTCTTCTGGTTAGAGACTAAATGAATTAAGTGAATGCCTAATATTCCTCAAAAGTATACGTTAAAAAAGAAAAGAAAATTGTTTTTGTAATTCTGGGGTTTGTGACTTCGGAGTACAATAGCTCAGTTCCAAATTAAATTTTCTGAATAATTACTAAATTATTTCAGAAGAAATTACTGTGATTTAACACATAATGACTGCTTTTTCTCTCATTAGATTCCAAAAAGACGTCATTATCATCTAATTCCTTTTTTTTTTTAACTAGTTGTAAAAAAATCTTATTAGTGATCAGTTGATACTATGATAAATTATGATTTCTCTTCGACAGCTATTGATGGAGGTCTAATTGGCCTGTCCTTGAGCTACATCCTTGCCTTGTTTGGTGTGCTGCAGTATATTGTGAGACAGAGTGCTGAATTAGAAAACTTGGTAAGACAAGCAGAATAATGGAGTGTAAATAATACACAGTTGATATTAACACCCTGTGCCAATTACATTTTTGCTTACACCTTCTACGACGCAAGTAAGAACATCTTACTCAACAATGGCTTAATTCTTGCATCAGAAGGGTATCAGCGGAATTATGATATTTTTATTGAAATTTAATCGGAACCTCACTTGTAAAATCCTTGACTTAACAACAGAATTTTTAAATGTATATCATAATCCAATTATCGTTTGTTATAGTTGTATGTTTTAGATCATGGTGGCTTCCCTGATTTTTGCTATAACTAGTAAACCTTAATGTAAAAAAGCATGAATTTGTAAATAGCTTCTGCTGTCCTTTTCCCGGACATGTTTCGTTCGTTATAATAGCAAATTTGATAATTTGAGTCCTTGCCGCAGATGACGTCAGTGGAGCGAATTCTTGAGTACACAACCTTGGAACAGGAAGTGGCGGAAGTGGAAGCGACAGAGTCTCCCCCTGGCGGCTGGCCCAGAAATGGCGCTCTGACATTTCAGAAAATGTCCTTATTCTATGAGGGAGAGGAGCCAGCCTTGAATCAGATATCCTTGCATATTAAAGATAAAGAAAAGGTTGGTCTGCAGTTGCAGAGCTTGAAGGATGACTTGTCACACCATCCATTGCTATTGGGCAGGATGGGGTGGGTGATAGATGTGGCTGTTGGTATGAATGTTTTAACGATAAGTATGATAAAGCCGGATTTGGTTGATAAATGTTATTTGTAAACATGCATAAAGACATGAGAATGTTTGCATTATTTGACACTCATTGTGTATACATGTGTAGTCAAATCCCCTCATATCAAATCTCAGCAGAAAAGTAATTTTTGGATTGTAAACTGGTGTGCTTTTTGCATTTTTAATGAAAATATATACGATGATTTGATTGAATAGATCGGCATAGTTGGTCGAACTGGAGCTGGAAAGAGTTCAATTTTCATGGCCCTACTTCGTCTCGTTGAACCAAAAGGAAAAATCATAATAGATGGAGTCAACGTTTGCAATATATCTCTGAAACTGCTCAGGCAAAGTATTTCAGTCATACCACAGGTTAGTGAAACCTACTATGTGTTTTTGTTGTTGCAAATCTAGTAAACAGATGAATGCAATAGGTTGTAAATTTTAAAGCTTTCCAAGCTCACTGAAGTAAATCCTATGATGGGCTAAGATGTATTTGAACTTAATGAAGTCTGAAAAAAGGTCTCATGGGTTTTGCATTACGACTAATATCATTCCACAAAAAAAAAAATAAAAATAAAACATTCAAAACTTCATTTCTGCGAGTTGAATTCAACACCATAAAAGCAGTGGCATCCCATGCACTTTTTTTTGCAGAGCATTCAACAAATGTTTTAACAAACTAAGTATTTATTCATTGATTATCTGTAGGATCCTGTGTTGTTCAGAGGTTCTATGAGGCGAAATCTGGACCCCTTTTCTGATTATGAAGATGAGGTTTTATGGAGGATGTTGGAGCAGGTGAGGTTATTAATGCAATGATGCTTTTTTGCTGTTGTATAATATTGTGGATCTGTAGTGCAAAGCTGCTTTTACTTTAATCTACAAGTTTATAAACAAGAATAGTGGGTTACAATTTATTTAACAACTGCGATACGTTTTGTTCAATGTAACAGGCTTTGCAGAAATTGTGCTAGAACCGTTTTGAATAATTTTCTGTTTGTATTGTCAATAGCTTTTGATCATCTTTTTACTCCCTTTTAGTATTATGCTATGTAGATTAGTTCCAATTCGACCTGAATAGTTCCTGCTTATTCATGGCATCCAAGTGCAAGCTTATTTGCATCCAATTAATCATATAAGCAGATCAGCTTGAATGCATTATTTTCAACCAGGCAGTAAGCTATGTTTAGTGCCAAGACCTGGATGACAGAAAGCAAATAATATTCTTAGACTAATAAATGCCAAATATGAATAACATGCAACACCCTTTTTTATATTGTAGGATTTGATGAAACTAACCTAACCTATCAGTCATTGTTTATTTGATCTTACGATTGTTAAAATGATCCTCGAAATACTTTTTTTAAATATTAAGGTACCCGTTATTAATAAGTACACTTAAGTTTTGCTATAATGGGTCACTTTTCAGGAATGTATTTTTTGTGTATTTTATAAAACAGACCGTCATAGAAAAAAAACCCCAGTTACACGTATAACATTTTTCAGTCCAATATGGGTCGTTATGAGTGGGTTTGACTATCTTAATATTAGAAAGGCTTCCAGGGATCATATCGAGCATGGTAACTTGGTCATAAATCATGTTGCCAGCAGTATGTGGCCCAGTTCTGAGACATAGCTTTTGCACCTATCTTATTGTTCCCATGGCATTTTTTTTGCCACTAAGAAAATGCAAGCTGCAGAAAGCCACAAAAATTAGTGCATGCACACATGCAAATGCCCAGAAACTTGAGAAACATGGTAATGGTGACAGAATGCACCCTTAGACCCACTTGGGATGTCCTTGAAGGAAGGACATTGAATGATGATGCTAAATAGATTGCAAAAATATTGTCCTTGATTTTACGCCTTGCACGTGAAAGAAATTGTTGTGTTTTCTTACTTAGCTAACTCTTGCTAGATTATTGTAAGCTTAGAATGGCTGTGGAGATAACGCATTGGCCCATTATGAAGATGTTTAAAAGCTTATTATTTGTTGATATTGTCTGCCTTTAGGAATTCTTACACTCTTTAATTTTACAGCGGACAGAGATAATACTTTAATAATTTATAATCTAGATGTACTGTTTGCTGCATATTGCACCACTATTACACTGCAATAAAGTTAGTGATTTTTGTCAGAGTTGTCAGGTACATTCTGTCACACAAATAAAACTGTGCCTGGCGATACTGAATGGTCAGTTCAACTTCAAAGATCCTTGTGACCCTTAAATAGGAAAAGCAATTATTAGCACTACTATTAATTATGATTAAACACATGCATCTTAACTTTAGGTGGAGCTAAGGAGCAAAGTGGAAGAGATGACTGGTGGACTTTACACGGAAGTGTCAGAGGGCGGAAGTAACTTCAGTGTTGGCCAACGACAGCTTGTTTGTCTGGCACGTGCGTTGCTAAGGAAGAACCACGTGTTGGTCATAGATGAAGCCACTGCTAATGTTGATCATAGGTAGGTCTATAGCCCTTTTTCATACTGCATTATGTACAGCTTGAAGAGCTTTGTTGCAGTGGCAGCCTAGGTGCTAAACGTCATGTCAGTGAAGTTATGGTATCTGCATGTCCATCAAAATGAATGTAAGAGGCCTTTATGATGGAGCAATAAAATGGTATTAACATGCATTGGATGTAATACCTATAAATAGGAGAATATCAACACATTTAACATCGATGTGATAAACTGGTTGTGCGTGTGCAAGCTATGCATGTCTTTCTTTTTCATCCCTAGATTCTTTCGTCTAGATTATATTTTTTTCTGCTCCTCAAACCTAGTTAATGTTATAGAAGTTATATCCCGCCCACTTCGCATCTTTCAGAAGCAACATGTAACCTATGTCACATGTTAATGAACACCCTACCATGTACAAAAATAGATCACACTGAAACCAAAAATTATTTAGTCACCTGTAATTTGGGCATAGTTACTAGAAAGTTTAAAGTAAATACACTGCTACGATGGAAGCGCTTTTTCTGGAGATGCCAAAGAATCAGTGTCAGATAACAACTTTTCAGAAAGGTAGAAAGATAATTTTCTAGTGTGACTGATTTCCTGCTTGAAGTCCCAGTTATCTTAAAAGTCATCAATATTGTGATGAATGTCAATCTAATTTCACACTTGTTGTAAACACAATTTAATGAGGAGATGTCTGTACACTGCCAACAGTTCCCATGTGATGACGGAAATACTCTTTTTCTCGTACACATGCAGGGAAGATCCCATGTGCATGGGAAATATCTCGATCCTGCTCGTAAACCTGTTAATAATCCAGTGAATCTCTTCCGAGGACATTTTTTTTTATCTTTTGCTCATGGACGGGAAACAGTGTGCACGAGGGAAATTAACATTTAAAGGTCTCAAGCCTGCCCACGACGTCTTTCTCTCTTTCTCACTCTTCATGAATTCCATTTATTAATGTACTGGCCCAGCTGCCGTTTAGTCTATGTAAGTGTAATAATGAGATGATAGGCCTTCAGTCCACACCATGTTACATATTCAATTATCATCTTTTGTTTTTTCACATTTGCGGATCTGTGGCCATTTCGTACGGCCATTCTGGTTTGTGGCCGTTCTGAACAAACCCAATTCAAAACATTCAAATCCAACAGAATTATTTTAGATGCTGCATCCCCTCCTCATCAGTTGCAGAAGAGTGAGAAGACGCCTTTGTCATCCACTTTGGCATCAGTGGTCTGACAATTCTGATTACCACTTCTCACTTATGTTACTCTCAGTGATAAGATGCTTGTGTCATCCACATCTTTCCTTGGCATCGGTGAGGTGAAAATTCGGATTCCTCTTCACAAAGTTACAGTCACATATCTCTGCACTGGTCTCACCTCAACCTGGCTTTCCCTTTACCTGGCTCTCCATACACCTAGCTCTCCCTGCACCTAGCTCTCTGTACATGTTGTTCTATGCCTAGCCCTCTTTATATCTAGTATGACCTGTCTGGTTCTCCCTTCCTAGTCTGGACATAAATGACCTCTCAGGTAAACATGTCATTAAACATGATATCACAAACATACATGCACACACGTTCCTCCTCACCATCAGAGTCTTCTATCAGATAGAGCAAGTTAGGAGCGATGTAAGTCATTGAAATCTTCATCTATTTATCAAATTACACCTTGTCCTGGATTTCATTAAGCCACCACCTACTCAATAGGATTATACGAATGAATGGGTGACTTGGCCTATAGATGGAAGAGGAACTACCCCTTCACTCAGTTTGTTGGGAAATGGCAATGGGGCAACCCTGATAGGAGGGATAGGGTCCATCACCTACAAACGAGTTGCTGAGAACAGCAATGGCTGAAAATAATTAGTAGTATACATTTTAAGGCATGTGAACTGATATAGCAAGGGTAGAATATAAGAGATTCACTTCTTAGGTATACAGCTGTAACTGTAAGCAAAACTTGAAAGGGAAAAATAATATGGCAAACACTGCAAAGAAGAAGCTTGAGGCTTTGTGTCAAGAAACATCCATGGCTTGAACTAGCATGTTTGTCGCATAATTTTAGTAATGGAGCAAAATGCAAGGATTATTTTTTTGTCACCTACAGGTTTTGCCAAGGTCTGATACAGTATACCCACTGTACTTTTTTGCTTCTTACAATGACAGTATTGGAGAATAGTATTTGAAAACATTTAATTCAGCACAAATTTTATGGAAACGATTTATTTTTAACATTGACTTGATTTGGTACAATTACAATTTCCAAAAAAGGTAAATATCTTAAGAAAAAGAGGAAAAATCTTATTTTTCCAGGCATACTAACACAAAGTGTCAACGTCATTCAAAAAAACTGTCAAAAAAGCCTTTGTGATGCCATTAGTTAATTTATACTATTTACACCTGGTGGCAGTGCCAAAAAATAGGAGAATTTTCAATGATCTATTTTGCTCCATGGACCCATTTTGCACCGCCTTCGCCTATTTGAAAACATTTCATTTCAGCATGACTTATATGGAAATGATTCATTTTAACGTTGATTTGGTACTTGGTACTGATGTCTAAACTTAATCCGCAGAAACTTTATTTTGCAACACAGAACTGATTCCTTGATCCAGAAGACCATTAGAGAGCAATTCAGGGACTGCACTGTTTTAACTGTTGCTCACAGGCTCAACACTATCATTGACTGTGACAAAGTATTGGTGAGTCATATGTCAATCCAATGTGGTGCAAAAGCGGAAGTTATGCTGTATGCCCCAGCTTCATAAAATGGGCGGAATCACATTTCATCACCCATTTTCATGGAAGTGATCAATGATCTATATTCTATCCTATCCTATTCTATCCTTTCTTATCCTTTCCTATCCTATCCTAAAGCCCCCTTCACACATAGCCGGATCAGACGCCGTATTGTCCCGGAGTATAACTCCGGCAAACTCCGGGTAATAGCGTGTAGACCTCGTGTTTATTTCCGACATTGTCCGGCAATTGTCCAGGGCGATCCGGGACCACCGTGGGACTCCGGGAAAAAAATTAAACATGTTCAATTTTTCATGCCGGAGGTCCTAGAGTAATTTAATGCGTGTTGATCCGTGTAGACTCCCAGTAGACTCCGCCGATCTTCGGGAATCTCCGCATTGTTGGCATACTTCGTGGTATCTCCGGCTACGTCCGGCATTAACTGGGCATGAATATTTCGCCGCCATTAACGCCGGAGAGTACAAGGACCAACACGGTTCCACACAAATGAACACGGTGTAAAGACCGGTTATATCCGCGAAGGCAAAGTGTAAAATCCGGTTCACTCCACACTCTTCCGGGACAGTCGTGTTAAATCCGTGTTGCTCCTTGTTGACTTTGTATTGCCACGGTGTACACACCGCCAAACATTTATTTTTTGTTGACATTTTCAGCTCTTTGATCCCGGAACCCCCCGGAGTGAAAGAAATTTTACTCCGGGACACTCCGGCGTCTGATCTGGCTATGTGTGAAGGGCCCTTAACCTATCCTATCTGATGTGCTCAAATAAGAAATTATTTCTACTACTTTTTTTCCCTGGTAGTTTCTGAGTTTAATGCATGCATCCACAATTTGAGTAATTTCTCTGTTTCATGTAAATCCAGGGCATGTGGATACCTGGTGCTCCCATCCCAATCAAGTTCTTTGCATCAATGGGAGCTACATATCTTCAATTTTTCTTTTGATAATTTTGAGTTTTGCATATCAAAGCATAACGTCTATTGCCTGCATTATTTGAAATGATTTTCAGAGTTCAGTTATATTCCTGTAACTCAATTCTATGTTCTGTTCAAACTGTAGGTGTTAGACAAAGGCAAAGTAAGCCAATATGACCACCCCCACACTTTGTTGCAAGACAAGCAGGGAGTGTTTTACACTATGCTAAAACACACTGGTCGACAGACCGCAGAGCGTTTAGCATCCATTGCTCGGCATTGCTACTTCAGCCGTCTTCAGGAGAAACTTCCAGACCATGATGGTGACGGTCTTTACGACAATGCAGAAGATCGTGAAGAAGGCTCGACAGATGAAATTTTATCCAGAAGGCCATACCCTCGGTCTATTTCTCAATCGGTCGACACCTTGTCAGTCAACTCGTTAGCAACTGAGGATATGACATTAGATGCAACTGATGTGGAAGATGCTGTGACAGTGCATTGCGATGGCACTTGTGAATAAACAAACTTTTGTTTTGAAGGTCAACCTTTTCAAGATCATTTCTAAAACCTTTATTCTGCACTGTAAACCACAATTTGGTTGTATTTTGCAATTGAAGCTGAAATAAATAAAGGTTTGCCAGATCTACTGTGCCATTTATATAATGTTTCCATTACAATTGTCCTACTGTATGAATGGTGTATTAATTAAAAATTATATAATCATAACAATAATGTTCTTGATGTTTCGCAAGACTTTTATTTTTATTCATCAGATCTACTGACTCTTTTTCAAAATACAATTCCGACATTTTTCTGGTACAATATACAATTTGTAAATCCACAGGGTCCAGCTATTTACAAAAATAGTTTTTTGAAGACAAAGATTTTTACAACTTATTTTTTTACAATTTTTGATCTTCAGGAATTTACTAACATCATAATCTGCAGGGAAACATGTTGAAATATTACCAAACATTTGTAAGTTTCTCAATATGATAAATATTTTTCTTATTTTTTTATGCTATGAGTTGCATGTCACTCTGCAGATTATGAGACAAAAACATATAGAGATCACATGTATAGCAATTCTTTATATATAATAATAATTTATATATGATCTAATACTCTATGATAAAAATATCACACATATCTTCATAAATACAAAGTTGAGAAAAGAGTTCTTTTTTTGGGACAGTTATAAACTGAGATAGTTATTACACACATTATTAAAATTGCATGGAGAGGTTAAATTACGGTATCAGAGGTTATTTATAGCAACAGGATCCGGAAGTAAACATCAAAAACAGGAAATGGATGTTTTACTTGCTGCAGATTAATTTTTAACAGTGGAGTTTTAAATTGGAACTCCCATTTTTGGCTTAATTACTGAGAGGCAATTTTAACAACCAACATCAACATAACAATATGAACAATTGGTAACAAGATAAATCACTATTTGATATTAAGTGTGCCATGGTGTCCTTAGAATGCTATTGTTACAATTCTAATTTACCCCATGCATAATATAGAACAATGAAATATGCCATGAGCTGTTTTTTTTTTTAATTTATAAGGAATTTAAATCAAAAGAAAATTTACATCAGATATTTCATATTAACATAATTCAAATTAAATAATGATATATTTTCATCTTGAGAATGGTTAAGGTAAACCAAATAATGAACGCTGTGCTTTTGATAACATATTTTCAAGTGAATGTAAATTATGCTTGTTTACTTGACTTTTTTTCTCAGACACAATATCTCTAATTATATAATTGATTCAAGATACTGTCTTTTTTAATCTACAATTCACCACATATTCGATATGCTTATATATATATTTATATATATTATATACTCCACACCACAAAATATAAGTGTATATATAGATTAAAAACACCAACAGGTTATTATAATATGGTTGACAGTGCTTGGTGGCTTTGATATACTTTTAATCTAAATAAAATTTATTTTTGTGGATATAACTAGTATACACTTAAACCACAATAACATTAAATATGGAGGATATTTAAGTCCCACTTATACATTGATGTGGTGAAATCGGTGGAAATAAGTTTCTTTCAATCTTTACTGGATCATAATTTTTTATTAATCTGCCCTTAGATTAGATATCGATGTTTTGGATTATATTTGTAATAGCATATTTGGCAACTGTATGGAAACGAACACATATATATGTGCTGTAATCACCTGTATACAAGAGAGATCTGTTGAATAATAAATTCATTAATGGTTACCGTAACACATTACTGGTACAATACAATGCTTAATCATGTTGTTGTCATCCGTTTTTCATTTGATGTTAACATACATGTATATTTTGTGCTTCAATTTTGTCGTAAACCGACTTATCCGCTTAACGGGCACCTGTAATGCATGTCATACAATTTGATTTCACTGAGGTTGCTCTTAATTTTTTATTTTTTCCATCAAATTAAACTACATTTTCTAGCTTGTAGTTCTTTTTTTTTTTCTCTTCTCCCATTATCACTTTCTTTACATTGATGATTTTTTCAATTTCTTTGAATGCAATGTGTATGGATCCCGCTAGGGTGGAGTTCTCTCTCAGTGTGCATGTGCAAAGAAAAGTGACCAAGAATGATGCATTTTAACATTTGACCTTACATCATCCTGAGCAACTGAAATACCAAAATAAAAATGCCGTTTAAGCTGAAAGGACATTGTGCGTTCCTCGCAACCTGGAAATCTGACATCTGCAAGAAAAAGCAGCTAACAGAAAAGTATGCTTTGCACTTCACCTTGAAGAATTTTACACTCCTTAGTAGAGTGTCTGATTATCTTATTATCATCAAGACCATACAGGAATGTTATAGAATTACCCTACCTTCACAGCCACAGTCCAATTTTCCAATAATACAAAAAGCATAACACAACTCAAGGCAACATTACTACTGTACAGCTGTACAATTATACAATCTTCGTTCATAAGCTGCAGCTACATCTCAACCATACCAGTGTTCCAGCACAGGATAGGTGTATAACCTCTAAAGCATATACTACAATAATCATCAACAACTTCTGCTTGTTGATATGCAATCAAGTCAGCAGCACATCTCACAGAAACAGCATCAATAAAAATCACTGTGAATCCTTTTTAACATTATTTACATGCCTTTTTACAAAACAAAACTCCATGTTTGACTCTAATAAGAATGGGACTGGTGTAGTCGTGAATAGCAGACATCTATTTACAGAGAGAGAACTGAGCCTGGCGGGAGAATAATGCAACAGTTTTTTTGAAAGATGGAATGATGATTTATTGGTAACCTTCATAGTAGTCCCGTTCCACGTTGCGGATCATGTTGTACGGGTCATAGTAACTACGTGACATGCGTTCCAAAAGTTCTGGATCGTAACTTTCAGCAGGATAAGGGATGGCATTATCTTCCATGTACCTCTGCTGTTCTTGTTCTAGTTCTTGTTCTCTCAAGTAGGGCAGTAGAGCTTCTTCCTCTTCTCTAAGTTCTTCTAAGGCTTCTTGTTCTCTTTCTTCTGGCGTCTCCTCGTCCTCGCGTTCTACCTCCATCTCGTGCAACAACTCCAAGAAGTCATCTTCAATCTGCTGACTGGCTTCCTTCATCACCTCCATGGACTTCTCAGCAAACTTCTCTGTGGCTTTCAGGAGCTTATCAGATCCTGTTCAGGAAAGAAACACTTTTGTAACTGCTATATCAACACTTGCAGCACAGGAAACCAATGCAAAGTAAATTTTTCTAGCAGATATCATAAAATTCCATGAAGCTTTTGAAGATCAGCATTTGCAGTTTGCTTTGTTTTCAATCATTAATGCTGCTTGGTGGATGGAACCAACAATGGAAGGTATTCCTCTACATTCTAACGATGACTTTCATTGGAATCATCTTTTCTTTGTGTTTAGCACAATTTAAATATGTTTAACAGTCAGATCTGTAGTGCTAAGTTCTTAATTGCTTGTTCAAGCTACCAATCAATGTTCAAGCTTACCTGGCACCACACTGGCATTATGAGGAGCATCTTGTGCATTGAGGCCACTGAAGTTGGACCAGTTCCATGCTGGAGGACCTTCAGAGAAGCAGTAGCCATTGTTCATGATGTTTTCCCCATCGACCCAGTACATCATGTAGAAGTTGCACATTTCATCATTGTTGGTGTTTCTGTTAAGAGAGAAAGTATCAGTATCTTTGCTTTGTACAAGTCAAATAATGGTAACTTTGTTGTAGAGTATTCAATATGAACTTAATTCTTCACTAATAAGGATGGCTGGACTGTACTTACCCAATGTAAACGGTTCTGTCCTCATCATTCACCATGGTGCATCTGGCAGCCTAATGGATTGAGAATTGAAATTGATTAGATTGGTCAGGCCAACTATGCATCATCTATTCACCTCATGCAGATAGTTTACTTATAATAATGGCACTGGGAGACATTGATTTAACTGTTTTAGTGACTTAATGATGGTAAATAATATTAAACGGTTCAAATATATCAAATGATTTGATTTGGGAATTAATATGTCCATCTCATCTGATTTCATGTGTGTTTCAGTCAGTGTGTTGTTAAAACCAGTTCGATTTTTAATATGTAATGTATGCAAAGAAATTCCACATAGTGACTATTGTTGCTTACCAAAATGTCTCCGGGTTGAATGGTCATTCCGGGATGAGTCACATTGTAGAACATCTGTGGCTTTTGGGGTGACACTCTTCCAATTTCTTTCCACTGACCTTCGTGGACGACATAGCCAGATACAACCTGTCCATGCTTGTGAGCGTGGCCGCGGAATGCAAATGGATGAAGATCGAAAGGTTCACTGTAAGAACATGCGGTCTCCATGTACACTGTTGAATGGGCAGGGATGGTTCCTCCAGTACCCATCAGGTACACTCCAGCTCTTTTTGGTTGTCTGGAAATAACAGAGTAAATGGTCAACAATGAACCTTAGGTAATAGAAAATCACAAATCCATCTATTTTAGCCAAGTATTCAGATAAAGTGAAAACGTTGCCGAAGTCAAACGTGCCAAATCAAAAATGTTCAAAGTTCGAACCAATTTATAGGTAATCAAAGCAAGTGTCTCTGGTACTCTGTTAGTCTTCAGGTTGTGTAACATAGCACACTAGATTACCCTTGGCTATAGGTTGTAGTTGTCAATTTAGAACTTTAGGAATGTATAAAATTGGGAATGTCGACCGATTCCAGATTGTATAACACTTGCGTAAGTCTCAGAAAATTGTGATATTAAAATATACTTTTATAATTATTTTCCCTTTTTCAAAATGAAAGGAGATCTGTGGCACCATAAGATTGCAAATAAACCAAGTAAGCAGGTGGTTTTCTGGAAAGTTTCAAGAGCTATAAACTGCAATTACAATTTTGGTACACAGGGGCACTCCCACCTTGAAACTTAATTATTCTCTCACGATAATGGGATATTTCTGTACAATTTGAGGAGTGGCCTTGAAATATCAGATCGTGTTACTTGATAGACTTACTTTGTTCGAGTCGTGATGAGATCCACTCCTGAAGTGTCTTTCTCATGGTCTGCAAATATAAATTATTTTTACATACAATAATTTCACAGTTTTTTAAATTCACATATAAAAACTTTTTTAGAATTTATATATCATGATACTTTACACGTAATACCGAAACTCAACACAGATAGCCATAGCATTAGTAGTCTAAATCAAGGAAATTTTAGAAAAATATTGTTAGATAGCATTCAAAGATATGATATGCCGCTCCTTTTCTTTTTTAAGCAAGAACAGTAAATGCAAGTATTGAGTGCTTACTTGGAGCAACGAAACGGCTGACTGCCTTGTAATGAACTTGCAAAACAAGCCACTTGATTTCAGTGTCTCCTCCAACTTCAAATCCTACACCTGTGAAATGAAAAATAAAATATAATGGACGATAAAGACAATCATCAGGCATAGAACAGTTTGTAGTTAGGTAACCGTTTTTGCAGGATATATTTGAGAACTGAAATATTGAAATCTGTCTCGATTATCATAATATATGGTCAGATCATAACTCTAAAAAAATAAGGCTTAGTTTTTTAGTTACTAAATCAGATGGAATTCCTCAATGCTTTCAGAAGAAAAGCTTTGGGATAGTTTTTTTTTTTTGCTTTTCATATTAATGTCACTGTAAACAAGCACTCAGTAGACCTTAGTCTGTTCAGCCCTTCGTTAGTTGTATGCTAACAATTTATATTCTATTTACCTTTTGGTAGACTCAACTGGGGAGCATCCATAGCCCAGGCATAAACAATTTTTGCTCCCGATTTGCATACTGGACCCTGTTCATAGTCATCATCTGATGAAACCATCTCGCCACAATTCCTAAAAAAAAAACATGATTGGTAACATTTCATTAGTATTTCATATACATGCATTTATATCTGCACCGGGGCTGTCTCTATGGAAATCATGCACGTAATTAATGTGTAAAGAACTGTACTCACCATGGTCTAGTGTCATTGCCAGGTTCTGTGCAGCCGTATATCAAAACATGATGAGCTGTGGTCATGTTCGCTTTGGGCTCAAAGCCGGCTGAAATAAAAAGAAGAAATCAATTAATATGAATTATGATCAGTCATTGGCATACTTAATGAAATTAGAATTATTGTCTTCATAAATACAGTTGGCCAAAGGTCATTTATTGCCATTTGCACAATAAATAAACTCTAAAGTTTGCGATTATATTGTCTGGCTGAGTTTATATTGTTAATGGTTGGCGAAAAGTCTTTTTTAAGGAGCATGTTTTCTAATGTATGGTTGATGTGTGCTTTTGGCCAGGAGCAATTTTCTGTTTAATGCCCAATGCAAAGTTTGAGTCATTGCCAAGAGGAAAACAGTTCCAAGACTCAAGAGTGATCAGGTGCGGCGGTTATAATATGCTTAAGTGATGTTTTGAGTTCATATGCTATCTTGACATTACACATTTTCTTAGCAGCACAAAGCTCGACTTCGATACTAAGCTCATTATCTCCAATAATCAATAATATAATTATTAAAATCAATCACTATTGAAGTATATGTGACAGTATTGGCCAGAAGGACGTTATATAAATATATTGGCTTTAATTTCTACCCCATTAAATATTATTTACCTCTTCAAATCTAGTTTTGATGGAAAATAAGGCACTAAACAGATGTGACAGGTAAAATGCCAGAAAGCTGATTCTGCTCAAACCTAAAACTTTAGGGTCAATATCCGCAAATGTTATGTAACTGAAACTTTTTTCAAGAAACTTGAGAACTGAAATACTTATATTGCTGCACGTGTAGCAGTAAAGACATGGCCTATCATATCTAAGACATTCTGTGTAGACCTACAGAAATGTGAGTGGCAGGGAAATGTTGTAAATGTCATAGCATTGGACGTAGTTATACAAATGGGTGCATTGACCTGATTCGTGCAACCCAGGAAATGAGAAAATATGGAAGCCTGTGGCAAACAGTCTGGTTAGGAAAAATCTAGGATTTTGAAAGGTTTCTTGCAGGCTGTAGAAATGTTACTGTCAATTCAGTGGATTGGTTTTGTTTCTAATAATATCATTTGATTGTAGCAGTTGACAGAAGTAACGTAATGATGAGCTATTAAGATTGGAATATCAGATACAGGAGATGATATTTAATTTACTAAAGTTTAGGACAAATTTCTATGTGCAGCTTGGTAGATTGAAATTATTTATCAACATCTGTTAAGAAATTTCATTTCCAATTTAGTCAGGATAGTTCGTGAATTTGACGAAAACTGAGATTCGTGATATTCTGTAGAATTATGATTTTTCATTCGAATCACATATATTAAATCAACAGTCTTTTTGTAGTTTGGGATGTTTTGCTTGCAATATGGCAATTTTTTGGAAGGGTCTCTCAGAAGCAGACGACACCCACGCACGAGTCTGAGGCGCGCCAATTTTTGTCCCGCCGTTTTGTCGTAGCTGGCAGTCTGGGCTATTTTTAGTGCCAATCGATTGGCAACGGCGTTTCCCACCCACGCCCGACCGGATATGAATAGCAATGAAGGCCCTGGTGCCCTCTAGCGAGTGAAATTACTAGTCAAGGGCCAGACGAATGCCAGTCGTTTACTCAAGATACTGAAATAACAGAGCTGCTCTTGGCCCTAACTGGCCTACTCCATATGTTAAGCCAGTGTTTTGGTTCTTAGATTCTTATGCCATAGTGTTGCTGCTAAGAATATTGCCTTTAGCTGCAGAACATGAATTAGCCTCAAGCAGGAAAATACTTGCTGACTGTTGTAGAAGAGATGTATTACTTGTGTCCTTCCATATGGTACATTTACTAAGAGTAATATTTCTATAGAAAACATTTTTTTACGGTTATTAAAAATGCTTCTTCTGTGGTTAAGCAAACTTGCTTTTCTGGACAGAGAAATTTGATTTAGTAAAAATCATTTTAAACTGGGGAAATTGTTCTTAGTGGAACAATATTTTTGTTTTTGTGATATTTCCTGGCTTTTCCTGTTTGGTTTTGTATCTGCACATTGGATGAATTTTTTTTCTATTTTCTACTTCAGTAACTTAATCTTGCTCCACAATTTCATTGGAAATCCCCAGTGCAACAAAGCAGGCAGTGCGGATATTCGGAACAACAGGAAGGGGTCTTCATGAATCAGTTCCTAGTGCAAATGCATTTGGGGATGAATCATTTTTGGGGGCGTACTATAGTATGGTCCAAGTTTCAATTCATATCATAACCTGTTCATATCTTTATAGACTCATCTTTTAAACACAGAAATAAATATTCACCAAAACTCACAATTAATCTAATTTCTACCTGTATTTTCACCGCTGAATTTTCTAATTGAGGCTATTGAAATCTATCTTGCGGCTGTAAGTGTAATAGCTTTTTTTGCATAGTGTCATCTCTTGGTCAGCTGTATTCACTACTGTAACTACTGGCATATGTTGTTGCTGTTGAATGCCCCAACCAACAATACATTTATGAATAGAAATCTGAGTTACTTACTGATGTAGACTGGTCTAGAGTCATCTAGCTGTCTGGCGTAGCAAAGATATGTTTCTGGCTGCAAAGAGAAAAATACATCTGAATTAATTGCATGTACAGTAACAAAGACTTTGTTTGCCTAATGCAATAAATGGCCTCTGGATGAGTGTTGTATTTTACACCACAGAGTGGAGCTGACAAGGCAAACAATACAGACATAAAAAATACTGGAAAATACTGGAACCTGAACATATGGTGACCATCCGTCAAACACGGACCCACTTATAACTAATTTCAAGATGTGCTCGTCATAAATCAGTTGTGGTATAAGGCGAAAATCAGTTTATTGCCAATAACTGGATTTTGTTTTACGCACGAATGCAACTGCACATGGTAATAAGGCAAGTGGCCTGGTGGTTGAGGTATAACCTCCTTAATTCCATATTCTGTAGAATTAACAATGTGGGTGAGCCAAACCTCTTTGCAAGATTCTACTTATATTAAGTATAAGTACATTATATGTATTATTGCACTTAAACTGGATATCACACCTTATCAATGCGTCATTACATCTGCCTGATAAAGAAGTGCCGGATACTTGTTGTCTTTGCTGAGTAGCAATGACAAGTAACCCACCAGTGAAGCTCATAAGATTTTAGACCGAACTGCTTCAAAGGACATCTCCTAGCTGACATCTCCTAGCTATACAATCTTCAGGTGCAAAATGTCACGTATATGATCTGGCTGTTACTATTATATTAGTAACCAACCTATCTAATTACTTGGCCTGGGCTATATATGTGAGCTACTTACAACCTGGGACTAATTAATTATATGGAATTAGTCTCATCAATTCACTGAAAACCCTGTGGTGACATCTGTTGTAAAATGGTGTGCCATTACAAGATAACCTTGTAACGTGTAACTTACTGCATGGACCATGGTGCGTTTATTCCGAGTCAATCCAATTACTTGGACTAAATTTAGCTAATGCATTGTGACGGGAGAGGTGTCATTTCGTAATTAATCCTAAGGGAGGTTTCTTGGAAATTTTTGTTGTATACTGCTGGCTTATTATTACGCATGTTACAGGCAATGGCAGTGAACTGAATATGGGCCAAGACAGACAGCCAAAAGACGACAGACAGAATTCACGAGGACAACAGAAGCAACCATTAAAACTGAAGAGTCGTCATATATTTATAAATTTACTTGTTATCTGGTAAAATGCATACCACGCATAGCTACCATGCTGGCAAAGTATTACCAGCAATAGTTTGTCGATAACGAGACTTGTAGGCTTTCAACTTTTGTCAGTGTCTTCTATGTTCTGAGTCATATAATACTCATATTGACTAACTGTTCAAAACTGTCACACTACATTGACTATGACTGACTAACTTAAGTTCAAAGATAAACCTGACACAAACCGGTTGTCAAAAAAAGTCTCGGTCATTCTAAACACTGTCAAATGGCTAAGGACCAGTCAAAAGATTTTCAATTTGGGTGACCACATAGTTACTCAGTCACTATAATGATTAATTTCTTATTGTAGAAATGCACGTACTGCAGTGGTGCCGTGTAAACGTGAACTGAGCCACACAACTTTGTTATAAATTACCATCCCAGATAACAACTTAGTGCAGGCGGATTTATATGGAGGCATACGTGCTAATTGCACGATTCCACGATGTTGACAAAATTAAGGATGGCACCAGCTAGTTTCTATGACAACGGTGACCAATTGGAACGTTCTGCTCCTCGTGACGTCAGAGTGTGCTATTTCTGACGCCTATAAACATTGACAAGGATGCCAGAGTATGAGGGGAAGGACAGGTTATGGCCCTTCTAGAAACTTAAGTTACAGAACTGTTACTGCATACCAAAAGTTATTGGCCATCCACAGAATATGAAAATTGCGGAAAAGAGCTATTAGACCTATTCTACCTAATAAATTACTTTTTGAACATTTCGTGTCTAATGAAAGGAAGTTTTCCTTTCCAGTTAATTTTGCCACACTTCATGTCAGTTGTTATCAATTAACACATTGATTACTTGTCAACCGCGTAAGTTGTATTTAAAGACATTATTCTGGTATAGGTTTTTTTGCGCTTAATTCATATTTAATAAACCCAATGTGATTGATTGATTGATGGATTGATTAATTGGAAATCAAAAGAGATTCAAATAAAAGCATGGCTAACCTTTTATGCAGTTCATGAAATTTTCTAACAATATTGAACATTAGGTACATGAACAATGAAGTGTTATGTCCCAAAACAGAATTTGCGGAAAGTACAACATAACAGCTACTTATGAATAATTTCCATCAGCCTTTTTTTTTTCTTCTCTTTTTTCACATTAGTCAACTTCAAAAGTTTGAACAGAAAACTATTGCATATGTCACATATGGATTGTACAAATATGGACCAAGCTTTATGTTATGAAATTGAGAGAGAATCAATTATATTGCATTTATGTTTTTTTTTCAAACATGTGACACATTTTAATTTTGTAACAGTGTACATAAATAATGAAAGAAAAATATTTGTTGGATATTTTTGTAAATATTTTTCCAGTTGAATCGATGTTTACGACGAAGCATGAACAAAATTTAATTTGTGGACAGCAGACTTCATGTGTCTATCTATCTATCTATCTATCTATCTGTCTATCTATCTATCTGTCTGTCTGTCTGCCTGTCTATCTATGTTATGCTCTGTCTGTATCTCTCCTGTCTGTGTGTCTCTTATAGGTCTGTCACTCTGTCCTTTCGTGTCTGTTACTTTCTTTTCTTTCCTGCCAACCCCACAGAATTTGGCCAGAGGCGTCTGTCGAGCTGAGCCATAATGAGAGCCAGGCGGGGGCTGAGCACTGGCAGGGCAATGGTATGCAGGATTGTGTCATCAATCAATTGTTTGGGAAAAGCCTACGTCAGCATTCTCTAAGATCTTCTGTGAGATCTTTCCAGCACAGAGACAGGCTTAGAAGAGCCATTGTTCCAGTTTGAATTGATAACAATGCCATTTACATAAAATTGTTGCTGGTTTCTCGGTTGAAGAACTGTATTTAGAGCTTCGTGGATGGAAACAATGAGCAATGACAGATGATAATCCTCCAAAATAAGTTTGCCAGGAAGATAAATACTGGTAATCTCACGAGCGCTTTAATTTATTTGGGCATTCAAGCCATACCATGTTCACAAACATGGCACATGTTGTAGGTAGTCTTATTATTCTGGTAAAGGTTCATTAATTGCTATGATCGAGCAATGGGAAAATGATTATAATTCTCCACACTGTATGCCAGCACAGAAACACTTATATTGGTGAACGCAACATAAGATAAGATAAGTTCATTAAAATGTGGACTAAATGCAACAACCAATTATTTTCCTTAAGCAGATTACGCTGATACAATTATCTTTAAATATATTCCAGTAATCTTGGCTACGTAATTGATTTTAATCTTTTTTATTCAAACTAAATTATGCTGGAAACAATTAAGTCTATTGAAAACTACACTGCAGCTTATGTAATGAGACAGACAGGTTTATTCCCAAGAGGGATTTCGTGATCTGAATGTTGCTGAATTTGCAAAAATGAGATTCCTTCATCTGCGGGGGTGTGTTGTGCACGATGCGGAACACCCCAGGCAACCGCAACTTCATCTGCAGCAGCAGCTGGAGTAGAGTGATGTCTTCTACAAGCTGTGGAACTCACAATTCAGGTATTCCGCTATTAAGACCACTTTAATTTTAATACTTCGTACCTAACTGATTACTTATCAAATAAAGGTTCAGAATTAGGACCATCTCGATGTTAAGACCACTTCAATGGTGTCTAAAGGTGGTCTTAATTGGGGTTCCACTGTACATGGCCGTTCACATCTGTGTAGTTTATGACTGCACGAAATGGCTCTCGCACGATATGTTATATGTAAATGCAGCCTGCATTACTAATTGAGCATTAAAACTGTTTGCTTGCTTGCTTTGTCATAGACTGTTTTTGCACCTGTAATACTTTCTTAGAACTCAGGACCAAAAAAAGATTGTAATTATCTTAACCAAAACACAAGGCCACCTAATCAGTGAATTAGTCAGCGTTGGTAAGCTGGTAAGTCAAGAAGACCCTACGCTCTGGGAATGCATATACACTTCATTTAAACTTGTATGAAATTTTAACAGTGGAAATGCCTTACCTTCTGAGGTCTGACGCCGGGCATGCGCAGTGGGACTTTGGCATTGTTGTCATTCTTGTCACTGTCGCTGAGTGGCGCTGCTGACACTAGGACAGCGAGCACAGAACTGAACAGTGTATAGTAGACACTTGTACCCGACATCCGGGCGCTGTAAGAACAATAAAGAAAATAGCATGGTTGAATACAGTAAAAAGAGTAAACATGTCAGGTGGTTTTGTGAAATTGTTAAGCCAGTGCTTCCAAACAATCAGGACACTGAATGTTAAGAACAGCTCGATATTTTGACCACATCTTCAATGAATATACCTTTTCTTTAATGTTACAAAAATAAAAGATGTCATGTAGGTGCAACTTAACTTAATAAAATAACTTAATGCAACAGGGAATAAAAGTTATAGTGTTAATTGTATCATTTTATATGAAGCTGTCGAACATGTTGATCAAATGACAAAGCTTATCACTTATCAATAATTGTGGAGGAGTGGATTGTCTATTGAGCTAGTCTCGTGATTTGCTGATCCTTGGTCAAATTGGGATACATTTCGTATAATCATTAAGCAGGACAGCAGACTTTGAGACTGACAAACACAACTGTTGAAGTGGAGGTTCACCTCAGTATGGCCACCACAATTGATTTTATATGATTAAATACATTGAAATACACATATTCTGTACAATTATGGAAAGCTTGCAGAAGCGTTTATAATCATGATTTTACTTTAAATCAACTACTGACTATATATATTTTTTTAAATTTTATATTCAAAGTCTGATACGCTGTTTATGACTTTGTCTTGTTGTAACGGTTCAGTTTCAATAAGTACAAATGTGACAGATGCAAATAAGATTTTCGTTTGTATCTTGTGTGCCCGAAATACTTAAATTATTAATTTGGCAAATATAGAGAATTAGTTCCTGATGAACCAGTCATGAGGAAGGTGTGAACAGGCGTATGGTTTGAAAATCGATTGTTATTGTGGATCAATTTTATTTGATACCAACAGCCATTCCTAACATAATTTCTAAATATACATTATGAGCGTGTTTTATGATGATGGTCGGAGGTGAAGCACTTAAACGTTTTTATGAAATACAGTAATTTAATTTGTGATAAAAAGGTTCATATTTATGAGATCGGTTGCACGTACATTCAGATTTCATGAAGTTTTGGCTATGCTCAATATGCACTATGAATATTACTTAATTTTATCAAATAATATACAGTAATATGTCAGTGTCTCAGATCTGTACTAATTCTGGAGTGACTTTGAATTAATAATGTTGCCTCATTAATATAAGAGATTTTATTGTGTAATATAGAACTTTTTGTTTCAGTTTTTCATAGCTTATTAGGTCTGGATATTGCATTAAGTGTATGTTTCCGTTTTATATGCACAAATTGTTTGTGTATATAAAACGGAAACATAAAATACTTTTTCGTGTAAGTGATTATGGTCTTGGGTTCCAGGAATGTAAGCAGTTCTTTTACACAATTTCTGGGACGAGGCATCAGCACAATGCATTGCCAGAGATCCAAATAAAGATTAGCATATCAGAAAATAAGCCCAATGTCCTCAGCATAGTGAGAACTATTTTAGTAATTATGGCTGTTCAACAGGTTCATATGCATTATATGGTGAGTTATGGAAAATATTGAAGTGAACAGGGTATTTCATTACCATTTTATCATTTCTTGTTGTCTCTTTCTCAGTATAACTGCAAATTAAAACCTATATGCTTGTAGGAGTTGAGCGTAGGCGATACATTACATATTTCTGAGAAAGCAGATTGCTGGAAATTTTTGTTATATTTTGGCCTTTTGATTTTGGTTATTGCTTCTCAATTTCCCATACTTTCTCGTATGCCTCATAGATGTACCCTGGGTAATGGTTAACTTGTAAATCTCAGTAACATAAGGTGGAATATTTTAGCTCTGTACATACAATATATGTCAACCTTTCCACCATGTTGAACCCATATTACTGGAGACATATTGTTGGTGATTTATAACCGATGCCACGAATTATCAAGAAATTTACTCATTTTAACGAGTTATCATGAACTAACCTTTGTTTCAGTAATGCTGTCTTTATTTTCAGGTGATGTAATCGCTGTAATATGGTTTGATATTCCTGGGGTGGTCCTGTCACTCTTCCTTGCTCTTCTTGTTCTGTGTGTTCTATGCCCAGCACACCGTGTTGGCTCTTACCTTAGGATAATTAATGCGGCGGCTCTGACGCACGCAGTCATTGGAATACATTATCAGCAGCAACAGCAGCATCGGCAGCATCAGCAGCAGCAGCATCACAGCAGTGGCAATGCCTACACCATACAATGCATCCAAGCCTGGGGGTGGCACTGCTTTTGAATTGAAATACATATATATAATGTACACTCGCTTTGGGCAATGAGCATAGCATATACATGGAGTATGTTTGATACGTACTGACGACAAATCTTCATTCTAGCTTTGGATGCCTCAAAAATTTGCTTGATTTTTTCTACTGCTAACAACCAGTACTCTTATATAATCTCTCGTTAACTTAAAGTTTTAGCTCTTCCCTTTTAAGATGGAGGGATTGAAACTGTAAAATTACAAAGTGATTGCAACCATGAAGTTGGTCCTGTGAATCCTTCGAGCCATGAGGAAGAGAGACATAAAATGAAGTGGAACCCCGAGGGGGGGGGGGGGGCCCATTTGAAATCACTGAGGTCTTGATATGGAGATGGTCTCAGTTCTGGAATCTTTTTACATCGCTAGGACAGTTTTGGTACCTAGCAAATTGGCCTAAATCCAGGTGGTCTGTATATAGTGGGTCTTAATTGTTAGGGTCCGTTGCAAAGGAGTGTTGGTGAATGACATATCTATTCAGCTATGTTTGGCAGTCTCACCATTACCGGGATGGAAATGGTTTTGTATAGCTTCCTGTGTATGCCCTAGAATAGGAAGTGGTAAATTCCAGATATTATTTGGTAGTGCCCCCCCCCCCCCTCCCCCTGCACCTCTGTTGGTGACATAAAATGGCGTCGTGATAACGAAAGATGCGTTTGTGCAGTTCCAGCGAGGCCAGCAGGTGGCATAGCTGATGCCGCAAGAAGCAATCGATACCTTCCCAGAATCCTCTGTTGGTGTTGTTCTGCAGGCAGCCATCATGTTTTGGTAACTGTGAGGGGACATCACTTGAACATATTGAGGATATTTCTCAACAAACCATTCATTATTTTGACTGGATATTTTCATGATGTCATCTCTACAATGCATTGTTATTATAATGTCACATTTTTGCTGGATTAATGCACTGACTTCCTCAAATTTTGTGTCTAAATGTTAGTGCCCCATGTGTGAAAATCCAATACTATCGTAGTAAGCAAAATGCTCATTATGCTAATTAGGTGCATAATGACTTCCATAAAAGGCGAAAGACCTGCGTGATTTCATTCATGCCATCAAATTGATCCGATAAGAGGTAATGCCATGTACTGACGTCAAGGAATAATAAACCTAGAAAGCTTTGGCTGACTTTCATTGGCTCCCCCACCCCGGTCTTTATTTAGCCTCTTCAATAAAGTCTGTGCTATAAATGGCCAAGCTAAAAATAGAGCCAAAATTGAGCAAGGCTACAGCCCTAGGTCGTCAATATTGATTCGTGAGACTTTTAGTTTGTTATGAAATTTAAAATGCACCGAAGTTCCAGTTTGTTCCTGCATAGCAGAACCAGGAACCTGGACTTGTCTTCCTCTACCACCAGACTCCAATAAAGCACATTAAAAGATGGTGGTTGACAACTTGACATATGGTACCACAATGTTCTATATACACGAATTGCAAATCAATTTTACTGCACATACACTGACGTAGCAGACACTATTTTGAGATCTCCATTGTCAACCCAGGAAGCAATTAGGTGATGGCCTTCTGATGAAACCGATATACATGTCCTCCATGTAGTAAACAAGGTGTCGTTCAATATTTCCAATCTTAATCCCTGCTAACAGTAAGTTTGACGCCTATTCAAACTTAATGAAACGCTATTAAATAGTCCCCACTGTTTATTCATTGTAAAATAAACATGGTAACAACATAAGTGAACAGGGCTTTTCGCCAAATTTTAATGACTGTCTTCAATACTTAATTGAAGGTTGGCTGAAGGTGGTACATTTCGATAGTGGGAAAAAATGTGATACTTCATTTCCACTCTGTAAGCCATGTATGCAAGACGGTGCCCCTGAAATGGCTAATACGCTGTGCAATTACTGGTAAACCTTATCAAATATGAATTGTATGTATTTGGCTTATCTATACTGGTTTAAAACTGGAAAGACCAGTTTGTTCTTTCCTGTTTTGCTGTAACACTCCCATTGGTCGTGAGAGGCGTGGAAGCTATTTTGATAGAATGGAGTTGGCGTTAAGCTGGGAGCTCCTCTTTTCGGTATACATTAGGCCTACTCACGATGACTGAAATATAGATTTCACGAATAAAAACTCGCCATATACTGATAGGATAACACAGAATACAGAAAGGCGATTCCAACATTAAGCTGCGTTACTTGGACTTAAAATACAAGTGGAAAAATAAATGGCTGATCGTGGGCTCATTTATATGCTAGATTTTCTGCGTCTTACCAAACATTTAGCAAAGAATACTTTGATGAAATATTTAACTGCCATGGATTCGTCAGCTATTTCTAACTCCAGGTACAATACAGACATGAGGCATGTTATCTGTCAGCGGAACCCCACAATTAAGACCTCCCAATACTAATACCACCCCAATGTGTGCACTGATATGTCTCAAATTGATTAATAATATTTAATAATAACTCTGCAACAAAAAATCACTTCGATGTTTAGCTCCCTGAGATTGTCCGAGTCCCCTGCCTGTCCCAATTAGCCCATCAGGTGCAGAAATACAGGACGTAAAGCCATAATCCACACAGATTACATTAACCTGAAATATGCATCTCAGCCTCTGAATTGCCTTCAATTATTGCTGTCCTATTAATTCAGAATTTTTAATTTGATCAGATATTCTTATTCTTGCATTGATTTCCAATTTAGCATTTTGACAGCCACATCACCATTTCATAACTACATTATATGGCATCGATGTAAAACACTGCACTGACGGCAGTTTCCTTCATAAATTTATACCAAGCAGCATCGTGTATGTTATTGAACTTTCTCCACCCGCCTCCTCCCACGCAGGGTTCTTTTTACAAAACATTCTGCTGCAGCAGCCTTCAAATCCATTGCAGAGTTGCATTTTGACAATTATTTAGTTGTTTGTTTTATGAGAAAACATGGCGCGATATCACTAATTTGTGGAAAGCAGGAGATGTTAATTTATAGTCCTCATCATAGGTGGGGTCAAATAACTGTCCCAGCATAGATAGTAAATTCAAGGCCCATCCTATTTTATGTATTATGTCAGCGACTTCCTGCCTAATTCCAAAGAGCATGCCAGGTCGGCTCTACCTTGAGCCGACGTGGACGACGTTAGACTGATGAGTAGCCGATGTGACCAGAATATTGTATTGGATAAAGTGGTTGCAGCCAGATAATTGGACCCGGAGTCTTCAGTGTAGCTGACGAAGGCCCTTAACCACGATATACCAGTAAAAAGGCACAGGATTCCTTGGCCTGGGTATCAAACAACTTCAGTTTATTTTTAAATAAAAATAAAATCAAGTAAGTGGAATGTATTTACGTCCAAATTACCAGCAATTATGATTATTATCTTGTTGAATTTCCTGTAAAACATCAAGTCGACAATTCTAACAGTAATGTGATTGCCAACGACACACTTGTTGCCTTGACAACGCTTGTCCTTGTTCTATGCAAGTGTTATGCACGCATACCTAAAGGGGAGGTGTGAAAAACTATTCGGAAGTGCGATAGGAGTGCTTCATCAAATGGTCACTCAAGCTGGTAACTACGCATTAATGGCAGAAAAAAATAATATTGCCTAGCTTTTCACTGATAATGACCTTGCAATGTTACAAAATATCACACACGAAAGGAGATAAGCTACCTTCAAGGTTGGAAAATGTCGTTTACCTACAAACCGACTTTTCAACCTTGACTTAAATATTATATGCATGCAGCAGAAAAGACAAGCCAAAACCAAAAGTAACTCATACTAGTCCAACATATTTACAGACACCTCTCACAAACCAATGACAGACATTTTTGTTAACGTAATGTGTCGGCCCATAAAAAGTTGGAACTCAGAACCTTCCCAGTCCACCAGTGCCCTGAACACTAGGGCCTCCCAACTAATATAACATCGAGAAACTGTCCCGCAATTTGTATTTCCTTCTACTGTCTATCCATATGGTAGCCACGTCACAACCTTACACATGAATGCAGACAGGCGCTCGCCAAGGGTTAACACGTAGAAAGTATTTTGCAGACATAATCCAGACCGAGACACGGCCAACGAAAATAGAATGACATTTCCAAAAATAGAAGTCCTGTTCACATCAGAATTCGCGTGATTCAAAGGATTAAAAAGATTACAGAGCGAAAAATTCTCGAAATGTTCCAAAAACGGAACAGGCATTTGGTTGCAATTCTTCAATGAGATTGGTCTGTGGCAGTTGGCGCCATTAAAGCTAATAAGAACAGGACATCTCAGTGTTAGAGAAAGTTGCACTGTTCACCTGCAAACTATATTTGCTTCAGAAGGATGACAATTGTTGATAATGAATAATATGTTAGAGGAAGATTAACTGGTGTACAACATGTCCCACTTGGAGTCAGACAGCTACTGTTAGGGTCTGGATAGGCAGTTTCAATGTCTCAATGCTACTGGCTCTGAAGTTACTGGGGACTTTTACTTGCCTCAGTATAGACACCTAGGACAGGGCAGTGGGACGGCACCTCCAATGTAATGTCACCAGCGATCAACATCATGTAGCTCATGAAATGTGCCCGGGCAGGGAATAGAACACTTCACATTCAAAGGAGCTGCTCTAAAAACACACTAGACAGCTTCTCTGAAGGTCCTGGGTTGGGATCTTCATTGGCTCAATGTTAAGATACTGTACTGGCCTAGCTTGTACTTGCCCTAGCTTTTGTGCTCAGGCAGGCCAAAAGTCCCACCTGTGAGGCAAATGTGTACGCCTGTAACATGGTGTGGATTCCAATTTTAAAAGTCTTCTCATCTCCTCATTAAGTCTCTGGCAGCTGGTCTTACTATTATACTGGACATAGGGCATTAGCATTTAAGATTATATGAATAGATTATAATAAACTCCATATCCTCTACCATGGTCACCATGATAAGTTCAGCCATTTTTGACATTTGGTTGAATATCTCACAAACCAAACAAAAATTAGGCAAGTGAAGCAGGATATTTGTGACCTTAAAAATTGTCCCAATGGTCCCCAGGCATGGGGTACACGAAACACGAATATGGCGCAACTGTTGTGCACTGTCGTGTGAAATGCTAGGGTCTGAAAGTATGAACGGAAAATTTACTGCAGACTTCAAAAAGCATGAAATAATCCACCATAGCTTAACACTTCACTTGATCTTGACGGTTTCCACAGAAAGGAAGATTTTCCCCTGCCTTAGTTTGAGGTCAGCCTTGAATTTCTGAAGTTGTTTATTATCCAGATATGACAGGCGTCCCAATGTCCCAAAGGGCCCCCGTCTCCCCTACGTGGTGCATATCTAATTTAAAAGGTGAGAAAGACTCGTGCTTGTTGGTGCATTGCTCTTATATGCGCATTATACACAATGAACAGATGTCCCATATATGCCATATATTTGCTTGCATACCACGGAGTTCCTAGGCCAGTATGTGTTAATGATAACCAAGGGAGACAAGATTTGCAAAAGCAATGTGGTGAGATGATGTAAAGTGAAATATCTGTCTCCTGGGATGCATATTCCATGAATTATCTGGTTCACGAACATGTTTACAATGGAGGGCATCAAGCCACTTGCTTGCTTTGAATCTGTAAGAGGCTTGTAATAACTGTGTAGTATAAATAGCTATATAATATGGCAAGTATTGGCTAACCAAGATTCTGACTTCTGAAAGATCCCATCCATAAGGTAATTGTGTAACTTGGGTGGACTCCTCTTCTCTCTCTCTCTCTCTCTCTCTCTCTCTCTCTCTCTCTCTCTCTCTCTCTCTCTCTCTCTCTCTCTCTCTCTCTCTCTCTCTCTCTGTCACCTCATCAATCAACCCTCGCTAGCGGCAAGAACTTGCCTTAGAGGGCGGCACTTTCCATATCTATCCGTCTATCTGTCTATCTATCTATCTATCTATCTATTAAATAGGCTACAAAACAAGATTTTTGAAATTCTCAGAAAGGCTACACATCAAAAAGGCTACGTGCAGCGTTTCAGGTAACACATTCGCCAATGTTAATGTGTTGCTTCAGACTCAGCCTTGTTGTTGTGAAATCTGTTGAATTGGTGGATGTTATAAATATTCATAACAAATTGTCTCACACTTTTTTGTTGTTTGTCACATCTTTTATGGGAAACTATGTCTGATTACCATGTGTCATGAAAATATTATTTCATGTTATACATTTTGTCACGAAGATAAGAGATGTTACTGCACACGTGATGATACAAAGGTCAAATGTTTGAATTTGAACTATGGGCCTGGACATGTAGACCACATTATGAAACTTACGAGATTCTGTCTTATTCTGTCCACCAGACTTGTTTAATAAATTTAGCCTACACATATAAGACAATTTTTTGCTTGATTTAGGCAACATGTATGGCCTAGGCCTGACCAGTGACCAACATAGACTGGCGGGCAGGAAAGAATGAGTTGATATATGTACTGTTAGTGTACCTAATTCCGCGAGGTCCTAATTCCGTGAAAACCTGCAACCTTAATCCACAAGTGCTTAATTTTAACTTTATACTGTCATTGCATCACTACACATCAAAATATAATTATTTGTTTATTTACGTGCCTTGGGCACCAGTTGTTTATTGGTGTTAGGGTAATCACGCAATTAGGTCTATCGTGGAATTAAAAATGTACTTTTTCATTTTTAGTGTTATATACTGTATTGAAATTGAATGTGCAACACTGTAAAGTAAAACACATTTATTTACAAAGGAGACCAATACAACACCAATACTTAAACCGCAGTTATTGTAGAATAATCAGTTTCTTACCAGGAAATTCATTTATGGTAAGAATAGATAGTATATAGGGACTACATTTTATTTGTGGCCTAACTTATAGAGTGACTTTCTTGACTTGATGAACTTTAGTAGATTACTAATGTATGACACAACTGGAAAGGTTTGTATTGTAGTATATGCCGTAGCATGATATATAGGCCTACAGACAAAAATGTTATATAACTCGTGAATACGTCTTGGTGATAATAAGTTTGCAATAAATAAATATGGCAGCAACTAATGACCGGCTACCTTTATTTAAAGCAGTGAAGTCCTTCTTACAATAACTTAATCGCTGCATGGCAGACCCAGGCCAATCAGTCAGCTTCAATGTCAACTCGAAGGTTGTTATATACAATATCGAATCTGTTTGTTCTTGGATTTCTTCCTCCAAAACCAACTGAGGCTCCATTTTCTGTGAAATCCACTCTGTAAAAATGCATATTATAATAATCATCTTTTGTTGTCAAATTATTTGACGCTTACTTGAGAAAGGCTTGAGAAATCACAATGTTGCTTTTAGTATCATTCATATCTTTTGTTGCATTTAAAATACTTTTTACTCGTTTGGAGTAGATTACCCATAAATAGTACCCCAGTATTTAATTTCTGTTTTGGTATTAGGGCCCTCATGTCCTTGTACATCTTATGTAAAACAACATAATGCATTGAACGGTATATGGTATGTACTATATATACTGCATCAAATACTATTCAGTAAATAAAATCTAATTTTGTATTAATTCGCCAATTTTCTTAGCATTAACTTGATATGTACAACCACTGCGCAAAATCCAATTTTGGAGAAGGAAAGTGTTTGTTTTTTTATTCAAAATGAAATCTTACCTGAACTGAGGCTTTTCTTCTGTTTTGCCCCAAGTGTAGTCGTCGTTTCTTGAGTCAAACACAGATGTCGCCACATACGGGTACTCTGGTAGTGACCCTGGTTGCAGACTTCTGTTGCCATCGAATATTTTCTGAGTAGTCGCAGCACTGCAAAGCCAGGCAATGAATCATGATGAGTTTTTTTAAACTGTTTGACATTTGTTATAGAAAAACTGTACACTTTTATTGTTATCCCTGATAGATGAAATGTTCCAATAGCTGTGACAAAACTCCATGTGGACAAACAAAATGTGGCTTTATCTTAAGTGATGAAGAGATCGATAATGACCTATCTTGCCATTTGTATAATTGAATAATATTATAAATACTATTCGAGTAAAAAAGAACTTCTGCTTGCAATTCTCCGAGAAAAAAATGTATTTGAACTTAGAGAATTTGGAGCTGTCTAATACTCTTATTGGACAGCACTGTTAAATGTCTGTCCATGTCTTCTGGTATAATTTTGTCTTTTTTGAAACAATTTCATTTGGTGTGATGAAAGTGAAGGCATTTTTCAGATACTACCCTAAATTCAATACACATAAATATTTCCTTACTAGTCATATTCTTCTTGCCCCCTCATGCTTGATTTCCAGTTTGCATAATTCACAGCCAGGTTTGACATTGAGATGGAGTCACCCTCTGTTAGGTAATATGTCTGGACATTGGTTATCCTCCAAAGTTTGCCAGAATTATCTGCCGTGGCATCTCTGATGTCAGCTAAAAAGACTCCATTTTCTCCCAGAACCTGAAGAATGAATTGAAAGGATTAAAGAGACAATAAATAACTCTTTACCCCGCGCTACCGGGTGCTAAGCTAATCCACTATCCAAATCTATTCCTTGGGATCCAGTACCATGATATCATTAATTGGTTCTATCGTAATTAAAATGCGTTAACCTATGTGCATTATATTTGTTTATCTTGCTTTCATGACCAACGCTATTTGCTTTGTTAGCTAACAGAGGCGCTACCTCGTACCTACAAAATGTTTTGCTCTACTCTGGAATACCAGCTTAGGGATTTTTTTTTCTTCTTATGAATAAATTGTGCGAATTCACGAAAATGTACACCTATCGAGCCTCTCTCTGTAAAAGTCATTCTTTGTTCAAATAAGTGTCGGGACAAGTGATGTTATTATTGGCCTTAGAGCAAATAGGCTGTCGAATAAATTTTAATCAGTCACAATTCCTGTTGTTCGACATTAAGATATATATGTGACATTTACATGTTTAACGTCCTTATAGAAGCAATGATACTGTAAGTAGACTTTGCAATCAATGTGACACTGACTATCAATACTATGTTAACCCTTGCAAATTATGTAGACCTACCTAACCAATATTTCATAAACTTCAGGTAAGCACTTCCAATGCTGGGGTAAAACAAACGTGCAGGCTTATAAAAAATTGTTGGGACAGTGAAAGTATGAGGTCTAATGCTTGTTATGACTGGACTTTCATTTTAAGCAGGTCTCACTGTAGTGATGGTCGGAGTTCAGTGGTCGTAGGACAATGTTCCCCTGTAACTTGATTCTGCAACTCACCTCAGCTCTCTCAGAAGATTCTCCAACATTGTACACGATAAAAGCCGTGTCCTCATCCACTCCTACACCTCGAGTGGCTCCATTGCTTCTACTTTCGGTGTCTGCCAGAAGACGGATGAGTCTTCCTTCTCTTCCTCTTTCGCTAGAAAAATATAGCATCTATATAAGGCAACGCAGTTAACTACAACGGGTGGAAAATCTACTGGTAAGGTGATATTTATGATATAATAATATATTTATTGGTATATGAAATACATTCCAGTTAACATGTCTCATCGGCCGCTGCCAACAACCGAACGATTTCTACCTGATTCGACATGCTGTCTGGGTTATGATTCTTATGAACTGGTATGAAATATGAATTGATTTAGCCTTTAATGATAAATAAAAGGAAATTGAAAATTCATAGGCAATTGACACAAAAGGTGATTAGTAAAAGAAGCTTCATTTATTGTGATATTGACCTTATCAATTGCACTGGCAAAAATCCACACAAAGTTAGACAAGAAGTAAAATATAGAACATTACTTTTATACCAAATTCTTGTACATTTTTTAGATGTGCAGAAACTATTTTTCATCACTTTATTACCTGAAATGTGTGTCAACAATCAAATTGTCAATAAACTGCAGTCCTCCATATGGGTCGTAGGTCAAGTCATCAGGACGAGAAGAACTTGGGTATGAACCATATCTCAGACCATCATAACTCATGCCACCTGAGATAAACATTAGGTTACTCAGTTGAATTTTATTTTTAGCTCCAAAGCATGAATTTGCACATCAAATTACAATTTAATAGTTCTGATGAAAGTCACTCATAAATGTTGAGTGCATACTCTCCAAATAGATTAAGTGGGTGTTATTACGTGTTAAGCGCTCCCATGAAACTAATAATAAATTTCACTCAACAAAACAATTAAATATATGCAAAATAATTGGAACTTGCACGAGGCAATGCGCAGTAACTGCAGCTCTATCTATGCAGTTCATTTTTATCAATTTCCAACATGATTGCATAGTTCAAAGCATTTTTAAGACGCCCACTTCCACCAGTTTACTTGGGGTGGGGGCCTAGCTCAGTGGTAGCGCACTGGGCTTAAACTATCATCTCATTGCCATGGTCCCTGCCTGGTCCTTTATAAATTAGAAGAAGCCCATCAGGTGCAGAAATACAGAATGTAAAGACCATTCACCCACTAGTTTACTTAAATTTCCATGATAGAAGGTGACTTTGCAAAATACATATTGTATATATACCATTGGTTAATATGTAATCACAGAATCTAGACGCAAGGAAATATTAAAACAGTTTTCTTTTCCAATTCTTGACTGTTTATTTCTGGTACCCACAAGTTATCATTGGCAACAGGTAAAGCAATAGGTTTAGCGGATGGTGCTAAAGTTTGATAACCTATTGTTGATATTATTATCCACACTATTCCAATGAGCACCACTCACTTTTTGCTTCCCTTTTGTCTCACCTGTAATCATTGGAGCAGAATTGACACAGGATGCACCTGCGCTGGTACCCCCTACTACTGCGCCACTGTTGTATCTCTCTCTGAGAGCAGCCAAAACTGGTGACTCCTGATTGTCATTATAGAAACTAAAGGATGAAAAGAAGAAAGAATGAGTTAAAATTTTGATTCGTCATTGGCATTGTAGAAACCACAAGAGAAAGAATTGGGAAAAATAGGTTTAATTAAATCCTTGAATCTTGATGAATCTTTATTGGCACTGTAGTCTGTAGAAGTTTCATGAAGAAGGAGAAGCATGAGACAATATGTAGTCACTGTCATTGTAGAGGCAATGGAAGAAAGACTATGTTCAATTATTGTTCTGATTGGTATTAAAAAAAAGAGTGATTTAATCAAGAATGTAATTTTTCGTGATTCATATTGTAGAAACTGTATAAGAAAGGTAACTGATATTATTGAATAAGGCTAGTGGCACCTGGTGCTCCTTGAATGTCTTCAAATGAAAACCAATCTGACAGTGCCCAGCCCAGTACAGCAATTAGGAAAGAAGACGAGAGTCTATTCCTGTAACGTTGCATGCTATCTGAGTCTTTCGTATCTATTTGTAATTGAAAGAGCAACAGGTGCATAGAAATTTTTGTATTCTTTTTTTTATAATGATACCAATCTGACTAAGTGAGACAAATTGTCTGTTCCATTTTAGGAAATTCTCGGGGCAAAGCAGATTTTTTAGTACATACTCATACTGGTAGAATCCAGTTTAACAGGATGGAAGTAGTCGTTATGTAACAATGGAATAATTGATCGTATGTTGGACTGCAAATGTTGTGATTATTTCTTTTCTGATACCAACATAGATAGATGGATAGATAGATGGATAGATAGATAGATAGATAGATAGATAGATAGATAGATAGATTATACAATTATACAATGGTTACATGTGAGAAATGAAGTTATGTACACCCAACAATGTCAATGTACAACTAGGCCAATAGGCCGAGTTGTACATAACATTTGAGGGTGTACATATCTCATGTCTCACAATGCAACCATTGTGTAATTGATTTGTAACACTGAAACTCCAGTAAGATTCACGCTCCCCCTAAAATTTGAGTAAATAATGGTTGTCAGTCACAAATTAGATTGATGGTGATCCTAGTTTTCAGATAATGTGAGAATTTTAAAAACAAATGAAACTAAGTTATAAAATAAAATATACGAGTATGGTGTGGCACTCTAATCGTTGTACATGAGGATTTGTACCATGGCATATATAATGCTAAATTTCACTGGGGAGCGTTACAATATACAATTATATAATGGTTACATGTGAGACATCAAGATATGTACAACCGAAAATGTCAATGTACAACGAGGCCAATAGGTGAGTTGTACATAACATTTGAGGGTGTACATATCTCATGTCTCACAATGCAACCATTGTGTAATTGTTTTGTACTGCTGAACCCTATTCAAGTGTCATTAAAAATGTCAGCTATTCCACTGCCCCATTACGAATCACAGGGAAAATAGCTCTCCGTCTACAATTAATATAATTTTTTCATAGCACATATCAAGATAGATGACAACTAATTTCTAGCAGGATGCTGGAGCAGCGCAGCGTGGCTAGCTAACTGTTGTACATGAGGATTTGTACAATGGTGTACCTAATGCTAAATTGCACTGGTGAGTGGTACAAAGATACATATATTGCATGTGATTATTAGTGTGAAGTATAACAGTTCTTCCAACATTTAAGACTCCTGCTCTGCATATACCTCAGGTACTTGTCTCCATGGCAACAAAAAAAGGGTTTTACTTTATCATAATGAACAGGTATTTCATATATTAACTGTATGATATCTGAATTTTATTTTGTGCAAATATCATCAGTCAAAGTCAATTATAACTGTCTCAAAACTTTCCCCTGGTACGTACATAGATAGTTGATTGATTGATTGATATTGGCTTGCTTTTTTTTCTCTCCATGATATATCACTTACGAATTGATGATTCTGCTCTGGTCACCTCCACCAAAGAAGAAGCCGGTCATTCGCTGGACATTATTCACAACGCCAGGATCACTGTTGGCCTCTTTGTTGCCCTCATGGACTGGGATCCAATAAACTTCTGCAGCCCCATAGGAATAGAACATTTCATCGTAATAATCAGCACTGTCCTGAGGATCCCCGGATGCTGCCGTCACCACTCCAATTCGTGCATTGTTACCACCCTAAACGGGACAGAAGAGTAAATTAGGTCATACTATTTCCAGCAAGCCATAATAAAAACTGCACAGGAAATCGTTTTGAAGGGATCATTGATACTAGCAACCAAGCAAATTTTAGACGATGTCACCAAAGACCTACTGTAGGTCCTTGATGTTAAATCCAATAGCATGAGGTTAGTTTAAAATGACAATGGGGTGGTAATTTCAGTGTCTACTGCTCAAACTACAGATGCATGGTGCCACCAGTTAGATAATGGTAGATGCTGTATCGTCAAATATAGAGTTTTGTGGGATTTGGAAAAATTGTATTGATATGCAGTTTATAAGTTTGGTCATTAAAAATGACATTCCCTCATATCATGCCAACATTGGACCAATCTGACAGTGCCGATGCCAGACCAATATTAAGCCAATATGGTAGATGTTACCTGGGCTATACTTAATTTCTCGTACTGTTTCACGTTTTCACCTCTTCCAATTGTTCTTATTTTGCAATTATTACAAAATATTTCTCGAGGGAAAAAAAAGCGCCAAGCGTAGGCTGTTCTCAGATATATTCTTAAAAATGATATTTTACACCAAAAAATTCCAGATAAAAATGGCCCATTGTGGGTGGTAGAAATATGAGCTTTGCCATCTAATTCACATTACCAGCAGTTGGTAACCTACGCAAATTCCTTTATATGGAAACTCTTTTTATATTAAATGACATACAAGGATCATGTTGTGCTGTTCTGAAAACAATTATCGTGCTTGGTGGTCTTGAAATAACTTTTATTTATTTATTCTGTTTTAAATATATTAACTTAGCAATCATAATGTTAGTAAAAATCATTTTACAATTGCAAGGCTATTTGTAACATAATGTATATTAATGCAATTTAATTGCTTAATTAATAATGTTTCCTTTATTTAGGTCCTTTCATTTGATGTTATAAATGCAATTGGTGCAGTAATGTAATTTTTAAAGTTTGGATGTCGTTTGGGTAACACCGAGACATTTAACTGAAAAATTGGTTTTAGTTCAATACTGATATCCAAAAGGGGATTCTTTTTTATTTATTTTTTTGTGGACCACAATAAAATTATTGATTCAAAATCTCCTAAGTATCTGACTACGTTCAAACCTCTGCAATACTTAGTGAGATAATACCATAAATTACCAAAATGCAATATTGAAACCTTTTAAAAGTATGTCACCTTAGTATTTGATTGACTTTAATATAACTCATATTGGAGAGTAAGGTTCCAAATAAACCAAATAAAGTTTGAAATAGTGCATAATCAACCATTACTACATAATGCTTTTATCATAGAAATTGTCAGTTTATTATCTTTTTCTTTCTTAGAATTAAGCTTTTATGTGCGCAAATTCTGTAGATGTTATGCATTTTAACCTTTGATTATATAAATCATTAAATTATACTTTATTTTAACCCAGGTTTTTGTTTTCCATGTATTATTTGTTACCTTTATATTTTTTAATCAAAGTCAGTTGATAAAGTTGATATCAATTGTATAATTATCATATAGGTTATGACGTCTGTCTAGTCAGTGTGACAGTGATAAAACATGTCAGAAAACTAGAATTTGTGAACACATGTTTAATTCAAAAATGAAATATAACTACAGGCCATGACTTATATTATTTGGTATAGTAGGTTATCATCGTTGGCCAATGATCTGTGTAACCAGCAGGTGAATTGACAAATGAGTTAAAGGTCAAATATGCCGAAAAAGGGGAAATGTGAAACGTTGTGTTTTACAAATGGTAATGTCTGACCTTAGATATCCAGAAATCAGCTATTTCTTTTTTTAATTTACTTAGCATATAAGTGTACTAGATCCAGCAACCAATGGTCGTACAGTTTGTGCATATCCTCTAACCTAATTAACCTTATATTGTATACTGGTCTGCTGTAGTCAGTATACTGAGTTCGATTTGTGTCATGATCATACCACCCAGATGTCCAGATACATTGCTGGAGTGGATCATACTCACTTGTGAGCTAACACAACACTTCATACCAATTTGGACTATATCTGCTGAACCAGCTTATATGACCAGTTGTCAGAGGAAGACATAATGATGAGATGATAAGTCATATCCATGTCCCTTTGCAGAGTCTCCAGCTCTTACCCATGTTCTGGGCAGAGTTCTAGGCTTGGAGTCCACTCCATCTTATTACGCATACAGTTGCGGTCAAAAATCAGCATTGCAATGCCACGGAGTATACTTCAAAACTGGTGTCAGAATGGCTCAAATAAACAATAATTAAGTTTTTGGAGTGGTCATCTTAAAGTTTTGATGTAAAGCCAACTAAAAATGTGTGGGACAAACAGAAAAGATAGGTTCGCATTCACTGGTCATCAAATTGGAAGAACTTCATAAAATATCCATGATAAATGATCAAAAGTATCTCCTTACACATGCCGGAAACTTGTGTTGATTTATGAGAACAGATTTATGGTTAAACAGGCTAAACATTGTGCAACAAGATATTATTTAAAGCGTATGCACACTTTTGACCCAGTAGTTTTTTAATATTTGAAAAAAAAAAAGAAAAGCCTGCATTTTGTCAAAACCATTTAATCAATCTGGCTCAAACTGATGAATTCGTTCTTTAGTAATATGTCTGATAAATATTATTTGTGTAGTGACTGATTAAGTGCACTTTAATAATATCTGTTTTCTGTCCAGGTGTATGCAATTTTTTGACCGCAACTGTAAATGTGTCTCTATTGCAACTTGACATCCAATAAAAATTATTTTTACTTACAGCGAGATCAAGAAATCCGGTCCAGAGTTGAGTGTTGCCATCACTGAGGCCTCCTCCTATTAAAAACAAAGTCTTTGATAGAACAATAGGAACACATAGGACCACTAATATCAGACAGGTTTCCCAGCACATTTTGATCTGTTGGCAATAGACAAGTCAAAATATTACGAATATGGCATTTAAGCATTGTTTATATATATTCGTGGTCGCACTCTGTCAGATTGGTTATCAAACAGCAATATGGTACATTCTCAGGAATGTGACAGGTTTTATTTTATTTCTTCTTCTTTTTTAATTTATCGATTTGTTTAGTTACAAAACTGCTTTCAGTGGATTTCCGTAACTTGTTGGATGATTTGAGTATTAGAAAAAACTGTCTGTTTCAGACAAATGTTTGTTTTACGGTTGTCCATCCAGAATTTTGTTTAGAATCAGCCAAGATGTTTTTTTGTCCTCAGACATTGAACATTTAAGCTAAACAAAATCATTGTTTGATATATACAATAGTTGTCTGAGGACAAAAAATATCTTGGCTGATTTTAAAGAAAATTTTGGATGGACACCAGTGAAACAAACATTTGTCTGAAACAGATAGTCTTTCTAAGATATAATTCACCGAAATATGGAAATATTTTGTAAATGAGATAAATAAGTCTTAACTAGGCCTACATCCCTTTCTAGAGGAGTAATTATGATGCAATATTACATGAATTGTTCAGGTTTACTGTGTATACAGCTGTAATACAATGCCAAAAGGTTTTAGGAATACCTAACAATTGTCGCAATTACATATTTTAATGAAATATATATATATTGAAAATTTACATCAAATGGATGGTAAGTCTATTATGAGAGATGTGAAAGACAAAATTTAAAAAAAACCTTAAAAGTTTCACAGAGGTGTTTGAACTGACAAAATGTCAGAACTGACATGCAATTTAGGAGCAACACTATCCTGCTTGCAAGTCGTCAAAATTGGAAGGAAACAAATTGTAAGTGTTCACAACTGTATGTCATCAGAAAAGTAAATCATATGTGGGGTTCCACAAGGGAGCCTCTTAGGTCCGTGGTGTTACCTCTTATATAGTAATGACATTGCTTCTTGTGTGTCATGTAACTTAGTTCTTTATGCTGATGACACAATCCTGCTTGCAAGTCATCAAAATATCACGTTGTACAATCTGTCGGTGGCAGCCAGAAAATGTTTTCACTGGCTAACACATAACTGTTTGTCTATGCAGATGTGAAAACGAAACCAAACTAGAAATTTTGTTGTCAATCTGCAAGATCATGTAATAGAACCAAAATAAGAAGTCAAGTACCTAGGACTACAACTTTATAATACTTTGTCAGGAGAAACGGTTGTGAAAGATATTTAAACACAATGTACCAACTTTCTAAAATTTCTCTATTGACCTATAGATTCACTCAACATAAAAACTAGAAAAACTCTTGCTTTGGCTCTGATTCAGTGTCATTTCAGCTACGCAGTTTCAGCTTGGTATATGGGTTTGTCTAAGGCCAACAAAAAGAAGCTCAAAATAGAGCAAAATAAGATTGTTAGATTTATTTTAAACCTGGGACCACGATCATCAATAGGCCAGTCGGGAACTAGTCCAAGTTGGTCTCTTACATAAAAGTCATCGAGCCAAACATAGGATCTTAACTCATATGTTCAATATTTAAAACAACTTTGCTCCTAGCTACTTATCCCGAAACTTTACTTTTATCAGTCATACTCAACTCGAGGTTCTATAAAGAACTTTGTTGTTCTGAGGCTTGTTGGTGTCACAATTGGTTACTTTTCTTACAATGGTAAAATATTGTGGAATGAATTACAAAGTATTATTTTAAGAGTAAGGTCAAAGGTTACCTGAATGCTCAAGCACACTATGTAGGGGCACTTGACCATGTTCATATGAATCAAATATTAAATTCATTATGTACATCATGTACATTGCACTTTAACAACTCAATCTTGTGCCAGTTTCTGACTTTGTGTGCTATCCTAGGTCCTTAATTTTTCAGTTACTTATATTGTGACATTTTGTATACATATCTAACTTCCAAATGAAAGATCTAAATGAAATCGATCATGGCTGTTTTTATCATATTATATAATAATATGTTATTGTCGTAGACTCCTAGCACTGGGGTCATATAGAAAGCAGCTGGGTGGCCTAGTGGTAAGATGCTCACCTGCTCCTCTGAAGGACCCGGGTTCAATCTAGGGCTCAGGCACCCTTCATGAACACCATCCCAACTGTATGTCATTGGGATTAGACGTTAAATTGGCGGTCCCTTGTACTCAGTGTCTATGCTGAGGCAAGTAAAAGATCCCACCCATGGGGTAAATATGTAACATGGGTGGACTTCTCCTCTCTCTTACCTCATCAATCAACCCTCGATAGTGGCAAGAATTTGCCTTGCAGGACTGCACTTTCCATATCTATCTATCTATCTATCTATCTATCTATCAAATCTCATCTAGGACCTAAGTAAAATATAGCATAATAAAATGCAAGTGCAGGCCACAAGATTAGATAAGTTAGATCTGATAACTTACTTTGCTGGTAAATGTTTTAATTAATAATTTTTAATCATGACTAAGGTCAAGCGCCTAGACATGTTTCTCAATTGCTAAAAATACTGAAAAAAGGGCATAAGATTTAATATTATATTACATAAATCAAATATTTAGGTCTAGTTCATATTAATCTTTTTCGTGAGATATGCCAGGCCATACAGGGCTGAATTCACTTTGAATATCTTGTTCGTCAGATTGTGGGCTCTTCCAAATCCCCCCCCCCCCTCCATGTACGTAGGATTAAAACTTTAACATCAAAACTAGAAAAACTCTCGCTTTGGCTCTGATTCAGTGTCATTTCAGCTACACAGTTTCAGCTTGGTATATGGGTTTGTCCAAGGCCAACAAAGAGAAGCACCAAGTAGCTCAAAATTAGATTGATTTATTTTAAAACTGGGACCACGATCATCAATAGGCCAGTCGGAACTAGTCCAAGTTGGTCTCTTAAATAAATGTCATCGAGCCAAACAAACAAATGATGTTGGCCTTGGCACCTTCTGGTTTAAGGTCTTTCATTGAGCTAATTAGCTCTTTTATGGAAGAAATACTCTGGGGTATGATATTTCGGTGAGAGCATGGTGAAGAACATAGAATGCCATTAGCATGGGGATGTTATTATGGTTGGTGTTCTGAAACTTTAATTTATGGTTGCATTGGGGTAATAACCCTACATCTGTGTCTTATTATTTTTCTTCTGGCTTATCCTCCTGCTCTAATCACTCTTGTCTTCTGCTTCCTCTGCTACTAAACCTGTCATCCTCATATCCTCCTCTATGCAGTCCTTCCATCTTTTCTTAAGAGGCATTTTCAGTGAAAATCGACCCATTATGAAAATATTTGAGATGTGATAAATCATGGATTGTGATCAAATTATCAGAAAATGTAGTTTTATGGTACCAAACACTACTCCTAAAATATTATGGCTCAAATGCAAGTGGTTGCCATGGCAGCCTCATTTTAAATATTTTTGCTGTTTCAACAAGTCCTATTTTGTTACCGGTTTAGTAAAAAAAATATGGTAAATTTTACAATAGAATATTTCTCATTGAGATGCTCTTCCACACATTCTAATCATATCACCAGGTTTCAATTCCTAATAAAATAATGGTGCACTCAAGAAACGGGGCTCCCATAGAGCCGTAAATATTTTGAGAATTTAACATAGAGTATATTGGAAATTGCTACACTGTCTTGATCATCATGCATGCATGCGATAGGCTAAGGCCAAGACTTTATTGTACATTTAAATCTGATTTTCAATTTCAAGCGCTGATGATAGATTTCTCAGTTTATATTCATGACGTATAGATTGGAATGAAGATTTGTAGCCGTGGTGTGTCTATTTAGGCGATAAAATTGCGCCATACATTAGAGTCTATTTTGTTCAGAAAATACTGTCTCCTTCAATCAATTCCAGGAACACTGTTATATTTTGGACTTTCTTCTGGTATATTTGGTTGATTTTTATGAGTTACGCTTGATTAGCGACACCCCTTTTTGTTATAAGTTTTAGCAAAGACCTTATATGTAGATATAAGGTCTTTGGTTTTAGATGTCTGAACTCAGTTCCTAGGTTCCAGTTCCTAGATAGTTCCCTACATGTTTTGAACCTAGTTCCTAGATAGTTCCTACATAGTTCTTACATAGTTCCTACATAGTTCCTACATGTTTTGAACCTAGTTCCTAGATAGTTCCTTGAGATAGTTCCTAGAGATAGTTCCTACATAGTTCCTACATAGTTTATGTTCTTCGTTAGTTCCTGGCTATAGTTCTTAGTTCCTACACAGTTCCTAACTACTTCCTAGCCAGTTCCTAGACACTTCCTTAATTTATAATAAGTCCCCTTGATACCACTCAAAAGTTAACGACATGGGCAAGTTATTGAAGAAATTGTCATTTATTGGCTTCTGTCATCTATATACCCAGTTCCTAGACATCTAAGTCATATTTTCTATCATAAAAGAACATTCTCTGAAATACAGATGCCTAGGAACTGAATAGTTTTCTATGCAGTAACAACTAATGTTTGGTAGGAATCAATAGCGGAGGGAATAGGCTATCCAATGAATAAACTATCTTCAATATGCCACTATTCTATATACCCAGTTCCTAGACATTCATGACATATTTTCTCTTGTTAAAAACATTCTCTGGCATTAAAATGTCTAGGAACTGGATAGTTATCTATGCAGTAGGAATAAATAGGTAAGGGTATAGGCTATCTAATGAATAGGCTATAATCTATATGCTCTATATACCCAACAACAAATTTTCTGTTGTCAGACAATTGTATAATATATTTCCAATAATCAAACATGATATTGTTTGGTCTTAGACAATCATTTTATAAGACCTAACAGTAAGCTGTTTGATTTGAATTTATTGTGTGGAATATATCAGACAATTATTGTCCGCAAACAGACAATTAGTTTTTAAAGCGGACAGAGGTGAATAAAGAAAAACTGTTAAAAGAGGCTGGGCCTTTAGGTCAACGTACATTACTGACACCACAAGTATTGAATTTCAAAGTACAATACAGTTTAGGCCGAAAAAAGTTTATCAAAATAATGATACAACAGAATTGCATGATGCATCCATTGTACACATGTAAACTTCAATACAACGTGCAAGTGGCATGAGTCTACACCCCCATTCTTTTTGTCCCCTAGGTTGATAACATCCCCGATCAACTACACTACAAGTCAAACGTTTTATTGACGTTTATTGAAATTAATAATTGGTCCATCAAAAGTACAACAAAGGAACAAACAAACAAAAATATGAACATTACTAATTTGAAGGCAATCAAGCACACAGTAGCAGGTTTAAATAAATATGGATATATGCTGTTGGCTGATTTCATTTCTTTACATTAATATATAATATAATTATTTCAGTGGAGCCTAATGTTTTGACTATAAACAAGAAATATAAGAATATAATCAAATACGTATCAACAAACAAAATAATGAAGGACAAAGAAGCACCAGATACTAGTGTTAACCTATATATAAACCATGCACCTACAATATGATATAAATTTGAAGTGCACAAATATAAACAGAATACAAAAAAATACAGTTAACAGTAAATCAGGAAATTGTAAAAATTCTAAAAGTTCAATGACAACATTTTAATGCAACAGATATCCAGCACAACAAATACCACTGTAAAATATTGACATTTTATCTGCTTAACATAGTTGGATGATATGGAATGAAAAAAAAGAAGACCATTTTATGTTGGTTATATGGTAGGGCAAATTCAGTGTGTATACTAATTAAGGTGAGTCGAGCTATGATACAGGATTTATTGTAGTCATTTATTTTGATTGATTAAATAATAATTTGACAACATGAATGAACTCCCTACTTTGTGTTATAGATAGAAAAAAATGTGTTACAAATGTGTGACAAGGAATCAGAAATAAATCACTCATAAAAAAAAAGGCAAGCCAGTACACTTGATCATAATATTGTGGTGTCATCTCCCTTTCATTCGCTGCCGGGTGATGTCACAAAAGCCAAGGCCTCATTCAACTATTATCATGATCGTTTTTTTTCTCATAATAAATATAGAAATTGCATATAGATAGACCATTCCTTTAGCTATTAAGAAGTAATAAATATTGACGCTTTTTGCATAGTAGCAAGTCGAGTTTGAATACTGTTGCCTGGTATGGAATGCTTTCTATGAGAGAACATATGATTTAAATGTCGAAAAACTGGGTTTATGGAAAAGTAGCATACTGATGACAGTCCATTCAGTCAATAGCCAAAAGGCTTACCTATTCAGTCTTACCAAATATTGGTGCTCACTGCATAGCTAACTATCCAGTTCCCAGAAATTTGCAAGTCAGAGAAGGTTTTTCACGAGTCAAAGTAATATTTCAAATTCTGAAATGAATGTCTATGAACTAGTTATATAAAATAGTGGTGCATAGATGACAGTCTATTCATTAAATAGCCTGTTTCCTCAGCCATTGAAATTGCTTAGTGCACAGATAACTATCCAGTTCCTAGACATTTGAATGTCCTTGGACTGGACCGGGTGGGGGTGGTCCAGGACCGCCAAAATGGGGTGGTAAAAGTCTGGTACTCAGCATGGACCGGTCCAAAGCAGTCCGGTACGCATCACTAGTATACAATAGTTATTTGTTAAGAGGTGTCATTTTACATATATAACAATTGCCTCGCATATGAAAGTACATTATGATGATAGTATCTGTGTAATTGAATCTGAGTAAATGAGTAGCATTGAGTGAAGGAGTATAAGAACCTCATTAGGCCTACTAAGCTTAAAAATTGCAAATTGCTAAAAAAAAAAAAAACTCCCAGAGGTTCCAGACCGGTCCAGAGGTTTGTAGACCGACTATGCGGTATTTGTCAGGGGGTCCGGTACAAGTCCGGTCCAGGTGATAATACCGGACCAGTCAAAAGAGGTCCGGTCCGGTCTGCATCACTAATAACTATCCAGTTCCTAGACATTTGTATGTCAGAGAATGCTCTTTTATGTAAAATTTGTCATAAATGTCTGTAGGAACTGGGTATATATTCATTGGATAGCCTATTCCCTTACCTATTGATTCCTACCAAAACATTGGTTGCTACTGCATAGATAACTATCCAGTTCCTAGACATTTTAATGCCAGAAAATGTTTTTAACAAGAGAAAATATGTCATAAAGGTCTAGGAACTGAAGATAGATTACATTGAATAAATATAGTTAATAAATAGACAATTTTCGGGCGCCGCCGCCCTACCTGTAGGCCAATAGCTTTTGTGTCAATATAATCCGATTAATCATTCGAACAAAACTAGAGAGCGCTTCCTGTTTAGTCATTCGCTCTCATTTCTTCATTTGTATGTCAGAGAATATTCTTTTACAAAAAAAAATATGACTTAGATGTCTAGGAACTGGGTATACAGATGACAGTAGCAATAAATGACAATTTCAATAACTAACCCATGTCGTTAACAGTTCTTTCTTGAGGAACTGCCAAGGAACTGAGAAGGGACTAGGACAGAGATTTTATAACGTATATAAAATCTCTGGACTAGGAGAAGGAACTGAGTTCACTATCTCAAGGAACTCTGAAGGAACTCAGAAGGAACTGGAGAAAAATAACTCTTCATCTGGCTAGTGTAGGCCTGATAGATAGATAGATATTTTTGCAGTGTAAAAAAATTATTTCGTAGCAGTTGACGACAGGTGGCAGTAAAGGTGATGTGGTCTATTGCGCCCCCTGTCCATTTATCCGAGAACGACAGGATGATGGCGGCAAAAACATCCGAAATGACAGTGTCACTGATGTTGTTTTTTAGCTTTATTTGAATATGTTGAGGTAAGCGATAAGTTGATTGCGTTGACAGAATCAAAGATAAGGCAAATTGCACTTAGCAACCGAAATGACACCTCCAAACCCTGCAGTCCTGTTCTTGGACGAGTTTTAATGTTGTTCACGTTGCAAGCCCCAACTTGTTTACTGCACTGTGCTCAGTTCTGTCATAAACTTATATATAATATGGACCATGCCATGGTGAACATTGTTGAAATGTGATCCACTTGTGGATGGGGTGAGCTGTAACTATGCATTATATTGACAATAAATTTTTAGAATTTAAATGATCACTAGGGAGTGAATGCCAGAGGAATTGATATATAATTTAATTATTTTTGATTTGACTTTCCCAGTCTGACCCAGGTGGTTAAGTGTTTACAGTTATAGCTTTTATACATTGGTCAAACTTTAAAGTATTTTAGTGTTGACAGTGTCATTATTATTATATTAAACTTCCAAGTCTTCAAAATTGTGTATTCTATAAATTATACATTAAATGAATAGAATATGACATTAATCTCGATGTTGATTTTGTATTGCAGGTCTGTTTAAAGTTTATATGGCCCTCTATGAAGGTGTGGGAGTAGTTGATCTGTCAACTCCAAAGAAACGAAATGGAGTGTTCTTCACCAAAACTCCCATGGAGGATTTGCAGCAATCAGGAACTCCTCAGTCCTTTGTCTTTCGTAATAAGCAATATGCTTCACCATCAGTTGCTCTTGAAGCTTATATCAGTTCTGAGCTAGGGAAAGAAAGGCTTCAGAGTAAACAAGATGATGTGGAAAACCTGTTGTCTGGAACATTTAATACTGTCAGATTACCTTCGAGGAGCAATATTAGGAGTAGAAATGGTCTAGATGAAATTCATAGCCAGAGAAATGTGTCCATTCATCAGATGGTTGATAAGGCCTTCAAGCAATTGCAAGCAATCAAGAAGCAATCTGGTAAGCCTTATTTGTCTTGTACAGATGAATGATGTGATGTATTTGAGGTTGATTTACATATAGGTCCTGTATCTCTCTTTCAGTAAATGAAGTCCTGGCAGCAAGTGAAACAACACTGAACAAAATTGCAGTTGATAATCTTTCATCTTTGGCATCCACTGTAGATAGCCAACTTTCTACAGCTTCCACGAGCAGTTTGGTACCGAATGCACCAGATGTTTCGAAAAAGGAGCAATCTGCCTACTCTTTACCAAGTAAAGAAAGTACCAGCAGGCAACGTAGATATCCACTCAATTCAAGTTTAGAGCAGCTGAAGAAGTCGCTAATTGAAAAAGATAAAGAGAATTTATTGGCTTCGCATTTAACATGTAAGGCCTTGGGAACCCTGGCCAAATTAAAGAAAGATAAGAGCAGAAGTCGTACTCAGTTTGTACCGTCAGAATCCGATGATTTATCAGACCAACTGCAAAGACTAAGAGACGATCTGCATGATAATTATGGGAAAGAGAAAGACCCTGGGATGGTCCGCATGTCAGGTAAACTAAAAGTTGCGCCTGTGACAGAAGAAAGCACTAAAAATCACCATTCAAAACGATCACGTACGGTAAATCGACAAAGCAGGGATGACTCTTATTTGGATTATATCAAAGACCATAAACAAAATCTGAGAACTGAAAAATCTGGGGGCTCACACTACGAATGGCCAGTCAGAGGTGCTAGAAGTATACCCGAACAGAGCAGACGAGGACCTCCAAGTTGGGTTGAAGATTTGGCTAATACTGAGATCTCCAGCGTGGTAAACATAGATTTTGGCGATGAACTCACTTTGAGTGCAGGTCAAGCATTGAGTTTAGATGATTTGTCTGACTCATACAGGAGGAATAAAGAACCTAGTCGTGTTTTTAGAGGAAAGAAAAATAGAGATGGTGCCAATTCTGGTGTTGATGCTATCTTTCGTAGTGAACTTGCTTACCAAAGTGTTAAGACTGAAGGAGATACAGATTTTGATGTGGTAAGCCTGACCACTGATGATTTGTGTTTTGCTGCTCCGGATGCTAGTAACTTGAAGTCAATATTACGGACACCTTCATCTACGCCAAGAAAACGACAGACTCGCTTGTCCAGTAGTACTGATGATTTGATTACAGAATCTCTCCCGCCCTTTTCACATTCTTCTCCTGTTAAACATACAAGTCCATCTCGGCAAGGAGTTCGATTCCAGATAAAAGGAGATGTGCACAAAAAAGATAATCCTCGTGAATCAGAAAGTGACAACTTTGTATCAGAGAACCAAGCACATCGTGACTACATAAGACAACTTATGAAAGACATCGAAGAGAGTGAAAGTGTCGTCACGTCATCTTCTGCCCAAGACCTGAGAACCAGAGATATGCAGGAGTGGAGCAATACAAAGACCTCCATGGAACAACAGGCAGAGGTACAGAGTGATGTAACATGGACTGAAGATGGCAATATGGCTGACGCCGGTGATGCATTAAATTATTATGCTGAAGGTAATATTTTCTCATTTTTCACAAATTTTCCTGGCAGGGTGCTATTCCTTCGTAATAATGTTAAATTGGATGTAACTTAGCTTCACTTCTCATCAGATAGTGTGGAATCTAAATTATTACTTACATTATCATAACCTAGCTGTGATATTGTAAATACCTGCAATGTTTTAAAAGAATTAATTGTCCAAGATGGTTTTAATACTCTTTAAGTTATTTAAAATCAGATGAGATTTTAAATCTCATCGACCTACTTGCTACTTGTTGATTTTATACATTTCTATACTTTATACATTTTTAACTTTTATCTATGTTGTTTTGATATATGTACTCTACTTATAATACAGTGAATACAGATTATACATTTATATGTATATATATAACTTCTAGGTTATGAATCTCAAAATGACCATTTCGGGTACTTGGAGAAAATTCGTCGCTTATTAGCCACTCCACCTCCAGATGAGGAAAGAGAACCAATTGCGGAGAATTTGAATGCTAGCCAAAATACTGAAGATGTACTAAACGGTGATAGATCATGGGAAAAGAAATCATCAAAATTGTATGTACATGGCAATTTGCATTACATGTGCTTAACTTTTGTATAAATTTCTTTTAATGAATGGTGTGCTTTGTGACAATAGTGAGGCTAATTCTTTCTCTGTTCTTTTCAGCCAAGGTATTCCATGTAGAGAACTTACTGATGGGCTGTCCGTTGAACAGAACATCATTGATCAATTCCTGGAAGAGTGCAAGGGCAATGTAGGTCCTCTTCAAGATTATTGTTTTGTTTTCTGCTTTATATCACACAGTTTAAGATCATGTTGACATCAATGCGTAACAGATAGGTTTAAAAGATAACAGCCTGCATTATAAATTATATGTACTGTAGAATCTCACAATTAAGAGCACCCAATATTTATTTACGCTAACTTCCATGTCCTGAAACTGATTACAGTGTAATATATTACTAATTTGGTTTTCCTGCTATTGGCAACTTGCTAAATTGTTGATTCCACTGTATTGTGGTTATTGCTAATTGAAAACTATTACGAATATTCCAATTGTGATGTTATGATATATGTTTTTGCCAACTCCAGGTTGATACTACAATGTCTGGGGGTGCTCCACCAGGGAGCATGGAAGCTTTGAAGAACATGTTGTTCACTATCCAGACTTTGGTGCCCCCTGGTGAATTGTCAGAACATCAGGAGAATAGCTTCTCGTCAGTTGAAGCCAGTGTAAAGGTAATTCTTAATACAGATTGTAATATTGATCAAAGCGACTTGGAACAATTTATGTGTATGATGTCAGTTGTGTATTGCATTCATTTTCCCCTTGATTTAGTTCTGCAGTCTTAGTTTGGTTTATCATGCACACTGAATCATATAGACAATATGTCAACATTTTAAGAGCTGTCCTATGTGTGTCATTTCATAAATATTGTGCTTTGTTTTTGCAACAAATGGCACATGAGAGCTCTTTGCACTGTTTGCAGACCTCAGTGATGTGATGTATTCTCAGATTGGATTTTAAAATTGTGGTCTTTCACTGATGGAATGTTGGGATGTTATTACAGGGTTGATTCATTTGCAAAATAAACTCATTAAATTTACCCCGCTTATTTTTGCAGCAGCCAAGTGGAAATCAAAACACGGTCCCAGAGAACCTTCGCCATTTGTTGGCATCGGATTCTGATCTAGAAAACTCCGTGAATAATGGAAATTCACTCAGCGTGTGAGTAAATGTTTTTTCATACTTGATTGTCACATTAAGCATCGGATGGTGATGAGAGAATATCCGTGTTAATACAACTTTGTGATGTCTGCTGTTTGCGTTGTGAATATTGTATCGGCTTGCTTTATGTAGTATGATTGGTAAATAGTTTACATGGTGTAGTGTTAGGTTGTTGAACATAGAGATATGCAGTACCTAAATATGAAAGCATTTATAATAGCAAAATGCATGTTCAAAGAAAAATGTCAAAACTTCCAGGTAACCTTGATGACGTGATTGCTGTAATTTGCTCATTTTTTGCAAGCGATTCTGTTCACATATGGTTGAGAGTTATGATTATAATGACACAAAAGGCTTATCTTATCTCATTGAATTTAAGATTAACTTTAAACAAGCCATTGCTAACAGACATTTAAAAAAAGGCATTTAGGTAAGGAATTATTTACTGTTTTGTTTGTGAGCTCAGCTTGTTGATGTTTGGAAGCTTGGCAATTTCCGCATACTTGATATATTTGGTAATGGCTCTTGAGGAGTAGGAATAGTACAAGGGTTGCTAATCCTCTATCTGTCTCCTAAATCATATTGCTCCTCAAACAAAGAGGCAACTTCTACCCTTAATCTTATGATGAATATAAATTGATTGCTTTCTTGGCCAGGAAATTTTTTATTGTATGCACAGCTTGATTTTCCTGTGTAGAATTATTCCCATAGGACTCCTATGGCATATGTGACCTGTCTTTGACATTTCTTGTCAGCAGTAAACAATTCAATTAAAATTATTTTTAACCCCAACTTATGGTGATGACAGTTATGAGAATGTGGTAATATATATTTCCTCACCTTATTAGGTCAGGGTGGGGTATGGTAGCCCAGAATTCATTTCATATGTGCTATTTAAGGCAGATGTCATCACTCTTAAGGGACCTTAAGTCACTCTTGACACTAAAATGTCTTTAATAAGATGAATGGTTTCACAAGTGTCATGCCAGTTGGTCTGTGATGATGGAAGTAGTGGGAAAAAGGCACAGCGACTAAGACTGAGGAAAATAGAAGACAGTTGGACACTTAATCGCTGTGTAGATTTACAATTTTTTTTTTTTAAATTGGACTGATTGTTTAGGGTAATCGGTCATATTTCTGTTCTGAGGAGATTTGAAAGATGCTTAGTAACGGCACTTAATCCTTCGAGTGGGAAATGTATAATTTGTTGGAATTTTATGTCAATATTCATTGTATGTAACATGCACCTGTGTGACTTTGTGCCTGTGTTGTAAAAATTACACTTTTTGCAGATTGTGAATATGCTCTTTTGGCTTGACAAAATATCTATGAATTGGGATGGAATCTGTAAAATCAAATCCTGCCTTTTGAGCTTGAAAATGAAATACCGATTTTAAGATTACAATTACTATGAATCTTTCTTTTTAATGCATCCTAGATGCAATTTCATGTCCAAATCCTTCTAGCTCCCCCTATAAAAGGGAGGTCCTTCAAGAAAACCCTAAATTAGAAAATAAAACTCCAATGAAACTCCATATATCTATTGCATGTAGTTGTGCATATTGTTTACTACTGTTGCAACTTGCAGGCGACGACAGCTTGGGTCGATGTGTCCACTGATAAAATCTGAATGGAACTGTGTAGTGTAACTTAGTGTATCCTAACATAATGGATGAGTTTCGAAATTCTGTTTGACATTGTAAATGTTCGATAAGATACATAGCCACATGGCAGTGTCACTGAAGAAAGTAAGATGGCTTTGTTGTGCGTTATCTCTCAAGGAGGTGCGTCATACTTTTGAAAGTTAAATAGCTGTGGTTCCTGTCCATTGTTTGTAATTCTTTGAAAGGTTTGATCCTTTTGACATCTCTGTTTTAGTTGTTTTGAGTTAGTTAAGAGCTGAAAAACTGAAAACTGTTTGATGGATGAGTCCATGGATGAGTCCCATTGGACTTGTGTTTTGTATAATAAAATCAGTATTCAAACTATCATAAAGTGAGAAATAAAAATTTCAAATACATAAACAAGAGGATGTAATAATGTATACAGCAAAGATTTTAGTAGCTATTAAGAATTATAATATCCCATCTTTCTTTTATTTTTAATTTGTTGGTGGCCACCTGGTGTTATTATCTGCTATACATTTGCACTAAAAATAGATTTTTTTATACAAGCCATATTAATTAAAGGTGTGATATTTGTGTATTGCTAAATCATGCATATCTATTGCAGGTGCTAACATAAATTCTGATGTGAAACAGAAATAATAATCATAATAATAACTAGACTCCACTCTGTTCCAAGGAACAGATAGAAATGATTCACCATACCGTAGCGTAGTCATCTTCATAGACGAGTATAACAAGATGAGAGATGAGATGGAGAGAGATAAATGAAAATACTGTGTGGTAGTCTCCGATACCTTAGAATAATGAGGATCTAAATATATAGAAAAGATGAGAAATAAAATATCCGTAGTAGAATAAAATAAATACCGGTTCCCTATTACACATTTACTCCTCAAAAACAAGGTTCGGGTAGATATTCATTAGCCAGGAAGTTGTATACCTCGTTACGATTACCAGAATATCTAAATAGTCTCATCAGAAGCATTACTTCAAAATTGTGTGTATGCGACCTCTGGTTGATGGTCAAGGTCATCTGTGTGACCTTGAGTACAGAGGTCATCTTAAAAGGCCCTTCAAAATTCATACAACTACTCTAACTTATAAACTAGATTTGGTTAATATACGGTAGTCCAATGTTGAGCTATAGTACTCACCCCATTCGGGGGTAATTACCCCATTTATGGGTGGTAACTGAGATGTCATGGAGATGTCACTTAACCTCCTAGCAGACAGTCTTGAGGGATTTTTGTACACATAAGTTGTCAAAGTTGCTAGTTTTTCACATTTGACTATGAATTTTGACCTTTACTCACATCAAGGTCAAATATCCCATAATACTCTAAAAGCCCTCTGTTACATCATGTCATGACCCTTTGCTAGAAACTCATTGATCAAAATTGAGGGAGATACAGCCGTTTTAAATTCGTAACTTTGAGGTCAACTGTGACCTTGACCTTTGACCCGAGGTCATTCATATTGATGTGTTACCTTTACCTATCCAAGTACTATATATTATCCAAAAGATGGTCCAATTTGGGCCACCCAGTCAAAAGTTATAAAGCGGTAAAGTTGTTGTGGCAAATAGCAAAATCTAAAACACCCCATATCTCAGCAACGCTCCACCCGATCGCCACCACAAGTTCAGCTGCACTGGATTGGACATAACACAACATAAATCTGTGCTCGTCTGTTTCCCACCATATGCGGTTCTTGAGATTCCGGATGCCAATTGACTTTTAGGGGGGGGGGGGGTGTATGGATCACGCCTTTCTACTTGACTGAGCATCAAATTGACCCCTCAGATTGAAAGACTTTATAGCACAAGCAAACATACTACAATATCAGAGCTGTATCTTTACTCGTTTTTGAGATATTTCAATAGAAAGTTTTGTTAAAATCGACTTAAAATGACCTGTGACCTTGAGAAATAGGTCAAGGTCATTTCGGTCCTACAGTATTGTAGTGCTACCTATAAGGTCCACCTACCCACCAAATTTCGTCTCGGTAGGATCAAAATTTGGTGGCGAATAATAATAATAATTTTAACAAAAACAATATGATGCTATTACATGACTGTAATTTAAAAATTACATCCCATTAGTGTATGACCTATAGAAAAATGTACATCCATGAGAGAAACCAATAATGCAATGATGAGTATCTGTTCTTGAAGGACACCCAGGAAGTTCATATTAGGGATGCATTACTGATGTATTGCAATCTAACTATAATGCACTACATGCTTACTCAGTATACTGATATATCTGTGGTTAAGCGGCCATATCGACTCTCTGGCGCTTCGAATAAACTTGACAAAGATCGAAGGAGATCGAGATACTGCCCGAGATCCGAGTCAGGTTAACTGATTCTATCTTCTGCAAGACAAACTATTTGGGAGGATGAAATGATGACATTCAGTTTGTCTGTGTTTGAATGATGAGGGGTGGGGTAATTTGTGGGGTAAGAGATCAGACTGCCCCCTGGTGGGGTTACTCGGAGTTAGGGTGGCATTGATAGGAGTATGGGTTGATAGATGTCAGATGTACTTGTAGATATGTGGTGATATGTAGTATTCTTGGGGTTGGTATAATAGGATTTGTAGTCAGCCAAGTCATTGTGGTGAAAGTATATTTTACTGCAGTAATGCTGTGTTGGCACTGTAGTTTGCAGCCTCATGCCCTTATCACAGAATAATGCATTGCATGAAAATTTGATAATATTTTGATGGGAAGTTTTCATTTAGATTTCAATATAATGTAAGACTCAATATAATATAAACACTCAAATTTACCTGATGGCATGGTAAAATGCACATTGACAAATGTTGGTTTAATGCACATCAAAACTGTGAGTAATGATGTTCATATCATTCCTACTTCAAAGCAGATGAATATATTGCTGTTAGGAAATATCTTGAGATGGTATATTGATAATGCGCTTCACTTAAATTTGTTGTTTCATTTATTTCACTTCGAATGCATCAAATTTTAATGGTTTGATGTAACCGATATTGAATAAATGAAGTTTAAACGATACGATGCGTGTTCAGAAAAGTTGGGAACTTAAGTTCTGAAACGTGAATTGGAGATCTGTTTAAACTTTTTGACCAGTTCAAAAACTTATCAAATTTGCTGCCTCGTAAATCTTGTCTCTGATGATTAATGAATCAGTGTAGGATGGAAGGCATTATGAATAGTGTTTAACAAGTGTCGAGTCTGTAATTCTCGTACCAATAATGAAGTTCGCTTTGCTACACCTGATACAAATTAATGAGCTAAAGTTTCAAGGTGTGTAAGGGTATTCGTGGACGTAATTTATGAAGTTGATGTCAACATTATGTGCTGATACATTATAGAATGAAGTTTCAAAGGTATTTTTTTGTGCCAGCTATATCATTTTGCATGAAAGTACTTTCAGGGTGACTAGCACAGGTGAACATTGTAACAAAGCAGGAAGATGAGGCACTGATGTCTGGTTATGACTCATGAATGATGGAGTGGCAGGGATTGTGTTACGTAATATGTTGGGAACATGAATCCGGTAAACAAATGGCTGAGTATTGGTGTATTGCCTTGGTTCAATGCTGTGTACTGTCTCAGACGGTTTTTCTTTGTTTTAATATAATAACTTAAGATGATGCTCCGGCTTGTAATGTATTTTTTTACCTATTGATTAATCCTATGGCCGAATATCTATTAACATTTTCTGAAGTTCCCTTTTACATGTTACTCGCTCACTCAAATGCTACAGAAGGCTGTATTCCCCCAACAGTACATTCATATGGCTCTTAAACAAAGAAACCCCCTGGAGACCACTGCAACGTTTCAATCATATCCCATCCTTGATACTATTACTATCTTCCTACCACCTTCTAGCATTGTTATGGACAATATGGCCTTTGTTCAATTACCCTGCCTGATCTGGTAGCCTCCACTTTCTCCTTATTTTGATGGAATGCCATTTCATATTGCCATAAGCCCTCAGAGGGATTAAATCAAATAGCCATTGGTCAGACTGGCTGATATGTAACTGACCTTCACCGGTGCTCAACTGTCTTTCTTGTGTCGCGAGTACTTACTGGTCTTCAGAGATATGTCTGTTGTCTTGGGAACACTCGTCTGTGTTTTTGAGTAATGTGTTGTATTGTTGTTTAGAGGTTTCAATCAGCAGCTGCCGGTGGCAAATGTAAAGATGAGTCTATAATCCTGGCAGTCCATGTATAATTGTGTACTTTTCTATGGGTGGGGTCATTTACTTGCCTCTCAATCAGGATGCAGAGTAACATCTCATACAACCCTGGACCTTTAGCTGATCTACAAAAAAAAACTATTAATACAGACTCTTTAGTCTCTTTATACATATGTATATGTAAAAGTTCCGTGGGCTCGTGAATAAGACTGTTTAAGGGCAAAGAGTGCCTTGCTGTAAGGATCAAGTTTGGAATTTCATGGCTGAGTGTTGTAATCATATCCACCAATTAATTTTGAGTCCATGCCTCTGATGCACATATCTGTCGTAACTCTGCCATCTCTGCACTTCTTGATTCCAAGGTCAATTGCTGCTGTGTCTGACTTGTGTTGCTGTCTTGAGAGAACTCTTCAAATTAGTCTTGTTTGTGTCTGCTTTGAAGGGAAATACTAGAATGTTGAGAGACAAAGTGACTGCAAAACAGGCAATAGACATTGTTCAAGCAACACAAGACAGAAGCTGAAGGTGCTTATGCCAAGCACTCCATTATAGCAGTGGTAATGAGATTTTTTCTCAATAAAGCATCTTGAAGTTTGATTGATTGATTGATGATTGATTTATTGATTACTTCATGAGCTTTGTGTATAGAAACGAGATGGATTATTGCGAGTGACAAGATGACATTAAATTCATAACTCCCCAATGGTACAATGAAGATTCTACGTCACAAATAAAATGTAATGTTTTAATATAAGGGAGACCTAGCAATATGCACACAAACTATCAAATAACTTATGCCAAGCAATCCATTTTAGCAGTGATAATGAGATTCTTTCTCAATAAAGCATTCCTTTGCAAATTGCTTCGTTCTTTCATATGCTTGTAAATCTTTCAGCAAGAACACCTGCCTCATTTCTCACTGACTGCTACTCAAACATCAGAAACTGATGACGTAAAAGCACATTAGTGTACGAGGTGCCCTCTGGCGTTTTCTCTCTGAACGTCTCCCAACTTCACAGCATGCAGTCACAGCTTGATGAAAGTTTCATGTTATGCTTTGGCACACTTTGAAGTCGGGACAGCCCCACCTTAATGTATGTCTTGTTAGTTCCTAGCAAATTGACACTGCAGCAGGACAGGTGAAGGGATGTACCTTTGAACTGTGCAGGAAGATGCTCCCTCCTCCCCACCCATCACAGATCAGAGGGCTCCTTGAGTGATGCCCTGCAGGGCTGGAGGTGGCTGTGACATGCTGCTTGAATATTTACTGATGCTCTCATGGTTAAGCCAGAGATGGAATGTAAGAATGGAGGTATTATATATGGGGAAAAAGTGTAACTGAAGTTTCCATTTTTTATGAAACAATTCTATTATATGCCTTAGATATTAGCATGTATACGATTGGTCTTTAAATTACTATTTTAATGAAATGTATTAATGTAGTTGATACATTCATACGTTCATTCATTCATTCAGAAAGTGCAAGATGTGAAAAAAAATCAGGCAGCCTGACGTGTTTTTTTTGATCAATTGGCCTACATTGTGATCTTTGAGTGTTTAAAAAATTTGACAATATTTGACAGAAAAATTGGCACTGCCTTATGCCAATACTGAAGCTCTGTTAAATGAAGATGCTTCTGAATATCTTTCGAATGTAACTTCAATTGTCAATTAAATTGACATGTTAACTTTCAGGACATGTTTTTGTTATTGACACACTTGTCTGAATTAATTGAGAAACTAGTTCAAACAGAATATTTTGGATGATTAATGGTGGAATGTTTGCATTAATTGTGCATTGTCCTTCTCTTTATTCTCAAAATTCGCCTAAATATCAAAAGAAATTGTTTTAATACCCTTCATTTCGTCTCCATCAATCTTCTGAATGTTGTTGTTTCACTCTTAAGCAAATTATCCACAAGAAAATATTAACATAATGAAGAGAGTACATTTTATAGAATCTTAAGAGTAACGACTCATTAATGAAAATGAACTGTGCTGATGCTTGATAGATAGATAGATAGATGGTTTTTATTGCTTTACTAATTTTTGAAATTTCAAATTTTATGTCCTTTTATGTACTGCAGTGATAAAAATGTTTATAATTCAACAGGTCTGTTGGCTAGGCTAAATCTAATTATTAGCTTTAGAGATTATACATAGACTTAATTAAGAAGAGCATGAGGTATTGCATGGTCTTAATTTGTTTTCTCAGCAAACAGGATTATCCTATCATGTTCTATTTGCTTTGGGTTTAGTGTATATTGAGTATACATGGATTATGCAATGTGGAGACTACCAGCTGTGTTGCAACCATCCCCAGCTGCCTTGGTATGACCGCCAGCTGCCTTGGCTTTGTTTGTCTGTCTGTGTTGGTCCCTCTGGGAGTTCATTAACTGACCAGTGGTCAAATTCTTGGTGTGCTGTAGATATGCCATGGTGTTACTTACAGAGGGCAAGGGCTGATATATGTTTATTTTGGGTGTGTCTGGTATTGGTGTCTGCCCCATCGATGCTTGGAAGTTCTTGCAATGGTCAGACTGGTCATGTTCCTGGTGTCCAGTGTTAGGGGCAATGGAAAGACTACAGCAAGCAGAAAACTAGTGTCACTTACCAAAAGTTACCAGTATTTAGTTATGGTATTTTAGCAAAGTTAGAAAGTTATTGGTATGTTTGGTGAACCGTTGCCAGTTGGAATGGGTAAAGTTTCCTGTCTTAGAGACCCTAGTTTTAAGGCCATAAGTGTATTGTATTAAGATAAGATGAGAGGTCAGATGTTTTGTTTTGTCATGCAATTGTGAAACTCATTTTGTACGTTTTGCTGATCCTGTAGTTGCTATGGTTTTACTAATATCAACAGGATACAATTGCACCCATTTATTTGAGTGCATATAGGACTGATAGTCATTGCTATATGTGTCTCAACACAAAGCCAAATGGTTATACTAAAATTCATTTTCATTAGTTCTCAGCTATCATTGGCACAGCATTTATCATAATCCAAAGGAATAAAAACCAATGATGACTAAAGCTACCAGGGACATTTGCATTAATCATTATGAAAATAAAAACCCATATGGTCAGTGACACGGAGCAGTGGTGGCCGTGCTCATCACTGACCATCAGCTGCTATCAGTCTGCATATCTCTGACCATTGGTCAAGTCAATTAGGTGTGGTTGACCAGCAGCACCATTCAGAGCTATTGTCAGTGCCATTGTGGTTGAGCGTGATCCCACTTTTCATGAGAATAGTGATTTATGGGCATTAAAAAAGAAACACAACAATTGGGGGGGGGGGGGGGGGGGTTGGCTCAGTACTAGTCTGCCCGTCGTTTGAGAGATGGAGAGAGTGAAATCAGGGAAGACTACAGTCACCTCAGATTTGAGTTTTAAAAATATTGTAGTCCGTATGACATTGGTGGTGTCTAGCTTTATCTATCTATCTATCTATCTATCTATCTATCTGTCTGTCTATCTAGTCAGTCAGCTAGCCAGCCAGTCAGCCTGTTAGGCAGGCAGCCAGTCAGTCAGGACATCTAACTAGATGTCAGAATCTTTAGAGCATAATAGGGTAATTGTTGCATTGTTGCATTATGATCAGTTTAGTTTATTCCTGTTGTGCTGGATTTGGCCAGTAACTACCGAAAACGGTTAAATGAATGAATGAATGAATTTCAAACTCCCATGCATCTCAGGTTGTCGTCCAACTTTGCAGACTGCCTTGCGAGCCCTCCGCCATCCCCTGGCTACCAAGTTGTTTAGCGGAGTAAACAAACTTGTTTGATCTTTGCTGGAGTTGGTAAACACAATTATGGTCTATTGTTTTCTTTTGTGGTCCATACTCATGGAGGTATGTGAGGAGTTACTGAAGACAAAACAAGTTAGGGCTGCAACCCTGAAGATGCTTGTCTGGGGAAATGTAGAATTTTCTTTTTTTTCTTTTGCGGGGGGGGGGGGGGGGGTTGAGGTTCAGAAAAGGGGCAAGAATACCCCCATTAAGCAAAACTGATGAAGCAGCGTTAGAATAGTTATGTTGGGTGCACTTGTTTAACAAGTGGTTGGGTTCTGTCATCTTAGTTATATTATCCCATTGCTATGGTATAGTCAATATTGCTGTTATGATTCTGAAGAGGGTTTTATAACATGAATCGCCAAAACCCTTGACTTGCCTGACTTGTAGGGGTATGGGGTAAAAAGGGACCGATTTCACCCCATTGTGGGTTCTAAGCTTTTCTAAGTTCACGTCATGGGTGGCCCGGAACCCCCTTTTCTTGTTACTAATTTACCCTAATGAAATTAATTGAATAAATGTAGCATGACAAAACCCTCACCCCCTAAGAAAAAGACAAAAAAATGATAAATGTGAATTGTGTTTTTCATCTTCATAATAGGGTCTTTTGAAGAGACCCAAGTTATTTAGATCTGACATTAGTATTTGCCATGAAGGATATTAAGCTAAATCTGTGTTAATGATAAAAAGACAAAAAGCCCCCCACCCTTTCTTTGCTATGAATGCCTGAACAGAGATTCACATAGTTGCTACCCATTTGTGCCCCCCAACTTTGATCACCTAGAAACCCCCATTGTTCGTATTGTTTGTGGTTGCCATGGTGATGACGTGCTCTGTCTGGTCAGGGGGAGGGGTGACAACAATACTGTCACGTGGGTGGTCCCCCCCCCCACAAGATTGGGGGGAGCCCCCCACCCCCCCCCCCCCCGAATTTGATTTGGGGTTTTGATTTGGTGGGTTCGTTGGGCTGTCTCTGTGTAAATTAGACTGGTCACTTCTAGAAAATGTTAAAAACAGGACGTAAACAGGAGCCTATGGTACTTGGGATATTTAATCCATACTCTCAGAGTCTCGTGTTTAGAAGAATGAATCCTCAGCTTAGAAGACAGGAAATTATTCTTATTAAGTGTTTCAATAAAAACTTTATTTGAAAATGCGAGTTTGTTTTCAAGTTGAAACTTGAAAGCTTGTTCACGAAAACTGGATGTGTGGACCACTCGCTCGGTAGTCTGCCCATGACTTGGCCAGAAAAAATTGAGACATGCAGTTGGTAGTTCAGAGTAAGAAACTTGACTACTACGGTAAATTCTGTGTGTACGATTCACTAAATTCCTAGAACTATTTATTGTAGCCCTTAAAGTCTTTGTCCACTGCGGCTATAAGCTGATTCTTCCTGGATGATGATTTTTCGCTGTCACTGGAGCTGAACTCGAGAAATTTCATGCTCTGTTGCCTTCTATCGATCAGTTGTCTTAATTTTCAGCTCTGATAGTGACATCAGCACAAAACGATTGGGACTGATGTTTCTCAATTGGAAACTGATAATCCCCAATGCCCCCCGGTGGATTGACTTGAACGTTGCAGCAGCGTCTATTGTTAAAGAAATTTTGAGTGGCTTTGACAGGTTCTTTCGAGTTCACTGCACTAAAATAGCCTATTTCACAGTAAGTTGTTTTTTGAGACTTATCGAAGTGATTCGTTCAACAGAATGTGTCTCAGGCGGTTTGAAACACCATTTGCGATGTGTATTAATTTGTCTCTTTTTGGTGTGGGTTGTTTTTGTTTCTTTGGGGCATGGTCTGTTATATCAGGAATTATTGTGGTGTCATCATTATGTTTGCCTCTTAAGTAAAGCCTTCAGATCATTATCTGGAAAATGCCAGTTCGTTCAGGGAGTTTTCATCTGTGAGGATGCCGAATCCAGAACCTACATGCTGTATACATGTAAATTGTATATATTGCTGTATGCCTTGTCATTGTGTAATATACATTTCATTTAACAGTGGTAGTGTATCTGGAAGCAGCATTTATGTTTACAAACTGTGTCTGTTTGTCTTGCTTTGTCTATCTGTGTCTGGAAGCCTCCAGGTTTATTTCTCTATATTAAGACTCAGACGGCAAAGTATACCACTTTAGTATGGTGATAAGCACCCTTTGTTATTGTTACTCAGGACTACTTCCTGCCTACTTCGTAATATTCCTAACATCTTATCTTGCTAAAGTTTCTTGGTCTGTTGATCAGGTTCTGCATAATAGGAACAAAGCCTTGAGCTATTTGGATATTGGTTATCAAAAGTGGTTTTGGTTCAGTCCCTATGGTAGCCTAATACCCTGGTGGTAAGATGGATCTTGCTCTTGGAGCTTACATCTTTCTCTCCTTCTCGGGGTCTGAATTGATTCATATTAAGCTGAGATAATGCTGGAAGCTAAAATACACAACCACAGTGGAACCCAACATTGAGGACCACTTCTGTTTTTCGACCGGTTCACCAAGCAGAAACTTGCTTCATTGTAAGAGGTTCGAGTTATCAGACAACCTCAATAGAGACCATTTTTGAGACCATTTCGATGGTTTATAAACTTATCTATATGATACTTGTGTCATGTACTGTGTATTCCTTACAAAATTACTGGTCTAGCGTGAATAAAACCTAAAATAAGACTCAATAGTAATACCATTTGGGAGATTGTCAATTATTTAAGTCACTTTTCATGCTGAATCCTGAGACTGATTTCATGTAAGTGGCTCCAATACCTGTATGAGACTACCTCGACATTAAGATCACCTCAGTGATTTCTAGTGATAGTATTAATTGTGTGGTTCCACTGTATTGACATTATTGACATTTTCTGTCATTTTCTGTCCCATAGCAGCTGACAAAGTTACAGTAAAATAATAGAATCACCCACTGAGTGTTTGCTCTGTCAAAACATTGAACACAAGTAATTGTCTTGTGTCAGTTGATGCAATTGATTATGTGTGAGATTGGGGGTGTTCCGGGGGTGGAGGTCCATCCCCCATGTCTAGACCCAAAGCATGGCCAAAGCATGGGGTTGCAGGAGGTAGAATGTGTGACAGTTTTAGGGTGGGGGTTGTAACCCCCAGCCTGTTATGGATGGGTGTGATTCAGCCTTTCTCTCTCCCCAACAGCTGCTGTCATGTTCAGCTGTGCTCCCCATATTTTCAGAATAATAAGGATATCAAGGGGGAATAAGGATATTACTGGCGAATTAAGGAAGCTGAATGAGCACTTAATCTGTACAAGGTAAACAGCAGGTCTCCTTTTTGAAAAAAAAAATCAAAATTCACGAGGATCTTAGTGATAATTGTCATGATATTTGTTCAGTTTTTTTTTTTTTTTCATATCGATTTTTTATTTTTATTTTGGGGGGGGGGGTAGGATTTGATTTGTAATAGGCTGAATTTGAGTTCTATGTTTAAACATCATAAATTCATAATGACATGTGGATTGTAGATGTGGTATTTGATTGCATTGTATCTAGTCATTCTGAACGAATACTGAATATTGTTCTGACCATTATGTTGATACATGATAGTTGGAAGTGGGCTGGTTTGAGAGAGTAATAATAGAAGAGCAGTATGCTAAATTTGCCAATTTATTTGTTTAATTATTTGCATTTTCTGTGAAAAAAACCCCTCTTTGTCCATATGGGTGGTCCGCCTCTTCACTGTGGGGCTTGCCCACAGTCATTGGTGTCCACTGATGCGTTTCCCATCACATCATGCTTCTGCCTCTGGGATGCCTTAAGGGATGTTTATTGATTGTCTGAAGACAGTCGACTGCGGAGCTATTAGTCATATCTGAATTACGGAGTCCAAATGAGCAAGCAAATTGTTTGAAGCGGATGAACGGAATGAGCAATGCAATCGAAGCGCTTCATTGCGGACAGCAATATCCAGACAGCAGTGTCCGCAATCAAGGGCGATGTCTTCTGCTTGTCTTGGTCCATGAGAAAGAGGTCTCAATCATTCTCCAGTCTCAGATGTCTCAGATGCCCAGTAGCCGAAGATAAAGAGAATTTGAGCCTGTTCGTCCATCTGACCGTTGACTGACCGATACGAGTCACAGGACCATCGATGCTGTTGATCGACCGAAGGAACAGTGTCTCTTCGCACCCCATAGTACTAGTGCAACATTGATGTACCTTAAGATATATGTATATATATTTGTAGCATTAAATAGATGCATTTATTAGTGAGAGTCAAAGTTTAAAAAAAAGAGATTTGGATATGTTGTTTCAAAGATTATTCATTTTTGTGTGGAATAAAGAGGGATATCTGATGGCTTTCTTCATCGTTTGACTTTCGATGATGTTGTAAGAAACTTCCCCCGAAAATATTTAAGTTACTTCCTCTGCAAACAGTAAAGACTTATCATGAGCAGACTCTCTTAACTATTTCCATTTTTATTTACTTCGTACATGAAATTTACAAATTCGTTAAACTGTGTCATCTATGTATTTAATTTTTGCCAATTTTGTTACCGTGTGAAATGTAGATTTCATTACATGAAACATTTAACCATTTAGTCAATTCCACACCCATTGTCATTTTACCTCCCTGTAGCCCTCAATGGCTTTGTCCTGATTGATCAATGGATCACTTGAGGAGGGAAGGGTGCAAGTGAATGACCACCCAAGCCCAGATTCACAGATAGATGCAATTACTGAGGTGTCACTCTGCCTCTATCTTGTAGAATCATGTCCTATGCTCTGAATTAATAATGCTTAACTGTTGCATGCAAAACCCAAAGGAGGAAGATGCGTTGTTAACAAGTCATAGTGCATGGGAGTGAATTTATGAATATGGGCCTAATGTTTGTAATGTAAATGTAAACTTTAGTTATGAGTGTTTTATCAAAAAAGCCAGAACATAGATATATATTTCTCATTTAAAGCGCAGATTTCTGTCACAAAACTGTCATTGTGATTTTAAGATAACTCTTGGCTTCCAGGCTGACCCCAGAATTCTTGGCTTTTGATTTATTTTTCTTTTGAAAGTATATCAGTTGTAAAACATGCTCTGTTTCCATGTGAAACAACTGCCTGGTTTCTTAGACCTGGTAGTTATCGTTGTTGTCCCAGATTGATTTGAAAACTATTTATATCTAAAATTATTGCCTTTTCAAAATGATAACACAGGCCTCAATGCTTTAACTAGATTCAATGGATGCATTTCATTAAACTCTGGTCTTTATCAAATTGTAAAACTGTTTACCAAGATTGACAAATTCATGCAGTTGTAATTGCTTTCCCATTGCTCTTCCATTGGCTAACAGCAAGAGTGAATAATAAGTGGGAAAGAAAATACTGTGAAAACACAGCGAGTCTGGCCAGTCTAGAGCCATGGTCCTCATAGTATTTGTCTTTCAGTGGACTTGCTAGTTGCCCTATTGATTTCCTCTTTTCTAGTGTCCAACTTTTCTAAAGTCAATTCACTTCTCATTTGTGGCAAATACTCGTTCGAGTGACCAAGTGGTTATTCGCTGGAGGGTCTGGACTTCTGTAACAGTGCTTGGCTTGGCCACTGGTCATTGTCCGGGAAAGTAAGCTTTTACTTAGGTGAATGGTGGAATTTGCAAATGACGAAGTTAGTTGCGAAGGTTCAAAGGTGCTCGCTGAATTGTTGCTTTAGACTGTGAGGTCCTGGGTTCAGAGTCCATGGGTGGTGCCAGGCCCAAGGCGGCATTTGATGAAAGTAACGGTAGTCCATTGTCCTTAAAAATTATATATGATGAAAGTAACTACAGTCTAAGGTCCGGCAGGTAATTATATGAAAAATAAGGTTTTTGTGCAGCATATCACCAATACGTTAAAGAGTAAACAAATAGGACTTCCGGTCGTTTGGAATCGAAATTACCTTTATTTAAAGAGTAGAAAAAGGATAAACTGTTTAGGTAAATGGCACATATGGTCAGTAAATCAACTGAAACCTATTAAATATATGAACTTAATGAATAGACCTGTACTCCTTTAAACATTTTAAGTAATCCTACTTGTTTAAAATACAGGTAAAATGGACCGGAGCAGCTCACAAATAAAAAGAAGCGTAAAAGCATTCGCTGCTGCTTTTGGTCTAGCATCAGTACCTATCCTGAAGTACACCAATGCTCCTGGTTGAGTAAGTCATTAAGTGTTTTGAACTGAGTCCAGGATCCTGGGGTAAGATAGATGTCAACGGGGCATGAAACAGTGAGAAGTTAAGGTCAGATAAGAACAAGTCTGACTACAAAAACACAAAACGTTTAAGAAAGCAAGTTGCGGAACCCAACACATTTTCCTGATTATATTTTTACAGCATGCTGTGAGTTACAGGGACAAACACTCTGTAAAATATGTAAAACTCCTGTAACATATAGATGGTTAGGATGATGAAGTACTCCAGATGTTTAGAAGAAACCACTTTGAAGGGTAGAGAGGAGAGCAGGGGGGTTGGGTGGGTCACTGCATGAGTGTCAGTTGAAATTAGTAAAGTGTGTGAGACATATGAGTTGAATGAAGGTTTCAATTGAGTACAGTACAATGCACTCGGCTCCCAAGTTGATTTAAACCATTGTGTTTTGATTTATTTTCTTTGTGGTGAAGTGTGTTTGTTGTGATGCTTATGGATTTCCATACATTACAAGTTACAACAGTTAAATATATGCTGCTGAATTCTCAGCAATTTCCAAAAGGTAGACAGTGGCAAGCTGTGAGTTGTCCATGGCATTAATGAAATTGTTTGATGCAATTAGGACCTTAAAACCTCAAGATCCTTGGCATTACTGATTTTCAGTCGCAAATATTATAGGTACATTTATGAGAATTAGGATGCTGAATTAAGATGATGTAAAGACAAATGGGTGAATAAAAAGTGATCATATGTTGTCAAATTAGCAAACAGTGTACTGTTAATTTAGTCACATATGTACAAACTCTGGACTAAATTCAACTGATGACACTGGATGGATTCATGGGTCTGTAATTTGCTAAAATGACAACCTAATATATTGCATCAATAAGTTTACCCAAATGTAAGCGATGAGAAATTTAGCCCTTATTTAGATATCCCAAATATACTTAGAGTATTTTGAGCTTGTCTTGTTTGCTAAACATGACTTGCCAAGACTTGGTCACTCCTTGGATCAAAGATTCTCAAGATGGCTCAAGTCGTGATGAATATATGGAGATGAGGGCAAGATGGATTTATGCTATCAAGAAAAGGACATATGTATCATAATTTGTTGGATATATATGTCGACCGTTCTGTGAGATCTCGATGTTTGACTGTAATCGAATGGAGTTAGTTGTTGTGTTGGGTGTTGATGTCATAGTCAAGTTTCCTGAATTTATGAATTTGTTGAAGCTTGTTCTTTTTGGTGATGATGCATATTTGGTTAGGTGATTGTACATGACTGTTGTGGTGGGGATTCTTAGTCAATTTAGTGCCATTTTGGTTAGGGTTGTTAATGATCATTAGTTAGGTGGTTACTGGTTAATTATTATGGTCTTGTGAAATGATAGATGACCAGCAAGCAATACGAAAAGAGGTCTGCCAAACAAGTGACCAGTCATGTTCAAGCATATTTGGTACATGGCCAAATGTGCCACGTGTGTTTTCAATGAGAAGGATAAACGCATGGAAAATGCATGGTTTTTAGCTAATTATAATGAGGCAAAAACCATGCGTTTATCCAAATGCATGGAAAACGCACGTGGCACAATTGGCCATGTAAGTGGTGCAAAGTCATTCACACAGTCTCCATTTAATTTTAAATCTTTTGTGAAGTATAGGTGTGACATGGACTAAAAATAAAGATTAGCCGTGAGAAGTGAAAATGGTTAAAATCCTCAATAATGGCTCGGGATTATATAAGTGATGTAGCTTCATTAATTGCGGGATATCGATCTATAGTTGTTCCCTACAGTAATAATACAGCTGGACCAAGCTAAATGTGGAGAATAAGGTTAAAAGCTCGAAGACTTGTTATGGTATACAATACTATACATCACTATAAAATAAATCAGAAATCTGCTGACGTTAATTTACGTTTTCCAATTTACTTACCTATTTACATTTTTTGTTGAATGAGTATTTCAAAACATATTTTTGTTGTGAAGTGGTTCCTGGTACGGTATAGTGATAGCTTGTGACTTATTACAACATTGCATAGTGAAACAGAAGACCGCTCTCTATTTTTCTAATATATCATTGCTAGTCAGCTGTTTATTCCTATTCCCACGACTGCTCCCCAAACAGTTCTATTGGTTTATGTGTTTCAAGTCTAAATATTGATGTTATATTTTTAGCAACATCTCTGTTTCTGAAATAAAATAAACTTGTGATTTATTTTCAGGTTTCAATAAACATTGCATTGAAAGTTAACAATGTTCATTACTGTCCATATTATTATAACTGAAGGACATTGATCCTCTAAAATTAATTTTTGGCCTCTAAAATGTATTATCATGTAAAGAAAATTATGAAATTGAAATGACGGTTGCACTGTTCTTTCTAAGTGTAAACTTGATGAAATAATAGATTTTGTTGAGTGGTCTCATAATGAAGCTCTAGAAAAAAAAGACAAATTAATATCTCAATTATGCAGTACATATGTACCAAAATATTTTCATTTTGATGATGTGTTAGTGGTATCACAAACCATATTGCTCATTACTTGATGGCAAATCATTTGTTGTCTTTTCAGAGCAATGCAACATCTTGACACCTTGAAGACTCTCATGGACTCCAGAAGATTGCCTCAGATGACATCAACTCCAAAATAAGTGAATTCCAATTCCTTAAGCAAAACATGACAAAGAAGTTGTGATATAACAATGGTTCTATTCCATGGTTAGACCAGTATAGAAGTGCCTTTTAAATTTTATACATTTTATATTTTCAACTATGTATTTACAAAAATGAATAATTTCTGCTTTGCATTGTATTCACAAGTGAGTTGTGATAAACAGTTGCATTTGTGCATTATTTGATTTCTTGAATGTAGAGTATAATTGTTGTGAAGATATATATTTAACAATTCATAAGTGTCCGTTTTTATTAGCATGAAGCATGGATGAGCAATATTATTATTATATGTTAAGTATGTGATAATACCCTGAAATCCCATTTACAATTGTCAAAGTTTGTTTAAAAATTCAAGTGGATGTTAGTTGCGAATGACTCAACAAACATGTGAGAACTGAATACTAGAGCGATGGTAAATTTTATTTTATATTTTATTGCCTAGTAAATATGCTATAGTCTTCAAGTGCGAGTCCGGCCTGCTTTACTGTTCATAGGGCAAATAGACCGACGATGTGATCTAAAAGCATTGATTGGAATGTGCAATGTATTTGAGAAAAAAAAACTCTAAACCAGATGAGTTGTGAATTTAATCCAAATTTCATGATGTATTGTTTGCGAAAATGAAAAAAACTACCAGGATAGAAGTTGTGAATTTCCAAAGCTTAGTTTCCATATTTTTTGTTATTTAAAGATGTTTTAACGGTCACATAATTGAGAAGATGAGCTGAACTATACTAAGCTATGCAATTATCAGTGACTTATATCAGGCACAGTCAGTGCAAGTTGTTTTAGTCTGTGTCTAATGTCAACTTCCTCACAGAGCTAGGGCACGACTGCAATGTATCTGAGTGTTAAGCCGGTCGACTGATTCATCCAGTCATCTTCATGTATTCTGTTTGCTCATGATAATCTTGCATTAAGATATTCATGACATTGTGAATGGTGAGTGGCATTAACAGATTGTCCTTGGCAAGGAAACCTGCTTTAAAGTCAGTCAGGTGACAGTTATTAGGGCCCAGTCAAAGGTGACCTTCAGAATAAAATTAATGGCAAGTCTGATCTGCCATCTCAAAGAGTGGTCTGTGTGTGGTCTGCTCTGAAGTGACCTTGGTCAGCTCAGTGTGGCCATAATGTGTTTTGTCTGATTAATTATATTCAAATATTTTGTAAAAGGGGTTAATATAATTTATGTTTTTGTGTTCTCTAAGGAAATTCAGTATTCTTAGAGAAGTCTCCTTTATTCACAGGGATCGAAATAAGTCCAGAACGATCGTTCAGGTTACGTGGAGCTTATCATAATTTGTTTTTACACAAACGGACAACCGTTCACGACAAAATTGCGATAAATTATTTTGTCACAACAACTGCCACTAGGGTAGGTTATCACATCAATATTTATGGTAACCGGAAAGCGGGTTACCATTGTTGAACCTTATTTCGATCCCTGAATGCGCACATCAGTACTTCAGGATTGGGCTGATGAGGCGTTAAACAATAACATACACACACACACACTTCAGGATTGGAATTTGCCAACCAGAATTAAATTATCGTTCCAAATAGTTAGGAATGAACTTGTCTGAAGTCTGTCTCTTGAATTGCTAATGAATCCGTTGAGTATAACAATACATTGCGGTAAATTTTTGAAGCTTTTCAGGCTCTGAAACAACCTGTTGTCAATTTTTTTCACTTAAAGTTAGCTTATTTTAATGCATCTCATAAGGCAAATGGTGACATCAATAATAAGGCGATATTCGACTAACCAAGATTTATAATATTATGCCTTAATGTACGAACCTTGGCACCACGGTCACCCTCCTCCCATTCCAGGTGTTCCATGTAGCTGGCATTTGACAACAGCAATGATGGCGTTAGTGCGAGCTCTTGAGTCTGCAGATAACGGCATGGTTTCAAAACAACACTCCCCAGAGAATTGAGATAGCAATAGGATTTCGCGGTCCATGATTAAGTAATGACAGTGTAAAACCTCTGGAGGACATGCAAAATCACTATTTTTTGGCTTTAGTGAATATGGTCATGTGTTATGTATACCTGTTCCAAGGTTAAGGCATGGTGAACATGGAGGGAACCGTCCCTGGAAACGTACATTTTCTGTATACTACAGACACTTACACCTGCATGTAAAACATAAACAAAGTATGAATACATTGTTAGTTAGTGGTTTGTATATATTGTTGGTATACCTTCAGCTCAAAAGATAAACAGGAAGCTATTAAAAGGTCTGTGCATGGGATGGTCATTTCCACTTGTTACTTATTCCAGTGGGGTTCTTGGTCAGAATGTGATAATGTGGAGTAACCCAGTCCATCTGTTATGGATAGGAAATAGATAAAGAGGTCTTGAATCTCAAAGGTTATCTGCAAATGCATATGCAATAGTTTGTCTTGGTGCATGAATAGTGCATGTACCACATCAATGTTCAGGCGGCAAAAGCAATGAGGCATATCATTCTCTTCATAAGTCAAAATCTAATCCTAGTTATTACTCTCTTTACAAAACATATTTGTTCAAGCAAATTGCTTATTCTTAATTGAATGGAAATGCCTCCACTCAGGTGCAGAGCTCCCTGTCGAACTCCTGGGGATGTTGATATAAGGATTTTAGCTTAAATGGGGGGAAAAATTATGTAAAGATGAAGCATTATTTAGAGAATTCTAAGCGAAAGTTCTCGCTGATATGGCTAAGTTTCATTAAATTAAGATGTTACTTCCAACTTTCTTTTTCGCTAGTTATTGGACATTTATTATAGTATGAGGTGTTGACCTAAAAGTTTAAAGTCGGTTTACAATTTCATTTCAATTTCTATGTACATAACTGTATATAGACTACATGTTCATAATCATGGGCTTTGATGTAAAAAAATATATTATTAACCCTTGTTAAAGATATTCTTAAATAAATAAATTATTACGAAATGTGTACATTTAGTGTTATGGACCTAATAGATTTATATGTACTTTAAGTTGCGATGACAGCTGCTGGGTAGCCTTATGGTTAAGGCATCCACCAATTTCATAGCTGGATGTCGATCACATGAGACGTTAAATTCGGATTGGTTAGTTAGTTAGTGTTATTGTTTAACGCCTCATCAGCGCCTGAGTGGGCTATGTAGAGGCTCTCTAGGGTAAGATTGATTATCTATGGTTGGTAGTAGAAACCAGAAGCATGTAAAAAATCAATAATTGTCTGCGTTGGATAGCTGGAGCAGCTTGTGCAATGCGCACTGTCCTGTTTTAGCCACTGGGGATAGAACTTCACCCCAAGTGTTTCCACCCTTGCCGCGCAGAGGCCCAGGACCTTCGAGGGCAAATTCGGATTGGAGATGCCTTGTATTCGATGTCTATGCTGAGGCAAATAAAAGACCCCACCCATGGCTTAAATGTGTAACATAGTGTTAAATCCAAGCCTTATCATCTCATCATAACGTCTTTCTCTGGCAGCTGGTAAAATAAGCTGACTAAGCTTCAGACCCAGTAGCATTGAAACATTAGACAACAGAAGTTCATATATTTGAGATAGTTACATGTGAAATGCTTTTTTCATGGCAATTTGTTGTAATGATGATTTTGTGTAACGTGGTTTAACTGATACTCTACCAGGTCCAATTTGCTTTGCACTGAAGAATTTGCCATTGGAGTCAATAGGTTTGAGATAGTCTTGTGTGGGTCTGCCATGAACCTAGAATCTCCGTGGGGTCTCAATCTTTCTCCTAGGTGGTATCTTCACCCAGTGGCCATGGGGTGAGATTGAAAGCCCTCCCAACTAAGCCTTGGGGTTTTTCCGATCACTCTGTACCGTCCTGTTACATGTTCTAGCCCCCAGGATCTCCCTACCCCACCCTGGGCCTCTCTTATCCCTTAATAGTTGTCTCAGTTAATGTTGGAACCCTATCCTGGACGCACATCCATAAACCATAATATTGATCAGTACAGCAAGGCCTCCTGCTTGGAGCCAGCTTTTTGTGACCCCTTGCATCTGGGGTGGAAGAGTGATTTGTATTTAATACACTTACCCCAGTGCAGTCAAATTCTCTGCATAAAATTGTGTTATGATATGAATAATATTGAATGATGACCTACTAATTTTGTACCTGATTTATTATTGTTTAATTTAACAATATATTTAACGAGGTTGACTACTCGGTGAATAACATACTGTTTTACAGCAATGCCCTTGAAATGAAGTTTGTTAAAATGGTATTTAAAAATACCCTCCCAAGAGAAGACACACATGTATCCAAATGTACACTTGGGAAAAAAAGCATTGTGTACAGTTCTTTTGAGCTGTTTGTAATTCTTTAGCTTTAATATCAGCAGTTTCCTTTATTGAATTAGGTAAGGCATTATTAGGGATATACAACACCTCATGATTTTTTCTGAAGAGTAAGGTTTGTGTGGTCGACTGTAGTCTGTTATTGTTTTCCAGATGCTATTTTGACTTGCCTGCTGTTGTGCATAGGAAAGGTTGTGGGAAAGTTATAACTTTTGTTGTGATATTTTACATACCGATAGTCCCTGGTAATGCAACAAACAGTCCTACCAACACGAGGTGTCTTCCATTGAAAGAGCTGCACGTGCCTGTTCCAAAGGCAACACATTTCTTCCTGGCAGTTGCATTTCTAACTGGTTGAATGTCATCATCATTACGTCTGCCTCTGACAACTGGTCATATAAACTGGCTGAGATGTAGACCGATAGCATTGAGACATTGATAGAAACAGCCATCCAACTTTAGGACCCAGTGGTTTGAAGTCTAGCGTACTATCACTGAGCTTGGAAGAAATGTATATTTCTTCCAAGCACAAAGCTAGGCCCCCACCCCAGACATCTGTTACAATGTTGACTAACAGCAGTTATGTGTGTGTTACTATTCGGTAGTTCCAATAAAGCCTTTAATCATTTGGCTACTTACATAAAGTTTATTTCTTATGAGTAAACTAACTTTGTTTTTCTCAGACGTAAATCCCATTAAAATTCTCAGGTAATTTAGAACGTTGCTTTTTTATGGCAAGTAACTAAACATTGCAATTACAAATATATTATGCAGGAAGTTTGTGTAACTGGGGCATCATAAACTTCACTTAATCATGTAGACCTTCAGAGAACATAGTGTGAAATTACGAAAACAAGAAAAGAAGCCCATCAAGGGAAAATTACTGCTTCGCTCACGCAGCTCATCATCAAAGAATTCTTTACATGATTTTAATGAGCATGGTTCAGAATGCTTAATGTATGTTGTCCAACAGCAATATACAACTGTAGTATTGGTGTCTAATTTGTTTAATTCATGCAGGTGCATGTAGTGTGAAATATGAGTGTCAAGTTGTTACTGTCATGTCAATATGGTTTAGTTCAAACATAACTTCAGAGTACCTTAATGGTTACATGGTAACATGATGGTACTGGTTACCACAATGGGTCTTGGGTTTGATGCCTAGATGACACTTGTGACGTGACTAATAACAAATTCCTTGCAATGAAAATACCAGTCATGAGGTGATAGAATTTTAGGATATTAAGCATATGGTGGTGGATGGTTTGGTTCTGGTGGCTCAATGCATGGTCTAGTGGCAGGTAGTGGGGTGCTTACTTCAAACTTGTAAAAAGATAATGTACTGTGTAACTGTTTAAATGTCATCATGTTATATTATATTGTGTGCTTCTATTTGGTAATTTTTTTGAAAAATAGAATAAAGTACAATCATTTGCACAAATAAGGGAGTGTTCATGCACTGTGCGGGTGTTGGAGGATTGAGATATAGTGAAAAAAGCTCAAATGATTAGGTTCCCATTGCATTTATTTTCATAAATTTATTAAGTTTAGATTTTAGTCTATTTGATATTTCTGTCTCATGTTTTATCCCATTAAGTACTGAATTTCATCTTCTTTAAATTTGAAACCAGCAATAAAGTCTGCAAGATCATATCAAGTGTAAGACCAGCCTTCTGTCTGGTAATTAATCTTATTTATTGAAGGTGAGTGCTTCAGGAGTACAGGCCAGCCCTCCAGAAGTTTACGAACCATTCAATTTTATGTGAAAGGAAGAAAATAAGTTAGGAACTTCATATGGAGGACTCACGAATCTGGCGAGAAGAAGCACTAGTATAATTTGTTAGGCCTAATTGTTTTCTTTTATTGTGTTTCAAGCTAAGTGAGACAAAATAAAATAACCTAAACCACGGATTTGTTCCTAGAAATTGCTAGACCATGGAATTGTTCCAAGAAATTGCCAATGTTCAAGTTTTCACAAACGTTTGTATGCTTCTATTTTCTATATTATTTTAAACTAACAACTTTACTTGACAGTTTAAAAATCACGTGTAGGCCTATATCTATAAAACGTTTTTCTAAGAATTGGAATTCTTGTTGTTATAAATTCACTCACATAGATAGCTCATGGACGTATAGTCCATGGATAGCTATTCCCAGTCTTTAAAATATTTAAAGTATCTTTCATAACTTGTTGAAAGAATATGAAAACATAATGTTTTGACCTTTTTATTAATTTGCCTTTTTCCTCACATTTTGGCTGTGATCTTTTTTTTCTAATTTCCTGTTTTACGTCCTTTCACCTGCTTGACAGTTACTTTAATCATTTCTGTTTATATTGAAAACCTCTCTTTTATATAAATGTCATTAGGTGCATGGTTGAATGGCAATGTGGGCTGTTGAACGATTCAATTGGCGTAGGTTGGGCCTTCACCTCTACTCTCCAAATAAAGAGACCCTCCTCATGGGAGGTCCACGACTTCAGTCTAGTGGTCAAGAATGACCAGAAGTGACCATTTACACAGTTAGGGTGGCTCCGTGATGTATGATAATAATAATACTGCTGTATAATCGTATTGACCAACTTATAGGCGAATGGAATGAATGACAGTGGAATGACAGCCCTGGTCTTCCTACTGTTGCAGCCATTGTGTCCAATGATTAATTACCCCCCAGATCAGACGAGGGTGTGCCAAGCAGGTGTCAGGGAGGGGGTGCATCCAGCCCTCTTTCTGTGCTGCCCCTGCCCCCTGTCTTTTGTGGGTAATGAGCCACAAGCATCGGGGCGGTCACCCACCAAAGATCACAACAACCGAATCCTCACCCCACATTCATCACTTTTGCTCTTAGAGCCTCTATTGCTTGTTTTCTAGACTTGCCCTCATACAAATGCCTGATGATTTTGCTAGCTTTTTTTCTGAAGCACCATGTCATACATTTTAAGCTGTTTAGAGACTGCAGTGTAGACATATTTTGTTAAAATGCCGTGTATAATGCAAAGTTATATAAAGCTTCGGGTTGGAGTGTTATTGAAGTGTGGATACACTGCACCACTGGATGTCATATAATGTTAATATTTGACCTTAATTTGGTCATGTCAATACAGAGATACTGTCAGGATTACTCTTTTTTTTAAATATAATAATTTTTTAGTGACCATGTAAGTAAAATACGATGTAATGATATAACAATGAGTCTATTATATTACTGGCAGATGTACTTATGTTATAGGAAATTTACGATACAGTATTTATTCCAATCATCATGATTAATTAATAATTTTAAAAATTACCGTAAAAAAAACGATGAGTCACTAAGCGATGCTTTTAATTCAAGTTTTTTTAATTGAAAAAGAAATCTTGAGGGGGAAAAACCGTTCATGACTTTTACAAACCACAAATAATTCCACAAATAGGATAAAAAACTATTTCTGAAAAAATATAATAATAATAGAAGAAAAGCTATTGAATGAAATAAAAGCCACCATCAATTGCTTTGTAGTGATCTCAATGACAGGGCGCACAAATTAGCTGCCAACCAATGTGCCCCAATGTGCTGAACAATGTGCCAATGAATGTGCCCATTGAATCCCTCCAGGACAGACCTGGCCACCACCTCTTCCCTTTCAACTGCATCTGTCAATTCTGGAGACTTTTCAAAAGGTCGCTTCCCTAAATTATCTGGCTGTCTTGACGAATTTTCAATTACCAGACCACTTATGATGAAATGCCCTGTAGGGGTCTATAGCTGAGTCTAAAATGCTATTTTGTGTATGTAGTTGAATATCAAGGATGAACAGTTTGCTACTGTAACTCTTTCAAAAAATTTTAAATCAGGAATAGTTGCTAAGGTAAAATAAATTTCCAACATTTAAAGCTCTGAGCAAATCAACTCCCGAGTCCTAACGTTGCATTTTCAACTTCTGTGTCAAATTAAATTTCCTTTAAATTTTAGTGGCTTTCTGTGTTGGTCCGTTATGAATTAAATTGAGTTTTGTTTGTCTTTAAGGAGGCATGATAAATCTAGACTCCTATTTATATAATAATATTCTATCATAAATTTAAGTACTCTGGCTATTACCCACAACAAAGTAATCATGATAGTTTCGTGTGTTAAGTTTATGATGTGCATTTAAGTCGCCATTTGTTTATGTTAACGTTTAAACTTGAAAAATTCCTAACTTCCTATATTAACCATACTGCTTTAAGTAGTCTGGACAACCCTTTGAAACAACATGGTTACATTCTGCCAGGTAGTTTTATCTTTGCACACGAGAAGTATGAAGCTTTTTTCAAGCTATTCAGTCTTAAACTCATCCATTATTTTGCTAACAGGGTAGGACCAGATAGTGTATCAGTAACATAAAGAAAGAGTAAATTAGGCAGGTTATCATGACAGCTATCTTTTAGCCTCTGTGTAGAGTGCTGAATCGAGCCATTGCCCCCTTGACAGTTAAATTGAAGGTTGTGAAGACCTGCCACCATCAAAATCACTGCCCCTGCACAGCCCACCCAAAGTAGGTGACATTAACTAGTTGGCACCCGGCTTGGTGCTTCACAGTGTGAGATGACAGGTCTGGTTTCGGACTCATGGCACGGTCAGGGGCGCCAGAACAAGGGGGTTGCGAGGGGCGGGGGGAGGGGGTCAGCTTTCATCCTTACCTTGTCAGTAATTCGCTGTAAAAGTGAAGTGAGGAATTATTAAATAAATAAATAAGTAAAAGAATAGCTAAACACGGTTTGGGTATTAAGTTCAATATTTTATGAATGTATTTTATATGTTATCTGTCGTGTGTGAAGAATACTTTATCAATATGCCTTACATGAAATTTTTTAAAATCAGAAATTGCGCTTTTATTTGGAGCTGCTGAGTCTGTTTATCTTATCTCTACTGGTCTGTCAATCAGTCAGTCTATCAGTTGATACATCAGCCATTCAATACATCAATCAGTTGATACATCAATCAGTAAATCAATCAAGTAATCTGGAAATCAATCGATCAATCTGCCCACCTATTTGTCAATCTATTGTTTGGTTTTGCCTATTTGATTTATTTTGATTAAAAGCAGTGAGTGGCTTTTTATTTAACTGCTTTCCTTGGAATTTTATATTTCAATGCCTGGTGGTTTTTATGCTCAGGTTTTTTCTAGAAATTGGAGCATAACTTGACATGAATTGTATACCTTTTTTATAGGAATCCTGACCTTGTGGCTTCTGCATTCGACCACCCATGGACTTCTCAAATAGCCAATTGATTCTTAACATCTTCCCAAATGAAGAATATCCTTCAGAAAATTCTGACAAATTGCCACATTTCCACAAGAGTGGGTCTTCATATTGTCATGATCCAAATATAAATCTTGTACTACATTATTGTGGCTGACAGTCATCCATGGTGAACTGACATCCTAAGTAATTTATATCAATGCAAGAGCTTCCTAATGGCGAGTATTGCACGACAGTAACTATTTGGACTATTTTGTAGCTGTCTACTTAAGCAAGATTTAAGAATTTTCTCTTTAAGTAGATGTAATTTATAAGTATTTTTTGTATGGAAAACAGTTGTAATGGGTTTTCTCTAATGGTAGAAATATCATTAATGTGTAATCTTCGTGGTATAATTTAAGTGAGGCAAAATGTCAACATTTTAATCTGCTCTTATTGTTTAAATTTTTCTGATAAAGAGGATGAATTTAGTTTTTGAGCATTTTTGGAAAAGCTATATATATCTTCATTACAATTTGCTTAATTTTGTTTCGTGTCTTTTTAAAAAGGAATTTTATCCTTTTTTAAAAATTTCTTTTTATTTGAAGACGTTGAGAGCACATTTCAAACGCTTGTTTTGATGTCAGTGTTTTTCAGAGGAAAAAGAAGATTTATTGAATAAGATAGTAACAATGGAATTTAGAAAACATAAGATCCTTTTTATGGATGTGTATGAACCATTAAATACGCACTGGACTGCACTTGAGTTAAAATCTATGAGCTTTGTAGTCATTTTGTGTCTTGGATCCATAAAGGAGACACTATTAAGCTTAAGAAAGTGATCAGGGTGTATAAGATAGCTGTTATTGATGACTTGAGGGCAGTAGACTTGGGTGGCCCCAGGCCCTAGGGCAGCACAAACCACTGCAGCTGTCTTAAGGCCCAGTTAAGGGCCACGCGGAGGGATACGACTCCACCCCATTGGGTACTCTGAAGGACTTTATTAAGCCGCGGATTGCTACAATGCCCAACATGGTGCATTCGATCTCTGATAACTAGGTCATGACCTCCCCAATTGACCTTTGTTCGTACCAGCCACCAATGGGCAATTATAAGCCCCCATGACCAGGACACTGCCCAAATTTGCCATCAACCAATAGGCGTACTATTTCGTCAATCAATGCACAGTAATACACACCGGTAATTCATCACTTGTGCCTCATCACTCCACGGGTTCATGGTCTCCCTCCGCTCCCAACTGATCTATTTTGTGTCATCCATTTTCATATCTGGGCATGTCGTTCGATAATTGATCATAAAACTTCTGGATGCACTGAGCTGGATATACAACCACATATTAAGTTAAACCTCACTATTAGGATAAACTAATGGTCCATACGTTACTGATCTAATTTGAAAGGTGGCCTTGCTGGTGGGGTAAATTGTAGAAATTTTAAGTAATATACATTCTGGAATTTGATGGAGATCAGATATGTTCCAGGCAGTTCTGGTTACATCTTCAAGAACAATATGACATGCCAAAGAATTGAAATATGTGTTTTTCCTAAATTTTGTTCAGTATATTTATTGATTACTGCTATTGATGAAAATTACCCTGTCTTTTTTTTATCTAAAGAATATCTTGGTTAGTATTGAAGCACTCTTTGTTCTTTCCTATTCCTTTAACTTGTCTTTTTTATTTGAATAATTTCTCGAGCAGCTGTCTCCTAATTTATGGAGTGAAGGGGACAGTTCTTTAAAATTCAATTAGGTTTGAGGGCAGGTTTTTGTTAATTACTCAAACTTCACATAATCACTTTTTGCTTTTTCCCCAAATTACCTCTTGTCTAAGTAGCATTTACAAAGGTTGTGGCAATATTTGTAGAGGTAATGCAATGAAACTAAGACCAACCAAAATAAAGAACGATTTTAAGAATTTACTGTAAGTCACATATTACTGATGACAATGTAAAAGAAGTGGATTCAGACAAGCTAAAAATATAAGAATTTTAACAAGTGCGAGTCCCACCTTAATTTATTGAGACTAGTAAACTACATCGATATTGAGTCACTTCAAGTGATTCAAATGGTGGTCTTTATTGTGGAGTTTCACCAAAGACCTTATATTTCTGAGTCTTAGGCACTGTGAGAACAGGATACCAGAGAAGCTAACATTTTGAGCTGCAGGCAATGCTAGCGTTGCTGTTTGGAAAAGAAATGTAATATTTGTAATAGCATGCATTTAGCATAGCCATGTGTTTTCTTATGATACTCGAGATTTCTGGGAATGTAGTTAAGAGGTGATATTCTCGGAGTGTTGAGTGCTCTTCCAGTCCCAAGAGATAGAGTGTGTGTTTAATAGGTGTGAGTCCATAGCTTTTTTTGACAGCATTCATACCAGCTTGGGTTTCTTTGTATTTTTATTGGTTTGACTGTAAAGAGAGGAAAGGTACATCAGGTAAACTGTAAATGTTATCGCATTGTGTGGTATATTATTACATGGTTTTACGTTTTGTTCAGTACGTGTTCTATGTCTGGAGATACTTCAAACACAAAAGATGATATTAAGGCTACGAGTCCATTTTATAATTACTCCCTGAGCGGACCTTTTACTTTCTTAGTCTATCTTTTCATGTGGTGTATGTTATACTTAATTGTTACATCGAAAAGGAAAATATACAAAACTAATACACTGTATTATAAACGTTGAAGCAGTTAACAAATGGGAATAAAGTGATGTTTAATATGACCACATGACTGCCAAACACATAACACATTATTACCAAAACAATACAATAACAACAGAATTAAACAAGTTAATTACTTAAACCCAAGAAATGCTTGTGTAGAATTAAACGTTTACTTTGTCATACCAACCAGCTCCAACATAGTCTCAAGTCCTTTAAATACTCAATTATGATTGAAGCCCATACCTCTAGGTAGTTACACTCTTGTTTTCCCCAAACCTTCTGTTGTCATATTGGCTTGAAATTGTTATGATTACAAGGCTATAAAGCTGTGAGCCATTCCTGAGAGGTAGCACAGTGAGTAGCCTGAATGTGATAAACAACTGGTGAGAGTGGAGTGTATTATCTGTGATATATCGTCTGTTACTGAACACCACTTCACTTCAAAGTGGAAGGCATTAGGGTCTTATGCAAAACAGATACAAAACTCCATTGCTTCAGTCTGCTGGGATCAGTGAATATCCTTGCTGTATCCCAAAAATTGTTATCCACAAAACAAAAATATTCAGTATCTTTTTTTCAACCATTTACTGTTTGATGTGTCTGTCAGATAGTTTTTTGTAATGTTTGTATAACTCGGTATTTTGTTGTAAGACGTGTATATTTTTTTACAGGATTGTACCTTGTAATAAAGCTGTTAGCTGGATAAACGACAGCTTGTTATCTCAAATATTTATTGTCAGCATGCCATACTATTTAAAAGTTTTTGAATTTAGGGTACCAATTCATTCGAACAGTTCGAAAATACGCACGTCACACACACTGACCTCTATGAAAAATAAGGATAATCTCTGGTTTTAAATTTCCATATCTCTGATTTTCTATCTTGTAACGGAGCTAACTTCAAACTGATGCTCCAACAGATTCTGATCTTTGATGTAGTGTGAATTCTAGCTCATTTCCCCTTATCTCTTTTGGTGCACAGATTTGGGTTTAGACAGGTGACTGGGTGGTATACTTCCAGTTGATCGGTGAAGTTTTTTCTTTGAGTAATGGTGGAGTTAGGATCAATTATTATTAGATGTATCTTAGAGGAACCTATGTTTTTTTAATGGCTTCCGCTGTTATCCACAGCCAGATTTGCTGAACCAAACTATGTACATTATACTGCTCATTTTCCTGTATATTATATTTTTAATTCATTAATCCAAATCCAAACTAAATTTGAATTTGCTTTTGAACTTGTTAATTTAAGGTAATGTCGCCAAATATATCACCAAATGTGGAAGGTCTCATTCAAAATACTACTTATAGAGTAGGATAGGCGAGCAAACTATTTGCTATTCGTCATTATAACTATTCCATCTTAATTCATGATCACGGTTCGGATTCTGAGCTTTTGCAATCAATGTTTTGATGCAAGATTGATGGATGGAATGGGATGGAATGTTTTAGTAGGTACACGTCCTGTTTTATTTCCAGCTAAGCTTGTGTTGAGAATACCTCTGATAAAATGCGAAATTGCATGGGCCACTGGGCCAATGGGCAATGTCAAGCTCATATGGCATGCTACTTGGAATTGGGACAAACAAGTTTTCACCTTAGTTACCTGCTAGCCCCATTTCGAACTAGTGTGGAGTCTCGCCTCTAGAATGTGTAAGCCAATCTCGCTTGTCTAAACTTGAGGATTTGAGTACAAACTCTGTTTCCTGTTCTTGTTTGCAGACGCCTCGAGATATTGGTCTCTTGTGGCTGTCGTGGTCTTAAGAGGTTTGGATTTATAAGCCACCCCCACGAGTTTTTGTTTGGTACCGTATTTTCTTGATTATACAAGCCGGGACCTCTGTGTTGTACATGCGGGCTCCTTCTTTAGCTTCTAATGAAGACGGTGTTAGAATATTAGCATATTAACATTCAGAATTACATCATATTTATGTTTTCAATCCCATTCTAACCTCAGCCTCTTTAAGGGACCCGCCTGCATCTCATACCTGGATTGTAGTCAAGAAAATACGACTAAGGTTTTGGTTGACCCAGGACTGTTGTGGGTTAAACCAAAAAACGAATTATCTTTATCACACTGAAAAAAAAAAATCACTCAGTTGGGAAGATCTTAGATAGTTTTAACTCTTTCAATCTCTTTGAGCCCTTAACAGTTTGAAAGTTTATCTCAACACAGTGCAGCTTATAGGAACTTCGGAATGTAGGAAGTCAAGTTGGCCAATCAGATTGTAACAACAAAACAGTGATTGCTTTCAATAGAATGTTGACTTGGTATTTTAAAGATTGTTAAACAACTGTGAGAAAATGTCTAAGTACTTCACATTCGAACCTCGCCATCAAGACCACTTATAGTGAGAATTTTGCTGGTTGTAATTTTAAACCACATATATTACTTTTATCTAGACATACATACAGTACCATTCATAATTAAACGTGCTGAAAACAACTAAATAAGGCCTACCCAAGCCATACCTTTCTGGAGACGCCTGGTGGCCAGCTAATCTGAAATATTAGCAGTATGTACTGCAACTACCGATTTACACCTTTACAAGAATTTGATATTAATTTGTACGGAATAATGCTCGTTCGGTTTAGTGGCATGTAGCAGGGTGTTAGGCCATGGAGCTAAAGTAGGAGTTGTACTAAAGTAAGTAAGTAAAAAAAAATATATATTTAATGTCGGGTATAAACACAATAAACATAAGCACCAGGACTTTTGTACGATATAATTGTGATAAATAATCTGATACAATTTGACTTAAATTGGTGGATTAAGGGATTCTCGGATGTAGGGACACTTGATCGGCCTAGATGAGGTGTGTGGTTTATTCAAATTAAACTAAATAATTCATTGCAAATATATGGCCTTATTCCGTCACGTAAAGAGAATAAGACCTTGTGTAAGCCTTTCAAATATCGTGTTTCCTGCAAGGCTAAACCAGGTGGTACCTTGCTACCTCACTGAGCTCATAAACACTGTAACTATTGAAATTATAGCTTTGTATTGACTTGTGTTTCGTGAGATATATGAAATTTTAAAGCTCAATTATATGGACTTAGTTAAGAGGTAACTTCATAACGATGCTATACTGTAACCTCTGTGATATTATTTGCATACTCCTACAGCTTTGATGTTTTACAGGGGCGCTGCTTATGAGACACTGTGTCGGACAGGGGCATTGCTTATAAGACACAATTGCGTGTGAATATGTCTCCCTTTCGTGACGTTATTCAAAGGATTTTCTTACAAAAGGCCATCACATATAAATACAAATTCCACAGGGATCTGTGAGTACTGTTTAAGCAAGACCTGCCTGTCAAGAATGCCCAGATCAAGGGGCATACTTAGTTCTGGTTTGACTCAAGGCGTTAGACTGTCAGCAGGTATTTATTCAGAGATTGGGGAGAGACGCATACTCAAGCAGGCTGTTAACACGTACCAAACAGGATCTTTCTGTCTCTGTGGCTGGGCTTCTATCATCTCATTGCTGCTAATGCTGCTGCTGCTGCTGCTTATAAGAACCCGGGTCACCACTCGTGGACTCTTACCTTTTGTTATCTATGGATGAATTGAAAGAGTTGATTACTTGTCTTTTTTGTAATTATCTATACTTTAAAACACACGAGCAACATGATCTCATTCATCTAAAAGCTTGTACAGATGGGGATTCAATAGTGATAACTGAGGTTTACTCTGGTAAAATAAACATATTTACTAGAGTAATTTATTACAAAGAAATTTCTTATGCCCCTGTTGCTGCTCTTTCTGAAAATTTAATGGAAAAAAACAAAACAACTGTTCGCACTATTCTTCTTCAGGAGAAAGAAAGACAGAAAAAAAAAATCAAGCTGACAGAAAAGATATGATAACACATGAAAGTGTTAAGGTGGCCCCCACTTATCTTTTTCACAATGTGTTGATTCTTGCCATTACTCTTGGTCCATGGACTCCTTCTGGAGGCCACACATAACTCTAGTCAGTCAGTTAGTCAGACAGTTGACTGATAATCTGACTGATAAGCTAGTCAACAATCTTAGCTGAACCGCCAAGCCTGTCTAGGTTCGAGGAAAGTATTTGGAGTTTTAGGGGAAAAAGGGTAAATTCAATTGTAGTTTACTGTATTCACGATTCCATACAATTTCCTTCGAAAGTGTGATAGGTTATCACAATAAATTGTGACAAACAAATACTCCAAATTTCATGACTGCCCTGTTTTATAACTATAAATAAAATGGATTAAGGGGCCAGTAAACATTTATATTATAGGTATGAATGCAAAAACATTTATTGAAAAAATGTAGCTCATGGCAAAGAAGCAATTAAGGTATTTTAATTAAGAAATAAAAGTAACCAGGGGTCATCTAATATAATCGAAGCCGCGTAACACATACCAGACACATAATTCTTTTTTTCAACTTGCCAAAATAAAGAGAGAGAAAAGAAACACCATTGTAATAGAAATGGTATCCACATGGTAGTTGCAACTCTTATCCAACAATTAATGATAAAGTTCCACAAAAACAAAAAGTAAAGATGAAAAAGGGAAATAAAATCCAATGAGGTTGTGTTGAGAGATAAAAGCTATTTACCCCCTTAAAAACTCGTGTTATCTTGCAGAAAACAAAAAAGTCTTGCTTGTCTCGTTCTTTTAAGGTGTAACTGTATAACAAAATCCCAAATGCCCTGTAACACTCTCTCTCTGTTGAAAGAAGAGCTGCGAACTGCAGAAATCTGCATTCACTCAATCAACGAGACAGCTAGAAAAGAGTTTATACGAAAGTACTGAGCTATGTGTTTGGTTCATTATGGAGAATTTCTTGGAAAAACACCGAAGGTACTTCTAAATATTAAGGCTATCTCTTTTAATTTGCGTTACACTGGGCTGACACTGGGCCAACCATGCCAACACTTGGCCAATATTGGACTTTAGATTATACTGTGGAAGATATGCGGCATTGACTAGAAAGGGTAAATTCATTGTTGGCCTTATATTTATAGGTTCCAACCCAGATTTGATGCCATATCAGATCAACTTCGGACCAATATAGACCATCATCGACTAAGGCCAGGCTGATGTCTGATGTGGTGTACACTTTGACTAGCCAGAGCATGCAAGGTCGTGCAAGGTCGAACCAACGTTGGCCGACATCAGCCGACACTGGGCCGAATTCGAGCCAGCATTGCACAAGAGTGACGTTTCTATCCCCATGCTTTTTTTACCAGAACTTTGCATATTTAGCTGATGGGCTTTGGGAAGTTGTCCAAGATAAACCTTCTTGAATGTTGAACATGTCCAACTTTTCTCATCGCAGCTCTTCCTACTGTGATGACCCCAGGTCACTGACCTTACTAGGTCAGTGACCGACTTTGACGCGCACTGGGTGACCCGGACCACGTGACCACGGGGTCTTGGCGGGAATACACCCAGACCGCGTCAGTAGCTGAAGAAGCAGAGGATAGGCAGGCTGTGCGGCGGGGCAGGGCAAAATAAACTTTAAAACTGGAATACCAACGCTTTGTCTTTCTTGGGGAACCTTACAAATTGGCGCCCGATGTGGGACTTGAAGAATCGGATGTAGGGTTCCCCAATTGGATAGAAGACATGGACGACGCATGGACAAGGACATAAAAAACGTTTTGAACTTTTTGAAAAAAAAACATGACTTCGCCACGGCCACGCTGGATAAAGGTGCCAGCGACCGCGTGGTTTAGTCAGTTGCAGCGGAGCACAGGAACCGTCAGCATCTACATTGAGCGTCAGCAGCAGCGACGTTGCGACTTCAAACTTCAAGCTACACATATCTACAGTTAAGTAGAATTCACGCTACAATACTCTACCTTATTTAGTGTGTTTTAGCCCCACGTATAATGCCTGCAAAGTTGCGTAGGAGGCCTGGCTTGGTATCAGCCGACACGAGTGAGCCCGCATCGACTCCGGTGCCGGGCCCCTCGCAAACGGCGGATGAGTCAGCTCTACGTGCTTCGACTAGGAGTAAAGTAGTGCGAACGCCGGGACGCCCTCGTAGACGAGAGGCCACGGCGGATAGGACTCCAAGCCCTGGACTCGCATTCACGAGTCAGGAAAATACGCGGACAACCAGCGATCGAGGGCGCCGAAAGGAGCCCTCGCCAGCTGGATATGAGTCGAATGATTCATCCGCGTCGACGCCTGTTTCCTCGCCTGATGGGCGGCCCTCCGTGGTTGAGCGTGCGGAACCACGTGGCTCAGCCCGGGCTGTCATGGCGGCCACCAGTACTCCGCAACGGAGTCTGGGTTCTTCGGGGTACAGGCGGAGAAAAGAAGCTATTCCTCCAAAATATGACGGCCAGGGTACGGCCTTCATAGACCACTTAGACGAATTTACTCGAGTCGCCACTTTCAATAAGTGGACGGACGAGGAGAAATGTTTTCACCTTTGGACCAGCGTCACTGGTCAAGCTAAGTTGAAAATGCGGCCCCTAACTTATCGGGACGATTGGAGAGAGATGGTGAGCCAGTTGACGGCTCTGTTCTGCTCGAATCGTGCCCTCGATGCGTACAGAAATAAATGGTTTAATGCAAAACGAGGCCCAGAAATGGACCTCGAGACGTATGGGTTGTTTCTGTTAGATCTCTCCAGGAAAGCGAACCCCGCTTCCGCCCCCGCCGAGCAGGAACGCTTTGCAAAAGAGCGTTTCATGGAGACGGCTGGGTCTACTAGTATGAGATTTTGGTTGGCGGCTTTAAAGCCACCCACCCTGCAGGAGGCCATTGATTTAGCAGTGCAGTACGAGGCAGCGTACGAGGCCACGAAAACGAGTAAGCCTGACGTCGGGCCGGCTGGCGCTATCGCTTTGCCCATACTGCAGCCCGAGGCTACCTTGGCTGCTACTGCTTCAGCGTCTATACGTGGCGGCCCGTCCTCTGAAAAAGAGGGAGCCATCACGAGACAGGATTTGAAGGATTTGGTATATTCGATATTAGGCGAGGTTATGTCCAAAGACAAGGGGAAGGTTTATAGTAATGCTCGCCGGCAGGACCACGATTATTCACCTGAAACACGGAGGTGCTACCGGTGCAAGAAGACCGGGCATCTCCGCAGGGATTGTCCTAAGCGAAATGTTGATGATGATCGCTCCAAAAAACGAGCGCCTAGCAGGGACAGGGAACACCGATCGAGTAAACACGGTGATAAACGGTCCCAGGGGCGGAGCGATCAGGGCAAAAAGGGGGGCAAGGATAAGAAGGAGAGGAAACACTCGGAAAACGAGTAAGGGTGGAGGAAGTATCCACGGATCCTTCACCTGCTGAAAAAGCAGCCCCTCAGCCTGCTGAAGAAGCGGCTCCTCAGCCTCCGGAATGTTGGGAAGGGGTGAAAGTGGGACAGCATTGGCCAAGACAAGTGGCCATGCAGAATTCGAGCGCATCCTGGTATATTACGATTAGTGTAGGGACACGTCACGTGGATCTCCTGATCGATACCGGTGCGCAGGTGTCTCTGCTGAGTAAGCAGGAGTACGATGAGATACCTGGCGCGAAACGAGAGACTTTAAGACCTGTGGAAGGCAAGATCTCGGCGGCAAACGGTGGACCAATTAATATTTATGGTAAGGTGGAACTCACTCTCTGTCTAGAGAGGGTGCTTTATCCTTGTGAATTTTTGGTAGCGGATATCGGAGGTCTCCCTGGTCTACTGGGGATGGACTTCTTGAAGAGACACGGTGCATTGCTAATGTGTTCAGTAGGAATGCTGAGACTGGGAGGCGTTGATATCGCGTGTAGAGAAGGTCGCCCTGGAAAAACAGGCCGAGCAATCTTACACGAAGACGTCCATATACCAGCTCGCCACGTGTCGCAGGTCTCAGTCAATTTGGTGTCCTGGGGCGTATCTAACGGGGGCGACCTCGTATTCGAGTCGTTGCCCACGGTTTGCCAGGATTTACACATAATGATACCTAGAGGATTATTGGCATCTCAATGCTCTGGGGCTCACGTGTGGATAGCCAATCCCACGACTGAGAGTGTTCATATTGCAAAGGGTCAAGTGGTAGGTCAATTGAGCGAAGTCGAAATGGTGGATTCACCGAAAACGGTGAATGCTGCTGAGGTCAATTTTGAACTCAAGCAGAAGAACACTGAAACACGACTGCCCGTTCATTTGCAGCCTCTTTTGGACGAAACTGACGATCTGACCGCAGATCAAAGGTCAGAGCTCCGAAAGGTCTTGATGGAGTATGAACATTGTTTGGAGGGAGGTAAATACGGGCTGGGACGTACAAGTCAAGCCACGCACAAGATCGATACGGGTGACAATCGGCCTTTCAAGGTGCCGACCCGGAGATTAGGGTGGGCTCAAAACAGGGCGCTGTCAGAGGAAGTGGATAAGATGCTGAGACTCGGAGTGATCGAGCCCAGCAGCAGCCCCTGGTCTAGTCCCCCTGTGTTGGTTAGAAAGAAAGATGGAACTTTCAGGTTTTGTGTGGATTATAGGAAATTGAATTCGTGCACTAAAAAGGATGCTTATCCTTTGCCACGCATTGATGACTGTCTAGACACTTTATCAGGGGCAAAATGGTTTTGTACCCTGGACCTGTCATCTGGCTATTGGCAAATAGCTATGGATGACAGAGACAAAGAGAAAACCGCATTCACTGCTCCCAGAGGGCATTTCCACTTTACAGTGATGCCCTTTGGTGTTACAAATGGACCAGCTACACTGGAACGTTTGATGGAGCTAGTGCTAGGAGGATTGGACCTGTCCACTTGTCTATGTTACATGGATGATATAGTGGTACAGGGGCCCACATTCCAGAAGTGTCTAGGTAACCTGATAGTTGTACTGAAACGCATTAGCCAGGCTGGGCTGAGGCTGAAAGCTAGCAAATGCGAGTTATTTAAAAGTGAGGTCTCCTTTCTAGGGCATGTGATTTGTAGAGAGGGTGTGAAACCAGATCCTAAGAAGATAAAGGCGGTGCGAGAGTGGCCAGAGCCAACTACAGTGCAGGAGGTGCGCTGTTTTGTGGGCTTCGCATCGTACTATAGAAAGTACGTGCGTGACTTTGCTGGACTAGCAGCACCACTACATGCTTTAACAGCGCACCAGGCCGTCTTTAAGTGGGATGAGACATGCAGAAACGCTTTTAAAAGGTTAATCAGGGCCCTCACGACTGCACCAATATTGGTGCTCCCACGTGAAGGGTGCCCTGTCATCTTAGACACGGATGCCTCTGATCTTGCGATAGGAGGTGTATTGTCGCAAATAATTGAGGGAGAGGAGCGCGTGGTTGCCTACGCCTCGCAGTGTTTGTCTTCATCGCAAAAGCATTATTGCACTACGTACAAGGAATTGTTAGCTGTGGTCAGAATGGCGAAAATATTTCGGCCCTACTTGTATGGACAGGATTTAGTGCGTTTGCGCACTGATCATCGTGCTTTGGTGTGGTTGCAGAACTTTAAAGATGCGGAAGGAATGTTGGCGAGATGGATAGCTTCTCTGACTGAATACAACTTTGTAATTGAATACAGAGAAGGCAAGAAGCATGCGAATGCAGATGGCTGCTCACGAATTCCCGTGAGGGCCTGTAAGCGCCAGGAATGTCCTGACCAAGGTCATGGGGAGAATGTTGACCTTGTGGCTTCCATCACGCAGTGGAACCAAGTACGAGGCTTCCGCACGATTACGTGTGGACAGCCTCGAGTGGCGACTGGAATCAGCCCAGGAGAGGCTGAAGGACCCCAGGTGCGAGTGTATATGGCGGAAGCAGCTGGAGAGACAGCTGGAGAGACAGCTGGAGACGGCAGTGAGAGATCTCTGGATCCAAATTGGATAGAGTCTTTCACCTTGGAGGAAATACGGTGTGCTCAGGGCCAGGATATGGCCCTAGCTACCGCCAAGAAGTGGTTAGATGCTGGACAGCGACCGCCTTATCACGCTATTGTCACGCACTCGGCCCAGGTGCGAAATATATGGGCCCAGTTTTATTGCTTGAAATTGCAGCGAGGCATCGTGTATCGAAGCCATAAGCTGCCTACTGGTGAATTGGTGACGCAAATGGTGGCCCCAGCAAGCATCAGACGCAGCATCTTCAGCCAGCTTCATACGTCTCGTCTTGGTGGCCATATGGGGATCAACAGCCTCATATCCAAGTTGAGACGGAGGTTCTATTGGCCTGGCTACAAGGAGGATGTGATACGTTGGATAGGTTGGTGCGATGTGTGTCAGAAGCGGAAACAGGGCGGCCTGAAGAAGGCTCCCCTGCATCAGGTGCCAGTAGGAATGCCGATGGAAAGGATGGCCATTGACATAATGGGACCATTGCCTGTCACGAAGTCCAATAACAAGTATATAGTAGTCGTTGCCGACTACTTTACTAAGTGGACAGAAGCCTTTGCTCTTCCTAATCAAGAGGCTTACACGGTGGCTGATTGCTTGGTGACCAATGTGATTTTGCGATTTGGAGCTCCCTATCACTTGCATAGTGACCAAGGGACTAATTTCGAATCGAAGTTATTCCAAGAAATGTGCAAAATATTGGGGATTAATAAGACCAGGACCACGGCTTATCATCCCCAAAGCGATGGGTTGGTGGAACGCTTCAATAGGTCATTGGGTGATATGCTATCGAAGTTGGTGAACGAAAGGAGAGATGACTGGGATGACATGCTTCCTTACGTGATGTGTGCCTATCGGGCTACGCCCCATAGATCCACGGATATCACGCCAAATCGAATGATGTTGGGCAGAGAAGCGATGCTCCCTGTAGATCTGATGTATGGTCACGCACTCCAACATAAGCACCACTGTCCAGTGGAATATGTAGAGTGGATACGTGAAGCCATGGAAGAATCCTTCGAAAAGTGCAGAACCCAGATGAAGAAAGCGGCCCAGAAGCAGGCGAAACATTACAACAGGCTGGCAATGGAGCAGTCATTCCATATTGGAGACTGGGTTTTGTTGTTTTATCCGCCACTGGCTAAGCAGAAGCTGGCTCTGAAGTTTCTAGGACCTTACAAGGTGACGAGGAAGATGGGAGAAGTCAACTATGAGATAGAGGCCCCAGCCTCTGGGAAGAGACGCATAGTTCACATTAATCAGCTCAAGAAGTACTTAGCTGAGGTGACTCCAGATGACATGATTCGGATCCCTGACATCCCATCAGACGATCCGTATTTGGACCCATCGTTGTATGAGGACGGAGCGAGTGCGACCCCCCTAGACGAGGGGCGGGATCCGCCCTTGCCCGGAGAATTGAGTGGCGACGCAGCGCAGCCTTGGTCTGGGCAGCCAGAGCGGGGCGGAGCTGCGAGGACAGGCGAACACAGGGGGCGCGGCTTGCAAACACGCGATCCCCTGGATACGAGAAGAGTGGCAGATTCGCGTACGAATCTGGATACAGCTCCTTTTCTGGACTTGGAGCTGTCCTCAGCTCCTTTTCCGGATTTGGAGCTGCCCTCAGCTCCTTCTCGGGAATTGGATCCGGAAGCGGCTCCATTTCTACCAGGTAGGCTGAGGAAGCCACCTGATAGGTTAGGCCACAATGTAGGCTACCAGTGAATTTAAGATTCTGGTTGCTGCATATCAGAGGGAAATAGCACTTATTGCTTGACTTCTGGCACTTTGTTTTTGAGAGTCTAGTGATATCACATGTTTATACAATAAATACCAGTTGTAGCTTCATTTAGACAATATATAGTTTGATTTTACGTAGTCTTCCCCATGCAAATGATTTTTATTTATTTTTATTAAAGATTCTCTCAAACAAGTGGTAAATGTCGACATACTAAAGCGGCGCGTCGCTGCAGTCACTTTCTAGTGACTGGACATTTCGTGTACCTGATTCTCGTGGACGGAACACGTGGTCGTGTCCTGCAGAGTGGGTTTTTAGACGTGCCACCCAAATGGTCACTACAGGTGCAGCCCTTTTTGAATAAAAGAGGGAGGAATACTGCAAAGGTAGAATTTGGGCACTGCTGGTTAAAAGCAGGGGCAAAACACGAAATTAGGTAATGAGAATGGTTAAAATGCCTCATAACACTGGAAATATCAGCAAAATAACTTAATTAGCAAGAATTAAGGGCTGTAGTGGTTATGGAAATGTTTAAAGTACCATGATAAACTTTATATATAGCAAGTTGGGTAATCTGGAAAGGTCAGCAAAAGGGATATAGTTTGCTAGATTATGGTTACAAGGACAAATGGTTATTTTCTTGTGGTATTGTCATTTAGTGATAAGGAATTGGCTATTTGTCATCATGGAACGTGAAACGTTCCTGATGGTTTGTTTTATTTGGCTGATAGGAGTTGCTGGATTATACATTTAGCAACTACAAAATTCTCACTTTCTGTGTCTTGTGAAACTGTGTCACTGATTCTAGTGACCTGCATTCACTGATTCCAGTGACCTGCATTCATGGAAAATTTCCACTGGGGGAAAAAGGTCACCAAGTTCGAAACACGAACAGGCACCCCTTTGTATTAATTTTGTCATTTTCGGTGCAATCCTCAATTAAGAAATTTTATGAGGGGGGGGGGAGGAAGGGTCAACTGGTCAACAAAGTGATTAGGGTCACATGACCTGTGATTCTGGTCACCTGACCTGTCACATGACCTGTCACATGACTCAGAAAGTGCGGCAAAAAGCTGGAGAGCGTGGGGCGCCCTGTCTCACACCTTCTGAAACCAGCAGAGAAGACACATCAGCCAAACAGAATTTTAGCGTTTCGAGAACTTAACCAGCACAACTTGGGAAATATAAGGATGTCTGCTACGAATGCAAACAGTGAGGAGGCTACTGCTATGCCAGCAGTGCCCCTGGACAGCGTGGTGGAAGAGGGGGGACCTCAGCTGACATCGGCCCAGACGGACATGGTATTAGCTGCCATGGAGGCAGCGGGCCTCGAGATTGGTGCCGAGCTGGAGGTCTCTGCCAACGACGCTGAGGTGGCTGCCGTTTGCGGCTTGTCACCTACAGCGGAGCTCCCAATCTCCCTGGCCCCGGATTATTGGAGCCCGCAGCGATTGGGTCTCCTGCACCTGGACATGTGGGCTTACATGTCCAGGAAGGAGTACGAGCTGGAGGATCCAGCAGTGGAGCGTTACGGGGCAGCAGAGCTGCCAGAAACGGCCAGGATGCGGAGGTATCTTCGTCTCCGTCCACGGAGAGAAGATATGCCTATCCTGAGTGGATGGATAATTGGCGACCTGGGTGTGGCGACCACCCAGGAGGAAGTGCTGGAAAATTTGAAGAGGCGACCTTGGTACGCCAGGGAGCGAGTGGCCAGGCCCAGCGTAGAGGGCGAGGTCTCTCCCACCAGGGCTACCAAGTCGCCTGCAAGGGAACAACAGGCAGCTCCGTTCACGGAGTCTGCCATGGAAGACGTGGAACAACAGGCAGCTCCGCCCACGGAGCCTGCCAGGGAAGACGTGAAACAACAGGCAGCTCCGCCCACGGAGTCTGCCAGGGAAGACGTGAAAGCCACTCCAGCCAGGGCCGAGGAACGGCCGCGGGGAGGGAGGCTGGAGGAAATGGAGAGCGAGGGGACAACGGACGATGGGGAGACGGAGAGTGACGTCTCGGCCCCAGAGACCACTCCAGAGACCACGCCGAGAGTCGTCTTGCCGGCCGCGCCACAGGGTGTAGAGGGCTTGAACTACATGTGTGCCACGTGCGGGAAACGCGTGAGGGATCGAAAGTCTCTCACTCGCCACGTGAGCGTGGCCCATGCAGCAGCATACGTGGGCTTCCAGTGCCCTGTGTGCCCCGCAGCGTTGCCCTCGGACCGGAGGACCAACTTCAGGCGTCATCTGGAGCGGTCCCATGGGTACACCCGTACACAGGCGGAGGAGCTAACAGCAGCCACACAGCCGACGACAATCCAGGGCCCTAACTCCGATGGATCCCTGCCGGCGACACCGGAGACGAGGACCCTGGAGACAGCATCTCCCAGCACCAGGGCGGTGCAGTTGCGCCGCGTTGAAGCAGCTTCAAGCGTGACGCCCCGAAGCCGCCAGACAAGGCCAAAGCGGCCTCACCCAGCAGCAGCAGCCACCAGGACACCAGCAGCAGCCACCAGGACACCAGCAGCAGCCACCAGGACACCAGCAGCAGCCACCAGGACACCAGCAGCAGCCACCAAGACGCCAACAGCAGCAGCAGCCGAGGACATGGTGACCAGGGCCCAGTACCAGGACATCGTTCTGGAAGTCCATAGGGCCAGGTCCCAGACGGCTGCAGCTGCTCGAGAGAACGAGGAGCTGAGGGCCAGGCTTCGCGCCGAAACGGAGCAACGCGAAGCCAAGGCCCGGCAGTCGGACCTCCTGTATCAGGAGGTGAAGCGACTGACGGCTGACAGGAACAGATGGATGGAGGAGGCCAGGGCTGCTGGATCCTCATCTGCAAGGCCTTGAACGCAAGGTCTTGCAGAGGACTGAACACGACAACGACCTGGACCACGCCCCCCACTTAACGAAGCCTGGATACGGACTGGACTTGAACGCTGGACATCAACACGAAATGACACCTAGGCACAACGTGAACGCTGGACATCAACACATCGTGCAAGGGCGGCCCAATGCCCTGCGGGGAGTCAGGAGACAATGTTGGTAACGAGTGGGACAGTGACTTTTATAATGGCCGCAGTTAGAAACTGTGAATAATTGGAAAAATTGTGTCACGGCTAATTATAAGAATGTCCTCACTCGGAAATTACGAGCAGCTGATAAAAGACCTTGCAGAATCCAGAAATGGATACTGGCCTGTGTCCAAGGCAAAGATGGACTCTGATAAAATTGATGGACTCTATGTGTATTGCTATGTGTTGAATGTTATGTTTGCAGCGGTGCCAGGGAGTCAACCACGTGGGTGATGTCTGGGGAAGAAGCCAGTCTCCGGGGCGGACGTGACAGCTTCCTAGTGTCACGCCGCAGGGCGATGGTTGTTGATTGATTATATGTAATAATTGTGATTTTTGTGATTTAATGAATCTCGTTGATTTTGTGTGGTTCTGATCGTCGTCGCACAGCCTACTGAGTGTATTAGTTTGAATATGGGGGCATATTCCCAGTAAGAAGGGGGTGATGTGATGACCCCAGGTCACTGACCTTACTAGGTCAGTGACCGACTTTGACGCGCACTGGGTGACCCGGACCACGTGACCACGGGGTCTTGGCGGGAATACACCCAGACCGCGTCAGTAGCTGAAGAAGCAGAGGATAGGCAGGCTGTGCGGCGGGGCAGGGCAAAATAAACTTTAAAACTGGAATACCAACGCTTTGTCTTTCTTGGGGAACCTTACACTACCTTTGATACGAATATAAGTAGCCTAAGAAATTCTTGTGCATTACCTTTGCTTCTGCATGTCTTTAATTTTATTGAAACCAACAATTTCCCCACTCAAGCTTTTACCCCACCTCACCACCTTACTCTGTTTTCACTCAAAGTCTTTAATTATAAAAAACGAAGTGAAGTTTTTGGGGGTAGCAACAAAAATAATTGGTCTGTAGTTACTTTCTGACATAAATGGGGTAGTTTTTGGTAATCGCCCCATTTTCTGTCGTACCTGCTTGTAACTGACTTGTTTCGTGGAGGCCAACTACCCTTGAAATTTTAGTATCAGCTAGTCTGACAAAATGTAGAGGTTGATTTTCTAGAAGTCTTGCTGCTGCACATATGCTGAAGTTGCTCATGTCATTCATAATGACTAAATATAGTTGGTCAAAAGCATGCCATCTAGACAAGACTATGATCTTATATTAGTTTAACAAAAATAAAATAAAGTGTTTAATGTGCTAGAGTATCAAATTTTTTATTGGTACCTAATGTCTTTATTTTATCCAACACATAGCACAATGATATAATATTACATAAGATATATTTTTGCGGTTATCCAATGTTGGGGTCTTTCATGTTAGCCCAGTGCCAGCACCTTCAGTCCAATGGCTATACCTGTATCATCCATGACAGTTCAAATATTGTCTTGTGTCATCAAATGTTACCTTGCTTGAGTAATTGCCAAAGTAACAGTCTTCACAAGGCAAACGATTGCCTATAATTTGGGGCATCTATGCTATAGTGACGTTTTGGCAAATGACAGCAGTTAAAATGTTTATTTTTGGAGGTCATGCAAACTGATATGTCGGGTATTTGAGGTCTTCATTTTGGCACCCGATTTTCTCCAGCTATATATGAGGTGCCGAATTAGACTGTGGTGCCCTGTGCCAATGGAATTTTAAACTTCGGGGTCAGGTACATTTGGCAAGTTAAATGACACTCATTGACGCTGAATAGTGGTTCTACTGAGCTTGGTTACTTCCTATAGGCTTCCAACCACTGGGTCCCAGGTTCAGTTCCCAGTGGGACATAAAGCTCTAATCCACCCATCAATCCTATACAGGATTTACTTAATGTATCACCATTAAATGAGAACTTTTTCATATCACAGTTTGAAGACCACCTTACTATTAAAGCCACTATACACACTATCAAATATAATCAATACACAGTTATGGGTTTAACTGTGCTTTTACAGTGACGAGGAACTCCATGCATAGTCTCTTAGAAATGATTGTCTCTGTTTCAGACCAATAATTTTATCATAGCTGGTATTGTTTAGTCTTCAACTTACTTATGGTGTACTTATTATTTATTATTATATTGTCTTCATACCATGTGTTGTACAATGTAAGTTGGAAAGAAATAAATATTATTATTATTATTATTAGACATTGAAATGTTAAAGCTAACTAACATCATTGTTTGAACTCTACAACCATTGTCTAAAGACAAGTCTTTTTTTTTCTTCTTACCTATGGTAGGATTCTACTGTAGTACTGTACAAGCCTTGCCTACATAGTGCCTAAAACTACCTGCCTCATCTCTGCTCCCAATTTCCCCCTTGATAGAGTCAATTTCCCCTTTCCTTGGCTCTCCATTTCCCCTCTTTCCTCACGTCTTTACCCTCATTCACCCCACAGCTTTGGCACCTGTTAACTACCGGATGTCTATGATGCGCATGCGCCTGTTGACATGTTGCTTAGAAAACGATTAAACTATTTCAACACTCGGTTATTGAGCGTAATCTAAACCACTCATCCCTCGTGGATCTTTCCTGATTGAAAGCAAACATGCTGACTCAGCCCTCCCTCCAAATAACCTAGTTTCATTAACAACACAAGCTGCCAAATTACTGGTACTTCAGTTATAGAATTTGATTGTAGCCCTAAATCTCTTTGTATTATGTTCATATACACCGCCCTCTAAAAAACATGGTAAGTCTCATATTTTTTGGAGGAGGAGTATTATTATAAGACCCAATGGTTATGTGGTATTTTTATATTCTATTATGGACAGATTGGCCAGGATTTACGAGTGGCGTTATACACCAGTGAGACCAATCTGTCCACGAGTGAGGGAATATAAAAATATACCACATATCCACTTGGGTCTTATTTATATCCCACAATTTCTTTAGTGCATAAGTCATAACTTCAAAACTTTCCCAGTCATTTTAAGATTAATAAAGGATCCTACGAAGGAGAATTACAAACCAGTTGTTAAATATTTCTTTTCAGAATTTATTTTTATCTTAGACTTGGATAGAAAATTATTTATTATTTGGTTTTGGCCAGTTGTTTTACAGAAGTGACGACGTTGCTTTGACGTTGCCCTTAGCAACACAGATATACAACAGATTGTATATGTGGACTGAACAGACAACTGACTTCTAAGATGTACGACTTTTAGGCATATTACAATCGCAGGCTCTAGACCTGAGTCACCTGACAATCTTGTCCGTGATCTTGATTGTTCAGATCCTTTCACTGCCTCAAAACAAGGATTTGCCTCAAACACGATTATCAGATAAGGATCCGATTACACAATCTGTTTCATTCTATATCCAGTCAATGCAATTGTGAAGTCACCCAATTGTTACATTACAAGATCATTACATTAACTTATGAAGTACCATCGTGTGAATGTCTTTGTTTCATTGAGGACTGATCAATTGTAGTCTGATCTAAATGCTCTTCGGGGTCATTGTATATTCAGATTTAATGGAGAGAACAATGCAACAATGCCGATCACGTGACTGCTAAATGTCGTCCGCTCCTGTTGGCATCTGTCGTCTGAGGCACAGATTGAGTGTCTAGATTGCCTCGTGGCGTGCAAGAGTTCGATTGAAGTGCGCATGCCCACTGATTCATTAATTCGCTCAAACAAATGGCTACAATGCTCAATTAATGTCGAGTCCCTTTCGGTAATCGAATGTTCCTCTATTAACTTGCTCATCACGGCGCGGGGCGGGTTGTCTCGTTCAAATTAACAAAATTTCGCCTGAATCAGTTTCCCGCCACCCAGGGCGATTGCAGAACGATCGTCTGCTCAATGGGGGAGTGGGGTGGGATCGAGGGGAGTGGGGGTTCATTTCATCAAAAAAGGGTCACAACATTGCAAATATTACGTAATCAAAGCGTGACATCAAATCCCAATGTTGATCAAACTCATTAACTGTGAAATGGAGGTTGCAAAATGGCCAACTGCTGAAAAAACACTGATTGCATTCTGTATGTGAGAAACAGTGAGAGATTGTGAAAAGGTCGCAATATTGCATGAGTCAGAATTCAGGATATTAAGGGAAAATACAATTTAAACATTGGAATGAATACAGGAAATTTGATGATTTAATTTTAAAATGGCTTGGCACTCCACAAAATTGGAAAATATGCCATGTTTAATTTTTTTTAGGTATCATGTTTCATGTTTGATCACCAATGATTAATCCATTATCATTTTGTGTACAATTTATATTGGTACATTACAATAAGAGTCAGACTGACTGACTGATAGATAGAACGATAAGAACCTTTTATTCATGCCAAACTTTTTGATTAAAATCCAGACTCAATCAAATCATAATTTTTCTTTTAAACAATACATTTGTGACAATATACAGATACTAAATTCATCTCTCTAACTAAGGCAGGTTTTCACTATCGAGGATTTAAAATAAACTGATCGTATTTGTGAAGGCTCATGTACAGTGTAATTCTGGCAATACTATATGTCATATACAGCGTAATAAAAAGAAAGTTTTGCTTTGAGTCCATTCACTCACTACATGATGTGTACGAAATTTGCAGCAATGTGCGCAACCTCTTGCAGTGTCTCTTAAAAGTTGTGTACACCTTGCAGTGGCTTGCACTTGCATTGAACTTCATTTTAAGCCCCATATCCTTTAACCTTGAATTAATTAGGTGGTGTATGTCTGATCAAGTTCACTGGGCCATATATCTTGGTGGGGAGTATAATTTTGCAAAGAGGGAAGATAGGGAGTTCTCAGTTTCATGTTAATTTCACTCATTCATCTGCATTCATTGATTTATTTTGTCAGCAGGAGCAATTAATCACAGGACGTATAATTGAATTTAGGAAGGCGATTTTGTTTAGAATAATGCAATGAGCAAGTGAGTCACACTTTTAGTGTGAGCTATAGAATGCTTTTGGTGACTTTATTGCATTTTATCGAATGCATTTTTATGTGAGATGGAAGAGTTTTTACAGTAATTTTGTAATGATAGCGTAACTTTTTATCAGTTATTCTTTTAATGAGATTTTTTTTATATGATTGATATCCCACGTAATGTATGTACATTTCACAACCTTAAGCTGCTCTCGACACCAAGTGAATTAATTAAAAAAAAAACCCCACTTTAATTGAAGAGTTAATTAAATCAGAAAATTATATGTTTACTATGCTATATATTTCCAGAATAAATCGCAAGTGATTTTGCCCTTACATTTATTGCTTTTAACAAGGTGTTGTGAAATAAAGAAACGAATATTAACAGAAATGCTTTTATCATATCATGTGTCAAAGTATACATTTTGTAACAAATAGACATACTGATCCATGGTATGTATAACCACTTTTTAAAAAGCTTAACAACTAAAATATTCTTAGTTGGTCCCCTATGGTTTATCTGTAAAGTTCATACAAATGCAATGCCAAAAATTTGTGGAAAATGTATTTTTCTAAATGCAAAAACTATTTTATTTATCTAGACTCATTTCTGGAGTTAATTTCTTGCTGAAAGCACTGTACCTTGAGGAGAATGAATGTAAACTTAGCTGAAAACGAATTAGGGAGACGTTTGAACTCAGATTTTCGAGTACACTAGAAATGAATATTGCATTGCATTTCACAAGGTGTGTTTTGTTGAGGTGTCGGTTTCTTTAGTTGTATACTCAAGATACTGAGGACAAAGTGGAAATTTTCTTTAAACCTTGAAGTACGTTGAAAGGGGAGAGGATCCTTGATAGAAAATGCCTTGTTTTTGTAAATAGTATTATTGAAAGTCGAGCAATAGAACTTAAAAGCTAATTTCAAAACTTATTTGAAAAAGAGGATGTCTTACAATGAGTAAACTTGGTGACAAAATGAAATCAAAGACTTATATATCATCCTCTTTCACAACAGGAGAGAATAAGGGGAAAGATAAAGTAGAAGCTTGTGGCAAAACATCGCCATGACATCACAGTAAGTGCTATGGCAGTTTTAGTGGAATATAGAATGTCCTGGCTCAATCATAGCTAGCCATAGTGAACCCATGGAGCCATACCTTATCAGTTAGTGTGAATAAACGAATTTGATTTATTGTTGATTTGTTTGAACGCATAATAAATGTGGACTAACTTCATGTAGATATTCTAATTGTCCATCTGATCAGAGGAGACCGAAATGGCACATCCCAAATGGTACAGGGGCTCAGATATGACATATTTTTATGCTAGTCAAGAGAGTCACTTTTTTGTGAAATTACGTCCTATACAGACTTGATCATATCATGAATGGTTGTGTCTGGCAACTGCTCAAACTGACAGACTAAATTTCTTACCAATAAAATTATATTGAACAATAACGATTTTGCACTGCTATACGGTATTATAGGATTACGTTATTCCCATTTTGGTACAAGCAGATCATTTAAATACATCAAGAGCCGCATGTGCTTCCTGTTTGAGGTCTGCACTTCCTATTTTACCTTTCAGTAGAGTCTCTAAGTGGCAGGTAGATGCTGAATACACAACACTGGAGGCTGATGTGTGGAATATCTCTGGAATAGGTAAATATTGACTTGGTTTTTTGCTTCTGGTAGCAGTCTCTTATGCTCAATTGTCATACTGAGGGGTTTGGCAGGGGTGTCAAGTACGAGGGGTGCCCAAGATTACCCCAGCTATCTGCCCCTTTGTTGGGCTCAACATTATCAGATGGGGTTGCAGATCTGTACACAGAGTAGTTAGAACAAGGATCAACCTCTAGAAACTGGAAGGACTGAAGAAATATATTCTGAATATCTCTTGAATGTCTGGAAAATAGCAGGGTCTTGTGTTGTGAAGGAGCCTACCAAAACATCCTGAATACCTGGGGATGGAGGATGCTATCTTAAGTTGATGTGGTCAGATTACGTCATTGAAATACCAAGGGAATGTGGAGTTGTTGGTGTTTTTTGGTTCAAATATTAATTACCCTTTGTTAGAACTGCATTCAATAATTCTGTTTCTGCAGTACACTTAGACTTGCTCGTGAAGTGGCAGTTATAGTACCAGCTAATGCAGAGGTGTATTGCTCGAAAGATGTGTTATGCCAATATATGAAGAAACAAAAACCAGATTGGTAATTTTTTACCAAGTTTCCTTATCATACCCCTGCCATTGTGACTACCCAAGATTTTGTTTTTGGTTGACCTGGCCAAAATCACCATTTTTGTTGGTTTAATTTACCAGTCATATGATGATGGTAAGGTCTACCAATATCTTAGTTGATCGGGCAAACACTTTATTTGGTCACATATTGGTTCAGAACAACCAATCCGCGTATGCAATATAGAAAAGTAATAACACGAACAGCCAGATGGACCTGAAGCAAGCAGATCTCGAGTCATTGAATACAAGAAAGTGCAAGGTTTGCCAATCTAGACCTGTATTCTATTAACCAGCAATCTAGTGCAATATTCTGGACAGACACTTTACTGTGTCATCAGGGACCGACTTGACTTGATTGTCAGTTTTGTCAGTGAATGCTAACGTTGCCACAGTGTATTCTTTTCTTTGAGGACAGATGCTAAAGATTTTTTTTGATATAATGTTAACCAGGTGACTTTTGTAAAGATTTAGTATAAAATTGTATGACTGGTTAAGCTAGAAAATTCACACTTATAAGTTTAGTGTCACCAGGGACAGTCACATGCAGTTCACTTCAGTTTACCATATACGCAAATGTCCTGGTCAAGAGTAGTCAACTTTGATTACATCACCTATCTTAGCTTACACACTAACAATCTACCACCGTTTTAACCAAACAAATTAATGTACGTGAAAATCCTGGTTATGCTAAAACATGCACAGATCACTTTAGTTTCACCAGTAACAGTAAAGTTCACATTTAGGGTACACTCAAATCTGTGTTCATCAATATTAACCGTCCATTAACTGATTTTAAAGTTTATACAGGTAAAAATTAATTAAAATACATAATTGCATTCAAAATTCATTTTTGTCTACCCAATAACAGAGAAGCCATTTCTAATACAAAATGCAGTGCAATAAAATCTGAATGCATCATTATGAACTACAGCTAGATCAATTTATATCTTTGGTGCAAACACACCGACCCTGACCTTCCAACCACCTCCATGCAATGCTTCTGCAACTATGTGGCATGACCACCTCACCTTTGCACCAAACGTGCTCGTTTCTGCAAGGGGTGAAGATCCAACCCCTCACAGCACCCCCAGGTGTGTTTGCCCTGCGTCATGACACCAGCAGAGTGTTGATCCGTATCCTGCATTGATATTTAACCCCCCACACTTCCCAGTCTCTCCTCACGATCCTCTTATTAGCAAGATCCAAACATGAGCATCCTGTGTGTGATTGTTTGGTATGATGGGGTTGGGGGGGGGGGATGTTTGGGAGCTATGGCAGGTGCTGCGGAGTTTTGCAAGATTTCAAGAATTTATAATTTAGTTCTAGGTTGACCAGAAGAATGACTTATGTTATAAATATCACCTGTCTTAGTTTAGGCAGGCCAACCGTGATACTGTGTTACATTATGGTAAATACCAGGTCTGGTAATCATTTACTAAAAAACATGGTAATAAATTGTCTACCTTACTTGCATAACTGATATAATTTGCTCTTATTGGTTGTCAATTTTGTTCATGCATAGAGGGAAGCAAACCTCTCACACAATACAATTAATTAAACCCAAGGCCAGGATTCCCTTGAAACAGGTTTGTGTTGCCTTAACCATTAGGCCACCCAGCTACACATTGCACTGATCTGAATTTCTATTCACAACAGCTTCTCTGTTTGTGTTCACAAATATATTTGTAACAATCTTATAGTTCGGTGTAATAAAGAAATAGCAACAATGTATAGCATAATTGCTTTGATATGGATACTCTGTAATTCGACTTGACAAGCTTTAAATACACGATCTTTATCTTTTTGTGTATATTGCATGATCTTAATCACTGAGTACTCTTTTATGTGTTCTGAGCTTGTTTGCTGAAATCGGACCCACCTTCAATGGTAGTATCAGAGTATATCAGAGATCTAGGTGTGCATGGGCTAGCATTTTAATGACTGTAGCCTAGCATGTTAATGATGTTAGCATTGCTCACATGCTAATAGATGCTATAGGGCTCCATGATATATGTAATGAGTCAACAAGTGGCTGGTCCTATAGCTGTAGTTATGGAAATGAGTAGTAACATGGAACCTTGGGTGAACTGGAGTTGCCTTGCATGGTAGTAAAATGGTTTCTGGTATATGAAAAAAGACTCGATTATGTTGTTCAAGAATTAAAGTTGTCACTGTCTGGCCTGGCCCCCCAAAACTACAATAAAATCATACAACCTCCATTCATTTGAAGCTATATTAATGTTATTGCAATATTTCAAGGTTCTCTATATTTCCACCAGGTGGCTATGACAGAATACTGCAATTCGATTGACAAAGTTCCCGCTCTTGGCTGTGATTGGCTGAAGCAAAGTGCATCCTAGCAGCAGTATTTTTAGTGCATTTTAATGTATATTTGACACCTTATCGTTCAACTAATTTCTGTTATTTCCCTTAGAAAATTATATTTATGGAATCAGTTAGCTATGATCTACTATGACTGAAAAGCAAAATAAGTAATAAGAGGAGAAGAAAGACTTATGTCTTGCTGAATTCAGGGCTGCTCAGTGAAAAGACTCTATTTATGCTACATGTCAGATGCATGCTTAGCGTATAGGCCTATAATGATGTTTATAGTTACATTGTAGTCAATGATAATACTACTTATTACGGCTATAAGATTAGGAGTATTTTACTAAGCATAGCCAATTTAAGGCTGAAATTCAGTTTATAAAAGGTATAGAGGTTTGAATCCAGGACCTTCTTGGTGAGCTGACTTGTGCTTTATAAATGCATTTTCACTGTGCCATATATTATGGAAATCTATGAGGTGTGATAAGTGAAAGTATTCTTCCAGACAATCGCATAACAGTCACTGTATGACGTTCGGATTATGCATATGTTAGAACATTTGACATTCATACCTGGGGTATCCGTGCTTTTTTTTAACCCATTCTAGGTGGTCCCATGCATCCGTTTGTGACATCGATTCTACAGAATGAATAGACATTATTATTATTTGCGTGGTCTTAAAACCAATGTAATGATTTTGGACCTTTTGTTTACTAGGCCTTTAAATGGAGGATATTGATGAAGCTTCAGTATACAGTGAACGTATAGGGTTTGCTATACTATGTCCATGAGTATACTGATCATATATGATTGATTCCACAAATATTGGTAAGTCATAAGTCTATAGTGTACGTTAAAACGGGAGTCCGCTGTATCGGGAGGCGGGGGGGGGGGGGGTTGTTACAAGGTGCACTTAATCCTGGTGCCCCATGGCTGGTCTTCGTGCTTCACATTTCCAACTGTTTTAGACCCCACTAACTTCATGTGCAGTCACGGCTCCCTGACAACAGTAAATGTTTACAATCGTGTGTAGCTTACAATCCCTTGGTAAATTACTCTTCTCATTTTAAACCATGCACAGTATTAGTCAGCATTAATTTACTCAGGCTTTTGTTGAATGGATGTTGATCTTGTAGCTTGAATCTGCGCATGGCTATCATGCATGTATTTCCAAGTGTTAGGCCTGGGAAAAGGGGCAAAAAGAATCACTGTTTCTTTGTGAACTGCATAATGAATTCACCAACAAAGATGTCCACTGACAAAGGAGAAACTGTATAGAATTTGCCCTATTTGACATCAAAGAGAAATAGAGCAGTAAACAATGTAATTTATACTAAACGCCAAAATGATTTACAATATTCTTTGATGGTATTTTATTGCATTGAATAGTGGCATTGCTCGGTGATCTCAATACAAGTCTAAAACGTTGAATAAAATAATTTTGTGAGTCCACAGTTATAGTGCCACATTTACTTCATGTGTGGGGTATTTTACTTGCCGCAACAGAGACACACAATATCGCCTCCAATTGATGTCATGCTCGTGTACCTTGACTGGGAATCGAACCTGTAGGACTTTATGAGCTAGAAGCACTGTTATTACCCGCTTGCTTTGGTTTATCAGGGTAAAAAAAAAACGCATTGCTATAAATTTCAGAAGTTTTTATACTTAATTTTGGTAGCTAAAGAGGTAAAACTACAAATAATTTCAAAAAGTATTACGAAAGGTGACACTAGACCAAAATAAAAAGGTTGAGTTGGCCACTTAATTTGTCAAAAGAGTTATGCATCTTTTTTGGGCGTGTTTTGTTGAAGATAACAAAATTATGCAGATAAATGGAGATAACGCCTGACCGCATATTAGCGTGAATGATCATAACTTGCTTGCGGGGTTTTTGGGTGGGTGAACATCAATGACATTTGATTATTTACAGGTCTTTGCTTGGGGGCATTTCCAGGATGCATTGGAGGTGCTCTGTATGTTGGGCGCGGACGCTGTGTAAACAAATGCACGTTTTTTTTTATGCGATTGATATGACAATGTGTTGTGAAATATTCTGGTGGTCTTAAGTTTAGAGTGGTCAGCGCTTGGACATTCCCTATCTGCCAAATACACATAGGAGGCGTGGCCTGTGACCGGTATGGGGCGTCACATTAGCGTGAGTGACAGCCTGAAGTGACAGCCAGCAGCCTGTAGCGAGCCAAGGGCCAATGCAGGCGAAATTAAAGGCGGTGTAAGTGTATAGGTTGACACTGCTGGACATATATTGGAAGCAGTGTGGTGTTGCACCTACTAGGTGGTCGATTGTTTGTGTTTCTCTCAGAGGTGTTGGAATAGCCTACTGGATTGTGGTTGGAGATTTACTGAAGGGGTGTTCTACTGCTGCTGCTGCTGCTGCTGCTGCTACTGCTGCTGCTGCTGCTGCTGCGTGTGGGGTAGGGTGCACGCGCGCTTCTCGGCTGCTACTAAATGTTCCAGCTACAATGGACCTTTCACTTGAGCGACTTGGCCGCATAGACTGGCATCGCCTGCCCCTGGGGAACCACAGCCTTTGGTTCGACACTTGGGTTGTAATATTGGAACAGAATGTCACATCAGTGAGCGAAATGGTGTTCCATCCAAAGAGAACCGGTGTTATTGTTTTCGGAGCGGTTTTAGCCGTTTGGATTATTTTATGCAACTTGTTATTAGCAATTGCATTATTTAGGAAGCGGAAGTATGAGCGCATCAGGTCTACCAACCTCCTCATCTGCAACTTCGTGGGAGCTAGTCTGCTCATTGGTACTTTCGTGGTCCCCCTGAATGTCAAGACCGAGCGATCAGGGGGCTGGGCCCTGGGTCCGCAGGTCTGCCGGAGCTGGTTGCTGGGGCAAATTCTGCTGGGGGCCCTGTGCAGCTGGGGCTCTCTGATGGTTACCGTAGACCGTCTGATCTACGTGTCTGCCCCTCATGCTTACTTGAGGCGAATGACCAGGTGCCGCGTTGCTGTTTTGGTCATCCTCTCGTGGGTATTTTCCCTGGGAGCTGTTGTCCCACCTGCTCTGGCCATCCACGAAGATTCCGATATCGTCCTGGATGAAGTCTGTGCCATCAGCTTACACCGACCCTACGCCATCGCGGTCTCTACTATCGCTTTCTTCGTCCCCGCCGTGGCACTCGTTATAGTCTCCTTGGCTGTGGCTATTATCGCCCTCAAGGTAAATATTGCTCATTAAACTCATTATTGTCACTCTTAATTGTTTCCAGTTTTCCTTAGTTTAAATACACCAATACGATATTTTCTATAAACTTTTCCAGAATATTTTCTTACTTCGTTTTGTTACATGCATCCATAACTTCTCAAATTGAGTTTTGCTATCAATGAGCCTCATCAAAATTCATGACACCCAAAATTAAATTTATTATGGTATATCTATGTACATCAGCCCTTTGGAATCGATTAGGACTGCTGCTCTGACTGCAAACAAAACAACTTTGTTAAACAAATGATTTTAAATTAATTGAATTACAATAACAACTCTTATTTTTGTATATTATAAATGACAATGTTTTTATTTGTTTTCGTGGATTATATTGTTATTAAACATGACAAAACCAGTTAATTTTTTTCACACATAAATATCAATCAATAATTATAGGTTATAATCGATAAATGAGTTATTAAAGACATATATATGTATAATATTATTCATGCATACATTCTCTTATTTAGTTATAATATTTCTGTGTTTAAATTCCCAATATATATTGGGAAAACAAATATAACTGTTCAAACATAGGCAAAAACATTGGTTATTTATGGATCACAAAGCACAAAAAAAAAAACTATCACAAAGACTTATAAACCTGGATCGCTGAAAATATTTGTAAAAAAGTTGCTATTTACCTAAGAGCACCTATATGGATACTACAATTAAGTTAGGTATGTGGGGTATACATATATTTGGGGGCATTAGCTTTGTTGTCAAGTGCGTTGTTCTATTACCCCCAGGGGCTCATTAGATATACGACACACAATTAGACTAGACACCCCACTTTCCCTTCCCCCATTCTATGGTGTCTATGGAGGGGCAATTCCCTGCACCTCATTAGGGAAATATTTATCACCTCAAACTGGTCTATCACCTTAGCTAATTCTCTTATGATTGGTATGAACTTAGTGCATTGTTATTACATACAGCCCAGTATGAGCATGGAGGTATCTGTAATACCTCCATGGTATGAGCCTGGAAAATATGTTCGACCAAATTATAAGATTAATTTAAGTGTAGTTTGTCTAGGTTTCAGTTCAGGAATTATTGAAACATTTAAGATTGTTTATTCCAGAAACTGGTTAAAAATATATTGTTTTTCATTGAAAGTAAGTCAGCTCATTATGAGTGTTTACGATGAAAATTTTTTTTTGGATAGATGCTTTATTTTTATATGAAAAGTTACCAGTCAGATATTGTTTGTAATAATATTTTGTTTTCCTTATTTAATCTACATCCGCTCTTGCAAATCATCATGTGACATTATCAACTGCTTTAGTCAACTTATTGTAACAATGCCAAGTACTTGTAACAGTCATGTGTACATGATGTAGGTCTTGTATTGTTTGACCAGAAGTCTCTTGATACTGTCACTCTCTTCGTGTGTTTATGCAGCTGTTAAGAGAGATGCTGAGATGTTGTGCGGAGATATGAAAATGAAAATCAAAGAGACATGACACATTTTGACGATAACAACAGGATGTCGCATTTAAATTCCATAGCACAGAATATTTAATATAGAAATCATACGCCATTTCTAAAAACTCACTTATGACAAACCTAATTTATGGAGAATTATATATATAAAAATATATAATTTTTTGCTAAATTTAACCTTGATATTCCCATGGAATTTATAACATATTTGGCATGTTCAAAACTTCTAAATTTTTTTTTATTTCCGCTGAGTCAAATGATACAACATGATACAAATATATAATGTATGTAACATAACTTATTTCATAATAACCCTAAAAAATACATATTTATTTTGCAGTTTTGCTTTAAAATTTGAAATTTATGAAGTCTCGTATTTGACCAAATAGCGTCTAATATAATTTTTGTCTATAATCTTCACACATTCTGCCCACAATCATTTTCAACTAATCTCTTGATCCCAACAGATTACATAATACGCTGCAGGGGAGGGTGGGTAAAAATACGTACAGATCATCACTAGTCTACGTGAGGCCACCTCACTTTTTAATATTTTACAGTGTATCCTTGCCATTGTGACAATTTTGACTTAATATGATTTGGCTGTATCAAATTGATCCAGATTTAACCTAATTTACGTAGTTGGCACTTTATATTTATCATGTTTATAATTAAGAAGAATAACAGTTTGTTAATATGTGAAGTTTTAGCTAGATAGTTTTGAGGTGTCTGCAGCTGCGGTAGGACTTCATTTAGCTCCTTGTATACATAGTGACAGGTGGTTATTTCTAGCTCTATGAAAATTCGGATCAATGTTTTCTGACTGGTACTTAAGGGTGATCTTAATGGCGAAGTTCCACTATAACGCCCCACCCCTCCCAGGTTTGCTGCACTTGTAATACAGTGCACCCCCGAATGTACATTTATATTATTGGCATAAAGTATTATAGAACAAATCTCATGAAAAAATAAATAGCATTTCTCCAATGTAAAAAATGAATGTGTACACCATTTTCATACAATTTCAATAGGGTGTCGACAAGGAAAAAAACGGAGTTGGCTTTGCAGAAAACCTATTAGACCATATGGCAAAGGTGCAACGATAAAAAGCGACAGAAAAAGATTTAAAAAATACTAAAGAAAGATAAATTTATTCAATATTCCTTCAGCACAATGTATATTTTTTCCGTGCCACACGCACTTTTAATACGAATTTGAATATTTCATATACACATTTTGTTGAACTATTTAGAATTTAGCCAAAAGTACAGCTGCATGATACCCCACTGATGGGATAATCCCGAATATTTATCTGTGGTAAAATAATGAAATATTCAAATTATATGGCATATAATGTCAATTTGGCTTTTATAATGGTGCATTGTAAGTTTAGTACAATCGGTAAAGCATTGTTGATTGAATATCAAATATTTATAGTCACAGATGTTCATGATAAATTAACAGTTTTCGATTTTCAGATAAGAAAAAATCTAAAAAATATTTAAACAATCATTATTTGATGTCTTAGTTTAATTTAAAATCTCTAAGTCTACAATTAAGTATTTAGAGAGTAAACTCGAATTTTGGGAGTAAACAGAAATTATTCATGAATGAATATTACTGCAAATTACTTTCATTTTAAATTCAATAGTTTCTTAATGAGAATTTCATCTTTTGTTAGACTTTAATCTGGATTTTATAGTATCCTTTATTAAGATGTTTGCTTTTGAGGAGTTACCCCGTTATCCATTCATTAAGTTTGTATAATTTCCATATTTATCGAGTAAACGTGATGATTTTTTTTAAATTTTAAACGCATTCCTCAAACAGTGGTTTAAACCTGCATGGAAATATGCGAGAATTCTGCAAGTTATGTAAAATTAACGTGGCATTGCATTCATTAAAAGTTCATAAATTGTTCATATTTCAACGATGACTGGTTTTCGAATTTTTTTGTAAAACATGCATTTTTCAACTTTAAATAGTACACCCTTAAATGTAGGCATATGTTTCATGCTTTTACTTTTGCGACACTAAAAAAAATTGATACATGGTTTCTGCGTCTCATTTTGTGTATTTTTGTGTCCAAAATTGTTTTTGGCTGTGTGACTCTGTCTTAAATTGTTTAAATGGAAGAACAATCAATTAATTATGTAGAAATTAGCAAAGTGTCAAATTCAATTTCTCTTATAATTATATTGATAACTGACACCTTATTGTTAATATTTTGTTTCTAATAAGTTTTTATTTGCCAATTTCAGACGAAGCGCAAGACCCCGAACGGCAGACAGGCGGGTGACGCCCAGACGCTGTACCACGCCAAATGCTGCACCGATGACGCTTATGTAACCTTCATGGACTACCAGACCGTGTGTAACGCTGCCCTCTCCACTGTTATCATCAACTTTGTCCTTGTGGCTCTGTCCGGTCCCTTCTACGTCCTAAATGTCTGGACGACGTTTTGTGATGGTCTGTGTGTAGACCCAGCCGTTTGGTCACTCTGTGTATGGCTGGGCTATGCAGCGGCAGGAGTTTGTCCCGCCCTGTGGTTCTTGGACACCCAGCTAAGGCAGAATTTCAAAGATATGTTGAGGTGTCGCAAAGATGTGGTTCACTACGATGGGCCAGTTCCAGACAATGGAAACTGGGCCCAAGATGCGGAAGTTTTTAAGCCTTACATGTACCTCAAACACTAACTGTAGAGACTATATTGAAGGACTCGGAGAAACTCATGAGATAGACTCAGTAGACACTCATAGGACTCAGAGTGACCCAAGAGAGACTCTAGAGAGTGAAAGAGAGACTAATTGGAGTGAATCATGAGTAAAGAAACTTACAATTATATATTCCCAAATTTTGATAACAGTAATACAAAACCTCATGCCAATATGACTGATCAGTCCACAAACTTTATATTAATATCCAAAGAATGAACGACACTGCCCTATCCAATAGCCGTCAACATGTAGCAACTGGAGTATTACTATGGTATTACCAATCCCACAAACAAAACTATCCAGAAACTGTCCATTCTAACCATTGTTATGTTTACCAATACTTAGGTTAAGACTTGGCTAACGTAGCACCATATTGCTGCCCCACAGTGGACACCATGTTTACAAATGTTTACAAAACTGTAGACAACATTATCAGCAAGTATACAAGTGTTATGGAAGACCAGTTAAGTGATATTTGAGTGACTGCTGATTCATGGGTGATGTTTGAAACATGGATTACATTAGAGTGGATACGTGGATTTATGATAAATTTCATTTTAATATTTATGGACTAAATGTTATACAAGTTGACATGGAGAGGACTGGATGTTCCATGTGAGTGATATTTGACAATGTCTGGATACTGAACTATTACATTGTACATTGTGTGACGTCTAATGTAGATATTACAGTGTGACAAAGACGTTGTTTATAATACATATTTATGTGACATCATTGTAATAATAGCCATGTTTAATGTGGACACAATGTATCTTGTATTATACTCAGTTTTGAAGACTGATTGTGAGACTTTTTGCAGACATTTCTCAAGACACTTTCCCATGGTTGGGATTGGATTATTTATATATTCCTTGGGTTTATTTTCACGTTAATTGCAGTAGCAGAAAATCCCTGCTTTTGCATGAGTGGAACTGCATTTGAAGAGCCACAGTTTGGCCTCTTATCCTCAATCTTTATGTAGAAGCACACCTATGGACTCAAAGAGGTTTCTGCTTACAAGTAGGTCCTTCTGGAGACGATTAATGTAAATATTGTACAATTTTCAACGTATATATAACTTTGAGAGTGCAAGGGATTGGTGTATGTTGTGTATGAGATGGTTATGGAGTATTCTATAACAGCTTTTGTGGTCCATGTCTCCTTACAATAGACAGTAATTGACTCCCATGCATAGCCTGAAAGTGGACAGACCTTCTTAAATGACAAAGATTGATGCACAAACAGACCAAGGCAATTCAATTTCTGGAAGCGGACATCAATTTTGGGCAATGTATACACCAATTTGGGACACTGCTCCCACCAATATAGCAGCAATCCAATAGCTATTTCCCATCCATCAATACAATATAAACTCACTCCCCCATATCAATATCGGGACAATGAACAAGTTGGCCAGCGGCTACTTCCACGAGTAACATACCCTGGCAACAAAAAAACTGCCACTCTAAGTTTCCACAATACCCGAAAGTTTTCCAACAATTGAGGTAAAAATGGGACTAAACATGATATAGTCTAAACAATAGCCATCTTCTTAAGAAACCTGCCATCCAGGTGTCAGCCAGAAACTGTAGAATAAACTATTCGGATAGCTAATATATATACAGCAGAGAAACCTGTGCACAGTCCCACAGAAAATGAGAAACATGCCCAACATCTTGACTATGTGCAAAAACAGTTGCTAAATATAAAAAAAGATGGACGTATTTTGTAATGAACTGTAAGGTAATTGTCATTTTATGTAGAAGAATGATGTATAACATAGAGTTTTTGTGGCATAAAAAAGTCACATCAGTCATATGACATCATGCTATGATCATTGGGTTGAGATTGCTACTTATGCTATCATTTCGTAATGTTTCAAAACTGATAGTGGTTTTGTAATGAAAATGTATCGCCATTATTGTGACATCATTGTGCAAAGTAAATATTTCATTTAATATTGTTAGTTAAATCAGTCTCTTCATGTATTACACACTAACAATAGTACTTGCCATCAAATCTCCAGATCTAACATTATGCAATTGGCAGTGACATCATGATCAGTTAGGATTACACTAGAATACCTCATTTTAGATTGTGACATCATAATGCTCCCTCATGACATCGTGATTGATCTTGGAGACTCGTGGTTAGAACTTTTGTCAATATGGACTTAAGGGGGAAGCCAGTGGTTCAATTTGAATGATAAATTGTTTCCTATTGGAATTAGGAACTTATTTGGAAGCCATGTGATTGAATAAGACGAAAGCACAAGTTCACTAGAGGAGAGATCTAAACAGTCAACGACCTCGGAAGAAAATTGCCCATTGTCGTTGAAGTAATTGTCTTCGTAGCCCAAGGCAAACAGAAGTAATTGTGACTTGGACAATTACAGCTTTGCACGTGAACATATTTTGGAGAGTAATTGTACACCTAAGTACCATCAGAATGACATTGTTATCATCTTGAGAACTTGTTATCTAATTTGCCCTCAAGGTGGGTTTAGAAAAGAATTTTACCCCCTTCTTACCAGCCCCTTTTCTCTGGTTTTTGGTTTGATAAACATTTTCTTGCAAGTTTCCACTGTTCATTAGATGTCACATGATCTTCTGACAAAAAAGCAGACGATTATGGTGGCAAGAATTATTTAGTCAGACGCTTCATTTCATTGAATTAGTTTCCTCGACGTTAGTTATGACTTGAAATGACTGCAATTTCTAACACTAAAACCAGTTTGAGTTGTGAGTTATTTGATAACGTCGGAACTAAACTTATTATAAACTGACTACTTTGGAAGTTTGTAAAATACTTTGTGTGACGTCACCCGCACGTGCATAGGACTTCCTTGACCTTTGGCCCTTGGCAGGTCACAAATAGAATTCAAAGACTTCCTTTAAGACAGGAGAGGGTGTGTGAAGATTCTTAAACTCACGGGGGTTCCCTCCATACCCTTCAAAATCTTTCGAACCCCTCCTGAAGCTGTCTACACACCTGGACTAAATTATGAACGCACCAGCTAATCTTCTCAATTTTTGTTTCTTCCCATTTAGCACACATTGTAAGTGGGGCAGACATTGTTGAATTGCGTGAGCTGTACAGTACTACAGTGATAGTTAATGGCTTAAATATTGGTTATTTTTTCCTTTTGATTTATAAGGTTAGTGTTATATAACATAATGTATCTGGTTTGCCCTGTTTATTTTTGAAATTCTGAAAAAGTTGTACTCTGTAATTTGAGCAATGTTATTACTATATTTTATAGTCATAACACTTTCAAACCATCAAACAGTTTTCGCTATAGCTCTGAGTGGAATCTGTTTTGATAACGCTTTGAAATAACCTTTTCTTTGAAACTGGCTCTTCACTGGTATCATTCAGTTCACAAAGTCTTGATAAAGGTGCAGTCCTAGTCTTGAATTCTATACATTCTTGCTTGCGGCAGTTCTTTTAATCCTTCTATTGACGAGTTGTGTTCACAGCTGGGAGGTATTTTCGGTCATACAAAGGTCAGTTTTTAAAACGCCTTATAAAAATAAAGGTGGGATATTCCAAGTGCTCTGCCTCCTGAGTGTAGCCGAAGAACAGCTGGGTAGGATATTCTAGCATAGTTCAAACTGACAACCCATCAAACTGTGTACCTATGCTCTGTTACCTCTCATGACACCATGAAACAGCCCAGCTATCTCTCTTAACCTGATCTCTAAAGGCGTGCTTGTTGGAGTAAGAGGGTACTGTCAAGACTGACTCACTTGTCTAACTCGGCATGAGTAACTCTATTGCTTGTTGGTGCAGTTGGTAAATAGCTCAAGACGTGTAGTTTGTGAACATTGGTGCAGATGGAAAGGTGTTTGACTGTTTGTCATAGATCTGGGTTCGATGTTTTGGCTGGTAACTGACGAGGATGATCTTTTAAGTATAGTTGATAAACTGCAAGAGTGCTTAGTTGGTTCAGATCTCTTTGTCATCTGGCCATAGGGTGGCTGTACACTCTATCTGCAGTCGGTGTTCTATCCTTGGGGTATGATGAAAACCCCACACCACCTTCTGATATTGCCTGATATGATGTCGAGAGAAACTGTGCTCACCTTCAATGGTGGGTACAGTGGGTAGATAACTTCATGCCATGTTTTCCACCGTTACCTGCCAGCTACGATTTTGATCTCAAATCTTGTTGTACCATATGCACTGCAATCACGAAAACTGTAAAGTATGCGGCCCTTGTTTTAATGTCCCATTTTGTCATTCTCTGATTACAGCAATAATCTGTTTTGAACAATTTGCTTTGTTTGAACAGTATATCACTCAAACACTTCAGCTAATGTGTTTGAGATAGAGCCCTATGTGGGGTGGTAACCTTGAAATGTCTCCCACCTGTTATTTGGAGTCCTGGCTTCTTAAAACAATTGCATTATCGGTAAAAATAAGCATACTTGAACTGCTGAACTTTGAGGTAAGGCAAGAAAGAGATTTCATGAACAACAATGGGGTAAATCAGCACTGGGGTGCATGTCATTTGACGAATGAGGGTGATTATTGCTGTTGGTGTACTCTTGTCCATGGTGTACTTAAGTAGATGTTTGTTATACCTTACTTGAGTAACACCTTTATTTTAAAATGTTGATTAAGTGTGGTACCTTGGAAGAGAAACATTTTTACTTAATTTTTACTGGTACTGGCAAACTCATGATGACAAATTCATGATTCAGATGCAGTGATTGGAATATGACAATCTGTGGGTTCAAACCTATATATGTAGCCCATACTCAACAGACAATCTGATTGAGAAACACCTGGCCTAGTGGTTAAGGTTTTTGATGTCACGTTATGGGAGTCTTCGGTTCGGATCTTGCAGCTGAAAAAGGAAGTACTGTACTGGCTGTACATGCTTGTGTTTATTGACTAGAATTCTTTGGAGATATGCCACTGTAGCTGCTATGGGATTTGGGGGCATTTTACAGTTTGCATGCGTTGATACGAAGCACGTGGGTAGACAAAACTCAGGAGGGGTTTTCAGCTGTTCCCTCTCTCTGCCCTGAGGGTAATTCTACCCCCTGGCACATTGGGGTGTTGCTGGAACCCCAGGAAGGGTGACTCTGCTATGTTAATGTAACGGAAGCAGTGAGATGTCTGTTTGCATTTGTCCAAGAAATATCAGGAAGGATGAACTAACAATGTCTTATTCAGAAGGAGAAAGAAACAAGATACCTGTATCTCTGTCTTGGTTTGTCCAAGAAATTATGGAAATGATGTGTGAGTGAAAAAAGGTCAAAACATCTTCCAGTGTGCCAAGGCTGACTTCCTGATATTCAGGTTTTTATGGCATGGTTTGTAATATTGGAAGATTTGATCCCACTAAAGAGTTCGAGTCAACCCTCTTTGTGAAATAGCATATAATAATCTTGGTGTAATGGTTTGAGCACTTTTTTTTTTACCTGTAGAACTGTGGTTCAGTTCCCATGCTAAGCCCGAGCATGGAGTTATTTCATTGCTGATGAACCGAGAATACTGAATATAGTAGCCATATTAAGCACTTTGGGACAGACAGTCTGAATTAATATATTAAGATGAAAAACATTTTTAATTAAAATAATAATTTCATAACGCTGGCACACTGTAATAAGACTAAATGTGATAATGTACCTTTTTTCATTGTTGCTGTTCTTGGCAAATTATCTTAAGGCAACTGGTGGCATTTAACACTTCAATGTATACTTATTGGAGTCACCTCAGTCCAAGGCACTGACTTTTACCCCCAGACCAACAGTATCACTGACAGGTAAATAAGAGGGGTACATAAATTTCACCTGGTTAAGTTGCCCTTCTCAGTTTTCTTTCTTTTTACCCCAAAAGCTCTCCATTATACTCATTTTGCCCCATTTGGGACTCAGCCAATAGGAAAAATCCCCATTAGTTTGAAAAGGAGAAGGCCATAAAACTATCACTGTTGCTAGTTTGCCAAAAAAGAAGATTTACTCCCCAATAACTTTAGTAAATAGGTTTGCTGAAAGGATTTTGTGAGTGAAAGTTATGACTGGAAATAAATTGTAATATTGTTTTTGTAAACTTATATATTTGTAGAAAGTGCATTGTATACAATTTCATAACGTTACAATTATGGTACGTTGACTTACAGTTTTGATAGCATAATACAAAAAAATAATTATCCAAATTAGATTCTGTGCAGTCTATTGAAATAAATTATAAATTATATTGATCATGAACATTGTAGTAGTGAATAATGTCATAATTCACAATTTTATAAGAGCATGTGGTAGCCATCCAATTTAATTATAATGTACAAAATGTTGCAAATTAAATGCAATCATGAAAATTTACTTTTCGTGTGATATAAAGATATAGATGTGATATATAATACTGTTTACTAATAATCTTAAAGATATAAACTTTTATGGACGTATTCTGTGTGTAAACAGTTATAATACACATTCTGTAGATAGATTTTTTCCAATTCAGTAGTTTTCAATGTTGAACAGTTGTTAGTTATAGGTTGTCCATTGATATGGTAAATACAAAGATTTAGTGAAGTGTATGCCATTTTATATAACTAACACTGATGTCATGTTTCTGGGTATTAAAACTTCACTGTTCACACATCATGTAATATTTAAGCTATACGTGTATGATAGCATTTATTTATTGGTGTACATAGTTTTGAATACGTCTATTAAAAGTTTAAAAAAATACCAAAGTTTTGTTTTGTATTAAGGATTTGTACGGACATTTTTGTTATTTCCACAAGGCATATTGTTATATGATATAAGTCCACTTACGTAATGTTATAGGTTTACATGTGGATGGAATTGTATATTTGCCCCAGCATAGAGCTCTGGTCAAAGGCAACTCCCATTGATCTAATATGGATGAAACCTCTGGTTTATTCAAGATGAAACCAACACAGAATTTGGCTCTTAATATAGTTTCATATATCCTGAGGTGATCTGATCAGTGTATAAAGTCTCAGAGGCTCAGGCTGTGGGTCAGAAGCAATACCTGGGGTGCCATGGCCTAGTGTCTAAGGCATTTGACTCGTACGTGCAAGGTTGTGGGTTCAATCTCAGCCGCGGCATGGAGGAACTGAGCAGATCCTCCTTGAACCACGGCATGCTTCACCCCATCCAGGTGTGATTGGGTACTTGGCTATATAGGCTGTGATGGTAATTGTAGAGTGCATTGACCCTAAGTGCGCCTTGACGGCTGCAGATTGGGCGTATATTCCCCGGGAAATTGAGAAAGACTCATGCTTGAACAGACCTGCCAAGGGTGAAAATTGTGATGTTGGCAGTGCTCAATATATATCGAGGTGGCAGACAGAAAACCCACACACATTTACAGTTACCTTTTCGACAGGGAGAGCCTTCAGGAAACAAATGCTTCACTGGAAAATGTGTCTTATTGGTCGTATTAAAAATACACCTTGAAAATTATGGGGCAGAGCAGAAATTTAGTGCAGAGTGGCCTATCCTATGTCTCTCACAAAATGTAGATCTATGAACTCCAGACGAGTTTACATGCCTGTAATATAATTTATACAATATTTATAACTGGTTAAGTATATTTAGAATCATTCGGCTGTTCAACACAATTCTATAGCTGGTACAGAACATGTTCGTGGTGAAAGCTTTTAAATTTTCTGAAATAACCCATAGTTATGGTGCGCAGTATTTCAGAAGTTTGCGGGGTGGTTAGTGTATTTACATTTGTTGCCAGAGGCTATCTTTTCTGAAGATATTTAAGTGGGTAGGGAGCATTTTGCAAAAAGAATGATTTCACCCTCTTTAGCATAAATGGATCACTGACCACGTGACATTGTGGGGGAAAATGGGGCTTATAAGAAGTCCATTCTGAGGGTGACAAAAGTAGGATTGTCATTTGGGGCCATTAAAAGTGATTATGCCAAGGCAAATTTGCCCCTACTCATGAGATCAGGAGGTGTCTACCCAAGAGACTTGCAAACCCCAAGCATTAAGGGCAAAGCCATGAATAACATGTAAATACCACCCAGGCAGTCTCAAGAAATTTCACTAAGAAGGTGATTGTTAAAGGATTCACCTGGATTCACAGGAAGGTGTGAAACATATTTAAGGACAGGGTAATATGCTGAGAATTTTATCTTCCTTCCATCAAAGCAAATATTTGATCTAAAATCGCAAGGACAATGTGGCTTCTGCATGACATGTCTCCAAAACGTATTTTGACATTGAAATGACAATGCTCGACAAAATTCAGGATAACAACTAACAATTCAAAGCCTTAATGGTCTCTCAAATTCAGACAGAACTAAAAAGAAATTTAGTAAAAAACAAAAACGTTTCCAAACGTATTGAAACAAAGTTTGACCGCATAATATCATGAAAACGATATAATTGTATTGCCTCAGAATTATCCATGCATCACCCCAATATCTGCTCAAGATATATACCCATGGGCTCCCACAAGGTTTATGTACATTCTCATGCACAATGATGGAGACTACAGTTGATGGCAACAGTCTTGTAGCTGCTCTTGTTGATAGACAAGGATTAATGCCTACATACCTCGGGGTTCAAGGGCTTTCCATTAATACTCCTCACTTGTGATCGACCTCAGCAAATCAACTCAAGAACTCATAGAGTTTCATTGCTATCAGTATTGTCCTGGTTCAGATTCTAAGAAATTATTTACCATTGTAGATAACGTTAATAGCTTCTGATTGCTTTTTCGTGTGGGTGCTTCGAACCTTTTCTCAGTGTTTTCCTATTGTAAAAAAAGTAGATGTTTATTTCATGAAATATGGTTACTTGGTGGTGTTGTTGAATCTATAGCCTTTTCATATGGTGATCTCCATGCTACTTAATGTTAGGTTCGTCTTCCTGGAGAGAGAGAAAAGAAGAAAAAAACCTTTGTTTGTTTCTTTCTTTTTCGGTCGTTTCTATTTATTTTTTCGACTCCTCTTGTGCCTCATGTGACTCCTCTCATTACGTAATAATTTTAAAATCACAAATGAGTTTATTGTATTTATTTCTGCTTCAGTACATAAATACTTATATTTCTCTACAAATCTACTATTTCCTCTGGATTCATCCTATTGTCTGCAGTTCTCTATTGTATTTGTCCCACTTGTCACAAATGCAACTTTGTGATTTATGAGAGCAGTGACTTGGAGACTTGGCCTCGTCACACATACAGGATCATTTAGAGCTCTAATTTGGCCATAAATAAAAATTATTGCACGATATGAATGATGTCAGACGTTGCTGCAGGAAAACTGCATGGTATATGGCGATAACTGGCATTATATGACTCATTCAGTCATCCTTTTCATCAGCATGTTAGTCAGTTACCAGCTACTATTACTGTTTAGGTAACATTATTAAGGGTTATCAAGAATTTTTAAGTATATTTTTTCATTTATGCTATGCACCAAATACATGGATGATAGGCTTGGTTTTAACTTAACATGAATTCCGGTCAATCCTATAGCCATGATATTTATTGTTAAAAAAAGGGAGGTTTAGATTCATGAAAAGCTTGTCTAAGTAATTCATTAAGTGCTGACAGTCCAACGTTTCATTTTCTATGCCTTTGGTCTATTTCTTGTCAAGCAAATCCTCCAATACCGACTTCAGTGCACTTCAATTGTCAGCAATGCAGTACCACCCAAAGTAGCAAACATCAGACTATTTAGCCTTCTAGTTGATGGTGCTGATGAGGGAGTGATGAGGGTTGTAATGATGGCTCAGCTTCAGCAACTGTTGGGCTGAGAATGATGAGCATCAACGCCCTGAACTCAGCATCTGCCACCAGTACATTCATCTGCACTCCTCAGGCCCTGGCCAAAATAAATCAGTCTTCAATAAGGTGAATAGGTAGAGCATAGATTGGACCAAAACAACAAACAACAGAATTCATGCATACATATTTGATTGTTATAAGCAGTCTTTCTTCTTCTTTTTTTCATAATAAACATGAAGCAAATAAGTGGATTGCATACTTTTGAAAAAGAACTTTGGAAATAATGTGCATTGTTTAAATATATATATCATTAAATGTTTATGTACGTTCCCATATTTTATTTGATATTTATACGTTAGAAATGCATGTATTGTAATTGTTCTCCGTTAACTAAACACAACACATTATAAAACCAACATAACAGTTCAACTCGTGACTTTTTACATTCATTTTCTTTGTCTCATGGCTTTTTTAAAACTTGTAATGCAGATGTACAATGTTTATGTGATGCCAATACATCCTTAGGGGAGGCTCACCAATGCTGTAAATCCCCATTTCACATGATACACAGGTAGACAGTGGGGCTAGACGACAGGATCTTTGGCCTTGGGCTACAGATTTCAATGACCACATCAAAAGCTTAGAGAAGGGGCCTCTTTGCACCAAACCTCTCATGTGCTCACTTCACCAAACTGTGGCTCTCAAAAACTGAGATTTTGCAGGGTTTTTCCATAGTTATGTACTTTTGTCATACTTTTAGGGTTTGTCAGCTTCAATTCGACTGCAAGTGTTAGGGTTAGGGTTAGGGTTAGTCATCTTGTTTTAAATGTTGTTCTTAAGTCTTTCATGGCTGAATTTAAGTTTAGCGTCTTTAATTTCACCAAGGGCGAACTACCATGTTCCACTATCTATCTATCTATCTATCTTTATATCTATATATCTATATATCTATATATCTATATATCTATAAAATATGGGAACGTACATAAACATTTAATTTCATATCTATATATCTATATATCTATGTCAACGAGTATAATTACTTTATTAATGACAATAACTATTCTTTTAATTTATTCCAGGTACCACACAAACTGAATGCATACACAGCATGCTTGATTGCAATTCTTTGCCGTATTCTAGCCCCAGGTATTTCTATTTATCAGCACGATTCCTGTCATCATTGGAGACAAATTAGCCATTTGGCTTTTGCCAGCTGCTCGGAAATTGTCATTTCAATATCTTTTGTACTTAAATAGGAGCGTTTAGTTCAGGTGTTTGCTGATTCTGATCTAATCGTATTCTATGCCTGTTTTATGGATTTCAGGTGAAGTGGAGAATACTGAAATTCATCTTTATATCAGTTGCCAATAAAGGCCTTGTGTCATATAACCAGTATTATTAAGGTTGAATTGTTTACATATGGTACTATTTTAAGTTGCTGCTATACCTATTCTGTAGTATACAGTAGCTCCCCTGGCAGGCTGTTGTGGCTTTCCTCACACCAGAGCAATGTATATATATATTAGTGATATTGGTGCAGTCCTCCTGTGCGATGTCTTACTCTAAAGGGGGTTTCACACATAGCCGGATCAGACGCCGGAGCGTCCCGGAGTAACATTTTATTACCTCCGGTGGGTTCCGGGATCAAAGAGCTGTTAAATGTCAACAAAAAATAAATGTTTGACGATGTGTACACGATGTCAATACGGTCTCAACAAGAAGCAACAGGGAGCTAACACGACTGTCCCGTTTAGAATGCGGAGTGAACCGGATTTTCACGGTGCCTTCGCGGATATCACCGGTCTTTACACCGTGTTCATTCGTGTGGAGCCGTGTTGCTCCTTGTACTCTCCGGCGTTAATGGCGGCGAAACATTCATGCCTGGTTGACGCCGGATGTAGCCGGAGATATGCCGTAGTCAATACGGAGATTCCCGGATCTACACGGATCTACACGGACCAACACGGATTTAACTATTCCGGGATCTCCGGCATGAAAAATTAAACATGTTTAATTTTTTTGCCGGAGTCCCACGGTGTTACCGGACAATGCCGGACAATGCCGGACAATCCCGGACATGAACAAGATGTCTATACGCCTTTCCCCGGAGTATGCGGGAGTATTCCGGAGTTGTCCTCCGGGACGCTCCTGCGTCTGATCCGGCTATGTGTGAAACCCCCTTTATTGAGGGGAGAATTTGAGAAGACGTTAACTTTTATGACGTTTATCTGACTATTTCATAATTTACTCTATAGGCGGGCGATAAAACTGAAACAGTGTTGCCAGTTATTTACATAGAGCTACAAATTGAATGGAGGTATTAAAATCATGAACCCCTCTCTTCCCGGAAAAAAAAGGGCCAATATGAAATTTTCAGAAATGAACAAACTTCAAGAAAAGGAAATGATATGGTACATGGAAAAATGTAAAATTTGAAGATAAAGCGAAAAAAACTTACGACCTTAGCACGTGCTACTTTAATTCACTGACAAACTCCCCACTTCGTTTAATAGTTTAAACAAACTGAAGACATTTTACAGACAAATATCACATGACTTCGGCAAATCTGAGGTAGCACGTTGGGCAATCCCGGATGGGGCCCCAGCTTTCATTAAACTTTTGTGCATGGTGGTCCTGAGCTCACAAAATATATATTGTATATGAAATTGTGAATGTTCTCATGGCTAACATTTCTACTTAGTGGAAAGACATGAAAGGTTTAAAAGCTGTCAAAAAAAAAGAATTTGGCGAGTGGGAGTTTTGAAATAAGATCACGAAGAGAGAGAAGCAAAAGAAAGAATTAAAAAGAAGGGTAAGAGTGTCATTTCTGTAGTCGGTATTAAACGTGTCATCAATGCAGTGATAATATTTTCAACAATAGTCTGTGAAAAATAGCAATGTTTTGACGAAGATATTGCCAAATTGTCTATCTATATTGTTAGAGCCATGAAGGCCCATTGTTGGCAACAATAGGCCCGATGTTATCCTGATTTATCATACCATCAAAGTTATGTAATTTTGTAAATTCCATATTTCCATTGTAGTAAGCATGTCTGTATTATTTTTCTACTTACTTGTCTACAACTTGTCCACTTAATTCATTTTTATATTCCTATAATAATTATTTTACCACCATGATTAGCTTTTCAATACTTTTATAGAGCTCTCCTATAAGATATTCTCAGCTTGGCAGCCATTATACATTACAACTCCAAACTTGATTTTTGCCTGATGACAAGCTGACCTCAAATATCTTCTTTTTTAATTAATGCACCTTGATTAAAAGGGACCATGATATGAAAGACAAAGGTCAACCTAAAGAGAGACAATATTATTGAGATGATTGTCCTAAGAGCGCACTCGTTTGACCTTTTAAGATGTTATTGTTCCAGTCTTGATGACCTCAATCGCCTGAGGATGGATCAGACAAAAATTGCAACAGCCTGGGGGATTCCAAAGATTGGAACAAAGACATTTGGTGGTTTCTGTTGATTAATGTCAATAAAATCTGCACGGTGGCGAGCTGCCAGGTTAATTTGAATTACATATCCTGTTTCTTAGTTAAGTCAAAATCTTGGTAAATGTAACCTTACACCGGACCAAATGAAAATTTTAGAAATAAATTGGATTAAATAATTCAGTGTATATAGATGTTATTGGGTCAAGCAAATTCGGTACAGAGCTAAAATATGTCATTAATGAATTGGTATTATCATTGCAATATTTTAAACTTTATTCAGAGTGCATATAATATTCAATGATAATTTGACATTATTTCTATGACTTCCTTTCTCAACCTCATCAATAATCAACAAACAACTGTGGGGCCTACACAATTCATGTTGTCATTTTAAAGATAACCAATTTTATGGTAATTATTTTTAACCAATAATTCAGCCAAAGTATGGTCATATACCTCTCTGCAGAAATTGGATTTTGGTGCAGGGCCTGCAGCTAATTACTAACCAGGTGCCAGCCAAGGCCCTGCAGTCTACAGTTCTCTTAACTCAGTGTATTGTATTAATAACTTAGGTATTTCGTGGTTAACTTTTTGCCTCTGAATTGATTTATGTTGTTTGCCACTTCATCTTTTGCCAAATGTTCTTGTTTAGCTTGACCTTTTCTTTGCTGAGGCCACTTCACAAAGAACTAATGAAGGAAGGTAATAGAAAAAAATCTAAATATTTTCTCTTTTTTTTCTCTATCTCTCTCTTTTGCAAGTGACTTCCTAAATAAGAGGAACTTGTGTTTTCGAATTATTAGTTGCGCTGTGGATTGAGTTGAGGGTTCGGTAATGTATCAACTCAGAAATCAGAATTTTTAATGTGAAGACACAAGTCTTCAGGAGGGTTCCTCTAAGACTAATTAGAAGTCGCTGTCGAGGGCTCCCCCTTTATTGAAATGTATTGTCAAAACTTACTGTTATCTTTATTATTTTGTATTTCACTATTACAGCATTCCATTTTAGCTATTAAAAAATTATTACTGGCTCATGAATCTTTATTTATCATTACAGACTGTAATACAAAGTATCAGTTGTGCAATGTATTTTGTTGCCTGGGAAAGTTGTTCAGATCTACCAATTGAATTTTTTTGTATTTCAAACTTAGGCGATAAAAAGTCGCCCAAAATTCTATTAGAGAGACTTTTAAATGCAGACAGATGGGGAACAATAGGAGCCCCCACTCCTGTGGTCCTAAGCATGTTTAACGCTACATTTGTCCATAACTATGTGAGTCAATGCAGGACAGACCCTGAGCATGGTTCTATTATGCAGAGAAGGCAATAAATAACAGCATTCGACAGGCCAGTTGATATCAGAGGGGTGCACAGTGCTCTTCTGACAATTTTTATTGTAAATGATAAGAAGGGGGCCTCAGGGGAGGGCACAGAAAGTCCACTTTACCTGGGGCGATGGAGAGCAATGTCATCATTCCCAGAGGAGATCTCAACATCAAAAACACAGAATCATGGACAGGGTCGAACGCACTGTTAGGGTCAAGTTGCTCCATGGCTAATAAGCCTAAATTAGGTCACCGCCCAGTTAAATCAAAGCAGTGTTCTAAATAAAGCAGCATGCGTGTGGCCCCCTGCCCTTCCATTAATTGATAACTCCTTTGTTTAGCAAAGAATGATGGGACTGCTCCAAAAAAAGCACTACTAAAGGGTCACATCAGGCCACCCTTGATAACTCAAAGCGGTGACTAAACAGCATCATCACTATGCCATCGAGAAAGCACCATGCACTGACATCATCTTATGATTGCAGATCAGTGCATTTGCATTGGCAGGAAAAATACCCCACTCGCATGGAATATGTGTGTACTGCGGTGTGAATTCTCCAATTATCGTATACAATACAATACAAAACAATACAAGATTTGTAATTTGGTAATTTGTTTATAAAATAATCAATCCTACAATATAATACAGTGATATATTCTTGCATAGCCCTGACTTCTTGAAGTTTGCAGTACTAAAGCAATAAGTGGTAATAGTCATGAAGGTAAATATTCTTCAAACTATTTTCTTCTGAACAACAACACATTATTGTGCAGTTTTTTAGTACAATGTTTGTGTATGCCCTGACATTCTGTTATTGCAATAACATAAATGTCACCTTCTATAATTTGTCATTGAAAAATAATATGTTCTCATAACATATTATGGGTTCCTCTGAGCTTCACTGGATACCAGAAAACGACAACAGGTTATTTTCTTAAGAGTCCATTACTGTTATGATACACTTATGTCATATTAGTCCTTAACACTCAAAGGTTTACTTGGGAAGGGAATACGAGGTGTCAGTTGCTAAGAAACCTATATTACAGGTGTAAACCTGAGCTTTTGTAAGGTGAGCCGGTTATAGCCAAATGAGAATCCACTTTTTGGCATACCACATGTTTTCAGGTGGTTGGATATACCCCTAAGCACAAGCTAGACATTGTCGTTGCATACCATATTACAAGGGTTAGCATATCTCCCTGGCTCATTCCCTACCCCTCAGCAACCCATAGCATCCTTAAAATGGTACACAGGCATTGTTTACGATCTTGCTGCAGGTGTATGGCTGGCCCACTGGACATACACCCCTGTTGCAAAACTTATATTATCAGTATAGATCAGATAATCACTTATCTATTTATTTTGCAGTCATTATCTGAAGCCAAAAGCAATAATTTTGATAATAACTTTTAGTTACAATGAGGGATAAAATATTGTAAATATTTCAAAATAATGGAAAAGAAAGAGCAGCTGAGTGGTCTTGTGATGAAGAGCCTGATTAGCTCCAATTCAGGTCCTGGGTTCAAATCCCAGCCCGGGCGCTCTTTGAGAGCTATATCTCTGCTAGATATCTGTCGCATATTTTAATTAAAGAACCCCTCCAAATGAAGTGAATTTGGAACACTGGCTGAACTACAAAGCCTTATCATCATTTCATCTTAACGTCTGCCTCTATAAGCTAACTAAGCTTCAGACCAGTAGCACTGAGACATAAAAACCCCAGCTACATCACTCTGACAGCACTTTTTTCTTCTTTGGCGTTTGGTGTATGAAGGGTATAGGTAGACTGTGAACCCATTCTGTTGGTAATCCTAAGAATGAATGTTTCCCGCCATTCCAGATCTCGTTAGGAACTCGGACAATGCGAGATTGCGTTTCACTGTCTGAGCTGGCGTCTTTGGTTTCACACCTGTGTTTGCTTGATGGGTTTTGTAAAGGCAAGAGCCAAGAAATACCTCATAGAGCCTCGTAGATGCTTGTATAGACATATTTAATCCGGGTAAATAAAGCATTACATTAGAAAAGATAAGAAAATGAAAAGAAAATAAGACGAGCTCTAAAAGGTAATTCCACAAAATCCCTCTCAAGATATGTGCACACATCTTGCAACATATGTAACTATAATTTAGAATGAAAAACACACATTTGGTATTATTTTCCAGAAGTTTCAATTTGATATTGTACTTAAAATATTTCCCAGATGAATGTCTTATTTTTCAATTTTCTTGTGGAGTAATCTGAAAGCCTACACATTCTGTAAAATTTGTGTGAATAAAGGGTGTTCACAGACTTGTCAAACTTGTAACTTTGACCCCTAAAGTGAAACAAAATGATGACACAACACAATCTTTCTATTTTTTTTAAATAAAAATAATTTCATAAAAAACATCGTTTCATGCTAGTATGACATAGATAAAAAATTAAATTAACAATACATGCATTGCTTGAAACATGACCAAAATTATTCTGTACATTGAAAGTAAAAAGTATCAGTACAAATCAAGACTCAAAACCTCTCGAAAATACTTATATTATTTGCTTTCGCTAATCTCAAACTTAGTAGGGTGTCAGAACAGCCCTTGTGCACATGCTGAAATTAGATAGTGGGTTTTTGCACACCTTCATGTTTACTTAGCAACATGATCTTGCTATCTACCCCGAGGGTTTGACAGGTTATTATTACAAGGAAATTTGGTCACCTAACAGGAGTGAGTTCTCAACAGTTATATGAACATCTGTTAGTGTTAGGATTGCAGTTAGGAAATTGTATTGAGCAAGATCAAATTAATTTCTGATAGCTCTCGCGAATATGTGGAGCCTCTTGGCTGACCCCTCGAGACTTAGAAAATAAGCTGTCTTAACTGACAAAGCCTTTTGTTAATTTAATGACATTTGGGTATGGTTGGACTGACTGACTGACTGGCTGACTGACTGACTAACTGACTGGCTGACTGACTGACTGACTGACTGGCTGGCTGACTGACTGACTGGCTGACTGACTGACTGACTGACTGACTGACTGACTGACTGACTGATCGATCTTAATATCTTAATATCTTATAAGTTTAGTGAATACATTGCCTAATTTTTGGACCAGTCTCCTTGAGTCACAGGAATAACCTTAGGTCATTGGAAGCCTCTCACAAGAGGGCAGTGGACGGCATGCAGTGGAGGGCAGTGGAGGGCAGTGGAGGTCCTGTCTGTGTGAGTAGTGACATTGACACTGCTAGAAGGACTTCGGTAATTGCCTGGCCCTGTCTGTGAATGACTAACGACCGAGAGGCCCTTGCTTTGAAGGTCAAATTGCGAATAGGACACCAGAGGCCCTTAGAGGCAGGGATCTTCATGACATGACAAGGTCACTTTTAAGCAAACTGGACCAGATAGATGGTCCAAAATGACCTTTTAAGCAAAGGTCAAAGCTCCCCCTGGCTCATATCCTCTCAAACAGACCATCGCCTATGACCTTGACCATCCACACCCTGAGGGAATGTCATATATTTATCTTAAGTACATCAATAATCACCAAAGAGTTTAATACCTAAATTGAATACAATACAAAGTATTATTATACAAATATATTACTTAAGGCAAAATAAAATGACTGATTGTCCACGACCTGGCCTCGGACTTCATTGTATAATGTTCCTTTATACTGCATATATCATTGGCTGTCAATTTTGACTCATGATAGCTCATATAGCTGGAAGGTATAATGACAGGCTAAGCAAATATTCGAAAATTTTACGTAGGTGGTTTCAGTTATTCTGACCATGTGGTTGCAACATTTGATTTTACCTTGACGAACTCTTCCAACCCAAGTGTACATTTTTGGTTGGTCGGCACAGCTTCAGCGATGCAATTTCATTAACCCGAAACATTTACTCATAATTTGTCTGTACAGTTTCAATATAATTTCTATTAACTAACTGTGATACAGTTCAAAGAGATCTTTTAATCATGTTTATTTTTGGCGGCAAATTGTTTTTGACAATAACCGCGTGATGTCGCCACCTGCTGTGCTATAAGTTTTGATTAATTATCCAAAATCATGAGTGGGCGTTTTTGTCTATTGTGCTCAAATAATGTTGATATTTTAGTGAACTTATAGAAACTTATAGAATAAAGAAGGACAGTTGTGGAATAAATCATGTCGATGAAATTTGAACATTTTTAATTGCCTACACTTTTCTGTCAGTCTTCGTTGCTATATATACATGTAGTTTGACAATGTTTAGTTCAGGCTATTATCAGTCGCTCGTCAGATGTTATTGTGGTGTTTACTTACTGTTACTTCTTGTTTCGTGAAACACTGGGAGAGTCGTTCGCCTGTCGGTCAGGGATGTTTTCGCTTTGTGTGTGTCTAGCTGTTGTGGCATTGCGCTGTCTTTACAACCACCAAATTGTAAGTCTATCTATGTCTTGGTGTCTGTAAAGCTCTTTCATTGTCTGCCATGCTTTCTGTCTGTTGGTCTGTCTGTCATGCTGTCAGTCTGAGGATCTGAGTCAGGCTGTTCATCTGTATGTCTGTCTTGTGATCGTTGGAGCAGCATGTGTAATGGTGCATGTCTTTGTATCAGGTTGTCTGTCCGTTTTGCCTTTATTTAATGCCTTCTTTTTCTGTCTATCAGCCATCAAGTTGACAAAGCTGCAAAAACATCCATTGCATGTCTGGAGAACACCGACACCCTTGCTCTCATGCATAGGTACTTTATATTAATTAATTCCTTGGAAGTCAATCTGAGAGTAATGCGGGGTCCATATGCGAACCCCTTGTTATATTTTGTCATTCGGGGACCCCAGTTGTCTTGTGGGGTCTTTTGAGACCCTCTAAACGCCCAGTATGTTCCTTATATTTCCTGGTAATGGGTATTTTTGGACCACATTCTCTCCAAATGCAGACTTCGCGTGTCTGCCTTGGTTATTTTGATATTAATTCCAATTACCGTTCCATCAAAACGTCATTACCAATCAGTGCGCCAAGGGGCTGTCTCACGCTTTGAAAAGGAAAAGAAAGTGCCCCCTCATATCTCATTAACCCACACACAATGGCGCATGCACCATGTGGAAAGCATGTTTTTCTATAAGAAATTTGTCACTTTGGTTGATTGTGAGAGTGCGGGAATCTCTTGTGTTATGTTTGAGGAGAAAAGAAGACAATAATACCGAAGAGGAAGTAAAATTAGTAAAATATGGCAAAATCACAAAAGAAGAGACAGAAGAATAGTATAACAATGGACAAGAGAAAAGAAAGAAAGAAAATAAGAAGGAATGAGATAAGGATGAGTGACATGGTTTTAAAAGAGGACTGGTATATAGTCCGCTGACCTATGTATATTATACAGGTCAGTGGTATAGTCCTGTATCTATCTGTGGTTACGTATTTAAAGCTGTATATATTATATAGTTCAGGTGTTTTATTTTTATTTTTGTTTTTTTTAAGGCAATGTAGCCACTTTTCAGCAAATGGAATGAGAAAACAGGATTTTAGAAAACGGGCACAAGACAAATCTTCACTGTAGAATACAGTAGCATTTTTAAAAAGCAATTTGGATTAATGTATTAACTTGATCTGGACAAAAATTCAGAGTCACGCGTGGACAGCTTTACTAGTAACTACCCCCTCCCCTCACACTTGCAGGCATTTGCCAAAAGGACCGCCCAGTAGGATATGAAGGGGGGAGGGGCCGGGGGAGGTGCCGCCATTTCCACGCCGCGCCGCCCTGATTATCCGCCTATTCTGGCAAATTAAACCCTGATACGAATTTGATTTGCCCCTTCAGTCTTTCCACGACTCCCGTGGGGCTCATAGACTGATTCCAAATGTCCAGTTAACTCTCAGATGCTCAAAATAAAAAGGGGTTAAACTCACTAAGAGGTATTTAGAAATCCCAACTCACTCCTAGTGCAGTGAGCCCTCTGAGAGCCTCCAGGGAGTCTGATTTGGTGGTCCCCATGCCCCCAAAGACTGAAAGAAATTGACCATCACTGCCCACAGTCATTCGGAGCCAATGAGCAATTAAAAAGGTCATGAGTCAACTGGGCATTTCAATGAGTGACCTCATGCTCCGAAATAAAGTGACCAGTCACTGACCACTAATCCGCACTGACGGCTACTTGAGTTGACCACATAAGTGAGGTGTGAAGTTAAATCACATAAGGCCACCTCTTAGTACTCAAGGGATCACCATTGTAATCAACCTTTGTTTGAATGTAAAATATTTCAAAAAGTCATTGCCGTTATTAAAGCAATGAGCCAATGACTTTTTTTATATTTCTGGCTATTTGCCACACCAAAGTCGACTTAACAATTGCCTTTATTCCTTTAGAAATCCGATGTTCAGTGTGAGACGGTTATTGGTATTAATTAGGAGCATACATAGCTCTTGGCTAACCGGTATTTCCATTACTGAAAATTTAAGATATGTGTTTTTTAAAATTGAGTACATATGTTGTAATGAAAGAAGTCTAATTTTAAAATACTAAGTATGGCCAGGTATATATATATAGTCATCATAGAACCGTATCTCCACTGTATTGTATCGCCCCGTACCTTTCCCACATTTTTGGAATACTTGGAACAATTCAGAAACCAGTAACCAGCCGCAAATGTTTTATTCAAGAGTTGACTCCGATTCTTGTGGTTAGGAGAAACTAACACTGAGTGAAATTTTAATGGTGCAGGAAAGTTTAGACTGTGAAAAGAGTTCTGCTAATTTCTAGACTGTCAACGGTAGCCATGATAGTGTTTCACTTACTGCAGAAAGAGACTCAGAAGTCTGTGTTTTTCTTAGGGTCTCTTAACAAGTCATGAACTTTGGTTTGTTTTCTCTCAAAAGGGTTTAAGGGGGGCAAGGGTGAAAGTACACACACCACGCGTCTCAAATGAGTCAAATCCTGAGAGTGCATTTCACTGCGGGACTGCACTTATCCAGCAGGGACTGCACTTGGCACTGCAGGGACTGTACTTAACGAGTTGTGGATATAAACAGTGAAATAAAAGGAATACGTATGCCTGAATGATGGTACTATTATATGTAAATTGCATGTCTCGTCATTTTTGGGTTGTATAGCGACGATTGAGCAACACAATTTTTACTAATTCACTATAGTTTATCAAAGGGTCAGCATGCTCAACTGCTCGAGGTGTTGATCTGGGTCATGTCATAGTCCCCAATATTACGAACAATCTCGTTTGCAGTTCCATTGCAAAATAACAAATTTAGTATCAATCTTTCTTCCACAAAAATGTCAACAACAGGCACTTGCACCTGATTTCAGTGATTTGCGATCCTGTGAAATATGAAAGACCTTGAAAACATTCATATTGTACAGGAACTAGGGGGAAAAGGGTGTGAAACAGCACTGACCCCAAACACTTGGCAGACTGCAGGGGTGGGACAGGGGTGGGACCATGATTGCAGGGTTCAAAGGTTAAGCTCATTACAATGCTAACATTAGCAGCGCTCATGGTGGGTGGTGGACAAGCAGTGAAGTCCCACGATCAGAGTATGCAGTAAAATTAATGATCCATATTTGAACGATAACTGATCAAAGACATGAAGTATCTATTCTGGAAGTTTGTCAGTATGATCGATGTGTTTCTTCTTGTATTTCTGTGTAATGTCTGGCCATTTGCTGTCAATTTTATACGTTATCTGCATTTTGTATACCCGAGGGCTCTTGTTTGCTTTCGTGTACTTGATCTGTTTGGTTGCCTATCTCTGTCTTTGCTTCTTTTCCGCATCATTGCGTTCACTTTGTTTATTTAATTTGCACAGTAGAATCCCACTTAAAAGAAAACCCTTGGAGCACATTTTACTGGTCCTAATAACGAGGTGGTCTATAACGAAGAGGTAAAATACGATGGTAAGAAAACACTTGGGTCCACGTATGAGGGGGTGGGTTCCACTGTATGAGTTTTCTGACTGTCCATCTCTATCTGCCTTGATGTATGTCTGTATGTCTTTCTCAAAGAGCCTCATATATGTTTCAACATGAGGATCAAGGATCCAGAATCTGCCCTCTCTGGGTCATTACATTGGATCTGTACGACCTCAATCTTGTAAGAAAGTCGCCCAGGGGGATATGGATCATGTCAATCGCTGTATTATCATACACGAGCACTTAGGGTAGGGTCTTATTGGATATAAAGTGTCCTGAAAGTGCCCAGAAATGAACTATGTTGCTTGCTAGTGTCAGTGTAATCATAGAGTGATCACACAGTTCAATGGTGATCGGGGTCATAAAGTCATAACAACCCAATGCATGGCAGTATAATTACCATATAATTACTAATATCTCATTGAAGAATGGTAATGGTGTTATAATGATAATATGATGATAGTATGCGGATCATAATAGTCATTCAAGCAAGGTAGGGCAAATCTCAGTGGGGGCATTATACTAATAGGATCATTCATTTAGGAAACTTATGTGCTGTAAAATTCTGAATATTAACCCCTTATTTCATATAATGTGGTGGTGGTGGTGAGGGGGGGGGGGTTAAGGGGGTAGGTGGGACTTCACCCTATGGTGCATTTTGCATAGGGTGCTAGGACGCCATGACAGTGGGGTACCATCCTGACCTGTCAGAATCATAACGAGGCTGCAAGGGCCTCCTGTGGCGCCATCTACACATGCCCTTGCCCTCTGGAACCTCTTGGACCTTAAGGTCACTCTCAAAGTGAGAAAGGGCTTTTAAGTGCACTCTCTGGAAGATAGGATGATTGACCACGCGTTGAACCCATTATATGGTGCTTAAATCTATCACCTCGTATCTTGAGTCATGACTTTTCGAAAATCATATGTTAGCCAAGTCCCCTTCTCCTTTTGGTTGCCTCTGGGTGAGGATGTTTACCGAATACCGATGTTATAGGATCCAATAAATTATTCCAATTATTCATAAAGTAATTAGTTTAATACTTTATTTTTATTTTTAGAGAAAAAAATTATTATTGTGTTATATAAATGATAGAAGCATAACTTTACGCATTGCAGGGTTATATATATTATAAAAGCATTGCAGGGGTTTTCTTATGCATTATATCTGTATTTGTCAGTATGAGCATTATGGTTTCTCTATGGTATCATGGAGTCACTAGAGACTCCATGATAGTATGAGTCTTTTTTTTCGATTTATGCCTACTTGAGTTTACTCTTTGGGCGTCTGTATCTTTGCATGTTGGGCTGTCTCTGCCTGCATGTATATGTCGGTCTGTCTGTCTCTGTCCCAATTTTGCTTCCTTGTGTATACAATGCCTCTATGATGTTTGCCTAGCACCTCCCTCTACCTTTCTTTGCTTCATGTGGCAAAAAAATCTCCAAAAACCAAAATCAAATCTCAAACATTTCAATTGGGCAATGATTGCACCTGGGACCTCACGCCAAGTCAGACTGAGTGATTTCCCTCACCAAGCCAGTTCAGATCAGCACTGCCTATCTATTACACTGGTTATCTGAACAGCTGAAAGCTTAATGACATTTTGGCACTTGAGTAACTTTATCCTGGTCCAGAGATAGCGATACAGTGGTACAGGAGGCCCTAAGCACATTCGACACGCTTCATTGAATTTCACGTGTTCAGCATCAAAGAAAATGGTCTCCATTAATCTCGGGCGCAGAAAGATGATATTGGCCGACCCTGATTGGTCGATAATCAGAAAAGATTGGGCCTGGAAAAAAGGCGTAGAAGAGGGAGGGGGGACGTTTGCAATAACTTAAAATTGCGTATATGTGTGCGTGTGACTTTGTTTATCTTTGAAAAACAACAATCTCTTTGTAGTCGTGATTGCATTGTGATTTTTGGTTCTCCTGTTTTGTGTGATGAAAAACTATCCAGATGACTGATAGCAGTTGTTATTTACCAAATACACTTACAGTAAAAATTGTTTAACAAATCAGTGTTATTAATTACTGATATTACATGCAAAATTTAATATTTATTATATTGCTTTATGTACAATGGTTTTTCAAAATTCAACCCCCAAAGGCACTTGCCAATCTCCGCCTCTGCAATGAGAATTTATTGGGAGACGAGGCCCAACTGGATCAGGTGTAGAGAGCATGCGTCTCTCATTAGAGGTGATTATTTCTTGCAGAATTGTCAAAAGCATCCCCAGGCCGCATCAGCTGTCTCCATCATCAGCAACCCTGGTCCCCCATCACCCCATGACACTCACTTGTCAACGCTATAATGAAAAATGATTAATTGGAGTATATGCATTCATGAATATAGTTTAATTAAACCAGTGCAGATATGCCGGTTATCCAGTGGGCCTGTGATAATATAGATCTATCATATTCAACTTGATCTCTTGATAATCAGTCGTAAGTTTACCAATTGTTTTATCTTTGCTTGGTGACAATAGGTTGTGTTTTAGTTTCTTCTTAACAGGGCCACATTAAAAATATGTTTCATTGTATATATATATTAAATTTATCATTTTGGTGTTGTTGTTTTTTGTTGTAATTTTCTTTATTTTTTTAACAATTTTATATGCTGGTTTCTCTTTAAAGTTTATTATTTAAAAGTTCCAAAAGAATGCATGCTCGGAGAACCACAATGACAGTCCACCAATGCACTATAAAGATTATATTTTAAAATTCAACTGTTTTTAAAAAAGAAAATTATTGATGATTATGATTGTGGTTGGGCCGATAATTTGGCGATTACTACGAAAATTAGAAACTTGTCCTTTGCTTTGATGTAAATTTTCAAAATTGACATTAATTAGGCCATAGCTAACATGCTTATATTAATAAATAATGAATGAAAAAACAAAGCTCCGCAGAATGAAAGTTTCTGAATTTACTTAAGTGATGGGATCAGCATCGGAAGAAAGTAAAAGAGCATTGATAAAATCTTTACAAACTTGTGTATAGCACATTTGCATTGAAGTGTCACCGTAGGAGGGCAGCACTACACGTGGCCTCAACAACAAGAACATTTACGACAGATGGCGCAAATGAAGTCTTATGAAATTAAGTCCAGGAGAAAAGTGCAATCCTGTTTCTCATTGGTTGATATCAAGCATGAACATAAACAAAATATAAATAATTAGAGCAAAAGTATGTCAATATTTATATGTTTACAAAATATAAATAATTAGAGCAAAAATATGTCAATATACATTGTTTACAAAATATAAATAATTAGAGCAAAAGAATGTCAATATACTTTTTGTGACTAATATTGAGTATGATGAATCAGCTGATTATAGGGGGCAGCACATGTGACAGGTTCTGATCTCAGTCAAGTGTATACACAAATGAATTGACATTTATGAATTAAAAATGTGGATTTGAAGTGATCCATTTAAGGATTATAGAAACTCTAAAGGTGTTAGTGTTTAAATCCACACTAGGATGTATGATTGAGTGTATCATGAAAATATTCACTCTGCTATGTTGTACAAAGTGTCTTGATCTTTCATTTGCCAAACCAGGTACTGGGCTGGGCCGTTCGGGTTAGGTACTCAGCGGTTCTTAGAATGAGTATCGCTTCTCGGCCTTTTGGCTAAGATCAAAGTGTAGTATCTGTTCTTATCAGCTTAATATCTGATACGTGGCTCAATGCCACTACGATATTAAACTGATTTTTGGACTTGGGCGAAGTGTTCGGGGCTTGCTCCACCTTTGCCACGGGTTGGCCCGGTATTGCAGTACCTCCGGGATCGGCCCACCACCTTTACAAAACTTAATGAAAGACTCTTCTACCTTGACCTTGGGTCATTGTGACTTCAAGTGGTCACTGTGACTTCAAGTGGTCACTGTGACTTCAAGTGGTCACTGTGACAGTGTCAGCTGCCAGTGAATAGTCAGGCCCATGATGACTAGCTCAACGACCTGCCAGTGAACAGTAACCTTAGTTGCATTATTTTGCCATAGTGCATTGGAGACTGGCTCAGATAATGACAATTCCATACAATTGAATAGCAATTTCTTTAATCTGAATTTCTCTATCAATACCTAGGAAGTTAAAAAAAACTAAACTATCTCTTGATTTTTCTGGAGCTATGCTGAAAGTCCTAGGTGGCAGCAGTGACCATTGAAATGATCATGATTGCCACCTGTTGGATGTCCTCCTCACTTCAGTTTGTAACTGTTTTTTCTGCCTAAACTAATTTTTGTCATTTGTTTATTGATAAGTATTACAGCTTGTAGCCTTAAAGTCAGAGCTAAGAGCTTCTTGTAGTCTTAGTCAATGCAGATTATTATCTATAGCCTTCACAGTGCCGTAGGGTTATTTCTGTTGTGGAAAGTGTAATGGAAGTGCTGTGATTGAATGTCATGGCACTAATTCATTCAGACAGTGTGTGCAACTTGGTAATATATTAAATCACAAAAAAATTTAAATCTTACACATATTTAGTATTGTATGTGTATTGTAAAGTATGTTAATTGTTAACCTTAACACAGGTTGCACTGTATATATATATATCAATCTTTAATCACACACATGTTAATTGTATGTGATACTTTTTGTGACTAATATTGAGTATGATGAATCAGCTGATTATAGGGGGCAGCACATGTGACAGGTTCTGATCTCAGTCAAGTGTATACACAAATGAATTGACATTTATGAATTAAAAATGTGGATTTGAAGTGATCCATTTAAGGATTATAGAAACTCTAAAGGTGTTAGTGTTTAAATCCACACTAGGATGTATGATTGAGTGTATCATGAAAATATTCACTCTGCTATGTTGTACAAAGTGTCTTGATCTTTCATTTGCCAAACCAGGTACTGGGCTGGGCCGTTCGGGTTAGGTACTCAGCGGTTCTTAGAATGAGTATCGCTTCTCGGCCTTTTGGCTAAGATCAAAGTGTAGTATCTGTTCTTATCAGCTTAATATCTGATACGTGGCTCAATGCCACTACGATATTAAACTGATTTTTGGACTTGGGCGAAGTGTTCGGGGCTTGCTCCACCTTTGCCACGGGTTGGCCCGGTATTGCAGTACCTCCGGGATCGGCCCACCACCTTTACAAAACTTAATGAAAGACTCTTCTACCTTGACCTTGGGTCATTGTGACTTCAAGTGGTCACTGTGACTTCAAGTGGTCACTGTGACTTCAAGTGGTCACTGTGACAGTGTCAGCTGCCAGTGAATAGTCAGGCCCATGATGACTAGCTCAACGACCTGCCAGTGAACAGTAACCTTAGTTGCATTATTTTGCCATAGTGCATTGGAGACTGGCTCAGATAATGACAATTCCATACAATTGAATAGCAATTTCTTTAATCTGAATTTCTCTATCAATACCTAGGAAGTTAAAAAAAACTAAACTATCTCTTGATTTTTCTGGAGCTATGCTGAAAGTCCTAGGTGGCAGCAGTGACCATTGAAATGATCATGATTGCCACCTGTTGGATGTCCTCCTCACTTCAGTTTGTAACTGTTTTTTCTGCCTAAACTAATTTTTGTCATTTGTTTATTGATAAGTATTACAGCTTGTAGCCTTAAAGTCAGAGCTAAGAGCTTCTTGTAGTCTTAGTCAATGCAGATTATTATCTATAGCCTTCACAGTGCCGTAGGGTTATTTCTGTTGTGGAAAGTGTAATGGAAGTGCTGTGATTGAATGTCATGGCACTAATTCATTCAGACAGTGTGTGCAACTTGGTAATATATTAAATCACAAAAAAATTTAAATCTTACACATATTTAGTATTGTATGTGTATTGTAAAGTATGTTAATTGTTAACCTTAACACAGGTTGCACTGTATATATATATATCAATCTTTAATCACACACATGTTAATTGTATGTGATACTTTTTGTGACTAATATTGAGTATGATGAATCAGCTGATTATAGGGGGCAGCACATGTGACAGGTTCTGATCTCAGTCAAGTGTATACACAAATGAATTGACATTTATGAATTAAAAATGTGGATTTGAAGTGATCCATTTAAGGATTATAGAAACTCTAAAGGTGTTAGTGTTTAAATCCACACTAGGATGTATGATTGAGTGTATCATGAAAATATTCACTCTGCTATGTTGTACAAAGTGTCTTGATCTTTCATTTGCCAAACCAGGTACTGGGCTGGGCCGTTCGGGTTAGGTACTCAGCGGTTCTTAGAATGAGTATCGCTTCTCGGCCTTTTGGCTAAGATCAAAGTGTAGTATCTGTTCTTATCAGCTTAATATCTGATACGTGGCTCAATGCCACTACGATATTAAACTGATTTTTGGACTTGGGCGAAGTGTTCGGGGCTTGCTCCACCTTTGCCACGGGTTGGCCCGGTATTGCAGTACCTCCGGGATCGGCCCACCACCTTTACAAAACTTAATGAAAGACTCTTCTACCTTGACCTTGGGTCATTGTGACTTCAAGTGGTCACTGTGACTTCAAGTGGTCACTGTGACTTCAAGTGGTCACTGTGACAGTGTCAGCTGCCAGTGAATAGTCAGGCCCATGATGACTAGCTCAACGACCTGCCAGTGAACAGTAACCTTAGTTGCATTATTTTGCCATAGTGCATTGGAGACTGGCTCAGATAATGACAATTCCATACAATTGAATAGCAATTTCTTTAATCTGAATTTCTCTATCAATACCTAGGAAGTTAAAAAAAACTAAACTATCTCTTGATTTTTCTGGAGCTATGCTGAAAGTCCTAGGTGGCAGCAGTGACCATTGAAATGATCATGATTGCCACCTGTTGGATGTCCTCCTCACTTCAGTTTGTAACTGTTTTTTCTGCCTAAACTAATTTTTGTCATTTGTTTATTGATAAGTATTACAGCTTGTAGCCTTAAAGTCAGAGCTAAGAGCTTCTTGTAGTCTTAGTCAATGCAGATTATTATCTATAGCCTTCACAGTGCCGTAGGGTTATTTCTGTTGTGGAAAGTGTAATGGAAGTGCTGTGATTGAATGTCATGGCACTAATTCATTCAGACAGTGTGTGCAACTTGGTAATATATTAAATCACAAAAAAATTTAAATCTTACACATATTTAGTATTGTATGTGTATTGTAAAGTATGTTAATTGTTAACCTTAACACAGGTTGCACTGTATATATATATATCAATCTTTAATCACACACATGTTAATTGTATGTGATACTTTTTGTGACTAATATTGAGTATGATGAATCAGCTGATTATAGGGGGCAGCACATGTGACAGGTTCTGATCTCAGTCAAGTGTATACACAAATGAATTGACATTTATGAATTAAAAATGTGGATTTGAAGTGATCCATTTAAGGATTATAGAAACTCTAAAGGTGTTAGTGTTTAAATCCACACTAGGATGTATGATTGAGTGTATCATGAAAATATTCACTCTGCTATGTTGTACAAAGTGTCTTGATCTTTCATTTGCCAAACCAGGTACTGGGCTGGGCCGTTCGGGTTAGGTACTCAGCGGTTCTTAGAATGAGTATCGCTTCTCGGCCTTTTGGCTAAGATCAAAGTGTAGTATCTGTTCTTATCAGCTTAATATCTGATACGTGGCTCAATGCCACTACGATATTAAACTGATTTTTGGACTTGGGCGAAGTGTTCGGGGCTTGCTCCACCTTTGCCACGGGTTGGCCCGGTATTGCAGTACCTCCGGGATCGGCCCACCACCTTTACAAAACTTAATGAAAGACTCTTCTACCTTGACCTTGGGTCATTGTGACTTCAAGTGGTCACTGTGACTTCAAGTGGTCACTGTGACTTCAAGTGGTCACTGTGACAGTGTCAGCTGCCAGTGAATAGTCAGGCCCATGATGACTAGCTCAACGACCTGCCAGTGAACAGTAACCTTAGTTGCATTATTTTGCCATAGTGCATTGGAGACTGGCTCAGATAATGACAATTCCATACAATTGAATAGCAATTTCTTTAATCTGAATTTCTCTATCAATACCTAGGAAGTTAAAAAAAACTAAACTATCTCTTGATTTTTCTGGAGCTATGCTGAAAGTCCTAGGTGGCAGCAGTGACCATTGAAATGATCATGATTGCCACCTGTTGGATGTCCTCCTCACTTCAGTTTGTAACTGTTTTTTCTGCCTAAACTAATTTTTGTCATTTGTTTATTGATAAGTATTACAGCTTGTAGCCTTAAAGTCAGAGCTAAGAGCTTCTTGTAGTCTTAGTCAATGCAGATTATTATCTATAGCCTTCACAGTGCCGTAGGGTTATTTCTGTTGTGGAAAGTGTAATGGAAGTGCTGTGATTGAATGTCATGGCACTAATTCATTCAGACAGTGTGTGCAACTTGGTAATATATTAAATCACAAAAAAATTTAAATCTTACACATATTTAGTATTGTATGTGTATTGTAAAGTATGTTAATTGTTAACCTTAACACAGGTTGCACTGTATATATATATATCAATCTTTAATCACACACATGTTAATTGTATGTGATACTTTTTGTGACTAATATTGAGTATGATGAATCAGCTGATTATAGGGGGCAGCACATGTGACAGGTTCTGATCTCAGTCAAGTGTATACACAAATGAATTGACATTTATGAATTAAAAATGTGGATTTGAAGTGATCCATTTAAGGATTATAGAAACTCTAAAGGTGTTAGTGTTTAAATCCACACTAGGATGTATGATTGAGTGTATCATGAAAATATTCACTCTGCTATGTTGTACAAAGTGTCTTGATCTTTCATTTGCCAAACCAGGTACTGGGCTGGGCCGTTCGGGTTAGGTACTCAGCGGTTCTTAGAATGAGTATCGCTTCTCGGCCTTTTGGCTAAGATCAAAGTGTAGTATCTGTTCTTATCAGCTTAATATCTGATACGTGGCTCAATGCCACTACGATATTAAACTGATTTTTGGACTTGGGCGAAGTGTTCGGGGCTTGCTCCACCTTTGCCACGGGTTGGCCCGGTATTGCAGTACCTCCGGGATCGGCCCACCACCTTTACAAAACTTAATGAAAGACTCTTCTACCTTGACCTTGGGTCATTGTGACTTCAAGTGGTCACTGTGACTTCAAGTGGTCACTGTGACTTCAAGTGGTCACTGTGACAGTGTCAGCTGCCAGTGAATAGTCAGGCCCATGATGACTAGCTCAACGACCTGCCAGTGAACAGTAACCTTAGTTGCATTATTTTGCCATAGTGCATTGGAGACTGGCTCAGATAATGACAATTCCATACAATTGAATAGCAATTTCTTTAATCTGAATTTCTCTATCAATACCTAGGAAGTTAAAAAAAACTAAACTATCTCTTGATTTTTCTGGAGCTATGCTGAAAGTCCTAGGTGGCAGCAGTGACCATTGAAATGATCATGATTGCCACCTGTTGGATGTCCTCCTCACTTCAGTTTGTAACTGTTTTTTCTGCCTAAACTAATTTTTGTCATTTGTTTATTGATAAGTATTACAGCTTGTAGCCTTAAAGTCAGAGCTAAGAGCTTCTTGTAGTCTTAGTCAATGCAGATTATTATCTATAGCCTTCACAGTGCCGTAGGGTTATTTCTGTTGTGGAAAGTGTAATGGAAGTGCTGTGATTGAATGTCATGGCACTAATTCATTCAGACAGTGTGTGCAACTTGGTAATATATTAAATCACAAAAAAATTTAAATCTTACACATATTTAGTATTGTATGTGTATTGTAAAGTATGTTAATTGTTAACCTTAACACAGGTTGCACTGTATATATATATATCAATCTTTAATCACACACATGTTAATTGTATGTGATACTTTTTGTGACTAATATTGAGTATGATGAATCAGCTGATTATAGGGGGCAGCACATGTGACAGGTTCTGATCTCAGTCAAGTGTATACACAAATGAATTGACATTTATGAATTAAAAATGTGGATTTGAAGTGATCCATTTAAGGATTATAGAAACTCTAAAGGTGTTAGTGTTTAAATCCACACTAGGATGTATGATTGAGTGTATCATGAAAATATTCACTCTGCTATGTTGTACAAAGTGTCTTGATCTTTCATTTGCCAAACCAGGTACTGGGCTGGGCCGTTCGGGTTAGGTACTCAGCGGTTCTTAGAATGAGTATCGCTTCTCGGCCTTTTGGCTAAGATCAAAGTGTAGTATCTGTTCTTATCAGCTTAATATCTGATACGTGGCTCAATGCCACTACGATATTAAACTGATTTTTGGACTTGGGCGAAGTGTTCGGGGCTTGCTCCACCTTTGCCACGGGTTGGCCCGGTATTGCAGTACCTCCGGGATCGGCCCACCACCTTTACAAAACTTAATGAAAGACTCTTCTACCTTGACCTTGGGTCATTGTGACTTCAAGTGGTCACTGTGACTTCAAGTGGTCACTGTGACTTCAAGTGGTCACTGTGACAGTGTCAGCTGCCAGTGAATAGTCAGGCCCATGATGACTAGCTCAACGACCTGCCAGTGAACAGTAACCTTAGTTGCATTATTTTGCCATAGTGCATTGGAGACTGGCTCAGATAATGACAATTCCATACAATTGAATAGCAATTTCTTTAATCTGAATTTCTCTATCAATACCTAGGAAGTTAAAAAAAACTAAACTATCTCTTGATTTTTCTGGAGCTATGCTGAAAGTCCTAGGTGGCAGCAGTGACCATTGAAATGATCATGATTGCCACCTGTTGGATGTCCTCCTCACTTCAGTTTGTAACTGTTTTTTCTGCCTAAACTAATTTTTGTCATTTGTTTATTGATAAGTATTACAGCTTGTAGCCTTAAAGTCAGAGCTAAGAGCTTCTTGTAGTCTTAGTCAATGCAGATTATTATCTATAGCCTTCACAGTGCCGTAGGGTTATTTCTGTTGTGGAAAGTGTAATGGAAGTGCTGTGATTGAATGTCATGGCACTAATTCATTCAGACAGTGTGTGCAACTTGGTAATATATTAAATCACAAAAAAATTTAAATCTTACACATATTTAGTATTGTATGTGTATTGTAAAGTATGTTAATTGTTAACCTTAACACAGGTTGCACTGTATATATATATATCAATCTTTAATCACACACATGTTAATTGTATGTGATACTTTTTGTGACTAATATTGAGTATGATGAATCAGCTGATTATAGGGGGCAGCACATGTGACAGGTTCTGATCTCAGTCAAGTGTATACACAAATGAATTGACATTTATGAATTAAAAATGTGGATTTGAAGTGATCCATTTAAGGATTATAGAAACTCTAAAGGTGTTAGTGTTTAAATCCACACTAGGATGTATGATTGAGTGTATCATGAAAATATTCACTCTGCTATGTTGTACAAAGTGTCTTGATCTTTCATTTGCCAAACCAGGTACTGGGCTGGGCCGTTCGGGTTAGGTACTCAGCGGTTCTTAGAATGAGTATCGCTTCTCGGCCTTTTGGCTAAGATCAAAGTGTAGTATCTGTTCTTATCAGCTTAATATCTGATACGTGGCTCAATGCCACTACGATATTAAACTGATTTTTGGACTTGGGCGAAGTGTTCGGGGCTTGCTCCACCTTTGCCACGGGTTGGCCCGGTATTGCAGTACCTCCGGGATCGGCCCACCACCTTTACAAAACTTAATGAAAGACTCTTCTACCTTGACCTTGGGTCATTGTGACTTCAAGTGGTCACTGTGACTTCAAGTGGTCACTGTGACTTCAAGTGGTCACTGTGACAGTGTCAGCTGCCAGTGAATAGTCAGGCCCATGATGACTAGCTCAACGACCTGCCAGTGAACAGTAACCTTAGTTGCATTATTTTGCCATAGTGCATTGGAGACTGGCTCAGATAATGACAATTCCATACAATTGAATAGCAATTTCTTTAATCTGAATTTCTCTATCAATACCTAGGAAGTTAAAAAAAACTAAACTATCTCTTGATTTTTCTGGAGCTATGCTGAAAGTCCTAGGTGGCAGCAGTGACCATTGAAATGATCATGATTGCCACCTGTTGGATGTCCTCCTCACTTCAGTTTGTAACTGTTTTTTCTGCCTAAACTAATTTTTGTCATTTGTTTATTGATAAGTATTACAGCTTGTAGCCTTAAAGTCAGAGCTAAGAGCTTCTTGTAGTCTTAGTCAATGCAGATTATTATCTATAGCCTTCACAGTGCCGTAGGGTTATTTCTGTTGTGGAAAGTGTAATGGAAGTGCTGTGATTGAATGTCATGGCACTAATTCATTCAGACAGTGTGTGCAACTTGGTAATATATTAAATCACAAAAAAATTTAAATCTTACACATATTTAGTATTGTATGTGTATTGTAAAGTATGTTAATTGTTAACCTTAACACAGGTTGCACTGTATATATATATATCAATCTTTAATCACACACATGTTAATTGTATGTGATACTTTTTGTGACTAATATTGAGTATGATGAATCAGCTGATTATAGGGGGCAGCACATGTGACAGGTTCTGATCTCAGTCAAGTGTATACACAAATGAATTGACATTTATGAATTAAAAATGTGGATTTGAAGTGATCCATTTAAGGATTATAGAAACTCTAAAGGTGTTAGTGTTTAAATCCACACTAGGATGTATGATTGAGTGTATCATGAAAATATTCACTCTGCTATGTTGTACAAAGTGTCTTGATCTTTCATTTGCCAAACCAGGTACTGGGCTGGGCCGTTCGGGTTAGGTACTCAGCGGTTCTTAGAATGAGTATCGCTTCTCGGCCTTTTGGCTAAGATCAAAGTGTAGTATCTGTTCTTATCAGCTTAATATCTGATACGTGGCTCAATGCCACTACGATATTAAACTGATTTTTGGACTTGGGCGAAGTGTTCGGGGCTTGCTCCACCTTTGCCACGGGTTGGCCCGGTATTGCAGTACCTCCGGGATCGGCCCACCACCTTTACAAAACTTAATGAAAGACTCTTCTACCTTGACCTTGGGTCATTGTGACTTCAAGTGGTCACTGTGACTTCAAGTGGTCACTGTGACTTCAAGTGGTCACTGTGACAGTGTCAGCTGCCAGTGAATAGTCAGGCCCATGATGACTAGCTCAACGACCTGCCAGTGAACAGTAACCTTAGTTGCATTATTTTGCCATAGTGCATTGGAGACTGGCTCAGATAATGACAATTCCATACAATTGAATAGCAATTTCTTTAATCTGAATTTCTCTATCAATACCTAGGAAGTTAAAAAAAACTAAACTATCTCTTGATTTTTCTGGAGCTATGCTGAAAGTCCTAGGTGGCAGCAGTGACCATTGAAATGATCATGATTGCCACCTGTTGGATGTCCTCCTCACTTCAGTTTGTAACTGTTTTTTCTGCCTAAACTAATTTTTGTCATTTGTTTATTGATAAGTATTACAGCTTGTAGCCTTAAAGTCAGAGCTAAGAGCTTCTTGTAGTCTTAGTCAATGCAGATTATTATCTATAGCCTTCACAGTGCCGTAGGGTTATTTCTGTTGTGGAAAGTGTAATGGAAGTGCTGTGATTGAATGTCATGGCACTAATTCATTCAGACAGTGTGTGCAACTTGGTAATATATTAAATCACAAAAAAATTTAAATCTTACACATATTTAGTATTGTATGTGTATTGTAAAGTATGTTAATTGTTAACCTTAACACAGGTTGCACTGTATATATATATATCAATCTTTAATCACACACATGTTAATTGTATGTGATACTTTTTGTGACTAATATTGAGTATGATGAATCAGCTGATTATAGGGGGCAGCACATGTGACAGGTTCTGATCTCAGTCAAGTGTATACACAAATGAATTGACATTTATGAATTAAAAATGTGGATTTGAAGTGATCCATTTAAGGATTATAGAAACTCTAAAGGTGTTAGTGTTTAAATCCACACTAGGATGTATGATTGAGTGTATCATGAAAATATTCACTCTGCTATGTTGTACAAAGTGTCTTGATCTTTCATTTGCCAAACCAGGTACTGGGCTGGGCCGTTCGGGTTAGGTACTCAGCGGTTCTTAGAATGAGTATCGCTTCTCGGCCTTTTGGCTAAGATCAAAGTGTAGTATCTGTTCTTATCAGCTTAATATCTGATACGTGGCTCAATGCCACTACGATATTAAACTGATTTTTGGACTTGGGCGAAGTGTTCGGGGCTTGCTCCACCTTTGCCACGGGTTGGCCCGGTATTGCAGTACCTCCGGGATCGGCCCACCACCTTTACAAAACTTAATGAAAGACTCTTCTACCTTGACCTTGGGTCATTGTGACTTCAAGTGGTCACTGTGACTTCAAGTGGTCACTGTGACTTCAAGTGGTCACTGTGACAGTGTCAGCTGCCAGTGAATAGTCAGGCCCATGATGACTAGCTCAACGACCTGCCAGTGAACAGTAACCTTAGTTGCATTATTTTGCCATAGTGCATTGGAGACTGGCTCAGATAATGACAATTCCATACAATTGAATAGCAATTTCTTTAATCTGAATTTCTCTATCAATACCTAGGAAGTTAAAAAAAACTAAACTATCTCTTGATTTTTCTGGAGCTATGCTGAAAGTCCTAGGTGGCAGCAGTGACCATTGAAATGATCATGATTGCCACCTGTTGGATGTCCTCCTCACTTCAGTTTGTAACTGTTTTTTCTGCCTAAACTAATTTTTGTCATTTGTTTATTGATAAGTATTACAGCTTGTAGCCTTAAAGTCAGAGCTAAGAGCTTCTTGTAGTCTTAGTCAATGCAGATTATTATCTATAGCCTTCACAGTGCCGTAGGGTTATTTCTGTTGTGGAAAGTGTAATGGAAGTGCTGTGATTGAATGTCATGGCACTAATTCATTCAGACAGTGTGTGCAACTTGGTAATATATTAAATCACAAAAAAATTTAAATCTTACACATATTTAGTATTGTATGTGTATTGTAAAGTATGTTAATTGTTAACCTTAACACAGGTTGCACTGTATATATATATATCAATCTTTAATCACACACATGTTAATTGTATGTGATACTTTTTGTGACTAATATTGAGTATGATGAATCAGCTGATTATAGGGGGCAGCACATGTGACAGGTTCTGATCTCAGTCAAGTGTATACACAAATGAATTGACATTTATGAATTAAAAATGTGGATTTGAAGTGATCCATTTAAGGATTATAGAAACTCTAAAGGTGTTAGTGTTTAAATCCACACTAGGATGTATGATTGAGTGTATCATGAAAATATTCACTCTGCTATGTTGTACAAAGTGTCTTGATCTTTCATTTGCCAAACCAGGTACTGGGCTGGGCCGTTCGGGTTAGGTACTCAGCGGTTCTTAGAATGAGTATCGCTTCTCGGCCTTTTGGCTAAGATCAAAGTGTAGTATCTGTTCTTATCAGCTTAATATCTGATACGTGGCTCAATGCCACTACGATATTAAACTGATTTTTGGACTTGGGCGAAGTGTTCGGGGCTTGCTCCACCTTTGCCACGGGTTGGCCCGGTATTGCAGTACCTCCGGGATCGGCCCACCACCTTTACAAAACTTAATGAAAGACTCTTCTACCTTGACCTTGGGTCATTGTGACTTCAAGTGGTCACTGTGACTTCAAGTGGTCACTGTGACTTCAAGTGGTCACTGTGACAGTGTCAGCTGCCAGTGAATAGTCAGGCCCATGATGACTAGCTCAACGACCTGCCAGTGAACAGTAACCTTAGTTGCATTATTTTGCCATAGTGCATTGGAGACTGGCTCAGATAATGACAATTCCATACAATTGAATAGCAATTTCTTTAATCTGAATTTCTCTATCAATACCTAGGAAGTTAAAAAAAACTAAACTATCTCTTGATTTTTCTGGAGCTATGCTGAAAGTCCTAGGTGGCAGCAGTGACCATTGAAATGATCATGATTGCCACCTGTTGGATGTCCTCCTCACTTCAGTTTGTAACTGTTTTTTCTGCCTAAACTAATTTTTGTCATTTGTTTATTGATAAGTATTACAGCTTGTAGCCTTAAAGTCAGAGCTAAGAGCTTCTTGTAGTCTTAGTCAATGCAGATTATTATCTATAGCCTTCACAGTGCCGTAGGGTTATTTCTGTTGTGGAAAGTGTAATGGAAGTGCTGTGATTGAATGTCATGGCACTAATTCATTCAGACAGTGTGTGCAACTTGGTAATATATTAAATCACAAAAAAATTTAAATCTTACACATATTTAGTATTGTATGTGTATTGTAAAGTATGTTAATTGTTAACCTTAACACAGGTTGCACTGTATATATATATATCAATCTTTAATCACACACATGTTAATTGTATGTGATACTTTTTGTGACTAATATTGAGTATGATGAATCAGCTGATTATAGGGGGCAGCACATGTGACAGGTTCTGATCTCAGTCAAGTGTATACACAAATGAATTGACATTTATGAATTAAAAATGTGGATTTGAAGTGATCCATTTAAGGATTATAGAAACTCTAAAGGTGTTAGTGTTTAAATCCACACTAGGATGTATGATTGAGTGTATCATGAAAATATTCACTCTGCTATGTTGTACAAAGTGTCTTGATCTTTCATTTGCCAAACCAGGTACTGGGCTGGGCCGTTCGGGTTAGGTACTCAGCGGTTCTTAGAATGAGTATCGCTTCTCGGCCTTTTGGCTAAGATCAAAGTGTAGTATCTGTTCTTATCAGCTTAATATCTGATACGTGGCTCAATGCCACTACGATATTAAACTGATTTTTGGACTTGGGCGAAGTGTTCGGGGCTTGCTCCACCTTTGCCACGGGTTGGCCCGGTATTGCAGTACCTCCGGGATCGGCCCACCACCTTTACAAAACTTAATGAAAGACTCTTCTACCTTGACCTTGGGTCATTGTGACTTCAAGTGGTCACTGTGACTTCAAGTGGTCACTGTGACTTCAAGTGGTCACTGTGACAGTGTCAGCTGCCAGTGAATAGTCAGGCCCATGATGACTAGCTCAACGACCTGCCAGTGAACAGTAACCTTAGTTGCATTATTTTGCCATAGTGCATTGGAGACTGGCTCAGATAATGACAATTCCATACAATTGAATAGCAATTTCTTTAATCTGAATTTCTCTATCAATACCTAGGAAGTTAAAAAAAACTAAACTATCTCTTGATTTTTCTGGAGCTATGCTGAAAGTCCTAGGTGGCAGCAGTGACCATTGAAATGATCATGATTGCCACCTGTTGGATGTCCTCCTCACTTCAGTTTGTAACTGTTTTTTCTGCCTAAACTAATTTTTGTCATTTGTTTATTGATAAGTATTACAGCTTGTAGCCTTAAAGTCAGAGCTAAGAGCTTCTTGTAGTCTTAGTCAATGCAGATTATTATCTATAGCCTTCACAGTGCCGTAGGGTTATTTCTGTTGTGGAAAGTGTAATGGAAGTGCTGTGATTGAATGTCATGGCACTAATTCATTCAGACAGTGTGTGCAACTTGGTAATATATTAAATCACAAAAAAATTTAAATCTTACACATATTTAGTATTGTATGTGTATTGTAAAGTATGTTAATTGTTAACCTTAACACAGGTTGCACTGTATATATATATATCAATCTTTAATCACACACATGTTAATTGTATGTGATACTTTTTGTGACTAATATTGAGTATGATGAATCAGCTGATTATAGGGGGCAGCACATGTGACAGGTTCTGATCTCAGTCAAGTGTATACACAAATGAATTGACATTTATGAATTAAAAATGTGGATTTGAAGTGATCCATTTAAGGATTATAGAAACTCTAAAGGTGTTAGTGTTTAAATCCACACTAGGATGTATGATTGAGTGTATCATGAAAATATTCACTCTGCTATGTTGTACAAAGTGTCTTGATCTTTCATTTGCCAAACCAGGTACTGGGCTGGGCCGTTCGGGTTAGGTACTCAGCGGTTCTTAGAATGAGTATCGCTTCTCGGCCTTTTGGCTAAGATCAAAGTGTAGTATCTGTTCTTATCAGCTTAATATCTGATACGTGGCTCAATGCCACTACGATATTAAACTGATTTTTGGACTTGGGCGAAGTGTTCGGGGCTTGCTCCACCTTTGCCACGGGTTGGCCCGGTATTGCAGTACCTCCGGGATCGGCCCACCACCTTTACAAAACTTAATGAAAGACTCTTCTACCTTGACCTTGGGTCATTGTGACTTCAAGTGGTCACTGTGACTTCAAGTGGTCACTGTGACAGTGTCAGCTGCCAGTGAATAGTCAGGCCCATGATGACTAGCTCAACGACCTGCCAGTGAACAGTAACCTTAGTTGCATTATTTTGCCATAGTGCATTGGAGACTGGCTCAGATAATGACAATTCCATACAATTGAATAGCAATTTCTTTAATCTGAATTTCTCTATCAATACCTAGGAAGTTAAAAAAAACTAAACTATCTCTTGATTTTTCTGGAGCTATGCTGAAAGTCCTAGGTGGCAGCAGTGACCATTGAAATGATCATGATTGCCACCTGTTGGATGTCCTCCTCACTTCAGTTTGTAACTGTTTTTTTCTGCCTAAACTAATTTTTGTCATTTGTTTATTGATAAGTATTACAGCTTGTAGCCTTAAAGTCAGAGCTAAGAGCTTCTTGTAGTCTTAGTCAATGCAGATTATTATCTATAGCCTTCACAGTGCCGTAGGGTTATTTCTGTTGTGGAAAGTGTAATGGAAGTGCTGTGATTGAATGCCATGGCACTAATTCATTCAGACAGTGTGTGCAACTTGGTAATATATTAAATCACAAAAAAATTTAAATCTTACACATATTTAGTATTGTATGTGTATTGTAAAGTATGTTAATTGTTAACCTTAACACAGGTTGCACTGTATATATATATATATATCAATCTTTAATCACACACATGTTAATTGTATGTGATACTTTTTGTGACTAATATTGAGTATGATGAATCAGCTGATTATAGGGGGCAGCACATGTGACAGGTTCTGATCTCAGTCAAGTGTATACACAAATGAATTGACATTTATGAATTAAAAATGTGGATTTGAAGTGATCCATTTAAGGATTATAGAAACTCTAAAGGTGTTAGTGTTTAAATCCACACTAGGATGTATGATTGAGTGTATCATGAAAATATTCACTCTGCTATGTTGTACAAAGTGTCTTGATCTTTCATTTGCCAAACCAGGTACTGGGCTGGGCCGTTCGGGTTAGGTACTCAGCGGTTCTTAGAATGAGTATCGCTTCTCGGCCTTTTGGCTAAGATCAAAGTGTAGTATCTGTTCTTATCAGCTTAATATCTGATACGTGGCTCAATGCCACTACGATATTAAACTGATTTTTGGACTTGGGCGAAGTGTTCGGGGCTTGCTCCACCTTTGCCACGGGTTGGCCCGGTATTGCAGTACCTCCGGGATCGGCCCACCACCTTTACAAAACTTAATGAAAGACTCTTCTACCTTGACCTTGGGTCATTGTGACTTCAAGTGGTCACTGTGACTTCAAGTGGTCACTGTGACAGTGTCAGCTGCCAGTGAATAGTCAGGCCCATGATGACTAGCTCAACGACCTGCCAGTGAACAGTAACCTTAGTTGCATTATTTTGCCATAGTGCATTGGAGACTGGCTCAGATAATGACAATTCCATACAATTGAATAGCAATTTCTTTAATCTGAATTTCTCTATCAATACCTAGGAAGTTAAAAAAAACTAAACTATCTCTTGATTTTTCTGGAGCTATGCTGAAAGTCCTAGGTGGCAGCAGTGACCATTGAAATGATCATGATTGCCACCTGTTGGATGTCCTCCTCACTTCAGTTTGTAACTGTTTTTTTCTGCCTAAACTAATTTTTGTCATTTGTTTATTGATAAGTATTACAGCTTGTAGCCTTAAAGTCAGAGCTAAGAGCTTCTTGTAGTCTTAGTCAATGCAGATTATTATCTATAGCCTTCACAGTGCCGTAGGGTTATTTCTGTTGTGGAAAGTGTAATGGAAGTGCTGTGATTGAATGTCATGGCACTAATTCATTCAGACAGTGTGTGCAACTTGGTAATATATTAAATCACAAAAAAATTTAAATCTTACACATATTTAGTATTGTATGTGTATTGTAAAGTATGTTAATTGTTAACCTTAACACAGGTTGCACTGTATATATATATATATATCAATCTTTAATCACACACATGTTAATTGTATGTGATACTTTTTGTGACTAATATTGAGTATGATGAATCAGCTGATTATAGGGGGCAGCACATGTGACAGGTTCTGATCTCAGTCAAGTGTATACACAAATGAATTGACATTTATGAATTAAAAATGTGGATTTGAAGTGATCCATTTAAGGATTATAGAAACTCTAAAGGTGTTAGTGTTTAAATCCACACTAGGATGTATGATTGAGTGTATCATGAAAATATTCACTCTGCTATGTTGTACAAAGTGTCTTGATCTTTCATTTGCCAAACCAGGTACTGGGCTGGGCCGTTCGGGTTAGGTACTCAGCGGTTCTTAGAATGAGTATCGCTTCTCGGCCTTTTGGCTAAGATCAAAGTGTAGTATCTGTTCTTATCAGCTTAATATCTGATACGTGGCTCAATGCCACTACGATATTAAACTGATTTTTGGACTTGGGCGAAGTGTTCGGGGCTTGCTCCACCTTTGCCACGGGTTGGCCCGGTATTGCAGTACCTCCGGGATCGGCCCACAACCTTTACAAAACTTAATGAAAGACTCTTCTACCTTGACCTTGGGTCATTGTGACTTCAAGTGGTCACTGTGACTTCAAGTGGTCACTGTGACAGTGTCAGCTGCCAGTGAATAGTCAGGCCCATGATGACTAGCTCAACGACCTGCCAGTGAACAGTAACCTTAGTTGCATTATTTTGCCATAGTGCATTGGAGACTGGCTCAGATAATGACAATTCCATACAATTGAATAGCAATTTCTTTAATCTGAATTTCTCTATCAATACCTAGGAAGTTAAAAAAAACTAAACTATCTCTTGATTTTTCTGGAGCTATGCTGAAAGTCCTAGGTGGCAGCAGTGACCATTGAAATGATCATGATTGCCACCTGTTGGATGTCCTCCTCACTTCAGTTTGTAACTGTTTTTTTCTGCCTAAACTAATTTTTGTCATTTGTTTATTGATAAGTATTACAGCTTGTAGCCTTAAAGTCAGAGCTAAGAGCTTCTTGTAGTCTTAGTCAATGCAGATTATTATCTATAGCCTTCACAGTGCCGTAGGGTTATTTCTGTTGTGGAAAGTGTAATGGAAGTGCTGTGATTGAATGTCATGGCACTAATTCATTCAGACAGTGTGTGCAACTTGGTAATATATTAAATCACAAAAAAATTTAAATCTTACACATATTTAGTATTGTATGTGTATTGTAAAGTATGTTAATTGTTAACCTTAACACAGGTTGCACTGTATATATATATATATATCAATCTTTAATCACACACATGTTAATTGTATGTGATACTTTTTGTGACTAATATTGAGTATGATGAATCAGCTGATTATAGGGGGCAGCACATGTGACAGGTTCTGATCTCAGTCAAGTGTATACACAAATGAATTGACATTTATGAATTAAAAATGTGGATTTGAAGTGATCCATTTAAGGATTATAGAAACTCTAAAGGTGTTAGTGTTTAAATCCACACTAGGATGTATGATTGAGTGTATCATGAAAATATTCACTCTGCTATGTTGTACAAAGTGTCTTGATCTTTCATTTGCCAAACCAGGTACTGGGCTGGGCCGTTCGGGTTAGGTACTCAGCGGTTCTTAGAATGAGTATCGCTTCTCGGCCTTTTGGCTAAGATCAAAGTGTAGTATCTGTTCTTATCAGCTTAATATCTGATACGTGGCTCAATGCCACTACGATATTAAACTGATTTTTGGACTTGGGCGAAGTGTTCGGGGCTTGCTCCACCTTTGCCACGGGTTGGCCCGGTATTGCAGTACCTCCGGGATCGGCCCACCACCTTTACAAAACTTAATGAAAGACTCTTCTACCTTGACCTTGGGTCATTGTGACTTCAAGTGGTCACTGTGACTTCAAGTGGTCACTGTGACAGTGTCAGCTGCCAGTGAATAGTCAGGCCCATGATGACTAGCTCAACGACCTGCCAGTGAACAGTAACCTTAGTTGCATTATTTTGCCATAGTGCATTGGAGACTGGCTCAGATAATGACAATTCCATACAATTGAATAGCAATTTCTTTAATCTGAATTTCTCTATCAATACCTAGGAAGTTAAAAAAAACTAAACTATCTCTTGATTTTTCTGGAGCTATGCTGAAAGTCCTAGGTGGCAGCAGTGACCATTGAAATGATCATGATTGCCACCTGTTGGATGTCCTCCTCACTTCAGTTTGTAACTGTTTTTTTCTGCCTAAACTAATTTTTGTCATTTGTTTATTGATAAGTATTACAGCTTGTAGCCTTAAAGTCAGAGCTAAGAGCTTCTTGTAGTCTTAGTCAATGCAGATTATTATCTATAGCCTTCACAGTGCCGTAGGGTTATTTCTGTTGTGGAAAGTGTAATGGAAGTGCTGTGATTGAATGTCATGGCACTAATTCATTCAGACAGTGTGTGCAACTTGGTAATATATTAAATCACAAAAAAATTTAAATCTTACACATATTTAGTATTGTATGTGTATTGTAAAGTATGTTAATTGTTAACCTTAACACAGGTTGCACTGTATATATATATATATATCAATCTTTAATCACACACATGTTAATTGTATGTGATACTTTTTGTGACTAATATTGAGTATGATGAATCAGCTGATTATAGGGGGCAGCACATGTGACAGGTTCTGATCTCAGTCAAGTGTATACACAAATGAATTGACATTTATGAATTAAAAATGTGGATTTGAAGTGATCCATTTAAGGATTATAGAAACTCTAAAGGTGTTAGTGTTTAAATCCACACTAGGATGTATGATTGAGTGTATCATGAAAATATTCACTCTGCTATGTTGTACAAAGTGTCTTGATCTTTCATTTGCCAAACCAGGTACTGGGCTGGGCCGTTCGGGTTAGGTACTCAGCGGTTCTTAGAATGAGTATCGCTTCTCGGCCTTTTGGCTAAGATCAAAGTGTAGTATCTGTTCTTATCAGCTTAATATCTGATACGTGGCTCAATGCCACTACGATATTAAACTGATTTTTGGACTTGGGCGAAGTGTTCGGGGCTTGCTCCACCTTTGCCACGGGTTGGCCCGGTATTGCAGTACCTCCGGGATCGGCCCACCACCTTTACAAAACTTAATGAAAGACTCTTCTACCTTGACCTTGGGTCATTGTGACTTCAAGTGGTCACTGTGACTTCAAGTGGTCACTGTGACAGTGTCAGCTGCCAGTGAATAGTCAGGCCCATGATGACTAGCTCAACGACCTGCCAGTGAACAGTAACCTTAGTTGCATTATTTTGCCATAGTGCATTGGAGACTGGCTCAGATAATGACAATTCCATACAATTGAATAGCAATTTCTTTAATCTGAATTTCTCTATCAATACCTAGGAAGTTAAAAAAAACTAAACTATCTCTTGATTTTTCTGGAGCTATGCTGAAAGTCCTAGGTGGCAGCAGTGACCATTGAAATGATCATGATTGCCACCTGTTGGATGTCCTCCTCACTTCAGTTTGTAACTGTTTTTTTCTGCCTAAACTAATTTTTGTCATTTGTTTATTGATAAGTATTACAGCTTGTAGCCTTAAAGTCAGAGCTAAGAGCTTCTTGTAGTCTTAGTCAATGCAGATTATTATCTATAGCCTTCACAGTGCCGTAGGGTTATTTCTGTTGTGGAAAGTGTAATGGAAGTGCTGTGATTGAATGTCATGGCACTAATTCATTCAGACAGTGTGTGCAACTTGGTAATATATTAAATCACAAAAAAATTTAAATCTTACACATATTTAGTATTGTATGTGTATTGTAAAGTATGTTAATTGTTAACCTTAACACAGGTTGCACTGTATATATATATATATATCAATCTTTAATCACACACATGTTAATTGTATGTGATACTTTTTGTGACTAATATTGAGTATGATGAATCAGCTGATTATAGGGGGCAGCACATGTGACAGGTTCTGATCTCAGTCAAGTGTATACACAAATGAATTGACATTTATGAATTAAAAATGTGGATTTGAAGTGATCCATTTAAGGATTATAGAAACTCTAAAGGTGTTAGTGTTTAAATCCACACTAGGATGTATGATTGAGTGTATCATGAAAATATTCACTCTGCTATGTTGTACAAAGTGTCTTGATCTTTCATTTGCCAAACCAGGTACTGGGCTGGGCCGTTCGGGTTAGGTACTCAGCGGTTCTTAGAATGAGTATCGCTTCTCGGCCTTTTGGCTAAGATCAAAGTGTAGTATCTGTTCTTATCAGCTTAATATCTGATACGTGGCTCAATGCCACTACGATATTAAACTGATTTTTGGACTTGGGCGAAGTGTTCGGGGCTTGCTCCACCTTTGCCACGGGTTGGCCCGGTATTGCAGTACCTCCGGGATCGGCCCACAACCTTTACAAAACTTAATGAAAGACTCTTCTACCTTGACCTTGGGTCATTGTGACTTCAAGTGGTCACTGTGACTTCAAGTGGTCACTGTGACAGTGTCAGCTGCCAGTGAATAGTCAGGCCCATGATGACTAGCTCAACGACCTGCCAGTGAACAGTAACCTTAGTTGCATTATTTTGCCATAGTGCATTGGAGACTGGCTCAGATAATGACAATTCCATACAATTGAATAGCAATTTCTTTAATCTGAATTTCTCTATCAATACCTAGGAAGTTAAAAAAAACTAAACTATCTCTTGATTTTTCTGGAGCTATGCTGAAAGTCCTAGGTGGCAGCAGTGACCATTGAAATGATCATGATTGCCACCTGTTGGATGTCCTCCTCACTTCAGTTTGTAACTGTTTTTTTCTGCCTAAACTAATTTTTGTCATTTGTTTATTGATAAGTATTACAGCTTGTAGCCTTAAAGTCAGAGCTAAGAGCTTCTTGTAGTCTTAGTCAATGCAGATTATTATCTATAGCCTTCACAGTGCCGTAGGGTTATTTCTGTTGTGGAAAGTGTAATGGAAGTGCTGTGATTGAATGTCATGGCACTAATTCATTCAGACAGTGTGTGCAACTTGGTAATATATTAAATCACAAAAAAATTTAAATCTTACACATATTTAGTATTGTATGTGTATTGTAAAGTATGTTAATTGTTAACCTTAACACAGGTTGCACTGTATATATATATATATATCAATCTTTAATCACACACATGTTAATTGTATGTGATACTTTTTGTGACTAATATTGAGTATGATGAATCAGCTGATTATAGGGGGCAGCACATGTGACAGGTTCTGATCTCAGTCAAGTGTATACACAAATGAATTGACATTTATGAATTAAAAATGTGGATTTGAAGTGATCCATTTAAGGATTATAGAAACTCTAAAGGTGTTAGTGTTTAAATCCACACTAGGATGTATGATTGAGTGTATCATGAAAATATTCACTCTGCTATGTTGTACAAAGTGTCTTGATCTTTCATTTGCCAAACCAGGTACTGGGCTGGGCCGTTCGGGTTAGGTACTCAGCGGTTCTTAGAATGAGTATCGCTTCTCGGCCTTTTGGCTAAGATCAAAGTGTAGTATCTGTTCTTATCAGCTTAATATCTGATACGTGGCTCAATGCCACTACGATATTAAACTGATTTTTGGACTTGGGCGAAGTGTTCGGGGCTTGCTCCACCTTTGCCACGGGTTGGCCCGGTATTGCAGTACCTCCGGGATCGGCCCACCACCTTTACAAAACTTAATGAAAGACTCTTCTACCTTGACCTTGGGTCATTGTGACTTCAAGTGGTCACTGTGACTTCAAGTGGTCACTGTGACAGTGTCAGCTGCCAGTGAATAGTCAGGCCCATGATGACTAGCTCAACGACCTGCCAGTGAACAGTAACCTTAGTTGCATTATTTTGCCATAGTGCATTGGAGACTGGCTCAGATAATGACAATTCCATACAATTGAATAGCAATTTCTTTAATCTGAATTTCTCTATCAATACCTAGGAAGTTAAAAAAAACTAAACTATCTCTTGATTTTTCTGGAGCTATGCTGAAAGTCCTAGGTGGCAGCAGTGACCATTGAAATGATCATGATTGCCACCTGTTGGATGTCCTCCTCACTTCAGTTTGTAACTGTTTTTTTCTGCCTAAACTAATTTTTGTCATTTGTTTATTGATAAGTATTACAGCTTGTAGCCTTAAAGTCAGAGCTAAGAGCTTCTTGTAGTCTTAGTCAATGCAGATTATTATCTATAGCCTTCACAGTGCCGTAGGGTTATTTCTGTTGTGGAAAGTGTAATGGAAGTGCTGTGATTGAATGTCATGGCACTAATTCATTCAGACAGTGTGTGCAACTTGGTAATATATTAAATCACAAAAAAATTTAAATCTTACACATATTTAGTATTGTATGTGTATTGTAAAGTATGTTAATTGTTAACCTTAACACAGGTTGCACTGTATATATATATATATATCAATCTTTAATCACACACATGTTAATTGTATGTGATACTTTTTGTGACTAATATTGAGTATGATGAATCAGCTGATTATAGGGGGCAGCACATGTGACAGGTTCTGATCTCAGTCAAGTGTATACACAAATGAATTGACATTTATGAATTAAAAATGTGGATTTGAAGTGATCCATTTAAGGATTATAGAAACTCTAAAGGTGTTAGTGTTTAAATCCACACTAGGATGTATGATTGAGTGTATCATGAAAATATTCACTCTGCTATGTTGTACAAAGTGTCTTGATCTTTCATTTGCCAAACCAGGTACTGGGCTGGGCCGTTCGGGTTAGGTACTCAGCGGTTCTTAGAATGAGTATCGCTTCTCGGCCTTTTGGCTAAGATCAAAGTGTAGTATCTGTTCTTATCAGCTTAATATCTGATACGTGGCTCAATGCCACTACGATATTAAACTGATTTTTGGACTTGGGCGAAGTGTTCGGGGCTTGCTCCACCTTTGCCACGGGTTGGCCCGGTATTGCAGTACCTCCGGGATCGGCCCACCACCTTTACAAAACTTAATGAAAGACTCTTCTACCTTGACCTTGGGTCATTGTGACTTCAAGTGGTCACTGTGACTTCAAGTGGTCACTGTGACAGTGTCAGCTGCCAGTGAATAGTCAGGCCCATGATGACTAGCTCAACGACCTGCCAGTGAACAGTAACCTTAGTTGCATTATTTTGCCATAGTGCATTGGAGACTGGCTCAGATAATGACAATTCCATACAATTGAATAGCAATTTCTTTAATCTGAATTTCTCTATCAATACCTAGGAAGTTAAAAAAAACTAAACTATCTCTTGATTTTTCTGGAGCTATGCTGAAAGTCCTAGGTGGCAGCAGTGACCATTGAAATGATCATGATTGCCACCTGTTGGATGTCCTCCTCACTTCAGTTTGTAACTGTTTTTTTCTGCCTAAACTAATTTTTGTCATTTGTTTATTGATAAGTATTACAGCTTGTAGCCTTAAAGTCAGAGCTAAGAGCTTCTTGTAGTCTTAGTCAATGCAGATTATTATCTATAGCCTTCACAGTGCCGTAGGGTTATTTCTGTTGTGGAAAGTGTAATGGAAGTGCTGTGATTGAATGTCATGGCACTAATTCATTCAGACAGTGTGTGCAACTTGGTAATATATTAAATCACAAAAAATTTTAAATCTTACACATATTTAGTATTGTATGTGTATTGTAAAGTATGTTAATTGTTAACCTTAACACAGGTTGCACTGTATATATATATATATATCAATCTTTAATCACACACATGTTAATTGTATGTGATACTTTTTGTGACTAATATTGAGTATGATGAATCAGCTGATTATAGGGGGCAGCACATGTGACAGGTTCTGATCTCAGTCAAGTGTATACACAAATGAATTGACATTTATGAATTAAAAATGTGGATTTGAAGTGATCCATTTAAGGATTATAGAAACTCTAAAGGTGTTAGTGTTTAAATCCACACTAGGATGTATGATTGAGTGTATCATGAAAATATTCACTCTGCTATGTTGTACAAAGTGTCTTGATCTTTCATTTGCCAAACCAGGTACTGGGCTGGGCCGTTCGGGTTAGGTACTCAGCGGTTCTTAGAATGAGTATCGCTTCTCGGCCTTTTGGCTAAGATCAAAGTGTAGTATCTGTTCTTATCAGCTTAATATCTGATACGTGGCTCAATGCCACTACGATATTAAACTGATTTTTGGACTTGGGCGAAGTGTTCGGGGCTTGCTCCACCTTTGCCACGGGTTGGCCCGGTATTGCAGTACCTCCGGGATCGGCCCACCACCTTTACAAAACTTAATGAAAGACTCTTCTACCTTGACCTTGGGTCATTGTGACTTCAAGTGGTCACTGTGACTTCAAGTGGTCACTGTGACAGTGTCAGCTGCCAGTGAATAGTCAGGCCCATGATGACTAGCTCAACGACCTGCCAGTGAACAGTAACCTTAGTTGCATTATTTTGCCATAGTGCATTGGAGACTGGCTCAGATAATGACAATTCCATACAATTGAATAGCAATTTCTTTAATCTGAATTTCTCTATCAATACCTAGGAAGTTAAAAAAAACTAAACTATCTCTTGATTTTTCTGGAGCTATGCTGAAAGTCCTAGGTGGCAGCAGTGACCATTGAAATGATCATGATTGCCACCTGTTGGATGTCCTCCTCACTTCAGTTTGTAACTGTTTTTTTCTGCCTAAACTAATTTTTGTCATTTGTTTATTGATAAGTATTACAGCTTGTAGCCTTAAAGTCAGAGCTAAGAGCTTCTTGTAGTCTTAGTCAATGCAGATTATTATCTATAGCCTTCACAGTGCCGTAGGGTTATTTCTGTTGTGGAAAGTGTAATGGAAGTGCTGTGATTGAATGTCATGGCACTAATTCATTCAGACAGTGTGTGCAACTTGGTAATATATTAAATCACAAAAAAATTTAAATCTTACACATATTTAGTATTGTATGTGTATTGTAAAGTATGTTAATTGTTAACCTTAACACAGGTTGCACTGTATATATATATATATATCAATCTTTAATCACACACATGTTAATTGTATGTGATACTTTTTGTGACTAATATTGAGTATGATGAATCAGCTGATTATAGGGGGCAGCACATGTGACAGGTTCTGATCTCAGTCAAGTGTATACACAAATGAATTGACATTTATGAATTAAAAATGTGGATTTGAAGTGATCCATTTAAGGATTATAGAAACTCTAAAGGTGTTAGTGTTTAAATCCACACTAGGATGTATGATTGAGTGTATCATGAAAATATTCACTCTGCTATGTTGTACAAAGTGTCTTGATCTTTCATTTGCCAAACCAGGTACTGGGCTGGGCCGTTCGGGTTAGGTACTCAGCGGTTCTTAGAATGAGTATCGCTTCTCGGCCTTTTGGCTAAGATCAAAGTGTAGTATCTGTTCTTATCAGCTTAATATCTGATACGTGGCTCAATGCCACTACGATATTAAACTGATTTTTGGACTTGGGCGAAGTGTTCGGGGCTTGCTCCACCTTTGCCACGGGTTGGCCCGGTATTGCAGTACCTCCGGGATCGGCCCACCACCTTTACAAAACTTAATGAAAGACTCTTCTACCTTGACCTTGGGTCATTGTGACTTCAAGTGGTCACTGTGACTTCAAGTGGTCACTGTGACAGTGTCAGCTGCCAGTGAATAGTCAGGCCCATGATGACTAGCTCAACGACCTGCCAGTGAACAGTAACCTTAGTTGCATTATTTTGCCATAGTGCATTGGAGACTGGCTCAGATAATGACAATTCCATACAATTGAATAGCAATTTCTTTAATCTGAATTTCTCTATCAATACCTAGGAAGTTAAAAAAAACTAAACTATCTCTTGATTTTTCTGGAGCTATGCTGAAAGTCCTAGGTGGCAGCAGTGACCATTGAAATGATCATGATTGCCACCTGTTGGATGTCCTCCTCACTTCAGTTTGTAACTGTTTTTTTCTGCCTAAACTAATTTTTGTCATTTGTTTATTGATAAGTATTACAGCTTGTAGCCTTAAAGTCAGAGCTAAGAGCTTCTTGTAGTCTTAGTCAATGCAGATTATTATCTATAGCCTTCACAGTGCCGTAGGGTTATTTCTGTTGTGGAAAGTGTAATGGAAGTGCTGTGATTGAATGTCATGGCACTAATTCATTCAGACAGTGTGTGCAACTTGGTAATATATTAAATCACAAAAAAATTTAAATCTTACACATATTTAGTATTGTATGTGTATTGTAAAGTATGTTAATTGTTAACCTTAACACAGGTTGCACTGTATATATATATATATATCAATCTTTAATCACACACATGTTAATTGTATGTGATACTTTTTGTGACTAATATTGAGTATGATGAATCAGCTGATTATAGGGGGCAGCACATGTGACAGGTTCTGATCTCAGTCAAGTGTATACACAAATGAATTGACATTTATGAATTAAAAATGTGGATTTGAAGTGATCCATTTAAGGATTATAGAAACTCTAAAGGTGTTAGTGTTTAAATCCACACTAGGATGTATGATTGAGTGTATCATGAAAATATTCACTCTGCTATGTTGTACAAAGTGTCTTGATCTTTCATTTGCCAAACCAGGTACTGGGCTGGGCCGTTCGGGTTAGGTACTCAGCGGTTCTTAGAATGAGTATCGCTTCTCGGCCTTTTGGCTAAGATCAAAGTGTAGTATCTGTTCTTATCAGCTTAATATCTGATACGTGGCTCAATGCCACTACGATATTAAACTGATTTTTGGACTTGGGCGAAGTGTTCGGGGCTTGCTCCACCTTTGCCACGGGTTGGCCCGGTATTGCAGTACCTCCGGGATCGGCCCACCACCTTTACAAAACTTAATGAAAGATTCTTCTACCTTGACCTTGGGTCATTGTGACTTCAAGTGGTCACTGTGACTTCAAGTGGTCACTGTGACAGTGTCAGCTGCCAGTGAATAGTCAGGCCCATGATGACTAGCTCAACGACCTGCCAGTGAACAGTAACCTTAGTTGCATTATTTTGCCATAGTGCATTGGAGACTGGCTCAGATAATGACAATTCCATACAATTGAATAGCAATTTCTTTAATCTGAATTTCTCTATCAATACCTAGGAAGTTAAAAAAAACTAAACTATCTCTTGATTTTTCTGGAGCTATGCTGAAAGTCCTAGGTGGCAGCAGTGACCATTGAAATGATCATGATTGCCACCTGTTGGATGTCCTCCTCACTTCAGTTTGTAACTGTTTTTTTCTGCCTAAACTAATTTTTGTCATTTGTTTATTGATAAGTATTACAGCTTGTAGCCTTAAAGTCAGAGCTAAGAGCTTCTTGTAGTCTTAGTCAATGCAGATTATTATCTATAGCCTTCACAGTGCCGTAGGGTTATTTCTGTTGTGGAAAGTGTAATGGAAGTGCTGTGATTGAATGCCATGGCACTAATTCATTCAGACAGTGTGTGCAACTTGGTAATATATTAAATCACAAAAAAATTTAAATCTTACACATATTTAGTATTGTATGTGTATTGTAAAGTATGTTAATTGTTAACCTTAACACAGGTTGCACTGTATATATATATATATATCAATCTTTAATCACACACATGTTAATTGTATGTGATACTTTTTGTGACTAATATTGAGTATGATGAATCAGCTGATTATAGGGGGCAGCACATGTGACAGGTTCTGATCTCAGTCAAGTGTATACACAAATGAATTGACATTTATGAATTAAAAATGTGGATTTGAAGTGATCCATTTAAGGATTATAGAAACTCTAAAGGTGTTAGTGTTTAAATCCACACTAGGATGTATGATTGAGTGTATCATGAAAATATTCACTCTGCTATGTTGTACAAAGTGTCTTGATCTTTCATTTGCCAAACCAGGTACTGGGCTGGGCCGTTCGGGTTAGGTACTCAGCGGTTCTTAGAATGAGTATCGCTTCTCGGCCTTTTGGCTAAGATCAAAGTGTAGTATCTGTTCTTATCAGCTTAATATCTGATACGTGGCTCAATGCCACTACGATATTAAACTGATTTTTGGACTTGGGCGAAGTGTTCGGGGCTTGCTCCACCTTTGCCACGGGTTGGCCCGGTATTGCAGTACCTCCGGGATCGGCCCACCACCTTTACAAAACTTAATGAAAGACTCTTCTACCTTGACCTTGGGTCATTGTGACTTCAAGTGGTCACTGTGACTTCAAGTGGTCACTGTGACAGTGTCAGCTGCCAGTGAATAGTCAGGCCCATGATGACTAGCTCAACGACCTGCCAGTGAACAGTAACCTTAGTTGCATTATTTTGCCATAGTGCATTGGAGACTGGCTCAGATAATGACAATTCCATACAATTGAATAGCAATTTCTTTAATCTGAATTTCTCTATCAATACCTAGGAAGTTAAAAAAAACTAAACTATCTCTTGATTTTTCTGGAGCTATGCTGAAAGTCCTAGGTGGCAGCAGTGACCATTGAAATGATCATGATTGCCACCTGTTGGATGTCCTCCTCACTTCAGTTTGTAACTGTTTTTTTCTGCCTAAACTAATTTTTGTCATTTGTTTATTGATAAGTATTACAGCTTGTAGCCTTAAAGTCAGAGCTAAGAGCTTCTTGTAGTCTTAGTCAATGCAGATTATTATCTATAGCCTTCACAGTGCCGTAGGGTTATTTCTGTTGTGGAAAGTGTAATGGAAGTGCTGTGATTGAATGTCATGGCACTAATTCATTCAGACAGTGTGTGCAACTTGGTAATATATTAAATCACAAAAAAATTTAAATCTTACACATATTTAGTATTGTATGTGTATTGTAAAGTATGTTAATTGTTAACCTTAACACAGGTTGCACTGTATATATATATATATATCAATCTTTAATCACACACATGTTAATTGTATGTGATACTTTTTGTGACTAATATTGAGTATGATGAATCAGCTGATTATAGGGGGCAGCACATGTGACAGGTTCTGATCTCAGTCAAGTGTATACACAAATGAATTGACATTTATGAATTAAAAATGTGGATTTGAAGTGATCCATTTAAGGATTATAGAAACTCTAAAGGTGTTAGTGTTTAAATCCACACTAGGATGTATGATTGAGTGTATCATGAAAATATTCACTCTGCTATGTTGTACAAAGTGTCTTGATCTTTCATTTGCCAAACCAGGTACTGGGCTGGGCCGTTCGGGTTAGGTACTCAGCGGTTCTTAGAATGAGTATCGCTTCTCGGCCTTTTGGCTAAGATCAAAGTGTAGTATCTGTTCTTATCAGCTTAATATCTGATACGTGGCTCAATGCCACTACGATATTAAACTGATTTTTGGACTTGGGCGAAGTGTTCGGGGCTTGCTCCACCTTTGCCACGGGTTGGCCCGGTATTGCAGTACCTCCGGGATCGGCCCACAACCTTTACAAAACTTAATGAAAGACTCTTCTACCTTGACCTTGGGTCATTGTGACTTCAAGTGGTCACTGTGACTTCAAGTGGTCACTGTGACAGTGTCAGCTGCCAGTGAATAGTCAGGCCCATGATGACTAGCTCAACGACCTGCCAGTGAACAGTAACCTTAGTTGCATTATTTTGCCATAGTGCATTGGAGACTGGCTCAGATAATGACAATTCCATACAATTGAATAGCAATTTCTTTAATCTGAATTTCTCTATCAATACCTAGGAAGTTAAAAAAAACTAAACTATCTCTTGATTTTTCTGGAGCTATGCTGAAAGTCCTAGGTGGCAGCAGTGACCATTGAAATGATCATGATTGCCACCTGTTGGATGTCCTCCTCACTTCAGTTTGTAACTGTTTTTTTCTGCCTAAACTAATTTTTGTCATTTGTTTATTGATAAGTATTACAGCTTGTAGCCTTAAAGTCAGAGCTAAGAGCTTCTTGTAGTCTTAGTCAATGCAGATTATTATCTATAGCCTTCACAGTGCCGTAGGGTTATTTCTGTTGTGGAAAGTGTAATGGAAGTGCTGTGATTGAATGTCATGGCACTAATTCATTCAGACAGTGTGTGCAACTTGGTAATATATTAAATCACAAAAAAATTTAAATCTTACACATATTTAGTATTGTATGTGTATTGTAAAGTATGTTAATTGTTAACCTTAACACAGGTTGCACTGTATATATATATATATATCAATCTTTAATCACACACATGTTAATTGTATGTGATACTTTTTGTGACTAATATTGAGTATGATGAATCAGCTGATTATAGGGGGCAGCACATGTGACAGGTTCTGATCTCAGTCAAGTGTATACACAAATGAATTGACATTTATGAATTAAAAATGTGGATTTGAAGTGATCCATTTAAGGATTATAGAAACTCTAAAGGTGTTAGTGTTTAAATCCACACTAGGATGTATGATTGAGTGTATCATGAAAATATTCACTCTGCTATGTTGTACAAAGTGTCTTGATCTTTCATTTGCCAAACCAGGTACTGGGCTGGGCCGTTCGGGTTAGGTACTCAGCGGTTCTTAGAATGAGTATCGCTTCTCGGCCTTTTGGCTAAGATCAAAGTGTAGTATCTGTTCTTATCAGCTTAATATCTGATACGTGGCTCAATGCCACTACGATATTAAACTGATTTTTGGACTTGGGCGAAGTGTTCGGGGCTTGCTCCACCTTTGCCACGGGTTGGCCCGGTATTGCAGTACCTCCGGGATCGGCCCACCACCTTTACAAAACTTAATGAAAGACTCTTCTACCTTGACCTTGGGTCATTGTGACTTCAAGTGGTCACTGTGACTTCAAGTGGTCACTGTGACAGTGTCAGCTGCCAGTGAATAGTCAGGCCCATGATGACTAGCTCAACGACCTGCCAGTGAACAGTAACCTTAGTTGCATTATTTTGCCATAGTGCATTGGAGACTGGCTCAGATAATGACAATTCCATACAATTGAATAGCAATTTCTTTAATCTGAATTTCTCTATCAATACCTAGGAAGTTAAAAAAAACTAAACTATCTCTTGATTTTTCTGGAGCTATGCTGAAAGTCCTAGGTGGCAGCAGTGACCATTGAAATGATCATGATTGCCACCTGTTGGATGTCCTCCTCACTTCAGTTTGTAACTGTTTTTTTCTGCCTAAACTAATTTTTGTCATTTGTTTATTGATAAGTATTACAGCTTGTAGCCTTAAAGTCAGAGCTAAGAGCTTCTTGTAGTCTTAGTCAATGCAGATTATTATCTATAGCCTTCACAGTGCCGTAGGGTTATTTCTGTTGTGGAAAGTGTAATGGAAGTGCTGTGATTGAATGTCATGGCACTAATTCATTCAGACAGTGTGTGCAACTTGGTAATATATTAAATCACAAAAAAATTTAAATCTTACACATATTTAGTATTGTATGTGTATTGTAAAGTATGTTAATTGTTAACCTTAACACAGGTTGCACTGTATATATATATATATATCAATCTTTAATCACACACATGTTAATTGTATGTGATACTTTTTGTGACTAATATTGAGTATGATGAATCAGCTGATTATAGGGGGCAGCACATGTGACAGGTTCTGATCTCAGTCAAGTGTATACACAAATGAATTGACATTTATGAATTAAAAATGTGGATTTGAAGTGATCCATTTAAGGATTATAGAAACTCTAAAGGTGTTAGTGTTTAAATCCACACTAGGATGTATGATTGAGTGTATCATGAAAATATTCACTCTGCTATGTTGTACAAAGTGTCTTGATCTTTCATTTGCCAAACCAGGTACTGGGCTGGGCCGTTCGGGTTAGGTACTCAGCGGTTCTTAGAATGAGTATCGCTTCTCGGCCTTTTGGCTAAGATCAAAGTGTAGTATCTGTTCTTATCAGCTTAATATCTGATACGTGGCTCAATGCCACTACGATATTAAACTGATTTTTGGACTTGGGCGAAGTGTTCGGGGCTTGCTCCACCTTTGCCACGGGTTGGCCCGGTATTGCAGTACCTCCGGGATCGGCCCACCACCTTTACAAAACTTAATGAAAGACTCTTCTACCTTGACCTTGGGTCATTGTGACTTCAAGTGGTCACTGTGACTTCAAGTGGTCACTGTGACAGTGTCAGCTGCCAGTGAATAGTCAGGCCCATGATGACTAGCTCAACGACCTGCCAGTGAACAGTAACCTTAGTTGCATTATTTTGCCATAGTGCATTGGAGACTGGCTCAGATAATGACAATTCCATACAATTGAATAGCAATTTCTTTAATCTGAATTTCTCTATCAATACCTAGGAAGTTAAAAAAAACTAAACTATCTCTTGATTTTTCTGGAGCTATGCTGAAAGTCCTAGGTGGCAGCAGTGACCATTGAAATGATCATGATTGCCACCTGTTGGATGTCCTCCTCACTTCAGTTTGTAACTGTTTTTTTCTGCCTAAACTAATTTTTGTCATTTGTTTATTGATAAGTATTACAGCTTGTAGCCTTAAAGTCAGAGCTAAGAGCTTCTTGTAGTCTTAGTCAATGCAGATTATTATCTATAGCCTTCACAGTGCCGTAGGGTTATTTCTGTTGTGGAAAGTGTAATGGAAGTGCTGTGATTGAATGTCATGGCACTAATTCATTCAGACAGTGTGTGCAACTTGGTAATATATTAAATCACAAAAAAATTTAAATCTTACACATATTTAGTATTGTATGTGTATTGTAAAGTATGTTAATTGTTAACCTTAACACAGGTTGCACTGTATATATATATATATATCAATCTTTAATCACACACATGTTAATTGTATGTGATACTTTTTGTGACTAATATTGAGTATGATGAATCAGCTGATTATAGGGGGCAGCACATGTGACAGGTTCTGATCTCAGTCAAGTGTATACACAAATGAATTGACATTTATGAATTAAAAATGTGGATTTGAAGTGATCCATTTAAGGATTATAGAAACTCTAAAGGTGTTAGTGTTTAAATCCACACTAGGATGTATGATTGAGTGTATCATGAAAATATTCACTCTGCTATGTTGTACAAAGTGTCTTGATCTTTCATTTGCCAAACCAGGTACTGGGCTGGGCCGTTCGGGTTAGGTACTCAGCGGTTCTTAGAATGAGTATCGCTTCTCGGCCTTTTGGCTAAGATCAAAGTGTAGTATCTGTTCTTATCAGCTTAATATCTGATACGTGGCTCAATGCCACTACGATATTAAACTGATTTTTGGACTTGGGCGAAGTGTTCGGGGCTTGCTCCACCTTTGCCACGGGTTGGCCCGGTATTGCAGTACCTCCGGGATCGGCCCACCACCTTTACAAAACTTAATGAAAGACTCTTCTACCTTGACCTTGGGTCATTGTGACTTCAAGTGGTCACTGTGACTTCAAGTGGTCACTGTGACAGTGTCAGCTGCCAGTGAATAGTCAGGCCCATGATGACTAGCTCAACGACCTGCCAGTGAACAGTAACCTTAGTTGCATTATTTTGCCATAGTGCATTGGAGACTGGCTCAGATAATGACAATTCCATACAATTGAATAGCAATTTCTTTAATCTGAATTTCTCTATCAATACCTAGGAAGTTAAAAAAAACTAAACTATCTCTTGATTTTTCTGGAGCTATGCTGAAAGTCCTAGGTGGCAGCAGTGACCATTGAAATGATCATGATTGCCACCTGTTGGATGTCCTCCTCACTTCAGTTTGTAACTGTTTTTTTCTGCCTAAACTAATTTTTGTCATTTGTTTATTGATAAGTATTACAGCTTGTAGCCTTAAAGTCAGAGCTAAGAGCTTCTTGTAGTCTTAGTCAATGCAGATTATTATCTATAGCCTTCACAGTGCCGTAGGGTTATTTCTGTTGTGGAAAGTGTAATGGAAGTGCTGTGATTGAATGTCATGGCACTAATTCATTCAGACAGTGTGTGCAACTTGGTAATATATTAAATCACAAAAAAATTTAAATCTTACACATATTTAGTATTGTATGTGTATTGTAAAGTATGTTAATTGTTAACCTTAACACAGGTTGCACTGTATATATATATATATATCAATCTTTAATCACACACATGTTAATTGTATGTGATACTTTTTGTGACTAATATTGAGTATGATGAATCAGCTGATTATAGGGGGCAGCACATGTGACAGGTTCTGATCTCAGTCAAGTGTATACACAAATGAATTGACATTTATGAATTAAAAATGTGGATTTGAAGTGATCCATTTAAGGATTATAGAAACTCTAAAGGTGTTAGTGTTTAAATCCACACTAGGATGTATGATTGAGTGTATCATGAAAATATTCACTCTGCTATGTTGTACAAAGTGTCTTGATCTTTCATTTGCCAAACCAGGTACTGGGCTGGGCCGTTCGGGTTAGGTACTCAGCGGTTCTTAGAATGAGTATCGCTTCTCGGCCTTTTGGCTAAGATCAAAGTGTAGTATCTGTTCTTATCAGCTTAATATCTGATACGTGGCTCAATGCCACTACGATATTAAACTGATTTTTGGACTTGGGCGAAGTGTTCGGGGCTTGCTCCACCTTTGCCACGGGTTGGCCCGGTATTGCAGTACCTCCGGGATCGGCCCACCACCTTTACAAAACTTAATGAAAGACTCTTCTACCTTGACCTTGGGTCATTGTGACTTCAAGTGGTCACTGTGACTTCAAGTGGTCACTGTGACAGTGTCAGCTGCCAGTGAATAGTCAGGCCCATGATGACTAGCTCAACGACCTGCCAGTGAACAGTAACCTTAGTTGCATTATTTTGCCATAGTGCATTGGAGACTGGCTCAGATAATGACAATTCCATACAATTGAATAGCAATTTCTTTAATCTGAATTTCTCTATCAATACCTAGGAAGTTAAAAAAAACTAAACTATCTCTTGATTTTTCTGGAGCTATGCTGAAAGTCCTAGGTGGCAGCAGTGACCATTGAAATGATCACGATTGCCACCTGTTGGATGTCCTCCTCACTTCAGTTTGTAACTGTTTTTTTCTGCCTAAACTAATTTTTGTCATTTGTTTATTGATAAGTATTACAGCTTGTAGCCTTAAAGTCAGAGCTAAGAGCTTCTTGTAGTCTTAGTCAATGCAGATTATTATCTATAGCCTTCACAGTGCCGTAGGGTTATTTCTGTTGTGGAAAGTGTAATGGAAGTGCTGTGATTGAATGTCATGGCACTAATTCATTCAGACAGTGTGTGCAACTTGGTAATATATTAAATCACAAAAAAATTTAAATCTTACACATATTTAGTATTGTATGTGTATTGTAAAGTATGTTAATTGTTAACCTTAACACAGGTTGCACTGTATATATATATATATATCAATCTTTAATCACACACATGTTAATTGTATGTGATACTTTTTGTGACTAATATTGAGTATGATGAATCAGCTGATTATAGGGGGCAGCACATGTGACAGGTTCTGATCTCAGTCAAGTGTATACACAAATGAATTGACATTTATGAATTAAAAATGTGGATTTGAAGTGATCCATTTAAGGATTATAGAAACTCTAAAGGTGTTAGTGTTTAAATCCACACTAGGATGTATGATTGAGTGTATCATGAAAATATTCACTCTGCTATGTTGTACAAAGTGTCTTGATCTTTCATTTGCCAAACCAGGTACTGGGCTGGGCCGTTCGGGTTAGGTACTCAGCGGTTCTTAGAATGAGTATCGCTTCTCGGCCTTTTGGCTAAGATCAAAGTGTAGTATCTGTTCTTATCAGCTTAATATCTGATACGTGGCTCAATGCCACTACGATATTAAACTGATTTTTGGACTTGGGCGAAGTGTTCGGGGCTTGCTCCACCTTTGCCACGGGTTGGCCCGGTATTGCAGTACCTCCGGGATCGGCCCACCACCTTTACAAAACTTAATGAAAGACTCTTCTACCTTGACCTTGGGTCATTGTGACTTCAAGTGGTCACTGTGACTTCAAGTGGTCACTGTGACAGTGTCAGCTGCCAGTGAATAGTCAGGCCCATGATGACTAGCTCAACGACCTGCCAGTGAACAGTAACCTTAGTTGCATTATTTTGCCATAGTGCATTGGAGACTGGCTCAGATAATGACAATTCCATACAATTGAATAGCAATTTCTTTAATCTGAATTTCTCTATCAATACCTAGGAAGTTAAAAAAAACTAAACTATCTCTTGATTTTTCTGGAGCTATGCTGAAAGTCCTAGGTGGCAGCAGTGACCATTGAAATGATCATGATTGCCACCTGTTGGATGTCCTCCTCACTTCAGTTTGTAACTGTTTTTTTCTGCCTAAACTAATTTTTGTCATTTGTTTATTGATAAGTATTACAGCTTGTAGCCTTAAAGTCAGAGCTAAGAGCTTCTTGTAGTCTTAGTCAATGCAGATTATTATCTATAGCCTTCACAGTGCCGTAGGGTTATTTCTGTTGTGGAAAGTGTAATGGAAGTGCTGTGATTGAATGCCATGGCACTAATTCATTCAGACAGTGTGTGCAACTTGGTAATATATTAAATCACAAAAAAATTTAAATCTTACACATATTTAGTATTGTATGTGTATTGTAAAGTATGTTAATTGTTAACCTTAACACAGGTTGCACTGTATATATATATATATATCAATCTTTAATCACACACATGTTAATTGTATGTGATACTTTTTGTGACTAATATTGAGTATGATGAATCAGCTGATTATAGGGGGCAGCACATGTGACAGGTTCTGATCTCAGTCAAGTGTATACACAAATGAATTGACATTTATGAATTAAAAATGTGGATTTGAAGTGATCCATTTAAGGATTATAGAAACTCTAAAGGTGTTAGTGTTTAAATCCACACTAGGATGTATGATTGAGTGTATCATGAAAATATTCACTCTGCTATGTTGTACAAAGTGTCTTGATCTTTCATTTGCCAAACCAGGTACTGGGCTGGGCCGTTCGGGTTAGGTACTCAGCGGTTCTTAGAATGAGTATCGCTTCTCGGCCTTTTGGCTAAGATCAAAGTGTAGTATCTGTTCTTATCAGCTTAATATCTGATACGTGGCTCAATGCCACTACGATATTAAACTGATTTTTGGACTTGGGTGAAGTGTTCGGGGCTTGCTCCACCTTTGCCACGGGTTGGCCCGGTATTGCAGTACCTCCGGGATCGGCCCACCACCTTTACAAAACTTAATGAAAGACTCTTCTACCTTGACCTTGGGTCATTGTGACTTCAAGTGGTCACTGTGACTTCAAGTGGTCACTGTGACAGTGTCAGCTGCCAGTGAATAGTCAGGCCCATGATGACTAGCTCAACGACCTGCCAGTGAACAGTAACCTTAGTTGCATTATTTTGCCATAGTGCATTGGAGACTGGCTCAGATAATGACAATTCCATACAATTGAATAGCAATTTCTTTAATCTGAATTTCTCTATCAATACCTAGGAAGTTAAAAAAAACTAAACTATCTCTTGATTTTTCTGGAGCTATGCTGAAAGTCCTAGGTGGCAGCAGTGACCATTGAAATGATCATGATTGCCACCTGTTGGATGTCCTCCTCACTTCAGTTTGTAACTGTTTTTTTCTGCCTAAACTAATTTTTGTCATTTGTTTATTGATAAGTATTACAGCTTGTAGCCTTAAAGTCAGAGCTAAGAGCTTCTTGTAGTCTTAGTCAATGCAGATTATTATCTATAGCCTTCACAGTGCCGTAGGGTTATTTCTGTTGTGGAAAGTGTAATGGAAGTGCTGTGATTGAATGTCATGGCACTAATTCATTCAGACAGTGTGTGCAACTTGGTAATATATTAAATCACAAAAAAATTTAAATCTTACACATATTTAGTATTGTATGTGTATTGTAAAGTATGTTAATTGTTAACCTTAACACAGGTTGCACTGTATATATATATATATATCAATCTTTAATCACACACATGTTAATTGTATGTGATACTTTTTGTGACTAATATTGAGTATGATGAATCAGCTGATTATAGGGGGCAGCACATGTGACAGGTTCTGATCTCAGTCAAGTGTATACACAAATGAATTGACATTTATGAATTAAAAATGTGGATTTGAAGTGATCCATTTAAGGATTATAGAAACTCTAAAGGTGTTAGTGTTTAAATCCACACTAGGATGTATGATTGAGTGTATCATGAAAATATTCACTCTGCTATGTTGTACAAAGTGTCTTGATCTTTCATTTGCCAAACCAGGTACTGGGCTGGGCCGTTCGGGTTAGGTACTCAGCGGTTCTTAGAATGAGTATCGCTTCTCGGCCTTTTGGCTAAGATCAAAGTGTAGTATCTGTTCTTATCAGCTTAATATCTGATACGTGGCTCAATGCCACTACGATATTAAACTGATTTTTGGACTTGGGTGAAGTGTACGGGGCTTGCTCCACCTTTGCCACGGGTTGGCCCGGTATTGCAGTACCTCCGGGATCGGCCCACCACCTTTACAAAACTTAATGAAAGACTCTTCTACCTTGACCTTGGGTCATTGTGACTTCAAGTGGTCACTGTGACTTCAATAGGTCACTGTGACAGTGTCAGCTGCCAGTGAATAGTCAGGCCCATGATGACTAGCTCAACGACCTGCCAGTGAACAGTAACCTTAGTTGCATTATTTTGCCATAGTGCATTGGAGACTGGCTCAGATAATGACAATTCCATACAATTGAATAGCAATTTCTTTAATCTGAATTTCTCTATCAATACCTAGGAAGTTAAAAAAAACTAAACTATCTCTTGATTTTTCTGGAGCTATGCTGAAAGTCCTAGGTGGCAGCAGTGACCATTGAAATGATCATGATTGCCACCTGTTGGATGTCCTCCTCACTTCAGTTTGTAACTGTTTTTTTCTGCCTAAACTAATTTTTGTCATTTGTTTATTGATAAGTATTACAGCTTGTAGCCTTAAAGTCAGAGCTAAGAGCTTCTTGTAGTCTTAGTCAATGCAGATTATTATCTATAGCCTTCACAGTGCCGTAGGGTTATTTCTGTTGTGGAAAGTGTAATGGAAGTGCTGTGATTGAATGTCATGGCACTAATTCATTCAGACAGTGTGTGCAACTTGGTAATATATTAAATCACAAAAAAATTTAAATCTTACACATATTTAGTATTGTATGTGTATTGTAAAGTATGTTAATTGTTAACCTTAACACAGGTTGCACTGTATATATATATATATATCAATCTTTAATCACACACATGTTAATTGTATGTGATACTTTTTGTGACTAATATTGAGTATGATGAATCAGCTGATTATAGGGGGCAGCACATGTGACAGGTTCTGATCTCAGTCAAGTGTATACACAAATGAATTGACATTTATGAATTAAAAATGTGGATTTGAAGTGATCCATTTAAGGATTATAGAAACTCTAAAGGTGTTAGTGTTTAAATCCACACTAGGATGTATGATTGAGTGTATCATGAAAATATTCACTCTGCTATGTTGTACAAAGTGTCTTGATCTTTCATTTGCCAAACCAGGTACTGGGCTGGGCCGTTCGGGTTAGGTACTCAGCGGTTCTTAGAATGAGTATCGCTTCTCGGCCTTTTGGCTAAGATCAAAGTGTAGTATCTGTTCTTATCAGCTTAATATCTGATACGTGGCTCAATGCCACTACGATATTAAACTGATTTTTGGACTTGGGCGAAGTGTTCGGGGCTTGCTCCACCTTTGCCACGGGTTGGCCCGGTATTGCAGTACCTCCGGGATCGGCCCACCACCTTTACAAAACTTAATGAAAGACTCTTCTACCTTGACCTTGGGTCATTGTGACTTCAAGTGGTCACTGTGACTTCAAGTGGTCACTGTGACAGTGTCAGCTGCCAGTGAATAGTCAGGCCCATGATGACTAGCTCAACGACCTGCCAGTGAACAGTAACCTTAGTTGCATTATTTTGCCATAGTGCATTGGAGACTGGCTCAGATAATGACAATTCCATACAATTGAATAGCAATTTCTTTAATCTGAATTTCTCTATCAATACCTAGGAAGTTAAAAAAAACTAAACTATCTCTTGATTTTTCTGGAGCTATGCTGAAAGTCCTAGGTGGCAGCAGTGACCATTGAAATGATCATGATTGCCACCTGTTGGATGTCCTCCTCACTTCAGTTTGTAACTGTTTTTTTCTGCCTAAACTAATTTTTGTCATTTGTTTATTGATAAGTATTACAGCTTGTAGCCTTAAAGTCAGAGCTAAGAGCTTCTTGTAGTCTTAGTCAATGCAGATTATTATCTATAGCCTTCACAGTGCCGTAGGGTTATTTCTGTTGTGGAAAGTGTAATGGAAGTGCTGTGATTGAATGTCATGGCACTAATTCATTCAGACAGTGTGTGCAACTTGGTAATATATTAAATCACAAAAAAATTTAAATCTTACACATATTTAGTATTGTATGTGTATTGTAAAGTATGTTAATTGTTAACCTTAACACAGGTTGCACTGTATATATATATATATATATCAATCTTTAATCACACACATGTTAATTGTATGTGATACTTTTTGTGACTAATATTGAGTATGATGAATCAGCTGATTATAGGGGGCAGCACATGTGACAGGTTCTGATCTCAGTCAAGTGTATACACAAATGAATTGACATTTATGAATTAAAAATGTGGATTTGAAGTGATCCATTTAAGGATTATAGAAACTCTAAAGGTGTTAGTGTTTAAATCCACACTAGGATGTATGATTGAGTGTATCATGAAAATATTCACTCTGCTATGTTGTACAAAGTGTCTTGATCTTTCATTTGCCAAACCAGGTACTGGGCTGGGCCGTTCGGGTTAGGTACTCAGCGGTTCTTAGAATGAGTATCGCTTCTCGGCCTTTTGGCTAAGATCAAAGTGTAGTATCTGTTCTTATCAGCTTAATATCTGATACGTGGCTCAATGCCACTACGATATTAAACTGATTTTTGGACTTGGGCGAAGTGTTCGGGGCTTGCTCCACCTTTGCCACGGGTTGGCCCGGTATTGCAGTACCTCCGGGATCGGCCCACCACCTTTACAAAACTTAATGAAAGACTCTTCTACCTTGACCTTGGGTCATTGTGACTTCAAGTGGTCACTGTGACTTCAAGTGGTCACTGTGACAGTGTCAGCTGCCAGTGAATAGTCAGGCCCATGATGACTAGCTCAACGACCTGCCAGTGAACAGTAACCTTAGTTGCATTATTTTGCCATAGTGCATTGGAGACTGGCTCAGATAATGACAATTCCATACAATTGAATAGCAATTTCTTTAATCTGAATTTCTCTATCAATACCTAGGAAGTTAAAAAAAACTAAACTATCTCTTGATTTTTCTGGAGCTATGCTGAAAGTCCTAGGTGGCAGCAGTGACCATTGAAATGATCATGATTGCCACCTGTTGGATGTCCTCCTCACTTCAGTTTGTAACTGTTTTTTTCTGCCTAAACTAATTTTTGTCATTTGTTTATTGATAAGTATTACAGCTTGTAGCCTTAAAGTCAGAGCTAAGAGCTTCTTGTAGTCTTAGTCAATGCAGATTATTATCTATAGCCTTCACAGTGCCGTAGGGTTATTTCTGTTGTGGAAAGTGTAATGGAAGTGCTGTGATTGAATGTCATGGCACTAATTCATTCAGACAGTGTGTGCAACTTGGTAATATATTAAATCACAAAAAAATTTAAATCTTACACATATTTAGTATTGTATGTGTATTGTAAAGTATGTTAATTGTTAACCTTAACACAGGTTGCACTGTATATATATATATATATATCAATCTTTAATCACACACATGTTAATTGTATGTGATACTTTTTGTGACTAATATTGAGTATGATGAATCAGCTGATTATAGGGGGCAGCACATGTGACAGGTTCTGATCTCAGTCAAGTGTATACACAAATGAATTGACATTTATGAATTAAAAATGTGGATTTGAAGTGATCCATTTAAGGATTATAGAAACTCTAAAGGTGTTAGTGTTTAAATCCACACTAGGATGTATGATTGAGTGTATCATGAAAATATTCACTCTGCTATGTTGTACAAAGTGTCTTGATCTTTCATTTGCCAAACCAGGTACTGGGCTGGGCCGTTCGGGTTAGGTACTCAGCGGTTCTTAGAATGAGTATCGCTTCTCGGCCTTTTGGCTAAGATCAAAGTGTAGTATCTGTTCTTATCAGCTTAATATCTGATACGTGGCTCAATGCCACTACGATATTAAACTGATTTTTGGACTTGGGCGAAGTGTTCGGGGCTTGCTCCACCTTTGCCACGGGTTGGCCCGGTATTGCAGTACCTCCGGGATCGGCCCACCACCTTTACAAAACTTAATGAAAGACTCTTCTACCTTGACCTTGGGTCATTGTGACTTCAAGTGGTCACTGTGACTTCAAGTGGTCACTGTGACAGTGTCAGCTGCCAGTGAATAGTCAGGCCCATGATGACTAGCTCAACGACCTGCCAGTGAACAGTAACCTTAGTTGCATTATTTTGCCATAGTGCATTGGAGACTGGCTCAGATAATGACAATTCCATACAATTGAATAGCAATTTCTTTAATCTGAATTTCTCTATCAATACCTAGGAAGTTAAAAAAAACTAAACTATCTCTTGATTTTTCTGGAGCTATGCTGAAAGTCCTAGGTGGCAGCAGTGACCATTGAAATGATCATGATTGCCACCTGTTGGATGTCCTCCTCACTTCAGTTTGTAACTGTTTTTTTCTGCCTAAACTAATTTTTGTCATTTGTTTATTGATAAGTATTACAGCTTGTAGCCTTAAAGTCAGAGCTAAGAGCTTCTTGTAGTCTTAGTCAATGCAGATTATTATCTATAGCCTTCACAGTGCCGTAGGGTTATTTCTGTTGTGGAAAGTGTAATGGAAGTGCTGTGATTGAATGTCATGGCACTAATTCATTCAGACAGTGTGTGCAACTTGGTAATATATTAAATCACAAAAAAATTTAAATCTTACACATATTTAGTATTGTATGTGTATTGTAAAGTATGTTAATTGTTAACCTTAACACAGGTTGCACTGTATATATATATATATATCAATCTTTAATCACACACATGTTAATTGTATGTGATACTTTTTGTGACTAATATTGAGTATGATGAATCAGCTGATTATAGGGGGCAGCACATGTGACAGGTTCTGATCTCAGTCAAGTGTATACACAAATGAATTGACATTTATGAATTAAAAATGTGGATTTGAAGTGATCCATTTAAGGATTATAGAAACTCTAAAGGTGTTAGTGTTTAAATCCACACTAGGATGTATGATTGAGTGTATCATGAAAATATTCACTCTGCTATGTTGTACAAAGTGTCTTGATCTTTCATTTGCCAAACCAGGTACTGGGCTGGGCCGTTCGGGTTAGGTACTCAGCGGTTCTTAGAATGAGTATCGCTTCTCGGCCTTTTGGCTAAGATCAAAGTGTAGTATCTGTTCTTATCAGCTTAATATCTGATACGTGGCTCAATGCCACTACGATATTAAACTGATTTTTGGACTTGGGCGAAGTGTTCGGGGCTTGCTCCACCTTTGCCACGGGTTGGCCCGGTATTGCAGTACCTCCGGGATCGGCCCACCACCTTTACAAAACTTAATGAAAGACTCTTCTACCTTGACCTTGGGTCATTGTGACTTCAAGTGGTCACTGTGACTTCAAGTGGTCACTGTGACAGTGTCAGCTGCCAGTGAATAGTCAGGCCCATGATGACTAGCTCAACGACCTGCCAGTGAACAGTAACCTTAGTTGCATTATTTTGCCATAGTGCATTGGAGACTGGCTCAGATAATGACAATTCCATACAATTGAATAGCAATTTCTTTAATCTAAATTTCTCTATCAATACCTAGGAAGTTAAAAAAAACTAAACTATCTCTTGATTTTTCTGGAGCTATGCTGAAAGTCCTAGGTGGCAGCAGTGACCATTGAAATGATCATGATTGCCACCTGTTGGATGTCCTCCTCACTTCAGTTTGTAACTGTTTTTTTCTGCCTAAACTAATTTTTGTCATTTGTTTATTGATAAGTATTACAGCTTGTAGCCTTAAAGTCAGAGCTAAGAGCTTCTTGTAGTCTTAGTCAATGCAGATTATTATCTATAGCCTTCACAGTGCCGTAGGGTTATTTCTGTTGTGGAAAGTGTAATGGAAGTGCTGTGATTGAATGTCATGGCACTAATTCATTCAGACAGTGTGTGCAACTTGGTAATATATTAAATCACAAAAAAATTTAAATCTTACACATATTTAGTATTGTATGTGTATTGTAAAGTATGTTAATTGTTAACCTTAACACAGGTTGCACTGTATATATATATATATATCAATCTTTAATCACACACATGTTAATTGTATGTGATACTTTTTGTGACTAATATTGAGTATGATGAATCAGCTGATTATAGGGGGCAGCACATGTGACAGGTTCTGATCTCAGTCAAGTGTATACACAAATGAATTGACATTTATGAATTAAAAATGTGGATTTGAAGTGATCCATTTAAGGATTATAGAAACTCTAAAGGTGTTAGTGTTTAAATCCACACTAGGATGTATGATTGAGTGTATCATGAAAATATTCACTCTGCTATGTTGTACAAAGTGTCTTGATCTTTCATTTGCCAAACCAGGTACTGGGCTGGGCCGTTCGGGTTAGGTACTCAGCGGTTCTTAGAATGAGTATCGCTTCTCGGCCTTTTGGCTAAGATCAAAGTGTAGTATCTGTTCTTATCAGCTTAATATCTGATACGTGGCTCAATGCCACTACGATATTAAACTGATTTTTGGACTTGGGCGAAGTGTTCGGGGCTTGCTCCACCTTTGCCACGGGTTGGCCCGGTATTGCAGTACCTCCGGGATCGGCCCACCACCTTTACAAAACTTAATGAAAGACTCTTCTACCTTGACCTTGGGTCATTGTGACTTCAAGTGGTCACTGTGACTTCAAGTGGTCACTGTGACAGTGTCAGCTGCCAGTGAATAGTCAGGCCCATGATGACTAGCTCAACGACCTGCCAGTGAACAGTAACCTTAGTTGCATTATTTTGCCATAGTGCATTGGAGACTGGCTCAGATAATGACAATTCCATACAATTGAATAGCAATTTCTTTAATCTGAATTTCTCTATCAATACCTAGGAAGTTAAAAAAAACTAAACTATCTCTTGATTTTTCTGGAGCTATGCTGAAAGTCCTAGGTGGCAGCAGTGACCATTGAAATGATCATGATTGCCACCTGTTGGATGTCCTCCTCACTTCAGTTTGTAACTGTTTTTTTCTGCCTAAACTAATTTTTGTCATTTGTTTATTGATAAGTATTACAGCTTGTAGCCTTAAAGTCAGAGCTAAGAGCTTCTTGTAGTCTTAGTCAATGCAGATTATTATCTATAGCCTTCACAGTGCCGTAGGGTTATTTCTGTTGTGGAAAGTGTAATGGAAGTGCTGTGATTGAATGTCATGGCACTAATTCATTCAGACAGTGTGTGCAACTTGGTAATATATTAAATCACAAAAAAATTTAAATCTTACACATATTTAGTATTGTATGTGTATTGTAAAGTATGTTAATTGTTAACCTTAACACAGGTTGCACTGTATATATATATATATATATCAATCTTTAATCACACACATGTTAATTGTATGTGATACTTTTTGTGACTAATATTGAGTATGATGAATCAGCTGATTATAGGGGGCAGCACATGTGACAGGTTCTGATCTCAGGCAAGTGTATACACAAATGAATTGACATTTATGAATTAAAAATGTGGATTTGAAGTGATCCATTTAAGGATTATAGAAACTCTAAAGGTGTTAGTGTTTAAATCCACACTAGGATGTATGATTGAGTGTATCATGAAAATATTCACTCTGCTATGTTGTACAAAGTGTCTTGATCTTTCATTTGCCAAACCAGGTACTGGGCTGGGCCGTTCGGGTTAGGTACTCAGCGGTTCTTAGAATGAGTATCGCTTCTCGGCCTTTTGGCTAAGATCAAAGTGTAGTATCTGTTCTTATCAGCTTAATATCTGATACGTGGCTCAATGCCACTACGATATTAAACTGATTTTTGGACTTGGGCGAAGTGTTCGGGGCTTGCTCCACCTTTGCCACGGGTTGGCCCGGTATTGCAGTACCTCCGGGATCGGCCCACCACCTTTACAAAACTTAATGAAAGACTCTTCTACCTTGACCTTGGGTCATTGTGACTTCAAGTGGTCACTGTGACTTCAAGTGGTCACTGTGACAGTGTCAGCTGCCAGTGAATAGTCAGGCCCATGATGACTAGCTCAACGACCTGCCAGTGAACAGTAACCTTAGTTGCATTATTTTGCCATAGTGCATTGGAGACTGGCTCAGATAATGACAATTCCATACAATTGAATAGCAATTTCTTTAATCTGAATTTCTCTATCAATACCTAGGAAGTTAAAAAAAACTAAACTATCTCTTGATTTTTCTGGAGCTATGCTGAAAGTCCTAGGTGGCAGCAGTGACCATTGAAATGATCATGATTGCCACCTGTTGGATGTCCTCCTCACTTCAGTTTGTAACTGTTTTTTTCTGCCTAAACTAATTTTTGTCATTTGTTTATTGATAAGTATTACAGCTTGTAGCCTTAAAGTCAGAGCTAAGAGCTTCTTGTAGTCTTAGTCAATGCAGATTATTATCTATAGCCTTCACAGTGCCGTAGGGTTATTTCTGTTGTGGAAAGTGTAATGGAAGTGCTGTGATTGAATGTCATGGCACTAATTCATTCAGACAGTGTGTGCAACTTGGTAATATATTAAATCACAAAAAAATTTAAATCTTACACATATTTAGTATTGTATGTGTATTGTAAAGTATGTTAATTGTTAACCTTAACACAGGTTGCACTGTATATATATATATATATATCAATCTTTAATCACACACATGTTAATTGTATGTGATACTTTTTGTGACTAATATTGAGTATGATGAATCAGCTGATTATAGGGGGCAGCACATGTGACAGGTTCTGATCTCAGTCAAGTGTATACACAAATGAATTGACATTTATGAATTAAAAATGTGGATTTGAAGTGATCCATTTAAGGATTATAGAAACTCTAAAGGTGTTAGTGTTTAAATCCACACTAGGATGTATGATTGAGTGTATCATGAAAATATTCACTCTGCTATGTTGTACAAAGTGTCTTGATCTTTCATTTGCCAAACCAGGTACTGGGCTGGGCCGTTCGGGTTAGGTACTCAGCGGTTCTTAAAATGAGTATCGCTTCTCGGCCTTTTGGCTAAGATCAAAGTGTAGTATCTGTTCTTATCAGCTTAATATCTGATACGTGGCTCAATGCCACTACGATATTAAACTGATTTTTGGACTTGGGCGAAGTGTTCGGGGCTTGCTCCACCTTTGCCACGGGTTGGCCCGGTATTGCAGTACCTCCGGGATCGGCCCACCACCTTTACAAAACTTAATGAAAGACTCTTCTACCTTGACCTTGGGTCATTGTGACTTCAAGTGGTCACTGTGACTTCAAGTGGTCACTGTGACAGTGTCAGCTGCCAGTGAATAGTCAGGCCCATGATGACTAGCTCAACGACCTGCCAGTGAACAGTAACCTTAGTTGCATTATTTTGCCATAGTGCATTGGAGACTGGCTCAGATAATGACAATTCCATACAATTGAATAGCAATTTCTTTAATCTGAATTTCTCTATCAATACCTAGGAAGTTAAAAAAAACTAAACTATCTCTTGATTTTTCTGGAGCTATGCTGAAAGTCCTAGGTGGCAGCAGTGACCATTGAAATGATCATGATTGCCACCTGTTGGATGTCCTCCTCACTTCAGTTTGTAACTGTTTTTTTCTGCCTAAACTAATTTTTGTCATTTGTTTATTGATAAGTATTACAGCTTGTAGCCTTAAAGTCAGAGCTAAGAGCTTCTTGTAGTCTTAGTCAATGCAGATTATTATCTATAGCCTTCACAGTGCCGTAGGGTTATTTCTGTTGTGGAAAGTGTAATGGAAGTGCTGTGATTGAATGTCATGGCACTAATTCATTCAGACAGTGTGTGCAACTTGGTAATATATTAAATCACAAAAAAATTTAAATCTTACACATATTTAGTATTGTATGTGTATTGTAAAGTATGTTAATTGTTAACCTTAACACAGGTTGCACTGTATATATATATATATATCAATCTTTAATCACACACATGTTAATTGTATGTGATACTTTTTGTGACTAATATTGAGTATGATGAATCAGCTGATTATAGGGGGCAGCACATGTGACAGGTTCTGATCTCAGTCAAGTGTATACACAAATGAATTGACATTTATGAATTAAAAATGTGGATTTGAAGTGATCCATTTAAGGATTATAGAAACTCTAAAGGTGTTAGTGTTTAAATCCACACTAGGATGTATGATTGAGTGTATCATGAAAATATTCACTCTGCTATGTTGTACAAAGTGTCTTGATCTTTCATTTGCCAAACCAGGTACTGGGCTGGGCCGTTCGGGTTAGGTACTCAGCGGTTCTTAGAATGAGTATCGCTTCTCGGCCTTTTGGCTAAGATCAAAGTGTAGTATCTGTTCTTATCAGCTTAATATCTGATACGTGGCTCAATGCCACTATGATATTAAACTGATTTTTGGACTTGGGCGAAGTGTTCGGGGCTTGCTCCACCTTTGCCACGGGTTGGCCCGGTATTGCAGTACCTCCGGGATCGGCCCACCACCTTTACAAAACTTAATGAAAGACTCTTCTACCTTGACCTTGGGTCATTGTGACTTCAAGTGGTCACTGTGACTTCAAGTGGTCACTGTGACAGTGTCAGCTGCCAGTGAATAGTCAGGCCCATGATGACTAGCTCAACGACCTGCCAGTGAACAGTAACCTTAGTTGCATTATTTTGCCATAGTGCATTGGAGACTGGCTCAGATAATGACAATTCCATACAATTGAATAGCAATTTCTTTAATCTGAATTTCTCTATCAATACCTAGGAAGTTAAAAAAAACTAAACTATCTCTTGATTTTTCTGGAGCTATGCTGAAAGTCCTAGGTGGCAGCAGTGACCATTGAAATGATCATGATTGCCACCTGTTGGATGTCCTCCTCACTTCAGTTTGTAACTGTTTTTTTCTGCCTAAACTAATTTTTGTCATTTGTTTATTGATAAGTATTACAGCTTGTAGCCTTAAAGTCAGAGCTAAGAGCTTCTTGTAGTCTTAGTCAATGCAGATTATTATCTATAGCCTTCACAGTGCCGTAGGGTTATTTCTGTTGTGGAAAGTGTAATGGAAGTGCTGTGATTGAATGTCATGGCACTAATTCATTCAGACAGTGTGTGCAACTTGGTAATATATTAAATCACAAAAAAATTTAAATCTTACACATATTTAGTATTGTATGTGTATTGTAAAGTATGTTAATTGTTAACCTTAACACAGGTTGCACTGTATATATATATATATATCAATCTTTAATCACACACATGTTAATTGTATGTGATACTTTTTGTGACTAATATTGAGTATGATGAATCAGCTGATTATAGGGGGCAGCACATGTGACAGGTTCTGATCTCAGTCAAGTGTATACACAAATGAATTGACATTTATGAATTAAAAATGTGGATTTGAAGTGATCCATTTAAGGATTATAGAAACTCTAAAGGTGTTAGTGTTTAAATCCACACTAGGATGTATGATTGAGTGTATCATGAAAATATTCACTCTGCTATGTTGTACAAAGTGTCTTGATCTTTCATTTGCCAAACCAGGTACTGGGCTGGGCCGTTCGGGTTAGGTACTCAGCGGTTCTTAGAATGAGTATCGCTTCTCGGCCTTTTGGCTAAGATCAAAGTGTAGTATCTGTTCTTATCAGCTTAATATCTGATACGTGGCTCAATGCCACTACGATATTAAACTGATTTTTGGACTTGGGCGAAGTGTTCGGGGCTTGCTCCACCTTTGCCACGGGTTGGCCCGGTATTGCAGTACCTCCGGGATCGGCCCACCACCTTTACAAAACTTAATGAAAGACTCTTCTACCTTGACCTTGGGTCATTGTGACTTCAAGTGGTCACTGTGACTTCAAGTGGTCACTGTGACAGTGTCAGCTGCCAGTGAATAGTCAGGCCCATGATGACTAGCTCAACGACCTGCCAGTGAACAGTAACCTTAGTTGCATTATTTTGCCATAGTGCATTGGAGACTGGCTCAGATAATGACAATTCCATACAATTGAATAGCAATTTCTTTAATCTGAATTTCTCTATCAATACCTAGGAAGTTAAAAAAAACTAAACTATCTCTTGATTTTTCTGGAGCTATGCTGAAAGTCCTAGGTGGCAGCAGTGACCATTGAAATGATCATGATTGCCACCTGTTGGATGTCCTCCTCACTTCAGTTTGTAACTGTTTTTTTCTGCCTAAACTAATTTTTGTCATTTGTTTATTGATAAGTATTACAGCTTGTAGCCTTAAAGTCAGAGCTAAGAGCTTCTTGTAGTCTTAGTCAATGCAGATTATTATCTATAGCCTTCACAGTGCCGTAGGGTTATTTCTGTTGTGGAAAGTGTAATGGAAGTGCTGTGATTGAATGTCATGGCACTAATTCATTCAGACAGTGTGTGCAACTTGGTAATATATTAAATCACAAAAAAATTTAAATCTTACACATATTTAGTATTGTATGTGTATTGTAAAGTATGTTAATTGTTAACCTTAACACAGGTTGCACTGTATATATATATATATCAATCTTTAATCACACACATGTTAATTGTATGTGATACTTTTTGTGACTAATATTGAGTATGATGAATCAGCTGATTATAGGGGGCAGCACATGTGACAGGTTCTGATCTCAGTCAAGTGTATACACAAATGAATTGACATTTATGAATTAAAAATGTGGATTTGAAGTGATCCATTTAAGGATTATAGAAACTCTAAAGGTGTTAGTGTTTAAATCCACACTAGGATGTATGATTGAGTGTATCATGAAAATATTCACTCTGCTATGTTGTACAAAGTGTCTTGATCTTTCATTTGCCAAACCAGGTACTGGGCTGGGCCGTTCGGGTTAGGTACTCAGCGGTTCTTAGAATGAGTATCGCTTCTCGGCCTTTTGGCTAAGATCAGCGGTGACTCTAGCACTTTGCGCACATTTAGCTGTCACAAATCAGCCTTCACAATCTTTCAAGTTCCCCTCCCTTGGGTTGAGCTTCACACATTCATTTTTTCATTTTCATCACCCACAATCAATATCTGCACGTCATATCACACTATATCACTTCATTGTGTTATTTTGTTGCGATCATGGTGTTGACCTGACAAGAGGTCAAAAACCATACGGTAAATATTTCATCTAACAGAAGCAATGTTGCCCCTATGACTGTTCTGAACATCTTTTCCAAATTCGTAAATAAATCGGAAATTCTGAGCTTCGGTCCTTTAGACCGACCAGGTACTTTTTCAATGGCCTTGTCATCATCTGAAACTGTTAAATCTCTGATAGAGAAATCAACTATCACAGATAAGTCCCTGGTCTTTCAGGTTTGTTCAGCCTTCGAAAGAAAATTTTTATTTAGAATTCATGGGTTACCAGCTTTTGTTACTTTAGATGGGGTGGAAGCATTTATGGGTTCATTCGGGAAGGTTCTTAACATCAAAAATTTGTATTACAGAGAGCCTGAATGGCAGCATGTAGCCACAGGAGTAAAGGAGGTAATCATCCATTTGAAGGATCCAGAATCCGTGCCACACACGGCCAGGTTTGGGTGGGATGGAGAGACATTTAATGTCATCCTAACCTCACCGCAGCGGGCTCCTGTCTGCTTCAGGTGCAGACAAAAAGGCCACATGCGGGCTGCCTGTACAGCAGCCTGGTGCAAAAAATGCAGAACGTGGGGCAGCCATGCCACCACTGACTGCCCTAGCATCGTGCGGGCTCCAGAACCTGTGTCTGCGTCTCTGGTGGCCACACCTCAACCAGAACTTACTGCAACCCGCTCCGACACACCAGCCAATCCCGCTGACCAACCACAGTCATCAGGTGAGTCAGAATGTACTATTCCTGCCCTGACCCCCAGTGTTGCTGGCACTTTGGAAAGTCAGGAGGTGGATGAGTCCTTGAGTGTGGGGGGGATGGATGATGTGGAGCTGCCCAGTACGGCTTCAGGTTGTCCATCCCCGTCGGGCCTTGATCTCACCCACTTATCAGGCATGTCTGTCTCTCCAACTTTTGATACAGACATGCCCTCGTATGCCGGTGCACTAAGGAGTCCATTATCCTTTGAGTCCGACGTATTGACTCCTGGTCAGCGGGAGACGGTTGGGGTTAAAAGAATGGCGGAGGAACCACCCGAAACCATAACGGAGGCGAAACATCGTCTTCCTGTTATGCCTTCATATAATAGAAAGAAGTAATTTGTGTATTTTGCATGATACTCCAAAGAAATGAGGGTGACAAACTCGATCTCCTTCATTACACTTAATGTCAATGGGTTGAGGGATAGAGTAAAAAGGGAACTAATCCTAAATCTTTTTACTGATGTAGATGTTGTTTTCCTCCAGGAAACGCACCTGAGTGACCCTGTGGAGGTTTCTGGTTATCTTAAATCTTGGAAAGGTACCTCCTATCATTCCTTCGGGAATAATATGAGTCGGGGGGTGTCAATTCTCCTCTCTGAAAGATTATCTTTGGATGCCAGGGGACATTACCATGACCAGGATGGCAGACTTGTAAAAATCGACATTACTTGGCAGGGTATCCAACTAAGATTGATAAATATTTATGGCCCGAATAGGGCTAAAGATAGGAAAGATTTTTATAATTCCCTTTTTACTGTATGTACTACAATGAACAAGATCATCTTTGGGGGGGATTTTAACTGCGTAGAAAGCTCAGCATTAGATAAACAGGGGGGTACCTTAGCGACAGGAACTGAGGGTGCGGAAGTAGTCAGGGAGTTGCGTTGCATCAACTTTTTAGGTGACGTATACCACACCCTCTTTCCTTTTGCGGACAATTTTCATCATCTCCCCATTAATCTGTCTGATCACAAATACATTTCCATGAATATAGATCTCTCCCCCATTTCAGGTCTCACATACGGTAAGGGGTATTGGAAATGCAACGTGTCAGTCCTTGCAGACGAACACTTTGCGGCGTCTCTGGAGAGACTGTGGTATGAAGATCTGGCCCTCTGCTCTCCTAGGGACGGCGCATGGTGGGAACTCTGCAAGGATCGATTTCGTGAGTTAATCATTTTCTGCTCCACACAGAAACAAAACCATTTCAAATCTACGCTAAAAGACCTACAAAGAACCATCATACATTTAAGACAGTTGGAACGATATGAAATCATTCCAGGCACATTTGCGCCATTCATCAATAATACCTTAATTGAAATAGAAAATTTGGTACATCTGAGGTATGAAGGTCACAAAGTAAGATCTAGAATAGACCATCTGACATATGCCGACAGATCATCAAAGTACTTCCTAAAAAAAGAAAACAAAAATGGGAGGGAAAGGTTCATAACACATCTTCAATGGGAGGGTTCAGACCTGAGGTCATCAAACCATATATTACAGGCATGCGTGGAATTTTACCAACATCTATTTCATGCAGAAGAAACACTCTCACCATTACAAGACCTTTTCCTAACATCAGTACCTAAACTCAATAGTGAGGCCAAGGAGAGTTGTGAAGGCCTCTTAACTTATGACGAATGTATCCAGGCAATCAGTCTGATGAAAAATGGCAAAACGCCAGGTTTGGATGGTCTTCCAAAAGAATTTTATCAACGGTTTTTCTACTTGTTTGGGGAAGATTTTATAGACATGGTAAACCAGTGTATTTTAATAGGCAAAGACCTGCCATGCTCAATGCGAAACGCAGTCATTACATTACTGTGCAAGGATCCCCAAAACTCCTTCCTCCTGAAAAACTGGCGACCCATCAGTCTCCTGAATGTTGATTATAAAATTGTTTCTAAAGTTCTCAGCATGAGACTTAAAATGGTTCTTTCAGATGTGGTTTCAGTTTTTCAGACATGCTCAGTCCCGGGAAGGTCAATCTCAGACAATCTCCATCTCTTCAGAAATATCATTAACTATGTAAACCAAAAGTCCATCCCTTTAGCCTTCATCAACATCGATCAAGAAAAAGCATTCGATAGGGTCGATCATGAATATTTGTTTCGAGTCTTGTCGAACTTTGGGTTTGGGCCCTCCTTTATAACATGGATTAAACTTCTGTACAACAATGCATATACCTCGGTTTTAGTTAACGGTCACGTATCAAAATCATTTCATATAAGTCGATCCGTAAAACAGGGCTGCAGCCTGTCACCGATGTTATATGTATTGTGTCTGGAACCTTTGGCACTTGCCATCCGTAAACACCCAGAAATATTTGGACTTCCTGTCCCTTACTGCCCCGAACCTATCAAAGTGTCCCTTTATGCGGATGATCTGACTATAATTGTTACTAAAGAACACTCAATACCTGTCCTCCTACATGTACTTAACATGTATGGAGCAGCTACAGGAACTAAAATCAATAAACAAAAGTCTAGTGCCATATTCCTTGGGGCATGGCGTAACAGGAATGACCCCCTGGGGGTTTTTAAATGGGAAAAAACAATAAAATTACTGGGGGTATATTTCACAGCAGAGGGTTGTGATTTGGAATTAACTTGGAGCAAAGCTCTAGATAAACTAAAGAAAATGTTGCATGAAATCACAACAAGATCAACAACCCTCTATGGTCGTGCACTATTGTTGAATGCACTTGCTCTTAGTAAACTTTGGTATGTGTCAGCGGTTGGGTCAATGTCGCCATTCTGGATTAGGAGTTTCAACAAGGTTATTTATAAGTTCCTCTGGAACCATGGCCATGAGTGGTTGGCCAGATCAACCACATGTCTCCCCAAGTTACGTGGTGGAGTAGCCATGGTAAACCTTGAATTGAAAATTAAAGCCTTTTTGGTTAAGCACGTCACTCACTTGATCACCAAATATGGGGAAGATCAGCCTCCTCCCTGGGTATACTTTGCACGATATTGGACCGGTCTAAGACTCCGACACCACAATTCTCTCCTTTTTTCTAACATTGGTCCAAATTCCCTTGAAATGTCATCCTTTTACAACGAGTGTTTGCGGGCTTTTGACAAATTTCTGGATATGGAACCAGAACCAGTTCTCCACAAGATCTCGGTTAAATCAGTTTACCAACTCATGGTTATAAAACAAATTAGTCCTCCATTGGTAACCCAGAAATACCCTCACATTCAATTCCAACATGTTTGGAGAACAATACAAATTCAAACACTCAGCCCAGAAGAGAGAGATTTAAACTTACGCTGCGCACACAATATTCTTCCGGTAAAAGTGTACCTGAACAAATGCCACTTTGGACTGGCATCAGAAAATTGTTGTTTCTGTAACATTGGTCGAGAGACTTTAAACCACTTGTTTTTGGACTGTTCCTGGGTCAAACATGTGTGGAATCACTACCAGCCACACCTGCGCAAACTCTGTAATCACAGATTAAAATTTGACTTCCTTACTATTGTCATGTGTGTATGCCCAACAGGTGCTTTCATCTCCCTGAAACACAAACATTTGTTCTGGATGATAGTAAGTCTGATCAAAAGAGTCATATGGGTAGAAAGAGGGAATGTTAAACATAACAAGGTAACCACCACCCCTGTAATATTACTGAGAAAAACCAGACATAGTCTCAAGATTAGATGTGATACAGACTTTAGACATTTCAGCCAAAAACAATTTGAAGAATTGTGGACTTTAGACCACATTTTTGTTACGAGTAAAGGTGACGATTATGACATTTTGATTTGATCCGATGGGGTTACTTTTTACTTTCAGCCACTGAAAAATATCAATGAGCCAATGTGAAAATAAGATTTCCTTCACCAGTCAGAAGGGACGCTCCCTGTAACCTGAACAGGTTCAAAAACTCTCGTATCCCCCATGTAGAAAATGCCTGTCATGTGGCATGTGAGTCTCATACAAGTGGATTTGGTATGCTGAAAATGCTGCAAAATTACAGTATGTGATTATCATAAAATGAGGAGACTTATTAAAGTACCATGAACTAGTCATGTAAATTCAATGGTCGTCTCCTATACGACTCGGTTGGCAACATTTGGTCTGTCTGCCTTCATGGTTTTGTCGTTCATTTTCACATATGCACGCTGGTTTCAGCATGGTGAAAAGTGCACAAACCTCACCTTTGTTCTAAACTCGGAACACTCTTCATAGTGCTCTCACCGAATTGAAACTTCTTTTTGCACTGTGTAAAGCGATTTCATGTGAAGTATAGAAGTACTTCAAAGTGCACATATTAGTATTAATCAATCCGTTTAAATGAAAATTCTCCACTAGAATTTTTGTCTCATTATTGTACTCATAAAATTGAATAATTCCAGAATCAATTGTGTCCTACGCACCATCTCAAGAGGGTCCGACATCTACCCAGGTCCAATATTGCAGTCCGCAGTGAACGGTTTGTCCTGGAAGTTTCCGCTCATCGTTGGAACAACAATAACATTTATCGATTTTTGAACTGTTAACTTTTGTTTAATAAATCGTTACCTTTCCTCTTTTGGAGGGTACTTTTTACAAAAAAAAAAAAAAGTATTTGTTCTTATCAGCTTAATATCTGATACGTGGCTCAATGCCACTACGATATTAAACTGATTTTTATAGAGTGAGTTTTCTCTGCTATTAAGAAGAGTATCCACGTCATTTAAAATGGCACGTACAAAACAGACCGCCAGAAATTTAAACCGATAACATAGGATAAACACTCAAAAGGCTTTACAAAGCCATATCTTTTTGAAAAAGATTAAACCCTTCTTTGTAAAACAAATTTTGTTTTTCTTTACTATTTACAATATACCTGAAAGAGCAAGTAAGTAATGTTATATGCACTGATAGAGAGTTAAAATGAACAAACAACTAACTAGGAACACCATATATTTCAATGTATAAATGCTTTGATTTAAACAGATGTATACCAGGAGTTAGGGCAGCCTATATATACTTTTGATAATGCAAAATAAAAGGTGAGAGAGTGCCTTCACACCTCCATAAATTAAAAAGCTAACCATCTCACACCAGATTTCAAAATGGAAGCTGTGAGAAGCACCATGGAAATAGACAGGGTTAAAACAATAAACATTGAAGTGAAAAGAGATAATAGAGTAGACATTAGTGAGATCTTTGATGCTTTAGAGGGAAGAAAGTACTTGCAAATCACTAAATGCATTCAGCAGGTTACCCGGTGTAAATTTAGATGGTCAGTAGAAACAGAAGAGATAGCCCAAAGTGTGCTCACTGAGCTGAATGATAAAGAATTAAAAGTTGGCTTAGACACATGTGAAGCCACATATGCATCAAGGGCAAAAACACTGATACTGTATGATACCCCTTTCGAGATGACAAGTGACCGAACTCTTTGAAAAATATGGTAACATAGTAGGCCTAAAAAGAGCTACCCACAAAACAATGCCAAATATACTAGATGGGAGTGTGTGTGTGTGTGTGAGTTATTGTTTAACGCCTCATCAGCACCTGAGTGGGCTATGTAGAGGCTCTCTAGGTTAAGATTGATTATCTATATTTGGTAGTAGAAACCAGAAGCATATAAAAAATCAATAATTGTCTGGGTTGGATATCTAGTAAAGAGATGTTGTAAGGTAGTAGCTTGAAACAGAGGTCTTCTAATGCGTTGTAAGTGGATGCAATCTAATAAAATATGTTTGATTGTTAGGGTGCGCCGACAACTCTGGCATACCGGTGCCGGTTCATTGACTAAAAGGTGTAAATGTGTAAGTCTTGAATGTCCTATGAGGCATCTGTGATATATTCCTTGATCTTTGCGAGTATTGAACCTACTCGGTATTTTATTTTGAATGCAAGGTAAGATTGAATGCAACTTGTTGTTATTACATTCATTCCATTGTCTTTGCCAGCAAGACATGATAAAAGATTTTATAGTCATTTTAAAATCAGTGTATGGAATGGTAAAATCAGTTATCTCTTTTGTAAGAGCCCTTTTTGCTGCCAGGTCTGCTTTTTCATTCCCTTCAATGCCAGTGTGTCCAGGAATCCAGCAGAATACTATGTCTTTGTATTCGTGAAGATAGAAATACTTAATAAGAACATCTAAGATCCCAGGGTTATCAAGTTGTTTATTTTGGATTGCTTGAAGAGCAGATTTGGAATCAGAACAGATAACATAACGATCTGATTCTGAGTCCTCCATGTTCTTTAAGGCAAGGTAAATAGCTGTTAATTCTGCAGTGTATATTGAGCAGTGGTCTGGAAGACGACATTCAGCTATAACGGTTTTATAAGAAGTGACAGCACAGCCTACTCGTCTTTCCATTTTTGAGCCATCTGTGTATAGAAATTTGTACGATTCGTATTTAAACCTTATACTATAAAATAGGTTTTGATAGTCTACCGGATTGGTTTCGCTTTTCTTAAGCTCTGCCAAATCCAGTATAACTTTCGGGACTGGGAGAATCCATGGCGGAATGGGTGGTACTTCCGTCTCGGCAATGATTGTAGTATCAATTTTTGCAGCCTCAAGATAGAATTTCATGCGTAATCCCAGTGGTCGAATGGCGTTTGAACGAGATTCATAATGATGCATGTATTTTGGATGAAATATTACATCATATGTTGGATTTGTTGGAGTTGAAGCTACTTTTAGTATGTATTGCATGGATAACTTGATACGACGAAGGGAAAGTGGAGGTTCCCCTGCCAGTACATATAAGCTCTCTACAGGAGATGTACGAAAAGCTCTTAAGCTTAGTCGCAACCCTTGATGATGTACAGAATTCAGGCATTTTAGATAAGATGGTCTGGCGGAGCCATATACCACAGAACCATAATCAAGTCGAGAACGAGTAATTGCTCGATAGAGACGAAGGAGGACCGTTGTGTCCCCACCCCAATTATATTTGCTCACTACTTTAAGGAGGTTCATTGATTTCAGGCACTTTGCTTTCAGTGCTTTGATATGCGGAATGAAAGACAATTTGGAGTCAAAGAGTACACCCAAAAATTTTGTTTCATTCACCACTTTTATTTGACAGTTGTCAATTATTAGTGATGGATCTGGATGGTTTGATCGTAAGTAATAGAAAGGCAGACAAACTGTCTTCTGTTTAGAGAACTTGAAGCCATTTTCGAGTGACCATTTGTGAATCCTATTCAAATTTAATTGCAGTTGTCGTTCTATGGTTGGCATATATCTGGAACGATATGCAATGAGGAAATCGTCAACATATAGGGACGACATGAGATTTTCTGAGATGGAATTTACTATACTGTTGATTTTGACGTTAAAGAGGGTGGGCGAGAGAATACTACCCTGAGGGACTCCATTCTCCTGAGAGTAGGGGCTTGACATCGTTGATCCCACTCTGACCTTAAAGAAGCGATCCTGTAGGAAGGATCCGATGAAAACTGGAAGGCGACCTCGAAGCCCTAAGTCGTGGAGATCTTTCATTATTCCATATTTCCATGTAGTGTCATAAGCTTTTTCTAGGTCAAAGAATATGGCTACTACGTGTTCTCTGTTAATGAAAGCATCTCTAACATAAGTTTCCAGTCTGACTAAATGATCTAATGTGCTCCTGTGACGGCGAAATCCAGATTGGAACTCTGTAATAAGCTGGTTCGACTCCAGGAACCAAACCAGTCTATCAGTAACAATTCGCTCCATTGTCTTACATAGACAACTGGTTAAGGCTATTGGTCGATAATTCATAGGATCACTATGATCCTTCCCCGGCTTGGGAATTGGGATGACCGTGGCTTGTTTCCACAGGGATGGAAGACATCCCTTCTCCCAAATTTGATTAAAGATATACAGTAATGTTTTTAAAGAGGATTGAGGTAGGTGTTTTAAGATTTGATAATGTATATTATCAGGGCCTGTTGCAGAGTCAGTCGCTTTTAAGATGACCTTCTGAAGTTCTTCTAAGGTGATGTAGGAGTTATAATCTTCGCTGTTATCAGACTGTATATTTAGGGTTAATCTCTCAGCTTGAGCCTTATAACATTGAAATTCTCTCGTATAGTTCTCTGATGAGGAGTTGTATGCAAACTGTTCTCCTAACCCGTTTGATATTTGTTCTGGTGAGGAGAGATGTTCTCCATTCACTTCTAGAATGCTTACATGCGAAGCTAGGTTCTTTCCTTCAATCTTCTTAATCATTTTCCAGACTTTATTGCTAGGAGTTCTTTCAGTGAGTCTGGAGACATAGTCTCTCCAACAACTACGTTTTTTTTGCCTGACAATTCTACGCGCTTTGGCTTTCAGGCACTTAAAATTATTCAGATTGTTGATGGTCGGCTGTGATTTAAAAATTCTGAGGGCTTTCTTACGGTTTTTAATAGCTTCTCTTACTTCGTCATCAAACCAAGGTCTTGCACTACGTTTAGAATTATTTTTTGTCATCGGTATTGTTTTATTGGCTATATCAGTAATATCATCAGTAAAATCTTCAACGAGATTATTACAATTCCTATAATGAGACATAGTAATTGTTTCTAAGCAGTGCTTTTCGAAGGAGGTCCAATCCGCTTTATGCAACTTCCATCGGAGTTGACCCACTTCTCTTGTACCTTCTACGTTTTGTAGGACAATAGGAAAGTGATCACTGCCGTGAGTGTCCTCTAATACTCTCCATTCAAATTCCAGAAATAACGCTGGATCACATATACTAAGGTCTATCGCTGAAAATGTTCCATGACCTGGGTGAAGATATGTAGGTGAACCATCATTGAACAAGCAAAGGGTGTGGTCATTGAGAAAATCTTCAATGGTTTTTCCTTTGTTGTTGTGGGAAGTGCTTCCCCACAATTGGTTATGGCTGTTAAAATCTCCTAGGATAAGACGCGGTTCAGGCAGTTGATTGTAAAGGTTATGCAAATCACTGGCTGTAAGGTGAAAGGGTGGAGGAATATATAAGGAACATATGGTGAATGTTTTATTCAGGTTCAGACGAACTGCTGTAGCCTGAAGGTTAGTGTTAAGAGCAATATGGGTATGAATGATGCCATTTTTAACTAAAATTGATGAGCCACCAGTGGCTCTATCGTGGGCAATATTGCCATATGTATTATACATATGATAGTTTCTCAGTTTAAAACTATTTGGAGGTTTCAGAAATGTTTCCTGTAGACAGAAAACACTAGGGTTTAAGTCTTGGACCATGCAACCTATTTCATCGAAGTTGGCTCTGAAACCTCGACAGTTCCACTGAATGATACTGTCCATGAATTAGTTAAAAGAGTTTAATATTATCATAGTAAAATCTGTAGTGCATGGTATGAATTTGTATGAATATTCACTTTTTCTTCAAAGTCGCTGCCTCTTTTGGTGTTAAGATCTTTTTGAGGGCCCCACCATGCTTAGATGGTGGTGTTATGAAGCTCAATGCACTAGATTTTTCTAGTGTTTTTCTGATGAGGGGGGGTCTTTTGGGAACAATTGATCTTTTATCAATTGCCCCCTCCCGTTGAGGCCTAGGGATGGTGGTAGTCCCTGCCTCCTCTTCCATCGGCTGGTGTATCTCTTCCGACTCAACGCCGGAACGTGCACCCTGTGAGGGTACACTAAGTTGTGACGCACTAACCGATGGAGCTACAAGATGTCCTTTTCCGACATCTATAGCATGCTGCTTTATTCTTGCGAGGTGATCGTCTGCCTGTGAAGTCTTAGATTCTGGTTTATGTTTCTGCAAGCTTTGCCCTGCCTTGGAATAATTATAATTAGGATCTAGGTCAATCCTTCGCCTGGGCGATGATCTGGGTGAAGGAGATCTAGGTCCAGCCATCTGAGACAGGACTGAGGCATAACTTGCCCCAGCAGCCTGTTCAGCTATACGGCGTGCTTGGGGAAAGGAGATATCCTTGGTGGTCTTTAACTTCAGGATCTCTTTCTCTAGCTGCCATTTGGGACAGCCACGGTGATAGGCTGGCCCATCACCTCCACAATTAACACAATATGACTGTTTCTGACATGGTGAGTCACGGGAATGAACGTGTTCCCGTGACCCACAATTGGCGCAGGTTGCTTTGGCGCGGCAGGAGCCGCTAAAATGGCCAAATCGCTGGCAATTATAACATCGTTTTGGGTTCGGGATGTAGGGACGTACCCTACACCACTCGAACCCTATGCTGACCCTATCAGGCAACACTGTGCCATCAAAGGTCAGAGTCAGTAGCTGTCGTGAATATCTGGGGGGCTGGCGGTGAATGTGGATGACATTGTAGTCATTCAGCCAGTCCCTCAGTTCGTCATCGGAGCAGAGACTGCTCTCATGAGATGTCACAACCCCCTTGCAAGAGTTGAAGAACCGATGGGGCTCCACCTTTACAGGGGTACCCGCAAAGGCCCTCAGCTCCAGCAATTTTAACGATTGGTCCTTGTGGGCAACCTGCACCAGCAAGGATGAACTCCTGAGCCTTCTCGTATTTTCAACGAAACCAATACTTTCTTTCAACGTTCGACAAATTGTTATGGCTGAGAGACGGGAAAACCCATCGTCACTGCCAGTAACAACAAGAAACTTAGGCCATGGCGTAGATATAACATCATAAGTTGTACTTGGATTGGCATCATCTGTAGATGAGCGGAAACGTTTACTTTGTCTGGAACCAGTAGCCAATTTTTCGACCTCAGCCTGGTTTACCGCTGAGGGACGCGCACCTTGTTCACCCGGGGGACGTGCGAGCCGGTCTGAAATTGTCGATTCGGACATATTCATTTTTGTTTCCCCTGTATGGTAGGGGACACACCCTCCTGTAAAGCTGGAGCAGCTTGTGCAATGCGCACGGTCCTGTTTTAGCCACTGGGGATAGAGGACTTCACCCCAAGTGTTTCCACCCTCGCCGCGTGGAGGCCCAGGACCTTCGAGGGCATACTAGATGGGAGAATAATGCTTTCCTATCAGTACATAGCCCAAGAGTTGCCAGATAGCATAATGCTTGGGAAATCAGGAAGAATAATCATAAGAGAACCTGGACAAAAAGTGCGAAGAACAATTTGTTATAAATGTGGAGAAGTATAAACCCACTCAGCACAAGATTTCCAGGCTCAACTGTATGTTTTGAATGTAAGCAACAAGGCCATAGACACAAAGACTGCCCCACTAAAAGAGCCAAAAAAATCAATAAGGCAGCACCTCCCAACCAAGGATACAAAGATCCAACACCCACGGGCATACCCAACCTAAAGCCACCAAATAAGTCTAACCAGGAGACAGCCCCTGAAAGTAGAAAAACAATTGCACCCGACCTCAGGCCTGAGAGCATGAGGCAAACAGCCCCCACAATAGACAGTGATAATGCAGAAGCCGTAATTGATAAAAGTTATCAAGAGCTTAGCATGCTCACAGAGATGAACAAACATGCAGAAGGCTTGCCCATAGCAACATCAACCCCTGATTTAGAAAAAGACAAAGGCAGAAAATGGCTTGATAGATCATCATCAGGGGATCTAGAAATAGACCTCCAAATGTCGCCCAAATTGAAAAAAAAGTCAGTCATTATGACCGCATATCATTTGCCAGCAGGCCATGGGGACAAAATGGACAAACTCTTTAGCAATGCAGCCAAAAGCCTTAGAGCAATTCATGGCAAGGAGAGCAAACCAAGATCAAGAAGTCATAGTGCCAAAGAAAAGGAGCCTCTAAGGCACCGAAACAATAGTGCAGCCTCTATCCAAGGCTTGAAATGATCCGGCCGCACTGCTATACAATATCACAGGATATGTATCATAAGAGAATGTTAGATGGCTTTAAAGCCAGTCAAAAAAATGTGAGCTAAGGTATTACAACCTAGTCACTCACTACTCTGTAAATGTACACCCATAATTATCTGACTAAGGCAATAAAGCCAGTCATCAAACATGTCTTATATAAATAATACTGTTAAAACCGGTTACCCTGTAAAAATGTATACCCTTAACTATGTGACCAATGCAGTAAAGCCAGTCAACAAGATATGTTGTATAAAATACCTACCACCAGGGTGAACTTATACTCAATATATTTACTGCCACCTGGTATTAAAACCAGCCAAAACTCACTGATAAAATGAATACAAACAGGTCTCAGCCAATAGCTCATATTTGTGATTGTTTGGATGTCTGGTAACTAGAGCCCCCTTTTTGGGACCTCCTGTCACCCAACATGGTATATATAAGAACTAAGGTAATAAAACCAGTCACTGCCATCTCTCCATTCCTCTAGTGAATATTATTTAACAATAGGTGGCGCTTCCACCCAACTCACTAACGGCCACCTGGTAAATAAAGCATAAACCAAAATGACACAACAGCTCTGCTATATACTGTTCTGTCATGATTAGGCAAAGATATTGCCAAATGGCACTAAAGAAAATAGGGACTAAGGTATTAAAACCAGTCACACTACTTTGTAAAAATGCATAGCCTGAATTATATGACTAAGGCAATAAAGCCAGTCACCAAAATATCTTGGGGATATACAAACCACCAGGGGGCACTGAGACCCAAGTTATTTACTGCCACCTGTTGCTTTTACATAGAAACACAATCAGCCATAACAGATCTTAATATATGATACTCATATCACTAAACTGTAGAGCTGGCATTAATAATAAGGATAAGCTAAAGAAGCTAATATATATTACCTGCAACAGCACTCCTGGCACATAGCACTTCTGCAGGAAACTTCTAAAATTAATGCAATAGCTTGGGAGAAACTTAGTAGTGCTCTAAAAGTAAAAATCTTACAGGACCCTAACACCCAAGGAAAGCCTGGCACAGGGACAGCTACTCTAATTAAAGATAGTATATTACATAAAGTAGTGAGCCATAAGTTCCTACATAATACTAGAACAGTAGAAATAATAATAGAACAGGATAAGCAAAAATATCATATACTAAACACTTATATTCACACTAAAAGTAATAAAAAACATAAAGACTTCATAGCTCTAGATAATTATATTAAAACAATAGTAAATCATATAGTAATAGGAGGGGACCTAAATAGTGTAACAGGCACAAAGACTGCCCCACCAAAAGAGCCAGAAACATCAACAGGGCAGCACCTTTCAACCAAGTATACAAAGATCCAACACCCACGGGCATACCCACCCTCAAGTCACTGGATAAGTATAACCAGGAGATAGCTCCTGAAAGTATAAAAACAATTGTACCCGACCTCAGGCCTGAGAGCATGAGGCAAACAGCCCCCACAATAGACAGTGATAATGCAGAAGCCATAGTTGATAAAAGATATCAAGAGCTTAGCATGTTCATAGATATGAACAAACAGGCAGATGGCCTGCCCATAGCAACATCAACCCCTGACTTAGAAAAAGAGAAAGGCAGAACATGGCTTGATAGATCATCATCAGGTGACCTAGAAATAGACCTGCAAATGTCGCCCAAATTGAAAAAAAAGTCAGTCATTATGACCGCATATCAATTGCCAGCCGGCCATGGGGACAAAATGGAAAAACTCTTTAGCAATGCAGCCAAAAGCCTAAAGGCAATTCACGGCACGGAGGGCAAAACTAGATCAAGGAGTCATAGTGCCAGAGAAAAGGAGCCTTTAAGGCAGCGAAACAGTAGCGCAGCCTCTATCAAAGGCCTGAAATGATCCAGCTGCTCTGCTATACAATATCACAGAATATGTACCATAGAAAATATTAGATGGCTTTAAAGCCAGTCAAAAATGTGAGCTAAGGTACTAAAACCAGTCACTTACTACTCTGTAAATGTACACCCTTAATTAACTGACTATCTCACATAGCCGAGTGACGATGCAGAGTGATGCCGATCGCTGGCAAGCAAGTCAATCGGCTTTACTCCTGGTCACTCTTGGTCATTTTATGCCTACAAAACGAATTATTGCCGATTGCTCGCCGATTACACGCCGACTGCTTCCCGATTAATTCAAGTGTATACCCAGTGTTGTGGCCGTGTGAATAGGATTGAAGGAGAGTGAACACGAGTACTCTGCAAATACACCCCAACCACTCGCCGAGCAAGTACTCCTCTATATATACCAATAAACTCTTCGTTACACGCTGAGCCTTCGCCGACCACTCGCCGACCACTCGCCGACCACTCGCCGACCACTCGCCGACCACTCGCCGACCAATTACTCACTCGTCGACCGCTTAATTGGGGGGGGGGGGGGTTTATAAATCCTATATAAAGGCCTGAATGTGTATTCTGAGCACATTTGGCAGTAGTCTTCACAGGAGTGAATACATTGACCATGGAGTGTGTGTGTGTGTGAGTTATTGTTTAACGCCTCATCAGCACCTGAGTGGGCTATGTAGAGGCTCTCTAGGTTAAGATTGATTATCTATATTTGGTAGTAGAAACCAGAAGCATATAAAAAATCAATAATTGTCTGGGTTGGATATCTAGTAAAGAGATGTTGTAAGGTAGTAGCTTGAAACAGAGGTCTTCTAATGCGTTGTAAGTGGATGCAATCTAATAAAATATGTTTGATTGTTAGGGTGCGCCGACAACTCTGGCATACCGGTGCCGGTTCATTGACTAAAAGGTGTAAATGTGTAAGTCTTGAATGTCCTATGAGGCATCTGTGATATATTCCTTGATCTTTGCGAGTATTGAACCTACTCGGTATTTTATTTTGAATGCAAGGTAAGATTGAATGCAACTTGTTGTTATTACATTCATTCCATTGTCTTTGCCAGCAAGACATGATAAAAGATTTTATAGTCATTTTAAAATCAGTGTATGGAATGGTAAAATCAGTTATCTCTTTTGTAAGAGCCCTTTTTGCTGCCAGGTCTGCTTTTTCATTCCCTTCAATGCCAGCGTGTCCAGGAATCCAGCAGAATACTATGTCTTTGTATTCGTGAAGATAGAAATACTTAATAAGAACATCTAAGATCCCAGGGTTATCAAGTTGTTTATTTTGGATTGCTTGAAGAGCAGATTTGGAATCAGAACAGATAACATAACGATCTGATTCTGAGTCCTCGATATTCTTTAAGGCAAGGTAAATAGCTGTTAATTCTGCAGTGTATATTGAGCAGTGGTCTGGAAGACGACATTCAGCTATAACGGTTTTATAAGAAGTGACAGCACAGCCTACTCGTCTTTCCATTTTTGAGCCATCTGTGTATAGAAATTTGTACGATTCGTATTTAAACCTTATACTATAAAATAGGTTTTGATAGTCTACCGGATTGGTTTCGCTTTTCTTAAGCTCTGCCAAATCCAGTATAACTTTCGGGACTGGGAGAATCCATGGCGGAATGGGTGGTACTTCCGTCTCGGCAATGATTGTAGTATCAATTTTTGCAGCCTCAAGATAGAATTTCATGCGTAATCCCAGTGGTCGAATGGCGTTTGAACGAGATTCATAATGATGCATGTATTTTGGATGAAATATTACATCATATGTTGGATTTGTTGGAGTTGAAGCTACTTTTAGTATGTATTGCATGGATAACTTGATACGACGAAGGGAAAGTGGAGGTTCCCCTGCCAGTACATATAAGCTCTCTACAGGAGATGTACGAAAAGCTCTTAAGCTTAGTCGCAACCCTTGATGATGTACAGAATTCAGGCATTTTAGATAAGATGGTCTGGCGGAGCCATATACCACAGAACCATAATCAAGTCGAGAACGAGTAATTGCTCGATAGAGACGAAGGAGGACCGTTGTGTCCCCACCCCAATTATATTTGCTCACTACTTTAAGGAGGTTCATTGATTTCAGGCACTTTGCTTTCAGTGCTTTGATATGCGGAATGAAAGACAATTTGGAGTCAAAGAGTACACCCAAAAATTTTGTTTCATTCACCACTTTTATTTGACAGTTGTCAATTATTAGTGATGGATCTGGATGGTTTGATCGTAAGTAATAGAAAGGCAGACAAACTGTCTTCTGTTTAGAGAACTTGAAGCCATTTTCGAGTGACCATTTGTGAATCCTATTCAAATTTAATTGCAGTTGTCGTTCTATGGTTGGCATATATCTGGAACGATATGCAATGAGGAAATCGTCAACATATAGGGACGACATGAGATTTTCTGAGATGGAATTTACTATACTGTTGATTTTGACGTTAAAGAGGGTGGGCGAGAGAATACTACCCTGAGGGACTCCATTCTCCTGAGAGTAGGGGCTTGACATCGTTGATCCCACTCGGACCTTAAAGAAGCGATCCTGTAGGAAGGATCCGATGAAAACTGGAAGGCGACCTCGAAGCCCTAAGTCGTGGAGATCTTTCATTATTCCATATTTCCATGTAGTGTCATAAGCTTTTTCTAGGTCAAAGAATATGGCTACTACGTGTTCTCTGTTAATGAAAGCATCTCTAACATAAGTTTCCAGTCTGACTAAATGATCTAATGTGCTCCTGTGACGGCGAAATCCAGATTGGAACTCTGTAATAAGCTGGTTCGACTCCAGGAACCAAACCAGTCTATCAGTAACAATTCGCTCCATTGTCTTACATAGACAACTGGTTAAGGCTATTGGTCGATAATTCATAGGATCACTATGATCCTTCCCCGGCTTGGGAATTGGGATGTGTGTGTGTGTGTGTGAGTTATTGTTTAACGCCTCATCAGCACCTGAGTGGGCTATGTAGAGGCTCTCTAGGTTAAGATTGATTATCTATATTTGGTAGTAGAAACCAGAAGCATATAAAAAATCAATAATTGTCTGGGTTGGATATCTAGTAAAGAGATGTTGTAAGGTAGTAGCTTGAAACAGAGGTCTTCTAATGCGTTGTAAGTGGATGCAATCTAATAAAATATGTTTGATTGTTAGGGGGCGCCGACAACTCTGGCATACCGGTGCCGGTTCATTGACTAAAAGGTGTAAATGTGTAAGTCTTGAATGTCCTATGAGGCATCTGTGATATATTCCTTGATCTTTGCGAGTATTGAACCTACTCGGTATTTTATTTTGAATGCAAGGTAAGATTGAATGCAACTTGTTGTTATTACATTCATTCCATTGTCTTTGCCAGCAAGACATGATAAAAGATTTTATAGTCATTTTAAAATCAGTGTATGGAATGGTAAAATCAGTTATCTCTTTTGTAAGAGCCCTTTTTGCTGCCAGGTCTGCTTTTTCATTCCCTTCAATGCCAGCGTGTCCAGGAATCCAGCAGAATACTATGTCTTTGTATTCGTGAAGATAGAAATACTTAATCAGAACATCTAAGATCCCAGGGTTATCAAGTTGTTTATTTTGGATTGCTTGAAGAGCAGATTTTGAATCAGAACAGATAACATAACGATCTGATTCTGAGTCCTCGATGTTCTTTAAGGCAAGGTAAATAGCTGTTAATTCTGCAGTATATATTGAGCAGTGGTCTGGAAGACGACATTCTGCTATAACGGTTTTATAAGAAGTGACAGCACAGCCTACTCGTCTTTCCATTTTTGAGCCATCTGTGTATAGAAATTTGTACGATTCGTATTTAAACCTTATACTATAAAATAGGTTTTGATAGTCTACCGGATTGGTTTCGCTTTTCTTAAGCTCTGCCAAATCCAGTATAACTTTCGGGACTGGGAGAATCCATGGCGGAATGGGTGGTACTTCCGTCTCGGCAATGATTGTAGTATCAATTTTTGCAGCCTCAAGATAGAATTTCATGCGTAATCCCAGTGGTCGAATGGCGTTTGAACGAGATTCATAATGATGCATGTATTTTGGATGAAATATTACATCATATGTTGGATTTGTTGGAGTTGAAGCTACCTTTAGTATGTATTGCATGGATAACTTGATACGACGAAGGGAAAGTGGAGGTTCCCCTGCCAGTACATATAAGCTCTCTACAGGAGATGTACGAAAAGCTCTTAAGCTTAGTCGCAACCCTTGATGATGTACAGAATTCAGGCATTTTAGATAAGATGGTCTGGCGGAGCCATATACCACAGAACCATAATCAAGTCGAGAACGAGTAATTGCTCGATAGAGACGAAGGAGGACCGTTGTGTCCCCACCCCAATTATATTTGCTCACTACTTTAAGGAGGTTCATTGATTTCAGGCACTTTGCTTTCAGTGCTTTGATATGCGGAATGAAAGACAATTTGGAGTCAAAGAGTACACCCAAAAATTTTGTTTCATTCACCACTTTTATTTGACAGTTGTCAATTATTAGTGATGGATCTGGATGGTTTGATCGTAAATAATAGAAAGGCAGACAAACTGTCTTCTGTTTAGAGAACTTGAAGCCATTTTCGAGTGACCATTTGTGAATCCTATTCAAATTTAATTGCAGTTGTCGTTCTATGGTTGGCATATATCTGGAACGATATGCAATGAGAAAATCGTCTACATATAGGGACGACATGAGATTTTCTGAGATGGAATTTACTATACTGTTGATTTTGACGTTAAAGAGGGTGGGCGAGAGAATACTACCCTGAGGGACTCCATTCTCCTGAGAGTAGGGGCTTGACATCGTTGATCCCACTCGGACCTTAAAGAAGCGATCCTGTAGGAAGGATCCGATGAAAACTGGAAGGCGACCTCGAAGCCCTAAGTCGTGAAGATCTTTCATTATTCCATATTTCCATGTAGTGTCATAAGCTTTTTCTAGGTCAAAGAATATGGCTACTACGTGTTCTCTGTTAATGAAAGCATCTCTAACATAAGTTTCCAGTCTGACTAAATGATCTAATGTGCTCCTGTGACGGCGAAATCCAGATTGGAACTCTGTAATAAGCTGGTTCGACTCCAGGAACCAAACCAGTCTATCAGTAACAATTCGCTCCATTGTCTTACATAGACAACTGGTTAAGGCTATTGGTCGATAATTCATAGGATCACTATGATCCTTCCCCGGCTTGGGAATTGGGATGACCGTGGCTTGTTTCCACAGGGATGGAAGACATCCCTTCTCCCAAATTTGATTAAAGATGTACAGTAATGTTTTTAAAGAGGATTGAGGTAGGTGTTTTAAGATTTGATAATGTATATTATCAGGGCCTGTTGCAGAGTCAGTCGCTTTTAAGATGACCTTCTGAAGTTCTTCTAAGGTGATGTAGGAGTTATAATCTTCGCTGTTATCAGACTGTATATTTAGGGTTAATCTCTCAGCTTGAGCCTTATAACATTGAAATTCTCTCGTATAGTTCTCCGATGAGGAGTTGTATGCAAACTGTTCTCCTAACCCGTTTGATATTTGTTCTGGTGAGGAGAGATGTTCTCCATTCACTTCTAGAATGCTTACATGCGAAGCTAGGTTCTTTCCTTCAATCTTCTTAATCATTTTCCAGACTTTATTGCTAGGAGTTCTTTCAGTGAGTCTGGAGACATAGTCTCTCCAGCAACTACGTTTTTTTTTCCTGACAATTCTACGCGCTTTGGCTTTCAGGCACTTAAAATTATTCAGATTGTTGATGGTCGGCTGTGATTTAAAAATTCTGAGGGCTTTCTTACGGTTTTTAATAGCTTCTCTTACTTCGTCATCAAACCAAGGTCTTGCACTACGTTTAGAATTATTTTTTGTCATCGGTATTGTTTTATTGGCTATATCAGTAATATCATCAGTAAAATCTTCAACGAGATTATTACAATTCCTATAATGAGACATAGTAATTGTTTCTAAGCAGTGCTTTTCGAAGGAGGTCCAATCCGCTTTATGCAACTTCCATCGGAGTTGACCCACTTCTCTTGTACCTTCTACGTTTTGTAGGACAATAGGAAAGTGATCACTGCCGTGAGTGTCCTCTAATACTCTCCATTCAAATTCCAGAAATAACGCTGGATCACATATACTAAGGTCTATCGCTGAAAATGTTCCATGACCTGGGTGTGTGTGTGTGTGTGAGTTATTGTTTAACGCCTCATCAGCACCTGAGTGGGCTATGTAGAGGCTCTCTAGGTTAAGATTGATTATCTATATTTGGTAGTAGAAACCAGAAGCATATAAAAAATCAATAATTGTCTGGGTTGGATATCTAGTAAAGAGATGTTGTAAGGTAGTAGCTTGAAACAGAGGTCTTCTAATGCGTTGTAAGTGGATGCAATCTAATAAAATATGTTTGATTGTTAGGGGGCGCCGACAACTCTGGCATACCGGTGCCGGTTCATTGACTAAAAGGTGTAAATGTGTAAGTCTTGAATGTCCTATGAGGCATCTGTGATATATTCCTTGATCTTTGCGAGTATTGAACCTACTCGGTATTTTATTTTGAATGCAAGGTAAGATTGAATGCAACTTGTTGTTATTACATTCATTCCATTGTCTTTGCCAGCAAGACATGATAAAAGATTTTATAGTCATTTTAAAATCAGTGTATGGAATGGTAAAATCAGTTATCTCTTTTGTAAGAGCCCTTTTTGCTGCCAGGTCTGCTTTTTCATTCCCTTCAATGCCAGCGTGTCCAGGAATCCAGCAGAATACTATGTCTTTGTATTCGTGAAGATAGAAATACTTAATAAGAACATCTAAGATCCCAGGGTTATCAAGTTGTTTATTTTGGATTGCTTGAAGAGCAGATTTGGAATCAGAACAGATAACATAACGATCTGATTCTGAGTCCTCGATGTTCTTTAAGGCAAGGTAAATAGCTGTTAATTCTGCAGTGTATATTGAGCAGTGGTCTGGAAGACGACATTCAGCTATAACGGTTTTATAAGAAGTGACTGCACAGCCTATTCGTCTTTCCATTTTTGAGCCATCTGTGTATAGAAATTTGTACGATTCGTATTTAAACCTTATACTATAAAATAGGTTTTGATAGTCTACTGGATTGGTTTCGCTTTTCTTAAGCTCTGCCAAATCCAGTATAACTTTCGGGACTGGGAGAATCCATGGCGGAATGGGTGGTACTTCCGTCTCGGCAATGATTGTAGTATCAATTTTTGCAGCCTCAAGATAGAATTTCATGCGTAATCCCAGTGGTCGAATGGCGTTTGAACGAGATTCATAATGATGCATGTATTTTGGATGAAATATTACATCATATGTTGGATTTGTTGGAGTTGAAGCTACTTTTAGTATGTATTGCATGGATAACTTGATACGACGAAGGGAAAGTGGAGGTTCCCCTGCCAGTACATATAAGCTCTCTACAGGAGATGTACGAAAAGCTCTTAAGCTTAGTCGCAACCCTTGATGATGTACAGAATTCAGGCATTTTAGATAAGATGGTCTGGCGGAGCCATATACCACAGAACCATAATCAAGTCGAGAACGAGTAATTGCTCGATAGAGACGAAGGAGGACCGTTGTGTCCCCACCCCAATTATATTTGCTCACTACTTTAAGGAGGTTCATTGATTTCAGGCACTTTGCTTTCAGTGCTTTGATATGCGGAATGAAAGACAATTTGGAGTCAAAGAGTACACCCAAAAATTTTGTTTCATTCACCACTTTTATTTGACAGTTGTCAATTATTAGTGATGGATCTGGATGGTTTGATCGTAAATAATAGAAAGGCAGACAAACTGTCTTCTGTTTAGAGAACTTGAAGCCATTTTCGAGTGACCATTTGTGAATCCTATTCAAATTTAATTGCAGTTGTCGTTCTATGGTTGGCATATATCTGGAACGATATGCAATGAGGAAATCGTCAACATATAGGGACGACATGAGATTTTCTGAGATGGAATTTACTATACTGTTGATTTTGACGTTAAAGAGGGTGGGCGAGAGAATACTACCCTGAGGGACTCCATTCTCCTGAGAGTAGGGGCTTGACATCGTTGATCCCACTCGGACCTTAAAGAAGCGATCCTGTAGGAAGGATCCGATGAAAACTGGAAGGCGACCTCGAAGCCCTAAGTCGTGGAGATCTTTCATTATTCCATATTTCCATGTAGTGTCATAAGCTTTTTCTAGGTCAAAGAATATGGCTACTACGTGTTCTCTGTTAATGAAAGCATCTCTAACATAAGTTTCCAGTCTGACTAAATGATCTAATGTGCTCCTGTGACGGCGAAATCCAGATTGGAACTCTGTAATAAGCTGGTTCGACTCCAGGAACCAAACCAGTCTATCAGTAACAATTCGCTCCATTGTCTTACATAGACAACTGGTTAAGGCTATTGGTCGATAATTCATAGGATCACTATGATCCTTCCCCGGCTTGGGAATTGGGATGACCGTGGCTTGTTTCCACAGGGATGGAAGACATCCCTTCTCCCAAATTTGATTAAAGATATACAGTAATGTTTTTAAAGAGGATTGAGGTAGGTGTTTTAAGATTTGATAATGTATATTATCAGGGCCTGTTGCAGAGTCAGTCGCTTTTAAGATGGCCTTCTGAAGTTCTTCTAAGGTGATGTAGGAGTTATAATCTTCGCTGTTATCAGACTGTATATTTAGGGTTAATCTCTCAGCTTGAGCCTTATAACATTGAAATTCTCTCGTATAGTTCTCCGATGAGGAGTTGTATGCAAACTGTTCTCCTAACCCGTTTGATATTTGTTCTGGTGAGGAGAGATGTTCTCCATTCACTTCTAGAATGCTTACATGCGAAGCTAGGTTCTTTCCTTCAATCTTCTTAATCATTTTCCAGACTTTATTGCTAGGAGTTCTTTCAGTGAGTCTGGAGACATAGTCTCTCCAGCAACTACGTTTTTTTTGCCTGACAATTCTACGCGCTTTGGCTTTCAGGCACTTAAAATTATTCAGATTGTTGATGGTCGGCTGTGATTTAAAAATTCTGAGGGCTTTCTTACGGTTTTTAATAGCTTCTCTTACTTCGTCATCAAACCAAGGTCTTGCACTACGTTTAGAATTATTTTTTGTCATCGGTATTGTTTTATTGGCTATATCAGTAATATCATCAGTAAAATCTTCAACGAGATTATTACAATTCCTATAATGAGACATAGTAATTGTTTCTAAGCAGTGCTTTTCGAAGGAGGTCCAATCCGCTTTATGCAACTTCCATCGGAGTTGACCCACTTCTCTTGTACCTTCTACGTTTTGTAGGACAATAGGAAAGTGATCACTGCCGTGAGTGTCCTCTAATACTCTCCATTCAAATTCCAGAAATAACGCTGGATCACATATACTAAGGTCTATCGCTGAAAATGTTCCATGACCTGGGTGAAGATATGTAGGTGAACCATCATTGAACAAGCAAAGGGTGTGGTCATTGAGAAAATCTTCAATGGTTTTTCCTTTGTTGTTGTGGGAAGTGCTTCCCCACAATTGGTTATGGCTGTTAAAATCTCCTAGGATAAGACGCGGTTCAGGAAGTTGATTGTAAAGGTTATGCAAATCACTGGCTGTAAGGTGAAAGGGTGGAGGAATATATATGGAACATATGGTGAATGTTTTATTCAGGTTCAGACGAACTGCTGTAGCCTGAAGGTTAGTGTTAAGAGCAATATGGGTATGAATGATGCCATTTTTAACTAAAATTGATGAGCCACCAGTGGCTCTATCGTGGGCAATATTGCCATATGTATTATACATATGATAGTTTCTCAGTTTAAAACTATTTGGAGGTTTCAGAAATGTTTCCTGTAGACAGAAAACACTAGGGTTTAAGTCTTGGACCATGCAACCTATTTCATCGAAGTTGGCTCTGAAACCTCGACAGTTCCACTGAATGATACTGTCCATGAATTAGTTAAAAGAGTTTAATATTATCATAGTAAAATCTGTAGTGCATGGTATGAATTTGTATGAATATTCACTTTTTCTTCAAAGTCGCTGCCTCTTTTGGTGTTAAGATCTTTTTGAGGGCCCCACCATGCTTAGATGGTGGTGTTATGAAGCTCAGTGCACTAGATTTTTCTAGTGTTTTTCTGATGAGGGGGGGTCTTTTGGGAACAATTGATCTTTTATCAATTGCCCCCTCCCGTTGAGGCCTAGGGATGGTGGTAGTCCCTGCCTCCTCTTCCATCGGCTGGTGTATCTCTTCCGACTCAACGCCGGAAGGTGCACCCTGTGAGGGTACACTAAGTTGTGACGCACTAACCGATGGAGCTACAAGATGTCCTTTTCCGACATCTATAGCATGCTGCTTTATTCTTGCGAGGTGATCGTCTGCCTGTGAAGTCTTAGATTCAGGTTTATGTTTCTGCAAGCTTTGCCCTGCCTTGGAATAATTATAATTAGGATCTAGGTCAATCCTTCGCCTGGGCGATGATCTGGGTGAAGGAGATCTAGGTCCAGCCATCTGAGACAGGACTGAGGCATAGCTTGCCCCAGCAGCCTGTTCAGCTATACGGCGTGCTTGGGGAAAGGAGATATCCTTGGTGGTCTTTAACTTCAGGATCTCTTTCTCTAGCTGCCATTTGGGACAGCCACGGTGATAGGCTGGCCCATCACCTCCACAATTAACACAATATGACTGTTTCTGACATGGTGAGTCACGGGAATGAACGTGTTCCCGTGACCCACAATTGGCGCAGGTTGCTTTGGCGCGGCAGGAGCCGCTAAAATGGCCAAATCGCTGGCAATTATAACATCGTTTTGGGTTCGGGATGTAGGGACGTACCCTACACCACTCGAACCCTATGCTGACCCTATCAGGCAACACTGTGCCATCAAAGGTCAGAGTCAGTAGCTGTCGTGAATATCTGGGGGGCTGGCGGTGAATGTGGATGACATTGTAGTCATTCAGCCAGTCCCTCAGTTCGTCATCGGAGCAGAGACTGCTCTCATGAGATGTCACAACCCCCTTGCAAGAGTTGAAGAACCGATGGGGCTCCACCTTTACAGGGGTACCCGCAAAGGCCCTCAGCTCCAGCAATTTTAACGATTGGTCCTTGTGGGCAACCTGCACCAGCAAGGATGAACTCCTGAGCCTTCTCGTATTTTCAACGAAACCAATACTTTCTTTCAACGTTCGACAAATTGTTATGGCTGAGAGACGGGAAAACCCATCGTCACTGCCAGTAACAACAAGAAACTTAGGCCATGGCGTAGATATAACATCATAAGTTGTACTTGGATTGGCATCATCTGTAGATGAGCGGAAACGTTTACTTTGTCTGGAACCAGTAGCCAATTTTTCGACCTCAGCCTGGTTTACCGCTGAGGGACGCGCACCTTGTTCACCCGGGGGACGTGCGAGCCGGTCTGAAATTGTCGATTCGGACATATTCATTTTTGTTTCCCCTGTATGGTAGGGGACACACCCTCCTGTAAAGCTGGAGCAGCTTGTGCAATGCGCACGGTCCTGTTTTAGCCACTGGGGATAGAGGACTTCACCCCAAGTGTTTCCACCCTCGCCGCGTGGAGGCCCAGGACTTTCGAGGGCTCCATGACCTGGGTGAAGATATGTAGGTGAACCATCATTGAACAAGCAAAGGGTGTGGTCATTGAGAAAATCTTCAATGGTTTTTCCTTTGTTGTTGTGGGAAGTGCTTCCCCACAATTGGTTATGGCTGTTAAAATCTCCTAGGATAAGACGCGGTTCAGGCAGTTGATTGTAAAGGTTATGCAAATCACTGGCTGTAAGGTGAAAGGGTGGAGGAATATATATGGAACATATGGTGAATGTTTTATTCAGGTTCAGACGAACTGCTGTAGCCTGAAGGTTAGTGTTAAGAGCAATATGGGTATGAATGATGCCATTTTTAACTAAAATTGATGAGCCACCAGTGGCTCTATCGTGGGCAATATTGCCATATGTATTATACATATGATAGTTTCTCAGTTTAAAACTATTTGGAGGTTTCAGAAATGTTTCCTGTAGACAGAAAACACTAGGGTTTAAGTCTTGGACCATGCAACCTATTTCATCGAAGTTGGCTCTGAAACCTCGACAGTTCCACTGAATGATACTGTCCATGAATTAGTTAAAAGAGTTTAATATTATCATAGTAAAATCTGTAGTGCATGGTATGAATTTGTATGAATATTCACTTTTTCTTCAAAGTCGCTGCCTCTTTTGGTGTTAAGATCTTTTTGAGGGCCCCACCATGCTTAGATGGTGGTGTTATGAAGCTCAATGCACTAGATTTTTCTAGTGTTTTTCTGATGAGGGGGGGTCTTTTGGGAACAATTGATCTTTTATCAATTGCCCCCTCCCGTTGAGGCCTAGGGATGGTGGTGTGTGTGTGTGTGTGAGTTATTGTTTAACGCCTCATCAGCACCTGAGTGGGCTATGTAGAGGCTCTCTAGGTTAAGATTGATTATCTATATTTGGTAGTAGAAACCAGAAGCATATAAAAAATCAATAATTGTCTGGGTTGGATATCTAGTAAAGAGATGTTGTAAGGTAGTAGCTTGAAACAGAAGTCTTCTAATGCGTTGTAAGTGGATGCAATCTAATAAAATATGTTTGATTGTTAGGGAGCGCCGACAACTCTGGCATACCGGTGCCGGTTCATTGACTAAAAGGTGTAAATGTGTAAGTCTTGAATGTCCTATGAGGCATCTGTGATATATTCCTTGATCTTTGCGAGTATTGAACCTACTCGGTATTTTATTTTGAATGCAAGGTAAGATTGAATGCAACTTGTTGTTATTACATTCATTCCATTGTCTTTGCCAGCAAGACATGATAAAAGATTTTATAGTCATTTTAAAATCAGTGTATGGAATGGTAAAATCAGTTATCTTTTTTGTAAGAGCCCTTTTTGCTGCCAGGTCTGCTTTTTCATTCCCTTCAATGCCAGCGTGTCCAGGAATCCAGCAGAATACTATGTCTTTGTATTCGTGAAGATAGAAATACTTAATCAGAACATCTAAGATCCCAGGGTTATCAAGTTGTTTATTTTGGATTGCTTGAAGAGCAGATTTGGAATCAGAACAGATAACATAACGATCTGATTCTGAGTCCTCGATGTTCTTTAAGGCAAGGTAAATAGCTGTTAATTCTGCAGTGTATATTGAGCAGTGGTCTGGAAGACGACATTCAGCTATAACGGTTTTATAAGAAGTGACAGCACAGCCTACTCGTCTTTCCATTTTTGAGCCATCTGTGTATAGAAATTTGTACGATTCGTATTTAAACCTTATACTATAAAATAGGTTTTGATAGTCTACCGGATTGGTTTCGCTTTTCTTAAGCTCTGCCAAATCCAGTATAACTTTCGGGACTGGGAGAATCCATGGCGGAATGGGTGGTACTTCCGTCTCGGCAATGATTGTAGTATCAATTTTTGCAGCCTCAAGGTAGAATTTCATGCGTAATCCCAGTGGTCGAATGGCGTTTGAACGAGATTCATAATGATGCATGTATTTTGGATGAAATATAACATCATATGTTGGATTTGTTGGAGTTGAAGCTACTTTTAGTATGTATTGCATGGATAACTTGATACGACGAAGGGAAAGTGGAGGTTCCCCTGCCAGTACATATAAGCTCTCTACAGGAGATGTACGAAAAGCTCTTAAGCTTAGTCGCAACCCTTGATGATGTACAGAATTCAGGCATTTTAGATAAGATGGTCTGGCGGAGCCATATACCACAGAACCATAATCAAGTCGAGAACGAGTAATTGCTCGATAGAGACGAAGGAGGACCGTTGTGTCCCCACCCCAATTATATTTGCTCACTACTTTAAGGAGGTTCATTGATTTCAGGCACTTTGCTTTCAGTGCTTTGATATGCGGAATGAAAGACAATTTGGAGTCAAAGAGTACACCCAAAAATTTTGTTTCATTCACCACTTTTATTTGACAGTTGTCAATTATTAGTGATGGATCTGGATGGTTTGATCGTAAGTAATAGAAAGGCAGACAAACTGTCTTCTGTTTAGAGAACTTGAAGCCATTTTCGAGTGACCATTTGTGAATCCTATTCAAATTTAATTGCAGTTGTCGTTCTATGGTTGGCATATATCTGGAACGATATGCAATGAGGAAATCGTCAACATATAGGGACGACATGAGATTTTCTGAGATGGAATTTACTATACTGTTGATTTTGACGTTAAAGAGGGTGGGCGAGAGAATACTACCCTGAGGGACTCCATTCTCCTGAGAGTAGGGGCTTGACATCGTTGATCCCACTCGGACCTTAAAGAAGCGATCCTGTAGGAAGGATCCGATGAAAACTGGAAGGCGACCTCGAAGCCCTAAGTCGTGAAGATCTTTCATTATTCCATATTTCCATGTAGTGTCATAAGCTTTTTCTAGGTCAAAGAATATGGCTACTACGTGTTCTCTGTTAATGAAAGCATCTCTAACATAAGTTTCCAGTCTGACTAAATGATCTAATGTGCTCCTGTGACGGCGAAATCCAGATTGGAACTCTGTAATAAGCTGGTTCGAATCCAGGAACCAAACCAGTCTATCAGTAACAATTCGCTCCATTGTCTTACATAGACAACTGGTTAAGGCTATTGGTCGATAATTCATAGGATCACTATGATCCTTCCCCGGCTTGGGAATTGGGATGACCGTGGCTTGTTTCCACAGGGATGGAAGACATCCCTTCTCCCAAATTTGATTAAAGATATACAGTAATGTTTTTAAAGAGGATTGAGGTAGGTGTTTTAAGATTTGATAATGTATATTATCAGGGCCTGTTGCAGAGTCAGTCGCTTTTAAGATGACCTTCTGAAGTTCTTCTAAGGTGATGTAGGAGTTATAATCTTCGCTGTTATCAGACTGTATATTTAGGGTTAATCTCTCAGCTTGAGCCTTATAACATTGAAATTCTCTCGTATAGTTCTCCGATGAGGAGTTGTATGCAAACTGTTCTCCTAACCCGTTTGATATTTGTTCTGGTGAGGAGAGATGTTCTCCATTCACTTCTAGAATGCTTACATGCGAAGCTAGGTTCTTTCCTTCAATCTTCTTAATCATTTTCCAGACTTTATTGCTAGGAGTTCTTTCAGTGAGTCTGGAGACATAGTCTCTCCAGCAACTACGTTTTTTTTGCCTGACAATTCTACGCGCTTTGGCTTTCAGGCACTTAAAATTATTCAGATTGTTGATGGTCGGCTGTGATTTAAAAATTCTGAGGGCTTTCTTACGGTTTTTAATAGCTTCTCTTACTTCGTCATCAAACCAAGGTCTTGCACTACGTTTAGAATTATTTTTTGTCATCGGTATTGTTTTATTGGCTATATCAGTAATATCATCAGTAAAATCTTCAACGAGATTATTACAATTCCTATAATGAGACATAGTAATTGTTTCTAAGCAGTGCTTTTCGAAGGAGGTCCAATCCGCTTTATGCAACTTCCATCGGAGTTGACCCACTTCTCTTGTACCTTCTACGTTTTGTAGGACAATAGGAAAGTGATCACTGCCATGAGTGTCCTCTAATACTCTCCATTCAAATTCCAGAAATAACGCTGGATCACATATACTAAGGTCTATCGCTGAAAATGTTCCATGACCTGGGTGAAGATATGTAGGTGAACCATCATTGAACAAGCAAAGGGTGTGGTCATTGAGAAAATCTTCAATGGTTTTTCCTTTGTTGTTGTGGGAAGTGCTTCCCCACAATTGGTTATGGCTGTTAAAATCTCCTAGGATAAGACGCGGTTCAGGCAGTTGATTGTAAAGGTTATGCAAATCACTGGCTGTAAGGTGAAAGGGTGGAGGAATATATATGGAACATATGGTGAATGTTTTATTCAGGTTCAGACGAACTGCTGTAGCCTGAAGGTTAGTGTTAAGAGCAATATGGGTATGAATGATGCCATTTTTAACTAAAATTGATGAGCCACCAGTGGCTCTATCGTGGGCAATATTGCCATATGTATTATACATATGATAGTTTCTCAGTTTAAAACTATTTGGAGGTTTCAGAAATGTTTCCTGTAGACAGAAAACACTAGGGTTTAAGTCTTGGACCATGCAACCTATTTCATCGAAGTTGGCTCTGAAACCTCGACAGTTCCACTGAATGATACTGTCCATGAATTAGTTAAAAGAGTTTAATATTATCATAGTAAAATCTGTAGTGCATGGTATGAATTTGTATGAATATTCACTTTTTCTTCAAAGTCGCTGCCTCTTTTGGTGTTAAGATCTTTTTGAGGGCCCCACCATGCTTAGATGGTGGTGTTATGAAGCTCAGTGCACTAGATTTTTCTAGTGTTTTTCTGATGAGGGGGGGTCTTTTGGGAACAATTGATCTTTTATCAATTGCCCCCTCCCGTTGAGGCCTAGGGATGGTGGTAGTCCCTGCCTCCTCTTCCATCGGCTGGTGTATCTCTTCCGACTCAACGCCGGAAGGTGCACCCTGTGAGGGTACACTAAGTTGTGATGCACTAACCGATGGAGCTACAAGATGTCCTTTTCCGACATCTATAGCATGCTGCTTTATTCTTGCGAGGTGATCGTCTGCCTGTGAAGTCTTAGATTCTGGTTTATGTTTCTGCAAGCTTTGCCCTGCCTTGGAATAATTATAATTAGGATCTAGGTCAATCCTTCGCCTGGGCGATGATCTGGGTGAAGGAGATCTAGGTCCAGCCATCTGAGACAGGACTGAGGCATAACTTGCCCCAGCAGCCTGTTCAGCTATACGGCGTGCTTGGGGAAAGGAGATATCCTTGGTGGTCTTTAACTTCAGGATCTCTTTCTCTAACTGCCATTTGGGACAGCCACGGTGATAGGCTGGCCCATCACCTCCACAATTAACACAATATGACTGTTTCTGACATGGTGAGTCACGGGAATGAACGTGTTCCCGTGACCCACAATTGGCGCAGGTTGCTTTGGCGCGGCAGGAGCCGCTAAAATGGCCAAATCGCTGGCAATTATAACATCGTTTTGGGTTCGGGATGTAGGGACGTACCCTACACCACTCGAACCCAATGCTGACCTTGTCAGGCAAAACTGTGCCATCAAAGGTCAGTGTGAGAAGCTGTCGTGAATATCTGGGCGGCTGGCGATGAATGTGGATGACATTGTAGTCATCCAGCCAGTCCCTCAGTTCCTCATCAGAGCAGAGACTGCTCTCGTGCGATGTTATAACGCCCTTGCAGGAGTTGAAAAACCGATGGGGCTCCACCTTAATAGGGGCACCCGCAAAAGCCTTCCACTCCAGCAACTTCAAAGATTGGTCCTTGTGTGCAACCTGCACCAGCAAGGAAGAATTCTTTAATCTCCTTGTATTTTCAATATAGCCTACGTTTTCTTTCAAGGTCCTGCAAATTGTAATGGCTGAGAGACGGGAAAACCCATCATCACAGCCAGTAATTACAAGAAACTTGGGCCATGTCTGAGATAGAGAGGCAGATTGAGAGTTTTGATTTGCGTCATCTAATGATGGACGCAAACGTTTACCAAGTCTGGAACCAGTAGCCAATTTTTCGACCTCAGCCTGGTTTACCGCTGAGGGACGCGCACCTTGTTCACCCGGGGGACGTGCGAGCCGGTCTGAAATTGTCGATTCGGACATATTCATTTTTTTTTCCCCTGTATGGTAGGGGACACACCCTCCTGTAAAGCTGGAGCAGCTTGTGCAATGCGCACGGTCCTGTCTTAGCCACTGGGGATAGAGGACTTCACCCCAAGTGTTTCCACCCTCGCCGCGTGGAGGCCCAGGACCTTCGAGGGCGCAAGAGTTGAAGAACCGATGGGGCTCTACCTTTACAGGGGTACCCGCAAAGGCCCTCAGCTCCAGCAATTTTAACGATTGGTCCTTGTGGGCAACCTGCACCAGCAAGGATGAACTCCTGAGCCTTCTCGTATTTTCAACGAAACCAATACTTTCTTTCAACGTTCGACAAATTGTTATGGCTGAGAGACGGGAAAACCCATCGTCACTGCCAGTAACAACAAGAAACTTAGGCCATGGCGTAGATATAACATCATAAGTTGTACTTGGATTGGCATCATCTGTAGATGAGCGGAAACGTTTACTTTGTCTGGAACCAGTAGCCAATTTTTCGACCTCAGCCTGGTTTACCGCTGAGGGACGCGCACCTTGTTCACCCGGGGGACGTGCGAGCCGGTCTGAAATTGTCGATTCGGACATATTCATTTTTGTTTCCCCTGTATGGTAGGGGACACACCCTCCTGTAAAGCTGGAGCAGCTTGTGCAATGCGCACGGTCCTGTTTTAGCCACTGGGGATAGAGGACTTCACCCCAAGTGTTTCCACCCTCGCCGCGTGGAGGCCCAGGACCTTCGAGGGCGGAATTGGGATGACCGTGGCTTGTTTCCACAGGGATGGAAGACATCCCTTCTCCCAAATTTGATTAAAGATATACAGTAATGTTTTTAAAGAGGATTGAGGTAGGTGTTTTAAGATTTGATAATGTATATTATCAGGGCCTGTTGCAGAGTCAGTCGCTTTTAAGATGACCTTCTGAAGTTCTTCTAAGGTGATGTAGGAGTTATAATCTTCGCTGTTATCAGACTGTATATTTAGGGTTAATCTCTCAGCTTGAGCCTTATAACATTGAAATTCTCTCGTATAGTTCTCCGATGAGGAGTTGTATGCAAACTGTTCTCCTAACCCGTTTGATATTTGTTCTGGTGAGGAGAGATGTTCTCCATTCACTTCTAGAATGCTTACATGCGAAGCTAGGTTCTTTCCTTCAATCTTCTTAATCATTTTCCAGACTTTATTGCTAGGAGTTCTTTCAGTGAGTCTGGAGACATAGTCTCTCCAGCAACTACGTTTTTTTTGCCTGACAATTCTACGCGCTTTGGCTTTCAGGCACTTAAAATTATTCAGATTGTTGATGGTCGGCTGTGATTTAAAAATTCTGAGGGCTTTCTTACGGTTTTTAATAGCTTCTCTTACTTCGTCATCAAACCAAGGTCTTGCACTACGTTTAGAATTATTTTTTGTCATCGGTATTGTTTTATTGGCTATATCAGTAATATCATCAGTAAAATCTTCAACGAGATTATTACTATTCCTATAATGAGACATAGTAATTGTTTCTAAGCAGTGCCTTTCGAAGGAGGTCCAATCCGCTTTATGCAACTTCCATCGGAGTTGACCCACTTCTCTTGTACCTTCTACGTTTTGTAGGACAATAGGAAAGTGATCACTGCCGTGAGTGTCCTCTAATACTCTCCATTCAAATTCCAGAAATAACGCTGGATCACATATACTAAGGTCTATCGCTGAAAATGATCCATGACCTGGGTGAAGATATGTAGGTGAACCATCATTGAACAAGCAAAGGGTGTGGTCATTGAGAAAATCTTCAATGGTTTTTCCTTTGTTGTTGTGGGAAGTGCTTCCCCACAATTGGTTATGGCTGTTAAAATCTCCTAGGATAAGACGCGGTTCAGGCAGTTGATTGTAAAGGTTATGCAAATCACTGGCTGTAAAGTGAAAGGGTGGAGGAATATATATGGAACATATGGTGAATGTTTTATTCAGGTTCAGACGAACTGCTGTAGCCTGAAGGTTAGTGTTAAGAGCAATATGGGTATGAATGATGCCATTTTTAACTAAAATTGATGAGCCACCAGTGGCTCTATCGTGGGCAATATTGCCATATGTATTATACATATGATAGTTTCTCAGTTTAAAACTATTTGGAGGTTTCAGAAATGTTTCCTGTAGACAGAAAACACTAGGGTTTAAGTCTTGGACCATGCAACCTATTTCATCGAAGTTGGCTCTGAAACCTCGACAGTTCCACTGAATGATACTGTCCATGAATTAGTTAAAAGAGTTTAATATTATCATAGTAAAATCTGTAGTGCATGGTATGAATTTGTATGAATATTCACTTTTTCTTCAAAGTCGCTGCCTCTTTTGGTGTTAAGATCTTTTTGAGGGCCCCACCATGCTTAGATGGTGGTGTTATGAAGCTCAGTGCACTAGATTTTTCTAGTGTTTTTCTGATGAGGGGGGGTCTTTTGGGAACAATTGATCTTTTATCAATTGCCCCCTCCCGTTGAGGCCTAGGGATGGTGGTAGTCCCTGCCTCCTCTTCCATCGGCTGGTGTATCTCTTCCGACTCAACGCCGGAACGTGCACCCTGTGAGGGTACACTAAGTTGTGACGCACTAACCGATGGAGCTACAAGATGTCCTTTTCCGACATCTATAGCATGCTGCTTTATTCTTGCGAGGTGATCGTCTGCCTGTGAAGTCTTAGATTCTGGTTTATGTTTCTGCAAGCTTTGCCCTGCCTTGGAATAATTATAATTAGGATCTAGGTCAATCCTTCGCCTGGGCGATGATCTGGGTGAAGGAGATCTAGGTCCAGCCATCTGAGACAGGACTGAGGCATAACTTGCCCCAGCAGCCTGTTCAGCTATACGGCGTGCTTGGGGAAAGGAGATATCCTTGGTGGTCTTTAACTTCAGGATCTCTTTCTCTAGCTGCCATTTTGGACAGCCACGGTGATAGGCTGGCCCATCACCTCCACAATTAACACAATATGACTGTTTCTGACATGGTGAGTCACGGGAATGAACGTGTTCCCGTGACCCACAATTGGCGCAGGTTGCTTTGGCGCGGCAGGAGCCGCTAAAATGGCCAAATCGCTGGCAATTATAACATCGTTTTGGGTTCGGGATGTAGGGACGTACCCTACACCACTCGAACCCAATGCTGACCTTGTCAGGCAAAACTGTGCCATCAAAGGTCAGTGTGAGAAGCTGTCGTGAATATCTGGGCGGCTGGCGATGAATGTGGATGACATTGTAGTCATCCAGCCAGTCCCTCAGTTCCTCATCAGAGCAGAGACTGCTCTCGTGCGATGTTATAACGCCCTTGCAGGAGTTGAAAAACCGATGGGGCTCCACCTTAATAGGGGCACCCGCAAAAGCCTTCCACTCCAGCAACTTCAAAGATTGGTCCTTGTGTGCAACCTGCACCAGCAAGGAAGAATTCTTTAATCTCCTTGTATTTTCAATATAGCCTACGTTTTCTTTCAAGGTCCTGCAAATTGTAATGGCTGAGAGACGGGAAAACCCATCATCACAGCCAGTAATTACAAGAAACTTGGGCCATGTCTGAGATAGAGAGGCAGATTGAGAGTTTTGATTTGCGTCATCTAATGATGGACGCAAACGTTTACTTTGTCTGGAACCAGTAGCCAATTTTTCGACCTCAGCCTGGTTTACCGCTGAGGGACGCGCACCTTGTTCACCCGGGGGACGTGCGAGCCGGTCTGAAATTGTCGATTCGGACATATTCATTTTTGTTTCCCCTGTATGGTAGGGGACACACCCTCCTGTAAAGCTGGAGCAGCTTGTGCAATGCGCACGGTCCTGTTTTAGCCACTGGGGATAGAGGACTTCACCCCAAGTGTTTCCACCCTCGCCGCGTGGAGGCCCAGGACCTTCGAGGGCCATTGACCATGGAGAAGGAGAAGGACTTTATGCTATTTACTATGGTATATACCAATTTAGCAGTGGCATTGCTGCTTCACAAAATGTTGAAGAAGAAGAAAAGAAAGGCAAAGAAGAAAAGTTATTGGACAAGACCTTGGCTCCTGAGAAGACCAATGCATGGCCAGTATGAGAAGTTAATGAAGGAATTGGAGAATGAAGATGTGGCATCCTTCAAGAACTTCATGAGAGTTGATCCAGCCTTGTTCAGGGAGTTGCTTGAAAAAGTTGGACCCCTCATAGAAAAGGAAGATACTTTCTGGAGAAAAGCTTTAGAACCTGGTCTAAAGCTTGCCATCACCTTGAGGTACATAGCAACAGGGAACAGCTACATGTCACTGCAGTATGGCTTCAGAGTGGCTGGAAATACCATTTGTAATTTTGTCCCTGCAGTTTGTGAAGCCATCATCCAAGTTTACAGTGATGAACTTCTCTCCTGTCCCATTACTCCAGAAGATTGGAAGGAAGTTGCCGATCTCTTTGCCTCGCGGTGGAACTTGCCTCATTGTGTTGGAGCATTAGATGGGAAACATGTGGCTATAAAGTGTCCTCCAAATTAAGGTTCTGAGTAGTACAACTACAAGGGCTTCTTCTCCATTGTCCTGATGGCTCTTGTGGATGCTAACTATCAATTTCTCTACGTGGACATGGGCTCCAATGGTGCAGGCTCTGATGGAGGTGTGTTTGCCAGAACTGACTTGAGAAAAGCCTTGGAAGATGGAAGTCTTGGGATACCTCCTCCTGAAGCTCTACCAAATGGTGACAGAGACGTGCCGTCAATTCATTGTGGGAGATGAAGCTTTCCCCCCCAGGACCTGGTTGATGAAGCCCATCCCACAGAGGGGTCTCACAAGGCCACAATGTATCTACAATTACAGATTGTCCCGAGGAAGAAGAGTTGTAGAGAATGCATTTGGTCTTTTGGCCAACAGATTCAGATGTCTCCTGACCACCATGCCACAAACACCAGACAAAGTGACTTCAATTGTACTGGCTTGCTGTTGCCTCCACAACCTGATCAGGAAGAGATACCCTTCACCAAATGACACTCGAGTGATGGATCAGGAGGCACCTGACACACATGATGTTGTCCCTGGGAGCTGGAGGGAGATTGGCAACATGCATGACATTGGGGCACCTGCGAGAGGAAACTTTTCCACCAGGATAGCCAAGGAACACAGACAGTACTTAGTTAATTACTTCAATTCATCAGGAAGTGTCCCCTGGCAAGAAGACAAGATTTGAAGTGAGAAGGCAGCAAAAAAAAAACCTGGCCTTTTTCAAGGCCACCAAAACTTCCGGCCTTTTTCAAGGCCACCAAATCCTCCCAAGAGAGCATACCATGAACACATTTTGTGGCTGACTAGTAACAAAAAAGAAAGTGCCCTTCCCATCTTTTTCTATCACACTTTGGCCCTTCTAAATTACAAGTCTTTATTGCACTAAATTAATAATTTATATAATAAATAATAATTTATATCCCGCAAATAAGCCCTCTATTTTAATTCAATTTAAATTTTTTTAATGCAATTTAAACTATTGCAGCATTGATTTATAAGTTTTTTTTGTTTGTCTATCTGTTCTACCTCACTCTGAAATTTTGCCATGGTGATAACGTTGCCATGGTGATGACGTCACCATTTCAAAATCAGACAGTCAACCAACGATTCAATCAAAAATAGCGCAGCGTCCACAATTTGTCTAAAAAATTAAAGCCACCTTTTGTATAAATTAGGTGAAGATCGTAGCTTTCAGAATATGTTTTAATTTTTAAAATCGGATAAATAGTGATGAAGTTATTAAATGAAACGTATGAGCAAGTCACATCGGCAGAATTGCGTGCACTCGCTGCTTATATATATAGCGCGGGCGCGGACGTTAGTGGGAGCACCACAACAAAAATATGATTGATACACAATAATTTGTCTTTCCGAAGTTTTCCCCTTGCCTAAATTTTATCTATCTATCTATCTATATGTCTATCTATCTATCTATCCATCTATCCATCTATCTATCTACTAGTCAGCCACAAAATGTGTTCATGGTATGCTCTCTTGGGAGGATTTGGTGGCCTTGAAAAAGGCCAGGAGCTTTTGTGGCCGGGAGTTTTGGTGGCCTTGAAAAAGGCCTGATGGTCAACAATATTACTGTTTTTCAGGAGATGTGCTTGGCATTGCAGCAAGGCTGGCTAGGAAGGTTGTGCTAAGACCCACACTGGTATTGCCTTGGTCTTGCTGGGAAATCCCTGCAACTGGTTGCCCATGCAGAGGTGGCATAGTCGACCATGGCCCTGGAGGTGTGTGTGTGTGTGAGTTATTGTTTAACGCCTCATCAGCACCTGAGTGGGCTATGTAGAGGCTCTCTAGGTTAAGATTGATTATCTATATTTGGTAGTAGAAACCAGAAGCATATAAAAAATCAATAATTGTCTGGGTTGGATATCTAGTAAAGAGATGTTGTAAGGTAGTAGCTTGAAACAGAGGTCTTCTAATGCGTTGTAAGTGGGTGCAATCTAATAAAATATGTTTGATTGTTAGGGGGCACCGACAACTCTGGCATACCGGTGCCGGTTCATTGACTAAAAGGTGTAAATGTGTAAGTCTTGAATGTCCTATGAGGCATCTGTGATATATTCCTTGATCTTTGCGAGTATTGAACCTACTAGGTATTTTATTTTGAATGCAAGGTAAGATTGAATGCAACTTGTTGTTATTACATTCATTCCATTGTCTTTGCCAGCAAGACATGATAAAAGATTTTATAGTCATTTTAAAATTAGTGTATGGAATGGTAAAATCAGTTATCTCTTTTGTAAGAGACCTTTTTGCTGCCAGGTCTGCTTTTTCATTCCCTTCTATGCCACCGTGTCCAGGAATCCAGCAGAATACTATGTCTTTGTTTTCGTGAAGATAGAAATACTTAATAAGAACATCTAAGATCCCAGGGTTGTCAAGTTGTCTATTTTGGATTGCTTGAAGAGCAGATTTGGAATCAGAACAGATAACATAACGATCTGATTCTGAGTCCTCGATGTTCTTTAAGGCAAGGTAAATAGCTGTTAATTCTGCAGTGTATATTGAGCAGTGGTCTTTAAGACGACATTCAGCAAGAAATCAATGGTATAATCAAGAAGAATATATGATAATAAAGGAAGCAATCGAGAGAAAGATCTCCAAAACTATTCGGAATCCCCTACTAATGCTATAAGCAAAAGAGTCCTGATCAAATATACCAATAACACCGAATGTCAAGGTAGCAACATGCACCCAGACTGGTTTGCCTACAACAATTAAAGACCGAAATGTTAATGCCATATCCCAAATTAGGGAACTATATAAGAAATATCTTATAAGTGACCATATTAAAATGCACTCAAAAAAAAAAAAAAAAAAAAAAAGGTGGTAAGCGGAGTAATCATATTAAAATGTACTCTGATGTAAATAAAAAAACTGTGGTTTGTCGAGTGAACATATTAAAATGCACTCAGAACATGGTAAATGGAGCAAACATACTAAAATGTGCTCAATTACTAATAAAAGGTACACACAAGATGCAACACATCACAAGTATCTTGCACACACAGGTATAATAAATATAAACAAGAACCGTCTAATGAGCAAATACAAAAAACTTTGGGTGATATCTACACACTTATATACCTACTAAATAATCCACACTCTCCTAAATTAAAATGCACAACAACAAAACACCCAAGGGGCAATGATGAAGCTATAGAGTAAGTACTTAGAGCAACTGCCCCAGTGCCCAACCTCGAATGGGATGAGGGTTACCTCTCCCGACTGATGGAGGACACCAAAGGGGCAGAAGAGTTGGGAAGACTGTATCTTTGAGTTTGAGATAAACCAACAGTGAAGCTCCTATTGAAAATGGGAAAACTCTAATCCTAAACTGAGCCAAAAAAAAAAAAGAAAAAAAAAAGCCTTCACAATCTTTTAAGTTCCCCTCCCTTGGGTTGAGCTTCACACATTCATTTTTTCATTTTTATCACCCACAATTATTATCTGCATGTCATATTACACTATATCACTTCATTGTGTTATTTTGTCATGGTGTTGACCTGGCAAGAGGTCAAAAACCATACGGTAAATATTTCTTCTAACAGAAGCAATGTTGCCCCTATGACTGTTCTGAACATCTTTTCAAAATTCATAAATAAATCGGAAATTCTGAGCTTCGGTCCTTTAGACCGACCAGGTACTTTTTCAATGGCCTTGTCATCATCTGAAACTGTTAAATCTCTGATAGAGAAATCAACTATCACAGATAAGTCCCTAGTCTTTCAGGTTTGTTCAGCCTTTGAAAGGAAATTTTTATTTAGAATACATTGGTTACCAGCTTTTGTTACTTTAGATGGGGTGGAAGCATTTATGGGTTCATATGGGAAGGTTCTTAACATCAAAAACTTGTATTACAGAGAGCCTAAATGGCAGCACGTAGCCACAGGAGTAAAGGAGGTAATCATCCATTTGAAGGATCCAGAATCCGTGCCACACACGGCCAGGTTTGGGTGGGATGGAGAGACATTTAATGTCATCTTAACCTCACCGCAGCAGGCTCCTGTCTGCTTCAGGTGCAGACAAAAAGGCCACATGCGGGCGGCTGGTACAGCAGCTTGGTGCAAAAAATGCAGAACGTGAGGCAGCCATGCCACCACTGACTGCTCCAGTATCGTGCGGGCTCCAGAGCCTGTGTCTGCGTCTCTGGTGGCCACACCTCAACCAGAACTTACTGCAACCACCTCCGACACACCAGCCGATCCCGCTGACCAATCACAGCCATCAGGTGAGTCAGAATGTACTATTCCTGCCCTGACCCCCAGTGATGCTGGCACTTTGGTAAGTCAGGAGGTAGGTGGGTGGGTGATTAGGGCTTTACGTCCTGTATTTCTGCACCAATTGGGCTAATTAGGACAGGCAGAGACCATGGCAATGAGATGAAGGATGAAACAGCCATCCAACTTAGGCTCGACCGGGAATCGAACCCTGGACCCAGCGGTTGGAAGCCCAGAGCGCTACCTCTGAGCTAGGCCTCCGCCCAAAAAAAGTCAGGAGGTGGATGAGTCCTTGGTTGTTGGGGGGATGGATGATGTGGAGCTGCCCAGCACGGCTTAAGGTTGTCCATCCTCGTCGGGCCTTGATCTCACCCACTTATCAGGCATGTCTGTCTCTCCAACTTTTGATACAGACATGCCCTCATATGCCGGTGCACTAAGGAGTCCATTATCCTTTGAGTCCAACGTATTGACTCCTGGTCAGCGGGAGACGGTTGGGGTTAAAAGAATGGCGGAGGAACCAGCCGAAACTGTAACGGAGGCGAAGCATCGTCTTCCTGTTATGCCTTCATATAACAGAAAAAAGTAAATTGTGTATTTGGCCTGACACTCCAAAGAAATTAGGGTGACAAACTCGATCTCCTTCATTACAGTTAATGTCAATGGGTTGAGGGATAGAACAAAAAGGGAACTAATCCTAAATCTGTTTACCGATGTAGATGTTGTTTTCCTCCAGGAAACACACTTGAGTGACCCTGTGGAGGTTTCTGGTTATCTTAAATCTTGGAAAGGTAACTCCTATCATTCCTTCGGGAATAATATGAGTAGGGGGGTGTCAATTCTCCTCTCTGAAAGATTATCTTTGGATGCCAGGGGACATTACCATGACCAGGATGGCAGACTTGTAAAAATTGACATTACCTGGCAGGGTATCCAACTAAGATTAATAAATATTTATGGCCCGAATAGGGCTAAAGATAGGAAAGATTTTTACAATTCCCTTTTTACTGTATGTACTACAGTGAACAAGATCATCTTTGGGGGGGATTTTGACTGCGTAGAAAGCTCAGTATTAGATAAACAGGGGGGTATCTTTGCGACGGGAACTGAGGGTGCGGAAGTAGTCAGAGAGTTGCGTTGCGTCAACTTTTTAGGCGACGTATACCGCACCCTCTTTCCTTTTGCGAAGGACTTCACTTTTACTGAAATAATAAATGGTAAATCTGTCAGCAAACGTTTAGACGGAGTCTATACCTCACTTGATTTGGTAAATACTGGATGTATAAACCATTTTCATCATCTCCCCATTAATCTGTCTGATCACCAATACATTTCCATGAATATAGATCTCTCTCCCATTTCAGGTCTCACATACAGTAAGGGGTACTGGAAATGCAACGTGTCGGTCCTTGCAGATGAACACTTTGTGGCGTCTCTGGAGAGACTGTGGTATGAAGATCTGGCCCTCCGCTCTCCTAGGGACGGCGCATGGTGGGAACTCTGCAAGGACCAATTCCGTAAGTTAATCATTTTCTGCTCCTCACAGAAACAAAACCATTTCAAATCTACGCTAAAAGACCTACAAAGAACCATCATATTTTTAAGACAGTTGGAACGATATGAAATCATTCCAGGCACATTTGCGCAAATCATCAATAATACCTTAATTGAAATGGAAAATTTGGTACATCTGAGGTATGAAGGTCACAAAGTAAGATCTAGAATAGACCATCTGACATATGCCGACAGATCATCAAAGTACTAAAAAAAGAAAACAAAAATGGGAGGGAAAGGTTCATAACACATCTTCAATGGGAGGGTTCAGACCTTAGGTCATCAAACCAAATATTACAGGCATGCGTAGAATTTTACCAACATCTATTTCATGTAGAAGAAACACTCTCACCATTACAAGACCTTTTCCTAACATCAGTACCTAAACCTAATAGTGAGGCCAAGGAGAGTTGTGAAGGCCTCTTAACTTATGAAGAATGTATCCAGGCAATCAGTCTGATGAAAAATGGCAAAACGCCAGGTTTGGATGGTCTTCCAAAGTGTGTGTGTGATTGGGGCTTTACGTCCTGTATTTCTGCACCAGTTGGGCTAATTAGGACAGGCAGAGACCATGGCAATGAGACGAAGGATGAAACAGCCATCCAACTTAGGCTCGACCGGGAATCGAACCCAGGACCCAGCGGTTGGAAGCCCAGAGCGCTACCTCTGAGCTAGGCCCCCGCCCTGATGCTCTTCCAAAAGAATTTTATCAACGGTTTTTCTACTTGTTTGGGAAAGATTTTATAGACATGGTAAACCAGTGTATTTTAATAGGCAAAGACCTGCCATGCTCAATGCGAAACGCAGTCATTACATTACTGTGCAAGGATCCCCAAAATTCCTTCCTCCTGAAAAACTGGCGACCCATCAGTCTCCTGTATGTTGATTATAAAATTGTTTCTAAAGTTCTCAGCATGAGACTTAAAATGGTTCTTTCAGATGTGGTCTCAGTTTTTCAAACATGCCCAGTCCCGGGAAGGTCAATCTCAGACCATCTCCATCTCTTTAGAAATATCATAAACTATGTAAACCAGAAGTCCATCCCTTTAGCCTTCATCAACATAGATCAAGAAAAAGCATTCGATAGGGTCGATCATGAATATTTGTTTCAAGTCTTGTCGAACTTTGGGTTTGGGCGCTCCTTTATAACATGGATCAAACTTCTGTACAACAATGCATATACCTTGGTTTTAGTTAACGGTCACGTATCAAAATCATTTCACATAAGTCGATCCGTAAGACAGGGGTGCAGCCTGTCACTGATGTTATATGTATTGTGTCTGGAACCTTTGGCACTTGCCATCCGTAAACACCCAGAAATATTTGGGTGGGTGGGTGGATTAGGGCTTTACGTCCTGTATTTCTGCACCTGATGGGCTAATTAGGACAGGCAGAGACTCCTGAAATATTTGGACTTCCTGTCCCTTACTGCCCCGAGCCTATCAAAGTGTCCCTTTATGCGGATGATCTGACTGTAATTGTTACTAAAGAACACTCCTCCTATATGTACTTAACATGTACGGAGCAGCCACAGGAACTAAAATCAATAAACAAAAGTCTAGCGCCATATTCCTTGGGGTATGGCGTAACAGGAATGACCCCCTGGGGGATTTTAAATGGGAAAAAACAATAAAATTACTAGGGGTATATTTCACAGCAGAGGGTTGTGATTTGGAATTAACTTGGAGCAAAGCTCTAGATAAACTCAAGAAAATGTTGCATGAAATCACAACAAGATCAACAACCCTCTATGGTCGTGCACTATTGTTGAATGCACTTGCTCTTAGTAAACGTTGGTATGTGTCAGCAGTTGGGTCAATGTCACCATTCTGGATGAGGAGTTTCAACAAGGTTATTTATAAGTTCCTCTGGAACCATGGCCATGAGTGGTTGGCCAGATCAACCACATGTCTCCCCAAGTTACGTGTTGGAGTAGTCATGGTAAACCTTGAATTGAAAATTAAAGCCTTTTTGGTTAAGCACGTCACGCACTTGATCACCAAATATGGGGAAGATCAGCCTCCTCCCTGGGTATACTTGGCACGATATTGGACCGGTCTAAGACTACGACACCACAATTCTCTCCTTTTTTCTAACATTGGTCCAAATTCCCTTGAAATGTCATCCTTTTACAACGAGTGTTTGCGGGCATTTGACAAATTTCTGGATATGGAACCAGAACCAGTTCTCCACAAGGTCTTGGGTGGGGTGGGTGGGTGATTAGGGCTTTACGTCCTGTATTTCTGCACCAGTTGGGCTAATTAGGACAGGCAGAGACCATGGCAATGAGACGAAGGATGAAACAGCCATCCAACTTAGGCTCGACCGGGAATCGAACCCGGGACCCAGCAGTTGGAAGCCCAGAGCGCTACCTCTGAGCTAGGCCCCTCCCTCCACAAGGTCTCGGTTAAATCAGTTTACCAACTCATGGTTATAAAACATATTAGTCCTCCATTGGTAACCCAGAAATACCCTCACATTCAATTCCAACACATTTGGAGAACAATACAAATTGAAACATTCAGCCCAGAAGAGAGATTTAAATTTATCCTGCGTGCACAATATTCTTCCGGTAAAAGTGTACCTGAACAAATGCCACTTTGGACTGGCATCAGAAAATTGCTGCTTCTGTAACATTGGTCGCAAGACTCTAAACCACTTGTTTTTGGACTGTTCCTGGGTCAAACATGTGTGGAATCACTACCAGCCACACCTGTGCAAACTCTGTAATCACAGATTAAAATTTGACTTCCTTACTATTGTCATGTGTGTATGTCCAACAGGTGCTTTCATCTCCCTGAAACAAACATTTGTTCTGGATGATAGTAAGTCTGATCAAAAGAGTCATATGGGTAGAAAGAGGGAATGTAAAACATAACAAGGTAACCACCACTCAGGCAATACTACTGAGAAAAACCAGACATAGTCTCAAGATCAGATGTGATACAGACTTTAGACGTTTCAGCCAAAAACAATTTGAATAATTGTGGACTTTAGACCACATTTTTGTTACGAGTAAAGGTGACGGTTATGACATTTTGATTTGATCCGATGGGGTTACTTTTTACTTTCAGCCACTGAAAAATATCAATGAGCCAATGTGAAAATAAGATTCCTTCACCAGTCAGAAGGGACGCTCCCTGTAACCTGTATAGGTTCAAAAACTCTCCTGCCTGTCATATGGCATGTGAATCTCATAAAAGTAGATTTTTACGCTGAAAATGCTGCAAACTCGCAGTTTGTGATTGTCATAAAATGAGGAGACTTATTAAAGTCCCATGAACTCGTCATAATCATGTAAATTTGATGGTCCTCTCCTATAAGACTCGGTTGGCAACATTTGGTCTGTCTGCCTTCATGGTTTTGTCATCACTGAAGAATCATACTATTACTGAACATCATTTTCACATATGCACGCTGGTTTCAGCATGGTGAAAAGTGCACAAACCTCCCCTTTGTTCAAACTTGGAACAGGCCAGCAAGCAAAGGTTAAAAACATCACTACAAAGCTTGCTACTCACGCGGCTACGGCTCCCGAGGTACTGCCCGCCCACAATGGCTGCGTCCCCGTGAAACCGGCCAGCCGTGAACAAGCCAAGGACGACCAACTCGCCGCTGTCATGCACATGCATACACACATGCACACATATATAAATGACAATAGGAAACATTATCTGGTATGCCCTGTTTTGGCCACTGGGGATAGAGGTCTTCACCCCAAGTGTTACCACCCTTGCCGCGTGGAGGCACAGGACCTTCGAGGGCATATGTCACCCCAAGCTAAGTGGTGAAGTAGACATGGTAAACATTGAACTGAAAATCAAAGCATTTTTGGTTAAGAACATCCTCCTCCCTGGTATAGTCGGTGCAAGTTACGATTCGTACATGCGAAAAATCGTGCGAATCGCACTATCAGCAGCAGCTCTGACACCAAGCACCCAGTGTAGTGCATTGTCGTGGCATAGGAATGCCTTAATAATGGACTTATTACAGATACTTAGTGATGTGTGTGTGTGTGTGAGTTATTGTTTAACGCCTCATCAGCACCTGAGTGGGCTATGTAGAGGCTCTCTAGGTTAAGATTGATTAACTATATTTGGTAGTAGAAACCAGAAGCATATAAAAAATCTATAATTGTCTGGGTTGGATATCTGGTAAAGAGATGTTGTAAGGTATTAGCTTGAAACAAAGGTCTTCTAAAGCGTTGTAAGTGGCTGCAATCTAATAAAATATGTTTGATTGTTAGGGGGCACCGACAACTCTGGCATACCGGTGCCGGTTCATTGACTAAAAGGTGTAAATGTGTAAGTCTTGAATGTCCTATGAGGCATCTGTGATATATTCCTTGATCTTTGCGAGTATTGAACCTACTAGGTATTTTATTTTGAATGCAAGGTAAGATTGAATGCAACTTGTTGTTATTACATTCATTCCATTGTCTTTGCCAGCAAGACATGATAAAAGATTTTATAGTCATTTTAAAATCAGTGTGTGTGTGTGTGTGTGTGAGTTATTGTTTAACGCCTCATCAGCACCTGAGTGGGCTATGTAGAGGCTCTCTAGGTTAAGATTGATTATCTATATTTGGTAGTAGAAACCAGAAGCATATAAAAAATCAATAATTGTCTGGGTTGGATATCTAGTAAAGAGATGTTGTAAGGTAGTAGCTTGAAACAGAGGTCTTCTAATGCGTTGTAAGTGGATGCAATCTAATAAAATATGTTTGATTGTTAGGGAGCGCCGACAACTCTGGCATACCGGTGCCGGTTCATTGACTAAAAGGTGTAAATGTGTAAGTCTTGAATGTCCTATGAGGCATCTGTGATATATTCCTTGATCTTTGCGAGTATTGAACCTACTCGGTATTTTATTTTGAATGCAAGGTAAGATTGAATGCAACTTGTTGTTATTACATTCATTCCATTGTCTTTGCCAGCAAGACATGATAAAAGATTTTATAGTCATTTTAAAATCAGTGTATGGAATGGTAAAATCAGTTATCTCTTTTGTAAGAGCCCTTTTTGCTGCCAGGTCTGCTTTTTCATTCCCTTCAATGCCAGCGTGTCCAGGAATCCAGCAGAATACTATGTCTTTGTATTCGTGAAGATAGAAATACTTAATCAGAACATCTAAGATCCCAGGGTTTTCAAGTTGTTTATTTTGGATTGCTTGAAGAGCAGATTTGGAATCAGAACAGATAACATAACGATCTGATTCTGATGTTCTTTAAGGCAAGGTAAATAGCTGTTAATTCTGCAGTGTATATTGAGCAGTGGTCTGGAAGACGACATTCAGCTATAACGGTTTTATAAGAAGTGACAGCACAGCCTACTCGTCTTTCCATTTTTGAGCCATCTGTGTATAGAAATTTGTACGATTCGTATTTAAACCTTATACTATAAAATAGGTTTTGATAGTCTACCGGATTGGTTTCGCTTTTCTTAAGCTCTGCCAAATCCAGTATAACTTTCGGGACTGGGAGAATCCATGGCGGAATGGGTGGTACTTCCGTCTCGGCAATGATTGTAGTATCAATTTTTGCAGCCTCAAGATAGAATTTCATGCGTAATCCCAGTGGTCGAATGGCGTTTGAACGAGATTCATAATGATGCATGTATTTTGGATGAAATATTACATCATATGTTGGATTTGTTGGAGTTGAAGCTACTTTTAGTATGTATTGCATGGATAACTTGATACGACGAAGGGAAAGTGGAGGTTCCCCTGCCAGTACATATAAGCTCTCTACAGGAGATGTACGAAAAGCTCTTAAGCTTAGTCGCAACCCTTGATGATGTACAGAATTCAGGCATTTTAGATAAGATGGTCTGGCGGAGCCATATACCACAGAACCATAATCAAGTCGAGAACGAGTAATTGCTCGATAGAGACGAAGGAGGACCGTTGTGTCCCCACCCCAATTATATTTGCTCACTACTTTAAGGAGGTTCATTGAATTCAGGCACTTTGCTTTCAGTGCTTTGATATGCGGAATGAAAGACAATTTGGAGTCAAGGAGTACACCCAAAAATTTTGTTTCATGCACCACTTTTATTTGACAGTTGTCAATTATTAGTGATGGATCTGGATGGTTTGATCGTAAATAATAGAAAGGCATACAAACTGTCTTCTGTTTAGAGAACTTGAAGCCATTTTCAAGTGACCATTTGTGAATCCTATTCAAATTTAATTGCAGTTGTCGTTCTATGGTTGGCATATATCTGGAACGGTATGCAATGAGGAAATCGTCAACATATAGGGAAGACATGAGATTTTCTGAGATGGAATTTACTATACTGTTGATTTTGATGTTGAATAGGGTGGGCGAGAGAATACTACCCTGAGGGACTCCATTCTCCTGTGAGTAGGGGCTTGACATCGTTGATCCCACTCGGACCTTGAAGCGATCCTGTAGGAAGGATCCGATGAAAACTGGAAGGCGACCTCGAAGCCCGAAGTCGTGGAGATCTTTCATTATTCCATATTTCCATGTAGTGTCATAAGCTTTTTCTAGGTCAAAGAAGATGGCTACTACGTGTTCTCTGTTAATGAAAGCATCTCTAACATAAGTTTCCAGTCTGACAGGGATGGAAGACATCCCTTCTCCCAAATTTGATTAAAGATATACAGTAATGTTTTTAAAGAGGATTGAGGTAGGTGTTTTAAGATTTGATAATGTATATTATCAGGACCTGTTGCAGAGTCAGTCGCTTTTGAGATGGCCTTCTGAAGTTCTTCTAAGGTGAAGTAGGAGTTATAATCTTCGCTGTTATCAGACTGTATATTTAGGGTTAGTCTCTCAGCTTGAGCCTTATAACATTGAAATTCTCTCGTATAGTTCTCTGATGAGGAGTTGTATGCAAACTGTTCTCCTAACCCGTTTGATATTTGTTCTGGTGAGGAGAGATGTTCTCCATTCACTTCTAGAATGCTTACATGCGAAGCTAGGTTCTTTCCTTCAATCTTCTTAATCATTTTCCAGACTTTATTGCTAGGAGTTCTTTCAGTGAGTCTGGAGACATAGTCTCTCCAACAACTACGTTTTTTTTGCCTGACAATTCTACGCGCTTTGGCTTTCAGGCACTTAAAATTATTCAGATTGTTGATGGTCGGCTGTGATTTAAAAATTCTGAGGGCTTTCTTACGGTTTTTAATAGCTTCTCTTACTTCGTCGTCAAACCAGGGTCTTGCACTTCGTTTAGAATTATTTTTTGTCATCGGTATTGTTTTATTGGCTATATCAGTAATATCTTCAGTAAAATCTTCAACGAGATTATTACAATTCCTATAATGAGACATAGTAATTGTGTCTAAGCAGTGCTTTTCGAAGGAGGTCCAATCCGCTTTATGCAACATCCATCGGAGTTGACCCACTTCTCTTGTACCTTCTACGTTTTGTAGGACAATAGGAAAGTGATCACTGCCGTGAGTGTCCTCTAATACTCTCCATTCAAATTCCAGAAATAACGCTGGATCACATATACTAAGGTCTATCGCTGAAAATGTTCCATGACCTGGGTGAAGATATGTAGGTGAACCATCATTGAACAAGCAAAGGGTGTGGTCATTGAGAAAATCTTCAATGGTTTTTCCTTTGTTGTTGTGGGAAGTGCTTCCCCACAATGGGTTATGGCTGTTAAAATCTCCTAGGATAAGACGCGGTTCAGGAAGTTGATTGTAAAGGTTATGCAAATCACTGGCTGTAAGGTGAAAGGGTGGAGGAATATATAAGGAACATATGGTGAATGTTTTATTCAGGTTCAGACGAACTGCTGTAGCCTGAAGGTTAGTGTTAAGAGCAATATGGGTATGAATGATGCCATTTTTAACTAAAATTGATGAGCCACCAGTGGCTCTATCGTGGGCAATATTGCCATATGTATTATACATATGATAGTTTCTCAGTTTAAAACTATTTGGAGGTTTCAGAAATGTTTCCTGTAGACAGAAAACACTAGGGTTTAAGTCTTGGACCATGCAACCTATTTCATCGAAGTTGGCTCTGAAACCTCGACAGTTCCACTGAATGATACTGTCCATGAATTAGTTAAAAGAGTTTAATATTATCATAGTAAAATCTGTAGTGCATGGTATGAATTTGTATGAATATTCACTTTTTCTTCAAAGTCGCTGCCTCTTTTGGTGTTTAGATCTTTTTGGGGACCCCACCATGCTTAGATGGTGGTCTTATGATACTCAGTACACCAGATTTTTCTAGTGTTTTTCTGATGAGGTGGGGTCTTTTGGGAACAATTGATCTTTTATCAATTGCCCCCTCCCGTTGAGGCCTAGGGATGGTGGTAGTCCCTGCCTCCTCTTCCATCGGCTGGTGTATCTCTTCCGACTCAACGCCAGAAGGTGCACCCTGTGAGGGTACACTAAGTTGCGACGCACTAACTGATGGAGCTACAAGATGTCCTTTTCCGACATCTATAGCATGCTGCTTTATTCTTGCGAGGTGATCGTCTGCCTGTGAAGTCTTAGATTCTGGTTTCTCTTTCTGCGTGCTTTGGCCTGCCTTTGAATATTTATAATTAGGATCTAGGTCAATCCTTCGCCTGGGCGATGATCTGGGTGAAGGAGATCTAGGTCCAGCCATCTGAGACAGGACTGAGGCATAGCTTGCCCCAGCAGCCTGTTCAGCTATACGGCGTGCTTGGGGAAAGGAGATATCCTTGGTGGTCTTTAACTTCAGGATCTCTTTCTCTAGCTGCCATTTGGGACAGCCACGGTGATAGGCTGGCCCATCACCTCCACAATTAACACAATATGACTGTTTCTGACATGGTGAGTCACGGGAATGAACGTGTTCCCGTGACCCACAATTGGCGCAGGTTGCTTTGGCGCGGCAGGAGCCGCTAAAATGGCCAAATCGCTGGCAATTATAACATCGTTTTGGGTTCGGGATGTAGGGACGTACCCTACACCACTCGAACCCTATGCTGACCCTATCAGGCAACACTGTGCCATCAAAGGTCAGAGTCAGTAGCTGTCGTGAATATCTGGGGGGCTGGCGGTGAATGTGGATGACATTGTAGTCATTCAGCCAGTCCCTCAGTTCGTCATCGGAGCAGAGACTGCTCTCATGAGATGTTACAACCCCCTTGCAAGAGTTGAAGAACCGATGGGGCTCCACCTTTACAGGGGTACCCGCAAAGGCCCTCAGCTCCAGCAATTTTAACGATTGGTCCTTGTGGGCAACCTGCACCAGCAAGGATGAACTCCTGAGCCTTCTCGTATTTTCAACGAAACCAATACTTTCTTTCAACGTTCGACAAATTGTTATGGCTGAGAGACGGGAAAACCCATCGTCACTGCCAGTAACAACAAGAAACTTAGGCCATGGCGTAGATATAACATCATAAGTTGTACTTGGATTGGCATCATCTGTAGATGAGCGGAAACGTTTACTTTGTCTGGAACCAGAAGCCAATTTTTCGACCTCAGCCTGGTTTACCGCTGAGGGACGCGCACCTTGTTCACCCGGGCGACGTGCGAGCCGGTTTGGACTATTCTCTGAAGACATTTCCATTTTTGTTTCCCCTGTATGGTAGGGGACACACCCTCCTGTAAAGCTGGAGCAGCTTGTGCAATGCGCACGGTCCTGTTTTAGCCACTGGGGATAGAGGACTTCACCCCAAGTGTTTCCACCCTCGCCGCGTGGAGGCCCAGGACCTTCGAGGGCAGATACTTAGTGATAAATAAACACCAAAATAGTTAGGACAGTCATGCCTAAGTATGTTTAAAGTGTTGTCAGAAGAAAATAAGGCAGAATTTCCCTCAAATCACGGAGGATTATGAGTGAAGTGAGCGACGGCCATTTGTTTACATTTTTCCACTGACCTTTAACTAAATATCAAGCTGGCATTTTGGACCATTTGTGATTTTCGGGAATAGTTTAGGATGCCCTTGTGCCACGACAGTTGAAATTATTGCTTTACATGCATTATTTAACAAGTTATTCACCTTTGTTCTGACCAACCCTATTCATTACTATGATGCTCAGCCTGGCTTTGGTTCCAGAAGTAGCCATTTTCTGCTCACCAACGCTGAAGAGTCAGTTCCCGCTTGCAGAGCCTATTGCCTCCTTTTTTCTAACCGTGGTCTGAAATCCCTAAAATGTCATCCTTTTATCATGAGTTTTTGCAGGCTTTTGACAAATTTCTTGAAGTAGAACCAGAACCAGTTCTCCACAAGGTCTTGGACAAATCAGTCTACAAACTCATGATTCGAAAACAAATTATTCCTGCATTGGTAACACAGAAATACCCTCACATTCAATTCCCAACCGTTAGAAGAACTATACAAATCAAAACACTGAGCCTGAAAGAGACTTACATTTATGTTGTGCGCATGCCTGCGATGTATGTAGCAAAGCAGTGAAATGGAACAAACCTGCCATACCATGAAACAGTTGCGAAGTGTGGTACCACACGATGCTCTTACCAGTCCTAATGCATCATGGCTCTGCTGTCACTGCGGAAAGCCAAAATTCAACAGCAGCCTGTTTGATATCTATGTGTGTGTTTGTGTGTGTTATTGTTTAATGCCTCATCAGCACCTGAGTGGGCTATATAGAGGCTCTCTAGGGTAAGATTGATTATCTATATTTGGTAGTAGAAACCAGAAGCATGTAAAAAATCAATAATTGTCTGCGTTGGATAGCTTGAGCAGCTTGTGCAATGCGCACTGTCTTGTTTTAGCCACTGGGGATAGAGGACTGCACCCCAAGTGTTTCCACCCTCGCCGCGTGGAGGCCCAGGACCTTCGAGGGCATTTGATACCTATGAAAACCATGAAACAACAAGAAACACAGACGACAGCATTGCCTCAACCCACAGCGCACTAAGCCCTCCACTCCACCAATCCTCACCCATCCATACAGGCCAACAAATCCCGCAACATCAAGGCCCTAGTCATCAAAATCCAAAGCGTAATGGCCAAAAGAGCAGAATGGCTAGAGTTATTACAAACTTGTGACCATGATTGGATGTGAGTGTGTGTGATTAGGGCTTTACGTCTTGTAATTCTGCACCAATTGGGCTAATAAGGACAGGCAGAGACCATGGCAATGAGACGAAGGATGAAACAGCCATCCAACTTAGGCTCGACCGGGAATCGAACCCGGGACCCAGCGGTTGGAAGCCCAGAGCGCTACCTCTGAGCTAGGCCCCTGCCCTGATTGATTGGATGTGAGACATGGCTTAAAGAAACAATAATCGACTCAGAAATTATGCCACCAGAATTTAAATATATATTGCTGTGACCGCCCTGATGGATAGGGGGGTGTACTTGTAGGCACCAAGAACACACTATCACCAGAAAAGATAGAAGTTGAGAACAGCAAGCAGTTAAAATACCAGTGTACAGGTCATATCCACTCATCGTCTGTGGAGCATACCGCCTAAAAAACAGATATTGACTATCAAAGGAGACTATGCCAGGAAATAAACTCCATAGCATAAAAACATCCATCAGCCCACCTATGGTTTGCGGGCGACCTCCACCTGCCAGATATAGACTGGAAGACCGAGAACATCACAGGGCAAAGATACCCAAAAGAAATCAATGACATCTTCCAAGAGACCACCGGAGACATGATGCTTGAACAAGTAGATGTCTTTCCAACTAGGAGCAGAATACCCTTGACATATTTCTGACAAACCAACCAACACTCAACAAAAGATGACCATGACTCAGCAGTGTTGGTCAGCACAGACATCAATCCGAAAAGAGCAAAACAATCACACAGGAAAATCATCAAGTGGAATAGAGGAGACTTTGACAAAATCAAAACGGATATAAGGCAGTTCAGTGAACACCTGACGAACAACTACACTTCTAAAGGGGCATTCACACTATCATGTATAAGACCTACGTATAACCACCTACGTCAAAAATTGGCTATACAAGCTCACTCGTGAATCTGTTAATCACGTATAACTTCTTTCTACGAGCATACGTGGGGCAATCGTAGATCACTCGCCAAATGTCTGTCAAACGCTTATCAAACGCACGCGAAACGTCCGTCATCAGGCATCCATGGGGCATCTTTGAAGCATCTGTGAGGCTGTGTGTGTGTGTGTGAGTTATTGTTTAACGCCTCATCAGCACCTGAGTGGGCTATGTAGAGGCTCTCTAGGTTAAGATTGATTAACTATATTTGGTAGTAGAAACCAGAAGCATATAAAAAATCTATAATTGTCTGGGTTGGATATCTGGTAAAGAGATGTTGTAAGGTATTAGCTTGAAACAAAGGTCTTCTAAAGCGTTGTAAGTAGCTGCAATCTAATAAAATATGTTTGATTGTTAGGGGGCACCGACAACTCTGGCATACCGGTGCCGGTTCATTGACTAAAAGGTGTAAATGTGTAAGTCTTGAATGTCCTATGAGGCATCTGTGATATATTCCTTGATCTTTGCGAGTATTGAACCTACTCGGTATTTTATTTTGAATGCAAGGTAAGATTGAATGCAACTTGTTGTTATTACATTCATTCCATTGTCTTTGCCAGCAAGACATGATAAAAGATTTTATAGCCATTTTAAAATCAGTGTATGGAATGGTAAAATCAGTTCTCTTTTGTAAGAGCCCTTTTTGCTGCCAGGTCTGCTTTTTCATTCCCTTCAATGCCAGCGTGTCCAGGAATCCAGCAGAATACTATGTCTTTGTATTCGTGAAGATAGAAATACTTAATAACAACATCTAAGATCCCAGGGTTATCAAGTTGTTTATTTTGGATTGCTTGAAGAGCAGATTTGGAATCAGAACAGATAACATAACGATCTGATTCTGAGTCCTCGATGTTCTTTAAGGCAAGGTAAATAGCTGTTAATTCTGCAGTGTATATTGAGCAGTGGTCTGGAAGACGACATTCAGCTATAACGGTTTTATAAGAAGTGACAGCACAGCCTACTCGTCTTTCCATTTTTGAGCCATCTGTGTATAGAAATTTGTACGATTCGTATTTAAACCTTATACTATAAAATAGGTTTTGATAGTCTACCGGATTGGTTTCGCTTTTCTTAAGCTCTGCCAAATCCAGTATAACTTTCGGGACTGGGAGAATCCATGGCGGAATGGGTGGTACTTCCGTCTCGGCAATGATTGTAGTATCAATTTTTGCAGCCTCAAGATAGAATTTCATGCGTAATCCCAGTGGTCGAATGGCGTTTGAACGAGATTCATAATGATGCATGTATTTTGGATGAAATATAACATCATATGTTGGATTTGTTGGAGTTGAAGCTACTTTTAGTATGTATTGCATGGATAACTTGATACGACGAAGGGAAAGTGGAGGTTCCCCTGCCAGTACATATAAGCTCTCTACAGGAGATGTACGAAAAGCTCTTAAGCTTAGTCGCAACCCTTGATGATGTACAGAATTCAGGCATTTTAGATAAGATGGTCTGGCGAGCCATATACCACAGAACCATAATCAAGTCGAGAACGAGTAATTGCTCGATAGAGACGAAGGAGGACCGTTGTGTCCCCACCCCAATTATATTTGCTCACTACTTTAAGGAGGTTCATTGATTTCAGGCACTTTGCTTTCAGTGCTTTGATATGCGGAATAAAAGACAATTTGGAGTCAAAGAGTACACCCAAAAATTTTGTTTCATTCACCACTTTTATTTGACAGTTGTCAATTATTAGTGATGGATCTGGATGGTTTGATCGTAAATAATAGAAAGGCAGACAAACTGTCTTCTGTTTAGAGAACTTGAAGCCATTTTCGAGTGACCATTTGTGAATCCTATTCAAATTTAATTGCAGTTGTCGTTCTATGGTTGGCATATATCTGGAACGATATGCAATGAGGAAATCGTCAACATATAGGGACGACATGAGATTTTCTGAGATGGAATTTACTATACTGTTGATTTTGACGTTAAAGAGGGTGGGCGAGAGAATACTACCCTGAGGGACTCCATTCTCCTGAGAGTAGGGGCTTGACATCGTTGATCCCACTCGGACCTTAAAGAAGCGATCCTGTAGGAAGGATCCGATGAAAACTGGAAGGCGACCTCGAAGCCCTAAGTCGTGGAGATCTTTCATTATTCCATATTTCCATGTAGTGTCATAAGCTTTTTCTAGGTCAAAGAATATGGCTACTACGTGTTCTCTGTTAATGAAAGCATCTCTAACATAAGTTTCCAGTCTGACTAAATGATCTAATGTGCTCCTGTGACGGCGAAATCCAGATTGGAACTCTGTAATAAGCTGGTTCGACTCCAGGAACCAAACCAGTCTATCAGTAACAATTCGCTCCATTGTCTTACATAGACAACTGGTTAAGGCTATTGGTCGATAATTCATAGGATCACTATGATCCTTCCCCGGCTTGGGAATTGGGATGACCGTGGCTTGTTTCCACAGGGATGGAAGACATCCCTTCTCCCAAATTTGATTAAAGATATACAGTAATGTTTTTAAAGAGGATTGAGGTAGGTGTTTTAAGATTTGATAATGTATATTATCAGGGCCTGTTGCAGAGTCAGTCGCTTTTAAGATGACCTTCTGAAGTTCTTCTAAGGTGATGTAGGAGTTATAATCTTCGCTGTTATCAGACTGTATATTTAGGGTTAATCTCTCAGCTTGAGCCTTATAACATTGAAATTCTCTCGTATAGTTCTCCGATGAGGAGTTGTATGCAAACTGTTCTCCTAACCCGTTTGATATTTGTTCTGGTGAGGAGAGATGTTCTCCATTCACTTCTAGAATGCTTACATGCGAAGCTAGGTTCTTTCCTTCAATCTTCTTAATCATTTTCCAGACTTTATTGCTAGGAGTTCTTTCAGTGAGTCTGGAGACATAGTCTCTCCAACAACTACGTTTTTTTTGCCTGACAATTCTACGCGCTTTGGCTTTCAGGCACTTAAAATTATTCAGATTGTTGATGGTCGGCTGTGATTTAAAAATTCTGAGGGCTTTCTTACGGTTTTTAATAGCTTCTCTTACTTCGTCATCAAACCAAGGTCTTGCACTACGTTTAGAATTATTTTTTGTCATCGGTATTGTTCTATTGGCTATATCAGTAATATCATCAGTAAAATCTTCAATAAGACTATTACAATTTCTATAATGCGACATAGTAATTGTTTCTAAGCAGTGCTTTTCAAAGGAGGTCCAATCCGCTTTATGCAACTTCCATCGTGGTTGGCCCACTTCTCTAGTACCTTCTACGTTTTGTAGGACAATAGGAAAGTGATCACTGCCGTGAGTGTCCTCTAATACTCTCCATTCAAATTCCAGAAATAACGCTGGATCACATATACTAAGGTCTATCGCTGAAAATGTTCCATGACCTGGGTGAAGATATGTAGGTGAACCATCATTGAACAAGCAAAGGGTGTGGTCATTGAGAAAATCTTCAATGGTTTTTCCTTTGTTGTTGTGGGAAGTGCTTCCCCACAATGGGTTATGGCTGTTAAAATCTCCTAGGATAAGACGCGGTTCAGGAAGTATCTGTGAGGCTGGGTGGGTGGGTGATTAGGGCTTTACGTCCTGTATTTCTGCACCTGGTGGGCTAATTAGGACAGGCAGAGACCATGGCAATGAGATGAAGGATGAAACAGCCATCCAACTTAGGCTCGACCGGGAATCGAACCCGGGACCCAGCGGTTGGAAGCCCAGAGCGCTACCTCTGAGCTAGGCCCCTGCCCTGATTGATTGGATGTGAGACATGGCTTAAAGAAACAATAATCGACTCAGAAATTATGCCACCAGAATTTAAATATATATTGCTGTGACCGCCCTGATGGATAGGGGGGTGTACTTGTAGGCACCAAGAACACACTATCACCAGAAAAGATAGAAGTTGAGAACAGCAAGCAGTTAAAATACCAGTGTACAGGTCATATCCACTCATCGTCTGTGGAGCATACCGCCTAAAAAACAGATATTGACTATCAAAGGAGACTATGCCAGGAAATAAACTCCATAGCATAACAACATCCATCAGCCCACCTATGGTTTGCGGGCGACCTCCACCTGCCAGATATAGACTGGAAGACCGAGAACATCACAGGGCAAAGATACCCAAAAAAAATCAATGACATCTTCCAAGAGACCACCGGAGACATGATGCTTGAACAAGTAGATGTCTTTCCAACTAGGAGCAGAATACCCTTGACATATTTCTGACAAACCAACCAACACTCAACAAAAGATGACCATGACTCAGCAGTGTTGGTCAGCACAGACATCAATCCGAAAAGAGCAAAACAATCACACAGGAAAATCATCAAGTGGAATAGAGGAGACTTTGACAAAATCAAAACGGATATAAGGCAGTTCAGTGAACACCTGACGAACAACTACACTTCTAAAGGGGCATTCACACTATCATGTATAAGACCTACGTATAACCACCTACGTCAAAAATTGGCTATACAAGCTCACTCGTGAATCTGTTAATCACGTATAACTTCTTTCTACGAGCATACGTGGGGCAATCGTAGATCACTCGCCAAATGTCTGTCAAACGCTTATCAAACGCACGCGAAACGTCCGTCATCAGGCATCCATGGGGCATCTTTGAAGCATCTGTGAGGCTGTGTGTGTGTGTGTGAGTTATTGTTTAACGCCTCATCAGCACCTGAGTGGGCTATGTAGAGGCTCTCTAGGTTAAGATTGATTAACTATATTTGGTAGTAGAAACCAGAAGCATATAAAAAATCTATAATTGTCTGGGTTGGATATCTGGTAAAGAGATGTTGTAAGGTATTAGCTTGAAACAAAGGTCTTCTAAAGCGTTGTAAGTAGCTGCAATCTAATAAAATATGTTTGATTGTTAGGGGGCACCGACAACTCTGGCATACCGGTGCCGGTTCATTGACTAAAAGGTGTAAATGTGTAAGTCTTGAATGTCCTATGAGGCATCTGTGATATATTCCTTGATCTTTGCGAGTATTGAACCTACTCGGTATTTTATTTTGAATGCAAGGTAAGATTGAATGCAACTTGTTGTTATTACATTCATTCCATTGTCTTTGCCAGCAAGACATGATAAAAGATTTTATAGCCATTTTAAAATCAGTGTATGGAATGGTAAAATCAGTTATCTCTTTTGTAAGAGCCCTTTTTGCTGCCAGGTCTGCTTTTTCATTCCCTTCAATGCCAGCGTGTCCAGGAATCCAGCAGAATACTATGTCTTTGTATTCGTGAAGATAGAAATACTTAATAACAACATCTAAGATCCCAGGGTTATCAAGTTGTTTATTTTGGATTGCTTGAAGAGCAGATTTGGAATCAGAACAGATAACATAACGATCTGATTCTGAGTCCTCGATGTTCTTTAAGGCAAGGTAAATAGCTGTTAATTCTGCAGTGTATATTGAGCAGTGGTCTGGAAGACGACATTCAGCTATAACGGTTTTATAAGAAGTGACAGCACAGCCTACTCGTCTTTCCATTTTTGAGCCATCTGTGTATAGAAATTTGTACGATTCGTATTTAAACCTTATACTATAAAATAGGTTTTGATAGTCTACCGGATTGGTTTCGCTTTTCTTAAGCTCTGCCAAATCCAGTATAACTTTCGGGACTGGGAGAATCCATGGCGGAATGGGTGGTACTTCCGTCTCGGCAATGATTGTAGTATCAATTTTTGCAGCCTCAAGATAGAATTTCATGCGTAATCCCAGTGGTCGAATGGCGTTTGAACGAGATTCATAATGATGCATGTATTTTGGACGAAATATAACATCATATGTTGGATTTGTTGGAGTTGAAGCTACTTTTAGTATGTATTGCATGGATAACTTGATACGCCGAAGGGAAAGTGGAGGTTCCCCTGCCAGTACATATAAGCTCTCTACAGGAGATGTACGAAAAGCTCTTAAGCTTAGTCGCAACCCTTGATGATGTACAGAATTCAGGCATTTTAGATAAGATGGTCTGGCGGAGCCATATACCACAGAACCATAATCAAGTCGAGAACGAGTAATTGCTCGATAGAGATGAAGGAGGACCGTTGTGTCCCCACCCCAATTATATTTGCTCACTACTTTAAGGAGGTTCATTGAATTCAGGCACTTTGCTTTCAGTGCTTTGATATGCGGAATGAAAGACAATTTGGAGTCAAGGAGTACACCCAAAAATTTTGTTTCATTCACCACTTTTATTTGACAGTTGTCAATTATTAGTGATGGATCTGGATGGTTTGATCGTAAATAATAGAAAGGCATACAAACTGTCTTCTGTTTAGAGAACTTGAAGCCATTTTCAAGTGACCATTTGTGAATCCTATTCAAATTTAATTGCAGTTGTCGTTCTATGGTTGGCATATATCTGGAACGGTATGCAATGAGGAAATCGTCCACATATAGGGAAGACATGAGATTTTCTGAGATGGAATTTACTATACTGTTGATTTTGATGTTGAATAGGGTGGGCGAGAGAATACTACCCTGAGGGACTCCATTCTCCTGTGAGTAGGGGCTTGACATCGTTGATCCCACTCGGACCTTGTAGCGATCCTGTAGGAAGGATCCGATGAAAACTGGAAGGCGACCTCGAAGCCCGAAGTCGTGGAGATCTTTCATTATTCCATATTTCCATGTAGTGTCATAAGCTTTTTCTAGGTCAAAGAAGATGGCTACTACGTGTTCTCTGTTAATGAAAGCATCTCTAACATAAGTTTCCAGTCTGACTAAATGATCTAAAGTGCTCCTGTGACGGCGAAATCCAGATTGGAACTCTGTAATAAGCTGGTTCGACTCCAGGAACCAAACCAGTCTATCAGTAACAATTCGTTCCATTGTCTTACATAGACAACTGGTTAAAGCTATTGGTCGATAATTCGTAGGATCACTATGATCCTTCCCCGGCTTGGGAATTGGGATGACCGTGGCTTGTTTCCACAGGGATGGAAGACATCCCTTCTCCCAAATTTGATTAAAGATATACAGTAATGTTTTTAAAGAGGATTGAGGTAGGTGTTTTAAGATTTGATAATGTATATTATCAGGACCTGTTGCAGAGTCAGTCGCTTTTGAGATGGCCTTCTGAAGTTCTTCTAAGGTGAAGTAGGAGTTATAATCTTCGCTGTTATCAGACTGTATATTTAGGGTTAGTCTCTCAGCTTGAGCCTGATAACATTGAAATTCTCTCGTATAGTTCTCTGATGAGGAGTTGTATGCAAACTGTTCTCCTAACCCGTTTGATATTTGTTCTGGTGAGGAGAGATGTTCTCCATTCACTTCTAGAATGCTTACATGCGAAGCTAGGTTCTTTCCTTCAATCTTCTTAATCATTTTCCAGACTTTATTGCTAGGAGTTCTTTCAGTGAGTCTGGAGACATAGTCTCTCCAACAACTACGTTTTTTTTGCCTGACAATTCTACGCGCTTTGGCTTTCAGGCACTTAAAATTATTCAGATTGTTGATGGTCGGCTGTGATTTAAAAATTCTGAGGGCTTTCTTACGGTTTTTAATAGCTTCTCTTACTTCGTCGTCAAACCAGGGTCTTGCACTTCGTTTAGAATTATTTTTTGTCATCGGTATTGTTTTATTGGCTATATCAGTAATATCTTCAGTAAAATCTTCAACGAGACTATTACAATTCCTATAATGAGACATAGTAATTGTGTCTAAGCAGTGCTTTTCGAAGGAGGTCCAATCCGCTTTATGCAACATCCATCGGAGTTGACCCACTTCTCTAGTACCTTCTACGTTTTGTAGGACAATAGGAAAGTGATCACTGCCGTGAGTGTCCTCTAATACTCTCCATTCAAATTCCAGAAATAACGCTGGATCACATATACTAAGGTCTATCGCTGAAAATGTTCCATGACCTGGGTGAAGATATGTAGGTGAACCATCATTGAACAAGCAAAGGGTGTGGTCATTGAGAAAATCTTCAATGGTTTTTCCTTTGTTGTTGTGGGAAGTGCTTCCCCACAATTGGTTATGGCTGTTAAAATCTCCTAGGATAAGACGCGGTTCAGGAAGTATCTGTGAGGCTGGGTGGGTGGGTGATTAGGGCTTTACGTCCTGTATTTCTGCACCTGATGGGCTAATTAGGACAGGCAGAGACCATGGCAATGAGATGAAGGATGAAACAGCCATCCAACTTAGGCTCGACCGGGAATTGAACCCGGGACCCAGGTTGGAAGCCCAGAGCGCTACCTCTGAGCTAGGCCCCCGCCCCAGGCATCCGCGAGGCACGACCGGGGCCGATAATTTTACGAGCGTTCTACGAGTGGACGCGAGTAAATATGGATGGACAGTGGCTACGTATAGAGCGTACGTAGGACGCTCGTTAATGCACCCCCGGCCAAGTAACATAACTAATATAAACAATTTACTCGTGGAAAGTCTGGCAAAGTATTAAACGTTTAACATTTTTTCTTCTCCTCACGTTTTTCCGTGAGTGGTCAAGCGCAACCAGGATGATCTACGAAATAGAGCGAGTATACGTAAAATGCTTGGCAAGTGAATCACGTATGGCCAAGGATGAACAAGAGCGAAAATCATTTTCATACGTGGTCATCCGTAGCTCTTAAACTTTATAGTGTGAACGCCCCTTAAAACTCCTGTATAGGATCTATGGACTAAAATCATAAACAAGTTAAATCACATCGAAACACAAATTCCCTCCAAAATGTCATCAACGAGATACGACCCACCATGGATCGACCGAAAGATCAAGCAACACTTCAGAAAGAAGCAGAAATACAACAGAGCCAGACCAACAGGAGAAGACTGGCAAAATTATAAAACTGTCAAGAAAGAAACAAAGCAGCTATGTTGAAAAACGTACTATGGATACATCAAAACCCTGCTTGATAGCAATGAAGATGGGACAAACCAACAAACAAGAAAAAAAATAAGAGCTATATCCAGTAACTATGCCAAGACAGTTACGGAATCGCCCCACTCGGAGAAAATGGCATCACCCATGATGACAAATCAAGTCAGAAAAATTGAACAGACAATTTTCATGTCTTCACAGGAGAGGATACTGAAAACATGCCAACACTGGAACATTGTCGACAGACATATCCCTGACATGCCGGGAATAAAACAATCAATGGTTTTGAGAAGTGGTGACTGCATACCAGCTAGACTACTGAAAGAAATTGCCCAAGAAATAACACCAGCTTACAGACTACTATTTCAAGCCTCCATTAACCAAGGAAAAGTATCACCTGATTGGAAAGAGGCAAATTTCACCCCCCATCTTCAAGAAAGGAGACGGAGGATCAGCAGCAAACAACCACCCAGTATCCCTAACTTCTATAACATGCATCATAAGACACCTCAACAGATTCAACATCCTAACTGCTGCTTAACACAGCTTCCGGAAGCGGCGATCATGCGAAATGCAACTGATACTCACCGTACATGACTTAGCCAAGAACCTAGACAACAAAGGAAAGATTTACTATAGTAAAGAACGTTTACTACACAAGCTATTATCATTTGGAGTATCTGAAACAATCCTAAAGTGGATCGAAGACTTCCTCATAAACCCATAAACCGCACTCAGCGCGTAGTGTGTGAGAACCAAACATCAGCACCAGCAGAAGTCTTCAGTGGTGTCCCACAGGGCACCGTACTGGGCCTATTGCTGTTCTTGGTCTACAAAAATGACCTCCCAAACTCGGTACTATCCAGTCAGATTGTTTGCAGATGATGCTCTCCTATACAGGGAAATAAACATCAAAGCTATGGCCTACTCCACCTTCAGTCTGGGCACCCCACACTGATCATAATATTGACAAGATCCAAGCCATCCAAAGACGGGCCGCTAGATATACCATGAACGACTGGTCAAGACCCATAGAAGGAGACAATGGTGGCAGGCCATCTCAAATGCAGAAACACCTAATGTGGGAAACTTTAGAAGAATAGAGATTAAAGAACGGAGTCACTTTCATGTACAAAATCATCAATAACGAAGTGAACATCCCCTCTGACCTTTTAAGTATCAAGACATTTTACTAGAAACAGAAACTCCAATTCCGGGGAAAGTGAAGGCATTCCAAATCAGCTTCTTTCCTGCTACCGTTAAACTGTATTATGGAATGCATTGCCAAAGCAACAACCGCACCATCAACCGAAGCTTTTAAACACAACCTACGGAACATTAGCCGCTCAACAAACAGCAAGTTCTAGACTATTATAATATAATTAGTTTTTAGCTGCACTGTACATAGACCTTGGTTTTAAAAACGCTCCTGCATGTATGCGCACATCAGCACCAGATGCGTGATACACTGGCCTACAGTGGACTGCATCTTACAGGAAGGAGGATATGGATTGACTGAGGTCAACTGCAAGTTGTAAAAAAAAAACCTCTGGGAAACATACCACCCAGTTGAGCACCCTTGTTTGAGCATACAATTAATAACGAAAGCACGGTTTCCGACAAGCTTTTACTGGAATTGAGAAACTAAAGTTATTCACCAGGAAATCTTGTTTCACTGAATGGGGCAAAAAGGAAGACAATAACATCTGATTGCCATATTAGACAAGACTCAGAAGGTAGCAGCAAAGCATCTTTTTACCGAAAGCAGTCAACCAGGAGTCAGATACATGGGGTTATGCAAATATGAAGGTGGACCTGTGAACAATGATGATACCTATGTTGATTAAACCTTGTGACAGTAATTAACCTAGAATCATTAAAGTTGGACTTCCTTTTTTATGACACGTTCTCAGTTGTGGACTTTTTCTATATGTAAACAAGAGCACATAAGATGTGCAACAAAGGCGGCTGGAGGTCTGTTGTATACATGTTCGACGTCGGTACCATTTGACAGCTAACATTATCAAAGCGAACGTTCGCTAACCACGACAACAGGAGCGCATATCTTCGTCAAAAGTTGAGCAATCTTCACCAATTATACATTAAATGAAAGGCAGAACGTCATAGAATTCCTTTCTGAACAGATACGGTATCCATTTGCTCTCGTAAATGCTAAATTTGCCGTTTTGAAGCCGTACGTACCATTTGACAGCTGACCTTATCAAAGCGAACGTTCGCTAAACACGACGACCGGAGCGCATAACTTTGTCAAAAGTTGATCAAATTGCACAAAGTATACATTGAATGCCAGAACATCAAAGAATTCATTTCTGAACAGAAACGGTATGCAGACAGTCGAAACTGCAAAATTCTACTGAAAACATACCTTTAACTTGCACTGTGAGCGTTGACCTACAAAGCCGTGTAGACGTGTCACTGAGCATGCGCGAATACATTAAAATAAGGAAAAAGGCCCCCGGTGGGCTTTCAAAATCAGAAGACCAATCAACGCTAAGACACTGCAAGAATTCCCCGCCGGGGGCCTCTTGCCGAACATGCACGAAGCCATACAACGAACTTCGGTCATTTCCGTTGGAGTTCGCCATCTTGTTCATCAGAGAGGCACAGCGTGAAAAACGCATCTTTTTACCAGCGATTTGCACCAAGTTCCACTTGACGAAGTGCCACCAAAACGTATACAGCTCGAAGAAAGAAGTTGCGTGCAGCTGACGAAACGGCAAGTGTGCAGAGTCATTTCTCTGGCCTGAATCGCGTCACACACACACGGTGTTTTCAAATTTTGGTGCCGACCTAGTTGTAAAAGCGGATACAACCCCTCCGCACTCTACTTCCGAAGACAGATACATACAAAGTCGGCAGCTCTGCTGCTGCCTTTCAATTACCTTAAAAATTAATTAGATTTTTGAATAAAATATATTAGCAACCACTAGATCGGCCAAATGACATTTCTATGTCAAAAAAGAGTTCAGATTTGGAAACCTCGACTTCAAAAACCTAAAAAAAGAGCTATCACTCATGATCCTAGCACTTTCGGTTATGATTTCATGGACAAAATTAAATACTGATTGGTGGCCTTTTTGGATTAGCCAGCATGGCGACCCCAATGAGCGCCCACTCTGGCATCCTAAAAATTGACTTAGTATGTACTACAGTAGTGCCAAGTTTCAGGTTTGTAGACAAATCTGCACAATGCCCCCCTGCTGGATCCCCTAAGGGCCTGGACTAGTCCTGGTAGCTCTTAGCAGTAACTTTGAGCATATGTGTGTGTGTGTGTGTGATTTGGGCTTTACGTCCTGTATTTCTGCACTGGATGGGCTAATTAGGACAGGCAGGGACCATGGCAATGAGACGAAGGATGAAACAGCCATCCATCTTAGGCTCGACCAGGAATTGAACCCGGGACCCAGCGGTTGGAAGCCCAGAGCGCTACCTCTGAGCTACAACTTTGAGCATATAGCGGAATGAGGTTCGCTGGTTAAGGCAGGGGTCTGCTCCCATGTCTCAAGTCTCTAACAGCAGAGAGAACCCTTGGTAGGGATATCTTAGGACCAAGAACCAACCCATCATCCAGACACTAGCAGCACTGACAAGACTAGCAAGTGGCTCCCCCTTTAGTACTTGGATGACAATCACAGATATCACCACAAATTTCCATTTGTGTGTAAAATCATTTAAAAGAATAATTAATTCATGAGCGCTCCTTTAATTGAGTGATTCAAATAATTTGTCCCTTATGAAAACTTGAACAGCAGAAATTGCTTAAAATTTAATGACATTAAAATGAGTAAACAGATAACAAACTCATTACAATGTAAAACTATACAACACTGGTAACTCCTAGCATATTTGCAATCATTAGACAGGGATGGATGCGCAAATAAAATGAAAACAAAAACAGCACTGCTGCATTTTCGAAACTGAATACTACGAAGCACAGATTAAATAATAAGCACATTCTGAGGGGACAGGCAGAATAATGGTGCATGCAAGTAAATTTGGTAACGATTTGCAAGAAATATTCTCTTATTTAAAAAGAAAAATATTAGGACTTGTTTAACAATCAAACTGTTTGCAATCATAGAAACAAGAAATAGCATAATGTGCAATTTCCTTCAGCCATGATTTCTCCATTATCATTACAGATCTAAATTCATTAAGAATAAGTTTCAAATGAATAAATAACATAATATTAATCAAGTTCGGTAAAACATTTGTTCACCAGCAAACCAGCAAATTTTAACTCAAAATATTGAACATTTTGGGAGGAAGCAATAAATACATAATAGACAAAAGGTTATCACAATTTGGATGAATGTAAGTTAGCACGTAACAAAATTATCATACAAAATAATACATTTTTCTTATTTCGATTACCGATCACTTCATTGCAAAAAAAATCACTTCATGCACAAAAGAAAGCAGCTACATCTACATATAAACTTAATGCAATATAGTTAAATAATATTAAATTTGAATTATTTAAAGTCTACATCAATTTTTAACAAATCTTTATTTATTTTTTATATAATCACTTGCCAGAAAATATAACATACCACAAGAGATAAAAAAAATTGAGAAAAATCTGAGGTTCAATTTGCTATGAACTAAAACTTAAAAACAGTTTTACCATAAATGCAATGGAGTGAATCAAATACATTAAAACCAATATATCCTGCTGCTAGGGAGGACACTCTTAAGCATCAGACACACTTTTAGACAAACCTACGTCTAATTCAAAACTCAGCTTGTGTAACAACAACAGCTAATCAAGTGATGGTACTTTATCATCAATTATGCTATAAGGCTATTATTACATTAATGGCATTCAGTGCAGGTCCTCGCCAGTGGAGTGACATGTCAGACAATAACGAAAACAGGACTGACATAAGACGAATGTTTTAAGCCATCTTTACATGCATTGAATTATCCATATCCATTTCACACTTTGGTGTAAATTTATTTATTTTTTTTTTTTTGCAGATAATTTTGTATTAAAACCAGTTTCACACATTCCTTTCACCCAACCATTCACACTCATCTTACACCAAAAATTTAAAGCAGCAACAATCATACTAAGTCAGCACCCAATAAACCAGTCATTGAATAACCTAGCATTCCAACAAAGCAAATTAATCATAAAGTCATCACACAAAAAGTGAAATAAAATAATAATTGTGTACTCTGAAAAGGGCAATGCAAAGCTGACTGACTTTCAATACAATTTTAAAACCTTGGATATGTTTCATTTAAACAATTTCGTTTCACATTCTCATACCATAGCTTTAAAGTAGCTTCATAACTGTTTTTTTTTTTAATAACTCCACCTTCCGGTGGAGTAACAATAAATAAGTTTTCTTCAATTATTAGCATTTTTTGTGTAGTTTAGTGTAAGTTAAAATCATAGCGCAGAGGATTATATTTCTTCAAATGGCACTAGTAAAATCTGCACGAGACACTGAGACAGGGTTGCAAGAGAAAGGATTTTCTTGCTTCAGCAAGCTGACAATATTTTCTTTGATATCAATGTCTCATCTACTATTACAGTTACTGACATAACAACCAGCCCTTATAATTGCAAATGACGTCAGGAACAATAATAATATAACAAGATCAATGACAAGTAGATGTGTCTTAATTAGTTACAATCATTAGCTATATAATTAAATATTATCAGCTTGGTGTTATGTACTGAAAAGTTTCATTATACAACCCAATAGATGGTGGGTGTGTTAAGCATATTTGATACCAAATAATTATATCTGTTTCCTTGCCAACATAATTGAAAGCAAAGGAAGAAGTTAATTTGTTTCTGATTACTTGACAATGGTGATAATTATATCTTGCCAGTTTCTATCATAGTATTCACGAAATTAATTAAGATCATTTCCTCTCAACGATTCTCAGTAATGAAATCCAGAAATTTCGCAATCAAGGATCAATTAGATTTAGTAACGCTTGCAACCCTGCATTTGTATCTCTTCAAACAATGTAGGCTTATCAAATAAGAGGTTAAAATCAAATGAACTTTTAAAGAAGTTCTTAAAATTTCAATTTCAACACATCCTATTCATCATGTTCACAAATCCACATACAATCCGCATTATTTCAACCTAAAGAAACTCTTATACAAAATACCGAAATGTGTAAATACCCGTACCAGCACTGGTTTGTTGCCTTCACTGCGTCTCTAACATGAGAAGATATTCACTCACTTTCACGTCAGTCATTTCAAACATACAAGGACACACGCTTATTGTTAATAAGAAACAAAAATGTCAATCAACAGCAATGTAATACCTCCAATATTATATCTAATACTAATAACCTGCATATGCAAAAATGATGACAGCAAGTTGTGAAGTCGGTATGATACAATATTTTATAAGATTAAAGCATTAAGATATAATAATAAATCTGGAGTTAAAATTCACAAAGAAGGCTATGTACAACTATTAAAGACTGCCCCACTAGACGAGAATGCAGTTTGAGCCACAATTCACGGCGTTTCAGTTAATGTTAAAAATGAAAATCACTAAACAATTAAAGGAAAATATGAAGATATGATTGTTGGAATAAATAAATTGTATGAATGAACAAATCTTGATGGCAATGAAAATAACACAGTATGTGTAAATGATTCGTTATTGAAGAACACAACAATGATCTAACAATTGAGAACCCATCAGAATTTAAGTGCATGACAATTCAGCTGCAGGTAGACAGATGGTCAACAGTGTGTGATGTGCAATGATACAGAACACCAATGAAATACGAGTGTTTCCAATACAAGATATTCAGTTACGACACGCTGGCTGATAAGACCTGCATGACTTCAAACAAAGCTTTTTCACAATTAGCTTCTGTGTTACCTAAATGATGTCTGATTCCTTTTCATTGTGTGTGTCAATAGTGGCAATGAGGTCCTGCGTTTGGCAATGGAAAAAGAGCATTACAGGTTCCATACTGGCATTCATTACGCTCAGATTGATTATCTGCATAATCACCATGACATTTTTTACTTGTGTTGAGGTCTCTGTTGATGATCTCTGAACAATAAATCTCACTTAATAAAAACAAGAGTTGTTCTCTTGCAACTGCAAACACATAGCAACGCCAAGAGTAAGACTTAGCAGTCTTCTAAGGCAGTCACTTGTATTGTTATATTATTAATAATAAAATGAAGGAGGACTGGCAATTTGTCCCTTCTCCAAACAATCCATCACAATATAATTGGGCTATTCTCACTAAAGCCCACACAGAAAATGCCCTATTGAGAACATAGCGTCAAAAACCACAGGCTAAGGTCCTTCACTTCGGGGCAGCTGAGACGGATTAAATTTTGCAGGATAGTGTCTCGCAGACTGCCTCTTTGCATCATGTCCAGCACTCAACAGAGAAAGCTGACAATAACAAGCATAGGCTCAACCCTTTGATCAACTGTCCATAATTAATTGTCCAACAAAAAGCTCAAGGCCAGAGCAAGCTCAAGGTCACTGCCAGTCCATATTCGCAGTCATCATGAGCTTTCCGACTCTCTTCTTGTCCCATTGTTATCTCTGTGCACAATGGCCGGCATGAGTTTCTGCAGTTCATTACTATCCGAGTCCTGTGATCGCACACTCTCCATACTGACCGCCGGTGCCACCTTGTTGGCTCGTTTGTTGTGCGGCCGATCAACCACAGTCTCATCTTCCGCACTATCGTCTGATATGACCATGTTGGCAGGTGTGTCATGGTACTCGATCTGAGCTGGCTGATACTGTACTACTTCTACACCCACTGCTCCCTCACTAAGATGCGCACCTGTCCCCACTGTTTCACTTGGTGCAACAGAAGTGCTCGGCCCTTCCAGATCAACATTTGCCACACTATCACGGCTCCCATGTACCTGAAAAAAGAGTGGGCACATATCAGAATTTAAAGTATAGCCATATTGTATTGCATACTATTACTTGATCATCTGCGATTTATCTTCTTTTTTTTTACATGGACAGCACTCAGAAACTTAAAGAATCTACAAGGTGTTTCTCCGCAGAGATCTTCATTTTTATCTTAGTGGACTAGTCTTAGTTCGGCCAGCTTTTTGTATCTAGAAGAAACTGGCAGACATAATGATGAGATAGATGACAAGGCTTCACAGAGACCACACCATGCTTAGATTCATCCAAAAAAATATATTGCTGCAACAATTTAAAATAATGCGTGAGCCACTTAAATCAGTACTGCAGCAGTAAATTTTCTTATCAAGACCTTACCTGAAGGCCATAAGCCTTTAATATATCCATCTTGCACATTGGACAACTTCTTTGTTCAATTAACCAGGGATCAACACATGACTTGTGAAATAGGTGCCTGTGAAGAAAAAGTACAAAATAAATATTTAAGCATCCCTACAACTGATATAATGACGATCACAAAATGCTGAAATGCTGCAACAATATAATTGAAGAACTAAATACGGCCCAGAACACAATATGCAACTAAACAAATGTCACAATCATATCTGTCTGCAATGTCATATGTCGATTAACAATTACTAACTTATGTTTAATGGCTGCTGGGTAATCGTGACGTCATCTCATGGGATACTGGAGTGACACCATTAAATGTAATATGAAATTAGGAAGAATGCTTGTTTAAGGTCTGACAACAATCCCTCCTACTCATCTCTGCTCGGGACCCTTAAATCTTCAGGGTCCCTGGAAGCTCAAGCGACCTATATTTACATTATCGCTATGCACATTCAAATGTATTACTGGCCGCACAAATTAGTTCAACATTCGATGCTCTAGCCTGCTTTGCAAACTGCCTATAATAGTCAAATGATGCACCATAAATAAAAAGTGGCTGGGTTAGTTGTGCTGCGAGTTGCTCTTAATGAGATTTTGTAGATGCTCACTGCATGCTTGTCCGGTAATTAAAATCACTATAGATGGCGCGACCGGTCGACTTGTAGACAGCCCTCCTGCTATGCCAAATCACAAAGGATGAGAGCACTGATATATATAATTAAAAATGTTGTTTCTTAACCACACAGCATTTTTTTATAGTAGCTTAAATTAAGTGATCCTAAATGATATCTAATCACTTTGTTTGAGCCAGGAGTTGCTTGTCCAATTCTAGTTCATTAATTATGAAGACTCTCGTTGAAGTTCAATATTTGCACTTAACAGTCTCATGTTCCGAAGTTCATTATGGTGTCAAGATGTGATAAGGCACATGTAAGCTCAAGGTCAAGTCTTAACAAAACAAGCCTGGCCTTTTTATGTGTTCTTCGTGGAGTGCATCAATTTCATTTAATGGGTTTCCATTTCATGTCCGGATTCCTTAATGTGTACATTGTAACTGGCTATGGTCATAATGCAGTGTAATGACTCATTACTACAAGAATGAAGTTGCGCAAGGTAAAACACCAAGAATTATTGCTGGCCTTGCTACCAGGCCTCCTATCACCATCCATACACAAACCGTGCATCTTAAATGTTGGCATGACCAAGGAGCAAAAATCATTACAATCATGATGTAAGAAATGCACGGCTAATTGCATTCACATACATAATAGTATTTCAACAATAGGCAGTACAGACCAGCCACTAAGAGACTCACTATAGGGTCAGTGTGAGTGATCACTAAGTCTTGATATTCAGTAATCCATACAAATCATTCTGAGCTAGCTAAACATCCTTATCAGTTGACAAGAGCTGATAAGGCTTCCCACTAACTAATAAACAACTTCTGGTAACAAGTTCCCAGACACGTTCATAAAAGTTAATGACCTCAGGTAGTACTCATTGTAAATAACAGGAAAGTGTGTAAAAGTTTACAGCTGCAAGCAGAACAATATTAGCAACTTGTTTTCCAACACATAAAAAAAGTTGTAAGTGGCCTTTTTGTTTAATTGGTGCTTCACGGATCTGTCTGAATGATTGTCCAAAACAAGGATCTCAAATTTTATGTGTAAATTACATCCAAACTGAAAATTTGGACGATGTTTAACAAGCCATGGCAACTGACAAGTTCCTATGGTAATTATTTCACACATTGTATACACAAGAGAGCACAACTAGAGTTTTGAAATAATTGCTAACAGAGTTCTAATTTCTAATTGCATCTCAACCATGTATGTGGTCTGCAAAAGTCAGTAAAACATAGCGCAAATAATACTGTACATCAGGATTAATTTGTGATATATATCAGGAGAGTGAATATGACTAATACCATACACTACAATTAAATAAAGTTTTGGCCATGTAACTATTCAGACACGTGAATATATTTCAGAGCAGATAATAGGACTGGACATCGTATGCTGCTTTACGATACAATATTCCAAACGATATTTTTATATGATACTCAATATTTTATACAATTATATATGTTTAATTAACATGCCAAAATATTAAGTGCAGAATATCGATCCTGCCCTAGCAGATAACCTAGTTCACCATCATAAATTAAGACCATGACTCAAGGAGGGCCGTGTCATGTTCCATAAACTTAAAATCAACAACCAATTCAGGTTTGTCATGAGTTCAGGGAATACATTTACCATAGCACATACCATACCAGTAAATCACACAAATTATCGAGATATATCTTACACGATACTTAATACTTACTTGCATGGTAAGACTCGAATTACTTCATTTGCCCTATAACCCTCTATACAGACAGCACATTGATCAAAATCAGACTCTGTTTCCTGGAAAATAAAACAGGATATTTTCTAAATCATATCTACATTAATTATTGACAATTACTATTTAATCCAACCATCACCAACTCGCGAGTCCAAAACTGCTGGATTCAAATTTGCTGCTGCTGCTGAGTCACCTGCTAACTGTTGAACAGGTTGTTTTCTACTTGGAATTTGTTATAAACATGTGTTTGTGAGCTTTTGTGAGTGTCTCATCAACAGAGAGAGGCAAAACAAAGTGTTTACAGACATATGACATATAATGAAAAGAATAAAGGTGACAAACACCAAGAAAAACTTTGCTACTGGAATTTGAGGTCAGTGTTATAAATAGCTTGGGGTGAAAGAGCAGCATAGAGGAATAGCTGTCAATGGCCAGTCACCATGTGCTCTTGTCAAAAGGATTGCCAAATTATGTGGATACCGTTGCTGGGTATATTCATCTTATTGAGGCAGAATGATGCTTTGTGGTAGGTAATCTAGCTATAGAAGACCAAATATTAGCATGCCCAGCCACCTCATATCAAGGAATACTGCCCCTTTAATCACCCCTCCATCTGAGAAAACCCCTTGAAAGGTGCCAGCCAAGCCCTCATTTCCACTTTTTCTCTTTACAATGCTCAGCCTAGAGCTAATGCCCAGCCCCTTCTGACTGACGAAGTCCATTTTATGAGGATGATACATATATACTCTTTATTACACCTGCCCAAACCTATCATAATGACTCGTGTCAGGTCGCTAAGCTTAAGCAAATCAATAAATCATGGAGCAGTTAATCAAGTCAAAAATACAAGCAACCGATCAGTTTATCCGATTTTGAGAGTTATCAACAATACACTTCAGGTTGACGGCACTCTTATCAGACATGAAGCATTGTGTTGTAATTCCTAGTTTGTTTTGAACCTTATGTCTATGAACGCAAGATCTATGACAAGAGAGATATATATTCATGAGTATCAATAGCTCCAACACAATGGATACATATATACAGCTGCATTAACATTCAATAAACAATACAAGGATTTAAAAGATTATGGAGAATAAAAAAAAGAAGACACAACTTAGAAAACACTTCACCATGAATAATGAGATGCCAACCATAGACTTTTTTTCATTATTGTTCATACCTTGTCTCCATTTTTGACAGTCTGAAGAGGCATTTTGGTGATGGCCTTCTTGGCAGCATTCATTAATCGTTTCTGGAAGAAAAAAATATTGAATAAAAAATTACACATCCTGCAATATTTGAAAGCAATGTATTGATTGCACATTTTTTAGATCTTGGGCTAAAAGCATATGACAAGGTAGGCCTGCTGACAGGATACATAATCCATTTGAGAACCAAACAACACAAATTACACTTAGAAATCAAATAACAAATGCACATTGGAAAACACTGTTCAAAACTGCGCATTATTTCAAGCACAGCAATTGTCATATGACAGAGTAATTCAACAGCTTCAGGGTCATGATGACATCTTTATATGGAAACCAGTAAAAGAAACAAAATATGTCAAGTAACTGTTTTCGAACATATATATCAACATTCTGTCACTGTCTCTTATTCTTCAAAACAAAAATTCTCAGCTTAGCACCAAATTAATGCATCGCAATAGCAACATGATCACAACAGGTGTCAACTTCTACAACAAACTTCATTGACCGAGCGTCACAGCACATCTGAGAATTCATACGCTACTGTTGCATCAACAGATAATTGCCAGAATTACACAACACGAAACAGACTATTACTGAAGAAGGTCTGGTGATCAATCAACTATTACCGACCAAAAGCTTCACGCTAGTATGCTCTAATTGTTTTTTTTTTTGATAACTGGTCATGAATTTCTTGAACATTCAGACTAAATTGTTGAATACTTACTACTTACTACATGTACAATAATGGAGTCCTTTAGCCTTAGCCTCCAACACTTAAGGGATTTTAAATGTAATTTAAATATGGAAAGAGAAATGCTTTGAACAAGTTAATAGCTGATGAAACAATCTCTTCTTCAACCTTTCCTCATCAGCCAAATGAGGTTCAACACTGAAACCCGAGTAGGCCATTATGATCAGGAAACTTGCAGAGAAGCAGAGAAAGAATAGGTTAATTATCGCCACTCATCACAGCAACTGGTGTAAATTACCTTGGCACCACATCCCACAGTTAAGAACTCTTATCAAGCCAATAAAGACTCATTTCATAATCAACCCAAAATAGCAGTGTGCGGCGACACTGAGGGTGAAGGCTGATAATGCATAACAGCTTAGTAGGGGAGACACGGCAACAGTGAGACACGGGGAACAGTGAGACACGAGAACAGTGAGACAAGCCCCTAGTTTCAACACAGTGAAGGTTATAAGTTAGTAACACTGCTCTTTAAGAATTTTCCGGAATTTCACGGCATGACAAAATCTTCCTAAATGGCATAATCTGGCATTTTCTGGAAAAATCTCTTTCACTCAAAGAATTTAATAGCCTAGTAGGGGAGAGTGGGGAACAGTGAGACAAGCCCTCAACGCAGTGAAGGTTACAAGTTAAGAACACTGCCCTTTAGGAATTTTCTTTTTGAGTTCGATATGCATCATAAATGATACATTACATGTGAAATGTAGAAACTATATTTGCAAAAAGGCATCGTTGAAAAGTACATGGTTTTACATTTTTTGTTTCATAAAGGGGTACAATATGAAAAGTTTCACAAACGATATAGAAGCTGAACCACTTTAATCACTATTGCAGAATTATGATTATTGTGAATATATTAGAAGATAGACATGAGATCATTTATTCTTGTCTGAAACAGCAACATACTTCATGTACATACGTTAATTTAGACTCGATTATATTAAAAACTTAAGTAGATGTGAAAGTGACATGAATATTCCAGATAATGCTGGAATATTCCGAATAATTCCAGGAAATGCCCCTGGCCAGGCAAAATCTCGAAAATGTCGGAATTTTCCCAACCCTGACCCTACATAGAATATAATTAGTTCACAGTTTATTTGAAATGAAACAAACCCACTAAGCAGGATAGTGCAAATATTTTTACTCCATATTTTTCCCCTTAATTGGTATTGCATTTAAAGCTGGATTGTCAAACGATTTTTATACTGGTCATCAAAAAGGCTATCCAAATGAAAGAAAATGCTTCTTACTGATGAATTCAATAACCAAATTGTCTAGATTGAACTAAATTATTCTATATCGCAGAAATCTACTCGAAAGACTTTGTTTACATTTTAGCTAATTAGGCTTAGGAGTGGCGCCAATTCGCGATTTCAGGGTTATTTCATTCAAATTTGAGGTCTGAACTGTTTTATTCATGTCATAGGCGAAATAAATACACATTTTTGTAAATAATAAACTTTGAATTTTGAAAATCGGATAAAAAATTTACAGTGATGTTTTATAAAATATCTCACAAAGTGACGACGCTAATGAAGCTCATGACGTTCGCCTGTGCTTCGTTTTCTTTCCTCATATACCATTTATGTATAATCTCATGCAAACAAACTGGAATTTTTCGCGCCATGATATATTAAATGCCGTGAGAAAATAGTGCATCTAGCAAGGCCATGATGACAGTCAATCATCGGTTTAGAAGACAATGGAATAAACATATTTTTGTCAGTCATATTGAGTGACAATCCAGCTTTAAGCTAAACATTGAAAGTATGAATGTATTATTCACAATTATTATTATTAATCTTTATTGCAGACACACACACATACATTAGGTACAATATATGGGTGTCCATATCCTTCAAATAACTACCCAACTACTGAGTATTATTGTATGGCACTGTAAAAACGAATTCACAAAACAACAGTATGAAGCAACTCAACTGCTCGTCCAATACAAATATAACAATGACTCCCAATGTCTTCTAATGTAAGAATGCCAAAAGGCGTCACTACTGATAACATTCATAATAATACTATTTTCAAACCTGTTGATCCTTTCACTAAATCTATAGACAAGATTTCTAATAACTGCTTCAAAGGTGCTAACTCTATGACTAGTGAACATCAGACTAGCACTACAATACTTGGGATAGCGCATCAGACCACAAAATGCATTGTTATATCTACTTCATTAATTAAATCATGGCTAATGCTGAAAGAAGGCAGAGCAACATGTATTATGCATGAACTCCTTACCACCAAAATTGCACTTTTATTACAATTGTACTTGATGTCATGGGCAGAGCCATAGGTAGAACAGCCATCAATTATTTTTTGGAGCCCTGAGGCTGAGGATGAAATTAGGACAAGGTCATCAGCGTACATGAGATGGTTAATAAATGTATCACCAATTGTACATCCTGTTTGCTGTCGATTAAGTATAATACTGAGATCATCCATATAGATATTGAATAGAAATGGTGACAACACTCCCCCTTGTCTAACTCCATTACTCACTGAGTTCTAAGGGCTGCGACAAACATAGTCTGAATGGAGTACCAGTGCAGGAGTATTCTGATAATATAACCAGGTACTCCTCTTGTCACCAGTTTTCTAAATAAGATATCATGGTTTACACGATCAAAAGCTTTTGACGCATCTAAAAAGCACATGTAAACATGCCCATTACATGCACGGTAGCGATCAATAATCTCCTTCAGGACATAAATACTTGTACATGTCTGTACCATGTTCAGACTTAAAACAAAATTGATGACTAGTAGTAAGCAGTTTGTCCTCTATCCTATTGAGTATGACATTTTCAACAAGTTTAGATAGAACATTGGCAAGAGCTATTGCATGGTCTATAATTGTCAGTACTGCCAATTTTCTTGGCTTTGTCCTTTATAACAGGAACAAGAATTACATTTAACATTGATTCAGGTAGAAAACAATGAACAAACATGCCAGATATACACATGGCTAACAATACAAAAAGCCTTGGGCTAGCATATTTAAGGTTTTCAGCATAAAGTCCATCAATACCATTTGATTTATCATTGTCCATTTTATAAACAAAGTATCTAATATCATCAGCTGTTACACAAGGAACAGGGTCAGAGTCAACCACATAATTAACAGATTCATGCCGCTTGAGATAACGAATAGCCAATTTACTTCTTGCACGTGTCTATCTCATCATGTCATATAGTTCACCTTGTCTAGGGCTACCTGCATTACGCCAGGTAAGGAAGTGCTTTCTGGATATACTGTAAACATCATGAGCGATGTCAGACCAGCAAGGTTTAGCAGTTGCCCGACCTGATCGGTTGTTTACAAGTATGTCACCAGAGGTATACAGAGCATCCACAATGCTGTCACAATGAATTGAGAAATATTTTAGTGGTGATCTTACTGAGATGGGACTCCCAATTTATCATGTAATTATGAAATGGGGAACACTGACATCAGAGACACTAAAAATGCATCATAACAACACAGAATTACAACAGAATATATTGATGCACCAACAGACTCGGGAGCATGCTCAGAGGGTAAAACTCTTCTGGCGGCACACCCACTGACCTGTTTTTTGTAAGACAAGTCAGCTTGCCATCCAACTAAAAATTGCTACTAGGTCTATAAACACTAATAAACTTGTTGAAACGTATAGTGTACGTTAGTTTTTTCCCATTTCAGAGAGTCAAAACTGGTTAACACTAGTTTTACAAATGAAATGAACCAATATCTGTCTAGATCTCTATGTAGAGAAGTCAAAAGACTTATCACTACACTTATCACTACATATGATGTTTCTATTCACAAGTGCACATACATCTGGCTAACAATTCCTACTTTTCTGCCATTGCTCTGTCACGTCATTCAGACAATCGCACAAGGTAATGACAACAGGAGACAGTTGGGGACTACCCATTCCCATGAGAAAGTGGAGTGGGAAAGACTACAGCGACATAATAAATATACTTCATAGAAATTAAATGCAGAGGACACATTTACAAAAATGTAGGTCAGAGAAAAAACCCTCTGCAAAAAAGTGCCCAGAGCAATAGTTATCTAATCCTGTGTACTGCCTGCTATCATGGGCGTATATACTGAGGGACCCCCTAGAAACTAATGAAATTTAATAGAGTATATTGAATTTATAACAATCATCCCCCCTTCCAAAATTACATATCTGCCACTGATACTTAAATACTTCACCCAATTTAGAGTAATAGGTATGAAATCATGACAATAATACAGCACTAAAATGACCAGAAAAAAACCATACCATGCAGACTATAATTGGGATGTGCGGCATACCACAATGTTACATAAAACTTGCCGAGATAATTTCATGGCCTTTTTTGGATTTTTCTATTTTTTTTTTCATTTTTTCCTTTTATGATTCCTAATTTTTAAAAAAGGAATTCTTTCTACACTAGTTCAGTAAGTAATCATCAGGGCCTCATTCAGCTCATTATGGGCTGCACTCAATGGCATTATAAACCATATTTGGCAGCTAAAGCATGATGCAACCTCCTCAATGATCCTTAGACAACAGTGAGAACCAGTAAGTCAGTAACTGATTTTTTCAGTTGTCTGGTCAACTGTTAATCTAGTTGTAAGCACATACAAACATTAATCCTGTTTGACAGTGTTGGTCACACTATGCTAGCACACACTACCTGGTGGCTCACCACACCAATCCTGGTACCGCCACTGCGCCAATGGCGAAAGATGTTTTAGGGTATTAATTTTCCATTTGGATTCAGTGAAAATCAGGAATCGAAATAAGTCGAGAACTACTGTTCAAGTTACGTGGAGGTTACTATAATTTTTTTTAATGCGTACCAGGGAGGGCTTTGCTGCCCTTGCATACCCTGAAGAACTAATATGAATTAAATCTACTTCAGCAACAACCAAAGTTACACCATAAATTATCATATTCACAATTACCAATCAATCATCTCATCCACACTGGTGTAGGAACACAACACTGCCATTTTCCATCTATATTAAATGGAGCCCATTCTATTATATTTTATCTGTAATATTTTATTGTGCCACAACGACATCTTTGTCGTTACTATAATAAAAGAAGTATAGTATAAGAAGACCATGACCGAAATATATGTGGAACCACTGGCTGGATCCGCCATTATGTGTGAAACTAAACTACTACATGCACTACACTTCAATAGGGCTGGTCAGTTCTGACCTAGTCAGTTCTCATGTGACCTTGTATACTAGTACATTACATGATGTCACCATTACACAATACTATATGACATCACAGTGATCGAAATAAGTTGAAAACGATCGATCAGGTTCGTGGCAAAATGCGTTAAATTATTTGGTCACAACAGTATAGTAACCGAAAGCCGGTTACCATTAAACGTTATTTCGATCCCTGCATCATCAACAATTGGTGACATCAGTGTTCCAGCAAGGCCATTTGAGCATTGCGCCGTGCCATGTCCGACGTCCCGTGCGCCATGCCCGTCATTGTCAGCGCCATGTCCGAATTTAATTTAGTTTATAATTTAAGTGAAGCATTTTTTTTTTGGCCTTGAAGCCAGCTGAGGAGCCTATGTGAGTCTAAATTGATGCCCCAGTATTTTCGTATGCCAAGCCTAAATCAAATCCTAGCTGGAACACTGTGTATTGTATTACTGCACTACCATCTACATCTAGCAAACGGTTTCCCTAACAATATTTTGTGTCAGGGATTTGTCAATTAGGGTTACAACCCCAAAACATTAACATCAACTTGAGAAGAAGATTCTCCTATATTTACCGATAGACGTTCTTTGGCATGCGCATATCTGAAGCGTTGAATGTAGTAGAAGACAAGCCATGCAAGAGAGATGATCATTAGCACGATGAATGATATAGAGACGAAGAGCACTGATGTCTTGTTGATAGCTGAAAATCCTGGCATTTGACGGCCCACAGTTATTCTCATCATAACTTTAGTTCCATTGTCCACAAGACGAACAATTTTCTCACCATCAGCTCTTGATATGAAGATGGACACTACATCATCAACTGGAACAAGAGATTTGAAGATGCTTAAAAATTACAGCACAAATTATCAAACGTCATTGCATGATAAAGCTATGTAATTGCTAGATAAATTAAACTTCTTGATTTACATAACTGGTGACGTTTTACAGACTTTAGCATTGGACCTAATTAATTACACTGTACTAGAACAAATTCCAAATTACATGCATCCGCCTTTTTGAGATGATAAAGCCCAAGCGCTAATATGAGGGAACATATTTTAGCAAATATATAGGAGTAAGTTCTTGAAGTTTCTTACATTTTGTGAATTTTGTGTCAGAAACCCAAGTAGTAGCTGACTGACCTTTCTGCTTCATAGAAATCAGATCAGGTTCATCTTTGTTATCATAAATGACAACAGCTGAAGCGTTCCTAAGCACAGCAGAGTTGTAAATTTTCTTGTGGAATTCACAGTAGCCCCTTTCGACAAGGGCAATCCAGCGGACGGAGGGGATGTTGACCGGGGGCGAGCACCCGTGTGTTTGGTTGTCCACCGATCTAACATGGACTACCCATCCGTGCTCGGCATCCAATCTACTCGATATGCCGTACCGTCCACTCTCCTCCTTCTCAGAACGCATTTGCCCCGTCACAGGGTCTTTGTATGTGATGTTGACATGAGCGGTGTACGGCATCATTTTGATTTGTTCACTATTAACATGATCCAAGTTCACCAAAACCAGCAAACAAACCCACGAACACCACCATCTTGGAATCAGACTTTTCACCACAAAATATAGCGTGGACGTCAAACTCCGTGTCGGTTGCATGGCCAGCACCCAGACTCCCTTAAACTCATGAAATTACACTAAAGAATGTGCTGTGCGTTATGCCAAAGAATTAACTCAACAGCTGATGGCTGCGACCGTCAAAAGCACACTAAAACATCGCTTTATCGCGTCCTCGGCGCAGATCTGTTTTGGATATATCTTTCGGGTTCATTCGGGATTTTCCGGTAACTTTCGGATTGACTGATGGTGCCATCTGCCGGCATAGCGCTGGATCACATCATTAGGATCCAACAACAACCAGGGGAAAAATTTACAAAAAAAGTTTTGTATAAAAAGATCACAGTTCCGTTCCATATGAAGATAAATGCAAACTTGAAAACATTGATATTATATTTTTGAGATTCAAAAGCGAATAAATCCTTCTTTGACACATTAAAGAACTTGAAAATAACCTTTATTATTCATGGTGAAATGCACAGTTGTATGTGACCAATTTTTGGTGAAATCTTAAAATTCAATTTCTTAAAAACCGTTTATGTGCAATTATACGTTAGCTTATTGTGGCACTTAGCAGCAAAAATCGCTTTGGATCTATTACTTTTTACTTGGTTTCCTCAAAACCGTGATAAAATGTTCACCATTAATTACGCAAATTAGTTGAGCTAAATTTGACTTCTTTTTTTTTTCTTTCACAAAAGTAGGTCACTTCCTACAATGTCCTGTATGACCTAATGCAAACATTTGGTTAAGGCTATATTAATTGAAATATTCCAATTTGAAATTTTTTTACTTTCAAGTTCATATGGCTCTGTGACCTTGAAAAATAGGTCAAGGTCACTGAAATTGGGTTAATGAGTTAAGGTCAACCTTTGCTTCATTTATGAAAATTGTGATAATTCATCAATATTTTTCTCGAAAGTATATATATATATATATATTATTAATGCCAAAGAAGTTGCCTGTAATTCCTTTTATTAAATTATTTTCCTTCAGATTTTAACAGGTATTGCTTTATGGGAGATATCAGAGGAAGCTGATTTTAGACTCACATTTCTGGAGGAGTTGACGAGAGCCAACAAACATAATACAATAAAAGTTATCTGGGACAAGCACCATTAAAAAGCAAAACTAGTGTCAAAGCCTTTAAGCGTTAAAAAAGCAACTTTGCAATTAGTATTAGTGTGGAATTATGCAATATATGTCCATTCATTTTTATTATTATTATTATTATTTTAATTATGTGTCACTATATGAATTTAATTTAAATTATATTTAATTAGCTTCTTTTTCTTTTTTATTTATAATACTGTAAGGGGTGTGCACAATTTTACAGCTTTTTCGTAAGCTAGTGCACATCCCCCACAGTATTCTAATGTATTTTATTGTTTATGTAATGTACTAACCGTATTGAAATACTGTGAACAAATAAAACATCTAAACATCTTATACTGCCACCAGTGCATGGTCATGCTCTCCTGGATATTTCAAATTGTATTAAAACTAATGCACATAAAATTATGCAGTTTACACCGAGCTGAGAAAATGTTAGGAATAAAATAATAATTTTTGGTTTTTGTAAATTGCAAAACGACGGGGCAAAATATTAAATGAGGAAGCTATTCGCATCTAAAACGGGCATCAGACACGTCGCCTTTGATATTATATAAAAACTACTATCCATAGAGACTATTAATACACTGTAAAAAAAAAGGCCATGTTCTCTATCCTATATATTATATCCAAAAGTCCAGCGAAGATATCATTGCGTAGTTTTCCACGCACTTTTGTCAGTCCACAATACAGGATCCTTTTGCAGATTCCGCATTGGTTTTGATTGGGCATGAACGAACGGTTTACAAAATTGTTTTTTATTTTTATCTGAAAAACGCACGGGTTTCTACCGTAATAGAGAGTATTTCCGGGTGGGTATTTTCGACACCTAAATTAGTTTGTTAACAAAATTAACATTCAATTCAGCACCATGGGAGATATTTGAGTCCCAACTGAGCAATACTTCCATTGAATTCAATGTTATTTGCTAGAAAGTGACAGATGAAGGCGTATTTTTTAAGCATCTCGATCTACCCTTGAAAACCAAACTTGGACAAAATAATATTTATTTTGGCATGATGTGAATATTTGCATTTTAAAAGAATTGGAAAGATTCCAAGTCCTATCTATATAAATCAAATGCCGCTACATGTTACAGCTACATGCCATCCGGATCCCGCTCATCCGACTTTTTTCGTAGGGGCGCCACTGCGCACCTGCGACAGGCAGTGCCATCTTTTGAGTGAATGACATTTTAGCAGACGACACGAAGAAGGGAGCAAGCAAGGGAGTTGGGCTTCCGAGTGCCAAATATAATGTTCTACAGAATGACCAAAGCCTGCTGAAAGAATTCGAAGCATGAACAGCGTATGTTTAGTTATAAAGCCCCAGTGTACAGATAATTGGTGCTTTGGATACATTATTTTATTGCCCAAACTGCAATATTATCGCCCACGTTAACAGCATCAAGTTGTGTTAAAAATTAGAATATGTGTATCACTATAGTTAAAGATGGTCAGATTTAGAAAGGGACCTTTGTCTTGCAGTTAATCCCACCTTGATTGAAGATAGTAGGGACATGTTGGTATGAGCCTAAGGGCAGTTTATCACATTTAAAATTGTCAAATGTGATAAACTGGCCTAAAGGGCTTAATATACCCCACCCTATACCTGGCAGTGGCTTTACAATATGTTAGTAAACGGACTGTATACAGTGGTTGCAACGCATTCGCGCCGTTCAACGGGCACTTCTTTTGATTTATCGCCTTGGCTGAACGGTCATTAAATTAATTGTTTTTTTGATTTTGTGCATTGACCACTTTCACAGTTTAGTACAAGTCATTATACAAAAAAAATTATTATTGGACATAGTGTGGAAGTAGTCGAGGCACAGATGCGATTTCAGGTAGTTTTCTTAGTGCTGGATTCATGCATTCTACATTTTACAATGTTGCTGGGTTGCCTGGAAGACACATTTAAATATATCAAATTTCCATATTTGACATGTGCATGCATGTATACATATTAAATTGATATATTTAATATATTTTTTATCTGTTGCAGGATGTGCCAACAATAGAAGCTCACCAGCCATTTAACCCTTATACAGAGCTTCAAATATTGAGACACAATGCAGAGATAATAAAATTGGTCACTAAAATTGACAGAAAAAGGTGAGAAACACTGGCATTAACAATATTGCATGTATAATACCTCACTTTAGCTTAGTATATCATGACAGTTATTTTATCTGTTTTTTTACTAGATTTGCGTCAGCTGGGTCGGACTGCATGGTGCTTATTTGGGATGTTGCTCAAGGCAGACAACTACACACCCTAAGGGGTCATTCTCGGCCTGTGACAAACATGTGTTTGTATAAAAAGAAAATACTTCAAACAGAAGAGTCACAAACTCCAGATTCAGATGAAACTAAAAATGAAGTGGAAACCTCCAACATATCAAACAAAACAAAGCCAGAATCAGATACACCATTGCTCTTGACTGGGGCTTCTGATCGCCTGATTTGTGTATCCTTTGATTAAATTTAGTCTGTTAGGCTGAATGAAATTGTCAGGCCAATCAACAATGTACGATAGATTCATAGATTTAGTTTTGTTTGTTGTATTATAAAGTAGACATGATCTGCCAAACGTTGAGAAGATTATAGTGATGGCTAATTAGAATTAGGCTTAATTAAAATTTAATGCTTCACTGCATGAAACAACTTGAAGTTTCTTTAACATCATCAGATGTGGAATGTAGATTGCGGTGTCTGTCTTTTGATGCTAACAGATTTAGAAGCACCCGTGCGAGTAGGTCACAAAGAAATACCAACAGCCCCTGCCCTGCAAATAGTTTGATAGTTCACCAGAATGTTACTAATTTCTATTCATGGTAATATTCTCTTTTTCAGTGCTTACTGGTGCTTGAAGACCTTGGTGGGTTTTGTGCTGGAGGTGAAAGACTATGCATGTGGAACCAGGATGGTGTCTGTCTTTGCACATACAACACAAAGGAAGCTGAAGGTGAGCTGCGCTCAATAGAGTTAAAAATTCAAACTCTTAAATAACATCAAGTAACTTGACCTCAATTACATCATGATTGGATGTTTTGACATTTGGCACAATGAAACGCATAATTTTCTCTTTCAACAGCTTATAATGTGCATCCATCTAACTGTGCTTTCTGATTCTATTTCAGATATCCAACAACTAATAGTTATGCAGAACGAATTTCTAATAGCTGTGGTTGATAAAAAATTAGGTAAGAGTATATTTAATCATTCTTTGTCTCTTTATTTTTCAAATCTATTAGCAATAGCAGTCTCTTATCATAGGAGTCCGCACATTATTTTGTAGTGACCTACAGAATCACAAAGAAGGCTGGTGAGAATTCAGAAAGTTGGAACATAGACAGAAGGAAGCATTTACAACCTCACAGAGAAGCAATTAATTGCCTTATACAAGTCAATGGTAAATCATGCTTATTTCAATTCAAATACTTTCTGATCAATGCAGAGTCAACATTTTCACTTTCATTGCGTGCTTTCATGAGCACACCCTGCACTCCTAACAGTTGCACCAGAAAGGATATTCCTTTAATATAAAATTAATACAAAAATGAATATTGCTTTTCTTTTTGCAGAGAATTGTTTTGCAAGTGGTTCATTAGATGGTGCAATCATTTTGTGGGCTGTCCCATCACTAAATCCCACCCGCTACTTGAACAGTATTGATGATTATGAAGGCAATGACAAGATGTACCCTTATAGTGTTCAGTTCATGTTCACCTTAGAACAGGTAAATCTCTTAGCAAATTCATAAATGTGCATCCCTCTAACTGGGAAATAAGTATCAGAGGGCACTGCCACCTAAACAGATCAAGCAAAATTAGATAATCATCATTTAATGTACCAAAAAAAAAGACATCACTGAATAGATGACATCATCAACAATAGTTGTCTGCTTAGGTGGCACTAACCTCGGGTGATACTCTTCATCCCCATTGCCTTTAGTGATACATAATTTGCCTTTAGTTATACAACATGTAACATATATATTGGAAAAAAGTGCAGTATAGCGGACATAAATTTATGACCATATTTAGCGAGCCTCGTTGCGAGGCCTATTTGATGTCTAATGTTTTTATTCAATGTGTGATGTCACTAAAAAATGGTGGCAGTGATAATTTTCAAGGCAAGAATGCAGCTTGTTTATTTTTCTAGGGGGCTGTGCCCCCAAACCCCCACTACTCTACACAAATGTTATTCTTATTGTGTGCCAGAACGGAATTTGATAAAAAAAATAGTGATTATTTTCATATTTCATGGATGCCAAATAAGGGCATAAATTTGGGTTGGCAATACTGCACTAAACCCATATATTGTTGTATTGATTAATTAGTTTTCGACCAACAGATGCGCTAGATATTCTTCACATCTTTCATTCCAGAGATACATATTTGCTGCCGTTGGCTCTGGATTTTCTGTCTATGACACTACTACTGGAAAACTAATTGTGAAACGCGCACAAGCTCATTATTCAAAAATTCTGCACATCAATTTTGTTTACAATGGGTAGGTTAGATGTATTATTAAATATCATTGGGTTAAATTTGTTTCATTTTAATAGAAGATTAACGTTTTGAATTTCTTCTTTAAATACTAAGCTTTCTTTCATTTATCCAAGAGCATTCTTGGCAACATGTTCAGAAGATGGTTCGGTCAGATTATGGAGTGTGATAACTGATGAATCATCAGAATTTGCCAAATCATCCCAAGCTAAAAGAGCTGAACCGAGCATGGAAAAATTCACTAAGAAAACGTGAGTCAAGTGCATCCATTTGGGGGGAAAAAACATTCCTAACAGATAAACTATATGACACTACTTTCTCGAAATGTGAACACTACTTGAAGGTACAAAATACAAAACAGTGATTAACATTGTGTATTTTTACTCAATTTACAGGAATGAAGAGCTGAGGAAATGGGGATATGATGTCATGAAACCAAAATTACTTGGTGAATGTCAAGCTCATTCAGGTGCAGTTCAGGTGAGTATGATACTCTTGAGAAGTTATATTTTTATTTTATAATTTTTACAGCTGTTTGACATACTGTCATTTACTTCCTTCAGATGTGTGTTGATTTCGGGGGAGAAGGGTTTGCATCCTGTGCTGCTGATGGTACTTTATTATTATGGAAGGTAAGTATTTATTTATAAAATACTTACTGTAGAATTTAAATTTTTACTGCATGCTCAAAGAGATGTAAAGGTGAATTTCTTATTACCTTTACCTATAAAGACTTGTTTAGCTTTTATCTCAATATATTTTACATTATTTTTTTCACTACAGGATGGCATTCGTCAAAGAAAATTACGCAATGAGAAAGTCATGAAGATGTTCATTCCAAACAGTCAGGAGCTCGCTGGTGTTGTGTAAAAATTATATAATATGCCTGTTTTGCTTAGTTTGAACATTCAAACATCTAGTCATTCCTCTTTGAATAGTCAAAATAGTATAGAATCATGAGCACAGAACTATCAAGTCTACTTTAATACTTTCTTACTAACTATATATATATATGTAATCAATGTATGAAAGAATAAAGGAGAAAATCATTTCTGTTGTATATAATTTGGTTTATATTTTAATTCAATACAAAAGAAAATCATATATTTATATATATATGGCACATTGCGGAATGTGAAAATACCATCACACTTGAATTCATCATTCTAAGGATATAATTTATATAACATGTTTGATATGAGGCTTTGTACCACAGTAAGCATGCTCAAAACATGAAAATTTGAAATTTTCAAACACCAATTAAAGGTATAAAAATAAATAGTACTATCATCAATGACAAAACCTTTCTAATAGTACCACCCTAGTGATGGTAAGACTTTTTTCTGAATCATCTGTTAAAAACAAAAAGTCAACATGATCAATGGGGTTTGTAGTTATCTTTCCTTAGATATGGAAAGCTGCCAATAGTTGTATTGATGGCATCTTTTAAGGGTACTATGGGTTTGTAACCCATGTCTCTTTTGGCTCTCTCACAACTGTAGTAATGATGCGTGCCTGCAAGGGCTACAGTCATCGGGGTGAAAGTTGGACGAATGTCCTTGATGGGTCTCAAAATATCACAAATGATTTTTAGAATACATGCAATAATATAAATCAATGTGTAAGGCAAATGATACTTCGGGGCATCGTAACCAAATCCAATAAGAATCAGAGACAGGAACTCCCAGAAGAAAATAGGCTCATCGTTTGTAATGTTGTAAGCCTGAAAAAGCATTTCGCAAGAGTTAGCAACTATGGTTTGACAGCTACAATAACACCATAAATGTCAGTGTAACTTGTAGAGATCACAGGTTAAAATAAAATAATCAGATAGATACCTTTCCACATATTACAGCCTTTGGTCCCAATGTTTCAGCAGCTAGAATATGTCCATGAACAACATTTTCCACAAAGGTGAAATCTACCAGATTTTTGCCATCTCTGTAATTTAAAATTGATTATTGCATACAAATGTTATATCCAGTTGTACATTTAGAAGATTTTAGACACTAACTCAAAAAGTTCTTACCCTATAGTAGCCTTCATCTTCCCAGCTCTTGCTGTTTTGATTGTAGTTGGCACCATGTGGGGATCTCTTGGTCCAAAAATACCATGAGGACGAATTGCCACAGTGAATAATTCTTCACTATTTGCCTCCAGGACCACCTTGGAAAAATAAGTTGAAATTTAAATTTGCTCATAATTATCATGATGAAGCTGTGCATTTTCTTAAGACTACCTAGTCCTTTAATTTATCTGTTAACTGAAGCACACATTTAAAGTATACCTTCTCTTGCAGAATCTTTGTCACTGTATAATAGTCCAAAGGATTTTCAGCATAGGGCAAGTCTTCTGTTCCATTTTCGATGTCTTTGCCCTCGTATACAACACTGGCACTGCTTGTTAATACAAGCCGCTGCAATGAAGATAAATTATACAAATTATACTTACAGCTACATAGAAAATTATCTGACCAATTATCATCAGCAAGCAATCGGATGTCTCTGTATATAAATTGCAGAATTTTCTAACCTGGACTCCAGCCTCTTTGCATGCTTCTATAACATTTTTTGTTCCATCAACATTGACCTTGTAGAACAATTCCTTGTTCACACTTAGCGGAGCAGGTGTGGCACAGTGGAAGACTGCATAGACATCTTTCAAAGCTCGCTTCAAGTCCTGATTTGGATATTAAAAAAATACAATATATTTTCAGCGAATAGACATCAACATTCCGATTTTTTCAAATTACAGAATAATGCCGGATTTGAATGTATGGTTTCATTAATTAGACAATAATAAATTAAATAGATGACCTCTTTCTTGCACAAGTCTCCAACAAACACCAACAAGCTGGGATCATCTTGAGGAACATTTTTTGGATGTCTTATGTCAAACACATGAACAATGTAACCCTTGCTTAGAAGTTTTTCAATGATGTGGCCACCCAGGAAACCTCCTCCTCCAATTACACAGAATCGTTTGGTCTGAAATGAGGAAATATATACTTGGTCAATGACTCAGTGCTACTACTCCTTGTCTCATAGATCTACCAATACACATTGGATAAGAATGAATGAACTTCCAGCAATGCCACGCCTCTGCCTAAGAAATCTCTGCAAACTTCATGAGTTCTTTATGTCTATGCTTACAATTATGTTTAATTATGCTCTGGTACTAGTTTGCATTGTCTGCATCGACAGTATACGTTTTAGACACTCTTATATCGAGAAAAGTGCAATTGAAGTGGAGACATTTACCTTGCCAGTTCTAGCTGCCATATCGTCCGGTCCTCAGCTGATGCGAAATTTCAACCAATCAGATTCGAGCTTGGTCGACTCTGCTCCTCTTATATCCGATCCGGGGAGTTAAGGCGGTTGTTTTTGGTGGTCGTGAAGATCAACAACAAGACAGAACATCGACATGGTAAAGCGTGTTTTTGAATGAATGCGATAACTTGGTTATGAAACGCCAATAATTTGTTTCGTAGACTAAATAGGCCATTTTGATATGTGATGGTTTGTTGTCTGCAATGCACAAATCACGAAGAAAAGAAGCCACATATGTGGATCTGTCACTGATTTGATGAGCAATTCTGTTATGATTCGATCATAATTGCTGGACCTGCTGAGACAGGTCCAAGCAGAGCCATGCTTTCTTTATTCCTGTCACCTCATGGTCATGCACAATTTTTAAGATCATATGCATTGAATTCTAAATATGTGCATGAAAATAATCATTCATTTGTTTGTCATATATTCTGGGTCCATTTAAGGCATTTTGGCTTGCTTTGGGCCATGATTACATAAAACTATAAATTATGTAGATATATATATCTACCTTTTGTAATTGCAGTCAAACTTCAGGAAGACCACTGCAGGAGGAGTCCAGAGGAAAAAGTCTGGTCCAAAGCCAGAATTAACAGAGGAACAAAAACAGGAGATCAGAGAAGCGTTCGACCTCTTTGATGCTGACGGAACAGGGACCATAGATGCCAAAGAACTGAAGGTGACACATTAATTCATATTAAAATACATCAAAAATATTGCGTTACTGTTATCATTGACTAGATGGAGTCTCATCTTCTTGTGAAAGATGGACAGAAATGACCCTTGTAAAGGGGAGATAGTATGATAATCACAATTAGCCTTCGGTTGCTTCTATATAAATTACCCTGAACCAAACTGAAGCCCCTTTTTCACATATTTTTGAAGCAAAAGTCGTCATTCCTTGAATTGTCATCATCTGTCAGCAGAAACCACCTCATATCATAGCTAAAAATCCATTGTTGGTGTCGCCATTTTGATAAATATGACTTGTAACAATTGATGACATCATAATGGCTACATTGTGACGTCACAATGCTATAAATATGTCGTAAATGATTTCAGATCTGACTGCATTCTGAAAGCTTTATTAAGACCCTACATCAGCACTAACTGTTTTCAAACCTCAATATGAAATATAACAGAAATTTATGAAATATCAAACTAAAAAGATTAAGTTTTCTTTGATCTCCCATGATGCTAAGAACAAAATTGTGGCAAAACAAACAGATTTTCTTGCCACTTGACTGTTAAATTTGGAGTGTTGTAAAATAATTATGAAAGAAATTTCAAATTTTCTAGGCTTCCGCTTAACATTCGCCATGGTCCTCTTCACGAAATTTATGTAACTGTGGCTAAATTAAATGCATGTGCGGCGAAAATCTGTCAAACTTAGTGGCGAAAATGCCTCTCAAGTGTACACAAGAGAAACTGACGCTCCTATGAGCCAAGCAATCTGATTGGTTCTCACATAGATAAAGCCCTTATCTCTGGTTCTCAGAATGGTGTCATCATTGCCTCAATGTATTCTCCTGGCCAATCAGCCTCCAGCTAACATCCAAGTCACACCCTATTCCATGCTGCAAATTTACCTTGTTCCATTTAACATCACAATACGTTAAGTCAAGTATGTTTTTGACTGGGAATTAGAAACTTATGAAAGCTGCTTCAAATAACGGTGGCTAAACTGTCTCTGTTGTGACTAAAAAAGTTTAGACTGCTTTACCCACAGTGGCTCAGGCTGAAATTAATTTAGAGGAAGCCTAGATTTTCCTTCAAAATTCTGCACAAATGTGAGTGGTTTATGTTTGTGGCAGTCCAATCTTTCAAGTTTTCACAAGAAATCTCCCCTTTACAAGGGTCATTTCTGTCAATCAAAGAAGATGATACTCCATCTAATTATTAACCATAACTTCAAATTGAAGCTAACTGCATTACTTCATTTAAGGTTGCAATGCGAGCTCTTGGATTTGAGCCTAAAAAGGAAGAAATTAAGAAAATGATTGCAGAGATAGATAAAGATGGCACTGGTATGTACTCTCTTGAAATATATGAACAGTTGTATTGGTAGTTTTTTACGAAATTAGATTGGCAGTAACATTATACTTTTTCTGCTGTTAATTGCAGGTACAATTGACTTCAATGACTTCCTCACAATGATGACACAAAAAATGGCTGAGAAAGACTCTAAAGAAGAAATTCTAAAAGCTTTCCGTCTGTTTGATGATGACGAAACAGGGAAGATATCTTTCAAGAATCTCAAACGAGTAGCCAAAGAGCTAGGAGAAAATTTAACAGATGAAGAATTACAGGTATGGAAACATTTCATGTTATCACAAAGAGTAATGGAGATATCTTGATAATATTAAACACATATCCTACATTGCAAAACTGACTTCTGATATGTTAATACATTCATTATTTCAGGAAATGATTGACGAAGCTGACAAGGATGGAGATGGTGAAATTAATGAACCAGAATTCTTGCGTATAATGAAGAAGACAAGTTTATATTAATTGTCAGCCATGAATGTATTGAGCTCCTAATAAGCATTAATATTTGAGAATGTGTTTGTGACGCTTTTGTGAATATCCTTGAAATATACATGGATGTGTGACTGCATGCAAACTTACACTTGGTTAAATGGACTCCAGATCTGAATTATAGAGATGAATGGATAAACATCATTATTTCAGAACATGCATTCTGTGATTAAGTATTAAAATGAAAGTCATTTATGTTCTTGTATTGATCCTGTTGTAATGTAAATGTTTGATGATCATTAAGTGATGTTGTAAAGTGTGATGTACATAAAATTGTATATTGTTGAAATCATTCCATTACATTATATTTCAAAGATTTGTTTGTTGCGTTATTTTTACAGGTATTTTTTCAATAGTATTTTTCTGACTTGCCTTACGCAATCAGAATACATCAAAATTTTCATAATGTAGTGAAAATGACAGGCCTAAAAATGTATAGTTATGTCACAGGCACTTAATTTTTCATGGTGTCCAGGTTTCTTGTGTTTAATGGCTTCACTGAAGCTTGACCTCTAGGGCTAGAGCCTTGAAGCTCCTTGAAGTGGCTGAGGCAATAATATCTCTGGTGTGGGTAACCCCAAGTAAATCCAGAGACCTTTAGTTTTATTAAAATAAGAGAAGTAATGTAGGCTTAAAATTTTAATTATTGTCTAAAAGAGTTTTATCATGGCAATATTATTAATTTTTATCATGGCAATATTTATTTTTATCATGGCAATATTATTAATTTACCAACAATTAAATCATGGCTTTTCACCAACATATATTGTGCCCACGCTTTAACTGTAACAATTGCATTCTAGCTCCGAATGTATATTGTGCATGGGGCCATGCTTTAGTTTAACACACAGAAATCATACAGAAATCATGAGCATTATAATGAGTTAGTCTTCTTCTTCTAAGTACTGATCAAATTGCATAAGTATATATAGGAATGATATAGGCAGCCGGGTTTGCCTACTGCGTGTGCCAATAATTATGATAGCTTATGATAATCGCCATAATATTTTACGTGACCCCTCAATATTCAATATTGGCATAATAATTAGAGAATTGCCCCCCCCCCCCCCCCCAATCCCCAGTCTGCTGAGAGTGCCCCCCCCCCCCCCCCAGAAATGCCTTTCCGGATCCCGGGCATGCGCACTGAAGCCAAACAAAGATTTTGAAAACATCAGAAGCAAAACATGTCGGAACACATTACAAGTGCATTCACTGTTAAATCCTTGGATTATTAAAGCAAGTATGTGATGAAAACGCAACTAACTCGTGATTAAAGTGAAAGTTCGATGCTTTCTCCAACGAAAATGGAATCGGACGAGCCGAGCTTGGAAACGACAGTGCCCACTGATCTGTCAGTGTCGATTTCTGCAGATGACAGTGAACTAGAAATTATCAAAGATCGCCGTAAAAAGGTGACAAAACACATCTACGAAAAGAAACAATTGCTTCACGATGTACAGGTTCTTAAAATCGAACTGTCACAAAAGAATTTGTTGATAGACAATCTGAAGGCAGATCATATGCAAAAGATTGAAGAACTGCAGGAAAAAATTGGAGAGCTGTCACATCAAAAACAGATCTTGCAAGTAAAATTAGAATCTCAGCTGAATATACAAAAAGAAGACTCACGCCGGAGACAGAATGAAATACAAAAAGAACTGGAGCAAATTCTTAATAAGCAGCAAAAACTAGAAGCAACAAATTCCACATTACAAGAGAGAGCCGGAAACATCCGTAAATCATTACTCGACTTTGATCTCACAGAAAAACAATACACTGCCATAAAATCACAAAATGAGAATGAAGTTTCTTTGCGTGATTACATTGCTGTGAGTATATCATCAGGGTCTTAGCCAGATTTTAATCCAGCTTGCTGATTTAGCCATGGAATGTGAAAGTAAGGAGCCCCCAAAATCAGTGGTCAACCAATTTCAGGCTTTATCGCTTGGGGAGACATAATAAAGTTCTCATCAAAATTATTACTGGCAAGTAGCTGGTCAAACAGGTTGGAACGCTGCATTCTTTTCAAACTTCACTTTACATCCATCACTAGCATCAGTGTGTATTTATGCATATATAGTACATGACATGTACGTAATATGATAATGCAAATTTATTTATGTGAAGCTACACTTTCCCCCCCCCCCCCCCCTGATGTGAGGCTCTGTTATAAACTTATAACTAATTCCACTTGACCAAGAACCAATCAGTGACAGGTCAATGACAATCCCCATGACACTTCGAGATTACAAGTCCTCTCAAGAATCTCATGGTAGAATAGGCACGGACGCAACTGACCTCATTGCATTCGTGTACGCGAGTTGCAAGGTAGCCCCGGGGACCCATGCTAACACACAGGGGCCTTCAGGGCTAGTTGCAAGGGGGGTTGGGCCCCGGTTGATGCTATACCAGCAACCACAGTCCATTCATTGACTTGTGAATATTTATGTCACTAGTCACTGTCCATGCAATGCATATCTCATTTTGTTCACTGCCACTGCTTAACTGGTGCCAGATTCTATCTGTGTTGAATGTTTAAAAAAATACATGGAACAAACAAAAGTCATCCATGGATCAGTGTCATTAGATTCCAGATAAGAAGCTCTGTCATGACAGCTAAAATTTTGCACCATAAGGGGGCAGCGGTACAAGGGGAGGGGGCACTATGTCAGTGTTCGCATTAGACGCTCGCCCGACCCGACATTTATGGCGAACGGCGAGCAGGAGAAGGATAGCACTGGTCCGTGTGAGCGAGTAGCCAATTAGCTCATTAAATGGGCTTTATTTTGCCTCCAATCTGTCAGTTATGTTAACTGTTTGATTGCAATATTGGTCAAAGACATAATCCATAGAAGTGGAGCACACAGATTGCAATTGACTCTGTGGCATCTTCAACAGTTCAATAGAAGTGTCAAGTCCCCAATGCTTTAGGCTTAAGTGCAATTGACTGCTCAAAGGCTGCTAAGTCTTTCAACAATAGCTTTGTAGATCTATTCCAATTTAATTTTGTGATTTTAATTACTGCTTTAGTAAATATGAATAATATTAAATTTTATATTTATATTCATACACATATAATATTTTAAAGTAATTGTAGTGTGGGCAGGAGGGTGCATTTTACTGGAAAAGTAGAAGTTAATGATATGTAGTTTGTGGTAACATGGGTACTTTTGATTAATAATTATAAGCATCCCTTCCTGTAGATTCTGATATAAAAATGTCATTCCTGCCAATTTTGAAAGTTAATAATCTTGAGTAATATGAGCATGGTTGACATGGACACTGCTCCACACATAAACAAACATGATAAACCTGTGTGCCAGAAGTACTCAGTGCTAGGGGTTGCGCTTAGTTATGGACCAGTAACAATGTGAACGGACCAACACCTTGTTGGACACACTGGTCCATGCGGACCAGTACTAAATTTGACGAGTCTTGAACACTGTATGTACACATGAAGTTAACACTTAACCACAAGCAACCATGGCCCATTCACTGGCCAGTTCTGGCTGAGGCCATTTTTAGGAGAAGGGGAGAGGACAGGAGATCTGCAAAATCGAATTTCCTGCTATTAAGCGTCATTGACTTCAATGCTAAATTAATAACCAATTCTAGCTTATAAATCCAAAAATGCAGCCTGAATGTATCTAAGTTAAGCCAACCTAGTCCTCTTGGTCCAATGCCACAAGCTTGCAATCTCTTCAAAATAACTAGATAGATTTTGCAATTTTAAATTTAGGCTGCTCAGCCAATCAATTTCCTATCATTTTGGGAACCAATTGGTCAACAGGATATTTCACCACTTCCTGTCATTTTCCATCTCACCCAGCGCTGCAAGAAGCATTAGCTGGATCAAAAATAGTTTCCAAAATTTTGACACACAGTTAATTTGTAGACATGTACAATATGAATGCAGGAAATTGCCTCCTATGCCTCAACCTGGCTAAAGCACTGATCTAGCATCATGTTATTACTTTGTGATATATTATCAAAATCAACATGTTGAATATATCGATGAAAATTCTCTTGAGCAACAGGTCCTTAATTTTTTTCCCTCAGGCAAAAGTGTTTGAAGCTACACGTCCTTGGAAAATTCAAAATGAAGAACTCAAAAACAGAGTCCGCATGTTGACTGATGAACTCCACAGAAACAGCCAAGAACTTGACAATTGTCAAGAGGTAAGTGACAGAAAAATGCTTCGGCAATGAACATCAACCAACATTGTATGACAAAAGTCTTAATGCGACACAAAAGTGAAGTAACCATTCATTTTTGGATCTAAATGTGCAAATCTACAGAAGAATGTTGTGCCTCGAAAGGCATTATATCATGTTATGTATTCAATGTGTCAAAAAAGATACAAAAAATTATGCTATTTTCTTCCAGAATTTGACAGAGGAAAGAAGAAAGCATGAAACTGCTCAACAGCAATTACAAAAACTATCAGTGGCTTACGCTGAGACTAAGAGTCAGGTTCAACAGGGTGACTACAAGATTGAAAACTACGATAAAATAAAAAGGTACAAATCTGCCAATTCGGAAACCTCACATCTCACTAGAAGATTAGTTTATGTACATGTACTTTCATATTTAATTTTGCATTGATCTTCATTTTATTTCAGGGAGAGAGATGACATAGAGCAAAACCTTTCTGATCTCACAAAGCAGTTGTCCCAATTGCAAGCAACACATCAAGTGACAGCTCGTGACAGAGATGAGTTGTCAGCTGAGGTAATATATTAAATATAATGCAGAGTCTAGTGTTCTGAAGTTGCAAATATGAAGAAAAAACCTTTTATATTTAACCTGCAAACATTTGTCTCTCTCAGCTTTCGATTCTGAAACAGAATGCTTCATTGCTGAGACAAGACAAAGAATACCTCGCCAAACAAAACAGTGAATTCAGCACAAAGCTTCTTTATGCTGAAGAAAGAGTTGTCCAGTTGAATGACCAGGTCGACAGAGCCAAACAGGCTCGAGAGGAGCTCTACGACAAATACATTGCTTCAAGGTATGTAAGAATGTATGCAGGTTACTTATGAATTATCATTTGTGACAAACAGATCGGGTGACAAACATATCTGCCAAAACTCCCAAATTTGGAGCTGTTTGGCTTTTTTCTTCCCCGACTGACAAGTGAATTCTCCTGAAATTGTTTGCAACATCCCAATTTCTGTGTGCATAGTTTGTCACACCTTTTTATGATAATTTTTTGCCAATGTCTGGCTTAAAATCTCTGCCAAAGAAGGCTAATTTAGGTGTACCCGTCATGTGTCAATGCCTGGGCAGGTCTGATGACAAATAACAACATGACATAGTCAGGCAGGCTTCATAAGCATGATAAGGTGCATTGTAAATTTTGCAAGGTAGGTAGGTATGGAAAGTGCAGCCCTCTAAGGCAAGTTCTTGCCGCTATTGAGGGTTGATTGATGAGGTGAGAGAGAGAGAGAGAAGTCCACCCATGGGTCTTTATCTTGACAATATATATATATATGCAAATCAAATATTTGAACAATTTTTCATCTGTTTCGCAGAGACTCTTACAAGTGTCAATTTGAGAAAAAGCTGCAAGAGGAACTGGAAGCGATCAGAAGCAGGACAAATATGGAAGTTGACAGACTGAAAGTTGGAACTCGGGAAATGTACGAGAGAGAAAATCGCAGTCACCGGGAAGCCAGAGATCTAGCAGTAGCTGAGAGGGATAAAGCCCTAGCTACAGAAAGAGAGACATCAGCAAAATACAATGAACTTTTAGAAGAGTATGTCATACAAAATTGTTTATGTTGATTTGTTCATATTGCAGTATGTAGTCCCGGCTTTCATAATTAATTGATTGTCATTCAGTAATGGACTAAGGTTTGGATTATGCTTTTATCATATTTTAGGCTCAGAAAACAACATATTAACAATGATAACAAGTTGACAGACTTGCAAAGTGAAGCACGTATGAAATCTTTTGAAAAGGACAGGACCCAACTGATTTATGAGGGAACTGTCCGAAATCTAAAGAACTGCCAAATGGAAAATGAAAAGCTACAGAAGAAACTGGAGGTAAGAAAATTAGTTTTTAAATCACAAATTTGGTATTTTTGGAAATTAAGCGTTAACGTGAAGCCAAAATTCTCAATCCAGGTTCTAACCAAAGAATATTACACGATGGAAGCTTCTTTAGAAAAACGTGTTGCAGAACTAGAGGTGACCGTAAAAGAAAAGAAAATCAAGTTAGAGACTTACGAAAAGCTGGAACAAGAGCTGGATGATGTTGTAATGCAAGCTGCAGATGGTAAAGACAGTTTTTTTTTTTAGATCTCTGTCAACCTTGGAAGTTTTCTCTTTAGCAATAATCTGACTTGTGATAACTCTTTTTTTCAGTTGAGAATGAAGCTCAAGCTGAAAAAGTTCTGTTTTCCTACGGATATGGTGCTAATGTTCCCACAACTTCAAAGCGAAGATTGCAACAAAGGTACCAGTTTTGTCTTATGTGTTTAATTTTTGGTCCTTACACAATGAAAATTACATATTATTCACAACTTGTATAAGTGCACAACAGACAAAGAACGCTATTACTTTCAGTGTGCATCTTGCACGAAGAGTGCTTCAGCTGGAGCGTACCAATACCTCCATGAAACAAGAAATAGAGGAACAGAAAACCAAGAACAAGCAACTAGCTGAAGAGGTGAGAAATCACAACGAAGATATCTAACTTTTGCAATGCATTTGCAGTATACTTAAAAATTAAAATGGATAATACGGATAAATTAGTAATAATCCTTAATTTTTATTCGACAGCTGAAAAACACAAACGGGATGCTTGATCAGACTCAACAGCCATACACCTATCTCATAGAAAGTATTCGTCTGCGGGACCAGCAGCTTGACAATGAAAAGAAAGTAGTGCAACGATTGGAAGAAGATGTCAGGTATGCATGCCCCAAACTGTTATTTTGGATTTATTTGACTTTCAACACAAGTGTGGTCATGTCAAGGGTTGCATTTCTCCTTTTGTCTTTTCCAGATCACTCAAACAAGAAAGAGATACCCTAGCAAAGTCAAAGAATTCCATGGCAGCAGACATGGAGAAGTTGCTGAACCAGAGACAGGTAAAATTATGTCAACTTAAAACTTCATTCCATGTTGCTCTCAGGATCCTGGGTTCGGTTTCTAGTCCTAGAGATCTTTGCACTAAATTTAAACTGCATTCACTAGCGCGAGATATTAGATTGGCTGTGCCTTTCCACTGGCATGATCTTTGTAATCTCTATCAATGGGGAGGCAAGTAAGACCTCACTGTGGGGAGAAAGTTGTAATATGGTGTTTGCATTTTCCTTATTATTAAGTGAGCAATGCATAATATGAAATCTATATATAAATTATATTTTCCACTCAACTATACACAATAGAACCAGAGCAGCCAGTCTTTATGGCACACTGACATGCTACATTTGGCTCTCCGTTTTGACCTTGATTATGGCTTGTTGTGCTAATAGATCATCTCACATTAGCAATTCACTTAAGGCAAATTCAACTTATGTGTGGGATTTGCCTTCATTTCACCACATGCCCTACACATAGTTACACAAGAATATTCCTTCATTACAACATCCCTTTAACACTGCTTCCACTATTCCCACTACACTCCTTGGTTGCGTCCCTGCTTATCCACAACAGTGACACCACCTTCTGGATTCAGCGCCGATAGGCTCTAGTTTTATGTACTACAGTAGTAGTGCCCCCTGTAGGCTGTTACTTTTTCTCCCCATTGTTTTTTCAGTCATATTTTATCATAATTTCGCTTAGAGCAGCACGGAATTAACAGAAATGTTACTAAATAAGTCACACCCTTATTTATCCGTACCAATTAACATAAAGTTTCCTATCTTTCCAATGATACATTTTGGCCTTCTAGTCTCCATTATGACCATTTGTCATGGTCATTGAAAACCAGCAGAAATTACACAATAGAGCATATAGCAAACTTTAAATTAACTGTTTCAAAGAAGTGTTTTTATCAGCTAGAAAGTTGGGGGTTTGACTTGTTTGTAAAATTTCTTTCCATTTTGTGCTGTTGTTCTTTGCCATTTATGGAAAAATATGACTGGAAAACAGGGAGGATATTCATCTTGAATGCAACTATAACAGCTGATCAGGTAGTGTGACTGATCTTGGGACTTTCTCTTTCAGGACATGTCAGAAATGAAAAGGCTCATTGCTACTCTCAGCCAGAGACGACAGGGAGAAAAACCATTGGACAACAAAAAATCACTCGGCAAAATGGACAGAGACAAAATAGGAAGTCACAAATCAAGTCATTGGGAACCGGCTGAACCTGATGCAAATGTGCATCAACCACCACCGACCCAGTTCGTAAGTGAATAACAATTAACAAACTAAGATTTCTCTCTGACAGTAATTGTTTTCACCAACAGATACTGCAAGATCTTGACTAAAAGACAACATTATCACAGGTTCTAACACTCATGAAAGGAGTAAAATTATGAACTGCTTTGCTCCGAGGCAATAATTATTGTTTAGATATATCATTACAAATATGATTTAAGTGCAAATATTATAAATGTGATTAGAGTGGCCAGCTGCTCTTCGGGTGCATTAAAGTAAAGTGCTACACTTGTCACATTTAAAAAAAATTTATTCTGTTATTGCATCATTATTGACATGTAAATGAACATTAATATAAATTTGAATAATTTAGTATTTTCAATACACACCACAAATTCATAGATCACATAATATGCCATTGACCCATTATTAAGTGCTTCCTGACTTTGATTTCAGACAAGCAAGAACGTTCCAGGATGGTATTCAAAATTTGGCAGAACATAAGTTCCAAGGAGTTGATGTAGCACTGAAACAGTAGACTAGTATTGCACGGCTTACAGGGCCAGCCTGTTACAGTATGGAGAAAGTACTCCACACATAAAAATCAGGTGTAACTGACGTTGTTGTAGCCAAAAGCTGACTGTGATCATGATTATTTCCATTTCATGAAGATTGTTTAATCCATTAATACTGTCATAATGCATAAAACCTTTCAAGGTTTTGCAATTAATGAAATGAATGAATTTTACAATTTGTAATTAGGTGTTGTTAATCGCATGTACACATTGCAAATAAAACTTGTTGAATCACATGAAAGTCATTATCCTTTACCTACCACAGTGTCCATAATTCAGTCGTCTTTACATTATCAGATAATGCAATTTATAAGTCCTTTCAATGCATATTGTCTGTCACTTGTAATTCACTTATAATTCAGGAGGGGGCACCACAAGTAATCCAGCTGTTCGTAAAACATCCACACCTTTGTGAAGAACACAAACTTTGGAGTAGTCTAGTTTCAGCAGTTTTTCTGCAAACTGAAAAAAAAAAGAAAGAATTTTTCATGAGATACTGTAATGTTATGAATGCATCAGCATTAGTCTCATAGTTGCATGTTATCACACTTACATCAGAGGCATTCTTCACTCGACTACCAATAACTATTTTAATTTTTGTCTTGTATGGATTTAAGTTCTGCTCAATAAGCGAGTGAGCGGCATCTGCGTCTGGTCCCATCACAGTTTGGAAAGGGATGCTGACGCTGCCAGGGATAGTGCCTCTTGCATATCTATTGTGGTTAAGGATAGAAGATGGGCATTTTGTAAGACATAAACTATGGAGATTCATAGTACAACTTAACACACATTGCATTGAACTGCGACATACAAGTGCAATGCTTTGTACAGCTCCACAATACTACTAGACAATGAAGATTTGACTGATTTTGTCAAGGTCGCTGAATCCCCATTGTTAAAGACAGGGTTTCATATAATTGTCCCAGCTTGTCATCGAAAACCATGCAATATGGTAATGTAGCTATAAAGGATACTCTTCCTGGTTGCGAATATCTATGACAACAGCCTTCTGTCCCCTGGTGGGAGTTTGGCTTGATCCGTTCATTCCAAGGTCACAAACTTGGACAAGATCCTGGGCACAGATTCTGGCACATTTCTCATTCTTCAGCTCCTCCAAAGGCACTGGCTCCATTGCCTGTAAACCAACATTCAACTACAACTTCAAATCTCTCACAAAAATTGACATTGGCTTCATACCACTTTATTTATGCAGTATGCACCAAATTATAGTAACAACTTTTCAAGTAACTCAACTCGATACATATTTGGGGCCACCGTGTTTTTGAGTTTACTTGAACTAGATTGCTACAGAATTTCTGAACTTTGAGTGAATAAAAATTAACATATAATGCATATTATATTCTCAAACCAAGTCAGCATTGAACAGCTTGCAAACTCCACATGTTCACTTTTTGACATGTGGCCACTTACCAACTCCAATTTCATTTTCTCTTCATATTCCCTAGATATTGACTGCTTTTGCTGTCTCCCTTTTGTTTTCTCAGATTTCTTAGGCTGGGCATGTTGACGATATGTTGCACTTCTTGGTGTGCTGCAGTAAACTTTCTTTGAGTCCTTAACACATTGCTGAATATCAATCTCTGAAACCAGCATGATCAGCATTTTTGATTTACTGCTATGTACAGTGCAGTCTAATTAACTTTCCATAAGGACATTTCTGCAATAAAGATCTTTAAATTGAATTGAATAACAAATTGTTTTGGACCACTTTGCAGTTCACCTTTAAATGGAAAATATAAAATATTTCAGGCTGACCATTTATAATAAGAGTTCGTTATTAAGAGTGGCAGACTGAGAACTAAAGATATAAAGGATGATAGAATTTCTGAACAAAGACAGTCAAATACCAAGGATAACTACCCTGGCATTTGTCTTTCCATGACAAATACAATAAATTTTCCATTCCTAACACCCTACCCATTAAGTCTCATGTATTTTGCTTACTTTTTTCACATTCAAAAGCACCAGATTCAAAATGCCGACTTTGCCGTTTTAATAAATGCAGTGATTTTGACTTTACCATTTATGTCACTTTACCAAGCTCTTAACAGGTTCAAATGTTTAAATATTCTTCAATATCTGAAGCATTCCGTTGAATTATTCACTTTATAGTAAACAATTTAGCGGAAAAATTTTCAACATACACAGAAGCTCTATGTTCTATTACATATGATGATTCATTGTCAAAATTCAGTATTTACAATGTGGACGCATCATGAAATTTCCTAGCTAATGGGCTAATTGGTATGCCTTTGTTTTATTCTCATCTTTAGTATATGTGGGCAGTAAGAATGATTCAATCCGAGTCAGTCAGTCATTCTGCCAGTCAGAGCACTCAGACTGTCAACATACCCTTAAAAGTTCATACCCCTATCTGTTGTACATTTCCTGTAATAAGTGTTTACTTCTTGTGATGAATAATAATTAAAGGAAAAATAAGACTAACAAGTTAAAAGTTAAAAGTTTTACTTTGCAATGCATTAAAACTCACCTGGCATGTCAGAAAATAGCAAGATGCACTCATTGAAGCCAAAAGTTAACAACTGGTCCCGCAACTGTTTAAGGATGGCAACTCCGATACAAAGAGGAAATGAGGAGTCGCCCAATAGCAGGGTGTCCCACAAGTGAAACACTTTATGTAGCGGAAATACATCTGGAAAACCCAATATGATTGACATATGAGATAAAGTGTCCAACAGCAAAATTGTAGACTTCAAGGGAGCTGCTGGCATCCAGGGTCAGATCAATAACATTCTGACAGAAGTTGCACATAGGGGACATGTCTAAATTCTATTCATTTAGATCTGCTCCTGGATGTTGTTACCTCATTTGACAAGTCTTAAATTTATATTAGCGTCATCACCAGACCAGTCTAAGACATCGTTGCTAGCTAGGTTCAGTGGCAAGGATATTCCAACATTGAAATTCTGCGAAAATTTTCATTACAACCATTTAACACCAGTGAAAAGTAACTTTATGAGAGCAATTTCTTCACGCTAATGATACACGGCAAATATTTGAACAGGTAAGCCTGTTGAAGTTATTTACGATCGTCAACGATTGTCAACATGCATCACTTGCCAGACTCTGGTGTCCACAACTCACTGACATGAGACACTGTAATCACTAAATGCTGGCAACAAGGAAACAAACTGAAATGATGAATAAAGTTAATTCAACTTACGAGCATACATAGTCAGGAACCAAGGAATGGAGTACAACTGAAAATAAGAATTACAGTCAGTAAGAATCCACATAACCCTAGTATTTGCCTGCATGGACTAATTATAAATACAATATACTCACATCAGGAATAAAGCCTATCCTATCTAAATGGTTGCTTAACACAGGATCGTGGAATGCTATCAGGTGAGAAAATACAGCTAAATATTCTGAAAGAGACGAGCATTATTTTGAGTGATTCCAAAACCTTCTATCTCATGCATGAAATAATTATCTGAGTATTGCATGGCAGAGTAGTAACAATCAGTTTTTTTGGTCACCAAAATTACCTTGAATAACAGATGAATTGTCCCTCAGGAAAAATTTGTTCAGGTATTTTGGGATGAATGCGGCTAAACATGCATAGGCCAGTGCTAAAAATGGAAACACAAGCATATTAGAATAGCACATGCACATTTCATTACCAATAAAACATTTAAGTTTTTTCAGTTTACCTTCATCGTTGAAGTTAAGGTACAAGAAAGGGGCGCATAGCGAGTCTAGACCCTGCCAATACACATAGTGGGGTTGACTGACAACCCACGCTTTCAGAAGTCTCTTGAATTTTCCATGACCTTCAGGGGAGGACAGCAACTCATTGTACTGGTGACAGCGTGGAATATCAACCTCAATCTGTAGAATGATTTCAAATAATTGGTATTAACAAATATATGTCAAGTTATAAATGTATCCATGCAAAGATGTGACAATCTTGGTTAAACTTAAACCCTGCAATTAGGCCTAATACGTTGTACTCCAGTCAATATGGCTTTCACCAAATAAATTCTACTGAAATGGCTGCAATAGAGCTAGTTGAAAAGATACAAAGGAAAATGGATAAAAACAAATTACCTATAAATATATACCTTGAGTTTTGACCCTCATTCACTTAATTTAATATCCAGTTACCTATATAATCAGCAGCATTTTGTTGAATTTAACTATTGCTGTAGATTTATGTTAATAAAAACTGGGGTTCCACAGGGTTCTATCTTAGGACCTATGTTATTTATAATTTATGTCAATGACCTAGCAGCCGTTAGTAACCTATTTTACCCAGTTATGTATGCCGACGACACGACTCTCTCTGCCACCTTAAATACCTTTATACATCAAGATACTTCTTTAGAAGTCAATATAAATAATGAATTAGATAAAATAAGTGTATGGTTAAAATTAAACAAGTTATCACTCAACTGCAACACGACAAAAGCAATGATCTTTCATATGCCTCAAAAACAGATTCAATACCCTAACCTGAGAATGAATAATTACAACATTGAATTTGCGGATAACTTCAACTTTTTAGGATTGCTGCTGGATAAAAACTTGCATTGGAAATTTCATTCTGATATGATATCTAAAATAATCTCAGACTTAAACCTAATAAGCTGAAACACTTTCTGCCTTTACATTCTCTACAAACCACATATAATTCTCTTATTTTACTTCATCTGAACTATTGCATTCTATTGTGGGGTGCCAAATCAAATCAAAACTTCACCATCCAAAAGAAGAAAATATGCATAATAACAAACAGCAAATACATCTAACATACTAGTGGACTATTTAAAAACCTAAAAATTCTAAAACATAATGATCTTTACACTCTCAATCTTCATAAATACTGTTATAAATATGTCAACAAAAAGATTCCTTCCCAACTAACTGAATTAATGTAAACCCTATAAGGCTATTACTCCTGATTTTCCTAACAAAACAAGATGGCAGAGGCAATATCAAGTTCCAAGGGTATCACATGAAAACGAAGCTTAGGATACATGCTTCCAATGCTCTAAACAATATGGTGAACAGAATAAAAGAAAAACTCTTCACTCGTAGTCTCTTTGGCTTTAAAAACTATGTTAAGATATACAGTGTATATGATTCAGACCTACTCTGTGGAATGCACAATTCCAAACTGTTATATTTGTCACTGTTTTACTGACAACGTAACCTTTTCTTATCTACTTGTACCATTTGTGCTATATAAACTGAGTCTGAGTCTAGGTCTTACTGGCAACTTGTACTTTAGACAAGAAGTGATGGTCTGTGTTTTCAGTTCTATACGATTCTGAACTTAACCTGGTGGTTTATCGACAAGACCAGCTAAAGTATCGGAGAAGAAGGGGAGCTGAGTTTCATCACAATTACCTGGCGATCAGTTGTTGTGGGAGTTTCTTTATCTATTGCATCATAAGAACCGTAAACATCTCCTTCAACTTCTAACAGAGCTGCCCAGATGAAATTTCGTACAATCGGAGGAATGTCTAGAGTTGCCTCTCTTTGAACTTGCAATCTTTTGTAGGGATATCCGAGGAGCAGCCGGTCAAATAATACCATGCGGTGTAACTGCAATAGGAAATACGAAAGTGTGTGATACCCAGTGCAATGTAATTCATGGATGTTGAACCAAGAGTATTATATATTTATATATATTCAACATCGAAACAATATAAAAGCAAAGGACATAAATCTACAGCAACTGCAAAAGCTTATGTCATTGCACTACTAATTTCATCCATGCTAATCCATTATGCTCACGTAATATTCATTCATTCCTTTCAAGTGACCAATAAGCTGATAGTCAAGGTTGGATGAGTGATTTAACCCACCACTAATTGCAGTGCTTGCCCATACTCCTGGGTTATTGTACTTGTAAAGTCTAAGTTCAGGGCTACGTTTATGGACAACATTATTGTTCTTCTTAGCAATATATTATAATAATGAGATACAGAGAAAGACTAATTATTCAAACCTGATACTCAATATCCTTTTCCTTAATCACAATTGGTAAACTGGCAGTCTGAACAAGCTGCATGCTGCTGATTGAAGAGGTCATTCCTCTTTCGACAGATTCGTTATTGCAGCTGAAACATCAAATTAAAGAGATATGTTTTACAAACTTGAGTATCATACTTATATAGTAAATATATATATATATATATGCTTGCTAAGGTGCACATGCAACTTAGTTCAAATTAATCCAAAGACTCACTCCTCCTCCAAAAGTGGATAATATGCAGCAGCATCAATATGCTCCAATCTCTAAAAAAAACAAAAAGTGAAAACCGAATAAAAACCTTTGGCGAGTCATACTAAAATCAGCGATTCTAAGAGTGTAAACGAAGCACAAACTTCAACATTACTTCACAAACCTGCCTGAGCTGGTCAAGAGATAAAGTGACCACGGTGTCGTCCAAAAGAGTAGACCAGTCCCGCACTTGGCCAAAAAGTTCACCCTCTTCAGCAACAAAGCTGAAAATAACAGTAAAGTTTGACAATCACCATGATGAATATCAAATCAAACTAAGGCATTGCAATTTATTACAGTTTAAGTAAATGCAAAATGATGAATAACTGGAACTCATTTATAAATAATTAGCTTATATAATTTATAACACACACACAAAGGACAATGTAATAATAATAATAACTTACTTAGCCAAGGTCATAACTGGCGGCTTCGTTTTGATCAATCCTGCTTTCTTTAAAATTGCTTCCAGCTCTCCACCAGCTAGTCGCCACAAGTAGTAGACCTCTTCAATGTGTCTTTCCGAGAGAGGATCCTCAAGGCCCATATCTGTAGCAAGATTTTCATCTTACAAATTTTTAACAGAAACAACCAGTCACACAAAGACATGATTAGCATGAACATAGACACCCACCATCAACCACATCGTCAAATGGGATTATTTCAAGGTCCTTGCAACGCAAAGTGGTTGAAAACATGTTGTAGCCATAAGTTGAAACCTGTAACAAAATAAACAATATTTTAATGCAAAAAATACTTTAAAAATTTATACAGAAATACAGTAGGCTTGATTAACATACTGGAGACTCTTCGAAGTTCTGGAAAATGGAATGTTGTAACAACTCAGCTGGTGTCAACCTGTGGAAATAACAGACAAGAGTAAAAAAAATGAATTGAATTTTTGGATAACGTTATGCTGCAATAAGTCTTACTATATGACATGCAGTAAATAAATTTCAGACAAAGTTAAATACCTTTTATGAGATGATGTCATGAGACAGAGCCTCAGAAGCTGACTCACTTCTTCTGACAACTCCTGCAATAAGAAAAAACATTCATTGCATAATGTATGGATTGATAATTATAACAAGCGCATGAAGAATAAATGTAAACCAACAACCATTATTTTTGTCACACTCCTAGGATAATAGTGAGCTATTGCTCTAATATTTAAAGAAACACCAGTGCTACCTTTATTTTATTGTCTCCTCTGTGAGCACTTGCAATCATGTCAAGGGCACTTGAATCTGAAAAATAAAAAATATATACTAAGAGACTCCCAAACACTTTATGACAGCGTGCATTGTGCAAGATGAACATGCCATATTTTCTTGATTGAAAGCAGAGTCTGGAATAAAGCCCATTTTTGTTTCGAAACGGGTTTTTGGCCACCTAAATTTTTTTATAAACTCCAGCCTTATTGGCCTGGGCTAATCTCCTTAAGGGCATTCGTCGTATAACCATACATATTTAACAAGTTGCAAACTGAGTCTAGGCCATGTACATCAGTCAACTTTTAATAGATGCCAATCTTCAATGAAGGCAGTCTCACTTTGACGCTAGACCTAAAGCTGTCTCCAAAAAAAATAAAGACTCAGGCTTCTTACCAAAAAAATTAAATATGGCACTTTCAGAAGCTGTAGTACTTAGCAAGCTGCCTTGTACAGCTATTAAGAGCATATTTTTAGGTTGTAAAACTGTTGCCAAAACATACCACATTTTAGAAGTCCTAATATCTTGTGAAACATTTGTTGCATGGTCAGATGTGACCAGATGGTTGTCCCCTTGAATTAAAATTAGACACACAATAAAATTACTGCACCACAATGACTCAGTGTTTTGAAATAAATATTTACAGGAGGGGGGGGGGGGGGGATTTAAATGTAATTGCATTCAACTTACCAATATTATTTCCAACAGAATGATACCCAAAGCCCAAACATCAACCTTAGGTCCAGACGGCGGACAGTCAAGCAATGACACATTGTAGTCATCAATGGTGACTTGAGCAGGCCCAGTGGCAACAACTTCTGGAGCAAGATACTGGATTTTTCTGGAATGAAAGTTTTACAACAAATGATATGTCTGACTAGTGACTACAAATTTCACACAATCAATGTGAGGACTCACAGACACATTCAGTATTCCTTTATAAACTTTCATTAATTACCCAATGGGGAAATCCACATCAGCACCATTCTCAGTCATGTAATACATGCCGTACCTCGACAGTTTCACATTACCCTAGTAAGAAAAAAAAGTGGGCAAAAATATTTATCACAACTAACATGATGTTTTAAAAATTTTAAATGCGAACACTGCATCAGCAATTTTTAGTGTTATAATAACTACTTTTCAATACAAGTGCCCTGCGTTATTTGGCCTGATCTATTAATTCAACATTACCTCAGGATCAAACAGTATGTTGTCATGTGAAAGATTTCTGTGCACAATTCCTTTCCTGTTTAGGTAGCTTATACCTTCTAAGATGTCATGCGCCAGCTGTAGGAGTTGGTTAGAGCTGAAACAAATATATTCATCCACAATGCACTACATTTCCGCATCAAGAATGTAAATTTAATGTCTAGTGCCTAACAACAAAGTTATGTCCTACAACAAACTTGGAGGAGCGGATTAAAAAAATTCTGACAGAGAGAGATATGGTATGATGTATACATATATTATCTATTATCATTTCAATCAATGTTTTGATATGTTTGAATATAAACATTAAAGTCCACACATCCATTGTCAGCCACAACTTTGCTTTGTCGGGCACTGCATTACACCTAAAACAACCAAGATTTTGCAAAGACTAACAAATGCTTAAACATCAAATAAATGAACATATTATATACTGACTCTGCATATTTCCCGCTTTTTGCAGCCATAGATAAGGTGCCTTTGTAGTGCTCAGCAACGACAATCACTCGCTCTAAAATATAACAGACTTAATATAACATTTCCGATCAAAACATTTTAATAATATCAAAGTTCTATAATCAGCCTGATAATGGAGTCTGTCTCACCATGCTTTCCCCGAACCAGGTCAACATATTTGCAAAGCCGAGGATGCTCCAATGTCTTCAGTTTATGAAATCGGCCAAGAACTTTGATGGAGTTGGGCGTCAGGGGCAATCCATTGGCACCACATTTGTCATTAGGATGACTAGCGGCACAAAATGTTATGGCACCCAATTCCGCTTTTCCAAGTGCAGGCATATTGTTTCCTGGAGTGATGAAAACCGTAGTGATTAGGCCTATGAATGAAAAAAAAAAAAGTCAGCCAATGTTTCTTAAAGTTCATAAATTTAGAGATGGGGCCCTACTAGAGGGTTTTACTGAGGGAACGTCGGTAGTCAGAAAACTAACCTATTTTTCCATTCGGCCTTACAGATGTAATCTCTTAGTGCATGGCAATAGATTCAAATTTATATATTTCAGTCATTGCATCACGACACATCAAATATTTAAATCATGCATGACACATGTATATTTACGTTTTAGTCAGGTGTCTGTGATGGATGTATGGCTCTAATAGCCTATGCCTAGTAAGGGGGAGGGACTTCTACATTGTTATTTTTAAATAGAATACATTAAACCCTCCCCCATCGCCAGCAAAGACTGCCAGAATAACATACCTGACTAGAAGCCTATAATATCAAATGACTACCATAATCACGAGTCAAAAAGTACAATAATTGTTGCAAAATTCACGCCGGTTAGTGTTCACAATTTACTAAAGATGGCGCTCTAGCCTAGAAGCTCACAGCGCCACCTGTCAGAGACCGACGAACTACTTTTTTGGCCACACGAGCCACCTGGCATCCAAAATACATTGTATTTAAAACACAACAAAGATTTCTCTGTTTTGTCATATGAGCTGTTTATTTTCAAACTAACATAAGTGAGATCAGTCACTGAAATTTCTTTACAGATGTCCCAAATGAAATATCATTCATTGAAATTTTATAAAAAGACAACCAACTGTAAATAACTCCTATTGCACAATAACAAGATGTCAGTAATAAAGGAAGAAATGGTAATTTTCGAGAAAGTCCCAAAGCAGGATGCACAATGTTGCAATATGTTTCCAATGGAATAAGTCCAACCAAATATACTGTCTCCAAAATTGACAGAAGTGGCAGTCTCCATGGTCTTTTATCCCTGTTAAAAAAAGAAAGAAAGACATGATTTTTTAAAAGACGCTTGTGATAAATAACCAAGGTTTAAGCAGCAAAATCTCACAAATTTCATTAGACTAAAGTGCCAACATTTTTTACTTTTTTTTTTTCATTGCAGAATGATCAATGCACAGTTATTCAAAACAAATACTTACTGATATACATTGAAGAATGCAGAAAAGGCTAGTAGTGTGTAGCAAATGAATAAGAGATACTTGACAGGTGTTTCTGAAATAATAAAATGTAATCACACTAGTTTACAAGTTTCTTTGACAATAAAGGCAAATTTACCTAATATAAATTGATATAGTCAAAAGCTACTTACCAGGTACAGTAAATATCAAGGGAAACAATGAAAAATGACCAACTGTACTGAAGAATAATAAAAGCTGGGCATCTCTTTTTCTCTCAAGTGCCAGCAATCTGAAACAATAAAAAAATAAGTACCTAATTGATGACAAGACATCCTTAATTTTACAAATACAGAGAGTAATTAAAGTAAATATTACTAACATAAGGGGGATAATTATCATGATAATAGCCTTTTCATGAACATGCCAGCCAAATATGAAACTTGCAAATCCACACAGGACAATTCCTCGAACCAAACCTCTTGGGCCAGTGGACCAGCGCCACACGTGAACGACAGCAGGCTAAAAATACAGAGATAAAAACATCAGGGATTCTTCAAAAAATTACAAATACAGAACTCTACAGGAGTGATGGTACAGTGACTCTGTAAGGCTTAAAATCTTAACCTCAGTAGCATATCCAGAGGCGGGGGGGGGGGGGGGGGGTTTAGGGGGTCACCCCCTTGGCCCAGTACATTTTGATTTAAATTTAGGGGTCCCTGAACACATGTTAATTAATCAATTCCATATCTTTGTTTATTTTTTTGGATCTGTCCTGAACACTGTTGGCAGCACCAATAAATCATGATGTCTGATTACAAGTTCCAGACATATTTTACATTAGGACATGCATTGTCAGTCACACACAGACTGTGACCAAAAGGCAATACAATTATATCACAGTACGCTTACCATCATAGCTAGAACAGTGCATATCAGTGTTGTCAATGGGTTCACAGATGGCAAGACAGCGTGATCAAATTCTTGAACCAGTCCCCCAGTCATTGATGCTGTAGCATTATATATGGGGACTAGTCCAATTTTTGTTCCTGACAAAGAAAATGTGCATGTATTCATTTATAAGCCCATAAACCCTTATAAGTTAATATTTACCAAATCTTGAAATTTCATAAAACAAAATGTCCTACATTGTAACAAGACATCTGCATCACCTGCCAAAGAAATATAAATCTAGAATACTCCCACTTATGGTGACTTACCTAAAACTTGCAATACTTTGTCAGCAACATTATAAAGAGCCCAGAAGTTAGGTGCCCAATAAGCATGACACAATCCTCGTTTGAAGGGGAAGAGCCTGGAGAGGACTTGTGGAAGCTGACCCTTGAAATAATAGCAATTGAAAATACATGTGCAGAGGATGACTTCATTGAACAGAGCATAAACAATAAAATGGACTGTCGGAGGATTGAATAAAAATGTAGCACCTTAAGAATAAAGGGTCCAAATGACAGAGCAAACACTGCAACAACTACAACGCCTAGTTTTATCAAGCGGACTGGCGAAAAAGATGTCCACACAATTCTGCCATCTACAAATATAAAGAAAAGGACAGGCCTATAACCATTATACATGTGTTCAGGCTACAATAAATATCAATGGAGCTGCCAAAAAGAATCCACAAGGTTGTGATCAGAACTCACCCACATTGTTTTTAGTGAAACAGAAGTGCCGCAACAAGTATATGAAATAAGCTGGTGCGAGATACAGGAATATATGTTTGAAGTTGAGTAAAACTGCAAACCAGAGTGCTCCTTGAATCTCATGACCCTGTATTGAACAAATTAATTCTTCATTAGTACTCACAAGCTAACTCTTTTGGTTCACTAAAACTGAAACTTTCAAATTTTTTGTCAAAGTCTCATTTTAATAAAGCACTTGCCTGAGAAATTTTTGTAATTGACATCAACAGCATACCAAAAAGAAATCCATTATACTGAAAATGTATATCTGGTTTTTTTAAGGAAAAGAATATGGAAGTCTTATAAAGACACAAAATTTAACTCAACTTTAAAGGAGATAAGCATCATCAACCAAAACATTTTCTCAAACAGCAATTGCTGTAATACTTCTTTTTAGATCAGTGTCTGCATTCAAAGGATACGATCCACAAGAAGAAGACCAAAGTTGGCTATTAACAGAACAACCCCAGCAGTGACTTGTGCTGATGATTTGGCACTCTTGCCCGAGTTGTACAGACAACTTCCAACATATCTGAAATACAACAATGCATTACAGAACAATTTATTATGATTTTTGTTTTTTGCAGTACCTAATAGAGCACAGCAAAGAAGCACACTTCTCTGCTGAAACAAGGTTCTTACGATTTTTAATACTTACTGTCTGACAGCATAAATGTAAAGAAAGTCTGTCCCTATAACAGACAGCCTCTGGAACATCACAGTGGCATTGCTGGCGTAGTTTAAGTTGAGGACATCAAGCATGCCCGGATCAAAGCGCTTGGCTATGAAGGACAGGCCATATTCAAACCAGGCAAAAAATGGAGGATAATCCAATGTCCATTCTGAAGTGGCCTGTAATTAGAATGAAAATTGTATTTAGCTCTTGAAATAATACAAAATAAATATCATACCATCAAGAGAGACTCACCTCATAATACCATTCAGTGTAAGGCAAACTATGAGTCAATGCTAGCCAGTTTCTGTGAACTTCAAAGTCTGTAGAATGACTGAAATTGGAATAAAAGTTAGGGTTAACCACATTTGACAAAAAAGGAAGATTTTCAGGCTAGTAGCAGTGGCATGCCAGCACCTGAGTGTTTGGTGTATTCCCTAAATGTGTCAGCATGACATCATTTCACAAATATGACAGTTTGCCAATATAAAAAGTAAAAGGGTCTTCTGGCCCCTGTACCATTGCACTGTACTGTATTCCACATTTTCTGCAGTGACTAGTAGAGCAATACAAAAAACATCTAAGAATTTTAGAGCGGTGAGTTGACACAGTCAGTGAGTTAACCTGATACCACCTCAGCCTACAATTAATAAGCAAGTCCAACAGCAAGGGACAGGCATAATGATGAAATGCTAACATATTTGTGCAGGTTGTCAATCCCATTAACAAGGACCACTATTATCATATCATATATCATATCATATAGCAGTACTGTTTATGTGGTATTCTCAATTAAAATAGTGTTGTACTTCTTCAGTGTTGCACTTGGTGAAGGCTGGTTGGATGGTTAGAGTATTGGATTGAGAGAGTATTGGATTGAGAGAGTATTTGTGGTCATTCCAGTGTCTATCTAGAATTTTTGGGTAATGGATTTGTTGGCACATCTTAACTTCTTAAGTTTCAGTGGGTGGCCTCTTGTTGATACCTCTCTGTCTTCCAACTGCAGGGGGTATGGGTTGACTGTGTTGATACGATGTAGATATTTGTGAACTTCAATCATATCCCCTCTGATTCTTCTGTAGGCTCATGATGGTAGCCCGATCTCAAGAAGTCTGTCAGTGTAGCTTAACTCTTTTGGAAACAGTGCACTATGGCAGACCCAGATTTATGGCCATATTTAGCAAGCCTCTTTTTCAGGCCTATGACGTATAATTCAATGGATGAAATCACAAACAAACAACGGCGGTTATTTTCAAGGCAAAAAAGTTTGGGTTTTTTTTTTTATCGTGGACAGTCGCCCCCAAACCCCTGCAAACCCCTGCTACTGGATACAAATATGATGGGTAACAAAGAGTGATGATGTTTGTATTTAATGGATGCCAAAACTTTTGCAAAAATTTGGGTCCGTTATGCTGCACTAAACCCAACTCTTTTATGGCTGGTAGGAGTTAAGTGGCTCTCCTGAACCCCTTATAACAACTTGGATTACCGCTCATACAGTGCTGTCAGTGGGTACACGATCACATTACAATACTATTCAATTTACAAATCCACATATAGGGTTAGGAATTACGGGGTGCGAACAAAACGTCTACACGCGAAAATGTCAACACCCTTGTTGTCATCATGGAAAGTGTAGACGTTTCGCTGTATAAAAGTAGCCGTTTTGCTGTATGAACGTGTAGCCGTTTTGGACATATAATTTATGGCTGCAGCCGTTTTGGGCATCTTAATTGTAGACAAAGCTTGTAGCCGTTTTGACGTTTCGGTCATCTGTTCATTGTAACCGTTTTCGGCTGTAGCCGTTTTACTGGCATTTTCTAGCATGTTAGCCAGCAATACACAACAAACATTTAGCCACGCATCAGTGGGCGATAATAAGTACCGTCCAATAGCGGCTTCATTTTTCGTCGACAGAAGAGCGACCATGGTACATTTAACTACAATCAATAGGCAACAATATAGTGAACATACTAGCAAGGTATCAACAATAGTTTCACCGCTGTTACTGAAATACACACGACCCAAAAGCCGGCAGAGCTCATTTTGCACACAATAGCTCTGGTGGATAATTGAGTAATCATTAACGCTACCGATGCGAAACCTGGCGGATTATTCCATCACTAGCCGGTGCAAGTCTGAAGCCAAGTATCTCAAGGAAAGAATAATTCTTGGTAATTAGGTGAAATGTAGCTTTCAAAAGATTGTTAGCTTGTTCTCAAGCATTTCAATTATAAGTTGGCTGCTTGTGGTTATTTATTTGCCAGTGTCAGTGAGCTGAAACAGGTCCTTCAAGTTCAACATCTTCAACTTAAGTGCACTGTATGTTGTTGACTACAGCCTGTACAGGCCTATTACTAGTATTAGCTCACATTCACGATTGTTATGTATTTAATAATATTGGCGATTTCGAGGAGAGTATAGGATTTTCATATAATCTAATGAATTGGTATCTCAGGTTACTCAACGTGTCAAGACTAAAAGTGACCCACAAGTGGAACAAGTAAATCCTAGTAGACTTACTTAAAAAATAGAATTTGAAAAAAGAAAAGTAAGAATTATAAACTTAAACTATTAGTAATTAAGTGTTTGCCAGCATGAGAGATAATATGTCAATAAGTGAACAATGTTGATAAAACTCCTGCAACTAAAATAAATGAGTCAAGAGTCTTAACATGATCATGATCTGGCGACTGCGATGAAGATTGCTACACTGTGACATGGATATTCGGCATGACATCAAAATTTGCCACTACAAATAAATTATCACCCCGATTGTAGTAGTATACATGGGTATTTGATAAGGCCATCCCAGCCCGTGCAAGAAAGCGGCTTCGTTAATTGGCCAGTGAGGCCTCGCACCTTAATGGGCCCCAGGTTATCGCAATATAAGGCCCCATGATTTATTAGTAAAGAAAGAAGGTCAGTCATCTTGACAGGTGTAATTAATGGCAAAAGTGGCCATGTGTGTTGCGCCTCATAATAGGACTGCTGCAGTACATGATAAAATGATTTTCCTTAACCAATTTCAAATTTTAATTTGTCAGGGCATGGATGGAAAAGAAGTCAAGTCAGCGCTAAAAGCAGCCAGGGAAGCCATCAGGAATAAGGAGTTCAAAGATGCCTTGAGAAATTGCAAGAATGTGCTCAAACATGACAAGAACAATTACAATGCCCTTGTTTTTGCGGGAGTGGCAGCTGAAGGATTGGAGCAGCCAGATCAGGCTCTACAAGCTTACAAGAAGGCGATAGAAGTTGACCCTGCACAGGTTCTGGCTTGGCAGGTAGGTTGTCATTATTGCAAATCTTATGAGGTTGTTCTTTAAGGCTGGAGTCTGATAAATGTCCATGTTTGTGGTTTTAAAATTCTTGTTCAGCTTTTTGTATTATATTTGAAATGTAGAGTAGCCCGAAATTTTGTCAGAAGTTGTTGGCGTTTCAGTCAAATTCAGATATCTTCCTGTTGTACTCTAAACACAATGCATGTAGACATTGTAGATTAGTAATCTGGAATTGCATTTGATTCTATCTACTTGATAACATCCTTTATGATTGTGTTTGCAGGGTTTATGTGGATTTTATGAGAAGTCTGGAAACCCTGAGTACAGATCTGATTTGACAGAAGTGTACAAGAAACTTGCTGAAATACACCAAAGGTAGTTTTGTTAGGGCTCCATATCGATACATTTTTCCTATACAATACGTATTGTTGATACGGTTGTTCGATACATTATACACTTATAAGGACGGAATTGAGCAAACAAATCTAACTCTATTACAAATGTATTATAAAAATTATTTAATTATAAAATCTAGTCAAGCATTTATTTAATATCTTGTGCTGTTTTTGAACCGATAAATCAAAAACCTTTTTTCAGACCATTCAAAATTTTTCCTGAGGAAAATCAACTCATTAGCTGACTCTTTCTCTGAATAAGACTTCAGCGCACAAACAATATCACAAGTTTTTGCTGTTTTCTTGCATCAATATATATCATATGACACGCTTATTAGAATACCGGTTGTCGGTATGCTCATACAAGACCAGGGATCGAAATAAGTTTACAACGAACGTTCAGGTTATGTGGAGGTTGCCATAACTTTTTTTCACATAAATGGATCGCTGTTCACGACAAAATGTGTCAGATTATTTGGTCACACCAGTTGCGGTTAGGGGCGCCTTATTTCGATCCCTGAAATACCAGTTTTATGATATTATCGTTCACCGGTGTAAAGCCCTATTTGGTGTCACATATAGAATACAATATTTAAGCAGCACTTTTCGTTTTTATTACTTTAATTTTAGTCTTTTGAACTCTTTTCATAGTAATGTATCCAAATTTGTGTCATGCGATTTTCAGTGATGCAAACAAGAAAAATGAGGTCTTGACAAAACTGGCAGAGTTACAAGCAAGTATGAAGCAAATTGATGAAGTAAGTCAATAGTGCAAATCCCTAAACTGGCTCTGATTAATTATTACCCATCAGCATTAATATGTGACATTTATTCATGCCTTGGGTATTACTTTCTTTAGGCTGTCCAGACTTATGAAGCGCTTCTTCAAGACTCAGCCGATCAGGAGAGCAAAGTTGGAAATATTCGCAAGATTATTCAGTTGCTTGAGAGTGTGGACATACCATCACCAGACATGCTGCTGAAGGTATTACACATGCTTTGTTTTCTATTAGGTAATTTTGTAATATATTTGATATTTCTTAATATTAATGTTTAATTTTTTGTTTATTAGTTAGAGAATGCATATGGCCAGTTGCTGGAATTGTGTGGTACTGAGGAAAAAGAAAAGTATCATCTCAAATTATTGCATCTGCTTCGGAAGGTGGGTGGATAATCTCTGATGTGATGGATTTCTCAAGACTACATTAGTAGTATTGTTGTTTGAATTTAATGTGGCGTGTTCATGTTGCAGAGGAAAGCTCCATCTGATGTGTTGAAAAGCCAGTGCATAACAATGACCAATTTGGGGATATCTTCAGCTGATGCATTAAAAACTCTTTGTCAGCTTTATTTAGATAATAAGATTCAAGGTAATTATTTCTAGATACAACTGTGTAGAGGAAAACTTAGCTCAAGTAGAAGAAAATGGAGCAATGGTTCAGTGAATCTTTTTTTTAAAATTTGACAGGTTCAGATGAAGATGTACCCATCGAAGAAGTTGTCAGTAAACTTGAAAACTTGAAAGAAGATGCTGCTATTTTGAAACTACTGACTGGATATGAACACATGAAGAAAAATGAATACAGAGAAGCCCAGGAGAAGCTAAAAGAAGGTAAGTTTGGCAGCAAATTGTTGTCAGTGTCAAATTACATTGTATGTTCATTGCAAATTTGTAAAATGATATTGCTCTTACAGGCTTGGCAGCTGATAGATTGCTCATTAGCGGCTGGGTGTTACTTGCTGAGGCACAACTTAAGTTGCGTGATGTTAATGGAGAGAAGAGTGCAAAGAAAGGTAGGCTCCATAATATCTGGGAGGGTTTTATAAATATGTTTTCAGGGATTTCAATTTGAAATGGGCCGTGTGAGTGACTAGTCGCTCAGGCAAAATCGCCCTTTGCAAATTTGCATGAGCTACAGCTCGCGGAACTCGTTTGTGCAAACAGATAGTTTGTGGAATAATAAATAAGAATTAATTATCAATATATGTCCAAAAAATTTTAAACATCAAAATAGAAGCATTTAACAGTTCAACTTTTACAAGACATATTTTGAAAGCTCTATATCATAATATCATTACTGTATCTCTCATTACTGAATATTAAATTTTTCTAATTGACAATATACTCAAAGTTACTTTCTGCATGACAGTTCCTTTTCTGCATGACAGTTCCTTTTCTTTAAATGTAATGGGTTCTGGTTGGAAAGTGCAATCAGTGGAACGAATGCAGAAGAACCACAGTGGATATTGAAATGCAATTGTCTGTTTCTCATTTCAGCGGTACAGTTACTGTCTAGCAAGAATGGCATTTTTTTGGGAAACGCAGAATCACTTGAATGCAGGGCTAAACTTCTGCTGGCCAATGCCTTGATTGGAGCTGGTGACGTCAATGGTGCTCTACCTATTTTAAAAGAGGTATGGTGTTGCATTTCATATTTATGTTTTAATTGGGTAAACGTACTAACTGAAATCTATGCAGATGGATACTCAAATTTCCAACTATTTACCTGTAAAAAGATTTGTTTAACCTTTTTTTTGTGCTTATGTATCACAGCTAAAGGAAAAGAGCAACTCTCTAGAAGTGCTTGCTGCCCTGGCCACTGCTTATATTCTCAATGGGGATTTTGAGAAGGCAAGAGAAATTGTAGACAGCATTGCTGAACATGATATCCAAACATGCCATCTGCATGGATGGCTGCTATTCAAAGAAGGCAAAGTTGAGGATGCCATATCAAGGTGAGAAGAGATGAGATTTATTTTTAAATTTTGCAGGCAAATAATAAAGTACAATGAATTCAGGAACAAAAGAATTTTGTGTTGTATTATGTCACCCAGAATGATGTCAAATGAAACAGATCTGCCGCGAAGTGAGTTATATTATTGTAAAAGAAAACTACTTTTAAAATGTTGCAGCTTGACTGAAACAACCAATGCCTTTCCAAATTCATCTACTGCTTGGTTCTGGCTGGGTAGGTGTCAGTGGAACTTGAGAAGTGATCCAATAAATTTGAAGAACTGCTTGCAATCCTTCCTAAGGGTAAGTTAAGTTTTTTCACTTTGTGTGTTTGCAACATGGTACTCATGAACACTGTGACTGATTTACTGACGAAATGTTAATGCGTAATTTGTTTTGCAGGCTGCCAAACTGGATCAATTTAATGGATATACATTTCTCTATCTCGGACATTACTACAGTGAAGTTGTGAAAGACAGACAGTAAGTCATCATTATCAAATCTGGTTTTCTTTGTATATTTACACATGGATGGTAAACTTGATTATACACGTATGCATTTCTGCAATTATTAGGAGAGCTTGCCGATGTTACAAGAAAGCTTATGAGCTAGATAATGGAAATGAGGAAATAGGAGCTGCCTTGGTGGACACGTTAGTGGAGCTTGGAGAAGATGTGAGTTGATTTAACATCTTTCAAAACTCTATTTGAAAATAAAGTTATTATATAACTTCTTCTGCTGACTGATTTCATTTAAGAATATTTAACATGAAAATTCCTCATTTTGCAGACAAGTGCGAGTGACTGCCTGGCCTCCATCACCAAGCAAACCATCCCAGGAAGGTTGGTTACTGAGTGTATTTTGTTTCACAATTTCTGTAGCCCTTTGCCATTTATGGCTATTTATCAGATATCTACTTCAATTTCGATGTAAGAAGGCAAAAGTTTTTTTAATTATTACAGTGTTGATGAATCTGCCATTTTTAAAATGGCTATAGACCATTATCACATAATTATGTTTTCACATAACTTATTTTGTCTAAAGCACCTAATTATATGCCCAATTATAGCCAATGCTTCAGGATTATCCGAAAGTGTTTGTTGTTAGAAGGTTTGCCTTATGCTGGTCTGGTTAAAAGATTGACAAAAATTCTTACTTGATGATGACCTCATATTATGTCAGGACTTACATTATAAGCATGCTGTAGGGTTAGTAATTGACACATTTAACATCGTTTGAACTGTCACATCAAGTAATTTTTGTCTCTGCACAGTGGTAAATGGGCCTGGCTTCGACTGGGTGTTCAGCAGTTGAAAAGTGATGACCCGGTGTCTGCTGTTTTATCTCTTCAAGCTGCTCTGAGAGCTGATCCTAATGACAGGTAACTTTCTTAAATAAATCTTTAATATCGAAATCAGCCTCCAAGTTATTCGTTTGCTTTTCAGTAATGTATTTGCCAGATCTTAATAAAAGCTTGTATTTTTTTACAGCCATGTATGGGAATGTTTGGGTGATGCTTACATGAGCCGAGGTAGCTTCACTGCAGCATTGAAAGCTTACACTAAAGTCATAGAAGTAAGTACTCTATCTACTCTATCATGCAAGCACTTGTGTAAATGAATGCAAATAGGAATTTGTTATTTTGGTCAACCAGTGACTTCTGTTAGCTTTATTTTTCTCTTTAATGTTTCAGATCAATCCAGATGCATTGTATTGCTATTACCAGTAAGTGTTGCTAAGTTGTTCTGAGCTCTGTACCAATTTTCAAGATAGAAGTACCTTTTTTGTCAAGTTGATATTGCTTCTTTTTTCTTTTGGCAGATTGGCAGAAATAAAGACGACCTTAGGCCTTTATGCTGAGGCAGTCACAGCTTACGCAGAGGTGCTTGCAAAGGAGGCTGACTATGTTCCTGCTTTGAAAGGTCAGTAATATCAAAATTCCAAGAAAAAGTTTACAAAATTAACCATTTTCACCATTGTAAAATCTTGTATTTTGTCTTTTCAGGACTGGGAGAGGCTCATATTTATTTAGCTAGGGATGCCCTAGAGAGGTTTTTCCACGGAAGATGTGTCGATCATTGTCAAGCTGCCTTGCTTGCATTGACTCGGTATGGTTCTCGTTCCTGCTTATAAATTTAATTTGTTTACTTGGGTGTTTATATTGAGGCAGATGAAAGATCTTAGCCATTGGGTAATTTGTAACATGGACTGTTTCTCATTCATCTATCAGTAATCGTATATGGCTGAAAACATGTTGAAGCGAACATAACTAGCTTAATTAATCTTCCAATTATCGTATTGTCTTCTTGCAGTGCCGCAACAGTCAGACCGGATCTGTCTTGTCTTTGGAAATTGGTTGGAGATTCATGCACCCTCATTTACACTGTCCCAGACGAAACAGCAAAGTGAGTCTTACTGAAATTGAAACATATCTTGTCTCTTTGTCACTTTCATATTAAAATGCCCTGATGATGTCATTGGAGAGGAATGAATGCATCACAATTGCAACTTTCATTCTACCAAAGTTGACCCTTGTTTGTTTTCAGAATGGAAGTGCCAACTAAATTGCTTAAATCGGAAAATAATACGGAAGCAGTTGAAATGATGTCGAAAAGAGAGATTCTACCAATTGGTGCAAGGTAATCCCATTGCATTTATTCTTGTTTGCCTGATGAAATTTAGAAGAGAACTAAAAATATTGGCAATTGTGACCACAGTATATACCTCGTTTTGAATTCTAGTAATTTGTTGAATAGTATTAAACTGTGTCTAAAACATCCACCTTTTTATTAACTCAGGTGTTATGGCATGGCTCTGAAACAACAACCTGACTGTTCCAGTTTGTGGCATGACCTTGCGGTCAGCTACTTCTACCAGTCGCAACTAGGTGGCCCTACCGCAAGTGACCTTGCTGGTAAGGCCGTCCAGTCTCTGCAAAAAGCCTTGTCTCTGTGTGCCAATCACCAACACTGGACAGCGCTGGGTGTCATCGCTGCATCAAAGGGTGAATTTTGTTTGTTGTATCTTATCTATTGTTCCTTGATATGAGTAATTTATTGATTAATCTAGGTGTTACAGGCGAAACATTTATAATGTTGTATCATACCCGTATATTGAAACCTGGTTACGATGAAGACTGTTTGACAGTCCCTTATGCTGATGCAACCCTATGAGAGGCAAAAAATGGCGAGAAATTTTGCAAATTGGATCCCTATTATCCAGAACTGCACGTGCTAGCTCTTATCTTTCAAATGAAAAAATAAATTACACAAGGAAAGGTTGTCTGAACATGTGACTGAATTAGTCTACATGTGTTAATTGCACCAGAGTTTTGTTTGGAGCATGCTACTAAGTGTGTCAAGGGTAAATTGTAATTTAATGCAATAAAAAAATTATAACATAGAGAAACCAAGGGCAGGACTGCACCCATCTGCTATAATTGCTTTTAGCTACAAAAATACAGTGATCAACTTTTCATTATGATTTATTGAAAACATGTCGGTATAGTCTGAGGCCTCAACATTGTCTTAATTTGTCTGTTTGTCATGAGAGCCGTTAGGGGAATATGTGGTTTATCAGAAAATAATTGATTTTGTCAAAATCCAAAACTACTTGATGGTAATCATTTTGCACTGGGTGTGTGGGTGAGATGGCTTGCTTCCCATATTTTCGCACCAGATAGCGCTGATTAGGACAGTCATAATGCACTTGACTTCATGGTAAATTATATTGTTCTAGCAAAACATGTTCCTATATTGATGTGACAAATAACAAAAACTCATATTGATCATTGATGCAGTGGCTCCTTAAACTAGCGGCGAAAAAAAAAAGTCCATGATTGTTCCTGTTGTGGTACAAACTCGTGCAATAAAACGTACTAATTGATCGAATAAATTTTAATGTATAGATTGAACAGTAATAAACATATAAATGTCTTGATTTATCGAACAGAAATTGACCATCCTGGACTGGCACAACATTGCTTTATAAAGTCAATTCAACTGGAGTCAAATGTAAGTGCTGAAGATGTTTAACATAGTTTGATGATATAAAAAAACGTGTGCTTTAACTGAAGATGATTGGCTATAATTGAAGATCATTGGATTAACTGTTTTTATCTATTTGCAGAATGTGTCAGCGTGGACTAACCTAGGAACTCTGTACTTGAAGAATGGTGATATCAAGGTAAGTCTAAATGTAAATAATATCATTACAGAGTGAGATGTGATTTTTTTGCAACATGGAAGTACTTTACTCTGAAATTAAAAGGTTTTTCCTGTATATATATTAATTTTTTTAACAGTTGGCCCATGAAGCTTTTAAAGTTGCTCAGTCCCTGGAGCCGTCATACACTGCATGTTGGATTGGTCAGGTCAGTAAGCAATATATTCTTAACAATGTACTTCATACTGTAATTTTTGACAGAGAAACCCTCAGGGTTCTCTGTCATTGCATTCACTTCTCTGTCATGAGAGGTGAACTAGTGGATTGTTTTGATACTGTTGTAAACCAGCCACTGTTTGGGGAGCAAGTTAGGGGGCTCTAGAATGGTATTAAACAGAGCCACTAAGCATGTAGATGGCCGGTTATTCAGCAGATTTTAGAAATAATAGCCCTTTCTTGAGGAAAAAAAAAAAAATAGGCTTATTGGGCTGTCTTTCTCCGATTTTATGACTCTTGACCTTTAATGCAGCCTACTACAGTGCCCCTGGTAGTGAATATAAGAACTACTGTCAGAGTTTGGCTCCTGCCCTAAACAGTGAACTGTTCACACTGACTTATCTATAGTTCTTTTGTGACCTCTACATTTCATTAGTATTCATTCAGGAAGTGGGGTTTATTGAGAATGATCAAGAACTGGACTACTGGATAACTTATATTGTAGATACTTAACGAATGCAGCGCAATGATCGCAGTGGCAAAATGGTGGGAACTGCCATGAATTGGATCCCACTGGAAACCAAGTTGTGTCAGATACCCTGAACTAGACTGACCATGTGATTTACAAGTGTTGTTCTTTGTTTAGGACATATCACCAAGTGTGTCCACCTGGGGCTCTAAATTTTGTTTAATGCAATTAGGACCCTATACTGCAGGTTCGACATCCATCTGCTGTAATTGCATTTAACTAAAAAAAAATGCATAAAGCTGGGAATGTTGCACTTATTCATTAATTCACATTTCATTAAGTGATCAACTTCTCATTATTATATTGAAAACATGTCAGTAGTGGCTTAAATATGTTCACTAATGACATCAGGTCTAGTTTCTAGCTGGGTAGGCTGGTGAAGGCTGGTAGTTGGCCTAGGGGAATATAAGCGGTCTTTGTGGAAAAAAATGTGAAGGTGAAGTTTGGAATGGAACAGCCCTCAGTTTATTCTTCTACATTGATATGCAAATTATACAAGCATCTCACATAAAGACCACCTCGCTTGTAAGTACCGAGGTCTGATGTTTAAATCGTTGTTAGGTCTTAATAGAGAGGCTCAAATGTACATTGCGCTTAGATTTTTGGGTTCTTATTACTCTTGTGCCTCTTGATAATGTCCAATATATTTTACGGGCCTGGAAGAGCATGTCTCCATCCTTTGCGCAGTTTCTTGCTAAGCTTCTGTCTTATTTCTTTGTAATCATGATCAAATGCTCGGTTGTAATTTTCCTGTGGGTCTATTTTGTGGTCATATAACTCGGCGCCGTTGCCATGGAACACTGCACCCCAGGGCGTCTTCCACTCTGGCCAGTTGTAATATGTCACCCACTCTGTGTACCTGTATCTTGCTGTTCTCATGGAGTATCCCATGTATATATTTCCATCTGTGGCCATTCGAGGGTATTGAGAGAAGACAGCTTTCTTCCATGGGCCTTGAGGCATTTTTGCAAGGGGTAAAAAACTAACACCCTCTGTGCATGTAGTCACTTTTGTTTCCTGTCCCTCTGGACAGAGAGGTACAGGAGGCAATCCTGCTGCTTCCGCAAGAGATGGAAAAAGGTCAACAAATTCTGTTAATTGGTTGGTTGCAATTCCCTCATCTGTTAACCCAGGCACTCTCACCATCATTGGAGCATGTGTAGCAATTTCAAAGTTAGTGTGTTTGCACCATTCTGCGTGTTCACCCAACTGCCAGCCATGATCTCCCCAGAAGGACACCACGGTGTTATTGGCCAGCCCCAGGTCCTCCAGCTCCTTCAGGACCTGCCCTATTAGGTCATCAACATAAGAAACAGCTGCATAATATGCCCTTCGCAAGTCTTTCACCCATTTTGTTGGTAGGAATGTTGTGTTCATTCCTCCGTAACCATACTTGTTGCCAATCTCTGGATGATCCCCTCGCAATTCGTCCATGTTTGACCACGCTATTAATGGGAGGTTTGATGGGGCGTACATATTATCAGGAACACTTATGTTGTCGAGCGGATAATATTCTAGGAATTTATCAGGAAATACAAATGGTAGATGGGGCTTTAAGTAGCCAATTGCTATGAAGAATGGCTGCTCTCCATTACGAGCCTTTGGTGCGGCTTTTCTCAATGCTTCTATACCTTTCTTGGTGGTTTGTTGATCAACCAGTGGAAACTTCTTCCAGTCTGCTTCTGGCACTGCTTTCCATACATTTCTTGGCTCGTGTGAACTATCTGGGTGATAATAGGGCTCGGTCCATGAAATGGGGTCATCGTGTCCACTGGATCGACCTGGGTGAAATATTTTGCTGAACCCTGCAGTGATATAGCCTTGTTCTTTGAAGTATTGGGGAATGGTGGTGTAGTTCCCTCCTACCTGTCAAAATATATAATAATGATTCTTAATTTCTTAGTTCAATTATAGCAATATGTTGGCGACCAAGAAATTCTGCTGGTCATGAAAAGCTATAATGGGGAGACCCCTTTGGGACATGGGGTACATTGGGACACCTGCCATATCTGATAATAAACAAATAAAAAAATATGAGGATGGCCTCGAATTGAAGTAGGGGAACATCTTCATTTTCTCTGTGGAAGCCATCGAGAGTTGACCGGTGGTTCTTTTATAAACCACGGTGTGGGGAGTCATTGGGGATCTTGATGGTTGATGTGACTGTATATTGAACCAAAATTCTCCTAATATCTAATATCATCAAAGTATGGTAAGAACCAAAAAGATGAAACCTGAGAGGCACAGAGTGACCCCGGCCTAAAAAGAGAGGGCATGACGTGGTATTGCAGGGAGAGTCTTTGTCAGACTGCCAAGGCACTTGATATTAAAGCCGTGTTTCTACAGGCCAAGTAAAAATATACCAGGAAATGGGTTCAAGATTTACTCTCCAAATTTACACATCCAGAAAGTCAATTTTTCTGATGTTTCATTATTTCAAATCATGACTTGGACTTGTTTGTATTGTTTTGACTCAGTTTAGTTAAAATTTGATCATTATCATTTAAAAGAGATGAAAACTATTTCAACATTTAAATTCAGTGTAAAAACATTTCAATTAGTGTGCATTGAAGTCTGATAGGAGACCATCAATCTTATAAATTGTCTTTGTATAAGTAACAACTTACAAAAACAAATACCGTTGTTTCTGACCTACAAGTGGTCCCCATGCTGTGTCCCAATGGTTCCCTGGCATGGGTTCACAATATGCTGACTCTTAAAGGTTGTTTTTTATTGGTGTCTGAATGTGTCGATCCAGGGGTGGGCGCAGGGACAAGCGCAGCTCCTTTTTTGGTTGCAAAATTTTATTGCATTGAACTTAGAAGGACTTTGCAACTTCGACACCTGCTATAATTGCGCCCCCTGCTATATGTAGTTATGGTTTATATTTCTGAAATAAAGCATTGTTAGAAGTTTATAAACAATGAAGCTACTTACCTCACGCCAATAGTGGTACAAGTCTGTCACGTGGGTGGTGTCTGGTCGACGTCCTGTGAGGAGAGAGGCACGGCTTGGGGAGCACACTGCTTGCTGAACAAAAGCTTGTTGAAGCAGGAGACTTTTTGAAGCAAGGGCGTCTAAATTAGGGGTGTGCATTCTAGGACTCACAGGGTCAGGGAAATAAGGGGTATTCTGATAAACGCCCAACTGAGGTCGCATATCATCAGACACCAGAAACAAAACATTTTTCCTCGCTTGGACTGTGAGAGTCAGGGACAGGATTAGTAATCCAACAGCTCCTCTCATGGCTCCTGATATTGATATCTGTAAATACAAAAGCAAGGAGTTACAAAGAATGATTCTCATAAACAAGAAATTTATGTATGCATGTACATGTACAACAGACATAGGTCCTGTGTGGTTACATTGTGGTGGTACAGTACTTGGTTCAGAGAAAGAAAGATTTGAATACATGTAACAGGAGAGAAAAGACTAGAATGAAGGATGCTTAGGCATATTGCTCTATGAAATACTGATGCTCAGTCAAGTTGTCACAAGTTCTTGTTTCTTCGTTGTTAAGATACCTCACTATTTTAAAAGCTCATTTTTTGGACCAAGTGTATCTTGTCATTTTGGTTTTATCTCTCTGTTATGAACACCTCACTATTAAGACCAGTAATGGTGGTCTTAATGGTGAGGTCCTGTACAGTCATGGTTTTGGCAAAGAGATTGAACATTCTATAAGCAAAAGAAAACTTGTAAACAAAGCTACCTCTTATAATATAGTAGAGGATATGCTTATTAGTTTCATTGTTACTGAACATTAATAATAAATGAATATGAAAGAATTAATGTATGTGTTACCTGCACAATGATCAAACTGTATCATGTGGTTTTAGATGACTGTTTACTCATGTACAACGTTTATATAGGCAACACTTATCGTTGAACTTTGTTGATAACTTTTGACCTGACATGCTTTTTGTGATGGGGGTGGATACAACTATTACTGTGTTGATTTTTGCTGATCAGGTTTGGTCACATGATCACATGCTTAAATGGTCTCCAGTGCCCTCTGTTGCTATGCAAGCACTGCTGCCACCTGGCTTTAAAGTTATTTTGCTGATGAGTGGAAATTATATAGCATTAATTAATAGTGTTATTCCATGTCTGATGTTTTATAAGAGTAGGAGGAGGAAAATAATATGAGGTTTGGGAAGGAAAAGTACAATCCAAGAGGAGCTATACATGTCTCATGATGAAACAAGGTCTTGGTGATGATACAGCCTCTAGTCATACATATGATAAGCTATTAACACCTATTATAGCACAGGGCTAGAGAGCATTGCTCATTTGGTGAAGGTCATCGAAATTTTGCCGCACTAAAGTTTGTTTGCTGCACTAATGTTTATTCGCAATGTAAAAAATTATTGCACAGTAAAGACAAAAGTATAAACTAAAAACAAAAGTATACCAGTAAAAATTGATACTGCACCAATGCTTTAAAACCTAGCAATAGTGACATCACATGGTGCATAAGAACAAGATAATATCTTTACATTCTCTGTGACTTAATATTCTATCATTGGTGCAACAGTCACTTATAGAGCATAATTCTTTAACCTGCTCAGCAGTCCTTCATCATTATGCATATCGTCGATTATTTACCAATGACTGAATAACTACCATGGAGACCCATGTTAGCAATTGTCCTGATAACAACATTGTTCGACTTACATGCAGTATTTTGGTTGTGCGATAAGTTTTTACATTTTTTTACATATGTATTTCCAGTCACTCATCGCAGAGTCAGTTGGAGATGATGACACAATGGATCTGTTCAGACACTCTACTGAACTTGGAGCTCATGTGAGTAAACTATTTAAGTGGGGTAGATTTTTTTCAGAAACTTGTCAAGATATGGTATCCTTAAATTATGTGAAAACTAAATCGTGATCTTGTTTTTGAATCGGGTAAGACTTCGTAATGTTGCCAGGGAAAGGAGTCAACTCTTGAATGGAAATACAGGATGTTGAGAAAACTGCCGTTCTAATGGAGCTAGTGACTACTAGCATTTACACAGATCTGTATTTAATTGATACCAAAATTGATGTGCAGCACATTTTATGGTATATAAAATATGTCTCAGACTTGCATTGTTAATTACAGGTTGAAGGAAGCATAGGATATGCTCACTGGGTGACAGAAACTCTGAGAGACAAAACTGGGCTGAGTCAAGAATTGTTTCGCTACAGCATCGAGCACATGGCAGCGGTCCCTGCTGCTGCTGATGCTATGGCTAAATACACTGGTCAGTTGTGTTTTAATGGCTTTTTTTTTTTTAATGATCATGGTGATTGACTTTGGTCATCTTATTTTAGTGAGTTGGTTTAATGGTGGATTTTCATGGAAGATTTGCTATATTTCCACCAGGTGGCTAAGACAGAATACTGCAATTATATTGGCCGAAAAGGTTCCCGCCCTTGATTGTGATTGGCTGAAGCAAAATGCATCCTAGCAGCAGTATATTTAGTGCATTTTAATGGATATTTGACATCTTATTATTCAGTTGATTTCCACTTTTTTCTGAAAATTCTATTTATGGAATCAATTAGTTATGATCTACTATGTGTGAAAAGCAGAACGAGTAAAAAGAAGATATTAAAAACTTAAGTCCAGCTGAATTCAGGGCTGCTCAGTGAAAACACCATTCACTCACCGTTTCTGGCTCAATCTTAGCTGGAAGATGGTCATGAGTGACATCAAATTGGCAGTGTGTTGTATTCTGTCTTTGCCATGAAAAGTTAGGTTTTTGATGCAACAGTCTGTCATGATAATAAACTACCAAATATGATACCAAAAACGTATGCATCATGGTTGAATTTCAGTTTATGATTTTGTTGTTCATGCTGATTCGTTTTGTGGCAAATAATTAATAATTGACTTTTCATTTCTTTACCCAAAATAGATCGTAACAGACAGAATGCTCAGGCTTTCAATCTTTACGGCTTGTTGCTTGAACGTCTCGGCTTATTTAAATGTGCCACCAGAGCCCTTGCAAGGTATATACAATTTCTAACATTATATGCAATTAATGTTTTGTATTTTGAGTCTGTTTACCTCTTCATTCTGTTTATTTGTTAACTTCTAACTGCGACGGCTAATGTGCATTGGTCTTCTTGATTTCAGGAGCTTGGAATTGGTGTCATCCGGCCCTGCAGAAGAACTCTTGGCTGTGCGATCTAACTATGCTAGAGTTTTATGGTATGCAGTAAATTTTTTTATTGTACATTTCAGTCATTTCTCTTTTTATATTTTTAAACACCACAATAAGGTAATCATAGTATTTGAATGGTTTGTTATTTGTTTGTCCTCATTTAGCCAAGCAGAGAAGTATGATGAGTCAATCGCAGAGTTCAAACAGCTTGCAGAAACAAAATCTGCCGAAGACTGGTCTTGGGAGGGTTTAGCGTTTTACAAGATAGCTGACTATGGCCGTAGCTTGGAAGGTAAGCATGCTGGCATATAACCCAAAATTTGTATTATATTGTTGAGTCTGTATGGGCTGTCGTAGGGCCTGCTGCCACCATGTTTTACTGTAGATTGTGAAGGTTACAGAATATAAACTTTTATTATATGAGGCTCTGTAATCAGAATGCACTCATACTTTACTCAAATGTTATGTTTAAAGAGCTTTCTTGTTGACAATCACATAATTACTTTAGTTCATAAATAGTTTTGTGTGGGGGTGGCATTTTTACATTAAAACACATTTAACATGGAACTGAATGAATAATGACTTTCTTGTCGTCTCACTTTATATCCAGCATACCAGAAAGCCCTGGCCCTAACTGATAATAACGAGGACGAGTCTCACCTCCAAGCTGCTATCGGAATGGTGGCTTACAAGGCTGGGGACGCCAACACTGCCAAAGCTGCATTCTTTGCTGGGTAGGCTAACGCTTCTTTTTGTCAATAATTGGAAAAAGAATAATGTTTCAGTGACACTCAGTTCATTGATTCCATTATAGTGGTCTTGATCTGTTTGTTTATTGAAGAAAACAAATTACCCAATTCATAATAACATGCCGCTCTAGGGAAAAGTAGAGTAGATGTACCTGATTACGTGATGGGCCTAATAACATGCGTGATTGCCCACCACTCTAATAAACAACTGATCTCCAAGGCACATAACTAAAAAAACTATAAGTATTTTTATGTTTAGTTATGCAGTGAATGTAAAAAAATAAATTCTAGCAGCTGTGAATTAAGGTTGCAGGTTTTCATGGAATAAAGGCCTCACGGAATAAGGTACACTAACTCTACAGTTCTGTCGTTCTGTAATTAAGTTGGTATGCACATAATATACAAAGATCGTGCTGGTAAATAGAAAGAACTTTATGATATTAATTAATGAATGGTGAATCAGCTTTTGCATAAAAATGTTTTTCTACAATGATGTTTATTATCTTCATTTGTATTTTGGAAGGTCCCAGATTTCACCCCCATCAGTGGCAGGATTGTCTGCGCTCTGCAGTCTTGGCCTCCTGAACAGTGACTCAACATTAGTGACCGCTGTCCTGCAGGAGATGGACAAGCTGGGTGACCAGCCGCAATTGACCAATGATCGTTGCTATCTCCATGCGCAGTTGATGGCTTTGTGGGTGGGTAAACATTTGTTTCCTTTGTGAGCTGAAAGAAATTACCTTGTAGGGCAACACTGTCTTACTTCATCTTTAATCATAATTTGTGTGAAATGGCTTTTTTATTGTATCTGTTGGTTACATACACTGCACTTTAATTTATGAATTAAATTGGTTCTTGTGACAGTTTTTAATTGTCTCTATTGTACTTCAAGTGTAAACTGCAGTCTTTATTATTTCCCGTTTTTGTAATGCATGTACAAATTGAGTGAGGAAACTCCAAAAATTCTATTGTTGCTGAAATTTTAGCCCCAGCCAAAGTAGTAAATAATGTTATCAACGTTTTCTGTAGTTGAGAAGTACTTCAATTTTTTGCAGGGTGGTGTTACAGAAGGAAGACGTCATGTTGCAAAAGTGCTTCATGCTTACCCAGACAGGCCGTCGCTATGGCAACTATTTGGAACTTATCTTCTAAAGAATGGAGTGAATGGAAATGTTGCTGCAAAATGTGGACAATCCGCTGCATCTCTGAGTGGAAGACAGTCAAAGGTAATTGTTGACTATTTGGAGAATTATATTAATATGAAAAGATAACAAGCATGACTTTTGTGTGTCTGCTGTATGATTATGGTACAAATCGCCTTGTTTGTGTCTCATTTCGAGCAGGAATCTGGCATGGTTACCAGCCTGGGACTCCTCCATGCTGGGCTACAACAGAATCGGGTGGACTGCCTGAGAGAAGCCCAGAAAGCTGTCCATTCACAACCTGGTACGAAGACATTTTATTTCAGTGTTTAGTCCAGATATATTTTTTTCATTAACAATGCAGAACGTTCGCCAGTTTTCAATGGAAAGTACTACATTCTCCTTTATTATCACCATACCGCATATTCAATAAATTTGTTGAATTAACACCTGTGGTCCAATAGAGAGTTTTAGCATATTGATTATGTAAACTAATACATATTAATTTTATGATGTGTAAAACAAATCACAATTTTTTTTTTTAATCTCTCTGTTTCAGACTCCCTGAGACATTGGTGTGTTGTACTCAGCTGCATTTATGCTGAAAGTATCATCAAGAATTTATCAGGAGATTCTCCTGTTTTGCATGTGTCTTTGGCTCTGTCAACTAATGTAATGTCCAGAGGTATTGATAACTTTTGAATATATATTTAAAGAATTTAATAGTGGTTTTAAAATATTCTTGAGATCTTTGAATTTTTCTGTGAATATGCCTCCAAGTTACGGGAATGAGCTTTATGGTTATTTCTCTTAAATAATGTTGTAATTTTTCTGTGTGTTTCTCTGCAGTTGAGAAAGAACTGGGTGAGTGTGTTGGTGACAAAACGCCGCTTCATAAGCTTTATCTGTGGTCTCTGCAACAATACATCTTGTTGCTGCTAAGAATGGGTCGGATCGACAAAGCTCACAAGTTTATTGAACAGGTATTTATCTTCTTAGACTGACATAAACAACATTATCATCTCTGAATCATTATAGTGTTATCTAGCCTGGAATTTTTGCCGTTTGCTTTCATATTTCAGGCAGCCTGGGTGTATGATGAAGACCCTGTACTTAAAGCCTTGGCTGCGTTTTTGGAGGAAAATTACAAGGGCTTGAAACAACTTGCTGTCAGGAGCCAGGTCACATTTGTTTGGCAGGTAATCATAAGACATTTTCTTTATTGAGTAGATCCTTTTTTAATGCCTATAACAATGTAGGGCTTCTTACATGGATTATCAAAATTGTAATGAATGACTTACGTTTATGTTGTGTGTGGTATATAGAGTATTTAATTACTTCTCTTTGCAGCTCTTGAGTGGTGCCCTCAGTGTGCAGGGACTGATGAATGAAATTATGAAGAATTACAGCATATTTGCTGAAGCTGCCTCTTCAAAAAGTGACAAGTTGGTGTCACTGGTCTACTTCGCTCATGCTGCTCATAACAGGATGATGGTGAGTAGTGCTCTCCTCCTCTTCACAGACAAACAAGATAATTTTTTGAAAATTTGGGGGGGGAAGGGGGTGTCATCTCAAGGAGAAATATAATATATATCTTAATATTTAGAAAAGGGGGGGGGGGGGGGGTGGTCTTCAATTACCAAAAGCAGGGGAGGGGTGTGTGTCTGAAAATTCCAGGTCCACCCCCACCCCACACGTTTGGCAGTCATCTAAAATGCTTGGTAAATATGGCCTTTTAGACCTTTGGCTGTTAAATGATTACAGTTGGGCTCATTTGAAATATATCAGTTGAACAACTGTTTTCCATTGTTTCCAGAGTGGAGATGATAGTTTGACCACAACTTGTTCCTTTGAAGAGGCTTGTGAGAAAGTCTTAGCCATGCAACCTGGTCACCCGATCATCTGTTTGATGCAGTCTCTGCTTGCTCTGCAAAATAAGAACTTGAAGTAAGTGGTGTAGCAGTCTTTTAAATATGTATGCAATTTTGCATCAGCCTGCCTTGTCATTACAACATGGTAATAAAATAAATAGTACTGAATTGAACTGGTGTTTTATTATTTCAATATGACAGGACAATACAATTTTCTGTCTGACGTAGCGAGTTTACCACGTTAAAATCATAAATTACAAGATATTATTGTGTAACCTGAAACCCCCAAAAAAAGTATTGTAATTTAATGATGAGGTTATCATTGTTCATTGCCAGAAAGAAATGAATTTTTTGATTACGAAAAGAAATAACAATTAAAGCTTCTATTGCTTTACAGAGAAGCTAGACAGAAATTGCAAAGAGGCAGCAGAGTTGGCAGTGAAGCCATTGTCTCCGAAGCAAAAACCTTATGCCAAGAATTGTTGGATAAAATTCTCAAGATGAAGGAGACTTCTCCATTTGATGATGAATGCAAAGAAAATGTATGTTCTTAATATTTTGATTTAGAGTTTATACAATTTTTTATTTAGAGTTTGTATTTTATATAAATTTATTACATTTTTAAACCAATATATTTTGGTATATTTTGTAAAATTATCTTTATGTTTCCCTTTTCAGAAATCTCAACAAAGGAGGGAGAGATTTGGTGAAATTAAAGATTTCGTGGATTCTGCGCTTATGAAAATGAAGAAATGAACTTAATATGTGTGCAATAAAAACTTGAGCTTAGTTTGTATTTTTTGTTGTTGGTGGGAAAACTTTTAATAGCAACTAAAAGGTGCAATTGTGTGATGCTGAAAATCCACTTATTAAAGGGGAACTAATGGAAGTTTGTATGTTAATTTCAAAAGTTCAATTAGATGTTAAATAATATATTGGTGTGAAAGGAAATGTCTTAAAGGCTGGTTTGATATCGTTTCAAGCCAATTAAAATGCAATTTGCACCAACCGCCTACATGATGCGGGCCGCCATTATTGCACACGGCACACAAGACAGTGACGTCACTTATGTACACTGCTAGGCCATATATGCATTCAGCCATATGAATCAATTCATAATCCTGTTGATTACAAGCCATTACATTGTTCATTGCAATTATAACAAGAACATACAGCACAACATGAAGGGTGTTAATTGCAATTTTTTGGGAATACAGCATAATTATTGCATTGATTGCAATGAGCTTATTTCAAATGTATGTTGCATTGCTAGAAACATTTAATAAAGGCCTACTAGTTTAAAATAAAAAATAATATCAAAAATTCATTTTCAACAAACAATCACAATTAAGAACTGATCCCTGTTGTAAACTTTTTATTAAATTTGCAATTTTTCTGCCATACTTCAATTTTCATCCCATCATTATTTCTTAGATTTAGATCTTGTTATTTATATATAAATGTCTTTTTTCTTTTTTTTTTCATTAAATAATATATATTTCTTTCTCTGTCTAATTGCTTTGTCTCAAGTCCAATGGCAATTACTTGACACTCAGTAAGAACTGCTCTGAAAGTGCAATTAACTGTATCTAAACTGTTGCTGACAGTTTCTCACCTGCTGAATAGTACAACAGTGACGTATTTCCGGTCAGTGCAAAACACCAGGAATTTTAAAAATGGCGGCCTCCGTAGTTCACAACACGGAGCTAATAAATGCAGGATATTTCATTACCAGGGCACATATACCATTTATGAATAGCATGGAATTGTTTCTATGGACCCAGCTAAAATCTGAGAGGTAAAGTGCAAAAGGGGTTAGTTCCCCTTTAAGGGTACTGGTGCTGAACTGACACGTGGCGTCATCTGGCGGATATTTTTGTAAACGATAATCGCTTAGTGGCGCTTGTGTCGGTAATGTTTCATTCCTCTATTATCGCCAGGCAAGTTGATCATCGTTCTCGGTCACCTTTCTGTGTAAGTCTGGTTTATCCTGACCTTGATCTCCTGTGTTTGATGTGACTAGTAAATTGGGTGACCGAAAAGTCGTCTTAGATGATTCAATTCAATTGTGCTGCATTGGAGTTGGGAGTTCAGGCGTGGGATAAAGATGACTCCCGAGCCGAGTCCTAGTCCTGTTGCACAAAGTTATTGTAGATAAATACATTTGTAATTTGTAGATAGATAATTAGTTTATTTAGGTCTCACATCATCATCAAATAAATAATACAATAAATTGCAAAATAAATTGCAGATGACCTATTGAAGGCTATTCTACAAAGAATTATGATTAAAGCCCTAAACCAACCTCATTGCACCAGTCTCTTCAGTGCTCTTAAGTTTGAGGAGAGTAATGGAGGAGAGTAAATTAAATCTTACATTTGAAAAGGAATGCTCTTGCAGGGTGCACCAGTAACTGATTTAAATGCGAAGATTACTTTGTAAAGTATACTGATAATAGTGATATCATTTTGTCAATGGCCTGTCAACCAGGCGAATGCCTACCAGGTGACAGCTAACCTGACAACAACCAACCTGGCTTGGGAGACCAGAACATCAATGTTGGAGTCATCGATGACTCGATGTTCTTTGATAGTGATTTTCAGAATAGCGACAGTCCGCCCATGGGTCCAGCCACCCTAGTGCCATGAGGCTGTGCTGGTGATCATGATATTCAATATCTTACTTGAGAACTGTGAGTAATCATTAGCATCTCTCCACACAATGGCAAATAATTAGCATCCTTACGCACTCTTCCTGAATTTCGCCGCACCTTACTGGCAGTTTTTCACTTGGACCAGCGAACTAGCATTTTCAAGCAGACCGTGTGTCTGGCGCAGTTTTTAATAAGAGATCACTAGATTAGTCTGCCAACTTCACAGGGTATAGCCAATTGAATCTTATTCTTTGCTGCCAGAGCTCTATGCTTTGTTTGCAATTAAAGATGTGGCCATAAATAGGCCTACAATGTAGTGGTCACACATGTGCACACACTCAAAGTTAATTGCAATTGAAGGAAGGTGACACTGAAATAGCAATTCAATCCTCACGCCTTCATCATTGTCCACATAAAGTAAATTGCAATCTATATCTGAAAGATGTTGTTGGTCTATCGTCCATTGATCGAAAAAAAGGACATGAATTCCTTTTGTATCTTTAGAAAAAGGACATGATTACATTGAAAAGGAACTATAGAAAAATGACATGAATTCATTTGAAAAGGAACTAGCTGTCAAGTATGACCACAGCTGGAGTCTGATTATAATTTGTTAGAAGTATTTCATTATCTAATAGTAGTGTGTCATTTCATGGTTATTGGAAAACAGTATGTTTATTTTCCATGATGACAAATATGTCTCATAATATAATGGACGTTAATGGTATTTTCAAAATATTGTTAGCGATTATTGAGGTAACATTCGCACGTTTGTTCTGTCTGACCAAAATTCTTTCTGTCTGGCCAGAATTACCACTTTGCAGGACCAAATGTCTGGCAAAGGAAACTGCATCTTCTGGATCACTGCTTACATCCAAGCATTTTTCCCCTGATAAAAACGATAAATTGCAATTAGTGTGGCCCAGTACCAAATGTCTGCAGGCACAACCCAGTTGTGTGAATGAGTGATCCACCTGCAAGATTACGTGCAGAGCCGCAGAATGCTTTTTTGACTGCTGAACTTGTCATGTCGTCGGATTAGCAATAATTATGGTATTTTTAAAGAGTTAAGTGTCTAGTGTTATAAAAAAAAAGAGCTTTCACCAAGTTGGATCAGCCCAAGTCATACCATGACAAATCGACCACCGCTCGATGCTATTTCATGAATATTTAATCAACTGACCTAGTTTTACTGTCAGCCAATCAGAGGCCATGAGGCGCGGCACCATGCTTTTAGAGAGTAAAAGCAACCAATTAGAGAAGTCGGCAAAAGTAGTAGGTCAATGAAACTGATTTGGTAGGTCTTGCTGTGGGAGGATGAATGCTATATAATGTATACAAATCTTGTCGCTGGGTTGATTTGTCGCTAGGTTAATTATATGCCCGTTTTTTCTACAGGAAACATGTCACAGGAAGGGGAGGACATAGTACAACAGCCGGTGCCGGCTGAGTGTTCACCAACGTACAACTGGAAAGATGTCACAAATGAATTCTTCGAATCTGCCAGAGAGCTCCGACTGGGAGAACTCATGCATGATTCAGTGTAAGTGGCTGTGCATTTTATTCCTGTGATGGTTCTTATGGGATGCAGCAATCTTGATAAGGTAATGAAGACTAATCAGATGAATCTATGCTTACAGATTTGGCCTGTTTGAAGCAATGTCTGCAATAGAAATGATGGACCCTAAAATGGATGCAGGAATGATGTGTAACCAAGCAAAGAGAAAAGTGTTAGGTTTAGAGCAGTCTATTGAGGAAAGTGAGATTAAAATAGCTGATCTGAGCATGGAGGAGTTAATTGGCATAATGGATGAAACTTTGGCCTGTCTTGTAAGTGACCATAAATGTTTACTTTGTTACCATGAAATTATTACCATCAAAAAGTTATTTACTCTTACATAAGAATTTATTACATACAGGTTACTTGGCTCGAAGGTCATTCTTTAGCACAGACAGTTTTCACCAATTTGTATCTTCACAATCCACATCTGGTAGAGGACCGAGCATTGAAGGCATTCTCAATCTGTATGCTGAAGACTGTTGACATAATCCGGGATCGAATCAATAGGGCTTCAGTGTATGAGGAAGTGAGTGCATTTCTTTGAATTGTTATTTTCAATAAATAGAAGTAAAAGCAATAAATAAAAGCTGAATATAAGCAACAAGTAGAAACCGAATTCTCTTTTGACTTTCACAGGAAGACTTCCAGCCAATGACGTACGGTTTTAAATTAGCCAGCGATGTGAGTGATGTCCGAGCCAGTGGAATGGTCAAAGAAATGGAGGAAGAGTATAACAGACTCATCAAAGTGAGGCTCAGTAATGTATTATATTGTATGTATTAGCCACAAAATATTAACAATTGATTTGTTCACTGATTGGCCAATTCTTCTTTCAGAGTACGAGGTTGAAACAGGGCATTGAAAGAGATGACAACACTGAAAGAGAGGTAATTTTATTATTCAAAAATTGCCTGAGCCTAATATCTGACAAAGTAATGCATAAACATGATAAATTACCTGATAAAAATAATTGTAAATCATGTGTAAAATGTTGCGCTTTCAGCATGAGATGGCCATTGGTGTTTACTCACGGTTGAAACTTTTCCGTTTGTTCTTCTCAACATTAGTTGCTTATAGTCGAGAAAAGGTGAGAATGATGCCGTCTAATTCACTGAATTTCTCTGTTGGATTTATATCAATTTTATGTCCTTTAAAATTTGGTTCTTGCTGTTATTCTAGTGCCAGGGAATTCCTGAAGGTCAGAAGTTTCTTGGACAAATGACAGAGCTGCTTCCTGCCATCAAGAGAACTATCCTGAATGGCATTAAACGAGCTGAGGCTTCCAATTCACCAGTTGGTAAGATTATCATTCTATTCATGTGCAAATCCAAGAATAATTCTGAACTATAATGCAAATAAATAAATAGATAAATAAAAGTGAACACTTGCGATTAGTGTTGGTAGAATTTCTTTGTGGTGTTTTCAGATTACAAAACAATAATGGGATTTGAACCACTAGTCAATCAGAGATTGTTGCCTCCAACTTTCCCGAGATACACCAAGATAAGAGACAGGGAAGAAGCTTGGGATTACATGGAAGCTTTAATGGGACGTTTAAATTTCATCTGTGGTGTTACTGAATTGAACAACATACATGTCATATTAGTAAGTGAGCCATATGTGATTGTTTTTTAATGTAACATCATTGTATTGAGTATGCAGCTTAAATGCTTATTTGAAATAAATATTTAACATCATTAAATTGGCTTTTATTGGGGGTATTTTACACTTTCAGTTGAGTGCGTGATAAAAGTCTGGAATAAAACATAAAATATGTCAATATATATCTATTCTAATCAATCTGTTTCAATCTGAATGCAAGTCTTATTATTTATGAATTGTACTAATGCAAAATCTGTGACTGATTAAGTTGCGAATGTGATGTCTTTATTTTTATCTATGGCATACCTAAAATTTTCAGGAATTCTTCATGGAGTTCAGTCAAACATCTCCATGTGTCTTGTCAAGGTCTTTACTTCAGGTAGGTACTATTTACTAGTAGTTATGAGTGCTGAATTGAATGAAATGGACATTTGATTTTGTTGAACTATTGGAATAGCATCTTTTTATGTCTGCTTTTTAGCTGATATTCCTGCCACCAAATAAGAAGATATTTGGAACACACAATATCACAGACATGCTAAGAGACACAATACGGACGTTTATCGCTCCACCTGCCCTAATGCCAAAGTAAGGAGTATTATCAATAAGTCTTTGATGTCAGTGACTTGCTCTTATTAATCATGCTCATTTCATGCACTTTCTTTTTAAAGGAGTCCAATTCTGAACAACTCCCAGGCCAAAGAGTACATCGATGTCTTCCTGACTCATGCCGTGAGGCCAATCTGTGCCGTCTTCCAAATTACTGGCAACAACAGAGCGAGACAGAGAGACAAATGGGGACATGTTTTGGATGAACTTGCTCAGTTGCAAGAAGAGGTGAGGCATGATGAGAAGTGTTGCTGACAGTCGCTCATATAAAGTACCTTGGAAATTAAAGAGTTTTATCTGTATTTAAAGTATAAATCAATATAGCCATCCTGGGTTTTGTTAAAAAACATATATTCCAAGACTATAAAGTGTGGCAATATTAACTTCTTGCATTTATATGTCATAATTTCTTCAGGCAGATAAAGTGGATGCTTACCTGCACAATATTCTCAAGAAGTCTGATCCCAACAGACAGCACCTGGCTTGCTTTGGCAACTGGGTTCTCTTCCATACTCTGCATTGTATGATCAACCATATTCAAGCAGGGTTTGAGCTGGAACTGTATGCTGTACACGAATATCATTATATTTATTGGTAGGTATACTCTCCACTCACTCGTGGTCCCACAGACATATTTTCATGCAAACTGAGCATGAAAATAATAGAATGCTATTCAAAACTGAGAAAAACATGTAAATTCTTCAAACCTAAGATGTTGTGTGATCTGCTTAAGCCATCCACATCCTAATTTGTTATACTTAGGAGGTGCCGTGGCCTAGTGGTCAAGGTGTTTACCAGCAAAACGCAAGGTTGTAGGTTCAAGTCATGGCATGGCTGATCCTCTGTAACTCTTTGCTTCACTCCACTCAAGTGTAAATGGGTACTTGGCTACAGGCAGAGATGGCAATTGTGGAGTGCTTGACCACTGAAGCGCCGTAATTGGCTGCATGCTGTCTGTATGTTCCCCAAGGAGTTGAGAAAGACTCAAGCTTGAACAGGCCTGCCAAGGGTGTAATTGTTAGTCAGATGAGCTCATTCACGAGGATAACAGAATCAAAACCCTTTTTATAAATCATGGTCAATTGGTCATGCTCCATTTGCATGACAATCTGTCTGGGCCATGAGCTCATGGAGAAAGGTCCTCTCGGGAGATGACCTCAAATTTTTACATTTTTTAATGTTAATTTGTAATAAGAAATGTCAGAAAAAAAATTCTCTTTTTGTTTTTGTATGCCAGTTTTACATGAATCATACTTTTTACAGGTATTTGTACGAATGCTTATACAATTGGATGATCTCAACTTTGTCAAGAGCGGAAACGTTCCTTGTAGAACAAGAAAATATTATGGGTATGTAATGCTATGTATAGGCTTTTGCCTTTGAAATGTAATTTGGTAATTTCAAGTTCTGTGAATGCAATATGTGATCATTTTTCTTGATTGATGGAAATTTGATAATTTGATATTCATTTATACAGAACAACAGCAAAAACGAGGAGGGAAAAAAGGAAAGAAAAAGAAAAACAGACGACCACTAGCGAAAGAAGTTACCATGGCCCAGACTTTGCAGAGTATATGTGGAGGTTATTATAGGGTAAGGAATGTAATATTTTGTAAGCATAACAGTAATATTAGGTTTGTTTGTTATAAAATTGGTAAATGATCTACCTCAAAATTAAAACCATCACACAAATTACTAGTAAATATATTATGCTGGTACAAAATGTGGAGAAAAAAAAAGTGGTACAGTAACTTCTATATCAGGGATCTGCTGTTTCTTTTCTGTTTGAAGAGCATGACAAGCTAAAAACTAAATATCTCTTATGCATTCATGTTATTGCAGGCCATTATGGGTTTAGAGTTGGATGGCAAACTGAAGAAGCCAAAGTTTGATTTTGACAGCGAGGAAGTCCGATACAACCACAGATTCGCTCCATTTAGCAATGTTGGGACTCCTCCTCCTGTTCAGTATTCACATTTCAAGGTAGGTCTGTTCAATATTTTTATAAATATTTTCACATTGATGTGCATTACACTTGGATGTGTAAAGTTTGGCCCATCAAAAAAGTTAACCCAATATTTTGGTTCGGACGTATCACCGCATGTAAAACTTCATGTAAAACTGCATGTGATTAGAATTGGTTATGATTCACATGTGCATGTGATGTTAAATAAAACTTGAAATCATGTTAATATGTGGGGTTTCAAATGTTATGTTCACAGCCGTTACTGCAAATTTTTTTGTATTGATATCTAAATCTTATGAGAAGTGACAATAGCAAAGTATGCATGGGTTAATATATATTATTTCATTGCAGGAAATGACTGAACTAAGCAAGTATGACCCAGGTCCCACCGCAAGAGACATGTATGCCTGGTCCTGCAAATGTTTTCAGCAAGCCAAAATATTCTTAGAGTCAATGTCTAACCAAAACCACCCTGAGGTGAGTGATACAATTGTGTTTAACCTACAGATTTGGCAATCACAACTGGACTGGTGAAAATTTGACAAATGTATCACAATATTTCCTTTTTAATTTCAGGTGCAAGTCCTTTCCAAGATAGTAAAAACAAACTTCATTGTTATGAAACTACTTCTAAATGGTCACAAAAAAGATTCAAAGGTAACCACTACATTTTTGTTCCACAATATATCTTGAAAAACCGTATTAAACTTAAGATGTTACGTTTGGAAAAATCCCATTTTGTTTGTGTAAAATGTATGATATGTATTGTTTCCAATTAGCCTAATTTGGAAATATGCAACTTTCCACTGTTAGTGTGTAACTTCATTTCAATATGTACTGATATAGAATGTTTATACCAATTTCACTCATCAGAATTGTAAGTTTTGTCTTTTACATTTTTTGCAGGAACCTCCAGAATTTGAATTTGTGGTGCACAAAATATTCCCAATCATAAAGTTGCAGTAACCTATTTGGAGACTTTCAGTAGGTCATCTTAGTTTTGGAAGTTAAGTCCTGTAAACTAAGTCTCTGTGGAACAGAAACTTTAATGCAGGATGTTTTGTTGGTGCTTTTCGTGTTTCTTACTTGAAAATATGGACTATAAATGAACACAATAACACAAATGGAAAATGTATTTTTAATTTGCATAGTGTGTATTCCAACTTACAAAAAGACCAGATGTTCAAGTTTGTGTTGACTGTCTAAAAATATTAAATAAATTGAGAGATTCATCATGCAGATAAGTCTTTAAGTCATTTATACAAGAAGCGAAGAATTGCCTAGGCAGAAAATAAGCAGTAGAAGTGAAATTATTTCTTAGGTTCGGGGACGAGGTCATTGATGCTGCGTCCCTTCTCTAAGCGCTTTTCCATCTCAATGAGGAGGCCCACTCCATCAACAACAGTTTGCACTTGTTGCACCTGAAAAAGATCAGAATTATGAGCAGGGCTATGAATAAGCAGTACATTCAAGATAGGTTCTGCTCTGTGGTTACTGTTTAAAAAAAGTTCTGCCCATTTAAAACAATGACATGCAGTAGAAGTTGGTGGTTTGGAATCTAATTCAGTACCCTCCCAGCAGCTGACCAGTGCTGAAAACTCCACACACACCTGGCCACACCACCCAGACTATTGTGCAGTGTTTTTGGTACAGTTAAACAAATGAGCATTGTATCAAGTAAAACAAACTGAAATGGTAGAAACACTAGAAAGAGTACGGTAGAAACACTAGAAAAAATCAAGTTCAATACCTCCGAGGATCCAAGTCGGTCGGCATTTGAGATATCGAAAGTGCCTCCAGTAGCAGCTGTGTCAACTCCTCCTGTACCTCTCTTCTGTAGACGCAGATTTTGTAGGATTGTACTGAAGCGAGAATCTTTGGAGAGAAGGGGCAGCTTAACATGGACACCTGCTCGGAGACCAGTTCCCAAATTGCTTGGGCAGGTCAAGATGTAACCGAGGTGCTCATTCCACATGAACTCCCAGCCTTTTGCCTTGATGTTTTCCTCCACCTGGAATAAATGAGTTCTGGAGTATTATCAAGCCACATGTTGATTGATAAATGGTCTGTTTTACGAGATAGTCTTGTGATAAAACTGCAATAAATTTGTAATATATTTCAAAATCCTCAGATTGGCAGATTTCAAATAGCGGGACGATTGAAACGTCAGTTGCACTTTCTATTAACATACCATTCCGAGTCCTTCACAGAATCGAGTGAAGACCTTTCTCATGTTGCCACCCTGCTCCATGGAGATAACTCTGGTGTGGTCTTCCTCATTAATCCAAATAAGGAAGTTCTTTTCCTCATTGTGCCAGATTCCTCTAGCGTCTGGCCAATCACGAGCCATGCCTGATGCAAGGAGGAGGGGTGAGACTGGTTTGTCGAACAGGAAGTGGTCGCTGATGAGTTGGTCTTGTTCAGCATCCGTCATGTTGTTAAGGGGATAGTATTTACCAGAATATTCTCCTTTCAGATTATTCAAAGCATCAACCACAACTCTCTCAACCTGAAATCATAAAAAAAAAATTTTCTTTGTTTAGTCATTACATGTACTTATTTAAGTGTTTACTGTCAGATCAGTACTCAGTTATCGTGGTGAGAATGCCACATTTTTTATTAAGAGAGTAAAACTGAGTTTACTGGCCATACTACAATGGAATTGTGTTCTTTTTCAAGAAAAAAACATAGGCACATTTCTTTCACACAGAAAATTAGCAGCAGGACATTTTCACACAATGGAGAATTTGCATTATTCATGTGGGATATCAATCTGATATCAACACGATGTGGCTATAGTGGTTAATTTTTTTTTGAAGAAATACAACAGAAATGGTGCTTTGCTTGATATCGCATATTCTATGTGCCTTTCTAGTGTATGTCATTTTTAAATTTTTATTGAAACAATGGCATGAACTTACTTCTCTTCGCTCGGCTCGGGAACAAATTGGTGGCAAGGTCAGTCCCCGAATGCTGCGTCCAGTTCTAACTCTGCTTGAAAGAACATATTTAGAATCGAACTGACCTCCCTTCAGCTTGGCGGGGTTAAGGTCTGTGGGGTGCTTTTGGTTTGGGCCGTAACCTCCATGACGATCATCAATGACTGTGTCAAACAACTCTGCAAACACCTGAAGTGAAAAAAAGTTATCAGCTTTTGATGATCGTGAAATGAAATGCTCATGTCCTGTGACAGGATGACATTCAAAGCTGTGTAATATGAGAATGGAGATGTGATGTTGCACTAAATTGTGTTGGGTTTACTCATTACATCCAAGGTCATTGAAACTACATATATAGTACAGGCATTATATATACATGCATTTTATTTATATTTGTAGACAATCCTTTGCTTTGAATGAGGAAGTTGGGTTTCTTATTGCAAATTTTTCTGACTTCAATGCCATTATCAACAAAATACCATCCATGGATTGTGAAATTCTTTAAAGATCTTTATTGACAACCTTACTATTAAATTTATTATAAAGCCTTGTTTCGTTAGATAGCAGGGGTTGCATTTGATCCCAAATGGTTTTTAATCTGATTGTATTTCGTTTTTCAACTAATATACCTTATGTGTTTTTCTAGATTCATGAGCAAATATGCCTCTGAGCATCAGCTCAATATTTGTTGCCAAGTTAATATACTGTATTATTGGACTTCTTGTGAAGAATAAACCGATTGCTTGAAGTTCCTATGTCTCTAGATTTACCATGGGCAAATAATTATATAAACTAATACTACCTTCTTGTCTCATGATATTTTATACCATTACATGCTCATTTGTGCACAGCAATTTAACTTCAAGGTACAATAAATAATATAGAGTTTTTCATCCCATCAAAAATACAATATGTAAATAAAACCTGGTGATGACTTCACAATACTGATCGAACAATGGGTGATGATGCCATTTTCATTGTGTTTCCAATGTTTTGATCTGAATTTTCTTTCAATTTATTATTTATTTTTCATAATAAATGCCTGGTAGATTGACTAGCAGATACAAAGTTAGTGTGTCTTGATTTATTAAGGCAATTTCAAACTACATGTATTTGATAAAGTCTTAGAAACTTGCAATTTTGACTGACCGTGCAGCTTTAAGTATCACTTTTAATATTTGTGTTGAGGGGGTTCAGCCTACTATATAAATTCATCAATGTAGAAAGAAAAAGAAAAAAAAGGTAAAAAATCCTGTCAGTTTGAGAACCATGCTGCAGTTATTATAAATATTATACATTTCCCAATGTAAATTTGATATTACCACATATTGAATTTGGACAAAATAATCGGTGGTCATTTGGGCAAGGTCACACGTGATTAGGCTCATGAACAAACTTGTAAGTTATGAACCTTAAGAAGCTTTAAGAAGCATTTAAGTGGTTTCATGGATTTAATTGACCTTTAGTAATTGACTGTATTCCTCAGGTGCAAGTTTTGACACATATTCTAAATAGATCAATAAGCATTTGTTGCTAGCAGTTACAGAGAGTACTTAAGGAGAATCAAGTTATTAATCTGATAGCTGAAAAGTCATGTCAAATTAGGGCAGTAAAAGAAGAGGTTACCCAAATAATCTGACTCAGTCAGAAGTAACACTACCATTTTGCTGAGAGATATTATTCAGTCTGTGTAAGGATTTAATATAAATAAAAACTTTAGTGAAACATTCTATTGACAATAGTATAGAATTGTAATTAAATTGGGATATTTGTAAGGAAATATCTGCTTTTGCCAATTTCAACGATAATGCTGACGACAACTGATAGATTAGAATAAACGGGTAGGTTGTGATCTACAATATTGTTTGGAGAAATCTTATACTGTGGGGTCAATACTAGGCCTTTAGCTAAATCTGTCAACTTCTTCCAGGCCATGGCATTCAACAAAATATACAATTTATTCATAATACTCACCTCATAAGTTTCTTCATCACCAGCAACTAATCCCACAGTCATGATGAAGGGATGTCCAGGGTTGTCCACTCCCGTCTGTATGCACTGGTCAATGGTGCACCCGTTAACTGTCTGTCTGTCCCTCAGCCTAGCATACATCTATAGACAGATGAAACAGAATATTTTTGGTTAAAATATGGAGTGAAAAAAAGTGCTCTAACATAGCAAAATCAGGCACTTCTTATAGTATTTTCCTACACTTAAAACTTGCTGGTAAGATCATCCCTGGTTCCAGAACTAAGTGGCTTTAATTATTAGGTGATTCATTCCGTTTTCATATTAATATTATCATAGGAATGCATAGATTGGCCTGAAATTATGTGGCTCTGATAGGCATCTTTGTTAGTTGGATGGTGTTAAAATGTAATAGTTCTAGCGTCTAAAGATTAATGTGGTGTCAGAAGGAAGTAGTACACTGCAGGGATGACACATGTACTCCAATCTAAAATTATCATCAGGTTTTAGCATGGAATTAAATTCTATGTCAAATCTGTAGACCAAGTTTCAGCCAAGCAGTGTGTTGCTGTTAAATCTGTAAATTTAATTAATAGCTAGGTCTATATATTTGTTAATTAAAAAAACTTAGCAACTTACAGAAGGTGTAAGGATTTTGGCCATGTGGTTGTTGTGCTTGGAGAGATCAGGGTAGTTGGAGGAAGCGGGATACTTCATGTGGGCCGGAGATGACCAGTTTCTGGCGTGGACATCTCTTCGGATGCTGGAAAAGATGGCAAATGTTGCTCCTGCTCCTGCCGTAGCAGCTAGCAAAGTCCTTCCGGCCAGAATTGATGCCATCTTCTCAAATTACCCTGTTTAATTAAAAAAATGTTTTAATTAAATTAAATCATTTAAATGTCATGAAAATATCTCCCAAGATTATTTTAAAAGCTAGGGAAATTGGATGCAAGTCAGTTTGTCTCCAGTTAAAATTTGGTCACCAAACTCCAATATAAGAGGCGGATGGAGACTGACAGTGTTTGGGTGTTAGCAGAGTTTATGATTTATATATACATGGTGTACTTGATATGATACAATGTAGTAAAAAAATAAAATAATTTTTTTTTTTTTTTTATAGTGTATAATTACTCCACTACCTAAAGATATTGTTTTAGTCAAACTTGTATTTAATCCACTGGTTCATGTACCGCCCCCCCCCCCCCCAACCGAAATTATCTGGATCCGCCCCTGATTATATCTCATATACATGGTCATTGTCAACCCTTCACTGGTTCGTTCTTTATTTGCTGGCTGGCATATACAAAGGAAAACTTTCATTGTTGCGACATGTGGTCTACTTTAATTCACTCCTGACAGAATCGCTATGACTTGGTTTGTGCAACAACAGTTGAGACAATTGTAGTCTAGTACTATGACCTTGGGCTTCATGTAGTTTTCTGAGACCTTCTAGTCCAAGCGGCAAAGCCCTAGGTGCATTTAAATAAAAGTCACAAGGACAAACAATAGCCCTAAAAAAGCATCTCACAATGACATATCCCGATTCTATAGCAGTGTACTGACTCCTGAGTTTAGTGATTAAGTTCACCTCTAGTAGTCCTCTACAGATTCATTGCAGTAACTATCTAGCTCTTGGTGGCAGGATCAAAGCAATATCTAACATTTTACAGTTTCAGGATGAACATGTCCATTTACTCTGAACTTCCAGTAGTATTGTGTATTTTTGTCAACCTATTGATTCTGCACTGAGCTTGCCACATCAATATTAGAGTTCCATTTATAATGGAAAGTCTGGGCTAAATTGGGTGAAAAAAACCGTTATTGAATGAATTTAAAACACGAGCAAGTATAAAATCCAAAATGTTTACCTGACAAGCAACAATGTCTTCTTAAATATTCTCCCTTTTAAGGAAAGTGCTGTATAATTTCACAAGATTGAGTGTCATGCAGCTGTGCTTATAGCTAGCCAAACTGTTTTTTGCACGACCTACTTCGGGAATGCCCTTTGCAGAGATATGTCACGTAGGACCAAAAATTGCAGCGTCAATCACATATGCATGAGATTAGGAAATATCAGGGGCGGATACAGAGGGGGGCAGACCCGGCGTGCGCCCCCCCCCCCCCTAAACATTCTGCGTGAGTGAAAAACAAGACTTGCTTTATTTTGTATTCGATAGTTTGACCATTTTTTTTACGATATGCATGGAGTGAATAGCTTTGTCAATGTCATATGACTGGCCGCCCCCCCCCCTAACCGAAATTCCTGGATCTGCCCCTGATTATATCTCATATACATGGCCATTGTGAACAGCTTATCTTAGGTTAATCCTACACCTGATCATTGTCATGTATATGTTGTCTGTGACCGTAGAATACTACTTAATGATAAGATTTCCATATAAGTCCTTCTGGTGATTTTTTAGAGGATTAACTTTTAACCTTCCTTTAACCTTGACAGCTCTTGACAACATCATGAACATTGTCAACCTGTATTTTCTGCACAGTTTTTAATGAAAATTCACTGACAGCGTAAATTTCACAAATGGTTAATAAAATACAATATTTACATTAAAAAAAAAAAACAAGACATTTCTAATTCATTTTGAAACATGTTTGTATTACAAGAAGATTAAAAGCAATCAATTAATGCACTAAGCATTTGTCCTTCAATCATGATTGAAGGACGACAGCATCAACACCACTTATCAATGACATAATACCAAACGATTAGTTCTTTGTAAATGCAACCGATAGGCCTACATATAGGCCTATATATTACTATTATTTAGGCTAACTTAATTATAGTAAATATTTAATGTCGTCTGCTATACATTTTAATGAATGCATGGTAATCAATCAACACAGCAATTAAGCAAAATGGGAAGTACCTTCACAAGCTCAACAACCCAGCTCTGCAGAGATCCACTGAGAAGCGAATGCCAGCCTGACACAGGTAAAATCCTTTTATAGGCAACAGCGACCAATCATGCGTCAGCAGACCAGGTAACCAGGTGCAAATGCTCGCGCGCTTTTTGGGCAATACTCACATGTAGATATCTAGACAATTTTCATTGCCTAAAAGTGCAATGTAAAATCGGTAATTCTGATGGCATTAACAATTAAATGCTCGGGGAAGTTTTTAGCGAACCAAGCAATGCCTTGATGGCGTTTTTTTTAGAAGAAGAAATTAATGTGCACAACAGATTTTGGCCTTTGTTTTAACAGCGCCTTCTAAGTTTTATAAACCTGTCAGTGCATTAGAGTTGAAGCAAATTGTGCCTACTCATTGTTTCACTTCCATAAATTTATTGATGGAATCAAATTTTCAATATTACTTTGTAGGCCTAATGGTATTATACTGGAGTGGGAAACTATTTCTCCTGGGGAGATTTTTGTCTTAATATTAGAGCTGATGTACATATGTATTCATGACCAAACATGTTACTGTACATTGTACAAAGAATATATATCATAAAATTTAGGGTGGGGTTCGTGAATCGTGGTACAAAATAGTCACACACAGTGACACACTTATTCTTTAAAAAAAAAAAAAAAGGATTACAAGAACAAATAGTTTTTGAAAATCTTTAATATTTAAAATTATTAATCTATCTCACTAATTCTTAGCTAGACTATATCTTATCTAATCTTATAGGTTGTACTCTGTGGGTTTATGTCACCATATTTAGTTGGAAATCTTAGAAATGTTTTACTTACTTCCACACTGCTGTAGCCTGAGTAGCTGAGGACAGTGAGGTGTTCAAAATACATGTATTCATTGTGACGTCACCAATGATTGTGATGTCATAAGACTGCCCATTGTTATTTATGACGTAATCAGACAATTGATCGCCGTGATGTCACCATAAATTTGGCGCGCTGCCAGCTGGTGGACTAGACTACAATGTATTCTCTCGCTCCTAAAAACTTTCGCACTCAAATAAAATAATGACGTCACAAAGCAGCAGTACTGACCTTGCCTGTCCACACTTAAGGAGTTCATTAGATGGCGTATCTATCCTCAGTAGGATTTCATTTTGAAGAGAAATGAAGGCAGTGATCTGACGATGTTATTTGTTCACAGGGGCATCAATTTCTCTTGACGGTTGGGGGGGGGGGGGGGGATGCAGGCCTTTGTCTGTCCCACTGTGACTTTCCCTCACTCGTACAAGCAGTAGCAATTAAGGTGCGGACACTGGCCAAGGTAAATTTATGTGGTGAATCACTTATGCCAAATTTTAAAACTTGTACTGATATGTGATATCAAGTGTAAAGCTATTAACAAAGCACAAATGTTCCAAAACCAAAGTGTGTGAAAAAAGGTAAATTTCATTTGTGAATTTCAGGGGGGGGGGGGGATGATTGCATTGATCATCCCCCCCTTCTCAGAAAGTGGGGGGTATATATATCCCCCACATCCCCCACTGAATCGATGCCCCTGTTTGTTCACTAAAACTGCAACAATGATTTTCGGTCAGTGAAACTGAATTCATCACGACATCAGCATTTTGGCGCTGAGAATTATTTGGAAAATAGATTCTGATGACGTCACAACAGTTAAAGTGACAAAGTTAGTTCATGACGTCATTGCCACAGGGTTTCTTACGCATTTTTCTGTTTATATTTTATAATTATAGGCCGCAGGAGTGGCCCCATAGGGGCCGCCCGTAGGGCTTTTATGTTTAGAGATTGGCCAAAAACTAAATCTACTGACGTACTATTCTCAAATGACCGGATCGGAACTATGTTGTCCTAATTAATGAACGTTAGAAATCATTGCGCAGTCATTCGGCACGAGAAAAATAGGCTAAAACGTCACAACAAACTTGTATTGATGACGTCACAATGCCTCTGGCAGTGCCACAGCGAGGCAACCATATGCAGGGATGTTATTATATTGTCAACGGGGATTTTTTCCTGTGTATTGAGATGGTCCCAAGGCAAGCTGGCTCACAAACGACGTTGTGTCACAGCGTCATGCCTTACAATAGGAGGGGCCATCTCAAAAGTACAAGTCAGGGCATTTGGCCACATTTGTTGAAAATTTGTGTCTGATGTCTGCCTATTTAATAAGTTCATTGGCCAATCTGTTGAGTGGGAAGGGCCTTGCAGATTTAATTTAATTTGATTGGCTAAAATGTCAAAGACTGACTGATTGTGTAACTTTATTTTGTCACAAGTCTACAATGTAACCAAAAAAGTAGAAACAATACACATTGTAACAAAAAATAATGGGCCAGACATAAACAATGTCTGCACATAACTTTTGCAGGAAATGCACTTGACTTGACCTATCACCTTCATTTCTTATAATTATTAATAATAATCAGAGATTTACCTGAAATATATCAGTTCAGTCAAAAAGTGGGAACTTGCAGAACTCTACTTCTAAAAATGATAGAAAGATGCAGTTTTCAGCGAAAACTGTCGCTTCGAAATAACGTTTTGTGTATTTATAACTGTGCATCTTCTTTTTTCAATGTCCCAATGCTACTGAGTCTGAAGCTTACTCGGTTTATATGGCCAGCTGTTAGAGGCAGACATAATGATGAGATGATAAGACTTGGGCGTCCACTAAATTTTATGCATTTAAACCATTGTATAATTGTGTATTATACCAAGAGCTAATAGCCCATATGTAAACAATGTCTTAAAAGTTTACATTAATCCACAATTCAGCAACACATTTAATATAATGTAAGCAACAAGAGCAATGAGCTTGAGTAGTTCCAAACCACATTTTGCCTTTACAATTTTCAGTATATCAGATATTGATAACACAATATTGTGTTAAGAACAAATTGGCCCATAAATTGCAGTAATTCTTGAAATTTGGTGTGCTAAATCAAGCCTTTCCCTTACTAAAAGGTGTTTTTTTTTTTTTTTTTTTTTTTTTCCACAACGAAATGGCTGAATAACGCATGTAAAATATAAAGGATAAAACTCTATACATTAAAAATTATACATAATTTCAAGAGGAATTGCAACTAATTTATTGTAGTTCAATGCCTTGAATTTGTCAGTATCGATATCCTAGGTGTCAATTCAAGTGAATTGCAACTATTTAGCAATCAAAGCCTCCAGAACAACCTTTCCAAGAAAGATTGATTTTTCAATTAAGTAGATCTACGTGATATTACCCATATATGCATGAAAATGGCAAAGTACAATTTAAATCACACCTGCGGCCTCTCATGCACATTGCATTATCATATTATAATATATATATATTTATATATATATAGACAGAGAGAGAATTTAGGTGTAAGAAACCCTGTGGTCATTGCGGGCACCTCATTTTCATTTTATAATCCTCCCAGAATGCATTATTTTTCACGAAAATGGTGCCAACAATGGATTTAACAAGAACAAAGATTAAAATAACCTCAGGTTTGTTATAGTATTATGATCCAGGGGTACACAACTACCTCGCCTACTAGCACTTGGCTGGTGGGCAGCTCTTTAGCTTACTGTTAAGAGTGCAGGAAAGTTGCATACTTGTAAGATGGTGGAGAATCCGGTCCCCTCTGACCCCCATGTGTAGGGTAGTTGGTTCGAATCCCGTTAGTGGGGTGAGGTTGTTTGACTAGGAGTGGTCAAAACCTCAGGTGGTCATTGGGGATAAAGTATTACGATCCAGGGGTACACAACTACCTCGCCTATACTATAGAACTTGGCTGGTGGGCAGTTGCTATTCAGCTTACTGTTAGAGTACAGGAAAGTAGCACACAAGATTATTATGACTGATGACAACGATTTCTCTTCAAAAAAGTAGACAAGTGTGTCCAGTTTTATTAGAAAGCCTAATTTCAACGCCTCTCAGGCTCAGCTGTGCTGGGAAATTAGAACTACTGCGAAAATTTTTAGAGGAGGCAAATCGGCTCATCTAATAATCTAAACTATATATCCCTGATTCATTTCATTGTGTGATGAGGTTTGAACAAATAACTTTAAACGGACCTGATGTGCAGCAACGCAAGGCAGTCCCATATGGGGCTATAGTGATCAGTTGACCAGGTTTATCCATATTCCAGATGAGGGGCACTTTTCTGAACCACACAATGAAGGTTTATGCATTTTCTTGGGGAAAATATTAGCCTCTTCCACCATTGTTTGTTGTGTGGCTTTTGGTATTTAATTGTGATGTCACAATGATCCATTGTTGCATAACAATCAAGCAGCAATTGTGATGTCACCAAATCAGCCACTGACTGGCTGCCTAGATATACTACAGATTCATCGCAATCCACACGCTTGCGTGTAAATGCTTATTCGCGCATTCTGCTCTGGAAAGTAAAACATAGCAAAGATCGATATGGCAATGTGCATACAAAAAGCACAACTAGGCTAGGCCATGTATAAGTATTACCAGAAACATTTTGTTATGATAAGTGCATTACCCTGATTCATTTCATTGTGTAATGAGGTTTGAACACATAACTTTAAAGTGACCTGATGTGTGGCATTATTTTCATCACTGTTGTGATCAGTAACCTTTGACCAGAAGGTTTATCCATATTCCACATAATGAAGGTTTCCAATGCATTTTCATAAAAATATGAGCCTCTTCCACCAGTGTTTCTTGCATGACTTAAAGTCTGCAATTATGACGTCACAATGGTCAATTATTATGTCACAATCAAGCAGCAATTGTGACATCACCAGATCAGTCTCAGAAAGAGGCACTGACTTTGGCTGCCTAGATCAGTATTATCATTAGAAATATATGAGTTCAGAAAAGAAAAGGACTGCACAAAAAATATGCATTGGTCTTTGTATGTTATGAGGAATGTCCGATATTAACATGTGAATATTCAGTTCAGTTATTAAGCATGTGTTCATACCTCTCTACACATCCCCAAAAAATACACTGTAGTGTTGGAGTTCTGCTCAAGAAACAAGTGTCAAGGCGCCCAGTTTTGGCGCAAGACCCTCAATCACACCTGTCTGCAGGAGAGGGTCTTGGAGAATTCAGGGGAGCAAGAATCCTGGTTTGGTAGAAAGGAATTTGACAATGTAGAAAGGCTTACATTAATCATAAGAAAACAATACGTCACGTCCCTGTGCTAAATACGCCAATGCAACATCGTACCGGACGAATTATAAAGAACTATTTTGTTCGCTGTTTAGTTAAATTTAACATGCATAGTGACTGACCTACTTTCGATGCCTATATCGCCGTGCTTTAAAATCCACTAGACCCTCATCTACGATGCGGCCTGAGGGTCTGGGACCTAGACTGCCAGGCGCCAAAGGTGGCCCACCCGTTTCGAACTCTAATATCACCATGACAGATATAACACATTTTAATCAATACAGATCTATTTATTCTTACACTTTTTTTATTGATTTATTTTCTGACTCCTTTTTTGTTACTTTTTCCTTGACTGCATCCCCCCTGGATCCATCCCTGCCCGCATCAGTCCTGCATCTGCATAAAAAACTCCCATCATGCATATAATTATAGCTATAACAATGATTCATTCGAATAATTTTACCCTGTTGTGCACCAAAACAATACAGCCGAATTTTGCATTAAAACTAATCATGTGTACAAATTCTATACATTTATTGTATGAACAAATTAACACATTTCATTTATTAAGTAATCTAATTAATACTGTAAATAAAATTAATACTCACAAATAATCAGAACTGGATACTCAATATCAATTACATGAGTTCACATTTTCATTATATGAACCATGCAGAGACCGTGTATGAACGCCCCATATAGTTTTTCTTCACTCAGCATATTTTTACTGGCTAATAGCAAAACAGCATGAAACCCCTTAATTACCCCCAGATGACCTACACAATTGACCTATACATCTGCTATTGTGCAAATATGTGGGCTTTCTTTTAAGGTACCATATAGAAACTGTAAACATTACCTTCCAGTAAATTCTATAGAATTCACTTTATGGTGAAGAATTCTGCATTTTCTAGCTTTTCTATACAATGCACTGTCATAAAAGATGGACACTGCATGTAAGACTATAATATGAAGAATGATTTTTAATCCAGAATAAAATGATTTCACATCTTCATGCATCAAGTTGAAGATTCATACTTTATCACCATGTCAGATATGAATGTGCGGGTCTGAGTGGAATATAAGTAATCAGAGTTAGTCCCGTCCCATCCCGCTCCCGCTAAAATTCACCATGTGGGATCCCGCTCCTGACAGGCCGTTCCACATTTATCAATTCCAGTCCCATCCCGCAGATAATTAAGGTGCGGGCTCCCGCAGGATCCCGAGGGGTGGGGGCCTAGCTCAGTGGTAGCGTGCTGGGCTTCCAACCACTGGGTCCTATAGGTTCATTCCTGGTACGTCGATCCCATGTTGGATGGCAGTTTCATACTTCGCCTCATTGCCATGGTCCCTACCTGTCCTAATTAGCCCATCAGGTGCAGAAATACAGGACGTAAAGCGCTAATCCACCACCACCACCATCTGCAGGATCCCGCTGGATCCCGCTGGATCCCGCGTGTACCTGCATCCCTCTTGGGGTGGGATTGCCTGTGCAGGGCTCTAGTATATATCCCAGGGGTATAATAGTAATATAATATAATATAAAAAGATCCACCCTATGGGACCCAAGATGCGGAAACCCAGATCCAGATGAAGGCCATAATTCATGGAATTCACCTATCCTTCCTCCCTCCCTCCAACCCCGCTTCACCTGTCTTTTCAGACAGGAATTCTCTTTCAGAATTCTCCCAACACAGCTGCTAGTGCTACTGCTACTGCTGAAGCTACGGCCAAGCTCATTGCTGAGGCCACTGCTGATGCTGCTGCTGACGACACAGCTTATACCACAATTAATAGCCTTTTTTCTCCCACAAACTCTAGCACAGGCCAGCCACCCGAAGACATGGATACAGGCTTCACTATCCAACAAAGCAAGAAGCAGAAAAAGACTCACAAGAGTACCCGGTCCACCCAAAGCCTTCACTCTAACTCAACTCCTGGGCTAGAGTCCCCTAAGAAGGCAAAGAAGACCACTCCCTCCTCCCCTCTCCCCCCCCCCCGCTCCCCCCCCCTCCCCAAAAACCAACTTGTCTCCTCTTTTTACAGAATTTTCTGCAGATGCCGACTCAGCCAAGATTTTTCTTGAGCTGAGAAAGCACATAAGATACTCTAGAAGAACCCAAGCAGGCAATCTGCTGATCTACCCCCGGTCAGCAGCAGACAACACTACACTCCTCAACCTCAACCTAGAAGGCTGCAAAATCAGAGACACCAAGAAGTCCAGGACTCCAGATGACAGCCTCACAGTTGTCATCATTGGAGTCCCCCCAAACTACACAAATGATGATTTTTCTTCCATTTCAGGACTCCCCAACTGCATCCGAATGCAAAGTGCAGCCCTCGGAAGACCCACCAACCGCGTCAAGGTCATTTGCTCCTCTCCTGAGGAGAAACAAGGCCTACTAACTAATGGACTCTCTTTTGATTTCAGAAAACTCAAGGTCTAAGAATACCAATCCAGAAGACCCCTTCAGTGCATCCGCTGTCAATCCTTTGGCCACAGAGCGAACACCTGTTCACTAGAAATCAGGTGTAAGCGCTGTGGCCTCGGGCATGGGCACAAGGAGTGTCCTTCTCCTGAGAAGGCCTCCTGCACCAACTGTAAAGGAGAACACCCCGCATCTTTCTCCGGCTGTCCTTCTTATAAGGCAGCCCTACTCTCCAAGAAATCGCGAGACACCAATACAGCACATAAGATAGCCCCACCAGCCAACATACTAGATGCCACCCGCATAGCTGCCACGGTAGCCCAGATACTGTCCAACATCCTCCAACCTCTCCATCCTGGAATCTCGGAGGATTCCATATTAAGTATCACAGCAACAACAGTATCGAACATTTATAAAGTCAACATGACCCCCTATCAAATTTCTGAATTTATTAAGTAGTGACTACCATCCCCACCCCAATGTAATCTTCCTGTTCTTATAAAAAATTGCATTTTTTCCCACTTCCTAACACCTTCCTATTTTTCCTTCCAGATTTCCCCCTTGATGCGGCCAGAAGTGGTGCAATCCAGATCCTGGACCAATCGGGCCTTCTGACCATGATGTCCGGGATCCCCCACAAGTCTACAAAAGCGCTGAAGCTGCTTTAAAGCAGGACCTCGCTTTCTCTCACACTACAGACATCCACCCTATGGGTAATTGCGAAAAAAATCAGGGGGGGGGGGACCTCATATTTTGTACAAATATCATCACAGATAGGTCTTGTTTAGTCATTAGGTCAGTGGATATTTCTAAGAAAAAATTTATATTTTAAGAAATCTGATACAATCGTGCTACAATGTAAAAGCATCTTAATTTGTATCCACAATGGAGAGGGGCAGGGCGCTACCGGAAAACATTGCCCACTATACAGCTATATACCTATATGGGGGGCGAGTTGTCATTGGGGCACATTCGCTCTAGTTTTGAAAAAAAAAAAAAAAAGTGACACAAATTTGTGAAGTTCCGCATCTTCGCTCAAATTAAAGGAAAAAAAAAAGTATTTTTAGATTTTGTATAAATTAGGAGATGTGTAGACAGGCAATGACAGTGAAAAATGTATTTGAAGCACTTATGGGTTAATTTTGCTCTAGAAATATTGTTATGATGTGGAGAAATCATTATTATCAAATGTTTAATCTCTATGGTAATCGTAATCCTGGTGTGTATAATTGTGCTTACTCTGAAAATATGATGGTCACATCTAAGGTTGTAGCTGATTGTATAAAAAGTCTACCTGGTAATAAATCTGCGGGACCTGATAGTCTTGTAGGTGAGCATTTTAAATATGCCTCACCTAGATTAAATGTTATTCTTGCCTTTCTTATATCAGGTATGCTTGTACATGGCTTTATGCCAAGCAGTATGATTCAATCAATGTTAGTACCCATTGTCAAGAATAAATGTAAGTCACTCACATCCAAGGACAATTACAGACCGATAGCACTGTCTAATGTATTAACCAAAGTCATTGAAAGAATTATTCTGTGTAAAATCGATGTTTACCTGTGGACATTACCAAATCAATTTGGATTTCAAAAAAGTCAGAGTACTGATCAGTGTATTTATGTTCTCAAAGAATTGGTAAATTCTTATTTGAAGTCAGGAAGTACTGTTTACTGTTGTTTCCTTGATGCCTCCAAGGCGTTTGACAGGGTCAATCACAACCGATTAATGAATGTTTTGCTGGAAAGGGGGATCCCTAAGTGTATTGTCAGATTATTGGATTTTTGGTACTATAACCAGAGTATGTATGTCCGATGGGGCGCTGTTACATCAGATACTTTTAATGTTTCCAATGGTGTTAGGCAAGGGGGTGTGTTGTCTCCTTTTCTATTCAATGTTTATGTTAATGACCTGAGTATAGAATTAGAATCTCTGCATTGTGGCCTTTCTTATGGAAGTGGTAAAATTAATCATATTATGTATGCAGATGATGTCGTGCTTTTTTCACCCTCGGCTGGTGGGCTGCAAAGTATGCTAAATGTATGTCACAGGTTTAGTTCAGATGCTGACCTTGTTTATAATGTTGAAAAGACAGTTTGTATGTGTATTGAAAAAGGGCCTACAAAGTACTCTGTCCCAGAGTTCTTCATTAATGACCGGAAACTTGAAATTGTTAGTGAAGTGAAATATCTTGGCCATATCATCACTTCAACTTTCTCTGATGCCAGGGATATAGACAGACAAATTAGAAGCTTGTATTGTAGAAGTAACATGCTCAGGAAAAGATTTAGCAAATGTACTGATTATGTCAAATGTTTCTTGTACAAAACTTTCTGCAGTAACATGTATTGCTGTGCATTATGGCTTAACTAGTACTGTGCTTACAAATTGCGAAGATTATTTGTATCATATAATAATTGCATTAGAAGATTTTTGTACCTGCCAATGAGATGCAGTGACTCTCTGATGTACACCTCTGACATTCCCTGTCCAAAATGCATTATTCGGAAAACTTGTTTTAATTTACATTGCAGAGTGAGGTCGTCCAGTAAGATATTAGTTAAAAAGATCTATGACATGGGTGTGCTTCACAGCGGCAGCTTTGCTTCTCATTGGTTATTGCAGTTCCTATGATAAGATAGATTCTTTTAAATTCTCTTGATGTCTGGGGTCGTTCTGACCCATTTATCATATATGTATTCTCTACCTTTTATGGACCTAGAGTCCGCAATAAAGTTGACTTGACTTGACTTGAATTTTAGGCTGAAGGTGATTACCGGTCCTCACAGAATTAGTTGCACTTATTGGTCTAACTCTACAATAGCCTTTCATAGGCTATGAGCTGAGTACTGTTACATATAAACACAGTAAATATAGTAATTAGGTGGAGATATCCCAAGACATAAATTGTCGCTATAGGGATGCCACCTTGATACATGTCATGATGAGGATAGGATGCACTAGGATCCATTGTGCCTTTTAACCACATCATAGCTACACTCGATTTTTTTGCAACTCATCCCCCCCCCCCACCTGCCCAGCAGGAATCCGCTACTGCTAAAATACGCACCAAGGTGATGCAGGTTGACGCGGCGCGCTGATTGGACGAACTCATTGTGCTAATAAATATTCGGAAATCCCAATATATATTTGATTTGGTTGTTAAAATGTTCCATGAAGACCTTGTGGTGGGGAAAAACAAATTGTTATAATATGAATTACGCTTAATATTGAATGAGTAACTTTAAAGGGGAAATTCATACGTGTTGAGGCTAATTAATTCTCGGGTATTTCCGTCGAATTAAAGATCAAGATTTTAAACGTCGTATTTACGCAATGAACACTGTTGAATTACTCACGAGATGACCGCTTAATTTGGGGTACCATATAGGTAAAATTTCGGTCTTTCTAATGGCTTTCTTTTCTTTTTGGACAGACATTTATCTTGTGACGTCATGCCGAAGACAACCCTCATGGCGGCGCGAATCAAGTCTGGTCACGTGACCTTTCTGCTCTTGTGAGCGCAGATTTCCAGGTAATGTGCCTCTGATATATTTTAAGAATTAGTGTACTCCAGGTGGTGGATAGTCTGTTGCTGGTAACTTTATTTTATATATGAAAACCTCAAGATCATTACTGACATAATTTGGATGCGTTAACAGCATCCAAAAGACATTAATTTCATGAAAGAAATTCGCACAAATTCAGCATGGCGTCACATGGCAGGCATTGCGAGTGTTTTTGTTCCTATTTCGGGAATGTCCGGACTTGAATGAGTAATTTGGGATAAATTAAACATGTGCTGGCTTGCATATTTCGGTGTTTGTTAACTTGAGTAAGTGTACGATTCGTAAAACATTATTAAATCCGAGGGAAACGTCTTCAATTGAGGTAATTTAATATGTTAATGCGATGAACGCATGTCTTTTGCCGATCACAATGTGGATTGAGTTGTTGTCATGCAGGATCACTTGAAGTCCAGGATGTTGTCATTGTGTTGTACGTAAATCTTACGATTATGCATTTTTTTCTTTTTCAGATTTTCTATTTTGTACATATACATTTGTATATAAATATATGATGAGCACCTCGCGTGCTAGTAGACCTAGTAAGGATAAAACAAAAACACAGTTACAGAATGTGAAATCAGATAGCCAGCCAAAAAATCAGGTAAGTTGAGGATTACTTTCAGGTAATTTCGTGTAATATGTTTATAAATAGCAGTTAGTGTTATGCTGATATTATGAATCATATTGAATATCTTGTAACGTATTGTTGTATTCCTGGAAGTTCTCAACATTCCCAGTTCCTTTGTTATCAGTGATCAGTTTTTGGTGCCATTTCCTTCGAATTGTTTTGTGGTAGGATAAGTTTCCTGAGAATTAGTGTATATGGCAGTATCGTACATGCTTTGGTCATAACACATTTCTGTAAAACTAAAATATAATGTTATGTTGCAACATGTTATAAAACTGGGTATGTTAACCCTTGATGCCACACCCTAAATATACTAATCCAGTCACTCTTATTCTTGCAGGCAACAGCAGAACAAATGCGTATCGCAGAACTCATACAGGACAAAATGTCTGGGGCAGACCCAGAGGTGAAAGCCAAGATCAGTCAGGTAAGCTTTATTTTTCTGGGAAGCGGGAAAGTGAGTAGTAACATGCTGGATATAATGACATAAAATTTATGTGGAATACTTGACTAAAGGTTGCACTAAACCTGTCAAGGAGTGAGGTATTTGTATTAGTTGTGACAATATGTGAAATTTCTTTTGATGTAGAACTTTCGAATGGGTGCTAGGAACCATATATTCATAAGCCCGATTAATCTAAACTTCTGCTAGTAAAGCATATGTAACGCTATGTTGTATTCCTCTAACACTAGATCTAAACTTCATTGCAGGTCATGGATGTGACAGGCCGGTCAGTTGACGAGGCATTAGTGGCATTACATGACTGTGACAACGATCCAACCAGAGCAATAAACATGTTGCTTGAAGGGGAGGCTGATCAGGGAGAGTGGCAAGAATCTGGAAAGAAAAAGAAGAAACAGGTACAGGTAAAACCAGAAGTCACATCAAATAACAGAAGTGAAAGAGCCAAGAGCGAAGACAGACAAGATGATAAGATCCATGAGAAAGACCGAGATCGAGACAGTCTGCCACCTCGCAGAGGGAAACAGCCTCCTCGACTTGCCCGTAAAATGAGAGAAAATGAAGAAAATGAAAGAAACAGAAATGAAAGTAGCAGCAGGGACAGAGGTTTCGAACGAGGCAGAGGTAGAGGAAGAGGTATGTGATAACCTGCAGTCTTTATGTACTTCGTTTTAGTAAATTTAGAACACCTCCTTGCTATGTGTTTGTAAATTATTATTAAAGGGTGATGTGGTTGTTGAATTCAGGTCAGGCAAATGGTGCTGGCAGAGGTCGTGGTCGAGGGAGGTTGGTGTCGCATTTATGATTTCAGTTTATATTTTTCAATTGGTGATGTCAATATTTGAGATATAAACGTGAATACTAAACCATGTACTATTTTGTTGCAGACGTGGCGACAGGGGAGGAGGTGGTGGTAATCGTTTCGACAGGTCTCAGGGTCCTGCTATAGGCACATGGACGAATGAGACGGCAGAAAATGCTGAGAAAGAAAATTCAATGAACACATGGGATGGTATGGGCGAAGAATGGGGAGATGAGTGGACTGGATCTGTAAGTTTGTGGCTTGTGTTGAAAGATTACTGAGTTATATTGTCATACTCGGTTGCTTTTTATTCTGCAGATGTTTATGGTATGTGGCTTCTTGTTTACTGCAGCTGGAAGAAACTAAGGTTTTCACAGCTACAAGTACTACCAAAGTCTTCGAAGACACTTCCAAAGTTTTCAACAGTAGTGATTCCTCCAATGTTTTCAACTCGAATGACTCGAAGGTGTTTGGCGGTAATGAATCATCCAAGGTGTTTGGAACTGGCATGGGTGACAATGATGCAAAGATGTTTCAGGTACCAGGGCACTCTGACTCCCTGGAAACTCAGGGGTTCTCTGCTAGCATGTCGTCAATGTCAAATTCAAACCCTGCTGGATCAGCACTAAACGATTCCACCAATACACTCCACACTTCAACTTCTCTTCAGAATTCAATCTCTCAAAATTCACTGGGACAGCCGAGTTCTTTGGGGCAAAGGTGAGATTTTAGGATAATAAGGTGGTAGCTAAAGTTCATTCATAATCAAAATTCTCCATGAAAATGGGTCTCTAATTGTTGCTCTTTCTCTGCCAGGTTGGATTTGGGGATGTTACTTCAAAAGCCTTCATCAACTGAGCGCGAGTCAGCAAGCCAACAGCAATCTCAGTTTATGACACAGTTCACAAAACATGCGACAGAGATGCTGAAGAATGATCTGAGAATTGGAACAAACTCATCTAATCATGTGCCGACATCTGGTGGTGGTGAGCCCATGCAACCTGCCTCACAGACGGCATCCAGTAACAAGACTCAGTGTTCTCAGGCTGTTGGTATGAAGCAGAAGCCACAGAAGTCTAAGCTCCCACCTCCTTCAAAGGTAGTTATAAATGGTGTCTGACTGAGAGACAAGGATATAATACAAATAATTTACTTACATAGCACAACTCTCAGAATAGTTAAATATTCTAAGGCCATGTACACCTTCAGAATGACTAATAGTTGATTTGAGACCACTCAGTCAGAGTCAAATTAATCTTCATAAGATGTATATTGTGTGACACAGCTAGTACATCTGCTTTTTCAGATTCCTGCCAGTGCTGTGGAGATGCCCGGTCATCTTGGAGGAGGAAGTTTTCAACTGGATGTCCAGTTTGGCAATTGGGATTTCAACACGGGTGATTCAGGATTCACATTTGGCGGGTCCAGCAGTGATTCCACATCAGGAGTGTCATCTAGCTTTTCGAGCACTCCCAGTAGGTAAGGATCACTTCAACAATATGATGAGACTGTGTTAAATATTAATATTAATTGGCCAGTGATGTTTTGAACTTTCGTTCTACTGAAGAATATGTTGACACTATTACAATTCTGAGGCCACAAAAATTGAAAACAGTAAATAGACGAGCTGTTGTCCAAGGTTTGACTGCTAAGCACTGCTAAAGGGACTTGGAAAAAGTGATTGAAACTCAATAAATGATGTCCATTCATGTTTTCATTCCAGCGTAACCACATCCTCTTCTCCTTTGTCCAGCCATGGATTGTCTAACAAGAATGGATCGGACTCTTCTGCGATGACTACTGCGGTAACGACGAAGACCAGTGTGACTGGACTTGACAGCATTGCTCAGAACACTGCCCAGTCCCCAAGGGCTAACATGTATCCGAACTCTAATTCAACAACCCCCAGCAAGGAGTATCCTGCTGCTAATAAGGTGGGTGCAATAATGATAGTGTTTCTATTAAGAAATAATTAAAAAAAATAAGAAGAATGAATTCAGAGGAGTGCATGTGAAACATTTGCTAATGAAGTAGTTGAAAATTCTGTCCTTGCAGATGTCGCCCCCTGCAGCCATTCCATATCCGTCAGGCCAAAGTGACAGGAAGATGAGTCCTCACTATTCTCAAAGGCCCTCGTCTGCGACGTCATCTTCTAGCCATATTAGCCAGAGTAAGCAGGGATCCTCTCCACCCAGCTTGGCTTACAGTCAGAACAACTACACTACCAACTACCAGTCATCAAGCTTTCAATCGTCTGGAAAACCTTCTCCAACAAGCAGTTACTCTCATTCGGCTAACACTGGCTCACTGTCAAACTCTGGCTTGTCCTCACAGAACCAGTACAACCACTCCAGTTACCAGTCGACATCTTTCCAAAGTCAGAATGCCTTCACTCCCAGTCAGCAGTCGCTGGGCCACTACAGTTCCGGGCAGAGCAATTCTTACCCAGGGCAAAGCTCTTACCAAGGACAGTCCTCTACGTATCATTCTAGAGACCAGCCATCCTCCAATGCTTACCAGAACTCAAATAGCCAGTCTGCGTCCTACCAAGGAGGCAGTCAGAACAGTTACAACTCAGGCAGCTCTCAGTCTGGTTCCTACCAGAGGGACTCTCAACCTGGACAGTCTGCTTACAGTTCGCACCAAACTTACGCGTCCTCTGGCCACCAGAACAGTTTACAGAGCTCCTCTATGTCCAATAAACTGAACGACAGTTTGAATAAAATGTCTTTAAAAGATTCGGCGCTGGATAGCCATCAATCTTCACAGGTGAGTTCCCTTGTTTTTCGCCGACAGTGTTTTGGCCATATTTTGAATTTGCCTTATTTCTTTTTAAACTTAGTTAGGTTAGAAGTTCGGCCATAAGATGGTTGATGTTGCTATTGAATGTTGATACCAACCCCGAATGTTACATTAAGTAGTGTTTAGTAGCTCTGTTATGGTGTCTGCCATCTATATGCATCATTAGCTCTGCCCCCCGGAGGGGCAGAGGTTTTGTTATTACATCGATCTCGCGAGATGACGTTGCCTTTGGGGAAAACTGTATGATCTGTGATAACACAACTTACATGGCGTCTTCCGCTACATCCCGTGGTTTAACGCTACAGATTCCCCTTTTACAGGTTCCTTTATCTGTTCAGCGTGTTTCGTGGCTCCATTATTCTACGCACAGCCACTTTCTACACCCATTTTGCCCTCCACTTTGTCCCAGCTCTCGCCATTGCCCGAGACGTCCGTATGACGTCATCAAGGGAATCCCCGTAACGGGGGAAGCCCAGTCCACAAGCTGCCTCAATGCAGCCTCATTGACCACTTCAAGGCTCCCACCTCTCCAGATAAGTCATTCAAACGCTACATTTCTGTGTTATTGACTCATTCCAACTTAGTTTTGTCCGATACAACTCGTTTCCTCACTTGCTCGTCCATTTTAGTTCCCATTTGGGGAACCCGCGTGAATCAAGGACGTAGCCCACAATGCAGTCGCTGGTGGAGCGATTGCAGCGCCCCTGGTGGGTGTTGACAGAATTACTTTTTCCAAGTCCCTTTAGCAGTGCTTAGCAGTCAAACCTTGGACAACAGCAGGTCTGTGATGAGACAACATTTTGACTTTCGTTCTTCTGAAGACAATGTTGATCTTTGATATTCTGAGACCTGTGCAATCTATGACTCATTGCTTCCTGGGCCTTCCTGGAATTTTTCAATTTTTGTGTCAACTTCAGTAAAATATTGTCAGTTTCCCAGCGGTCGGGTGCTAGTCAGAAGTAATTAAATTTTGGTCTTCATGCTGTTGTGAACCAAATAGAGAAGTCGAGATATTCGGTTGGTAATGCATTGTATGCATGCCTAAGGAAGTAAAAGTGAAATTTTGGAACATTTCTGTTATTTAATAGGACATTTCAGGAAATAATAAAGGAACACTCTGGGAAATTAGTTTCACTGAAAGGCTATTAATCTTGGAAGTAGTAAAGGTCAATGACAGATTATTTTGGGTTCAATTCTATTCGTGCATTGTGCTTGCTGAGCAGGTCTGTGATGAGACAACATTTTGACTTTCGTTCTTCTGAAGACAGTGTTGATCTTTGATATTCTGAGACCTGTGCAATCTATGACTCATTGCTTCCTGGGCCTTCTAGCCCATCCTGGAATTTTTCAATTTTTGTGTCAACTTCAGTAAAATATTGTCAGTTTCCCAGCGGTCGGGTGCTAGTCAGAAGTAATTAAATTTTGGTCTTCATGCTGTTGTGAACCAAATAGAGAAGTCGAGATATTCGGTTGGTAATGCATTGTATGCATGCCTAAGGAAGTAAAAAGTTACAAACAAAAAAAGTCATTGATATCAAAGTGAAATTTTGGAACATTTCTGTTTTTTAATAGAACATTTCAGGAAATAATAAAGGAACACTCTGGGAAATTAGTTTCACTGAAAGGCTATTAATCTTGAAGTAGTAAAGGTCAATGACAGATTATTTTGGGTTCAATTCTATGTGTGCATTGTGCTTGCTGAGCAGGTCTGTGATGAGACAACATTTTGACTTTCGTTCTTCTGAAGACAGTGTTGATCTTTGATATTCTGAGACCTGTGCAATCTGACTCATTACTTCCTGGGCCTTCCAGCCCATCCTGGAATTTTTCAATTTTTGTGTCAACTTCAGTAAAATATTATCAGTTTCCCAGCGGTCGGGTGCTAGTCAGAAGTAATTAAATTTTGGTCTTCATGCTGTTGTGAACCAAATAGAGAAGTCGAGATATTCAGTTGGTAATGCATTGTATGCATGCCTAAGGAAGTAAAAGTGAAATTTTGGAACATTTCTGTTATTTAATAGGACATTTCAGGAAATAATAAAGGAACACTCTGGGAAATTAGTTTCACTGAAAGGCTATTAATCTTGAAGTAGTAAAGGTCAATGACAGATTATTTTGGGTTCAATTCTATTCGTGCATTGTGCTTGCTGAGCAGGTCTGTGATGAGACAACATTTTGACTTTCGTTCTTCTGAAGACAGTGTTGATCTTTGATATTCTGAGCCCTGTGCAATCTAGGACTCATTGCTTCCTGGGCCTTCCAGCCCTTCCTGGAATTTTTCAATTTTTGTGTCAACTTCAGTAAAATATTGTCAGTTTCCCAGCGGTCGGGTGCTAGTCAGAAGTAATTAAATTTTGGTCTTCATGCTGTTGTGAACCAAATAGAGAAGTCGAGATATTCGGTTGGTAATGCATTGTATGCATGCCTAAGGAAGTAAAAGTGAAATTTTGGAACATTTCTGTTATTTGATAGGACATTTCAGGAAATAATAAAGGAACACTCTGGGAAATTAGTTTCACTAAAAGGCTATTAATCTTGAAGTAGTAAAGGTCAATGACAGATTATTTTGGGTTCAATTCTATTCGTGCATTGTGCTTGCTGAGCAGGTCTGTGATGAGACAACATTTTGACTTTCGTTCTTCTGAAGACAGTGTTGATCTTTGATATTCTGAGACCTGTGCAATCTATGACTCATTGCTTCCTGGGCCTTCCAGCCCTTACTGGAATTTTTCAATTTTTGTGTCAACTTCAGTAAAATATTGTCAGTTTCCCAGCGGTCGGGTGCTAGTCAGAAGTAATTAAATTTGGGTCTTCATGCTGTTGTGAACCAAATAGAGAAGTCGAGATATTCGGTTGGTAATGCATTGTATGCATGCCTAAGGAAGTAAAAACAGAATTTTTGTTACAAAAAAAAAAGTCATTGATATCAAAGTGAAATTTTGGAACATTTCTGTTTTTTAATAGGACATTTCAGGAAATAATAAAGGAACACTCTGGGAAATATGTTTCACTGAAAGGCTATTAATCTTGAAGGAGTAAAGGTCAATGACAGATTATTTTAGTGCTCTATGAGCTTCTATCAGGATCTTGAATCATCTTTGTGATTTGTGATACTATCTAATGAATAACTGGTTGAAAGCTACTCATTTGTATAAAGACTTCTAAAGAGCATTGAACACTTGGGTTCATCTTTTAAGGCGTTAGGTCCCATCAGCTGGCAAATATTGAAACTAGCAGTAGGCCTATTAAAATAATAGGTACTCATAACAATAATTAAGAAGGCAACTGATTGAGTATTCAACCGCGAAAGGAGAACAATCAGCTGACCTGGATTTCCATGGCAAGGGCGAGTGTTTTCTCTGAGGTCTGTCGTTTATAGCCAATCAGAGGTCTTTTGTAGGCAGCTGAGCGTTACCCAGTAAGGTGCGCAACCGTCGGCTGGCACCTGTGATTGACCGGTGTTAGAATAAAAAAGAAAATTTTTCCCTGAGTTACATGCAAGTGTTGTGACGCCAGAGTTGAACCTCAGTATATAATAATTGATGCTGATCTGTCTCTGTTGACACTTCTTAGCCTGAGGCCACGATGACAAAATAATGCATTGTTTGTTCATACTAGTGGTGTTGACCAGCATGTTTGAAAATCATTTTACATCACACACTACTTTTCCTGTTTGCTGTTATACTGCGCAAGGAAAGGTTTTCCAAATGTAAACTATTATATGAATAGATGGTTGCAGTGAAAATGCTGAATCTACCTTTTGGACAGGCTAATTTTGATTTCTTATGGATCATCAATATTTGTACAATTTGTTATCCTCTTAGTTTTAAACTGGATTAAATCTTTCATCCGTCCTTTACATATTATTAATATAACTATTAGAGATCTCTTCTTGTCTGACTGATTGAGGTTTTGGTAAATTTTCAATTTTGAGGAAGAGCGGACACATCATTGTCTTGTAGAAACGTTGATTTGAATCATCAAATGAGAATACAACAACTAATTTGTTAGAATCGGTGAACTCGCTTAGTCATTATAAAGTATTGTGAAGAGTTATCTGGTTGACCAATTTAGTCCTCAGAACTTAATGATATTTGTGAATGATAAGGCTATCATCTGTATCTAAACAGTTACATATTTTGGCCTATGATGTTATACTTTCGTTCTTCTGAAGTTTCTGTGGAAACCTTTTTTTAGCCTGAGGCCATTGCATATGCACATAATAGTGTTCAATGCATTAAATGTATATTGTATTCTATTCCCTTTTAGAGGTTGTGCGTTACAAATGATGATATAAATTTGCCTGCAGTGTTGCTGTGCCTTGTGTCCATACAAGATGTCAGTGTCAATCCAGGCATATATTAAAAGCCATTGCAATTAATTTGATCTGGCATTTATTTCTGTGCACGATCCGTGTAACGGCTTACAAGTTAAGAAAAAGTAAAATTATTAGAACTTGTGCGTTACGTATGATGTCATGTAAATTTGCCTGCAGTGTTGCTGTGCCTTGTGTCCATACAAGATGTCAGTGTCAATCCAGGCATATATTAAAAGCCATTGCAATTAATTTGATCTGGCATTTATTTCTGTGCACGATCCGTGTAACGGCTTACAAGTTAAGAAAAAGTAAAATTATTAGAACTTGTGCGTTACGTATGATGTCATGTAAATTTGCCTGCAGTGTTGCTGTGCCTTGTGTCCATACAAGATGTCAGTGTCAATCCAGGCATATATTAAAAGCCATTGCAATTAATTTGATCTGGCATATATTTCTGTGCACGATCCGTGTAACGGCTTACAAGTTAAGAAAAAGTAAAATTATTAGAACTTGTGCGTTACGTATGATGTCATGTAAATTTGCCTGCAGTGTTGCTGTGCCTTGTGTCCATACAAGATGTCAGTGTCAATCCAGGCATATATTAAAAGCCATTGCAATTAATTTGATCTGGCATTTATTTATGTGCACGATCCGTGTAACGGCTTACAAGTTAAGAAAAAGTAAAATTATTAGAACTTGTGCGTTACGTATGATGTCATGTAAATTTGCCTGCAGTGTTGCTGTGCCTTGTGTCCATACAAGATGTCAGTGTCAATCCAGGCATATATTAAAAGCCATTGCAATTAATTTGATCTGGCATTTATTTCTGTGCACGATCCGTGTAACGGCTTACAAGTTAAGAAAAAGTAAAATTATTAGAACTTGTGCGTTACGTATGATGTCATGTAAATTTGCCTGCAGTGTTGCTGTGCCTTGTGTCCATACAAGATGTCAGTGTCAATCCAGGCATATATTAAAAGCCATTGCAATTAATTTGATCTGGCATATATTTCTGTGCACGATCCGTGTAACGGCTTACAAGTTAAGAAAAAGTAAAATTATTAGAACTTGTGCGTTACGTATGATGTCATGTAAATTTGCCTGCAGTGTTGCTGTGCCTTGTGTCCATACAAGATGTCAGTGTCAATCCAGGCATATATTAAAAGCCATTGCAATTAATTTGATCTGGCATTTATTTATGTGCACGATCCGTGTAACGGCTTACAAGTTAAGAAAAAGTAAAATTATTAGAACTTGTGCGTTACGTATGATGTCATGTAAATTTGCCTGCAGTGTTGCTGTGCCTTGTGTCCATACAAGATGTCAGTGTCAATCCAGGCATATATTAAAAGCCATTGCAATTAATTTGATCTGGCATTTATTTATGTGCACGATCCGTGTAACGGCTTACAAGTTAAGAAAAAGTAAAATTATTAGAACTTGTGCGTTACGTATGATGTCATGTAAATTTGCCTGCAGTGTTGCTGTGCCTTGTGTCCATACAAGATGTCAGTGTCAATCCAGGCATATATTAAAAGCCATTGCAATTAATTTGATCTGGCATTTATTTCTGTGCACGATCCATGTAAAGGCTTACAAGTTAAGAAAGTGCTACATTTTTCAGTTAGCAACACCAATCTGAAAAGATCTTTGCTTTCCCTATACTACGTAATGCACCGGGCAATTTGTTACTTTTGTCAAAAACTTTCCAAAATTTATTGTATTTCAATTGTGATTGAGGTCAATATCATGCATGCTTCATACCCTTATAAGTATATTTTTTTCCTGTTTGTTTTCAGTATGACCATAATAATTCTACAAATTCAACTAGTCTTACTACGAGTTCAAGCAGCACAACAGTCAATTCCTTGGGCAGCAATTCTGCGAATGTGTCCACAGCGTTGGGCTTGACTACAACGGTAGTGGCGTCCCCTGTGACTACAACGTCCACTTCTTCATCTAAATTGAGCCTGCCCATGACAACGAGCAAAGCTCCTCCCAACTTGCCCCCAGGAGTGCCTCCCATCATCAGCCACAACTACATGTTGGCAGGACAGCCTGGGATGCCTTTTGCATTTGCTGTGAGTAATGATCATCTAACCAACTTGAAATTACCTCTTGTACTGTCGGAAATGCTCATAAAATACTTATACATTTACTATAACAATGTTGCAGTAAACCAGTCATAGTTCATTATCATGATTGTATATTACATGGATATTTCCATTGCCTCCAGTGTTGCTGTGTCTTCTTGTTCTTAGATGATATCAGTGTCAAGTGAGGTATAAATCAAAGCCATGGAGGATTTGTTTGGTTAAATATTTTTGCTGATATTCAGTTGCATACTGTCACTTCAGATGACATAATTTATCTTTTCCTTTACAGAATTTGGCTGCACAGGGTTTAGCTGCGCAACAACCTGCAATGTACAGTTACGAAGATCTTCAGCTGCTACAGCAGAGATTGCCCATGGTAAGTTTAACATTTAGTATTGATGGACGTGTTGGTGACGTCAAATCGAATTGGTCAATGGTGGCAGTTTCGTAGCATGTCTGCACAGGACTACTGGCTCAATTATAGTATCCTTCATGAAACTGAATGCTTACTGAATATCGAGTCTCATTGGTTAGTCCTGCTTTCTTAAGTTTAGTGCAGTTGACAAATAAGACATCACAAACTGCCCATCTTCACAATTGTTGTAAGTAGAGCCTATGATGATAGTTATTTGTTCAGCAGTTAGAAACTATATCTGGGCTGGAAATTTATTGTATGGTTTAAAAAAAAAAATCCTGCAATATTTGACCATGTGTATGATATTATCTTGTCACATAAACTTCAATGAATGTAAAATTTATACTGAATGTACCATTGGCCGCTGTTCCTTTGTCTGTATGTTGTATGGGGAAAGCTGGAGTATTTATATGAAGCTGTGCATGAATTCTAAAGGCATTTGGCTTGTTGTGTGTCATAAACATGTGTTATTGTTGAAAGCTTGTGTTGTAATATGTTTTGAATGAGATTAAGTACATGCAATACTTGTCATACTCCATGGAAAACAGTTGGTATTCAAAATTTAAGTCCAGTAAATAAATGAATCACAGCAAGCTTTTTGCCTCTAGAAGTGGGAATATAGAGAATATAGGGATGTAGTTCATAGAAAAATGAATTGACCTTTCAAGTTGTCACATCTCGATATGATTCGTGAAGTCAATTATTACATGATGATCATCTTGCTACTGTAATACATTGCAGCTACCTCTGCATGAGCCGTTAACAACATATATTCGGGTAATGCACAAACGAGTTGTTGATTCTCACATGTAATATTGGAAGTGTGCTTGATTTTTTGTGATTAGTGACTAAACTAGACTTGAAAGGTCATAACTAGATCTATGTTGTGGTAGGCCACAATCCTTGGACACCTTTTTAAATCCTCTGAATCAAAATATAATTCAAATTTCTTGAGGTTTCTGTGTGATTAATCAAAACGTAAAATGTTACCAAGCTCATTCTGTCTTAGTTTCTTAAGAATTTGGTTGGTCATCTACTGTAAAGATCCTCTCTGCTACTTTATTTATTACCTCTGCTATGTTGATTCATAACAACGCACTCTGTTCTGAGCATTTAACCTAACGCACTTCTGTCTTTCACTCATTTACTTTCTGTGTTCGATTGCTTAAGTTCACCCCAAACTTCTTTTTATACTCCCTTTTTATTTTGCATAATTAAATTATAATTATGATGCTTGAACCCATATCAATATTTACTGAGAATGCTAGATCTTTGAATTCATTGGATATACGGTGAAGGAGAGTTTTGGGTGTCCATGCGATGGTGACATTTCTAGATTTGTCATATGATCATCTCTTACAGCCTGGTTACTATGACATGCCATTCCAGCCTCCCACCACACTGAGCCGGGATCAAGGACTGACTAATGTACCTTATTCTGGTGAGTATGCTTACATTTCTTCTGCATGGTAGTTGCAGTTTATACTTTTTTGGTTCCATCTACATGAAAAGGTGAGTCGTGTAGGTTGTAGTTTATGTGATAGATGTACTTGTGATCAACTTAATTTGTCATATGATTTTTGCTCGTACTGAAAATTTTTTTTTCTATAAATAGTTGATTTAGTTCTAGTGACAGATTTTTAATGCATGTTGTTATCTAGTGACAGGTAATAATGTAAATAAGTGGAGAGATATTGGGTTGAATGCGTTCAGTATGTATTGTTCGCAGATCGTGCTATTGTGTGTACTCAGTGTCGACAGATTTTTCCTGTAGCTTGACTCTAGACTTTACCAAGTACAATGTGAAGCTGCTGTTTGTATCCTGTAACCCATTAAAAAAAAACCTTCCCATTTAATCCATTAATGTATGTTGATTCTCAAGTCTCACATTATGACATACTGTCCCAATCATATTCTAATTATACCAATTTAGACTAATTAGACTATTTTTGTCCTTAGTTGTGGTATTAATTTCCTATGTTTATTGCCATAATTTGCTGTTTGTTGCCATTGGTAATAAGGCAGTGATGGTAAATGGTTTCTTTTGATAGTATTATGAGAGAATACCTCATGGGCATTATCTTTGCAATACATAATTTTATCAATGTCAGTGTCACTTCAAGCCAATTATCAATTTAACATCTGAACAGGATAAATATGTTTTGTTATAGGGCTGTCTTTGAATGTACATTGTCAGATGGGCATCAATCAAATGCATTTAATGTGTCATTATATTTGACTGTAACACTTCCTCTTGCAGTTATGATGTCCCATATTAATTTCCAACCTAAAATTGTTTGATTTGATGTTGATGTGTCAATTGATGTTAAGTGTGCTAAATTAAATATGTACTGTCAGATAATTATTTAATGGCACAATTTGCATGTAAGGAAATTAAGGTAAACAGTAATGTGTACTCAAGGTATGCTTGTTGATATGTTATTGATGTATATTTTGGCGGATGAATGTAATTGGAGCATATCAGAAATTGCTAAGTTGTGAACTGATGTCTTTAAACAGATGGCAAACTTAGCAGAATGGAGGCGCAGTCACCAACAGTGCAGACATCGCAACAACAGCAGCAGCAGACTGCTCAGCAACAACAGTTCATCAACCCCACCCTGCCTCCGGGATACAACTACTATTACGCAGGTGGCATGGTGCCTGGAGGATATTCTTACACTCCAACAGTCTATCCTGTAAGTCTGAAGTACCTAAGTGATTGAATTTTGTAGTAATTCTGTGTTAATGTTATGGCAGGAAAGTGGCCTTAGAACACGCAGTCCCAGGTTCTGACCGCTAGTTCTGAGAACATAATATTGTGAAGATTCAATAATGCAAAGCAAGTGACTCAGATTTACCTAATTTGGGGAATTGAAAAAAATAAGCTTAATCTTGCTATTATACAATAATTAACTTCTAACATTTGCATTTTATCAGGTGCCGCCAGTGACCAATGCAGCTCATGCTGGATCAACAGGCAACCCTCAATTTCAGAAACCAGGGGCTTTCACAGGATCGCATGCGTATGGAACAGGTGAATGACACTTTGGAGCTTGTTACACTTGAAATTGCAGTTTGTCTTGCCTGTTAATTGTTGATTGTTTGGGTCTCTAAAACATATTTGTCCATTTTTTGTTGCAGGATATGATGATTTGGCCAATCAGTCGCAAGATTTCTCAAAGACCTATGGAGCTTCTGCTCAAACACAGAACAAAGGATCTGGTTCAGGTATGGATCATTTGATATGTCTTGTTAGAGTGACTGGTACTCGTGAGATATGTGCGAGATACTAGAAATCTCGTTTAGATGATTGGTGTAGTTCTGCATAATTGTTCAGTATTATTTGCATATCCACGCTCAACTTGTCATATCTGATGAGCCGTGATTTACATTACCTCAGTACTTTGGTTATCAATTATTTAAGAGTTGCCTAGTGAATTGGTGTTGATCTTGTCTAACAGCATACATCTTATTCTGTTGCAGTTGCCGTAACTTCAGCAACATCTGACATTTCTGCAGCTGCTTATGGAAAATCCCACACACAGGTAAATACTGGCATTTATTCCGTTTTTTATTCATTTGGATTTTTTAACCTTGTAAACCAGCATGTTCTTTAACACCGGTAAAATATCTGACAGTTTTGACTGTTTTACACCCTTTATTTTGTTGTAGTATTTAAAAAACAAGGTAGTTAATGGATTCTATGAGAGAGTAATCAGTTTTATGGGGAGACCTACACAAAGAGTTGATAGGGGAATAGGCTGAACTCCTTTTTAACTTGTGGATACGTGTTCCAGTCGTGTTACTTGTGTGATGTGGTTATTAACCTAACACTAACAAAATTTCACCTCGTGCTGCAAGTGTAAGTTACTAGGAAGGAGTGGGATCCACAGTGAAACCAACTCCTTCCAACTTTGTTGTGCTCCTTGGACACATATGCAAAAGCTAAGGTTAAAAGGGGTTCAGCATCTGTTAATCATTTAATAGTGACTCCAATTTATATGATCAAAAGACGGGTTGCAAATGAAGTGACACATTGCATGGGCTTGGTGTTTTCAGTCGTTTGACAAGACGGGATTCCCGGGAGGTACGCCACCACCTTTCAACATGTTGCCGACAGGCAGCCAGGGTGGGCCACTAGGGGCGCCAGCAGCTGCCTACGGTACGACGTATGTGCCAGTGATGGCGCACCAAGCTCACTCGCAGATGCTGCACCACCACCTGCAGCAGGTATGCACCACAACCTCACCAACCCTCACACTCCCAGCTGCCAGCTAACACTGCTCCCAGAAAGCTTAACTTCATTCTCGTCTTGTAGGATAAAGTGCAAGAAATTAGCCCGTGTTGGTCTGCTGCCATTCTTCAATCGTGTTGAGCACTTCAATTCCTAAATCACGTTCTAATTTCTTTAGTTTAAGGTCTTCTGCAATTTTAGATCTGATTTAAATAATTAATTTGCTTTTAAGTAGATGGAAGCTAATAGTGAGCTCTAAAACAGTCTTAACCAGAGTCTGGAGACATCAGATTGATTTTATCAGATGGTCTGGAAATAGGTGTTGTAGTCAGAGAGGGAGTTGTGTTGTGTCTCAACAGTTTCGTGAAGCTGAAGGTTGTAGGATGCTGAGAGATGTGGTGCACTTGACTGTGGCTGAAGAGTGCTTCTCCATGTTGTCATAGCCACGTGATCTTTTTTTGACAACTTTCATTTTATTGGTTCAGTTCTGGGAACTTTATTAAGTGATGGCCATGATCTATGTTGTTGTAATATTCCCATCTCTGGTGCCTGCTTTTTCGTGGATGGTAGTTTCGTGTACTTCAGTAGATGTGATGAATACTCAATTGGCTGTGTGTTGGGATCAGTTGTGTAAACATAATTCAAAGTTTTATTTGTGTATTGAGTTTCAAAATTGTACAAATAAGTTTTGCATGAATAGATATAAAGGTTTTAGCATGTTACTGTAGCTTCATTTGTGAAGATTTCTTTGTTTTATTGGAATGAATTTATAGTGGAATGCGTGTTGGTAAATTTGGTTTATACTTAGCGTCATATGTTTTATGTGCTTTTTGCCATAACATTATCATTGTTTCATGAAAATATAATAATGAATCTTATCAAAAATTATTAATATCCCTGAGTATCTAATAAACTTAGCATGTAAAGTTTCTCCTTGAATTTAAAATTTTATAAATAAATTGAGTACCATTGGTTTGTGGCGAGTAGCTATCTGAAAATGCGTATTAGAAATGGTTGCCATTTTATTAGAAATGTTTGCCATTTGATTACATGTTAAAGTGCAACTGGTTGGAGCGTTGTGAAGGTTTAACCAGTTGGTGTATGTTGTGTTTGCAGGACTCCACTGGCGGGTCCAGTCGGGGCTCTCAGCAGACCGCCACCCAGGCCAAGGCCGCAGCCAGCAAGAGCTATGGGCCCTACTGGGGGGGCAGCTAGCTGCCAACACGCGCTCCTCTGCTGCTCGAAACAACAACAACAACACCGACTCCAATCTCCAAAACGCTGCCTCCAGCGCCACGGCTGCTGCTTTCCAGCAGTTATCAGGGGTCAGGATACGTGCTAATGAAGCTCAAAAGTAGATGAATTACCCTAGCTGTCCCCACAAACATTCTTACTGACATAACCCATCCCACTCAGGGACGGCAATCCCTCTGACATCACTGGGCTATGTCAGCCCTTCTTCTTTACAATAGACTTTAGCTCCATTTGCATTGTAACCTGACCTGTGTGTGTATTCTATCTATTTATGTATGTATAGTTTAACCTGCTGATGTAGACAGTTTGGGCTTCATTTCCCCTCGGCACGTTTGCCATCCCTAGGTGTGGCAAATGAGCTGCGGTGAAGAATTTAGATTTAATATTTTGGTGATTACATATATTATGTATGACATTCAATATCTTCTGTACAAACTGATACGCATATATTCTGCAAGTTTGCCACTTGGTGTAATTAGAAGTCTATATATGGTGTTTAACCATTTTTTATGGCTAGTCTTAACCTAACTTGATATCTTGTAATGTACATTTGTAATAATTATTGGTGATATTTTGTACTCCAGTTGATTTTATGCTGGCTAGCCACATCTGTAAATGGTGAATGCAACCAAATGAAAGTGGTTATTTTATTTATTTATAGGGTATGGTGCCTTAATATTTAAATTAGCCACATTCTGGCTATGGGAGATGGATCTCAGAATGCACATTTGTAGTTAAAGAAACTTAAGGCCGAACCCAAAGGGCTTGAAATGTGGCCGTTAGCATAAAATCAGAGACAGGCTGGTCAACGTAGTACTTGATTTGACTTCTTTGTACATTAGGATAATCTGAATATTTTCATAAGGACGTAACAAGGCATGAACGAAGTATTTAAGCTTTCTGGGACTGTGTGACAGTTTTAGAAGACAGAAAGGTCACGTCATTTTCAATAGATTTGTATGTACAGTGACGCTCACCAAGATTTTCTCCTTTATAATACAGATTTATTTTAAGTATGTATGTATCGAATATATATAAAGACGCTGTCTATTCTAATTGCCATATGGAGATGTTTATCTGTAGCGCTTTTTTTGACAGTAAATATTATCAATTATATTATTTGTCCTAATAACTTGTGTAATTGTATTGTATCAAGTATTTTTGTTGGCTTGTTTTGCTTTTTATCAGAGGCTACTGTGTATACAAAATGAACTGTACCTGTAATGAGAGTATTAAATACATTTCCCCAACATGCATTTTTGTTTAAGTTGTATCTATTACAACAGTGTAAGCCGTGACTTCAGCTGTCTCTTTTTCACAGCTGTTTTTATGCCATTAAATGTTTCCTCCAAAAGATCCTCAATTTTAGATGCTCGGTTGGTGACTAACTTTCATGATACTGCAGGCACGGGTTAAAGATGTTAGAAATCCAACCTCCTTTCAATTGAAATTTTGGATGAATGAAAGGGTAAAGGCACTTAAGTCACAATGACTTTATTGAGCATTGCTATTTACTAAGTAATGCTTGACAACAAGGGGAAACCAGGCAAGGTTGGAATGTCTGGTTGGGACTAAGCAGTCCTGTTAGATTCAAGAATCGTCAAACGATTATTGCATGTTCAGTTGTGCCACAACTGAGGTATGAAGGATATTGTAGCAGCAAGGTAGACTTCGTGCCATTAAGGTGTCGGTAGAGTTCAGAATGTTTAGCAAAGAAAGATGACTCTTCGTTATCTGTGTTTAACGTGGTGGGTGATAGTGATCTTTGAAACAGATGTACTCCTTCATGCTCTGAGGTAATTGCAGATGATCCACTTCCTCCCAGATACCAAATGAGAGAGCTTTGCGAATTTCCAAGCGACAAAGATGTTGCAAACTGAAAGCATTATGAGCATGTTGAAGGATGAACAAAATACTGTAGCGATCAGAAAGTAAAAGGTCCTCGCCAGCAGCTAAGGTAAGCAAACTTTCCCCTGCTGGCAATTCATGGCAAAAATTTTGCAAGTCTGGGCAAGGGTTGTATCCAGCTAGCAGTAAAGCTTTCGAGAGTTCATAATGTTGCTTTTTGAGCAAATAATTTAGAGGCTTGGAAAGACCTGGAGTATGAAGCAAAGTGATTGGATCACAATACACATAGCCAAGTAGAAGCAACTGTGCTACATCGTTTGACCCATGGGTGATAGCCAAACTTAGAGGGGTCTCTCCATCACCGTTGAACATATTTGGATCGGCTCCTGCGCTTAACAACAAGGAAGTTATGCCAAGGCTTCCTAACTTGCATGCCATATGCAGTGCGGATAATCCGTTATTGGTTACATTGTTGACACAATTGAAGTGCTTTGATTGCAGTAAAGTTCGAACCACCAGTAGCCATCCAGCGGCTGAGCAGTTCATCAATGCAGTGTAACCATTTTCATCAGTTAGGTTCACGTTCGCACCTGCAAAGAAAATATTTATATTGAAAGATTGGATTTTTCGAAGAAACGGTCTAGTACTTATAACATCTTGACACTTCAAATTACTGACCGCAAGATAGGAGAACCTTCACACAAGAAGAGTAGCCTTTCTCAGCAGCAACATGCAGAGCTGTCATACTGCCCATGACAGCTGCATTGATATCCACACCAGGATTTTCCATGATCACCTCTTGGAGGAGATAGAGATCATTATTGTGGACAGCATTAAACAATTGCCGTGCAATATTTTGAAAACAGCGTCTATACATCAGTCAAGTGTGAATGCAATCAATAAATTTACGATAGCACTGAAATATACACGAAATATACTGGATCCTGTGATTACATTACTAATCGTATTCGTAGTCTAATGTTTGTAAACATAACAAAATATGTGCCACAAGAAAAAAAAGTTCAACTTCTGGGCGCCATGACGCCGCCATCTAGGCTAGGAGAGCGCGAGCGGAAGTTAAACCATAAATTAGTTGTACATAATTCCTGGATTGGTATGTGTTTAAGACGTAGCATTAAATAAATTTCAAATTAGGAACACATTCATGATGATTCATATTTCTCTTCAAAGGCGTGTATCCGCTAGGGGGTTTGTTTCGCAACTGGGCGTTGCAACGTTATGATCATGGATTTCCGGTTGACCTAGTTCTTGGCGGACTGCGGACAAAGACTGTGCAGGGAGCTGCAGGGATGGACTGACAGCTAGTCATGTGTCTCTGCCACTCATCAGACGGAGACCACAGTCAACAAATCATGAATTAGGAGGTATGAATGTCTGTGCTTTGAATTTGCAAGGGACGCGGCGACTCCTTGCTGGATTTTTGAGCTGGCGCGCTGTTGTTGAGTGTTGTGTGATAAACACTGTCTCGGGTCATATTAAGTCAATGCCTGCACTTGGTCTTGGCTGTTGCATGGCACCACTTGCTCTGTCGAATTGGTCAGGAAAATTTAGGATTTGTCAGTATTTATCAAAATAAATAAGTGGCATATATTTGATCAATTGCATGTTGAGCATATGACTGACAACATGCATTGGACAACACTGTCAACACAACAGGTACACTAAATTGAGGTAATGTCTTGTGGTATTTTAACTTAAATTTAAGTCATAGCTTGCAAATCAGACTATGCTGCATTGGTTTTTTAAATGGCTATTGTTGCTATGTTTTTCCCCCTAAATGTATGCAGTCTTTGCTTTATTTTTTACAGCTCTGAAAATCTGTATCTACACTGAAAGACTTGCATGCCTGTACCTTGTATGAAGAGCGCAACATCGTCACACCTAAAACAAGTAAAAGTGAATCAGAACTGACACAATGAGGATTTAGAAGATACCTTGCGCTTACCCGCATCTGGGGAGCATCAGATGCCCTCCTCGATGTTGCACGGTCTTACCTGCCACTGTTTCTTTGTGTCACATTCTTCTATACAAAAGTTGTCAGTGTTGACTACAAAACAACGGTCTTCATGATAAGGCACAACACGTTTGACATGGCCAAGATTGAAGTGTTTGACATTGAGCTGGATGACGAGCAGGCTGTGTACAGAGAAGGAGATACGGTGGCCGGATATGTCAAGTTAGAAACCAAAGAAGACATTAAACTTAAAGGTAGGTTGTGTTTTATTTTTAACACAAGGCTGTCAGAAATATCTCTAACAAATAAATAGAAACATTAGACAAACAGAGAAACTGTTAATAGCTATGTTAAGGACATTGATGTACTATTAGAAATTTGTAATGACTGAAACAGTGAAGTCACTGTGATTATTAATCCCAAGACTCAATGACTGAAGCCCTGTACTGGGTGTAAACACCTAAATCTGCCACATGAATGAGGTTTGACTGAGTACATATGCTTTGCTTGGACTAGGAATTGAACTCGTACAAAATTCCAGCATAGCAGACTTGTGCTGCCTAAAGAAGGTTAATAGCATTTAAAGGTATTGAGTATGACTTTCATTATCTCGGTTTCTGAAGTTTCACAGACTGAAGCACTTTAAAAGTGAAGACATATTCTCAATCAGACGTGTTTCTGAAAGACAGTACTAACCACTCCCAATTTCCGTACACATGTGAATTTTCCTCTGTATATTGAACATCTTATAGTTAGATAGCCTAAATATGGACTAACATGAAAGCGGCCTCGAATGACAGGGCTTCCAGTTTTCTGTAGGGACACTCCGGATGGGTGTGGGGGAGTATTTAAATGTGGTGTGCCTTGCAGTTTGGTGCCAGGCTATTCAGAGTATGTCGTCATTTATATAGATTGTTTGCAGTTGATTTCACTCATTCAGGCGCCAAGTGATTAATGGCTTTTGTGGTGGTGGTGGGCACTGGTGACGACTCTGGATGATGTGTTTTAATTCCCAGTTGGATGGCAGAGTGCTCAAAGCTCTGGTTACTTTTTGATTCATCGGTCAGCTCTGCTGAAGGTCCCAGGTCCGCAGCCCGTTGCAAGCACACTGTATGGGCAACATCTCAGCTGGAAGTCATTAGAATGAGACATGAAATTGGCAGTGCCAAATACTAGGGTATCTGTGCTGAGGCAAGTGATTTAACCATATGGTGCGGACTCGCACCCCCTCCCCTCGTCTCATCAACAACCCCAAGCAAGTGGCAAGTCTTGCACCCTATCGTGATTCTTCCAGCAATTTATGATCTCCATCTTAGGTCTTGTTCCATATAAAGCGGATGCATGTAAAGGATCTGTCATTGGGATTCATGGTACCTTGATGTGGACTCCTAGGCAAGCTGTACCCATCATTGTAACACTATTGTATTCTATTGACTCAATGCTAATAGTGTGTAGGTGTCAGAGGTAGGCTTAATAATGAGATAAGGTCATAAGTCCACACCATGTTACACACTAACCCATGGGTGGGTTCTGCATGGATACCCAGGACAGCAGGACCATCATCATTTGTTCATAGGAGCTGGCCATTGCTAACAGACCGTTTCCTTAACCACTAGGCCGCCCAGCAGATTGTCCTGGTCAAGCTGCTATATAATCTCTTTTGTAGCTCTCATACAGAATTGCAGATATATAGTTCGGTTTTCTGTGATAAAAGTATCAACTATTGAAATCAGACCCATATATCCATACCCCATCCAACACTGTGCCCGTGAAGAGCTTGCCTAGAAATGGCTGTTTGCTAGAAAACAATGTGCACGTCTTAGGTCTACATAACTCAATAACCAACTCTTAAGAGTTTCGAATCTCGTGATAAAGCACATACAGCTGTATAGCAAACAAACTGAGTAAAAGGCATTACATGCATGAGGCCAATTGGGAGTTGTCTGCCATTTTCCCCACCCTTGTGCCATCAGGAGACTCACAAAGAAGCTCCTAAAAATAGCCCAGCTGCAGGAGATGGAGAATGCCTGCAATGGCCTTGCTGTAGCAACTTTTTATTCCACAGTGATGCTCAAGAGACAGCAGCAGTTAAAAAGATCCCTTATAAATAGCCCCATATATAGCACTGGACATCATGTCCAGGAGCAGCAGCATCAGCAGCATCAACATCACTCATACTATACTGCCACGACAAGCCATTAACTCTCAATGTACAGCAGTATTATGGTTGTGATGTATTGTCGTCTGATGCCATTACATGGTAATGTACAGCAGCATTATGGTTGTGATGTATTGTCTTCTGGTGTGGTTAATGGTTATACAAGGTGCCAGTTTTGCATACGTGAATTGGTCTACGTTTTGTTATTGCTAAAATACTTCGTTTAGGTGATAAAAACTAGTTTTATTCTGTTGAAGACCATAAAAGGACGTTGCTGCTATGATTTGATGCCAATTTGGGGTATAACAGACTTGTCAGAAACCAGATGATGAATGTGTTCCATTTTGTTTGATGCTAGCTGTTAACTTTTTTTTTCTGATAGACTCTTATAAGGGCATTCTGATAACCAGTTGCTCTTGACAGCAATAGCTAGCATTTTGATGGAGAACAAACGAGTTATGACAAGGCGGCCGAGTGTCATTTATTACTGACCTCCTACGCCAATAAGACAAAAGACCTGGCACAATAGTGACATAATAGCTGCTGAGCCCCTTTGAGCTTCTCTGAGATTTTCTCAGCCTCTTTGTGTCTTTTGTAGAGGCCGGAACATCTCCCTGGCTTGGTTCCCACTGCCTCCAACCACCTGGCTACAGCAGGCACCTGTCCATGCCCACCAAAAGAATATTCCCTATCTGATCAGTGATGGTTTTAATCGTCTGATGACTGACGCAGCAACTAGCCTGAACTAGGCAATTTAAATGATCAAGTATTTAAGACTTTTAAGTCATTGTCGTCTGGGGTTTTCAGCTCAATTCCTGACATGGTTACAGTTAGTTTCATAAAATATGGTCCACTCTAGACAGCCTGTTCCTGGCTGTAGCTATAACTGGATAACGCCAGCCACTTCTGTCTACACCTAGCTAAGTTGGACCAGTGGACCTTGTACTGGGTGTCCCTGCTGAGGCAAGTGAACCCAACACATGGGTGACAAGAACCTGCCCTGTAGGACTATCGATTTACTCTACTTTTTATTTAATAAATGAGACCGTCTTCACTCTTCAGGCAATTTTTATTGAAATATTGCATGTTGCTTCAATATGGTTCTATTGCATGGTGTTCTCCTGCGGATGGTAATGGTTGGCACTGGGTCCCAATTTGGAACAACTGTAATATTCATTCTCTGAACGACTCTCTAAATCTATACAAGCTGCCATAGACACTAATTGTTTCTGGTAATTTAGCAAATGAAATGCAGGACACCAAATTACATTTATAGATATTGGCTTTGGCACTTGGGATACTTTTCCACAAAGCCTTATCTGACCTGTACCTTTTGATTTTCTTGCCATTATCAGTTCGAGGCGGACAACAAGGTCGTCAGGTTGCCAGGCAACCAATGGAGGTTACGTCATTGCTGTCACAAACGATGTCAAAATTGGCAATAACATTACGAAGCACGTCATTGCAACCTCATTTGGCAAACCTCCAAATATGAGCCCCAGACAACGTTGCTATATTACTCAGTTAGTAGAGAGGAGGGTGAGGGGGCTGGGCCTGTCATGTTTGTTTATGGGCTTTATATTGGTTCTTCTATTCTCAGCTCTTTGTGGTGATGTTGCAGGAGCTATTCTCACCCACCTAGAATGTTACAACCTGCATGTCCAATGGTTAAACCTTTTCACCAGCACCTGTGAGGATCCTGGTTTCGAATCCCGGTCAACTGGGAGACTTCTGAATAAAACGTCAAAGTAAACTCTATCTGTGCTGATCAAGTAAAGCAGCCTACCAACTGATAAGTGTCTCATGTGTATTCCAATAGTAGCCTCTCATCATTACGTCTGCCTCGTGTGGTTGTCTTATTGTTCGCATACTAGCATCACTGATGCAACAGCACAAGAAATTCTTTAGCCATTGAAAAACCAACAAGTGGTAACCTAGGCATTGAATAACATGAACTTGTCACAGCCGTTGGATTGGATGGTTCGTGCAGCTTTCACTATGCAGTTCAGATTCAAACGATTTGCAATTGGAGAATCTCTTTTGCATGGGATCTAGGGAAGCAGCAATGTTGCAATTGGCAGATTGCAGAGCAGTCAATAATGTCACCATTGGGTGTCATTGCAGAGTGGGTCGTTGGGAGATTAGATATTTGGAGCGAGGGCTATAAAAGCAAGAGTGTGTGCTCAGAATGGCCCAACATGGTCTGTCACAACCAAATGAGCCCATTAATCAATGGCGAATGTGGACCCCAGCCATCCGAATACTAAAATTAGAGTCCGCTGTCAATTGTACAAACGCACATGCAGCATAATTATATGGCTGCCAACATCACGTGTGTTATCAAGTCATCCATTGATCCACCATTCTCTATTTTTAGCCCCCTTTGCCAAATTTTTATTGATGTCCTTTGCCGGATTAGTTTTAGGGCATCTGAGTGGATTTTATCTTTTAGATTTTTATTATCCAACAGCAACTTTTTAGAGGCCTGAGACATGCAGGACTGCAATATTCAAAGTAGAAACGACTCTACTTGTAATTCTTACTCTTAGCTCTACTTTCGTTTGACATCATATTTACTGGAAACGACCTTGAAAATATTCCATGAAAGAAGAGATTGCAGCTGTCCTCGTGGTATGGAATTAATTGCTCTGTCTCTGCAACGACAAAGATCACAGTGTGAAAAATCTCTATTTCTCACACCTAAGGCCAGGCCACCCCAAACAATCCAATTCCATATTTATCCCCTAAGAAAATGACGTGTTAACCACAAGAGCATTTTCTCACTGTTTGGCATTTTGCCTTTTCACAACTGGAGGTCTAAAGTTAGAAGGTTCAGTGCAAAAACGTGTTGACATTTTCTAGTTGGTTGAACTGCAAAAAAGGCAAACAAAGTAATGATGACGTCCATCTAGATTTTTTTGTCTCATTTTTATTCAGGGTCTAATTCAGATTTCCACTCAGACACCTACACGTTTAATCTTTGTTAGCAATTGACAATAAGAATTTGGTGTGATAAACTTTTTAATCGACAAGAGAAGGTGGTTGCCTTAAGCCCCCCATCTCACATAGCTGGTTTTGCCGTAGTAAACCCGGAGTATTATATAACGGTTATGCAACGCACTACCCATCTCAAACCCGACGGTTACCCGGCGATACCCGGCAATACCGAAGTAAAGCCCGCGGTTTTCTAGGAGTAACGCGACGGCTTCAAGGAGTAACCTGCCAAGTTGTAGGAGTAACTTGCCGACTGCTACCAGCGTCAGCATCAGCGTAGGCAGGGAGGGGGGTTGTATATACTTTTAAAGGCTGCTGCTCCCCTAATATTAGTCCGATTTTCGTCATATAAAACTGGATTGTAGAATAGTTCATACTGATTCCATACGTGTTTTCGGATCGAAAATAGACCAAATATTAAGCGAGATATTTGTCTGAGAAGGCAGGTAGGCTGGCGGCGGCAAATTGGTGCTCCCGCAAGCGTCCGCGCCTGGACTGTATCATAAAAGGCTGCTGCTCCCCTAATATTAGTCCGATTTTCGTCAAATAAAGACTGAATTGTTCAGGGAAATGTGGAGAATTTTATATAATATAGAAGGTGGGGAAAATTAATGGAGTATACTAGGCACAAACAAGAATATTCTTGTTAATAAAGTTAGTAATACCTCATAGAGTATAGATATGTAGATAGACAGATAGTTATAAGATCTTCACCTAATAATACGTTACTATCAATAATTCATTGAATCGTAATCAATAAAAAATGAAAATAAAACAATGATAACATTGTGAGACATGAGCTATGGGGGGGGGGGGGCAGTCAACTCGCCCACTTTTAACTTGCCCAATAAAAAACTCGCCCTTGTGTTTGTTGCCAATAAAATTCCGTCTTGATAAAGATGTCTATAGAGCTATAACAACTATCTATAGATAGGCATTTACCCTTATATATTATAACATAAGTAATTCAATTCAATTAGCCAAATGTAAAGAAGTCCTTCACAAAGGTTAATTGTCATTAGTCAATTGCAATTAACCTGGATTAAAGGTTAAATGTCATGTCCTATTCAATTCACAATTAAAAAGAAGCCACTTTGAACATCACACATATCTGAGTGTCAATTGTCATTTAGTATAACAGTCATAATGAATTGTAATTTTCTCTGTATCAGGAATCGGATTGGTTGATAGTTCAGCCAGATTTGATATTAATTAACAGTAGAGAGACAGATAGACAGACAGACTGCTACCCACGTCAGCATCAGCGTAGGCAGGGAGGGGGGGGGGGGGGTTGTATATACTTTAAAAAGCTGCTAATCCCCTAATATTAGTCCAATTTTCGTCAATAAAGACTGAATTGTTCAGGAAAATGTGTAAAACTTATATAAAAGATAAGGTGAGGAAAATTAATGGAGTATACTAGGCAAAAACAAGAATATTCTTGTAAAAAATGCCCCCAACATTAATCGCTGTTCTTTAATGTAGATAGTTAGATAGATAGTTCAGAGAGACAGATAGATTTATATGCTTATTATATAATATAGAAAATCTCGCTTAATATTTATTTATATTCGATCGGAAAGCACGTATGGAATCAATTTGAACTATACTACAATTCACTCTTTATTTGACGAAAATCGGATTAATATTAGGGGAGCAGTAGCCTTTTAAAGAAGCGCTCAGCCCTTCCTGCATTGAGAGCACCACTGTTTGCCTCCGCCAACCTAGCTGCCTTCTCAGACAAATAACTTGCGTAATATTTGGTCTATTTTCGATCCAAAAATACGTATGGAATCAGTATGAACAATTCAGTCTTTATTTGACGAAAATCGGACTAATATTAGGGGAGCAGCAGCCTTTTAAAGTATGTACAACCCCCTCCGCTGCTGCATGTACAAAATATCATTCGACGAGTGACTCGCCGGGTTCTACGAGAGACTCGCCGGGTTCTACGAGAGACTCGCCGGGTTCTACGAGAGACTCGCCGACATTCCTGGGGCTGTCGTAGCTACCTTGCTTAACTTCTTCAGAACCCGGTGAGTCTATCGTACAACCCTACGAGTCACTCCTACAAATCGGCAAGTTACTCCTACAATACGTCGAGTCGCTCCTGGAATTCGTGAACTAATTGGCTGTAATCCGGCGAGTCACTCGTAGAACCCGTCGAGTCACCCGTAGAACCCGTTGAGTCACCCGTAGAACCCGTCGAGTCACCTATAGTACCCTTTTTGCCGCCAGAACCCGTGGCCAAACCGGCAAAAAAGCTGTTGCATATCCGTTACGTAATACTACGGGTTCACTACGGCAAAACCGGCTATGTGAGACCTAGGCTTTACAAGTTTCATTGTTTGATTTACGAGAAATGTTCCAAGGGATTGTACTAGGTATGCTGCACTAACACCAATGGGCAATTTCCAGCTTTCAGAGATGATATTTAGAACTTACGATGACACTAACGTAGCACTTACGTTGGAAGTAGCAGATTCATTTTGCTATATTCTGTAGTGCAGTGGAACCCTGCTTTAAGACCACTTCAATATTAGGGCCACCTCACTATTAAGATCACCTCACTATTAAGATCACCCATTTGGGTATGCTTACATTTGTATTTTGCCTCCCTGTTGAGACCACCTCGCCATTGATTAAGACCACTAAAATGTTCCCCAAGGTGGTCTTAATGGCCAAGTTTCACTTGTAAATGATGCTGTTTATGGTCATTTCTAAACCTTGTTCTTGAAACCAGTAAATATACCAAATTGGTTCGTGATTCATTTTCTGGTTGAGGCGCCTGAAACTTCAACAATCAGTTAAAGTCTGAAAATGTCCCAGGACTGAGTCATTTGCCCCAGTGCTAACCATTTAGCACCCTGGAATGATTAATACTTTCTGTGATGTGAATTATTTTACGAATGAGCGTCATATTTGACTTGCTGTAGGTGCTGCAAACTTCTCAGTCTGTGAAGAATATGGGTTCTTGTATTATAGGCTGTATGGAAGAAATTCTTTAGTTGTCTAGGACTGTTTTTCACCTAGTCTTGAGAAGTGGCAACAGCTGCGTGTGTCGGTGACCTCTGTGCTACCATTGTGTAGACTGAAGAAAGGCCAGTCCTCCAGACTATTATTGCTGCATCGATAGTATCAGGTTTGCAGATCAGCTAAGGAATATGGCAAGGGGCAGTTGGACGACCAATGCCTAGAGCTTGTCACGTCTGAGGAATCCAGCTCCCAGCTAGCTCCTAGGAGCTCCTAGATACCAAGGGAGATAGGCTCATTGATTTATAGGCTGATCCTGATGAGCGCATTAATTGATTCCAGCAAGACGCTCTCCTGTGTTAGAGATTACCCAGAATGCCTTGCTTCCAGACACATCCGTCAGCACCCTGTCCCTCAGTGCAGCTCAAGGCCTTTCAGCTGTTGCGCAGTTTTCACTCTAAGTAACTTAGGAAAGAAGGAGAACTATAGATTGATTATTGGTTGGCAGAGTATCATTAATTGCCCAGGACTGCTGTGTGTATTGACATAATGACTGCATTCTTTGAAGTGGCAGAGATCTTGTAACCTATACCTTGGAATCCATTCAAAACTCCTAACCGACCAATCAATGCAGAATAATGAACCTTATCTCCAATTTCAAGTAGCTAGAATGGAGCACATTAGCTTGCTTACAAATAACAATTGGGGGCATGGTATAGCATTCTTGGTGTCTACCAGGCCTTGATTCAAGCAGCACTGTCCCTACATGGTTCTGTTTACTTGTAAGCAAACATTGCAGAGATTGCTATTAGCTGAACAGTCTGGTTAAGTCCCTGACCAGTGTCCTAGGTTCAATTCCCAGCCCAAGCACTTTTTATCAGGGGCTGGGGGAACAACATGAAAAACCATGGTTTGACCTAGCCCTGAAGACCCCTGTGGGTTAGCATGGGTCCCGGGGCTAGGTTTAACCATGCATGAGAATCAAGAATCAGGCATTGAAATGTTTTTAGCAGCATTTTCAGCCTGCTACTACTGGACGATATATGACAAGCAGAATTAAGCAATTTTATACATTTTTAATGACCTCTTTATCAATATTGATGGTATGGCTAGATATAATACATTGGTTAAATTCAACTTACTATGAACATGAAGGTTTTGAGGAAAAAAAGGTTTTTTTTCCCCCACCCCCCTATCCTAATGAGCAATGTCTGTGCTGGCAATACTCGTTCCAGGTTCAATCCCCAGCTCGGGCACAAAAAGGATCATTCTTTTCTTCTCATCATTACTCTGGCAGTTGGTCATAGGAAATAAATAACCTTCATAAACAGTTGCACGAGACAATTATGATTAAAATTGTATGTGTCGACCAGATTATGGTCTATTAAGGGTATCATATTTCACCCGTCTACTCTATTATGACTATAAAGAACACAACCCCAAAAACCTATTATCTTCTTTTTCTCGGTTAATCAATTGTTAATGAAGTGTTAATATATTGTTTTTAGCTGTGAGGTTGGAGCTGATTGGATTGGCAGTGGTCAAGTGGACCTCGGAGGGAGAGAAGCTTCCAATTGACCTTGATGACAAGCTCAAGGGCAACTGCACTAAGGAGAACTACTTTTATTACAAGACGTCATTCATAGAGAAAGGTAAGTGGCTCCATCTAGGTGATGCTTCTTGTTGTTGTTTCGTTGTGGATGGTAGTGTTGTTTGCATTGGACAAATGTTGATTTTGTATAGTTGCTATGGTTGTGTTTAGTGCAACTATGAAAATACACTAGTATAATAGTCTATTTTTCCCAAAAATTATTATTCACATTAATTAAATTATTATTCACATAAATGATTTTCTAAAATTTATTGCCGCATTCATCATTTAGTTATAGTGACCGTGACATACTTAATTTACTACCAACCATAATTAATATAAGGAGACAAACAAAACAAATCTAAAACAAACATATTTTCTTGCACTGGAATGAATATAAACCATGGTCATAAACAAAATAAACGCACACAAAAATACGTATGCATTTTCCAGCAAATACAAGAAATCTAAATCCAGTTTCATAATAGAAAAAATGTCTCAGCAAAATACATCATCAAATGATATACAGGTTCTTGAATCATTGTTGAATGATCAATACAGCTGTGTTTGTATAGAACTTGTGGGAATGTATGATGTTGCTCTGCAGACAAGAGCTATATATGTAGCTACAGGGTCTTACAAGAGAAGGTATTACCTGATATGGACAGGGCTATATTGTATGATAAGCTCATGCAAGCAACTGCTAGATCCCTCATGTCTACAATAGGATTTGATCTTGCATGTATATTTATAGTTCCACTTGGTGTTGTAGACTCTCACAGACACATTAGATGTTGTATCTTTTATATTATGTAGTGGGCTGTACTTTCCCGTAGTTTTCTCATGTTCATGTATCTTCTATATTGGAGGAGGGAGGGGAAAACAATTCTGTGGAAAAAAAGGAAATGAACCACCTAAATACATGATGTGAACGAATAATTATTCAAAGAACTCATGAACTTTAACATATTAAACATATTAAATTCACCTTCAATGTGTTTCTACAAATTATACACTTGGAAAAAATCTTTCATTTATATACATAATGTGATGAGTCTATGCGAGGTCCAAAACTGTAATGCTAATTACAATAAAAAGTAGTTGCTTTAATTAGGAGGTTTCATAAAGGTGAGGTGTTCTCAAGGTGAGGTTCTACTGTGCTTTGTGTCACAAGAAGTGAACCATGAGGTTTACAATTTACACCGCGAAGTGTGAGACGGTCGTTGGGCAAATGAGTGTCTGCAGGTTTTCTGGAAACTTGACAGGAATTAATTCCCGTGGCCAGCCTAGGAGCATGTCTAGAATTAAGGAGAAGCAAGGAGAGAAGTTGCTTCCATAAAAGTCAGCATTCTGCACTTTATAGCTACTTCAAGTTCTTCCGTTTTCTTTCTTGCGAAATGAGAAGTCCTAATAAAATGTAAAGTGAGTATAAAATAAATGTGGTGATTTCGTGGGCTGGTTGGGCATGGGTGTATCAAGAAGCGCAATTTGTTATTACTGTGTGCCTGAGATTTCTGAATTACACGGTTCTAGAGAGTAATCACATTATTGTATATGATTAAAACAATAAGAATTTGTCTCTGATGCAACGAAAATTTGCACAACAAATAAGACATTGCATGTACAGTGATACTTTTAGAATGCTCTTGTTTCTAGACAATTTTGTCCAACATTCATGATATGGAGGAAACTATGGCTCCAATCGTGCCCATGTCACTATCGTGAGTATGATGATGCTTATTTGTATATTGCCATTCCAGGTGACTCGTTTGAACATGCTTGATGCGGAATGTGTTTGAAGTGCATAACATGATAACCGTGGAGGATCTTAGAATAATGTGTTGATATTTACTGATCCGATGGTGTCTGCCAACTGATGCAGATGTCTGCTCACTCAGGAGGCTTTGCGTAATGCAATTTAATGTTCTTAATGAACTGAATTAATGTTTCGTTTCCCAAAATGTTGATGCCTTCCACCTAATATTCAAACACTGTAATCCACTTGCTCATTTCTGTGCAATTATTCCCATCTTGAAAGGTTCCACATTGAACAATCCTGTGAATCATACTCTAGTTACAATATGATCATGTTGATGCCATCATCTTTTTTTCTTGAAAATTTTAGCGGAATGATTTAAAAGCGGATTTTCCTGTAATGAGGCCCGGGGAGAGTAATTAGTGCCAGGTTCTTATTTGATCTTCATGAAGCATAGGATTGTTTATGAAGGTCTGTCAGATTTTGGCAGTGTCAGATTGATTTCATTTTCTCTTTGAAGGCTAATATTTTCCCTTCTTGTTAGGGTATTTGTTGACGAGATTCAAGCTTGCCTAAAGCATGGAGAAAGCAACTCTAGCCTCATCTATGGCCTGTGAAATTCAAATAGCAGCAGAACAATTGGTTTTGTGTTGATAATCAGAGCTGTCCACGCTCTATGTTTTTGCAGAAAATGTTGGTTTTTGGAAGATAGTTCTAATGTGAGTCTCATCACGTGCAGACCAAAAGGCATTCTCCAACTTTCACCAGCTTCTCTCCAGCAGCCTCCCACATTTGCCATTCTGAAGCATTTCCTGCGTCATCTGGCAAAGAAGTTCTCCTTCCTTGGAGGGCGATAACATGATTCCAAAGCACTTTGCATTGTGAGAAGGATTCTTGCCTGCGATCTCGTCATTTGCTCTCCTTAATTTGCTTGAGCATTTCCGACAGCGATAAGAATGATGGAAGGCTAATGTGGGTGAGGAATGGTTTCCATCTGATTTCAATCTTGTAATAGGTTTACCAGAATTTCTTAATTAATGCTTGCCTGCTAGGCTGTGTGGGCAGCCTTACAAAAGTGACAACATGATTGTTGCTGCTGGGGATTGGATTGTCTTGCACTTGAGGGCCTTCTGTCTGCCAAGTATCATTTGGTTTCAAATATTCAATGAAAATGGATATGTGCACCTAGTAAGCCCCAGTAATTATTCAAAGGTGCATCAACACAATATCATATTACATTGTCTTTTAGTTAGGTGTCAACTTGTTTGTTCAGACACCCTTAAATAGTAAGCATTTTCCATATGTGGTGGTTTTGTGCTTGGTTCGGCATAGGCATTGTATAAAGGGAAACCAGTGACAGTTGAGGGTCTGACAGACTACTGATTGGGATTAAACTCATCATCCTTGGCCTGGTAACAATCACTTCGACAACTACGCAATTCATTAGCAAACATACATCAACAATACAAATGATGTTTTTCACTTTCTATTGACCCTGGCATTGTGTTGTACCAACACCTGAGTCCATTACTGCCTGCTTTATTTGTTTTTGTTTTTTTGCTGTTTAGCTGCTGGGTGACTGGCTGCAAGGAGTCTGGTGAATTGATAGAGCATGGCAGGCACTTTTCTCCCGCGGCCATTAGATGGGAATAATTATATCACTGATCAGTTTCCATGGCAACTGACTGTCACCCATTGCTAGATTTAATTAGTGCCTGTGGTATTTAATGCCCACTGGTGTGTTGGTAAAAGCTCGGATTTCACATCACGGTGATTGCCTGGCCAAGGTCTGTCCCTCACTGATTGCTTCTAGCAGAAGAAAGTGTCTGTGGTGAAAAATCCTGGCTGGGTGGTTTAAGATCTGTTGAGCTGAACCATGGGTAATACTTTTGCATGGTGCAAGACACTTGCATGCTCACAGAGACATTACCATCCGCAGTTGCATACAATTTGGTCATTCTCATCCACATTGGGGAGATGTCTTCTAATTTGACCCCTCTTGATTTTTTAGCTGTAGGTGCTAGCACCATTACAAATGGTTCCAGAGACCCTCCCATAAATTGTTTAAGTGCACTGGTGTCAAATATTCTGAAGTTATATGAGTAGAATATATAAAGGATGCCAGGAAGATGAACATATCAAGTCTATAAATGGATGTAATCTGCTGCTATACTTGTATAGATAATATACTGGTATACTGACAATGTATTTTTAAGGTCTCTAAATCTTGTATGGTTGTAATCTGTTGCTATATAAAGCTGCATTTATTTAGTGGTATTATGCAAGAAAATTTCACCGTAGAATACAGTCAATAGTGATGCGGACGTGCTGCAACATTTCATCCGAGCAGCATCCATTATCTGTCGCTTTACCTTGGCTGCTTTCGATTTTGGCTGGCTGCAATTTCCTAGGTAGATTTACCAACCTTATCAGACTGCCAAGCGGGATTTTTGCGGATAGCTTGTCATCGGATAACTGTCAAGTTGTGTTTAAAATTTTACAGATTACGTAATTCCTCAGTCTGATTGTGGGAAAATTAAGATATGGTACTGTCCCATTATTTAACAAAAACATTGTTGCTGTATCTGAGTGTGTGTTGTTGTTGGGGTTGCCAATTCCAGAAAATTGGCTGTGGTTGCTTCCATGTATGGGGTTTTACGTCATCTGCAGCACAATCAATATTCCTAGGGCTTTTTTTTTCTTCCAGATACACATGAACCTTTCATTTAAGACTACTGTAGTTCCAGCTATGGAATTTTGCCACTTGAGGTGACCTTACCAGTGATGCTGTTTGAATGGCAAATAAATGGTTAATGTTAAAATTTGCTGTCTTTAGTAAAGGAAGTGGCTGTACATGTTGGTGGACGCAGGGTTACGTGGTTGTTGGATTCAATCGAATTGCATCTGTATGTTGACGTTTTGTGGCACAATCAATGATGTCAATCTTGTTCTCCAAGCAACGATTCTAAACCCTGAAACCATAGCATCCACACAGCTGGCCAAGTATTTACCACTATGGTTAGGATGCCATGGAGTAGGGTAGTGTGTAAAACCCCAGAGGCATATCCTTGGCCAGGAACACTCAATTATTCAGTGTGTGATTGATCAAAGAGGGTTTTGTCTTAGGTGACAGGATCCCTCAATGGCTTCCTAACGTCTTTCTTTGTGATGTTCTATGATTGATGAATGACTTAATGAAAGGCAAAGCTGTCCATATTGCCTGCATCTAATATAGAAAATGCAGTGTGGTCTTTATGGACTGATATTAGTTCATGTCAAGGCTCTATCAATATACTTTGGAGAAAAGGGACACCTCAGACCTAAGAGAATGCTCTACTCTCTGTTGTGTTTGTGTCTGAGCTATGATATTGCTCCAGTGCATTGCCTTTTTGGTGGTGAAATGAACCGAAATTCTGTCTATATAATCAGTGTTTTTCAATAGTACCTGAAGGTGCCTAGCACTGCCAACAGTTAGTGTCTAATAGAAAGCAGGAATTATTAAACAATCTTTAAGGCAGGCCTGTGATGGGAGCCTATTAAGAATCTCTGCAGGTGCCTGGACAGAAATTATACAAACTGTGCATATAAACGTTTACATTTCAGTGATAAATCTTCTTTATCTGCCTTTAAATGTTCTTATGATAGTATGCCTGCGGCTGTTTTCCGAGTTTTCTTTTGTAGGACCAGTGTAGGACCGGTGTAGCTTGTTTGGTAACGAAAGCTATTAGCAGCCGTTGTGGCTTACTGTTATCGTTGCGTGGCTATGAACATGCTAATTTGGCCAAGGCTCAGTCCCTGGAGATACCAGTATCACTGGCAGTATGGAAGATCATGAATGATGGCATGGTCTGTCATCCCTCCGTTCATGAACATTACAGAGACGCCAGCTTGCCTGCTAGGCTGTGTCTATCTTACTGCTGTCATTGTCCTCAGAGCCATGCCGTACATGCCAAATATGCACGGTCACAAACAACAGCCTTGTCTTACTCCATGTAATAATGCTTTTTAGTCAGTCCTTGTCAAGCTTTTGCAGTCTGCTGTTTGACATGCAACATGAATTGGCATCGTTTGGGAGTAACATGGTATTGTTAACTGAAAATGCTGTCATAAGTGCACAACATGTAATTTGCAGTGCCCCGACCGTTGTAATTGTAACCTTTTCCTTCAAAACATGTGGTAGATGTCTTTTGAGGACTAGAGCGTGAAAGTTATATTGGTTGGGGGTTTGTCTGTTGTTTGGAGATGTTTACTTTGCCACCCTGGTGACAAAATTGTATTGTACTTCCTGTTACAGACAATGGGGAACAATAATCAATCGATTTCTGTCTTTGGAACTATATCATCTTGTCTATAGATGTACTGTAAACTTTCGCTCTCGAAACCTCTCTGTTAAGACTGTCATTGGATCTTAGTCAATGTATAGTAACAGTGTTGCTTTATCAGTGAGGTTACAGTGGAGTCCCGCTTTGGAACAACCTTAATGTTAAGATCACCTCAGCATCCAGACCACCAATGTTTATGTTTTCAATCGTAGTACTCTTGATGGCGAGGTTCCATTGTATTTGTGTGTGACTTTTACAATATAAAGCAAAGTTTCATGTAATTTATACGCTAGTCAGTTCATATCGATACAGCCAATTGGAAATTTACAGTATAAGGTCAGATTGATGAAAGCAGCCTCCAAATCATAGTGCCATATGTATGCAATGTGTATGAGGCTGTTCCACCCAGTGGTTTCTGTTGGTCCTAAAATATAAAGCAGCAGCAGCCATATGTCTGGGGCAGTTCGATCGCCTGCAGCTAATTTCCAATTGGATCCTGTGACAGCCGAATTGCATGCTGGGAACCAGAGTGAACCCAGACAGCTCAATGATGTCAATGGGGTTGGCAAAAAAGAAGAAAAAGCGAAAAAGCGGCCATTGTGATTTGTGGATGTGTGTATAGAAAGGGGGTGAGCCAGGGGGCTGTTATTTGGAGCCTTTAGTCTGTGTCCCTGGCTCCCACCACGTTTGAAACATTTATCAACTTCAAAAAAGCTGGGACTGCTCTGATTCGCCAGATTGAGCCTTGTCAACGACTGACAGACCGTATTCGCTATAATCAGGAAAATCAATGTAATTATGGGAAGCTGGCTCAGTTTAAGTGAAGCATTTTTCACATCTGCCAATTAATTGTAGTGCAAGGGCTGGTGGGGACGTGGAGCCAGCACAAGTGAGTGCTCCTGTTTACAATTGCTAGAAACAGATTCCAAGCCTTGCTGCTCATGTGTAATTTACTGAATCCTATGTGTTGTGACCTGTCAAAGTGCAGCTGTTATTTGGTGCAAGAAGATTACCTGCTGATCCAATTATGTTTCAGCTAATGGCCACAGAGTGTGGGGGATGCTGGAAGGCTAGACAAGGCTCACTACAACCCTAACAACAGCTCTTAGCACTGCTTAGTGGTGAACCAGTTAAATACATTTTAATCCTATTGAAGCCATCGTTGGTTCAGGCATAAATGAGCTCTATATAATAATGATATGATAACGTGGACTCTTTTTTGGGAAAAATCCGGATTTCCCAGAAGGGCAACAATAAGTGAACTGAATCCTTTGTGTTATGTCAGTACTTCACGTATGTCCTTTGCAAAATTAAGTGCATTTATGTGTACCTAAGCAGCTGTCCATATTGTGTAGCAGTTTTTTTTACATATATCCTTGAGTTTACTGAACCAAATTTAGCAACTGTGCCTGCGTGCATTTGGTGCCTTTCTTATCTTGCCTCCAAGAAGAACGTTCTATTTTGGTGGGGCTGTGCAAATGGCGTCCGGAAGTAAATTTCGAGTGAAGGAGGCGAAAGTCTTTTGTCTGTGATTTAGGATGGTCTCAGCTGTCGTGTTTCCGTCGGGACAAAAAACCAGCACAGAGTAACAGCCGTGAAACTCGGTAAGTTTCACAATTAAGAACAATGAATGGCTGTCTTTTCAGGGTGTGCCAAGGAGGCAGGCTGCCATTTGTGAAAGCAATGGGCTGCTTTTTCTGAGAGGTTCTATGACGCAAACTTCCCATCATTCATTCAGCTTATATTTTACTGCTAGTGCAGTTATGTGCAGGGTAACTGATGCCACCCAACTTTGGTTATTACCATTTTTTTTATTTCTTAGGATTTCCGTAGGTCATTGGCACAGCTGTAGATCTTGGTCAGTGCAATGCCTGGCATACTCCTAGCCAGAGTTGATATATGCTGGTAAATGGTGATAAAGTTGAGTGGCATTGTGGTAAAAGTACAACACTTTCAACACAACATAGTGATTGTTACATAGCATGTTTTGGCAACATGACTTCAGTGGCAATAAGAGCTACCGAAAGCCGGCATTTGCAATTTCTTCAATAGATGCCTTTGTCTGTATCATAGTTTATTTGACTTTTTAAATGGCAACAAGTTAATTTTTTCAATGTGTCTATGTTTTTCTAATAGAGCACTCCAGTACTATTCCTGTGTGTAATAGAGCAGATCTATGTGGTATATGTTGTGCTATCGAATCATGGCCCGTGGAACATTTTATTGGCCATAAACAGTGAAGTTATGTTGTTGTGTGTGGAGTCTTGGTGAAAAAGGCAAGCTCTTACATGACTCCATTTATAAGACAGGAAACAAAGGAGCTAAGGTGCTCCCAGACCTTGCATGAAATACCACCAAGCAATTCTATACGGGAGGAATAAAGTAATGAAATATGGTGTAGTATATTTCATAAGGCTCAGAAGACTCTATCAAGTGGTCTGCTGTGGTGGGCTTGGGAATGAGATACTGGTCTCTGGGGCAACCAGGACTTGGCTCTCTTCGGAGATAGGAGGAAGGAACAGGCAGACATTTTGGTATAACCTGATAGATACACTCTAAAACTCTGTTATCAAGCAATACCAAGTCATACTTATGTATCACAGTGAAATGGTATCATTTGCATTATAGATTGCATGGTATTGGGAAATACAGAAAAAGCTTGGAAGAACAGTTTGAAGGTCTACACACATTTTTTTACAAACAGACTTTTCCAAACCTTGGAAAGTGTAATGAAACTTTGACTTGTCTCAAGAGAAGATGATGTACCATGACTTGTTGGTTTTATAGTATCAGTGACACCACAACATACTGTAAGGTTAATACTTCACTAAGAAAACTTGCAGTCCGAAAAAAAGGTGGTTGCCTTCGTGCCGTTCAGGAGGCGCTTGTTATGATGAATCGTCATGTCTGATTGGCTTTTAAACGGTCGTGAAATTGATTATTTTTTGATTCCGTGCTTTGACCACTTCCATAGTTGTGTACAAGCCATTACACAAAAAAAGAAATTTCTGGTCATAGTATGGAAGTGGTCGAACCACTGATGCAAATTCAGGTAACGTTTTCTTAGTGTATTGCTGCAATCAAAAAGACAAATTCTCCGGCTTTTAAAATGGGACGTCCATTGAAAAATTCAAAGAGAGTTAATATGCATGCACACTGCATATACATTCGCCATTAATTATTTCATAATATTTGTCTTCTTGTTACTAAATATAGAACAGCTGATCCCGATATAGCGCCCTGTTTGTAATGCTTCTCCTCTTTAGTGAAATCCGTGTGTTGACATTGCTCGCCATACTTTCTGACAGTAATGAAACATTCATTGTGGTGTTAGCCTAAAAGCTCTCTTTGTGATGTTTCATTCATTCATGGCTTGCAAAGACAATGGCTGTACTTCAGTGCGGCTATTTATAGCTGCTGTTTTGATCTCGCGAGAAACGTGATCATGGTTGGCACCTTGCATGGGGAGGTCTAATGACATATCCTGAGTTGGTGAAGCAAAAGCAAAGTAGAAAGCAGAATAGTGGAGACCAGCTTAGTGGCTCTTAGTGCATTGGACTGTTATTGTGTGGGACGGTACTGCTAGCCTGCCAGGAAGAAGGAAAAAAGAATGTTATGCTATTTTTGTGTTTATGTAGATTTATTATTCAAACGAGACTTAGTAGCTGTCAGCATGCCATGTGTACATTAAATCATTGTAGTAATTTTCCCACGCAGGAAGTAGTAGACCGTTATATAACTTATGAATAGAAATAATGCATGTTTGTTCTGCTTCATGGCAATTAGCATAGATCAAATCATGATTTTCCATACATGTGCAATAAAATGGTGATAACAGAAACTGAGAAAGTTCTTACTGCGTTTTACGTATTGCTGTAATACTTCATATGAGTGTTGTATAAACGTGCATTGATGTAGGTACATTTCCTAATTCACATTACTTTGATGGGTCTGTTATGCTTGGAGGCATTTCTGTGTATTAACCATAAGCAAATTATATGACATGCTCTCTGGTCACCAATATATAGTACACCTGTGTTGGTGTCCTTGAGAAAGTCATTGATTTGTTGTACACGCTTACAGAGACGGAATGACAACGTGAAATTGTCTTTTAGATGGGATAGCATGATGAGACCGGTACTGTCATCAATGGTAGAGTCACTACAGCAGCTGCATCCATCATCCATTAGCTGCTGCAGCTGCAGGGCTCTTATTAGCACCAGTAGCATCTCACTGGTTGCTGAGGCTGCTGCATCCTCGAGATAACTGCAAGCCCTCCTAACAGGCCCTAGCCAACTGCTATGGGGACTTGATAGTAGGGAAGGTTACTGTAGGAAGACTTCCTAGGAGGGCAGGCTGGGAGGACCTGGTAGGAGGGCTTGTCATGAGGGCTTTCTAGGGGCATTTGCCAGGAAGGTTGCTGCAAGACTTGCTAGATGGAAGGGTTGCTAGTAGGGCTAGGATTGCTAAGAGGGCTGCTAAGAGAGTTGCTATAGGAGGGCCTTTAGGTACCCCTGCCCAGCAACATCATCGGCACTTAGAGCACCATTCTATGGAACCCAGACATTTCCCCAGACTTATCAGTCTTGCTCTGCTTAACCCATGACTAGATCCTGCCCAACAACGACCCCATAAGTCTCCGTGTACTTGCCCTTCTTTCTCTAGACTATTCACTCCCCCAGACTTACTTGTCTTGGTTAATGGTTATATACTCTTTCGAACTGACTCCTTTTTCTTACCCAAGGACTTTCCTAAAACTCTTCTGCAGATTGACCGGCAATTAATTTCCTGGACCAGGGTCATCTCCCTGGGAAACCCAGCTCTCTTTCTCTCTGGGGAAGTCCAGTTATCCCCATCTTTCTTTCCATCCTACCGTATATATGGTCAGACTTGCTTACTACGAAATATTTGGGACTCTTAACAAGTCTTAGTATAACAGGGTTTCTTTATATGTATGTCTGGTGTAAAAGGTAGATTGACAATATATTTCTGGATGTAGTATACCTCACTATAACTGAACTTTCTTTATAAGTGTGCGTATTATAAATGGGTATGATCGTATGGACTCCCCTAACTCTCATATCAGTGTATTTGATGTCCAGTTACCGCTTTAAATAGGCCTGTATTTAATTTAACTAAGTTTAAAGCTCAAACAGAGACACTGGTTTCCTTTAAACTCTCTGGAAAATACATTAAAAAGATATATCTTGGCTTTTAGTCGAACAGATATGGTGGATGCAAAATGCTGAGTGTCCAATACTGTCCATCAGCCCAGGTAACGTGATCTCTGCGTGCTGCCAGTGCTCTCCAATATGGCCTGTTGGGGCCTGACCTTCGTGACTCCACCGATCAGATGTTGATTTTTGGCGAGTGCTGCACCTAGACCCATATTGGTATGGATTAATTTAACTTTGTGTGGTCATCTGAGAGAAAACCACCTAAAAAATAGTGACACTTTGGCTGTGTTTATATATGTCATTGTAACAGTTGAATGGTCTAATGGTTAGAACCCTGTTCAGCTCTGCAGAAGGTCCTGGATTATATTCCCAGTCCAGGAACTCTTCATGAGCTCGATCTATTGGCCTTCTACTTGGTGTCTGTGCTGTGGCAAGTATAAGAACCTACAATGGGGTAAATGTGTACAATGTAACATGATATGGTATCGAAGCCTTGACATATAACGTGTGCCTCTCCTATGAAACCAAGGCGAGCCTTTAAGGAGTGGGTGAAGTATGTGTGTTATTGTAAAAGCAACTTTTTTAACACCCATTGTAGTAAATCCACCCATGGCTATTTCATTTTATCATTGCCACACCAGAGGTGCATTATTATTGGAGCAGCACAAAAGGCTAAGGCAATTGGTTCACAGCTGAGTGGGCAAATGTTATGGGAGTGAGAGTTATGGGAATCAGGATAAATAGAGTGAGTATATTGGATTGTGACCTACAATCCTCTAGATTTGCTGGCTCTGCGGGGACCAGGAATCAACAATGTTAGCAGGGAAGTAATCTGATGGCGAGGCGAGGTTCAAACAATGGTCATTGTCTCTGGCAACACTGAGTTAGCTCAGCACTATCACATATTGCTTAGGAGTTGTTACATCTGCTGAAAGATTGGACACATTGGAGGCAAAAATCGTAGTTAGCTAGCTATCTATACTGTTTCCCTGTATAACAAATCCTTCTATTTTGGAACGGTTAATTCTTCAGCACAGAGAGGTCATATGAGCATCATTCCATTGTTGGAATGTCTACCTTCAGATAGACCTATATTGAGTTTAACTGCTTACAATTTCATGAGTGTTGCTCACTGGTCCATGGTTGCATGCGGCAACTGTAATGTCTGATCTGACGATCGAGATAGCATGTCAATTGAGGAATTAAAGTAGCATGTCATAATTCCCTGGCATTGTGGTATCACCAATGGAGGATGCATTATTCAGTTGGAAACTGTTTATTACATGAAACGTTTCTCCCAGGGATCGAGGCCATACGTCTGCAACCTGCATGACCTGGATCCAGTCAAAATATATGATAAGGATTCAATTTGTTTTAGTTTCTTTGTTGTTTTCCATTGAAATATAGCCGTTTTTATAGCCAGTGAACCATGGTATCCTTTGTTAGACTTGATTAAGTGCACCTCTACCTTTGTCTGGTGCCCCTATCGTCTGCTCAGACTACGACGTTCTATCAGTCCCACCCAAACAAGATGGCGTCTCCTTGCACCCGTTTGATCGCGCCCTATTCGTCACGCAGCCTCCAGAAACTGATTAAATCTTAGTCATGTCCACTCCAGCAGCTGTGTCAGTCAGGGTCAAGGTTGCTGACCAGTGGTCAGTCTGGCCCTCAAATCCCTCTCCACTTTCCAACCCCTCTAACCAGACTAACCAGCAGCAGCAGCAGCTTTAGCTTCTTCAGCAACATGATGCGGCATTTGTCTGCAATTGATGAAATTACGATGCCTTCATCAGACCATTCTTAGGCCTCTTATATATATATATATAAAATGCCAGCAAGAGGGCATTTGCCTCTCAATGTAATTGTCCAATCACTTGACACTAATTATCCCTAATGAGTTAATCAATATGATCTTGACATATGTCCCAAGGACTAAGTACTCGTTAGAGAGAGGCCTGTTAGTAGACTTTGGTTTGGCTGTTTCACATTTTATTGACCAGCATTTGATGATCACTAGCCGGATAGTTTCTTATGTTCGATGCCATTATCCACTGTGTCGAATGAAATTTGAATTTAATAGCTCTTTTTTATTTGGTTGGCCAAAAAAGGCTATCATCGTCTGTAGTTGATTCTGGTGTCTATTGGTTAGATTGTAATCAAGTGACTACACTACATTAGCATATGATTAGACTGAACCACATTCATAGATTTATCTGATAACATAGTGCTGCTAGGTAGACCTGCTGGGCTGTGAAATAAATTTTGTCCAGGAAATAGATTTTTGCCGAAAGGGCGGCAGTCTTGGCACCAGTGTCTATTTGGCCTGATGGGTTCATATCCCTTTGTTAGTTTTCTCCTCTGCCCATCTCCTCTCTTAGGTTGTGATGAAGCACTGGTGGCTGATGACCATCATGGGGTCACCAGTGGTCAGTCAGCCTGATGGTCAATGGCTTTGTCCGAAGCTTTGTCATTCTAGAAGCGTCACAGGAATACAAACGCTGTAGTCCCTATTTCTATTCTGCACTCTGTTGATTTGGCAGCCAGATAACCTCGAACCTGGCTCAGTTTAAAGCTCCATCTGAAGCCAAGTTAAGCTTGAAACTTGGCGACTGGATTTCCAATGATAGTACATAAAATGGCTACGTAATTGTATGGTCAGAAGGTACTACCATTGACTAAATGTGAGATCTGATTTTAGGATTAATTTTTGGCCATATTGGCGAGGTGGCTTTAGAAGTGAGGTATGTCACCGTATGTGTAAGGCTGTAATGTTGGTCTGAATTTAGAGGTTGCCTTAATGACAGGTTCTATAGCATTTCATGGAAACAGTATCTTGAGAGTGATTAGCTCTAAGATTGTATTGAGAACTTTGAGAAATTGAGAGACATATCAGATGTCAAATGGAAATCAATGAACTGAGACTTTTGTGAAATATGGCATGACATTCTATAGAGCCATAAATATTGTGTGTGTGCCGTACCTATAGCATAATCATGAAAATACATACTGTTTAATGTATATAGTCCTGAGGCGAGGGCTTAGCCTGCTGTGTGTGCAGGGCCCTCCCATTGCAATGTACTGACCCTGATAGTGGCAATTACAGGGCTGAATGGAGACTGCATGGGACAGGGAAGATGGCATGGGATGCTGTCAAGGTCACCTGACATGTCACATTCATCATCGCCTAGAGCTCTATAGCAATATTGCAAAGCTAAGAGGTTGTCATGGTTATTGTATGCTGTCCAGATATTGTCGTATTAATAGTGGAGAGTCTTATGACAGCTTAGTGTCAGTCGGTGGTCCAGTAGTCAGATTTTTTAGTCATCCAGGTTCGATTTCTTAGTCTGAACTTGTAAGAAATTTCTTCCAAGGTCTGAAGCCATATTTGTGTACATGCTGTAGGTGCAATATATTCTCTTTTTATCAATTGAACTATTTAATTCCGTACTGCATTGACAGTTCGACTGGATCTGAAATAACTGACCCTCCATGAGTCCATATTTTAAGTTAATTTGACTGGCAGGTTAGTCAGTGTTATATAACAAGATAGTCAGCTTATTAGTCAGTGTTAAGCAACATTATTTGGACAAAGTTTTAGGTAAAACTTGCTACGGGGTCAGTCAGTCTAAACACAAAATGGTTGCCGAGATTGTGAAACAACGAAACAATGAATTCTAGTAACAATGCTTTGCAGTTGGTTGAAGGCAACCAATATCACAAGCCACAAGCTTATATATTGATATGTCAAGATATATTCTGTGGTTGATATTACTGCATTTTACCTGTAGTCACGCATAGCATGATAGCAGCCTTGGTTCATGATATAAGGTTTCAGAGGAATCTGACATATCCCAGTGTGACTTTTATTGGTTTGTCTATTTGTTTGATTCACATGTTGCTCAACGTGTAATGCAGACCTCTACGTCTTGTATGACAAGTTGCCTGGTGGTAATTAGTGTGGGGTTTATGTAAGACATACTTGCTGCTTGTATAATTGCTAATTATATTCTTTTGCATAAATGTGATTATTTTTAATCATTATTTATGGAAATAAGAAGTTGTATAATGTGATAAATGTCTACAGGAGGATGTAGAATGCAGGCAGTGCACAAAAGGCAATTAAAATGAATATGTGAAAGCAATTCCCTGAGCTTGCAAGATAGTATGTGGTGTTGAAAGAGATATTTATCTCTAATCTCTAATAGTCTATTGAAAGGTTGCAAATGAAGTGATATGATGTATATACAGTCGACCCATTAGGACTAAAAAAATGTTCGTTATAACTGGATTTCGTTACAAGTGATATGGTTTACAAGATTGCCAAAAACCATTCTTTCCTGGACATATTGGTCTACTGTACTACCAACCGTTCGTTAGAAACGATTTTGACTCTAATGGCCGTATATATTTTATATTGGGTTGAAATTGTGTTGCCTGATTCAGATACATTTACAATTTTACAAGAAATGAGCGTTATAATAACTAAAATTTTACATTAAGGCGGGAAACTGAGAATAAGGTTGCCTTACGGTGAGGTTCTGGTGTTTAAAACCTTATTTGTTGCCTTGTAAGTTGTGCAGGCACATAGCGCACACTTCCTTGTATTGCATGCCTCGGGTTTCATGGAGCTAACACACCAAGAAGACGGCCCGAGGGACACAAAAGATCTACAAGGTCTTCCTAATTGCTTGTGTTCCGTCCGAATGCATTCATTGAGGCTAAGATCAAAGCAGGGGACGCATCTTGGCATCCTGCTGCTGCTGCAGTCTCCCTTGGCTTGTTTGTCCCACACCTTCATTGTAACTCACATTTTCTGGACAGCTCACTTCATGAAAACATCTAAGTCTTTCTTAGCAGCCTGTCTGACATCCCCTAAAATTGCATTAGGTCAATTCGGCCGTAGACAGAATCGGCCTCCGCCAAACCTCTAAGGAGGAGGCAAGGTTTTAGACGTGGTGTCTCGTTTGTTTATGCCACTTCTCATGTCTGACCAAATGGTGTGATGTGTGCTTTTGGAACTCCTATCACCCATTAGTATTAACTTGGAAAATACATGAACCATTGTGCAATTTGTTTGTCAAATGCTTTAATAATAGGTTTTGCGAGGAGTGGGAAAGTCCAATCCTGCCTGTGGAAATTGGTAGCATTAGCAGTCATGTGGCAGTGTACAAGGAGGTCCCTCGGGGTTTTTCTTGTGGTTTTCTTTAGGTAGCTCAGGCAGAGCTGCATTGCTTTGATGGTAATTTATACCTGTTTGGGGCCCTGGGAGGTAGATAGGGTTTAGCCAGGCCATATAGAGCATTTGATTTAGTGGCGAGTATTCTTAACATTCTGCGTCCCAAAAGCAAAGCTTTGAATCGAGAAATATCATTGCCCTAATAGAAGTGATCGTCCAGTGGAGTATACATGTGATTGGCAGACCAAACGTTCATATTTCTTAATTTCTACGGTCTTAAACTGTGCATGATTGCCTTAAGCCTTTTTACAGTACATTTGGACCCACTTATAACTTACAACAAGCTATTTCGGACTGGAATAAGTCTTTGATATAACTAGGTTTCGTTATTATTATGTAAAAGGTCTGATGTAAAAGGTACAGAGCTTACAATCTGACGGGTCTCAGAAAATGACCGCGTTATAACTGAACTTCCGTTGTACGTGTGCTCGTTGTAAAGGGGGTCTGACTATAAAAAGCATCGATCTTGTGCTACATAGTAAGGTACATTTATTGTTTATTACAATATATAATTTTTTTACACTTCTCCCGTTTCCCTAGAAAGGGGTCACTATTGGTATTTGGGGTCACAATAGCCGCATTGGTTTGGTGGCCTTATTGATAATGACTAATGTATATTGACCAAACTTTGTTTATAACATTTAATTGAGAGATGGCCACATAAGGTGATATGCGTGCATAATATCAATATTTGTAATTACTTGCTCTTGCAACCAAATTTTTGGAGCAGGACTCCATATGACTCTCCATTGTTCTATGCATATACATTATGTGACACACGAGACCGTTTTTCTCCAAGGTGACTTCTTTCTTTGCCCACGCGTTGCCATGGTGACCAGTCAATAAGTGTTGTCATCATTCATTTTCTTTAGAGAAAGATGATTATGACGTTGTGAGCTTGGCTTAGTGACACCATCATTCTGAGTTAGTGGAGGTCTACCTGTGGGCTTACTTGCCTAAGTGTGCCTTGTTCCATAAATTGTGATGAGTGCAGCCTATACAGAAAGAAGTGGGGCAGTCTGGTGTAACTGAGCTTAACTGTACAATAATATATTTTCAGATAGCGTATTAGTTCCATTACAAGTTTTGAAGTGTAACATTTTATACGTTATATTTCAGACAAAATCTGTGTGATATGAGTTTGGACAGAACTATCTGGACAAAGGGCTCAATGTTACCAAATGATTTACATTGTTTCGGCAACCCTGTAAACTCTGACACCAGACCATTTGTTATAACAGTATAACATACAGTATGTCATACTGTGAGATAGGATGTCTAATGCTTGCTGTCAGAATTGCTCTTGAAACATGAGGCCCAATATGCATGTAATGGGGGTATCAGCTAGGGTATAAAGGACCTCCAGGGGGGACCCTGATTGTGACAAGACACACAGGCCCCTTGCTACATGCTAAGAACCTACATCGGAGACCTGTGCTTGAGACCTATGCTGGAGACCGATGCTGGAGACCTATGCAGGGTCACGCGAACATCTTATTAAGACCAGCCATAAAATATTTTATACCCCTTGACCCTATAAATAGCATGGGGCAAAAAGAATATGTCCTCAGGGCTTGGTGTTATAAAAGGGCCATTGAGAATTCCACGTGGATCAATGCAACATTATCCTATGCACAAAACGAATCCATGAATGTGTGGACAAAAATAGCTTTCTCAGAATATGCTTTCTATTTTAGGTCCTCTTTCAAGGAAAGGTTAGTGACGTATATCGAATATCTATTAGGCATGTTAAATATAGAATAATTTCCCGTGGGATGTTATTTTCCATTTTAGAACATTTTAGTTAACTAACTACCTGTAAATATCTTAATCCACTAAGCAAAAACATAAAATGTTAGCCTTCACTACTGGTCAATGATGTAGGACTATTTATTGGAAACTATTAGCAAAAGAACTGTTATTATGTAATGGTGGATGTGTGACATCAATTTTGACCACTGACGTAATTCTTGGAAAGGCGCATCCTAGATACAGTCTTTCTAGTGGCCCCTACAACCTTACTATCTTCAAAGGCTTTTGTCACTTGTGAAAGTCTCTTGTGCAAGTCTCTTAGTGGGAACCATTAGCACTGAGCCTTAGAGGAGACCAAGAGATGACACTTTCGCCCAACTGGACTATACCCTCCCATTGATCTTTCCTATCTCCGTCACATCTTTGCTCACCCAAGTAAACAACTTCCTTTACTCAGGCAATAACAAGGGCCTGGAGGTGTCCCTTACAATTTTATGTAATATCGATGTAGACGAGAATGTATTCAATTGGACAAATTGGTCACATCTTGTGCTAAGCAATTAAGACATAACATAAGCACAGGACATCCAGCACTGGCTTAATTGTAAAGGAATTGGTTTGTTCTAATGGTCCTGGGTTCGATTTCCAGCCTAGGTACTCGTTATGTGGCAAGCACCAGGAGGACGTTGTTCCTAAAACGTATGTACAAACTATAATTAATTACTTGGGACAAAAGGGCTATCAGCCTATCTTGTTTCGATATATAAAACTAAGGGAGTTGCATGAACAACTTTAGTGTCAAACCCAGACAGGTCTATAATCCGATAGGGCTAAAGTGGACATGACAATTCCATTTACAGTATGTGCCAGATCGTCTTTGTGGAAGCTACAATGCTTGTCTTTTTGGTACTGTAATTAAGCTGCCCTTTAATTACCAATATGCTAAATACGAGGCTACAGAATAAACACAGGGACAGCGCGGACAGTTCAATAGCTTCCACTACAATGTAAATTCATATCTCCAGCCAAGCATAACAGAAGAGCCTTAGCAGGGCTTAACCAAGATATAGAATGACCATTGATGACTGTGTCCCTGGCCCTGCCCCTGCCCAATACCTCCTTGCACCATAATCTGAGGCAGGACAGGTGGACTGGCCAGCCCATCTCAAGTGGTGATTGACAGGCTAAACAGACAGGTCAGTGCATGAAGCACCTCATTTCAAAGCAACCTTTAGTCCTAGTCACTTGAACTGTGGTATTTGGCCAACGCCACTACACTCTCTGAGTCGTTAAGAGGCTTTGGAGGTATTCTCGTGTAAATCTCGTGAGTTATGGTGCCATCACGAGACTGATATGTTATCTACAAGAGTCCTCCTTCTGCCTCCAAGAACCTTGTTTTGCTGCAGCAATGCCACGACTCCAGCAGCATTGCTGGCAAAACTTGTACCAAAGTTCAATTTCATAGCCTCATATAATTAGAGTTAACTCCAGAGGACGTCATGTGAACCCAAGACTCTCATTGGTTGAGGGACTACCTTGGCCAATGGGAGTTCTTGGTTCACAAGACATCATCTGGAGTTTATAGGTTCCAAGTCTCTGAGATTAGTTTGCAATCTATGAAATTGGCTGTAAGGCAAATGTAGTGATGAGATATTTAATCCACATTAATACACATATTTAGGTCATTTGAACGGGCTTTAACATGTTAGCATGTCACACACGACGTGTTCTTGTAGACCATAAATCAAACCCAAGTCCCTATAATAGCTGGTACATGTATCCACTGTCTTGCCATAAGCATCTATAAGTATGAGGTCTCACTTAACTGTAAAGGAGCTCCTTTGTACAATGCTGAGGTAAAATCTGGTGTTCCGCATTTAAATAAGGCTCTAGTATTTGCATTTTTGAGAGGATATCTTTCAGAATATTTGTGTTCTAAGCTAGCTCAGGCTGGCTGAAAATGTGAAGAAGCATCTGGCCTGCAGCGGTGTACAGTGTTGTGGTGTAGTGTCTGTTGATGGGGGGTGACTGGTCCTGACAGCTGTGTGAAACTGCTCCTGTGTCACCCAATGCCCCCAGCAGCAATGCCGAGATGCCTAGTGCCCAGGGAGTGTTTGACGTGAATTATTGATCTAATTACAAATAGGTCAGTTGCGTCATTGACGTGGAATTACAAGCCTAATTGCCCCATGTCTTTAATAACGATCATCGCCGGGAGAATAAGGGTTTTGTAGAAGTTATCTATCTTCGTTGTTTTCATTCTGACTCTTCTCACACAGTCAAGTGTTGCACAATGTCAATTAAATAAACAAATTAAAATTTTCTTCTAATTTTTGTTCATTGGTATTCAGGGAATGTATTCACATGATGACAAATAGTCATTGAATTGCATGTCTAAATGAATTAAGTGAACCATGAATCATATGAATAGGTCAACCTTGGGTTGTATAACCAAGAATCATGTAAAAGCCATGTGTTAGTGGCTGGCTGACCACGACCTTGGTTGGGGACCAAGCGTTCACAACCTAGGGCATGGCTCAGTCAATTTCAAGATAAATATAAATTAAATACTGGATTTAGTACTTTCTTACTTATATTTACATTGGTATAGTTTTTCACTTTGTGATCACTACTGGAGGGCATGACAATGGTGTGTTAAACACACGCTGAACTGTAACATCTCACCATGTGGTCACCTCTCACTTAAGGCAACAAAATGTCAGATAAATATTTTTTAACTGGTCAATGTAAGTTATATCATTGGTTAAAGGCAAAAAGGCACCTTGCTAACATTGCTTTTAAATGTAGATTTGATTTGGTCAAGCAAGAGTTTTTATAGGCCTATCATATGTGCCTCAAGTTCCATATCATGTGTACATAACATCATTTAAACAACCATGCTTATAAAATAACAAAGGTCTGGTTATGAGTTTTGCTGGGATGAATTTTGCTTATCTTTTACAACGTACCCGCTTGTAACGAAACCCAGCAATTACGAACACTTTTTGACAGCCCAAATCGTTCGTTATAAGTTACAATCAGTGCCTAGTCACTACCGACTGTGTGTAACATTAGTTCATTTAGTTAAACTACATTGCACTTGGCAATACCATGGTAGTATATTGGAAGCTGCAGCATGATACATGATGGGATAATTTGCCCAGGGTACTGGATGAAATTGCCATGGTTACTGGGCATGTTGTATCCAAGGTCATGTGGCATTCCTTGGCCAATTATTGACAATTTGACATGTGCATCCAGGGAGTCCTGAAGCCATTAAGTTGTTTAGTGTGCATTAGAAATATCGGTCACTGCTTTAAGAATTCCTGATTTAAAGTCAAGGTGGAAATAAAGTAACCTAAAAATCATTTAATCCATTTGTGTATTTTTCAGTTGCATTTTACGTTCTCTCTCGACTCCATGATTTGTCATTTAAAGTATTTATTGGATGTATTTATTGGACAAGTAAAAATACATTGCACCAGTAAACTTAAGTAAATATCTGTCATGTGGCTTCAAAGGAGCCACCTCTTGAATGGAAAGAACAATACTGAATTCTGGCACATTCAAGGGCTGGTACTTCGATGGTTTTACAGTGTACACACAGCTTAAAAATGGATGGAGTCCCAAAAGTTTCTTGTGTAAGAATTTAGTGATTACCATATGCATTGGGGTGGGGGCCTATAACTCAGTGGTGCTTGGATTCCAACCACTGGGTCCCGGGTTTATATCCTGGTCAAGCCTATTTAAGTTGGATGGCTGTTTCATCCATGATCTCATTGCCATGGTCCCTGCCTGTCCTAATTAGCCCATAAGGTGCAAACATACAGGACGTAAAGACTAAAGCCCTATTCCACTCACCACGCATAGGCGTTGCACTAGGCCTATATAAATGATGAGTATCTTCCTATGAATGTATGGAACATAGGGTCTCGTAAACAACAATAATACAGCTAATCTTAGCTACTTTTAAAATCCATAGTCTCAAGTTCTTGATTACCTTCACAACATACATAATATAAATAGATGTTGGATACCACTTTGACATTTTGGCTGATAAGTGCCTTAATCTTCTGAAGTTATGACTTCCTTTCATTATTTTCTCAGACTATTCTGCAGAGGAAAAACAACAGTATCATATATTTTTTTGCAGTAAGTTTTTAATGCTTATAACAGAGCTGACATTTACTGACTATTTTTTGAAATGGCAGTCAATTTTACTTGGCTACATTTTTTGTTGTAATAGCAGGCTAAATTGTGTTTAGATAAAAAGATGAAATTCACATTTTCAGCTGATTTTGGCAATTACATGCTAATATGACTTAACTAGCTGATCTGAATGTCAATCTCAACAATTTAGCATTTAGCAATTGTGAAGTTAGAGTTGCACTTAATAACAATGTGGTGCTTATGCGGAAAACATTATTGGCACATCTCAGTAAAAACTGGAATGACTGGCATTTTATTTATGATGTTTGTTGTAAAAATTGTTGTAATTGACATTTTGTTTATGATATTTGTTGTTCACTGATGTTATCTTTGGTCTTTCATACAATTTTCCTTTGATCATTTCATATTAAGTTATGATTTGTTGTTGTACAGTGTTGTTTTGTAACTTTGTCACTCTTCTTTTCATATTTCTGTGACTATTTCCTTGTGGAAAACCAGACTGCAAACAAGCTGAATCTGGTAAATCTATATTTTTAGTTTTTTTTTCTTTTTATGCTATGTTTTAATAATGATTTTGAAGTCGTAGATATGTAGTTCAAGTGTAAACTTCTTGAGTATACCGAAAACATCTTTGATGTCCCCTGTGTAAACTGCTCAAATTTTGCTTCTTTTGCCTATAGATGCTTTTGCTATTTATTTGAAGGCTACAATTGTATATATATATAGCTTACATGTATGTGCATTAGCTAATAAAGAGCCAATATTAAGGTAGACCCAGTAGCTTTGAGACATTGACATATATTTGATATTCCTCCTTCTCGAGATGTTTTAAAGTTTGTCTGGTATCTGGATTCATTCATGGATATTTTGTCTCATATTTTGTTTATCTGATTAGTCTCTTTCTGGTTACAGATGGCTCATTCCTGGAGAAGGACCCAGTGCTACAAGCAGGTTCCTACAGTTGGCCCTTTCAAGCGAAACTACCTCCGGAGTTGCCCTCTTCCTTTGAATCCACCCATGGACAGGTCCGCTATCTTGCCAAGGCTTTCATTGAACGTCCTTGGAAGTCAAACATCACGACCAAGAAAGCGTTCACTGTGCTAAGTGGTCTAGACTTGAACTTTATCCCAGAAGCTGCTGTGAGTAAATTCTGTAGCACTCCAAAGTTGTTTTATTATTATGGTAATTTTATGTGATTAAATGCTATAACTTGTATAGGACTTACAATAATTGGCGATTTTCACTAAGTCTGCTTGTATCTGTTGAAATGTGCTGTCTTTCAATGTCTCCATAGCATTATGAAACCAAAGATTTTACCAAAATATTTGATGAAAACACACACATTTCAGTCATCGGCAGCATTCGATGCCTTCAATGAGTCCCCCTTTGCTCCTTTTATTTGTAATACTTATTATGTTTACTTGAAAATTATACTTAATGATTTTTTTTTTAGCAAGAAATAATCAGTCCTGAAAATTTGCATTTCTCATGGTCTAAGTAGTCGTACAAATTAATAGAGACTACGCAAAAGCTTTCTCGTAACAGATAATTTACGTATTAACTGACATTTTTGAATTTTTGGGCATACTAACAACCTGCCAAACAAAACAGTAGTATTTTCTGATGAGCACTATGACCTGTAGTTTCGATTACCATCACTTTTGGAACGTGCAGTAAGTGACATGCATGTTTAATGCGCTTCATTGGGTGTAATGTGAATTGATTTTCATTCCAGGCCCGTATTGAATTGTGCAAGTTCAAGGAGCTTGGCCACGCATGTTGTTCGTCAGGGTCACTTACGATTGACTGGACGGTGGAGCGGTCGGGATATGTTCCAGGAGAAGACATTATCATTCATGGAGCGATTCAGAATGAATCAAATGATGCCATCTCTAACTCCAAAGTTGCTCTATATATGGTAATTTTATCTGTCTGTACTCAGATGCAATCCACAATTAATGTACTTGTACTCCGTGTGATCAATATGCTAATATGACTAGATGTAACGTCCATGCTTTTTGCTGATGATCTTGCCATGTGTGTGTGTGTGAGTTATTGTTTAACGCCTCATCAGCACCTGAGTGGGCTATGTAGAGGCTCTCTAGGTTAAGATTGATTATCTATATTTGGTAGTAGAAACCAGAAGCATATAAAAAATCATGATCTTGCCATCCAGACAATCATGATGCCTTGATCGTGTTTCTTTGATCTTCCCAACCTTGGCAGAATAATTAATATATGTCCTAGCTTGAAAATTCTTATAATTATGCTTGCTAATTGACAGTTTATTTAACAGCCAGTTCCAAATCAATGATGAACTGTAAATAAACATGTGTTGTTCCTGATACTTTGCATGTAAAGAACCTGAGCAATGGGTATTGTCTCATGCCAATGAGTGCTATTGGGCAATTATTGTGATCTTAATAGTGCATTATACTGGTTTTGCATTGCTATGTCATGTGGTAAAGATCCCTGCAGCAACCACCTCACTACTAGCCAACCAGCCACCATGAAATTCCCTTTAGCTCAGGTGGTTAGAGCATTGGTTTTGAATTGCTGCATAACAGTAATAAATTTAAATCTTCTATTGAACATAGCTGAATTTAATTGATGATTTATTTAATGGACAATCCTGGCTGGTTGCAGGTGATTGAGTACAAGTGCAAGAAAAGACGTCGGAAGGAGCGTAAACAGGTTGCAAGCGTTGAGAAGGGGGAGACCCCGCCAGGGGAAGTGACCGTCTGGTGTGATGCTCTTCATATCCCACCCATTCCTCCAACTGGCCTTTGTCGGTCAGACATCATCGATGTCAGCTATGAACTGCAGGTAGGCAGTGACATTTGTTTTGCCACAGTATTGGTGTTGCCCAATATACACCAGGGGGTGCATGGTATGGTCATGTATACGTAATGCCACCTAAACCAAATATCATATAACAAAATTAGTGTAATGATTGTGATGAACGAGTAAATGAGAGAAAATGTACTTCGCCAAAAGTGTTATTTTAATTAAAAGTTTCCTTAATGTTTGTTGTCATGATGACCGTCATGACTTTTTTTATTTTTGCTGGGTTGGAGGGATTTTTCTTCAATGTTCTGCTGTTCTTTTTCAGTTTCTGGCAGCATTTGAAGGAAAATACTCTCCGATAGTTTTCACGAAGGATGTATATATTGGCACAGTTCCTATTTGCCGGAGAGAGATGAAGTCGTGTATTGCTGGCATGTACAATCAACCGTATAAAGACTCTAGCGAATGTTTAAGTGATCCTGTAAATGATCCTTTGAAAGGGTCACAAGTTTCTTTGACCCAGCTCATTGCAGCTGCCAGTGTCTCAGAAACAAAGGCCAGTCCAACTGCACCTGCACTGACCCCTTACGATCCAAATAAACATACTGAGGAGAATGGAGAGTCTAACTTTGTGGCTCCACTGCAAGAAACAGCGATGGAACGTCCTCCACCCTACGCACCAGGTCATACTTCAGGTTTTGGAGATGGCGTCATTATACCACCTGCAGCGCCACCTCCATATTCACAAGCAAACACCGACTCTACACATCAGCCCTCAGCTAGTAAGCCAAATCAATTTATACATATATATATATATACATGTATTGCAATATTATAGTTTGACAAAATTAATGACAATATGGTCATGTTATTGTAGTGGTAGAATTTAAAGTACAAATTGTTATCCTTGAAATTACATGAAATTATGAGAGCCACCTTGGTATTTTAAGAATATAGGATTACGATAAGACCCATGACATTACAGCGATGTAGAATACAAGATATAATTAAATTATGTAATTCTACAAATGTTACACTGCAATTCTTGTTTTTACAGATCTTTATCCAACATTGGCTGCAAGTTGGTTTGGAGCTGTCAGCATACGCGATCCAGAAGACACAGATTCTACACAAGGGGACCTGACTTACTCGCCAGTTTACACTTACTACTGTAGCAACTGATGGAAATTTTAATCATCTCTTCACTGCCAGTGCAATGTGAATCTCAGCTGTTAGGTTCTACAGAGAAGTTAGCAAGATCTGACACTTAACTGTTGATGCATATGAAAATTAATTACTGTGACAAAAACCAACACTTGAAATTTTTGTAAAAAGCACTGACATTTTAGAAGACTACCAGTACATTGTCATTACCCAGATATACGACACTATTGTTCAATGGATGTTCAGTTAATAATGAACACAATGGGGGAACTATTGTGCCAATAGAGGGAACTATCAATAACTACGCCTGACAATTATTTAATGACGTCATCTAAATGTGAGGTCATCAAATGCACTCAATGACCTTATTGTATTCCTACATCATCAACAATTGTTTGGGCGCAGTTACTGATAGCTCCATCTGTTGACAAAAAGTAGAATGACTACAATGGCATTTATTATTGGTTGGCCAGTAAAATTCTTGTATATTTTTACTCTTTACACTGGCGTTGAGGATAACACCATTGTGTATCACGTCATAGAGATCTTGTGATAATTATGATTGACCAATGATTTTCTGTTACATTTCCACAGGCCAGCCTTTAAGCACAGCGTGTCATTCCCATCAATGCCCTGTCAATTGCCTGACTCTTAAGCCATAATGCCAGTGACTTTAACGCATTTCTCTTTTTACTGATCATTGCGAGTTTTATTAATATAAGCAGAACATGAAATTAATGTGCTAGGCAATGGCTTGTACATTTAGTTAAAAAGGGTGTGTTCATAGAGAAGAGAGACACTGTTGCTTATATTCAACAATTGGTCAGTAATGATTGTTGTTGTTTAGAATTTTGAAATGATTACCTGTACATGTATTATGATAGAATTTTGTATCAATTTAACCCTGCAGTTAACAGTGTCAGTATGTAATTTGTATGAAGCATATTAATTTATCCAGCACAGGTTATTTGTAAATGACAAACTGTTGATGTCTCACTATAACACTGTTCTAGAAACTCCAGAAATATTGCTCGGTTTAACTAAATTTTACTTGTGCACAACCACAACAGCTGAAAAGTCCCATGGATGCATGAATGATTGCATCTACGCTAATTCAAATAAAATATACATTAATTATATGTGGTTCCTTTATTTGGATGAAAGATTTTACTTTCTGAATTTTTCAAAGCAAATTGGTCCAATTAGGCTGTTTGTTGTGTGCTTTTATGGATGTTTGTAACCTGTTTTTTGCGGGATAGCAGTAAAACTTCTTGCCTGCGTAATGCGTATGATTATTGAAATTGTGTTATTGAATGAATGACCACTTGCAGAAACCTTAATTTTCTGCTAATCTGGAAACGCGTGTTGAGACATTAATGTGATAAGTATTTATCAAATGTGTATATATCCTTTTTTATGAATTCCCTAATGTACATGATAGTCTTCACAAAAATTTGGAGACTAAGCAACAATGTGAACATTGTTTATAATGTCTGTAAAATATTTGTCAGAATGAACTAAGCTGGGTGACCATTTCACAAGGACTGTAAGATGGTTCTGAAAATTCACTTAAACATTTTTTTTTTTTTTTTTCTGGATTTGTTGAACATATCCTTTAAAGCCATACATTTGAGATCTTGATCTGTACAGCCACATTTTTCTAGTCATGTTATATTAAAAATTTATGCATTTCCTTCTTTCCTCCCACAGCAATATCAATGCAAATGATACTTTTTTTAGTGGAATGTAAATAATTATTCCTGAACATGATGCATTTATTGTATAACAACCTTCGAATCACAGAGGTTGTATTACTTTGATTTACAAGTATTGGAAGTAAGCACAAGTTATTTGTTAGACTGATGTTTCTAAAAATATGACTGAGACACAGTAATGATGAATGGTGAACTGAAAGGATGGGTTCCTTTGTGCATTTGTGTTAAATCAACTACGAATAATTGAACAACTCAGAAGCTAATAACACCAATGAACAACTGATAATAGAACTCCCGATATCTGGCCTTTACTGGTTGACAATAGTTTGCATTTTGTAAATGCCATATGTCCATTACAGCCAATTTCATGGAGTTGGAAACTAATCTCATAGACTTGGAAGCCAAACTCCAGATGATGTCGTCATGTGAATGCAGGACTCCCATTGGTTGAGAGACTGTCTTGGTTAAGGCAGTATCTCAACCAATGAGAGTCTTGGGTTCCCATGACATCCTCTGGATATTTCTTATTGTTTCTCTCTCAACTCGTACACGATGCCAGGTAGGCCCGATGTTGATCCAAAGTAGGCGACGCCAGCCTCACACGGAATGAAGTATCACCCGGTATGATTGAAATTACAAAACAAATGTCAACTAAATTGGCAGTTGTTTCTCAGTGAAACTAATGATACAAAATATAAAATAATTAGAAGTTACATTGTGATCTGTGTAAGCTGCATTTCAGTGCAAAGGATCGTTCACAATTTAAGCTTGTGATTGAGACTCCTGTTGTATACAGAGAAGCTGATTTTAATTTTGTAATTTATGATGTAATTTGTCAGTAGTGATACAGTCGCCACTACAATTAACAGCACCCTGCTATGATACCATGTCATAGTGTAAGCAATGTTTAGATAGCATTAGGTTGTTACTTCATGCTAATTCCAAGTAGATGCATCTTGTAAAATATATCAATACCATTTATAATGCATGAAGTATGACCAATTAACAACCATATATATTATGTATAGAAAATGCAATAAATGTGCACTGATTCTAATATGTACCCTGTTGTTTATTGATTGCGAGTTTAAAAAATCTGAAAACTGAAGAGATATTCTCATGTATTCATTGATTTAAATTTGTTTGAAAACCTAATTTTGAAGTACCATGCACATGTATGACAGTAATTTGCTCAATTACATGACTAATGAAAAACAAAACTATTCATATTTAAATAAGATAATTTTTGAAAGAACCCACATTATCTCAAGACTGGTGTATAATCAAGATCCAGCACATTATCAAGTGAAGACACAAACCACTGGATTTTAAGATGCTAATACTGCATAAGTGTCAATTTTATTGGTAATTATTTGGTGCAAGCAACTCCTCACTTGTGAAGGCATAGTGTCAATTTTCAGAATGCTGTTAATCAGTTCATTTGTATGAGTTTGAGCAGCCCTACTCAACCAAATTAAGCATGACTCTGCTTTGCAGAAAACAGTGTCCTTCACGGAGTCAGGAGTCGATGAAGTGTCAGTGGATATGTCCCACATCAGTTTCACAAGCACTTTGCAAATGTCCAATGAATGGTTTGGCACTCTAGGCCAAGTGACTTTAATGACCAATTCTAATGCGTCAAGAATGTTAAGTCTTGCTACTTCATCAGGTCCATCATAAATTTCCAAATAACTGGAGATCACTCTAAGTAGTCTTTTATAATATTTAACATTCCTTATTCCCAAAGTGTCAATGTAGCTCCTCAAATGCTTGGTGTATTCGTGACGTACAAGAATACGAGTCTCTGTTTCCATGTCAGACAAGATGTGTGGCACTATTTCATCAAACCTGAAAAATAAATCGAATTCCAATATTAAAGCAAATGTATAATATTTTTAGCAGGTGAATCGGTTTACCAACAATTTTAGCTGTGAACACCAACATACCTGTCCTCCTCTTGAGGAGTATTTCGCCCCAATGACTTCGAGAATTCGGTAATTTTAAGGACAGTAAGGAGGCACGGCATCACCTCTTGAAGCAGCTGTGGTTCATGCTGATACAACTGATGTTGTAAGGCTTGGTAAATGACATCTGCTCGCCCATACCACTGAATTTCACTGCTGCTAGTTTCTGTTAAAATATGCTTGAGACACTTCACTCCTGTCACTTTGTTGTCAACCTGATGGTGGTCCAAGAACATTAATGGAGGAGGAAAGAGCAGGTCCAGGTGCTCACCAACATAAGGTGACTTCACATTGGTTAGCATCCAGAAAAACATATGCTTTAATGATGGGTTCTGTTTCCATGATTCTTTACTAAGACGAGGCTTTATCTCTGTCAGAATTGGAACCAGCAAGCCACTTGAGAACAGTGATGCCTCTCTAGGATGGGTCAGAATTTCCTCCAATGTTCCTGAACACACTTCTTCTACACACTCTTGAGTTTTAACTGCTGCTTGCTTTGTGGCAGCATCAGACCACATAAAATCTTCATCCCAGTGTTCTGCTATTAACAGAATGCTACAGATACAGAAAGTTTGCATTACTCTTTTGTAAACATCAGGAAAATTCCTTCCTCCATGGCTTGCATGAACATTCTGCAAAAGAACCTGAAATACACACAAACTGAATTCTGCATTCCTAGGAGTGCCTTCGAAATCTTCAAAACTGAAAGCCAAGTCTTCCCTTCCTTTGAACCATTTCACTCCACCATGCATGTAGAGACGCTTTGACAGCTCAATGTACAATTTCTCCAGTTCTTCAAGTTTGGCTAGCTGATCCAGTTTATTTTCATCTGAGCAAGGGAAATATGCCCTGGAATCAATTCCTCTTAGGCTGATGACTAAGGCAGACATATCGCCTTTACCATCCTCAGCCAGTGACGCCACAAGTGCAGAAAGTACTTCAAACAATATGGCATCATCCTCATTCTTCATTTTGTCTTCTGCCCTGAAAAGGAAAATCATGAAATTAAGGATTTCATAACAAATCTTCACACAGTGCAACCATCACTCGCATGACATGTCTCAATTCAATTCATTTATTTGCTCACCAAATAATGGGGCATAGTCGCATGGAGCCAGAAAATACATGTATGTATAAATAAATAATAACATATAGGCCTATGATGTATCACGAAAATAAGACATCACAAAATTCCAGTCTACTTAATGTACTCCTATTAGTATAACACATTTGAATTAAAACAGACAACAATAAGACTGGCAAGAGCCAATTACGAGATACCAAACACAAACCCTAATGTAATGTTGCACAAAATATGGAGAGTGGTGGTCTTTAACAGTTCCATAAAGTTAACTAGCAATGTTACTCAAAACCAGCTGCAAAAACATGAATTTCTTACTAGATTCGTCGTGCTTTTCTTCGTAACACGCTTGTTGCTCGTTATGACGCCGCACATGAAAATCAGCTTATGGTGCGTGCACCGCGCGTGCTTTCGAAACAGCAAACTATGACTCGTGCTAGCTCTTGCTGATAGTTAAAAAAAAAGCATAACCGAGGGTGGGAGAGGGAATCGAAAATTATTTATTTTAAACGTAACATTAATACATGTATTGTTTGACACATTTTCTTTTTTTCTTTTATAATAACATAATTCATAATGCAATGTGCATGAGAGGTCGCAGGAACATAACCCACCAAAATAATTTAAAAAAATAAAATTTTTTTAAATAAAAAAAAAATTTTCAAAATTAATTATTTGTTGAACATAATAAGTTCTATAACTACTTTACTTTTATTATTTTCTCTACGTTCAAGCTTTAACTGGTCCCATGTCGTATATAGCTAGTTAATTTCTGTTTATGTCACATTTACTTACCATTTAGTATTATTTCAGCATTTACTCAATGATACCGGTAGCATCAAATAATTTTAATTTAATTACTATTACTTGATTACTATTAGCTTTTGACTTACAAGTTTTATCTGTGTTATTTAATTTTTAGTTCATTCCTGCTACACTGTAATTGCAATTCACACCTCAAGTCACTTAATTGACACCTCAACTGGCCTGCAGGAGTACTCTGAACTCAAGCTGCTTGCAGCGCCTCTCTCCTACCGTCATTTCATCGCTGTAGGCACGCCGAAATATTTTCAGCTAATTTGCATGAGGCCCACGTGGTCAGAGCTGTCAAACTAGTCACAGCAATTAGGAGAGCTTGTCTTCCATGGACAGCTTACAATATTCACTCATATGGAGTGTGAAAACCGTTTGCAATGTTCAGGACAACTTTTAATTGCCTCAATTAATCTCTGCAAACAGATAATTTTGTCAGCAAAACCCACGTGTTTGTGACCGTTGTAACGCTGACCATCGGTATTTTACCCTTTTTCAGTTGAAGGCCTGACCTCATTGGCCAGGCGCAGAGATTTGAAAAGAGATTTCACTATATATGGAGATTAACCCCTTTACTCATGTATCATTGCTTACACCCGTTTCTCTGCCATAACTCCTTATAAGTCACTATAATGTATCTATTTTCATGCCATTACACCAAAAGAGTAGAACGGGTCTCTCAGAACGCAGTTAGAGGACACTGGACAGGTGTTTCCTATCAGAATGACCCAGGAACTATATGTGGTGAAATCGCTCATGGCCGATTAGGTGACGGCAAGGATGAAAGTGCACCCCGTCTTGCACTCCCCCTTGTGAGCAAGTTGCTCTGAACTATCTCAATTGCCATTGAACTACATGGATACAAAAAAGCTTTGTTGCTTTTCGTAATTGAGCTGAATAAGCTAAAATAGTTCTGTCAGCCAAAACAACGTGTTTGCGCCAGTTGCCTCGATAGCATTGGCGCCAAAGGCAGATCTCTGTGACGTCATCCTCATAGTTAGCGGTGACGTTTGACCTCGTTGCGTCGGCGCGCATCATGACAGCGCAATTAATTGGGACAACAAAGATGGCGGCGCCCGTAACACACTTCGGTCCGGTCATTTTAGCTCATCAGTAAATTTCATTTCTTGCCAATCTAGAGCCTCTTTTGGGCAGCCTCTTTCGGGCTGCCTCTTTCGGGTTAGGGTTAGTCCCATGAGAGCGTTTGGTTATGTATTTGGCGGTGTGCTTGCCCAAGCCAGGGACCCATGCTGTTTATGTGTGACTGTGATCCAGAACCCGATTCGAAAGTGTTACCCAGAGTGCAAAAACATTATGGCACACTCACGCTAATAGCTCCTCAGTAAGATCTGTTTGGGGGGGGGGGGGGGTGGGGGGGCACCTCTCACATACATTCTAGACCCGAGTGGAGGTCATTACGTTCTTGGTTCGCTGCATGATGTTCGGACCCCCAGTAGCCATCTTGGAGCCATCCCTTGCGAAAGAGAGCAATCCCCATGCTGAGGCTCTGCCACTCAGAGGCTCCACCCCACAATGTGCTTAACCCATGATGTACCACAATAACTCGGGCCTGGATTACCATCTCAGCTGGCCTGGTGACCACGGACCATCTGTGGATTACCACACAGTAACAGTGACTGAGCACTTGCAACAAGGTGTGAGCGAGTCAGCTAAATGTGGGGAGTTTGTTGAGCTTATTGATTTGTTGAGCAGCACCGCTGTTGAGTTTGATGAATTTCGTAGTTTTGTTGATAACAATAGTATTGTCAATTTCAAATGTCAGAGAAGTAAGAAAAGTATTTCTAATAAAAAATTTTCGTGGCCCAGGGCAGGACAATGATCTGCCCAAAAACAAGAAATTTAGCCAGCCGCAATCCCACCCCCATACTATCTGTCGAATGAGACTGCTACAGGTTTCCAGACAACACCAAAACACAGCTTCTGGAACGGTCATTTCATCCAATTGGCCGTTCGCACTTGAATTTAGTAAACAGGTCTCTGAGGTCATTGACCATAGTCTTGCTCAGAGAGGTTGTACGGTCATGTCCATTCGTTGAAACTCCCTATATTATGCGGTCTCCCTTTGAGAGCATTCATGAAGAGAGAGGGATGTAAGATCCGCCTCATTCCTAACTTATCTTTCCCACTTAGGTCAGTTAATGCTGTGTGTGTGTGATTAGGGCTTTACGTCCTGTATTTCTGCACCAGTTGGGCTAATTAGGACAGGCAGAGACCATGGCAATGAGACGAAGGATGAAACAGCCATCCAACTTAGGCTCGACCGGGAATCGAACCCTGGTGGGTGGGTGGGTGGATTTAGGGCTTTACGTCCTGTATTTCTGCACCAGTTGGGCTAATTAGGACAGGCAGAGACCATGGCAATGAGACGAAGGAGGAAACAGCCATCCAACTTAGGCTCGACCGGGAATCGAACCCGGGACCCAGCGGTTGGAAGCCCAGAGCGCTACCTCTGAGCTAGGCCCCCACCCTCAGTTAATGCTGACATAGATCTATGCAGACATTTCGCTCTGCATTATGCAACAATTGATGATGCGGTCGATTGTTGTAACAAGTTTGCTGTACCACATACCCTTCAAAAACCTAGTTTGGGCTATGTAGAGGGTGGGTGGGTGGGTGATTAGGGCTTTACGTCCTGTATTTCTGCACCTGATGGGCTAATTAGGACAGGCAGGGACCATGGCAATGAGACGAAGGATGAAACAGCCATCCAACTTAGGCACGACCGGTAGGGGGTGGTGGGGGTGGATTAGGGCCTTACGTCCTGTATTTCTGCACCAGTTGGGCTAATTAGGACAGGCAGGGACCATGACAATGAGACGAAGGATAGGCACGACCGGGAATTGAACCCTATAAGCCCAGAGCGCTACCACTGAGCTAGGCCCCCGCCCTAGGATGATGTAGAGGTTGGAGTGGTTAATGCACTTCGTGGAGTGTAGTTATGGTCCTTCATGTTCTGGTGCTGACCAGTGTGTTGTGTAGAAACTGGATAACCGTTTTGGGGAATACTTTGAACGAAAGATGCATAGGGTATTAAGATTGAAGTAGAGATCATCTGTTCTGTTGAGTATCGCAGATTGGTATTGGGTTGTTCAGTAGAAGATAAGAACGTGCGAGTCTCATATGTTCAATAAGATATCGATGGAGTATGAAATGGTCATCTGTGTTTTGTTGGATTAGTGCTTTTCTTGCAAAAAGGTCTGCCTTTTCATTGTCTAAAAGACTAGTGTGCCATGGGATCCAACAAAATATAATTTTGTTGGGTGCAAGTCTCAGATCTTGAACACCACTCAAATCCCACTGGTACTCTTATCAGGTAAGTTGGTACCTTCAAAAGTAAAAACGAGGATCTGGAAACAACCTGCCTTTGTTGGCAGACGGCGAAAGTGCCTCACTCCCCACTCAGACAGCCTAGAGCTTGTCAATGGGGCACAACTTCCGCGGGAGCCTTACCCAAATTACAGTTTTCTTTAAAGGAAACTATAATAAACAGTCATGGTACCACACAGTATTGATCATCTTCCACACCCTATCAGACTGACAATGATTAATCCGCTGTCGTAGTCGCAGAGGTCACTGCTCTGGTGACTCAAGCACTCTGGAATGTCTCTTGAACTATTTCCCGACACAGACCTTGTATCCCAGGATCTGCGCTTGCAGTCCTGTGGAATTGAAACTATTGTGATGTATAACAGTATGCACTAAATATTTTAATTTTCATACATCATAAATGTTTGTTTATAATGTACTTGTAAAAAGAGCAGGTCTCCGACTGTTTCTGAAAAATGAAAGAACTGGGATGAGACATTGATTTGTTAATAGTGCTATATTCGCAATAATTCAGTCTTCTGTACATATTCTATAGTCATAACCTGTGTAGTATTTGTAGTCCGGAAAAAAAGAAAAAGAAAAGTGTATCCCTATTTTTTCCAAATTTTGTAAAACATAGTGTGTGTGTGTGCCTGTGTTATTGTTTGCCTGTGTTATTGTTTAACGCCTCATCAGCACCTGAGTGGGCTATGTAGAGGCTCTCTAGGTTAAGATTAATTATCTATATTTGGTGGTAGAAACCAGAAGCAAGTAAAAAATCAATAATTATCTGCGTTGGATATCTTGTAAAGAGATGTTGTAAGGTAGTAGCTTGAAACAAAGGTCTTCTAATGCGTTGTAACTGGATGCAATCTAATAAAATATGTTTGATTGTAAGAGGGCACCGACAACTCTGGCAAACCGGTGCCGGTTCATTGACTAAAAGGTGTAAATGTGTAAGTCTTGAATATCCTATGAGGCATCTGTGATATATTCCTTGATCTTTGCGAGTATTGAACCTACTTGGTATTTTATTTTGAATGCAAGGTAAGATTTAATGCAATTTGTTGTTATTACATTCATTCCATTGTCTTTGCCAGCAAGACATGATAAAAGATTTTATAGTCATTTTAAAATCAGTGTATGGGATAGTAAAATCAGTTATCTCCTTTGTAAGAGCCCTTTTTGCTGCCAGGTCTGCTTTTTCATTCCCTTCAATGCCAGCGTGTCCAGGAATCCAGCAGAATACAATGTCTTTGTATTCGTGCAGATGGAAATACTTAATAAGAACAACTAAGATCCCAGGGTTATCAAGTTGTTTATTTTGGATTGCTTGAAGAGCAGATTTGGAATCAGAACAGATAACATAATGATTTGATTCTGAGTCCTCGATGTTTTTTAAGGCAAGGTAAATAGCTGTTAATTCTGCAGTGTATATTTAGCAGTGATCTGGAAGACGACATTCAGGTATAATGGTTTTTAAGAGGTGACTGCACAGCCTACTCGTCCTTCCATTTTTGAGCCATCTGTGTATAGAAATTTTTACGATTCGTATTTAAACCTTATAGTATAAAATAGGTTTTGATAGTCTACAGGATTGGTTTTCGCTTTTCTTAACCTCTGCCAAATCCAGTATAACTTTGGGGACTGGGAGAATCCCTGGCAGAATTGGTGGTACTTCTGTCCCGGCATGATTGTAGTATCAATTTTTGCAGCCTCAAGATGGAATTTCATCCGTAATTCCAGTGGTCGAATGGCTTTTGAACGAGATTCATAATGATGCATGTACTTTGGATGAAATATTACATCATATGTTGGATTTGTTGGAGTTGATGCTACTTTTAGTATGTATTGCATGGACAACTTGATACGACGAAGGGAAAGCGAAGGTTCCCCTGCTGTAGTACATATAAGCTCTCTACTGGGGATGTACAAAAAGCTCTTAAGCTTAGTTGCAACCCTTGATGATGAACAGAGTTTAGACATTTTAGATAAGATGGTCATGGCAGAGCCATATAACACAGAACCATAATCAAGTCGAGAACGAGTGATTGCATGATAGAGACGAAGGAGGACCGTTGTGTCCCCACCCCAATTATATTTGCTCACTACTTTAAGGAGGTTCATTGATTTTAGGCACTTTGCTCTCAGTGCTTTGATATGCGGAATGAAAGACAATTTGGAGTCAAGAAGTACACCCAAAAATTTTGTTTCATTCACCACTGTTATTTTGACAGTTGTCGATTATTAGTGATGGATCTGGATGGTGGGTGGGTGATTAGGGCTTTACGTCCTGTATTTTTGCACCAGTTGGGCTAATTAGGGTGGGTGGGTGGGTGATTAGAGCTTTACGTCCTGTATTTCTGCACCAGTTGGGCTAATTAGGACAGGCAGAGACCATGGCAATGAGACGAAGGATGAAACAGCCATCCAACTTAGGCTCGACCGGGAATCGAACCCGGGACCCAGCGGTTGGAAGCCCAGAGCGCTTCCTCTGAGCTAGGCCCCCACCCCCATGGATCTGGATGGTATGATCGAAAAAGACAGAAAGGCATACAAACTGTCTTCTGTTTAGAGAACTTGAAGCCATTTTCAAGTGACCATTTATGAATCCTATTCAAATTCAATTGCAGTTGTCGTTCTTTAGTTGGCATATATCTGGAACAGTATGCCATGAGGAAATCGTCAACATATAGGGATGACATGAGATTTTCTGAGATGGAATTTACTATACTGTTGATATTTGACGTTAAAGAGGGTGGGCGAGAGAATACTACTCTGAGGGACTCCATTCTCCTGAGAGTAGGAGCTTGACAGCGTTGATCCCACTCGGACCTTAAAGAAGCGATCCTGTAGGTGTGTGTGTGTGATTAGGGCTGTACGTCCTGTATTTCTGCACCTGATGGGCTAATTAGGACAGGGAGGGACCATGGCAACACGCGATCCTGTAGGAAAGATCCGATGAAAACTGGAAGGCGACCTCGAAGCCCTAAGTTGTGGAGATCTTTCATTATTCCATATTTCCATGTAGTGTCATAGGCCTTTTCTAGGTCAAAGAATATGGCTACTACGTGTTCTCTGTTTATGAAAGCATCTCTAACATAAGTTTCCAGTCTGACTAAATGATCTAATGTGCTCCTGTGATGGCGAAATCGAGATTGGAATTCGGTAAGAAGCTGGTTGGACTCCAGGAACCAAACCAGTCTATCTGTAACAATTCGTTCCATTGTCTTACATAGACAACTGGTTAAGGCTATTGGTCGATAATTCATAGGATCACTATGATCCTTCCCCGGCTTGGGAATTGGGATGACCGTGGCCTGTTTCCAGAGGGATGGAAGACATCCCTTCTCCCAAATTTGATTGAAGATATAGAGTAATATTTTTAAAGAGGATTGAGGTAGGTGTGTTAAGATATGATAATGTATATTATCAGGGCCTGTTGCAGAGTCAGTCGCTTTTGAGATGGCCTTCTGAAGTTCTTCTAAGGTGATGTATGAGTTATAATCTTCGCTGTTATCAGACTGTATACTTAGGGTTAATCTCTCAGCTTGAGCCTTATAACATTGGAATTCTCTTGTATAGTTCTCTGACGAGGAGTTGTATGCAAACTGTTCTCCTAACCCGTTTGATATTTGTTCTGGTGAGGAGAGATGTTCTCCATTCATTTCTAGAATGCTTACATGTGAAGCTAGGTTCTTTCCTTCAATTTTCTTAATCATTTTCCAGACTTTATTGCTAGGAGTTCTTTCAGTGAGTCTGGAGACATAGTCTCTCCAGGAACTACGTTTTTTTTGTCTGACAAATCTACGTGCGTTGGCTTTCAGGCACTTAAAATTATTCAGATTGCTAATGGTCGGCTGTGATTTAAAAATTCTGAGGGCTCTCTTATGGTTTTTAATAGCCTCTCTTTACTCGTCATCAAACCAGGGTCTTGCACTACGTTTAGAATTATTTTTTGTCATCGGTATTGTTTTATTGGCTATATCAGTAATATCATCAGTAAAAACTTCAACCAGACTATTACAATTCCTATAATGTGACATGGTAATTGTTTCTAAGCAGTGCTTTTTGAAGGAGGTCCAATCTGCTTTATGCAACTTCCATCGGGGTTGACCTACTTCTCTAGTTCCTTCTACGTTTTGTAGGACAATGGGAAAGTGATCACTGCCGTGAGTCTCCTCCAATACTCTCCATTCAAATTCCAGAAATAACGCTGGATCACATATACTAAGGTCTATTGATGAAAATGTTCCATGACCTAGGTGAAGATATGTGGGTGAACCATCATTGAGCAAGCAAAGGGTGTGGTCATTAAGAAAATCTTCAATGATTTTTCCTTGTTGTTGACGGAAGTGCTTCCCCACAATTGGTTATGGCTGTTAAAATCTCCTAGGATAAGACGCGGTTCAGGGAATTGATTGTAAAGATTATGCAAATCACTGGTTGTAAGGTTAAAGGGTGGTGGAATATGTAAGGAACATATAGTGAATGTTTTATTCAGTTTCAGATGAACTGCTGTAGCCTGAAGGTTTGTGTTAAGAGCAATATGGGAATGAATGACGCTGAGGGACCAGCGTTCTGCGGGTTCCAACCTATCTACGACGAAACTGAAGATGGAAATGATGCTCCTGCATCTTCGTCCAGAGCTCAAACTTGGCCTCCTTGGCTCAACAGCCAATCTCCACCTGGGCCTTGGCAAATGATGTACCCTCCGTGGATGGGGCCCTACGGCTATGCCAACTATTGGCAAGCAGGTGATCAAGATTGGGCAGAATCTGAAGCTGACCACATTACTGAATCGGGTGATCCTGAACTAGTTATTCCAGATGGCAAGGAGATCACTACTGACACAGGTGCTACAGAAACGCCTAATGATCCAGACGTCTCCATTCAAAAGCATCTGCAATCATTAGACTCAGAAGATGACACTGGGCCTGCAATTAATAAAGACCTGACTTCACTTGTCGAAAGTCTGTGGCATAAATCTCACAGAGAAGAAATCAAAGATCTGTATGCTGCCAACAAAAGACCTCACAACACACCCTCTTTGGAGAAGGTCTCTCTTGATGACGACTTGGCCGCTGGAATTCCATTCAAGGCAAGAACCAGGCGAACAGACCTTACCCTACATGCAGTACATGGGGCCATTGTCAAGACAGCTGTCTCTTTGACAAGACTGGCAGATCGCAACTTCTCCAAAGATAAAAAAAGCAACCAAACAAGACACCATAGACACTGCCATTACAAGCATCAAGATGCTCTCCCACGCAACGTCATTGCTCCTGCAGGCACGCAGAGAACAGTTTAAATACATGCTGGACCCAGGACTGTGCAGAGTGACAATACAACAACGGTTGTTGGCATAAATCGCCAAGGTTCCACCCACTCACAAAACTGCAACACTATCATACGACAGATTTGGTTATGGGCCATGCAAACAGACAACTGGCTATCGGCTGCTCACTGTCCTGGGGTGCTCAATGTAGAGGCCGACTTAGCATCAAGGATATTCAATGACACAACAGAATGGGCCCTCAACAACAGGTGGTTCCGCACTATCTGCCAGCACTACTCAACACCATCCATTGACTTATTTGCATCCAGGCTTAACCATCAGGTGCAACCTTACTGCGCCTGGCAACCAGACCCTGGGGCTTTAGCCATAGATGTGTTTACGCTAAACTGGTCTTCCTTTAACATGGTGTATGCTTTTCCACCTTTTAGCATTGCCGGCAGAGTTTTACAGAAAATCACCTTCGACCAAGCACTGGCCATCGTCGTTCTACCCGAGTGGCTAACGCAACCCTGGTTCTCTCGCCTCCATCAGATGCTTCTACAGACTCCCCTCCGCATACGTACCAGGCCTCAAACCCTTGTCCCCCATCATGCCCCCGAGCAGACCCACCCGCTAGCAGACAAACTGACTTTACTTGTGTGCATGGTCTCAGACAATTCTATGAGCAACAAGGGATTTCACGACAGGTAGCAGAAGTGATGCTCCAAGCCAAGCGTCCATCAACTCACAAGCAGTATGATTCGTATCTGAAAGCCTGGCACCAATATTGTGCTGTGCATAACAAACAGCCCTTCCAGAGCAATTATACAACTGCCATAGAATTCTTGGAGACCTTGCGCATAGACAGACAGTTAGGCTACAATGCCTTGAACACAGCTGGGTCTGCGCTGTCTTCAATACTCGTTCCCATTGACAGTGTGCCTTTTGGCAAACACCACTTGGTGAAAACTTATATGCGCGGGGCCTTCAACATCCGTCCACCTGCCCCCCGCTATACAGACACATGGGACCCCAGTGTGGTGCTAACACTCCTAAGCCAATGGCATCCTCCAAATAAACTGGATCTCAAAAAACTGACATTGAAAACTGTAATGTTGACTCTGCTGGTGTCAGGCCAACGTCTACAAACTTTATCATTAATGTCACTAGATAACATGCATGTTAGTAGAAATTGTTATTCCTTTGTTATTAATGATTTGCTCAAACAAACCCGTCCGGGTTACAAGAACCCTACTGTAGTATTACGGGCTTTTCCATCCGATGAACGTTTATGTATTTTTTCATTGTTGCAAGCCTACATCCAGACGACTGCCCCTGTCCGCAAGGATGCACGCTCCTTATTCATTTGTTTCAAGAAACCCTATGGTTCAGCCAGCAAGGACACTTTGTCCCGCAGGGCTAAAGTAGCATCATCTGCCGCAGGCATCGACACAACACTGTACTCTCCACATTCAACACGCAGTGCCAGTACTTCTGCAGCAAAAAGAGGGGGGGGGGGCACCTCTGAAGGAGATCCTGGACACTGCTGGTTGGACCGGGGACAATGTCTTTGCCCAGTTTTACAACAAACCTTTGTCAACTAGCTCTAAAGATTCCGTTAGTTTCGATGTAGCTGTGTTGAGTGCACCAGCTGTTCACGGTGACACTACTGTTTGAAATAGTTCCAGTATTCGGGTTTAAGGGATAAAAAAATGTTTTCAACTAGTTCCTCATTGTTGTTCTTTCTGCTTAGTCCAGCCAGATTTGACTGCTTTAAATTTCTCGTGGGGACTTCCCTGGACTACGGGAAGTGATAGAGAATGTTAAGGTTCAACAAACTTACCTGTAAGTGACGTTTGACCTGAATTCTCTTGATCTTCTTGTAGTCCAGGGGAGTTCACACGCCCACCTCTCCCATCCCTGCTGGGGTCAAACCTGGCTGCCTATATTTGCTTCCAAAAATGCCTGACGCTCGCGCTGCTCTCTCGTGTGAACTCCCCTGGACTACAAGAAGATCAAGAGAATTCAGGTCAAACGTCACTTACGGTGGGTGGTGGGATTAGGGCTTTACGTCCTGTATTTCTGCACCAGTTGGGCTAATTAGGACAGGCAGAGACCATGGCAATGAGACGAAGGATGAAACAGCCATCCAACTTAGGCTCGACCGGGAATCGAACCCGGGACCCAGCGGTTGGAAGCCCAGAGCGCTACCTCTGAGCTAGGCCCCCGCCCTAAACGTCACTTACAGGTAAGTTCGTTTAACCTTAACATTTTATCTTCCCTTCTTCCAGTTACCCTTCCATTTGTATTTGACAATGAAGGCCACCTCTTGTACATACCGTTACAAGTAGCAAACAATGAAACAGCTGACCCAGACCAAGAACCTGGGCCATCCGCACCAACTAATGAAACAAATGATCCTCTGTCTGATGGAAGTAGTTCTGTTTTAACTGGATATCAGTACTTGTAAACAGATAGAGCAAAACCGTGCCAAAAAAGCCAGTTAGAAGTGGGTGTGGTAGGGGTAGACCAAAAAAAAAGAAAGTTGAAAATTACTATATCTATATATGTCAGTTGGCCTGACTAATAAAAAGATTTGTTTCCAAAATGTTTGAAGAGTCTCTTTTTCATAATAAAATTACATACATTTTTGTGGAGCCTTTTTCAATGTTTGCCTACAAATTTAGGATGTCTGTACTCAGAGGCCTATAATTTTGAGGGATATATTCTGTGCATCCCCAAGGCATGTCTGGGGTATTAGTGCTTTGAAAATTTGAACCTGCGTCATCTTAGCAAAGGATACACCGTTGCCAGTGCTATAACCCTTGGCCTATCAGGGACTCTTTTGTTTAAAATAAATGCACAAACTTTTCATTACTATAAAAATGAAGTTGGTCAAGGCCAATCACTATATCTGAATTCGAAATGGGTAGCTTATCAGAACAGTTGCAGGGACCCTTAAACTATACCTGTCAAATTGACAGCTGTACTTTTAGGTTGAAAAAATACAAAAATTGTGTTATAAGTTGTATTGAACTTTGGGCCAAGTTAATGCGAAGTAATGCTTTGAATGCCTACATCAAAAGGGGAAACATTTTCATAATCATGAACATTTGATTAGCGAACATGACCAAGCGGCAATGACATTTTTGTATGGTACTTTTGGGGCAATCTGAATTTTTCTGATGAAATTCACATGCTGTTCATAGCCAAGCATTTTAAAATTAATGAGTTGTATGTTACATCGGAGCAATCTGAATTTTCCACCATCCAAGCAATGTTTAAAAATTTGATGAAATTCACATGCTGTTCATAGCCAAGCATTTTAAAAATCATGAGTTGTACGCTACTTCGGGAGAAATCTGAATTTTCCACCATCCAAGCAATTTTTAAAATTTTTATGAAATTCACATGCTGTTCATAGCCAAGCATTTTAAAAATCATGTGTTGTGAATTTTCCATCATCTAAGCAAATGTTTAAAAATCTTATGAAATTCACATTCATGACCAAGCATTTTAAAAATCAGGATTGTTTAGCAAATATTACCTGGTCATTCTACATTTGAATAAACCACAAATAGACAACTTATATAATACAGAAAAACTTTCATTGTCATTATCACAAACATAATATTGACTGTATAATTTATAAAAATTCTTATAGGTGCCATGCACTGACAATTATCTAATATTTATATAAATAACAAGAATTAGAGTGCGTCGGCATTGAAATTTCATCATATGAAACAGGCAAATAACAAGAGCGAACAACACGTACATAAAATACAAATCGTCAGATGCAAAAATATTCATTGGCAGTTACCATTCACCGGGTACAGTATCAAAAAAGTAACACAATTTAACATATATAATCTTCATAATCTTTCAAGTGAAATACATTATTTGTAAAATATAATGTCGTACATCTAATATATTTATTAGCTATTGCACAGGTTGAACCTACTGCAGTTGCCATAACAATGTTGGTGACTTCATTGCCAGAAGCCCAGGAGATTCCTGATCTAAGACAATGCCTAACGCTGAATCAAATTTTTCACTATCTGTTTCAATGGTTTCCTGAAAGTTCGTAGTTATACTACTTCCAGCAGGAATAATTTCATTATTGATATCCAACGGATTTACGAAAAGTGCTACTGATGAGACAGGTACATTTTGATGGCTATCATTTGAGTTCCCAGTTTTCTTCGCAACTGCATCATGAGCCTTTTTCTTGTGATTCTTATTCTTTTTATCACCGTTAGGATCCTTCAGATTATCAACTTCTTTTATTTCAGCATTTCCCTGGTGCACCTTGTTAATGTGCTTCTGTAGGTTGTTTTTGTTGAATGTCAACATGCTGCACGATGAACACTTCCAGAACTGTCCTTTGTGACGCACTGCCACATGTCGCTCAAAATGGTAACGCTTTGCAGTCGCATAATCACAATCATCACATTTGTATTTTCTCTCTGCTGTGTGGATCATTCTGTGAGACTTCAGTCGATCTAGAAAATAAATTCCAGCAGAACATCAAATTATATACAGGTATGAATATCATTCATCTGCACTTTCCTAAATTAACCCTGATCAAGTGCACACTATCCTCTCTATTTAACATCCTGTCACTTTCCAATTGTGTTAATAGCAAGGTATGGTTACTTACGATTGAAAAATACTTATAGAATAGCTCAGAATGGATGTAAATGTTTTGGTTTCAATTGATGGTGGTTTTGTTAGTAAAGCAATCTTTAAGCGAGATATAACGAGCATTGTACTGAGCAAACAAAAACTGAAAAACTACATGGTAAGACTTACTTTCAGTACCAAATTCTTTGCTGCAGATATCGCAAACGAAGGACCCAGTCTGGTGATTCTTGATGTGCTTCCGCATTAAACTTCCCTCTAAAGATTGATAATCACAATGAGGACATTTGATCACAGCTCTCTTTGATATGTTCACAGAATGCTGGGCGTACATGTGTCTCTCAAGGTCAACTTTGGCATAGAAGCTAGATGGACACATGGAACACAGGAATGAGTTGATGTTTTTGTGTTTGCGTTCAATGTGAATTGCCAACGCACTCTTTGAACTGTACTTCTTCTTACAAAAAGTGCAACTGTGTTCTTCTTTACGTGCATAATCATTACTATGTGAAGCGTTAGCTTGATGATCCTGTTGTGGCAGTTTTTTCCAAGTGTTGTCGCAGTGAGAATCTGAATCTTGAGGTTTGTGACATTGCTCATGTCTCTTCACAATGGTTTTTATCAAGGAGACAAAAGAACACTGGCCACATTTATGCACTTTCATGTAGTCTGGCACTGGGCTTGAATGTTGGCACATCATGTGATTCAGGCAAGCCAACATAGTGGAGTACATGCCATCTGCTCCTTGAGTTTTATGATTAAATAACTTCCCACACTGCTGGCATGGCAATCCCTTCTTTTCATCAAACATCTTCAGGTGATTATCTTTCAAGTGATGCAGTAGATCTTTCAAGGATACCTTGCAGTTGATATCATTGCAATAGAAGCAGTAGTACTTCATGCTAGACTTCTTTTTTCGAGGTTCAGTGGACTCTCTTGAGCTTTCATGATCTATGCATTCATCATTCGAACTGTCACTTGTTATAATTTCAACAACAGATTCATCATCACTACCATCATCAGAGCTTTCAGCAATAATTGCATCATTCAGTGCTGGATTTGCCTGTGTTGTGTCACTGACTGTAATTTTCTGTGGACTGCTACTTTTGCGTCTTGACATGGGTGCACTTCGTCTTGTACTTCTTAAATTCCTTGTATTCCCAGTATTTCTATCAAATTGTTCAGCACCTTGCTGCTGGGCATGATTTGTCACATGTCTAGAATTTAACTCACCCGCACTTGTAGCTGTATGTCTTGCTGGTTCATGTTGAGTAATTCCCTCACTCAATTTCTTGGCAAGAAGTGCATTTAATGCCTGATCCTTATCCAATTGACTACTGTTGAATCTATGAGAGGGACCGGTTTGACTACCAAATTTTGCAGACTCGACCTGCACTAATTTCTGAAGTAAAGTTGACGGTTCCTTTCTACAGCTGGACCAGCAATCAGACTGAGCTGATGACCGAGGTGAGTCAACTGTCCTATTGTCCTCTTTATCCTGCATCAGTTGCCTACTTAATATCACAGGTGGGTTGGTCATTCTGCTTAACGAGCGCCTAGCTTCTACTTCAGGTATTTTAGTAATATCTGCATTACCTTTGGATGATCCTGTTAGATCAACAGATTCAGAGTTACTGAGGGGCATTGACATTACTGTAAATGATTGTCTTTGCTCTGTAAATGGCTGACTGGTAGGATTTGGAACATTATTAGCTTGTTTCCTTTGTATTTGTTGGCTTTTCGGTGCAGAGGACCAGTTGCAAGTTTCACTGGAGTTTGCATCATTACCAACCAGTCCACGAAGACTTCTGACACCATCAGAATTCCCCAGCTGTGATTTCGGACTGGGGTAAAGTGTGGTAGACTCGACTAAAGCAGGAAATTCAGGCATAGGTTGTGCAACTGATTGCAAACAACCAGTCGGTCTTCCCAAATAAACAGAATTATTGCTTAGTATTTCTCTGTTTTCATTGCTTGTAGCACCTAAATTGAAAGAATTTTGCTCTGTGTTCAAAACGATATCTTCCCTTCTTTCAGTGAAGTTATTATTGTTCATACCATGTCCTTGTGACTGCACTGTTGCGATGCTGTAGTGCGTATGGTTATTTGAATGGTGTCCAGCAACTACATACTGACCAACTGTGCTTCTTGGCTGGCTATCTGTGAAGCTCTGTTCATTTAATTGCAAGGTAAGCTGGTGATCTCTACTTGGGTTTGTGTGGTGGCCACTATTTTGATTTTGCAGCAATGGTGCTACTCCAATTGTGCTGTTGTTGTACTGATAATTGACAAAACTATGAGAAGTTGTTGATGCAACAGGGACGCTATTTTGAGGACCAGTGAGCAGTCTGTGTATATAATCAGACCCATCTTTCTGTAAACATGCAGCGTCACTTTCCCTCGCTTGATATGCTACAGATGTGTCTTGTTGGACAGATGTAGTAACGGACCTTGCAGTGTGGTTTGTTGCTGTCTGACCGGCATCCAAATAACCAATTCCAGGCTGTGGACACGATGCATTGTATTGTTGCTGGAGTCCATCAGTCCTTTGACTTGTATATGACTGAATAGCTTGTCTTCCATGGTTAATAGTTTGCTCTTGACTTTGTGAATTGTGTTGGCTGCTAAACCCTGGAACGTTTCTCTTTGGTTCTGTATGACTATTTTCATCAGCTCTGTTGCCCAGGACCCGCTCCAAGTACTGACTATTTTGTGGATTTTTAGTCTGCCCTGTTTGGTTCAGCAAGCGTTTTGAATGATCCAGAAGGTCTCTGAATTTGTAAAATCTTTGTTCTTTGCCCGTCTTTGTGTCCACCACAACCAAAGAAACGAAGACAAATCTGGAAAAAACAATTACATTTCACACATGTTCCTATGTTAAATAGAAGGTTTCCGGGTGTCCATCAGCAACCCAATTCTTTGCCCTAACACACTCAAAAGACTTGTAATGATAATAAAAAACAATGCAGGAATTTTCATTCTTAGGTTGTGCTAATTCTCATGCCAGCTGCAGTTACTACCCATACACATTGCTCACTGTGCTGTCATTTTGTCTGGATGTCCCAATGACACATTTGGAATTTAGAGCCATCTTTAAGGTATGCAAGATTTCAACATTACACAGTCATGTCTTCTCATCTAATATTGCAACCTTTCAAAGATTTAAAAAGAATGATCACCTTTGAGTTGAATAAAAAGTCACAAGGTGATGAAGCAGTTCTTGCAGGCAATGCACAGAAGACCCCTTCACTCTTTCAGTTGCTGAATCAATTAGTACCTTCAATTCTTCAACCTGAAACAAACCAGTAGGTGGTACGTTATAATCTCGGCAATCACTTCCACTGTGAGCAGATACATTACCACATTCAGGACTGATGTTCAGTTGATAATAGCACAACAAAACTGTATCAGGGATTCCATTATTTCACGTTTACCTCGTGCGTGAATAAGTTATAATTGGATGCACTCAAGGCCAACACCACTAAAGACCAAAATGGCCACTAGCTAGCCTAATATAATCTTTAATTATAACCCCTCTGGGTTGTTAATTCAGCATTTGCATTTCATAACTCATAACTGCATCAATTAACACAGAAAAACTATTTCTGTGTTAATGTTTATAGTGCTTAGAAAATTATTTGTAAAGTCGTATCGATTCGATAATTTCACTAAATGACCGAATTACACCTACGAGAAAAGAGTACACAATGACTGATTGATTAAAAAAAATATATATAGTAGAATAGATCCTTGTATTTTTTTAACAGTTATATTTACAAAAAGTTTAAATTAAGTACACCAACAGACAAAATGACACTAGCCAGTAGCCAGGTGTCAGTGCAAATTTGGTATTCTTCTTAATTAGTGAACAATTTTTCAAAATACTTTACAATAGTATTAAATTAGTATTCCTGTTCTGATGTGATGTAGTGTTATTGTTCAATTGCACTTCACTGTATGAAAGCATGGAAAATTTGTTTCAACAAGGCTTGATGGTACTATTCAGACTCAGAAAAGCTAACAGTTTGTACATATGAACTCTACCCAGTGCAAATTGCATTTGTAATGCATTCATATGCAATGATATGGGGTGCTTGGTATATATTTACGCCTCAGGAGAAACATTATCAATGCAACTGGATTACAATTTAACACAGGTACAGAGAACTTGTTCATGAAGTCAAATAAATATGTCATGCAGTGCTTATTGCACATCAACAATGATCGAGTGCACTTGCTCTTTGCACTTGCACCCTGTGTCAGTGGGGTCAATCAGGTGCAGAAGTACAGGACATAAAAGCCTTATTCCACCCACCACCACCACATCCAAGTGATAACAATAACCCTCTTCAAACTTTGTTCGCTGAGGGTAACTTATATACAAGATCAGGAGGACCCTACTAAGCTGCTAAGACAGTCATGCTGTCACTGACATGAACACCATTTTACTAACTCTAACTCAGTAGAACTCCATTCAAACATATAAAAATTATGGTAATAATTCAGCAAACTGCAGTTAATACTGAATCAAAAATCTTCTTCTAGTTTTCTTCACAAAAACCCAATTTTCTCTTACTGGAAAAATGTATTTCAAGAGCAGTTAGGAATCTTGTTTACGCCTCATTTAGCTAGTTTAGCTCATTACCAAGTTGCAAATATAATGCACGGGTCCATGTTAGTGTCAATTGTGTAATAACATACCTTAGAGATAACAACTTCCATGACTGAAAGCACCGGTCTGAAGATCTGAGCTACCACTCACTGAAATCCATAGGCCTGATTAAAAAATAAAAATTACCAAATTTTTATTCTGATTGCAAAGTTGATAGATCAAAAGATCCAGAAGACCATACGGCATCATCACAAACCAGCTCCCTCCATATACACTTGGAATCAGCATAATTCGCCACAATTATCATAATTTGTCACTCTTGAAACTCCTGACATTATGCAATTACAGTTTGTAACCTGAATGGACTTGGTATAACTAATTGTTCAAATTGTTATTAATGCCACGACAATCCAAGTTTAGATGCCCTTATTTTGGTATTAAATTCTTTTTGAATGGCAACTTTTACTGATTCTGAGTGTTCCTCTCACAGACATCACAATCGCCCTCTGGTGTAGCATAACCCGTGCCCCACTCCCCTTGGACCGCTGACTGTTAATACTTACCTTACTAAATATTAAAACAGTCAGCGGTCGGAAAGGGAATGGGTTGACCAGTGGGTTGAACTAGAACTAAAAAGGGGCGATTATCGACGATTGTCAATTCATCGAATCTGAAAAATTTGATTCTCAATGATTGATTGGTTACCTCGATAACTTCGCAAGCTATATTATTGCCCGTTTTGCCGCGAAAACCGCCAGATGGCCGCAGTTGTCATGTACAGCCACCTGGATTGAACTGCAAGTACTAATGATTCATATAAAAATTGATAGATTTTGGTATAAAAAAATACCTATTTCATTGACGTATCACAGCTTTAACACTTTATGTGAGTTACATCAAATAATCGATTATTAATCAATAATCGGTTGCCAGAAGCCCCGATTAATCGATTACAAAAAATTGAACTGATTCCTAGCTCTTACGAGAACGATTGCAGTGCCTGTGGTTCCTCTGCATGTAACAGAGCAAAAGTGGCGTGTATTCCGTTGTACATGTAGTGATTTGGGTAGCGGGCTGGTCCAATTATGCCTGGATTAAGTTTCTACAATGCAAACAATACAGCATTAAAGTAACTGGTACTATATTATACAGACTCTATGTAATATGTACTGTTACTGTGTTATAGTAATTTTCATTAAAAATGTCTACTCAGTTGTTTGTCATATTTTTTCAGTAAAAGCTCACAGTAGTGCAAAGTTGAAATCCTACAAACAAACTTATTGCCAATTTTCTATGTAATAATACCTGTCATTCATAAATAATCTACAGTTTCCTATGTTTTTAAGGTAATTTATCAAGCCTCATTCTGAACCAGACTATGCAATTGTGTGTAAAACCCAGTACAGCTGTATATCTGTATGGTAACTTCACAAACGTACAAACAGAAAATCTGTGGATATATAAATAAATATATTGCGACTTAGTCATCTTTGTCAGTGCCCTCTACAGTGCCTAACGCCGAAGTTGTGGCCTTCAATAGTAACGTTCAAGGGCAGATCCAGAACATTCAGAATGAACAGGGTGATAGATATGTCACTTTTCTAAAACCTCAAACTGTAAGGTTATTAATTCTGGATCCACAAACATCAGAGTTGTGGCCTCTAATTCTGACGTCCAGGGAGACGTCAGAATTAGATGCCACAACTCCGATGTTTGCCACAACTTTGGCGTGGGGTACTGTATGAATATGATCATGATGATGACAAACAAAAAAGGCAGAAAATTAACACTGGAGAGATAGGAAAAATGTAAGTTCTATGTGACAGATGTAACCTTACTGTAAAAGTTGACCCAAATTTTGTTATGGCAGCTTACCTAAGTTTTTTTTAATTATTCCACGCTTGTGCATGAAATTATGGGCTAAAACTGACTATAACAATTTTTTTAAATATCGGTATAGTCATTTAACAAGTAAATTAGGCCTGCATACATGTATAGAAGTTAGAAACCAATTAATAATAGTGAAAAGTCACATGACAAACAGTTGCTTCAATATACATGATATAGCTTAGCACTATGCAACTAATGCCCTTACATCAGAGTGGGTGAACTCAACCAGAGCATTGTTTGCAAGGACATTGTCATTGCAGTGTAACAACCAACAGCTGACATCCTGCTTCAGTGAAAATGAAATCTTCGTGTGTGCAAAATCTCAGATATTCGGGCTTCAAAGATCACTGTCATTCAGCTCCAAACCCAGCGACTGACCCTTGCCTAGCGTCGGCCGATGTAAGCAAGCACATATTTGGACACGTTGAACTTGAAGGTGTATTGCGAAAGAGCTTCATAAAAGATCCATTGAGTTAAACAAAGTTCTTAGCATTGCGCAGCCCTCGATCTTGCACTTAAAGTCTATAATCCGGGAGGTGGCGCTCTAAAAGCTGTCCTACCAAAGAATAAGTACCAAGAAGCGCCACTCGCTATACTTCCACTGTAAACGCTGGGCCTCCTTTTCCCAGCATGCATAGCGCGCCGGAGTTCTTTAGCGCCCCTAGTGGATAATAAAAATTCATTCAGAAATTTCCAGTCAAGTGCGTAGACTTATTTTACGTGAACAACACATTGAAATGTAATTTCCATATATTATGGGCGAATGGACTAAATATTTACAAGGTCAACAAACACCAAAATCTGAACGCTATACCATGTCCGTATCATGGCATATGACATAATCGGTCAGTATGTCACTTAATAGTCGCCGATTATGACGAAATGTCGTAATCAGTTAACAATGCGCCTCCTTTTCCCTGTAGGCAGAGCGCGTCCTACTTACAAGAGCGCGGGTTCTTGATACTTATTCTTTGCTTCTACACATGCGCGCTGAAGGCCCCTTCACACTTAGCCGGATTAGACGACGGAGTGTCCCGGAGTAAAATTTCTTTCACTCCGGGGGGTTCCGGGATCAAAGAGCTGAAAATATCAACAAAAAATAAATGTTTGGCGGTGTGTACACGAGGGCAATACAGGCAACAAGGAGCAACACGGAGTTAACACGACTGTCCCGTGAGAGTGCGGAGTGAACCGGATTTTCATGGTGCCTTCGCGGATATAACCGGTCTTTACACCGTGTTCATTCGAGTGGAACTGTGTGGAACCGTGTTGCTCCTTGTACTCTCCGGCATTAATGGCGGCGAAATATTCATGCCCGGTAGACGCCGGACGTAGCCGGAGATATGCCGGAGTCAACATGGAGATTCCCGGAGATCGGCAGAGTCTACTGGGCGTCTACACGGATCAACACGGATCAACATGGATCAACACGGATTAAATACATCGGGACCTCCGGCATGAAAAATTGAACATGTTTAATTTTTTTCTCCGGAGTCCCAAGGTGGTCCCGGATTGCCCCGGACAATGACGGACAATGCCGGACAATGCCGGAAAGAAACACGAGGTCTACACGCTATTACCGGAGTTTGCCGGAGCTATACTCCTGGACAATCCGGCGTCTGATCCAGCTAAGTGTGAAGGCCCCTTGACAGACTGTGCAGCCTCCATCATGTATCAAGATGTATCCATGTTAGTATCCATGAGTAGATGTAGACACTAGACTTGGACTATATATATATAGTAAACACTAGATGGCGTATCTATCCTCTGTAGAAACACTGGGGGATCGCATTAGTCCAGTCAATGTGAATCTAGATGGCAGCACTAATCATAACAGAGCTCTAAAGAATAATAAGTATCAAGATAGAGAACTTTCTCATAGGCAGAATACACAAAGTAGTTAACGGCACTAGTTCAACAGTCAAAGATGTCACATCCTGGGTCCCTCAGAGAACTGTGCTGGGCCCGCTCCTATTTCTCCTCTACATTAATGATATTGAAAATGATCTATCATCACCAATGCGACTATTCGCAGATGATAGTGCTATCTACAGGAAGATAGACACAGAGGAGGATGCTCACCAGTTACAATTGGACCTTTTTAAGTTGCAAGAGTGGGCAGACAAAAATGGCAAATGCGTTTTAATGTCAACAAATGTAAGACCTTAAAAATCACCAGAAGAACAAGAAACTGTCAACTACATAGATCTACTACATGTCAACACCATCAGCATCAATCACCTTAGAAATCCCAGAAAACCTTGAGAGACAAGCTAGAGGCATACTAATCACCATACTACCAAATGGCCACTTCACTGCTTTGGGAAGTATCACATCTGATAAATACCTTGGCATCACCCTAGATCATCACCTGTCATTCAACGAACACATTGACTGCACATCTCTCCTAAACCTCTGTAGAAGAAACCTGCACAAGTGTGCGATCAAGACAAAAGCAGAGCCTATGTTGCAATAGTTAGACCCCACCTAGAGTATGCATCACCAGCATGGAATCCTCATACCACGAAGAACATCAACAAACTAGAACAAGTACAATGTAGAGCAGCCAGATTTGTGTTAAACAATTACATCTACAATAGCAACTCAGGACTAACCCATCAGATAACTCAAGAACTGAAGTGGCCAAGCCTCCAACATCGCAGAGGTCTAAGCGACTAACTACCTTCTACAAAACAAGACAGCAGTACATCAAGACACCACTCCCATCAACAGTCAAGCTGTCACCATCCAATCCTAATAGATATTTTCATATCCAAGGACTACATTCCACAGTCTACCACAAGTTTCTACCCACGGACAATAAGATTACTGAATTCACTGCCACTTAACATCATCCAGTCTCCCAGCCCAGATGCCTTCTCAGCAGGAGTCATACGACACATACTGCCAAGGACATGGCTTAAAATTAACAACATCTGGACCCTTACAAACTAGATGATTGTCATGTCAGGAGCACACCACCAGCAAATTTTACAAAGGCTGGCTAGCAAGCTGATATTCAGTTTCTATATGTTTCATAGACAATAGAGTTGAAAAGTTGTCAGTCTAGGAAACATTCATCTGTTATTCATTTTTTCTGACTTACCAGCTACTGCATAAGCACTGGTGTCAGCCAGCCCATTGATGATTATTTTCTAAGCCAGCCAGCCAGCCAGCCAGCCAGCCAGCCAGCCAGCCAATTAAATTCACCCAGCTGGCAACCATCTTAGCCAGCCAGCCAATTAAATTTACCCAGCTAGCAACTTTCTTAGCCAGCTGACATTTCTTAGCATTTCTTCCCAGCCAGCTGAGTTCCAACTACGCCTACCACCCAGCTATAAATTTTACCCTAACTTTTCCAGCTAGTATTGTTATGTTAGGCCAGAGAGGCCTAATAATAGCAAAAATGGAGGCAGGATGATTCAGGATAATGATTGTCGATTGTCTATATATTTTGTCATTATTTCTAACTGAAGTCTGTTTATGACTGAAAGTGGTTAAAATAAATAGATCTAGAAATTATTTTGTAAGAACACTGCATTCTTTCTTCATGTATCTCTACTTTTGAATGTCAATAAATGCTAGATAAAAAAGTCAGATGAGAGGGAGTATATAAAAGAATAGCTGTATCACAAGAATTTCCAGTGCAGATGGGGGACTGCATGCTAGCAGGAGGTCACTAGCTGGAGCCTCAATAAGTTGCAAAATAGCAAGCATCGCCACTGCAACTGGGAGACTGCCAGCTAGCTAGAGGTCGCTAGCTGGAGCCTCAATAATTTGAGATTTTGCCAGCTAGGATGGATCCAGCTCAAGTCCTTGTCAGCTGGCTTATATACCAGCTGGGAATGATCCAGCTGGGAGACAGGTCTCAGAGTTACCTCCAGCTGGGAAGATTCCAGCCAGCTGGAGCTTTGATGAATAACAGATAAAAGTGAATAACAGGTTGTGGTGTGCTCCTATCATGTTTTTAACATGCACCAACACAGATTTTATTGTATATAGTCTATGTATGCACCAGATGTCGCCACTGCGCAATGCACCATTGCACAGCCCGGGACGGCCTCGTGCCCATTAGGGTTTCAAAATTGAAGATTGAAGAACCCGCACTCTCATAAGTAGAACGCAAAGGGAAAAGGCTTGTTGAACGAGCTGATTAATTACGTCATGAACAGAGAACAATCGGTACAATTGTGGGGGGCCAGTCGAATCGCCAAATTTTTTCTCGCCCAATTTTTTCTCGCCACAAATACATCTCGCCTAATAAAAAACTCGCCCAATAAAAAACTCGCCCTTGGCATTGTTTTTTCTCCCGTGTGTGTTTGTTATTTGTGTAGTCTGTCAAAAGAGAACTTGTCATTGAAGAACCATTAAAATGCGATTTTGTGTTAGGTACAGCTATAAATTTAATATATATTTATAGTTAGGTACAGCTATAAATATATATATAGATATATATTTATAAATATATATATAGATATATATTTATAGATATATATTTATAAAATTAATAGAAGATGTCTATAGAGCTATATAGATACATAAAAGATGTCTAGAGAGCTATAACAGCTATAACAGCTATATCTATATATAGGCATAAATTACCCATTAACTGAAATATATTATAACATAATATAATATGTACAATATGTAAATATATGTATTTCAATTCAATTAGCCAAATGTAAAGAAGTCCTTCACAAAGGTTAATTGTCATTAGTGAATTGCAATTGCCTCCGTACATACATGGATTACAGGTTTAATGTCATGTGCTATATAATTCACAATTAAAGAGAAGCCACTTTGAACATCAGGCATATCTGAGTGTTAATTGTCATTTGCTATAACAGTCAGAATTAGGAATAATAGGAAGCCTACTACCTACCCTTGTGTCTCCTGCAGCATCCCTGTTAAGGATGATGATGAAGCTATAGCTTGTGATGGGTGTGATCGTTGGCAACATCGAGCATGTCGTTCTGGAAAATAACTTATTTATTTTTTCACATTTCCGATTAAAGCATAATGATAAAATACGTGTCACAGCTTTATTGAGTAACTATTATTGTATGAATGACACAATATTAGAAACAATGGCTTTAGTTATCGGTTCAATTATTTCCAGGTATTACAAAACTTTTTTTAATGTTCTTTTTCACATTTCTTTTTAATATATATTGTTAGCATAGACAAGATGAGTAGATGGAATATTATATCAGCAAATGATACAATACATGCCACAGCTTTATTTAGTAACCATTATTGTATGAATGACACAATATTAGAAACAATGATGGCGTGAAGACTGCCCCCCAGCTACTCAAGGCCATCAGTGTACTACAGCGTCCGCGACGATAATTGTCTGTCTTACCTTAGTATGTTTACAATTGATTACGTGTATGTATTTATTTAGTACTGTTCCTCTGTCTGTAATAAATATTTATGCAATAAATGTTGTACCAGAATCAGAGTCTTCTTTTTACTTAAACTCTATAAGGTATTACACTTGAAGCTTGCTTCCGAACTTTTAATAACACTGTTATATTATACGATGGCGGTCCGCTGGATCCGCCGTTTACATGTAGGCCTATGCATACGATCGCGATCGACGTTCCGCTGAATCAGCCGTTTACATGTAAGCATACATGCGCGATGATAATTTAGATGCGTCTACTATCACTTAACTTTAAACTTTAACTAGTTATAATTAGGCGAGTTGTATTTTTGGCGAGAAAATATTGGGCGATAAAAAATTGGGCGAATCGACTGTATCATACTGACCGATTATGACGTCATATGACATGGTAGCGTTCAGATTTTGGTGTTTGTTGACTACATATAGTGAACATACGTCATTATGACAATGAAATAATGGAAATTACATTTTACTGTGTTGTTCATGTGAAATTGGCAAATCTACTGGAAGTTTCTGAATGATTTTTATTATCCACTAGGGGCGTTATAGAACTTCGGCGCGCAATGCATGCTGGGAATAGGAGGCGCAGGCGTTTACAATGTAAAGTATAGGGAGTGGCGCTTCTTGGTAGTTATTCTTTGGGAGATCCACACGCGGTAATATTCTTTGGAAGCTTCTCACTGGTTCTATGGCCTGTCAGCTGAAGTTGGCTGAAAAGCGTCCATAAATACTCGCTGTACACCGGTGTCTTTACTACCAAGCTCCCCTGGTATCAATATGGGAAGGAAAGTGTCATCCAAACGCAAGCATCCATTCCAGCCTGATCACGTGAATCCTCCAAAACATAAAATTTCGATTGAAGGTTAGTATAAATCTACTACATAGTAGTATTAGTACATTACAAATGTACAAAATAGACTGACAGACCATAGAATAGTTGAAGTTCACTGTCTGTGAGTCTGTGACACAGGCCTAAGAACGGGTACATGAGTGTACAGTAGAATGCGGACCACGCGGACCATGCGGACCAGCGCTAAAACTAACAAACGCCTCTAGATGCACGAAGATCACATGTAATTCTGTACACTATACATATATATATAGAGAGAAGATGAAACGGAAATTTTTGTTGACACGACTTTTTGCCAATTAATCACCGCAATACCAAGCCTTTTGTCATTATTAGAGAAAAAATCGCACAGTGGTGTTCCTGAGAATTTTTTTCACAAAGAGACACCCGTTCAAGTCTAACTGATCATGTCCAACTTCCAAGCGTTATGGCAATCCATTTATAAAATTAAAACATCAGATTTCTCAGAAAGATTTTCGCATCATGTTCACTTCCTGTACAATGAGCTGAGATTGTTCTGATACCCTATTGGTCAAGAACTGACGTTGCCATAGAGCACAGCCAATCAGAGAGTGGCAAACAATCGCCGTGACGTCATGGGGTCTCTGAAGTCACTCAGAGCAGCTCATTCACACTGGTGACGTCACACATATTGTTTATATCGGCGATTAAACGAACAAACATTAACAGCATAATTAAACCTATAGTAGTTACGTTATCAATAAATACATGACACAACTGCCACATTTTTCCTGTTCGTTTAACACATTTATTTGTTAGTACAGGTTAGAATGATGGGGCCCCAGAATGCATTGCGTTTTATATTGACAGGAAGTTAGGGTGACGCGAAAAAATCTCCGTTGCATCTCCTCCGTGTCTAGATGGCCGGAGTATCATCTTCTTGTGGAAGATGGACAGGAATGATCCTTGTAAAGGTGAGATTTCTTGTGAAAAATATGAAAGATTGGACTACCACAGACATAATTAACCACTCATGTTTGTGTAGAACAGTTTTCTCTATCAGATTTTAAAGGAAAATTCGAAATTTCTTCAATTTTTTTATAACAACCAAATTTAACAGCCAAGTGGCAAGAAAATCTGTTTGTTTTGCCACCATTTCAGTCTTCCTGAAGATCCATGTTCCTTTGCCGGACATTCTGTCCTGCAAAGTGGTGATTCAATAGGGTATCAGAACCGAATGAGATTATGTTGGACCGAATAAACGCGTGAATGTATAACTTCATCCATAAATGCAAAGAACATAATTTTAAAAATACCATTATTATAAGAAGTATTTGTCCTCATGGGAAATAAATACATTAGTATCCAAAAAACATGAAATACTACCCTACTATAATGTATTAAATAATGAGATAGCCTACTTCTGATCAACAAATAATAATTATTCACATTTTTTATACTGTGAAACTAGGAATTAAGGGGCCATGCACTTGTTGTGAAAATAGGGAGAAAAATTACAGGAATTAATTTTAAAAGGAACCCATTCAAATTAAAAGTCCTTTTTCTATATCTCTCAGTCATATATTGCAATTTACTTCATGTGAAGGTGTGAGGGTTGAATTGCTCTCTCAGTACGTGCCACCTTCCTTCCTTCAATTGCAATTAACTTTGAGTGTGACCAGAACAAAAGCCCCCTGTTAGTTGCAATGCGAACCTATTATCTCTAAATTGCAATCAAAGCACACCAGACAAGGGATGATAGATTCAATTGGCTATACTCTGTGATGTCGGTTATTAGTCCTGACCTATGTGTACACGCAAAATTCAAGCCGGACATGTATGCGGTCCGTTTAAAGACGCGAGTTCGCCGTACCACGTAAAAAAACACCAGTCAGATCCGGCGGTCCAGCAAACTCCAGGAACACTGCCATTTTGTATTAAGCATCATGGGAGATCAAAGAAAACTTTTATCTTTTTAGTTTGATATTTCACATAAATTTTTGTTTTATTTCATAACAATTTGAAAACTCTCTTTACAACTTCCAGAAGATACAGTGCAGATGTACGGTTGATTTAAGGTCTAATAAAGCTTTCAGAATGCACATTCAGATCTGAAAACATTTATGACATATTTATAGTATTGTGACGTCACAATATAGCCATTATGACGTCATCAATTGTTCCATCATATTTATCAAAATGGCAACACTTAAGGGCCTATCTCACATAGCCGAGTGATGCCGAGTGCTTAATAAATTAGGCAGTCGGGAATACACGGCTCTGCACGCCGACCACTCTGGAAAAGCTTGTGAATACACGGCAATACTCTTAAGTTTTAAACATGTTTAAACTCTGAGAGTACACTTGGTCACTCTGGGAGTACACTTGGTCAGATGGATTGCTGTGTGGATGTGATTTCCTCGCCGAGTGGTCGGCGTGTGAAGAAGGCGAGCAATCGGCGAGCGATCAGCGAGCAATCGGCAAGGCCTTGCTGACCGAGTGGTCGGCGTGTAAAGAAGAGTTATTGGCTTGACACTTGGATCAATGTCGGCAAGCAATCGGCGAGCAATCTGTGAGGGATCGGCGAGCGATCGGCGAGACCTTGCTTTTTCTAGTCATCAAATGACCAAGAGTGAAGCCGGATTGATTGCTTTCCAGCGATCGTCATTACTCTGCTTCGTCACTCGGCTATGTGAGATAGTGGCTCTACAATGGAATTTAGCTATGATCTCAGGTAAGTTTCTGCCGACAGATGAATATGATGAAGACAATCCAAGGAATGACGATTTTTGCTGAACACAATCTAAAGAATAAAGGAAATAGTATATTAAAGAAGAACAAATTACATGAAAGGACAGAAATGCTGACATATGATTGGCCAGAAGCTATTGAAAATTTTCACCTTCTGATTGGTCTTCTTTTTTTTTTCCTCAATCCTGATTGGCTTCTCTCCAAGGGTATGTTAGTATATAATACAGTTATTTCTGGATCTTCTTCATATCTTAGTAATCTATATTTTGTCCCTGACAAGTATTTATATATTTCACAACACAATAGACTTTATTATAATGAAGTGCAGAAATTTTTTAAAGAAAATACCAATATTATAGATAATGCAGACTAAGTTGTGAAGTAATGCAGACTAAATTATAGATGATGCAGACCAAATTAAGAAAATATAGACCAAGTTTAGGAAAATGCAGACCAGGTCTGAGACAAGATTTCAGAGAGTGCCGACCAAGTAATAGAAAGTGCAGACCAAGTTTTATATTAGTTAGAAAATGCACACCAGCAGATCTGAAAGTGCAGACCAGATCTGGAAAACGCAGACCAGGTTTCAGGTAAGTATTAGAAAGTGCAGACCAGGTCTGAGAAAATGCAGACTAGATCTGGAAAGTGCAGACCAAGTTTAGAAAATGCAGACCAAGTTTAGGAAAATGCAGACCAGGTCTGAGACAAGATTTTAGAGAGTGCGGATCAAGTTTGATGTTAGTAATAGGAAGTGCAGACCAAGTTTTATATTAGTTATAGAAAATGCAGGCCAGCAGAGAGATTTCAGAAAGTGCAGACCAAGTTTATGTCAGTAGTAGAAAGTGCAGACCAGGTATGAGAAAGTGCAGGTTTAATTTTTTATCGATATTATTAGAAATTCTTGAATTTTTTTAAGTGCAGACCATTTAAAATTTATCAATTAAATGAGCTTTAATTATATGCCTTTAATAATGCTTCCTTCCTAATGGACATAATTTTGTATTATTATTTGAGAAATCACACAGTCTTTATTACAATAAATGATTTTAAGTTCATCTTATATAATTAACTGAAGTTCAAATTATGTGTGTGTGGTCTGCATAATGCCCTAAGATGAGTTACCGGGGGTTTGGTCCGCATTATACCACCCATTGAACAATTGTGGCTTCTTTGATTGGACAGCTCAGACCAACAAACGAGCGCCCCTTCTGTGTTGGTTTACTGCTGGTCTGCATGGTCCGCATTATACACCGACCCCCTAGAATGCCTGTTCAGTCAAGAGTTCAAAAAGGTCACTTGCTCTTTCAGGTCATGTGACCTGCCATTCTGCCTCGTTCTGAGTTTCATTCAGGCCTACACTGATTATTTAAAAGATGCCGCCAATCTAGAAGATGCGGACAAAATTTCAAGGTTTAGCCGAACATTGAACGGCAGGCCTAGAGTATGGTTCACAGAAAATGAACAATCATTTACAAATTTAGAGGTTCTAGAAAAGTCATTTAAGAGTACATATAGCAAAACAGTGTCTCGTGTAGAATATCTCAAACGAACCGTAACTTTCAAAACTGGGGAAGACCTCTCCCATTTCAAAAATAAGGTCAAATCTCTTGCTGCCAAGGTTAAAATTGAAGATCCAGAGCTAGAACTCATACAATTCATTGATCGACTTCCGTCACATGTCAGACCCGCTTTACGGGCCAAACGTGATGCCACTCTAGATGATGCCCTACTAACAGCACAGGCCCTGTTGTCTGAACAGACAATTGCCGCATCAGCACAGCTCTTCTCGCAGCTCTTCTCGCACCTCCCTGCCTCTGACGTTACAGAAGATTTATCACAGAAAATGGATGCCTTATTGCTAACCATCCAGCGCAACAACCGCCCATCCAGACCGAGTCAGAAACATTGGTCGGAGGAAGATAAATCGAAGTCCCGGGGATCGTCACCCCATAGAATTTCCTCGCCAGATGCGTACCATCAAAAAGGTAACAGACAAAGGTCAAAATCCCGGTCAGACCGTCAAGACCCATCCCATTCTCGTGGCCAATACAATTCTGGTCATTCCTCGTACAATCAAAGAGACCAATCAAGAGAAGGCTGCCGCTACAATAACCGAGACAGGTCCTCCAATAGAAGATCGTACAATAGGTCCTCCTCCAGAGATCGTAGAGTCACATTCCGTGGAAATAGAGACAATTCACCGATAACGTGCCACTATTGTCTTGTCCCTGGTCATCCATGGGCAAAATGTTTCAGATTAGCAGATGACATTGCCTCAGGTGCTGTAATTAGGCCAAAGTCACAGAATTTTCAATAGGGGCCCAGGCTGAAAGCACCAGTCACTCTGGATTACCCATTTTGACTCCCGATCCACATGTAAATACTGTAATTCCGTCTGCGTCACTTGACGAAAAGTCACTTGACAAAACTGTATTAAATGTCCCATCCTTCACCACTTTCTCCTGAATATAACACTCCTGCGACAAATTCATGCTATGCATCCTCTTCATCCCCTCAAGAAGATCAAAATGATCTTTCCATGACAGTTGTCTCACATGAACCCAAGACACATGTCATCTCATTGGACCATAACAACATGGTCAGAGCGAAACGTCCCAGCAGAGAAGATATAATTGTTTTAATGGATTTTGGAGCCACATCGTCCTTAGTCTATAGTAATACAATTTCTGCATGAACATTTTTAACATCTTTGCCAAAGAGGCAAGTGCCTCAACTCACTTTTAAGGTTGGAAATGGCGAAAACATTGTCACCCAATATGCCATCGAAATTCCTATTCTTATTAGCCCACACAAATTCGTTGTTGACGCACATGCAGTCGAAAATTTAGGAGGTATCAGCCTCGTAGTTGGATCGCAAGCTTAAGAAGATATAGATGCAAAATTAGAGTTTTGATCACATCAATTGCGTTTCAAATCTTCTTCCATCATAGTCCACACAGTGCATGATGTCACTTTACAACCAGGTCAAGCAAAGACCATTACAATAACTGGTAGACTGCCACATTTCTTAAAAAACACACAGATCCTGATAAGATCCACCAAAAGTCAGTTCACTGCTTCTCAATTAATAGTCAAATTCCAATCTAGTATCGCTTATATTGTTGTTTCCAATCCGTTTTAATCATCCGGTCTCCATCAGTAAGATTAAACCATGTGGTGTAGTCATCTTTAATGACATCACTAACATCTATGTACCAGTCTCGTCTCCTGAGATGCGCTCATCGATGTTCATGAAAGCGACCACTGATGTTAAAGATCCTACTGCCGTCCAACCACCGAATCAGACAACCATGACCACCCAGCAACTGCGTGAGTACAAGGCCAAGCTGTATCCTCACCTGGAACAGGACGATCCACGGTTAGAATTGACAGATGCCGAAATCCTAAAAAGAGACATTACTTTTGACAATTGTGTGTTAAATCAAGATGAAAAAGCTGCATTACGCCAATTAATGTACAAATATAGACAAGCATTTAGTCTACACTCCGAGGTTGGTAATACAAACCTGACAGTTGATTTTTCACTCTCTGATCTCATACCTTTTTACATCAGGCCATTCATAGTGTCGCCAGCGCAAAAGCCTATAATTGACAAAAATTAGTAAAAATGGGAGTTTTAAAGGAAGGTTCCTCTCCCTACACTAGTCCAATTATGTTAATCAAAAAGAAAGATACAGATGCGCTACGACTAGTTACGGACTTCAGACATCTTAATCAGCGTATTGTTAAACGTAACTTACTCTTTTCCCTCCTCCGAGATACAATTCAGGTCATCGGTCATACCCAACCGAAAGTCATCTCAGTCATTGACCTTAAAGAAGCTTACCACAGCATGTCATTATCAAAAAGAGCTTCATCCTACTGTGGTATTAGTAGCTACCCCGGCGGGGCCGGCTTTTTATACACAAAAGCTCCCATGGGCCTCTCCATATCACCCTCCGAGTGGCAAAGCCACATTAACAAAATTCTCAAACAATACAAATGTCAAAATTTTTGTGTCGCCATTATGGACGACTTGATAGTCTTTTCACCAACAATCGAGTCACATTTTGATCATGTCACCACCATTTTGACAGCAATCCAGGAAAATGGTTTGAAAATTGTAACCTACATGGGCCACAAAATCTTGATCCAGCAAGGTGCCCCATGCATCACCCCACTCCGAGAAAGGACCAAAGCCATTCGGAAGATGCCAATTCCACACACAAAAAGAAAGTTGAAAGGTTTCATTGGTAAGGTGCCGTACTTGTCAATGTATTTGCAAAAACTTCAAACCTTACTTCAATCAGATAGCAAAAACTTCAAACATTACTTCAATCAGATAGCGAGCAAGAAAGCTACCTTTATATGGGATGATATCACCCAGAAGGCCTATGATGACATCATTGACCTATTAATATCACCACCTGTATTATCAATGCCCACTCGCAGAGGCCTACTTCGCCTCAACAGGGTGCGGCCTAAAAACTTGCACCAGGCATCTCCTCTTTCGGGATAGCTCTAGGTTACTCAAATGCTCATGAAGTCTTTTTAAAGTTTTGCCACATTTAGTTAGGGGTATAAGCAATTGGTCATTGTGATATTTTTGATCTTATAACGTCAGACAATATCAGTATCTGAATTATTGAGAGGGTTCATGCTGCAGGGCTTGTTCTGAGTAACACGCATCACAGAAGTCAAAGTTCTGACTGCTTGCATGGGAACTCTAGATGCAGAAAGTTTACAAATTAGAGATTTCCTAGTTACTGCACCTCTGAAGCCACAGAAAATACAATATTTGCGCAGAATCCTCCTTCAATGTTTTTTGTATGTGCATATATATATCATGGTCTTATATGATAATAAGGTTGGTTCCAGTTTTGATTCAGCAAGGTCATGAAATTAAAATGGAGAAATATAATGGCATTCCAGAGTGACGTTTTGAATCTACAACTAATCTGGAAATAATCACATGATTTTCAGGAGGATTGGCCAGTTAATTAAACAGAAAAGACAGAAAATTGACCAAAATCCAAAATGGCACTTTCCACCTCAAAGGTGTAAATGATCTACCTCCTTATTAAAAATTAATCTACTTTCCCTATTTTTGGCAGCAAAGGTCAAGAAAGGTGTCTATAACACATCTGTATGATCAGTGACATAATCTAATGCTTGTATTGCAAAAGCCGAGGTGAGAATCACCCAAAGGTGTGATAAATGTGCATGTGCTATATTTAGATCCATATTATCTATAATTCTTGAAGAAACAAGAAAATATATTTATAAAGATAATTTAGGACCATTATTACTTTCGTGTGTATTGCAGCTGCATTCGATCACTGTCAATTGAGGCAATAACAAAAGAGGCTGCTGGTGCAATTTTTTATGCCGCACCCTGTATTGTGACACCAGCAAAGTTGGTATTGGTGCCAGCCTCTGGCAAATCCAAAATGGCCAAGAGAAATTATTAGGCTATTTTTCCAAGGCACTCCCACGCGCTGCAGTCAACTACAGCATCACTGAACTTGAATTAACTGGATTGTTCTATTATCTGTTCAAGGTTTAAAGGCATGTCCTAAAATCGACGTCGTTTTAGAACGCATCAAGCGTCTGTTAGAGAAATTGAGTTCTGATCTTGACATTGGTCAAGACAATAAACATAGAGGTCACACTCCTCTCTCAGCAAGCAAAGCTCTAACTTTGTTGAAATTACACATTTTATACACAACAATTTGGTTGGTCATGTGACACACAGGCACCGTTGCTATGGTGCCACAGTACCTTAATCCATTCAGCTTCTTTCTGAAAGTGATGGTGGCCATATTGGTAGCAAGCATGTGCTCACTTCAGCAGAATATTGGAGGAAAAAAAAGGAAAGTGCAAATAAAGAGTTTTAATGGTGACAGTTTGTTAGAACTGGAGAAGATATAGAAAGAATGAGGTAGGCCATGGCACGATCGAGGCCCAAAAGGCAGCGTGCCTTGATGCAAATTGAGGCTACTCACTTATATATATATATAGATAGATGTGAAGATATGGGTATCCTGTTGAGGTTGTAATAAGATTAACATCACTGTCATTAACATTACATGTATGTACCTATAACAACTGATTTGTTCTACTCTATATATTATTATTGATACTGAGATAGATAGCAAGGGCTCAAAACCCTACTGCCCCATGGCTCAAATCTGCTTTGCAATCCTGACAAGTTTGCAATGCAGTGTGACATCTGTCAAGTTTGATGATGACGGGTTTGGTCAGAACAGCCACTAACCGAAATGGCCACAGTACCAAACCATTGCAGAGCCGTAACTGCCAACAATGAATGGCCACAGACTGAAGCGGCCACATGCTGACATGGCAAGACAATCGCAATTGATAATGTTAAATGAATACCAAATCAATATGAAGCACACAGGGCAAACTCAGGAGGTGATTTTTACAGCTATGTGAGATGTTATTTGCGCAACTTTGATACTAATATAGACATGGAGTTTACCTATGCCAGGCTATGGTCTGCAAAGTTAGCATAAAAAATCAAATATAGTAATATTTTGGCAAAATTGTAGGCATTTAGGTACAGTAGTGCGCGAGTTCTACTCCTGAAACGAAATAAACTATTTTATATTTTCCATGCATTTCTTGTATAAATAGTTGTCTTATTCCATTTTGTATATTTGCAAAAAATTTGAATGTAATGTTGCATAGTATGTTTGTCATATTTAGTATCAATTTATATGTATCCAATAAATGCATATCTGGCAAAATTTGATGATTGAACTAGGAGTCTAAATAACAACCTGTCAGTCTTGACTGCCACATGTGGTTGTGGTTTTGGCTCATTTCCCTTATTAATCAGGTGATATGTAATGTCTGGTATAAAGAATACAGCAATCAGATGAAATATTTTAACATATAAATATGTACCATGATACTATTTTTATAGGGCTTTCATTATGATATATGGCCTGCTTGGTTAGTGAATGTATGTTTAAAACAATTTTAGCATTATATAAAGATTTTCCATCATTATGAAAAAAGCATGAAGGAAATGTAAAAAATAATTTTTCTTTCTATTTTCCCAATATTATAAATATTTAATATATTATTCATGGCCATGAGACCCAAAAAGGCACAACTACACTGTTTTAGGCACAATATTTTTCCTTTTTTTATATACCTTTTGGTGTATAAGGGTTCCAGTGCTGCTCCAGAACCCAAAAATATATTTTTACAATTTTTTCCTTATTTCGTAAAGCAGAGCCGAGATATATCAATATCGCTGTATGAAATTCCATTAGATTAATTACATTAGAGCTAGAGTTCTGCTCCGGAAATTCATTTTAACACAATATTCAGCATTTTTATATGGGTATCCTGTTGAGGTTGTAATAAGATTAACATCACTGTCATTAACATTACATGTATGTACCTATAACAACTGATTTGTTCTACTCTATATATTATTATTGATACTGAGATAGATAGCAAGGGCTCAAAACCCTACTGCCCCATGGCTCAAATCTGCTTTGCAATCCTGACAAGTTTGCAATGCAGTGTGACATCTGTCAAGTTTGATGATGACGGGTTTGGTCAGAACAGCCACTAACCGAAATGGCCACAGTACCAAACCATTGCAGAGCCGTAACTGCCAACAATGAATGGCCACAGACTGAAGCGGCCACATGCTGACATGGCAAGACAATCGCAATTGATAATGTTAAATGAATACCAAATCAATATGAAGCACACAGGGCAAACTCAGGAGGTGATTTTTACAGCTATGTGAGATGTTATTTGCGCAACTTTGATACTAATATAGACATGGAGTTTACCTATGCCAGGCTATGGTCTGCAAAGTTAGCATAAAAAATCAAATATAGTAATATTTTGGCAAAATTGTAGGCATTTAGGTACAGTAGTGCGCGAGTTCTACTCCTGAAACGAAATAAACTATTTTATATTTTCCATGCATTTCTTGTATAAATAGTTGTCTTATTCCATTTTGTATATTTGCAAAAAAATTTGAATGTAATGTTGCATAGTATGTTTGTCATATTTAGTATCAATTTATATGTATTCAATAAATGCATATCTGGCAAAATTTGATGATTGAACTAGGAGTCTAAATAACAACCTGTCAGTCTTGACTGCCACATGTGGTTGTGGTTTTGGCTCATTTCCCTTATTAATCAGGTGATATGTAATGTCTGGTATAAAGAATACAGCAATCAGATGAAATATTTTAACATATAAATATGTACCATGATACTATTTTTATAGGGCTTTCATTATGATATATGGCCTGCTTGGTTAGTGAATGTATGTTTAAAACAATTTTAGCATTATATAAAGATTTTCCATCATTATGAAAAAAGCATGAAGGAAATGTAAAAAATAATTTTTCTTTCTATTTTCCCAATATTATAAATATTTAATATATTATTCATGGCCATGAGACCCAAAAAGGCACAACTACACTGTTTTAGGCACAATATTTTTCCTTTTTTTATATACCTTTTGGTGTATAAGGGTTCCAGTGCTGCTCCAGAACCCAAAAATATATTTTTACAATTTTTTCCTTATTTCGTAAAGCAGAGCCGAGATATATCAATATCGCTGTATGAAATTCCATTAGATTAATTACATTAGAGCTAGAGTTCTGCTCCGGAAATTCATTTTAACACAATATTCAGCATTTTTTCCAGATTTTCCATTAGTATGAAACTAGAATGATTTGGATATCAAAATGAAGTTTTATAGTGTGAAAGAACTATAATTTAGATATATTATTTGCAAAATTTCACTGATATGAAATCAATAATATCTTTGATAAGGAGGTTTGAAAAAAAAAACAAGAATTTTTCATATTTTCTCATAACCGATTTGCCACTCCCCTGAAATTGGGGAGCGAAATGCTTCCGCGCGTCGTCTGTACACAAAGTAGTGCGATAACTATGCCTAATTTCTTTCTTCCAAGAAGCCACTCGCTTTGAAACTGGTTCAGACGATTTCCTTTGACTTAAACTCTACCAACGTCATGAAATTGAACAACTTTACCATGGAATTCCACCAACTGCAGAAGGTACTATTTTGTAAATGGCACTGAACAAGCATTGTAACGGCATTGCGACGCCTTTTGAACTATCTATTTTAACCGTATCCCTTGAGCTTTCCGTGAGTTCACAGAAAGACCGGTGCTATGCACCGGACAAGCGCCGTCTTTCGGCAGAAATTGTAAGGAATGGCCTCAATCAGGCGGTTGGGAAGATGATGAACAGGTGGCTCTGCAGGTCTATGTCTGCCCTATATGAATGTTATCATGTGATAATAACCGTCGACCATGATGATGACAAAGCAAAGAGCACGGCCCACGGGAAAGATAGGAAAAATGTTCTATGTGATAGAATTAAGGATATAACTTTCCTTTCAAAAGTTGGCCCGAATTTTGTTATGACAGCCTACCTGTTTTCCACTGACCTGTTTTCCACTGCTTGTTCATGAAATTATGGGCAAAAACTGACTCAGGACTCCCAGGTGATATTAAACGGAGTTTTAGACTTGTAGTTTGGTAAAGTTCTGCATTTCCAAGCACAAATGCCTCACAATGATATCTGTCCAACACATTTGCTATACATGTTTTAAAATGCCTTTTATTTTTTAGATTTTGACCCTGGGGAGACCTTCCAGAAAATGATTTTTACTGATGACATTTGTCATATGACGATGAAGCTGCGATATAAAAAAGTCACCAGCATTGGGAGCTATGATGGTCACGCTCCATTGAGGTTGGTAAACTGTATGCGCATAATGAACAAGCAAATTCATCATTTAACCCACTGTCAGTGAATTGCAAATGTGTTCATACATGAGCTCGACTATTATGTAATATTCCATCAAATACTCAGGCTAAATATCTTAGATCTTTTACTTGAGACTGGGATTATATTGGTCTGCTGTTCATTCCAGCGTTCCTTACATCCAGATGTTCTTTTCTAGTCATTAGCCATTTTAGTATATGCTACTATGTCACAAAAAGTGACTTGCTTGACAAATCATAGGCATTGCACAATCTTGTACTTTTCGGAATCCTCAGAAGTAGCTCTATCGAGCTAGGGGGAATGCCATTTTTTCCCATGGCAACATAGCTTGAAATATGTTGCCATAGCAATGAACCCAGGTTTTCAGGAAATTTTAGTTTTCTTTAAATTTCTTTACCACTAGCACTGACAGACTCCATCCAAGTTACATAATCAAATCTTTTAACTACATGCTTTATGTTGGTTATTTGACCTTTAAGGTCAAAGGTCATTGTCATAGTGAGAATTGGGGTTAAATGCACAAATTTGGCCCTTTTTCATAAAAAATATCTTTTAGATTCATTATGCATATCACTTAATTCCTGTTTCCATGCAAACAGTTATTCATCAGTAACTTGACATAGTCTAAATTTGTTCTGGATATTTAGATTGTATTGGTATTCATGGCAACCAGGTTCAAATGATCCTAAACAAATTGATGTCTTCACAACATAGACAAATGGGAAATCCCAAAAAGATATGCGATTCCACTGTTCCTACAGCTTTCTGTGATTTGTAATTTTTAATATTACCTATTTGCAGAAATATTTTATTCGGGTGACCCTCAAGGTCAAAGGTCAAGATCATGATAAAAGTGAGGCTAACGGCAAAAATCTCGTCAATTTTTGCAGTAAAAGAAGACATTAAATCCTACCTGATGCTACATTGATTGGCAGTTTTCAAATTGACATTGGTTCATGAGAAATTTAATGTAGTCCTAGCTTGTTTAACAAATATAGTTTGAATTGGTAACCATGGCAACCAGGCTAGAATTGTCACAAACAAAATCAAGATGAATGACAATGTTCTCAAATTGGAGAGATTTTGGTGGCTAATAAGTAGTTTTTAGGGCCAGCATGGTCTTAAACTTTTTAATATATTTGTTTTTTATATCAGGGAATATTTCAATCATGTGACCGTCAAAGGTCAAGGTCCAGGTGACAACTAAGGTCATTTTGTGCCCTACAGGAGTGAATATAATCTAATGCTGTCTGATACTGTGCTAATTTCTACAAGTGACATTTATATTAAGATCCCAACATGACCAATACTTGCTCCACATATACTGGGATCCATGGCAACCAGACTGGATTCATCATAAACAAACCTAAAGAAAATGACGATGTTCTCACTTTTGCGAGATTTTGCAGCCTGTTATGCAATTTCACAATGCCAATATAGCTGTAAGCTTTCATATTTCTGTATTTGGTGTATACATGGAATTATTTTAGTCATGTGACTGTGGGGTCTAACAACCATTTTAGTCTGGTTGCCATGGCTACCTATTCAAACTATATTTTTAAAACAAGCCAGGACTACATTACATTTCTCACAAACCAATGTCAATTTGAAAACTGCCAGTCAATGTAGTATTAGGTAGGATTTAATGTCTTCTTTTACTGCAAAAATTGACCAGATTTCATGACCTTGACCTTTGACCTTGAAGATCACCTGTCTAAAATATTCTGCAAGAAGGTCATATTAAAAATTACAAATCACATTTTAGTCATGTGACTGTGGGGTCTAACGACCATTTTAGTCTGGTTGCCATGGCTACCTATTCAAACTATATTTTTAAAACAAGCCAGGACTACATTACATTTCTCACAAACCAATGTCAATTTGAAAACTGCCAGTCAATGTAGTATTAGGTAGGATTTAATGTCTTCTTTTACTGCAAAAATTGACCAGATTTCATGACCTTGACCTTTGACCTTGAAGGTCACCTGTCTAAAATATTCTGCAAGTAGGTCATATTAAAAATTACAAATCACAGAAAGCTGCAGGAACAGTGTAATCACATATCTGGCTTTTTGGGATTTCCCATTTGTCTATGTTGTGAAGGACATCAATTTGTTTATGATCATTTAAACCTGGTTGCCATGGATACTAAGACAACCTAAATATCCAGAACAAATTTAGACTATATTCAATGTCAAGTTACTGATGAATACCTGCTTGCATGGAAACAGGTATTTAGTGATACACATAATGAATCTAAAAATGTTTTTATGTTAAAAAGGGCCAAATTTGTGCATTTAACCCCAATTCTCACTATGACAATGACCTTTGACCTTAAAGGTCACATAACCAACATAAAGCATGTAGTTAAAAGATTTGATTAGGTAACTTGGATAGAGTCTGTCAGTGCCAGGGGTAAAGAAATATAAAGAAATATAACATTTACTGAAAACCTGGGTTCATTGCTATGGTAACAGTTTTCAAGCTTGGTTGCCATGGGAAAAAAGGGCATCTCCCGTAGCTTGATAGAGCTACTTCTAAGGATTCCGAAAAGTACAAGATTGTGCTATATCTATGACTTGTCAAGCAAATGACATAGTAGCGTATACTATTTAGGACTGACTGGAAAAAAATGTTTGTTTCGGATTTCCGACCAACCCAACTTCACAAGGCCTGACCTGATTAATAGGGAGAACTTTAAAAAAAAAAAACTCCCTGACTTCCCGACCCACTTTTTTCAACAAAATAATTGGAAACAAACTTTTTTTCAATCGGCCTAGCTACTGTGAAAAAAAATCATTGGAATTTGTTAATTACATCAGCCTTACTGCATGACATGATTTCATGACAAATATTATATTTTTCTACCTCTTCTCAATATACCTGCGATAAGTGTTTTTGCCAAGGGTGAATAATGTGCAGGACTGCTTTAACTTTAAGACCATAAAGAATTTTTAAAAAAACTGCTATTCCAATATCAAGATTGCACACTATATGTTCTTATTTTCAGTTATTTATACATAGATGAATGTGAAAAGCCACCATCCTCGAGTGATCACCATGCTGTTAAGTACAGGCTCCCATCTCGAAATGACTCACAGGTTACACAAGTGGTACCACTTGACTACCAGAATTCATGGAAAGAACTCTCACCAGCTTCTAAGAAAAAACTCCTCTCCTACTTTATAATGCTCAGGCTTCTCTGGAAATCTATAGACTACGATGATAATAATTGGAAGACAAGAAATTCAGCAGATGCTGATTCAGACACCGCATCCATCTTCAAGTCTCACATGCAGTCTTATGGTAAATATTTTTTTAATGTTGATAATGTTACAGAAAGTTTTTAACCCTCAGTGAACGAATGTTATAGCAGATAGTGTTGTCACTGGAATACAGTCTATACCATGGGCCCGTTTTAGGGGGGGACAGGGGGACAAGTCCCCCCAATTTTTTTGTACCAACATAACGATTTGACTGTTGGTGTCCAGAATAAAGGTCAATATGTCCCCCCCACATTTTGAAATGAAACGGGGCCCCTGGTCTATGCGGTCTCTTTGGATTGAGGATGAGTGATAATAGGTGAAAAGTTAGGTTTAAGCTCACAGCTTTAGCTCAGCCACTGTTTGAAGAACCTTTTGAGAACTTTAGTACTTATATTCTAACCAAGAGCGAAGAGAGAGAGAGAGAGAAAAATACAAACCAAGATGATTGGGCCCAACTTGTGACATAATAAACCTGAATTTGGTGTGCTATCATACAGAACAAATAGTGGCTAGAATTTTTAAGAAAAAGAGAATTTGAGAATCAACATGGCACACTCGCAAGCAGTTGTCATTTATGAAAAACAATCATCTAAAACACCGCTGAAGCATGATGTGCCACAAGGCTCAAAATTATGTCCAGTATTGTTCAACTCTAATATTGCTCCTTTGAGAAATATTGCAGTCAGACATGGAGTCTCTGATGCTGATTATTTTGTCTTTTAAGCCGGACGCCCTTCTCAAACAAGAGAGTTCATTCACAAAAATTTAAATTGGACTATGGAAATGCGTTCTTGTATGGTATAAATGGAAAATATTAAAAAAAATTATCCACTATTCCATTTAAAAGTGTAGGGTGGGTGGACAGGAAGGTTTTTGAAGAAAGCGGGGGGAGGAGAGGGGTTCTCCTGAAGAGAAAAAGAGAGGACGGGGACAGGGGTGGTTGGCCAGTATTTTCTTAATATCTTAGTTTAAGAAAAAAGAGGGTTTGGGGGGAGGGGGGGTCTGTCAAAAAATGGGGGGTGGGGGAAGGGGGGTTTCTGAAAAATTTCCTGTCCACCCCCAACCACACTTTTTAAATGGAACAGCCATTCGTTTGTTTTTGGAGGCAGTTTGGGGAACCTCTGTCCAGCTCAAAAAGTGTGGTGATTGTGAAGCGCACAATTTTATGAACATCGATCATATGAAAACATCAGATATGTACATGTAATAAAGCATTTAATATAAGACTTATATTTGATATGTAAAATTTCATCAATTTTTGACGTAGCTGTTGTTTAGAGGCCGCAAGTGCTGCCATTGACAGATAGCTGTAATATCTACTATTTTACAAAGTTTTTGGTTGGTGGCCGCAAGTGCTTCCACTGACTGGTAAAGGATTATTAATACTGTTTTGTAATTGAAATACTGGATACTGTTTGTAGTATGTTGATTAGAAGGTACTTACGACCACTGGTAATGGCTGCAAGTACTGCCGTTGACTAGAAATTTAGTACTATTGCAATGTTTATTATTTACTAATGTAGCAATGGTCTGGTGGTTTAGAGACATGAGTTGAGTAATGTTTTAGTACTCCAGTAGTTTGGTTGAGGCAGACTTCTCTCGATTTTTGCATGAATGTGTTGCATATCCACATTTCTCGATTTTCTTCCTGTCGAAAGTTTGAAACAATTTCTCTCTTTTAAAATCCTGCTTTGCAACATTATAACTTCTTGTTCTTTTTTTAAAAATTTTAGGTGACATTGAACAAGGTAAGAAATACTATAGTCTATTTATTTATATGTTAAAATTGATATCAAGAATCAGTGATGCATGTATTACTCAAATTTATCCAAACTTTTATGCTATGCTGCAAACCTACTTGCTATTTCTATAGAGGCTTTGGCCTAGATCAATTAAACTTTAATTAAGTTTATGTACTCTTTAAGTAGCTCTTCCCAGGTGGCCAGAGCTCATGTTTGTTCTAGGTTGGGTGAAGTCTGCGACATCATGTCGCCAATCCTGCCAAAATCCGCAATCAGTTTTCAGATGAAAACAAATTTTAGCAGTCGTGTTTGCTATATAGCTTAGTACAGTATCCCCAAAAACTGAGTTCACCCTATTGGCATAACCCGAAAATTCTTGCGAAACTCCAAACTATCAATCCAGAGTAATGCTTTATTCATCGGAATTGACACATATGATTGTCTTTACCAAACAATGTAATGATTTAACATAGTTAAAGAGTATATAGTGAAAAACAGTACATCAAAATAAATCAAGGGGACAAAAAAGTTAATACACCCAGTTTTATCAGGAAAGTTATCAATATTTGCTGTGTCCCCCATTGTTTTCTTTTACAGATTTTAGTCTTTTAGGCATGGAAGCAACCAGCCTTTCACAAATTTCAGGTGTGATGCTTGACCATTCGCGAGTAATGACTTCTTTCAGCTCTTCCTTGCTCGATGGATTGTTCTGCTCAACCTTTCGTTTTAAAATGCCCCACAGATGTTCAATTGGGTTGAGGTCTGGTGACATACTTGGCCATGTAATCACCCTCACTTTCTTCTTTTTCAAAAACTCTGCTGTTTTCTTTGCAGCATGCTTTGGGTCATTGTCATGCTGGAAAATGCCACTTCGACCAAGCTTCTGGAGACTCGATAACATCTTGGTCTCTAATATCTTTACATACATGGCTGCATCCATGATTCCATCAATGAAAGTTAGTTGACCTACACCTTTGGCACTCATGCAGCCCCATACCATCACATGTCCACCTCCATGTTTCACAGTAGGCACCATGCAGTCTTCACGATATTCTTCACCCAGGCCACGCCAGACATGCTGAACCCCATCTGATCCAAACAAATTGATTTTGGTCTCATCAGATCACAATATAGTCTTCCAATATTCTTCTGACTTCATTTCATGCTCTTTGGCAAAGTTCAGTCGTGCAGTTTTGTGTCTTTTCTTCAGCAGTGGCTTTCTCCTTGGACGCCATCCATGAAGGTCAGCATCATTCAGAGCATTACGAATGGTTTGAGCACATACTGTAATACCTGTCGCATGTAAGACATCATCTGCAAGTTTTGCAGCACTTGCTTTCCTATTCCTCATGACCATATTTTTCAAATGTCGTACAGCTCGTTTTGTCATCTTACGAGGACGCCCAGTGCGACTTTGGTTTTTAACTGAAGACCTCTTCTTGTGCCTTCGTAACAGTGCTGCCACTGTGTTTACACTGAGTTTCAAGATGTTGCTGATCTTTTTGTAGCCCTTTCCATCATTATGCAAATTCACAATTCTAATTTTCAAATCTTCTGACAATTCTTTGCCATGGGGTGTCATTCTTTTAAAGTTAGACTGAGCTTCAGTATGGCTTCAAAGAGTATGACTTGAACTTAAGAAAATTTAAGTTTATTACACTATTTAGGTTACAAGCATGGATCAAGAAAAACAGGACTAATCCGAATTACCTTAAGAGGTTAGAACAGCAAAACAAACCAGCCTGTGTTGCTTTCAGTATATCATAGTCTCAGAGGTGTACTCATTTTGTTGGCCATGACTTTCAGCCAAAACGGATGTTAGAAGCAAACCATATACATGCAAATCAAATTTATTTTTCATACAACAAAAGGAAATATTCCCAGACACAATCAAGGAAGGTTTCAGTTTCTTACAGGGCTCCATTCAGTCATTATTAAAGTTTTTACAGAATTTTACCTATGGTGTACTCAGTTTTTGGGGATACTGTATGTGGGTATTATAATGTTGTTTTTACATCCTGGTAATGTTTTTAAGCTTTATGATAGCATACAATTCTGAAGGAATATGGAACCAGGATGCATGGCAGCATTAGCGGCCAAAAAAACTAAAAACTATGAATATTATATTAACAGCAGGGCAGCATCAGAGGCTCAGCTAGTTATATAGTAAAATATTGCGAGAAACCAAATGTATATATTGCACAACAATATATTATACTCAATTTCAGTCGCGAAGTCGCGAACTATACCAAAAAAAAAAAATTGATCTGGAATAGAGGAATATCACCTATTTCCAGAACACCTAAAGCTAAAGCTAATGAAGAACATATCATGGGGTTGTTATTCAGGGTTTGGGTTCTGAAACTTTCTTGGTTGTTTTGGGGGTACCTATGATGGGGTAAAATACTAAAACTTTGTTTGAGTGGTTGGTCGAATTTGGTTTGTATACTCCATAAGGTGTCAGCATCATGTTATAACTCTTATGTTTGCTGTGGGATAATTACCCTATGATGCGGTAAATGCTATAAATTCTGTTCGGGTGATCGGGTTTGCTTCAAATTTGGTTTTTGTACTGTACAGGGTGTTAGTATCATGTTGTATCATGTGTATTGTTACTATGGAGTAATTACCCCATGAGGGGTAAATTGTGACACTGGCGGATCCAGTCCTGACTCTATGGGGGGGGGGCAAAGGCTCTATGGGGGAGGGGGGGGGGCAAATGGCCAAGGTCATGACTGAAAGATGTCCCTCTCAGTCATTTCAAAGGTCAAGACATTAAGACTGGTACGGGGGAGGGGGGCATGGCCCAATTGCTCCTTACCCCCCCCCCCCCCCTGGATCTGCTAGTAAATTGTGATAACGTGTCTAAATTAGGGTTTCGGATCTTCATCAAATTTGCTTTGTTGACAGAGAAACCCATAGGGATTTCTCTCTCATTGCAGGTGCTTGATTGTCATGAGAGGTGAGATGGTGGTTGGTTTTGATATTTTTGAAATCCAGCCAGTGTTTGGGGAGCAAGTATGGGAGGCCCAGAATGATCTTGAACTGAGGCATGTAGATGGCCAGTTCTTGGGTAGATTGCCCTTTTTTGCGAAAATTGGTGAAAATATGGAAATTTTCGCAGTTTAAGTCAATTTTAAAGCTCATGACCTTTAATACAGCTCAAGATTTTGCTGCAGTACTCATATTGGAATCTTCACAGAGATGAAGAACTGGATTACCCAGGATAAGAACACAAAATCAGGCTTTTTTCGCTGATATAGGCGGTGCCTATGCCTATGGCAAAATTGTCATCACCTGTGCCAAAATTGATACAGCTGTATTTGCATATATGTCATATTTTGCATGGCTTAAATAGAAAATCTGTCTGTCTGAAGAAAGTGTTGACACCTTGCGAGCTTGCTTTGACTGTACTGTTTGGGATGTTTTGTACAATGATTCATGTTCTCTGGAAGGCAATGTTGACGTTTGCTCTTGTTATATGAAGTTCTGTATTGATATGGTCATACCAGCAAAACATGTTACCATTTTTCCTAATAATAAGCCATGGGTAACCAAATAAGTCTGTTATTAATAAGAAGTTAAAATGTCGGGAAAAGTACAGTATAGCTGACCCAAATTTATGACCTTATGTAGCGAGCCTTTTTGTCATGCCTATGACGTCATATCACTGAATTCAATAAATGACATCACAAAAAACCACTGCTCTTTTCTTTTTCAAGACAAAACATCGTTTATTATTTTTATTTTATCGGGGGCTGGCCGCCCCCTAACCCCTGCTGTGCTATGCAAATATTATTCCTTTTCTGATAAAACAAATTTTGGCAAAAAATTGTCATATTTTTTTATATTTTATGGACGCAAAATATGGGCATACTGTTGGGTCCGCTACACTGCACTATACCCAATACTCATTTGATTTAAATATAGAAATTGTAAGCCAGAACCTGAAGATACACTGGCCTACGTTAATGAATTAAACCTCTATGCCAGGTTCGATGATAACAGTTTTCGTAATGATTGTGATTAAATGCTTGATGTCATTGACAGCCAATCACAGGAAAAAAATATTCTTACAGAGGAAGAGATACTGTGGGCTTTGAGTACAGCCAAACCTTGTAAAGCGAGTGGCCCGGACAAAATATGTGGAAGAGTTGTTAAATCATGTAGAACAGAACTTGTTAGATCTATGCACAAATTGTAATACTATTCCAATGGAAAACTTCAGAAACTATACCTGTACCAAAGACCAAAATTCCATTGGTAAAAAATTACTCAAGACCATTTGTTATTATGAAGTATTTAGTAGCGATTGTTAAAAGACATCTATATAATCAATCAGTTAGGAGAAGTGTTAGGCGGATTGCAATTTGCATACAGACCTCGTAGATGTGTTGAGGATGCTGTAACTAGTTTATTCGACCTTTTGTGCTACCATCTAGATCAACCAAAACATATTGTAGATCAGTGTTAACTGTTTTTAAGTAAAACTTGAGTTCAGTGTGACCACTGAGGCCTGCAGCTTGAATATGTTTATTTTCTTCGTTTCAGGTTTCATGGAATTACTACTTGATGGCCAGTCATTTGAAGAATTATTGGACGAATTAACCTCTAAAGTATTGTCAAGTGATGTTGGGGGAAGCATGGAGATATTCACACTGGTGTCATTGTGGAAGAAAGCTTTTCTACAGCAAATGACAAATGGTTATGCAAGAAATGCAGTGATGAAAACTCTTGATGTGCTTAGCGAACTTTTGTACTATCTTCCTGATTCTGTCGCTCCCAGACAATGCCTGCCCCTGAGTATTGACCATATTACTTCAACAGCTTCATCAGATGGATTGTCAATTTCAGATGGCTTGTCAATTTCAGACTGTGGGTCAAAATCATCCACAAGATCTTCAAGTGGTACGAATTGCAATAAAGAAAGTCCACAAAGTGCCAGTACAACTACAAGTGGCAAAACCAATGAAAAAGCTAAAGAACCAAAAAAAGTTTTACCAAGACACTCACGAAACTCTATTGATCTGGAAGTCCTTTGTTTTGATAAAGAAAAACGAGAAGGGAAGTACTTATTCCTTATTAAGGTACTTTCTCATGGCCATAGTTACAGTAGCTCCTTGGGCAAGCTTAAAAAAGAGCTTTTGCATGTCCTACAAAGCCAATCAGAGGTATTTGGGGTTTTCTTTTCTGCAACTCAATTTCAGTTGATAAGAGCCACAAGAAATTTCTCCAAAGAAAGTATTGTGATGCGCTCAAAACCTTATGAAATACTTTCTGATACTGAGCCCACTGCATGTCTCCGAGTCAAGATATTTGAGGAGTTCATTATGGATATTTTCTCATGCCTTGTGTATGGCATCACACAGATTCAAGCATAGAACCAATTTATCTTATAATGTGACATCCATGTCAGCACTGGTGATGGTGTTCGTAGTCTCCCTTGGTGAAAGTATTCTTTGTAGTAAAATATACAAAAGGTCCAGCACATCAAGATTTAGTTTTTTAGATATAGATGGAAAACAGTATGATTCTACTGAAATGTTCATGAGATTTACATTTATTAGTAATTCTCCTGTTTAGAATTCCTGCAGTGTGTGGATATTTATTTTCTCTGATGTTTGCAGTAATACTGTATCAATGCAATTAAAATTGTATGAAATAATCATTGGCACAAAAATCCCTTAAAAGAAAATATACTTTAAGTGCAGAAGGAATTTTACCGTCATGTTGAAGTAAAAAAAGACCTATATGTCAAAAGACCTATATGTAGATGAAAGCTTTCATTATATACTAGTATTCAAGTGGTACGAATTGTTTCCTGTGTTCAACACAAATGGTTGTCCTTCATTAAAATCATTAATATTAATAGTAAGATAGCCATCATTTAATTTGCTAAATTACAATTTGCTAACAAGGTGGGAAAAGGTGTATAATTCTATGTATATAACTAACGACACTGTAACTACAGATTCATTGCTGCTTAGTTGAAAATGTTTGGCTATAAACATGTGAATTTCATCAGATTTGCTATAGTGCTTGAATGGTGGAATATTTAGATTTTGGTGATTATTTTCAAAAATTCATTGCTGCGTTTAGATAGTTGATATTTTGCTAATTCATCCTCAAGATTTTGAAAATGTTAGATATAACCAACATGTGAATTTCATCATATTTGCTATGATGCTGAAATATTCAGATTTAAGTGTTTTTAATATAATTCATTGCTGCTTAGTTGATATTTGCTAGTTAATACTCAATATTTTGAAAATGTTTTGGCTATAAACAACATATATGTGAATTTAATGAAATTGGTGATACTGCTGGGATGTTGTAAAAGACAGATCAAGGTGAGATAGTGTGTTGTCTTTCTTTGCCGATTTATTGGTAACTACTTCTAATCAAGTTGAAAATGCTCAGCTACAGGCAGCATGTGAATTTCATCTTCTTATTTTTTTTTTCATTTTTTGTATTTGTCTGATGACTGACTTGAGAGCTCTTGAGTGAGATTCTATAGCTACGAAAGTGTCTCTTTGGAATATGTCTAGCTGCCTTTAATAGAGCTAGCTCCAAACTTCAATTAGACAATTGATGTGAACTTCATTAAACATTCCAAAATTATCAGTCATGAAAATGCTCAGGCAACATGTGAATCTCATAATTTTTTCTTCACTGTCTTTCCTAAATGATCTAATAAACAGCCGTAATGAAGGTCAATGCAACTGATCACCATTTAAGCTCACGCTGGGAAGGTTCTCTGCTTTTGGCTGAAGCAAATGCACTTCATTTTCCTCAAGTAAACATTGTCCAGTTTTCTAAGATTAAACTAAGATTGGCCCGCGGTTTGGCTTATTTCAATGATCTGGGTGTCATCAAACTTGAAATTTCATTGGCCAACATTAGACAGTTGCAGTATACAATGCATAATTTGATTTCCATGAGTTGGCCTAGCTATTGCCTTGAGTTGACCTCTGTGCTTTAAGGTGGCCACTTGTTACTTGACATGGTCACCAATGACTCCGTTTCCTTTTTGAATTGGCCATTTCCCTTGAGTTGGCCAAATGATATATCTAGTGCTAAATACAGCTAACGTTGCTGAGCCATGTAAAGCTGAGTTAGTAAATTGGTCTTAATAATAATATTAGGTTTTTGGCACTTCTTAAAAGGTGTCTTTAACTGTAGAGGCCTTAGCTGTAAACTGGGCGGGGGCCTAGCTTAGAGGTAGCGCTCTGGGCTTCCAACCACTGGGTCCCGGGTTCGATTCCCGGTCAAGCCTAAGTTGGATGGCTGTTTCATCCTTCGTCTCATTGCCATGGTCTCTGCCTGTCCTAATTAGCCCAACTGGTGCAGAAATACAGGACGTAAAGCCCTAATCACCCATCCACCCACCAGCTGTAAACTATGACCAGACGGTGAGACTAGGAAAATGTATGTTCCTTTGGCTGCAAGGCCTAGACATACCTAACACAAAAAGTAGCTATGTTCAAAGTGAGGCTTATACACTGTCAGAACATGGTACTGGGTTTTGTGCTTCAAATTTTCCACTAGGATTGCAGTAATTAGCCTGCAAAGTGGAACCATAAAAAAGAAACACATAGGCATACATTTACCCGACTTTACTTTTATACTTTATTGTTGAGTGTTCTACATCAAAGTTTATGAAAGTGATAAATACTATCACAAGTTATATACGTATTTGTCAAACTGATAAAATAAGAGGCTTTAGCTTGTGTCATAACAGTTATTATAATGCCAACACTTGCAGGGAAATAGACCCTGGATATGAAGCAATAACAGTGTTATAAATGCAAGTTTAATTTGATTTCCAGCTGGTTTTTCTTCTAGGTGCCTTCTTTGCTGGAGTTATCTTGCTTTTCTTGGCCCTTTATTGCAAGCGTTCATAATATGTGTCACTTGTCAACACAAAACTGCCTGTCATGTCCCTCAAAGAAGGTATTTAATCATGTTTCCCACTAGATTCAGTAGTTTCAACATTCAAAGGAGGTGCTGTAGCAAATTCCCCACTAGTTTCGACAGTTGTTTCGGCATTCAAAGAAAGCCATGCAGTATGTGTGGCAGTAGTTTCTGTATTCACAGAATGTTCTGCATCCATAGTTTTGGAAGGTGACTCTAAATCCTGGGTTTCTCCGGTGTAAAAAAGGTGTCCCTCCTCATCCAAGATAAAAGGCAATTCAACTGGATAATTTGTGGGATAAAGAAATACTTTTCGAAACAGCATGACAAAATGAAGAGAAGTAATATACGGGGTAAATATTACGCTAATTTATTCAGGCTGGTGCAAGATAAGCCCAGGCCATAGGTGCTATTAATATAAGGTCAATGGACAGCATATGTATAGGCCAGCAGACCTTTCTAGGTAGGTATACCAAACCTATACATGTAGAATTGAAAGGAGTGGTGTATCTGTTACCTTTGTATTTCTAAATATAGGTAATTAACAGTAATAAAGCTTTCAATAATTGATATAGTTATTATCAATAATAAAGATTGGAATAATTTGATTTTGCAAAAAAAGACACATTTCTCTTAAGCCTGTGGAAATTGGTTATCCTAGAGTTGGCCACCCTGACCATCTCATGGTTCTCTATGACCAAGTCATGGTCCTGGAAAAGTACATCGTCTCTTTGACATGGCCATATTTAAAATTTGCAGTAGGTAAAGTTATTTCAACAAATTTCGATGAGTAAAATATACATTACAGTGCTCTCTGGGTACTAATATCTTGTGAACATTTGATAGGCTACAAATTAAATGAGAAACATCTACCTCGTAAACAGCAGTGATACCAGCTTCACAGCTTCCCAGCATGAAGAAAGAAGCAGGTGCTCTTCAACTTGCGAGTAGGGCGGAGGCCTAGCTCAGAGGTAGCGCTCTGGGCTTCCAATCGCTGGGTCCCGGGTTTGATTCCCGGTCAAGCCTAAGTTGGATGCCTGTTTCATCCTTCGTCTCATTGCCATGGTCTCTGCCTGTCCTAATTAGCCCAATTGGTGCAGAAATACAGGACGTAAAGCCCTAATCACCCACCCCACCTTCAACTTGGGAGTAGAAATGATTAATGGAGATATGCATTTTAATGATCGTTGAGCTATAACCATTGAAACATCACTAATGAACCAATAAGAAGCAAATAAACATTAAGTTGACCAAGTCAAGGAACCAAATGGCAGTGGCCAACTTATGGAATTTTACCCTATGCTGCAATGCTTTGTTAGTTGGTGCTATCAGGTCCCTGCCTGTCCTAATTAGCCCATCCGGTGCAGAAATACAGGACGTAAAGCCCAAATTACACACACACAAACAGTTGGTGCTATCAATTTGATGCTCAGGTGCTGATGAGGCGTTAAACAATAACTCACACACACTATCAATTTGATGCCATCTGAATAACACGGACATCGGAGTAACTGATGACCTACACAGCATCCAATACCTTCCTCCTCAGGATGCTTCAGGAGTACATCGATGTATAGTGTAAACATGATAGAGGAGGTGATTCGCCCCTGCTTCAAACCATATGACCAAGTAAAGTCTGCACTGCTAAAAACAGCTTTGAAGCATCTATCTCTGGCATCTGTCCACTAGTAACCATACCCTTCCATGCATTGAGCTGTTGCAAGTTTGTCATGCTGCAGGGTTTTAGTGGCACATAATTTCACTGAAGCTGTCTCCTCAGCCTAGATACACTAGAAATAAAGTCCATAACATGTCATTTTCTTTGTAGAAAAGGTCATCATTCCAAACTGATATGGGTCATAAATCCCTGAGGTTTGAGGTGAAGCAAGATCAGCCTGGCTGGAAGTTGCAGCAAAGGTACCAGCTAGTGATGCATTCATGCACAATAGATTGGCCACTTCATGAGCAGACAACGATGACCCATTTTGTTGGACAGACAGTGGGTCGTGCGAGGCAGTACTGGGTTCTGAGTCCTGTGTGGTCCTGCACTGAGTAGGATCCTTCCTGCCCTTGAAGGTCCTGGGCCTCCACGTGGCGAGGGTGGAAACACTTGGGGTGAAGTCCTCTATCCCCAGTGGCTAAAACAGGACGGGGGCCTAGCTCAGAGGTAGCGCTCTGGGCTTCCAACCGCTGGGTCCCGGGTTCGATTCCCGGTCGAGCCTAAGTTGGATGGCTGTTTCATCCTTCGTCTCATTGCCATGGTCTCTGCCTGTCCTAATTAGCCCAACTGGTGCAGGAATACAGGACGTAAAGCCCTAATCACCCACCCACCCAGTGGCTAAAACAGGACAGTGCGCATTGCACAAGCTGCTCCAGCTATCCAACGCAGACAATTATTGATTTTTTACATGCTTCTGGTTTCTACTACCAACTATAGATAATCAATCTTACCCTAGAGAGCCTCTACATAGCCCACTCAGGTGCTGATGAGGCGTTAAACAATAACACTAACTAACTAACAATCCACTAAGTTATACTAAACAGACTGCCTATATATATATATATATATATATATATATATATATATATATATATACTCTTAAGTTGTTAATATTGTCTTTAATTCTAGGTTGTTAATATTGTCTTTAGTTAGTCGAATATATTCACCGAATAGTGGCCAGCGGTTAGATTGAATATAACTCCTGGTACTGAGTCTTATATACCCCTTCTATTGTCTCTGGGTGCTGTCCCTCTGCCAGACTTTTTGTTTCATTACATAACACAAACGATCAGGGGTCACGTGGAGGTGTTTCTTGATAGGGTGCCATGTCATAACAGCTTTTTTGTGAGGAGAGAACGCGCGTCAAATTGGGATTGAGACATTTATTGAATGCGAGATGCGTCGAATTATAGTTATTTTACTGCTGAGACTGAGTCAGAGCCTGATCGAAGCATGGACTTGCGGTAATGAGGGTCAGTGCAGTTGCAGTGTAGTTGCGTGTCTTCAGGAGCAGTGCTTTGTAAAGATGTGACCTCAGCCCAACAATTATGACGAATGGGGAAATATTAGACACGACGAGCCTTAAGGACAACTTAGGAATTGGCAGTGTGATTGTGGTGGGAATTTCCGGGGATCGCTGTAGCAAAATGACTTCGATCTTTCCCTGGTCACGGTGTTTGGTGACAGCCGAGTCTACGATGATGATAATAGTGACTGTCACTTCCTGGTTCAAGACAGGTGCTGAAGATCTTGACGGTTTGGCTGGAGTTAGGAAACCGCTCATTGGCTCTAGAGCCGCATTAAGTAGCTACAGTACTGGAATGATTGTCTGGATGACTCTTGAGCAGTATTTTGGCGGTATCATCACTTGTTGCATCCTGGTGAGTCTGGTCAACTTACATGCTCGCATTAGAACGTTCGATCCAACGATCCGCTTCTGTGCGCAATTGACTGCTGCCTGAAATGCATGGCTGTAATGCTCTACCCCGTACATCTCATCGCAAAGTGTTGTAACTGCACCTGGGCCAACATGCATACGATGGATCGTGGTTCTCCCCCTACTACAAAGACTTTCCAAGTCTGGGTGGGTTTCTTAACAAGAATCCAAAGTTATCTGTCTGTAGAGTAGTCTAGTTGTGACATGACATGATGGTGCACTAAGTAATACGAATTGTCAAATTAGTGATGGTCATGAGACATCTTAAATGCAACTGTTAATGGCAACACAATCGTTTCATCACACCGTGTGCTTATCATATATATTATTTTTCAGAAGCAGGATTTGTTCTATCGTCACCTGTTAACACTCTTTAGACTGGTGCAGTTTTTCGCGGCGGTTGGGTGGTGTATGTCAATGACGGCATTGCAGGGGGAATTATCAACAATGACCAGCCAGAAATGGTTCAAGATGCCCCTGACGTACAACTCAATGCTGTGCAGGAAGATGTATGGAGGGAGATCCGCTACCCGCCAAGGCCAATGTAAGCCGATACCCTGACGTGCTTGACGCATGAGGGGGGACGCCTGGATCAATAAAGACAATATCATCAATCAGCGTCTGAGAAATGCCAGAGTCGTTCGCCATTTATGACTGGGGATGCCCCATGTTGAACTGTTTTTTTTAACATTTGTTAAAAGTTGAGCATGAGCCGCATTCTTATTTTCCTTGCACTGTGAGCGTCTTGCACGCATTACCACGCAATACGGTATGGTCTTCTTGCCCCATTTTTGACTAGCTTGTGTTGAATCATTCTTGTGCCATGTTTAGTGTAGTTCAGTGTTAATTGCCATAGTATTGTTACATATGTATATATGTCGCACTGGCATGCGATTAACTTACTAATTATGTGAATTTGGTTTACAACTTTCTTTTTTCAGTCTAGAACGAAAATGTTTTATTTTTAATTACCTAACCATGTGTTTAAGAATACATCCAAAAAGTCATTATTAAAAAAAGATTTTTAAACTGACCTACTCATCTTTTTTTCTTTTAAAACTATCTACACAGTGCTGATAACTTAAGAACACCGGCTACGAAACATGAATTTATTAGTGAAATGATATAAGGCATGGATTTCCCTTCATTTAAAATAATACGCCAGTAAATTTCGAATCTGAATATTTTTGTTTTAAATATCAAATCAAAAGAAAAAGAAATGACGGATGTGTTATAGCTCTATTTGAGATAGAAGTTGCTGTTGTATTTTTAATAATGGTGACTTTTATTTAGACCAGCTCAAACAGTACACATTATAATAGTGTAAATAGCTCATATTCTTTTCACTTATCTATGGAATGATCGATGTCTAACACTGAACCCTTAAGTCGAGATACGTACTGCTAAGTCGAGATACGTACTGATGTTTTTGATTTATCAGTATTCGCTATATGGTAGAATGTTATTGTACTTTTTATGCGAAAGGGGTCTGTTGTATTTTTTAATATCCACAGAATGATCCAAGGCGGGTAAGCTTCTCTACATGTAAGGGCGCACTAGTGGTTTTGTTTAATCAGTATTCCACGGTGGCCCAGAAGTACAAGGTTGTCACAATGCTCTGTTGCATTGCTGCAGAACATGGCTGCATTGCGGAATAATTTTGTTGCTGCAGAATCGTTTTGTTGCTGCGGAATTGTTTTGTTGCGGCGGAATCGTTTTCTTGTGGCGGAATCGTTTTGTTGTGGCGGAATCGTTTTGTTGCTGCGGAATTGTTTTGCTGCGGAATTGTTTTGTTGCGGCGGAATGGTTTGTTTTTGCTACCGGTTCAATGTGGCCATTTCGGTCTTTGGGCCTTGTCATTTGCGGCCCTTCTGAGCTGGCTACATGGCCCGAGGGCATTATAAACAGGTTCCTATATTGATTTGGAATTTGACCCTGGGACCTTTGTCCATAAATACAAACTAATCCATCCTTTATTCCTAAGAATAGGTATGGAAAACTATCCATCCCTCATTCCTGGGAATAGGTATGGAAAATGATCCATCCCTCATTCCTGGTAATAGGTATGGAAAATGATCCATCCCTCATTCCTGGTAATAGGTATGGAAAATAATCCATCCCTTATTCCTGGGAATAGGTATGGAAACTAATCCACCCCTTATTCCTGGGAATAGGGATGGAAAATAATCCATCCCTCATTCCTGAGAATAGGTATGGAAAATAATCCATCCGTTATTATTGGGAACACAGGGTTTCTTACACCTAAATTTTCTCTCTATATATATATAATATAGACACAAGAAAAATGCGTAAGATACCCTGTGATTGGGAATAGGTATGGAAAATAATCCATCCCTATTCCTGAGAATAGGTATGGAATACATCCCCTATTCTTCGGAATATGTATGGAAAATAATCCATTCCTTATTCCTGAGAATAGGGGTGGATTCCATCCCTTATTCCTGAAATTAAATATGTGTGTCTCCATCAAATTTTCAAATGTATTAAAGCAGCTAATTGTTGCTCCAGTTGGTCTGTGTCTTCCAGGTGCACTATTATTTAAGTAAATAATTTGCATATTAACAAATTTCGGAAGTTAAGCATCTTTTTTATTGGATACTGGTGCCAATAAAAAATAAAACAACAAATAAAACAGATGGGTAGTCTGGTGCATTTGCATAAAAACACAGTGGCAATTTTGCAACATTGCTATCATAAAATATAAAATGAATGAACCGGCAGCACCAAAAGTTATCAAAATATGACTCTTTTAAACGGGTTTTTTTACATGGAATTCCTGACAGGGCTACCACAGAATAAAAAACACCTTGCAGGGGCTGTCAAAACAATATAAATACTTTTATTACAGACAAATCACAATATTGAATAATATAAAGACATCACTTCGCAGCAACGCAACATTACTCAGCAGCAACGCAACATCACTCTGCAGCAACGCACTCTGCAGCAACGCAAAATCACTCTGCAGCAACGCAACATTACTCAGCAGCAATGCAACATTACTCAGCGGCAACGCAGCAGCCCCACAGCAACGTAACAGAGCATCGTGGCAACATTGTACTTCTGGGCCACCATAGTATTCCACTATATCGTATGTGTATATGATTTCTCAAGAGTTCATAAAAGCATCAAATATATTGACTGGCTGTAAAGGCTCAGCCAATAAAACACCTCAAGACCTTAATCAATAAATTAGTCTAATTAATTCATGCTAAACACATGTTTTTTTGTAAACTTTCAGTCAATAAAACAGTCCCAAGACATGGACACATAAATTAGTATAATTTTTCTGCTTTTGCATCTTGTTTGTTCATACATCACCAAAAAAAAAGTCAAATATCTGTAAACGTTACTCAAACATTAAATGAATGAAGTGCCCTCCAGGCTTTGGTCAATGAATTATACTAATTAATTCATACCACCTTCATGGAAAACCCTCGGGGCCTGTCATATGATCCTACAGGCTGAAACATCAAAGGATCATTCTGTACTAATTAACATAAAAACTAATGTAGCCTGGGGCACAACTGGAGAGGCACAGGATCCATGACCACAGCACGAAATGATATCATGCCCTGGGGGCAATTAGCTCATTGTGATATCATAAAAGCCTTACTGTAGTTTGATTAATTAGTTTAGGTGGTTAAACAAGCAAAACATATACATAATCAGGTCACTGGGCTTTCAGGTGACGGCTTTAGCACAGTACTTGTGGACCAAAGTTCCAGCATTCATGGTCAACTTCTGCTTTTTAAATATTGGCCTGTGATACCCATCTGCAAAACAAAGAATCAAGTATGTGCACTTAAAGAGTGATTGCAACTTTTTTGGCAGAATGCATATTGTAAGCAAAATCCGAGACAGAGATCTTGAGAACTTCTTCTATGAAAATCATCCGAGACAGAGATCTTGAGAACTTCTTCTATGAAAATCATCTGGCCCTCGAAGGTCCTGGGTCTCCACGCAGCGAGGGTGGAAACACTTGGGGTGAAGTCCTCTATCCCCAGTGGCTAAAACAGGACAGTGCGCATTGCACAAGCTGCTCCAGCTATCCAACGCAGACAATTATAGAAAGGGGGAAAGGAATGAGAAGAAATGTTGTAGAAAACACCAGATGCCAGCTAAATTTGAAGACTTCTTCAAAGATCCAACAACAACAACAATTAACAAGCAAGAGAGAATTATTCCATTTGTTAATCAAGAAAGTTTTTGCAGCAACAGTTTGAAGACTTTTCTTTAGCCCCAAAACCTGCTTGTGAAAGCATTGTTATTAGAACTTGAGACTGTAGTTTGTCAATTCTGCCTCTTTTACCAATTTTTCAGCATACAATAGTTACCATACTTTGACCACCTTAACATAGCCTATTATGAGCATTTTCTTTTTATTGCTGCAGTATCGTCTCTGGCCATTTGAAAGATAAAGATGGCAGCCATCCAGGCGATCAGCCCTCGAAGGTCCTGGGCCTCCACGCGGCGAGGGTGGAAACACTTGGGGTGAAGTCCTCTATCCCCAGTGGCTAAAACAGGACAGTGCCCATTGCACAAGATGCTCCAGCTATCCAACGCCGACACTTATTGATTTTTTTTCAAAGGTCTGGTTTCTACTACCAACTATGGATGATCAATCTTACCCTAGAGAGCCTCTACATAGCCCACTCAGGTGCTGATGAGGCGTTAAACAATAACACTACCTACCTACTATCCAGGCGATCAAGATGGTGACCGTCCTGATAAATGTCCGTGTGGCACCCCTTCTGAGGCAAAGCATCAAATTTGGCACATCCGCTCTTTTCGTGCGGCAGCCATGTTGGCATGTTTGCCTCATTGACCTCATTTTAATTGCATCATATATCATGACATCATAATTTCTCAATTTTTCTTGCACTCTGTGACCTCACCATTGTCATTGTCTTTGATGACGTCACAATACTATATCTGAGAAAAGAGCATATGTGCCAAATTTAATGCTTTGTACCAGCATGTAATGATCGAAACCCTAACTGACTTCACTAAAGATCATTGAAGAGGGAAGTTAAAATAGCATGCTATTTTAGTAATCCTGTATTGTGTTTGAAGGTGCACTTCAGTGATGGAAGGCCCTCGAAGGTCCTAGGCCTCCACGCGGCGAGGATGGTAACCTGGATCCCCTATGGCCAATATAGGGCAGTGCACACTGCACAAGTAACTCGGAATAGTGGAAGACTCGATCAGAATTTTAAAACTTAAATAGATGACTTAATACACTTGTAATTCCCTCTAAAATAAAATAAATCAATAACATGGACAATATCATTCAGTGGAATTGTTGAGGTTTCAAACCCTTTTTTGATGAAATAGGAATAAAGGCCTTAGACATGAAGGCAAGTGTCTTTTGTCTACAAGAAACCTATCTGAAACCTACAGACAGTCTAAGTTTAAGAAACTATCATATTGTAAAGTTCTCCCACCCACTTTTGTGTGTATCTTTTATTAGTCATTTATTAGTCACTATATTGTAGCCATATACCTGGAAGCATGTCATCTCATTATTACCTCTGCCACCACCTCTCAGTGAACCCAGTTATTAAGTATCATTGCAACAGTGCTTGCATGTAAAGTTATTGTTTTAGAATTTAATATATGAGAGCATGAAAGCAATTATTGTGCATCAGAAGTATTAAATGTACAATAATAAGGGCATACATTTGTTCTTAGTCAAGAATGTTATTGTTGTGTATGGAGAACAGAATAGAGTCAAATCCAGGGGAATAGGTTGAGAGAAGTGTTTATTGTGGTGGAAACACCCAAACTGACTGTGGTGCAGCCTGACCTTGCTATATACAGTCAATTCCAACAATGGATTGTAGGGGGCCAGTTGCACCCTCATTAAATATGCAAATGATGCAGGTGCACTGGCAAGCCAATGGAATATACAACAAACAAGAACTCAATTAACATTCAAGTAACTCTGAGACATGATCTATAAACTAAGATATTAATACATGACATTATGTTTAGATTTAGAGTTGTTCTGGCTATAGTAAAGAGCCCTTGAAGTTGATAGTAATTAATCTATTAAGCCCTAGCATCATCAAAATGTCAGCCAGCTCAGCAGAGCTGCAGATTGCACTCCTTTGTTTCCTCTTAAGCCTGAGTGCATTGTGTGCTCTTTTTATTATCAACTCCCTTTGTGGTCTGCTTAGAGTGACATAATAATAATGAACTATCAGCATGCAGGGAGCTTATCTCCATGTGGGTTGTGTGTTCTGTGATTGCTTTATGTTCTGGAGGGTTTAAAGTGCAACGCATTTGTTGATGTTTCTCATCATGATTAAGGTCCCTATCTGCAGTTGTGTGTAGTGCAGGATTAGGAAACTGCTCATTAAAGAATATGGCACTTTGATGCTGAGAATTAAGCTGCAGGTTATGCAGTGAGATTATAGATTAAGATATGAATGCTCACTGAGAGGAGGGGGGAATTGGCCAAAGTCCCTAGGGACCTTTGGTCTGTCTGTTTGTCTGATTGTGGAGGAGATTATTGGGATGCAGATCCACAGAGTGGTGTCTGATCATGATTGGAAGAATGATGTTCCTCCCAGAAATGGGGAGGAGCTAAAGATTGATATATAATGTGTAACATCCAGAAATAAAGACAGTTTTTACCTGACCCAGAAGTTGGAAAGGAGCATAGCAATATTGTCTCTCTTGTTTTGATTTGAATGCACCTTGGAGAAATGTGGATGCTCTGAACTTGGAATGTGAATGAAGTACTCAGAGCCTGACTTTTGATATTTGGAGTCCAGTTTGGTTTAGACTGGCCAGTGGCTAGTGCACATGAAGCTTGGAGCAGAATTGAGAAGCCTATGGAGCCCCAAGACTTTATAATAAGTATAATACATATGGAAATATTGCCCATGATAGAGCAAGTGCTGGAGCAATCATTTTAATTTAAAACCATCTCCTGTATCCACACAGTTATTAATTTAGTTTATTAGTTTATTAGTTATGATGTGCTTGTCATGTTTTGGACTTTGAGAGTGAAATGTTTTTATTAGCGGCTTGTATTTTTTTCTATTGTGTATGTGGATTTTAAACACGTATTATAAGTTAACTTGGTGGCTGGAACCTTGATTATTGAAATTTTATTGCTTTCTGTACTTACATTAATGTCTCTTTCATGTTATCTTTTAACTGAATGACATATGTATCATTTATGATATTTTACATGTCAATAAAATCTATATATATATATATTTAATTAAACACAGAATAATCCATACCAATATTAACTTTACATGCTTCTGGTTTCTACTACCAAATATAGATAATTAATCTTAACCTAAAGAGCCTTTACATAGCCCACTCAGGTGGATGAGGCGTTAAACAATAACACACACACACACACACACACACACACACACCAATATTAACTTAAATACTAATCTCCAGGCAACAGCAGTTTGTCTAACCCTGCATAAAACATTACCAATATGATCCCAATATATACCACCAAGTCTACGCCTAACAAGTCATGATTTGAATGACTTATATAATCAACTACCCCCAACATGTCTCATTCTAGGTGATTTAAATAGTCATCACCCACTATGGGGTAGTACATCATATGTGTTGGACGTTCAGTCCGAGTAATTGAGTGGCCTTAATCTAACGTCAAACCTTACATCTGTATCGATATTACTCAAGATGCAAATAACATCATGCAAGTCATAGAAAAGTTAAGGGTTAGGCAAATAATTAAACAAGGTTGACAATTTCGTGGAAACAAACTTTCACCTATTCTATGATAACAATAATGCAAGAAAATAATATTAGTTTTATTAGTGTGAAGTTAGTTGGTTAGACTAGAATTTATCCATCATTGCAAGAGCTTTGAAAACAGAACACCTTTGCTTATCCTAAAGATGAGGGGGGGGGGTCATCTTGTGGGGATGTGCAAAGGTGTCTGGCTGTTGGCAGTCAAGATCATTATCACAAAGCTTCGTGCTCACTTTTAACCACACTGACTGTAACGTAGTAAGCATCTTCACTGCCATGCACCCTCCAACCATTGGATCCCGGGTTCAAGTCCCGGTTGAGCCTATGTTGGATGGCTGTTTCATCCTTCGTCTCATTGCCATGGTCCCTGCCTGTCCTAATTAGCCCATCAGGTGCCGAAATACAGGACGTAAAGCCCTAATCCACCCACCCACCCACCGCCATGCACACGGCAGGAGTACTCATTGGCATCCTCCACCATAATGTTGGTCTTAGTTAGATTACTGTAAGTCATGCATGGCTGCCCATTTTTTCCTGGGTTTTTTTATGCCGGTGTTACTAAATCCAGAATGAATTTTGCTGTCTATCTCTACTGTATCACGAAACCACAGCACATCCAAGCAGTTCATCTGCCGATACTTCAACGTAAGGTTATCCCCCTTCATGATGTCAGTCTCATTGCCATGGTCTCTGCCTGTCCTAATTAGCCCAACTGGTGCAGAAATACAGAATGTTAAGCCCTAATCACACACACACACACATCCCCCTTCATGACGACAACTGGTCTTGTTGCCGGTTCATAGATCTCTGTCTCTCCTGCGAAACAGATCAATCCAAAAATGAAGAGGTTCCACACTCAAACTTAATGGAACATTCACATCAATTGATCTTAGCATAAGCGATCCAACATTAGACTACAATTGGTCAGTTTTAGAAGATACACATTGCAGTAACTGTTTCCCCATAATTTTGAAGTATTCTCAGAATCCACCTCAACCTCCTCAGTCAAAATGAAAACTACACAAAGCAGACTGGAACACTTCCACTGACCTGTGCCTCAAAACCATAACATTAATTAGATATGAGAATTCCAACATGCCAATGGAAACATTTACAAATGATCTTATTTCAATATCGGGCGGGGGCTTAGCTCAGAGGTAGCGCTCTGGGCTTCCAACCGCTGGGTCCCGTGTTCAATTCCCAGTCGAGCCTGAGTTGGATGGCTTTTTCATCCCTCATCTCATTGCCTGTCCTAATTAGCCCATCAGGTGCAGAAATACAGGACGTAAAGCCCAAATCACACACAACACACACTTATTTCAATATCAAATAAAACAATACCATATCTAAAACAAGTCATCAGCATAGCCCTAGACCTTGGTATGATGAGCAAGTGAAAGAGGCAATTAAAGAGCAGAAAAAAGGCCCTTAGAAAATTCAAAATGCACCAAATGATCCCTGATATGAACAACTTTAAAATCCTGCGAGCAAAGGCTAGAGGGCTAGTAAGACAAAAGAAAAGAACCACAAGGAGAAATTATGACTCACAACTTAATACTTGTACCCCTAGTTCCAAAGTATGGCAAATGGTAAGAAAAATAAATGGTAAAGACCTGTCATCTCATATCCAACATCTTGCAGTTCAGGATGAAATTCTCACCACACCAGAACAAAAAGCTAACAAACTAGGACAACAGTTCTCCTTCAATTCGTCTTCTGAAAACTTCACAACAGAATTTGAAAGATTCAAAGCCCAGGCAGAACAACTGACCTATATCATCCAATCAATGGACTTGGAGGAGTACAACACCCCACTTACTCTTGAAGAACTTCAGAGAGCCCTGCAAAAGGCAACAGGACCAGATGAAGTCCATTACCAACTCTTAAAGCATCTTCCTAAGGCATGCCTTGAAGTCCTACTTTACCTCTTCAAAAAAATTTAGGACTATGGAATATTCCTATCAGTAGTAAGTAATGCATGGTACGGTCAAAGCAGCACCACCAGCAGGTTTTTTAGGAACTACAGTTGTGTATGGTGTCGCCACCTATGTGATAAATATGATACTAAAGACCGCTCGCTTTAATATTGATCTATCTTATTGATACATTGATCTATAGTCTGATTATTGATCTTTCAATATCATCTCATCATTACATTTCTCTGGTCTAAAAGAGTGACACCAGTGGTTTTTTTTAGGAACTACAGATATGTACGGTGTCACCACCTAGGTAATAGATATGATACTAAAGACCGATCGCTTTAATATTGATCTATAGTCTGGTTACAGGTGTTTCAAGATATCATCTCATCATTACATTTCTTGGGTAACGGAGTGAGTAATAAATATGATATTAGAGACCGATTGTGATTTTATAAATATATCAGTTGAGGGTGCGTTGCTAGAGCGCAATATGTTTTTATTTCATATCAGTTGAGGGTGCGCTGCTAGAGCTCGATATGTTTTTTTTTTACAATAAATATATATTTTTTTAACAATAAATATATTTATTATAGTACATCATCAAAATAGTGTAGTACATATACAATACAATGAACGTCTTTAGCAAGCAATACTACATAAAACCATCCGATTTAACTTTCTTCATACCAAAAAGGAACGGTATCAAGGTTGGGTAAAATTGTCTTTTATCAAAAGTACTCTTTAATGTTTTAATTAATGGTGTATTGTAAATAAATCCTTCAAATATGGATCTTTTAAACTGAACTTGTGGGTCAAGAGTAACTTGTGAATTAAAATTAAAAACAAGTTCTTTTACAGATTCAAAATTAATTCTTTGGGAATTTAAAGAATTTAGAATTACTCCTTTGAATTTTATGGTTTCTTTGTGGTCACTGGTTCTGAATGAATAAGTGCACAAGCAAATTCAGTGATGTGAACACCTTTATTTAGCTCATTGGTTAGCTTACCCAAACAATCACCTAATGGAGGATAATGAATATTTTATTTCACCTTGGTCATCGGTGTAAAGTTTAGTGACGAAAATTAAGCTGTCCGTATCACAATAGAGTATGTTTCTACCCACAACGTTAATATGTTTTAGGAGCTCTAGTCTTCCATAACAAGTTGTCAATGAAGCAATAACTTCATTTGTAGTATTACTTTTATCTTCAAAAGTTTTTCGCAGTTGTACTCAGCTACCATGACATCCTCATTAACTACATGGAAATTTACTATGCAATATTTTGAATTGTTTTGAAGTTTAGCCAGTGATACAGTGTCAGAAATGAATTTTGTTTTAACCTTATTATTTTTTTCTCCCAGTTTACCCGAAAACGAATTTAGAAATATTTTTGCAATACTTCTTAGCGCTGGATTGAAAATTATTTTATCTTTTTCTAGTTTTACCCCAATTTTGTCTTTGTAGTCCTGGATAAACTTATCTTTGTCTGCTTCACTTTCAACCCAATTAGGGTAGCCACTGGCTTCAGCCTTAATCTTAATAAACAGATTAACCTGATCAGGAAAAAGCCCCCCTTTTCCAGTTTCCGGGTCATATTGGGATGTGTAAGGGTAATGGTAAACTTCATAAATTTTGTACCCTTTCTCAATTGCAGCCATTATTTCAGGAGTACAACTCCATCAATAGCTCTTTCTGATTCAGTATGATTACACTGTAGTAAGACCTCCTGTGATTTAGCACAAGCTGTACATAGTGGAAAGGTTAATTTACCATTAATTCTAACTGAAAGTACTGGAATGTACACATTTTTTGGGGGTAAAATTTTGACATGAGCTATTCCAAAATAACTCTTCATGGTGTAATCAAAATCTCTTGTAACAATATCAGCATGTTTCAAAATGAGGCGCCCAAATTTATTTAAATAAGGATACATTGAACATACGTCTAAATAGTGTATCTCCTCATCTTCCTTACACAAATAATGTAGACTAAATCCCTCAGACCCTCACACCCCCACATGGTTATTACAGTGTACCCTAAAGCTTTAAGATCATTTTCTTTTCTTTTTGTGTTTCTGTGTAGATTATCCATAGTAAATCCTGTTCTAGGGTCTTTAAGTTTTCTGTCTGAAATACAATAGCATCCATGGTATCTACATCCATTAAATTTGTATGCTACCTTCTCGTTGTTTACATTGCAGTACTCATCAAGTAAATATTTCTAATTATCACACCTTACCATACACTGTATGTTCTCCTTTATTTCTCGCATGAATGATTTCACTACCCAGTTTTTTAGATTCCCATTCAAGCCATAAAATGGACTTTTTGGAATGATTACTGTTTCTCACATATCCTTGAGCAGGTGTCTGGGCTATACTTGAATAAGTAAAAAAAAATTTCTGATATATCATCAGTTGAAATTTCTTCATCATTTAAGGTCCATTTGCCACCTTTTAAAACAGCCTTACCACTACGTCCATCGCATAAGGTTACATCATAATACTCTTCCATAAAATTCACTCTGTATATCTGCATACAGGCTGAAGGTATGGTCATGTGAGCAAAAACATCAACCACACCTAAAACATCTCCATCAACACTTTGTACAGTTATGTCCATTATCAGTTTACGGAACTTTAAGCTAGCCAGTCTTAAAATAGTAACGTCCAATCTACAATAAATTAATATTTCCTTTTGAAAATCAAAAAGCTTTCCTCTCTTACTTTCATGCCATTCAATGAATGTCTGTTTATCACTGGAAGACGTTCTATCTAAACTATACATAGAAACAGGGGGGAATTCTCCGCAATAATCTTGATATTCTCTGGTGTTCATTGAGTGAGGGAAATCTGACTTGTAAAGTTCAGAAATAAATCCATCAATTTCATTCTCAGGTTTTAATCCAAACGCTTTGGGTAGTTTTTTCAAACTCATGCCCATAAAATTTAAACTATCGATGAACCTCAGATTTATGTTATCTTTACTTTCCATGCACATAATTTTTGATCCTGAGTAGACGCATTCAGGTTTAATCCTAGCCTCGCTAACACAGAAATTCAATATAAATGAAAAATCAAAACCTTTCCATTGTGAGCAATAGCTGTGAAATTTTTGTGTAAGGGGGAAATTAACCATGAGCAGAATTCATAAACAGTGTCTTCACCTTTGAAAATAACTTCTCTATTTCCACACCAGCCATTAGGACATTTCCCTACATCATTTTTTAATTTTAATTTTTGACATTGCACGCATACATTACCACACTCAAAGCACTTCGAGTCTTCTGATAAGATTTCATCTTTACAACTGTTGCAAGCCGATTGACAGACTACATAATTCGGAATGTGGTAATTTCTATTACAATTAGACGAATGACAATTAACACAGCTCCTGCAGGAGGGACATTCATAATCATCCTTGCAAAAAGTGCAAGTTTTCCCATCTATAGGTCCTTTTTTGACATAACCGTATTCACACTGGAAAACACTGTCTTGCATTGTCTCAAAATAAAAAAAAAGAACTTTCCCTGAAGTTAACTTAATCTTTTTTCGTCTTAAGTAACACAGATGATCACTATAAACGTACTCTGAGCAATAATTAAAATGACAACAATTATTCCAATTCCTAAACCAAACAAGGATCATAGTGGTCCAATTAACTATAGACCTATTGCTTTGACGAGCTGTCTCTGTAAAACAATTAAAAGAATAAAAAATAATAGACTGGTTTTGGTTTTTAGAATCAAATCAGTTGATCACAGACTTTCAGTGTGGTTTTAGACACCAACGGAGCACTCGGAATCATTTGGCCCGATTAGACACCTATATCAAAGATGCTTTCGTTTCCAGAGAACATGTTACAATATTTTTTGATCTAGAAAAAGCTTATGATACCACATGGACATTTGGAATAATGAAAGACCTTTATGACTTCGTCAGTTCTTTTCCAAAAGACTGCTGGTTCAAGGTGCGAATATAATCGATAATGTCATACAGCCACTTACAAGAAATGTGAGTCCAACAGGGTAGTATTTTGTATGTATGCATTTCTACCATCTTCGGATTTGTCACCCTGAACCAACTCTTATGATCGACAATTGCAAGATTAAAGTAGTTGATCAGAATAAGTTTTTCGGAGTTATCCTACATTCTAAGCTATCATTTATCCCACACATCATTGAAAGTGAAATGTCTGAAGTCACTAAATCTCCTAAAAGTCGTGAGTAAAGTTAACTTGGGTGGAGATACCACTGTACTTTTAAGACTACCGAGCAATTACACAATCTCGCCTAGACTACGGAAGTGTCGTATATGGTTCAGCAAGGCCATCCTACCTAAGCTGTCTCAATACTGTGCACAATCATGGCCTCAGATTAAGTTTGGGAGCATTCTGTACCTCACCAATAGAGAGTCTATAATGTATTGATGAAAGAACCCTCACTGGCGCTTTGACGCCTCAAACTGTCATTACAGTGCTTGGTGAAATAAGCAGCCTGTCCAACAAATCCAGCATACTATTCTGTATTTCACCCCATGTATAGTCATCTTTATGAGGCTCGTCCTCGTGCCATTCAACCGTTAGGACCGCGAATGAAATTTTACATCCATGCAGCTGGAATAGATACCACTATCATAGAAGAGATAGAAACGCCACCTATATCACTCTGGAACATTCCAACCCCCACAATTAATATGGATTTGGATAAGCTAAAGGAAGCAGAAACCAATACAGTAGAATATCAAAGAAGAATTAACATCAGATGCCACTATGAATTACACAAATTTCTAAATACTGATGGTTCCAAAGATGATAAACACACTGCTTATGCAGTCTCTTCTATTACTACTGCAGTGAACACTTTCCAGATGGAAGCTCTGTGTACACTGCAGAGTTATTGGCCATTTATAAAGCAACAAAGATTATAGCTGAATCAGAATATAAAAAATTTGTTGTCTGTTTCGAGTCAAAGTCTGCATTTACAAGCTCTTGGAAATAGGTGTGTTGAACATCCTTCTATATTAGATATACTGATGACATACGCAATGTTGAAAGACAACAAAGAAATAATATTCTGTTGGATACCAGGTCAGGACTATTTTGCCCCCACCCCCTCCTAAAAACATTTTAAAGTAATTAACAGATTTTATTTTGTGTTTTTCTGTGGTTATACAATTTATGATAGAGATGGGCTAGGGTTATATAAGGACATATTTATATATTCTACACATGATAATGGGTAAAGTTTTTCAATTAATTTTACTGAAATAGAAAAAATTGTATTGCTTTTATGGTATTTTAGGAGACACGTGTCTCTGTCACGGTGGTTGAGAATAGGTAGGGGGTATGGAGGGGTTGTGATTTATTGTTTGATGGGGGGTCACCATGAGTAATTGAGTCTCCCTATCACGACTGCATCTTGAAGTGGGTGGGTGGCTGATTTCTGAGGAGTGTGGCCACCTTTGCCAGCTAAGCTATCAAAGTATTTTATTGCTAGGAAAAAGTCATGACCCTCATAGAAAGTCTCTAAAAGAAGTTTAGGCCGGGTTTTATCTTGGAAAGCTACGCTCAAACGACTGTACTTCTTTTAAAGTCCCAAACTTGTGTAAATATGTCAAGTTGATTGTGAAATTTTTACAAACATGTTGCACGAAAATGTTGTATGTAATTTATACCAGTTGAATTTATTAAGACACAGATATGGTTATCATTGAAAGTAGCCTGAGCTTGGTTTTCCACTGGGTATTTTAATGTCAGCATAGTTATTTGTGTGTCTGTGTATTCATTATTATTTCAATGGTTTTGTTGCCATTTTGTGCCACTGTATATCGGTTAAGAACGACCTCATGTATATGATATTATATAAACTGCTGGTTCAAGAGTTACAGCTACCACCTGTGACATATGTAATGATATAGGTCTGTCAGGCCAGGCAATGTACTTTATCACATCATGTGAATAAGCAAATGCAACATTCTGGTTCTGCAATGATGGGTAACACAAGGCAATATATACTTGCTTCTTAGTTCCTTCTAAATTATAACCCATTGACTGGATTCAACATAGTAATCTCTTTTCAAATTTACACATATAAAAATAATAATGTATGAACATATATACATTTGCAATATCATAACCATCACCTTTATTCATTGTAGGATGCAGAAATCAAGTTTCCAATATTTTCAAACCTCTGGGCACCAATCAATGGTAGATTAGCACTGTGAATAAAATAACATTGACTTTTATTGCTTGTATTGTCAAATAACATAATGTAATTGTTTCAATAATAGCTTCAAAATATGTTGATATAACATATCTACAAAATAGACATTTAAGGCAGATTGAAACTACTTCACATTGCAATGGTCTAGGCTAACATTTGGCTCATCACAGGTTTAGTTAAATGTTTACACTAAACTCAGAAAATATTATCAATCACAAACAAAGATTATATCTTATTTACTACTGATAATGAATATTTACATTAAAAAAAATGGTCTCACAGGATGTGTAAATTACTATGTACATATATCCCAGATATCCACCTGTCACACTTATTTTTAAGGTTTTTGTTCATTATGCAACCTAAACCTACTATTAAACATCCTTGACATGGTTTCTTAAAGTCTGGTTCAATTGCTCCAGTACAACCAAAATTATCCTGATAAACCAGATCACAAAAATATTGTGATTGAAACTATGAACAAATGAAGTGATTAGATTCTCTGAAGACTTGTTTAACAAATACAGTGAAAAAACTGATTCCCTGAGATACAGCATGATATAACTTGGCTTTTTACATGGAAGGAGTGTGTATTGAGGATCGGGGCTCAGCTCCACTGAAGTGCACGAACGTGAGTGCCGAGTGTCATGATGAGATGACATGGCGAAGGGAGGATGCTGGAGTGGGGACTGATGTTTAGTTTGGAGATATAATTTTAAGATGATATGGGGAAAGGGGGAAGCTGGTGTGAGCAGCGGTAGGTAGTTGTGGAAGTTGGGGACAGATTTAGAACTGACCTACATCCGATGTAGGGTCGGAATGACTTTTATAGGAATTCTTGGAAGTTGACATTTACTGCACATTTTTCTCAATAAACACATTAGCATACCTTATTTCATCATTATGCACGTGAGGAATGCTCTGTTTACTAGCAGCTTGCACCCAGATACTGAAAAAGTCACTGGAAACATCGTTTTTTAAGAGCATTTTCATAAATTCATATTCGCTATTTCATGCTTTTGCCATTGCAACGCCCCCAGCAGTTACATGATGGTGGCGCCACCGTGCCTTTCTAGACTTTCTTGAAGTTAAAAATCGGTTAATAATTTGCTCCATTTGCTTTTTATTGACATGAAATCATGTGGGATGTTTTAATGTATTGTAAATGCCAAATTGACAGAAATGAGGACTTGCCATCGCTATTCTGTGTGAATCTTATCATCCACTAGGGGCTTTGAAATGTTGCCGGAGCCCTCTTGTGAGTTTTGGCCGAAGTAGGCGGCCATTGCCGTCATGTTTATATCGGAAACATGAGTTCAAAAATAGTGCAGAAATAGTAATTGGAAGAAATCAACCAAATCTGAGCTCGATACAATAGAAAAAAGGTATGTCTAACCCTAGAGCAGGTGTTTTTCATGTGGCAAATGTTTGTTAAAAGGCTAGTTCCCAAACAAGCCGAAAGTCCATATTTTTTCATCTTGGTCATTGTAACCCTGTCCTGTGGACAGGGGACTTGTAGCTAGGTTTAGAGATGCCACAGTGAGATGACGGGGAAGGGAGGGATGCTGGTCTGAGTAGAAGTTGTAGATAGTTGTGGGAGTTGTGGTTTGATGGATGTTGGGTTTTGGAGATGTTATGATGAGAGAACATGGGGAAAAGCAGATGTGAGCAGTTGTAGGTAGTTAAGGGAGTTGGAGTCTGATGTTTTGACTGGAGATGTCATGATGAAATGACAAGAGGGAAGGGGGTATGCTGGTGTGAGCAGCAGTAGGTAAATAATAATATTAGATTGCCGCATTCCATATATTTATAATCATGTACCACTTTGCATAAAAGAAAAAATTGATACACACAGTCTTTCTGGTTTCATTAAATATATCAAACACTTTCTATTAGACACATACACTGCGTGCACAATTATTATGCAAATGTGAATTTTTCATCTGAAAATAATCTAGCTCTACCCCAGGAAAACACTTTATGTGATAACAAAAACATTCACATTGCTTATGTATAATGTTAAATAAAGCACAAAATATGAAATTTTAGTGTGCATAATTATTAGGCAACTCACTAGCTCATCACCTTTCCACTATATTTTGGACAGTTAATGGAATGATAACTTGTTGAATAGCATGACAGTGATGGAATAACATTATATAAAAGCATACTTGAAATACATTAAAATATTTTGTGACAGCAACAAAATTTCAAATAACAGTAATATCATACCACTATCACAGTATTGTGGTATATTTTTCAGTTCAGAGTGGGATTAAGTAATTCTAAGATGTTTCCAGTCCCAGTTTTGGGCTAAGAAGTTGAAATGACCCACTGCAGCCATCATTATGAATGTTAAATTCCAGTCTTCTTTGATGAATTTCAGACCTTTTATGGGTGTTTTGCTTGTCACTTTGGAGTGATCATTTATAAAATGAGCCTATGCTATGATTTACAAATATTTATAAGTTTTTTCTGGCTACACAAGCAGTGGCAAGAATATTTGCAGCACATGTTATTCCCTATATATGGGTCATAATACAAATGATTTTGTCTGAAACAGCGGCATTGACTTTTTGAATGTATTAAGTAACTCTTCTATCACAATCCACAAATAGTGCCACAAGAAATTGTTGGAATATACCCATTTCCCAGCCTTACTGAACTTCATAAACAGAGGCAATTTTTTTGTCTATATTATACTTATGACACTTGCCCTACAAATCAATTAATCTACTTCATTATGTTTGATTTACCAGTCATTTATGTAGAATATCATTAAATAGTCGAATCTGATCAATTTTATTCTTGAAATTGTGTCGAGTGATCACCAAACCTGGTGGTCAGACTGAATAAATGAATATGTGCAGTGAATGAGGGGTCATTAAAGCATATAATAAGCATGCCTGGTCTCCTAAAATGCTACAGATAATTGGAAAAATTTCTAAAAAGGCTTTTAGAACAGAATGGAATTTGTAAACAGATTGATATTTTGAAAATAATATAAAATTAGTTGCACACCATATGACAAAATGATGTTACGTAGATCAGAGTTACATACATTACTGTTTAAAATAAGTGTTTGTTCTGCACTTCTGATATGTATTTTGCAATAATCAATCATTTATTCCGATGTTCATCAAACTTTATTGGTCATTTCTGATCCATTACACATACCTGCATAATAATTAAACACCTAAATTTGACCAAATAGTCACTGTATAGGGAATCCCTGCTTATATAGCAACAATATTTACAGATTATGTCTGTACACCTTCAACAAGTAAATAAAAATGATTTGAAGTCACCCTGACACTTTATTGCTAAAATATTCTCAAAATAGTGACTTGTGGCATCATGCCAGCAACACAATTTGTCTTTATGATGCCAACCCACTTATTGTAACTTTTGTTACTATAAGTAAATAAAAAATGTCTTGAGTAGGTAGTTGTGGGATTTGGTGGACATTTGGTTTAAAGATGTCATGATAAGTTGACATGGGGATGCTGGTATGTCCAGCAGTAGGCAGATGTGGCTGAAGGGGAGTTAATGGATGCAGGGTTTTGGAGATGTCATGCTGAGATGATGTGGAAAAGTGAGATTGCTGGTGTGATCAGCAATATGTAGCTGGGGGGAGTTGTAGACTGATGTTGGGTTTGGAGGTGTCATGATGAGATGATGTGAGGAAGGGGGGATGCTGGTGTGAGCAGCAGTAGGTAGTTGTGGGAGTTTAAGTTAAGTTTAAGATTTGTTGGACAGTGCCTGTTTTTGATCTATTCATAGTGATCCATTTGGTCTTTCTATTGATGCTTGCAGACACAGTTTTCATCAGCTTTAGAAACCAGTGACTTAAGTTGCACCTTTAGATTGTCACACTTTAACAAATGTGGCAACAACACTGATCTTGTTGTGTTTGGTAAGTCTAGCAGCCGTCGCACAGCTTTCCTCCAACAGACTTTAAGTTCCTTGACCCATTTACTGTTGAGACTCCCATGTTTGGGATCCATAGAACACACAACATTTGAGTTTCATTTTTGCCTGTCTACTAGCTGATCTAAAATTTGCACGAATACTGTTAGTTCTGGCAATAAAGTCGCCCTTTTTTCGTTTGATGTCATCTCTATTTTAGGCTCTGTCCATTGAGTTTAACATCAGGGTGTGGAGAAATTTGTGGACCACCTAGCTGAATGCATACAGACTTGTTGGGGTTGTATAGTACATCATAGTCTCTGCCAAATTCCTCACAAGTCAAAACCATCTTTTGAAGGGCACTAGCAGTTGGAGCAATCAAAGTGACATCATCTGCATAGCATAATACACCAAAATATTCATGTCCTACATAGCATCCCACTTTCTGGGCTTCCAATCTTTGGATTAACACATCCATATAAAGAGTGAACAACACTGGACTGGCCACGCCCCCTTGCCTTATTCCATTGGAAGTATTAAAGTATTCAGAGTATTCCGATAACCAACAGGTTCGTGTTGTTTGATTCTGATACAGGCATAATAACAAGCGCATTGCAAGTGGGTGCAGGCCTCTCTGTTCTAAAATCTCAAAAATTCTATCAAAACGAAGCCTATCAAAGGCCTTAGAAGCATCCAAGAGAGTACAGAATGGTGTGCCTCCTTTCTCTGAGTAGTACAATGTTACTTCCTTCAGCACCATGCTACACATTGCAGTTGAACTGTTTTGTTTGAATGCAAATTGAAGGTCACTAGTACAGAAAACTGCACTGTATTCTTGTAAAATTATCCAGTCAATATATATGATTTTGTTTATTGGTGAGGCAAGGGCAATACCCCTGTAATTGTCTCCATCACATAAATTCCCAATGGGTCTTTCGGAAGGGATGATCGGAAGGGATGATATAGTGGATATACACAGTTCTCTTGGATAATAGCCATGGGTGAACATAGCTGTGATAAGTTTTGCTAGAAGTGCTTTCCATTGCGTAGAAGATCGAATCACCAAATCAGAAATTAATCCCTTATCACCATCACCTTTCTGCTTTTTCAGCTTCTGCATTGCCTTGTTTGTGTGCTTAACAGTAAAGAGACAGGGCTTCAGTGGGAGATGTAGACTGATGTTGGGACTGAAGATGATGAGATGATGTGGGGAAGTGGGGATGCTGGTATGAGCAGCAGTAGGTAGTTGTTTCATGAATGATAAATAGGTTATGGAGATGTCATGATGAGATGATGTGGGAAGGTGGGAAGCTGGTGTGAGCAGCAGCAGGTAGTTGTGGGAGGTGGGGTTTCATGGATGTTAAATTGGGTTTGGAGATGATGAGATGACATAGGAGGAAGGGGGTAGCTGGTGTGATCGAACAGCAGTAGGTACTTGTAGGAGTTGTAGAATATGTTGGGACTGGAGATGACATGATGAGATGATGTGGACAAGTGGGGATACTGGTATGAGCAGCAGTAGGTAATTGTTGTTTCATGAATGATAAATAGGGTATGGAAATGTCATGATGAGATGATGTGGGAAGGTGGGAAATGGTGTGAGCAGCAGCAGGTAGTTGTGGGAGTTGGGGGTTTCGTGGATGTTAAATTGGGTTTGGAGATGATGAGATGACATGGGAGGAAGGGGGGAAGCTGGTGTGAGCAGCAGAAGTAGGTACTTGTGGGAGTTGTAGACTGATGTTGGGACTGGAGATGTCATGATGGGATGATGTGGGGAAATTGGGATGCTGGCTGTATGCAGTAGGTAGCTGGGGGAGTTGGGGACTGATGTTGGTTTTGGAGTTGTCATTTTAAGATGACATGGGAGAAAGGGAGAAGCTGATTTGAGCAGCAGTAGGTAGTTGTGGGAGTTGTAGACTGATGTTGGGATTAGAGATGTCAGGACAAGATGATATGGGGAAGGGGGAAGGCTGGTGTAATCAGCAGTAGGTAGCTTAGGGAGTTGGGGACAGATGATGAGTTGGAGTTGTCACGATAAGATGATATCGGGAAGGAGGGATGCTGGTGTGAGCAGTAGGTAGACAATGGAGTTGGGGACAGATGCTGGGACTGGGGAATTTGCGTTAAGACGACATGGGGGAAGGGGGGATGTTGGTAAGAGTAGCAGTAGGTAGTTGTGGGGGTTGGGGTTTGATGGATGTTAAATGAGGTTTGGAGATGATGAGATGACATGGGGAAGGGGGAATGGCGGTGTGAGCAGCAGTAGGTAGTTGTGGGAATTGTAGACTGATGTTGGGACTGGAGATATCATGATGAGATGATGTGGGGAAGGGGGTATGCTGGTATGAGCAGCAGTGGGTAGTTGTTGTTTCGTGGATGTTAAATTGGATTTGGAGATGTCATGATAAGATGACTTGGGAGGAAGGAGGGATGCATTGCATTGCTGGTATGACCGGCGGTCGGGTAGTTGTGGAAGATGGGTTCATGGATACTGGGTTTGGAGATGTCATGTTGGGATGACACAAGGGAAGCTGGTGTGAGCAGCAGTAGGTAGTTTGGGGAGTTGGGGACTCATGTTGGGACTGGAGATGTCATCTTAAGATGACACGGGGGAAGTTGTTATGAGCAGATGTAGGTAGTTGTGAGAGTTGGGGTTTGATTAGGGGCTCTCCACCTATCTATTATACATAAATATATGTTATACATGATCACCTCTGCTGGCAGGTATTTTTAGGCAAATATTTTCTAGCTTGCAGAATCTACCAGCTGGCAGGCACCAAATCGCAACAGCCACTGGCAGATTCTATCAGCTGTAGATGACTAACAAGTTTTGATCTGCTTGTGGAATGTGATTATATGATTAGGTTATGGCATCAAAATAAAAAACAGAGGAAGTCAGATTACAGGCATTACTTTGCTATGTACATTATTTTTTTTCTTCATTGGATTTCCCTCTTGGACTTTACTTTTTCAGCTTTTCCACTGTTACTAGATCACAATAACCCAAATTTGCAGAAACAAATAAAATAAATTTATGAAGGTGCCCCCATTGAATACCACCTATATCTGTCTCAATCGATATCTCACTACTTGAAAATTATCACATGTCAAGAGGGCTTTGACATTTGATGCTACTGCTCATTGTAAATCTGGTGGCAAACAGCAGGCACTTTTTTTTCAACCAATAAGATTTTTTCCACAGAACACCTCAAACTGTGAATCTGGAAGAGTCTGCTTTCTTCTGTTACTACTCAATTTTCTTTCCAGTGCAAAATTAGTGTTGCCATGATTAAGTAAACTTAATTACTTAATAAGGCATCAAATCCACATTAAAATACACTGGAAATAGTGCTGCTTGGGGTCCCCGTGCTTCAACCAATCCAATCAGAATCTAGGATGGGAACCTGAGTAACCAATAGGACAGCAGCATTCTGACAGAAGCCACCTAGCGGAAACATCAAGAAGCTTTTATTGAAAGTCCACTTTTTTACCATTTGAAGCTGCTGCCCTTTGGTGGAAAACCGCAGTGTATGAGCCAATCAGATGCTTGGTGAAAAAATAACACCAGTTTGTATGATTTGTTTTACCCCCAATGCAGCCCCTTGAACATGCAATGACTTCCAGTTGCAACCAATGAGAACGACCACTCAAAATTGAGTCATTGACAACTGTGCCACTATGCCAGCTCCACAGCAACTTTTGCCAGCTTGTTATTTTTTTATAATGGGGTTTTTTTTTTATTGTGATGCCCCTGTTGTTAGTCATCCAATGAAGGACAGCATCATATGTGTCTGTGTATAATTTACAAATTGAAAACCATTCACCCTTTAGTGCACCAGCAGAATAGACCTTTAAAATGTGATACCTTCTACTGAATAACATTCACAAGCCACAACAGCTTTTTTTTATGAAAGAAAAACACATAATAGACATTGTTTAACTTCTTTATTGAAGAGAGTACATTTCATTTTTATAATTATTACAAGTGTCAAATAAAATTTAGTAACAAGGGCTGCTACTACAAGCAAATCACCTACTTGATCAATGATCTCATTAAACAAATAATCAAAGAAATCAAAAATCATCATGACGGATTTCGGCAACAGTTAACCACTGAGTGAAGCACCATTCACCATTATACTATCTACCATTCAGGCACTGTCATGCTATGGCATATTTTGTTATACAATAAGTTCTGCACAGATTTCATGACCTAACCATAATGTGTTGCAATTTTATGTACATCTAAACAATTATCCATTGTTTATTGTTAGCCAACTTGATAAGGCCCTCTCTTTGTTAAGCATTTACTTCATAAGTCCATTAGCTAAAGTGAAAAAAAACAAACAAAAAAAAACACTTCAAGCATTGCTGTCAGCTTCCCTCACCCCTCTCCATTTTTGTTACTGTTGTCCTCCCTTGACTATTACTGCCTTTGCCTTCTCTCTTACACTTAGCCCTCTCATGATGGTGCCTGACTAAACCAATGACTGCCTGCAACTATGCCTGGGTATGCCTCAGCCTTTCAGTAAGTCTGCTCCCTGTATTGCCCCTGCCTGGATATGCCTCAGCCATTAATTTATATGCCTCAGCCATTAATTAATATGCCTCAGCCATTAAATAATATGCCTCAGCCAGTTACTAAAGCTGCTCTTCTATTGCTATTCCTGGATATGACTCAGCAATTAACTAAAGCTCCTCCCCTATGACTGTACCTTGATATGCCTCAGCCATTCACTTAATCTCCTCTCCCTATGGGTTGATATGGCTCATTCAAATGTATCAGCGATTTAAAGCTGCTCCCCTTTCTCTATGCCTGGATATGTCTCAGTCTTTCAGGAAACTCCCTTACCTATATCTTGATATCACTTAACCAATCACAAAATTTTCTTCCTATCTGCCTATGCCTGGATATGCCTCGGCTCTATTTATCAAAGCCCACCCCTTATGCCTATGCCTGGATATGCCTCAGCCATTTACTGAAGCTTCTACCCTATGCCTATGCCTGAATATTTCTCAGTCTTTACGAAACACTTCTGTCTATGCCTCAATATGCCCTCTATATGGAAATTCCTAAACCAATCATTACATCTTCAATCTGCATATGCCTGGATATGCCTCAGCCATGTACTAAATATGCCTCAGCCATTTACTAAAGCTCCTCCCCTATGCCTATGCCTGGATATGTCTCAGTCTTTCACAAAACTTCTCTGCCTCTGCCTTAACCAATCACTAGGTCTCCTATCTGCCTATGTCTGAATACCTCAGCCATTTACTAAAGCTCCTCCCCTATGCATATGCCTGGATATGTCTTAGTTTCTCAAAAAACTCTTCTGCCTATGCGTTAACCAATCACTAAATATCCTATCTGCCTATGTCTGGCTATGCCTCAGCTATTGACTAATTTGTGCCTCAGCCATTTACAAAAGCTCCTCCCCTATGCTTGGTTAAGTCTCAGTCTTTAATGAAACTCCCTTGCCTATGTCTTAACCAATACACTAAATCTCCTATCTGCCTATGTCTGGATATAACCTTGCTATTTACTAAATATGCCTCTGCCATTTACTAAAGCTCCTCTATGTCTATGTCTGGATATGTCTTTGTCTTTCACAAAACTCCTATGCCTATTCCTTAACCAATCATTAAAATTCCTATCAGCCTATTCCTGACTATGCCTAAGCTATTTTCTAATTATACCTCGGTCATTTACTAAAGCTTCTCCACTAAGCTTATGCCTGGATGAGTCTCAGTCTTTCACAAAACTCCTCTGCCTATGCCTTAACCAATCAATAACTGTCCTATCTGCCTATGTCTGGATATACCTCAGCTATTTACTAAATATGCCTCAGCCATTTACCTAGCTCCTCACAAATACCTATACCTGGATGTCTCAGTCTTTCACAAAACTTCTCTGTCTATGCCCTAACCAATCACTAAATGTCCTATCTGCCTATGTCTGGCTATGCCTCAGCAACTGACTAATTTATGCCTCAGCCATTTACTAACCCCCCCCCCCCCCTATGCCTGTGCCTGGATAGGCCTAAAGAATTCACTAAAGCACCTCTCCTATTCTGTTCCCCACTTCACCTCTGATAACATCTAATTGACCAAAGTAGTTCCTCTAGTCCTTCATCAATATAACCCCTCCAGCTACATAAAACATCTAAACACCCCCTCCCTTTCCTTCCATCTCTCTTGACTAAGCCTGGCTAGACCACTGATAACAAGCCCTCACGATACTAAAATGAATGAAAACATATACTTACCCTCATCTATCACTAACTTTCTTTCCCCCCCCCCTCTTAAGCTAAGCCATTGAAAACATCCACCCACCTTCAGCTATTCATTTACTCTGAAGTCCTCCATGACTCTGTCTCAGCATTAACAAAACTTGCCCCCATCCTTGCCTATGCATGGCTTTTTACTGATAAACTCTCAAGTTAGTCCTCTCAGAACACCCACTAATCCAAAGACATTCAATACAAGTACTTCTGCTGCATTCAGGAACAATAACATAAAATGTACACTTAACAGCTACACAAAAAATGAAATGACCAATTTTGCATAAGAAGACTTTTGGATATACCACTTTTAGCTGTGTATCTGATACAATAACATGTTCACAAAGACTAAAGTGACAGCATAAATTCTACAATTGACTGATTCAATGTGCTCCACTCGACATCATCATTACATGCCATAAAAAAACTGATATCTTGTAACCATATCTTAAATGCAATGAACAGGTTAATAATGAATGATGAATTTGATGTAAGTGTGTTGGTCATATGGAGTACATAGATCACAGAATTAAACAATTTGTCATAACAATCACTAAATTATATAATTAAATTGATGAGAATGATAATTGGCAAAGATCCATTACCGAATAAAATTTCATTTAATTAATTAATATTCAGTTTCCTGAAAAGTGGGCTTTGTTCTAGGTACAGTGCGCAATGCCATACAATACATACATTTAACATAAAATCTTCACTGCTACAGACATTTTGCTGGACTTTCACTCCATCATGACTAACAGTTTTCTTGATGTCTTGCTTCTGCTGCAATATAAATTTTCTAATTAATTTCAAATACTCTGCTGATCAGTGATATTGCAGTTAAGAATATAAAATATGCTTTGCTGAGTAAGACACCCATTAATGTACTGTGTAATCCATTTGTACTTGGTGTATCACAAAGGCATATTAATATGACTGATCTTTATTTTGTCTTCCTTTGAAACACCGTGGCAATGCACTTTTCTTAATCTATAATATATATAATTAAACACATGAACATGCACTTACTGAGACTGGTGACAGGCATCTTATCATCTCAACATTGTAACCTACATCATCATCTGACATTGTCCTCTGGAATTAGAGTAAAACACCATTATATTATGCAACCATTTTCTAAGTATCTAAGCAATTAGTGAAATAATATGCAACCATCTTTTTAATAATTCAGGCCAATAAATGATCTAAAAGCAGACTTCATACAAAAATCACGTAGATTGTATGAAGTAAATTTCAATTCTTTATTTTCATAAAATCTTTGGACATTCCAACTGTGGCATAAACAGGTGTATATACACATATATATACAGTATAGGAAATATGTTATACAATGGCTGTGGACATGAAACGAGAGAGTCACAGATGAGAAAGGGGCACATTTTGCTCTGCGAGTGTTTCGGTTAAGTTTAGCCAAGAGTAAGGTTTGTTGTACTACTCAGTTCACTTTTTAAAAATATTACCATGTGATGACATGATGGGCTGATGAAAAACTGTGTACATTGCATGAAGGGGGATATAACCACATTACTTTATTTGGCTACACTTACAGAGACTGGTGACCGGTGTAAAATGCTCGACTTGACATCATCATTTATGCCATCATCTGACATTGTCATCTACAATTAAAATTCAAAATCTAAGTAATAATGCCATAAAAACTGACTCGATCCAACCATATTCAACCATAAAGATCATGAACGACTGTCTTAATTAGTGAGTAGCCCAGATACTCTATTATTATGAACATGGCATCATCACCAACCAATTGAGACTGGTGTAAGTGATTTAGATTAAGTAGTTAGTGTATCAATACATATATATAGAAAAATTTACCCCTAATTAAATGAAAACATTAAGTTATTACACAGTTGAATACGATACATACATTTAATACAAAATCTTCGTGCATGCTGCCGTGGGGGTTAATGTCTTGCTTCCCCTGAAAAAAAAAGTTTATTGATATTTTAATTCTCTAACGCTTTCGTTTGTGGTTCACTGGGATTTAGTGAAATTCATCATTCAGGGAAATCCTCAGGGATGGACAGTTCTTGTTGTTGATAGCGTCAACTTGTAATGTATAATGGTGACATCATGTGTATTACTAGTATTTCAGGGTCCAAAATGTGCATGTAACAATTTTGTAAAGAAAAGATTTGTTGCAACTAATTGTATACGTCAATAGGTTGTTTTTGTTTTTTAATAAATCAAACAGAATAGTTAGTGTTGAACCTGTTTTCGGTGGTGGAACATGCACATCACAACTGACCTTTATGAAGCCTTCCTGTGACCTGTTCTCACTACTACCATTGTTACTGTCAGACATTTGTAGTTTTGACGCACTCTGTAAAAAGAATCATTCAAAATGCTAATAATTACATTAGTTTCACATCAGCATCTCACTAGTTTGTGACTTCTGCAACATTATTTGACTCTTATGTGCTAATAATTTTATAGATTGAAAACTATAAAAAATTGTAACATATTTATATTCTTTTCATGAATATCAGACTTGTAGATCAATTTTGCAAATCCATGGGGAGTTATTACCCAGCAAGCACCATTCCACGAGGAATGTAACCATATTTTGTAAAACAGTTTTCTAATATGAAAAATATATTTTGTTTTACAGCAACTTATCTACACAAATTAAAGAACATGCACTCACGGACTGGTCTAATGTCCTGAACTTAACATCATCATTGATGCCAGCGTCTTATCCTGTCATCTGTAATTAGAATTATAACTTTCCTTTAGGATTAAATATTTTGTAGAGTATATGGATAATAATAATAACGTTGGTAAATATATAAATCAATTACAGTAAAGATATGGACCTAAAGTACCACCAGAAGTCACTGACATCATAATATGCAACAAACACACAGATGTTCTTGGCACAGCTAGTAGACTTAAAATACAAACTTTTAATACCCAGGCTTGCCTGCTGATTATTTAAATTTAATTTTGGACAGTTGAACTACCTTTTTGGAGTCTTCCTCACATCCCTGCTCAGAAGTTGTTCTCTCCTAAAGTATAGGCAAAGGGAGTAATATGTTATTTCTTGCAGTTATGATTAGACACATTAGTTTAACATAAATCTTCTTACTTTTCGAAATTTCTTGGAGAAATTGAAGATATTAAAAATTGGTAACATACATGAAGCATATACATTAAAACTCGCCTTAAATCAGTATGGAACTGAGTGTATTGTTTTACAGTAACCTCATGGTATAAAAGCTGATAAGAACAGCTGTATACTTATATCCATTAATAATACATGCATTTTACTTACCACCATTTGTTACTGTCTTAAACTGTAAAAATAGGATTGTAAACACATGCCAAGACAACAATTATAAAATGCCAAAAATCATCAAGAATATCTAAGTTTCTTACTAAGAGCATGAACCATATAAAACATGCCCAGGTACATTACCTATTAAGTAACATGGCCCTTGTAATGTGCTCATGCAGAAACATAATAGTACATTTACACATTGCCAAGGTCATATTAGATAAATGGTCTTGCATAAACATTTGTGCATTCTGCTACACTTTATGAATGTTTGATCATAAGTACATTTCCAAATAAGTAATATGCCCCTTGTAATGTGCTCATGCAGAAACATTTACACATTGCCAAGGTCATATTAGATAAATGGTCTTGCATAAACATATGTGCATTCTGCTACACTTTATGAATGTCTCAATCATAAATGCACAAGTACATTTCCAAATAAGTAACATGCCCCTTGTAATGTGCTCATGCAGAAACATAATAGTACATTTACACATTGCCAAGGTCATATTAGATAAATGGTCTTGCATAAACATTTGTGCATTCTGCTATACTTTATGAATGTCTCGATCATAAATGCACAAGTACATTTCCAAATAAGTAACATGCCCCTTGTAATGTGTTCATGCAGAAAGGTGATGGTGATAAGGGATTAATTTCTGATTTGGTGATTCGATCTTCTACGCAATGGAAAGCACTTCTAGCAAAACTTATCACAGCTATGTTCACCCATGGCTATTATCCAAGAGAACTGTGTATATCCACTATATCATCCCTTCTGATCATCCCTTCCGAAAGACCCATTGGGAATTTATGTGATGGAGACAATTACAGGGGTATTGCCCTTGCCTCACCAATAAACAAAGTCATATATATTGACTGGATAATTTTACAAGAATACAGTGCAGTTTTCTGTACTAGTGACCTTCAATTTGCATTCAAACATAACAGTTCAACTGCAATGTGTAGCATGGTGCCGAAGGAAGTAACATTGTACTACTCAGAGAAAGGAGGCACACCATTCTGTACTCTCTTGGATGCTTCTAAGGCCTTTGATAGGCTTCGTTTTGATAGACTTATTGAGATTTTAGAACAGAGAGGCCTGCACCCACTTGCAATGTGCTTGTTATTATGCCTGTATCAGAATCAAACAACACGAACCTGTTGGTTATCGGAATACTCTGAATACTTTAATACTTCCAATGGAATAAGGCAAGGGGGCGTGGCCAGTCCAGTGTTGTTCACTCTTTATATGGATGTGTTAATCCAAAGATTGGAAGCCCAGAAAGTGGGATGCTATGTAGGACATGAATATTTTGGTGTATTATGCTATGCAGATGATGTCACTTTGATTGCTCCAACTGCTAGTGCCCTTCAAAAGATGGTTTTGACTTGTGAGGAATTTGGCAGAGACTATGATGTACTATACAACCCCAACAAGTCTTTATGCATTCAGCTAGGTGGTCCACAAATTTCTCCACACCCTGATGTTAAACTCAATGGACAGAGCCTAAAATGGAGTGATTCTGTTAAGCATTTAGGGAAGATGATAAATGCTCACAATAATGATAGAGATGACATCAAACGAAAAAAGGGTGACTTTATTGCCAGAACTAACAGTATTCGTGCAAATTTTAGATCAGCTAGTAGACAGGCAAAAATGAAACTCTTTAAAAGCAAATGCTGTGTGTTCTATGGATCCCAAACATGGAGTCTCAACAGTAAATGGGTCAATGAACTTAAAGTCTGTTGGAGGAAAGCTGTGCGACGGCTGCTAGACTTACCAAACACAACAAGATCAGTGTTGTTGCCACATTTGTTAAAGTGTGACAATCTAAAGGTGCAACTAAGTCACCGGTTTCTAAAGCTGATGAAAACTGTGTCTGCAAGCATCAATAGAAAGACCAAATGGATCACTATGAATAGATCAAAAACAGGCACTGTCCAACAAAACATAAAGCATCTGTTACAAACATGGAATATCACCAGTGAAAAGATCGTTTACGGTGAAGCAAGATTGAAAACTGATCTCTCAGTACAATCTGAGCATCAGAAGAGAGCTGCAGCAATCATAGACTTTTTAGATATGATGATCGATAGTAAAGATGATGATATAGACAATATAGATTTTATTTTAACATATCTTTGTACTTATTAAATTTACTATTATATTATAATTAAATTCTTATTTACATGTATTGTATATTACAATTTCAATTATGTACTCTGTACCTGGTGTGTACGAAATAAAATAATATATATAAGTACCCTGCTGCTTCCCACCAGCTTCCCCCTTCCCCCCCCCCCTTGTCATCTTGTCATCTCCAAATCTAACATCCATCAAACTTAAACTCCCACAACTACCTACTGCTGCTCACACCAGCATCCCCCCTTCCTCACATCATCTCATCATGACACCTCCAAACCCAACATCAGTCTACAACTCCCCCCAGCTACATATTGCTGATCACACCAGCAATCTCACTTTTCCACATCATCTCAGCATGACATCTCCAAAACCCTGCATCCATTAACTCCCCTTCAGCCACATCTGCCTACCGCTGGACATACCAGCATCCCCATGTCAACTTATCATGACATCTTTAAACCAAATGTCCACCAAAGTAGTTACCGGGCGATTATAAAACGTACCCTGGGGCTATGTGACGTAGCTTGTGCTAGGGTCAGTTAAGGTGACTGCCAGGAGGTGTCGATGGGCTATGTGCAGGGGCACGTACCTCGAAGGGACCCTCTTGGAATGGTTAATAAGGCTGTATTGAACCCGGGGTTATAGTTGAATGGTGGTTCTGGTGATAGACGACAGGCGGCGCTAGTGGTATAGGATAGTGGCCACTAGGTGGTGATGTTGTATAGAGCCAAAGGCTATAGTTTATTGACTGTTAATGCTTATGCTATGTGTGAGATGTATGACAATATGTTGAACTATTGTTTAGACTGACTTATAAAAAGGTTGAACTAGAAGTATTCAACCACAGTGACAATAAATTACTTATATGTAGATAGATATGTTCCCTAACAGATCAAATACATTACAACATACTCATGGATGATACACCAACCAAAAAGGCTAAGACTGAAGGACTTAGTACTGATGCAAAGCCATACATTATTCACCCAGTGAGAGAAAGAGTATCCAGGTGTGTGTTTATCTTTACAGAATAAATGCAGTTCTCCAATCGAACAAATCTTTAAATGTCCATGGTTGCATGACCGATGAGCCCGTTGAATGTCACGGGCTATAGTTTGATTACTATAGAGGAGGTGAGACATGTTACAAAGCTTGGAGTTATTGATTGATTAATGATCTATCTGGCACTTATTGGACTAATTTTATGCTTCCTAAAGCTGACGACAGGTGGTGCTAGTGGTCTGATGTTATATAGTACGTGATAGGTATAACAATGTGTAGAACTATTGTTTTGGTTTGTATATAAAAGGTTGAAGAATGAACTATCTTACACCCATGATAAAGAATAATACTGCAGGAGTGATATATAGATGGATATGTCTCCTAACAGATTATAAACATTCCAACATACTAATGGCTGATATACCAGCAAAAAGGAGTAGGTGGCTTGTGAACCTCTGTGTAGTATGTCAAAGTTTCTGAGCCATCATATGCATATATAAGCAGCAAAAAACTATTCCAAAATACATTTTTAAAAACTGGAGATACCTATAGAACAACTATGCACAACTTTGCACAAATTCTTCCTGTTTTAAAACATAGTAGTAGTAATAAAAAGGTTAATTCAGATGTAGTGTAACACAGAAATTATTCACCCATTAAAATTGCAAAATACAACAAATACAAAGTTATTCAGAAAATGTATAATCAAAGTTGGAAAATGAATATTACATATAAAGAGCTACAAACTTACCCAAGCTTCCTAGCCATAGTGACTCTCAAGTTAATTTCCCATTTATATATGTTGGGGAAAGCATCCCCTATGCACAAGCAGCAATGGGGGTTAGATACCTGCCTGATCAGAGGGCCAGCAATGGGGGCTATAATTCAGTACCATCATAATCAAAGGGATATATGCCAGTATACTACCCCAATATTTACACAACATGCATCCATTAATTGCTATAGGGCATTTTCTAACATGCAATGGAATTGTGTCTATCTATACAATATAAAAGAGTTGAGTTTCTTGCATGGAAGGCAGTCACGAAAGCCTGCTCCAGGTAGCTCAACTAAGTTAAAAGGTGAGAGGTTAATATATTACTTCTTAACTAACTAATAATCAAAATATATTTTCACATTAACTGAAAATGTATAAAGTAAAGATAGCATAACTGAAATATACATAGAATTTATTCTACTCAAGAACAACCGAATACAATATAATGTTAATTTTTAACAGAAAAACATAATTATTAAATTATTTTTTTGTAGTTAAAGAGTAAGTTAGTGACTCCGGGGTGGAACAAGTTACAGTAAATGCACTGCTATCAGAAAATCTAATGATACTTTTGAAATATATTGAGAATTAATGAAGAAAGACCTTTAAAACAAACATTAATCTTATAGACTCTTCAAAACAATCTGATAATTGGATAGACAGAAGGACCACACATTGCTTTCAAATTTGTAACTCGGATATCCATGTAGTTAAATGGCAATCAAGGCTTTTGTGGCATTTCAGTGTCTGAAACATTGTACCCTATCTGATAATTGGATAGACAGAAGGACCACACATTGCTTTCAAATTTGTAACTCGGATATCCATGTAGTTAAATGGCAATCAAGGCTTTTGTGGCATTTCAGTGTCTGAAACATTGTACCCTATGTGATGCCTGTGTTTGTTACACTTGTTGCAATATAGTTAAAAAAGAAGCGTACCTCCCACACATCTAAGTCATTTCTCCATGAAAGTTCATCATGTCTATTGTCACAAGTTGGTTTGTGTTGACCATCTGAATTACTCAGAGGACGTCTTGTGAACCTTTGTGTAGAATGACAAAGTTTATAAGCAGCCAATGGTGATTTTTGCCATCTTGTCATCATCATGGCTAATTATTATATTCAGAGAAGCAACAGGAATTACAATGGAGAATTTAGGCTACAGCAAACTTGAAGTTAGTTGTTTTATATAAGAGATTTTATCTATATTAATGAGCATTTTGGCGACTTCACTGCTGCTTGTACAATCAGTTTCTACATACTTAAGCTTATTTGGCGATCTACAATATTACTGTGAAAACAGAACGAGATCTTTTTTAGTAGATAATGGTTCTTATCCTTGCTCAACCTAAATGAAACAATAATACTGAGCGGGTTCTTCAAAGTTAGGGAAGTAGAGATATTCCGATTGTTTAGCGCCACTCATCCACCAGATCATTGCATTGTCATTCTGGTTATCCTATAGATGTCTTGTGTGTTCGCAGACTGAGTTTCTCTAGCATGCACCTTCTAACAGGCTAACCAATCATGTCCCCTTGGTAACACAAGGTCTTTAGAGTCTCACTGACTACAATACTATATTTGGAAACATGATATATGTCCACTTGTTATATTGCACTTCATATGAAAGGTTTGGAGCAGCACAAAATGGACAGAATATTTCTAACAAGTCAGCTTTCTATTTAATACCTCTCTGTGCCAATAAACTTAATATTTATTACCAATGGTGATTTTTGCCATCTTGTCATCATGGCTGATTATTATGTTTACAGAGAAGCAACAGAAATTACAATGGAGAATTTAGGCTACAGCGACTTTACTGCTGCTTTTTCAGTTTCTACATACTAAAGCTAATAATATGCAGTCATAAGTAAGGTTAGTGTCAGGACCAAGTATGATGAATCCATGTCAATCCAGTCAAACATGGCATAGATCTGCACAAAACATATGAAGTGCAAACAATCAAAAACATCACTACTAATGACTCAATGGTAAAAAAATATGATCAAGCGATAACCTTTTCTTAATAATTACACACATGGCAACAAAACTCAGTATATTACACCTCCTAAAACCGCAAGCAGTCTTAATCATTTAAGTCAGAGGATATCCATACTGTGACATCTCAGGAATTCAGACTATATTAATAAGAACATTTACCCTATGATAGAACAAATGTGCAATAAAATATGTATGTGTGCTTTTATGTAAATTTTCCTTTTTGTCAACCAAGTATATGACACTATCATGTGCTTCTGGTTATTGTCAGTCATCAGAGTACTGATACATTGATGTATTCATACTGGTATTGTAAATATACTGGTTCTAAGTAGTGAAGGAATATGATATATCCATCCGCTTCTTACACATGTAATAAATGGAGGGTAGTATTCTTAAAAAAATCCTGATCCAGGTCACCATGGTCTTCAGCATCTGGTCTCATAGTGCTGCGGAATAGCTCCCAACCCCATAACAATTGTGCATTTGAAAGAAATCATGACACTTGGTCAGTGATAGACTTGGACAAAGGGAACATTTTGAGATATTGGGGCACTTGATATATTTATTAAGTGCAGATTGGCAGTTTTTTAAAGTTTAGTTGTCTACAGGTAGTGAACAACAGCTTGTCATTTTCATACTTGTCATTAAATTTCACTGATGTATGAGTATGGTGAGATCTGTCAGAGGGAAATGTGTAAGTCCTTTCCCACGGAATTAACAATTATGCATAGTGACAAGATAGGTTGGTGGATATTTGTTATTTGCCGAGAAATGCGCATTTGATTTTTAAATTATAGGCTTACACTTTTCAAAGATCATGTACCAATATATACTGATTCAGACATCAGTTGTGATTGCGGGTCTACATTTTAATGACTGCAGGGCAGGGCAGGCTTAACTGTCAGGCTCTGCAGGGCAGTGCGAGTGCAGACAGGATTCCTCTGATGCAGGGTGGGTGCGGGTCAAAAAATAAAATCAACTGCAGTGCGGTTGCGGGCATTAATTCATGCCCCGTCCTCATCTCTAATATGACGGAGCTGATAGAGGTGTACATCGAGTTTCATACCTGGCGGTTGAAGCATTCCTAATATTAACTTTATGATATTGACAAACATATATTGGTAGAACCATGCCCAGCTACAGGTGTAAATTATGTGTTAAAAGCATCAAAATGTGTACAAAGAAAGACCTGTAAAAGAGGGACATTTTGGGTATTGGGGCAAAATCACATTATTGATGCATATTATCTGTACTGCATGAGACAAAAGCATGAAACTTACATACAATGGTAGCCCTGTGGAATGGAAAATATTGATTATAATGCATCGCTTCATATCTTATATTAGTGAGGACTTGAATTAAAAAAACCCTTTGACAATTCTGACAAATATTGCAAGCACACAACCAGCTAGTGGGTTAAATTTGTGATAAATGTATCAAACCGGCACAGCAAAGGATCTTTAAAAAAATATATCAACCAGTCATCTAAGCTTCAAAATATGAATATCATATTATCTTTAGAAAGTTGAAAATTGAGAAGTGAGTTTTCGCCCATGTTGGTTATAGGTTTTACACTGTCACGGTACCTCCCTCCTTCCCACTTAAGAAACCTGGCGGGAACCCTGTATAAATTGTCTTAGTGGATTCAGATTTATATTAACTAGCAAAACCTTACTTAAATGAAACTTCGATTAATGTGTCTGAATTTCAAAGTTGAATTATGAGCATAGCAACAAGGAAGATGCAAATTATTTTAGCCATGAAATATGCAAGGATGAGGTAGATACCTGCTGCTGGAATTGAGATATTTGGATATTGGCATCAGTCGGAGAAACTTCAGTGGTAGTGATTACGTCTGAAGACCTTATTTACAGCTTTGCCCTCAAGAATCATTTCCCCTTCCGTAACGGACACTAGGATGGTGCATGAGGAATACATGTTTGTCAAATGAATCTTTAGAAGTATAGTAGAGCTGGAATTATTATTAACATTAGTAACTATATGTTGTTAAGACCACTGGGAAGTAACAAGTGACATCCTACTCTGGATTTTTTGTAATTTGCAAGCACAACTTACTTTTAGCTGAAGAATAGAGCACACCTTGTGTGACATGCTCAAGCCAAAGTGGTTCATTTTTTTAACAATTTCTCTCCTTCTAGTTTATGCATGAATCCTAAAGCAGAATAGGGGTTGCATTTATTTAATAACTCAGCAATGCAGTTGGTGTCACATGCTTTTTCCCTGTCAGCTACACTAGGGCTAACAAGTGGCTGTATAACTCAGTGGGCACATGATGTTCCATTAAAAGCATAGGAATAATTATTAAAACAGTTGCTTTCAAATGATATGGCAGCTTTAAATTAGCAAACTTTTACAACTGGAATGCTGTCATTACCATATTCAAGAGCCTTGGCCAAGCTATTCCCACATCTGTTTTTGAAAGCCAACAAAACTCCATAACCTTTAATATTGATGGGCACAGTTTATTAAGTCAGTTAGCTGACATACAGGGGCTACATAACTTCAGCAAAAACTAAACTGGCCAGGAAATCATCCTGTTTGTTGTGGATCCCTTATAATATAGGGCATCAAGAGCAATTATATTACTATTTGTCAGTTCAGCAAGATCAGTATCTAAAGCTATTTGAGCACTCCTTCTGTAATTGCTGTCCAAAGGAAATATTGCTGCTAAATGTAGAGCCTCTTTTGCCTGAAAAATTTATTATTTGCTGACGGACTGAGATTTGGTCATTATACGCACCCTTCCTGTGGGAAGTCATTGCTTGAATTATTCTTTTGCATAGTTCCCATCATCAAGTGTTGTGAGTGCCACAGGTTTGGGCAATGCGCCTTTCTTATTAAACCTCATGCTAATGATCTGTAACCAGCACCACTGTCTTTTTCATTCTTTTGGTTTCTGTTAGGCATATAAAAGAATATGAAGTGTTCTCTTGACACATGAAAAAAGTTCCAAATTTTCTAGAGAAGATGTGAATGTAAATGGTACATCAAATCCTGACCACACCTAACAAAAAGCATAAAGTTTGATACGTGTCCAGAAATTACGTGGCATAAATCCTAAGATACTGATGAATTGGCAGGTACATGCATCATGATTAAATACAGTGCATTTATCTTAGTAATCAATGAATAAAAATTTAGAGTGCATTAAGAAATATTTGAAACGTTTCTAGTTGTTCGAAAGTTGAAAACTATGTGTGTGGCATATTCCAAATTTGGTTGTACTAGAAGGCCATATGCTTTCACTTTTTTTGTTAGGTTTTCAGACTGAACATTTTAATTCTTCACCTACATGCTCCCTTTTCATACCTATATCATGCAAATACAATTCCAGCAATATATTGTCACACTCAAAATTGCAAACATAACGTTTTCATTTTTTTCTTTCTGAAATCATAAATATGTAATAAGTAATATACTTATAAGATCTGCTATTTCACAGATTCTACTGTATCAATACTGGTAATTACACTGTTAAAAAGGCAGTCAAATGTATGAAATAACTGCCGGTGACGAACCGCTTCCAAAATTGAAGCTCAACTTTAGATGGATGTCAATCACCACAAGATAAAGATATCCAATGTCCCAATACCCCAAGATGTCCCTCCTTTACACTTTTTCTTTGTATAAATTGTGATGCTTTTAGCACATAATTTACACCTGTAGCTGGGCATGTTTCTACCAATATATGTGTGTCAATATCTCAAATAGTGATTTTACTTTTCAATGGCTGTCTAGTCCTCAGCAATACAAGACATCAAATGCTGAAATATATCAAAATGTTCTCCTGCCATAGTGGTATCATTGTGCTTATTTGCATGCCTTTGTCTAATGAAATACAGATGATATACATCAATATGTGATTTTGCAAGTGCGTTTTTCTTATTAAAGGTGTCTTAACTGAAAAAGGTCCACACAAAGGTATCAAATGCCCCAATATCTCAAATGTTCCTTTGTCCAGGTCTATCATTGTGTCAAGTTTCATGATTTCTTCCAAAATGCACGATTGGTTTGCAATGCCGCTTCCCTATCAGGGGCACACCACTTGAATTGTCTTTCAAGGAAATGTTTCATGCATATGACTAGGTAGACAAGAGATGCATTCTTGAAAGGCTGGAATACACATTCCAAAAGTATCTCTGAGTTTAATGGATCTCTTAGTATTCAGCAACCAAGGTTGATTAATATTTAAAAGGTGCTTGATCGGCAGATACTTGTCACAAAGGAAGATAAATTCCAGTAGTTGCGAGGAGAACATTTGCTAAATACACAAAATGCACACATACAACAAGACACTGTCCTATTGTGTTTATATCCAATGGCATGTTTCACTTTGCCTGACCAGTAAAGATTACCTGTGGGATATTTTCATTGTTGGAAGTAGGTACGGATATCATATTTTTATGCCATGATGTTACATCACTAGCTGTTTGTAATTTGTCTATTTGAGCAGTGTGGAGGAGCATAGGGTGATGGATACCACCAAATAAATTAGTAGACCACTCGTTATTATCACTTTGGCAATGAGCTACTGGTGCGCACTGCTCAGAAAACTACTTCAATGATGTATGAGCATGGTTTGTTTTATTGAAAATGATTTATTTAGCATTTAACAGTTTTACATAAGAATATAACCGGATGTTTTTTGTTTTGGCAAAATTATTGCATAAATTATAAGTATATATACTTGTCAGGGGACCCCAAAGAACCGCAGTGGGTTGTGTTAGGGGCTACCTTGAATTTATTCAATATTAGAACAAGAGGAATATAATACTAGATAAATTAAACAACAGAAAAAAGGAATATTTATGGTGAGATGTGTCTGCTGTTGAGCTAACAATTATTCACATGTACTGACTAAAACAACTTGTCCTTGATAAATTAGAAACAACAGAAAAAAGGAATATTTATGGTGAGATGTGTCTGCTGTTGAGCTAACAATTATTCACATGTACTCAGTAAAACAACTTGTCCTTAACCTAATGTAATTCATAGGTATTAAAGTCATCTGCCGTTAGCTCTGTAAGATAGCCTAATATTTGATTAGTGTGAGTGGTGCCTCATATTTATTTGATAATTGTCAGAGTTACAACAAAAAACATAGTAACATGTATTCTCAGCGTGCAGTTTTTCAATTTATTTTGAGTACAGCACAGCACTACCTGGTATGGACCTTAAAGTCAAAGCTTGGGCGGAGAAGAGCAGAAAACATCAATTCTGAGATGGGCTGGGTATGAGCTTGAAGACTGATTTGACTCGAGGCTTGGGCTCAAAATTCATAACTGGTATTACTGTATGTTAAACTCTAACCCAAAAATAATAAAAACATTAACCAATTCATGTCATTTTAGGTTAAAGTTACGTATTACAGCTTTTACAAAACATACACCTGTTTAACTTCTCTCAACAGAAAAACCTTGGTTTGTTTTTTGAGGGCTCAATAGATGTGCTACATTACAAAAATGAATATGTCCGAATCGACAATTTCAGACCGGCTCGCACGTCCCCCGGGTGAACAAGGTGCGCGTCCCTCAGCGGTAAACCAGGCTGAGGTCGAAAAATTGGCTACTGGTTCCAGACAAAGTAAACGTTTCCGCTCATCTACAGATGATGCCAATCCAAGTACAACTTATGATGTTATATCTACGCCATGGCCTAAGTTTCTTGTTGTTACTGGCAGTGACGATGGGTTTTCCCGTCTCTCAGCCATAACAATTTGTCGAACGTTGAAAGAAAGTATTGGTTTCGTTGAAAATACGAGAAGGCTCAGGAGTTCATCCTTGCTGGTGCAGGTTGCCCACAAGGACCAATCGTTAAAATTGCTGGAGCTGAGGGCCTTTGCGGGTACCCCTGTAAAGGTGGAGCCCCATCGGTTCTTCAACTCTTGCAAGGGGGTTGTGACATCTCATGAGAGCAGTCTCTGCTCCGATGACGAACTGAGGGACTGGCTGAATGACTACAATGTCATCCACATTCACCGCCAGCCCCCCAGATATTCACGACAGCTACTGACTCTGACCTTTGATGGCACAGTGTTGCCTGATGGGGTCAGCATAGGGTTCGAGTGGTGTAGGGTACGTCCCTACATCCCGAACCCAAAACGATGTTATAATTGCCAGCGATTTGGCCATTTTAGCGGCTCCTGCCGCGCCAAAGCAACCTGCGCCAATTGTGGGTCACGGGAACACGTTCATTCCCGTGACTCACCATGTCAGAAACGGTCATATTGTGTTAATTGTGGAGGTGATGGGCCAGCCTATCACCGTGGCTGTCCCAAATGGCAGCTAGAGAAAGAGATCCTGAAGTTAAAGACCACCAAGGATATCTCCTTTCCCCAAGCACGCCGTATAGCTTAACAGGCTGCTGGGGCAAGTTATGCCTCAGTCCTGTCTCAGATGGCTGGACCTAGATCTCCTTCACCCAGATCATCGCCCAGGCGAAGGATTGACCTAGATCGTAATTATAATTATTCCAAGGCAGGGCAAAGCTTGCAGAAACATAAACCAGAATCTAAGACTTCACAGGCAGACGATCACCTCGCAAGAATAAAGCAGCATGCTATAGATGTCGGAAAAGGACATCTTGTAGCTCCATCGGTTAGTGCGTCACAACTTAGTGTACCCTCACAGGGTGCACCTTCCGGCGTTGAGTCGGAAGAGATACACCAGCCGATGGAAGAGGAGGCAGGGACTACCACCATCCCTAGGCCTCAACGGGAGGGGGCAATTGATAAAAGATCAATTGTTCCCAAAAGACCCCCCCTCATCAGAAAAACACTAGAAAAATCTATTGCACTGAGCTTCATAACACCACCATCTAAGCATGGTGGGGCCCTCAAAAAGATCTTAACACCAAAAGAGGCAGCGACTTTGAAGAAAAAGTGAATATTCATACAAATTCATACCATGCACTACAGATTTTACTATGATAATATTAAACTCTTTTAACTAATTCATGGACAGTATCATTCAGTGGAACTGTCGAGGTTTCAGAGCCAACTTCGATGAAATAGGTTGCATGGTCCAAGACTTAAACCCTAGTGTTTTCTGTCTACAGGAAACATTTCTGAAACCTCCAAATAGTTTTAAACTGAGAAACTATCATATGTATAATACATATGGCAATATTGCCCACGATAGAGCCACTGGTGGCTCATCAATTTTAGTTAAAAATGGCATCATTCATACCCATATTGCTCTTAACACTAACCTTCAGGCTACAGCAGTTCGTCTGAACCTGAATAAAACATTCACCATATGTTCCTTATATATTCCTCCACCCTTTCACCTTACAGCCAGTGATTTGCATAACCTTTACAATCAACTGCCTGAACTGCGTCTTATCCTAGGAGATTTTAACAGCCATAACCAATTGTGGGGAAGCACTTCCCACAACAACAAAGGAAAAACCATTGAAGATTTTCTCAATGACCACACCCTTTGCTTGTTCAATGATGGTTCACCTACATATCTTCACCCAGGTCATGGAACATTTTCAGCGATAGACCTTAGTATATGTGATCCAGCGTTATTTCTGGAATTTGAATGGAGAGTATTAGAGGACACTCACGGCAGTGATCACTTTCCTATTGTCCTACAAAACGTAGAAGGTACAAGAGAAGTGGGTCAACTCCGATGGAAGTTGCATAAAGCGGATTGGACCTCCTTCGAAAAGCACTGCTTAGAAACAATTACTATGTCTCATTATAGGAATTGTAATAATCTCGTTGAAGATTTTACTGATGATATTACTGATATAGCCAATAAAACAATACCGATGACAAAAAATAATTCTAAACGTAGTGCACGACCTTGGTTTGATGACGAAGTAAGAGAAGCTATTAAAAACCGTAAGAAAGCCCTCAGAATTTTTAAATCACAGCCGACCATCAACAATCTGAATAATTTTAAGTGCCTGAAAGCCAAAGCGCGTAGAATTGTCAGGCAAAAAAAATGTAGTTGCTGGAGAGACTATGTCTCCAGACTCACTGAAAGAACTCCTAGCAATAAAGTCTGGAAAATGATTAAGAAGATTGAAGGAAAGAACCTAGCTTCGCATGTAAGCATTCTAGAAGTGAATGGAGAACATCTCTCCTCACCAGAACAAATATCAAACGGGTTAGGAGAACAGTTTGCATACAACTCCTCATTGGAGAACTATACGAGAGAATTTCAATGTTATAAGGCTCAAGCTGAGAGATTAACCCTAAATATACAGTCTGATAACAGCGAAGATTATAACTCCTACATCACCTTAGAAGAACTTCAGAAGGTCATCTTAAAAGCGACTGACTCTGCAACAGGCCCTGATAATATACATTATCAAATCTTAAAACACCTACCTCAATCCTCTTTAAAAACATTACTGTATATCTTTAATCAAATTTGGGAGAAGGGATGTCTTCCATCCCTGTGGAAACAAGCCACGGTCATCCCAATTCCCAAGCCGGGGAAGGATCATAGTGATCCTATGAATTATCGACCAATAGCCTTAACCAGTTGTCTATGTAAGACAATGGAGCGAATTGTTACTGATAGACTGGTTTGGTTCCTGGAGTCGAACCAGCTTATTACAGAGTTCCAATCTGGATTTGGCCGTCACAGGAGCACATTAGATCATTTAGTCAGACTGGAAACTTATGTTAGAGATGCTTTCATTAACAGAGAACACGTAGTAGCCATATTCTTTGACCTAGAAAAAGCTTATGACACTACATGGAAATATGGAATAATGAAAGATCTCCACGACTTAGGGCTTCGAGGTCGCCTTCCAGTTTTCATCGGATCCTTCCTACAGGATCGCTTCTTTAAGGTCCGAGTGGGATCAACGATGTCAAGCCCCTACTCTCAGGAGAATGGAGTCCCTCAGGGTAGTATTCTCTCGCCCACCCTCTTTAATGTCAAAATCAACAGTATAGTAAATTCCATCTCAGAAAATCTCATGTCGTCCCTATATGTTGACGATTTCCTCATTGCATATCGTTCCAGATATATGCCAACCATAGAACGACAACTGCAATTAAATTTGAATAGGATTCACAAATGGTCACTCGAAAATGGCTTCAAGTTCTCTAAACAGAAGACAGTTTGTCTCCCTTTCTATTACTTACGATCAAACCATCCAGATCCATCACTAATAATTGACAACTGTCAAATAAAAGTGGTGAATGAAACAAAATTTTTGGGTGTACTCTTTGACTCCAAATTGTCTTACATTCCGCATATCAAAGCACTGAAAGCAAAGTGCCTGAAATCAATGAACCTCCTTAAAGTAGTGAGCAAATATAATTGGGGTGGGGACACAACGGTCCTCCTTCGTCTCTATCGAGCAATTACTCGTTCTCGACTTGATTATGGTTCTGTGGTATATGGCTCCGCCAGACCATCTTATCTAAAATGCCTGAATTCTGTACATCATCAAGGGTTGCGACTAAGCTTAAGAGCTTTTCGTACATCTCCTGTAGAGAGCTTATATGTACTGGCAGGGGAACCTCCACTTTCCCTTCGTCGTATCAAGTTATCCATGCAATACATACTAAAAGTAGCTTCAACTCCAACAAATCCAACATATGATGTAATATTTCATCCAAAATACATGCATCATTATGAATCTCGTTCAAACGCCATTCGACCACTGGGATTACGCATGAAATTCTATCTTGAGGCTGCAAAAATTGATACTACAATCATTGCCGAGACGGAAGTACCACCCATTCTGCCATGGATTCTCCCAGTCCCGAAAGTTATACTGGATTTGGCAGAGCTTAAGAAAAGCGAAACCAATCCGGTAGACTATCAAAACCTATTTTATAGTATAAGGTTTAAATACGAATCGTACAAATTTCTATACACAGATGGCTCAAAAATGGAAAGACGAGTAGGCTGTGCTGTCACTTCTTATAAAACCGTTATAGCTGAATGTCGTCTTCCAGACCACTGCTCAATATACACTGCAGAATTAACAGCTATTTACCTTGCCTTAAAGAACATCGAGGACTCAGAATCAGATCGTTATGTTATCTGTTCTGATTCCAAATCTGCTCTTCAAGCAATCCAAAATAAACAACTTGATAACCCTGGGATCTTAGATGTTCTTATTAAGTATTTCTATCTTCACGAATACAAAGACATTGTATTCTGCTGGATTCCTGGACACGCTGGCATTGAAGGGAATGAAAAGCAGACCTGGCAGCAAAAAGGGCTCTTACAAAAGAGATAACTGATTTTACCATTCCATACACTGATTTTAAAATGACTATAAAATCTTTTATCATGTCTTGCTGGCAAAGACAATGGAATGAATGTAATAACAACAAGTTGCATTCAATCTTACCTTGCATTCAAAATAAAATACCGAGTAGGTTCAATACTCGCAAAGATCAAGGAATATATCACAGATGCCTCATAGGACATTCAAGACTTACACATTTACACCTTTTAGTCAATGAACCGGCACCGGTATGCCAGAGTTGTCGGCGCCCCCTAACAATCAAACATATTTTATTAGATTGCATCCACTTACAACGCATTAGAAGACCTCTGTTTCAAGCTACTACCTTACAACATCTCTTTACTAGATATCCAACCCAGACAATTATTGATTTTTTATATGCTTCTGGTTTCTACTACCAAATATAGATAATCAATCTTAACCTAGAGAGCCTCTACATAGCCCACTCAGGTGCTGATGAGGCGTTAAACAATAACTCACACACACACACACACACGCACAATATACATACTTATGGATAATACAGGTAAATTTGATTTCATTTACTTGCATAGTTGTTAAGTAATGACTGTGTTAATACCAATTACATTGTGTGGTGTTTATCTTAATCCTGGGCGAGAAGTCCTTTTGGCAGATGATTTTATGTGTATCCAACTATTGATCATGTTGATTTGCAATTCACATACTGAGTCTGTATCCCCAGGAGTACTTCCATGAAGTGATAGTTTCTACAAGTGGCAAGGAAATTGAAGAGAATATACTTACCTTTACATTTCGAATTAATTATCCATTAAACTTATAAATTCTTACAATACTGACCATAGTCAAAAAGCTGCCTTCAGGTACTTTGTTTCACTTCTTCCATGCACATACAACACCTATTCCATAAATACAGAACTTGTATCATGACATTATTATAATTAATGAACATGCTGATATATATATATATATATACAATACATGACAAGCAATAAATGATCTATTGATACCTGAGGCTATGACATTATTATAATTAATGAACATACTGATTTCCATTGTCATATACCATATAATGTACAATCAACAAGGAGAGTAAGAGAACATATTAGTTGATAAACATTACAGAGGATATGCTTACTTGAAATATAGACAAGACGTTGAATAGTAAGGAATTATTTACCTAGAACCAGTATATTTACAATAACAGTATGAATACATCAATGTATCAGTACTCTGAAGACTGACAATAACCAGATGCACATGAAAGTGTCATATACTTTGTTGACAAAAAGGAAAATGTACATAAAAGCACACATACATATTTTATTGCACATTTGGTTCTATCAAAGGGTAAATGTTCTTAGTAATATACTCTGAATTCCTGAGATGTCACAGTATGGATATCCTCTGACTTAAATGATTAAGACTGCTTGCAGTTTTAGGAGGTGTAATATCCTGAGTTTTGTTGCCATGTGTGTATTGGGTATTGGGGCAAAATCACATTATTGATGCATATTATCTGTACTGCATGAGACAAAAGCATGAAACTTACATACAATGGTAGCCCTGTGGAATGGAAAATATTGATTATAATGCATCGCTTCATATCTTATATTAGTGAGGACTTGAATTAAAAATCCCTTTGACAATTCTGACAAATATTGCAAGCACACAACCAGCTAGTGGGTTAAATTTGTGATAAATGTATCAAACCGGCACAGCAAAGGATCTTTAAAAAAATATATCAACCAGTCATCTAAGCTTCAAAATATGAATATCATATTATCTTTAGAAAGTTGAAAATTGAGAAGTCAGTTTTCGCCCATGTTGGTTATAGGTTTTACACTATCACGGTACCTCCCTCCTTCCCACTTAAGAAACCTGGCGGGAACCCTGTATAAATTGTCTTAGTGGATTCAGATTTTATAGTAACTAGCAAAACCTTACTTAAATGAAACTTCGATTAATGTGTCTGAATTTCAAAGTTGAATTTTGAGCATAGCAACAAGGAAGATGCAAATTATTTTAGCCATGAAATTTGCAAGGATGAGGTAGATACCTGCTGCTGGAATTGAGATATTTGGGTATTGGCATCAGCCGGAGAGACTTCAGTGGTAGTGATTACGTCTGAAGACCTTATTTACAGCTTTGCCCTCAAGAATCATTTCCCCTTCTGTAACGGACACTAGGATGGTGCATGAGGAATACATGTTTGTCAAATGAATCTTTAGAAGTATAGTAGAGCTGGAATTATTTTGGTAAGTTGCAAGTACAACTTACTTTTAGCTGAAAGATAGAGCACACCTTGTGTGACATGCTCAAGCCAAAGTGGTTCATTTTTTTTAACAATTTCTCTCCTTCTAGTTTATGCATGAATCCTAAAGCAGAAAAGGGGTTGCATTTATTTAATAACTCAGCAATGCAGTTGGTGTCACATGCTTTTTCCCTGTCAGCTACACTAGGGCTAACAAGTGGCTGTATAACTCAGTGGACACATGATGTTCCATTAAAAGCATAGGAATAATTATTAAAACAGTTGCTTTCAAATGATATGGCAGCTTTAAATTAGCAAACTTTTACAACTGGAATGCTGTCATTACCATATTCAAGAGCCTTGGCCAAGTTATTTCCACATCTGTTTTTGAAAGCCAACAAAACTCCATAACCTTTAATATTGATGGGCACAGTTTATTAAGTCAGTTAGCTGACATACAGGGGCTACATAACTTCAGCAAAAACTAAACTGGCCAGGAAATCATCCTGTTTGTTGTGGATCCTTTATAATATAGGGCATCAAGAGCAATTATATTACTATTTGTCAGTTCAGCAAGATCAGTATCTAAAGCTATTTGAGCACTCCTTCTGTAATTGCTGTCCAAAGGAAATATTGCTGCTAAATGTACAGCCTCTTTTGCCTGAAAAATTTATTATTTGCTGACGGACTGAGATTTGGTCATTATACGCACCCTTCCTGTGGGAAGTCATTGCTTGAATTATTCTTTTGCATAGTTCCCATCATCAAGTGTTGTGAGTGCCACAGGTTTGGGCAATGCGCCTTTCTTATTAAACCTCATGCTAATGATCTGTAACCAGCACCACTGTCTTTTTCATTTCTTTTGGTTTCTGTTAGACATATAAAAGAATATGGTGAGTTCGCACATGTTGGTTATAATTTTTACACTGTCACGGTACCTCCCTCCTTCCCAGTTAAGAAACCTGGCGGGAACCCTGTATTAACTTCTTAGTGGATTCAGATTTTATAGTAACTAGCAAAACCTTACTTAAATGAAACTTCGATTAATGTTCTGAATTTTAAAGTTGAATTATGAGCATAGCAACAAGGAAGATGCAAATTATTTTAGCCATGAAATTATTATTTGCTGACGGATTGAGATTTGGTCATTATACGCACCCTTCCTGTGGGAAGTCATTGCTTGAATTATTCTTTTGCATAGTTCCCATCATCAAGTGTTGTGAGTGCCATAGGTTTGGGCAATGCGCCTTTCTTATTAAACCTCATGCTAATGATCTGTAACCAGCACCACTGTCTTTTTCATTTCTTTTGGTTTCTGTTAGACATATAAAAGAATATGAAGTGTTCTCTTGACACATGAAAAAAGTTCCAAATTTTCTAGAGAAGATGTGAATGTAGATGGTACATCTAATCCTGACCACACCTAACAAAAAGCATGAAGTTTGATATGTGTCCAGAAATTATGTGGCATAAATCCTAAGATACTGATGAATTGGCAGGTACATGCATCATGATTAAATACAGTGCATTTATCTTAGTAATCAATGAATAAAAATTTGGAGTGCAATAAGAAATATTTGAACTATGTGTGTGGCATTTTCCAAATTTGGATGTACTAGAAGGCCATATGCTTTCATTTGTTAGGTTTTCAGACTGAACATTTTAATTCTTCACCTACATGCTCCCTTTTTCATACCTATATCATGCAAATACAATTCCAGCAATATATTGTCACACTCAAAATTGCAAACATAACGTTTTCATTTTTTTCTTTCTGAAATCATAAATATGTAATAAGTAATATACTTATAAGATCTGCTATTTCACAGATTCTACTGTATCAATACTGGTAATTACACTGTTAAAAAGGCAGTCAAATGTATGAAATAACTGCCGGTGACGAACCGCTTCCAAAATTGAAGCTCAACTTTAGATGGATGTCAATCACCACAAGATAAAGATAACCAATGTCCCAATACCCCAAGATGTCCCTCCTTTACACTTTTTTCTTTGTATAAATTGTGATGCTTTTAGCACATAATTTACACCTGTAGCTGGGCATGTTTCTACCAATATATGTGTGTCAATATCTCAAATAGTGATTTTACTTTCCAATGGCTGTCTAGTCCTCAGCAATACAAGACATCAAATGCTGAAATATATCAAAATGTTCCCCTGCCATAGTGGTATCATTGTGCTTATTTGCATGCCTTTGTCTAATGAAATACAGATGATATACATCAATATGTGATTTTGCAAGTGTGTTTTCTCATTAAAGGTGTCTTAACTGAAAAAGGTCCACACAAAGGTATCAAATGCCCCAATATCTCAAATGTTCCTTTGTCCAGGTCTATCATTGTGTCAAGTTTCATGATTTCTTCCAAAATGCACGATTGGTTTGCAATGCCGCTTCCCTATCAGGGGCACACCACTTGAATTGTCTTTCAAGGAAATGTTTTCATGCATATGACTAGGTAGACAAGAGATGCATTCTTGAAAGGCTGGAATACACATTCCAAAAGTATCTCTGAGTTTAATGGATCTCTTAGTATTCAGCAACCAAGGCTGATTAATTTTTCAAAAGGTGCTTGATTGGCGGATACTTGTCACAAAGCAAGATAAATTCCAGTAGTTGCGAGGAGAACATTTGCTAAATACACAAAATACACACATACAACAAGACATTGTCCTATTGTGTTTATATCCAATGGCATGTTTTCACTTTGCCTGACCAGTAAAGATTACCTGTGGGATATTTTCATTGTTGGAAGCAGGTACGGATATCATATTTTTATGCCATGATGTTACATCATTAGATGTTTGTAATTTGTCTTCTTGAGCAGTGTGGAGGAGAATAGGGTGATGGATACCACCAAATAAATTAGTAGACCACTTGTTATTATCCCGTTGGCAATGAGCTACTGGTGCGCACTGCTCAGAAACTACTTCAATGATGTATGAGCATGGTTTTTTTTATTAAAAATGATTTATTTAGCATTTAACAGTTTTACATAAGAATATAAACGGATCTGTTTTTTTTTGGCATAATAAATTTAAAATTATTGCATAAATTATAAGTATATATACTTGCCAGGGGACCCCAAAGAACCTCAGTGGGTTGTGTTAGGGGCTACCTTGAATTTATCCAATATTAGAACAAGAGGAATATAATACTAGATAAATTAGAAACAACAGAAAAAAAGTAATAGCTGTGTTAATACCAATTACATTGTGTGGTGTTTATCTTAATCCTGGGCGAGAAGTCCTTTTGGCAGATGATTTTATGTGTATCCAACTATTGATCATGTTGATTTGCAATTCTCATACTGAGTCTGCATCCTCAGGAGTACTTCCATGAAGTGATAGTATCTACAAGTGGCAAGGAAATTGAAGAGAATATACTTACCTTTACATTTCGAATTAATTTATCCATTAAACTTATAAATTCTTACAATACTGACCATAGTCAAAAAGCTGCCTTCAGGTATTTTGTTTCACTTCTTCCATGCACATACAACACCTATTCCATAAATACAGAACTTGTATCGTGACATTATTATAATTAATGAACATGCTGATATATATATATATATATATATATATATATATATATACAATACATGACAAGCAATAAATGGTTTATGGTAGAACAATGATCTATTGATACCTGAGGCTATGACATTATTATATTTAATGAACATACTGATTTCCATTGTCATATACCATATAATGTACAATCAACAAGGAGAGTAAGAGAACATATTAGTTGATAAACATTACAGAGGATATGCTTACTTGAAATATAGACAAGACATTGAATAGTAAGGAATTATTTACTTAGAACCAGTATATTTACAATACCAGTATGAATACATCAATGTATCAGTACTCTGAAGACTGACAATAACCAGATGCACATGAAAGTGTCATATACTTTGTTGACAAAAAGGAAAATGTACATAAAAGCACACATAGATATTTTATTACACATTTGGTTCTATCATAGGGTAAATGTTCTTATTAATAATATAGTCTGAATTCCTGAGATGTCACAGTATGGATATCCTCTGACTTAAATGATTAAGACTGCTTGCAGTTTAAGGAGGTGTAATATACTGAGTTTTGTTGCCATGTGTGTAATTAGTAAGAAAAGGTTATCGCTTGATCATATTTTTTTACCATTGAGTCATTAGTAGTGATGTTTTTGATCGTTTGCACTTCATATGTTTTGTGCAGATCTATGCCATGTTTGACTGGATTGACATGGATTCGAGTGTTTTCATTTGTATTTACAGGTACAGGAAGGAGAATCATATTATTTGTCTACAGGTAGTGAACAACAGCTTGTCATTTTCATACTTGGTCCTGACATAACTTATCACAAAATCACCATTGGTAATAAATATTAAGTTTATTGGCACAGAGAGGTATTAAATAGAAAGCTGACTTGTTAGAAATATTCTGTCCATTTTGTGCTGCTCCAAACCTTTCATATGAAGTGCAATATAACAAGTGGACATATATCATTTTTCCAAATATAGTATTGTAGTCAGTGAGACTCTAAAGACCTTGTGTTACCAAGGGGACATGATTGGTTAGCCTGTTAGAAGGTGCATGCTAGAGAAACTCAGTATGCGAACACACAAGACATCTATAGGATAACCAGAATGACAATGCAATGATCTGGTGGATGAGTGGCGCTAAACAATCGGAATATCTCTACTTCCCTAACTTTGAAGAACCCGCTCAGTATTATTGTTTCATTTAGGTTGAGCAAGGATAAGAACCATTATCTACTAAAAAGGATCTCGTTCTGTTTTCACAGTTATATTGTAGATCGCCAAATAAGCTTAAGTATGTAGCAACTGATTGTACAAGCAGCAGTGAAGTCGCCAAAATGCTCATTAATATAGATAAAATCTCTTATATAAAACAACTAACTTCAAGTTTGCTGTAGCCTAAATTCTCCATTGTAATTCCTGTTGCTTCTCTGAACATAATAATCAGCCATGATGATGACAAGATGGCAAAAATCACCATTAGCTGCTTATAAACTTTGTCATTCTACACAAAGGTTCACAAGACGTCCTCTGAGTAATTCAGATGGTCAATACAAACAAACTTGTGACAATAGACATGATGAACTTTCATGGAGAAATGACTTAGATGTGTGGGAGGTACGCTTCTTTTTAACTATATTGCAACAAGTGTAACAAACACAGGCATCACATAGGGTTCAATGTTTCAGACACTGAAATGCCACAAAAGCCTTGATTGCCATTTAACTACATGGATATCCGAGTTACAAATTTGAAAGCAATGTGTGGTCCTTCTGTCTATCCAATTATCAGATTGTTTTGAAGAGTCTATAAGATTAATGTTTGTTTTAAAGGTCTTTCTTCATTAATTCTCAATATATTTCAAAAGTATCATTAGATTTTCTGATAGCAGTGCATTTACTGTAACTTGTTCCACCCCGGAGTCACTAACTTACTCTTTAACTACAAAAAAAAAATTTAATAATTATGTTTCTTTTGTTAAAAATTAACATTATATTGTATTCGGTTGTTCTTGAGTAGAATAAATTAATCTATGTATATTTCAGTTATGCTATCTTTACTTTATACATTTTCAGTTAATGTGAAAATATATTTTGATTATTAGTTAGTTAAGAAGTAATATATTAACCTCTCACCTTTTAACTTAGTTGAGCTACCTGGAGCAGGCTTTCGTGACTGCCTTCCATGCAAGAAACTCAACTCTTTTATATTGTATAGATAGACACAATTCCATTGCATCTTAGAAAATGCCCTATAGCAATTAATGGATGCATGTTGTGTAAATATTGGGGTAGTATACTGGCATATATCCCTTTGATTATGATGGTACTGAATTATAGCCCCATTTGCTGGCCCTCTGATCAGGCAGGTATCTAACCCCCATTGCTGCTTGTGCATAGGGGATGCTTTCCCCAACATATATAAATGGGAAATTAACTTAAGTGTCACTATGGCTAGGAATTTTGGGTAAGTTTGTAGCTCTTTATATGTAATATTCATTTTCCAACTTTGATTATAAATTTTCTGAATAACTTTGTTACATTTGTTGCAAAATACAACAAATACAAACACAGGCATCACATAGGGTACAATGTTTCGAATACTGTCTTTACCACTCAAAACAGTTATCATAGAACAGCTTTATAAATTACTTCTTCAATGCCAAACTTTCTGGACACTTTTAATGGGTGAATAATTTCTGTGTTACACTACATCTGAATTAACCTTTTTATTACTACTACTATGTTTTAAAACAGGAAGGATTTGTGCATAGTTGTGCATAGTTGTTCTATAGGTATCTCCAGTTTTTAAAAATGTATTTTGGAATAGTTTTTTGCTGCTTATATATGCATATGATGGCTCAGAAACTTAGACATACTACACAGAGGTTCACAAGCCACCTACTCCTTTTTGCTGGTATATCAGCCATTAGTATGTTGTAATGTTTATAATCTGTTAGGAGACATATCCATCTATATATCACTCCTGCAGTATTATTCTTTATCATGGGTATAAGATAGTTCATTCTTCAACCTTTTATATACAAACCAAAACAATAGTTCTACACATTGTTATACCTATCACGTACTATATAACATCAGACCACTAGCACCACCTGTCGTCAGCTTTAGGAAGCTTAAAATTAGTCCAATAAGTGCCAGATAGATCATTAATCAAACAATAACTCCAAGCTTTGTTACATGTCTCACCTCCTCTATAGTAATCAAACTATAGCCCGTGACATTCAACGGGCTCATCGGTCATGCAACCATGGACATTTAAAGATTTGTTCGATTGGAGAACTGCATTTATTCTGTAAAGATAAACACACACCTGGATACTCTTTCTCTCACTGGGTGAATAATGTATGGCTTTGCATCAGTACTAAGTTCTTCAGTCTTAGCCTTTTTGGTTGGTGTATCATCCATGAGTATGTTGTAATGTATTTAATATGTTAGGGTACATATCTATCTACATATAAGTAATTGTCACTGTGGTTGAATACTTCTAGTTCAACCTTTTTATAAGTAGCATAAGCATTAACAGTCAATAAACTATAGCCTTCGGCTCTATACAACATCACCACCTAGTGGCCACTATCCTATACCACTAGCGCCGCCTGTCGTCGATCACCAGAAGCACCATTCAACTATAGCCCCGGGTTCAATACAGCCTTATTAACCATTCCAAGAGGGTCCCTTCGAGGTACGTGCCCCTGCACATAGCCCATCGACGCCTCCTGGCGGTCACCTTAACTGACCCTAGCACAAGCTACGTCACGTAGCCCCGGGGTACGTTTAATAATCGCCCGGTAACTACTCACCAAATCCCACAACTACCTACTCAAGACGTTTTTATTTACTTATAGTAACAAAAGTTACAATAAGTGGGTTGGCATCATAAAGACAAATTGTGTTGCTGGCATGATGCCACAAGTCACTATTTTGAGAATATTTTAGCAATAAAGTGTCAGGGTGACTTCAAATCATTTTTATTTACTTGTTGAAGGTGTACAGACATAATCTGTAAATATTGTTGCTATATAAGCAGGGATTCCCTAAACAGTGACTATTTGGTCAAATTTAGGTGTGTTTAATTATTATGCAGGTATGTGTAGTGGATCAGAAATGACCAATAAAGTTTGATGAACATCGGAATAAATGATTGATTATTGCAAAATACATATCAGAAGTGCAGAACGAACACTTATTTTAAACAGTAATGTATGTAACTCTGATCTACGTAACATAATTTTGTCATATGGTGTGCAACTAATTTTGTATTATTTTCAAAATATCAATCTGTTTACAAATTCCACTCTGTTCTAAGAGCCTTTTTAGAAATTTTTCCAATTATCTGTAGCATTTTAGGAGACCAGGCATGCTTATTATATGCTTTGATGACCCCTCATTCACTGCACATATTCATTTATTCAGTCTGACCACCAGGTTTGGTGATCACTCGACACAATTTCAAGAATAAAATTGATCAGGTTTGACTATTTAATGATATTCTACATAAATGACTGGTAAATCAAACATAATGAAGTAGATTAATTGATTTGTAGGGCAAGTGTCCATAAGTATAATATAGACAAAAAAATTGCCTCTGTTTATGAAGTTCAGTAAGGCTGGGAAATGGGTATATTCCAACAATTTCTTGTGGCACTATTTGTGGATTGTGATAGAAGAGTTAACTTAATACATTCAAAAAGTCAATGCCGCTGTTTCAGACAAAATCATTTGTATTATGACCCATAGATAGGGAATAACATGTGCTGCAAATATTCTTGCCTCTGCTTGTGTAGCCAGAAAAAACTTATAAATATTTGTAAATCATAGCATAGGCTCATTTTATAAATGATCACTCCAAAGTGACAAGCAAAACACCCATAAAAGGTCTGAAATTCATCAAAGAAGACTGGAATTTAACATTCATAATGATGGCTGCAGTGGATCATTTCAACTTCTTAGCCCAAAACTGGGACTGGAAACATCTTAGAATTACTTAATCCCACTCTGAACTGAAAAATATACCACAATACTGTGATAGTGGTATGATATTACTGTTATTTGAAATTTTGTTGCTGTCACAAAATATTTTAATGTATTTCAAGTATGCTTTTATATAATGTTATTCCATCACTGTCATGCTATTCAACAAGTTATCATTCCATTAACTGTCCAAAATATAGTGGAAAGGTGATGAGCTAGTGAGTTGCCTAATAATTATGCACACTAAAATTTCATATTTTGTGCTTTATTTAACATTATACATAAGCAATGTGAATGTTTTTGTTATCACATAAAGTGTTTTCCTGGGGTAGAGCTAGATTATTTTCAGATGAAAAATTCACATTTGCATAATAATTGTGCACGCAGTGTATGTGTCTAATAGAAAGTGTTTGATATATTTAATGAAACCAGAAAGACTGTGTGTATCAATTTTTTCTTTTATGCAAAGTGGTACATGATTATAAATATATGGAATGCGGCAATCTAATATTATTATTTACCTACTGCTGCTCACACCAGCATACCCCCTTCCCTCTTGTCATTTCATCATGACATCTCCAGTCAAAACATTAGACTCCAACTCCCTTAACTACCTACAACTGCTCACACCTGCTTTTCCCCATGTTCTCTCATCATAATGTCATGAGACTTACCGTTGTTCTTGTACCGGTCTAGGTGTGCTTTTGATTTCAGGATTAGGACCAGGGTGTGGTCCAGGTACTTTAGCAATGATGACTTAGTGGTTCTAGTTTAATTGTTCAGCTAAGCTACCTGCTAGTCTGAAAGCCACAGAAAATTGTCTATTGCTTCTGTATCAATACCTTGATAACTGTTTCTGCATGAATAGATCTAATTTGTACCAGTCTATATGCAGGTGTCCCTCATCAGTTATAGTAACTGCACAGATTTCGAACTCTGCCAAGGGTCTTTGCAAATATCCTTAATCTTCCTTCTATCTAATCATGCACTGGGGTAATTATTCTTGCTTGCTTGTTCTTGAGGTTTTGATGCATTATTCATATGCAGTTACAGTGGTGGTTATTTGAAACACATGGAGAAACAAGCTTGGTTATAAGTTTTCAATATGTATTTTCAAAGATAATCATACAACTTCTAAAATTCAATATTCCTACAATAATTGATGTTAAATTCCATCAATTTGAATCTTGATTACATTGTTTTCTGCTAATCATTAATTTGGTATCATAAATTCAACACACAATTCTTGAACATCTAATATACTACATTCATGCAATGATTGATTTTAAGATTCCATCAATCCTACTCTGATTAGCTATCTTCAGCTAGAAACTAATTAATAGCACAGTTTCATTGTACAGTTTCTGGACATTTATACATTCAAATCTGATCCCCCAAATGGTTGCGCACCCACTTAAATGGTAGATTCTATGGCCAGAAAGTCACACACTCACCCCTAATAGCTAGGCCAGAAATGCATCATTAACCAAGTGACCAAAAGTCATTAGCACCTGGGTTTAATCACACATGATTGGAGGTTGGTCTGCTATATAAATACTCGAGATGCTGATAGTAAATTTAAACAGTGTCTACACCTTATAATTTGGTATAGTGGGAAATTTATATTAAAGTAGTAAATACCGAGATCTCAATTAGACATACATGAATTTCATAACAATGCACGAGTGAAAAATACACTAGTGTCTTTCCCCCAAAAACATGTAACAGAGCCCCAGTAGTTGGCTGCACTCTATTGAAACAAGGCCCTTTTTTCGTTAATGATATATACTTATTATTCCCTATAAACATACGGCAAAGCCTTGATCTCCCAGAGTCATACTCTCTTAGAACAATTTACCTGGTTGTAATAGTTTAGCTAACAATTATCTTTCGTATGTGTATGACAAGGCCGTACCTTCCTGAAACAATACTCCAAACTTTCTTAGGAGTTCAACTAATGATCCTCATACACACCGACAAAGCCTTAGCACTCGAACTATACTTTCTTAAGATAACTTCCTATTACAAAGGTATCAATATAGATTGTCCCCCATATGTTTACAGCAAGGTCTCAGAATTCATATGCTCTAAACTTTCTTGAAATAATTCATTGATGTAAGTAGCCACTAAACTAATTGTTCCTTACACATTTATGGTTAGGACCTAGCCTATTGCTACTCCTATCCAAGACAAAACACTTTAACCAAACTCAATTTTGATTCACCAAATGCACTAACTTATCAGACTTATAGTTGAAAAGAAAACTGCACTTACTTTATCCTAAAGGATTTGACAGGACTCAGTTAGGCTGAAGACACTGCAGGCTCCCTATGACTTGCTGACTTTGAGGTGTTGAATCTTCCACAGTCTGCTCTGATCAACCTGGTTCAGGATCCACAAAAATTGCTCTGACCAAGAACCATCAGTTGTCCTCTGCTTTTATGCAAACTCTGGCCAGGGTTCCTATACTGGGATACACCCTGGTGCCAGTTTCTGACTGTGTTTAATGCCCCTCCTCCCCTCTATTCTAGTGTGTCTCTGCTAGCTTAGCATTCCCTCTAGGCTAGAGTTTCAGCTATTCCCACAACTATTCCTTACTTGGCTTCAGGTTTTGTCAGGTAGCTCTCTATAGTTCATAGCCTGCCTAGTATGTTTCTATAGTGCATTTTCTCAATCAATTCCTGCCTAAATAGTGGTGCTATTTGCTAAGGCTTGGTGTTTTTTATTCATCTCATCATTCTAGTTCCTGTTCTCATTAATTGGTTAACTCTACCTACTTTTCCTCTCTCATCATGATTGTTTATTCTTTATCTAATTCTTATTTGTATAATATTCACAACTCATGCATTTTCCAGTGTCTTTGCTCATGTGGACTCTGTTTACATTATATTTCAAATTAATACAAGTTTTTGTCTATGGTTTCTAACTATCTACATACATATATATATCATTCACAATAATAGCAGATCCTTAGGTCTCTCTATTTATAATTCTGTTGTGTGGTCATCTGGGTCTTCATTTGGCTGGTCATTTGTCCATTGAGTTTGTCAGTAGGTGGCTATCCCTTCTTGCTTGGTGCTGCCACCTATTGGATTGTAGGGGTCCTGTTCCAGGGATAGTTGTACATTGTTCATTCAATACAGTGTTTTGCTCCTATTGAGTTTGACCTGATAGTATATAATGTAATCCATTTATTACATTATATGATCCATTTATTACCTTAATTGGTCAGCTATGCAGTCTACATGACATCCCCTGTACTCCCCTGAAAAATTTTGAGTTTGCTGTCTTCCTGGCAGCAATCCGAAATTTTTATAAACCTACTTTATGTGTTATTGATGGCCATTAATCACCTGTCGTACTGTGCACATGTCTTCGTTTTCGCTCTGCCTTCATATCTTTGTAGGTTCCATTCTAGCGGGGTGTCCATTCGAGTACGGTGACTGTTACGTCCCCTAATGACTCATCTGGTTCCGCTTCTGTTGGCTTTGCACGCGGTGAATTCCGCTACGTGTCGCCTGCTGCTGTTAGTGCCCCAAGCGCTCGCTGGTGTTCTCTTCCCGCCCTCTTGGCTCCGGTGCCTCCTTGGGGTCACACGGAGTCGAGTCGGGGTTTTTTAGGCGGCAATCTTTGCTTGGTGCTGACGCTCCCTGTGCGGGTGTGACTTGAGGTTAATGGCCCTTTAGGTCTATGTGTTAAGACGATTTTAAGTTCATTTAATAAATATTTCTATATTTTTCTATCTTAAATTCGGGTTGTCCCATTGCTTATTCATGGGGGTGTGGGATGTCATTAGATCAAAGCTAGTAAACTTATATTATGCAACATTCATCGTACATTTCTCAAATAGTTAACTCGGTTCCACAAATCTAAATTCACAATCATGACCATTTATCATCTGATACCAATTGGACGGGGTGAGTGTGTTGCCTCCCTCTACCATAACCTTGCCCCCCTTTTCTAAGAATTTTTGAACATCGGCCAGTTATCTAGTGAGATAACTAAGCGTCATTCGGTTGCGCGACTTCTGTGAACATGGCTGTGTATTTCGTTCTCTACTATTTTCTGTTTGCGTGGGTTCCCATGGCACATGGTGAGTATTTCTTTTTAACTTTTAATAAGTGTATGTTATATCCCATCGCAATCCACTTAACAATTTTGACAGCTTCATGTTTAATATAGGTAAAGTGTCAGTGGCATATTTCACACTGATATTTATAGGTAAAAATGGGGTGGGGAGTCCATAAATTCCATGGCCTGTCATCGTTTACTTGTCAAAGTAACCGATTTCACTGCCTATTGGACTATTGTACTTGTGCTTTCTTCTGAAAAATAATCTCATATTAGTTGTACATTAGTTAATTGACTCTATTTGATTTCAGGATATTCTTGTATTTCTGATGACGTGACCGGAGTGTGTGATCTGCCTGGAGAAGGCGTCTGTTACGTAAGTTTTTATGACTGAAATTTTGTTAAAAAATCTGGGTTATTTAAAACGCTGGCTCAGGTTTCGATTTCCGACATAGTGTTTTTATTTCATTAGTGTATCAGTAGGAGTGAATTTCAATTGATATAATATTGATCACCAGTCCGGATTGATGAGTGCTTCTCTCAAATTCTTCACGCATATCTCGATCATTGCTCTGGTATCATTGTTAGTAATTCTGGTGGGGATAGGTGTCGGTTCAGTGCCAATATCGTCCATCTCGGCCAGGAAATGGCGACACATCATCCAGAATTGTTTTAGGCCATCATCTGCTGTCAAATCATTTTTTGGTATAGCCTCAAGGATATAATTTTTATGCGTCATGATGTCGCTATATGGACATGCCGTTGACAGCATTTCGATGTCATCAGGGGGGTGGCGGATTCTGTGAGTTTCAATACAAAATGTTTTAAAGAAATGCCATATGTCGGAGCGGTCCATGGCTGGGCCCCAGTTCCCGACATCGGTTCCGTTGACCTGAGCCATAATTAGACTATATTTCAATTTATATTGGTTTCCTTTTTCTGCTGGTCGCTTCGTCTCAGTCTTCACCTAGGAATTACAAAGCACATTCAATATTAGGATAATTCATGTGTACCGTATAGCCTCATCACTTGCTTAAGATGCCCCACGTGTTCTAATTGTTGGCTTGACTAATCCATTACGTGTCAGTGGCTATATTTAGTATTTAGTGCGAGTAATGGGCTATATAAATCTCATTACGTGTACTTTACTTGTCTTAGTTATGATTCACGTTTTAATTTCAGACAGCCACTATCTCCACAGTACGTGGTGTTTATCTCTATAAGGGTTGTGCCGCCAGGTGTCCTTATATAAAAGACGTGATGGTGTCCTGCTGCGCACATTCACTCTGTAATCGCGGAACGACCAAGATGCCTGGGCTTATGACTATTGGTGCACTGGTCTGTTTGGCTATCATATTTGTGGGCAACTATCAGCCCTGGCTGGCCGCCTTTTTGGGACTAGTTGTCTGGGCTTTACCTTATCGGATGACAGATTGGGAGATCCATCTTTATAACCGTTTCTACATTCGGAGGGCTCAGCTACAGGGGCGCGCCCAAGCACTCCCTCGGGACGCTGTTTGGTAAGTTTGTTTTTGCTATGCCGTCAGTCTATATATATTCCTTCCTTTTTATAAATGTGTATACCATGGTTAGTTATCAACTGAATTATACTAATGGGTTGTTTTTTGTCGTTATAGAATTGTTCGGACTGATGTGAATGACGTGTCATTCCCAGGCTTCCAAGATGCTGACTGTGCTCCCTACGACTATCGGAACCGGCCACCCCTTTTACTCCAGAAAACGAGAACGAATTTGCTACTGCCCCCGATCATGCCCTTGGACACGGACTTGTTCTAGTTAGCCTTATTTACTCCGTTATATCCCAGGAAAATGACTTTTATATTTTAATCTACATACTTCGTCTACATCGTAAGCATCTCATTAGGTCATCCACATCAATTGTTGATCATGCGTGTCGTCGCTATTCACCGCTCATCTGTAGTTTTTAGTTTTTTTACTGACTTTACTTTGTATAGGAAGGAGATGAACATTATACACTCACCACTTGGACATTATGCTACATTTTATACTGACTTTCACCATCGACTATTTCTGCCTCCAGTTGCTATTGTTATGTAACCGACCCAGGGTGGGTAGCTCAGCTGTGCTAGGCCGCCCCCCTGGGGTGCCATTGTCTTTGTAATGCTGTCATTTGCAGTGTCTGATTTGTTAGACTTAAGCTATTGTAACTAAAGATAAATATCGAGTTTTAATATCTGATTAATTCTGATCTCAGGAAAGTTGTGACTGACTAATGTTTTTAACCTGATGTTTTCATATTATATGCCATACTTGTATTTTTAGTTCCATCCTTGTCACTATTAAATGATATATTCTTTGTGCCTTAATGGATGCCCTATTTTTGGGGATAGCTAGCCGTTTCTATTTTTGACATTAAACTTTTACGGGCATGTCTTACTGTCTTTAAATCAGCTTATTGTTGTCTTCTTTTATTGCATTTCATGGTTCTAAACCTCAAAGTCCTTCAGACTTTGGATCTCACCCATATTTGACCTGCCTGGCAGGGGGTAGCAAACTCTAGTAGCATTGCGCAAACTCGGTGTTGCTGCTTAGTTATGCGTCTAAGTTTGTGCACATCTCTCCACTGGATTGATACTGTCTCTGGCAGGGGAAGTCTGGTTGCGCCGCATTGCAATGATGCAAAGCCATTTGGCGTGAAACAGAATGTCAGCACAGTGGTCATAATTGATCCTCTGATGTTAATTACTGATGGCATTAATTCACCTACAAAGTGTACCTCGTGGACAAGGGCATGGAGCGTAGCCACCTTTATAGCTATCCTTTCTCTCCCAGAGTTCAATATGAGCAGTATTGACAATTTAGGGTGACCTATCTTGTTGATTTGCATCACCAATGGAATTCTAGGCCCTGCCAGGGCGTTCCAAATTTTCATTGAGATTTTATAAATGATCCCCAGGGTTATGGCGATAATAACCGTGCCTACCGCTTGCCATAGCAGATCACTGGTCTGGCTTCGGCATACTTGGCTCCCTGCAGCAAATGAAGGCTGAAATTGTCCAGCCAACATGCCGGCTGTGACTAAATTCGAAGTTGTGGCGTGCTTGTGGGCGGTCCATAGTGAGAGAAAACATCCCAAAGTACCCAACATAGAGAGTGTGAAAGATAAAGCTAATGGCCAGGATTTTGGTACAAACAATTTGTCTAAGTTATCATATGAGATTTCATTTGCTCTTGTTGGTTTCAAACTTTCTAATATTTCTTTAGTCTCTAGTTCAAACTGTTCTAGTGGGGAGTCGTTGATGCTGGATTCCAGTAATGTATTTCCTGGGAATTTCTCAGACAATGCGCTGGAAATAAACTGGTCTAAGGCACTGTTAGACCAAGACAGCCGTTGGTCATTGCTGTCATTCAACATATTCTTAATGTTGTCTATAATTAAAGCAGTCAACGGGTTATTAATTCTAGATAGGACTACTTTGGTGGAGGTTGTGTTACAGAATGGGCCCTTGATGTGGAAATCATGGTCGACCAGGATGCAGTTGCACATCGAGCTTCGGCTAATGACGGCTGCGTTATGTGTGTCAATGTTGACAGGTACGTCCTGGCCATTGCACCAAAGTTGAACATTGTTAGACAAGCCGTAGACCATTAGGTTATTCTTTGTTTCAATTAATTCTGGTAAGGTGAACTTAGCTTGGCATACTCTAAAGTCGCAATCTAAATGGGATTTTTCATCGATTTTTCTCATAATTATTTGCTCTATACATGTTTTGTTTTTCCTTTCCACCACTGGGATAGAAGTAGGGCATACCGTTCTACTAGGGTTCGAGGGTATAATGTGGCATTGAGCGAGCTGAGCCGGGTTAACTGGCATTACGTAATCATTAGAGATACCGTAGTGAGTAATTAGTGGGCTCCACTTGGTTGATAGTGAACTATTCTGAGTCATTGGAATCGGTACTGATAGTGCCCTGTAAAATGACATGGGTTTATTGTTTGTCTTTATGACTTCGACAGGGACTTGGATCACTAATCCATCGTGGCTAACCGCTAGTGCGGATCGACTGAACAGGTACAAGTCTTCTGCTTTGTCAAAAATCAAGTCGTGTCCTTCATGCCATCTCTTTACATCAGTGCGCGCCTGGTCAAAAGCTCCTGCTAAGGTTACGTATGGGAGGTTTCGGTGTCTTAGGATGCCTTGGCGTCCATCGCGCACGCCCTCTAGCGTTTGTCGCAGAGCATTGGCCACCACTGGCATGTCATGCCGAGCCGCTATCCCAAGCTCGCTCTGTATCTGGTTCAGTTTTGAAAGCACTGGGATGGTGTCTGTTTTAGCATTGACTGATGCCACTAAACTTTCCAGTACCGTTCTTAGTTGATTCAGGCTCTTTTGGGTTCCAGTTAAGTCGGACCGCAATTGTCTGACCATCTGATCAGAGTGTTGTCTTTGCTTTAGGTCTATTGTCATGTAATGTGGAAATTGACCCTTAACTGAATCGATGTTGTTCTGAAAATTGTTCTGCCTGTCACTTAATATTTTTAGGCCTTTCTTTATGTCTTTGTCCCTCTTGTATGCAAAGAATTGGTTGTTGCCTTGCCCTATGAGCCAGCTGGCTCCTGATGCCACTATTGCCAAGGGGAACCATTTGGTTCTCCTAGAATCAACAGACACTCTCACATGCTGCATAATTAACTCATTTTTTAACCTCATGATCTCCTCTCTCCACATGTCATATCTGTCAACCATGGATGCTAGGGAAGGGAGTTGCTGTCTACATACTTGCTTAATGAATTCACTTGAACTTTCATGGCAGGTAATGTTTAAAGCACGTGGGATTCTAGCTTCGGGCCATTCATAGTCATTAAAGCTCACGAGGAAACTTAGTGTCAGAACATGGGGGCTTAGGTGAATATTCCCTTGCTCCTCCAAAACTGTTCCATACTCAGGGATCAGCAAGTCATCTGCTCTAATCGTGCTTAACACGGCCAAACCTACAATTAATTCTAGATACATGCTCATACCTTCAATCAATACCGCGCCGAGTCCCTGCCCTGGGCTAAAAATCAAAGAGGTCCCACACACTTTCTGCTTCTTCCTGACCTGTAGTAATTAAATCATTTTTAGATGTAGTGATATCTGGTAAAAGGGTGGGTGGGTTTTGTGAGCCCTCACATTTGGCGCAACCTGCTGCGTAAATTTTCACCTGTTGTTCTATCGCCATGCATATCAAAATTTCATCGCATGTCAACGGGTTATTTCTGAGGTCAATAGATGAGTTGGGCTTTAGTTTTGTTTGTACTAGTGCTGACCATGAGTTAATCTTGTTGTGATTAAGGTCGGTCTGTAGTACGATATTATTCATCGTTCTCAAAAACCCCATGTCTTGTAGATTGTTATGATGGCCAACAAAGATTAACTTTGAAGGTAGTGAGTTGAATTCTATTTCTATCAAGTAATTATTCTGCGCAAATAGTGTAAAAAATTTGTTCTCTCAGGCAGCGAAATGGAAAAAATACTCATTTTATTGTTGGCTAGAATTAACATTGATAAGTTTGTGCATCTGGCTATGTCAATATTCACATTATACAAGTAATTATTGCTGAAATCTATCCTTTCTATTACTCTCAAGTTATAATCCTTAATGTCTTCAATGTACACTAGCTGACTATTAGTAATTTCCAAGCTGTGTAGAAACATGCAGTCTACATGATTGAGTATGGTGAGTCTTTCGAAACAAGATTTTTGCACTATTAAATTTTTAACGCCTACCTTAATGCTTAACCCTTGGCCTAGTTGTGGGAAAATCGCATAACCATGTGTGTGCAGTCTATCCAGTCTTATCATCCCCCCTACGTCCATAATTTCTGTGGCGCATTTTTGGTCAAATAGGCTCATTTTATTCAGGTTAGACCGTGTGATGTCTATCTTCTTAATAAACATGCGGGTACCTAAGAGTTTGTAAGGGATTTAATCTTCAGACAAAATACTCATGGTCTCTATCTCACATCTATTGCCCCTGATTGGGCAAAATATTTCTGACATTGAAGTGTGGGGATCTAGCTGGTTCACTTTTAGTCTATTATTTTCATAATTGCATTGCTTATATATATCGGTCCCACGATTTGTGTGATTAGTGGTGCCCTGAGCAGGAGGTATTCCAGCTCCCTGCATCCCCCCATCATGTATCTATTTATATATACCAGTGACCTTGCATCCAGGTCAAACGACTTTATCATGCATGAATTATTAAAAAGCCGCTGGTTTATTCTTCTCGTGAGTGGTGCTATTAACGTTATCCAGGGTATTTTGTGAAGGCGGCCTATATTGCTTATCTCTATTTGTCTAGTTTTAATTGCTAGTTGTTTTAGGCACGATATGATGGTATCAGGTACTTTAATTATGTTATCTATGAATAATCCTGTTAGGTACTCTAATTTAGTGTCAATCGCTTGAGTTACTTTTAATTCGCTTATTTCTTCCCAATTCATAAAAATAGTGTTCACCATGACATATCTTTCTATCACATCATTGATTATGAGGCTAGTGTTAATATTCTTTATCGATAAGTCCAAATGCGTCACTTTACCTTCGTAATTCAGCTCACCAGGCGGCATAGGGTAGACTTGCGCTGCCCTGATTATGGTAGGAATTAGTTTCCTAGGTTTACAGTTCAGGTTTGCTCCCCTCGACTGGGCTATTGTGACCGCGAGGAATGTCAATAATAATTTTCCCATCATGGTTTCTCTGCTCTTAGTGTTTTACTCCGTCCGCATAGCTCCCACAGACCGAAATCAGCCTAGCGCGGGTGACTCTGCCCTTCTGTACTTTCATTAACATAATTATTCTTAGTGATGCTGCTGACTCATATTAAGTCCCTTTGTCAGGCGGCCTCAAGGTCACACTATTAATCACTCACTATAATCTAAAAATCCATACACGCACTAACTAAGCACATCAATCATATTTCCTCCACCCCTTCATATCCCAGATGAGGTTCTATGGTCAGAATCTCATTAGCCAAGTCCCAAGAGGCGTCGTCCATGACCTCAGGGCTTGGGATTGCGCATGTGCGCGGGAGCTCATGATGCTCTCGGAGGCGAAGGCCATCGGCCAGCTCCTATAGGGGGCCTAGTTGATCAGCGATCTCCTCTTTGGTAATGTTTGGTAGATTTTCCACAAAGGATAAAAGCTGCCAAATCGTTTCGGCGAAGTGTTCCCTCACTCTAATTTTAGCCACTCTGACTCTTCTAATGTGTATCAGTTGAGTGATTAGTTCATTTTTCAAAGTGCTTACTACTATGAACTGATCAGGTAGGACCTTTGTACAAACTAGAGGGCCTATGTAGTAAAATTATATTTTCCTGCTCAGGAAAATTTTGGACTTATAATTGTGGTGCCCAAATGTAGCAGAATTGTCCTTCAGAGATACTGGTTGTCTTGGCCGACCTGTTTCTGACTCTCCTGGTGCTCATTTTTCTCTGGCTGCTTTTGTGGCTGTTCACTACACCCCTTAGTTCATCCATCCTTTTATGGATCATTTTGAGGTAATCACCATACCCATCAGGCGTTTTAACCACCGGCTGTACGTCAAGGTCCTTCAGGTCGGTTTTGTAGTTATGTTTGCGACCAAAGAAAAGTTCAAATGGAGTAATGCCCTCTGAGGTGGTCATGTTATTTGTGGCCCAGACTGCAAAACAAACACCATTCACCCAATATTGTTCACAGTCCTCGGCCGTAAGGGTTACTAATCTCTGCTGTATGGACCCGATGGCCCTTTCAGCGAATGAGAAAAAATGGCAAAAATTTGGCACAAATCTTAAATTTATGTCAAGTAATTTGCATGCCGCTTCAAATTGTTTCCCACTCATGCTCCCGTCTTGATCAGCAACCAGTGTCTTAGGTGAGCCCACAATAGCAACATATCGCAGTATTACATTCAAAATCTCATTGCTTGTTCGATTTTTAATTGGCTTAGCCATGACGTAACGTGAGAAATCGTCAGCTAACACTACAATGTATTTGTACCCATCTGCTGCGGTTGGCATGTACTTCAAATCGATGTACACTATATCCATTGGCCCTCTACTTTCTAAAGTAGGATCTTCTGAAAAATCAAAACCCACACAATCCCCCGGTCCAGGTGACTTCTGGATGCAAATTGGGCAGTTCCCTACCACATCCTTAATTATTTGATACAGTTTGGTGCCGTAGACTTGGGTTCTTAGCATTGTGTACAACCGTTGCATTCCAATGTGGTGACTTTTGAGGTCAAGGTGTGACCTAGTGACCACTTTGAATGTGTCGCTCTCATCCAATACTGGCCTCACCACTAATTGATCTTCGTCTTTCTCTGAGATATGAACGAACACGTCATGAACTAATGCGAAAGATTCGCTCATAGCCAAAATTTTCTTGCTGCACCTTTGCTCTGATGGTAATACTCCATTGTGCAAGAAATTATACAGACCCCCGTAAGTCACTGATAATCTCTGATTTCTTATCAGGTCTCTTTTTGACAGGGGCAATAGCAGTCCTTGGTCACAGGCTTGTGATATCCTGTCAAAGTACTCGTCTATACTTGATTGGTTGGGCAGGTGTTTGATTTTTATTTCACTCTTCACTATATCTGACCATACAAATTTACCTGGTCTGATTTCTTCCTCAGGTATCTTTGTTATGTCGTCTAGAGTAATGATGAATCTTCCTGCGTCGTCCATGTGGACCAGTGGCTCCCCCTGCGGCCAATATGGGTTTTGGCTCCCCTCCTGGGTGCTGCTGCCCTCTGGCGTCGTATTCATTTGTGATTCATCTTCGTTCTCATCTGGATCAATTGGGATGGGGTCTGGGCATGGTTCATCGGCTACGCTGTCTTCATTTACTTCATGGTGTTCACCTGGGGCGCTCTTTCTTTCTTCTGTCTCGCTTTCGACATTTTCTTTCATGTCGTGTTCATTCAGTGTTACCTCATCAGGACCTCCATCTTGGAACCTGGCTGGCTTCTGTAACTTGCTTCTTTGTCTCAGCCCATACCTAGGTTCTGGTTCGTTTTCATGTGATCCAAATATTCCTCCAATTAGTGATTCCTCTCCTCTCCATAGGCCTTCCCAAATGTCATCTTCCCTTGGCAAGGGAATAGTCAAATCTGCCTCTGTCACGCTTGGCACTACTTCTCTAGACAAGAAATCGGCACTATCAATCAAAGATTTACCTGATCTATGTTCAATTGTGAAATTGAAAGGGGAGAGTCGTTCTAGCAGCTTGATGGTTAAGTTGGGTGTGGCTTTGGATTGTTGAGTAGTGGGTCGGATTATCCCTATAGCTCCGCTTGAGTCGGTGATTACCTTGAATGTTTCCCCACTCAAATAGTGCCTATACATAGAGATGGCCACATAAATGCCCGTCAATTCAAGCTCAGCTGATGAGCTAATTTTGGGAAGATTTTGTAACCTTTTTGCTTGAAAAGAGATTATCCTTTCTGACTTTGAACCTATGTCATCGCCTGGCGCTACCTGTGATAGGACACAACCAATCCCCTCATGTGATGCGTCCACTCTCAGCACGAAATCGAACCCACACACTGGTACTTTCAAGACCTCTGGGCTGACTAGTAATGCTTTAATCTCGTCAAATGCAGATTGTTCTTTGTCTCCCCAAGTGAACTTGACCTTGCTACTAGTTAAGTCATATAGGGGACCGGCTATTCTCTGAAAATTCGGCAAGTGAGAGGCCAAAAATGTAGCAAAACCCAAAAGCTTTCTAACCCCTTTTCTGGACGTTGGTTCTTTAAATTTCTCGGCCGCTTGTCGTTTGCTATTTGGCACTTCTACCTTCAGTCCTCCGCTTTCTACTACATAATTGAAGCCCAATATTGTGGTAGACTTAGCTGACCACTGTGTCTTTTTGAGATTTAGCTTCAAACCTTGGTCTTCGATACGGCTCAGCACCTCCTCCAGGGCGGCCAAGTGTTCTTCGAAGGTCTCTGTAAAAACATATACGTCGTCAGCGTAAAAGGCTACATTGTCTCCCCACTTGAGCCCTTGCAGGACTTGCGCCAAAGCTTCACTCCAGAGCGATAAAGAGGGTTTGGCTCCCATGGCTATTCTTGATAAACGGTAGCTTTGGGATAATGAGTAGAAAGACAGTCCATACAATTGTTTGCTTTTTTCGTCCAATTCGATCGAGTAAAATGCTTGTGATATGTCCATCGCCGTGATATACTTCACGTTTCCAAGGCAAGCTAGTTTGGTGTGTAGCTCAGGTTTTGTGAGGAGGGGGTGGTGTTTTGATTCGGACATGGAATTAATGTGTCGTCCGTCCAATATAAGTCGCACTTTGGTTGTATTGGGTTTTTCTCGGACAAACACTGGCGAGTAGCAAATGGCTTTTCCCTGCTCCACTATGTTATGCAACATCAACTTCTTCACCTCGCTGGTCATGGCTTTGATAAGCAATGGTGACACGGGGTATGGGCGCAGTATGAATGGCTTGAAGTCATCCGTCACCTGGATGCTTGCTTTGTAGCCCTTCAATAGCCCCACCTCGTCATAACATGCGAATGCGTCGGCATGATTCCTCACCATTGTTTTCACTTGATTTCTTTCTTCCTCATCCAGCATGGAGTCCGTGAATTGCAGTGATTCGCTGATTAGTTCCATTCTTGTTTTATCGGCTCTTTCGTCGTCGGGTTCCAGCCATGGGTAAAGTCTCAAGTTTTCTGACCTTACTGCCATGAGCTCGCTAGATTGCACATTCTGCACCATGGACCCTATGCCCTGTCTCTCAAGTTCTTCGCTAGGCATGCTTAGTACACCATTTGATCAGTGGTCTGGCTGAGGGCCCTGTTTGGGTTGTCCAGCCACCTTTGTAATCAGTTTCAGCAGTGCGGCGCTTCCTGCAGGGATCAGCTTTTCCCTTCCTTCTGGGCATCCTGCAGTATCACTGCCAATAAATACCGTCCCCACTGATTCAAGATAAGCTAGCGTCATTCCCTTCTTTATTTCTATTTCTTGTTCATTTAAGTTCTCACAAAGTACAAGGCCTACATTACCCACAAATGTTATTGTGTTGCTCTTTATGACTCCACTGAGATTTTTTACTGGGTTGAGCATAAATACTTCAGTACTGGGCATGTTAGTGTAGGGACGTTTCACATGCGCCAGCACTACATACCTGTCACAATTCTTCATTGAGCAATCATTCATGGCCACTATTCTATAGACAGGCCTATGTATCACCACTTGTTTTAACCCCACGTTTACCACAGCCGCCACCTGTCTCATTACGTCATTTCCCACCAGGATTAGGTCACGTGTCATATTAGTCGCCACGTGCACTGGCAGGCTCAGCATGACGCCTTGTGGCGACGTGAGGTACACTCTGATTACATAATTCGAGTGCAATTCTCCATCATCGCCGGCCACAAACACCATCGGCTCTGTTTCTTCTTTGGGTAGTTCTGAAAGGTATTTGCTTTCGGCCACTGTGTCACTTGACATGAGTGTCCTAATTGCCCGTGTCAAATATCACCCTGACTTTCTCCATGCCTTCACCCATTGAAAATACTGCATCATTCATAGATCCTACGTCTATAGCCATGTCATTCTCCCAATTTACTGGGTCTGCAAAAATTTCCCTAACTGCCACATTTTCATTAAATTTCACTCTCCTATCTCCTGATTCCCATCCCATGGAGTTTATCTCATTAGTGCCTATCTTAGAATTAGGGGTATCAGTTGGCACTTTACACTCTGATTCCCTTTCTAAACATGCGGCTGATCCTGATAGTCTCCTCTATGATAATATGATCCCCCGGTTGGGATCCCTAGGTTGGGTACCTCCTTTATTCTCATACCTGGCATCTTGCCATGTATTACCAGTTTCTTCGTTTATTCCATACATCCCCTGCATCTGTTGGTTTAGCTGTTGTGTCACTGGCTGCACGTTCATGTGGCTTATTGCTTTACGGGTGGTGGCCTTGCCAGCCAATAGGTGACCTTTGGTTTCGTCCTCGCCCTCCCTGTCATAAAATTTCAACATTTCAACAACTTCCCTAAATTTAGAGGCTCCCCGTTCTTTTATTCTCAATCTTATGGCAGCTGGTGTCACCTTCATCAATTTATCCACCAGCGCCGATTCATTGTACCCCAATACTCTATTCAATTCCATAATTCTTTGTCCCACTTCATTCCATGATTCATTGTCCTTAATCTTAAGGTCATAGAAACTCTGGCTAGCTGCATGCCTCAATCCCAATCCGCCTGCAAACCGATTTAGGAACTCCTCTTTTAGTTCCTCTAATGTTTCACACCCCATTAGCCCTGCAAACCAATTTCTAGCTTCACCTGACAGCGCCTTCTTGAAGAACTTAATTGCTGTTTCATCATCCTCAATAACATGATACTCTAAGAAATCTTCAAACAGTAACCAATGCCCCTTGGCTCGACCCTCGCTACCTTCACCATCATATGATTTGGGGAAAAATTGGGTGACCTTGGTGAGGTCAGGGCGTGTGACCTTCCTGGCGTTTCTTCCCTCTGATTCCATACTAGCGGCTTCTGTTTTGCCATAAGCAGCGTTTACCGTAGACTGCCCCCAGCTTGAATTTGACATATTTCGTCCATACGCCGCTTGGCTCACGTCCACTATTGGGCTAGTTTGCGTATGCATTGATCGCCCAACTTGAGTCACAGGTGGAACATCGTAGAATTGGATCAGGTCACTATGGTTAGTCTGATCTGGTGGGGCATTCCCGTTACATGGGTTAGTCTGGTATTGCTCCATCATACTTGCTTGGTGATCTGTGGTCCTCACATGGCGTTCAGTCGGCTCCTGGCTGGGTCTCAACGTTGTCATCAGCCTTTGAACCGCTGCCTCTGCCCTGGGTGGGCTCTGTGAGGGCTCTGTGTGGGCTGATAGTTAGCTCTGGAAATAGGCAAAAGTGAGTTGTTGACTTCTGTGGATATGCCCCCTGGGTCACAAGCCAGGCCAATTATTTGGTCATTTTGGGCTTCCATCATGGGCTTTGTCGTGAACTGATTAATTTGTTGCCCCCCCTCGGCTAGTAGATCATTCCCCCCTGCTTGGTCACTCCCTGATGCAGCACTGTTCTGAGGAATGTCGGATTTGCTGTATGCTGTGGGTCCATAGGGTGCTGATGGGGTAGCCAGCTGAGATTGAGGTTGGATCAGCAGCGTCGGGTCGCTGGTGGTAGGACGGGGTGGGATAGGCGGCATGGGTTGATATCTAGGTACACCTGGTCCCGGCTCCGCTGCCGTGTACGTTTGTATCATCTCATCCTTCAGTTTCTTAGACTCATCTTTTTCATGAGTTTTTGCTGCCCTCCTTTGCCCTGGCCCCCCTGTTACCAAAGGGGAAGACCCTTCTGGGGTTTGCATGTTTTGGTCAAGGTAGGGGGCCTCATGTGACTGCGCTTTGGTTTGATGAGCGGGGGTCGATGTGGCTAGCGGGCCGCCAAGTGATGCCTGGAGACTTTTTATGGCTGAAACAACATTCTTGAAATTATACAATTTTGGTGTCGCGCCCGAGGAATGTACACCTGGCTTAAAGGGAGGGTCATGTGGATCTTTTAGGTCCGGAGATCCAGAAACATGGGATTGTTTATTTTTTAGGGGTGATTTTAATTTTTCTGTATTCTTTTTCATGGGTGCATTGGGTAATTGACTATTGTACTTCATTGTTGGCTCTGTCGTCTGGATGTATCCCTGGAGGCTACTTCTGGTGGTTGTTGCTTGGTTGGTCGTTGCTGGGTTGTGGGGCATCCCAGTTGCTGTAGGGCCAGTGGGCTGCGTTGACGCGGCGCCCTCCCCGGTATTCCTCTGTTCATACGGCTTCCATCCAGTTGAGGTGTTCTCAAACGGCCCCCCTGTTGAGATGGCTGCGGCCCCTGTAATTTTCTTCGGAGTCTGCAGTGGAGCATGTCGGTCGTCTGGGTCGAATCCAAATTGGTTTCTGAATGCATTTCTCATCAAATTGGTTAAGTTCGGTATATTCATTTCTCTTTGAGCCGGCATGTGTGTTTTACTAGCTATCTTCCATAGTCTATCACTATCTCCTGATGCTGGTGTTGGCCCCGCAAAGTTTCTGTGGAAAGTGTCATGATCTCCTTGAGTAAAACCCCCCATTGGTGGTATCCTACCAATCAGCACTTCCCAACTCATTGCCAAGACTTTTCTCACATCTTGGCCCTTTATGAATTTGGCTGCATAAGCAGTGGCTAGTATCTTCGCAGCTTCTCCTGCCTCTATCTTTCTATGCGAAGTTCTTTCAAAGATTATTCTGTGTATTGGGTGAATAAAGCTTGTGTCAACTGCATTCCAATGTGCGTTGGCACTCGATGAGAAACAACTTGCTATAGTTTCCCCAAATGTACTAGCTATCGCTAATTCAGCCTCTTTCGGGTCGTTTGACGTGAAATATTCTATGTCTCTTTGTCTAGGTAATGTTGCTGTAATATTAGGCCCCGAGGCTGTTGTAATATTCATTGCACTCTCCATATCTATCAATTCCCTTGTCTAGCTTGAGAAATTTTTTTTTTTTTTTTCAAGTGCTTAATTCCCTTTTTAATTCCAACATTTAATTCCCAGGTTTGTTTATAAGTGCTCTGTTTCAGTAATAGTCTATTATGTTTTCTTAGTTCTTCTATAACTTTCTTATTTCTTGCTAATCAGTTTACTCTCTTTGGCCTTAATCGCCCTTTCTGTGCGGTATGCGTTTTCCCTACCGCCTTGCCTAGCTATTCTTACTACCTATCGCTCAGCTGTCACCTTCTATCTTCTCACTTAGTTATCTGATCTATCTGATTGGTTTCTCTCCCGGGGTTTTCTTATTCAGTTGCTCATTACTTTGCCCTTGTGGCTTGTATGCTAGTTATTACTGGCGCTCTTGCCAGCATGAGTCTATTCCTAAATTAAACCCTCTTATCTCCGGCGCTCTCACTAGCGTCAGTCTATTCTCAATTTAAACTCTTTGCATTTTACCATATAGTACCTTTCCTGTTGCCTGCACACCTAGATTTTGATCTTTAATTTAACTTATTGCTTTACGCTGTTAAATGCCCGGATTAACTCCACCATGTCATGAGACTTACCGTTGTTCTTGTACCGGTCTAGGTGTGCTTTTGATTTCAGGATTAGGACCAGGGTGTGGTCCAGGTACTTTAGCAATGATGACTTAGTGGTTCTAGTTTAATTGTTCAGCTAAGCTACCTGCTAGTCTGAAAGCCACAGAAAATTGTCTGTTGCTTCTGTATCAATACCTTGATAACTGTTTCTGCATGAATAGATCTAATTTGTACCAGTCTATATGCAGGTGTCCCTCATCAGTTATAGTAACTGCACAGATTTCGAACTCTGCCAAGGGTCTTTGCAAATATCCTTAATCTTCCTTCTATCTAGTCATGCACTGGGGTAATTATTCTTGCTTGCTTGTTCTTGAAGTTTTGATGCATTATTCATATGCAGTTACAATGGTGGTTATTTGAAACACATGGAGAAACAAGCTTGGTTATAAGTTTTCAATATGTATTTTCAAAGATAATCATACAACTTCTAAAATTCAATATTCCTACAATAATTGATGTTAAATTCCATCAATTTGAATCTTGATTACATTGTTTTCTGCTAATCATTAATTTGGTATCATAAATTCAACACACAATTCTTGAACATCTAATATACTACATTCATGCAATGATTGATTTCAGATTCCATCAATCCTACTCTCTGATTAGCTATCTTCAGCCAGAAACTAATTAATAGCACAGTTTCATTGTACAGTTTCTGGACATTTACACATTCAAATCTGATCCCCCAAATGGTTGCGCACCCACTTAAATGGTAGATTCTATGGCCAGAAAGTCACACACTCACCCCTAATAGCTAGGCCAGAAATGCATCATTAACCAAGTGACCAATAGTCATTAGCACCTGGGTTTAATCACATGTGACGGACAACAAGCCATTAACGTCGATCTTTAGTCCGTCCAAAGACATTCCAATGATGTCGGCATTGCGCTTGCAGAGATTGGCTTTGGTCTTAATGGCCCATAACTACACCATCGAATATCGAAGATCTGAGAACAATGGAAACGTGGACATGTTGTCTCATTTTCCAGAAGAGAATGAGAGAGCAGAGGCGGTGGAGTTACCCATAAATCACTTTTCATGGGTGGATGATTTACCAGTGGTAAACAGCGATGAGGTCAGAAAAGAAACAGCCAGGGATACAACGATGGCAACAGTCATGCGATACATTATTGATGGATGGCCCCAAACAGTGACGCAGGAGGAGCTAAAACCATACGCACAAAGGAAGTTGGAGCTGTCTGTAGAGAATGGGTGTATTCTCTGGGGATTACGTGTGGTCATATCAACAGGGCTACGCAAGCGACTGATAAGAGAATTGCACCATGAGCACATGGGCATGGTAAAAATGAAAATGCATCGTTGGAATTTCAGTCATTCCTTGATAGAAATTGAATTCACCAGACTTTGGTCGCACCTTACAGCCCACGAACGAATGGGGCTGCCGAGAAGTCCGTGCGGATTGTGAAACAAATGCTGAAAAAGAAGCTAGCAGCTTCGCTATTAGAAGGACATCCCAAATTATCACTACAACAGAGGCTGGATGATTTCCTTCTAAAGTACAGGATTACCGCGACAACGGCAACTGGCCGGGCACCTGACGAATTGATGTTCAGAAAGAAGCTTAGAACAAGATTCTCACTATTGCGTCCCAGTGAGAAATTCAAGAAATCGGGCAGCATTGAACGCCCTCTGCGGGAATTCAGTGAAGGAGATGAGGTGTGGGTTCGAAATTTTGGACCAGACACTCAGAAATGGAGGCCAGGCAAGATTGTTCGGAAGGAAGGTCTGTTAAAATACATGGTGCAAATGAACGAGAGGCTACGACTAGTGCATGTTGACCAGTTACTGATCCGGTCAGGCAAGGCAACCGTAGTGGTACAGCGAGAAGTGCCACCGCTCCGTGCAGCAGTACCGAATCCTGTGGTGAGAAGTAATGTACCGAGAAACGAAAAGCCGGCAGAACAAAATAGATCGGAGGGACGAACCACATACGCAGAAGATCCAAGGGAGGTCTTACCACATGTGCCTCCGGATGTAACTCATAATACTCATGTGTCGGGAGAAAGAAGAACACCAAGGGTACGAAGAGCACCAGAGAGACTTATAGAGACTATGTAGAGACTGATCAAATCCTTAAATGCTATGGTTGATTGACTGTATGGACAATTTGCAAATTATCGATTAAAATATAATCATTGTTAAAATATAGTGTTAATTTTAACAATAGTAAATGTTGTGGACAAAATGGTTATAAAATGGATAATGCAATAATTTCATAAATGTATAATTGATTTGATTGTTCTTAAATATGGCAGACTATCAATTTGATACTCCCACAAATTATATTTTATTGTCTCAGGCAGCAGGGCATTCATTTCACTTTGAGGATAATATTGAGGTCACAAATGTATTTAGTTCTTAGAATTTAAGATTAGGGTAAACTTTGAAGCCTAGTCGTTTAGATAAAGTTGTAATTCTAGTCTGTATTAACTGATAGATCTGATAAAGTAGCTGAGCAGAATTGTTATGTTTAGCCACTCAAAAACACTAGTGATTGTCATAGTTAGTAAGATATTGATACTAGTCTATGATAGGTGCTAAGTAGAAGTTTCCAATTAAAAAGGGGAGAGTGCAGTGTACGATCACATTAACCAGATGTTTAAATGAAGGCACGCACGCGCTGTAGCGTTTCTGTAATAAAAAACGGCATTCTGGGTATGGCGCTCAACAAGAAGGAGTTATTTTATTAGTAAAGTTAATCCAAGAATCATGACGATCCGTACTGGCAAAGACATTACACAAACTATATTTTTAAAACAAGCCAGGACTACATTACATTTCTCACGAACCAATGTCAATTTGAAAACTGCCAATCAATGTAGCATTAGGTAAGATTTAATGTCTTCTTTTACTGCAAAAATTTACCAGATTTTTTTTTTAGCCTCACTTTTATCATGACCTTGACATTTGACCTTGAAGGTCACCTGTCTAAAATATTCTGCAAGTAGGTTATATTAAAAATGACAAATCACAGAAAGCTGTAGGAACAGTAGAATCGCATATCTGGCTTTTTGGGATTTCCCAAAAAGGGCCAAATTTGTACATTTAACCCCAATTCTCACTATGACAATGACCTTTGACCTATAGGTCACATAACCAACATAAAGCATGTAGTTAAAAGATTTGATTAGGTAACTTGGATTGAGTCTGTCAGTGCCAGTGGTAAAGAAATATAAAGAAATATAACATTTCCTGAAAACCTGGGTTCGTTGCTATGGTAACAGTTTTCAAGCAATGTTGCCATGGAAAAAAATGGCATCCCCTGTAGCTTGATAGAGCTACTTCTAAGGATTCCAAAAAGTACAAGATTGTGCTATATCTATGACTTGTCAAGCAAATGACATAGTAGCGTATACTAATTGGAGCCTCTACAAAGCCCAACAGGTGCTGATGAGGTGTTAAACACACACCCACACACACACACACACACACACACACACACACACACACACACACACACACACACACACACACACACACAGTGATGGAATTGAGAATTTTTGGGTGGGGGAATACAGGAGAGGCAAACTGAAATTTCTATGAATGCCTTATTTGTTGATAATATATGAAAAAACTTCAAACAGGTACTATTAGTAAACATTAGCAAAAACACCAATTGTTTTGTTACCATGGCAACAGGGTTATAAAATCTTTAAATAGTTTATATTGTTTTCCAATTGCTGTTGATACCTGTACACTTTCGCCAAATATTAAAAAATTTTCAGTATATTGCCAGTTAGAGGATAAAATTGATTTTAATTGGGTTTAAATATTAAGGGACTTGTTGCCATGGAAAATTTAGGACCCTTTTGACATTAAAATTCAAACAGTTGAGCATCTTTTTTTTAAGTTTGCCTCTCCTCTAGAACTTGTACCCCAGAGGCCGGCAGCACAGGATCAGCTTAGCACAAAAATTTAAACTACAAATAACTTCAAAATTATATATCTATTCAAATATTCAAGAACATGAAAATTAAATATCTTTAATTTATTCTATGGTATGATAAACTTATTTTTGTGTTTGACTAAACGTTATTTAGTGAATATTGCACGTTCAGTCCAATTTGATAAGGGCATTCTAAGTAGCTTGCTCCTGTGGCAGCTGTGGCACCAGTCCCTTGGCACCTTCACCTGTAAGGTTGGCCCAAGAAAGGAAGTTAGCCCCTTCACCAGAGAGATTTGCCCAGGAAGATTGATCCAGGTTGAGGAATGCTGCACCATGACCAATGACAGGTTGGCCCTGGAGTACAGTCAAATCGCCCAATTTTTTCTCGCCACAAATACATACAACTCGCCCAATTATAACTCGCCCATAACACAACACGCCTCCCCCTTATTTATTTTTGTAAGTTACTTGTTAAAGTTCAGTGATAGTAGACGCATCTTTATTATGCCATCATCGTGCATTTATGCGTACATGTATACAGCTGATTCAGCGGATCGTCGACCGCCATCGTATGCATAGGCCTACATGTAAACGGCAGATCCAGCGGACCGCATACTGCCGTCGTATAATATAACAGTATTATTAAAAGTTCGGAAGCAAGCTTCAAGTGTAATACCTCATAGAGTATAAGTAAAAAGAAGAATCTGATTCTGGTACAACATTTATTGCACAAATATTTATTAAAGACAAGTACTAAATAAATACATACAAGTTATCAATTAGATACTAAGGACAGACAATTATTGTCACGGACGCTGTAATACACTGATGGCCTTGAGTAGCCATCAGCGTACTCTTCCCACTGACGATAAAGCCGCTGGTGGTATCGTCTGTATGTAAGTTTCTGCCTTTTCTTCAGCTTCTCTTGGCAGAGAAGCTTAGTCTGAAACACACAAAAAAAATTTAATATTATATATTGCAAACATAAAAGTATCATTCCTACTTAATATAATGAATATGATAATATTCTTACCCTGCAGCTGATTTTCCTTGCCTCTGTGTGCAGCAGCTCGATGAGAACATAGAGATTGCGTCTTCCTGTCTGTGACTAAAAGAAAAAATAATAATTTGTTGAAATATAACAGTAATTAACTTTTAAAAGATCACAGAAACCACTTGAGGAAAAATATAAGCTGATAAATTTTTTTTTACATACCTTGCAATTGAAGCAATAGTGCCATCCTTCGAGATCATTGTTTGTTCTGACTGGCTGTCCATATCCATCCCAGTTTTCTGGCTGCCACACTGGGTGACTCAACCAGGTAGCGTCCACATACTGTAGCAGGGCTTTGAGATCATCTCCCCGTGCCCTGTTCCTCAAGGACTCGAAGAGATCAGGGATCTCCTCATGAGGCATCAAGGACAAGGACAAGGACAAGAGGTGAGAAATGATCTTTCGGTGGTGTCCATCCTTGTCATAACGGGTAGTCATCCTGAGTTCTAAAATTATAAGCATTATGTAATTTTTCAATTTATCAATAAAAAGTAGGAGGTCATATAATGTATACTGACCTTCCTCCATACCGCCTGTGCCCAGTGAAATGTGCACCCCATCAGCTGTGCATCTGGGACGACTTGGGCGGAGGCCCTCCAGGAAGCTGCCTCAAAATCCATAACGATCTTCTCAACAGCAGGTGTCACTAGCAACTCCTTCACCTGTAAACAAGTGTTACACCATATAAAACCTAGGAAAACAATATCACTTTTTTTAGGCAAACAGTGTACATTCTACCCAGATATAATCATACTATTAGCATACCTGGTCGAAAACTGTTTTGTAGTCGATAGCTCGCTTGCCACTCATCATCATCATGATCATGACAAAAACAAATGGTTCCTGCTTATAGTTGCCTGTGGGTCCCTTGACAAAGCGTGAACACACATAAAATGTGCCGTCCAGACAAAGCTTATAAGGAGTGTCGTCACTCAGGATATCGAATTGGATTGATATATGTATATTCAGACAGCATAAGGCCTTATGTAGATAACTACTGTATATTGAATAAATCAAGGCTAATATATGATAGTAACACATTTAATTGCCACAATACATATGGATGACATTGATGATCACATGATATTTTCCCCTTCCCTTATTGCATGCACCACCTGAGTTCCATACACTACATTAATCACATTGACTATTATTATTATTACAAATATTACAAAGAACATACATACATACCTGAATAACAAGAGAATAAAATCCTGTGACTGCATCCTTGGTATATCTCAGTTACTCGTTAACTAAATACTAATCCAATTATGCCCGAAGCACCATCTCTATATAATAACTAATGTGCCCGAAGCACCATCTACAAAAACTAATATGCCCGAAGCACCATCTCTAATAACTGATGTGCCCGAAGCACCATCTCTAATAACTAATGTGCCCGAAGCACCATCTCTACACATTCACAGGGACCCACACTGGTCAACCTGCTCTCCCTAATAATGACTACATATATCCTGCTTAAATCCTCTCCCCCACAAACACTTTGTGGAGTCTCTCCCCTCTCTGACTGACCCTAAACTAAAATCTCAGGGCTAGCCAGCAACTGGCCGTTGCCCTGGTAACCAAGAATGCAACCAAGGCTTAATTCCCTCTCAGTACTCAAATAAGTTTCAGTGTTTTGTATCAAGCTGTTGCCAAGGTAGCCATTGCTGCTTCTGGCTCCCTCAGACAACGGGGTCTGGTCAAAACGGCCAAATATAAAACGGCCAACATACCAGGACGGCCAATCGCAAAAACGGCCACCATACTAAGACAGCCAAAGGATAAAACGGCCACCTACCAAAACGGCCAATTGTACTATTTGCAGCTTAAATTTATATGCTTTCTCATTCAGCTATCTTCTTCTAAACCTGTATATATTTTCTGCTTTCTCATTCAGCTATCTTCTTCTAAACCTGTATATATTTTCTAGGAAGTTTAGAGTAATCATTTTAAATATTTATATAAATTATTAATATTTCGTTGTTGTTGTTGTTTCTGAAAATAATCCAACTGGAATTTAAATTGATATTGCATGTTCCATCCAATTACCAGGACGGCCAACTCAATAATATGCATAATAAACAGGAATCAGTTGAAACTCATGCTTGTGATCAATGATGAAAAAAGCATGATTTACCCCATTCTTTTCATCATTCAAAATGCTAAAAGCAATGGCGTTCTGTCCTGTCGAGAGATGGAGCTACGACCACACCAGTCTTGCTATTGTTTAATGACGTCATCAACAAAAGGTCAATCAGTGCATTTGATGACGTTACAATTGGATGACGTCATTAAACAATAGCAAGACCGGTGTGGTCGTAGCTCCATCTCTCGACAGGACAGAACGCCATTGACATAACGTTCACGGCTGATTGCTATTACATATGTTTATTTACATAAATTAGCTATTGCAACATAAAACCACTACACTGCTGATGTAATCAATTAAGATAAGATAAATTAATTTGACGTAACATGATTATAGACTCTAATGCTACTGCATAAAAAAAGATTTCTGATACCTATTTGTACTTTGTACTGTTAGGGCTAACCTTCTTCCATCTCTTAACAATGTATAATAATTAAATAAAGGGTGCTGCTCATCATTCATAATCTTATCAACTTGTCTCATATCATTTGTTTTTAAAGTTCATCTATTGGTTTTATGTCTGCCTTTAAGTTGCCACGTGTCTTAAAAATGATTAAAAAAAATAAAGCTAAATTGAAAAAGATTATTATCAGTATTTGTAATCATGAACCCTTTCAACATACTCAGCATTTATCATAACTCATAATTTTTATCACACCATGAGACAAACTCTTCCACTGACCTAAAATTCCCTTGAATCATCATCCTTGATTATTCCCAGAATCACTATATTATTGATGCAATTTATATAATAATGAATAATTAAAAAAAAATATTGAGTTGGCCGTCCTGGTAATTGGTCGTTTTGTCGATTGGCCGTTATGGGGGGTGGCCGTTTTGGCTAGTTGGCCGTTATGGGGAGTGGCCGTTATGGTCGTTGGCCGTTTTGACTCTATATACTCCCTGGCAACAACCAGTCCACTTAAATAAATACTTAATTACTTATGACCCAGTGGTAGATATTATCCACCAAAGCCATAATATAGAAATATACATTCATAATATTGATTAATTTAGACAAATATGGTTTTTAGTATACAATAGATATATAGATATAATTGACACTATTTGGTAACTCAGGTGATACAGCATTTAACATTCTCTGAAATATTTGATAATTTGTGTTTACGTACAATATTGACACAAAATTGGGATCGTAGGCATGCTATTGGTTTATCCTACGATACTAACGAGCCAAAAATGGGCAATGGGGACATCAATATGTTAGTTCTGACATTATCCATCCGTGGCGCCACCAGCGGGCTGTATTGTGGGCCAGGTGCTTGATTCTGAGTCCATACCTCACGACACAAGATTAAAGTAGGCATGTGACCTAGTTTGATTGTTTTGATAAGGAAAATGGGTTGCGACCATAAAGATTACCTAAAGAAATCGGCGCTTAATGATGTGCATTTCACGAGTGACGGAATTCGCGCACATTACAGGGTACTGGAAACAAGTGTAAGTGAAGGAGCTTGACAGATGTGCACTGATTTGTGGTTATTATTGTAGACCACGGATTCTTCAGCCGTGATTAGACATGTTAACATAGAAGTGGATTAGCCACAGTTTGCATACCTCACCCACCCAGGAAATGCTGGAGTGACCTCACCTAGCCAGGTGTATTATATGTGACCAAGATAGTTCTCTAGAGAATTTTATTGCAATCATAATAATTTTCTTTCTTTGGCCTACTAGACGGTTAAAATTGCTCTTTCCGCTAGGGGGCTCGGCGGAATAGCTGCCTCTGCTCAGCTAGAACTGTTTTACCGTCTATTAGCCTACAGCCCAGGCCCCTGCTAATCCGTCCTTGACTGTCCAGTCCCTACCGGCAGGGGAAAAAAGCTTGTGTATCATTGGTGTATGTAGATAGATAGATAGATACATTTTATTGACACTTTTTTTAGGTCAAATTTGACCTATTTGTCATACAGTAAAAAAAGTATGAAAATTAAAATAAATGAAAAACAACACAAATACATATCAATAAAGAACACATTTCATGTATACATATCAATATCAATAAAAAATATTGAGTCGGGCTGTGTAGTGCCGACAGGCAAGAACAGCGCAAAAGTACCTGGTCTAAAATTACTGTTTTATCCATTTTTAATTTATTTTTATTCATTTATTGGCTTGTTTCCTTTTTTCTCTTTATTTTGTTAGTTATTTAGACAGACTAAGGAAGTGCAGCATTGACATAATTTTATGGAAATTTAGTTATTTATTTATTTAGTCTTTATTTATTTATTTATTCTAATCATTTATTTCTCATTTAATTTTCGTATTTCATTCTCTTCTCTAAACTGTGAAAGACATATTTCCCAAGAGTTGCTTCACTTTGTTCTAGTGTCATAATTTTTATGAATTTTGTCTGTTGTGTTAGATTTTCATAATGTGGTATTAATGGTTTGATGACATTTAATAGTTTTATCCTTTCCTGAATGAACAGAGGGCAATCTAAGAGGAAATGCATTTCATCTTCAACTTCATTTGATTCACAGTAGATACATATTATATTTTCTTTAGGGGTATAAGGCCGCGTGTAACGACCAGTTTCAATGCACAAGTTATGCGAGCTAATTCTGAATCTCACAAGGGCCAGGGTATGGTGTAGATTATGTGGTTGTGAGAGGTATGGCTCTGGTTTGAACTCCTGTTTAAAGACTCGCAATTTAGGGTTAAGTGTACTATCGTTTATTGATATCATACTTCGTTCCGTAAAATCAGAATACAGCACCTCTTTAATTTTATACAAGTCCCTATCAATTATCATTTAGTTTTGCCAGTCATGATTCATCTTCAGATCTTTCAGAATGTCATGGACTTGGCCCTTGTGATTAACAGGTTCCTGGCTTTAAGATGGGTCTATTCATACCAATTACAGCGCTGTTTGTGTTATTAACCGAGTAGGGGACCTAAAAAGCCTCAGGCCCTCATCATGTCGGTGAGTTTGCATTTTGGCACTGTGTTGTCGCTGGGTTATCACTGTGTTGTAGGTTATAAGTGTTGTCGCCGATTTAGATGTGATATAAGATTTTGTCACTGGGTTGGTGTGTCGATGGGTTGGCTATGCACCATTTAGCTAAACTGGTTGGCTATACACCAGTTGTCAGAGGCAGACACAATGATGAGATTATATATATTGGACATTTAATGTCTCATGCGAGGTAGATCTGAAATGTCCATCTCATGAAGTGTGTACATGCTGAAATTGAACACAGCCTTCAGCAGAGTTGGCCAATGTCTTAACTATTATGTTAACTGGCCAATGACTTGGCCACCCAGCTATTATTATCTTTATTCATATATCTTGGACAATCTGACTCATCTACATGTAGAAATTAGCAGGTTTTTGATTATATGTCATTAATTGACTTTGTTCTTTTTAGTACTGTGTATGAGCAGTCCACAGGGCAAAGGACTATTAACAGTCTCCATCATAGAGTAATATATATGTGGTTTGTTAAGACTTGACCTAATTAAGGTTAAAGCCAAGTTTCAATCTTTATTGTTTCTCTATCACCCCATGCTGTCTAGATCTTGATGAAATTGGGATGTGAATATACCTGTGAGCCAGCCACTGCACCAAGTACTGGCTGGCTGACAGAAAAATTGGCTGGCTACCAGCTCAGCCACCTCATAAGCAGCTGAGGCTGGCTGCCATAATTTTTTTGTTTATAGGTGGCTACGACTTGAAGCGGCTTAAAGAGTTTAAATGCCTTGATTTTGCTGATATGTTTAATTATGGCAAACATAAAATCAGTTCTGACAGCTCATGACAATGACAGCTTTCACTTGCTTCAGCATACAACTAAATTCAAAATATTGAATTGTCATCTGTCATACCGAGATTATAATTTTAAAAAAACCAGACCTCAAAAAGAGCCAGCAAGACCATCACGCGCAGTCGTAGCCTTAACCAATAAGCCACTAATCCCTAACTACATCAAATAATATCCTAAATTTAACTCTGGTATGTCTTGAGCCAGAATTTGAACCCAAAAAGTCACTGAGCAGTCATAAACAGACAAGTTCCTTAACTGACAGGTCACTTGGCTTGAACTGAAGATAACTTTGTGAACTGCTGATGCTTTCAAGACTGACATTTTATTTTTAACTCATCATCTTAAATACACATATATTTTTGAATGGGGAACATTTTTATAAGGTCATCACCTCATAGATAGATAAATATAAAGAGATAGATAGATAGATTATGATATCTTCCAGTCATAGATTGCAATTTACTTCAGTGAAGGTGTGATGGTTGAATTGCTCCTTTTGCAATTATAACTTTTGGGTGTGACGAGAACAAAAGGGTAAATCAAAACTCCCTGTTAATTTATTAACAAATACATTGTTGTAGGCCTATTCATGTCAAAATCTCTATTCCAATGAAAGCTTTGAAGTAGTTAGACTACTGATCGGTCAGTCTCCACCTGGCACCATGGCGACGATCGGCGTTTGAGGAATTGGCGGCTGGCTGGCTAAAGGCCTTTTTTGGCGGCGGCTTGCTTCTCAAAATTTAAGCGGCTAAGCCGACAAATGGCGGTGCACAGATCTAGATGTGAGAGTGGAGACCCAGCATTCAATTTCAAAATTTCAATTTATTAGCCACAATACACAATAAAAAATATGCAATTACAAAATATTAAGATAGAAAATACAGGATTACATGGATGGCTGATGGAAACAAGCAAACACCATCCCAATATGTAGCTTTAATATATCATATATATATATATATATATATATATATATATATATATATTGATTAATTTACTGGCATATATGTATGATTAACTGACCCAGATCAATAATTTATTCATCAAGTTGTAAAAGTAACTTAGTTGGGTGGCAGAATTGTAATGCAGATATTGATATTAAGATCAATATTGTAATTGTTGGATCCGAGTCAATTATCATCAGTTATATTTGCTTAATTAGTACGGTATACTTCAAGAAACCTGCAGCATAGTGCACATCATAGCTTATCTGTTTGAATGATTGTATTGTGATGACGCATCTAACTTGGTATGTATGAAAAAAAGAACAGATAGCACCTGGTGAAAATAGTATAAGTGGTGATATGTGATGTCGACCATGGAGTTTTGCCATGTTTTCTGTTTGTTTCCATAACATCCAACATTTGGCAAAATTCATCATTGGTATATGTACATTTTTATTTTCCAGTAACACAGACTGGCATTTAGAAAGGAACAATGCAGAAAATGGCTTGAACTGAAGATAACTTTGTGAACTGCTGATGCTTTCAAGACTGACATTTTATTTTTAACTCATCATCTTAAATACACATATATTTTTGAATGGGGAACATTTTTATAAGGTCATCACCTCACAATGAAGGTTCGAGCAGTCGTACGCTTGTGCCAAATCACACAGTGTCAAAGGATGCAGTACCAAGTTCACATCCAAATGGTGCATATCTAACAAATATTGTGAAAACTACAAAATACACGGTTTGGTCCTTCATACCCAAAAATCTTTTCGAACAGTTCCACAGATTTGCCAACATCTACTTCCTTTTTATTGTGCTGCTGAATTTTGTGCCTCAAGTGAATGCTGTGACTCCTGAACTAGCCGCTCTTCCTGTGATTGGTGTTCTGCTGGTGACTGCGATCAAAGATGGATACGAGGACTATAGACGATATCGTCAGGACAAGAGGATCAACCATATGCCTTGCAAAGTCTATTCCAGGTCAGTGCAGTTAAATCTTAATTAATTAATCTTGTATTGCTGTATTAAGTGCAACAAAATGTAGACTGAGGCATATTACTTCCGCTGTCACTCCTTGTTGCATTGGGCCCTTCTGTATTAAAGTGTTTTGTTTGTCTGTATTAACAGGGAGAGTAGTGGTTACGAACTGGTTGAATGGAAGGATGTCTTGGTGGGAGACATCGTTTACCTGTCGTGTAACGAGATAATACCTGCAGATATGATACTGCTGAATTCAAGCAATGAGAATGGACTTTGTTTCGTGGAGACATCCAATCTTGATGGGGAAAGTAACCTGAAGCAGAGACAAGTTGTGAAGTCTTTTCACGAGGTAGGTCATTTGCAAGTTGAAAAAAAAAAAAGATTAAACATTGTTAAATTATTTTAATTAATGAAAGTGTCAGTAAAGAACATAAGAAACTAATTATTTAATTGAACTCAGTAGAACAGTCACATGTGCAGCTCAATTTGTGCCCTCTGATATTGAATTATAAGTCCTTTCACTAAAAGTTTATGGGCTTAATGTCTCACTGGGCTATAATTATGTCCCAGAATTTCAGACATTCCGACATTGCTGTAAGTGTGTAAATGATCATTATTTGCTACTTTAATCTGTGTAATACAACATCAAAGAATCTTTAGTCAGAAGTTGTTTGGTAAAACTGTATTCAATGTGCACATTTATTGATATTTTGGGCGGTCAATGAATTAGTGATAGTGGTGGCCAGGAGAGCAAACCTTGGTCTGTTGCATGGTTTCAATGTTATTTCGCATTCTAAATTGGAGCATATAGTGATTGAGTCCGCCTGAATTCTTTAGTAAGGTTAGATATTGATATGTGACCCCAGAAGTATGCAATTGAATGACATTTTTCGGTAACAGAGGGTGTTATTACTCAAAAATATGTACAGCATAAATCATGGATCAATAGATTGGTATTGATTTTAAATCAATATTACAAATTAACATGGGAGTCAATTATATAGACTGGGTTCCAGTAATTATGTTAATTTTGATCATAATCGCAAGTTTTGATGTTTACTTGATTCCTGATGGCAACCTTACCAAAATATTTTCATCTGGGTGGGTCTTATTTCTTTCTTTATTGTTTTCATGATTAAATTTGTACAAGCTGAACTTTCATAATAAAGTCAATAGAGTATGATTTACATATAACTAGATATGATGAATTTGTAATGGGACAATTGGTAATGATAGGAGCATGCTATATTGACATATAACATTGAGTTACCTTAAAATTGCAGATATAGAAATGTATTAACTATAATGCACAACTTTATTTGGGATGGAAATTTTTTTTCCAAGGGTTAATTTGAAAAGAACTGATGTAATTTTAACTAAATTATATGAGCAACAGCATTTTGTCAGAAGATCCTTAATGATTTTATGTGTGTGTTTGTATTCTTGAAAAAAAATTTGAATGATTTTCTGTGTTTTAAACTCAAAACTTGTTGGTTTAAAGGGAGAAGAATTTCAGCCGAAATTATTCACCCACACTGTGCATTGTGATCTTCCCAATTTGGATATTACCAAATTCAATGGATCTGTGTATGTATCTTTCCCCATTGTTTTTTTTTTTTCAATTTCATTTATAAAACCTGGTGTATTTGATTATTGATGTAAGGCCACAGTTTTTTGATCTTATGTTTCTCGGAACTTTCTCAGACCATTTTTCATGAGACGGTCGGTCAGAAAATTAAAAAAAACCCCAGAAAAACTTTTATTTTTCATACATTTTTTCAATTAATAAATCAATGGATATACCATATTCATTGATTTATTAATTGAGCGGCACTGCAAAAGTTTGGCTGGCGGTGTCGAAAAACGAAAAATCAAAAAACTGTCGCCTAAATATGACCAGATCAATTTATGAATCAATCTGTCAATCAATCAATCAGTCTGATTCAGTCAATCTAGCAGTAGAGCAATCAAGCAATCAAAATCAATCTAATGGACCATTGTAGCAATATTATTCCAAGTAAATTGTATCATGTATATTGATTTTATAGAATTCGGTGTGTATAATCCATTACACTATCAATGTGTTATTTTTGGGCTGCTTTCAGGTGCAATACATTAGGGGAACAAATAGCTGTCAATAAAGAAAATGTTTTGTTAAGGGGTTGTGCAGTACGAAATACAGATTACGTTGAAGGCATTGTAGTCTGTGCTGGTAAGCATACTTATTCATAATTTATTTGAGTTTTAATAATAGTGTGTGAAATTAGCTATTTGTGATTTATCATTCTTGCTTTAATAACTTTGCGTCAGTGTGAGTTTGTGTGAGGTAAATTGAATCTGGCGGGGAAAAAAGAAAGGATTACAAAACTCTTGAAAAAAGCTTAACAGACACCAAGTTCATCATTAGTAATTTTGATAATTAAATTTATTGGCAGTGAAAATGAGTGTTTATTCGCAGTAGATTTTTAATAAAATATTTATAGTAATGATTTAAAATAGAGTATGATTGATAAATCAAATGCATGCATTACCACTTATTAACCGGAAAAGTCTATAAGATTGAAATCAGGTAATTTTAATGCGCTTGTAGAAGGAGTAAATACCGCAAAATATGCTTCTCTTTAATAGACAGTTGGTGGCAGTTCTTTAAATCTATATTATAAAGGTGTCCATGCAGGTCATTGATGTTAGTAACTCCATAATGACTTGAAGTACATATGATTAAACAAGCTGTAATCATGTAGGTGAATATATGAATACTCATAACATATCGCTTATCAATGCTAGCTAAACTTTGTATCTAAACACATGAAAGGGCGCCCCCTCTTAAAGAAAACTGCATCTAATCTAATCTAATACATGCTGTCGCTTCACTTGTTATCAGAGATATCCTCAATGTATAACAAACATAAACGAAGAAGTGTGAGTAATATATGTACATTATGTACACTATGCATATTTTATTTTGTGTTTTATCTTTGCTGTGAAAGTAAGACCAAAGAACTGTCCAATTGTTCTATTGCTTTCTGCGAAAGAAATGCAGGATTAACTAGAAATCAGTTCCGCACCTCAGATAGAAAAGTATGATGACTGGTACAATTTATTCCAGATCTGACCAGTGCATTGATTACTTTTTAAAACTAATGGCTACTTTTTCTAATATAGTGGTTATGTTCTAGGATTTAAAAAAAGGACAGAAATATTGTGTATGAGTAGAGTATATTATGATCCTGTCTGTCTTTTAAATCAGAATTTAATTTTGATTACTGGTGAAATTTGTTCAGCAAAGTTAGACTGATAATAGGCAAAATACCACTCACCAGGCCATGAATTAAAGTGTTGTTTAATTCCTTTGACTGTTATTCATGGCTTGATGAGTGGTATTTTGCCCATTACCAGTATATATTCAATAACTTAGCTGATACATTGTTTGTGCAGGTCATGATGCCAAATCCCTTCTTAACAACCGAGGTCCACGTCATAAACGCAGCAAATTGGAGCGTCAGATTAACAAGGACATCATCTGGTGTGTCATCGCCCTTTTCCTCATGTGTTTCTTTTCAGCTTTAGGTAGGTAATCAATATTTTGTCAAATTTAAGATGAACGTTTTTGAGAAATGGGCAGATTTAAAATGATTCCATGTATTTTCGGTGTGTAACCTGCTGCTTAACATTTATGTTTGAGTAATTTGCGCTGTGGAGCAGACTGACTTAATCAACATTTTCCATACATGTGCAAAGAGTGTTGGGATAAGGATGTGCTATGTAGTATACATATATGGCTGTAAGAAGAAATTGTATTCACAATACACAATTATGATTTAATGAACTGTTTCCATACACATGCAGAACATGTTGTGTTAAGTATATATTACATAGGACTGTAAGTGTAATTATTTCAGACACATGAAAACAACATTTCTTTACTGAATCTCTCTGTACATTAGGTTATACATAAAAATATTCCTGTTGCGCGTTATGCGACCGTATAAAACAGGAATATTTTATGTATGACAAACAAACAAAAAACCCTACCTACCTGATGGGTTTTTCAAGTGTCGTGTAACTCACAACAGAAATAATTTTAAGACTAGTTTAATAATATTGTGTCATTTCATGTGCTATTCCATTTAATAATATGTTACTTAAGATTCTTTCTTCTTTTTTTTGCAGGGACTGGTTTGTTTGCTGAGCGTTTCTATCATGTCCGACGCATCGTGTATTTTATACCTTATGTTGATGAAGCGACATATACAGTTCTTTACCAGAGCTTCGTCCGATTCTTGACATTCATTATCCTTTATCAGGTAAGTGTTAATTGATCTTTGTGTAAGCATCAACGAGGATTTTTCAATGGCGTAATGAACAAGGTTTGGTTTGGTCAGGTCTTTTTAGGTTCATCATTAATTCCTGACCCTTGAACTCATAATGTCTTCACTGTAAAGTCATTTCCATGATATATTAGATTGGCTATTATAATCCTAATGTATATGCTGACTTTGTGAAATACCCTACTTGTGAAGTTTGTCAATCTCATCTCATGAATCCACCTGTATAAGTAGGTGAACTTGTATGTTAGGGATGCTCAATTATGATCATAACCTTGATCTATTCTCTGTGACTTACAGGTGATGATTCCTTTGCCCCTGTATGTGAGCATAGAGCTGATTAAACTAGCACAGGTCTATTTCATCACTAATGACCTGGAATTGTACTACGAGCCAAGCGACCGGCCCATGGAGTGCAGGGCGCTAAACATTACTGAAGATCTCGGACAGATTGAACATGTCTTTTCAGACAAGACTGGAACACTCACAGAGAACAAGATGGTGCTAAAAAAGTGCACAATATTTGGGACGGATTACTTTGAAAGTGACAGTAGGTGTCTTATTAGGCATTGTCCGTTATGTACAATAATTAAATCAATTTTAACCTCACAAGAAACCATGCATGCCAGACACAATTGTGATGTCACTTTAACGATTCAAATTTAAACATGCCGCTGATGAATTGCTTTATATTGTTGGCTAAATTGATGGCATTGATATCGTAATAAACAGCAGTGATGTTTTAGCAGCTGGGTGGCCTTATGGTTAAGGCATCCACCAATTCCAACTTGGCCAGCTCTGTTGAAGGTCCTGGTTCGATCTTCATGAGTTGCATCCCAGCTGGATGTCGATCGCATGAGATGTTAAATTAAAGGTGCCTTGCACTCAGTGTCTATGCTTAGGCAAGTAAAATGTATAACATGGTGTGGACTCCAAGCTGTATCATCTCATCATTACATCTGCTTCTGGACAGCTGGTCATATAAGCTGACTAAGCTTCAGACCCAGTAGCATTCCCGAAAAAAGGAGACTGAAACATTGAAAATTGTATGCAATAATTTAGAATTCCTATGCATGTCTCTTACTCTGTATTGAAAATGCCACTAAGCACTAAGTGTGAGATTTTATGAAATGGTAAATATAAAATGCTGGACTGGATAGAGGCTCACAAATTTGTAATGCACTGTAGCCATGTAATCAGTGATTGAATAACTAACTCTGCACCTTGATGAGATTAGACAACTGGTAAAATGATTAACATTATTGTTTTCTTACTAATCTAACCTTTTCCCTGTGTACCAATTAGTTCCAAGTGAAGCACCCGGATTCCATTCACCTGCTAAGATTTCTAACCCTGATGAGATTTATCACCAAATCAGAGAAACAGAATCAAAGGTTTGATATTTATGGAGCTTAAATGCTTGCTACGTTTTTATTTTATTTATTTTTTATGCAAATTTATACTAATATCATTTTCAATTTATTGTAATATCATAAGTTATAAATTGGCGGTTAGTATTTAAGTGAGGAAATCACATTAATATCATTTCAGGATGATGAAATAGTATGCGAGCCAAGATTGAAAGCAGCTGTCAAGGCTATGACATTAGAATCGTCTTTGACAGGAGTTGGGGTAGACAGCAAAATTCATGAGTTCTTCTTGCATTTGACCATCTGCAATACCGTTGTGGTTATGAACGCTCGACGAAATCAACAGGTGAGCCCGGCAATTACATTAGGTCAGCAGAAAGTTGGGACAGAATATTGGCCCAATCTACATGTCTACAGTAATGAGTAACTTCAATGACAAACAAACTTACCGTTATGACTAAATTTGGCAAAGAGCAAAGGCTGCCTGAATCAAGCAGTTCAATTGTACACAGGAAGATTTTGGAAAAGTCTGTTTAATGAGACTGTATGCTTATGTTTATAATAAAAACCATTGCTTATTTGCGATGACAACATAAATTTAATTAGTAGCATTGCATATTATAAAAGTTCTTTGGTACTGACCACATATTTTCAGGAGTTAGTACCATCTGATGATTGTGAAGAAGATGATGCTGAGACAAGAGACTGCGCATACCACAGGTTTCCTTCCCGAAGGAGTTCAAGAATTCGTTCTTCAAGAAGAGCTAGTCAATTGTCTTCTGCTCATTCTGCCACGCAACCTGTGGCTTCAGGTTCCTCAAATTTTGAGGCAGAGAGTCCCGATGAGCTGGCTTTTGCGATTGCTGCCCAAGCATATGGTTGCAAATTAGTGTCACGCTCTCCATACAATGTCAAAGTCCACATGCCAGGTAGAAATAACCATATCTAATTTAATGTTAGAAGATAGGTTTTAAGTTGAAGTATATTGTGTGGAAGAGAGTGATAACTTTCTTTTGTAATGGAACACCATTTTGTGCGAATTTACAGACTTCTATTCAGCAGGAATGGAACCTGAACTTTTGCAATTTAACATGTTTGACAACTCGTTTGATTCATAAGTATATTTTGTTTGCTAATTGTTTATTTGTTGCGTGTTTCAGGTGATGGCGTGGTGACCTTGAAAGTCCTTCATATTCTTCCATTTGATTCTCATCGAAAGAGAATGTCTGTGATATTCCAAAATCCTGTCAGCAATGAAATTATTTTGTACGTCAAGGGTGCTGATGTTGCTATTTTTCCCCACCTTCGTAAAGTTGAAGGTAAGTGATTGCTATTTCTATTTCTAGGCATAAGATACTTATTGTTTTAAAAAGGAGAAAATTATCATTATCAACAACACAAGAGATAAAATCTATTAAAATGTAGTACAAAGATGCAGATTGAAATGACGCTTATACACATATTCTAGAAGTCACAGTCACTGTTTTTGTCTTTACAGACAATGAAATAAAACAAATGGTGCAAAGAACACACCAACATGTGGATGGCTATGCAAGGCAAGGGTATAGAACGCTCTGCATGGCAAAAAAGGTGAGTCAGATTTTAATTGGTGTACAAGCATGATGTTTCTCTTTATTAGCAACAGTTTATTGCTTGTTGGAGGATTCTTGCTTGTTCACATATTTGGTGACCCATGTATCAATTTGATATTTTTATCTCTATAAAATTCTAGATATATATATATAAATGGGATGTATGTTTCTGTGTGTGTTGTGTGTCGAAAATGTGTGCATGCAGGTTATCCATGGGTTATCGTTGATTATTGAACATGCTAATTATGTGGTTGACTGATTACAATGTTTTAATTACAGATTATCCCCCAAGAGGAGTATGATGCATGGAGGTTGAAACATAAGGAAGCTGAAATGGCTTTGGGGAATCGAGAAAGTCAACTTTACGACCTTGCTTGTGAGATGGAAAAAGATCTGCTATTGCTGGGTAATTGTCATTTTGTGGTGTATAAATTCTGGTCTTATAGAATCTCACTATAAGACAACATCAAAGTTGACAGAATACATGCATAATGTAGGAATTTTATCCTACAATTACAAAATTGAGTTGCTGCATGGTTGGTGTATAATGACATTGTGATGATGATTGACTTTAACCCGTTTGCAGGAGCTACAGGTATAGAAGATAAACTTCAAGATGGTGTTCCAGAGACAATTGCTGCATTAAAGGAAGCAGGCATTAATGTTTGGGTACTCACTGGGGATAATCAGGTATGAAGGAAATTTTATAAATTCAGAGTGTTGCAGCTTGCACCTCCGTTGACAGGGTATTTATCAGCTGTGTAATGTATTATTATGATGGTCAATTTGTATTTGAGACTAGGACATAACTGTCAAGTATTGTTTGATAAAATAGTTAGTGCTGTCACTAGTATGCATGTAATGCTTGTCTACTTAAAATAATGAAGTCAACAAGCCCTGTCCAATGGATTCTTCTAAAACGTGCATGACCTCTTAAATGGAATGTTTGACTACATCTTTAAGTCTTCTGGTTGTATCAAGTGACTATTAGACAAATGGTGACATCTGTCCTCAAATGTTGTTAGGAACTGATGGCCAACCCTGATGGGATAGTTTTGTCTTTGAGGGGTTTCTTTGCTGGCAGTTGTCAGTCAGTGAAGTGTTACTCTAAGTTTTGAGTCTATGCAAACAACGTAAAAGTGTGTTTTGATACAATTTTGTGCCTGTTATAATGAATGAACTAGTGAAGTTATCTTGTACTATTTGTAGTGCAGATGAACTTGTTCTATTGTGATAATGCTTGCATGACATGTTGCACTTGTGTTTGTTACAGGAAACAGCATTAAATATCGCTTATTCTTGTCATCTGATCTCATATGAACAGGACACCATTGTCTTAAATGCAAGAACCAAAGTAAGTGCTGTATACTTTTCAGTTAGTTAGTATGGACCTTCAGATATAACATAGAATACAAAAACTATCTGCAAAGTGAACAAGAGGGCCTTCTGTAAATTTAATCTTTTTTTGTGATTTGGTGACTCCAGTGAGGATGTTTGGGAAAGCAGGGCATCACAATATACATCGAGAAAACAATAATTTGTGGAGTTACAAATTTTGGCTTTTTGATGATTAAATTTCTCATGTGATCATACAAGATTTATTGATGCATGACAGCAATTACTTTGGCATATGTTTACCGGAGACCTCAGTGGAAAAAGAACATCTGGTGTGGTTGTATAAATCTGTGTTGTATCTGAAGGTCCCAGCCAGTATTGCATGTAAAGATATCTTCCATTTTAATGTTAAGTCTTTTGTGACTATATCTATCGTAAATGTTAACATTAAGCCAGAATACACTGAAATTAAATACTATGCAAGTTAAAAGAAATTTTCAGCTGATTTATTTGATTATGGTATAATAATATTGATTATTGTAAATCAGTTTGTTTTTCTGTTCAGAGCAAATAGATCTGGGTCTCTGTCATTATATTTTAAATGAGAAACTTAAAATTTGTTTCCATAGGAGAATGCAAGAGAACTGATCTCAAGTCGGCTTGAGGAACTTGCTCAACAAGACTCGTACATAAATCCAGCACTAGAGGTCAGTTCTACAGATGTCCGAGAAACCTCATCAAATCAACATATCAATGGCGATTTGCCTAACGGCACTTCCGAAAGATCACTTGAAGTATTTCCAAGAAGCACCAGTCATAATGCTAATAGGTCATCCTACGTCAGGGGGAACACTGCTCTTGTGATAGACGGACGAACGCTTGCTTACTTACTGGAGGACAATCTAGAAGAAGATCTTCTCAAGCTGACAAACTATTGCAGCTCAGTTCTGTGTGTGAGAGCCACACCGTTTCAAAAGGTGTGTAGTCTGTGAAATTATGTCATTGTGCAACTGCACTATTAATTAGATAACTGATTATAAAATAAATTTAAAGGACGAACCACCTCATGATTGTGATCACTGAACTTTTTAACCAACTCAATCTTCCAGTTGTATCTTATGTCATAATGATGACCATATAAGAACAGAGATTAGGACATTTTTGGACCAAGATTGGTCAAAATACTGTGACTCAGCTATACTAAACAATCTATTACAGTTGCAAATGTAGAGTTTCAGAGCTTTATAATTGCATAACATGAACTTATTTCAGGCTGCCCTGGTAAAGCTGGTGAGAGACAATTTGGGCAAAATGACACTGGCAATAGGTAAAGAATTGCATAACCCAGTTTGGGTTTGGAATTATTAGTGCTTGTGATCTCACTTATATGCTCCTGACATTTTCACACTGATTTCATTGTTATTCTTTAAGGTGATGGAGCAAATGATGTCAGCATGATTCAGATGGCAGATATTGGAATTGGCATTTCGGGTCAAGAAGGAATGCAAGCCATCATGGCGTCTGATTTTGCCATCGCAAGATTCCGTTACTTGAAACGCCTTCTGTTTGTTCATGGTCACTGGTGTTACGAAAGACTGGCTCGAATGACACTCTACATGTGGTATAAGAATGCTGTAAGTGGCTAGCAATACTGTTTATAAAATATTTCATACTTTGTAAGACTTTATTTGAAACTCATTGCTGATGCCTGTCATTCATGGTGGCACCTTATGTAAGTTTCTGTGCTCAGTGCAAAAATTGAATGAATTAATTTATATGTTGACTAATGAAGTTTTAAAAAAAAACAGTATTTGTCCCAAAAAAAAAAAAACATTGCAGTATCACTGCGCTGTATAATAACATGGAAACAAGCAGCAGCAATTGAAGTACATAAAATACAGTTAAAATAATGCCATAAGTATTTGCTGACATGTGAAGTCTTTGTCATGGCTGTCTCATTTGCCAAGCCTGAGGAGTGGCAAGGATTGGTGTGAGACTCAGAGGATTCCAGTACACCTGTCTGGGTCACAAGCCTATAGAATCTTCTGATGTTCTTTTGGTGTTCTTTCAGGTGTTTGTGTTCTTACTGATGTGGTTCCAAATCTACAGCGGCTTCAGTGGCTCAGCATTTGTAGATGACTTCAATCTGTTAGCATTTAACACGGTGTACACTTCACTACCACCCATTGTGTATGGAATAGTCGATCAATGCGTCCCTGAACATCTTTTGATGAAGTATCCAAAACTTTACCAAAGAGGCCAGAAGGGAAAGATCTACACATCCTTTTCTTACTTAATTTGCATTCTTGATGCATTGTGGCAGAGCCTGGTCCAGTTTTATATACCTTATGCTGTAAGTAACTGTTTGCATATTAAATTGTTCGATGTTGAAAGTAATAATGGCAATTTTTATTTAGTCATATGCACCATATCCACTCCTGAAACATTCCAATAATAATGAAGTCGGTTGTATAAAATAAAAATAAAATTTCTTTGTACTCTGTTATAAAGGTGGTTAACCGACTTATCACAAGTCCATCTTTTTCTTATTTGAATGAAAGTAATAAGTTCGGTATAATCTAAGAGATAGTAAAAATTTACCAAGATCTAACATTTTCCTACAGGTGTACAACAACAGTAATGTAGGTGTTTGGGAAATGTCTCAGACGTGCAACGCTGCTTGTGTCCTTTCGGCTCTGGCCCACCTTTGTGTAGAAACTCGCTATTGGGTAAGATTTAATGACACATTTTATGTATTACAAAATGTAACACGTGTTTGTCAGATGTCTGGGCTGTGATTATAAATTTTGATATTTTTGTGTATCGTTTGCACTCTGGTATAAATAAGGATTAAACATAAAATCATGATCTAAATGTATTCTTTATAATTAATTGCACATCTGGTGCAAATGGTACATCATTACTCATAATTATAGCCTTTTTTGAAAATGATATGTTTACAAATTAACGGACAAGATTATAAGTATGTACATATTATTGTGTATTGAAACATTATATATCTAGGTAGAGATTTCGAACTTGTCTCTTTTATTTTCAGCATCCTGCTCACCTGATTATTCTCATAATCAGCACCTTGGTCTTCTTCCTTCTAAATTTTGTGCTATGCGCCATAGAAACTAAAGACCGTCTTTACTTCATCATCTTTAAAGCAATGGCAACTCCCCAATATTGGTTTTCTATTGTCCTTGCTGTTGTGGTTTCGCTCTTTCCAAGGTAAGGACCTGTTTGTACATTTCAAATATGAAATTCTACCCAGCAAGAGAGTAATATTACAGGAATACTGTGGAAATATTACAATATAAGGTAATGCCTTGTGCAGGAAAGCATTGGACTTCTTCTGAGAATGTCAGCGATGTAATGTTACCAAATATCATTTGGGTGACAAAACCTGATTAGCACACATGAACACATATAATAACTAGGGGAAAAAGTGCAGTATAGCGGACCCAGATTTATGACCATATTTAACGAGCCTCTTTGCCAGGCCTATGACACAAAAGTGCTTGAAATCTCTTTATAAATGACGTCACAAACTAATTTAGTTATGATGGCAGTTTCATATTAACGGTAAGGACAGAGTTTAATTTTGCTTTTTCTAGGGAGCTACCGCCGCTACTTTACACAAAATGTTATTCTAATTGTGCTGGAACTTCAATCTTGTGAAATATTTGATAAAACTTGATTTTTAATGGACGCTAAATATGGGCATAGATTTGGGTACGCTATACTTCACTAAACCCTAACTAGGTTACAGAAAAATTATAGCAAACTTATGTAAATAAGTTTTGTTACTTGAATATTATTTGGTAACAGCTGTCATAAGCATTTACATTGTCAGAAGAAACCTGATGCTTTCCTTGAGAAGGTTGTTCTAATGTTACCAGAGCTAATGTTACAGTAATATTACCAGTTTGCTGGGTATTATTGGGTATTATTGGCCAATCAATTGTAAATGATGAAAACAGGGAGGTATGATGTTGTAGGATGGTTATACATATATATATATATATATATAAAATTTTATTGACATGATATTATCATAATTGATACATGGGTCAAACATACAAATTGTGACTGGTTGTGACTAGTAAAAATACTAATACAAATTTTAAAAAAAACAGACAAATATATTCTGCTTGTCCCAGTGGTTTAACCAATCTGGCTATCCATGTATGGTTCATAAATAATAGTATAAATAATAGTAGGCGGAGCCCAGGGGAAGAAAATAAATAAAATAAAATAAATAAATAAATTTATAGGACATGGTTTAGAAATATGCCAAGAGCATTAATTACACCTGCTTCTTTGCTGGACATCATTGCTTGAAACTGTTCAGTTGGGGTTAGATTATTGAAGTCAGAAATATATTTACTCAGTTCTTTATTTAGCTCTATTCTTGGCACATTATTGGCAATACATATTAAGAGGCAGTGAAATTCATCTTCTACATCGTTGTTATTACAATTCTCACAGATTCTTTCTTCGAGTCGTAACTTAGGGGTTTCATGTCTACCTTTTTCTATCTTGAGGTTATGCGAACTAATTCTAAACCTAGCTATGTTACTATAAGTCTTTTTTTGGGAGGTTGAGGTTTAAGTAGGTTTCAAAACTACAGTTGGTTTTAAAGATCTTATAAGTCCTTAGTTTGGGGTTTATTTCGGAGTCATATATAGCATTTAAGATTCTTTTTTGTACAATTTTAACCTCATCTCATTTACCAATTTTTCTGGATCTTTCGTTGACCAGTCTGTGATTTCAGAGTAGTCAATACAAAGCCCAATCAGAACAGCCTATTATTTCACTCTGAATGCTGAACAATAGCTGTCCATATTGTGTATCCAATCATGTGTCTGTTCATAATGATAAATTTGGGAATGATTTGGAATATATGAATATATACCTTGCTCATGGTGTAACAATGTGATCTACTTTACTTAAGCAGTCAAAGAACACTTTAAAAAAAAAAAAAAAAAGGTCAAGACTGTGTTGACTTTTCTGGAAAGTATTTTAACTCAGTTTAATCTGTGCTCACTATGAACATTATTTCCTTTCCTTGTAGGTATTTTTGGCACGTCGTCCAAGGAGCCTTTTTTCCTTCTTCCTGTGAACAAGCGCAACAAGTAGCAGCCAAAAAAACCCCAGATGACATGTTTGTTGCCACTTGGTCTTCTGAAACAAGCTCGGCTTCTGTTGTCATTCAAGGAGTTAATCCAATTGGAGAGTCATCTCCGGGTAGCACTGTTAATTGCTGACCTATTTTTGATGTTTGTATATATTTATAAATATATTATTTCATAATGTACATTCGACTTCCACGTGGATCAATATGATAATATGTTATTACAAGGTTGGTATTTGTTACACATGCAGAGGGCTTGATTCCTGCTTTTGAAATTATGTCTATATATTGTACTTAAAATTTTGCAAACATATCATTGTACAAAGGTATACACTTACATGTGTACCTATGGGTGCTTTTTGTACAAGTTGACATTAATAGTAACATTTGCCAATTGTGTTTGGCAGGTGGAATTGTCTAATTACGCAGACAGTAGATGGAATTGTCCAATTACGCATAGCTAAATGTCTTCATATTGAAAATAAAAATGGGTGTTAATTTATATATATATATATATATACAATATATGTATTCAATAATTTGGAGCAAAATAGGTACAGGAAAATTCAATTAATATAAGCACCTTATAGGAAGTTCTGTTATTAGTGATTGCTAAGAGCTGTTGAATGTTGATGTATAAGCAATACATATATTGATGTAAATCTACAGTCAGTGACAGTGACTCAGATTTAAGTATTATAGGTTAGGCTCAAGGCTTTAAAAAGCTTTGACCAATTGTGTGTGAAACAGGGTCTGAGTTTGACAGCTATTCTTTATAATTATTATTTATTATTATTTTTTTTTATGGTCGGTTATTTAACCTTGTTGTTTGTTATTGTTACTAATCTGAAATTGAGTTTCCAACTTTTGAAATTTTAGTTTATTGTGTTAATGTGCCATGTAAAACTGGTATGCGAGTGTGTGTTAGTCTATTCAGTTTTGCTGTACATTATTTATTATTTAATAATTGCATTGATGGATATGTTGCCACCAAGTAATATCGATGTATACATGTGACTCATGCAGGTTTTGCGAGACCATCATTATTTTGATGAAAAGGGGGTGAGAGATTCTCATTTTAATCGAAATCCACAGTTTATTTGCCCTAACTGCAGGAAAAATCTTGAGATTTTATTTTTATTTTTTCTCAATGTAGCATGTATGGGTTTGTATGAATTATGTACATATAATTACATAAATAAATATTTAAGATGGCACCAGGGGCGTCGATTTCTCAGGTTTGCTCAAGGACTGGCAGCTTTCCCACACAGCTGTTCCTTGGGACCGACAGCTATTTTGTGCTTACCATGAACACTGTAATCATACGATTTCCTTACACCTCTCTAGCAACAAGCCCTGTTATGTTATGGTTTGTGTATTACAACACTCCAAATAGCCTGGAACTGAAATCGGAAACTATTGAGTTCAAGACAAATAAGTGTTGTAGACAATAGGCTGGTTTATCCAAAAAGCACCACCCTTTCCTGGAGAGAAAAACCGAAAACACTAACAATAGCAAATGTAGTTTAAAAATTTTAATATTAGCTGACGCTGTCAACAATTCTTACAGTTTGACAAATCAGCTTTGTAACAGGTTAATATAATAATCTTATTTCAATAATCACATATAAAGGGCTGCTATATCCAATAAATGATCAAATCACAAAAAAAAAAGATTGCATTGATCATTCCCCCCCCCCCCCCCTTCTCAACAAACTCTTGTAAATTTTAACTACATTCTAAATTACTTTATGTCATTGGTGATAGTACATTTGAATCAACTGATTCAATTCTCATAATGAATGGGATACACCAGTGGTGGCTACTCAATGGTATTGGAGATGAATTATAACCATTGGTGGCTACTTGAATGGTACATCTGTGGTGGTTACTTGACGAAGCAACTTATTGAATGACATGGAATGCCAAGAACTGTCCTGGTGTGATCAGCGTGTAGTGTACTACTGTTTAAAGGTTAAGACATCCACCAATCCCATATTGGCCAGCTTTGCTGAAGGTCCCGGGTTCGATCCCCGGTCCAGGCACTCTTCCTGAGCTACATCCCAGCTGAGCTGGGTGTCGATCGCATGAGACGTAAAATTGGGAGCCGTGTACTCGGGTGTCCATGCTGAGGCAAATAGAAGACCACCCATAGGGTAAATGTGTAACATGGTGTGGACTCCCAAGCCTTATCTCATCATTACATCTGCCTTTGGCAGCTGGTCATATATGCAAAGTTTCAGTCCCAGTATCATTGGGACATTAGATTATAATTATAATGCTTGACATGCAGTAATCAATTTTGATTTAGCACAAACTTCAAGACTGTGATGGTTCACACGCAGTATTCAAAATAAGGGCCGGTCTTTTGGTCCTAACTGGCAGCTTCAAGGCAGGACCAACAGGTTTGATGACCTCCCGGTCCCCAGGTCTGAATGAAAGGCTAATGTTATGGCCTGGCAGGGACCGGCAGGTTTGCTCAAGGACTGGCAGCTTTCCCACACAGCTGTTCCTTGGGACCGACAGCTATTTTGTGCTTACCATGAACACTAATCATACGATTTCCTTACACCCCTCTAGCAACAAGCCCTGTTATGGTTTGTGTATTACAACACTCCAAATTGCCTGAAACTGAAATTCTGATACTATTGAGTTCAAGACAAATAAGTGTTGCAGACAATAGGCTGGTTTATCCAAAAAGCACCACCCTTTCCTGGAGAGAAAAACCGAAAACACTAACAATAGCAAATGTAGTTTAAAAATTTTAATATTAGCTGACGCTGTCAACAATTCTTACAGTTTGACAAATCAGCTTTGTAACAGGTTAATAATAATCTTATTTCAATAATCACATATAAAGGGCTGCTATATAGCCATATCCAATAAATGATCAAATCACAAAAAAAAACAAAGTTATGCATAATCACAATATAAGAATGACAAGATTATAGTCCACACAAATTATACTAAAATACTTAAGGACAACAAAATCAACATAAACAAGAGTAACAAAATTAATGATTCAAAAAAATTGCAGAGAGAAGTTGACAAATTTTCTAATTACAATCATCTATCTATGCTCAGTTTTTACAAGATGTCTGCAATTTTATACACATGAAGCAAACAGTTAAAACTTCACTCAATATCACTACTAGAGAACAGATGAATCAGTCATGAAGTCCATGTAACGATATCAGTACAGACACATTGCATATTTTCACACCATGTCCCAATACTTGTAGCTATGTTCCTACAGCCTTGGTTGCCAGCATGTTACCTCGGGAGATCCACCAATTCCAAGGGACTTATATAATTGCACAAGGACTAAAGCCCATTTACAGCTGACAGCTAAAATCCTAAGCTCACAAAGAAATGCAACTGATGTCGTAACTTCCTGCATCAGATTTTAACACTGGTTTTCACTCAGCCAAAGTTGTCTTATGTTTTTCACAAGACATAACTTTCAAATGACATGAAAATTCTACACATATCTAGGTCGTATAAATGTAAAAATTAAACATAATAAGGTATTAACCAAAATATTTAGCAAAACACTATGAACTATGTATAACAAGACTTAGAATATTGACTTTAAACTGCACAACAGGCAGCATAAATGATTCCTGAATTATGTTAGTTCATTTACCACCATTTCAACACCTAGCGTGTCAGGAAACTTCGCTAGAGTATTCAGAAGATTAGCCATTTTAGCTATTGTCAAAGACTGCCATGAGTCTCCCAGTTTAAAACAAAAAAGACTATGTACAATACATGCCTTACATATATACTTAACTGTGGCGTGGTGGAATGTACAAAAACAACAATTATTTAATTCCACTGCTGTCCTATCGGCCACGGCTTATCGGCTTCCATGTAATACGGAACCTTTAAGATACAGTTCTATTGCTATTAAAACCACGCAAGACATTGAAAACTTTGCAGAATTAAAAGTTACAGAGAGAGCCTGCTGAGATCATATGCACATCAAGAACTTTCACAATATTTCATGTAAATCTTTCACTTTCCACATATAGCTCACAGCACTCTCAACTCAGCAGAGCTTCTATAAGATAATTATGTGTGTAAATTTTAATGACTCATGATTTTTAATACCACTATCAAATGCTCATAGACAGATCTTAGCTACATGTTTGTTAAATAAACTTCCCAAAATCCCTAATTTTTAGCATTTACGGCCATAACTTTTCACATATCAAGCCTGTTTACCAAACTTTCAGAATACTTGGTGTGCATTTGTTAAAATTTTCAGTCAGATGAATGACATATATTTACTGTGTCCTAAACTTGATCTTTCTTAGCAGTCATAACTAGGTTATTTTCTGTGTCTCACATCATCCTTGCCTTTGTGATCATGAGAGTTAGTCCTGAAAAAGGAAAACATATTTGTCAGCGACATTAGCTATTTGAGTTTGTGAATCATTCTTCATCTCTTAAATGTTTTATAGATGGATGTGCTACTCATAAATGTTGTAATGGTTAGATTGAACACAGGTCTATTCGGCATTGTGCTATGGATGACAATTGCAAGAATCTAAGAACAAACAATTTTAAGTGACGAAGTGATAGTAATAGGGTTCGTTTGGTTCAAAATTGTATAATTGTCTTTAAAACATAAATAAATAAAGAGATCTATGAATATAAATACAAAATATATGTATACATATGCATACAATGCAATGATACTTAATCATCTCGCATACATTAAGCTTAATATCAACAGCATTGTGTTAATTAACAGTAACTTACAAGTGGCCAGCTTCTTCAGGAGCATCCTCCTCCTCCATCTTCTTGGAACGACGTTTCTCGTAGATGTAGATGATGACACAAAGCACAATAACTTCAGCGCAAATGCCCAGGAATGGCCACAAGGCTGCAAGCTTGTCTGCAAGGGAACCAAGTGAATCATGTTAAGTAAAACCTTATCATGTCATCATTCATTACCTGTGCCTTAGAAAGTGGTAATACAAAAGCTGAGCAAGTTTACAACCAGCAGCGCTGAGATGATAGTAATACAATGCAATTATGAGACAGGAAGATAAGGACCAAACAAATATATCCGCAGTTGAAATACAGCATTTCCACTTACTTTTGACTCTAACGAGGATGGTGGCATTTGCGGATATACCTTCGGAGTTAGTAGCAACACAGGTATAATCGGCTCTGTCGGAGTAGTTCAGATTATCGATCCTGAGGGTAGCATTCACTACTCCTTCATAATCCTCGAAGGACACTCTCGCATCAGAGGTATCAACGGGAAGATTGTCCTTGAGCCATGAGACTACAGGAACTGGGTAGCCCTTGGCCTTACAGTCCAACACCAACGGATCACCCTCAACCAGGTTCTTGGACTTTGATTCAAAACGGTACACGAATGGGTCAGCTTAAAAGACAAAATACACCAATATTAAACTTATGATGACAGAATCAGACTAGTTTTATTCACACAATAAAACATAATAATTGCGCTGGGGACCACCAAAGAGGCTGGCACCCTGCCTGATGACATTGATAACGAATTGATTTACAATTGAAATACACTTATTACCTTGCAAGGTAACAGTCTGGTTGTATGTCACACCCTTGTATTCAAATCCACACAGATACTCTCCAATATCCATAACATCTGTAACGATCGAATAACAATTATTGAACGTAAAATTTGTTCATGTTGAATCATAACTTAGCCACCTCTACACATCTAGATCAAGATAATGAAATAAACGTTTACTTACTGGGGCGAATAATGGTGAGGGAGTTGTTCTGTTGATCAGTCACATATTTCTCTCCATCTGGGGTGATCTGTTTTCCATTTCTATACCAGAAAAGGGGATGGAAGTTTGTGATGCCTGCCACGTCACACCCTAAAGTGGCATTTTGCTTGAGAACAAGGTGTCCATCCCTGTTGTGAACTACATAAGAACAAAGTATTAGACGTTCAGTCCGAGTAATTGAGTGGCCTTAATCTAACTTTAGCTAGTAGAACCTTAAATCTGTATTAATATTAGTCAAGATGCAAATAATCTGTATTAATATTAGTCAAGAAGCAAATAACATTATGCAAGTCATAGAAAAGTTAAGGGTCAGGCAAATACTTGATACTTAAGTTGCCAATTTCGCTGAAACAAAAACTTAATATTTTAATTTTATTAGTGTGAAGTTATTTGGTTAGACTAGAACTCATTGCAAAAGCTTTGAAAACAGAACACCTTTGCTTATCCTAAAGATGAGGGGGGTCATCTTGTGGGGATGAGCAAAGGCGTCTGGCTATTGGCAGGCAAGATCATTATCATAAAGCTTCGTGCTCACTTTCAACCACACTGACTGTAACGTAGTAAGCATCTTCACCGCCATCCACCCGGCAGGAGTACATATTGGCATCCTCCACCATAATGTTGGTCTTAGTTAGATTACTGTAAGTCACGCATGGCTGCCCATTTTTTCCTGGTTTTTTTAAGCCGGTGTTACTAAATCCAGAATGAAATTTGCTGTCTATCTCTACTGTATCACGATACCACAGCACATCCAAGCAGTTCGTCTGCCGACACTTAAGCGTAAGGTTATCCCCCTTCATGACGACAACTGGTCTTGTTGCCGGTTCATAGATCTCTGTCTCGCCTGCGAAACAGATCAATCCAAAAATGAAGAGGTTCCACGCTCAAACTCAATGCAACTGTAAATGACTTGCAGCACTATCATTTTCCTAGGGGAATACTATTATGTTTTTTTTTCTCTTCAGCACACAAATAAACAACATTTAAGTGAAGCCAGGCAGGTGACAATCCCTAGTGCCCTAGTACAACCACTATACGGACAACCAACTTTATTTTCACAAATATTGGTGCCTTGTGACCCTCAGTCATGTTCACAATTAAACTATCTCTCCTGTCTCACACGAGTCACATTATGCAATAGTATAAATCGTAACCATTGAGAAGACAGCAAAATGTAGAACTAAAGAGCAGAATCAACACAAAGAGTGGTGAAACATATGACATGTACTCAAATGTGCTCAGTACTCCTCAGTACATCCACACAAAACCACACTCAATAGTCTGAATTCTTAACAACTTTCTCTCCACGACAGATCATGTTCATATACTTAATGAAGGACAATATTCTTTCATGAGTAGCCAAATACATTCCAGCAATTGGAAAACATTTAATTATAAAAATAAAGAGATCGAAGTTGATGGTAGCTGGTACAGATAACATCTGATAAGAACATCAATTGTTTGGTTGCAGGTTCCATATCACTTTTCAAACAGCTGCTATTGTTCTCTTTATTCACTTACTTACAAAATATGCTAAATTAAACTATATTTACAGTTTAACTGATAACACCATCGACCCAATAAGACACCGTGCACTAAATCGTGCACTAAATCGTGCACTAAATCGTATAATATAACAGCATACATCCTTATAATAAAAAGTTATACTTTTAATGACGGCTATTTATCAGCACTGATAGCATGCACCTTTTAAGTGATATCAAAGCAGAACTTACAATTGCACTATAAATTCTACTCCAGAGTGCAACTATAAATCTATACCATAGGTTGATATGAAGGATGCAAACTTAGGAACAAGGCCAGGTCGAAATATGCTCATACAGCAATAAAACCAAATGGCACCAAATTTCAGGCAGAGTGAATATCAGACCATGAAACGGGTTACCATGCAGATCAAGAAGCTAAAGAAATCGGTCGATGACATCCAAGATCAAACATTTACACGACATTTCCCCCCCAAGATAAACCAAGGCAAATACATTGGCTAACTGACAAAGAAGCATTCTTAGCCGATTCAATATTAATCAATAACTGACAGCAATATGTAACTAAATGCAAAATGGAAGCAATGCCAAATATTGCAACAGCCACAGCTATCACAGTGAATGCATACATGTATATACAAAGCCAATAACTCTTGTCCAACTCGGTTATTACACTTCCATGACCTTATTTTACCAGCAAAAATGCATTCAGTCCACAAAGGTAAACCCCTTTGTACAAATTATTACATTATAAAGACATCTCCGAAATGCGAATTGCATTGGCCTGCCAAATCTGTCTTATTACATATGAAGTCTTGCTACACGGAATTACTTTGTTTGATACTCCTGTTAAGTATGTAGCCTGACCGCGTAACATGACATTGTATGTCCTGTTCTAAGACATTTACAACTTTTCTCAAGTTGACATTACATTTGGGACAGGACATTAAAAAATCTGAGAATTATCATAACTGTAACATCATCTGTTTCCAACAGTGCAGCGCTAAATTGCCTACTAAGGTATCAAATTACACGAGTCATTTCAACGTCAAAATGGTAGACACTAGCCAGAGTAAACTAACTTTTATCAATAGTCTCCACGGAGTATATTACGATGACTCTAAATAATCCGTTGGTGAGCTAACTAATGATTATATTTCACTTTAAAAAAAAATTTCATTCCGGTGAACTGCTGTTTCCCAGCAATAGTCATTTAGTACATTGAACATGGACCAGTCCCCACCGAACTGCTTCTGGTCAACTGAGTGCAATCTAACTGATGGGAAAATTCTGCCGAACAGTCTACTAGTGGATTCAAGCACCTGATATAAGTGATGCGGCTGACAATAGTTCCCAGATTTAAAATACTTATATTCTAAGTTTTGGTGAGGTTCTTATTTAGATTAAGTGGACAGCCAACCCACCAAAATATTCAAACTTATCAGCTTATCATTTATCCTGCCTGAAAGCCATGCAAAAAGCAATTAAGTTCAACCAAACAAATAAATTTAACAATCACACTTTCATGCAGATTAGCGTCTACTAGCTTGGCTTATTCAAATTCTAGAACAGTTGGTTTAGTGGGCAAATTGAACAGTTTCTTTGGCTATAATTATAATCATCTTTCTAATGGCTTTGGTCCATATATCAGGAGAATTCTGCCCACAAGCTAATTGTTGTCAGTTTGTACTTATTTCAAATGTGCATATAAATAAGTTAATAGCTCTAACTGCACTTCCTTCTGACAGATCTGCAGTCCAATTAACATAATCAGAAAATTAATGCTCAATTCTCATGGCCTCTAATACTTCCTTCACTTAATCAAGAAGTATACACATAAAAGCAAGAAATTTGAGACGAGACAACATTTCATTAAGCTTTACAGATTGAGAAGCGAAAAGGGGTTTAAACACTAGACATGAAAAGCAGCGATTTATGAAAACACTGGTAGCTATGTGCAGGAATTGTCTATCACAGTAAATAAGTCATTTCCACCATCACCAACATCTAGGCCGGTCATGAATCTCCTGCAATGTAGCGACACTTAAGTATACGGCATGCACTATGCAAGTAACATCTAACACAAGAACAGTATCTGGCAGCCACAGTTGAAAACGGGTCTTGGTGCAGGGAAGCAAGAAGCCAATTCAAGGATATTATGTCGCGGTCAACATGTCTTGCTGTTTTACTAAATTAATTAATTAGTCAATTGGTTAATTTGTTAGTAACTTAACATTAGTAGCATAAGTAGTTAGTCATAAACAAACTAAATAAAAAAGAACATAGGTTAAAAACAACTTGAAGTAATCCCTTGATTATTGGTAAATCATGAAGTTTTGAAACAGCAAAACAAGTTGAGTTAATTAGTGTTTGGTGCAAGGCCCACTTGCAAGCTTAGGGATGTTACTGAGGAATCATTGGCACCCCTGTTAGCTTGGGGAAAATAACAGACCCACCATACTTACTTTGGGTATCTGCCCCTGCTGCAAAAAGAAAACAAAACAGCATTGGTGAAAAAATCATAAATACGACAAACAAGACACAAACAGTTACAAGGGTAAAAGTGAACTACCAAGAGTGACCACACTTAATAAGAGTGACTACAAACACACAGAAAGTTCTCTCGGATATCTGTATAATATATGTGTTATGTGCAAATTCGAGTGGCTGTGAACACTTGCTTGTGCCCAGACTACTCAGACTACAAGGCAAGGTGTTAGCTGTACACCCAAGTATGTTAACACTTCAAACTGAGTGAGAGATCACAAGTCAAAGTTCGGTTTGTCGTCAGTATCCAGGATCAAAAAAATTTGACTCTCCAAATATGTGCAGTACTGTGTTCTAAATTTCAATGCAATTCCTATTATCATGTATTTAGAATGTATTAACGTTACAATTATAAAGTTAGAATATATTTAATGAACTATGACCTAGAGTTCAGTAAATAGAACTTCAGCAAGTCAATTTTAAAGGCAACTTAAAAGTCAGAACTTAACAAAGTAAACTTCAATGTAAAAAGGGGTTGTGGCCATTGTCCACCCCAAGGCACATGCCAATAGAAGCATGCAGGAAAGAGACCCCTGGAAAAAGGGGCCCTTGATATACTTGTGTAGAAGAGAAGATATTCAGGTTACCAGCTGTAGCTGTACATGAGTTTCATAAGTTATTCCTCAACCCGAATACATTACACACTGTCACATCACATGTCAATGTCGCTCAGATGTAATGGAACAAAATCAGCACCTGCAATACTCAACACATTCTTTATCGGCATCATATTGTGTGTTCATCTACACCTGAGGCAACTTAATGAACAATAATGGTCCCTTAATTCATGTTAAACAATTTTAATTTCCCAAGGCTGCTCAACCACAAACAATCATTCAGTCAACAACAATTAACCCCTAGACATAGCAATCCTCCGAACCATTCAATCGTGTCTTCAAAAGAACCATGAAATTGCTGTCCTAACAAAAATAATTACCATATCCAGTCATACACTGAAGTTCTGAAGTCCAGCTCCTTTTCCCCGACCAAATTTATCAAATGAGTTTCAGTAGTACAGCTCAGCAAAAGAGGATGGATAAACCAAAAGTATTTCTGTTGCAGGTTACATGGCACTTGAAAATCCCATCAGGTAGGTAGGAATTTTCTTTCTTTTTTTTACCCCAGAAGAATATATTAATTATATTTAACTAACCGGCAGGGCCCCTGTGTTAAAAAAGGGGGAGATTTTTTTTATATATGCACTGATATGTTCTATACGGTCCAGTAACCAGCAACAAGAATATGTTTAAGAATGGCCTAGATATTGTATTGAACAAAGACTTGATATTATTTACATGAACCCGTCATGAACCCCACTACACACACCAGTTATTTAAAATCACATAATTTGGCATTTAGATATACAGGAACTTCTATTACAATGAACAATATTGAACACACAGTCCTGTAGTATGACTAGCTTTATAAGCACTTGTTCAAAAGTGCAAATGGAAAAATCTATAAATAACAATCTCGTCAATCAATAAAATCAATTGATCCAATACACACACAGCGACTTTATAAATTATAACGAGTCAAAACTTAAGTGGTAATCCATGCTGTACCATAATTGCAGAGATTAGCTGTTGCCCTTTGAACCAACTCTAATTTAGAACTGGTAGTAGATTTCAATTGGTTTTCATCTTCGCAAACCTACTTGTTTTAATTTGACATGTAAATTATTTCTAAGTCTCAGAAATGATGACGAAGTTGTAGTTCCTTAGTTGCAATTTTCATTTTAAATCAGGTACGCCTTTTTGTAAATGGTGCATATAAATTATTGTTCAATTGCCTACTTAGATCATATACACAATTCCTGAAACTTTGAATGTTGTCTAAACTCTGCATGAACAATGTCGAAATTCAAAGAGAAATTAGCAAATGATACAAAAAAAGCCAATTTTTATGTGATGCATGGAAGGGTTGGTACAAGTTGTATCCGATTTGAATGTGAAATGAATAGTAGTCATACACACAATTTCCGTTGAGTGAAACTTTTACCAGTTTTGACAAATCAAGTGAGCACAATCTCTTCCTTTCCAATAATCAATAATCAAAAACAGCCATGTGAACATGTCTCATACATATAGTGTACATTCTCCCGAATCCATAGATAGCATGTTTTCCCTACAATACAATGATCAGTGATGGCAACCACATTCAAACTAAAAATGTGACATTAACAAACAATTAAGGCAATCTGCTGTATACACTACTCACTGAATTTTATGGAGTAATATTTAATATTTTCATGAAAATTTTGCAATTCATATGTGGGTCATTCCACAGAAACAGTGCACTTTTAGCATTTCAGTTGTCAAAAAAATCCTACAACATTATGAATTTTCATACACTTAAGTGTTGTAATATGACAGTAAAACATTATCTTTTACTTTTTAAAAATATTTTAAATTGGGTCAGTGATGTGACCCGCTCTCTCTCTCTGCCAGCACGGTAACAGGGATGACAGACAGTAAACAGGTGGTTTAGGGAAACTTTATGCAATATCTCAAAGGGAAATGCAGGTTATATAACCGAAGTTTCGATTCCATTGTGTAATAATGGAGCACTTTCAGAATTGCATTGAAGCTATTTTCTGTGATAAATAGCTTAACCATAAACTTGGTAACAGGAAGGACACAATGAAAATTCACCCCTTGTCAATGCATTATCCTTTTTCTTTAAATACTGAAAAACCAGACATCCTGAAGTCCCCATATCAGTGCTTTCGTAACACAGGAGGAACATTAATTCTGTGGAATTACCCATGCATTAAATTGATGACCCACATGAAAGAGGTGGTGGTTGAAAGATGTGTGAAATATCAAAGTGCAAATATTTCAAGGTACACATAAAACCAGAAGTAACTCTTTCACCAATGAATGTGATAAATTGAAAATGAACTGGCATCAGAACTATCTCAGATTCCCACTGACCTCTCACAGAATCTCAGCAAAAAAACAATTACACAATCATTTAATCCGACATTCAGTGCAATGCAACCTTTCAGGCCTGTCTTCAACCAAAAGTCTAGTACACCACAACTAAACTAAAAATTTCTGATAGGTTCTTTACAAAAGCACATCACTGGTAACCCAATACTTAAATCAACTATCAAATAAAACTACAATTAATCAATAACTTATGTATCAATACATAACAAATCAGTACACATTCAGGGGAGAATCTAAGAAAGAAAAATTGGTGCTGCAAAGTCATTTATGAAACCTTCAAAAACATTATTAAACATGCAATCTGTATTTCCAGTGTTCGAAATAAGGAGTTTCCAGTTGTCCGGGACAACCAAATTGTCAGCCGGACAACCATGTTCTGACAGTTGTTTTATTTTGGGTTTTTTGTTTTTTCGGACAACTGAAAATCTGAGCGGACAACCAGTAATTTTGGCCCAGTTGTCCGGTGGCCAACCACTCAAGAACACCTTATTTCGAACACTGATTCCTCATAAATTTACATTGGTACAATGTATAATTATTATGAATGGATAATTTAACTAGCTTAGGCTATATACTTTTACATACTCAGTACATCATGACAAAAATGTTTAAGCATCATTAATTATAACCCAGACTGCATCATACTGCGACTGAGAGTGAGAACAATGCATTTAAGCAGTTAAGTATCAGCTACGCTTTAAAACGGTGATCACATGATTCACAACCAAAAGAACAGTGGTCGATAAATTTAAAGCTCCCAGTCGAGTACATTTAATGTGCATACAAGCATAATCAGATGGTGGTATCATTATTATCAGAATACACTGAATTATCGTAAGCAAAATTCGATACAGTACAAGACTGCGATTCAACCTGATTCGATCATAATTGACAGGGATCACCTGCAGCTATTTCGGATCATAATTTGAGAAAACAAAACACCGCTTACAGCGACCTTTCTTACCCTGAGCGAACGTTGTGAGGCAGATCAATGCCAGAACATTAAAGTATAATATACAGCGACTCATCTTGGCAAGTCAACTGTCTTCCTAGCCCGTTAGCTTCGAGAATGAAGCGATGAATGTCTGAACTAGTCTGAACTGCCCGTCGCTCTGCTCTCCTTGATAAGATGGAAGGACACCAGTCACGTGACTTTCACGCATGCTCGGACACAAAAATCAATCCATGATTGATTGTCAGAGCGCCTTTGTCCGGCCACATGGTTGTGCAAAACCTAATTTGGGAGGCAGTAATTAAATATTTTATTGTCTTTAAGTCAAACAATCATGCGGGTGCTTCACAAAAGCTCAAAGAAAGCACACATAAGACGAATGACATTTTGTGACGTCATTAAATATTACAATTAGACAGGGCATTCGGAAGTAATACCAGAGACAGGCAGAGTGTTAATTTGATAGTTTAAAGCCGAAAAATTTAATATTCATCTTTACAACATATGGTACGATTGATATAACTAAACTTCACATTTCAGACTGGACCTTACGTGGCATTAGCAATGAAAATTATAACATTTTCTGTTTTTCGATTTGTTTATTAGGTGCGTCCAACTTCCCAATATCCTTACCAAACACGTTGTTGTCAAAATATCCAAAATGGCTACCGAAGCGCTGCGGGTTGACAGCCACCAAGAGTCATTTGAAGCCTTATCTAGAGAGGCAGAAACCCTGAAGCAAAAATTGAGCGATGAAAGAGCAAAACTCAATGATATTGACCGTAAGTATTAGAGTAAAATTGGTTTCTGAACTGTTTAAATGCACTGGCATGGCTGACATCGTCAACCTCTGATCATGTCTTGTTTGCTACACTCCTGTCAGTTTTGTCATTCAGGCTTGTTTATCTCATCATTCATACATTTTTAATGGGAATGTCGTACTATGGCTGCAGTAACCACCCTACAATCTAAAATAGCTGAACCTATGATTTCTATCATTTGCTGGGAAAAAAACCCCTTACCTTTTGGGAACTCTGTTTTGCAATTGTGCAGTGTAAATAGAAGCACACTAGTAATATAGTAATAATAGTGTATTTGTGTAATTGTAGTGACAATACCATAATACTAAATAGTAGGCCTAATGGCCATCCCATTAACCATATATCATTAACAACCCAGCCGATATTGCATGGCTATATGCTTTGGCATGCATGTTTATTTGATGCAGTCAATAATGAAAATATTTTGACTTAAATAGACCAGTAGTTATTGACAATATTGTACAAATACTTCAACATTTTCAATGCAACAGATCAGTGATTGATTGAGGACAATGCACATTCTTGGCTTTGTGAAAGAAAGTAAAGAAGTTGAAGCCACATAGCATCCAGCTCAGTGCAAGTCTGCTATCACAGACAGAAACAGGCGTATATAGTGCAAGCTACTATTACAGACACATAGCGTAAATGGCTCAATGTAGTTATATTCCAATTTTTTTCAGTTACTCAGTGTATACATATATGTGACAGCCTGCAATGGTGCCACAATTTTAATACTGATTACCTACCATCCAGAGCCTTGCTGGGTTCACTATCTCTCTCTGTAAAATAAATAAACTTCAACTAGTATTTAATTTTTCATGCCATCAAAATTCCAATATGTGATGATGTCACATTACTCAACAATGGGTGATGATGCCATTTTCATTGTATTTCAAGTGTTTTGGTCTTGATTTCTTTCAACGTAACTTCTTTTTTGTTGTTGTAATTAATGCCTGATAGATTCATTAGCTTACACATATTTAGTGTGCCATGATTAAAAAAAGTGATTTTCAATCATTTGATTTTTAGAAAATAGTAATTTTGTCAGACAGTGGAGCTTTGACGTGTCTCAGTGCTACTATTCTAAAGCGTGACCAGCTGCCAGAGGCAGATGGAATGATAAGGATTGGAGTCCATGCCCTATTTATTATACATTTAGCCCATTGTTTTGGTCATTTATTTGCCGCAGCATTTATGTGTATATAGACACCACTTACAAGGCTCCTCCAATTTAAAGTTTAATGCGATCAACATCCAGGTGAGATGTAGCTCATGAAGAGTACCTGGGCCTGGAATAAAACTCGGGACCTTCAGCGCAGCTAGCCAATATAGAATTGGCAGATGCCTTAACCATTAGGCCACCGGCCAGCTGACATGCCTTTAAGTTGATTTACCCCCGTCTTGTCAACGGATTTTGATCATTTGAATGTTCATTCTTAACTGGTAACACAAACTAGATAGCTTTAAAGTAGCATACTATTTGAAATAACTTCGCATCTCCCAAACTAATTACTCTCCATATTCTTATTAAATTGAGTGGAAACGTGTAGAAATGATATACTGGGTACAGTGGGTAGGTCTAACACCTACGGATAAGCACAATATCTGTATATATATATATATATATATATACTTGCTTCTATTTACAAATGATTTTGAGAAAAAAATTTGTATCTCACTATCTATGCACTTACTGATGCACTGACCAAGGAAGTCTATAACCAGTCAATGATAACTCCACATGAAATGACCCTGGAAACGCATCAGCAATTTATTTGCTTGAAATCACATACTTGTCTTCGCATTTTGATGAGAATTTATTTTTTCAACATAATGTCATTATACATATACAAAATATAGAATGATAGTTACTAAAACGCATTACACTTTAACCAGGTAATATATTCAACTAATAGAGACAAGACGTATGTTGAACGGTTCCAAGGCTTTTATGATGGAAATATTTATCTTATATCCATTGGCATTGTCACAGAAGTGTACTGCATATTACTTTTCTGTTCTTGCACACGGATTAAAGGGACTCTTCCTTTTAAACTGCCCCTCTTCGATTTTTAATATAAATTTGCCAAATGATCATGCTTAGGCTACTTACTACATTAGGTAGTGAAAAACTAGAATGAGAATCATCATTAGTTTCTGTGAAATTAAGTCAGAGAAAACTATGAAAAATTAGAGTAATGGTTTGGATGACCATCTCTGATTTTTTCGAAACTTACAACAATTGTTAAGATTGACAAAAATAAGTTCTGTGTGATTTTTCGCTAAGTTTTTGCATTTGAGCAAAGTTAGAGACGTTTAACAATGTTTAAAAAATGTGCCTTCATCTGTCTTATTCAGGCAAATAGCATTGATGTCAATGGGAAAATAGGCTAAGTTTGAAATATTTTTTAGAGTGTCGCTTTATATTTTATGAAATATGCTGGAACAATTCTATTTTTATCACATGTATTCAAATACGTGGGTATTTACTACAGAGGAATAAAAATTGGAGTGAAAATGTGTCTCCGTTATACCCCAATGGGAAGATGTTTGCACTGTGGACTGAAAGTTGCCTTCGTAAAACTATGCAATACTTTTGATAAAATATCTTCACTCTTGTTAGGGTTAAAATTATGAAATTGGAATATGGTATGGTAAATATTGTATATGTTATGTGGTTTCAATTTTAAAGCTATAAGACAAATTCCTCTTTTTACAAATAAATATTAAATTTGGCGTCGTAAATGCCGGTTTCAGGTGTAAAATAACCTCAGATTTCTTGTTTTTTGTTCTGTTGATTATTTACCAACAATTACCAAAATCCAGAAACCTCTTTTTAATTACTTTATCTAAATTCTTTCTTAACAGAGTAATTTTATATGCAATAGTTTTTAGGGGTCCATACCGTTTGTTTCAAACGATACGATATGTATCTATTGATTGGACAATTGATACTTGATATATCGATTGATGAGAAAATTACAGTGGCAGATGAAATTAAACTTACTAACGGTAGTGCATCTCTCACGAAAACACTTATTTTTTGGTGGAATGAGAGTTTTGTGCATGGGAAATGGACGGATTTAAGAAGTCAAACGATTATCGTTTTACCCAATAAAGTGATTCATGTAATCGTATCGATTGAAATAACCGGTTTAATCAATATATTGTGAACCGGTACAGACCTCTAATAGTTTTATCACAATTTAACCTCAAATATAGGGCACTGGTGGAGGTTAATATTCAGACATTCATTGCACGGCAGGTTGCAATTGAGGTTCAAATTGAGAACGGGGGAAAAATGAAGTTTCTCACTTGCTTTAGAACCTAAAATTATACAAAATATCTGAAAAGAAAGCCCAAAATCTTTACTATTTGTGTATAGCTTGTTTTATCAATATCTTTTAAATTCATGAAACAGGGCAGCATTTTGTAAGGAAAGTTAGGCCCAAATTGCATGGTGAAATTATGAGAGTACACTAAATAAAAAAATAATTGTCCACTAACTCCAACCACTTTACATTATGACTCTTGAATTAACTTTAGGATAAAAAAATCTCTGCCTTAAAATCAAGCTGAAAATGCAACATTTGTCCATTTTCAATTTAACAAATAAGTGCAGCTTGTTGAAATTCCACAAAAATTCCCTATGAAGATCAAAGATGGGATAGGAGCATTTTCGCAAAACTCTGACCTGACTCCAAACTCGGCTGAAAGATTGCCTTTAAACCAGATAATTTTAGTGGATGGGTGTTCAAGAGTATGAGTGATGACGATACACTTTTTGTGAAATTTCATTTATCCTAATTGTCTTGCATTACAGTTCCCTCAGCGGCACAGAAACTTGAAAGCTTTACCGGACTGACCATCAAATCTAGAAGATTACTAAAGGGCCACCAGGGCAAAGTCTTATGCATGGACTGGTCATTAGACAAACGGCACATTGTCAGCTCTTCCCAGGTAACCTTGAAACTTTTAATCATATGAAGATAATAATAAATTATGATCACTTCATAGCATTTTGTGGCCATTTTACCATTTGAACAATGCTATAACAAATTGCTTATTTCAATTATTACGGACAAAATAATAAATGGCAGGTATAAAGAACAGCATCGTGTTGTACAAGTCGAAATATTGGAATAAGGAATTTAAATTAAGTTTATATAATTGTAATGTTTATTGATAAATCAGTTTATTTGTACCTTGTCCAAGAGACACAGAATCAGATATTTGGTATGATAGTTTTGTAGTTCATCATTCTTTTGGCATTGGACCAATATAATTTTAACAATAGGCACAAAAGTGAACATATGAAAAACAAATGTTTGGACATGCAGTTTGCGTATAAAAAAACGTTGTGCATCCTTTGAATATTAAATACATGTATACCAATTAGAGTGATGGATTCTTGTCAAAGAAACGATACACAATAAAATTGTGTCAATCATGGCTGAAGGAAAGAATATAGATTGAGCACATCTCATTAACTGATGTTTAAAACAACTGTTACAGTGTAGCTATTTTGTGAACAATAGTAATGACAGCTTTAAAAATATAAATCGCTGTCAAAGGTCACTAAATGAGTACATTGTATTTCTGAGTGGTCGGAGTATTTCAAATGAAGTGACATTGGTAGACAATAGGACTGATAAGTTTTTTGTTTTTACTTTCTTATTTGTGCTTTTCTAGGATGGTAAAATGATTGTGTGGGATGCTTTTACAACAAACAAGGTATGTTGAGTATTGCTTGATTTTGCTCCACTAGTCTACAGGTTATCTGAAACCCCTATGCAATGATGGGCAGGTTGTCATGCAACTAACTAATTGGCTGTTTCAGGAACATGCAGTTACAATGCCAACTACCTGGGTAATGGCTTGTGCCTATGGGCCATCAGGCAATGTTGTTGCATGCGGGTGAGTCTTATCAATATCCTGGAAAATGGGGAATAGTCATACATTGTATCTCCATTAGTTGTAGATTATCCCATTCTTCTGATGCTACATTATGAATACTTCGACAGCATTTCTCGTATTTCTGCTTCATTGTATTCAACTAACCACTATTTTATATTCTGCAGTGGATTGGACAACAAATGCACCATCTATCCTTTAGTCATGGATGAGGATCCTGCCAGCAAAAAGCGGGCTGTGGCAACTCACACTAGTTATTTGTCGTCTTGCAAATTCAACAACTCTGACCAACAGGTATACAATTGTGCATTACATTTATTACTATAAGCTAAAAGAAATTCTTAGATAGGATACAAATGTAGATATTTGGTTTGTAAATTACTTTTTCCTTTTTTGGAGACTTAAATTTATATTGATATCACAGCACAGCCAACATTTTTTTCTACAGCAAAAGCTGTTTATGTGTAAAAACTGTAAATTGTTCTTCTCAGATATTGACAGCCAGTGGTGACAGTACCTGTGCATTATGGGATGTTGAAAGTGGTCACATGATGCAGAGTTTCCATGGACACGCTGGTGATGTCATGAGTGTAGATATATCACCTTCTGAATCTGGAAACACCTTTGCCTCTGGTGTAAGTCTGGAATTTTACACTTTCTTTGCTGTTTATAACTAATGGGAACAATCGATCTAATTGTTGAATCAGTGTTTTATTTATAATTAAATAATTTACATGGACTGTAAACATAGTTTAAATGGCCTGAAATGTTATTTCAAAAATATTACAATTAGTTCATACAGTACTCAATGTCTTATTGAAAATTGCTATATATGCAATAAGTAAAACTGAATTATTCATATCACTGTCTTTTTTTTTTTTTTTTTTTGCGAAAGAAACAATTGTGGTTCTGATTCTGTCCTGAATTTTGCAGAGCTCAGACAAGACTGTGATGATATGGGACATGAGAAGTGGGCAGTGTGTACAGGTTTTTGAAGGGCATGAGTCAGACGTCAACAGTGTTCGATTTTATCCAAGTGGAGATGCTCTTGTGACAGGGTCCGATGATGCCACAGTAAGTTTTTTTTTGTACATATTGTGCAGAAGACCCTTGGATTAAGAATTTTTGGCCATTTGACTGATAAGGCCATCTCTTACAAATGCTACAAAGTAGAATGTTTGGAATGTTTATTGTTGATATAAATTACACTTACAGGGTGCGGCCAGGCATCTCCGCTTTCGGGATAGCTCTAGGTTACTCAAATGCTTATGAGGTCTTTTCAAAGTTTTGCCAAATTTAGTCAGGGGTATAAGCAAGTGGTCATTGTGATATTTTTGATCTTATGATGTCAGACAATATCATTGTCTGAATTATTGAGAGGGTGCATGCTGAAGGGCTTGTTCTGAGTGACACATATCACAGAAGTCAAATTTCTGTCTGCTTGCATTTATTCGTACAATATGCACAATACTTTGCTATTAAGATCAGCTCAACAAGGAACCAGTTAGACTGGTGTGCTTAAAAAGTATCTTGTTTGGTGATGAGTTCCATAAATCATGACCTATTAAACTAGTTACTGGCCTGATGCCGTCAAACTGATTACACTGAATGGATAAGTTAGTAATTGTCAAATTAATTTTGCATTGTCACTTTGCAGGCAAGACTATTTGACCTACGAGCAGACCGAGAAGTGTGTCGGTATGCCAAGGAGAGTATTATATTCGGTTGCAATGCAGTGGATTTCTCCTTAAGCGGTTAGTATGTTTGATGTAGGCCATATATGGGTCATTCCACAGAAACGGTGCACTTTAGGCATGTCAAGTGCAAAAAAATTAAATTTTCAATCTGAAAGAGAAATGCAGGTAATATTACCGATGGTTTCCATTCCATTTTGTAATAAAGGAGTACTTTCAGAATTGCTTTGAAGCTATTTTCTGTGATTGTTAGTTTCCTTATAAACAGGGTAACAGGAATGACGCGCATAAAAGTCACCCCGTCTTTAAATATTGAAAAATATTATATGAAATGAGTAAGATAAGCAGACATCCTGAAGTCCCCCATATCAGTGTTTTCATCCCTTGAAAACCTAACAATTTTTTAAGTACTGAATATGTTATATTCAGTCAGTGTTAGAAAAAGTTAACTGCTGCATTCTGTTTGAATGCCTGTAGGTAGTATGAACAGGATAATTTCATAAAACCTATGGGAATGCGGTGTGGAACTGAGTTGTTTGTCATTTCAGGGAGACTTTTGTTTGCGGGCTACAATGACTATGTTGTCAACGTTTGGGATGTGCTAAAAGCTCAGAGAATCGCTATGCTGTACGGTCATGAGAATAGAGTGAGCTGTTTAGAAGTTTCCCCGGATGGTACAGCCCTCTGTACGGGTTCATGGGATTTTACGCTAAGGGTAAGCTGCATATACCGCTAATACATAATATCTTTACAAATAAACTGCCACACTCAAGGCAGGGTTCTGTGCAGAAAAAATGTCAATAAATTGGTTTAGTTCCAATTTGCTGATTGTGATAATACATTAGCACAAGAATAAAGCAAGTGCAACCATAGCTGGTGTAATTCATTCGACTTATTAAGTTACGGACCATAACTTATGCTAGACAACTAGACTGAGGTAGTGCTTCAAGCAATTGAAGGGATTTAAAATCCATTGATTCATTGTTACCAGTGTGGTGATGTAAGGACAATGCATTTTAATCACACCCCATGTTTTCTTTCTTGTTGCAGATCTGGGCATGACTGAATTTATTAGGTAGCTACTGAATTATTAAAGCTCTGAAGATAATACTCACATACACTCCATGCTGTGTACGTCTGGTTGTGTTGGCATATCCCACTGTATACGTAGGCCACAGATGATGCTCCTCACGTGCCAATGAGATGACACTTCACAATGAGCCCCCGCCCGCTCCACATGCGCCCCCTGACTGCAAATAGTCTCTTCCCTCTTCTGAAGTTCTGATTTTGGAGCCCCATAGCAGCAGCAGCAGCTGGAACTCAACACATTTTGCTTCATCTGCTGGTAAAACAGACAAAATTTGTGTAATTGTACATTGTAAGGTAGTACTCAATTCCAGCCTGATTTTAAATCACATTCCCAAAGAATTGCACAAATATGTGTGAGGTATTATGCAGTTATGTTATTATACCTGAATAGCAATGATGCTATGTATACAGTCAACAAGGCTTCTAACATTTGTGGAATCCTCTTGAAGAACCTGTGTTATATTAATGGTAAAGGAGATGTAGTAGGTGATTAATATATAATGGGAATGACCTGTGGCTGAATTAAGGAAAATGTGACTAGCCGACACTAGCCATCAATACATGAGGGTGACAGGCAATTAAATTGCCAATTAAGAGCAAAATTGGTAAGGACATTTCCTATTTAGGAATATGGGAAAGGAGCACAGAAAGGTACATACGTGGTAATCACTTATGTATGAATAGAGTGACGTTTTTGGTTGCCTAAAAAAGGTCAATTGCAATCAATGCAGCTCAATTTGTAAATGGGTTGTTGTTCAAAACTGTTTAATCTCTTTCTGCACAGCATTATTAAGTGGCTATTGCCTATTCTCTGCTGCGCACTATTAAAATAGCAGTGTTTAATTTGCAAGAGTTAACTTATGTACAGTTTGCTTTCAAAAAGAAAAAAAAATCTGTTTAGGGGGCAAAGAGAAAATACAAACATAGGATTATATGGACCTTTTTTCAGTTGAGCTTCCAATTGTAGCTTGATTGAATGTTGTGTGGTGTGCTGGTACTGTAAGGCAAAATATTTTGCATATAAAGAGTAACTTTGAGATTTTAAGATTTAACTGATTTTCTGTGTTTTCTAATCCCAGTTTTTGACAGATGATAAGATGCTTAGAGCTTATTCTGTATGTTGTGCAGAGAGTTGATAGTAGATCTCATGAGGAAGTTTTACTGAAATGATATATTTAATAATATATGTAACTGATTTTCAGCATATTTCTATGACATTGTGGGTTTTGAAAGTTGGCCTTGGATAACTTGATCCGCAATGTAAATTTATTTTGTTTGTTGCTCTACATTGCTAAACAACTATGATATGAAGGTAATAATGATAATGAGGTAATGATAATCTCAACATGAGAAATTTATAATTCATGAAATTGGGGGAACAGTTGATTGTTACACATTCCAGTTGTATGTACTACCAATGCAACAGGACCAATTATATTATCACTAAACTCTTAGGTGCTTAATTTGCAGGAATGATAATTTCCTTGTTGCTTTGAAGTAATGTCTCACACTTTATGTATATCTGATGGGGAAGTCACTATTAAACCCCTCTATTATTTAAAGAGTTGTTTGAAATCTGTGATGTCAATAATTATTCTTACATAGGTATCGTAGCAAAAAACTGAGTTATTGGTTGTTTGATCATTTTGATTTGCAGCAAGTGTTTCAAGTAGTCATTCAATGTGAATTCATTATAAATAAGTCTAGTCATTGTTTATTATTGTATTTTGTTTTATTGATATTGTTAAGTTATACTTATTTTTTATGTTGGTAACTGTTATTTACACCAATTTAGCTCAATGTTATTGAACTGTTTGTTGATGCATTTCATAAAATATTTGTATTTCTTGTAGCACATACTCAACTTACACATGTTAGGATTGAAATTTTATCTCATAGACATTTTGGTCATAAACTTTTGACAAGATAATTTTAATGGCGCATTATACAAGTAGCATAATAAACTAATCTGTCGTGGGTTGTCCTGATATCATCATTAATTTGAAGCAAGTACTTGTCCGCTAATGTCAGGAAAATGTTAACCATTATTTCAATTATTCGTAAGTCTACATTCAATATTAAACACTAAAATCCCATTGTATATCTGTAGTGTCCAACCCTAACCTGATATGGTAAATTTATCGGGTCCTTAATTAGTTGTGCGTGGCACAAAATTTTGTGCCATATGAAATACAGAAAAATGTTTGGTTTAAATGTATCTCAAGGAGGATGCTAATCTCAACAATTTCATGAAATCTTAACGTAAGATCATTCCCTTTCCTAATTAAAGAGGCCTGTTTGTATGTGACTGCATGTTCGAAGGCTACCACAACTCGTGCCGATTATCAGTTCCCAATACATTATGCAATGTGAATTTTAAGTTATATAAATAAATAAATAAATATATATGCACAGGTAGAATGTTGGTCTCCCTTTAGAAATATATATATAGATGTATATCAAATAATGTTTGAAGGTTTATGAGTTTGTTGGTCAAGACAATCTAGTATGCCAAAGCAGTGTTTTTTATTGTTTATTCTATAATGTTAATTATTGCAAAATTGTATCTTGTAGATGCTTGTCAAAAACTCCACTTTGAGTCCACAAGCAAATGAATTGCAGTGTTACTTCAGGCATATATATGGTTCTCCAAATGAATTGCTTCTTTCTGTGTGTGTGTAATTGTACATATAAAGTTTTTGAATGCATGTGTGACACAAACATGACTCTAGAATCAGGCATTATTCTATATTGTATACAGGAGTTATTCCATTCAGAGCATTAACTTTATCAAGAACTCACTGGCATTTTCTGAATTGCACATTGGCAGTTTGAAAATTACACTTATTTTGCAAATACAGAAATTGCTTATATTGTATTGACAGAGATTTTTGTCACTAGACATTGAAATGAAGTGACACTATATTATTTATCTGAGTGTAATAACTTATGCTATTTTAAATACTATAAAGTTTACGGTTACTGCAGTAGAAGTTGTGTTTGAAATTAAAAACTGTCCTGGTCTGACAGTGTATGATGTATGCATATGTAGTTCACTCCACAGTGCAAGCACCCAGCTTTCCGTTATTAGGGTCAAGGTCACAGCAGATGATTAATATGCGTTGTACAGATTGAAGACTATTAATTTATTGAAATGAATTAATAATGACAATAAATTGTTTTTACAATGATACAGTGTTGCATGGTTAATGATATCGTACATGGAAGTTGAGATTAATGTCTGTGTTGAATTCTATTTGCCAAATATGGCAACTCTGCTAATATGTGGACACTTTTGAAAAGCTTATTTTTACAGAGAAGCTTTTACAGGTTAATGACACCTTTATGTATACTCTGTATGTTTAGTGCTTTTATTTGCCAATTTTTGCATTGCACACGCCAGGGTATATAATAAAGTGCTCAAGCAATCGATGTACCTGAGGCAAAATTATTACTGATGAAATGAAATCTGAATCAACACCAAATGGTGTATTTCAGCTGCCTCAGCAAATACTCTTTAGGAATATTTGTAATGAAAATGGGAGGTAATTCAGGGAGGTCAGTCTGTTTTTTTCCTTCAGGGGAACTCTGCTGAATGTACAATTACACCCTTGGCAGGCATGTTCAAGCAGGAGTCTTTCTCAACTCTGAATTACCTGTAGGGAGCAGCTAAGCACTCTACATTTGCCATCATGATTTACACCTGGGTGGAACAGTGTTACAGAGAATCTGCTCCATTCCTCCATGCCATGGTAGGGCTCGAATCTGCAACCCTAACCACTAGGCACCTCTAACATTTGGGCCTAAAGCATCTTGGACAGGCCAGTAATAGCTGGCTCCTTACATCCATTGCCTGAATTTCACACATTGACAAAAATGGCTCATATCCCCATTTGGTCCAATTGGTAAATTTTCTAGTTTACCATAAGTAAATAAGATCATTCAGCAGATAAGATGCTGTTGCTGGCAATTTTGGTCTGTCAAATCCAAAGTAATAACTTTCCTATAAAAAGGCACTGGGTGCAGATTTTGCTTTTTTTTTTTAAAGGGGGGGGGGGGGGGCGTGGATGAAGGACTTAAACTATCTGTTACATCAAAGCTTCTTCTGTAGGAGGGAATCATCTTCCTGACGACAAAGCCGTGGTTTTTTTTCGACGTAGCCCTCTAGCGGTAAACAGGCGCTCAATATAGAAGATACATTTCGTAAACATAACCGCTGATTTGGCGCTACACTGATCTTTGCGACCAATCAAACTTTTTATGCATAATAATTTATTATAACCCAGACAATTAAGCCCATTTCTAGCAAGGCGCCTAGCGTAGCTATGCGGAGGAGGGGCGGCCTTGATGGGAGGGAATGTATAACCCCCCAATCCCCCAGGGATACACGCCCATCTTAATTAGCAAACAAACACCATTTTAGTATTTATGTAATATATTTCAAAAGCTATGACCTACATTAACATGGAATGTATTATGGTACAGATCCTTTCAAATGAAAACAGACATAAAAGCTGTTAAAGAATTCTCACTTTCCCAGTACAAACAGAAATGATCCCTTCATGGAGTACAATAAAGGCATAAAAGTGCCTTTCTCTAGTTCAGAATGCAAGTAGCAAATTAATGACAAATCCAGTGTATTAAATTACAATAACAGGTATTCACCAGAAGGTAATGTCCCAATGCCCCAATGATGTCACTAATTTAATGACATCAAACAATCTTAAAGCAGTACCCAGTGGCAAACTCTCGACCGCCTCCCCATTACTCCTTTTTGAATAAAAAATACAATTCAGGGTTAAGGTAGTCCTAGTAATTAGTTCCAATTACACGTCAAATGAACAGGCAAGACTGCAGAGGCATGGCTCTCCTTATCAAGCTGAATGCAAGATTTTCCGTTAACTGTGTCAGTGGTGATGCTGATAGCTGCAGTTAGAAGTCCTAGCATATACTTAGCTAATTTACTGATGAAAACATTGCACAGTACATAATTGCATACCTCACAAACGAATTGAGCTAGAAAGTAAATGACATTGCAATATGTCCTCAAATCTCATAATAATGCTTTTAACATACCCTTTTAAATTATTGAATAAGGCCATATTGTCAATTCTACAGGCAATCTCAACATTAGAACTTTGCAAGGAGATATAGCATTTTGGATTTCCTCCATGTATCCAAAAAGAGGCTAAGGCCAAGATTAAATCTTTATATAAAGGTGAACAGATGGCAGGTGTCCTTTCCTATGAAATATATCATGTACAAACAAAACATATTCGCATTACTGCATTAAGCTTTTGCATGGCTGCCCTCATACTTCTAACTAATCATGTATCCTAACTGTCATGAAATACATCAGGTTTATAAAAACATTTACATTATTTATGTACACTTTAAGTTAACTGTACAAGAGCTTCATGTAAAAATGGCCATGTTGTTCAAACAATCATATCTCACATTTTGGCTCTTAGTCAAAATGACACATTTGGTCTTGAAATCCAGTTTCAGAGCAACCAATGATGTGTCAAGAATGGCATTTGAGTATGAAATAACAGTCTTTAAGATGTGAAAGTTCAGAATGAAATCAGTCAGAATCATCATCATCTCCGTATCCTTCGGCAGCCACAACTGGCCGTTGCACATGTTGCAAGAGAGAGGCTGTCAAGGGGTCCCTGGCGAGATCATATGGGGTTTTTCCTTCGTTATTCCGTACATCAACTCGGGCACCTGAAAATTTAGCAGACCAATCTGTTCATATGCTTATTTTAATTACGTTTCTGTGCACTAATACGCTTCTTTCAAAATTGATGTACGGTTCTGCATGTCAACCTACTCTTTTCTATCAAGAGTTTCACAACTTCTGAATGTCCTTTCCAAGCAGCTGAGTGTAGTGGGGTATCACCTAATTTATTCTGAAAATTTTCAAATCACAACATGAGACATTGTATGCTTATTTGAAAGTATATTGTATGTTCCTTAATGACCAGTGGCGTAGCTATGGGGGGGGGGGGGGGCCTGGGGGGACACGTGCCCACTGAGTGCCCCCCCCCCCCCCCCACTCTGTCAACCATAGCTATGCCACTGTTGATGACAATACAAATTCTTACCTGTACATCCATCTCACATTTTGGATCATTAAGCAGCATTTGGACACATTCGAGATGCCCACCATGTGAAGCCCAATGAAGTGGTATGGACCCTGCCTTGTCTAGTCCATTCACAGACACCTGGAAACGACACATAACAGAGGTCATCACTAATAAAACACTGATCAACCACAGGTGTTAATATATTATCACCAATGCTAGTAAATTAAATTCTTCTCATCATATAACAATATAAATTTATGTATCCTGCCTAACGAGTCTTGTTGTGTTAAGTTATTGATGAATTCCGAAAATTGACATAGATCAAGAGTCACTCGGCAACTCACCCGGTTTCCAATACATTCTTTCATAAATCCTATATTTCCTCTTTTAGCTGCTTCGTGAAGAGGGTTATCTACTGCCTCAGCTGATTCTTCCACTACAAAACAAAATAACATGTATTAAATCAAACTACGAGTGTTGGTAAAGGTTTAGAAAGAAGCAGGAAATGACAAAAATCGTACCATAGTTAGTTGGAATCATTCCTTCCTTGTCATGACAACGTCCCTTCCACCAATCCTTGTTGCTTTGTTCAGTTATGTAAAGAATGTCTCCTTCTTCAAAGCTAAGTTCATCTGCATACTGAGCATTGTACGTGTACAAAGCTCTGAATACCTTAACTTGGCCTGAAATGTATAAAGCAGCGCGTAAACATATATATATATATCCAATTGGGGTGCTGATCAAAATGTTGACACCCAAAAACATTGACACCCATAATATCGAAAACCAGAACATGAACAATGCTGATGCTAAAAACATTGACACCTTTATACTGGGCATCCCCAACGAGAAAATGACAAAGCAGTCAAATGTAACAGAGCTATATAGTAACCTGAAGGGCTACACTACTATAAAAACTATAAGTGAACTCATTCGCTACTAGAATATTACATAGCAGTCTCATAGTCACTCAGGTTAAGGTTGACTGTGCGACAAGAGTACGGGGGTCACCGGGTGAGGGAATAGCCGTCGTTGGCGGAGGGAATGGTGGATCCTCAACTGGTTGAGCTGTCAACAATGTCCAGTGGCGAGGACAGTTGGTATAGGGGAGGTGCTCCGACTCGCACAAGCAGGAGGTGCAGTTGGATGGTGGGAAATACTGTCCCCGCTGTCCAAGGTTAGGGAGTACGGTCATCATCCTCCTCAAAGTCGATGGCCGGAGGAGGGTTGCAGATGACAGTTTGGGGGAATCCTGAAGATGTCCATCTGTTTGACGCGGTAAGATGTGTTGCGGAGGTGAACGCCAACTAATTTCTGGATGGAATACCAGTGGCCACTGACCGATATGAGAATTGAAGTATAAAGTAGCTACAGCTAGGAAAGTTTGGTTAAGCCTATCATTGCTAGGGACAGTGCATAGGAGTTCAGCCTCAAGCTCTTAAATGGCGCTTTTAGCCGCTGGATTACGGTTGGGTTCTTGGGGTTGCCGACCTCAATCTGGATGTTGTGAGAACGTAGGAGGGGATCCTCAGATAAATCTGCGAAATCTGGTGCACCTACAGCTGGAATGATAGCCGGAGGGCCAGAGAGAGGCACCATTTTAAGACAAAGCTCAAGAAGGGCACTACGAATGGAGGTGTGACGTTGATCATTGAGGATACATGTGCAGGTATGGGAAGTCACAGACTCGCGAAGAACCAAGCCTGGTGATTTGTACTCTATCACCCTGCATGACGTCTGCTGCAAATGACAGTCCAACGACTCTGGGGGATCGAGGGAGGACTGGGTTGTGGCGAATTGGGGCACATGATGCAATCAGCTTGTATCGGGAACCAGGTGGATCAATCAGTGTCTGGTAGTTTATGATGGCCAGACAGAATGCTGGAGCAGATCTGGCAAGCGAGAGTCGAGCAAGGTGGGGCATTCTGGCTAACGAAGTCAGATGGGACATTGGTAAGACCCCGTTTCAATCCCAGGCCTGGGCACTCTCCATGAGCAACATCTCAGCTTAATGTCGTTCGGATGAGACATTAAATTGGCTGTCCCTTGCACTCAGTGTCTAAGCTGAGGCAAGTAAAAGATCCCACCCATGGGGTAAATGTGTAACATGGGTGGACTCTCCTCTCTCTCACCACATCAATCAACCCTCGATAGTGGCAAAAACTTGCCTTTGAGGGTGCACTTTCCATATCTATCTATCTATCTATCTATCTATCTATGTGGTCATCAAGTTTCGAGTGGGGCCAAGATTGTGGATGTGCCCAGGATCACTCAAGAGTCGAGAAAGCACCTTGCAAGCTCCAATGAATGAACGGAGACCCCTTACGGTGTTGGGTTGTCTCTTGATGCCAAGGTAGCTACGCAGTGAGGGCTGGCTGATGTGGTACCGTCTTGCCACACGGTGACACCCTACCAAGGATGGTAACCGACTTAGGGCAGATAACTGTCCTGTTGGCAGATAGCCTGAGACCACCAGGGCTTTGGAGTAGGAGTCGGGAGTCAGGGGGTTTTTGGGTGGAGTCGGAGTCAGAGTCGGAGTCAGAAAATGGTGTGTGGCTGGAGTCGAAGTCTAATTTTTAAAAGGAGAAGGAGTCGGAGTCAGAGTCAATTTTAACCGACTCCGAACTTCACACAAGACTTGTGATTGGCCTCTAACAGCTTTGTGAAGTTGTCAAGTAACTCCTTGGGCGAATTGCCACAATACAGTTCATCTGCAATCTTTGCTTCAATGCACTAGGCAGGCGCCTCTTTGGTGAATCACCATGTCTGATTGGCTGAACGGCCGTGAAAATAATTATTTTTTGATTCGGTGCTTCGACCACTTTCATAGTTGTCCAAAAAAAAAGAACATTTTTGGTCATAGTATTAAAGTTGTCGAGCCACGGATGCACTTTCAGGTCAAGTTTTCTTAGTGTGATGCCTTTCCTGGTGGAGATAGCCCAGGACATGCTATATTAGCAACAAGAATATTGCAGCTCCGTGATGGCATCTGTTCATCTACGAAATACAATTTGTTACTTTATATATATATAAAAGGTAAGAAATGGGTGTAGAACTTCCAGAATTGTCTTTTGCAAAGTATACCCAGATAAGATTGGTGCATGCAACATCAAGCCTGCACGATTTACTAGAGTAGCAGTAGCAGGAGTCTTTAAACTGGTTGCATGGGGTCAACCATTTTTGGAATGAGGTTTCAGATATAATCGAGTACCACACCAAGAAAATTTGATAAACCACCAGCTTGTGCCAGATACTGACGTCAGTCATGTCAGTGTCAGTGAGGAGGAAGTTACTTGGGCTAAGTTTGGGCTCTAAATAAACACCGTCAGCCGACGTGAACTTCCAAATAACGATACTGATTTTCTTAAGAAACATCAGAATACATCTGAGGGATACTACTGAATCGTCAACTATTACAAACCTGGTTTTGGAGTCAGAGGAGGCGGCCGTCTAGGAGCTGTTGTCATCTTTGCAACTTAACAACCGGAACTGACCTCTATGTGACCTCATATGCAAATGCAGAAAATACCATTGTCAATTTTCATCAAAGGTTATTTTTTAGCGGTCATGTCATATCTGATTAATATGATAAATTAGAACCTACTGCTTAATTTCTCATAAATTACCCACATCCATAATTTTAGTCCCGTAATGATGTTAGCGTTTGTTACGAGGACAAATGGGACTGACCAAAGGACATATTCGTGAAAGCCCTAGTGGTTGGATGCGGTATCTGACTTAACAGTGGGTAACAAATCGTGATCTGTCACGGCCACAAGCAAGGACCTTGGCCACTATGGCAGAAATCAATGGTAAACAAGATCAGGAAAGCATACCTAATGGTAAAGATGAGTTAGCCCTGTTAATGCATGCAAGTAGTATGGAACAAGGCCAGTGACAGTGTCACAGCATGTAACCCATTATTATTGTCCTGAGTTTTCATTTACACTATGCAGTTAAGGGCTCTTCACCGGTGCCCGATATTCCGGTGTGTAGTCAATTAACCCGGCAACATACTAACCGCTAACCCGGCGACAAAATATAGTGTATATCCCACTCGTTGACAAGCACTTTTGCTGGACACCAGTGTTATTCCGGCGACAACCCCAGAAGCTCCCAGTATGAACCCAATGACATAGCACTGTTAACCCGGCGACTAACCAACGGCCATGCAGAGCCGATTACCTTTGCACCCCTAAGGGCTTCTAGGCAGTTTTCACAAACTGTTAACCTAGCTGTTGACGAAAATCGGACCATTATTAACGGAGATATAATAATCATGACGATCACAAGTTGGGCACTTTTTACTGGCAAGTTACCCACTGGCAGTTGCTTGACTGTGAGGGCCAGGCTTTTGTGCTGTTTGCAGTGTCGCCGGGTTGGGCACTACCTTGGAAATTACTGTCGCCCATGCAGTTGGATGTGTACCAAAGTTTTATGAAGTTGGCCTACGCAGTCTTAGACTAGAATAATACATCTCACTGGCCGAAATTAGAATGGTCAGCTGGTCCTGCTGAAAACATACATGTACACATATTATATGTTATGTTAGTTAAATGATTCTTGTAATATTCCGAAATAATATATAATATAATTTTATTTTCAGGAGAAGGCAAAGAGGGCACAGACTCTCCTTCAAAACCCAAGCTGACAGCTGCACAACAAGCACGAATAGAACGTAATCGCCAGAAAGCTTTGCTGCTTCGTCAAGCTCGGCTAGCCAGTCATCCATACCCTCCACCAGGAGGCAGCCAAGGGCATGTCACTTTGCAGTATTTTTAGTTTTTTTTAATATATATAATGAAAAAATGTAACTAAATTCACTATCATATATAATCCTTATAATATGATTCTTTTGAAAACCCCACTATTCTGGATTTAATTAAATTATATACAGAACTCGGAGTACTTCCAAAACTCAAGGGAAAGTCATTGATACAGGAGCTGGGTTTCTGCTTGAGGAGGACGATGACAATCCAGAATCATTCCAGGCAAAAATTGTACACCCCAAAGGTAAATATTCCTGAAATCTGAATTCACCATGTCTATGAACCTTCCTAAATTTCTGAAACTTAGTTCAAATAAGTGAAATTTAGTTGATTACTCTTTGTATTTTCAGGTGCTTTGCTTGGACCTGGAGTTTTGATATGCGATGAATGCGGCAAAGAATTTGTCGATTCTTATTTATATAACACTTTTGAAGCATATGTTTGTGATGAGTGCAGGTACAGATTTCAATTGTTCTTTTTAAATATGACTGAATGGTTATGATGATTGAATGATAACAGAGTATACCAGAATTTTTTTTTTTTAAATTTCAGAGATCCAGAAGAGAAGCATAAGTTTATAACGAGAACAGATGCCAAGAATAAATACCTCTTGAAAGATGTAGATTTGGACAAGCGAGAACCTTTATTAAAATTTTGCCTCAGGAAAAATCCTCATAATCCGAGATGGGGTGATATGAAGTTATACCTTGAAACACAAGTGTGTAAGGTTTTAAATGCACATATGTACATAATATAAGAGTACACAATTAACAAAGTTTTTTTAGGTGACTACCATCTTATGTAATATTTTAGGTTATTTCACGAGCAATGGAAGTCTGGGGGAGTGAAGAAAAGCTAGCAGAAGCCCATGAAAAGCGACAAGAAAATATTGAAAAGACCAAACAGAAGAAATTTGACAAGAAGGTCAAAGGTAAAAATATTTTAGACAATAGCATATGTTATGTCGACAGAAAAACATCTCAGTTGCCACTGCATTTGGAAGACTTTGCTATTTTCTTCGAACTGTGCCAATGAGACTTTACATTTATTTACCCCATTCAGAACTTCGGAAATCTGTGAGAAGCAGTCTGTACAGAAAAGAAATAACAAACCATGAACATGAATTCGAAGCTGAACAATATGATGAAGAAGAGGACGTGTACAGTAAGACTTGCACATCGTGCGGACACACTATGACCTATGAAAAAATGTGACTCATTGCCACTTCATTAAAGATTTTCTTCTCAGGTAATAAGAGAATAGCACTAACATTTAGAAGCTGTACAGCCTCGAAATCACTCATCTCAGGGTAAAACAAAAGTGTGGCTTCATCACAATTAAATGTGTAAATTTATACAAAGGGTACACCACAGAAAGTTTTATGGTTTTGTGCAACTTTCAATAAGCATGTTTGTGCTAACTCAAATTAACATGTCCAGCTGCAATAGAGACATGGTGTAATGTAAATGCTGTGAATTATCAAATAATACATTCTATAAGTTTGTGATCTCTCTTTGCACATATTTTGTAAATAAAATATCCAACATTAAGCTCTTCAATATCACACAAGTCTCAAATCAGTTTTTGACACCTTTTATTGTATAAACAAAGCAACAACAACTTGTGTAGAAAATGGTTTTGAAATAAATATAAAGCTTAAGAAAGTAAAAAAGCCACAATAATTGTGCTCCTGATCAGCAAAGCACAACAGTAAAGAACAGATACCTTAAAATGCTAAGATAAGAAAATCTTAGGAAAAAGAAAACTTAAACAAAATACATGATAAGTCAACATACAATATTCAGAGATTCATCCATTATTAGCTCATAAACTTCATGTAAATTAGTGATTTGCATAATGACCACAATAAGAGGAAAATAGAATGTAATACCCATTGATAAACACTCAATATAAAGAGGACAGCTAGTTCATAGGATCAATTCAATCCGCATAATATTTGCTGAAGTAGCAGTAAATACCGACGGCAACTCTTTTTGGCCTGTCAATCATAATGAGTATATCATCAGAATCTATGTGGCAGTCCTCATCTACGCAGCAGTCCTGTGCATACAAATATTTCACTGACAAGACTTGGTCTGCTAATGCCTTGGGAAGCATAGTAGACTCGAAGTTGTCAGATGAGCTAATAAAATTAGCGTCATCGGAATCTTCTGAACTTTGGCTGGTGCATGACTTGATTCTTTCATGCAAGGTGGGGTTACTTTGAGCAGCGAAGATGCATTGGTTGACAAGAGATGTGACATCTCCAAAAAATGCATTGTACAATGTCTGGCAGACTTTTATGTAGGAATGAGAGATGCCAAGAGAACAGTCAAAATCATCTATTCTCCATCTGTTCAGTTCATTAATGTATTTAAAATAGTCATAGAACAAGATAGACATAAGAGAAGCTCGAGCTTCAGTGCTACTGAGGGTATGCCAGCGATTGTTGGCTCTTTGGAGGTTGATAACAAGGTTCTCTGCTTTCTTATTCCGCATATGCAACTGCATTTTGTCACTTAGTCTTCGTATAATGGCCGTTTCACTCTCAACCTGTTGCAAATGAATTACGGCCATTGAATATGGAACGAAGACCCTAGGAAGCACCAGCTGATCTATTCTCTGGATGGACACGAGCTGCTCCATGTCTGAGGTAGAAAGCTGTCTGGAAAAAGCTGCCCGTCTGGAACGAGGGGACAATGGGGGAGAGACAGGATTACATGTCAAACCTCCGGGCAGAGCTAGGGTGTTATCATCCCGTCCATAGATGACTTGACTTCGTTGACTATGATTACGAGTCAAAGGAGAAATCATGAAGTGACAACATGAGTGGTTGTAGCAGGCATCCTCTTGCACAAAAGTCAAGTCTTTGTCAAGGTCACCACTGTCTCCACATACGATGCACACCATGATGAGAACTGGAAAAATATAATTAAAACCATTACACATGCTGATCATTAATATCACCTTTCCTTACTTCTAGCTATAATTATTTATTTTAAAGGAGAATTAAGGGGCACCACAAAACTACAATGTAAAAAGTGCCGCATCCATTTAATTTGCATTGTTAATGGTTGGACATGAGGTATGTTACCAGATTCAGTCACCAATCTGATGGTCAACACTAACATACAATTAATTGATTTTACGGAATAACTCCCATCCGCGCCCCAAACAAAATTCTATTTATAGCTGTGACGTAATGGATGGTAAAATTTCAATCTTTGCAGCCTCACAAACTGCACCAGAGCCTGGCAAGCCTTGAAGAATACTTACTTGTCGATAGAACTTGATCAGAGCCTGGAAGAAGTTGCACTACTGACTCATAAATGACAGCGAAAAATGGTAGATCCAAGTTCCAGCAATCTTAACATGAATTCACGAAGAACAACTCAAGTCAGAAATGCAGGATCGCAAGCCTGTCACTGATAAACTTCATGGTGTCATTGACGGGAGTACTTTTATGTGGTCATTCTTAAAAAAGGAAAGCGTCCACAAATTTCCAGCTCGAGCAAGTATGGTGAAGTGAATAACTTTAGGAGAGGACCAATCATTTCTGCAATAATACGCCAGAGGGCATTGAAAAATATCGTAGCATTTCCGCAAGATGACGCACACGAACGCGCCTCAGACAATGGTGCCACCTGTAGGATTATTGAGGTACTTGAAGCAGAGAAATGTCAACAACACAGTGTTGTAAACTGCGACTTTATCGCACTTGGGGTCATTGACATACATGGTAAGTGAAAAGTAATTGTAAAGGGAATTTAACGCATTCAGTGGAAACCATGAACAGCACATAAAATACAATGTACTATACTAGTCTGTAGATCCGTTGTGCATTGTTGACATTAGTGCATCACTCATTTTACAATTACATCTAAGTCAAAGCACAAGAGATGTCTGGTATGTTATTGTGTGAATCCAAATTGAAACTGATTATCAGGACACTGGTGTGCCACAATTGCACAACAAAGTACCACCATAAACCCATTATACATTGTAGCCTAAATTCTGAACAGCCTAAGTACTGCAATTTAGTAACCTTGAACAGTGACTCTAGATAATGTTTCACTTTTCTCAGTGCTGTCACAGAGGAGGGTGGATCAACAAAACCTGTGTGTGATTCTGAGTCATGGGCCAGCTGTTAGAAATAACATTTTAGGATGTGGATTAACATCAGTTAATCGTCTTCATTACAATTTTTGTATCTCTATATAAGAATATAATTCTGGGTTAATTAAAAAGTAATTTATTGAATACTCAATTATATGCTGTGTATAAAAGGGAATGTATATTCATTTTATTTACAGGCTGAAAAAAAAATGGAGGCTGGGGAAACAATCAACACCAAGGGCCTTCGAGACCACTCGGACAACAAAGACACGAGGGACTCTTCCTGTGTCTTACAGTTCACCAACTGCTATATCTTAAAAGACCAGAACATTGTGGTGGATGATGTGTGGGTCCGTAGAGGCAAAATATTGAATCCCGAACAACTGTTCTATGTGGAGAAGGATTATGCCGACATAAAATTAGACTGTGGTAGTGCTCTCTTAGCACCTGGTTTTATCGATACACAAATAAATGGTAATATTTTAGCCACTTTGATATACTAATAATATTATGCTTGTATGAAATCTCATTCATCAACAATGTTTAAAATTGAGCTGTAACTCAAAACTAGTTAATGCTTACATAATTAACACATTTTGCTGTTTCATGTTTCCAGGAGCAGTTGGAGTGGATTTTTCTTTGCCAAATAATAACTTTGATGAAAGTATAAGACAAGTTAGCAAGGGATTAATTGCACATGGAGTGACATCATACTGTCCCACAATCGTAACTTCTCCACCTTCTGTTTACAAGGATGTAAGAAAAGTACTTCAAATGTAATACATTGTTGTATTACTTATGCAGTAATTAGTAATTCTCTAGAGTTTTTTGTCATACATCCAGTAAGTAAATCCTTTTCATTCTTTTTGATAGGTTATGAATGTTTTCTCTGCTTATCACAAGCATAAGAGGGATGATGAGGCCACCATTTTAGGTAAGCATCCACATCCATGTTTACTTTCTTGAAATTGTGGTTGATTTCTTAGTTAATCAGTAGTTGTAGTCATTCAATATACATTTTATAAACACCAAAGGGCTTCACTTGGAGGGTCCGTTTATCAGCAAAGACAAGAAAGGGGCTCATCCATTAAATTGCATCAGGGAATTTCCAAACGGCTTTCAAGATGTTCTGGATGTCTACAGCAGGCTGGACAATGTGAGCATCATAACTCTAGCACCAGAGCTGCCAAAAGCCATTGATGTCATCACCGAGTTATCTCAGAGAGGCATTAAGGTCTCACTAGGTCAGTAACACAGCATTTGATGTTAATTTGATTTGAACCACTCTGACCAGCTGACCAACTAATGTAATCTGACAATATCTCACTCATGAAGCCTGACTTTATATTATATCCTATTTTTTTTCCGAAGGACATTCCATGGCCAACCTGCATCAGGGTGAATTAGCAGTCCAGGCAGGGGCCACATGCATCACACACCTTTTCAATGCAATGATGCCAGTAAGTCTTTACTATGTTTACAGTATTACACGGAGACAAGTAGAGACAGAACAACTATACAGCAAACATTCTACTTGAACCGCTGGCCCGTTTCCACATGAAGCCAAAATGCAGCAGCTTCCATTTAATTGCTTTGATACTTTTGATATACCAAATATGACAAAGTGCCATTTTATTTCTGTTTAGTTCCATCACAGGGATCCTCACTTAGTGGGTCTCCTAGCCAGTGACAAAATTCCAGAAGACTTGCCCATCTTCTATGGAATGATTTCTGATGGAATACACACTCATCCTGCAGCACTACGTATGGCTAGACGAATCAGCCCTAAAGGTAATTATTAGCAAGACTCAATAAATTCAGTCTGGTGTCAATCATATGGTTTCAATATCTATGGAATATTTAACTGACATTTTATAACAGGGCTGGTGCTTGTGACGGATGCAGTCCCAGCAATGGGTCTCCCCTTAGGCGTTCACACACTAGGACAAATGAAAGTTGAGATAACCGAAAAAGGTGCCTATATTGCAGGCACCAACACACTGTGCGGAAGGTAGGTTCACCTGCTGATGATTTAAGATATAAATAACTTCAGTCATGTTAATAGATTAAATACCATTTATTGCATAGGCTCAATGAATCAGCACTATTGTATATATTCCATGTATTTCAGTACCCTCAACATGAATGATGGCATCAAGTATTTCTACAAGAACACAGGTGTGTGCAATTTACAGTGACATCTACTTTACATATAAAGTATGAACTATGTTTGTGGTTTTTTTTTTAGAATTTGACATCTAACCACTCATTTCTTTTGTTCACTCGATGTCTTTGTAGAGTGCACAAGAGCAGAGGCCTTGGAAGCTGCAACTCTGCATCCCGCGAAAATGCTTGGCATTGAACATAAGAAGGGCAGCATGAATTATGGCTGTGATGCGGATTTTGTTTTACTGGAAACAGACTTGACTGTCAGGGAAACATTTAAAGCTGGTGAGAGAGTTTGGACCTCCCCATCTGCTCAGCCAGCCTCTACGAAATCTATCAACAAAAATATCAAGTTTTAGTCATCAATCATTGCTAAAACACTTTAAATTATTAACATAATAATATGCATCAATTACTGTTCATTCAACATTAATCATTATTTAAAATCAGATTAATGGTAGATTTCTTTTGGTGCTGGGGATAACGTGGCGGTGACTTGATATTATTTTCATTTTAATTGCATGAATATGTATTTGGTTGACCATTTGTGTCACTCTTGTGATACATATTTTAGTTAGGCCTATCACACAGACGCTCAAGCAGTTTTGCCAAATAATTTTTTAGGTTTTTATTGAATGTAATATTTACATGTAAATTAACAAAATTTAAAAAAAAAAAAAATCATCATTAATTACTGATGTACCATGTTAGTACTTACATGAAAATGTAATTCAAGTATTTTTAAATAAAGAATAAAAAAAATCCTTACATATATTTCTATATGTACACCATTTTATATACACCATGATTGCAAGTGCCATACTTTCAAAATATACAAATCAAAATATCACATTATAAATTATTATTATACCCAAATAAAAGTATATAGGACACAAAATATGAATAAAAATTGCACATTAGCAGTCAGTCTTTTTTGACAGGTTTTGATGTTCCTTCTGTAAATGCAACATAAATGAACAAAGCAAGGACTATGTGGACAGCAATTATCGCTACGATAGCAGCATAGAAGTAGTTGTTTGGATGGCTCATGCCCAGCAGCCCTGAAAGGAAAACATTGCAAACTTACCCATTTGAATTCTTTGATCAATTTATTCTCTATTAAAAAGAGTCAAAATTTATGCTGTCACCTCAAGCAGAACTATATTAAAAACTTACCTTCAAACACAAAACTTTTACTGAAGAAATACAGGAATATTGGCAGTGTGATCATCATAACCGTGAAAACGAGCATAGTTCTCCCAACATTGTAGGCATGGTTGGGATCTTCCCGAGGAAAACTGGAAAAAAAAAGTGTAGTGTAATTTACAATAAAAAATAACCAATATTTCTGAAGCAGCATTTTTTATTAAAATACATGAAACTACTGAACCTTAGAATTTGTTGTGGTAAACTAGGGTTATGGTGAACTGCACTAAAAAATGGGAGCACTGAAAAGATTTTCTTTTTAGTGCTGCTAAAACTTTTCCTAGAGGGTGGCAGTATTGTTATCTTACCTGTATGAAGACTTTAGCTGCAAATACCGATAGCTGACGCGATCGGTAAGTCAATTATTATATTAAAAATTTTTAGCCTCGGAAATAGTCGCAGGAGAGTTACAATGCTTAGACGGACAACATATTTGGTCCAACTATCGATCAAATCGTGCAGAAGTACCGGGAATTCCCAGGGGTTTTCTCAAAGCAACCAATGAGTTGCAGCACTTATTATCACATAAGCATCTAATGTTTCTGAGCCCCCAGAATTTGAGTGCAATTTACCACAGTGTGACCATCAAATTTTCGCCAGCTGATTACAGCATTACAAGTCATAGCTCTATTTAGGCCTCAAGTTTTTTATTAGCGTAGACGGGTTTGATCAGAACAGCCAGTCTTAAACGGCAACGTTTACGGAACAGTCATAAAATAAACGGCCACAGACTGAAACGGCCACATGGTTTTTCCCATATATTGGCAAGATTGTTGCATTAGGAGTTATTAGTGTTGTTAGTTGGATATATCAATTCTAAAATGGATATATTTAGGGTTGGAATTGTGATTGACCAATTTGGGAAGTGTAATTGTTGTTCTTTAAAATGACAATCATAAAAAAGCACTTGACATGTATTTTGTAATTATGCTTCCAGAAAATTTCCAATTAACATTAGTAAGATTGTCACACAGCATATATAATCAGCACATCAAAGTGCTCCAGAACAGTATCCATTTAGCTGCATTCATTGCCGTAATTGCAATTTTAAAAAAAAGGATTACTGAAAAATTACCTCAAACAAGGTCAATATTTCTAAATGTTTTTTCTTTATGTTAAATATATATTGTATCGTACAGTTGTTTATCTATTAAACAGCTTTTTCTACACAACTTTCCTGTACATAATATGTGCAGAAATAAAACCATTTTAGCAAGAATCACTGAATATGCAGATTATAGTAGTAGTAATTAATATTAATTAAAGTGTCATTATAAGACAGACAGTATCATCGTTTGCCTTATAAAAATGTGGCCGTTTATTAATGGCTGTTTCAGAAACGTGTCCGTTTAGCCTTTTCGGTTTGGGGCCGTTTGACACCAACCCCAGGCAAAACTTTAAATGTCTCTATTATCGCTCACAATAATACGCGTCCTTACTCCCGAAGGCTTTACCGCTCCTACTTTAGTGATATCCAAGATGTTATGACATTGTCACAAGTTACCTTAATGGTTGTACGTCTGCCATTGTGAAGAAAGCACAGAAATTCCGAATACCACGATTTTTTCGTTCAAGTTAGCATTAGCTTCTTCTCACATGATCCAGTTCCATTCTCTTGCGGCAGGTGGCGTATTTGCATTTTACAGGTCGGTATAAAATGCTGACCATGCGGGTCCGCGGAAAGTTAGGCTCTGAGGTGTATATATATATATTCGTGCGTTTCGCCGATGGTTTTTCATAACTCTAGCTTTTAACAGGGTCCGTATGTACTTCTAGAAGTGCTTCTGAAAACTGCATCTTTCATTTTTCGAAGTGGAGTTCTGCAAGTTCCCACTTTTTGACTGAACTGATATAATAATTATAAGAAATGAAGGTGATAGGTCAAGTCAAGTGCATTTCCTCAAACATGTGCAGACATTGTTTATGTCTGGGCGATAATTTTTTGCTACAATGTATTGTTTCTACGTTTTGGTTACATTGTAGACTATTGTCACACAAAAATTTACAAAATCTGTCAATCATTGACATTTTTGCCAATCAAATTGATTAAAATCTGCAAGGTCCTTCCCACTCAACACATTGGCCAATGAGCTTCTTAAATGGACAATTCAGAATTTACATTGCCTGCCATCGGACAATAAATTTTTTGGTAAAATCTGGCCAAATGCCCTGACTTGCACTTTTGAGATGGCCCCTACTATTGTAAGGCATGACGCTGTGACGCAACTTCGTTTGTGAGCCATGCAGCTCGCCAGGGACCATCTCAATACACAAGAAAAAAGAGAGAAACATAAAAAAAAAGCTACATATAGTGTAAATAAAACTATTTATTTGTAAAAGCGGTGTGACGTCAGGAAAATGCACTCTGCAGTATACGGCCATCAACGGTGTACGTAATAACGTATTCAATCAACAATTAGCAAGTTGTAGAGGGGCGGATGCAGAAATTGGTGATAATTGATTTGCTAGCGCCATTATATATATTTTTTACTTTTCTCCCTTATTTTAAAAAAGGGGGATATAGCACTACCTCCATGGTTGTCCCGAGTTCTTTAACCTGAAAACAAGTCAACAAACACACAGGGGGGAAAAACAATGTCAAGGGCGAGTTTTCTACTGGGCTAGTTGGCTTTGTGGCGAGTTAAATATGGGCGAGAAATGTTTGGGCGAGTTGACTGGCCCCCGACCAAAAAATGGTATGACCTCGATCTATCTGTTCTGCATTGTTCCAGAAAACACAATTTTTGTAATAAAAAAAAAGGGAGAACGAAAATATAATGGCGCAAGCAAATCAATTATCTCCCCCCCCCCCTTTCACCAATTTCTGCATCCGCCCCTGGAAAAAGTATTTTTTTTCCTTCTAAACTTTATTAGGCCTCCTTTGAGAAAGTATGTCAGTGCTTCAAAATGCTCAACCATCACTGCAGGCGGCCAAGTTGCTGCACTAAATATAGCTACATTTCGTAAACAACGGCACTACTGATTTGGGGGCCAGTCTCTACAGGTACCCTTATTCCCCAATTACAACCATATCACGTGAAATAGCGGGTGTTACGGGCTTGTTGATCTACATTACATACTACACAGAATGATGTTCATATATGTCCAAATAAGAAAATACGTGTTCCGTGCTTCTACAGTTTGTCTGATAATCTTATATTCTAACTAGAAAGCCCACAACAATACATGCGTATGAATTTATAAAAAAAATATTAAATTTTTTTTTTGCATCTGTCATGTATATATCTATATATATAATATATGGGCCACGGTAATATATACATGGAAAAAAAATGATCGAGTATAACAGCTAGGCTCTTAATTTTTCTGCCCTGCCAAATTAATATCTATATTGTACCAAACACAGTCCCTTTTATTTTGCACAATAATTGTATAATTGAATAGCTTTGCTCACTCCGGAGTCCTGGCATTGTTAGCTTACATGTATATTGTAGGAGATTCACTGCTGCTGCTGCTTGGAGAATCACAACAATCATCAACTATATATTATATATATATATATCACAATGGTGTTAATGTCGATCACTTCGTCCAGCTCCTCATAACCAATGACAAGGAAAAAATTAATTTTGGGGAAAGCAGCTCAAATTTAAAAGAGGCCCGCAAAGGGGAGGAATAGTGACAAAGCCTACAGGGGGCACAACAATCGTAATATATATGAAAAGACAATATGATGACTAATAATTGTTACATTATAGCCCTAGAAAGAACAAAAGCAAATGACAGGACACCAGCTGTATTGGCAGAAGCAGATCGAGGGCATATATACTGAACTATATCACTAAATTGGAATTTATTGTCTTGGTTTTATTTTTGGAGGAGCTAGTGAGTTGCACTTTTGCTCTGTCAAACTGCTTACAAAGAGATGCTTCAGAAATATCTCAGGCCTGAAACATGATACAATCTACAAAGAAATCAATGCAAGCAATGAGATCTGATGAGGCATGTGAGGCAAAATTAGCTACTGCCAAATCTGTTGCTGAAGATCAGGGCACGGATACTGAATATATATGATATCGTAGCATAACATGACTACGTTTAGGACTATTACAACACTATTCAACAGTCAGCATAGAAAATTAATGCCCGATGAATTTGCCACTGATGACCCTTTAAGGGATCCAAAGATCAGATTCAAAGTCAATGCTATATACTTTGCAATATGTGACAGAGCTAGTGATTGCAGAACTTGACTCTAGGTTTGAAGATTTCTTCATCATTGTCAGGAATTCTCATGCCTTCTTCCTGACCAGCTAGGTGACCATGATTCTTTCAAGAACCTTGCAGGGACCTACTGTACGGATGTTGACATAGAATGTGCGAACTTCTGACCTACAAGAGTTGGTCAATGATATATCTGTACCAAGAATCTTATCAAAAAGAACAAACTGGATTTAGCCTACCCAAATGTGGCCATATTAGGCCTACTCAGAATGTTTTGAGCAATTAATGTATCCAGAGCAGGTTCAGAGAGATCATTCAGTAAAATTGAAACTGATAAAAAGTTATCTCAGGTCCACAATGGGGGACTCCGGGTTATCTATTATTAGCATGGAGAGGGCATTGGAAGAAAACATGGACTTTGACAAAATCATAAACGATTTACTCATGCGAAAAAAAGAAAGATAAAACTCTGATGAATTACTGTAATTGTATTGCAGATTATTGAGGTAGTACTATAAATTTAGTGCAGTTAATTCATATGTTTCAGTCAAACTTCGCAGACTGTAAGCAAACTATAAGTGTAATTTCACTTGCATCTGAATATGTTTTCCTTAAAACCTAAACATTTTATATGTGTTCATCCATTAATGTTTCCTAACATTGTCCTTATTCCCTTGTAAGTTTACTTTTATGCTTATATTGTTTTAAATTTTTGAATAAACAGTGATGTGCATGAATAACCCTATATTACCATTATTACCATTTTTAATTTTTTATACTATCTCACACAGTATTTATTTTGGGGAAAATACCTTGGGTTGCCCCCCCCCCCTCCTGACAAAAATCCTGGCTACGCCACTGACTAAATGTTTACCGGCCCAGGACTGTACGTGTTTACTCGCGCCAGAAAAATGCTACTGCTGCCACCTTACGGAAAATAAATGAACCACCGAAAGTTAGGTATTTTGGCCTGCCGCAGAGAGTTTCCTGGTAAGGGGGAGGGTCAAAATTATTTTTAAGACTTTTATAGCAACATGTCCATATATCACGTCACAGGGAGTTCTGGTGGTCCAACTGCAGCTGACAGGACGCCTTTCTTTGGCTACAAAGTTCCCCAGGAAATCAAGTCATTATCGAAAAATCTGCAAAAGACTGATTCACAAACCTTCAGTGCTCTATTGCAAGGTAAACATAATATTATGGTAAAGAGACTTAAGTCAAGAATATACAGTACACTGTAGTGTAGTTTAGGTTAATGTCAGACCGCCTCGTCTGGTGTGGGTAAATTTCTTTTATGCCAATTGAGGCAATAAAAGTCCTAAAAATGTTTTTACCGTTTTTATGTAGTTCACCTGGTCTGATTTCAGTTTCTGGCTACAGCCCTGTTAATTAATTCATTGAAGTAAATCAGTGACACTGATGAAAAAGGATAAATTAATGCATTATATTATACGTCTTTAAAATTAATCATTACATTTATTGTAATTATGTATAATGATAATTGCCCTCGTTCTATAGTTGCAGTGGCATCTTTACAAGGACAGGCTCCCACATACAACGACTTCGAGGAATTGACAGGGAAGCATTCATCTGAGGAAGATGTTGTGACTTTGTGCAGTGGCTTAACTGCACTGTTACGAATGGCTCTTAGGGTGCCAAGAGCTTTGTTGAAAGAGGAGGTACAACAGCTCCCATAAACTTTTTTACCCTCAGCAAACTTAGTTCAAAGAGGGTTATTGTTATCATCAATGTCTGTCTGATGGGCGGGCGGGCTTTCGTAACACTTTCATTTCCAGAGCAGAACTCTTAACAATGCACCTACCCTAAAATTTTGTATAGTAATACTCTATATGGCCTAGTGGTGCCTTTTGATATGTCAATAACATATCTACATTATAGTATTTTCACTTCTTAAACTTCATTTTGACATTAATTTCATGCTGTTTTTATAATGATGGAAAATCTAAAAAAAATGCTAAAGATTGTGTTAAATTGTGTTTCTGGAGCAGAACTCTAGCATTAATGCACTTACCCTAAGAACATTTTATATGGTATTACTCTATATAGCTTAGTTGTGCATTTTGATAGTCACATTGATATACCTCAGCTGTGTTTTATAATATTTAGAGAAAAATGAAAAAAAAAATAGGTTCTGTTTCCAGAGCAGAACTTGCACACTACTGCACCTAGACAGATTATTTTGATATATGGACTACTGACTGGATGTATATTTTCATTACCTTCTCAACTATTACTTGTGCAATCTAGAGCTCAGAGAAAATATTGCTAATGTGAGAAAATTATACAAAATGTGCAGACAGAAATAAAACCAGGCTATCTCTTAGCATTGACAATGCATGTAGTAGTAAAACAAAAAATTTCTCACAAATACACTTACAATTGAATGAATATTTTGAACATAGAAGTAGATTAGTTAAGGGAACGTGCTATTGTGTTGATAATTCTAGCAAACTGAATACCCTTATTGTGCATAAAATCTTTGAAACAAAAAAATTAAATGGCAGGAAAAGGATATACAGTACTTTTTATGTTCACTTGGCTTTACTCTCAATATTTTCACACTTGTCAGAACATAATGAACAAATGAAGAAATTCAAGAGTTCAAAAAATAGGACATTTTGACTCTAATTAGCATTGCGTAACAGGCCGAGCGCCGTCATTAAATATTAACACCACTAGTCAGTATGATTAATATTATAGGATTATGTGAACTAAAAATAAGCTTGCCAATCTTCTTGAGAAAATTTTGCACTATTGGTTTTTTGTTTGATGAATATTGATGAATTTACCTTTAGGAGATTTCACATATTTTAGGCCATAAAATATGTGAAATCTCCCGAAGGTACATTAAAATCATTTTCACTACAATAGAACGTACATGACGTCATCCCATTTGTTTGATAAATTATCAGATAGGTTTGCAGCACACTTCATTTGTTAGAGGGGTTCCCCATTTAAACATTATTAAAATGACTGGAAAATATGATACAATATATAACCATTTTATTTCTCTGTTTGCAGGCATTCAAGCAGGACCTGTTAGAGCTCAGGTAATAATCACCCTGGTTGGGTGTATGTTTTTAATGTGGATAACTGAACCGTGCATTTATGTTTAATTTCACCTCACAAACAGTTGTTATTCTGCTAATGCACGTCTCTGTCCTTAATTTCAGAATACCAGAAAACTACATTGAGGAATTTTTAATCGTTCTGTTTGGTTCAAATCGAGATGCATTAGATGCTGCTCGGTTAAATACTGCTCCGAAACTGCCCAAGTTACAGTCACTGAAGTGGAGAGTTGATGTTGTCATATCTACGAGGTAGAGTTCTTTTTCCCTGTGTTGACTTGTTATAATATTCCAGTACATCTGAATTATTTAATTTTGGTTACATTCAATTAACAAGTTGTTGCCTTTTAAAAATTGTTGCCCACTTAATTACAGTGTCCTCAATAGAGTTTTGGAGCCCTCTATATTTATGGAAATGACACTGAGCACTGGGGAAGTTCAGAAGTTTGAGGTGAGCACTCCTTTGGAAAATATCACTAATTTATGAAACTGGTCAGGTCTTCAGATAAATCTTACCAGTAAAATTTTAGAGACAACTTTCTGTGGTAGCAGTGCACCTGTTTGCTATTTAGGTTCAAATATAAGCCTTGGCACTATTATACTCCACTTTGATGCCCGCAAATAAGGCAAATTCAATGTAATTAAAATTAAATGCACTCCACTGCTTGCCTTTCATATGGATCATTGAATCAGTATAGAGGAGTGAGTTAAAAGAACCTGTCATGGTTCATGAGTGACAATGTGATGACTTTCAGCTGATCACTCTCACACAACAGTAGCTGCTTATTTCATTGGAGTATCACATCCAACATTTAATACATCAATATTTGCACCGTCCTTTTCAGGTACCACTTTCATCATTCCACAAAATGAGATACAACATCGCTCAAGTTCTTCAGGAGATGGAAGATCTGGAGAAACGCAATATTTTGAAAATTCAGTCTTAGCCAAATTCACTGTGTATATATTTCTATTTTCATGCATATATATATATTATTATTATTTTGTAAATAAAACTAATACTTTAATTCATTTTGACATTTTTATTGAGTTTCAAATCACACATTTATAAAGATTCAATCATTCCTTTACAAATAATGTTTTATAAATTAAGCTATACATTTCCCCTTTAATACGTAATGTCCATAACTACAAAAAAGTTTTCACATGTATCCAGTAACACAAGTGGTGTTTTTCTCACCTTAAAGAGAAACATAATTCACCATGTAAAATCATAGACAAATTAACAGAAAGCAGGTGAAAAATATTTTGCCCTATATACATTTATGCCATTCTATATAATAACGATGTCACCATTTGACATAATTATCCACTCAATTTACAGCCATACAGGTGGTTATAAGTGTTTGAAAGGAAAGCAATATTTCAAGCAGCAGATGGAATCGTGTACATATTTATGTAATTAGGTATCTCTCATTAAACCGAGTGTTTAGAAGAAGAAGAAAAAGTTTGTCAAGGGCTTAACTTAGATTCTGAGCATATCTGCTCATAATCAAAGAATTAAATTACCTATAAGAGTTGATATATCTTTAGAAGTAAGTATAATTTATGTTCTACTCTAACATACATAACAGCTTTGTTTAAATAAAATTCACATCTTGAACACCCAGTTTGCTTTTACATGGTGACAAGTGTTTATTACGCCAGATGTCCCTGAGTGTCTTAAGAGTTAATTATAATTAATCATATACAATTACATGCACCAATGGAGACAGAATTGCCATCCTGTATTGATGCTATATTGCTTCTCTTTTACTTGGCGGATATTCCAGTGACAGTATATATTGGGAGTATGAACAGTGCAAGTATTCCCATTCATAGCATACATTTATGTCCATAAAAAAATAAAACTTGGAATGTAAATATTATTTCAATGCTATAATATTCAGTCACTCTCATATCATATGTTACAGCTGTGTACTTTTATAACAAGTATTATATAATTTAAAGATGCTGGGGCTAAATTAAATGGAGATAGAGCTACACTCATAACTTGAATAATTGATACAATTGTGAATGAAGCACTCCTAAGTTTTATGTACCCAGTCACTTCAACCCAAAATAACTAAAGCTACTGATGTTAATGAACTCCAGTTTGATACAGAATAAATTAAAAATATTTCTAAATAGCCATTTACCATACCAGCATCTTTAAACTAAAATACTCCTGAATAACAATGGCTGCAAGCAGGTAACTCTTATTACTTCATAATTTTATATGAAAATATAGCATCAAATTTTTTCTAACATATATATTTTCATGAAGCACACTGGAACTGAGTAATTAAATCACAGCGGCTTTGACAATGTCGATGCAGCAAGTATTTGAGCAGATTGACTCCTTAACTTTTTCCAAGATGTTTTGCCTTTATTACTTAAGCAATCTGGATTAAAATGAGAAGAATAGCGACAGTGAAGACCAAAAAGATTGTTGACTTAGTAAGCATTGGCTGCAGGAACTCTAACCCGGCTAGTCATTGGCCCTCTTTCATTTTAACATAGTTGAGCACGCGCCTCAAAGCTAGGAGTCGTTCTTTCAAAGAGGTCATTGCAAGAATGGCAAGCTGTGCCCTTGGATTCAAGGGCAAAATGGCGATCAACCACCATGCCCAAGAGGGACCGTTCTGCAGACTCAGGATGTTCTGCTCCAAGGCAGGAGGACTACCAAAGTGCTGAGTAATGCGAGCCTTAGGGACGGATGGTAGACCATTAAACCACTCCATGGCCTCGTCATGAACCTCATTATGCAACGTCATTAATTCTGAAAAAAAATGTACCTTCATCTATACTTTCCAACCAATTGAGGTTTATCACACTGCATTAAATGCAAAGATATTACTGAATAAACACTATTCGCAGTCCACAATCCACAATCCACAATCAGAATGGGAGTACTGTACTGTTAATAAATGAACAATTTTGTAAAAAATTTCTGAAATACAGTTACTATAACAGTCCAAATGCTGACAGAGATATCAAGCATACCTTCCGCCTCAGGGCTTCCCAGAGGAATCAAGTTGTCCTGCAAGAATTCAACTTTGGCCGTGTTATAGCCATCGCGAACACCACGGCTAAGCACCTTGAACCTTCTCCCCCCCACTGTGTCTACAAGAGATCTTCCATCCGGGAAATACTGCACATCACGGACTTCCAACATGGTCCCAAAATCAGCAAAGTTGGACCTGGAAAAATACATTTTTAAATTCATAGTCATAACACATACACACAATTTTACCATCTTTGCAACATTAAAACTGATCAACATCAGACTAAAATTAAAATAACTTCAATTTAGCTAGACTTACTCATTGTCTTCCATGCAGACGCACATTCCAAACTGACGTGTCCCTGCCTCCATGCACTGACGAATCATGAGTCGGTAACGAGGCTCAAACACATGAAGAGGGCAGGGAACTGTGGGATATCCAAGGGTACATACAAAAACTGGCACTTCATGCTGTCTGTCCAAGCCCATCCTGGAAAATAAAGTAGAATACTTTAGCTTAAAACATAAAACATCTACAGCTGCTACTACACGACAAGGGTCAGCACTAGCTTCCCACTTTTGTTAAAGGTAAAGACGGCCAACAGGGTGTTCGACTGCCATGCAGTTTGATTTATAGTGTAATGTACAGAGATGTTGTTATAGAAAATGGTCAATAAATTTGAATTTTAGCTAACTCCTAACAGAATGCATATTAATGAACTATAGCAAAGACTACACATTACCATCAGAGGGCAAGTTTGACAGATATAATGTCACTAATTATGTCACTTTTGACTCATTTAAAGCTTTCTTAAGGCATTTCCAGTATCATTTATTAATTGGAAAGTAAATATATACACACAGCACCTCTAATCACAATTTGGAAATCCAGTAGAAGATTATTACACTTACTTTGCAAGCTCACAAATTTCTTCTTCATGGATGTTTTTTCTATCGAGGAATTCTTCAGGAAAATAAGTTTGCAGTATCACTTCAACTGCCTCGGTGCTCGTTTGTCTTCTTTCAGCCAAATACTAAGGAAACCAATACGCAAGCCATGATCAATTGATAGTTCATGACAGTAGTGAAGATAAAATAATGTTAAATCTCAGGAATATAAAGATTTTTGAGAGACATCTTACCTCACACAAAGATGTTTTACATAAAGGACACATGCTGCTGTGGTCTAAACTTCGGTCTAAACACTGACGACAGAATGTATGACCACAAGCGGTTGTCACCGGTAAATACAATAATCTGAAATACCAAGGTATATCAAGAATGAGGATACTGTTAAGCCAAGAAAACTTAAAGCATTTATTTACCCGTGAAATAGTTCTTTATATAAATCAGAGTTCATCAATACTAACCTAAAACAAAGACTACACTCAAAATCTTCTTTGCTTAGTAGTCCTGGCCCTACTCCAGCTGAAGCGGCTATGCCTGATCCTGAAATAAAATAGTAAAAGATTTAAAATACCATCCCTAAATCACATGCCTAAATTTACATAATGCATTGTGTCTACCATGCCTCAGAAATTCAAATAATAATCCTCTGTTTCCATTATTTCAAAATGTATTTGCTTTTTTAAATTGTCAAATGTGACCATTCCATGCAACATGTCCTACCAATTATTTATTAGACTTGTTTTAAAATCACACGATACTAAAATTGTTTTTGTATTTTTATTTTATTTTTTTCCTGGGTCTCCATTCCCAATTTGTACACTTTTTTGTATTCCTTTTTTGTAATAGTTTGTTCTGTAAGTTTGGTAAGAATAAATGCAATCATTCTGAATCTGAAATCTGACCCATTTCCAATGATGCAGATATTCATTAACACATCATTCCAATCGTTCTGTGAAAGATTTTTCTTTAAATGAAATATATATATATATATATGAGAGTTGGTCAGTATAATATCCTAATTGAAGAATCTCTAATATAACAATGTCATGCTTAATACTTACTCTGCAATTTACAAGGTTTCGTACGCAAAGGACTGGTGGGTTCAGCGAGTTTGAAATCTGTATGACAGCGTTTTCGTTTACAATGCAATGAATCTGCATCAGATGCAGAGCGTGAAATTCGCTGCATGATGGGAGATGTGGATGGACTGTTAGGAGCAGAAGGACCTGAAATCAAATTTAATGGAAATTAAAAAAGACTGTTACGTTATACATTATTACATTACACATTAGACCATAATAAAACTTATAAGAGCTTTTTAATTCTCAATGTCCTACGGAATGAAATATATCAGACGACAAATTTTCTTAGTATTAGTATTTGTTACCTATTAACAACAATCCCTAAAAACATGTCCATATACCAATTCAAATGCCTAAATCATTATAACATTATCAAGTAGTTTATATGACTTTCACTGAGCAACATTTAAGTCACAAATTAATGCAATGTCAATGATTTCATTACTTACATTTTCCAAACTGTCCAGGAGCAGGAAATGAAGACACCTGGAATAATTTAAGACGAGGTCAGTTATGACACTTTACAACAACACATGGAGAGTACATAAATTTAGTGAATATTCAACAACTCTCACCCTGCCCTGAAAGTCGGAGGAACATCCAGTTGACGGGAGCAATCCCTCGCCCTGCAAGGAGCCTCTTAAAGACTGCTTTATTGCCATTAGTGACTCTTCTGAAAACAACGGGGCCAGCCACGGTTCACTTTCATGACCAGCTAGCATCTGTTGTAACGGTGATGGGTTCAACCAATTGTTCCTCGCTGCTTGTTTGACATCTTCAGGCACGATGGGTGACAGCACCTTGTGCAGGGCCTAAGTAACAGAGTCACAAGAACCTAATTAAAAGCAAGAAATTACTCCGGTATTGTGATAATGAAAAGACAGACCATTGATTTATATTGTATGTCAAGAATTATTTTCAATGTATATTAAGAAAAGATTCACCTGAAATATTGCATATTAGGAATTTTATTATATTTTTTTTTCTTAGAAACGAAGGACAAGAAATACTGCATATTTTCTATCAAATCAGTGTTATTTATACAATATATAGATGCATATATATTATGGTATTAGGTGATAAGAAAGTTGGTTGCAGTTTGGAACTAGCAAGGTCATAACATTGAAACAGAGAAATACAATGGCATTCTAGAGGACTACTTGAATCTCCAACCAATCTGGAAATTATTGCATGATATTCAGGAGGATGGGCTAGTTACTTTGACAGAAATGACAGAAAATTGACCTGAACCCAAAATGGCACTCTCCGCCTCCGGTGTCATTGGTCTCCCTTCTTATTAAACATGAATTATTTGCACTATCTGTGGGGGCAAAGGTCAAGACTGGTGTCTGCAACACATCTGTATGATCAGTGACATAATCTTATGCTTGTATTGTGAAGCCGAGGTGAAAATGACTGGAAGGTGTGATAAGTGTGTATGTGCTATATTTAGATCCATGTTATCTATCATTCTTGAGGAAACAAGAAAATATATTCATAAAGATATTTTAGGACTATTATTACTTTTGTGTGTATGTTTGCAGCTGCATGTGATGACTATCAATTGACATAATAACAAAAGAGGTAGCAGCAGCTGCTGGTGCAAGTTTTTTTGCCGCTCTTGTAAGTTTTTTTTGCTGCACCCTGTAATATATCTACACCGTCTTGTTGAACTAAGACTGATATAGAATGCAATCAGTAGATAGCAATCAGTGCATAACATTTCATGACCAGTGTTTTTATTAGCCTTTTACCGTTGCTAATGAAGTCTTTGCTGAGGCTACACTAGGATCCAGGGCCAGACATTGAATGAAGGCATAAGCAGCCTCGTCATAACGCTCAAGGCCACTGAGTGCAACTCCTTTCCTGAAGTAGGCCTGCAAGGTAGCAAAGAAACGAACCATTAGAAACAACCTTGGTCCCTGCCAAGAGTAATGCGCTCATCAAGGATGAGACATCACAACTAGTTACACAATTATTCAGGTAAAATGGAATAATGCAAATCAAGCACAAGTTATGGAAACATGAGTTAAAAGAGCAATCAACAAACCTTAGGCCAGTCAGGTTTTAATTTCACAGCTAATTCTGCATCTGTCAATGCCTCCCTGTATTTGTCTAAGCATGCATAGGCATATGAACGATTGCTGGCTATGAGATGGTCCATAGGTGCTGAAAAAAAACCAAGGACATATCTAATTATTACTGGTTCATTAAAATTCACAAGATAAAATTGGGAGATTTTTAAAGGTCATGGGCAATCAAAATCAAACTTTACCAGTATGCGACATAGAATACTAGAAACTTGAATTCCGAATTTCACATAATTCTGACTTTGGTGTAAAAAGATATTAGCGTTTATTTACGCCAATTCACACAACGGCATTTTGGGTGCGATCACTGAAGCGTAACTGGGTCAACTGAGGCAGTGACGTCAGAGTTGCTGCTGCAGGCTCCATCCACTGTGGAAATAGTATACTGAATATATGGGAAGTGACACATTTGTGGATTAGTCATTATCACATTGTTTAGTGATGTTAACGGAATAATAAGTTTGTAGGCCTACTGGTTTATCAATTATTCCAGGGAGAAAATAAGTTTAATACTGATAATTATGAAAGAAAAGTATGAATTAACAGTGAAAATTATTGAAGTGCAGGCACCAAGGGTTAATTTAGGCTTCTTTCTTTCTCATGCATGTAGGTAATAGTAGATGAGATATTGTTTTGGAAAATGTGATAATTGTTCACGTTTTTCTCTTACTTAGTAGCCTACTATAATTCTATATTATTTATGGCCATGAAACCCCAAAAAAGCACAACCACATAAATTTAGACATTTTATGATGTTTCAAGCATGTAAAATGTAAATAAAGATCATAATTAACTGGATGGCATGAAAGGAGATGAATAAGAGAGTCTGATCCTGCAACAACCTATTTATCATGAAACAACATAATAAAGTCAGTCACTTTCATTTTGAGTAAGCAAGCCTGATTCTATGGCAGTCTTTTAGAATTTAGGTCATATGACCTAAATAGTATTTCATAGATAAGTGATTCAACATGGTTTCACATAAATTTGTATATATACGTGAAATAAAAAGTAATGTCTATTGATATCAGAATGCAAAATCATTATGTCCTATTAATTATTTACAGTTTAAATTATGATCAGTATTTTCATAGGCAACACAACCCTGATAAAGCTTTTATTTTACTTTGGTGATATTTGTATTTTATTCTTATCTATCTCTATAACATGCTGGCATTTAATTAGAATGTAGATGATTATCTTTATAATTGTTTATATAATCATCTTTGGGGGTCTGCAAGGCAATTACCAATTAAGAATTTGACATGCCTCAGTGGTCTGCCCAAAACTTTGAACTGGAATGAACAGCTTGTCTTTGAAATATTATGATGATGTAATCATAACTGCTTCTTAGAGGGGCATTGTTTATTAACTGTCTAGAAATAGGACACCATTGTGTATTATCAGCAACTAAGAACCAGCACAGTATATCAATAACAGTAGCCAACCCCCCCCCCCCCCCAAGTCCAAAATTTAAAACAAAACTTCCTAGAATTGCCAAATTTCAAAATTTAAGCTGATTTATATTACGAATATTACTACGAAATCAGGTAACAGTAGGGAAAAGGTTAACACAAGCCACATTTCGAATGTATGTAGATCAATTGTAAGAATATATATATACGCACAATTATTTAGAAGGGTATCAGCTGATTGATAAATATATTCTCATTTTCTTATAATGAACCCTGGTAACCAAAAAAATATTTTAAAAAGTTGCACATTGTATAAGTATTATTAGTACTGCTATAATCTACTGAAATGCATATGAATTAATAATTATTGTATTTTAAACATATATAACTATGAGTCATGCACAAATGACATCATGAAAAAATACATGAAAAAAAAAAATAATAATTATATTTATAACCAGTAAAATTATGTAAGCTAGCCCTTGTCCTTCATGAATATATGATCCAAGTTATACTTAATAATTTGGGTGTCATAATAGCATCAAATTCATTTAACTCATCCAAGCTGCCAGGGTTATCCATGCTGTGTGCCATTCAACAGCAGCAACTCTGACGTCACACGGACGGCCCTGGTGGCAGTTACTGGAACTACAGTTTTTGGATTCTTACATTTGCGAAAAGAGCGGGAGTGCGGCAAACTTCGTTTTTTGTTGGTAAAATTTATGCTAAAGTCAGTTTTTTCACTGCAGACCTTATAAATGAACTTATAGCTATCAGATAAGAACATTTTCGCTAAAAGTATGATTTTGATTGCCCATGACCTTTAAGGCATTTGAGAAATCCAGTTTTTCCATTTCCTGTATATATAATAATACTATTCAAATGGAAGCTAGCAATATTTCCATTGTATTTTGGTGAAATATATTTTTAGCATTTTTAGGATTGTACTCATGAGCATATGTTCATAAAGTAGGACCAGGATCTCATAAAGACTTGGCAAAGGGTTTAATTTAGGGTTTAATTTAGCTATGAAAAAGTACTGGAGATGAGGAAATTATAGCTTCCAAGAAATGTCTCAATGTCACTCGTCTGATGCTTAGCCAGTTGATATGACCAGCTGCCAGATGCAGATGTAATGATGAGATGATAAAGCTTCGAGTCCACACCATGTTACCCCATGGGTAAGCTTGCAAAGGTATATACAGCTGTATATATAATGAGGTTTCAAATATAAAAATATTTCTAAAAGCCCAAAAATGCAACAAAACATGTACATACTTAGGAATTAACATGATTGGAAGGATCATATTCCCATATAGAGCGGAAAAAAATTCCCCCAAAAGAAATACATCCATATAGAGCGGAAAGAAAATCCCCCAAAAGAAATACATTTCCCTTTTTTCTGTCACACAACTAATTAACTGCACCAAATGCCCCCTTCCCCATCCACATTTACCTATGTGTACATTGGGCTGTTTATCTATAGATTAATTTCGTGTAGACTATATAATTTACTAGGAATACATATAAGTTATAACTGTTGGAATTGTCCCAAAAAAACTCTTTGATAACTGATCATTATGATGGTGTCCAGTATACAGGTCAGTTTTGGAGACGTCAACAATGATCTGATCAAAGAGGTCAGCCAAAATGGGATCAGTTTTTATGAAGTAGTCAATACGGCCAACTACTGTAACGACCACCTTCCATCACGACAAATTATCTAAAACGGCCAATTAGGTAAATAAAGCAAATAGCAAAGGGGGCCGTTTTCGCATTAGGGCGTCCTGGTGATTGTCTTTGTATAATGGCCGTCATGAATTTGGCCGTTCTGACCGAACCCCAGCTTAAGCTTTTATAATTGACCAAGTTTGCAAATGCATTGCAGGGAATCTTACACAAGCATGTTCATTCAATACTTAGTGGAATAGATTTATGTGTTAGTAATCAGGTGCTAACGGTGACGTAACCCTTGTGACATAATCACTTTGTCCAGCCTGATTGTGTAATGTGGTTTCATGTAAACCTGCACAGTTCAATCACCTTGACCCTGACAGGCTGTTCCGCTAGTGATCATCACTCCACCAAATTAACTAACTAAATCATTACTTACAAAATACTAACGCTCCACAGCAATAATTAAGACACTATATATATTTTATTCGAATATATTCCATTAACTGTTCCTAAAAGTCTACATTTATAACATTAATGTTATGGAACCACATGAGAAAAGTACTCCCCCCCCCCCCCCCCCCCACATTATCATTTTGTAACAGCGGAGGGAGGATGTCCAACTCATTGAATGTCAATAACAAGTTTTTCTGAAATTTAACGAATCGTTTTTAAACTTCACAAATCGACAAACTCACCGTTTACGAATGCTTCACTGTATTTTCTTATTGCATCATTAAATTTTCTGCCTTCAAAACATTTGTTTCCTTCATTTTTCAAGCGAGCGGCTTGCAGTTCTTTGGGAAACCACTTTTCTGTTGTTGTATTCAGCAGTACGTTAGTTTTTAATGTCCAGTACCTTGGTTGATTAATTACTACACCACATTGTTTACAATTTTTGCTCTGGGTTTTTTCTAGACATTTTCTACAGAATGTGTGCCCACATGGAATAGTCACAGGGTCTGCCCAGAGCGCCAAACATATCCCACAAGCAAGGAAATCGTCTTCTTTCTTGTTCTTGCCGGCTGAACCATCACCGCCGTCTTTCTCGGCCATAGCTTCAATTAATGCATTGACTAGATGATTGAGATTGTCTGCTTTCACATTTCCTAGTTTAAAAGCATTAGAATATGATTCGAAAGCTTTCCGAAGCTGGCCGCTCCTTGCATAACTGTCACCGAGGCCCACATACAACTCAGCGTTGGGTCCATATTCCTTAATGTGTCTCTCATATATTTCCACAGCCAGATCAAAATTGTTCGTAGAAAATGCTTGTTTTGCAATATCCACCATCTTTTAAAGCATTCCTCATATCCATTCGTCAGTCATAACTAAATGAACGACAGTCAACGATAGGACCTCCCCGTCGATGTGGATCTATGCCAGAAAGCACGTTGTGTAAGGGTCATGTGACTGCTTGGAGTTTGCCCATTGGCTGTCTAACTGGGGCGCCCTAACCCAGTTCTTACATAAAGCAACAGAGACTTACGAAAGCTTGGCGGGGCGGGGGGCATGGTCAGCCAAGTTTTTCGTGTTGTACAACGTGCATAGATAGCCTCTGACTGACCTAATGCTAAAATAACTCATTGTGCTTAATTTGGCATTTATTCACACAATTGTTATGTAAATTACAGGATTAATTCATTTGATGACAAATTATGGGCATTTAAATTTTGGAAAATAATACTTCTTACACAATTTTTTCCATTATATAACGAGTTTCACACAAATTATGATCAATACGCATATGCATACTGTATGTTTATTATATATATGCACCTTGCAAAAAAAAGTCCTTACGTCTACAATTTATTGTGCAAGGCAGACCCATAATATATATATAAGTGCAGTTGCAAAATGACTGAGATGACCTGCTACCTTGGGCACTGATTACGGCAGGTAGAGATAGGTATATAGTGTTCAGGAAATAACTTTTATTCATATGTAGTATTGGGAAGATCGATAGGCATATATATTAGCTTATTTTATCCATGGTTACAGAAACACTCATCTAGGCCTAATATAAACAAAAAGCACATTTCATTCTAAAAGTGTATATAGGCCTATTTTCTGATTTTAGTCAGAATTAAATATTTCAATTTTTGAAAAATAAATATTTATGTCTATACATTACTGGACATGAATATTTCATAAACAACTCGATCTTCGAAAGGCAAAATAGGCCCCCGTACTGGCGTAGGTATGCAAATGTGGTTGTCCATGCAGGCATGTCAACATCTTTACCTAACATGACCTTATTTTGTGTATACATATTAAAATGCTTATATATACACCAATAGCCTATTTCATTGTTGGTATAAATATTAATGATATATGTGCAAAAGAATACCATAAGTACAAGTCTAATCACAGTATGATTGAAATTAGCACAACCAGTTGGTACTTCCTTTTTAATATTTTTTTAAACCCTTCTCCACCCCCCCCCCCCCCCCCACAGCTCTAACCCCGGCCCAGGGAACAGCCACCCAGGAAAGCAATGTCAACCTGCCTTCCGAACTCTGAAAATAGTTGTAACGCAATTATATAATTGAAGTAAATTAATATTAGTAAATTTTGTTTACAGACCAACTTATAAACCAATTGTTGGCACTCCAGCAGTAACTTAAATTTCCTGGGCGATTCAAGATTCTTTTATTTGTTCCCACAATAACAAGTATTACTAAATGTAAACTAAGAGGATACTGCTAAGATAAAGATAAAAACATGCAGAAATGCAGAGCCAATGTGAGGCTCTCAGCAGCAGCTAGGTGTCAGTGAACTCACTGAATTCGAGATACAACAAAGAACAAATTCTTCGTGAAAACTGTATTATTATTTGCCACTGTAAATGAGAAAACAATGAACTAAAGTCACACATTACATTGGTATTCAAAATAAACAAAATTGAAAATAAAATTAACATAAACAAATTGCAAAACCAGGCCTTTATCACGTTGCAAACCACACAATGCTCATAACCTGTTTGATAACATATTTCATGAGGCTAAATATATATACCAATGTTTACAATATATATACAATAAATGAGTATGTGGCTTCACCAATCAGACTGGGCTAAACATTGTAGTGCAGAATTTCCCCAAGGTCAAGGGAGTCTTCGTAAGTTAACCTTGCATAATGTTTTCACCACTAAAAGGAAAATTTCATAACACCTACATGTTGCTTACACAAGATCATCAGGGCAGGCTGCACAAGGAGCAATATTGCACTAACAATTAAGTCCCTCAAATTTCATGTAAATTATTTTTAGAAAAAGATTTACTACAAAATTAAAGGATTTTTTCTTTCTTCTATAATTTGGCAAATTTTTTTCATTATTTTTAGCATCTCCCCACTTAATGCCAAGCCCCTTAACATTACTATTGATGTTCAAAGCGTAGGCCTATATCATAGTAATAACTATATATATTATGTCACTGCTGACCAAATAATCACCCAAAATCTCATACTCAAGGTATTCACTAGCACCAGAAGGTTTTTTTTCTGAGTTGTTTTAACTTATCTGTCCCTCAAACATCTATAGCATGTACTTTACATATTATCTCTATTCAATATTTGTCAACATTAGTAGACACTTGGTCTAAATTCAGGTCATCACCAAGAGATTCAGAATCAGGTTTCATGTGTAAATAATATTTTTTATGCAATTAAATTCACAACCTTGAAATATTACCAACAATCCAAACCAAATAAAAATAAAAAATAAAAATCAAGACAATATTATATAACTCAACATAATGATGGTGTACAGCAATTGCTAAACAAAGTGGACTGTAAATTAAATTCACAGCACGGACTTAACCTACTAATGTTATGTATAACAGATAGTCAATTTTGCAAGGTCACAATATGGGCTCGTACATTTTTGTCCGATGTCTTCTATATAAATTTATTCATTCAAAATAATGACCAAGTTAGCTGTCCATTCAATTTCATATTCTTCTGCCATAAAGTGTACATTAAAGTCAAGTAACAGGAGGTAGGTAACATTAGAAATACAACCAAATAATTGGTCAGAAAATATCAGCACCGCTTACAACAATAAATAGAACATTCACTGGAATATGAAGCTTACATAACAAAAAACCATCCCAAAACCAATGATACGTTTTTAACAGATTTGTTATCACCGACTAGAGTGGGAGGAGTTCGATTGCTCAAGAAAGCAATAGACTATAACAGGTGGGCTAAGTTGTTTGTGTGAAAAGTTTTACATAATACATTGGTATGTTGTTTTTCAAGATAAACACAAGACCGTATATAATCATAATACAACTTATACTTCTGACAATCCTGTGGTGACACCTAGTGATTAAGTTAAAAACCACACTGATGGGAAGATATTCACCTTGCCATATAATAAATTGTCACAACTGGAGATTACTTAATATCACAACATATCAGTGGAAATTACAATTGCTACAAGTGCAATATGATGTAAAGAAGTCTTGTTAGGGTGGAGCTGCCTTTTTATCACACCTTGGAAGGTAACATTCAAGAAATAATTATATATTATTGAGGGAGGATGAGTATGAGAATCAATATAATACCCTAACCAGACAGCTCATATTATTCTTTAACATTCACTCAATTAAATCCAGGTGTTCATATTACTAATTATTAGGAGTCTTTTACATAATTACTGCAATTACCTCACACACCATGTATATTGTGAGTAACAACCAAAGTGCTCTTGCTTCCAAAGTAACAATCTCAATTAAAACCCGTGAGCTCCATACATGCCCAGATAGAGCCACTGCCTTTCACTGCACCATGAGACCAGATGTTATTAAATGTGCCAAATTGCACAAGATCTGTCAATGTTTTCGAGGTCACTCTGAACAGAGCATCCTAACATAGAACACTTTCTTGGACTTTTGTTAATTACAAAGGAATTGACATGAAACGTCATTGAATATGGAAATTATACAAGAATATATATACAGGGCTGTAGGCAGGGGGGTATTTTGGGTGTCTGGAACCCCCCCCCCCCCCCTCTTCTAAGGCATAATTTGGCAAAACTGCCCGCGCGGTGTCTTCACTCACATCTTGGAACCCCCCCAGCATGAATCTCTCCCTACAGCCCTGATATATATATATAAAATCATTTAAAACACTGTTTTAAGACTGGAGATCAATGAACAAAAAAGCAGTTCTAATCCAAGATTGCTAGATTACAGAAAGAGATCAAAATCAAACTTTGTTACAAACTACTGACAAATTGGTCAATTGAAGAGGACTAGTAAAGAAAGTTTTCAAGTTAACGCACAAGGGCAACTACACAATATTATGTAACAATTAAAGAGAAAAAATGATTTTCCAACTTTCAAAATCTTACAATTATATGGCACATATGAACACCACTACTTAAAGTCTACTTCTTACTATAAAATACATCCACATCACACCTGATTTCACAATTAATCAAGAACAATCCATAGGAGTCTTATTGATGAGTATGAAGTAATACAAATATCTAAAAGTAACTTTGGTGTGTATACATACAAGATATTATAAAGAAAAAATAACTGCAAATATTTAAATGCTGTTAAGCACTGTGCCTCCTTTGTGTATCATCAAATTACTCAGTTTGTAAAAAGATCACCATATACTGCTCAATACTGACAAGCAGTTGAATTATTTTCGGAATTAGTTGAAGTTAATTTCTCCTGATCATTTTCATTATCGTTAAAAACTTCAACATATTCTGGAGGTGGCTCACCTGCAAATGTGATTCAAAATAGAAATATAATAATATTTTTATTAATTTTCCACAACTTATACATAGATATGGGCATAAGGGAATGAAACAAATACATTTTTATACTTTATTTATCACAAAATTTTACCGTCAAAAATGGGTCTTGGTCAGCCCAAAACTAATTTTGTCTTCTGATGTAATGAATCAACAATATTTACAAATGCAACTCACCATTGTACGGAGGTTCATATGGCAAGCACTCTGGAGGGCTGTATGGAGGCGGCAGCAGCATGACTGATGCAGGTTCACTGATGTTGTGGATCACTGTAGGATCAGGGTGGACTACCTGGCCTACAGTAGGAGCAAGAGTGCATGCTCGAGACCCAACTATGCTGCTGGCTAGGTAGTGCGTCATGTTGCGTCTGCGTTGCCGCATGTGGCGCAGTCTTGCTGATGCTATTGCTGCAACAGAAATCATTTAACACATTTATCCCAAGGACAGAGCCTTTCATTTGCCTAAGCATAGATACTATATGCAAGTCACTGCCAACATAATATCTCAGGCAACTATTCGCGAAGTTCTGACATTCAGCTGATAGACAGTCAAGAGCACTAAAATGCTGACAGGTATCTACCACATCAGCCACTTGGCAATGTAATTATGTTCACAAGAATGGTTTCTCACCTGGAGGGGGATGACGAAGCTGTTTACGGATACGGACGAAAATGGCGATGAGAAGGAGGACCATGACGATGACCATGGGAATTGCCAAACCAAACCAGCGCTCTTTCCATGTTTTGCCATTGCAGATTCCGCCCTGCCAGATCTGACAGCCGTGTCCAATAGGGATGAGCATGCCTGAAATTAATTACAATGTAGTTCATTTCCATTGTCATCATCTTTCACAAACATAGACGTATTCATTTACCATCAATAGTGCAATATCCAAGCATTGATAATGTGACCTTAATATTGTGTCGGTGTTCTTGGTCTGCCGCTTATCCTGTAGGTTAAGCTGCCAAAGACAAACATTACCATGAGCTGATAAAGCTTACACCCTAAACTGCTCTATTCAAAATGGAAGAGAACTTTCTCTTTACCCAAGACAGAGCAATAAGTAGACTCATTTGTGATTTAGCTTACATAGAATGCCAGGGCCAGGGCAAGAAATTGAAATGAATATGATCAGCAACAATAAGTACCACTTCGACCACAAGACCACCCAGCTGCTACGACTATCATGCATGTGCAATGGAATCTCAATGTACCTGAATTGGAGCAATTGACCATCTCATCTGTCCCATCAGGGCAGTGGGGTATCCCATCGCAGTGGAGGTCTTTGTCAATGCATCGTCCATCCTTGCACTGCCAGTATCTCGCATCATGACCACAATCAGTTGCTGCACAAGAAAATTTATGTGAACATCACAAATTGGGTAGGCCTAATGAACAACACTAGGCATGTGCTGCAAATTGTATCTCAAGCAGTCAAGCTTAGACAAAATCATCTGAATAATCATTCGTGTTATTTCATCCTATTCAAACAAAGAATCACAGAGAAGCAAAATTCATTAACTCACATTCAGAGAGGAATGATGTCACAATAAGCTGAAAACCTCTGTATCTTGTGATTCTTCTCCCAACCTTCCATTTAATATTTAGTGCTCTTCCAGGATGACTTGTGGCTACGTAGTGCAGTCTCCTGATGAATGGATTACTCACAAAGAGATCTCTCAAGGCACCACAGAAGTCAGATATGATCTGTCCACAACATAACAAATATACCCTAAAATATGTGGGAGGCTAATTGTCTCATAATTTGATCAAATTAAGCATCATCATTGTCCAATTTAACACATTTAACATAAGACAAGACAAAACAAGACTGGACAATAAAGATTTATCAGTACTTAATGAATTATTGATTATTTTATAAAGTTACCTATGAAGAATGTAAATTGGTCCTTTGGGCCGCTGATTTATACATACATTCACTATCAAAAGGGATTAGTTTATTTTCTCTTTATTGTTCAGTAGTCTTAATGTGAAGGTGGCCCCAATCATGGGGTGATCTTAAAAGTCAGGTGACCTGAAATTTTGACATTAGCATTTTTCTGTACATATTGAATCAAATCTGGCTACATATATGATTTATGACAAGAATATTGCATAAAAATAAAAAGAACATAAATCAAAGGCACTTAAATCAAGCCTGATTGATTAATTTTTGCCAAGCTCTTGAAATCTACATTTAGTGAATTTGGTAGTGGTGATGTCATCACCCATTGTTTGATGATGTCATACAATTGTGTGTAACAATTATTGGAAGCTTGTGACATCATGAATACCAAGAAAATTGGCAGAGCAGAGGTTCTTCAGTGCATTATTTCTAGTGATAAGTACACTAGTTTTAGGGCATATTATTTGAGTTGCAATGAGCATGAGATGTAGGAAAATTTGTATTGAATCAATAAACAAAATTGTGTCACCTGACTTTTCAATTGGCTTAGGAGTGGCTTTTACAATAATGCAAAATATAATACACACCCCAATACCACAATGGAGGTCTTTGGCATCTTCACCCGCTTCACAAATACTGAGCGAGTCCTGGCACTGAGTGTGTCGCCCTCCAACTCTACCTGGAAGGTCTATGTACACGAACTGAACCAACAGCCTCGCAGCTGGCTCTGATGGCTGCAACAGAGAAGGACAATAGAAATTCATAGCAGTCGTTATGAGAATATAGTTTTTTCAAACATCATCTGATTTGTTAATGAACATATAGTACCTGTAAATACACAGATCGCGCATAGTTTCTTGCTTGGTAGAACTCCTCGGACATAACAGTGGCTCCATCTATTGGACCAAGATTGTGCTCACCCTGTGGCAAACTATTTGTCAAGACAACTGCAAGAGAATGGTCAGTAAATTGAATGAACCATATAATGACCAAGCAGAGAAACAGCATGGTGTATTAAGATAAGTGTGTTAAACAGCCTTACATGTATTGTGAGAGCCAGCATTTGCAATGGGAATGCAAAGCCCCACGAATAAAAGTGAAGCAAGTGGATGTCCCATTCTCCATATTACTTTCTCCTCAATCTTTCAGACCATTCTAGTAGTCCTGAAACACAATCATAGTAATTAAAGTCCCTGGAAATCCAAATATGTGATTTTCGGAAGTTAATGCAAAAATGTACTCACATGAAAGTCTTTGGTATCTTATTCAATATCCTGCCACTTATTTGATTAATAACCTCACATGTATACAACTCCCAAATTTTAACTCTGTACTCTATGCTATTAACTTTAGTGCATGTCATAAATTATACTGTAAAGCAAAGTGCTGTCTGTAAAAGTGTTGCACAGAGTTTGAAAAATGTCAATCATGTTGTTAAGGTAACCCCACAGCAAGTATAATATGATTAAGTTGTTGAATAATTAGCCAATGTGTTTCCAGATTATGTTTGATTATTTCTCTAAATTATATCAGTCATCATTTGTCATTGTAAAATGGAATGCTACTTATAGTTGAAGTTTCCAGTTATCTAAAGGAATGAGGCAAGGTAGTATCTTATCGCCCTGCCCGTTTAATATATTTCTTGATGAATTAATGATAAAACTCAGTGTTGCAGATTCTGGCCTAAGAATATTTAATGAGAAGTTTAACTCCTGTGCATATGCATAAAATTGTTACCTTGGATTATTCTCCCATAAAAATTCAGTTCAGAAAATTGGGTGGTGTATATTTAGAGAGAGCAATGGCGTTATAGTATATTTTTAAAACAAATCTATTCACAAAAGCCTTTTAATACCATGTTGTTATATTGTGGTACTTTTACCATGATGTTACTTCACTGTATATTTTGTATATATGTTGTTCCCCACTTTTTCAGGGTTTAAATAAATAAATAAATATAGATACATAGGATTGGTAATTCCATTGTGTTTTTAGAAAAACTGAGGGGAATTGGCAGTTGGAAGGGCTTTTTATAATCGGCGCCCATCCATGCCAAAAGGACCCAAAATTGAGTGGACATCATGCAGTATCATCATTATTCAAGTGTGACAAGCAAGCAGAGCAGCCGTGGCCACCGTTGCTCCCCCCCCCCCCCCCCCCTGCTGGCTGGCCTGCTACTGAAAATACTAGAGTTGAATGCACACACAAGTGCAATGGCATAGATACTTTGGAGGTGGGGGGCAGGGATTTATGGTCAATTTTGGTGAAATCTGATCAAAATAAGAAAAAAATAAAGTCTGTTCGGACCAGTCACCCTTCTTCAAAACCAGAAATATCACAAAATTTCTCCCACCCTATCCTGATATTTCTCTAATTTTATGCCCAATTCCCCCAAATCGGCATTATATCTCATGTTGATATTTACCCAAAATTTACCCAATCTTACCTGATATTGTGTCATGCGCATGATATCCCCATTTTTCTGCCATCTAATTTTTTATATTTTCTCACAATTTCTTTGATATTTTTCAGGTATTTCTCAAGGATTTCCCATGCGGAAATTTTAGGTTGATTCAAGCAAACATGTCAATCAGTGTAACGCCATAAACATTAGCAGATTAGCTTATTAAAAATAACAGATACTTTACAAACTTTTGGAAGATAGATAGATAGATAGATCTAGATAAATCTAGATAGATCAATCTAGAGATAGAGATCTAGATAGATCTAGTCTAGATATCTATCTATCTAGATTTCTACCTAGATAGATGTCAGCTTACAATAACTTGATGTGGTAAAATATAGACCCTCCCCCACAAGCTACGGCTCAACTACGACATTGGCCACCAAAAAAATTAAGTATGGGATAAACATTCTTCTAGAACTAGTAGTAGTACATCTGGCCAGGAACAGGAATGTGACTCACTGCCAGTTTTGGAGCGGTGAAGTGTTGCTGACGCTAATTGTTTCACCAGTATAATCTTGGATAATTTAAACAATTAAATACAGTTATAACATCTCAGATTTCTTATGTGAAGTCTTTCCTACAGCATTTAATGATGTGTAAACAACTTACTTTCCTCCATCATAAACAGTGGATCAGGCCCGCAATGCAGCCCAATGGCAAAAATAGCGCCCCCTGTCGCTTTAAAGTGCACCCCGCCTTGCACTCCCCCTTGTGAGCAAGTTGTTCAGAACCTTGATTAGATTTATATTTTTTTTGTCAATAATTGCCTTGTCCTACTATCCTGATCATTCAACGCACAAGACCACCCCCGTATTCAATTAGCACTGGGTAGCCAGGTCTGCAAAGTCCCACCCCTCCCACAACCAATTCAAGGTCAACATGAAATTTTGAAATAACCAAATTTATGTACATCTTTAGATTTGGTCGATAGGCTTTACACCCTTATATTAAAATGTCTGTGGGGGACCTTTGACTTGGACACTAGAGCAATAAATGGTGACCAAATATTGCCCCTCCAACTTTCCAACAAAAAGTGAATCAAAACTTGAAGTATTTAAACAGGACATAGCTTGATCCTTTTTTCATAGTAACTTTTTATTATGGAATGACATTTGTTTCATGTACATAACAATACATGATATACATAACATGACATATTTAGGGTCCTGCATTCAGTGGGATTTATAAGCAACAATACACTCTGTAACTTCAATCCAGTTAAGTATATATATCCGTACTCCATGCCTGCATGTTCAAAATCTCCATTGCAACAACACTCCTATATATTACATTATATACATAAATCGGTGTATTCTAGCACGACCTTTCACAATAAGTATTATATTAAAGTGTTCATAAATTTACATCTTGTACACACACATACACATTTCATGAATATAATCAATATGATAATTGTATAAATAACACAGAGGCTTTTATTTTATCAAGGCCAGAAGCCATAGCATTTTCCACACTTCAGTCGCATCCGATTATAACAAGCAAAATTATCTGAAAGTCTGTTTTGTCCAGGAACATATTTTTTGACTACCTTTTACACCAGACCTGTATATATAACATAATAGAACAGTTATGACAATGACTTTTTCACAGTGCCAAATATAGTTTGTTATAAGCGGATCCGACTGAATACCACATTTGTTGAATAGGCTATCATTTGCCTATCAACATATAAATCTTTTTGTTCTTTCACCTACAATGTTAATGGTTCATGATTACAACAACTGCAAAGATTAGCTAAATTTATCTTTGCTTTGAATATATAGTTTTATTAGATAAAAATAATTAACTTTAATCCATACATCAGCTGTCAATTATCTGAAGTTTTGTAATGACCATTCTCTGACTCTAATAATACAAATAATATTGTGTTCGCTTGTCTGACTGATGAGCTCTCTGTCTAGTAATTTGCCTTTTGTATCTGTATTGATATTACATTGTCAATAAAAGAATATAATAAGATAGGATATTAGCATCTTAACTCATAAATCATTAATGAATTTGCTACACCCATTTCTTAAGTGACCAACATAGCTGTCCTCATTGAAAGGTTTCTGAATCTACTATGGTCAATAAGGATACAAGTGAAATCAAGCTATTATAAAAGTGCATTTCCAAGTAAATAAATGAGTTTCCACTGTGATATATATAATTAAAACAATATATAACATCAATATTACATAATATTACATAAAAGTTCAAAGTTGAACTCCTTAAGGCCAATGTCAACAAAAGCACAAAAATTACTTAATTCTCACTTTTTGTCATGTACAATTGAAGCAGCTAAATTCTCTCAATTCACATGTTATTGAAAACAATTGATGCATAAACCATTAGAATATATGAAATATGTCTACACTGAATAAAGACCAACGGCAGAGTGACAATCCATAAGATGACCACAGGGAACAAAATCTGTGGTAAATCCTACAACACAGTTCCTTTCTATACAATCAAGATAATTTCTAATACCAAGACAGGACTTTGACAATGAAATATATAACTGTGCAAGTTTGTTTATGAGATCTACCAGTCATAATATAAGATATTGTAACAATCTCTAAGACACAGTTAAAACAATATAAATGTAAACTCTACATTTTTGCTCTGATATTTGTGTATGGAGTAGACAATTAGTATTCTACATGGAATGCTCTTGCAGAAACAAATTAAGCAAACATAACATACTTTTGACATACACCTAATGGGACTCAATTGCATTTTGGCAATGAAGGTAAGTATGGTATAATATCAATGTATGTAATACTAGAACAGAGAGTGCACAACCCCTCCTACAATGTAAAAAGTTCCATATTTAGACAGCAAGTTGGTGTTATATATATTGATCACTCCCCTACTAAGCAGTGTATGTCAAATCGCGTTGCTCTACCAACCTACAGGATTTGCATTGCACTATCTTTTGCTTGTATTTCATATTAACTCTTCATGCTACAAATATATCATCCGCATTTCGCATGGCCCAAGACACTGTTCTCTAACCGCCTATTAATTTTTCCAAGTTTATTTGATACTAAATGCTTTTATATAATGCAACAAGTTGATTCAATTTCTTAAAGGCAGGAGAAATGATTCCTTAAATGTCTTGATATTATTATGCTTTGTCTTCTCGTGAAGATAATGCTAAAAACATGCAAAAGAATATCCTGCACTATTTTTTAGACTGGCGATGTATTACACCAACACATTAACAATAATGTTTACAGCAAATAAACATGTGACAACAGGTAAACCGAGAGTTGTTCAATGGTGTATGGGTAGAGTATAATGGCTTCACAAGAAGACAACAAATATGGAGTAGACATTATAATTAGGGTCACATAACCTCTGCAAAATGCCTCAAATTCTGAGTCAGTTCCTGTAATGTAGTAAACAACATTCTAGGTAACGAAAATTGGGTTGATGCTCCGAAAGTTTCTATGGAATTGCTTTTACTCTTTTTTTTTTTAGTTTTAGCTTTAATGAATTAACATTTGAGAGAACTGAAGTTACAAATATTCAAATTTAATGAGCACTCCTTAATTCTAGATATCTCACCAACTTGATATAAGACCTTTGCAATTTTTGGATATTCATGTCGGCAATTGTGTCCACCTAACGTAGAGTTATATTCAGTATTCCCTAGTATAACAATCTCCTGTCAAATCTGGCTATATAAATGTGAATGAGATCATGTATAATTAATGAAATCATGATGCTAAAATCTGATTATCACTGGTTTCAGGTTGCTAACTCAGTTTACATCGGGGCACAGTTGAGAATAAGCTTGGCCTTATTTAATTATCAGAATCAGACAATAGCAGACTGTAGCATTTCTTCAATGATTCCTTTTATAATAATAATACGTCCTTCTGATTTCACAACATATGTGGCTCATTTATCTGGACTTGTGGTATCAATGTGATTAACAATAGACTCCTGACCTTGGAAAGCTCTCAAAAATAAGAGAAATTGTGATTTAAATACTGGCTTGAATATTACATATGACAATTGTGCAATTGGAGTATTAACCTTAACAAAATATGATATTCATATATTTATACATGGCCTTGTTTTACATTGATCCCTATCTGTAACAAAAATGAACTTGCCTGGACAACCTCACTCACAAATAAAGACCATGCATGAACATAGTAGTACTCAATGCGCCAGGCATTTTTAACAACATTTCCTACCTAACAGTACCTTCGAAGTACCACCCATTGTTACTTGGATCATTCATAACCTGCATGACACCAAAAGCAGTCAATATGTTGAGCGATTTTGCCAAAAAGCAGCTACAAACAGCCTCACCTCTGATATTCATAAATTGTGTGTAATGATAATAATTCCACTCACGATGCAGTAACGTGGCACAGTTCATGGTGTGCAAGAAAGCGCTTTATATGGCAAGTCCATTTGAGTCACGCCAACTGGTAAAAATGTAAAACGAGACGGACAGACAGATACGCAGGGGGCAGACATACACCACTCTTCACATGTGATGAAATGCACAATGATTATGTTGCACACTGAAGTTTGAAACTGTTGACGCATATCACTCAAGGGCATCAATTGATCTTCTATACACATTCACAAAGGGGGAAAGAGAAGTATCCAGACTATGGGACTCTTGAAAACTGCAAACAATGAAAAATATTGCAAATTTAGAATCGATTAATCCTGGATTGCAATTATGTCCACTCACCTCACTGCAATCAAATGACAAATTTACAATCATTTCTGGATTGCAATTACATCTATGAAACCAAAAAGGCTATTCTAATTGAAAGAAAATCTATGGAATTCATACGAGTAAACATTGATCATTTATACAGCAAGTGAGCATAGGTTAACACATACCTTTCAATTCTGTAACACTGGGGTCTTTCGAAATTCATAAAATCAGCCAGCCTATGAAATAAAATTGACAACCTTGAATTTACAAATGTTTACACAACTTTATAATTGATAATAATAAGTCTAATTTAGCAGACAAGAATATAAAATGAGCTCAAGACCTACCTCCTTCCCCCAATTCAGTTCAGTTTTTATCCTTTCAAAGCAGTCATACATATAGGCAAACTAAAAGAAAAGCAATCAAAGAAATAATTCATTAATCATATCATCATACAGATCGATCGTTATTACAGAATGACAATAATGTAGTATCGTAGGAGTGAAATAGTACTCACGTAATATGAAAATATTTTCACCCATCTTGGTTTCTTTCCTTCCCTAACATATTCGAAGTTGAATGAAATTCCTTCATCATCAGCATCCCACTGTCTGATATCACTCCAAGGAAATTCAATCACTTGCGACTGAAAGAAGTAGTGAATAATCAATATAGCCAAATCTTCATTGTCAGACATCTGTATAGTACGGCACCATGACCAATACAATCTATATGAATTCATACACAGCCTACAGGTGCAAGAGGAATTGTCTATCTTACCTCAGGAGTTCCATCCTCTTTGCAAGCTTGCAGCTTAAAACATCTTACTCCAACAATGGCAATAACATGGCCATCTTTACGAGAATCACAGGCACAATGAGGGAACGTCACTTCTCCGTAACCATCCATCTGACGCACTAACTTCAAGTACTGAAATCACATCACAGGGTATTAGCACGAGACACTACACTTCAACTTGACTCTACCAAAGTGTCTTTAACAGCTAGTTTGTCTAATTAATGAGATTTTTTTTATAACAGAAATGTTTAGGCCTCAATAGGTAACGTTAACGACCTCAATAGTAGTCTTAAAAATATGTTTCCAGCACGTTCCACTTTTATCATAAGATAACAGCATATTAAGAAGCAAAAATAAAAAATAAAACAGATCCTTACTTCCAAACACTTCTCAGCATCTTGTAGAGCTTTGAGTTCATAGAGTTTATCTGCAGGTTTGATATGGCCTCGACTCACGTCCTCCACAGCCTGGAAGACAAAATTAACCATCATTCAAGTACAGAACAAGATATATCCAAATTATGTAAGAAAATTACAGGTACATGATAATAAAAGAAAAGGTGTAGCGACACCACTAATTAGGACATACCTGGGCATAGAAGAACTTCACAGCTAAGTCATCAGTTGATAGTTCCCTTTCTTTGTCAATACTGAACAACCATCTCCGCATTGCAATACATGTGGCAGTTGCTGTGTTGTAGTTCTGGATGTACAGATTGTGGGGGAACTCATTTGGTTGAAGCTTTCGCTCTGTGAAACAAAAAATGAGTTTTATATTAAATTAACCCAATGAAATCTGAACAAATGCTAGGAAGCACCAACCAAATGTCAGAAAAATAACCAACTCATAAAAATTGCCTGAGGACTCACCAAAATTATACTCTTCAATCTCGAACAGAGTAAAGTATTTGGCTATTTTGGAGGACATTCCAAGTTTAGACACCAACGCTTGGTAGACATTCTCTGCTGAAGCACTGCGGCGAATCGTCACTGTGGTGATGCTACGGTCTGGCAATAGTATTTTCAGTTCCACTTCGCTACTACTGTTTGCATCCTGAAGTAAAGAAAATATTTTGCAAGAAAAAGGATTTAACTGTCTGGATATTACAAAATCACGAAGTCTGGTAATAATAAATTGGATGGATATACTGTTGTATTTGGTTTTTGTTTTGTTTATATTGTCTCAGTGCTACTAGTCTGGAACTTATTAAGCTTAAATATGACCCCCTACCAAAGGCACATGTAATGATGAGATGATAAGGCTTTGAATACCAGTGTTCCAGCTAGGATTAGAATTGGGCATGGCGCACATTGGTATTAGGGCACCTATATAAGCACAAATTAGGACATTCTGTTTTTGAAAAGCATAAAAAAGAAAGAAAAAGATAAAAGATCTTTATTTCGGGCTTGGCACTTGCGACGTCGGGCATGGCGCGGCGCTATGCTCAAATGGCCTATTGGAACACTGAATAGTGAATACAAACATGTTACACATTTACCCCACAGGTGGATCTTTTACTTGCTCCAAGCAGATGATGTTACGAACAGGCATGTTCATAATTTGTTAATTTTGATCCACACTTATGAAAGTATGAGATAAAGCTTTGTCATACTCACAGACTCCTCATCAGCAGAGAGAAACTCCTGCATCAAGTCACATTCTGCTATTACTCTGACCGCACAAACTAAAATTAAAAGTTGAAATAAATTTCACTTAGGGCACCAACAACGAACCCCAGAAGCTGTAGTGATAACGAACAGAAGCAGAATCTTACCTTTTTCTAAATACTGTTCTAATCCTCGTCTCCTGGAATCCAGCTGCTGTTCAGACAACTGAAATGGCCATTTCCCAGGTAACTTGGGGAAATTAAAATCTGTGAATTCTCTTTTCAGTGTTGCATGCAACTTTGAGAATTCTCTGTAACGTCTCGAACATAAATGACGTCCGGCCATGTAAACATTAAATACCTGGCAAGGAAAAGCACAAATGAATTAAATGAAAAGAATTCAGCAATACCACATCCTGAATATCTAGCGTTTCTGTTGAATGACTATTTATTTGCGCTCGTTGGATAATACACTTATCACTTACAACAAATTTGTCCCCATTCTTTTCTAGACTTTGGTAGTCTGGAACTGAGATTGGTAGTGATCTTTTTTCTGAATAGTCAACTAGCGATGGCCCAGATGAATCATCACTTGGTTCCAGCCGTTCAGCAATTTGTCTTGGCACAGAGATCACTAAAAAGGTTCAAAGTGACAGTTTAGTAATTGACCTGGCCTTGAAAATACAGTGCAGTGACCTTTGGATCTGCACATGAAACTCAATTGTTTGTGCAGTAAGCATAATTGGTATGACCTACCAGTCAAAGTTAGTGACCTACCAGTCAAAGTCAGTGTGTCTCCACCAGACTTGATGAGGTCGACCACTTGTTTGTGAGTTGCTCCCTCAACATTTGCTCCATTTCTGAGAGGAAAATACCAATAAATCACCAAAAAAATCATGGAGAAGCAATGTTTACCAAAGAATCATGCAATGCCTACTACGATAGATAAACGATAAAAAAATTATATCACAAATAACTTTTGCTGAAATTTATCAGTACAATATACACTGTCTTTCAGCAAAGTTTCGGCCGTCAGTGGAGTAGCAGACTTAATTAGTGATGTCCAAGGGGCAGATCAAAAATATTCTGAATGAAATGGATGATATTTCACTTATCCACCACCTCTCTCCATCAGAATGTTTTGGATCATCCGTCCCTGGATGTCACAACTGAAGCCCATAACTATGCTGACGGTTGCAACTTTGCAGATGGGCTCTGTAGTATTATGAAACCAATAAGATACACTAGAGGTGGTCAAGACTCGACAAGAGCTTGCTATACTTTACAAATATATATATCACACATATTACTAGTACAAAAAAATTAACTGCTATTTTCTATTTTCAGATAAAAATCATATAAACTATTCAAGTTGGCAATAATTCATAAAAAGTATCTATATAACTTATCAAACTTATGCCTGCTGTCACTGTGTCAGTTGATCCAATGACTGTGGCATTCAGACTATGTTCAGTGTTTACAACTGAATGAATACAACTTGTAATGGGTGTTTTTAATGGATTGCCCCTGCCATTTTCATTTCACCTAATTTCCACTTTAATTGAACTGAATCAGATGAATACGTAATCAACAACATGTAGAATGCAACGTACACTTCTAAAATCCTGTCTCCCTTGCGGATGCCTGCTCTTTGGGCAGCACCGCCCTCCAAAACAGCGCTGACATGTTGCATAGGAGCATAGAGCTCCCCGTTGATGCTTCGCAATTGTCCACCTTCACTAACTTGTCCCCGGACATTAAAGCCGAAGCCAGTGTCACTTTTCACGATCGTAACAATCCTAGGGCCAACAGGAGTGTCTCCAGACCCTGGAGAATCGGGACAGCTATCTTCCTCACTGTCCGCCATTATCGGTCATATGAAAGGAAGTGGGAATCAAAACGAGGCTGCCAGGAAAGCCCGCAAAATGTAAACAAGCGCACGTGGCTCACACGTCAAGAACAGCAGCTAACAGCCAACATATGAGCTACCCAGCCCAATAAACACTTGGCCAAACTGGCTTTGTTGTCTGGGCCAACTACACGGACTAGCTAGGCTGACAGATTACCATATATAATATATATATATTATACTCTATGCTGGAGTATGCATAGAGTAACTATAGCACTGTTGATGTATTATATTTATAATGGCTAAAATTGAGCTGATTGACCTGCGCATTATTTTTATTTATTTTTAACCCAATACTGAACATGTGATATATCCATAAAAAAAAATAAAATAGCAATTGGGTTAAAAAAATAGTCTAAAATGACTTTAAAAGCTAGTGATAAAATGTTCACCAGAGGCTTACATGCTCTGATATGCCAAGACCTGATGGCCCGGAAACTTTGGATGGAGGTTTACACAGTAGGCTAACGGGAGTAACCAATTTCGATAGTATGGTGTAATGCTTTTTATCTGTAGTCCCTGAGCTGGTGATCGAGCTGACTTTGAAGATTCTGTGGAGTAGGTTTGCAGTGCTCATATATATATATATATAGATGCATTAAGTCCGTAAGTGGGGCTATATTCAGCATGGAGACAAGAGTGCAATGTCTTGCTGAAGCTCAATACAGCTGCTAGTCCTGGATAAGTTTACGTGACTGTTAATTCACGATTGAAGGTGATACCCAAGATTTCAATGTCCGTCTCGATGTACAAGACACTTCGATTTCTTTGGATATTGAAGAGTGAGGGCGAGAGCATGCTGCCTGGCAGGCTGCATCGGGAATGTCTAAAGCATAGATCTCACATAGCCAGAAAGGGCGAAGGAAAGCACGGAATGGGCTTACGTGAAAATTACGTGCATACGTGGGTTTACTTCGCTTTTCCTGGCTGTGTTGATGGAATTTTCCGTGAGATCGAGCCAGAAAGATTTTTAGGCGATTCGTATGTGGATTATAAGCCGACATTGGTGGCTCATTCCTGGCATACGCCAAAGCTTCTGTCGGTCTTCCATCGTTAATGTTGTCTTAATTTTTCCGGTTGATCAGCCACGTAAGCCACGGAAGCATCCACGTAATAACCGTAAGTGTCCAAGTAAGCCATGTAACGTTCTACTTAAGCGAAGTAAGGGATAATCAATATCGACATATGGTATATAATGTCTACGTAAGCAACATATGTTCCGGCATAAGAACCACGTAATAACGACGGAAAAAACATCACATGACATGGCCCGGCCTGGACTATATAAGCGCCGCTGGTGTTGCAAACTTCATTCATACCTATTATGGCTTTGCTGGACACTGACCTATACCTAGTCTTCGCCTAGTCTTCACCAGACTTTTAAAGTCAACATGGGACTGAAAAAGAGACGGAATATTGTAAAGAAAATGCCTCCTCCTTCTGTAAATGACAATGCCTAAAGAATCTGTTGAAGAAGATGCTGCGTCTTCTGTTGCCCTTGCCTTGCCAAGGACATGAACAAAGATACCGAAAAGGATATCGACAAGGAACAAGACACTGATGTCAGCGACATGCCAGTCATACATAGTAGAAGGAAGAAGAAGAAGAAGACCCTTGCTGCTGATGATCCTGGGCCTGCTTCTGCTGTTCAACTCTCCCACTCAGGACAAGAAGGCCAGTCTTCTGTGCAAGTGACTCCTCCTGATGCTGCTGATGTTGCTGAGAAGAAGATCAGAAAGAAGACGACAAGCTTTGCCTCCCAGCTGTAGATGAATGGAAGATTGCAGAATGGTACAGGGAGAACCCCGTATTCTTCGACAGAACAATGAGGGACTATAAGGACCAGCAGAAGAAGAATAGGATGATGGAAGAGATGGCTAAGACTGTGTCAGTCCCCTGCACTGGCCAGCAACTGAAGACTTGGTTGGAGGCAATGTGTTCTCACTTGGGCAAGTTGATGAAGTTGGGTCCTTCAGGAACCACCTAGGCATCCTACAGAGAAGGAGAAGTGGGTGTGCGCTAATTTCGGCTTCCTGGATGAACACATTAAGAGGGTACCTTCAGGCCAGGCCATCAACCTGAAGAAAAAAATTGAGAAGACCAGAAGAAGCATGCCTGACATAGCATATTCCAGTGCCAGTCAAGTTGATTAGGACCGGAGGAGTTTGAAGTAGACAATCGGGACTCAGGCCAAGAAGAAGGCGGTAGCTGAACCACAGTCATCCCTCGTTACTGACCTAGTTGTGACAGCAGCCAACATTGATGAGAGAATACAGCAAGTTGGGCACCCTACTCCTGATTCGCAAGCCACCAGGGCCAGAAAAATGGTGGAATATATCTACAGTGAATGTGTTGTCTTGATTTGGATACCTATGAGGACTTCAAGCATAATGTCATGACTATGCTTCTTCAAGTTAAAGGTCAAGCCAGACAAGCAAGAAGAGCCAGACAGCAGCAGGAACAGCGGCAGCAGCAGCAACAGCAACAGCAGCATGTATATTACCAAGGGTATCAGTACCAGAGCTTTCCCCAGATGACTCCTGAGAAACAGTGTACCACATTACAACCGGTGTGGATGGCAACTCCTTCTTCCTCTTCTTCTGCTACAGCAACCAGTAACTTCCAATGAACTTCGAGCCTGCTCAGCCTTCCAGTTTCCAGCCTGGGCAGCCTTCCAGTTTCCAGCCTGCTGACGTCTGTGGCTGCTGCTGCATCTGGTGCACAATTTATCCTGCAGTCCCTGGTTCTTCGTCTGGTGTTGCTTGACTTCCTTTAAGCAACCCACCTTCTTTGGCATCTTTTGTCTCTGGTGACCCAACTGGTACTTCAACTCCAATGAACTTAAGCAGTTTCATTGGCAGCATGCCCAATTTTGCAAGTCCGAACAATTCCTTCATGCAGCAATTGCCACGTCTCCTGCTAAGTAGCAAGTCTGCATTTAAACATCCTTCAGTGACTCAGCGTCTTCAATCACCACTTCTGCCGAAAGAGAAGATATGAAGCTCCAGCATGACTACAAGTCTTCTTCCTGCAGCAAGTCTGCATTAAACATCCATCAGTGACTACAAGTTGTCCTTCCTGTTGCAAGTCTTCAGTTCTGCAAAAAAAACACACAAAAAAAAAAACACTTGGCCTTTTTCATGGCCACCAAATCCTCCCAAGAGAGCAAACCATGTACACATTTTGTGTTTACCTATGCGAGATCTAGGCTTAAAGCCTAGATCTCGCATATCCGAAAACGTCGACGTAAAGAGCCGGAATGGCCACATAAAGGGTTCTGTGGGTTTACATGGGATTACGTGAGGCTTTTGTGGGTTTACTTCGCCTTCCCTTGCTTTTGTGGCTGTTCCATCAATTTCTGACTGTAGCGACGGAATTTTTAAACATGCATGAAAATTCTGTGAAACTGATCCAGAATGGGATGGAAAGATTGTTACGTAATTAATAATTGGATGCACAGGCATCACAATCGCCCTCTGGTGTAGGACAACCCCCCAATTCCCCCTTGGACTGCTGACTGTTATATATTTATAGCAAGGTGCACAGGCATCACAATCGCCCTCTGGTGTAGGACAACCCCCAATTCCCCCTTGGACCGCTGACTGTTACATATTTATAGCAAGGTGCACAGGCATCACAATCGCCCTCTGGTGTAGGACAACCCCCAATTCCCCCTTGGACCACTGACTGTTATATATTTATATGGTAAGTATTAACAGTCAGTGGTCTAGGGGGGAGGGACAGTTGTACTACACCAGAAGGTGATTGTGATGCCTGTGCTTGGATGACGCCGCAGTCAGCGGATTGTATGCTGCAGTCGGCGGATTGTCCATCGTCTTCCATCAATTAGGCCTATGTTAATAACATACCTGGATATTCATTTAGGACATCCTCCACTCTATGCTCGGGGGAGAGGTTAAGGATTAGGTCAATTGAAAATAGCATTTCTACAAATCTCTGGGCCTTTCCATAGCTCTCCGATCTTTCCTATGACCATTTTGTCCACCTCATCCATTTCTCATTAATAGCATAACTCCCTTTGCTCCTCTCAGTCTCATCCATTGCCCTCTCCCCTTCTTTTAATATCTCCACATACTAGAAAATAAAGCAATATCAACAAGGTTCTCTGTCATTTATTCCCTGCAATCAATTGTTTATTTTCTCTATTTACCTTCTTGTGGATTGCTTTACAATACACTCTAAGAAAAACAAAGGTGCAAGAAGGTCGTCTATGGCACCCTATGGTGCCTTGATCTTGGAGAAATTAGACAAGGAGAGGACACTTGGAATTTGCAACATGAACATGCTCTGATAAAAGTCTGTATTTATTCAGATTTACTCCTCATATTAAGCAATTAAGTACCAGGGCAATCAAAGTCCTGTCATGTACAATCAGCGTCGTGCTGGCTGGGTGAGGGGCGCTGTACTGATTTACACAATTAAATGTTTTTTTTTATTGCAATGAAAAGCTTGTTTTATGGTCTAAAATTTGCCATGAGTAAGTCACCGCCTGCTACGTTAACGACGGATGCAGGACGGTTGCAGGGCCAGTTGGCTCGTCAGGTGACCTCAGCCAGCAGTATATAATCATTTCGCAGTGAGGCAAACTTCATTCACACCTCTGCCTTTGATAGAAACTGATCAAAAGAAGTCACAGAAGAAGAGCATTCTTCACTTGCCTCTGGGGAAGAATTATTTGAGTCTGAATCCAGTATTCCTGCAGCTCCTTCTAGTCCTGCCAGTTATACTTATTATGCTCCTACCAAGTATCCTACCTGCAAAGTCTCCTGCCAGGTCTTCTGCCAAGTCTTCTTTCAAGTCCACTGCCAAGTCTTCTGCCAAGTCTTCTGAGATGACAGCGACAGAGATCCAGACTTTGATGTAGAGAAGGAGAAGAAGACACCCAAAAAGATGATGATAGTGATGCCAGTGAATTTCCTGTCACCCAGGCCTCCTCTGCCACTGCTCCTGCTGCATCTCAGAAGAAGCCAAGAAGAAAGACAGAGCTTTTTCTACCTCCCAGTGATTAGCAAGACATCGCTGACTGGTACAGGGAGAATGACATATTCTATGTTCAGACGTGACTACAAGGATCATCAGAGGAAGATGAGGCTCATCAAGGACAAGGCACAGACCCTCAGTGACCCCTGTACTGGGCTACAGTTGAAGACCTGGCTTGAGTCTATCAGAACCAGTGCTGGGAAGCTCATCAAGCAGGGCCCTTCCGGTACAGCCAAGAGAAATCTGACAGAGAAGGAGAAGTGGATTATCTCCAACTTTGGGTTCCTTGAGCAACACATCTCCAGGGTGCCATCTCGTCAAACTGTCAACCTAAAGAAGAAGATTGTGAAGAGTAACAAGCAACTGCCCACCTTTGATTAAAGCTCCAGTGCAGGGCAGCAAGATTCTGGGCCTGAAGAACTGGAAGACTTTGAAGAAGTTGACGTCGAGCCAAGTCCAGTCTTCCCAGCGACAACCAAGGGTGGTCCCTTCAAGAAGAGGAATACTGGTGATCATTCTTCTGCAACAAGCTCCAAATTAGCTGACATTTTCCAGACTGCTCAACAGACAGCTGCAAGGATTGACCAGCACATCAAAGCCATCGCACAGCCTCCTCCTTGCCTCGCTTGATGACTGACTTATATATTCTGAGTGTCTTCAGTTGGACTTGGACACGTATGACGAAGTCAAAGCCCAGCCGATGTTGTTCTTCCTGCAGCTGAAGGCGCAAGTCAGGAAGAACAAGCAGCAGCAACAGCAGCAGTTGATTATTCAGCTTCTTAACAGCCTGCAGGAGCTTCTTCTTCAGTTGCCACGTCCCAGCCTGCAGGTACCTACCTGGACCTTCATCTTCTTTGGGTGTCTTCCCTGCTGTACCTTCTCCAGTGGTGCCTGGTTCTTCTTCCTTGAACCCTCCTTTAGTGAGATTTTTTTTGCTGTCTGCCAGTGACAACGTTCCTGGCAGTTCGACTCCGCTCAACATGAGCCAGCTGATGAACTCGTCCTTCCTTATGCCTCAGATGTCTCCGAAGAAGTAATCACCTTATCCTGTTCCTGTTCCTCTTTCTGTTTCAGTAGATTTTCCAGTAGAAAAAAACAAGAAAAATCCAAAAAAACTTATGGCCACCAAATCCTCCCAAAAGGGCACACCATGTTCAGTTTGTGTGACAAATCAAAAAGAAATAAATTGTCCCTGACCCACCAACTATATCTCTTCTTGGCCCTTCTCCAATTTCCCCCCCCCCCCTTTAAATAACTTAAACTTTCTCTAAATGTTTGGTCATCAATAATTAGGTTTTTTTTTTCTTTTTTTTTTTTGGTTGGTAAAGTTTTATGCCAATAGTCTAAACTCTCCCAATTTTTTGGCCCCTGAAAACATAAATTTCAATTTTTTTGTTTCATCCAAAAACCCACCAACTCTGTCTATCTTAAATGTTCTTGTCCCTTAAGTAAACTATTTTTTTGGTCTGAAAACATTCCACTTTTCCTCATTCATGTCACTTAAATTCTGTGTTTATCCTGCGAGAAAGTTACTCCTTGTAAAGTCTCTTTAAAATAAAATTGTTAATTGTGGAATTTTATAAAAGGGGCTAACAAAAACTATTTGACCGTGATATTAAAGGACAAGAACATTTAAGAATGACAGAGTCGCTGGGTATAGGGAACTTTGTTTTCTTAACACAAAGATGTGTAAATGGTTTGCTCTTTTGGGAGGATTTGGTGGCCTTGAAAAAGGCCAGGGTTGTTTTGTGAAATCTTGCAGGCTTCTCAAATTATATTGTCTTGGCATGGGACACTTCCTTCCTCTGAGTTGACATATTCCACCAAGTACAGTCGTTGTAATTTGGCACTCTGGGTAGCATAGTTCCCTCCGATCATATGTGGTGGCATTTCAGGAATTTCTCCAGCTTCCCACCAAGCCCCAGGACTGACCTGATGGGTGGGTGACTGGATCTTCGTGGTCAAGCAAATTGTTCAGGGTTGTCGGATATCTGATTCTCATGAGGTTGTGGAGGCAGCAGCATGCAAGGACTAAAGATTCCACAGCCTTGGTTTTCTGGGGCATGGTGGTTAGCAGACACCTAAACCTTGATGCCAGGATACCAAAGGCATTTTCCACAATTCTTCTGGCTCTGGAGAGTCTGTATTTGTAGATCCTCTGCTGTTTGGTCATGTTGCGCAGAGGCAGTGGTTTTAGCCAGGTTCTCAAAGGGAAGGCATCATCCCCAACGATGAAGTATGGAACAGGTCTATCACCACCAGCAAATGGTTCAGGTGAAGGCAATCCAATTGTCCCATCTTCTAGAGCTTCTCTCAAGGCTGTAGCAGCAAAAACTCCTCCATCAGATCCAGAACCATTTGCTCCACAATCCACATAGCCATGAGCACAATGGAATGGAAGCCCTTGTAGTTATAGAAGAGTTAACCTCCTTTGGGAGGACATCTGATGGCCACATGCTTCCCATCTATCTTGCCTCAAACAGCTGTGCAACTTCTCTCCACTCTTCTGGTGTTGTTGGACAGGAGATGACATCTTCTGCATACTCGGCTATGATGGCTTCACACAGTTCAGGAATGATGTTGCTGATGGTGTTGTGGGCCACTCTGAAGCTGTACATCAATGACTTTTAGCTGTTGCCAGTTGCCAAATACCTCAGGGTGGTGGCAATCCTGAGTCCTGGCTCCAAAGCTTTCCTCCAGAAGGTGTCTTGCTTGCTAATTCTAGGCCCAACTTTGGCAAGCAGCTCTTGGAACATGGCTGGCTCCATTCTTACAAAGCTCTTGTAGTGGGTTGCATCCTCCCTCAATAATTCATTCATCAAGCGTTCGTATTGCCATCTGAGGTCTTCGCAATAGCCATGGCCTTACCCAACATCTCTTCCTTCTCCTTCTCTTAATGACTGCTTGTCTTCTTTTTGCAGCTCTTCTGGACTGTTCTTCATTGTGCATAAGAGCCTGTGAAATAGTTGCTAGTTGCGCATTTATTTAAAGCTGGCCTAAGCCAATTTTACAATGGCTGTTGGTTGGTCTGCTGCATGTGCCATGGTCCTTTCTCCGTGGTAACAAGGAGCAGATTGAAGGCTACAGACAAGCAGCCACTTATATATTCACATCTGTCCCTCCACCATGACAGCCAGCCTTAAAACTTAGTACACGTAGTTCACATAGTTAACTCGCCAGGTTGTTCCTTGTAACCTTCACAGTCGTGATTGACACGTGCTTGATACGCCCCTCACACATACAAGCATGCGTGGTTCACCCGGTATCAGACCAGGCATCATCCGTCGGGTTTGGTACGTATTCTACGTGTGATCCACCAGGTGATCGTGATTCACACCTCGCTGCCGCCTACTCACCGGTTGTCTTAAGCCCCGCCCCTTTTTGCTTCCAACAACCATGGTGAAGTCGTCAAAATGGGGTATTACATAATTATACGAGAGCAATACGGCTTCACCGGGACAACCGGCTATGTGAGAACCCTCCTTTTGCAATCAAGAGGTCTTCATTTAAATTCCAAGGTGGGACAATCTTCAACCTCCAGGATTAAAATTGTTATTTTGACATATGTATCCGCATAAATACATAGATATTCTACTGATGAATTTTCTCATGATTTTTCTACATTATATTTCAAATACAATTATATTTCAATAGACTAGATCAGTTTAGCAGACTAAGAACAGAGAAGATAGCTCAGTTGGTTAGATATGTATCTAGTTCAGGTCCCTTTTGGAAAGATTTTAAATGCTAATAATTGTTTAAGAAAACCTTTCATTCTCTGGTCAACAAAATATAGCGCGTGCAATGTTAAATACATTAGACAATTTCTTATTATATGATCCTTACATCAGTAACATTTTGCCAATGATATATCTAGATTAAAGTACTTTCACTTTTAAGCTTCATTTTGACATTTGTTTATAATAAAAATTCTGGAAAAAATGCTGAAAATAGTTACTTAACATTTCATGCTTAGCAATGACGGCCGTAAATGTTGTACAGTTCATGTGCCTGTAAAGTGTTCAGTTATAAATACTAATATAAATGCCATAGATTTAATGTGAATTAGCAACCCAAAAATTCAGTAACTGTTGAGGGGAATATGGCAATTAATAATATATCGTTCCTACAGTTGCCAGCTTAGTTAGTTAGTGTTATTGTTTAACGCCTCATCAGCACCTGAGTGGGCTATGTAGAGGCTCTCTAGGGTAAGATTGATTATCTATAGTTGGTAGTAGAAACCAGAAGCATGTAAAAAATCAATAATTTGTCTGCGATGGATAGCTGGAGCAGCTTGTGCAATGCGCACTGTCCTGTTTTAGCCACTGGGGATAGAGGACTTCACCCCAAGTGTTTTCACCCTCGCCACGTGGAGGCCCAGGACCTTTGAGGGCACAGTTGCCAGCTTAAGTAAACAACGAGCAAAACATATTTTGACTTTTAAAGGCATTGAAATGGGTCTGTTGAGTATCATTCCATACAAAATAAATATTTTAGATTCATATTTATTTGTATTTAGACTTTATTTATATACAAGTAAATACAAACCTTAAAGGTTATTTTGTATGAAATTATACCCAACATCTTTATGTGGCATTGTTGCTGAATTTCATATACATTCCTTAGGATCATTGCCATAGCTCATATATGACTATTTTGGACATATAAATGATAATCTTAGTTGTAGATTAGTCAAGGGAACATGCTATTGTGTTGATAGTTATAGCGAACTGAATACTCCTTATTGTGCATAAAATCTTTGAAACGGAACAATTAAATGGCAGGAAAAGGTAGACAATACTTTTTATGCTTACTCAGCTTAATTCTGAACAGAATGGATTGCTGTTAATACAGAGTTCCTGCAGGTTTACCTTCATAAGAAGTAAGATATTTGTAAGACATTATAATATCATACTCACATGAAAATAAGACCACTAATATAGTAATATACACCAATATTTATTTCATAGAGTGTTACTTTATAATATCATTAGGGTAAATGCATTAGTGTTAAGAGTTCAGCTCTAGAAATGAAAGAACAATGGAGATTTATAAGGGTGCTATTCACCTCATTAGACAAGATTAGCAGGGGTCACTCCCACTGTCTTTAGCGATGGTAATTTCCCATTCATGCACCTGTTAGAAATATAAACTCTCTATTCATGTACATGTCAAGTTTCTTCACTCTGCTTTTAAATGGTTTTATCAATAAACATGGTAAGTGAACAAACCAGGTACTGAAAACAATACCCTATGGTGAAGAAAATAATTGCAAGTTACATTTCAGTAAATAGATGTAGATTTTAATTCCCAGCTTTCCATGATTTCATTAGGTTAAATATTTTGACATATCAACATCAAAGGTATGCAATGGAAAAAATTTCAAACAACAATGAATAATGAATTTATTTGACTAATCATGCAAAGGGGTTAGTTGCCTCGATACCAATATCATGATTGTGAATGGGACTATATCCAGTCGACCATCTGCTTCTAGTCTCATTCCTGTTCCCAGAACCAAATTGAAATGGGACTCCCGCTCCCATCCCGTTTCTCAATTTGCATGTCCACTCCTGTCCCGTTCCCGGCCCTCAAATGATTCGGGAGTCCCATGGGACCTGCGATCAAAGGGCCCCGGACTCCCAGTCATGTCCTGTGCAGGGCCCTAGTTACCACCCTCGCCACGAGGTCCAGGACCTTCGAGCTCTCATTGATTTGGACAAACCCTTACACAATAATTATATCATATATCAAGTCTTTTGAAGATTGCAGTGGATGTGGTGATTGACTTTGATCCAGAGTTATAAGAGCTACTCAAGAATTTTGTATCATTTTCAGATTTACAAATCACTTGATTCATCTAATTATAAAAGCACATTCAACAAGTGTTGCCCAATTTTCCACCATATCACACAAACAACTGGAATGTTGGTGTGAATTTGTTTTTGCAGATGAATCCCCCAGTGGCTGCAAACAAACTATCTAAAAGCATTAATTACCATGTGTTGAATCTAATGCAAAAGACATTACCGAAGATCTAGCAGATTTGTTTCAGCAAGAAATTGATGCAGATCCAAAAATAAAGTCACATGTTGAAATTGAACCACACCACACTGAAAAATGAACAAGAGCTGGATATAGATGATTATAGATATAATATAGATGATTGTATCAATGTATTATTACACAACAAAGACAATGTCACTATCAAATTAATCAAAGAAAGTGTTACTTATGTGTTTCCCTAAACATTAATTGGCTTCGTTTTAGTGAAGCTTTTCTTTATTTCATAAGTTGACAACAAGCATACAGGAAATACCATTACAATCATGTGCAGATACTCATGTCACAAGTTCAATCCGAAAGAGCTGCCATCTGCACGCCTACATATATATTTTTTTTTTTTGATTTCGCACATTCGAATCTGTAATAATCTCTTCTCAAAGATTGCAAAATTGCAACCAACCACAAATTTTATTTGTAAGAATGTTTTGTTTAAAATTTGCGTGTCACACAATTTTGTATGGTATCTATATCTATATATATATATATATATATATATATATATATATATATATATATATATATATATATATATATATGTTACACATTTATCCCCATAGGTGGATCTTTTACTTGCCTCAGCATAGTACAAGGGACCGCCAATGTCTCATCGGTGCCGACATCCGCTGAGATGTTGCTCATGAAGAGTGCTTGGGCCTGGCATTGAACCCGGGTCCTTCAGAGGAGCAGGCGAGGGACACACATGGGATCCACCACTGGGGTATTTTATACCATGGTATTTCAAGGGTAAAAAATAAAATAAGTAATTTAAAAAAACTCCTGCAGGATAAAAAAAACCAAACCATGGATTCAAACTCATGTAGGTTGTGCACAGGGTAACTGCAAGCCAGTGTATCACCCAATGAGCTACAGAGAACTGACTATTTGAAATGGAAGCTAATCCCATTAATTACAGGCCAGCTAACAGAAATATAAATTGAACTGCCACTTTATTGTGATTCTTGAATGGTCAACAGGAGCAATGGCATCTGTGGGTAACAGTTTGCATGGCTGCTCTCTGTGTGGGCAACCAGAATTCAATTCTCACTCCCTCTGAATTTTTCTAGACTGAAGCTGAGCTTGAAATCCCTCTACTTTAGGGCCTGGTGGAGACAAAAAAACCTCAACATGCATGAAGAACCTGTGGATGCCCTAAAAAAACGTATATTTCTAGAGAGTGTAGACGAGTTAAGGCCCCTTTACACATAACCGGATGAGACACCGGAGCGTCCCGGAGGATAACTCCGGCATACTTCGGGTAATGCCGTGTAGACCTCGTGTTTATTTCCGGCATTGTCCGGCATTGTCCGGGGCGAACCGGGACCACCGTGGGACTCTGGGGGAAAAATTAAACATGTTCAATTTTTCATGCCAGAGGTACCGGAGTAATTTAATCCGTGTTGATCCACGTGGACTCCCAGTAGACTCCGCCGATCTCCGTATTGACTCCTGAATTCTTTATGTTATCTCCGGCTAAGTCCAGCGTCAACCGGGCATGAAAATTTCACGGCCATTTATGCCGGAGAGTACAAGGACCAACACGGTTCCACACGAGTGAACACGGGGCATCACGGAGTCAACACGGAGTGAACAAGGAGAGCGGGTTACTTTTTATTTGAATAACGCGGTGAACCCCGTTATGTACACAGTGCCACACGAGGTAAATAAGGAGAGGCCGGAGTGAACAAGGTGTCAACACGGTGTCAGATAGACTGACACGGAGTGAGTACAGATGCCTGAGTATAAATAGAACCGCCATGTTGGGAGAGGCATCATTCCGTCTCACGTCGTTCATCAGCATTGATCATCGGAATTATATTATTGTCCACTTCTTCTGGATATTACCTTCTGGATTACCAAAGCCTTGCTATTTCTGCCGTTGCTTTGAATAACCACCATGCCACCTAGGAGAGGAAAAGGGAGGGGTCCTAAGAAGACTTGTGCAAGAGGAACCTACACCTACACCTGCTGTTGAAGATGATTCAGCCAGTACTACCTCTACGGTTTCAAGACCACAAACTCCGCAAGTCATGCCGGATTTACCTGGGCCATATGTACTTGCTGCTGAAGTACCTGCTGAAGCTGCAGTAACTGCTGATGCAGCTCTACCGCCACCTGCACCAAAATCAAAGAGGCAGAAGAAGGAACCCCTGAACCTGACAGAAGAGCAGGAACAAGACGTTGCTGAGTGGTACTGTGAGCAGGAGATGCTGTACAACCGACGTCTTGCAGAGTACAAGTGGATTTACATCAAATCCAGAATAACAGACCAGAAGGCGAAGGAGCTGTCTAGTACAGCCCAGCAGCTGAAGACCTGGATCGACTCCATGCGGACATCAGTGGGGAAGCTGACTGATCCAACAAAGAAGCCTTCTGGTGGGGCGGCCAGAATCCTCACAGACCGGGACAACTGGATCATGGAGAATTTTGGCTATCTGGAAAAGCACATCAAGAGGGTTGATGCCGGGAAAAGGAAGAAAGGTGGTCAGCTTTTTCCACAGCTTATCGGCCAAAAGCGGGTCCACCAGCAACAGAGGTACCAGTGACGATGATGACACTACTGATGCAGAGGTCATTGTGGATACATCGGATGATGGCAGGGATTCGGATACCAGCAGGTCCAAGGGTGGGCCTTACAAGGGCAGCAGCAGCAGCAGTAGCAAGAAGGGGGCCCCTCCTCCAAGCAAGAAGAAGTCCAGACGTCATCAGGAGCCTCGTCATCATCAGCAGGACTCTGATGCATCCACCCTTGCAGGTAGTGGAGGTGGAGGTGGATTTACAACACAAGCTGTCACGCAAGTAAGTATACTGCTTCAGTTGTCATGATAATCAGGATAATGTAATTGTAATCTTGCAGTTTAAAGTTGTAGCTTTTCCATAGTAGAAAGTGGATTTACAACACAAGCTGTGACGCAAGTAAGTATACTGCTTCAGTTGTCATGATAATCAGGATAATGTAATTGTAATCTTGCAGTTTAAAGTTGTAGCTTTTCCATGGTAGAAGGCTTCTTTGTTGGATCAGTCAGCTTCCCCACTGATCATAAGTCAGGCATGGTTGACTGCAGGTCCTACGCACGGTCGTCCTTCCCTTTCACCACTTGATGTAGCACACCTCATGATGTGTCTCTCACCAGCTACTTGCTCAACACTAGTGTGGGGAGATGGTTGGTGGTGATGACCAGAACTCCTCCTTTTCGGTGCCCACGCCTCCAACTACCAATGAACTGTTAAATGCAAGTTTTGGTACATTTAAAGTTACAGAGGTCATTGTATTATACACTTGTGCAAGTTTTGTTTTACATGTAAACTGTATATTATACGTTCGCATGACAATAATTAAATACTGTGTATTTTGTGCACTTGTGTGCTGCAGATGTCTGAAGTTTCGTAAGAATTAAATGTTGAAACTTACATCATTCGAGTTGTTTTCAAATCTTGTCTTGTTGCCATGGTACACTCCCAGCTTCTGAGTTGACATACTTGACCAAGTATTGCCACATTTCCTTGGCTGCTCTGTTGGTGTTACCTCTGTACACATCTCCCATGTCTGGTAGATTGGCATTCTCCCTCCATGCACCTGGGTTGATCTCATGGGTGTCTGCATTTTCCTGGTCCACAGCATTAACTTCAGCAGTTGGATACTTCAGCCTCAGTAGGTTGTGCAACACACAGCAAGCAAGAGTTATGGTGCACACTCTTTCAGCACTTTGAGGCATTGTTGTGAGGAGACACCTGAACCTAGCAGCCAAAAGTCCAAAGGCATTCTCTACCACCCGTCTAGCTCTAGAAAGTCTGTAGTTGAAAATTTGGTCTTCCATGCTCATGTTCCTGTGAGGCAGAGGCTTTATCATCCAAGTCTGCAGTCCAAAGGCATCATCCCCAACTATGAAGTGAGGCACTGGTTGGTCATCATTAGGCAGGTTATCTGGTTCAGGTAATCCAATGTTCCCACTTTCTAGAGCTTTCTTCAATTCTGTCTGACTAAACACTCCAGCATCTGAGCCTGATCCACTTGCACCAATGTCAACATAGAGGAACTTGTATTCAGCATCAACTACAGCCAGTAGGACAACAGAGAAAAATCCCTTGTAGTTGTAGAAAAGGGATCCAGACTTCCTTGGACATCTGATGGCAATGTGCTTCCCATCAATGGCGCCAACACAGTGGGGGAAGTTCCATCTGTTGTAGAATCCATTGGCAACTTCTTTCCAGGCTTCTGGGGTTACAGGACAACGCATCACTTCTGCTGAGAACTCGTCTATGATGGCCTGGCAGACTTCGATGACAAGGATAGAAATGGTATTGAAGGCTACCCTAAATCCATACTGAAGAGACATGTAGCTGTTGCCTGTACCCATGTAGCACAAGGTGATAGCCAGTTTCAATCCAGGTTCAAGGGCCCTCCTCCAAAATGTATCCTGCTTTGTAATCCCAGGTCCACTCTGGCAAGAACTTCATGAAATAAGTCAGGCTCCATCCTCATGAAATTCTTGAAGCTACCCACATCTTCTGCAGTCAATTCAGCCATCAGTTTTTCATACTGCCCATAAAGAGGTCTTCTTAGAAGCCAAGGTCGCACCCACATGGGCCTTCTTCTTCTTCGTGCAGAACCAGCATTTTGTACCTCATCTTCATCACTTGTTGTTCTGGGCCTCTCTGCATCTTCTTGCAGTTTCTGTTCTTCTTGCAGAAGTATATCCTTTGCAGCAGTAAGTAGCTGGACTTGCATGTCCAGGAACTTTACTTCCAATTTGACCCTCTCGTGATGTGATAATAAAGACATATCCAATTCTTCTGTAGTAGCAGCAACACCTTTGCAGTATGGTAGTCCAAAGCGGAATGATGGACAGTGGGCCGCAGGCTGTTAAAATACCAATTTCAGAGCTATCCGTGTGAACACCGGTTAACTCCGTATTAGGATCGTGTAAAGACCGGTTATATCCGCTAAGGCCCTGTGTAAAATCCGGTTCACTCCGCACTCTTCCAGGACAGTCGTGTTACCTCTGGCAAAAACCGGGGACTGCTCTGTTGCACCGGCACCGCCGTGCACCACCGTGTTTCAACCGTACATATCCGTGTAGCGACCATATTCATCCGTGTAAGGACCATGTTGCTCCTTGTTGACACCATCTTGCCATCGAGTACACACCGCCAAACATTTCGTTTGTTGACAATTCCAGCTTTTTCTCTCGGACCCCCCCCCCCCCCCCCCCCCCCAGATTGAAAGAAATTTTACTCCGGGACACTCCGGCATCTGATCTGACTATGTGTGAAGGGGCCTTTATAATTAAGGTTTTTATGACGTGTAAATGAAAGTATGAATCCTCATCACAAAAGCATATAAAGATGGGCAATAGAAACTGCTTCAATGCAATCCACAGCTCTCTGCATAGTGTTTCATCATGCTAGAAGTTGAAAACCTTTAGGCTGCCCAGTTGATTCAGAATCTGAACTCAGGTGTTCCACTTTGGATAAATCAAGTGAGAAATTTTTTTCCTGTTTCCATACCGACAAAGTTTAAGTAGTTAATTAACAGCCTCCATTCATTAATTACTCATTTCATTCAGCACTATTGTTATCTTGTAGTGGTTTTATAACCGCTCACTGTCAATATGATACATACCATTGAAATATAGTACCCCACAGGGTTCTGTGTCAGGTCCTCTCATGTACGTTATATTAGCCAATGACTTGGCAAAAAGTTTGAAATTTTGTAATGCTGTAACATTTTCTGATACGACAGTGTATGCTTCAGGTGGCAATTTAAGATTCTTATATCGAAAAGTTAATGAAGATTTGAAATATCTTAGTGAATGGTTTGACAGTAACTCTTTGACTTTAAATGTTGCAAAATCGAAATATATCTTATTTAGACCAAAACATAAAGAAATAGTTTATACAGTTAAGTGGAAAAGAAATAGATAAAGTCTGGAATATCAAATTTCTCGGGGTCATTATTGATGAATTCTTCGAATGGGATGAACATATTAAACATTTACTAACTAAAATGATAGCGGGGAATTATAGTTTGAATATGGTAAAAAAAAACATGCTACCTGTTAGCTCAAGACTAATGGTTTACCATGCTAATGTACAAAGTCACATCAATTATGCTTTAAGTGCATAGGGACCAATGATAAAAACAAAAGAAATGAAAATATAAAAAAAAGCAAAACAAATCAATTAGAATAATTTTCAAAGCTGGAAGGAGAACTAGAGTATCCGATCTATATAAGTATTAACGTTGTCAAATTATGGTTGCAATGGTGTTGATGTAAAGGAACTTTTTGTTGTGGTAAAGGTATTGACTTAAAATGTATATATAATGTCTGGTATGTAGTTTAAAACTATTGTCATTGGATTTAATGTCAGTTTGTTATATATTCATTACATCATCATCATGTAATTATCATCAATTATATACTTTGTAATTTTACTTATATTTTTATAATTCATTTAAGGGACCAACTTTCAAAAACTCAGTTGTGTCCCTACTTTGTGGTTGATAGACTTGGTCTAATCATTATTGTCATTACAATTGTATTATGTATGTAAATGTCCATCAAGTAAATAAAAAAAATAAAATAAACCTTTAATGAGAATGGTCCACACGATCTCTGCTGCAACACCTGGTAGCTCTTCATCATGTTTATTAGAAACTTGATTTGATACTTTTGTTAGTCTTGCAAGTATCATTTGTGCACCCTGATTTGCGCAAGGTATTTGTTCTGTATCATAGACCTTTGAATTATCCAACAGTCCTATACATATGTAATTGTAAGTTTTCCCATTTTTATTTTATATCTGGCAATTAGACCTATCACAAAATATAACTGTGACTAAAATTTGCTTTGTCAGATACATACATTTTGTAACAGTTTTTTTTTTTTTGGTGAAAAGTAAAAAATAAATAAAAAAATCTCTATGATATATATGAAATCTTAAGACTGCATATATTGTAAATATTTTGTAAATAATGTCAGATGAAGAAATTATATTTTTTGTACAAATTTCTACTATACTGACGATTACAAAATCATGATAATTCACACCTTGTTTAAACATGAATAGGTAGTCCATGCATGTTACCACTGCATAATTCTAGACCAATGGTGGCCTTCATAGTAAGATTCTTCAACTTCTTGTATTTGATCCTTAAGCAAGTTAGCAGTGATCTTTTCATTGCTAACGTGCTTAAGATTTAAGGACAGCATCCATACAAAGTTCCCACCCAAACAAATTCATCTGTAGCAGTATTTGTATATTTGCTAACGTGGATTATAAAACATATGCGAGGTGTGTTACAAAATGCATTACAAATGTGTATTGGACCACATACAGGTGTGCATATGCATGACATATGTAGTCATGTGTTTCGCTTGGATGCACATGATAGGAGGGGCCTGTACCCCAGAAAGGGCAAAGTTGTAGAGCCGAGCATTGGAGCATTGTAGTGCCTTACATTAATTGGACTGGAACGACTCATACTAGAAATACAGAACTGTAATCGTGCCTGCTACGACCAAGCACCAACATTGACACATGGCTAATGGATAATATCATGGTGGACGCCATTAAGCTAACCTGATTTTGGATCTTACCAAACATTTCTAGCACCCAGGTACTCAACAAACTTCAAACTATTCACAAATATCAGAGCATGTCTCTATATTCCTGAGATACACCAATTTTACCTCAACATGGAACATTTACCGTGGTGTTTAGCGTTGCTGGTGCTTCTTCGGTGCTCCTTAGAAGTCGGTAAGTCAATTTTTTTGGCTCATAGATGAAAAGATTTACTGGTATTTACATGTATTCAGATTTATCTTATCACAGTCTGTTTCTTCGGGGTTTTCTTCTATTTGTTTCTTCAGAAAAGGGTGGGGATGTGACTCATGGTAAACTCCACTGCCATTTGCATGTACAGTTCATTCACTGTTTATAAATGACAACATCTTACACAACTGGTGACACATTATAAAATAGATACACGTAATATACAAATGCACCATGAAATTAGGCAATTCTAAGCTATAAACAACACTAAAAACTAAACCTAAAAATTTTTAATCTGGTATCTAGTCATTATCATAAGACCTGTGCACAAATACAAAGAGAAGAGTATGTCATTCCAGGAACTCGTTTAAACTCGAAAATACACCTAAACGAAAAAAATTATACACTAAATTTTCCACTTCAGAAAAGAGGAACAGTTATACGGTGTTATGTAAGTAAAAAATATGAAACGTATCACAAATGCTCATTGCCATATAAATATTACTGTGCATCATCACATATATATCATGTAAATAATCTCATGTAACATGCACATGCAAGACGGTCGTATGCATAAATAATACATAGTGAGTGTTTATCATGGGTGATTTCAACGTGCAACTATTTCAATAATATTTACTGATTGCCTACGGTATATTAACACATCTGTTACATGCCGTATGAATGACTTTCTACCAGTAATTATCAAAACTTTCCCATCCTATCAATTTTCAATTTCATATGTCATATTGATTAGGAATTTAAAGGCGAGTGATAAAAAAAAGTTCCAATTTGTGAAATAACTTCCTATCATGTAGTCATGTAGTCATATGCTTATAAGGAAGTAGTGCATACATTTTAAGAGGCTTTAAATGTAATTTCAAGGTACCAGTACCAACTGAACTTCCTCATTATTTTACCTGCAGTGAGTGCCCTTACCTTCCCAAAGTAGGGAGGGGGCCTAGCTCAGAGGTAGCGCTCTGGTTTCGATTCTCAGTCGGGCCTAAGTTGGATGGCTGTTTCATCCTTCGTCTCATTGCCATGATCTCTGCCTGTCCTAATTAGCACAACTGGTGCAGAAATACAGGACTTAAAGCCCTAATCATTATTGTGTCCAGTTTGTTAAACTAACAAATCATTGGTTCTGGTCATCATTATAATAAATTGTGTTCCACCATCCCTGATTTACATATTGGACGGACTATTTCAGGTTGATCAGTTTCACTTTCACTTTGCACACTAGGACCACAGCACACTTTCACTTTCTCTTTCCCCATTCAAACTGGAATATGGCCACAAATTCGTTAATTCTTGACCGATTTTGACCAAATAAAAACTAGGTTGAAGCTGAATTATTCCTTTGTTCTAATCTACTAACAGTAGCTTTCTACATCTCATTGTTTTTCCGTATCGGCGATTCGTTTTTATCGATGAACCAATCTGTTGAACTCAAACAGTTAAGTTTGTGTAGTAATATTCATATGAATAATACAAGAATTTAGTCAAAACAATTTTTTTATTTCTTAGTTTGCTCAACTAAAAATATAGAAAATATGTCAAATAGTGGGATATAAATAAAACCCAACCACAGTGGTGGATTAGCTCATTGAAACCCATTCGTGGCTTAGCCACTCAGGGGTTCCTCCGCCAGACAGCTCAGTCATTGGTTTCATTGAGCTGATCCACCACTGTAGTTGGGCTTTATTATAAAGACCTCTTGATCACCACCCACCTCATTATTATTACCATTGTAATTTTCCTCTCTCTATCAACACCACCACTTGTGATAGGAAATATATTAGGACAATAAAGAATTTGGTGTGCTATTTTATCGTTAGTTTCATTAATGTTTCTAGTCAGTTAGGTATATATTCTGGTAGTAGTGCTATATATTATCTAGACGTTAATATGGCGCATGCAAGGTCATTGATCGCAGAATAATGAAACAGAGCTTAAACTTATCGATTTGAGAGCATTTATAGAAGAGCATTGGGATTATATAAAAGAAACCTAGGTTTCTATTTGAGAACCAAATACAATATTTCTATATTCTCCTGCACAGGTCTCTTATTTCTTGTAGGGCATAATATAATTTTCAAACTCAGATACCATGTTTGACATTAAATAAGGGTTCATGTTTGTCTGCCCTATCATAGTTGTATGAATGTTTTTCCACTGACCAGGTCTAGATCAGATGAAATTGGTTTTAGGGCTCTAAAGCTATCTACGAACTTGTGTGTACGTCTAAAATCTAGTATTCTATTATAACCCTGAAGAAATTCACCTTAATTAGAGTAATGATTTTGCTAGAACATGAGAAATTATATAAGAGATACATCCGTGGTTTTTTTTGCTTTCTTTCACTAATTTTAAAATTTGCATTTTCCTTGATCCAAAATAGTTTCCTCTATTTGTCATATAATTGATATAGACATGTCTCTATAAATATAACATATACAAATTTTACAGACTTGGCATAAGTGCTTCTTTTATAGGGCCACACCCATGGTAAATTTTAAAGTCTTCCGCAATCTCAGAATAAACCATGCAGCTAGTCCCACTGTAGGTAGCCTACTCAACAATGAGTTGAGTTCGGCTGTGAGTCATACTCTTAACTGCGCTTAAATCTGAATTTAGTCTAAATAGGTGGAAATTCAGTCATGCGTGACCCTTTGTAAATAAAATATATATTTTGCTGCACGTCAAAAAGTATCTAATTCTGCAAATTTCCAAAGAACTGGTTTATGTGCAGCGGGTGTTTTTTAATTTTTGGCATCATGCTTGAAAAAAAAGATTTATACAAAAAAACGGTGCCCTATTGGTGCCAGTAAAGCGTATCCATTTCTAAAATGTAGCTTAAACAAAATTTCAAAAATTAAGGTTTTTTAACATTGAAATTGCCATGTTAAACATGGAACATTCAGCAAGTTACGGGGAACATTTTATTGAACCGCACACTTTCACTTTTTAGTTATATATTGGATATAATGTTCAGGGGAATGGGAAGTTTAAAACGTATTTAACCTGGTTTCATATGTTTAGGTAGAAAATGCCTTTACACATGGTTCGATAACTGCAACAAAAGTTTTAAAAATGCTTATTGAAAGAGTGTGTGGTGTGTGTGGATTAGGGTTTTACGTTCTGTATTTCTGCACCTGATGAGCTAATTAAGGCAGGTAGGGACCAGGGCAATGAGAAGATTTATGAAAACAGCCATCCAACTTAGGCTCGACCGGGAATCGAAACCAGGACCCAGTGGTTGGAAGCCCTGTGTGCTACCACTGAGCTAGGCCCCCACCCCTTGTTTTTATCAAAAGAGATGGCACAGGCCTAGCTATACAGTGCATCAAACAGGTCATTTGCATCTGATATTTATGCTTAATTCTATGCCCTGAGAGGTTCTCCTAGAATTTCTACAACCCTTCATTATTTGCTACAACCATTATAATTTGGCAAACGAGGGACAAGTAATTAAGTGCTTATGTAAACATGAAACCTACATTCAAAGTGGCTTGAACTCCTTTACACTTGTTAAGACCTGAATATTGGCTATTGCTGTACTTGTAGATTTAAATCTGACATAACTATTGGGTAACTTAGAACGCCTGGTCTTCTTTTTGTATATCTGCATTAAACTTGCTATGGTTCACCTGCCTTGGGTGTCTAATATCATATAATGGCTCTGTATTAGTATCTAGACAAAAATTGCCACTTATCAAGGTTAATAATCACATGAAACAATCCATTTGACAACCATGATATAGCTCCTATAGCAAAATAACTGAATAAAATTCATGAAGCTGGTTGATGAGATTCCAGGCTGGAAATAGGTGCAGAATACATGTTACCACATTCTTGATGTTCCTATTTATTCATAAATAACATAAAAGTATGTTAGCCCAGGGGGTCGTCTTGTTATTGTATAGCATTATATAAATTATTCGTATGAATACATGCAATTTTATTCTTTATTTTTTTATTTTTATCCTGGCTATGAGGAAATCACAATATTGTACCTATACATGTCATGCAGTACACAAATGACTCATACAGATCTACACAAGGCTAGGTACATTCTACGACGACATTCTAAATGAAGATGACAATTTGATAACTATGGGTAGTCATTTAATGAGACTCTGAGGTAGTCAGTAACTATACTTGGGTCACATTTTGGCTGAGGTTTATACCACTACCGCCAACCGGGATATCTTTGGCTGCCTGGGGTAACTTTGGCCACTGTGCCTATGAAAAAAGGGATTTTGTTGAGTCTCACTCTGAATTGGCTTAATATAGGTAACTTATTTTTGCATAGATATGATCTATAATATATAAGCTTCCTAAATATAAAAAATCATGACCTTTAATGCACTTGGGGCAGTTATGTCAGGGCATGTGGTTTTCAGTGACACTATATTTTAGTCTAGGAAACCTTGCCAGTAACTTGGAATGCCTGTATTTTGTAGAGAAGAATGTCCCACAGATCAAAATGAAGCATAGGTAATTTAAACTATTTAAGTATTTCTTAGTACATTCAAAGTATATCGATGAGGGGTAACTTTGGCTGCCCCATTTTTTTGTTAAATAAATATGTTAGGATTATGAGTTTCATGAACATATATATGTGTATGTATATCTTCCCATAGAAGGTCCATTTAGGTGGCATGAAATGCAAAAGCGGCCATAGATACCCCGGTTGACTGTACCCCACAGTCGTTTTGGCAACTCTTTGTTAGCTTTTTTTTTTAGAGCGATTGAAAATTGCACTGTTCAATTATAGCTCCAGAAGACTTTAACAATTCTCAGAAATGATAGGATTACCATCAGTGAGGTACCTCTGTATTAAAGAAATCACAACTGGTAATATACCGGCAGGGGTGACCTTTGCACAAAAGAAGAAGAAGAAAGTGCTACTGGTTGAATGATTTCAGCCTATAATTCTGTAGATTTCGCTCTTATCCAATCTAAATTTAAGTTCATTGATTTTCTACAATAATGATTTCTTGTTCTCTTCTTCAGACGGCCAAACCCAGTTCAGTGAAGGTTACTTCGGATGTTTCGTCGACAGTGTAGATTATCGCACTTTCCTCTGGTGGCAAACTGACAAACTGAAAGACCAGGACCCTCTGCAATGTCGCAAGATCTGCCAAGATAATGCTTTCCTCTACTTTGGATTTACGGTGAGCTGAAAACTTGAAGTTAAAAATTCCGCTTTAAGACCACCTCATCATTCAGACCACCCATGTTGGTGTATTCTTACCATTGCCTCTCTCTCTCTCTATTGACACCACCTTGCCATTAAGACCATTGAAGTTTGCACGTAGGGTGATCTTACAATCACCGGTGAGGTCCTCTGGGTACTGTTACATCACACTTGACAGGTTGGTTTGACCAAGTCCCAAATGTCACACATCATAAAACCTTGGTAATTTCTGACTTGGTAATTGTTTTCCTCCCAATGTTAATTATGGAAACATTCTTGAAGCACCCAGAATTAATTTCAGAAGTCATTCATTAGGTGCCTTTTCATGTACCCTGAGACCTGACTACAATTCAGTAGAGCGCGAAGGTTGTGTTGTGGAGATAATTTTCTATGACGTTTGCTACACTGGGGAGTTACATAATAAATGCCAAAAATGCATTTCCTGTTATTTATTGTTTATCACACCAGTGAACTTCTTACTATTGTTATGTCCAAACTTCAGTTCATTCGTAAAACTATTTGACTACAACACAAAAACTACTTCACCTAATTAGCAAAAGATTATTACTAGTATTTACTATTTTTATTCTTCTATTTTCTAAACTAGGGACCCAAGGGCTCTGACTGTTACTGTGGCAATTCAGGTTTAGACCGAAAAAGAGTAAACGATGGAGAATGCCAAAGATGTGTGCGAAATGGCTACTCCTTTCAATGTGGCAAACTGGATACAAGGATTGCAGTGTACAAGACCAGTGGTGAGTTAGTTTTGCATGTGTGAGGCCATGCCATCTCTTCGTTACGTCTGCTCCCAAACAGTTGGTTCAGTGCGTCTGCCCCCTAGCAGTTGGTCATTTGCACCCCCTAATAAGCATCACACAAACTTGGAAACCCGATGTATGGCTTGCCTTAATAGGTCTCAATGCATGTGACCAGCTGCCAGAAGCAGACGTAATGAGATGATAGGGCTTGGAGTCCACATCATATTTCACTGTCTATGTCCTCTACTTCCGAGTGCTGTGTGTTTTCTTAATGCAAATAGAACTACAGATACATTTTTGTGAGATATCTAGGCCAAACTTTGTCAAAGCATAGAGCTATATGGTCAAAGTTACTCTGGGAAGAAAATCTGATAATATGCATATTTGTTTCTTTTACAGCAAGCTTAGCAGTCGACAGAAGGTATGTGGGGTGCTGGAAGGGAGGGGAGGACGTGTTTCCAGATAGGTTTGACGCCACTGCAGAACTGAGAACTGCAATCATCACAATCTCAGACTGCATGGGAATATGCTTTGCAAGGGAGAACTTCAAATACAAATTCGTTGCTTTAATAGGGGTGTGTGCTTATCTTCACTTGGTAATTTTTTTAAAGATAATTGATGAAATGAGCTCAGTAAATCTGTTCCATTCTGTAAATAAGTCAAGTCGTTCTGAATATTAGGTTGCTATTATTGAAGATTGTTGAGATATTCTTTAAATCGTTTAAAACCAAGTCACAAATGTAGCTGAATGTATATGGTAATTCTGACTTCAGGAATCGCAATGTTTGTGTGGGGTGAAACCAGTAAGTCAGGGGACAACCACAGTCCCTGTTCTGGCTGGTAATTGCATTGGTCAATGCAAAGGCTTCAGAGACAACTCCCCATGTGGGGATATGTCCACAAACGACATAGTCAGCGTCTATAGAATTGGTAAGACCCGTTTTTCACTCTCAGCATCTATAGAATTGGTAAGACCTGTTTAACACTCTCAGCATCTGTAGAATTGGTAAGACCTGTTTTTCACTCTCAGCATCTATAGAATTGGTAAGACCTGTTTATCACTCTCAGCATCTGTAGAATTTATAAAACTTGTTTTTTATTCTCAGCATCTATAGCATTAATAAGACCTTTTTATCACACTCAAAGGCAACATAGCATTGCCATCATATAACTTAATAAGAGATTGGTTCAAACCACTGTATATTATAAAAAAAAATCTCTCCTTTTGGGGTAGTATGAGCCTGACAGATGAGAACTGTTTTTTTATAAAAAAAAGTTACATTTTCTTAGGCAATTCAGTTATTAATTAAAATATGTTATAGCGCAGATATTTTAGTTAAACTCAGGAATGGACAAATTTAAACCCCATATATATATATATATGAACTATAGTATTCCAACTCTTGTAGGACGTGGTTATTATAAGTGTTTTAGTTTTTTTTACTTTTTATTAAAGCTTAACATGACCTGAAGTGTGATTTGGAATGGAGGCAAGCTAATTAAGCAACCACAATAAAACAACGAATGTGGAGTTTTAATCGTGCATTTATTTCATAACTTCAGACCATTACGTGGGATGCTACAAGGCGAACATGAGGGACTTCACATATTCTTTCTGGCACTGGCCAGAGACATATAGATATGTACCTGCTGGTAGTTGTATTAACTATTGTTTTTCACTGAACTTCAGATTTGCTGCACTCACGGTTAGTATCTATAGTAATGCTAATCTATCATATGAATAAATGTACTAACCTTGGCAATGTTGATGAAATAATATTTCTCGTCAATGGAGTATAATTATAAATGGCAACATTAAATCGAATTGACATAATATTCGAGGTTGGACTACATGCAGTCCTTTTAAGCATGCATTTCCAGTCTTCTAGTATTAATTTTACAGTTGTGTGAGGGGAAGTGCTTTTGCAAATCAATAGTTAGCTTTGGTGACTCATGTTCCTATATCTAGCCATTACATTTCACACAATGCTTCTACATCAGACAATAAAGTAAAAACTATTTTAAAAGAAGATCAGATTAACCTATGAACATAGAATAACTCATAAGTTTGACCTATTAGCTATTCATTGGCTTAAGATCATCATGACATAAGATATGAGAACAATACAAAAGTAAGCACGTCACCTGAAACAACTGTAACGTTTCGAACTACATTTTTTTGACTTTGCATTTAAACAGACTGGAGGGGATCATGATTGTTACTGTGGCAATTATGGCATGGAGTTGAGAAATGGCGGTTACTCTGAAGCTTGTCCAGAGAATTGCAACAGAAATAACCAAGTGTTCTTCTGTGCAGAGCGTAGTGCCATTGCAGTCTATGATACATTATTACGTGAGTATTAGCTATATTGAGTACTGTGTATTAACATATGATAGACATTAGACAGCATGAAACCACATACCCAAAATAGGGAATTAATAGAACGAATTAAAAGGTCCAATAAATATCATTGTGGAAGACAAAAAGAAAAGAAAGTGAAAACAATAAAACAGCACTGACTGCAAATTTGCCAGGTAAAGCTATCATTATTGTAGATGTTCAATTGTTCATATGTACTTACCAAGACTGAACCGCGTCATCTGCAGAAGTTTTAATTTCAGATTTCTCTAATAAACAAGAAAATTCTTTAAAAAAAAAAGAATAGATATCTGGCAACGTGAACAATATAAGCAGTAGACAGCTGTCATTGTACATGATATTGGGACCATGGAGCCATCAGAAGGCTCCATGATGGCACTAAGTAAATAAGTTAGGTGTTGAATGGTCTGGGGTGAAATGAAAGGAATGTATATACAAGATCATTTATAATGAAGCTTTAATATAAACAAATGTATCAAAGTACACATGATATAAAATAAAAGATGTAAAATCTCTTTACTGGTGGGCAGAACATGATTGAATGTAATATGACATAAATGTTTATGATCATACATGTATAAAAAGTTACAATGTAACACTAAATATGCACGCATGGTTGAACAACAAAGGAAGTCAATTATACATCTAATTCTAGTAATATAATGCTGTAAAATATAAGTATGATACAATTTGCTTATATAACATGATTAATATGGGTGCCAATAAAGAAAGCAATGTTTATATTTGTAAATATAACTGAGACACCATAGCAAGTTAAGTATGAGTTTTACCAGTAAAAGCTTAATTGTAATGCTGGAAACATAACTTTTCATTAATATCAGCAATACATGAAAAGATGAACAAATATATGCCATCATTACATGTAATACTAGTAATAATAAAAAAAAGTAATGATATGATGTGCATAAAATGGTGTGGATATCATAATGCTAGTCAGAGGCTCAACAAATCATCTTGTTATGCAATATTTTGTCCTTACAAATTAATTAACAGTCACATAATATTATGTGACTGTAACTTTGATGAAAGAAGCAATAAATTCACTGAGCTGGATTCGAACCACCACACTTATAATTGCGAGTGCTCTCTCCACTGGGCCACCAAATCTGGTTGTGAATTGAAGTTTTTTTTTTTTGAAGTGTAGGTATAAATAGCTCTCCTGAGCAGTGAACAAGCGATGTGTTCACTTTCTTTACTGCAGTAATACCATAGTTACAAGTTCAATTATGCCTAAATCTTTAATTTATAAACTTTGGAAGTTGTAACCAAGGATTTTAACCCAAAATTAAGGTGAAAACTGCCTAGGTTAGTTTTACATGAGCCTTTCTGGGTCGAATACATTAAAATAAGTGAAGAGGCCCCCGACGGGTTCTTCATACTGAACAACCAATCAAATCAAAGAGTCTGCAAGACTATCCCGCCTGGGTCCTTGACCTGATTATTTTCACCCAAAAAACCAAGTGTTCGTAATAATACCTGGCATTGATAACAACCATATCATTTACAGATCTATTGTGTCATAGGTCTAGACGCCAGATATAAAAAGTGTATCTAATATTTATTACCCTTTATTAGTGCTCTAGATCATGATAAACAAGATGCTACTTTTTGCATTGTAATGTAAGGGAATTTAGCTACAACATGCATATAAAGTAAAATGGTCGATCTTATAGTTTGAATGAAAATACAGATGGACACAATTGTCTGCATAACGGTTGTTTCAGCTGATGTGCCTGATGAACGTTATGTGGCTTGCTACGGTGGTGATGCTGGGCGCGTAATGGGTGCCTTCTTGAATGTCGGTGACACCGGTGACAAAGAAGAGTGCTTGAACAGGTGTCGCCAGAACAATCGTCCATATGCAGGGGTAAAAATATACAATTTAACTAAATTACTCTATAATTTTTTAATTCTGTGATATTGATTTTAATCCATGGACACTGTATGCTTTTAAATTTTTCAACTATTATTTATACCTTGTATCCAGGTATGTTTTGTTTCATACTTGTAAAGCGATATATCTTTGGCTGCCTCAGGGTAACTTTGGCCGGCTGTGCAAAAAAGATTTTGTGAAGTTTTTAGATTGGCTTAATATAGGTAACTTATTTGCATCAATAAGATGTACAACCTAGTCGATCTGGGACTAATCAAAGTGCTTAAGAAACTGTTATTTTCATAACATTTTGGTCCGAAGAATTTTCATTGTAGTTAGTGTGACATAAATTTATTTGCAATGGCAGGTTACATCATTTTTCGAATAAACATAAATTTACTTTCAGAGATGGAACAATGTGGGCTGTTATTGTGGAGATGCGATATTGTACAGAAATGGTCAGCTCAAAAGAGTGGCAGGAGAAAATAATTGTAATGACATGTCTGTATACTGGTCAGGTACTGTATAGCCACTTATTTACTACTTAATGCTCTTTAGATATTTTTGTGGTTTTACCAGTGCCAAGTTTGTACCGTGACAAGCCAACACCCGTGGTTAAAAAACAGCTGCTAATATTGTCAGCTATTATTACAAACCAACTATAAAATATTGAATATATCCTTACACTGCTGTTTAATATGTATCTTGTTCTATCAGCCTGTCCGACCCGGGGAGATTACAAGCCAGACTGCTCAGAGAAATGCAACTGTGCAAACTACGAAATCTGCGATCCTCACTTCGGGAACTGTCCAGATCTGCAGTGTGCAGCTGGATACACCAAGGACACATCAGACACTACTATCTACCAAAATACTTGCCAAAAATGTATGTATTTTATGTCAATGCTTATATCTAAAAATAGTACTGCAAGCGGCGATGACGCTCGTCTGTTGTATGCATGTTATTTGCTTTGCATTGTCTAGGGTCATTGCTCTTTCAGTGTCTGTTACCACCAAGTAAACATACAAAATAAATTCATAACATTTTACCCCTTCATTGGTACCCAAAGACAACCATACAAGTATTACAACATGATCTTAACACCCTGTAGAGTGTTCAAACCAAATACGGTTAAGATCCAATCTTCCAAACGGAGATAATAGCATTTTACTCCGTAAGGGCTAATTATCCTATTGCAACCATAAAAGTTTTGCAATATGAAGGTAACATCCTGTAGAGTATACAAACCAAATTTGGTGAAGATCTGATCACCCAAATACAAGTTATCACAATTTTACTCGTTATGGGTAATTACTCTATGGTAAAAATGCACATGACACATGATACCAACTTTTAGGGTTGCTTCAGCAACTCTAAAAGTACAGTATAAAAACCAAATTGGAAGCAATCCGATCACCTGAACAGAACTAATGGTATTCTACCACATCATAGGGTAATTACCTTTCGACAACCTGAAAAGTGTTCTAACAGAATGCTAACACCCTGTGGGGTGTACAAACCAAATTCGAAAAAATCAGATCACTCAAACAGAAGTTATAGCCCTTTACCTAATCATTTGGTAGTAACCTCAACCCAATCATGAAAGTGTTATCACATAATGTTAACACCCTATAGAGTATATAAAAAAAAAATTCGAAGCAAATCCGATCACCCAGACAGAAGTTATAGCATTTTATCCCATCATGGGGTAATTACCCTTCAGCAACCCTAAAAATGTTATAATAAGTGACAACTGTAACTCATCTGTTTGACAAACGGACTAATATTATACTGGTATAATAATACAAATGTTGTTCTCCACATATTGTGCTTTGAAACTATCTTCAAGAACTTTTTTTTTCTGTTTAAATTTCAGTATGTCCTGTGGGCACCTTTGGGCGTGACTGTGCCAACAAGTGCAATTGTCTGAATGGCGTATTTTGTGATGCTGAAACGGGAAAATGCGACGAAGATAAATGTGATCAGTTCTGGACAGGACCCACATGCTCTGACCCAATAAGTATGTTTTACTTCAACTAGGCAAATTATTGGTATACATACCAACAAACACTAAGGATACCAGTACTTGTAACCATTTAGCAAGGAAACAAGCGAGTGAGTGGTATTTTATTAACGACATGTTAACCTATCAGGTAATTGGCAAATGCCACTGCTAGGTATCGAATAGCAATGCAGACAGGAATAAGTGTGGATTGCTCAGAGCCCTTGTTTGTCACTGGGGTTTGAGGTCATCAACCAGTGTTACCACCCTTAATTGCCACAAGGAGGCGAAGTATGTTTATAAACTTGACCTGTTTCATTTTCAGCTTGTACTGGATATAGAAAATATGGACCAGGTTGCACAGCGGACTGCAACTGCTATGCTAACGATGACTGCAATGATCAGACTGGGGAGTGCAACAATAAACAATGCCAAGTTGGTCTAAGGATGGATGACAAAAAACGATGCACATTACGTAAGGGTTAACTACTAATTGTTATGAAATATTGAATTATTTACCTATTCCAGTCAAACCAAAGCAGCAACAGTGATATGTTTTGCAATGCGGCCAAAAAACTTGCACCAGCAGCTACTGCTACCTCTTTTGTTATTATCTCAATTGAAAATAATCACATGCAGCTGTAACTATACACATAAAAGTTGTAATAGTCCTAAATTTTCTTAATGAGTATATTTTCTTGTTTTTACTCAATGATAGATAATATGGATCTAAATATAACACATGCACACTTATCACACCTTTGGATCATTTCACCTTGGCATTTGCCAAATTCCAAAAAATCCGATCACTCAAACAGAGTTATAGCATGATATTATGTCACTGATCATACAGACGTGTTACAGGCACCTGTCTTGACCTTTGCCCCCACAAATAGTGCAAATAGATTAATAATAAGGGAGAACATTCACACCTTTGAGGAAGAGAGTGCTATTTGGATTCAGGTCAATATTCTGTCTTTTGAAGGAGCTGTGCAAATATGTCATTTCTTTGGCTTCAGAGGTATAGTAAATAAGAAATATCTTATTTGTAGACTTTTCTACAACTAGAGAAACCATGCAAGCAGACAGAAATCTGACTTCAGTGATATGTGTCACTCAAGACAAACCCTGCTGCATGCCCCTTCTCAATAATTGAGATAATTATGGTGGCCGAGGAGTACATTTCCTTGTGCGATGCTTTGTCCCCCAACAGTAGAGCTTTGCCCCCCCCCCCCCCCCGATAGTACGTACTTTCTCACCACGAAATACCTTCGTACCACAAAATGTACCTTCACACCAAGAAGTACATTTGCACTATGAAATACCTTATCCTGCCCCTCCTCCTCCTTCCCCTTTCTTCTTCTCCCCATTTCTTCTCCTCCTTTCATCCTCCTCTCCTCCTCCTCCTCTCCTCACTATGAGACGCATCTTGATGTTAGTGAGGGTGTGAGGGTGTTCATATAGTCTGGAAGCCTAAGTTTGCGTGCCATATCTCTAAATTATTTACCTGGAATAATGTTTAATACCCCTGTCGATAGGTAATGTTATACTCTTTTGGCTGTAGGAACGACATATTTCTGCAGGCATTAGTTTGGTTACCATTTTGAGTTGAAAACTACCCAAAATGCGATAGTTCTAACCTATATAGTCGCATTTTGCATCATTTTCAACGCAAGATTGTGACTAAACTAAAGCCTGTAGAAATATTTCCTGTCTGTCGTGGTACTTTTGTGGGGCAAAGGTTAGTAGTTTAGTGGGGCGAAAGTTGGTACTTTCCTAGGGTGAAAATGTGTAACTTTAGTGGAGCGAAAGTTGGACTGGCGTGGTGCAAAAGTTGGTCTTTCATGGTGCGAAAGTTGGACTGTCTCCCCACGAAAATGTTCCTGTTCGGCCACCATAGATAAGGATATTGCCTGACATTATAAGATCAAAAAAATCTCAATGACCAAATCCTTATGCCCCTGACTAAATGTGGCACAACTTAAAAAGACCTCATAAACATTTCAGTTTGCTATCCTGAAAAGAAGATGCCTGGACAAGTGTTTTGGCCGCACACTGTACTTGTCTATTGATGAATAATCAGAAAAGCTATGTTTCTTTCCGTTATTTTGCAGCATGTCAAGAAAATCGTTTCGGTAAAGACTGCAATTCAAGGTGTTTCTGTGATGGTCAGACATGTAACAAAGTGGATGGAAGTTGTCCCTCAAGAGTTTGCAAGAAGGGTTACTCCTCAAATCGATGTAATATCATGGACGTCAATGGTAATTTGTCTTTACTTTCAAATAATTCGTCTTGAATCTTTACTGTCACCTTCTTGGACTGATCATCATTCGGTGTCCTCTAAAACTTCAGCAGCACTGCACCAGTCAATCTTACTTTTCAGAACTTCTTGTTGGGTGTTTCAATGATGATCCTCAGGAAAGAGTGCTCTTCTGGTGGCCTGATAACCAGATTGACCACACAGCTAAGGAGTGCATCAATGTCTGCTTTGACCAGAACTTCAAATTTGCAGGCCTTTCTGTAAGTGGTTTGTCTAATATCACTTGCCCTAATAGTGTTCAGCTAGTGGTTTGGTGCAATGGAATTTTCATTTGTCTTTTTTTAGCAAAAATAATGATGCAATTATGTTTCAATTGTATTGTTCTTGTAAAAAATATATGAAAACTACTCACTACTCATTTGTTTATTTATTTTTTTATTTCTGGCACTTTTCAGAAAGAAGGCAGTATTAATGGATGCTTTTGTGGCAATTTTGGATTTGAAAGCAGAGGTATCTCATCCAAATGCACCACTTGCACAAAAGTCACTGAGGTATTCCCATGTGCTCCATCAGACAGCATTTCGATCTTCACAACATACGGTAAATATAGCTCCCTTTTTTGCCGTCAACATGAGGGAATTTACGATACTGGCCACTGTGACAGCACTTGTCATGGTTTTGTATCCTTTATCTTAAATTATTTAATAATTATTATGCGACAATCAAAAGCTACAGGGTGCGCCATAAAAACTTATTTACTACCTAATGCACAAGGCATTTCTACTTTCGGGATAGCTCTAGGTTACTCAAATGCTTATGAAATCTTTATAGTTTTGCCACATTTAGTTAGGGGTATAAGCAATTGGTCATTGTGATATTTTTGATCTTATAATGTTAGACAATATCAGTATCTGAATTATTGAGAGGGTGTATGCTGCAGGGCTTGTTCTGAGTGATACACATCACAGAAGTCAAATTTCTGTCTACTTGCATGGTGTCTCTAGTTGCAGAAAGTTTACAAATTAGATATTTCCTAGTTACTACACCTCTGAAGCCATAGAAAATATCATATTTGCACAGAATCCTCCTTCAATGTTTTTTATATGTGCATATATATATCAAGGTATTAGATGATAAGAAGGTTGGTTCCAGTTTTGATTCAGCAAGGTCATGAAATTAAAACAGAGAAATACAATGGCATTCCAGAGGGACTTTTTGAATTTACAACTAATCTCGAAATAATCACATGATTTTCAGGAGGATTGGCCAGTTAATTAGACAGAAAAGACAGAAAATTTACCAAACTCCAAAATGGCACTTTCCGCCTCAAAAGTGTCAATGCTCTACCTTCTTATTAAAAATGAATCTATTTGCCCTATTTTTGGCGGCAAAGGTCAAAAAGGTGTCTGTAACACATCTGTGTGATCAGTGACATAATCTAATGCTTATATTGCAAAAGCCAGGTGAAAATCACCCAAAGGTGTGATAAGTGTGCATGTGCTATATTTAGATCCATATTATCTATAATTCTTGAGGAAAAACGAAAATATATTTATAAACATAATTTAGGACTATTATTACTTTCGTGTGTATGATTGCAGCTGCATGCGATAACAGTCAATTGAGGTAATAACAAAAGAGGTAGCAGTAGCTGCTTGTGCAAGTTTTTATGGCGCACCCTGTATGTATAGAAAAAAAATTACATCAAAAAGTTTTGAGTATGAAATGATGTCAGTTCTCAAAATAATATACCAATGAATCCTTCTTCACAGACAGGCCTGTTAAAATGACACAAACTGTCAGGCATCACGTGCATTGCGCGGAGCCCTGTGTTGGCTTGTAACCCTTGAGGCTTTCCGACAATTAAGGAGGCCAGGGGCGTCAATTTCTCTTGAAGGGTGGGGGGATGCAGACCTATTTTGTTTGTCACAACGTGACTGCACATATAAGTGGCAGCAGTTAATGCACGCAAATGCGTACACTTGTAAAGAAGTTAAGTAATGGTAGATCATTGATGCCAAACATTTTTCACAGATAAATTTGTATACTGATATGTATAAAACTGTTTAATGAAGCACAAATCTTCCAAAACAAAAGTGTGTAGAAAAAGGTAGTTTTCTTTGGTGAATTTCAGGGGGGGGGGGGGGATGATTGCATTGATCATCCCCCCCTTCCCAAAAAGTTACGCTGTTACGACGCCCCTGAATGAGGTCCAGGACTTACAAGGGATAATAGATGACACAAAACAGGTGTAACCAATACGGGAGATTTCATAGACTTGGAAACTGTGAATGCGGTACTTTCATTGGCTGAGGGACTTATTAGGACAATGAGGATACCAGGATTCCTGTGATATCATCTTGGGTTTCCAAGTCTGTGAAGTCTGCTGCAACAGCAGTAGAGCACTTGCAAAAAAAGTTAACTTATATAATGCAACATGTACTGCTCATAAGTACATGGCCAAATGGGCTACGTGCGTTTTCCATGCGTTTGGATAAACACATGGAAAACGCACGGTTTTCACCTCATTTTAATTAGGCAAAAACCATGCGTTTTTCATGCGTTTATCCTTCTAATGGAAAACGCAGGTGGCACATTTGGCCATGTATATAATTAAATCTTATGGGATTTATTTATCTATTCCAATATATTTTACATGGGTTGCAATGAATTATCTCTGCAGGATCTGGAGACCCTGATCAGAGGTATATGGGATGCTGGGTGGCACCGCCCCAGATTATCGATCCAGCAACCCAGGCGAGATTCAGAAATCCACATACCGCTGTATCATGCATTGAAGAGTGCAGAACCAACAACTTCAAGTACTCAGCTGTTCTGGTAGAGTTTTATTTCAGTTTTTTCTTTTATTTCAGGCTGTTTAAATTATACATTATAAGCTTCCTCAGTACATGCGGTGTCAATATTTACATTCATAAAATTTGGCATTACATAAGTTCCTTACAGTCACTATTAAGCATTTTTTTTCTCATTTATGACATAATTTTGTGTATTATAGGTAGCGTCAGAAAAGGAATGTGCATGATGTAAATCTACTCATCATTTCTGAAGTAGATAATATATCTGCAGCTTAACACAAAAATACTCTTTTGTAGAATGCCACTGAATGCTTCTGCGGAAACGACTTGCAAAGAAACAATGCGTGGAAGACATCCAACACGGCATGCAGCACCCTTTGTTCGGGATACTCCAGCACTTTTGATCCTACTTGTGGTGGACCAAGTGCTCTCTCAATCTACAGAGCAGGTATGTCCACCCACCATTTTTGGGTGCTAAGCCCACATCTGTTATCAGGTATGTCCACCCACCATTTTTGGCTGCTAAGTCCACATCTGTTATCAGGTATGTCCACCCACCATTTTTGGCTGCTCAGTCCACATCTGTTATCAGGTATGTCCACCCACCATTTTTGGGTGCTAAGCCCACATCTGTTATCAGGTATGTCCACTCATAATTTTTGGCTGCTAAGTCCACATCTGTTATCAGGTATGTCCACTCACCATTTTAGGCTGCTAAGTCCACATCTGTTATCAGCGATGGATATGGTAGTGTAGGTATGATCAGCTATAAGAGAGATATTAAAGAGATGATAGTTTCAGAAAAGTTTTGCTGATCTATGTATGACATCATTAAACTGGAAAAAGAAAGTGCAGTTGTAAGCAAGGATTTTTGGGGATGTATGAGATTCATCAGCGTGCAAGGAAGCAGGTCTTCTGAAAGTAACGTTTTTATTAAATGTATAAAATGTTTGTTGTATAGTGATGTTGAAGTCTTCAGCATGTATTTTGCAGTTTGCTCACCAGGCACGCATGGTCCAAGCTGCCAGTTTCAGTGCAGGTGTGAGGATGGGAAGGAATGCAAAGACACAGGAGAATGTCCCGACAGGCGATGTGAACCCGGTTACACATATAGCCAGACAAGTCTCCGCTGTGAAATCCGTAAGTTTCATTAAAGCAAAACCCCCATAAAATTATAAGAGATGATTTGCATACACACCACATTATTGTAACCCTTGTTCTAGCTTGCGGTGCAGGGCAGTTTGGTGTCAACTGCGTGGGTCGGTGCTATTGCAAAGATGGAAGCAATTGCAATACGAAAACTGGAGAGTGCCCAGACGGTTGCCGCATTGGGTTTCAAGGTCTCAACTGTTCTGTTACCCAAGGTTGGTAGTGTCTTGGCACCTTGTATTTAGTATGATGTTAGTTTAAAATGTATGTTGAATTTGGCTTGCTTGCTGCAGAATTAGTGCAATGTAGTAAGGAACTGATCTATTTCTTCTTAACACAGTGCCACCTTGTGTGGTAAAGATCCTATAAAGATGCTTGAGGCAAATCTGTCCTCTTTTTCTGTGTAATGGATTCAATTGTTTTATAGCCTAGTTATTGGTAGTGTGTTTCGTCAAACTAATCTAAACACGAGCAGTTAATACTTGCATCAAGCGATCTTCTTTTGTAGAGCGTTACATGGGATGCTTCAGGGATGACCTTAATGAACCGTCAATGTTCTGGTGGCAGCAAAATGACTACATTCAAAAGACTGCCGATGACTGTGTTGATCAATGCTTCAGGAATGGTTTCAAGTTTGCGGCCCTCACGGTGAATGAGTAAACACTGAAAAAAAAGAGATACAATTTTATAGTTAGGAGTCCATGAAGGTACTCATTAGTATAAAATGATAAAACAGGCCAAAATAGCGGCCTAGCATCCCGCAGACATCAGCAAACATTGGTTTGACATCGACCGAATCTGTTATATCTGGGATAAATACAATTTTAATACCCTTTTTTATTTTAATTATAGGACGGCAATGAAAATGAATGCAGTTGTGGTAATTCAGGATTTGGTCAGTACGGTCGTTCTGTGCAATGTTACTCATGCTCCAGGGGCGCCAAAACTTTCACGTGTGCTCCGAGAGGCTCAATAGCAGTGTACCGTACTTTCCTGAGTAAGGATATTTTGCCTGTTGGTCGTGTTTTGCTGCTGTCCTTACAGTCACGGATCTCCATTATGTGTGTTAAGTCCACGCATTTATCAGTTAAATAATATTTTCCAGATCCCGAACCACCCGATCTGCGTCACATTGGCTGCTGGATGGGAAGTTCCATATCTGAAGTCCTGGACCCAATCCCAGTGAGGATTTATGACAACCAGGGTGACCTGACAGTTGATTATTGCTGCACGGAGTGTGCCAAACGTGGCTACAGATATGCTGGTCTCATGGTGGGTGCACAGTTAGAAATAAGATAAGATGTGATGAGATAAAACTTAATTTACTGTCGGCGGTGACAATAAAACAAAGAACATAAGATACAGTAAAAACATGATGAACATTATTTACTAACGAAATGAGGAAAATTACATGTAATGTGCTTGGTAAATTATAGGTTAGAAGTAGAAGTCTGTTTCATCTTGTTTTCATCCTCCGTGTGTGTACTTTAAAAAAGAAAATCCGGAAAAAAGGCTTTTGTAACATTCTCGATCTTCATGTTTTGATGAATTTTTCTCTAGGAAAGACAAGACTGTCACTGCGGGAATAACCTTAGGCGGTCCACACTACGAACACCGGGATCCCCGACAAATTGTGACAAGAAATGTTTGGGTGATGATATTACTTCGCCCCCTTGTGGAGGAGAAAGAAACACCAACAGTTATATGAGTGTCTACCGAGCAGGTGAATATTACTGAATAAGTTATAATTAATGGTAAAGTAACTCAAGAATTGCTGCTTCCTCATAGCTTTGACTGGGTGGCTTTCATGTCAATCTGTCTCAGATACCAAAATTTAATCTCAACAGGCGTGCTGTCATGAATCGCCCAATCATCACTTTGTTATTTATTTATGTATTCAAATATATTTAAAAACAGGATAACTACATTCCGACAAAGCTGTTTTTCAAGTTGGTCCTGTTACAAAAAACATAAAACAATGCTCATAAAAATATATAAATATATATAAATATGTACATAAAAGAAGTATAAAATAAGAGCAAGTTATAAAATCATAAAGCACCACTTAGGATCAATTTTTTAAGTTTGAATTTAAACACATTTAAATTACTAGCACATTTTAAATCTGCAGGCAAAACATTCCATAATCTACCAGCTGTGGATACTAAGTTTTTTAGATGGCGACATATTTTCAAATAGTATAAAAAAAACATTCTGTTTACTGCAGTGCAATTGTATTTGTTTTGTTCGAATGAATCATATTTGAACTTATTATATTGTTGTATACATCATATTTCAATAAATTATTTTGTTTGGAGAATAGGGGACACTATTTCTTTCAGCTAATTGACATGGGCATACACAGTTTTTGAGTTGAAATTTATGGAGATAGAAGGTTTTATAAGAAAGCATTCTGTAATGTCATCCAATTGTTGTGCTAAATGACGGACATAGAAGGTTTGATTCGCACATATTCGGTGATAAGCAGGTTTTATGAGTGTAATGGATATAGAAAATTTTGACGAGGTTTTTCTTATAAATTTAATCCTGGAGGGTACAGGTTTTTATCAGAATGTGAAAGACACCATTTTACTGTCAGTTTTCACCAAAAACAGAGATAGATGGTGTTCTCAGCATACCGATATGCCGAATGTGCCCTCAGGTAAAAAGTCAGAAAGATTATATATGTGGACGGTATGGAATGAGGAAGACATCTTATAAATTAAAATTTGATTTTGCTGAAATCCTGCCCGAAGGTGTTTCGGTCAGGCACCTCAGTACAATGTTATTGCTGATGGAAGGAGTTTCTAGGCAGGCACCACTTGTATTAATGAATGATGATAGAATGAGCTGCCTAAAGGAATTCATTTTAGAGGTTAGAATTTATAAAATCTGTATTTATTACTTTACAGAATGCAGAATAGGCAAATGGGGTTCACGATGTGAGAAAAATTGCAACTGTTTGGAAGGGCAAAGATGCAACAACACCCTGGGAACTTGCCCTTTTAATGATTGCGCTGCTAGTTGGCTGCTAAATGCTGACCAAACGTGCTCCAAAAGTAAGTCGAATTTTTTGGCTTTCTATGTACTACATACAAATATTACTTAACTAATGTATGGATATCCTAAATTGGTTAATAATTACATACATAATGTTTCTGGCATCAATTAAAAATGTGTTAACAAACTGGTTGAGCATGGAATGTGTTACAACTCCGCAACATGACCTTTTCCAGAATGTGAGTTCCGCAAGTTCGGTCTCTCCTGTGAGAAGGACTGTAATTGTGCCAAAAACACGGGATGCAACAATATAACTGGCCAGTGTGACATTGGGTACTGTAATCCTGGATACAGAGGCATCAGCTGCTCCCAGAGTAAGTTAAACTAAATTTTATATTAATCTCTTTGCATCATACCTAACTCTTGTAGCACTTATAGTTCAGGCACCTACCTAGGACGACTGTTTTCTGTTTCTAATCACACATTGTAATATTTTAGGATGCAGTTACGAATCTTATGGAGAAAACTGTACATATGCCTGCAACTGTGGTGCTTTGGAGTGCAACCATATCACGGGTGCTTGTGGGGCCAGTAAGTATTGACTTTCCCTTTAAATTGGATTATTAGCATATTGTAATTTGCTTTAAATTACAGCATTTAAAATATATTTCTTATTCATTCCAGCCTCAGAATCGCCCAGAAGCATCCCATCAATAGAGTTACTGACATTTGCCCTCATATCATTGATTTTCCTAAAGACTTTGACATTGTTGAAACCAGCAAGATAATAATGTATTAGACATACACTTTGTACATAAAAGCAATGTGATGAACCTGATGAAAAACTTTTCCAAGAAGAGAAATTGAACTGATACAATGTCTATAAATATCATGTCATATAATGATAAATGATACACCATGATTTGTATTATTCGGATAATAGATTAGGTCTGAAATGAAATGGTGCAATTTGTTAAAAATTATAAATGAAACCTTTATATTACTACTGCCATTATATACCATGAATCACCTGAAGACAGTTTTTCATTGGCTTTAATATCGATGAAAACAAACGCCAACGAATATACTTGTATTATGTGAAATCCACCTCTAACATAGGGTATACCATTTATGCAAAGCTGGTTTTAACTAATGTGAAAGCTGTCATGTTATCCACCTGAATATAATGTCAAACAGAGTAACGAAGTTTCGCTGATGTTCTATTGTTTTTTACTTCATAATTGTGATAGCATTTCATCTATTTTTCATTGCATTGATTTTGAAATGCACTGATATACTTGCCATTGACCCACCAACTTTGAGTGCAAACATTATTACAGTGCGTCTGCTGACATAGTACTGGGTTAATAATCGGGCTTTGCTCTCTTATTGACACCGGCCAATCAGATCCTTTGTTAGAAGACTGTCTGAGATCACCAACCAATCAGATCGTCTGTTTCAGACCATAGGTGCAGTATCAATAACTTGGTTTTTTTTTTACTGTCACAGTACTGTTCAGTCTGTCAAGAAAATATAGCATCTACCAGGTTTTCGACCCAGTACTGTCAGAGAGGTCCTTGATAATGGAAACAGCAATATGGCAGAAGCCACTGTCATGTTATTTTATTTAAAACTATTATGTAATATATACACATGTAGTACCTCATGTGGGGGTATGTACCGTTTGATATGCTCAGTTAACTGGGTTTTGTTTGTATATAAATTGTTAAAATAAATAATATATAATACAGGAAACTTGTCGTTTGATGCATTGGCTTCTGTGTGTAAATATAAAATAATGAAGGTCCCAGTTTGTGAGGTTGTCCACATCTCCAGGGAATGATTTCATGTTCCTGTACTCCTCAATCAAGGGTCCATCCACGGCTGAATATTTTGGGTTTGGGGCTATCAACAGAATCTGCTAAAAGCACGCAAAAACTTCGATTACATCATATATACATAACAAATACGTGATTTATTAATATTGTCACTCTGTAAACTGTTAGATAATAATACACTTGCAGAATGCTCATTAGGCCCCATCAAAGCACTTGAGAATGAGTAAGTGTGCAGTTGAATTACTCTTTTTTTTTTTGGAAGAGGTAATCATTTTTAACAAAGTTTTCAGATTAATTTATGAACAACTTTTAAAAAAATTGCTTGGGACCCTACATCATCAATCACTGTTAGGACTTCAGCTGTATTTCTGAAAAAGTTCTAGGGAATGAATGCAGTTTAGTTGAAAGACCATTCTCCAATTCAAAATTGTTTTTATCAATCCTCGCAAAATTTCGATGTGGTTTATTGACTTCACTTGGCTACAACTAAAGTTAGGAAGCTCACCATGGAAATTTCTGGTCTAAAAGCTTTATTCATAGAATTATGGGGCACCAAATTTTAAGGCCATTTTGACCATGGTCTTGATACCAAGACCCTGCATGGTTTTTACAGACACAGCTTTTTAATTCGTTGAGGTCATATACACAGTTCTATGCCCTGTGGTCATTTCGGCAATCAAGGCTAATGTGTAATTGCAAGCCCTACGTCTGCCTAATAGTCACACTTAATCTGTTTGCAATTGCTTGATGATTTGGAGATGCTTTCAATGTCTTTCATATGATATTGGCAGCTGATTGGACCAACTGAGACGTGATGCCTGGTAATCAACACTAGACATTGATACACTCCAAAATTGCATGTTGATATTTTCATCAAAAGTGCAAATTTGAATAACCAGCACATGTGATGCATGATGCCCATCATCTTCACAAATCCAACTTGAATTTTGATTACTTTTTACATTATTAAATAAACAAGACCTGGGCAGCTATACACTGGTGATTAGATCACCTTCGATTTCAGTGTACATGAAATTGAATAGTGAATCACCAGTGGCTCGTGCTAATCAATTTGCCTCATAGGACCAACTGTTGCACCCTCTCCTCGATTGGTTAAGGTTAGTCACGGTTGAATGATCATTTCATGCAGGGACATGTGGGGCTCTATCAACATAGTTAGCGAATGAAAAAAACCCTAGAAAATACAGCAATGTTGGCCCCATGAGTAATAATAGTCGTAATTATTGACTGCATCGTTTGGGCACACTGCATTGAAATCACCTGTGCAGATTATATGAGCATCACTTTCGCATCTAACTTCCCTGTGCAGGTCAACAAACAACTTGCATGAAACTTTATACAATTTGCATCTGACCATCCATCACTTATGATTTGATACCTAGACCCAGCAATATGTCTTGGAGGACTGGAATCGGTTTGTGGACTATACAAGTCTGCCTGGCATACACACGTACTGAAGTTGGTAAGTGGTTTTTTTCCCCTTCCTTTCAGTTTACCAATTGGTAAACTAAATCTCGTGTTATAAAATTCTTCAAGTATAGCTAGGTGATAAATAATTACAAGTCACCTCAAAATGTTTTTTTTTTTAATGACCTTATTATAACGAACTGCAGGAGATTAAGAACACGTATTTGTTGAGGGCCCAGCAATGAACTGCGGGTATGCTGCAGCCTTGTAATTTGGAATGAATTAATTTTCAAAAGCATTTAACATACTTTATAAGTGGTTATAGTACCAATGTTATAATCCATGACAATAGGAAAATATGCAGTTTAGTTGTAGAGAAGTCTTCTGGGGTACTATCAATGTATTTTTCTTACACTTACAAGTGGTTATAGTACCAATGTTATAATCCATGACAATAGGAAAATATGCAGTTTAGTTGTAGAGAAGTCTTCTGGGGTACTATCAATGTATTTTTCTTACACTTTATCTCTTTTTTTTTGCCTTTATTTTGCCTTGTGACATTTTAACTTCCTTATATATTTAGACTAAATATTTAAACTTCTTATATCTAAAATTTAACAAAACATTATTATGTTCTAAAATTAGTATCATTTCGTTGTAATGAATATTTATACTATTCAACATTTAAATTTGAAAGTACCTAGTTTAGTATACAACTGCATAGGATAAAACAGTGTCATATTCCAGGGGGCCAACTCAATATTGGTGTATCAGATGCATGGCGACAAACAGAGAACCTACCTTAAGTGCATAATTGTCATAAAGTGATATGTGTATTTTGTCATACTGTGCAATAATTTACTGTACACAGTCCGGAAATTTTTTCAAAGTTACATGAAGCCAAGAACTAAATACTAAAATTTTTGAAGGTCTGAATAGATGTAGTGGACTATATGTGTTGTACATTTATGTTAAAAATTAAAGTCTATTAAACAATACAAAAAAAAGCAAGACTGAGGCAGGGTTATTTTTGCAAGAACAGCAGTAAACTTAATATCGGATGACGGTAAAAAACCAAGCCAAAAAAATTTTTTTTTAATTACAAGGAAAAGACATCAGAAAATGTTCAAGACTTTATGCTATAAATTAAATAAAAACGTTTGTGGTATTTTCATTTATGGGGGCAATAATTTGTAGTCAGATTTGTTACAACAATTAATCAAGCCAGTTTGGTGCACCACATTTTTAACTACCATTTACAAATAAATTTCCATACTTTTCATGAATTGCTAGTATTTCAATATTTATATAAATACTCGTACCTGTTTGCTATTCGGATGAATGAAGTTTAGATTAGCCTCGTCAACAAAAGCATATTTCTCATACTACTTTGTATGCTGAAGGTTCGGAAGTGGCTGCGGGAGCGTTTGTTGGATGTTTCGCCAAGAACTCTGAGGAACTTCCGTTTTTCTGGTGGCCTTACAACAGCCAAAACACCACACTTGGCAGGTGTTATGTTTCTTGCCAGAATGCTTTCTTTTCATACGCTGCCATTTCGGTAAGTCTAGCTTTTTGATAATCTATGGTGAGATAAACTTCCAAGTAAAGTCATTCAAATTCTGTTTTAAGGGTCCATGACTTACTCGATAATGTGATACTTATATGAAGTAAGCTTAAATCTACCTTATTTCCATGAAACTTGTTTGTTACACTGCGGATGACACTGTTTATTACACTTTGGATGATACTGTGATGTTTCATTACGGATGGTACCAAAATGCAGTTCAATGATACATCCTGAGCAATTATACCAAATAGCTAGAGAAGTTTGGAATTAAGCTGATCTGCCTGCTGCTGCTGATTCCAATTTCCATTCCAGAGATTACTACTATTGTTGTACTGAAGCTATGAAATTCCACAGGTCCACCATATTATTTCTTTGCAGGGCATGAGATGTTACTGTGGCAATTCAGGCCATGAAATGTATGGTGGCGCCTCCTCGTGTTTTGACTGTATCATGGAGAGCCAGAAGTTCAAGTGTGCCCCAGAGACTGCTATGGGAGTCTACCAGACAGGTCAATGAATGAATGAATGAATGATTGAATGAATGAACGGTCATCCAAACAGTACAGGGGACAGCATTTAACCCCATAAAAAGGAAATATAACCTTATCACCAATCTCTGTTGTCTGATCAGTCATATACTGTACTATCAAACCTGTCCATAAAACATTATTTCATTTTGACCAAAGTCTGACTATACCATCAGTTAGCTGAGAAATATCATCTGTACTTTGGTAACATGAATTCACTGCCTTTTTTTCCACCTCCTAAATTGTTGTAAAAGAATTAGGGTATATTTGTCTAAAATCCATATTATGGTGTGTAAAATGCAATTGCAGAAGTTCAGGCCACAGACAGCAGATACATTGGGTGCTGGTATGGGAACCCAACGTTAATCGGGGCAGATGTGGAAAAACCTCTGATAGGACTTTCATCAGACCTCACAGTGGACAAATGTGTCTACAAATGCCGGAGGAAGTTCCTTCAGGAGACTGAGTTCAGTTCTAATACCATCTACATTGCCATAAGGGTAATTAAAATAAATCAAATGTATAAAATATAACAGAATTACTACATTATAGTATGTGAAATATATTACTTCGTTTGCTGATGTAAGAGATGTCATTCTAATACATATTTGCCACAAACAGGTCAAGAGTGGCTGGTATTTAAGTGGAACAATTTATAAACCTTTTTTTTGTTCGGTGTTGTCTTTTGTTTAGGGAGGCAAGCAGTGTTTCTGTGGCAGGGATTTAAGGAGTGAAAATGATAAGTTCGAGGAGAAGGTTCCCGCCATCAGTGGATGTGACTTTCCTTGTACCGGAAACAGCTCTCAGTTGTGTGGTGGAGAGATTGGAAGTCGGTTCTACAGCATCTACAGAGCGGGTATTATTATACTACACAATCCATTCATTGCTTTTGCGTGTTCTGGTTCTCATATATGATGTCTATAAATGCCTCTATTTTAGTTTGCAGCGATGGACACTTTGGGCTTGACTGTAAACCGTGCAATTGTGCTCCTGGATTCACGTGTGATAAGATCACGGGACAGTGCTACCCCGTGTGTGACGATTGCGATTCAGGTATAGCAATTAACAACCTAAGTTGAATTCTACAAAACAATCAAACATTGCCTTATGTTTGCCTCATATAACCACTTACCTTCAGTCGCAGCTGTAGAGTTAAACCTGGAACCCTGGAACTGCATGCCCTACCCCTCAGCACTAAAGAAAAAGTCATGCAGCTTTACATGTTTCTCAATTTCATGTCTGTGACACGTTTTTCACCAACAAATTAATCATTATGACTGAAATTGAATAAGCCTGACCAACAAAGCTAACTTGTCAGTAAATTGCTTATTATGTTGGTCAAAATGGCGCCTAATTGGGTTGTAGATGACTGTGTAATGAGTTTTATGCAAAGTCTACTCTGCCTTTTTACCATGAGAAGTACCTATATTCACTTGCAGACTGCCAAGATGGCTTCTTTGGTAGATCCTGCGTTCCATGTAACTGCCCGAATGGAGCTGTGTGCAACAAAATCACAGGATTCTGTAGCAACAAAAGATGCGGCAGAGGATGGAAGAAGGATGAGGATGGAATCTGCTCTCTCTGTATAATCAAACTGTCCTTGCTTATTATAAATTTATTTAAGAATAATTCTCATGTTAGTTTTGCTTAGTACAGCAAATTAAACCCCTGTGAAACGCCCGGATGGGTCAATTTTGATTGAATATAGCCGTGCCTGTGTACTAAGGCACATTGTTCCTTAGAATTTAAAACTAATATGCTACATCATTAAAGCTTAATTTGAAAAATAGTATGCAGACAGAGTTAAATATAGGGCCCAAAAAGCTGCCAATAGCCTTGAAGACTCTTTAAAGAAGTCTGAACAGTTTGAATCAAAATATTATACATTGTAGGGGCTATATATTTACCTTTTTTCTTCTTTTGTGGAAGCATGCCCTGAAGACCATTTTGGACAGGACTGCTCCGAGACCTGTAACTGCTTGAATTCCTTCAAATGTGACCCGATTTCTGGCAAGTGTCCATTCCACGCATGCGCCGCTGGATACCAAGGGCCGACCTGTTCTGATCGTAAGAATTTTATGATCTTAAGTTTCAATTTCTGGCAATAGCAAATACAACAAAGTGTAATAAAAGTTTCCATCAGTACACATTGCAACAAAACTTAACAAAAAAAAAACAACCAGAAGAAGTAACTATTGAGTGAGGAACAAATTCGCTTATACTTTCGTTGCATCTTATTTATTTATTTATTTATTTATAAAATATATTTATACAGGGTAACATATTCAGTATAAAAACTGTTTTTCAATACGGCCCTGATATTGACATTTAAAGAGTTAAAAATAGAATAATAAAAATAAAGTAATTAAAAGGACTGGTATGCAGTTGATTAGTACAAAACATTGATAAAATAGGCTTTACTTTTGGCTTTAAAAACATTAATGTTATCACAACATTTGACATCACTGGGAAGATCGTTCCATATAATGGGACCTCTAACAGTAAAAGCATTGCTGCTAAAAACAGAATTAGTATATGGTATATGTACATCATTTTCATGAAAATTTCTCGTATTGCAACTGGAGACTTCCTTTTGCATAGTGATGTCATCACATAAATAATGGGGAGCCAGCCCATGAATAGATTTAAAAACTAAGACCGACATAAAGTAATCACGTCTCTGTGAAACATTTAAAAAATTCAATCGCCTGACTAGTGTTATCCCTCTGGTATTAATAAAATCATAAACATGATTTAATCCTGCATCTTGTTTAAGCTTGCCCCCCAGACCGATTTGGAAAGGACTGCAGTCGCAAATGCGTGTGTCCATTTTGCGACAGCGTCAGTGGATTGTGTGTGGAAAACTGCGTGGAGGGAGTTCCTTGCAGACTACAGAGTAAGTGGCAACAACCAATATACAATTGTATACAATGTAGCTAAACCTATTGTAGAGAGAAGAAGGTTGTATGCCTATTATCCATATGAAATTACATCGTTTGATGGAACTCTTGAAAAATGTACATCCTAATACAGAAAAAGCGCCGCAACTAAGCAGCCAACTATGAAATGCACATTTTGCTTACCGCACCAATGCAAAAAAAAAACAAAAAAAAAAACTACCGCATCACGGTCAATACCGCACGCATAAAGACTTTCAGTAGTTGTATACACACATATTAATATGTTTGTAAATATTAATTTATTTTTACTTTTCAGGCACTGGCTTTGGGACTACCATCTTCAAACATGATTTAATCCTGACCCATTTGTTTCTTGCCTTCATCGTAACATCCATTGTTTAACTAATTACAGCTGGGTCTACTGAACATTGCATTATTGTATTGGCCTCAAACGGAACTATTTTTCATATGCTACGAATTTTATCGCAATTTTACAGCATTCACGTTTTACAATCTTCGCATTATATCCTCCTTTATAAAGACATTCCCTCATCTGTGCATTGTATTTGTATGTTTTATTTTTATTTTATTTTTTGTGAATTTGTATAAATTTGTGTAATAAAACTTAAAGTAAAACGTTCAAGTGGACTATATAAGTAATTGTATGCAGATTAGATATTTGCGAACTGTGCCTGACATGTTGGGTCTATGCAGGGGTTAATAATAGCCCCAATTATTAGTTTCTGAAACTTTCATGTATTGCAGCTGCCAGTTGACCATTTTCCAACTAGCACAACTTGTTACTGCCGAATATGCTGGCACATCCCTGTTCAATGTTTCAATGATAGACAGGAGGATTGCATAATTTTATAGTTTTATAATGTTTATAATAATAGTTTTGTTTTGGTAATTATTATAAAGCCTATTGTCTCCAAAAGGTATTATTGTATAGGCCTGTAATTCCTGCAGATGGTACATAGGACCTATGAATGATACGAACAGTAGTATAACATCAGACAGTTAATAAACTTCTATTCTATTCTATTCTATTCTATTCTATTCTATTCTATTCTATTATATTATATTATATTATATTATATTATATTATATTATATTCTTACACATTCAGCCACAACATATTAAATTTCAACAGCTGATTTCCAGGTTGCTGATTATAATAAACTTAATATAATACTTACAAATAAAATCTGAACCAAATATCTGTATAATCAATAATACGAAATTACTTGAATTACTTTCAATTACTGGAAATTGCTCACGGAAATTTTCAGTTTTACAAGTCAAAATTATTGTCGCAATTTTTTTTGCGATAACTTTAATAATGACTGGACATAGATGGCACAAAATTGAATTTACAGTAATGAAAAAAGTCCGTCAAAAAATACGTTAAAAAGATCACTTCCCCCTCCAGCTTCACCAATTACATATATTCACACCTTATTTGGTAATTGTACCGTAACGGAGGGTATTATCGACAGGGCGGGTATTTTCGACACATTAAAATGTTAAGAATTATTATTTTTTTAACAAACTAATTTAAGTGTCGAAAATACCCTGTCAATCATACCCTCCTTTACGGCACAAGTCCGTTTTGTTACTATAGTAATTAAATAATAATAATAAATACCTTTATGTATAATGGATTAGGTTTTTTACATTATACCTTATCACATTGACGTGTCATAATATTGTTATTTTTTAAACCAATTATTGACTGTACCGGTGACAGATGGGTATAGAAACAGGAAGAAAATATAATAGTGCACATTACTACTAAATATATCGAAATCGTGAACATTTTTCTGACTCATTGCACCTGTTTGAAATTCCTTCGCATATAAATATTTGAAATCCGTAGGAATACATAAACCAGTACATATGCGGAATACTTAATCATTAGGAAAAGAGGCTGCTTAGCAACAGGTCTATTGTTTATTCACTTCGATTCTAAATTTCATCACTGGTGACGATCTGACTCAATTCAGCAGGTTTAGATCTTTTTTGTCGATCGATACAATCGATTTATCGTGTCACTGGGCTGAATGCCTTCCACAAGCTGTATAACAGCATGTCACGATAAAATATGGCTGCCTAAGTCTGACCACTCATGCGTAGCCAACCGTGCACGGGGTCCTGGTAGGTCAATAGAGCTTTATCAGGAAGTCTGACTGCCAGAGGTTCTTGTGTGTTCATATGCATGGGATCTCCAATGTTAAACAGACCCCAGCGACCTACTGGTCATACTTAAGGGGTATATCACTCTTAAGTCTTTTTGCATATGGCAGCATCATTCCATTTCCTCATAGAAAACTTGGTCTTCAAGGATTATGATACCAATGGCAGATCAATAGGAAACATACTTTATTTTTTACTATGAAGAGCTACCACTGGGCCATAGCATGTATTTTGCTACTGTTCATCTACATTAAGAAGAGCGGTAAGTATGTTTTCTGTAATCATATAACCTTAAAAAAATAATGATTTATGTCCATGTACCACATGACACTAACTAATTTCAACTCAGACATATCAGAAAGATTAGACAGAATAGACTATGATTATTAAATACACAATAAGGTACTTCTTAATATGTCAAATGACATCAGTAAATTTATGACACGAAAAAAGTGTTCATGGTTTTTCCCACCACAACAAAAATGGAGTTCACAATACTTCTTACCAACAAGGAAGCCAACATATGTACAATTCTATAAATATAACTCAACTATTGAGTATACATGTCCTCAACATAATATATATGATCATATTATATCCCGTGTGACCCTTTGTAACTCAGGTGAAATTGCAAATGTTGAATATACTCCTATATACTCCCACAAACATTATTTAAGTTAAAGGCACACATAACCTGCAAGCAGACACAAAACATAATGTGAACTATTTAAGTACAATGCCTGAGGAGACACTGTAATGTAGCCTTATATGTCGGAGACTTCAATGCAATCTCCCATGAAATGAAATATTCTTTTGTGTATTATGAGAGCTAGTTATACTTGTTAAACACTTCTTAGGTTTTGCAACTTTCACTATGAACGGAAGTATGGTATAGGCCGAATGAAACACTAGACAGTGTAAAACCTTAAAAAAAAAACAACCTTACAGTAAAGAATAAAATAAACATAACAAACCAAATATTTACTTGCTCTTTGCCCATTTAATACACAGAATATTCAGTGTACAGCTTCTTATGTTGATTTATTTTTTAAAGTTATATTTAGGAACCATACTGCCGCATGCCTTATATACAGTTGCCTGGCTGCCCAGACAATTTCTAGGTAAAAAGTTAAAAAAAATTATATAATCTTCGCACTGTTTTGTTCAAGTTATATGACCATGAATATACCTAACTTTCTACAATACAGGTTTGTAACAATAAAATTAGGGTTCACGGTCTGCCACATTATGGATGCCTTCTGTGACAAGTGAATAAAATATCTGGATAGGATTGGAAAGGATAGGATAGGATAGGATTGGATTAACCACAAGTTTGGTTATCCACAAAGACGTTTACTTGCAGTCTGACATTGTAGTAACAAATAAGGTCAAACAAGCTGCCCAAACTAATTTTGGCATATTCACATATTTGTTGAAAAGCACGTACAATATACTCAATTGAATTATAATAAACCAACTTGATCGTTTTTATTTTCTAATCAAAATCGTTATTTCTTTTTCTTTCTATTTTTTTTTCCTGTCAACAGTATGCCAGTATGGAGCTCAAGTAGGATGTTTTAATGACAGGCGCCACGAGTGGGCTTTCTTCTGGTGGGGCCCAGGGACCGAATTTGTACGTCACAGTGCCACCAGCTGCAGCCAGTATTGCTACAACCAGACGTTCCTCTATGCTGGATTATCGGTACGCAGGAATTTTTACAAACAGCAAAATGTGTAGAGCTGGAGCTAGCTGGGTTGCCCATAGTGGATAAGTGGTTATAGCACCTGCACAGATTGCATTTTTCTTCTTTCGTTATTATTTTTCTTTCGAGTATAATACATGTTTTGTTTGCAACATTTAGTGTCTATTTATTTTACACGTATCATCCACAAAATACCATCATAATCCTGTTATTCCGTAATTTTGTACAGGGAACTTATGGCGTGGACTGCCATTGTGGTAATGGTGGTTATGGAAGATATGGGGGTTCAGGGGATTGCGGCTGGTGCAACTTACGAGATGAAAGGTTTCAGTGTGGAAACAAGGATGGTGATTATAGGCTCCTGTTTGTCTACAGAATAGGTAATTTGTATCAGATTATTATGAATTTATCTATCCAAACTTTACAAGTAATAGTGTCACTTTCAAAGAATTTATTGAAACCTGTTTGGCAGCAGCGCTTTAGTAATATGTAGGCCTACACAAAGATGTAACAACAATAACAGATATCTTTAAATATATGACTAACAAACAGCAAGGTTTCGTGAAGGTTTTGACATTTTGGCTGGGAATGACAGATATTTTAGAGAACGATTCCTTGAATGTCCAATTTTGGCATTAACTTCTTTCTTGATATTGAAAAGTTGACTGAGGTAGGCCTCCAGGAAACACTGAGTTAACATAGATCGTTTTATTTCTAGTTCACGATCCACCCGCTACCGTTGATGTAAGGCACATTGGCTGCTGGACAAGCAACCATGCTCCAAATGTTCTGGACCCTGTATCAATGCATGTCAGTGACCTTCCAGCTAATAACATGACAGTGGACGGATGCATCAACCGGTGTCGCCAGGCACCACGCCAATATGCTGGGATATTTGTAATTATTTTTTCCATATTTTAGACAAATGTTACAAAGTTCAGTTAAACCAATTTTCCAAAATGGGTCTGAATTTTATCATTGATGAACTGTCTTTAAATTCGTCAATATGGATTACCAATTCATGTACACATTTCTGTGTGTGCTTTCTTCTGAAGTTTTAATGATCAGGCTTCGACTTACTCTCTAATGGCCTGAGATCTGGTTGTTAAAAATAAATGCAAAGAAATGCATTTCGTAATTTCAGAAAGGAACAGAATGTTGGTGTGGAAATGATTTGCAATGGCAAGGAGAAGACAGATCTCCGGCATACACAAATGAATGCAGTATACAATGTCCAGGAAATGACACAGAGATGTGTGGAGGTGACCGATTCATCAGTATTTACAGGGCAGGTGAGTTAGTTTACAGGCAAATTGCATAGACTTGGAAACTATACACCAGGTGACGTCATGTGAATCCAGGACTCTCATTCGCCAGACAGTGTCTCTGCCAATGGGAATCCTGGAATTACATGACGTCCTCTGAAGTTTTAAGTCTGTGAGCTTGGCTGTAATATTTGCAAGAATAAACAAAATTGTCAACAAAACACTATTACTTTCGAAAAGAAGAAGGGGTTATACAGTCAAGATCAAGGAATAATACCAACCTTCTATATTTCTCAACTTCCAGAATGTAATGATGGGACATATGGACTGGGAGGCAAAGCATGTGAACCTTGCTATTGTGAAAATGACATGGTGTGTGATAAAAATACTGGTAAATGCCCTGGCTCTTGTATCATGGGATACGCACCCACACCCCCAGAAGGACCTTGTATGGGTTAGTATGTGGCTATAGCACCAAATACAATACCAACTCTTAGTGTACAAGCAATATATATCCATGCCTATCAATCATTCTCTGTTTTCAGAATGCCCTGATAAATTCTATGGTCAACACTGTAACATATCTTGCAATTGCAAAACGAATTGTTCTAAGGATTCTGGATTCTGTATGGGCCCTTGCCTAGAAGGGTGGATCAAGCCAACCCCTGGTGGGCCTTGTTCACAAGGTGAATAAGCCATTTCTATATTTTTGACTCAAACTTCCCTTCACAAATTATGTGACACTAAGATTATGCTGACACCTTGAATATGCAAATCTTGTTCCAGAATGTCCGGATGGATATTATGGGTTGAACTGCAAATTATCATGCAACTGTGAGGCGAATTGCAGTAAGACTTCCGGCCAGTGCTTTGGCAATTGTACAGTTGGTTGGACGAGGCCAAAAGAGGGCGAACCATGTTCTATGCGTAAGTCACTACAATGAAATCATAACACAACAGAGTTATATGACTTGAGCATGCAGTTTGTTTAAATGACATAAGAAAATAATTTAGGTTATTTCTACTTTCCAAAGCTATTCCCGGCACCTCGACGCTATCTCCTACAGCTACCAATTACACCAGTGGACGTTCAGGTAACTTCTTTTGTTAAACAACAGTTGATGCTGTCATATACAATATATGTAAAATCTGTTCTATATACTTTCATTTTTATTTGTAAATAGCAGCTAGTACAGACAATGGAAAATGGATTGGTCTTGGAGCAGGGTTAGGGGCAGCAGCACTTTTGATTCTACTGGTTCTCCTCATCGTATTCATGCGCAAAAGAAGGTCGGTGTGTATGAAAAATGTTGGGGTGGGGACGAAATGACACTAAACAAGTTCCTTTCTATATTTTATTTATTCATTTTCAAAATATTGTTAGGTTGGAGGAACGCTCTTTTTCGTCAAATAAAAAAATATTATTATCTATTTTAATTGAGGGGGAGGGGTCTTCCTTTAAAAAAAAATTGTTTACCTCGTGTTAAATTCCTGGCCACTACAATCACTATGTAAACTGTTTGTGACAAACTTTTCTTTCAGACTAAAAGAGAGTCAAGCTAATACCTTGATACAAGAGGAAATTGCACCAAGTAGTAAGTGCCTTTTCAAATTTGTATGAAAATTGGCAATTTACAATAGCTAAAAGGTCTCATTCGAATTGTTACACTATTCTGTACCACGACCGAATGGTATTTCAGGCAGAGTCTCAGTGTTAGCAGTTGACAACTTTGAGGCTACGATTGACACAGACCCAGAAGGCAACGACACCTTATATCCTGTTGCTAAATTGATGGAAGTCATGAAAACGAGGAGTGAGGAGGAAAAACCATTTTATGATGAATTCCAGGTGAGATGCTTAAAAACCATTTAAAGTAGTGCCCCTCAGCAAAGAGTATCCAGATGAGACGAAGCTATCGAACTATCTAATCTATCTATAGGCTCAACGTTGGCCGTGGCCGGTGGTTGCCACTAGCAACTCAATGTCAGACCAACATTGGCTGAGGCACATTTAGATGATGTGTAACAAAAATTACATTACTGAATAGATGACATCATCAAACAATTCGTATTTAGATCTGTTTTGGTGCCAGTGACCTCTGCAGGCTGTCAGCTGCAGGCTGGTAGTTTTTCTCCCCATTACAATGGTCAAAATCTTAGATTGCTCTATAATAGCTAGCAGAGGCAGACGTAACAATATGATAATGATTGTCCACACTGATATTTCAGAATCTACCAAAAGGCAACACGAAAGACTGGGATTTCGCTGAAACTCATCCCCTTAGGGAAGTAAAGAACAGATTTGGAAATATATTTCCATGTAAGTTTCAATATATTTTAGAGCTTTGGGAAAGCTTGAAGAGATATGTTTTTTTGGTGTTTTTTTTACATTTAAAAAAAAAACTATGTATGAATTGTTTAATTTCTACTTTACAGATAATGACAACAGAGTCATCTTAAAAAGTACCAATGAAAATGACTACATCAATGCTTCATACATAAAAGTATGTATCCTTGGATCATCTTAAAATATATCAGAAGATTTACTGCATATTATTACAATCAACAGTGTCAAAACAACCCACCCTTTTCTACTTTTAGAATTATGCTGGTCAGACAGGCTACATTGCTGCACAGGGTAAGATGATCATTATACAGCTAAGTTACTTTAAGATATATTATTGTATGGAAAGAAAATTGATTCAGTTAATCATTTGTACATTGCAGGGCCCATTGCCTCCACAGTAGATGACTTCTTACAGATGGTTTGGCAGGAGAATGTCTCCAAAATCATCATGGTCACCCACCTTATTGAAGATGGCAAGGTTTGTTTTGTCTTAGTGACATAGTGATTCAATTATGATTACTTCGTTTATTTCTTCTCTTTTTTTTTTGCATTACAGACTGGCAATTTAAAATTATAAAAGTTTAAGAAACTATAGCAATGTAATAAACCTTCTGGGTGTTTCTAAATATGGTTTGAGAGGCTTTTGGTTATAATGAAGGCTTTGAGGCAGTCCCAAAGTTTTAGCTTAAACCGGTCTGACTGTATTACCAAAACTGTACACAGTAATTAACAATGAACAATAGGTACATTAGTAGGTTGGTAACAGAAAATATAGCACTCTTTTCACAGAGCAGCCATGTTGACAATGGCCATGGTGAGGTCACAGATCAAAATGAGGTCAATGTGGCAAAAATGCCAACATGGCTGCTGCGCGAAAAGGGTGTTTTATAATATCAATGCTTCTGACATAAATGTCAGTGGTACATGTACATAAGTTATTCCATAATCTTAACAATATTAAGCTTGTCTTGAAGATCAAAGCATACACAATTTTTCCACCCTCTTTATGATATCAAGGATGTTATGGGGTTGTTGAAGAATAAAAATGTTTATTCCATACTATTAATGACATCAAGCTTCTGACATATTTTTAAATATTTCTTATACAGGATAAGTGTGAACAGTACTGGCCAAGGGACGATGGTCCAACGCACCCTCCAAGGGAAATAGTTTGGAAGAAAACAGATGAGCTTATGTTTCCTGATTACATTGTCAGGACTTTTACTATGACAAAGGCAAGTTAGAAATTGAGAAAATGATGGAGGGGGGAGGGGGGTAGATTTAATTTGTGACTGCAAAAAATTTTAGTTTACTGAATTGGAATTATAACCTGACATCTTAACATAGTTCAAGGCTTCTGGTTGATACAAATAATAGTCCTTTTTCAGGGCTCTAGCAGCTTATGATAACCTCATTATGTAATGGAAACAAAGAGTTCAATACATACATTCCAGTCTTTTATGTTGATGAGAACCTAGGGAGCTATTCTAAATTTGTAAAAAAAAACTGAATTTAATTCAAAAGATAAACATAATGTAGTTAAATACAATTTGTACATTTTATAAGTTATTGCTATTAAGTGAAAACTATTTCAGGGTGCAGAGTCCAGACAGCTTAAGCATTACATGTTTTCCGGGTGGTCAGACCACGAAGGCCTGACATATGCATCATCCATTCTGAGCATGTTGGAGATGGTGAAAAGTGACAAGATGGATGCTCCAGCAATTTCCAATGGACATGCTCCAAATGTTAAAGAAGCAGAAGATTCAAAGGATAACAAAAATGAAGATGACAAAGAAGAAGAAGAAGAAGAAGAAGATATATATGACAATGAAGATCTTATTCACGACAAAGAAACAAGGAAGTCTGGAGCCACTTCTGAAGGACCTTGGTTGGTCCATTGTAGGTAGGTAACAAGTTTATTTGTGTGTGCAGCACTCCTTAAAATGAGGAAGAAGTTTATTTATATATTTATATATATATATATATATATTTCTCCACGACGTCAAACATTACACAAATAACAAATGGGTGGGTGGGTGATCAGGGCTTTACGTCCTGTATTCTGCACCTATTGGGCTAATTAGGACAGGCAGGGACATTGGCAATGAGATTAAGGATGAAACAGCCATCCAACTTAGGCTCAAACGGGAATCGAACCTGGGTCATTCCATATGAACTCACCGAAATTCAGACAAACTTCCCAGGTCACCATCCCAAAAAATTCTGCAAAAAATACCAGTTGTAGGACTATATAATTAATGGAAAAATCCAAAATTTCAGGTCTCCAGTGTCAATGGTTTAGAAGATACAGCAATTTGAAATTTTATTTATTTTTTGCGGAAAAGCCAAACGGCATGAGTTTCCAAGTTCAGACGTCCATATCTCTCTTATTGTTCATAATGTAGGCATGAAATGTTGTACCTAGGGTAAAAATGTTATATTGAACCCATGTATGCTGTTACATCAGGGCTATTGGTGATATTTTTCAAGCTGTAATGCTCTGAAAAAGTGTGAAAATGGGAAATGTTGCAAAACAAGACTTTATATTTTGCAGGGCTGTGCAGAATCTATCGAAGAATAAAAGCTCATATTTATTTTCTTGCTTCTTATGGTCCACCTGCACATATATGAATGGCAAAAACCACCTTATTTGCAAAAAGATTGAAGCCAGAGTAGTTTTAAAAAGACAAATAATATACAATTGTGAAAAAAGCCCTTTATTCTAATGTAATTTTGACCAACAAGAGAGTTCACCATCACTTTCATATTTTTTTCCCAATATCACACACATTCAGTGGTCCTTTGGTTAAAATATAATTTTGGTGGTCAGATTCCTTCATATTTTTATGAATTTTTAAAAAATCTATCTTTACATATTAAAATAAAAAAGTCTTTTTTGATTTCTTAATATTTGCGTAAAGGTTTGAACAGTTAAATTTATCTATTCATTTAATAAACATGCTTTAGAGTATATATGATGCTATATTGATTGCATAATCATCAAATGTTACAAACAAAAGGTATTGGGGGAAAAGCAAATGCAGGCTAATGATGACCTAATTTTGCAAAGCTTATCTAATCTTTCATGTAGCTGACACAATTAATGCAATACCACAATAAATCAGTTGAGACTTGATAATCTTCATCTAGAATCACAGATTGGTCAGTGATCATAAAGTTTAAGCAGAAAACTGTGAATTGGGTAATTGCTAAAATGGATCATCTCGGAAAGTGTGCTGTTGGTCAAAAACTGAATAGTCATGAGCAAATTATAAGAGAACATACACAGGGAAAGTTGGTTTTCTTCTGTTTAGCCAATTGGGTAAGGAAGAAAAATCACTTATGCAAGTTTATATCACAAAAGCAGTTGCTCGACTGTAAAACTCACAAGAACCATAAGAATGGCTTACTGTTACATGTTTTTTTGGGTCAAAATATAATTTCTTTTTGTGTGTATGAATGATTATGTTATTTTATTTGAATTATAACTCGCTGATGCATTCTTCGCTCGCACATACTTTTACGTTTTGAAAAATTCATGAAAATATGAAGGAATCTAACCACCACAATGATATTTTAACCAGAGGACCACTAGATGTGTGTGATATTGGGAAAAAATATGGAAGTTACTGTGGTATTGCATAATTGTGTCAGCTACATGTAAGGTTAGACAAGCTTTGCAAGATTAGGTCATTAACCACACATTTGCTTTTTCCCAATACATTTTTTTTGGAACATTTGATGATTATGTAATCAATATAGCATCATATATACTTTAAAGCATGTTTATTAAATGAATAGATAAATTTAACTGTTCAAAACTTTACGCAAACATTAAGAAATCAAAAATACTATTATTTTTTTTATATATAAAGATCGATTTTTGAAAAATTCATCAAAGAATGAAGGAATCTGACCACCAAAATGATATTTTAACCAAAGGACCACTGTATGTGTGTGATATTGGGAATAAAATATGGAAGTGATGGTGAACTCTCTTGTGGGTCAAAATAACATTAGAATAAAGGGCTTTTTTCACAATTGTATATTATTTGTCTTTTTAAAACTACTCTGGCTTCCATCTTTTTGCAAATAAGGTGGTTTTTGCCATTCATATATGTGCAGGTGGACCATAAGAAGCAAGAAAAATAAATATGAGCTCTTTTTCGTTCATAGATTCAGCACAGCCCTGCAAAATATAAAGTCTCGTTTTGCAACATTTCCCATTTTCACCCTTTTTCAGAGCATTACAGCTTGAAAAATATCACCAATAGCCCTGATGTAACAGCATACATGGATTCAATATAACATTTTCACCTTAGGTACAAAATTTCATGCCTACATTATAAAAAATAAGAGAGATATGGACGTCTTTACTTGGAAATTCATGCGGTTTGGCTTTTTCGCAAAAAAAGTAACAAAATTTCAAATTGCTGTATCTTCTAAACCATTGACACTGGAGACCTGAAATTTTGGATTTTTCCATTAATTATATGGTCCTACAAATAGTAATTTTTCAAATGTTTTTGAGATGGTGACCTGGGGAGCTTTCAGTGAGTTCATATGGAATGACCCACCTGGGACCCAGCGGTTGGAAGCCCAGAGCGCTACCTCTGAGCTAGGCCCCCGCTCTCAAATATCATATGGTGTATTACACAATTAATTTGAAATAACAGCTTGTCTGAAATAAATCTAAAGGATGATGTTAAAATTATGCAGGTCATAAAAATATTGTTTTTATTACTCGAAAAACTTTACTTGGCCATAAGCCATCAGTGCCTAAATTTTACGAATGCAAATTTAGATAGGCCTTACCTTCAAACTAAATCATTACAAACATTCCAACACTGGTTATTTACCTAACAGGTACTATTTTTTTGATTGGCACCGTAACATTAAAATTTGCATGCCCTGAAAATACCCTGATATAATGTAATTGTCATAATATTTACTTTCGTTTCTTTTTTTCCCCCAGTGCTGGTGTTGGCAGAACAGGCACTTTCATTGCATTAGACTACCTGCTGGAACAGGCCAAGTCTGAGCAACAAGTTGATGTTTTTGATTGCATCTATAAACTAAGAGAGCAGCGAGTAAACATGGTCCAGTCACTGGTCAGTAACAAAATTTTACTAAATATAATTAATAATTACACTGTCTCATCATGTTGTAACATATCACTTGTATTGGACTTCATTATGGAGGATCTTTTATTTTTTTTGACAGGAACAGTACCGGTTCATATACATAGCTTTACTGAAAGCACTGGCGATTGGTTCAACATCAATACCTTGCTACAACTTCGAAGAAACGTTACAAGAACTTCAAGAACCTAACCCAGAGACCCATAAGAGCAAACTCTACATTCAATATGAGGTATATATCATTGGATGGATCTTAATTATGGAAATCATCTCCCAAGTAACTAGTCTGTTTACCCTGATCCTTTCTATTATTATGTTTTCAGGCTCTAGAAGTTCTGAAACCAAAGCACAAGAAAACAGAACTAACAGATGCATTGAAACCTGATAATAAGGCCAAGAACAGGTTACTAGACATCATTCCAAGTGAGTTAAGCATCAAAACTGTTTAAAAGTGACATTCTCTGAAGTTTACTTTCCCAGTCCATGAAATCTGCTGTTTTTGAAAGATCATGTGAATCCAGAACTCAAATTGGCTAAGGGACTGTTAATCCAGGCCTCCCATTGGCTAATGCTGTCCCTCAGCCCATTGGAGTCCTGGATTCTCAGTCCCTTAGCCAATGGGAGGCCTGGATTCATATGACGTCATCTGGAGTTTAGTCTGAAATAAACTGTAAACCTAATCTAACTTTTTTTCATCCTTCTTTGTTCACAGCCAATCGATTCCGACCAACCTTTATCACAGAATACAAGGGTTCGACTGGTTACATAAATGCTGTGGCAGTGAAGGTACTTTTGTTGACACAAACTTACAAATATAAAAAAATGGCTTTTTTAAGGGAGTTTTACATTACAGAATAAACTAAACATGTAAATCGCATATAAGGAAGTCTGTTGATGGCATCGATTATGTGTCATGCTTGTTGTGTATTATATGTTGACAAATAGACTGATTTGTTATTTTAAGGGATACAAGACGAAATTTGCCTTCCTTGCCACACAATTACCTCTTGAGGACACCAGAACGGATTTCTGGTGCATGGTGTATGACTACCAGAGTCCTGTGATAGTTTCACTACATAGTCCGGAAGAGGTGAATATGATGAATAGTAATGACGTGGAATAAGTTTAAAGGGGGGTCAAAATGCACTGAATTCGCAATTAATATTGACCTGCTATCATTTCAGGAAGTGTACTGGCCCCAGACAGAGTCAGAGTCCGTTTCGTTTGGAGAGTTCACTGTTCAATGCTTAGCTGTTCAGAAGGTGGAAAATAATAAGATCAGTAAATTTACCCTGGCTGTCAGCCATGAAGAAAAGGTTTGTCTTAATCATCTTTGAATTTAATTCCTGGTATTTTGGTTGTCACAAAAAAGCCAATCAAAAGCAATCTGTACATATAAAATCTAATTCTTTAAAACAAAACCAGTAACAGGTGTCCCACCACTTCTGCCATCACAAATATCTTTTTTTACACTTATAATATTTACAGTCCACAAAGTTCATCTGCATGATTAACACTATACATACACAAGTCTATGAAGCAATTACATCCAACAATTGTTTGCAGTCCTCTTCCATCAGCGCCAAGATTCAAATTATCAACTTATCCGTTTTATTAATGCCAGTGAACTATGGGGGGATACTTTACTTTCCGTCGAGTGTTTATGACTACATCTATTCAGTAATGTAATTTTTGTTGCAATAAATGATGGTGTCATTTAATTGTGCTTAATCTGCTTCTGTGGCAGTGCCCTCTGATGGGTTTTCTTCCCATTAGCAAATAAATACTGTAACCCAATGGCCTTGTTTACTTTCTTACACAGAACCCAACAACCACGGTCCTTCTCCAAATTGACTGGCCTGGAGACATTTCTCTGTTGGATCCACAACAATTCTTCAACATAAATGATATGATAACAGCCCATCAGCATGGCAAGTCCACCAGGCCTGTTATTATCCAGTGCATGTAAGTAGTTAAGGTTCACCAATAATCCAGATGATTTAGTTTAAAATAAGATCGAAGTGTAAGCCAACCGAAGACCCCTTGAATATATAAAACAAATAAGTATCTGTATAGATAAAGCACCTAACCCTGACTTTATTCAATACATGAAAGCATGTTATAAAATGCCTCCATCTCTGACAATCCAAAAAATATATATACTTAAGGTGAAGAGAAATTATTCAGATACACAAGTTTTCACTTTATTAATTTCAGTATAAAAAAACCTTGGCTTCAACATATAAGTACAAATGTTTGTCTAAATCTGTGTAAATTGTTAGTATTTTCCAGCTTTTTTAATGTCATAAACAGGCAGTTCACAGAAATCTTTTTAATTCCTTGCGAAAAACATTAACATTTTTGGAGTGCTTCATTGATTATGGCATCTTAGGATTTCATGTTTGATTGAAATGCACGATTCATATTTTCAAAGTATTTCTTGATTGTGTTCTTGACAGGTTTGGCCATACAAGATCAGGTTTGGTCTGTGCATTGAATTGCCTCATAGACATGATCAACGCTGAACAACAGGCAGATGTCTTCCAGTGCGTCCAACACATTCGCTCAACAAGGCCAGACTTCGTACACAGTTTTGTAAGTGACTTTAATCCTACCCGTATCATTGAAATCGGTCATACTGATTACACTAAACCTTGGGCAGTTTTAAATCTAATTTACAAAAATTACAAATATCCCAATCGCGAAGTACATGTAAATACGCGACATGATATGGCAACCAAAGCCTTGTCATCTCATCATTACATTATATGAATGTATGCTCTTGGCAGTATGTTATTCCAGTGACTAAGCATAGAAACCAGTTTAATAAAAATGGTAAAACTGCATGAAAATTGAAGATCTGCAGTCTTAAATGTCCTGCAGAAGTATTTTGAAAAAAAAAAAAAAAGAAACGTGATCAAATAAGACTTTTGTATTATGCTTTCTCTTTTTTCACAGGAGCAGTTCAAGTTTCTTTGCAGTGCTACAGTGAAGTATATTTTAACAATGGAGTCCTATGCCAATTTCAAGAAACTTTAAAATACAAAACAAAAAACAAATCTGTTCAAACATTCACCTTCATTCTCATTTGTACATAAACACCCAGCGCACTCTTTTAGATATTAGCTAATGTTTAATTGGCTAGTTATATATATATATTATGGAACGTTTATTATGTGATTTATTATTTAATTATTGATGGTGCCATGAATTGTAATATAATACGCAGAAGTTTATATGTGATATATTTTCAGTTAAAAACTGATCAATATTATAATAAAAACGAAAAACATATATTGAGTGTTTGTAGTTCTTGTGGTATTGTAACATTATGTTTAATAATGAATGAACCAAGGTAGTTCATGTGTACCAGGAAGTTTATAAACAAAAAATATCAAATTTATAGAAGTCAAGCTACTTCCAGAATTAGGAAGAAGGCCAAATATTAAAAAAATAATAAAAACTAAAGAAGTGTCTAGCACGATAGAAAACTGGGGAATCCCAAGATATTACCTATTCCCTCAGACAGTTTACATAAATATTATTCAAACGTGGTGACTATTCCTTTATAGCACTGATACCTGAAGAATATTTACAATCAAACTAAAGCAATGTTAATAAAAAGTGCACGTATGTCAATGTATATTTTTCGATTTTTCTGTTTGTAATTTTTGTCACAAGCTCCTTTACACATATTCCCTGCAGGGGGCGCTACTGCAAAAATATTCTGGTGAGCTTGGTATCCCATTTTATAGTGGATTTAATTAAAGCGAAGTCATGCATTGCAATGTACTCCGTGTCATGTAAAACGGGCAAACCTGGAAAATAATCCCAATGTGGAAGCACCATATTTCTTTACATTCTGAGCTCATTACCAATATGTAACACATTTCAATGAATCAATCAAATGCTGCCTTTTTACTGTCTTATAGCTCAAGTTGCATCATGATTGATTGAATTTACAAAATTCTTGAACTACATATACTCAAGGTTTTTTGCAGCAATGAAAATAAAAAAATTATAAACTTATACCACTTGTTGAGTCTGTCAGCCAGTCAGAGGCCTAGTTTACTGAGGTATACCTAGGTTCCATACCTTGTCGATGAAGATGCATCAAGATAAAACCAAACAAGAAATAATTCCACCGCGTCATCTGACGGAGTCTTCTTTTGCCTGGTCCCAAGTCTTCAGTCCTGCAGCAATTGCACCATCAGAAAGTCTGCATTAAACCTCAACCCTGACTCGTCTTCCTTCCTGGTGCAAGGCAGCCTCTTGCACCACTACACCGGTCCTGCACCATCAACCTCGGCCTTTTTAAAGGCCACCAAATCCTCCCAAAAGAGCAAACCATGTACACATTTTGATGCATCCATCTATGGCTCCGATGCAATTAGGAAAGTTCCATCTTGAAGCAAACAAATCAGGAACTTCTTTCCACGCGTCAGTAGTTGACATCTTCAGCATATTCTACGGTGGCCGAGGAGTTTACTTCGTGGTTTCGTGGGGAGACAGCCTAACTTTCGCACCACGAAAGTTACCATTTTCACCCCAAGAAAGTACCAACTTTCGCCCCAGAAAAGTCCAACTTTTGCCCCACGAAACAGACAACTTTTGCGCTACGAAACAAACAACTTTCGCCCCACGAAACAAAACAACTTTTGCACCACGAAATACCTTCGCACTACGACACACCTTCGCTCCACGAAAGCGAATAAATGAAGGCCAATTCAATTAACTGCAGGCATGCAACTTTATATGAGTGGCTACATCATGTCCACTTCTCTTCATCCCCCTCCTCCTGCCCATCTTCCTCCTCCCCCTCCTCCTGCCCATCTTCCTCCTCCCCCTCCTCCTCCCCCTCTTTCTCCCCCTCCCCCTCCTCCTCCCCCTTCTCCTCCTCCTCCCCCTCCTCCTCCCATACAAGAATGCATTATTTGTCACATCTATAAGAAACCTTTTAGGTGTGCATTATGTAGTTATACCTATGGCTGGTATACAATAATAAACCAAGATTGTACACAAATTAAAAGCTGTAGAAATATGATATTAAAACAACTAGCAGCTTAAGTACTCACATTTCCATAAAGGTATTAACCAGTATTTTAGATAAAGTACGTTCAGAGATAATTATGCATAAACATAAGCTCCCAGACTGCATGAGAGGGGACTTGGGACACCTGGGTGTCTAGCCCCTTGCTGATTGTTTTTTGTCATTACTATTACTCCATTAATATTGCATGTATAGCAGATGTATCTATGATGTAGGCTTCTGTGGATCGGCATGAAATCTCTGTACATTCAATATTTACGGTGATTAGTAGCTTAAACCGGCCGTGAGGGGGGCAAAGTCGTAACTTTCGTTCCACGAAAGTTGGTACTTTCATGGTACGAAAGTTGGTACTCTCATGGTACGAAAGTTGGTACTTTTCTGGTGTGAAAATGGGTAACTTTCGTGGCACGAAATTGGCACTGTCATGGTGCGAAAGTTGGGACTGTCGTGGTGCGAAAGTTGGCACTGGTGCAAAAGTTGGGACAGTCGTGGTGCGAAAATTGGGACTGTCATGGTGCGAAAGTAACTGTCTCCCCACGAAACCACGAGACCGCGAAGTGTACTCCTGGGCCACCATAATATTCTGCAATGATGGCTTTGCCAAGAATTTCCATAATTAGGTCGCTCAGCTTATAGATGACGAAACACAGTGTCCTGCTGGCTAATAATCGCTTTCTTCTTTCTTCTCTTTTGTGGTTTTCGTTTTCAACAGCTTCCAATTGCACGTTGAAGGTTTAATTCCATGCTGGCCTGAGCTAGTGGTACTGGCAGAGGTAGAATGAGAAGGAACAAACATATTTGGGCCCTTTTATAGGATAGTGAGGGCAGCAACCACGTACAGTACGTGATTGACACATAGTAGTCGCTATTGATTCGTTACAATCGTAGACTCTACCGTCGTCTTTTGTTGTCTTTCGTCGTCTTCGTCGTTGATACATCATTTATACGTCAACGTCAGTCGTAGTGGCCAATACGTCAACCATACATCCCCCGTCGTAGTCGGCGGGTATACATCATTCTTCCATGCCCCGTCTCTCTTTCGGCTTACTGGTGTAAAGTCGCCGTAAACCACGTACGATACGCCGGCTAACCGTGAATCATATGTTGCATACGCCAAAGCATACGTAGTCATACATCAACGCCTAGCCAAGCCCCCCCCCCCCCCCTTTCCCATCCCGATTCCTTGGCCAATACGTCAACTTTGCATCTACGTATCAACCACGGATTTTCTGTCACTTTACGGCAATGTGAGATCAACCCTTTACCAAGCAACAATATCATGTAAGGCATGTTGACAAATAAAAGTGAGTGTTCTAGACATGGTGAGCATGATTGTTATTTAACAAATAAAAATACTCTGCCAGGTCAGCTAATTTGGCCATAAGTGCTATTGGTTGTAACAAATGGTGTTTAGCGCAAATAAATTGTTGCATGAATTGAAACCTTTTGGACTTCAATTTTTCATAAAACAACACTGAAATCGCGAATTGGCGACGCTGATCATAACGTTAAAATGTCAGTAAGGTAATTTGCAAGGCAGAAAAATTTGCTTACCAAGCAACAATCTAATGTAAGGCTTGTTGACAAATTCCAGTAAGTGTTCTGGGTATGGTAAACATGAATGGGTTTTGCCAAATAAGCTAAAATATCCTGCCAGGTCAGCTCATTGGTAAGTGCTTTTGGTTGCAACAACTGTACTGTAGACAAGTCACACTACTTTCGCAGATAGGAGTTTCAGCATTACATACAGCATTCAAGGTTCCAGAATTTGGAACTCTTTACCTCCCGATCTACAGCTTTTAGATAACTTGGACAATTTTAGGAACCATTTAAAGACTCATTTACAAAAGCTTTTAATGATTTCAATCCTTAATTTTGTTTCTTCTGCATATTCATCAAATTTCATGTCTATATTGTATTATTTTGATTTCAATTCATTTCTTATACATTGTTAAGTGCCATAGCATGTTTTACATAATTGTGCACTGACTGCATCAAAAGTTGCTCTAATGGTAGAGTTACGCTCGAGAAAAAATAACAACAAATTGATAAAACTTAAGATGCAGCAACACTATTGATAGGGTGTGGAATGTCTATACAGAAGTGCAATTTACATAAACTGCAATGACAAAATCAGGTTGAAACTATTGTCGCAATACTAGATCTGTGGTTTTGCTTGTAATCTTTCTGTGAATAAGAGTTTGGGTTTGACTGCAAACTTTCTTTTGCATTCCAGGACACATTAAACCAGTCATTTGATTGTCCAGCACTTACTTAATTTGAACTATGCTAGAGATATTTCAAACATAAAGGATTGGTAGTGTGTATAGTTGCTTACACAAGCGTTTTTGCTGCATAATTTGAAAAATCACATTCTTGCATGGACTGTCTCACTGATACACTGTATTTATGCGCCATTAAAGGTTTCGAACACTTGTTTGTGACTTCGAAAATCATGAGGCATTCAACCAAATAGGCCAACACTGACTTATATAAAAGCATGCTTAAGTTATCTTTGAAAATTAAGAGGACCAGTTCAGTGAACTTGAGCCGATCCCATCGCATAAAAAATGGCCTTTGATTTTGTTACCAGAGCGTGAAAATCAGGCAAGCAAACAGTATGGGCTGTGGGGTGTCATTTGGCCTTTCATTGCAGTGTGCTTTACTTATCACAGGAATTAATTTCAACACAGGACTTGGTCCTTGCAGGTTATTCTTATTGTACCCTACCACTGAGATCTGGATAACATTGAAATCTACAATTCGAGGACTTTTGACGTAATATTAAAAAGGCAACCAAGCATGACAGCACAAATAGGAAGTTAGCTCAAAAGGCTGCATATGCATGTCCAACCAAACACATCACTAGGATCACATTATCTCCTTCTTAGTGGAGACTTCAACAGCATGTTTCTAATGTAGCATTTATTATTGCATAATACCATGGTAGAATGGTTGGCACCTCGCTCCAGCGATTATTACGGCTCTTCGGCTCATTGGCTATCCTGCTGCAAGGTAAGTCACTATTTTCCGCATGAAAACTGTTGCTGGGTAACGTTTTTAAAAATTAATCTTCAATAGATCCACTAACTCAATGTCTAAAATGCATGCCAGATGACAAAAATATTTGTTATTATATAAAACATCGTGTGCTGACGTCATAATGAAATAGAGTGCTGGTGTTAATTATTTTCCTGTGACAAACTAGTTCTACCATTTAACAAATCATCGATGTTAGAGTGATCTTAGTTACAAATATGATTTATCATTTGAAAAATATGTTGGTCAAATTAGACGGAAGAGTACAACCAGCCACTAAAATGACAGTCCCCCATAATACACTCTATACTACAATAAGTCTGCTCTACTACATGTTCAAAAGTTGAATATTTGGATTCACTTCACTGAACCAGAATAAATACTGTATCTAGTGCATCTAGCTATCAAGTCCTGCAGCAAACATTTCATACGTTGACCCGCACCTGCCATGACACCTTGGGGCAAGACACTGCAGGTAGACTCAAGTGAACAAAGGTGACCTCAGGGTAAACACTCGTATCAAGTTTTATCAAAGTAATAAACTGTAGATGACTTACAGAGAAACTCTGCATTCACTCAACGAATGGCTAAAAAACATGCTCAATGTCACCAAAATAGACATGTCATTGATTCACAAGCCATACACGATATACACTATCTCAAACAGCTTTAGCCAAGGACAGACCAACTATGTCAGAAATGAGTCAATTTCAGAGTCAAATGTACCCTAAAGTCACTCTTACTATGCATACTCCACTGGGAAGCAATCTTACTTCCCACAGAGGGTACATTTTACTCCAAATAGTTGACTTCTTTTGTGAAAATAAGAGGATTCCTTTTGATATAGATGCTCTTTTTCATTTGTTGGGTTAACCTTCTGAGAGTAGGGAACACAGTTACGGTAACAGGTTGTACTGACCATTCATGTGTTGCATGTGAAGCCCTGGTAATAATAAGTTTGTCTTAATCTATAAATTACATAATAGTAAATAATAACTATAATAGTATAATTTATACTATACAAGTATAGTTCATACATTAATTTTAATAAAATACTCATCCAATTGGATTTTCCATTTCAATTTCGATCGCTAATACCTTGAGAAATTTGATCCAACAATGGTCCAATGAATGAGGTTATGCTATTATTATGTCCCCGAGGTAGTTTAATGCCAGAATTCCAATATAAAGCAAGCACTCCACATGTTAGGGTAGCCCAGACAGTGACATTTGAGGCATGTAAATAACGTGCTGGTGTTAATTTATTTTTAAAGTATTTTTATATGCGCTCGTTTTTCGTATTTTTCAGCATCGGACACCCAAGTAAGCGATAATTACATCGGTTGCTTCCAAGACAGACGACACGAGTGGAGCTTCTTCTGGTGGCCGCCAGGGCGCACTACAAGTCAAACGGCGACTTCCTGTAATCAGATATGTGCCAATCAACGATTCTCTTACTTCGGAATGGGGGTAATTACTGAATTCATACATGTTGAACGTCAGGATATCTAATATAACTACACCGAACCATAACATTCCCTTCAAGCTGAACAAATAACAATAGTTTCCTTATTAGCATTCATTGGCAAACACGAATGAACAAACATGTATAGGATAGGAAAATAGACAGTGTTCAATGATTTCGGTGTGGGGAAAACGCACAAAGTTATATTTGAAAGCATTCTTGTTTATCCTTGAGCTTAAAAACTTTGAGGAAACTATCATGCCACCATTAACCTCATTTTGGCCAAAAAAACAAGGAGTGCCCAAATGAAAGAGGTAAATGTAACAGATATGTTCCTCATGCACGACCGGCTAGGGAATTCTGAACTTATAAACATGTTATCTACTATTAGCACACCCTTGTCACCATTGTATTAGCACAAGTTTGCCGAAAGGGTGGAGAACGAGTCTAGCAAACAGTACACCACTCAGGCTTTTAATGAATTTTTTAAATCTGAAAAATAGATAACAGTTTATAAGTTTTTATTTAGCCAAGTGGACAACGCTGGGTAGCGCAATGCAGAAAACAATCTTTTCTTATATTATGTATTTTCAAGATGTTAATCATAAACCCAATACCTGTTTTACATCATAGCAGCACTATTTTAGAAATATCCATCTGGCTAAAAAGAGGAAAAAAAAAGAAGACAGTCATCTTTTTTTTAGGTCTAGTGACACTGCAAAAAGTCAAGACTGCAACATGCAATTTTTGATACCAACACGTTTTTCGAATTTACACAGCTCTGTGTTTTGGTGGTTCAATGTTTCAACTAATTCATTGTTATTTTCTGATTTAATTAGGGCTCTTTTGGAACAGACTGTCACTGTGGCAACGGAGGCTACGACATTTATCCCCCTAGTGGCGAGTGCACGACTTGTGACAGATTCGGTCAGATGTTCGGTTGTGGTGCTAAGAGTGGAGACGACAGGATCCTCGGTGTCTACAAGACATCCACCACAGGTATTAAATGGGGTGTTTTCAGTAATTTTGACACATAAGTGTAAAATTTAGGAACCTGGGGCTTGGTTAAGGACCTGCAGTCACTGCTGTAAGCCTATCTCATATGTTGGGGAATAGTACAGGGTGTCTATGCTGGGGCGAGTAAAAGACCTCACTCATGGGGTAAATGTGTAACACGTGTTGGCCTTATCATCTCATCATACCTCAGACCAGAAAGGTCAGCCGGCAGATATATCATGAAATACGCAGTATACAATGATAAATGACCTGACATCAATTTGCATGAAGAAAAAAAAGTATCTTCTTAAACGTCCTTGGCCGTCTCCTTTACGACCATTAATTTAATTTATATATTTAACAACACATTTTATAAGGGTGAATCACTCAGTAAATGTACTGTTTTCCAGTAATGCCCTTAGTTAAAAACAGATACAAAACTAGATAGTCCATGTACAGAACAGATATAAAATAAACTTTGTGACAAGTAGTAAAATATAGTTCATGATCTCACAGTTCCTTGAAACTGTTATGGCTACTCACCTTGTATACTCCTTTTTAATTTACATTTTAAACTGGGAATATCAGTAATTTCTTCGGTAGAATGTGGCAAAATGTTCCAATTATTTTCACCAATATCAAATAAATTTCTTTCGGCAGTGTCATTTTTAGGAAAAAGAGTGAACACATTCATTTCATGGCTTCCGGTGTTTCCTGCTTAATTAGGGAGTAAAATTTGTGCATGATGAGTCATCAATGACGCATATCCCGATATTTTCTATTGCAAATGTGTATGCTGTATGATGACCGATCTATATCATCAGCAGCATATCAGGTGCCTCCTGGGGTAAAAGAAGCCAGGCAGACAGCAGTTTTTGGCTCATGAGTCATCATCTTAATGTGAATACAGTTATGAGTCACCAAATTAACATGTAACATTTCTAATTTCAAAATCCATAATAATATTTATGTGAGGTAGTCTGGAGCCAAACCATGGTTACACTTGAACATCAATCTTTCACAATACACCAGTCAAATTATTTAAAACTATTCTGGCTGCTTGATTTTGTAATCTTGAACTTTGTTGATGTTTTCTGTTGTGGTGTGTGGTCTGTAGCATTTCTCTTGTCAATATATTTCTTATTCTAGACAATATATATATTTTGAAAGCTAGATTTTTTACATGATACAGAAATATGCTCATTCCAAGTGAGATTCCCATCGATAGTTATACCAAAATACATTCTTTACTTGTTCTATAGCAACTTCATTTAAACATACATTGATTTCATTATTTTGCTGATTTCTAGGATGGCTTTTTCAAACAGATTTCTTTTTCTAAGTTTGAATTTCTGATGTTGCGTTTTGAATTTGTTTGGCAGGGAAGATCAAAGGAAAAAAATAATCTTTTGATGATTGTTTTCATTAAACGTTTGTCATCCTTCAGGTGATGTTACTTTGCCAAGAGGAATTGATTGTATGGTGTCTTGATTCTATTAACATACTCAATAATCTATTTCAATTGTACCACCGATAAACTTCATTAAGAGAGAGCTGCACTTTATCTGAAGCTTCCTTTACAGTTTTACCAATACAATACAAAAGCGCATCATCTGCATAAAGATGTTTTGTTTTCTCCTCCTGGCAAGCTGATACATGTATGCACCTGACACGGGCCCACATTTTGGAGGTAGCGAAATGTTATTAAAAACCATGAAAGCGAAGTAATCGGATAGACGCAGGTTAGACCAGACGAGTTATTGTTGATAGTAGCAATTAACCGTGTTCGTGTCTTCCTTAACTAGTCTTCTACATACACGCCCGCACGTACCAACTATTTCCCCCCGGCGAGTCTCTTGCACTATTCCTGGGTATTTACAAATGCTATTTTAAGTGCCAAAAAATATTTGCAATTTACACTGCACAGTATAATATCGTATATCCAGGACAAATGGCACTGTATTTATGTGAATATAATTCTGTTTCGTTTTTTGTCATACTTTGCTTTGAATCGTATGACTAAACAAACTTTGAAAGTAAGACTTTACAAAAATCCAGGCTAAATCTACCACACTGACATGAAGGAAAACATTTCAGACCAAGTCAAATATTTGTCAAAAGTCAGCACTAGCCTCGCCCCACAACTGCAATAACTTTTGACATGTTGGATTTTTATCGCTCAGAGTTATTTTATTCATATCACACATATTATGCATATAATTATAGTGAATACAGAGAAAATAAGTTCGAAATATATCTCAATGAAACTAAATAAAGTCTTATAGATTTGCAAAATATTTAATTTGACAGAGGCAGATGTAATGATGAGATGATAAGGTGGCGAATTGACTCCCAAGTCGTGGTTTTATTTACCTCAAACCCGCACACTAAATAAAACCAACTGAATCACCAGTGGCTGACATAATGATAAAGTGGTATGCAGTCATGCCAAACAATTGACCTATATTGTCAAAACAGCAATGTTTCAAATAATATTCTTACATTCGACTGCTAGAATATTTTGACAACAATGAGATTGATTTTGTCACTTAAAAACATTACAATTTTCTTTAAATAATATTCCTTAATAATGTTGGTTAGTGTAAAGGGCCTAGAGCATTTCCAAAATGTGATATATTGAAAATATTACGTGTTTACAGGGAGGTATGGTGGTGGTGTTTATGTACTCATATAGAGTTTATGGGAAATTTTCGGCTCATAAAACAAATATCAAACTAACCAACGCCAAAGGTAGTGCCACCGTAAAAAAGAAAATCATATTATTGTGAACCTTTGCATATAAATGATCCAAATGGCTTGTTTCCCAGTGAATCCTGCCAGCACGTTTCATACCGTTCGCAGCATGTGAATAAATTTTCCACAGAGAAAAGTTTTTTTCATCTTGTGATATCTAATGTTGTTTGTATGAAAGAAAATATCATTTAGTGCTGTTTCTCAAGTAGCCCAAGCCCATGACACAATAGTGGATTTTCACGGAAGGTTCTCTATATTTCCACCAGGTGGCTATGACAAAATACCGCAATTCTATTGGCTGAAAAAGTTCCCGCCCTTGGCTGTGATTGGTTGAAGTGTGTGTGTGTGTGTGAGTAATTGTTTAACGCCTCATCAGCACCTGAGTGGGCTATGTAGAGGCTCTCTAGGTTAAGATTGATTAACTATATTTGGTAGTAGAAACCAGAAGCATATAAAAAATCTATAATTGTCTGGGTTGGATATCTGGTAAAGAGATGTTGTAAGGTATTAGCTTGAAACAAAGGTCTTCTAAAGCGTTGTAAGTGGCTGCAATCTAATAAAATATGTTTGATTGTTAGGGGGCACCGACAACTCTGGCATACCGGTGCCGGTTCATTGACTAAAAGGTGTAAATGTGTAAGTCTTGAATGTCCTATGAGGCATCTGTGATATATTCCTTGATCTTTGCGAGTATTGAACCTACTCGGTATTTTATTTTGAATGCAAGGTAAGATTGAATGCAACTTGTTGTTATTACATTCATGATTGGTTGAAGCAAAGTGCATCCTAGCAGCAGTATTTTTAGTGCATTTTAATGTATATTTGACATCTTATTGCTCAGTTGATTTTTGTCATTTCCCTGAGAAAATTATATTAATAAAATCAGTTAGTTAAGATCTACTGTCTGAAAAGAAAAATGAGTAATAAGAGGGGAAGAAAGACTTATATATTGCTGAATTCAGGGCTGCTCAGTGAAAAGACTATTAATAAAGGAAAGATAAGGGACAAGGGTATCGGGTAGTTGAAGTTAACTACATCTTAACATAATAGTATGGCTAGCTAGTGTACAGGAGAATACTAGGTGTAGAGAGAGAACATCACATATCGGTACCTAAACTACCTATGGATGAGGGATTTTGACCATATCTTGGCATGTTTTGAAGCAACAGAAATCATGTGTTGTGGGATGTCAATAACGCAAAATACTGCTCCTTGCTAAACGTGTAAGGTTCAATAATCCATCTCTGCAGTTGAATTTTTATTATATACTTATTTTAGTAAATCACCTTAGTTTGGAGATCAAAGAGTCTTCACACCTAAATACAATGGAATACAAGTCGAAACGTCCGAAAACCGAAACGTCCGATTTTTTATTTATTTTTTGCTAATGTTTCCTTTGCTGAAAACACACAACGATCCAGTGTGACAGACGAATAAAATATACTTAACACTAACGATGAAGTATTGTAATGTACAGCTATGTTTTATTCGATGAACAACCCAAAAAAGGAACAATAAATAAATCATCTCCCGCAGGTATCGATACGTTGAATACAAGTTGAAACGTCTGAAAACCGAAACGTCCGAGTCCGTAACATCCGAAAATGTTCCGAATCCCGAAACGTCGGATTCCCGAAACGTCTGAAAAATGTCTGAAACGTCCAATTTATTTTAATTTTAATTTTGCCTATGTTTCCTTGGATGAAAGCACACAATGCTAGTGTGACAGACGAATAAAATATGCAGTTCCTGCAAAGCCATGGAAAAGCTCCACCTCTGTGTACTAAGTCGTACATTTTTTTAGATACGCCTGGAAATAAAAATCCACCACAATTGGATATTTCCACCCCTTTTATGTTCAATTGATGGGGATTATATTTCATTAATAGTTGATTAAAGTCAATATTTTCTTTAAACTTCGTTTTAATATGAGGTGTTTTTTAATTGTTTTTATTTTGCTAATGTTTTCTTGGCTGAAAGCACAAGTGTGTCAGATGAATAAAATATACACAAAAATAACAATGAGGTATTTTAATGTACAGCTATTTTCTATTAGATGAACAACATTTAGTACTAAAAACTTAAGTAACAATAAATAAATATATAAATAAATCATCTCCAGCAGGTCAATTTTTTGTCATCTGTTCCAAGGGACATCCTTCTAAGCAGTTGGGTAATTGATAAGATTCCCTGCTCATAGTCATCCCACAACTGCATTATTTTTACTTGATAGTTTGCATAGGTTGTTCTTTGGTACCTTAGCAATTGCCATCACTGACCAGGTGCATCTGAAATCACACAAAGATTGTATAAGTCTACATTTATTGTTTGTGTTGTTTGTCCTATAATGTAAATATATATCAGCATAGTAAAATATTGGCAGTGGATATATAAAATCATAAATATTGACACCCATACAAAGTAATTAAAAACCAAAAACTTACCAGATCTACAGGCTCTGTGTTGCCACCGATGACATTGGTCACAAGCCATGGCTTCATCAGCATCTTGAAATATGCAGCTGCATACAATACAGGTGTGACGAACAGCTCTGCATGAATTCCTCTCTCTTGGCATTGTCTCTTGTGCAGTCCAAAGTGGAATGTGGATGTGAATCCATCATGGTCTCTTTATACTTAGAAATATTAACTAAATTGCAATAAAATTCCAGAGACTGACCAATCATATTGCACATTTATTTAAACACAAAACCGTTATATTAATTGCAATCAGGTGTTTTTTAAATTATATATACCCTTATTCCCTAATTCACCACAATTGGATATTCCACTCCTGTTATGTTCAATTGATGGGGATTATTTTTCATTATTTATCAGTTGATTAAAGTCAATATTTTCTTTAAACACAAAACTGTTTTATTAATTGTAATCGGGAGTTTTTTTTTTTTTTATTATTCCCTTAATCCCTAATCCACCACAATTAGATATTTCCACCCCTGTTATGTTCAATTGAAGGGGATTATATTTCATTAATTAGCAGTTGATTGAAGTCAATATTTATATTTATATATATACCAATTCCTTAGATTCTTAGCATTCAGAATCTGTATATATGTATGACCAAAACTGGACAATCATTTGTAAATGACTGCTGAGAGATATCCTAAAATTAAACTTCTTTCTATGACTAAAGCCAGTTGGTGTATTTTCAGGAACTCGGAGTTTAATAGATGACCGGTTTATTGGCTGCTGGTCAGCAGGTGACCCCAAGGGAGTGCTGGACTTCAGTCCTATGACCATTGAGGAGAATAACTCTGGCCTAACCTTGGAGTCCTGCTTAAGACACTGTTGGAGCAGAGGATACATCTATGCTGGTATTATGGTAAGCTAATCACTAATTATTATTTTTAGTATAGTAATGATCCCGATACAAAACGACCTCAACCACTAACACTCGGCTTGTGGGTATTGATTCACACCAGATAATGGAGAATCCGGTTCTCTGAGGCAATTTGATTTTAAGCAGGTAGTTCGAGTCCTAAATACATTGTATGACCAAAACTGGACAATCATTTTTAAATGACTACTGAGAGATATCCTAAAATTAAACTTCTTTCTATAACACCAACATAAACTGGCTTTAGTTATAGAAAGAAGTTTAATTTTAGGATATCACTCAGTAGTCATTTACAAATGATTGTCCAGTTTTGGTCATATAATGTATTTAGGTGTTATAGAAACTTGGGGTTTGGTAGGGGTGTTGGACTAGGGTGGTCAAAACCTCGGGTGGTCATTGAGGATACTATAGTAGGGTTGGGGGTAAGATTCTCGCTCATGGGATGGGGTTGTTGACTAGGGGTGGTCAAATCCCAGGTAATCATCTGGGATATAGTAATAGGATTCCGGAATACAACATGGCCAATTGTGCAAAGTGCATGGTTTTTGCCTCATTACAATTAGCTAAAAACATGCGTTTTCCATGCGTTTATCCGTCTGATGGAAAACGCATGTGGCACATTTGGCCATGTAGGGGATATTACTCTTAGAGGCTTTGTAAAGTTGCCACTAGATTACCAAAGATATATTTCTCATGTTATAATGATTCAATGCATATTTTAATACAAAACAAAGCTGTATAAGATCTATATTCTGGGAGCCTATTAAAGGTGTTCTCATATAATAACGACCTCCGTTGATTTGGTGTCTTTTCTTAACTTTCTCTCAACATAGTTTGCAACCAACTGTTACTGTGGCAACGATCTTCTATGGGAAGGAGACAACAGGACGCCAGTCTCAACAGCATCCTGTGATTTAACCTGTGATGGAGATGACACACATGTGTGTGGGGGACAGGCAGCTAATGTCATATCCATTTACAGAGCAGGTAAGAATCTACAAAGCGATACAATTCGGTCTGTTTATAACAAGCACCCCAATAAAGAATTCCAGTTATAATAAAGTAATTTTCCAACATTTTTTATTTCCGCTATAGTTTAATAGAGTTGCTTTCAAAAGATTGCATCTGACATTGATCGATAACAAAGCCAAGTTAGATACCAGGTACATACAGAACAAGAGGCAATGCATTTATATGAAAACTTTTTTCCTTTTGTTATTTTCCTTTTATTATTTCACATCATCACAAAGTAGTTTTTTGTGTGCTGTTTCCCATTTTACTTATTCGTGATTTCTATATCTGGCAAGGTTCTAGTCTTATATTACAAACGATGCATTTCTTTTCTTGCCATGGCCCCGAAATGCAGATAGTAACTCACAACTGTATAAATTACTACACCCCACATAAAAGTTAGAAAGAAATGCCAACTTTCAGCTTAGTTGATACATTGAGAGATATTACTTTTAATTGCAAAAGTAGCATGAGTATAATGATAACATGTTCAAGTACATATCTTGCATGACTTGTGTTCCTGTAACTACCAGGATGATATTGATATCTAATTAGAGAACTGTAATGATGCAATTCTCATGTCATATAATAACATAACAACCCGACTTGATGATGGAGCCACGTAGGTCCCTCTATTCTTCTTGTCACCATAAGATGTGTGACTGAGCAATAATAAAAAAAACATCTCCACTCACACAAATGGTGTTATATTGAACAAATACAAATGACAGATTGTAAGCATGTAATTCACTAATGTTGACATTACTTTTTTGTGCCTTTTTCAGCCCCAACTGAGCCCTTCTGGGGTACTTATGTTGGGTGTTTCACAGACCTCAGCGATGACTGGGTTTTTTTCTGGTGGGTAGACCAAAAGTTCTCCAGGTTCCACCCAGTGTCATCTTGCCACATCCAATGCAAATTGCAGGGCTTTCTCTATTTTGGTTTGGGGGTAAGTAAGTTGCACATATTCTTAGAAAGATAACTGACAGTTACTTGCAATTGCAATTGATTCAAAATCACATCAACTTCTCTTTACCATCAACATATTGTCAACCAATGAAGTTCTTGTATAATACCCCAGCAGTTTGCATATATCTGTTGTGTTAATTCATTTGTTTTATTTATGTCAGCAGTGATATCTTTCTCGTTATTGCTTGAAATGTGAAGTTTATTATTCTTAAACCACAGGGAAGATATGGCTCCGAGTGTTACTGTGGCAACGGGAATTATGCAAGATATGGAATGTCTGTGGATTGCAAAGAATGCAACCTTCAAGGAGAGACATTCAGCTGCGGAGCTCGGTACGGGTACTACCGCCTTCTTAGTGTTTACAAAATCTCAGGTAATTGTGTGAAATGTTTAGTTTATTAAATAATTTAAGTACGCATTTAATTTTTTTAATTGGTATTTAATGGGAAGGGCCATATAAATAAAGTAAAGAGGTGTTCACACTGTCCAGATAAGACCTACTTATGATCACAGATGAAAAAATGTTTGTAGCCTTGCTCATCCTTTCCATTCACTCGCCGAGCGTTTCAAGGATACTCTTGCTAATCCGTAGGATGCTCCTGGTTGCACTTGACCACTAGCATACGTGGAGGGCAAAAAATTAAAAACATTAAAACCTTTGGCGGACGTTCTACAAGTGAATTGTTTACATTAGTTGCGTAACTGCTCGGGAGTCACTCGGCCAGCGTTCTACATACGTTCTACATACGTTCTACATACGTCCGTGGCCATATGTAGCCAAACATAGCCAATGTCCATCCATATATACTCGCATTCTCTCGCATCCACTCCTCCATCGCCCGCCTGTCGTCTTCTGTGCCCATCCCCTATACAAGTGTGCCTGGCAGATGCCTGGCGACAGACGTTTGGCGAGTGTTTGATGGACGTTCGGCGAGCGTTCGATGGATGTCCGGCGAGAGTTTGACGGACATCCGCCGAGTGATCTACACCTGCCTCACATTAACAGAGCCACGAGTGACCACGTATAGCCCCTTTTTCGTCTGTCGTCATACGTAGGTCTGATTCGTGACAGTGTGAACGCCCCTTAAGGATTGATCTTAATATTTATTACCATGGCATGCTGTAACTCGTATGATCAAAAAAGTAATCATCATTAATACGCAATGTCATTTACGCTATTGCTCACATTTACTGAGATATTTCAGCCTCTATCTGTCGTAACCCAAAATCACCAAAGGCGCATGAGACCTTTAATATTTTTAACTTACTAGTTCCACCTTATATTTCAGACCAATCTCCAGTTGACCAAAGATACGTGGGCTGCTGGACAGCTGATAATCCCATCTACGTCTTGGGAGACCGACCTGTGAAAGCCATAGAGGACTCAACAGGAATGACTGTGCCCAGATGCATTGATGAATGTGTCAAACTTGGCAAAGTAAATGCTGGCCTCATAGTAAGTAAACTATACACTTCAGACTTCAATTACCATTACTAATTGAACCTTTCTCTTACAGCAGAACTCATGGACTTAGAAACTAAACTCCAGGGAACGTCTTTTGAATCCAGGACTCCCATTGGCTAAGGTAGTCCCTCAGCAAATGCTAGTCTAAAGCTTGGTTTCTAAGTCTATGAGTAACACTGTAGGAAAATGGCCATATTAGGCTATTCAAAACATTCTCATTGTTTTATTTACACAGGGAGGGAACCAGTGTTACTGCGGCAGCGCCCTCAAGTGGGTAGGAACCAACAAGCGCCCTGCATCAGCAGCTTCATGTGATGCTAGGTGTTCAGGGGATGCATCATATGTGTGTGGAGGAGCTTCAAGTCAATTTATCAGTATTTACAGGGCAGGTGGGTCACACTTAACTGAGAGGTACCCTATAGGAAAACCACACGAGTCTCTGATCTGTTAGACAGATCAGAGTTGAGTTGTGTTTTCCTTTTTATTCCCCAATTAATTTCACCCATTTGGAACTTTTAAAAATCGGATGAAAAGTGACTAAGTTATCAAAGAAAACGTACACAAAGCCAGTCTACATTTCGAATGGGAACAAGCTGAATGCAGCGTCACCAGTGTCATGATCATCTTTGAATTTATTTTATGCATAACTCAGTCAAGTTTAGTCAGATTTTAATTTGTACAAAAAGCTATTTTACTGTCATAATATAAGATCGTTATTAACCTATCACATCACTTGTCGTCTTGCGGGCTTTTTTTTTGGGGGGGGGGGTTTGCCCTTATTTGGACATAGCGACATCTTGAGATTCCTTATTTGGGCATGCATGAAAGTTATTCTGTGTGATATGAAATGCAGATTACCCGGCCCGTTTCACCCGCTATTTCATGTGATATGGCTGCAAATAGGGAATAATAATACTCATCTAATTACAGCACAGGTTCACTAAATGTATGTGGACTACCCCTAATTCCACATTCACTGCATTGTGCAACTCGATTCACCAAAACTTTCAAACAGGGCACTGGATCAATGTAAACTGAGATAGCTGCATATATAACTACAGACTTACAAGTGATGCACACTCTGCTCGGCAAAAGTGTTCAAAGGCTTCTTATTTGTATGAGATCACATATAAAGTATTAGGTTTTTCCATAATGCACCAAAATCCTACTTTATACCTGCTGTGGCTGTCAAAATAAAAACAAACAAAAAATTATTATTCTCCATTACAGACTACTTCCCTTAAAAATCTATTTTATGTGTCATGTACAATCATGCTAAAACTTTAGATTGATGTGTGTTAAAAGAACTACCTTTTATGATTAACAATATTCAGGACATTGTCTCGACTCAATGTTATCAGAAACTTTGAGTTTGGTTATTCCAATAAATATGTGCTACCAGTTTCACAAACCTCTCATTGTAGCTGACAAAAATTACTTGCCGTAAACTTTAGAAACAGCGCGTTGTATTAATTTAGTAATATATTCCAACAGAATGCCCAAATGGAACGTATGTAGCATTTGGAAGGGGATGCACTTCCTGTAGCTGCAACCGGGGCGCCCTCTGTGATAGAAGAACAGGAGCATGCCCAGGAGAATGCGGTCCCGGATGGAAACGGGATGAGCAGAATGGTACATGTACTAAACGTAAGTATATCCCTTTCTTATACAAATATTCTCCATGGTATAAATAAAGTGTGTGAGATTCGAAATCTGCCAATTCAAGTCATTTGACTGTAACAACATAATTTATTAAATATTTGATTAAATACTGATAACTATCTGTCCAGATGTTTTATCTCTAAATTAGTTTATGAAAGTAAGGGAAATATAACAAACAGTGAAATTATTCTTCAAAGGTCATTGCACTAAGCCCATCTACGTGTCATGCACTTCCGCTTAACATTTATGAGTCATTGTTGCCCATAATGGCTCATAAATGTCAAGTGGAAGTATATTGGACATACTAAATAGATGAACTGCCTAACAAATATGCATCCAGAAAAGGAGGGATAAAAACACATGACCACAAACTTTATTTCACATTAAATAATAAAATGATTATATCCATTTCCTAATATAAAAAAAGTACACAGCTCTAAACAACCTCACTGTACTTTGCTGTGCAAAGGTTCACTCGAAAGACACATCATCTCACTATATCCTAAATTCATGGCTTCATCTTTATTTCAGCATGCCCTGAGCAGAAGTATGGGGTGGATTGTCAGTTTACCTGCCATTGCTATGGCAAAAACGTTTCCTGTGACAGGGTTCTTGGGAAGTGCCCTGGTCCCTGTGCCACAGGGTGGACTATTCCCCTTGGTGACTTGGCATGTTCCAAAAGAGGTACATAGAAAGGCAGAGAGATATTAACGGTATATATTGCAATAAAAGCAAAATCAACGAAACCATTCAAAGAAATTAGTCTGGTCATACCCTACGACATTTTGGCGAATACTGGTCTTAAGCTTAGTCAGCTTATATGAGCAGCTGCCAGAGGCAAACGTAATGATGAGTAATTTTTGGAGTTCCGGGGTGCAACAAATTGCTTTTGAAGAGCTAATCAAATGGATATACATTAGTGGTAGTTAATGTCTTAATGTTTCAATGCTACTGGGTCTCTCAGCTTGCCTGACCAGCGGCCAGAGGCACACTATGTTACATATTACAAAATATGTATTAGATGTACATGAATATCTAGACTAAGTGCTGATTATCATAGTGACTAAAATTCCAAAATCACTTAATTGCAATATATCATTAATCCTCAATATAATTAACCTTGTAAAACAGCATTCAATTCTTATTATTACAGGGACATTCACACCTCAGACTCAAACGGATGAGAAAAAGAAGATAAATATTATGCCCATAGCTGTTGGGGCAGGCGTTGGGGGATTCTTTCTGTTGCTTTTTATTATCATAGCATGCTGCTGTAAAAAAAGGTAAGATCTTGTTAAGATCGATATTAAGATAATACATCGGGAATTTCAAACTCTGACCAATGTTATTATATTCAATGCGGAACGCGTATCAGGTGCCTTGGCAACCTAACATTATCAATTATCCCGTACCAAGCGGTGAAGCACATGCAAAACTGGTTTTACTGATAATGCTACCTATATGAATTAATTTTGTTATATAAGTAAATTATAATCATCGCAAAAAGTTAAATAAATGAAATTTTTTTCCAGAAAAGACGCAAAGAAAAGAAAACGCATGGAAGAGGAGGCAGCCATGAGAAAATTGGAAGGTAAAATCATTTTCGAATCGCATCAATAATATCATTGATGGTGCATTAGAATATCTTCAGATGCTAAAATCATTCGCTTAATGGTTTAGCGTGTAATCAAGTGAACTCTTTCTTGCTGAATGCACACTGCGATAGCGGAGTCGTAAATTTAAGCATGTTTCATGCAATATTAATTTTAATTTTTCCTGTTGATATAATTTCAGAGGCCAGACAAAACAGACAGCAACGAAGACGAAAATGATAGCAAATCAATCTTTTTACCCCCAAGGGGAGAACAATTTTTTATAACACAGTTTGTCTGAAATCTTCCCTCAAACACTTTAGCAGCTCTTTCTGTGATATGGATGCAAAAACTTCTACAAGCTTATGTGATTTATATTACTACAACCCTGACAAAACATTAGTACTGTATTATCCTTTCAATCAAAATTGTCACGACAACCTGTGCTTGTACTATCAAAAATTTCTTGTTGATGAAAATTAAATCCTATGTCTGTCATCTCTCTTAAAGAGTTCTAATTGTTCATTGTCTTTTCTTCAAGCCCTGTACAATGTATTATTTAATAAATTATTTAATTGTAATGTTGTAATACCTTAAGCAAATCATCATTATTGATCAATCAGACAGATGACTCACTTGAGCCCGGATCTGGAATTTGGACAAAGTGCTTTAAATACAGTTTATATTCTGCACATACACAGCAAATATTGTAGTAATATATCTGGCTGGATTTAAACATGTGACTTACATGTGTCACATCAAACAGGAAAAACACAAGGCTTGTTACCCCTGGTTTTTTTGTTTACTACATTATCCTACTTCCACTAAAGGGGGTTTCACACATAGCCGGATCAGACGCAGGAGCGTCCCGGAGGACAACTCCGGAATACTCCCGCATACTCCGGGGAAAGGCGTATAGACATCTTGTTCATGTCCGGGAGTGTCCAGCATTGTCCGGCATGGTCCGGTAACACCGGGAGACTCCGGCAAAAAAATTAAACATGTTTAATTTTTCATGCCAGAGATCCCGGAATAGTTAAATCCGTGTTGGTCCGTGTAGATCCGTGTAGACTCCCAGTAGACTCCGTCGATCTCCGGGGACCTCCGTATTGACACCGAAATACTTCGTGTGATCTCCAGCTAAGTCCGGCGTCAACCGGGCGTGAAAAGTACGCTCCGGAGAGCACAAGGAGCAACTCGGTTCCACACGAGTGAACTAGGACCAACACGGAGTCTAAACGGAGTGAACAGGGAAAGCGGGTTTACATGTCATTTGCTTGACCCGGTTAACTCCGTTAAGTACACGGTGTCACACGAGGTCAATGCGGACATACAGGAGTGAACAAGATGTCAAGACGGAGTTAATTAAACTGACACGGAGTGAGTACGGATGCCTGAGTATATATACAACCGCCGTCTTTGGAGAAGCATCATTCCACCGCCCGCCGTTCATCGTTGATCATCGAATTAATTGATTTATCATCCACCATTTCTTCTGGATATTACCTTCTGGATTGCTGCTGCTGCTACTGCCGTTTCTTGAATTAACCACCATGCCACCTAGGAGAGGAAAGGGGAGGCCTGGCAAGAAGACTGTTGTGCAAGAGGAACCTGCACCACCTGCTGCTGTTGAAGAAGATGCAGCCAGTAATACCTCTTCAAGACCGCAAAGTCCGCAAGGCATGCCAGATTTACCTGGGCCAGTTGTACCTGCTGAACCTGCAGTACCTCCTACTGCAGCTCCACCCCCACCTGCAGCAAAAGCGAAGAGGCAGAAAAAGGAAGCCCTGAACCTGACAGATGACCAGGAACAAGATGTGGCCGACTGGTACCGTTCCCAGGAGATGTTGTATAACCGGCGGCTTGCTCAATACAAGCGGATAGACATCAAATCGCGAATGATAGACCAGAAGGCGAAGGAGCTGGGTTGTACTGCGCAGCAGCTGAAAACTTGGATTGACTCAATGCGCACTTCAGTTGGGAAGCTGACGGATCCAAGCAAGAAGCCTTCTGGTGGGGCCGCCAGAATCCTGACAGACCGGGACAACTGGATCATGGAGAATTTCGGCTACCTCGAACGCCACATCAAGAGGGTTGATGCTGGGAAAAGAAAGAAAGGTGGGCAGCTTTCCCAGAGCTTATCAGCCAAAACTCCATCCAGCAGCAACAGACCTACCACTGAGGATGACACATCTGAAGCTGAGGAGGTCATTGTGGATAGTTCGGATGATGGTGGCAGGGATTCGGATACAAGCAGGTCCAAGGGTGGGCCTTACAAGGGCGACAGCAGCAGCAGCAGGAGGAAGATGGGGGCCCCTCCTCCAAGCAAGAAGACGTCCAGACGTCAGCCTCGTCATCATCATGACTGTGATTCATCCAGCCTTGCAGCTAGTGGAGATGGAATTGCTACACAAGCTGTCACTCAAGTAAGTATACTGCTTCAGTTGCCATGATAATCAAGATAATCGTATTGTAATGTTGCAGTTTAAAGTTGTAATTGTAATCTTGCATTTTAAAGTTGTAGCTTTTCCATAGTAGAAAGTGGTAGCTTTGTTTCTTGGCACTTCCAGTGTTCACTGTATGGTGATGTGTCTTTTCAGTACATTGTCAATAATGCACATGCTATTGCAGTTGCCATGTGACTTACTCTAATGTTGTGTTTTTTCCTATTTCCAGCTGATTGAAAAAGCCACCGATCTGCAGAGGGACATGCACAGCAAGTTGAGTCAGCCGACGGACTCAGGCAGCTTGTCCAAGAGGGTGTTCACGGACATGATCTACCACGAGGTGATGCAGATGGACACAGACACTTGGTGGGATTACCAGGCCCAAACCTTAAACAACCTGATGCAGTTTAAGCAGGCGTATCGTCGCAAGCGCCAGCAGCAACAGCAACAGCAGCAGCAACAGCAACTGCAACAGCAACAGCAGTATCATCAGTTTCTGCCTCCTGTCCCTCAGCAGCAGCAGCAGCAGTTCGTCCTCCCTGCTCCTGCTACTACAGCCAGTTCATCCGGTCCTCCTGTGCAGATGTTCCCTCATCATCAGCATTCTTCCAGCCCTGCTGCCCAGATGTTCACACAGCATTCTTCCAGCCCTGCTGCCCAGATGTTCACACAGCATTCTTCCAGCCCTGCTGCCCAGATGTTCGCACAGCATTCATCCAGCCCTGCTGCCCGGATGTTCGCTACTCCGTCCGGCCCTTCGCCCCAGGCTCTCGTGTCGTCTGCCCCTTCTTCTTCGTCTGTGCCTGCACCGATCCCCCCTCCTGCGACATCTTCTACGATTATCAGTCAGGCCTGGTTGACTTCAGGTCCTTCTCACGGTCATCCTTCCATGTCACCACAGGATTGCAGCACGCCTCAGGATGTTTCGCTCACCAGCTACTTGTTGAACACTAGTGTGGGGGGAATGGTTGGTGGTGATGACCATAACTCCTCCTTTTCGGTGCCCACGCCTCCAACTACCACAACCGAGTAATGTTGAGCTGGAAATGAACAATGAACTTTAATGAAATGAACAATGAACTGTTATTACTTATGTTTTCATGTGAACTGTATACCAATGAAGTTTAATGTAATGAACAATGAACTTTTACTTATGTTTTCATGTAAACTGTATTACATGACAATAATTAAATGATGTGTATTTTTTGCACTTGTGTGCTGCAGAAGTCTGAAGTTTGCTATTAATTAAATGTTGAAACTTACATCATTCGTGTTGTTTTCAAATCTTGTCTTGCTGCCATGGTACACTCCCAGCTGCTGAGTTCACGTAGCTGACCAAGTATTGCCGCATTTCCTTGGCTGCTCTGTTGGTGTTGCCTCTGAACACATGTCCCATGTCTGGTAGATTGGCAGCATTCTCCCTCCATGCACCTGGGATGATCTCATGGATGTCGGCATTTTCCTGGTCCACAGCATTCACTTGAGCAGTTGGATACCTCACCCTCAGTAGGTTGTGCAACACACAGCAAGCAAGAGTTATGGTACACACTCTGTCAGGACTTTGAGGCATTGTTGTGAGGAGACACCTGAACCTGGCAGCCAAAAGTCCAAATGCATTCTCTACCACCCGTCTAGCTCTAGAAAGTCTGTAGTTGAAGATTCTGTCTCTCATGCTCATGTTCCTGTGAGGCAGAGGCTTCATCATCCAAGTCTGCAGTCCAAAGGCATCATCCCCAACTATGAAGTAAGGCACTGGTTGGTCATCATTAGGCAGGTTATCTGGTTCAGGTAATCCAATGTTCCCACTTTGTAGCGCTTCCTTCAATTCTGTCTGACTAAACACTCCAGCATCTGAGCCTGATCCACTTGCACCAATGTCAACGTAGAGGAACTTGTATTCAGCATCAACTACAGCCAGTAGGACAATAGAGAAAAATCCCTTGTAGTTGTAGAACAGGGATCCAGACTTGGCAGGACATCTGATGGCAACGTGCTTCCCATCAATGGCGCCGACACAGTGGGGGAAGTTCCATCTGTTGTAGAATCCATTGGCAACTTCTTTCCAGGCTTCTGGGGTTACAGGACACTGCATGACTTCTGCTGAGTACTCGTCTATGATGGCCTGGCAGACTTCGATGACAAGGATAGAAATGGTATTGAAGGCTACCCTAAATCCATACTGCAGAGACTTGTAGCTGTTGCCCGTACCCAGGTAGCGCAAGGTAATAGCCAGTTTCAATCCAGGTTCAAGGGCCCTCCTCCAAAAGGTATCCTGCTTTGTAATCCTAGGTCCCACTCTGGCAAGAACTTCATGGAATAAGTCAGGCTCCATCCTCATGAAATTCTTGAAGCCACCCACATCTTCTGCAGTCAATTCAGCCATCAGTTTTTCATACTGCCCATAAAGAGGTCTTCTTAGCAGCCAAGGTCGCACCCACATTTGCCTTCTTCTTCTTCGTCTTGGTGCAGTAGCAGCATTTTCTAATAGGTCATCTTCATCAGTTGATGTTGTGGCCCTCACTGCATCATCTTGCAGTTTGTGTTCTTCTTGCAGAATTATATCATTAGCAGCAGTCAATAGCTGGACTTGCATGTCCATGCACTTCAAATCCAATTCCACCCTGTCGTAGTGTGATAAAGACATATCCAATTTTTCTGTAGTAGCAGCAACAACTTTGCAGTATGGTAGTCCGAAGTGGAATGATGGACAGTGGAACGCAGGCAGTTTAAATACCAATTTCAGAGCGATCCGGGTGAAAACCGCTTAACTCCGTAGTGATATCGTAGTAAGATCGTGTAAAGATCGGGTATATCCGTGAAGGCCCCGTGTAACATCCGGTTCACTCCGCCCGCCTCCGGCACAGTCGTGTTACCTCCGGCTACAACCGTGGCTCATTCCTGGTTTAACCTCGCTCCTCCGTACATATCCGTGTAGCACCCGTACACATCCGTGTCATGACCGTGTTGCTCCTTGTTGCCTCCGTCTTGCCTTCGTGTCCACACCGCCCAATTATTGCGTTTGTTTACATTTCTAACTTTTTCGCCCGGACCGCCCCGGATTTAACGAAATTTCATTCCGGGACGCTCCTGCGTCTGATCCGGCTATGTGTGAAACCCCCTTAAGAAAGCACGAACAACCATGGAAAATCGTGCCATCCTGAATGGTATAAGGCAGGAAACAACACGGAACAAATGGCAGATAATGGATCTCCCTGTGTAAGACAACATATAGTAAACTATTGAATAAAGACATGAGCTAATGCCAACTGAACTTTAATTGTATGGTAAAGGTCCAATCGCATCTTAACATTCCATTTAAATATAAAAATCATCCTTGCATTTTAACAGACAAGTGATTTTGATCCATACTGTACCAGTTGGGTAGGTTGGTGTGACAGGCTTTTTATGTCCCACATTTGTGCACCATATAGGACTGATCAGGAAAGGCAGGTGCCAGGCAATGAGGCGAATGATGAAGCAACCTTCTGAAATGGGCTGGATTTGAACCCAGGACCGAGTGGTTGGTAGCTCAGTGTGCTATCACTAAGCTAAGCCCCTGCTGTGATCCAGGCTGTACTGACAGCATCCTAGTGTACTTCAGCATTAAGACTACTGTGTGTGTGTGTGATTAGGGCTTTACGTCCTGTATTTCTGCACCAGTTGGGCAAAGTAGGACAGGCAGAGACTATGGCAATGAGACGAAGGAGGAAACAGCCATCCAACATAGGCTCAACCGGGAATCGAACCCGGGACCAAGCGGTGCATTAAGACTACTACCAGAGTGTAATATTACCCAAAGGAGATAGTGTAACTGAACCTATGTCAACCTTTTCAGGGTGAATTTTTGGAAATATGTCAATCCCGCAGAAATGCGACGTCACAATAAAGAACAATCACAATGATGTCACTTTCACAAGGGATGCTATTCACTGACCCTGACAATCCCACAATCCTTTGCATATGGTTTATGCAAATGAAGAAGTGTCGAATCTTTGTATATTTAATCTTTGCTACTACATAAAGTTATGAAAGAGCAGCTGAGAGAATTTTACATCATTAGTGAATACTGTGAAATTAATGGACATGTTAAGTAAGTCACTCTTTCATTTGATGTAAATGACACTTCACTTGAATTACAGCACATTAACTGAGCAAATTTATCCAACTAGCTTGAGGAGCAGACCACAAATATCAAATGTAATTTCAATTACAACATCAAAGCAAATTGCCTCAAACAACTGAAAACGCCCATTCATCAGCTCCAAACCTGCAATTTGAAGCAGTGAAGTAAAAGTGTTTTTACCTAAACCTACTGCTGGTATTGGCAATTAATGACAGTATTAAAAGGTTTTTAACAATCATTGAATTACTTCCAAATGTAGTGAAATATTCCATTACAGCAAAACTGAGCAAACTGATTCGGAATCTTGTTTGTGACAAACCATCCTAACTTGTGACACCTCATTATTTTCATAAGAGGCTACCACTGGGCAATCCATCTAACTATGCAGAACATTCCCTTCATTTGAACAAGCCCATCACAAAAAGCAGAAATACTACTAATTACTGGAGTTATTTACAGAAAGAGGGCTCATCTTGCAGTGTACTCACTGAAATGGATCTTCGTTCAAAGTCTAACGTAAACCCCAAAAACTACATATGTGAGAGTATTTCGTTATGTCTAGTTAGTTAGTTAGTGTTATTGTTTAACGCCTCATCAGCACCTGAGTGGGCTATGTAGAGGCTCTCTAGGGTAAGATTGATTATCTATAGTTGGTAGTAGAAACCAGAAGCATGCAAAAAATCAATAATTGTCTGCGTTGGATAGCTGGAGCAGCTTGTGCAATGCGCACTGTCCTGTTTTAGCCACTGGGGATAGAGGACTTCACCCCAAGTGTTTCCACCCTCGCCGCGTGGAGGCCCAGGACCTTCGAGGGCCTTCGTTATGTCTAATCAATGTATTAGGTTGTCATGAGACTTCTTGGCGACAGTCTCGTGGTACATCATTGATGAAGAGGTAAGTGCAGTCTGTGATCTTTTAGAAAACAAATACAAGAATGGTGCTTTTGTCCGTCACTGAGTGTCAAAAAGCATAATAAAACAGAGTGCACTACCTCACCTTTATCAAAAGGGTGTCAAGGATAAGAAAGGTGGAATGTGCAAAAATATACCCAAGTTGCCACTTTCATGTATTTGTTACTGAATAAAGCATTATACGTATACAGTTTAAAGACAGAAATGGAAGTTAAGTAATGTCATTTAATTACTGCCATTTCACCAACTAAAAACACTGATTTATTCATAACTGGTGTAATCGATTAAGCTGACTAGTGGAACCAGAGATTTTATTCAGGTGTCCTGAAGCAAAATTAACCCGTGTCCGTAGTTAGCGAAATGGCAGTAAAAGCCCGAACAGTTAGTTTCATAAAATACGGGCGACTCTAAACATGCTAAAACCAGCTGCTTCTGTCCACTTCTATAGCTAATAATCGGCTTATATCTATCACCAGATAAATATAACCCTTGATAAATGTAAGAAATGAATCGAATACATCATAAATATGTACTTTTAGATCCGGCTTTGAGTAGCCAGCAATTACAGCTTTGTCTAGGTTCAATTTGACGGGCCGTTTTTAATGACACTGTTACCTACAGTGGCACCAAAACTTATTGGGACACCTGCAAAAATCTTTAGAAAATCACAGCATGACAAAATAGGCTTTTCAAGATATGTCATATAAGACTAGTACTGATTGTTTTGTTGGATTATGATGATGGTTTTCCTGTTCATAAGCTTTGCAGAAAAATAATACAAATAAATGAATTTCTTACAACCAAAATTTATTGGGACACTCTAAGATGGAAGTTTCTTTTGTATAAATATCTTGTCTATTCTCCTTGTAATCATAGTTAAGTCTTAAGAACAACACAATAGTATTAACAGTGTGCGCTGGTTGGTGACTAATCCCCCTTAATTGTTGCACCTGAATTGAAACACTCTGATTAGATCTAGTCATTAGTGAAGTGCACTTCACAGTATCATCATGGGTAAATTGCGAGAAACAAGAGAAATACGAGAAAAAGTCATCAAATTTAATGATGAAGGCATGTCTACAAGACAGATAGCAAGAAGACTGGATTTGCCAAAAAGTACTGCACACAACATCCTGCTGAAATTTAAGAAAACTGGTGCAGTAGCAAATGTGGCAGGTCAAGGCAGGAAAAGAAAGACCAGTCAGCGCACAGATCGCCTGATAAAGCAGCTGGCAATGAAGAACAGAAAAACATCAGCAGCCAAGATTGCCACAGAAGTGAAAAATGCCACACAGACGGATATATGTCCTCAAACAGTGAGAAACAGACTGAATGAGACTGGATTGCATGGTCAAGTGCCCAGAAAGAAACCATTAATCTCGAAGAAAAACAAAACTAAGTGCTTGAATTTTGCCAGAGAACATGCAAACAAGTCCCCAGAGTTCTGGCAATCCATCCTGTGGAGTGATGAAAGCAAATTCAACCTTTTTGGATGTGATGGGAGAGGCACAGTGTGGAGGTCAAAAGGGGAAGCCATGAGGACAGAGTGTCTCCGGCCTACAGTCAAGCATGGAGGAGGGAATGTAATGGTTTGGGGATGCATGTCAAGCAAGGGACTGGGAAGACTCCATTTCATAGATGGGATAATGAATTCCGAAGTGCATGTGGAAATTCTTCGGGATTGCATGCTGCCTTCAGCGAGAGACATCTTGGGTCGCCGCTTCCAGTTTCAGCATGATAATGACCCCAAACACACTTCAAAGAATGTGACCGAATTTTTGAAGCAGAAGAAGGTCAAGGTACTTGTCTGGCCACCTCAAAGTCCAGACTTAAACCCCATAGAGCACTTATGGGAAGAAATGGGGAGGCGGCGACAAGCCAAAAACCCAAGAAATCGCCAGGAGTTGAAGGATGTGCTGCAGAGGGTCTGGGATGAGATTGAGCCCCACGTATGTCAAAACTTGGTTGACAGTATGCCCAAAAGACTTCAAGCCATCATTGCTGCAAAAGGGGGGCCAACAAAATACTAATACATTTAAAATATATATATGTAAGTGTCCCAATAAATTTTGGTTGTAAGAAATTCATTTATGTGTATTATTTTTCTGCAAAGCTTATGAACAGGAAAACCATCATCATAATCCAACAAAACAATCAGTACTAGTCTTATATGACATATCTTGAAAAGCCTATTTTGTCATGCTGTGATTTTCTAAAGATTTTTGCAGGTGTCCCAATAAGTTTTGGTGCCACTGTAAATCCCACCCCACACTAATATTAAAGTTCAGGACCATAATGTCTTACTCAAAGGAGTGATTGACCAAGGTCAAAGTTGTATTTAGCTGCAGCACAATGTCCAAAAATGCAACTGACCGTTCTATTATTATAAAAACAGAAAGCTGACGCCCCCTCTAGTAACATATGTACGTGGAATGAATTCAAAGTAATGAATTCAATGATTGTTGAATGATGTTCACGATGTTAGCTATCGGGGATTTTCAGAACGTCACAAATTTTGGCGGCTGCCGCCATTCAGTTGTTTGCTAGAAATGCCGAAAACCTGCGCAATGCTGCAAAATCGTACCAAATAAGTTGTTAAAAATATAGAAATGTCGGTACTGGTTGTATTCTTCAATTCAGGTCAAGGTATAATTGTGACATTCAATAAAAAGTGACGAAATAGCAGAGTGTTTTCTTTTCTGTTTAAATGATCGCTTGACATTGATAAATGTTGTAGGAAGCATCATAAAATGACAAAATTCAATAAATACATGAGTGAACATGTGGATTATAATAAAACAACTTCTGAATTATTACAGTATTTGTTAACCCAACAACATAACCCAACGTGTCCCCCCTGAAGTAAGGCCCATGCATGCTGCTGGTTCATTCTTTATTTGTGTCCTGACCAGTTCCTAAAATTTACATATAAGATTAATATTTGGAAAGTACCGTGTAGTTCTGCCAAAAACTTTTATTATGATCAACAAATATATACAACCAGAAAAGTGTCACTAACGATTGTGTTTGATTGTGATGTCATGAAGTCGAAGGGTTTACAAATACTGTAATAATAACAATAAATGCATGAGTCAGTTATAAAATATTCAATTCAATTCCACTTTCAATGTCAAAATATTTCATATTTACCAGTAAAAAAGTGTTAAAAAAATAATATCTAGCCAGTGAAAAATAGTTGATCTTTTACGGAATCATGAACAAGCATCCTATCTGTGTAATAATATTTAATAAATTTGCAATCCAATATGAGCACCTACTGTAGGAGAGAAAACTAGCAATTGATACTACAGATCATGTCCGGAAATAATCAAGCTTCAATCTAACAAAATGCTCACTGTAATTCACAGGTGCAGAGAATTAGCATGTTCTGAAATCATAGGCCATAAAAACCGATGCGAAGTGATCATAGAAACATGAACATATTTTCATTGATTCAATAATTAACAAAGTAATCATACAGGGGGAAATAAAAGAAATGTTATGTTTCCATTATGAATGATAACCACATATGTGTCACATTCCAATGTGCAGCACACTGGGGCACGTGCATCCCTCCCCCTCAACTTCTTCTGTCCTGATCAGTCTTTTGTCATATATACTATTACTATAGTACAAGCTTAACACGACCATTTAGTCAATTTCAATTAACTGATATTTTACTACATGCACATCCTCGGCGTGTGAGGGTGCTACATGCAGTACAACACTCAGCTAGGTATACATGCAAACAAATATATACGAAATTTGATGACCTGGCAAATCTCAATGACCCTGACTGTAGTAGTTGTGTGAAGAAGAAAGAAAAAACAAGTGATGTATAAACAACACATTTCCAACAATGTTGACAGCATATTTCAACTTCCGTGCATTTACTAGGCTTTAGCTTTCTGCTCTCTTCTGACTTAGGCAGATTACATATTATAGGGAAGTCACATTTTAATCAAGGTTGGCTAATGAATTAAGGTAAAGAGCTGTGTACCTCACCAATCATGAGTGAGCCTCATTGAGGTAACACTGAATGCCATCAATATAATGGATCCTGGATAAAATGCAGCAGTGGCTAGACTTTAACAATTTGTATTTCCTGCGAGAGGCAGACCCCAGCCAAAGCAGTGCGATTCTCATGATAATAAGATGTGCCTACGTATGAGAAACCTGCCCTCAGTCTATATAAAGCCTTTGTCAGCATGACAGTCACTCTCATAACAGGCATCACTGCATTTCTTGCCATTCTCTATGATCTAGTGGATAGCTTTTATTTTTATACGCATCAAGCCTTAATTTGCCATTTGTTTCATTGGATGTTTGCTTTGGACCAGCATTGTCAGCTTGAATCATAAATACACATTTGCCAGTGTATATTACCAGGGTAAGCATGAAATGACCAACAGACAACATAGATGTCACCAACCTAATTGATTGATACAATTAGTTGATATATTTACAGTGATGCACCATAATGTTTCAAATTTTGAGTTCATTTAATACATAAGTTATGTTCAATTCTTTTTTCTTTCTTTTTTTTCAGAAATGTTACACTATTTCTTATCAATACACATAAGAGGATTGCTTTAGTGTAACTTGCTGGGTAATTGCAAGAAACATTTTTGGGTCTGTTGGGAATCAAAACGTTTCCTTTAAAAGTTTAACCACTAATTTTCACAAGGCTTCTAACACCATTCCAAAATGTCAACCACTGATAAAACTAATTTTGCCACTACTAATGACGTCCTAACTTCAGACATAACCACTTACAACGACATCTCATTTGCTTCAACTGAGATTCATGATGACAATGTCCAAGGAGGATCAATCACTGCATATGATTATGCTCAGCTCTCATTTACTATTATTGGCCTTCTCGCCAATGCAATTACTTTAATAGTCCTCTTCAAATCAAAGAGAGTGACTTTCTCAAAGCTAATCACTCTTCTCCTTAAACACCAGACATTCTGTGACTTCATGGTGTGTCTCCTTGCAATACCCCTGATTGTGCAGCCATTCATGTGGAAGACCCACATCCAATGGGTTGACATATTCCTCTGCCACATTTGGCACAGCCAGGTAAGTCCACTTAATTACCCTAATAGTCACGACGTTGGTCGTGGTTTCACATAAAGCCCCGGTCTCACATAGCCAGTTTTCCCGTAGTGAACCCGTAGTATAACATAACGGTGACGTAACACGCTTCCCGGCTCCAACCCGACGGCTACCCGTGGATACCCGTCGAGTGACTCCTGGGACCCGTGGCCAATCCGGGAGTTTCGGGCCCGGTAGCCGGAAGAGGCATGCTTGCATGGCTCACCCGTGGCAAAAAGTCGGCGGATAACCCAATAGACCAAATATTAAGCACGATATTTTATATTATATAATAAGCATATAAAACTATCTGTCTCTCTAAACACTTTACATATCTACATATCTACAAATCTACATACCTATCTATCTAACTATCTATATTAAAGAACAGCAATTAATGTTGGGGGCGTTTTTTACAAGCCTTAGAGTATTCTTGTTTTTGCCCAGTATACCTTATTAATTTTCCTCACCTTATCTATTATATACTGCCAGGCTGCAGGATGTACAAAGGGTGCTGGACTGATGCTTTTCTCTTTGGCATTTTCGAAGTGTACAGTCAAATAATTTTGACCATCTTATATACCAATGTTTGGATGAGCTTTAATGCAATTCATTTCTACTCATTCTGCCAACTGGCCAATGGGAATGGCTTTTCCTTGGGTTTTGTTTAAGTCAATTAACCTATATATGTAATAGCAATCTGCCATGACCGTTATTTCAATTGCTATTAGCATTTTGAATGATACAAAGAATGGGGTAAATCATGCTTTTTCATCATTGATCACAAGCATTAATTGAAATTCTAAATTTCAACAGATTCCTGTTTATTATGCATATTAAAGAGGGAGATTGTCTATAATTTGTTTTGATCATGGATGGAACATGCAATATCAATTTTAATTCCAGTTGGATTATTTTCAGAAACAACAACAAGAACGAAATATTAATAATTTATATAAAATGAAATAAATATCTAAAATTTTTACTCTAACTAGAGTATATCTATCCATAGATAGTTTCTATCATTGTTTTATTTTCATTTTTTATTGATTATGATTCAATGAATTATTGATAGTAACGTATTATTAGGTGAAGATCTTATAACTATCTGTCTATCTACATATCTACATATCTATACTCTATGAGGCATTACTAACTTTATTAACAAGAATATTCTTGTTTGTGCCTAGTATACTCCATTAATTTTTCTCACCTTAACTATTATATAAATTCTACACATTTCCCTGAACCATTCAGTCTTTATTTGACGAAAATCGGACTTATATTAGGGGAGCAGCAGCCTTTTAAAGTATATAAAAAATCAATAAAAAATTAAAATAAAACAATGATAACATTGTGATACATCAGCTATCATAACATAAGTAATTCAATTCAATTAGCCAAATGTAAAGAAGTCCTTCACAAAGGTTAATTGTCATTAGTCAATTGCAATTAACCTGGATTACAGGTTTAATGTCATGTCCTATTCAATTCACAATTAAAAAGAAGCCACTTTGAACATCACACATATCTGAGTGTCAATTGTCATTTACTATAACGGTCATAATGAACTGTATATAGTCCGATTTTCGTCAAATAAAATTTATATAATAGATAAGGTGAGGAAAATTAATGGAGTATACTAGGCAAAAACAAGAATATTCTTGTAAAAAACATTAATCTCTGTTCTTTTAAGTAGATAGTTAGATAGATAGATATGTAGATAGATAGATATGTAGATAAGTAGATATGTATTTGACGAAAATCTGACTAATATTAAGGGAGCAGCAGCCTTTGATACAGTGCAGGCGCGGACGTGTGCGGGAGCACCACTGTTTGCCTCCGCCAACCTAGCTGCCTTCTCAGACAAATAACTCGCTTAATATTTGGTATATTTTTCGATTCGAAAACATGTATTGAGTCAGTATGAACTATACTACAATTCAGTCTTTATTTGACGAAAATCGGACTTATATTAGGGGAGCAGCAGCCTTTTAAAGTATATACAACCCCCCTCCCTGCCTACGCTGATGCTGGTAGCAGTCGGCCAGTCACCCGTGGAAGTCGGCGGATTACTCCTGGAAGCCGTCGAGTTACTCCTACTACCCGTCGGCTTACTTCTAGTGACCCGTAGAACCCGCGAGTCATCCGTAAAACCCACCGAGTCACCCGTATCACCCGCCGAGTCACCCGGTTATGCAACAGCTTTTTTTCGCCGGGTTGGCAACAGATTCTGTTGGCAAAAAGGGTTCTACGGGTGACTCGGCGAAAAAAAGCTGTTGCATAACCGTTATGTAATACTACGGGTTCACTACGGCAAAACCAGCTATGTGAGACTGGGGCTTAAGGCAATCAAGTATATTGGTCTCAAGACCAACCTTTATGACAGGTTACCCATATCTTTATTCCGCTTACAATTCTCGTGGGGGTTATATCTAGAATGCCCTTGTACTTGATTAGAAGGCTACTTAATCATCGGAGTTGCAAGTTTTAATAAATGTTTTTTTTATTTGAAGTTATTATTGACAGAGTTAGGTGGACTGCACATTAGTCTTTAAGATGATCTTATCTGTTTAACTATTGAAAATTCCTATGTAATCCAGGTCAATATTTGGTTTATGACAGACTTAACTCAAAAGAAGTTTGCAGAAACTTGGCCATGTGGTAAATGCACCAACAAACCTAAAAGACTTTGTAGGGCAGTGAGCTGTTATGTAGTTGGTAATACATGTACTTACTTCAATCATGCACCAAATTCCGAGAAAAATGTTTACTTCTCATTCTAGAACGTGCAGCTTGATGGGTAGACTTTGAAGGTGAATCAATGCCTTGAATATTTGAACAGGAAAATAAGGCCAAGACAAGTCTGATGTGAAATGAAATGCAAGTTCACGATCTAAAGGTCAGGTGCATGAAATGATTGCTGAAATTCAACAAATTCAGCATGAAACAATTCCGAGTGTAATCTCATGTGTTTACCAAACGAAAGCTGCAACATCACCTGACACCCACTATGGAATCCACACTTTTTTTATTTGCTCTGGCAAGTTACATCGCCTGCATAATTATTATGCCAAGTCCTTTTTTTGAGGATAATTCAGGAATAAAGTGTCAGTGTGATTAAAATAATTTGAATTTACTAGTTGAAGGTGTAAAGACATCTTCTGTAAATATTGTTGCCAGAAAGTTCGATGAACATTGGTGAAACAAAATGCTCTCAAAATTTGTGAAAACAAATAAACTGGAGAAGGTAAGGCGTGCTTTTACATTTTAATGACTTCTCAATCATTGCACAATTGATAAACCCAGTCTGACCTCCAGTATGCATCGAATGGTCCAGATGTGAATAATAAATGATATTCTGCAGAATGAAAAACAAATTGATGAAAATGAAGTAGATTAATTGATCTGAAGGGCAAGTGTCCTGAGTATAAAATACACAAAAAATTGCCTTTGCTTATAAAGTTCAGTAAGGTAGGGAAATGAATATATATATATTTATATATATATATATATATATATATATATATATATATATATATATATATATATATATATATATATATATATATATATATTCCCAACATATTTTTCTGTGCATTGAAAAGTCAATGCCACTGTTTCAAACCAAAAAATGTGAACTTATTGATCTGAAATAACGTATACAGTGTTTGTTTAAATGACCCATATTGAGTTCATTACTATTAAATAAAAAATCTGCTTCAAATATTCTTGTCACCTCTTTGGGTAGCCAGAAAAACCTCATGGAAATACTTAAGAATAACTTATTCTCACTATTGAATTATAAGGATAACTAGTAGTATTTGTGTTGATATTTTGTTGTGCAAAAAAAAAAATTACTATCTTTCAATTATATAAAAAGGAGGTAACAAAACAGATTTTCAATACTTTTTTTAGACGTTATTCCATCTCTGTCTTACTATTCACCAAGTTATCATTCCAATCATTGTCCAAAGTAGTGGAAAAGTGATGAGGTGGTGATAATAATAATTATGCACACTAAAATTTCATAATTTTTGCTTTATTTCACATTAAACATCAGCAATCTGACTTTTTTGTTATCATGTAAAGTGTTTTTCTGGGGTATAGCTTGGGATTCATTGCAGATATCATGGCTTGTTAACTTTTAGAATTATAGAAAAATAACACACTTGCATAATAACATGTGCACGCGGTGTAGACCCTGAAGCACATGTGCTGCATTGAATTGCAAATAGAAGGATGGTTTCACAGCTGCGAAATGTACACCAAAAATATAAGATGGTATCAGACTACTTGAGCATAATTTGTATTTGTAAATATTGTTGCCATATGAGTAGGGGGGGGGGGGGTTCTCTAAAAAGTTAATATTTGGTCAAATTATTATGCAGGTATGTGTAGTGAGTCAGAAATGACCAGAAAGTTTGATGAACATTATTGGAATATATGATTTAATATTGTAAAACACACCAGTAGACCAGAGCAAACACAAATTTGTAACAGTAATGTATGTAACACTGGTTTATGAAACAAAATGTTCTCAAAATGTGTGATGGTGGTGGATTAGGGCTTTACGTCCTGTATTTCTGCACCTGATGGGCTAATTAGGACAGGTAGGGACCATGGCAATGAGACGAAGGATGAAACAGCCATCCAACATATGTAGGCTCAACCGGGAATTGAACCCTGGACCCAGTGGTTGGAAGCCCAGCGCGCTACCACTGAGCTAGGCCCCCAACCCCTCAAAATGTGTGATAAAACAAATAAACTGCATAAAAAAAGTTAATATATTGTTCCGAGGCCATTATATTTCTAGGGAGTAGTTTACTTCCTATCAATGGCAACCAACATCTGTAGTAGTAGGTAGTGTTATTGTTTAACGCCTCATCAGCACCTGAGTGGGCTATGTAGAGGCTCTCTAGGGTAAGATTGATTATCTATAGTTGGTAGTAGAAACCAGAAGCATGTAAAAAATCAATAAGTGTCTGCGTTGGATAGCTGGATCAGCTTGTGCAATGGGCACTGTCCTGTTTTAGCCACTTGGGATAGAGGACTTCACCCCAAGTGTTTCCACCCTCGCCGCGTGGAGGCCCAGGACCTTCGAGGGCACAACCAACATCTGTGATGGTGCACCAAAATTAAAACCTTTTGAAAACACTGGCCCCAGGACCAGTTCAGGACTACCTACTACTACAGATGTTGGTTGTCATTGATAGGAAGTAACTAGTTTGGGAGTAAACAAGCATTTTACCCCACCATAGGGTATTTACCCCAAGGCAACCATATAAATGTTGCAAAATAATGGTAACACACTGTTGATTACACATACCAACTTTGGTGAAGACCACAGAGGTATAGGGTGAAAGAATATGAAATGTCTGTACCTATGAATTAGGGAGTTTCTCTATAGATTGGCAAGCGTTGAAGCAACAGAAAGCATGTCATGTAGGATGAGTGTCAATAGTGCAAGATATTGCTCCTTAATAAACATGCAAGGTTCAATAATCTGTCTCACATCTGCTGCAGTAATAATAAAGCATTCTTTGGGCCAGGTGCCATATGACATTTCACGTGTCTGATCAGCAAGCAGCTTTAGGGTAGTATCAAGGTTGTGTTCCACCGCTTCATCATAGAACCCTGGTCAGATACTGATCTGTAATTAGGTCTTCATCATCAGAACTTGAATTAGCTCCACTCAGTTCTTTAATGATCTACAGAGCTGGGCTTTGGTTGAGCTAATTCAGGGTCACCAGCAGAAGTATAATCTTGTTCCATGGTGAAGACTCCAACACCTGAAGAAACATAAAATGCTTATCACCTGGTCATGCAGTAATTTTCCCACCACCAAGCAGCATCACCTTGCTTTGTTCTTTGCTCATAGAAGTTTCACTGCCCTTCGAAAGATATCATATCCCTAGAGTGAGTAATTCTTGTATAGGAGAGCTTAATAAAAGCCCAGAAGGTGCTAACTTAACACTACACAACACTGCCAACACCGACCAAGTCATGACAATACATTGTCTGTTAGACAAACAGATAAGCTACAGTCAATAAATAACCTGATTGATCACTCTTCCTTTGACTTCCAGGTCCTCTTCTGGTCATTCCTACTCCTGTCTATCTGGAACCTTGTGCTGGTTGCCATCGAGCGATACATCGCAGTGTGTTTCCCGCTTCGCCATATACAAGTCACCACACGACATATGTATTACTGTATCATGTTCCTGTACATTTCAAACTTCATTTCATGCATACCAATGCCCCTGGATATGTCCTACTCTTATAGCAACGAAATCTGCTCCAACCTTCACCTCTTCAAGGGAATCATTTACTCAAGATTTCTCAGGTTTTACGGCGTATACTGGTTTATCTCAGCCTATGTCATACCTCTAGGACTGTTCATCGTTCTTTATGGACAGCTTCTTCGTGTTCTTCATAAACGGAGAAATGTTTCTGATTTTCAAATTCCATCAATCATCGAACAAGCAAACTCACATTTCACCAGGACAGTCATAATGGTAACCATTGTGTTCTTCGTCGCCATTAGTTACGACCCCTGGTACTACTTCCTTTCATCAGTCGGTGTGGTGGTTTACCATTATGGTACATCTTTCCAGAAGATTGGGCTATTCATGAATGTATTCAACTCCTGCGCAAATCCTTTCATTTATGTCTCTTCTATGCCACAGTTCAGACAAGCTATTCGCGAAGTATTTTTCGGAAGTGACACCCAAGAGAGCCAAACCACAACTTCATCCCAACAACCAACTCCTGCAACTTCTCAAACCAAGATATAGCAAAGACATACACAACATTGTTGATCAGCTTACTTATTGGGTTAGTGACAAGACAATGACTAAACCACAAACGGAGATTCTAATCTCTAGTGGTAGTTACTTTGCATATTTCACCATCTACACACATCACAGTGCTTCGTGGTTGGCCAATATCTCCCAACCACTGTGTGCTGTCAGCTTAAAGCCAATTAAGTAACCTAATTGAGCAATCTACATATACTACTACTTCATACGAATTGTGTGTACTCATTGCAAACAGACAACTAATTGATCTGCAATTTCACTGTAAGATAGTCAATAATGCCATAAGTCAGCCTATAGACCATCTTCCTAAAACAAGCCAGCTATCTTTGCGGAGCGCAGCGTCGTAGCTAGGTGAAGATCTATGGCGGCCTGCTTTAGGAAGATGCCTATAGGCTATTAGGCAAAGTTTTTTGCACTTAAGTCTAACTGGTAAACTAGCAAAAGAATTGTCATCAAGTTTCTAACATTGACAAACTCTAAATGTTGTTGTTAATGTTTAGGAAAACCATGTGCTGCAAATACAGGTAGCTGTGATCTCACTGTTGGTTTTTATTCAGCTACACGCTGCCTCTTGAGATTAGAAGCCAGTTAAGGCAGTCAGGAGCCTTGGTATTAGTTAAAGTATAAGTGCTGTCATCACTGAGCAATGTCATATATGTAGGCAAATGCCCATGGTTCATATGACAATACAAGTGTTAAACTAATTCTTTCCACAATATCTCCTACTGGACAGGTGTTTGATGTACAGAGGATTTGATCACTTTCGCCATTTATAAAACGGGTGGCTGTTTAACAGAGGGGAAACAATAACAAAAATTCTGTCCCTCGGAATATAGTGGCATAGTGGCCATTTAAAGCAGAATTTGACTGCATGTCAGGCATTGACACGAAGTTCTAAAGTATAATGTTGGGTTAACCATTCTCAAGCAAGTTTCTCTATATTGTTAACATTAGAAGCCAGCACCATATCTGACAGTTTGCCAAAATCATCTATTTGAGGAAAGTAGGGTTGATAGTTCCAAACTGTATAATATAATGGTACGTATTGCCACACAGGCCTAAGTTTTATTCCATGACCAAAGCAAACGTATAGTGCTGAGCCTTACAATAAAGCCACCAGCTTCCAAGATAAGTATATAAAGATTTATAAGCCATCTAATGGTTTTGGCAATCAACACTATAACCGTTTCTTTCACCCATATGCCAAAATACCCAGATTCTTTGTGAACAGATCAGACTGCAAGTCATGTGGAATGAGGTCGGGATTGTGATAATAAACCTAATGAGGGCAATAACCTGACTTCTGACAATATCATAACAGGTGTTTTCGATGTATACAACTTATACCAAAATTTCTAGACACAATGGTGCATAATTCGCCGAGATGCACCATTGTAGTCAGCACTAATGAGGTGGAAAACACCACACAACTTGGCAAAACACAAAAGTAAGTTTGGGCTATATAAAGAACGAATTTATTACCCTACACAGCTGTGGGTATTCGTCCTCAAAACTTGAATAGTTACAAGTTAGCACCAAGCTGCTCAAAAATCAGAGGTTTGGTAAGCATTTGTCCACAACTTCATAACATGAAATTTTGTCTTGCTTAATTTGTGAGTTCTGACCAGGTTTCAGAATACATTTAAATTTTCAAAGAGACCTGCATGTTACTGTTTCTTGATTACAGCGAGCCGGTACAATTTCACCCATGGCAGGCCAATCCAGGGATTTTCTCTCTCAACTCCAACAACGTTAACCGCAGAGGTTTCAGTATTGACACCAGCATCACTGTGTCCCAACTACACGCCAAGGAGGAAAAAGTTTAGGGTAGATAAAAGATACCTGTAGACGACCATTTAATATATATAATAAGGGTTATTATTGTTTGCATTATATCCTATGAAACTGTCTTGTACTATGAAGATATTTTTGGTTTCTACTATATTCAAGAAATCTCAAAGGGAGCTCTGAACACGACCATATGCGATAACTTAACCTGGCAGAAGTCATGTAATTTTTCATGGTATTTTGTGACAGGTTGAATAAATAGTCTTGACAGTATACACGCATCAGTGCCAACTTTCACTATTTCACATCAATGAGTAATTAGGTTTTTTGGCGATGACTAAGTCATTCAATGATAACATTACCAAAAAAATTAAGAAGCATGCAGGAGCTAAAATTGCCGTTCACTGCATGAAAATGATTAGGGGGGACTGTTTGCTCCTCGGGTTAATTTTCATCACAATGCAATACTTAGTTCAACCTTTAAAATGCTAACAGAATATGTTCTGTGTAGAAGAAGAAAACAAACTGATGGCACAAAACAATTACATAAGTACATTAGGGTTCTAGATAAACAAAATCAAAGGATGAAAGATGACAAAAAGGTGCTCTGGATGCATCAAAGCAATACAGCAGAGCATTACCAGCAATATACACATCAAAGCTTGTCACTTCTGAGGTATTCGTGTTCTCATATACCTACAGAAATTCTCAACTGTAGACTTCTGCCATGTGCTATACACTCGCCTTTACTCATTCCCGAAAAGTGGACGAGCAGATGTCAAAAATGACCTAAGCAAACAGTCCACTGACTGAACATATTACAAAATGCATGATCAACAGCCTCTGCCATTTCTGTCAGTAAAAACAATAAGCCATCTAAAAAAATATTACCATAATAAAGGCCAGTGTTGCTAGTAGTAGTAGTCAACTTGGACAACGACACATCAAGCTCACGCACCAGTTTCAAAATCCATTTTCCATCAGTGAAAATCAAACAATGTGTATGCCCAGAGATTTACTGACCAGAAACCATTGGAATAATGTTAAGCCAGCAACAATGGAGTATGCTTGGCACGACTTGGAACAGGCCCGTAGCCAAGGGGGAGGGGGGTCGAGGGGGTCGTTCAACCCACCAACTTGGTCCATGTCCACACATTGGTCCAATTCAGGGAATGCTATTTTTTTTAAGTGTATTGAAATTCCACAATTTAAACGAAAAGACCCACCCAATGCAAGCCAACCCTTCGAAGTCAACCTTGTGGATGATGTACAACCATACCCTCAACCAAGGCCCAACGACACATGTTGAATCATTAAGTAACTGCATTCTTGTATTAATGACGTAATCTCAATGTTGTCACCCAGGAAAGGTACTTCGCTGGAGTGAATGTTGTCACCACACTGGATCAAATTGCAGAGATGTTGGCCCAACATTATGCTGGCAGTGACTTTGACAGTGGGCCAATGTAGATACAACAGCATTGGCTGCTTACATTCAGCCACTCTTCAATGCGCAAAATGACATTGAAACAATGTTGGCAGACCACATTTTATGTATAACATACACTGCTCACAAAATTTAAGGGAGCAAACATTTTTTCGGCACTTTGTACATAACCAAGAATAGCAATTATTTGTACTGAAGATATGAATCTTCCTTAAGTCTTTAAAAGGTCTTTTACACTCATTGACATTGATCACTGTATGCTTCCATCCGTAACATCCTTAGGTCAGCTGCACTAATCTGTAAGAGTCATTGAGGCCATCATTCAGCACTTGAGCAGAGTGTTGTTAATGAAGTTTCTGGTTTTCTGATTTTTCAACACTTCTGCAGCTTTCAGTAGCTGCCAGGCGTCTTTTGAGTGTGCCAGAAGTTGCACGTGTGGTGAACAGCTTGAAGACAGCGCCACCCAGAGGACCATTGCTGCAAAGTTTGGAGTTTCTCGGAACGTCATCTCAAAACTGGACACAGTTCCAGGATTCCGGTCTGTACTCGAGAAGGCCAGGGCAGGGTTGTCAGCGAATGACATCCACGCAGGAGGACCGACATTTGAGGCTGGAAAAGAGGGGGCGACAGAGCATTGCCAGGCGCCTGCAGATGAGCTTCCAGTAGGACACCGGAACAAGACTCTCCACTTATTCAGGAATCGACTCCAAGAAGGTTGTCTCGAGGTCCAGACAGCCTGCCAGCAGTCCGGTTCTCTCCGTACAGCACTGTGTGGCGAGGCTTGATTTTGCCCGGGAACATCAAAACTGGAGATTGGCGTTGTGTCCTGTTCAGACGAGAGTCGGTTCACCGTTTCAACTTTTGACGAGCGTGTACAGGTATGAAGGTTGCCAGGAGAGCGGTATCTGGAGGAAAATGTGGTCCGGTATGACACATTTGGTGAGGGGTCTGTCATGGTCTGGGGTGGCATCTGTGTTGCTGGACACACGAACCTCTACGTCGTCGCCGCCAGAGGGACAGTAACTGCCGCACGTTGGAGACGACATCCTTAACCAAATTGTGAGACCTTTTGCTGGTGCGGTTGGTGCTGGATTCATTTTGGTCCAGGAGGGGAGGGTATTGAGGTGATGGAGTGGCCTGCTCGCTCTCGGGACCTTAATCCAATTGAGCATGTGTAGGACATCTTGGGAAGACTTGCCCGAGAAATCCTCCACCAAGGAATGTCCAGCAGCTGAGGGAATCCCTTGCATCAGGTCCAGGGGAGGGCAGATACATTATTGATGCTGAGCAATGTGACTGTAATGGACTTTTTAAACAAGATGTGGAGTTGTTTTTCTTGTTGTTGACATGTTTTCATGTCTGAAACTGGTGATTTCGTTTTACCATTAAAAGTCTCTGACCGATCTTCTTAGTTGTTCATTTTATTCACAATTTCTTGTGCAGAAGAAAAAAGGAATATTTAGTGCATCAGTTTGCTCCCTTGAATCCCTTGTGAGCAGCGTACATTGGCTAAAAGTGTGTCCAACATTTACTGGTTACTTTGAGTTGGGCTCAAATTCTCAGGATTTTCCGTGGACAAGAAACCAAATTCGGTTTTTCAACTAATCCGAGAGAAGCTGGGAACCCTGCCACAAACTTATGGATTGTCGAGGAAAACAAACCAAAATTTCCATAGCAATAACATCCAGTTCAGTTGAAGTAGGTAATGGTTGAGTCACTTGTACTGAATTAATTGACAAAAAGAACTGCCACTTCGATGAAATTCACATGCCTTTTGTTGTAACATTTTAGAACTGCAGCAGCGTCTTTTGTCACACAGACAGCAGACTTCTAATCACAATACTTCAAACTAAAAATATCTTATTTAAAAGACAACTTTATTCAAAAACTACACTAATAAAAGCCAGCAATTAGCAATGACTAAACCATGCAATAATTTGGAACTTGTAAAGAGCACCATTAAACTACAATATCAAACTGTTAAAATGTAATAAACTTGATTGAAGTGATCAGAAAATATACTTTTTTTTACAAAACCACTTGTGCATCACTCAGTAAAAAAATTATCAATATACAGTAATTTCATTCCATAGTATCTGAGCGTAGGTTGCTTACGAAACTTTCAACAATCTAAGTTGATTTAAATTTACATTTAGAAAATTGCAAAAAATAGCTTAATTGATGCATTATGTACCTTTTTTTTTTAAATATTTCAGACATTTTTCCCTTTTTTCTCTAGTTATACACAATTGTAAGTTTTCATGACCTGGTTTTCCCAGCACAGAGCATTACGAAGTGATGTCAAATAATCTGATAACGTTAGAAGCCTGTTACATACATCATCATCAATCATTCGTATGTATCATACTGTCAATTGTACACATATGTTATCCAACATAAGACATCCATACCTCATAGGAAGTTACAACTGTGCATTCTAATTTGATGCATTTATTCGTATATATTTACAAAACTGCCCTCTGCAGCTCATGTGACCTAGCACATGTAATTGATACAAACATTAGGCCATTTTAAGTAAAATCAGCTACAAAAAATTCATTTCATCCACTTGCCATCAATTTCACAAATATTTTTTAGTTTCTCTTCCTGCCTCGGCCTGGTTTTCTTCCTCTCCTTGCAGGTTTTTCTACTTTCATTTCATTTTCATCAGGTTTTTCTACTTTCATTTCATTGTCATCTTTATTTTCTTTATCTTCATTTCCTTTCTGTTCCACCTCTTTGTCTTCCACCATCTTAACTTTTTCCTTCAATTCCACTTCAGTCAACCTTTCCAATTTCACCTTCAATACTTTCGGTTCCACCTCTCTGTCTTCCGACATCTTAACTGTTCTTGCTTTTTCCTTCAATTTCACTCCGGTCAACTTTTCCAATTTCACCTTCAATACTTTCATCTCTTTCTTCACCTCCTTTTCCTCCTCAACATTTTTATCCTCCTCCTGGCTCTTCTTCCCTTCCTCAACCTCCTCCTCCATTTGATCCTCCTCCTCCTCATCCATCTTCTCCTGCTTCACCACAAACTTTATCTCACCAAGCTTCACCATCCCCTCGATCCTCTCTTTCTCAACCTTTTTTCCCTCCTCCTCCTCCTCATTCTCCTCTGCATCTTCATCTTTGTCTTCGTCATCTTCACTGTCTCCATCACTTTGCAAACTGAAATTTACAAAATTGTATCAAGTCTTTTGTGGTATTGTCACCTGAAAACAGCTTGTTGGAATCTATAATGCTATGAAATAACCTTACGCATAACATTCATATCTTAGTGTAAAAATATACATTTTCATCATGTGTAAACAAGTCAAAATGCATCAAAGGGCGTAATATGCAGACAATTTTACAAGGCAGTCATAATCATTTGTTAGAATCAAACTTGAAATGGAGAAATCAAGTTATTTATGTTAGCCATCATAAAAATTGCTTCATCTTCATAACGGAGAAACAGAGGAGGCGGTTAGCAGAACGCACCTGGGATGTGCAGAGATCCCTAGTGGGATCCAACGCACAGCATTTCCCGCCACCTTTGTCGGGTTGTAAACTGGGTCAAGAAACGCAAATCATGAACTGGGCGAATTCAATTTGTAGCTGCAATGAGCGAAGGTGGTTAAAGCGCGCTTGCATCTTAATATGGAAGGACAAGCATGAATTGTATCGGAGCCCTGCGGGTCTTCAAATCAAATTCAGCTGTGTGTGTGTGTGTGTGTGTGATTAGGGCTTTACGTCCTGTATTTCTGAACCAGTTGGGCTAATTAGGACAGGCAGAGACCATGGCAATGAGACGAAGGATGAAGCAGCCATCCAACTTAGGCTCGACCGGGAATCAAACCCGGGACCCAGCGGTTGGAAGCTACCTCTGAGCTAGGCCCCCGCCCTAATCAAATTCAGCTGATGTGATCATGAGTGATAATCTGAAATTGGTTTCAATAAGTCTTTAGAAACAATTTCCAGTTCGGGGGAAACACTGTAACACAAAACAGTGGATGCTAAATTAACCGTTCACATAGCACGACAATTAATGCGGACCGGACTTTTGCGTAAAAGCCTCATTGCTCAGAACACACAGACTTTCAGGTTGGTCAGCTGCTCGCTCATTGACAGTATCTTCATTAACGACAGGGTCAGTTTCTCCGTTAACAACCTAGAAATTAAAAGACACCTGCGATCGTTTCTTTACCTTTGCAAGTAAGAATTGACATCAGGGAAGCCTCGCTGGAGTGCGACATGGATCAAAATTCCTGTCGCACAAAAGCCTTCCCGATTGCGACAAATACTGCAATTGCAAATCCCACGGCAAGGAGGGCAGGTCCAGTTCTGAAGTTACAATAAATCATATTTCATTCACAATGAATAATTCCAGTGAAGAAATTGGACAAAATTAGTTTTTTTCACCAAATGAAGCATCGTATTTGAATACACTAACCTCATTGAGAAGAGCTTCCCGAGCATCCTCTCCATAACGATTCTTCAGACAAACTCCACAAAACTGTAGAAAATGAGTAAAGCATTATTCTACCGACATATACCACATTTCCCTCGTCTTAAATTCATGAGCAATATTTATCACAATTCATTAATGTTTCCGGTCAAAATAAATACCAGGAAAAACACTAACTGGATGCTGAAATGAATGCATAAATAGCCACTAAACGTAATAATATGTGAATAAATTATTCACCTGTCCACGGACACCAAGACAGGCTTCAGATTTGCAAATAGTTTTCTGGTCAATCGTCTTCTGGCGACATTGATGGCAAGTAGTACCCTGAAATTACACAATTTTATGTCAAAATTTGAAGTCACTTCTTTTAAATAAACCACTAAAATTCATGAATTATTTACTTCCATTCAGTTATGGCTACACGATCAAGGACATTACGTTCAAAATGAGTTTCAATTCAAGAACATGTGAAATATTTACATTGTAGGTGTCATAAATCTTCTCACTACATTTATAACTGATTTCATCCAACTGAACTTCATCCATGTCGACCTTTATCTTTTTGGGAGAGCCCTGAAAAAAGAACATACATCATTGATAATTACTTACCATTATGCATTTTAAAGATCTTTAATTGACACTTATGTGAAACAACTGTTTATTTTAATTCATTCAATTATTTGAACCAACCTCTTCTGTAGCTTTTGGTTCAGGACATGCCCTCTTGCGTTTAAACGGCAACCTTACTCTCAACTGCAATCAAATAGTTAAAATTAGAACTGACTCATCAAAGAGTAATCAGCAATCTGTAGATATATTGTTTCCAAGGTCTAAGTTTTTAACTCACATTGTTATTCTCATCAGGTGGAGACGGAGGAGCAGACAAAGGATCCTCTTCACCTTCGTCACCATCTTTTATTATCTGTCGTCTCCTCTGACGAGTCACAGGCCTCCTGCCTACTACTTCTTCTCGGTTGATTCTTGGCGTCGCTGATCTTCTTGGTTTAGGGTTTGATGCTCTGCCCTGCCAGAAGCAAATACCAGGACACAATGTGACTATTTATTTGAAGCTCTGTCTGTTAATTCATACTCCTAAATATTTAGTTTTTGGATTGAGAGAACAGCACCAAATACAACAAATTTGATCCTCAACGTTTTGAATAACTTTTCATAACCAACATACCTTCTTAGGTATACTCAGTCCATTCGCACTGATGTCTGCCAAGATCTTTGCCAACTACAAAATAAAACAAAATTGTGACTGTACACAACATTCAGTGAAAGGCAAATTCAATTTTGAGTAGATTATTGTTTATTGCGACTTCATCGTTGCATTTAAAAAAATATATTCCACACAAGAAACAATCAATATATCATTTAGCACTAAAGTCAACATGATGCAATTATAAATTCATAAAACGGTATCATCGGTAAAAATTAAATCACTTCATGCAAACATAGCATGAAAATGCCGTAAACTTATACCCAACTTACAAATGCTTTGTTTTCAGCAATATTCTGCTTTCTGGTTTTCTCCAGGTCCTTTTCGATGAGTGATTCAATTCCCTGGAAAGTAAATTGCTTTCGTTTGTCACACACAAAACAAGAAAACATCTTTTACCTAAACAATTTATTGATATTCAGACTGATGTTCAGTCCTGATCGTCTGGCTGTTGTAAACAACTAGGGTTGTGATGAAGAATTATCAGGATTATCTGTTGATCTTATAATGACACATTGACTGCTTTAAGAATTGCCCACGTGATCTGAATATGGTAGGATGCAAACATAGCATCCGTCTTAGGATCAAAATATTGATATATCAATCCTTGTTTTTTTAATCACGCCAGTAAGAAATGGCAGGCAAAAATTTTCACCTGAAGTCTTGTAGTCTTCACACAGGTAAGACAATAACACAGAGACCGACTAGATGATAAGAAGTCTCAGTGATCCTGGTTTAAACTTGGTTACCAATCACCATAACCCTTAATGTTGATCCTCAAACCAACAAAATCTTCTGCAAATCAGCTGCCTAAGCCTTCAAAATCTGACCATTCAACTAGTCCAAAAGAATTCACTGGCATCATGGGATTCATGCATAACTTTATCAATGTAAAATTTATTTTATGTAGTTCAAAACAAGCACATATCGAGTTCACTTTCCTGTATTAAAAGCATTACTAATGCAATACACACTATCCGGCCTGCAAAGAGGCCATTTTGGCTCAAGGCGGGAAACTTCTCCAACAAGGTTTACGCATGAAAACTCCGTTAACAAGTTCACTACACTTGATAAGAATTTTCTAGAACAACTTAATTGATCGCTTAAATGGCATTTGTCGCCGATACGTACTTGCATTTTGAGTAATTTCGCTTAATTCACAGCAACTCGGCACCTTACACGCCTCTCGCGCTCCCTTTAACTACTCGAGCGCCCCCATCCGTCCGTAGTCTCAAGTCTGACGATCGCGCCACCTGGCGTTATTCACGGAGAAGAGAAAATTTGGGCCCCATTACCTTGTAATAACTCTAAGAATGCGCCAACTCAGCACATGAACATTAGTAATTTCATCGTTAGAGCAATAAAAAGTAGTGTGAGGTGACGACACACACTGACTCGTTCTGAGCATCTTTATAGAGTAATCATACCTCACAAAGTATGCTTAGACCTTGCAGTGATAAAAAGAAAATTCTTAAAAAAGAAAAAGAATCAATGTGTGAACAGCAGAGAAATGGGAGTGTTTAATCATCCAGTGTGAAATGGAATGAATGCAAATACATAATAATTTAGAAATGTTTAATATAAAGAAACGGACAAGTAAAGCTCTCTTTAAAAAGACACTTGTCAAGATCGATATTAATGAGATGTAAACATATCATAAAAAAAATTCCCTGGACTGGACTTGAACTGCAGCGTGAAGTTGAACTTTTCTAGCAAGGCCATTTATAGATTCTAGGCCATGTAGTCAAATCACCTAAAAAAAACCATGTTGTTAGCTTCTACAGAAAAATTCCATGGTTACCAGTTCAATTCTAAAACTTATAAACTTTGGAAGTGTGGTTACCAAGGACTCCAAAATCAGCTAAAACTGTGGCCACTGTAGAGCTCTTGTGTGAATTATCATGATTTTGTGTGATTTTGTGCAGCCTATATATATATATATATATATATATATATATATATATATATATATATATATATATATATATATATATATATATATATCCCAGCGAAGAATTTTACCTCACAGTGACCTCACAGTTACCTATACATATTCTCTCAGAAACATCACAGAGTTAGGTTTTAAAAAAACTCATATTGCGGATGCACAGTTACCTTACCTTACTATGATCCCACATGTGAGGTCAACCTGTGAGGTAATAGAGTCTTTTCACTGAACAGCCCTGAATTCAGCAGGACATAACTCTTTCCTCTCCTCCTATTACTCATTTTGCTTTTCAGACACAGTAGGTAATAACTAACTGATTCCATAAATATAACTTTCTCAGAAAAATAACAAACATCAACTAAATGATAAAGTGTCAAATATACATTAAAATGCACTAAAAATACTGCTGCTAGGATGCACTTTGCTTCAGCCAATCACAGCCAAGGGCTGGAACTTTTTCAGCCAATAGAATTGCAGTATTTTGTTTTAGCCACCTGGTGGAAATACAGAGAACCATCCGTGAAAATCCATTATTGTGACCTGGTGTGAGGTTTTTGTGACCTATCTATGAGGTTTTTGTGATTCATCTGTGAGGTAACCATTATGTCATTCAGTGTGACCTTTTTGTGAGGATATTTATATTTTAGCATTTCTTCCACAACACAATGCAATATATGTCTTGACATGTTAAGATTCATTTATTCAATCATTCACATAAAATGTAGTCAATCACTTAACAAAACAGAGCATTTCTTTACATAACCATGATAACAGAATACAAAATAAAGAAACTTTCACTTAAGTAACTAAAATACAATTGGCAAATATTTTTGCAGAATGTAAAACAAAGTTCTGTTAAACAGTATATTCTTGTATACACACAAGTCATGTTCAAACATTTTGGTCTCTCTTGTTTCGAGTCTTTGAATACTCCAAAAAATTGCCACTAATTTGATAGTTGACCTCCTTAGTGGTTGTAATCTCAGCATTTTCTTGTCGTTTTTATTATTTTAAATTAAAAATAAATACCAGGTCACTCCTTTTTCATACGCGACGTCAACACAGCATTTAAAGAAAGCAACTTACAGTAATAAATTCATACCACAGCAAGAGAGGGTCCCTGTTTTCTAAAAATACTTTAGTCTTATTTTTTATTTAAAGTACCATCTTTTTATTAAAATAAAGAGACGAACAGGGGAACTAATAATCCTTTTCTAGTTTAATCAAGCCCAACATTGTGACCATATCGTTTCGGAGGCCGTATCTGTCTTATTGGGACAAAAGAAACAGCCTGGGGATCAAATTTCGAGCCCTTTTTTCAGTGGACTTTGGACACCCTCCCCTCTAGCGTCCGCGACCACGTGGTCGGGCTTTTCAGCAACAGGGGGCTTCTCTCTCGCTGGGGCTTTACCAGCCCCCATCAACTCCACGTGGCCTGGGGGAGCCACACTCGGCCGCCCAGCATCAGGAGGCATGGCCTGTGGCGCTCCATGCCTCAGCGTCAGGGGCGGATCTAGATCGTCAGGCAAGGTGGTCGCCTGCTCACAGCCACTATACAGTGAAGGGTCGGCGTAAGGGTCAGACTTTTCAGAGGCCGGGGACTCAATTTCATAATTGACCTCCCCTATCCTACACACCACCCTGTAAGGACCCAAAAACTTCAGACCCAATTTACAGTCAACCCTATTGCAGTATCACCCAGTTGAGCGGCCGCTATGTCATCTGCAGACCAGGAGTCCAATTCGGACCCAGAGCCTGAGACACCTCTTGACCATTCAACTTATCGGGGGTCCCACTGAAAAGGTCACTAACACAATTTAGAATGTCGTCCTCCTCATCCCTATTGCCCTCTGAGATCCCAGTGTCAAGGTACTCACCAGAAGTGGGAAAAAGGTGTGGTCACAGCGGCGATCCTTGCAGCACTCCCTTCCCACCTCGGCCTGCCAAAACATCCTGCATAAGGGAATAGAAAATTTCTTTCACCCAGTCTTCAGTGAATGGGGCCCCAGACGGGGGTCCAATCACCTGGGGAAGGGGGAAAGGCTTGGGCTCATCTGCTCGCACCATGGCCACAGCCCCTGGGGGCCAAATGTCGGGCTTGTGGGGCTTGGCAGCTTGGTAAGCAGATTCATACTGAGTGGCTAGGTCAATAGCATCCTGAAGTGTGGCTGGTTTAAGGGCCCCCAGCCAAAACCTCATGTGTGTGGACCCCGAGGTGTCCAAGAACCCCTCTTTTGCAAACCTCTCTTGTTCCTCAGCAGTGGATGCAGGATTAGCCTTATGGGACAAATCCAACAAGAACAATCCATAGGACTCCAAATCCATATCGGGGCCCCTCCTAGCATTAAACCACTTATTCCTATAAGCATCAAGGGCCCTAGCAGAACATAACAGAGACCTTAATTGGTCTACCATCCGGCTCCACGATTTTTCGTAGAGCAAGGATACAATTTTCAAATGGGCTGGACCATCTATACTGGTCCACAAATGAAAGCAACGCTCCTTATCAGTCCACCCATTAAAGTCAGCCACTCTCCCAAACTCCAACATATAATCAGTAAAAGCAACTCCCTGACCATCATACAAAGAGGGAAAGGTCTCTCGACGCCTCCTACGCCTTCTGGGGTGGGCACGAGCATTTGGGGCAGCGTTGCCGGTCATTACGGCCCCAGCGGCTCTGCTTGCCCCTATTGGCTCTCTCCCAATTCTAGTCCTATATTCAGGGGAGGATGGGGGAGTGCCATGGAGGCCGAGGAGTCATCAGATGACTCCTTATCAGTGAAATCTAAAACTCTTTACTAGTCCGGGGCCTAACCTGGGACTTGCCCGTTTTCTTACCAGGGCCCTTGTTACGGAAGGGCCCTGGAAGAGGCGAATCCCTATTCACATTAACATCAGCCCCCTCATCAGGTACTCTGGGAGTGGCCTCTTCAGCCGCCATATTGGCTGACTGAGAGTCATGTGGGGTGTCAGTCAGCTGACCAGCCACGAGGCTGTCAACCGGCTGACGTAATCCCCTATCAGGCTTGGGTCTTAATCTCGAAGTACCTGGCATCTTGCCAAACCAGACAAATTTCAAACAAGACAAACAAGAAATTGTCAAAAAGACAAACAATGTGACCGGGGCAGAGCCACTGAAACAAACTAGCACTCCAGTAAGTGAAACCACTTAGCTGCCTCAAACTGCATTGAGTAATGCAGGAGGAATTCCTTTGTGTATTCCTATGTGCCAAAGATAATCCTTATGTCAAAGATAATCCTTCCTCAATGCGAGGTAATCCTTGCTGAACAGAAGCTCTCCTTGGAATAAGTCAGGTCCCACATCGAGCGCCAATTTGTAAGGTCCCTCTGGGATTGACTCAGACCAAGAGCAAGAATTCAAGTTTCACATATCCTATCTGCACACAAGCCTAGACCTTACTGACAGCTCTGCTCCCTGCAGAACACCAGTGATACCCACGCCATGGCAGGGGAAATACTCCACATTATAGGCCAACGGCCTATTAGCATTCAAACACAACAGGATGCAGGTCATCACACTGTGTTATATTTTGCTGCATGAAGTCATTGAAGATGCAGTCTCCATTTATCGGCTATTGTTACTATTCCAGACTTTCGTGTGATACCTTTAATTCTTCGTTAGATGAGAGTAATGTTATGCTCTGTGGAACATACCCTAATGTAATAAACAAGACATTGCCACACTTGGGGTTCTCTAACATTTCAGGATAAATATTTTTTAAACGATAGCCACCAAGACCTCTTTCAAAGTAATACAAGTATGCTTTTGGTGTTGCGTTTCTTTTAAGCAGCTGAGTGGCCTAATGGTTAAGGCATCCACCAATTCCGCATTGGCCAGCTCTGTTGAAGGTCTCGGGTTTGATCCCAGGACCGGACACTATTCATGAGCTACATCCCAGCTGGATGTCGCTCGGATGAGACGTTAAATTGGCGGTCCCTTGTACTCAGTGTCTACGCTGAGGCAAGTAAAAGATCCCATCCAAGGTGTAAATGTGTAACATGGGTAGACTCCTCCTCTTTCTCTCTCACCTCTTCAATCAACCCTCGCTGGTGGCAAGAACTCACCTTAGAGGGCTGCACTTTCCATATCTATCTATCTATCTATCTATCTACCTATCTATCTATCTATCTACCTATCTACCTATCTATTTATCTACCTATCTACCTATCTATGTATCTGTCTATCTATCTGTTGTTAAGTGTACAAAGTGCTATTTTAAATTTTAATGAAGATTTTCCATCCGGCCCAATACTTTTGAAGGAGAGCTCAAATCGAGTGCCTTATTCAGGTGTACTGATAACTCGAGACAAAACTGATATAATATTGACTAACTCACTGAGTATATTGCTGACTAGAGTTGACCTAAGTGACTTGACTTGCGACGATATAAATTACCTTTGACAAACTTTCCAGGAATCAAGCTGTTACATTTGGAGGGCATGGTACATATTCTGTAAGAGGTCTACCAGTGTACTTTGTAGTACCCACCTTGCATCAAAATTAATCTTTATAAATCTTTATACTGTGTATAATTTTAGCTACGATGGAAATGGATATTCATTAGTAAATTTTGACTTACCTATTTATTATTGCCTCACATTTTAGTGGTTTCCAACATGCTTTTTTTTTTTTTACAGTAGGCCTTTATTGTGACATTTTCTTTATATTCAACAATTATTAAACAGATATAAATTTAAAAAACACACACCAGTTATTTTTTTAGTTGCAATGGTTGGCACTGCAGCATCATATATTTCTTGGAACAATTACCATTTCTTGGCTTCAACAAATATTCTCTGTACAACTGCATATATGAAAAACCCAGAAATATGAGGGTAGCTTTGCTGATATGAGGTATTGGCCCTGACCCCAAGGATCAATTCATACAGCAACAATACACTGCATCAACAACACAAGACAATATCAGTTGTATTGGCCCCAGCCAATGAGGCAGCTAGAAGAGGAACACCCATTTCAGAGGTGTTATTTGTCACCTAAAACAACAATGCAACAAAATATTGATGTCTGAGGATCTCTGTGAAAGGCACTTCTTTTGATATATTCTTAGTCAATAACTCTATATTTCTTCCCTGTATAACAGTGGCCATTTTTATATCAGGGAGGTCCTTTGCTGGAGGGATCCCCACTTTTTGTAGACTTCCTGTTTGCAGCTGTATAATAAAGAGTTACATTTTAAATCATATTTCTGACAATCACCATGTCACAAACTAATGTAATGGAAACTTCAAAGTGAAAAAAGAAATTGAGCCCTGTCGACAGTTCTGGTACACTGCTTATTAGTTTAAAAAAAATTGCAGTAGCCTGTTGAGAAAAAAATCTTTTTCTAAATTAATTTGATAGTGCTTCTCCTAATCTTTTCGAATTAAAAATCAATTAAAGACTCGATGTAGCATTTTCTCTCACTTTCTGATTAAAGGAAGGGGGTAAATTGAGAACAGACAAGGGGCTGCTCTGCCCTGCTGGCCAAATGTTGTAATAATTAATTCATTATCATTTTATGTCCTGTCCACATATTTGTGTCCTCTGCATCATCTGCTCACTCAAGTGTTGTTTCCTCAACTTTGTATTATGTATTACAGTATATTAGCTGAGTTAATGACCTGTTCTTCAAACAGATTCTACAAATTCCTTCATAATCAGTCTCTGATGCATTGTCATATTTACTCTGGTCTGCCCTCAGGTCAGCATCAGTTTGGCTTCAGCCACAGCAGCAGCAACATATAAGCATTTAGCATATCATAATCTTTTTCCCACCCTCCTCACCCTGTTTTTATTTTTGTTCTTTTTTAACAGAGGGTCTAGTTTAGGTTTAGGTTAGTCCAGAGACTGAGCTTAATTCTTATAAATGTTAACTTGTTAACTTGATAATTCATTTGTGTTTGTATGTATGTTTGTCTCACTGCATTATGCTATTGTTAACTGTATAACTGTATAATATACTTTTGGTCAGCTAAGCATTAAAGTCTCTGTCCCACTATTATTTGTTGTGTTCATCTATTTATCGAGGGAGAATGAAAACAGAAAATTATTAATTGGGATTGCATGGGAGGAATTTGAAAACCTTTAGCATCAGCAGAAAAGCATCAGATTTCTTCTGAGATTGGTTACCAAACTAATATGACATGGTTGTCAGGAAAAAATACATTTAATCAGGTTTTGTTACCTGAATATTATTTGGTAACATTGTAGCTTATCATTGTCATCTGGTGGTTTTGGTACCTGTTTACTGGATAGCAACTATAATAGCTGCACTTGTCCTTTATATTAAAACAACAGTAATCATCTCAATACACCTTCCTGGAGGTAATATTAAAAGTGCAAATACAGTTTATATTGCATGTCATGATGTGGGGATGTAATAACAGATGGTACTTCAGAAAATATCAATGCTTTTTTATGTTTTAATGTATTGCGTTAATGTATTGCTTATGGCGCATGAGACATCTCTTCTCGACAAATGATATGTACAATATTTATCCCATTTTATTTTCTATGTGCGAATCAAAATATCTCAATTCTAGCTTTATCACTTACCGTAGATTTCTTTGCAGACAATTGGAACCATATTAATAGAAAAATAAACGAAAACTGTAGTTAATTTAATACATTTAATGGGCACCATAAATAATTTTTTGATAGTTTGAATATTCTCCTCTGAAGTTCAACATGAACCATAAATTACCATGCCTTTGTAAGGTCATTGTTAATGGTGTGATAAAGTCATAAAGTCAGTGATTACACAGGTGTACTGGCGTTGGATGCTGGGGACAACAACGACCTCCGCATGTCTGGTGTGTGATGTTGAGCTGCACTGGAGGACCTGTAAGCAGTGAGCTGGACAGGTGCTCCACTGTTGGTTGATTTCGTCTTCTGAGGTGGTTTCTTGCAGAGAAAAAGGGCCACAGTCTGTTGCCTGAATGATGGACAAGTGAGAAAGTAGAGATAGAAATTGATGGAGTGGTTGATGTAGAGAAGTTGGTTGTTCACTGCCTGAGCGATTGAGTACTTGGCGGTCGAGGTCTCGGTTGTCTTGAAGTGTGGCTTACCAACCAACAAAATCATGCTAGGCATGATGAAAACGAAGAACGAAATTGAAATAACTAAACACATGATGGTGATTTGGTGGGCTGCAGCTTCTGCTGAGCTGCTCACTTGTGAGTTAGTCCCCAATGAACCTTTTCCCTTCTTGAGGCGGAACAGTTTCCAGATCACAGCACTGTTGCAAAATATAAGTATCACAAGCGGCACAACATTCGCAAGCACAAACACCAACCAGACCCTTACATGGAGGTGAAAATATTTAAACTCCTCTGATGTATATCCACAGTTTGAAACAAGTTCGTATAATTCACCATTTTCTGTAACGTAAACCTTAGAGTCAGAAAATGAAGTACTTATATTGTCTGCAGGAAGTGAGGGTTCAGTGCTATTTACATCAATTAACTTCCATTCGGCTCCTCTGGTCCAAAATGTATGGACATTCTTCACAATTGCCAAGCCAACAAGAAGGAGGGCAGTCAATTTAATCCTTGAAATTCTGCAAATGTTGGACCGTTTTAATGGGTAATAAACAGCCACGAACCTTTCTACCGTAAAGGCTGCCATGAACCACACCGCGACATCCGCAGCAGAATACAAGAAGAATTTATAGATCTTGCATCCAATTGCTGAGTCCTCCATTGGATCAGCTAAGTTACGAAGCATCATCCACTGCGGAAACATCCCTGCCACAAGGAAGCAGAGGTCTGCGGCTGCCACCAACTGGACGAAGTAAGTCGTGGCAGTGTCGCTGGCAGACCGTCGCCATCGAAGAACCACCAACGTGGTAATATTTCCAAAAACACCAAGGAAGAAGATGAAGGGAGCCGAATAACGCCAGAGGTTGCTGGACAGTTCATCTGTGTGGGCCTCTGTCCACCAAACATACTCCTTGGTGGGCCCTGGTTCCGTTGTAGTGTTCATAACCTCTGTAGTATTCATGTAATCCATGGTGATCACGGGTAGTTTAATAATTTCTACTAGTTATCCATACCATCCGTTAGACTTCATCGAATCTGAAAGAAATCACAGTTAAAGTGAAACAGTACACTGATACAGATTCCCACGATGATTAAAATGAACTGGGCATATATTTAGACTCGAATGTATGTCATTTATCAGTGCCCTCAGATAACGTTTTCGGGATACCTCCAGTTAATCATAGATCAATGCTGATAAAGATGAGTATCCACAACACAGTGTGCGTTACATTCTCCCACTGAGTAACAACTGTTTAGCAAACAGAGTTAACAGTATCCATGTGCTGGAACACTGCCTCACACAGCAGGCAATGATAAACCCATAGAACTGAGTGGGCCCATGCTAAGTGGCTGGCTGGCTGCTGCTGGGCCCTACTGCCGCTGCTACTGCTGCTGCTACTGCTGTTGCTGCTGCTGCTGAACCTGCAATTAACCGATGATGCTTTATGCTGCAGGTGTAGACGAACAACAGGACACCAGTAAAAACTACCAGGGGCAACAAAAAAGTTTTCTAGAGCAAGTGCTCTGACTTATGGAAAGATAAGCGATGGTAAGATAAGCGCCCCTCTTGTCTCAAGTACTAAATGGTTTTTAACTGAGAAGTACAATAAAAAGCACAACATCAGTTTCCAAGAAGTCCAAGGCAGCAATAAAGTTTTGTCATATATTTTTTGTCTCCTTTTGACTGCGTTCGTTTTGTTTAATTCACCCCCTAATTCCACGATAAACTTGTATTGTGTATATTTCTATAAAATGGGGTATATGTTGTTTATATGTTGTTTATAAATTTCCCTTTGATACCTAAAAGCATTGGTCACATTTTCACTTTCACTCACCATTACCATCCTTATCTTAACCACCCTGAAGGACTGTAAACAACCCCTGCATCAGCACCTTACTTGATGGCTTGCAGGGCACTAGCAGAAACACCATCCCCACACCCTGTCCTGTAGCTAAGGTCAGACCCTGCATATGCGAGTAATAGGATTTCGTCCAGTGTCCATTTGGGATACTTGTTCCTAGATCGCATCAATCAACTTGCATTTCCCAATTAAGAGGCTTCCTTGTGTCCCTCATGAATGCATTATTACATGCATCACGGTATACAAGCAATCCCCTATGCAATCTAATGTTATATAAACACCATCGATCTATGGCTTAAAAATTGCGTGTCGGCCATCGCTGCTTGGTTTATCACACTTTTGCATGTGCACAGTACACAAGGCAATCAATGGAGAAGCAATTCTTGTGTCCAGTGTATGACTCTGTCGGACAATTATGAAGTATTGGACAGGACAATTTCCTCAATTTTCCAACAACATGGACACATACATTTCTGAGCATGTAGGTTGATGTACAATCACTTTAAACTAGATAATTAAGCACAATTCAAGTTGATTTCTCGCCATTTATAAGTTAAATTTGACTGACTAAATATGTATTGAAGAGTCATTAAAAGGCTCATTACACATCTGAGAAAGCCCAGTTACCCAATTCAAATGAGCATTTGGTTCATGTTTCCTCTGATTCAGGATAACAAGGAAACTTACACCACAACAAACCTTTTCATCTGAAATCTACAGAGATCCTGTGGTGGGGTTTCAGGATAGGTTTTCAGCAGATGACAACTGTCCGCACTTCAATGTATCACCTTTTTGATGTAAAAATAACACAGAAAGCTCGTATAATAAAGAACCTGAGTTAGGGTATGATAATGTGTAACATGCTCAAGGGGTATTTTTTTTTTTCGTTGTTTGTCACATCTTATCAATCATATCCATTATGCCTTTGAGGCAATACTGCGACCTATAAAACTAGGTTTCATAATCACTACAGACCCTCTCTATTGAGACCACCTCTGAGATAAAGGTCAAAGTAGTGTGGAGGTGAACCTATAGATTCTGAAATTGTTTTTCTAACATTTGGGATTCTTCAACCACTAGGTTGATTCATGCACTTTCACTTTTGTAAGACAGCTCATACGTGTATCTCGATTGTAATCTTTGACTCAAATGAACGTGTGTAGTTCATGAATTCAGGGTTCTCTCTAGCATTAGCCACCACGTAGCATTATGCTAATCCAATAGCTATGTGGCTAATCTAATTTTGTACTTTATCATTAGTGGCTAATTCTCAGATGACCATTTTACTATACAATCTATCCAACCGTGGCTAATCATTTTTGAAGTTGGGAGAGATCCCTGCATGATAACTCATGTTTTGGTGCATGTATTAATTGGTATTTCTTGTAGTCATCAAGACAAATCCGGTGGAAAATACTTATTTCCCATCCCTGTGTCTTTCATGTAGACGTTAGAATTGCCTGTGTATTGTTCATGTGTCATTAACAAAACATTCGCTGACATGACAGGTCTTCCACGTACATATCCTGTTTGCTTTCATAAGCTTGAATGGCAGGCGCGTATGTACGTGTTCTGTTGGTTGCAAAAGATATAATATTTTGCCCTGCAAGTGTTTGGCTTGGGTAACCAACCATCAATCTTTTAAGCCACAATCATAAAAGTCATGAAAGATTGCTCGCTACTCATGCTGAAATGAAACAGGTACACAACTTTCGACCTATATTCCCAAATGAAGCTCATGATAAACCTGTATAATATAGCACCTAGGGAGTTGTTAAGCAATTGGTGCATGCAGTTTCTTTGAAAGTCTTCGGTTCGAATTACAACCTATATATTCCAAGATTTTGTCAGTATGAGGCAAGTTGGTAGTGCCCACATATGGGGGAATAGTGGGACATAGTAGGACTCCCAAACTTTATCATCTCATCAATACATCTGCCCTCAGCAGCTGATCATATAAACTGTAAATGGCTAAGTTTCAGACTAGCAGCAGTGAGAGCCGGAGACCTCACATTCATGAAATAAACTCTTACCATTTTTGGAGGAATAGAGCCATGGTAGTCCCCAATCTACTGAAGCAGGACACTCCCATCACATGACACCCACATCAACCCCCAAGGGCCTGACCGATTACTGCCGAATGATGAACCCTTTGTTTTGGTAAATATTAACATTGGGCAATATGACAAACGGGGCCAGAGCACGAATAGGGACTATCAATAAAAGATAAATTTCAGCAGCAACAGCAGCAGCAGTAGTAGTATAGCAGCAGCCAGAAAAATACTTGTTTAATGTCGAGGTCAGTATTGTCCATTAATAATGCATCAATGAAAACTTGAGATCTCCATTTCCAATATAACAAAAATTTCACTAAGAAATAGTAGAATACGTACCTTGAATCCTGTTTGGAACTTCATCCTCACAATGATGGGTGTGTATTGCGTTTGTTGCACCCTAATTGAAATGAGAACTATACATGCATGTCCATTGATTCAGGAACTGGTTCCCATGTCAAAAAGGAAGTCATACATGGATTTTAATTATGGACAGAACCGTAACAAGGGAGTCGTGGTTTTCAGTCCGGGTTCACAGGATTTTACATGCAAATCAAGGCTGGGCCAGTCAATATGCATCTAAATCACCAACATTTGAGATTTAAACGGTCAGACAAAATTAAGCAAATTTGATGATTATCTCCTGCTACTGATAAATCTGATACTTTAAATAAACATGTACATGGTAATCACAGGAAATCCTAATATAGGCCCTCATGCTTTATCTATTAATCATGAAATAAGTGATGGGTTAAGCTCCCACGTCAAAATGCTGCTTGTGATGGTATATATATATTTTTTTTCCTTTTAATGAACTATTTCTGTAAATCATGAGATTATCCAGTGAGTAATGTTGACTGAATTTAACCCTAACCTTCTGTTTTGTTAATGAAATTGAACCATAGAGATCTAAATATATGAAACACACATGATGCTGTGTTGTGACAAATTTATAGTCAGGTGAAGAGTTGGCTCCAAGAATCTGGCTCCCTGAAAGCTCCCACACAGCTCCCACAAGCCCCCGAACAGCTACCTGAAAATGTGAAGTTGGCTCCCTGGCCCCAGCTCCCTCGCAGCTCCCTCACAGTTTCCTGATACAGGTGCAGTTACCTGATACAGGTGCAGTTACTTGATCCCTGATAACGAAGTAGGCAACTTGCTTTCTTATGAAAAGGGGTCTATTGAGATAAGTTCAGCTATTCTTTGATTGCAGTTTCCCACGCAGCTTTGCCTCACTTGCAAGAAGTCAATTGAATGTAATGATCAACAAGCTCGATGCTCTCTTTTATATTGACTAGGATATTATGCATGACAAATTTGAGCTTCAACCATTACTGTGATTAGATGCAGCTTTCCAAATGTAAGGAAATATCAAATGAGCACTTGCACATATAAAAAATACCACCGATTCAGGATCTATTACTACCATGTAGCCATTTGAGCTAGACAGAAATTTTTCAACAAAAAAACTATCCTATATTTGATCTTTCTATGAATAAAATTTCAAGATCCTGGGTATCTGTCTACTCAGTCAAATCATGCGTTGAATAGCGGGCATTTTCCAAACACGAATGATATTTGTGCAGCTATAACTCCAGGACCCTCCATCTGATGGACTTTGTTTTGCATACACAGTAGATATAATTGTTTTGCATACACAGTAGATATAATCATGATGTATTATATTACGTAGTAAGAAGATTATAGCATGTATTGATGCGTAGAGTCTGCTGAAAATCGAGGGAAAAGTTCCCAACTAAATATATTTCAATTTATTCAACCTGTGAAAATATAGATACTATATTTTACAAACCACAGCCCAATAACGCCAACCATTGCTGAGATAAAGCTTTCCAAAGGTGGGAAAGTCGCTAACAAGCATTCATTATTCACCTCCAAAATGGGGAAAACGTTTAATTTGTAAAATATGGAAGGAACATTCCCAATGCAGTTTCCTGATCCATGGCAAAATATGTATCTCAGCTTTAATTGAAAGGTAACTGCAGTTACCTGATCCCTGTGCATCTCTGGCAAAACAAGCAACTCAACAATAGTGTTTTTTTTAATTATATTAAAGTGACATGCAAAATGTAATGACAAGCAATGAAAATGGTTTCAGCTCCCTGGCAGCTCCATGGCAGTTCCCTGGCAGCTCCCTGGCATCTCTGGCAGCTCTCTTGGTCCGAAAGCTGTATCTCAGCAATGGTTGGCTGTATGAGGCTCAAATTTGTCATGCATTATATCCTAGGCTAATATTTTCAGGAAATGTCAATATGAATGAGAGCATCGATCTTGTTGATCATTTAATTCATTAACTTATTACAAGTGAAGCAAAGGTGTGTGGGAAACTGCAGTTTCTCAATCATAATATAGCTGACTATAGACCTGTCTTCAAGGTGATCATAAGAAAGCAAGTTTCCTACTTCATTATTAAGTATCAAGTAACTGCACTGGGATCAGGTAACTGCAGTTACCCATGCAGTTTTAACTGGCCCCCTGGCCCAGGAAACTGTGGGGAACTGTGAGGGAGCTGTGAAGGAGCTGCAAAGAAGCAGGGGCCAGGGAGCCAACTTCACAATTTCAGGGAGCCGTGAGGGAGCTGCGAGGGAGCCAGATTCGGGGAAAGAACTTCACCTGACTCAAATTTATGTCTGTAATATCCCATATAATTATGCCAAATACACATACAAAATAATGGGGTAATATTCTCTCCCCTTGTATTATCAATTTTCCTAATAGACCTTGTATTTGCTAATTACTGTTAATAACAGTTGTCTGGTACGTATAAGCATAACCGAGATCGCATCTCCAGTATAGAAAATTACAAAGATACTAGGAAAAAAGATGTGTGAACACTGTAATTGCATGCAATTATCAAAAGAGAAGATATCAGTGCGAAATACCGTTTGAATGACAATGAGATGTCTGAGATTTTTGGAATTTACAGTTCTGACGATAACATTTTCACTGAAAGATGTGCCAACCAAATTAGCACGTCACCCAGTTCGCCTTGTTTCAGACCGGAAAACACTTCTGTTTGTTTGAAATACTAATCACTGAGTGTTGGTGGAAGAAGACTGCCTAACAGTTTATTTTGAAACTTTGACTCCAAACTTCTGCTTACTGTTTGTCCTACAAATTTCTCAGCAACTTTAGTCAGCACCTTCGTAATGACCTCTAATTATTCTGGTCCTTCAGTTAACTTTTTCTGCAGTAATAGCTCGATTTTGCAAATTGCGATTCTGAAGTGCATAGTGAGCATATTTGACAAACTGCCAGAGGCAGACGTAATGACGAGATAATAATGCTTGGAGTTCACACCATTTTACACATCTACCCCATGGGTGGGTCTTTTACTTGCCTTAGTATAGAAACCATATCCAGCTTGGATGAAGCTCATGAAGAGTGCCTGGACCGGGGATTAAACCCAGGACCTGCAGGAGAGCTGGCCAATATATGGAACTGGTGGATGCCTTACCCATTAGATGAGAAAATAACAAGATAGAAGGCAACACTGAATTACTGCAGGAATATTTAATGTACAAAATAAATGTCTTTCTCATCATGCTGTGAGATTAATGCCTTCATAACTGCAGTAAGAAGGTTGCATGACTTTATTATGAATATAAATAAGTCTGTCTGATACATTTTACAGAAGTCTATGTACATGTTAATCATTACATGAGCTCATATCAAATTATCAAATCGTATCAAATCATTTAAAATCCCTAATAATAGCATATTCAATCTTCTTGAACATTACAACTTCTTCTGTGTTTTAAGAATGACATTAACATTTATAACTGCAAAATTGACAAATTCATAATTTTGTTCCAATTCTTGGCATGCACATACCATTTCCAAAGGTGGCACTGTAATGCATCGTAAAGGAAATAACCATTAGTTGTAAGCTATTTGAGTTAGGGAAATGTATTTCGATGTTTGTTAACCATTTCAAATACTTTCAGGAATGTTTCATGGCACTATCAGTATGATTTTCCATTATGCAATTATATTGATATACAAGGATATTGTATTATTGGCCTTACCAGTCACATATTCTACATGTAATGTAATAGTGAGGTTACAGTTTAAAAGAAGGCCTCTTGCGAACATGGAATTCATTACAGACACCCACATAGAAAATGTAAAGCTCTCAAATTTGAAGTATACATATCTGGTTGTTCTCGAGACTCTAAGCACAGCATAGATGTACAGTTATGACTAGGAAAAATAGAAAAAAATTTCTAGCCCAAATGACATGTTATTAAAATTATTAATGAGGTCAGCAGGAGTTGCATCTTGGCACAGCTTCAGGTTAACACAAGAGTATAATTCCTAGATAATATCTAAATATCTATATCCAATAAACACTTGAGACAGATGAGTGTTGATTCAAAAGGCTTTTTCAGGTATATCTCTTGTACTTGCATCAATCTGGAGTATCATAACAGTTCACAATATTTTCTCGATTATGACACACAATATCGAAACCATACAGAAGTCAAATATCGATACCATACATTGAAGGTTTAACATTGCATTACTCAGATTCAAAATAGTCCTTTTGCAGATTCAGCGAACAAGTTACATCGGAACCCCGGCTTTTAATCGAGAAATTGTGATAGCATCCGAAGTGCTGCTGCCCTGCAGCGAAAGAGACTGAAAGCCTTGAATGCAGAGAAACCTTCAAAGAACCAGCAACAACTTATTCTCCATATAAATAACACTAACAGTCCATCAGATCATTCATTTGCATGAACAACAAGCACAGATACAAAGTGTTGAAACGATGTTCGAACAATGTTCAACGGTAGCTGATACATCGATAACGACAGCGATTCAATTGTCCTCAACTACCCCTGGAACATGATCATGACATCATCGATTATCATCGATTATCATTGATTATCATTGATTATCATTGATTATCATTGATTATCATTGATTATCATTGATTATCATTGATTATCATTGATTATCATTATTGTGGCAGAGATCACAACGTATTAGTCCATTCTCATCACAATTGATGCATTTTAAGGCACAGAACTCCTCTGTGAAGTGATTTCGGTGTAAAGACTTTTTGCTCCCATGGCACATCGTGCAAGGAATGTATCGATACCCTCCACACTTCTCACAAGACGACAGTCGGTTTACTTTCTGAAATGGAAAATGTTCACAATTTGGTTAGCTACAGAGCTCCATCGGACCTAGACATCTCAAATCTTACAGAGCTGAATGACAGGAAACCAGTGGAGCTTACATACTAATCATTTGTTTTTAAAAACAGAAGGAATCAATTACATTTGTTTTGATAGGTAAAACCTGATGATTTAGATATTGGTGAGGCCAATTGAGTTTCATGTTACTTGATCACTGTACCATTCTTGACAGCTTTGATATTGTTCATTTCATTGGCTAAATTATGATTAATAACTTCCTTAGTGTTTATAGGCCTATACAGTGAATAGCGTACCTTAAAGTGTTGAAATATTCTGCGTAGTTCTCCACTTTCGTTCATATTTTCTATTTGTGATGCACTCTGTGAATAAAAAATTAAGGGATAAATTAATTTCAACCAATGTTGGCAAATTAGTGTCTTCAGTTTGCTGCCGAACAACTTACCCCAAGCAATTTCCCATCAGCAAAGAGTTGAGGCACTTCGATTTTAGTCGTTCCTAACCTCTCAAGAAGTTCTCGTTGGTTCTCGCGAGACATGAACACATCAAGTTCCTCATGCTGAACCATGTGAGTCTGGAGGATGTTCTTGAGCCTCATGCATTTTTCATATGTGTCTCTTACTATTCTCATACTAGTTGTGAAGAGAATGAGCCTGCCCTTCTCTGTCACCTTGTAGTTCTGAAAGAGAAAAGGACATGAAATAAACATTGGAAATCAAGATAGACAATTCACAATTCATTGCGATTTATTTTTATATAATAGCAACCATGAATCAAAAAGCCTATACCTAATACTTATTGATTACAAGCAATGCATGGAGTTGGCCAAACTTGAGACTTTACTAAGTTGTGTTATCATTATAGAGTCTGGAAAATTGCCCGACTACAGTTGCATAAATCCATGCAACCTAGTGTTAAAAGTAATTATGTCACACACTGGCCAATGAGAGGTAAATCAGTGGTATTGGCAGATCACTTCTATTTAGCCACCAATCAGTCAGGTGAAGTGCTAATGCAGGGACCACTGCTATACAACACTTGTGCATTTGCTAAAATACACCAGGTGGCTCTAAATGCAACATGACTTATGGAAGGTTGCTAAACTTAGCTCTGCTGATCCTTCACTGTCTAGATGAATCAATTACATGCGTTACTTCAGCAGCAGTATTATGGATAATAGCAACCATACTACATGACATGCAGACAATTTTGCAAATGCAAAACTCTTGTTATTGTGTTGCGTCATGATCTAAACACCAGGTGGCCAGAGTGTGTCTCTCAGTCCACAACAAACGCATTTCACGACATAACTACCTTAATATAAATAATAAATAATTATAAAAGTCAAAACATCTTCAGCAATCGACCTTATATGTCCCTTGGACCCACTTCAGACCAAGAATAGAAATCCCAGATTGGAAGAGCAGATCGCTCAAGTATTAAATAATGCATGCAATCGTCAGACGGCCCTCAAGTGATCAATGATTTTCTGGCAATAAAAAGTCTTTTTTTTTTCAAGTGTCAGATTAGCCACTGCATGGTTGAACCATTATTTGCATCCCATTTTCTTTCAATTCGACTTTTCAAGTTTTACAACTTTTAAAATAGCAGGTCCTGCAGCCAATCTCAAAATAGAACATTACTTGTTCAGATTTGTTTTACTGACTATACTCAGTTGATTTTAATCAAGAAGATGGATGTGAAACTGAGTTTGACAGCTCACCAATACACATATTATATTCGTTTCATAAACATGGTATAAAATACGAAAACGTATATTATGAAAGGACCTTTTTGTTTATTTATATTAGCTTTCATAATTTAGGGCTTGTTGAGTGTTTGTAGCCAATGTAAACACAAACATTGTATGTAAACAATATAAACAGATGAAGTGTGGTCATTTTGTTACACATGGACACATATTTCATGAGTGTAGTTCCTTTTACAAGCCATGAATTTGAGCATTGAATCTACACAGGTTATACATTATAATGTACTTCATTTTAAATGTTTTGTTTTGGTGCCTTGGATGTTATTTCCTGGGATAGTTGCATTTACTTTGTGACAAAAATTCCATGGCAATATTCATTCTTGCTGAATGAGTCTCACCACCAACTCAGACTTTGACTAATGGTCAAACCGTGTGCTACAGACTTGTTTAACTCACCCCTACAACTTGAACAAGTTGGCAACACCTTTATGTAACTTGTTTTTCACATCAGCCTCATGGTCAAATTAAAAACAGGATGTTTCATCTCCTGAAGTGGATGTCACTGACCACCACTGGCCATCACTGACCACTGACCAGGTATGCTGGACATGACAAAAATGCACTACACTGGGTGGACCTTAAACAAGAACATGTCACTGCAAGGCGGAGTCAGTTGTTTGAATTGTGGACTGTTCTGGAACATTTACCTGGCTACACTGTCACACAGGCCTTCAAAAAGTTTAAGTTTTAAAGTTCCTAGTTCTTAACAGTGTATAAGGACAAAATAATGTGAAATGTGTGAAAAATAAATGTATATTTTGTGCTGTTAGGACCACCCACGATACAAATGGTTGTGCTAATAGGGATGTGGTCTCATTTGAGTGGTGAAATATAGAGTCATGAATAAAGATCAATATTGATTTCTGTGGTATTAATTGCCAGGTTTTCAATAGTGAGATGTTCCACGTTATATCGTAATTCTTGGAATGTTCCATTACCAGCAAAAGACCGCCATATTGTAGGCCACTCAATTAATTTTCAAGCATACAGTGTATATTAGGTCAATGACACGGAAAAATTACTGTAGTGAAACCTCGATGATCAGCAATTGTTATGAATGCAATGCCACCAAAGGCCAACACAACAGCAGGAATGGAACGTATTCAGATACAAAAACATCAAACAAAACGTTCTTCACCTGTCATTCACAAATACCCAAAAGCACTCTACCTATTACTACATTGGTAGTTTTACCTGTCTACACATATATTGTGCGTAAACGCGACAATGTCATTCCATCAACTAGCAGTAATTTTTGGCCACAACTTCAGTCAAGTCATCATTTGGGTCACTTGATCATATCTAACTTGACTCCATCAGTTATATGCCTAATTTTGTTTTGTATAAGTTGTCAAGGAGAACATGCAAGTGTTCTAGAATTTTCCACCTTACTCGTAGTTCTTATTTACCAGATAAATATTTTGGAACATGTTCATTCCACAATATTGATTCTGGTTGCCAAGAACATCAATTGAGCCAATATCAAATATTTTCGAAATCCAAGCCTAAAATAGAGATGCGAAACATGAGCGAAATTCAAGACTCAAAACATATCCAGTGTATCTTGTTAAGTGATATGATTGACAGCATTTAACAAAATAATTATTAAGAGACATAGAAAGAAAAAAAAACTACAAAAAAACAAAACAATGGCAATATAAATCTAATTCGTCCAACCCTCCAACTGCGTGGGTGATGTGCAAAAACAAGCTAAACGCCATGACAGTGCCAAGGCCCGTCTTTTTGTCGCCAAGTACAGTGGAACCTGTGTCAATGACACTTAACAAGGTCACTGTTCAATGGAAGCTATACCCTTCCACCAAATGTATACGTTTTCCTTAAAAATCACCCCATCCATAAGGCAACCTCAACGAGTGACTGACCCCTCTATAACGACAGTTTTGCCTTAGAAAAGGAGTGGCCTCAATTAAGAGGTTCGGGTGAATGTTCTAGCATCTCAGCTACAACCACCAGCAGCAGCAGCAGCAGCCTCATCCAGAATCAACAGGTGAATCATTTATGAGTTGCATCACCGTCACGACATAATCTATGTGACCATGAACCACTCACTCTGATGCAACGTGGCATATTAGTAAACAGTCACCATAAATGGCAAGATGGCTAATTAAATCTGCTGAATGAGCATAATATCCACCTACCTTAACCTTCGCTGAAATTATTGATTGCCATTGTTTAAAAATAGCTTACATTTATTTACATGTCTCAACTTATAATCAACATTATACATTGACGTCAGGATCTAATGGAAAATCGAAAAGGTGTATTTGCTCATTTAAGTCTGAGTTGACATTCATATGAATTCGTTATTTTTAACATTAAAATATGCTATTTATAAACGTGAAGCTAATGTAGCTTTGAATTGAAGTTCACTGTTCTTCTGCCATCATTAACATTATGTTATTACTGACATAATTTTAATTTAGTAAAATGTCATGATACACAATAATATAAGATAATTATTTATGTAGTCTTAACAGAGTTATTATAAATTAAAATGTCATAGATATTACCGGTCTAAGCTTACCAAATTTCTGTGACGGGCAGTCATGATGAGATGGATGAGAAGACTGATGACAGTCCCCAGCATGTTACACATTCAACCTGTGGGTGGTGTCATTTAACTGCCTTTAACATAGACAACATAGACTGTCTACATCAAATACTGAAAAGCAGGACATGCGAGCGAAAAAAAAAAGTCACAAATGACAACACACCTGTCAACCAGGACCTGCTACATCAGTTATAAACACTCATCCCCTAACAATAATTACTGAACCCATATTACATCAGATATCAATATAATTTCCATGTCCTTGTGAACCAATTAGATGGAATAATTAAGAGTTAATTGGCCACCATCACCTGTTGCAAAAAATAAACATTGCCAAATGTTTCAGGTTGATGTCTACTCCGCAACCTGTTACGTAATTCCCTACTGCAAAAAATCACGTGACTGTAGAAATATAAAAAATCACATGATTAACAATGTGACCATAGATTTATCATCATGACGTTGTGTAATCTGCAGATTAAAGGCTTAATCCCATAGTATGGGACTATGGGTTTATAATCGCCATCTCAGTAATTAAGTTAGTCCTCACAATTTGTAAATGAATTCTTCACTGTCGTAAGGGTAAATATTTAGACTATTTTTCTGAATTTTTTATTTTATTTTTTTGACTACCCTTCAGGAAACACTAATAAGGTTATAACGATGATGAAAGATGATACGTAAATGAGAAAAGATGGAAGTCCATATCAAGACAAACTCCATTCACCCAAATGGAAACTCTTAAAAGTCTTTCACTCCATTCACCCAAATCATTCACCCAAATGGAAACGCTTAGAAGTCTTTTGCTTGGTCAATATTAGAGACACTTGGTAGCTCCATTCACCCAAATGGAAACTCTTTAGAAGTTTTATACTTGCGCAATAGTAGAGACACTTAGTATGTTACTTGATAAAGTATTTTCACCTGTCATACAGAGTACAGACATTTCACCAATTACTGAGTCAGCATTTTGCTGTTAAATGATGACAATCTGCACATTAATTTCCACTTTATCTTGGTCCATTTGCTATTGTATCGACCAATGAGGCATACTGTGTCTCACTAATGAATCACGGCGAGATAGCAGATTGGACCAGATGTTGCCACTGACATATACAGGTATATGTAGTTCGACCAGGGTCCTCTCCTCCTGCCCCTGCTGTGATGCAATCAAATGATGCAGATTTCATAACAACTAAGCATATGAATTGATATGAATCGATATACATTAACTAGTGTATTGCTTTGAAGTACAATCAACATGATTCATAATTATGTAGTAATAAAACAGATTTGTTGTTTTTAACTTTTTTTTACTAATATGAAACCAACAAGAATTTTTACTCAAAGCAACCAAGATATTGGTTAAATTTAACCACCAAAAATGGCACTTCTCTGAAGCTAAGCCAGCTTATATGACCAACTGCCAGAGGCTAACGTAATGAGATGACAAAACTTGGATAAGGACAACCAATATATTTTTGTCTGCCACATGTAATTATCTGTAATTGTTGTGATGTGTTACAATTTTATTTGTACTTCTGACTTATGTCGACATCAATCGCATAATGTATCTATATTATACCGAAAAAGGTCAAGAGAAGATAAAAGTCTTATCCATCAATAAAATGTCTGAAATGTACGTCAAAGTAATACATTATAATGTCAAAGTCTGTCAGAAAAACGACACCATAAAAAGAGCAACACACGTAGACAGATGGCCACAAACAATATCGTATTGCTCACACTGATAACGCCATTTTCTCAGTCATTTTTCACTGGTGACTTGCCTATAATATATTCATATGTTACATTGAACACTTGAGATATAATTAGAGAAAGCTTAAGTGCAACAAAGTCAAATATATGATGTTGATCATAGAATGTATGTCTTCAGAATACACTGTATCCTGTTTATCACACTGTAAATGGGTATCCCTTGAAAGTGATTTTTATTCTATAAAAATTAATAACTTTATCCTACTTTACAGTGCGATAAACAAACTCCACCACTGCAGTTTTCAATACACCAATTCAGCACGATCTTTAAGTATTTTTGTATTCGTGTCGTGACGAAATTGGAGTTTCACGACAGATGTTTAATACGTTGCAGAATCAGGCACAATTATAGTAGCCAGTTATAGCCCTGCCATATAGTTGCATCATCAACCTGCCATAATAGATCTACACTTTTTGTTTATTACTGTAAATCACTTATTATTAGGTGGCCAGATGGTGAGGCTATAGAGTATACAATGTGAGCAAATATATGTAAGATTTAACGCATCGATTTTCACTTTACACTATCAGTCTGCCCAGCTTAGGTTGTCATTTAGGCTAAATATATGTAATTAAGAAGGACCCGTGGAAAGCCCATAAACCTTTAGAAGTGAATTTACATACATTAGCCTTGTTTTTTAATGTATAGGTGAATCTTATTGATGTTGGCCAGCAGTTTTTGAATGAAAACAGAGCAAAATGATGCTTTTGCATCTTGTTTTTCTAGCTTTTTGCAACATCAGTGTATATGCTAACTTGCTGAATATGTATATATATTGACAAAATGTATGGATTTTGAACGTTTTAATACATACAGCTGACAAACAACAACCAGGGCCGCCACAGATTTCTCTTTTTTCTTTTTGCTTTTTTTTTTTTTTAATTAAGAGGAAAAAAGTTTACACCTTGTCGTGGTCTGAAAATTTTTGGCTGACAATAAATTTTGCATCTTCGACACTTTTAGAATCTTGTTTGTCTTGGACTCCTTCAATGTCCTCCTGGCGTGCGTGAGACATGTGACCTTGCAATTAGCCATCACGTTTCACCATGACAACCGCACTAACAAAGTGAAATCGTGACAAGAATTTGTTAGAGACAAACGATGCTAATGAAATCATACTTTTGTGTGCAATTAAAGAAAATGCAATCTTTCAAATACTTTTCAGTAGGATGGGATCGTCTTCACGTGCCAAAATGTCATTCTTTATTCCAGGATTTTACCATGGCAATTGGATGTCATGACACTCTAATTGATGACTGCTTAAATTACCCAAAATGCATTAGCACCCTACCCCTGAGCTGGTCACTTCCGCTTCGTCCTTATCGACCGCAAGGTGGCCAGCACGTGGGGCACATCGTGGGCACGTGGAACGTTCGATTATCAATACTTGCCGGAAGTGGCTCCCTCTTGGCCTAGTCAAATATGACCTAGAACTGTGTGGTCAGGACAAGCATAAAGAAACATTTTAGGACCTTTGTTTGCTTTTTAATGGTTGCTATAAAATACTGGTTCAAACATAATTCTAGACCTCTGACAAGTCTTGCTGCAAGTCTTGCAAAAATGTCAAATTGAATTAACAACAGCCTTTCTAAGTTCGTCCTGTCCTGTGACCTATTTACACAAGTCATTCAAGTATTGATGTTTAATAAGTTTGCACTTGGTTTTCTTGAAGAAAATTGCAAAAATACCTACGATATGTTTCTAAGGAGGCCATAGTTTGAAATTTGAATTTTTAAATTATTCTATCTGTAAATTATACAATCAAAGAAAACACATTTAAAGAGGCACAAGCCTGCACAGTAACATTTATCGTCTCTCTCTCTTGAATGGATGTAGAAGTCATGTACGTCCATGGACAATGGGTCATTAACTTTGCCTTGTCATCATCATGTTTAGATGCTGTACAGATCGATCACAGTGCATTCAAAATATTTAACAGAGCAAGGAGTGACTTGTCTGACTATAGCATGGATCAATGGTAACCATGTCTCCGGCATCTCTGGTTACTACGACTGAAGATGACATTTCATTGATGGGAAACTTCAGTCGATCTAGAACCGGAACTTAATTGACATTCAGAGATTATATTTCTCCTTACAATGAGTAAAAAAGGCCCGTAGAAACTTTCGCTTCCTCAGTACTGCTGTTGTTGGTGTAATACACGAAAGTCTCTACAGGAAATTTTTACTGATTGGATGTAGAAAATAATCTCACAGAATTTCATCAGAATCCATCCCGAGGAATGCTCAGCAATACAGTATTGAACAGGAACTTATTTCAAAGCTTTGATTTTGAATATTCGTTACGTTTCCAAATGCTTCTTTTTCTAAATGCTAATTCTTGATAGTACGCATTTGCAGTATCTGTAGCAGAACTGGCCCATTGTCACCAGCACGCCACGTGTTTGGCACCTGCTGGGATTAGAAAATTGACAGAGGGTTCTGATTGGTCAGTTTGTGATCTAGGGTTTGTGCACAGGTGTAAATAATAGCCTTTGCTGTGACAGTAATGATTGTGATTGGCACTTTGTTTATCAACTTGACTTACTTTTGACTAGAATCACTCACAGATACATCATACACAAGACTCTTTAGCAAAACTTAAAGCTATGCAACATGAGGTTTCACTTTGTCAAATATGTAACAGAATGCTTTTGACAAACAATATTCCTCTGGATGTATTTAACTTTGGGAAACAGAATTCTTTAGACTACCCAAAGAGGATAAATATTGGCTGAGCTGTTTGGGTTTGTTTGGCAACAGAAGCCTGCGAGAGTTACGAAAACTTCCAAGAAAAAGAAGCCCATCTTATAGTGGAATTTCATAGTCCCTCAGCCAATTGGAAATCTGGATTCACAAGACGTTGCTGTAAAGCATTTGCTCTCCACTCACCCTTATGTGTCAACACATATGATCATATGTGCCTTAGAACTTAGTATTTAGTAACTTGTTTACATGAGGAAAAAGTTGACATCTTATAATTAGAACACAACCAGAAAAACACACACATTGGCGATAATGCATCCTACTAGTAAGGCCTCTACCCATTAATATGTCAGACTTTACACTTGGTGACATTAGACTATCGTGTGATCTCTTAAGCAGTGAGATAATACAATGTACAACACCAGGGAGCAAAAACAGTTCATGATTGTGAGGTAGTCTTGTGACTTTATTGTGTATAAATATCAAAGAGACAAACATGAAAGATCTAGCACTCTTGGGAGATGACCATCATCAACACTATTTATGCCTTGACTCATCCATAAAACAATTAACCGGAATGGACATCAAAACCACACTCAGTGCAATGGAATGCCCAGAATATTACAGGTCCATACAGTCACGTCTGTGTCCACCACAGTAATAAATATTGACCATTGTCCATTAATTTGAGCAACTCTGCTGGACAGTGTCCAATGTAATGGTCAGAGTGCTCCACGTTCCTAAACTAACAACATGCTTGTCAGTTGGGTAACATCCGCAGTGAAACATAAACGGCATTACATGGATTGTTTATCTTCCCAGTAGAGGCAGTGCAGTTGGGCTGGACTGGTTCTTCCTACTATTGACAGTATTGAGGCAGGGTTTAATGACAAGACTGAATTAATAGTCCACACAAAGAATGGGAGTCCACACAAAGATGATTCAACCAGCATGACCTGACTAGCTGACTGGCTGACTGATTGACTGGTTGACATAGATAGATAGATAGATAGATAGATAGATAGATAGATAGATAGATAGATAGATAGATAGATAGATAGATAGGTAGGTAGGTAGGTAGGTAGATAGACATATAGATAGATAGACAGATAGATAGCTAGACAGCTAGACAGCTAGATAGATAGATAGATAGATAGATAGATAGATAGATAGATACATGTCCATTACTTGACCAGCGTCTGTCACCGCATGTTTGGTCACCGCATGTTTTGCCTAACCTCATGATGACCAGTAGCTTTTCTGAATGCTTGATCTCCTTGTGACGTCATGTGTGCATCCCGACTCTCCAACGTCTGAGGAAAGAATGTTAATGGCTGCGTGTTGCCATGGAATGTTGTCACGTGGCTCAATTCAAATAGAAATGAGGAGGTGCTCAAGATGTGCATTCTATTTGATCATCTTGTAACATCATCTGTTAACATGCCATTGCAATCACGATGAGTTATAACCAAGCCTATGTGTCCCATGGCCTTGCTCTAATTAGTCATGAATGGTTGATCAAACATGTCTTTGTGGTTGCTAATAATCAATACTTGCAATCGGTATAAGCTTCGTGAAATTAGAGCTTTCTAGTTTCTCTCAGTTATAGGTATTATTTTTTAGCACACTTCATGCTTTTCAAAGGCAGCCATTTTGATCAAGTTCTCTGAATAATAACGAAAGATAAATAATGATTAACAAGTCCAGTGCAATGGCACAGATCGAGACTGAAATGTGGTTCATGAACAGTGAAGGGAAAGGGGTTCGAGACTATAGGGACTGATGAATCGGTGTAGTTCGAAACAACAGCCAACCTACATATCTCGTGAATTATATCCAAAAACCACAAATTCAAACACTGAGAAACGTTGAGGAAAATTTTGAAGCAGTCACATTTTTGAAACATGAACTAGGATCACTAGAGCATAAAGGTAATACAAGACCACAATACCTACTAAGAACCTGCTGGGGTCAAGGATTGTGATCACCTATCAGCATTTTGAGGCTATTCTGCAATATAATGTGACTATTTGTAAGGATTGAAGGGAGAATGCTGTAACAATGAACAGGGCACTTTCAGTCCATTTCTTCAAGGTCATTTTTATAAATACCAATCATAGGTTCAAATTGTTAACCTCTTTCAAGGTTGTCAGGCCAAAGTAAACATCATCAACTCTAGGTTATTACCTCATAAATGCAAGTATAGTTGATGGTCGTACAATGAATTATGTACCCTCGAGTAATTGTTAGAAAATAATTGCTGTAAAACAATTACGAATAGTAACAAAATAGCATTGGCAAACCACTCAGGCTGAATAAGCTTTAAAAAGCCCCAAATGTGCAATTAACCTTCAAATCAATGCAAATATTCACATGACATGGTTATGAGTGATTACAAATTCACAACTAATATTTGGCTTATTTTGAATAAATGAATGACAGCACAGAAGCACTGGGAAGAACTTCCAAATGCTAAGTTAGATCCTGAGTTGGCATGATTGATTACTATGGACTGCTAACAACCGCTTTTTCCTGCATTAACTGGCAGACACAGAAATCAGTCTAGCGTGACTTTAAATTTCAGTTTGAAATGCTGGACTCGGTCTTATGAATATCTTCCGGTAAACAGGTTAAAGTCGTTGTTGTCCAACATAGAAAATGACCATTGATCTGACCATTCGTGAATTTCAATTGTGACCACTGACCACTGGTCATTGGGGATCTCAACACACCCAAAGCACGTCCAAATGTGTACAGGCACAAATATATTAACAGGTTATGGATGGCCTGGAGGGCACAGGATCATTGTCATGAATCGTTCAACAAACAATTGTTGTATTGTTAGGAACACATTCAGCTGTAAACATTTTTGCAATTGCTTGCTTCCTCCTTGTTAAGGCCCTGCGAGGTGCTTAACTGGTATGGCACATGTTCACTACATGCAAAAGTAAACTGTACTTTATTACCTTAAGGCTGAGAAAAAGAAAAATAATGAAGTTATGAGAATAATGCAATTTACTTCCAAACCGAAATCACATACAGGAAGCCAAAAATAACATAATTGTTGCCAAAATCATTAGTTTAGTTTTCATATTTTCCGTGTCTTCTCATTTTTTATCCTGTCCATGTCTATTCTGCCCCTCATAGACGTATGTCACCATTTGACCTTCCAGGATCACGTGGGCCAGCTCAGCTGGTCATATGGTCAAGTGGTCAGCGAGATCTGGGCAGGAGCACCATCTTTGTATGGCCTACTCTTCTGTACTATTAGAGTGACTGATGGGCGAATTGTCAGAACAATGCGTGTTCATAAATTGTGAGGAAAGTGTATACTGCACTAAGAAACACAATACATCAGCCACTTTTCTATGTCACAGTAAAGCAGTTTAAATTGACTTCAAATTAATGTATTGCACTATGTCTGTATTTTCCAATTAAAGATAGCGTTGGGTTTTTAATTCAAATATTTCACATTATTAATAACTATCCTGTCATCAGTGTGAATCATTTGCAAAACTAAATTCTAGTGAAGGAGCATTGATTTTTCTTTTAAGGACTTCCCTCTCTATTTTGTTTCATCGAAATATCTATATAGGTCTTTGCAGGACAATCAAATTGTCTCTCACGCTACTTCAAAACAGTGACACGAAACTAAAGTCCTGATTTTTGCATAGCATTTACGCGATGATTCAATCTCGTCTATATGAAACAAGTGAGTTAAGAAAGTCACCTTTGAAGGTCACTAAGACAGGTTTCAAAACTCGAGAGATGAGTCACATTTGTGCATTTTAGCAAAAAGTGCATAATTTCCGTCAAAAGTACGTTTTTCCCATTATTTCATCAAATGTTTTATTTTTCATTTTTAAATAAAAATTGTAGTTATAACTATTATACGAGTACACTTTAACAATTTTTATCTAATATTGTAGGAAGTAAAAATATAAACTGTATAATGAGACATGTGTCAGCCCAGCCCTTCCAACTGAAACCTGTAATGTGTATGCATTGATATCCCCATTGGCAGTGAATGGTCTCAGTTATTGATAGACATAAGGCGTTCGAACTTATCAATGGGAAGGACATGTAGCTTAACATTATGGACCATTGTGTGCACAGAATTCTGTTGTAAATCGATCTTGGAATGCAAACCTTCCAGGTTATATTTCATTCAGACCCATGAGGTCTTGGCAATGGTCAGCAACAAATGTTGACAAAAGGTCAATTAAGGAAAGCCTTGACCATCAGGTCAATTCATTGAATCCATGGCAGTTCAAGATCTCTAGGACCGATATGCCATGATAACAACAAGTAAATCAGTTTATGAACCACTGCCATTGACCATTGAGAGAATTAATATAGTGTTATTATAAGGGAGATTAAGGCCACTTGCAATCTTGAGTTACTTTAATTTAATCAATACAAAAGAAGAATGGTCAGATGAAACATGAACAATTCATAATACAAAATAACAATATCTTCCAGTGAAATAAAAAAACTTTTTTAAAATTTAAATACACTCTAATTCAAATGTTTACGTCACATTGCATTTTTCAGCACATTATAACAACTCTATTTATATATTTTGATTGCAATATGATGTCAGTTTGGTATAATAAAGAAAAATAATACTACTTCTAGATAACACTATACTGCTTCATTCACATTCCTGTTCATTTGTGCTTAAAGCAGACATGTACGATAAAGTGCTCCATTATCAACATGCAACTTTTGAAAATTGCAATTACATCTCATTATATCCATTATGCAATTGTCACAGGAAGAGACACAGTGGTCATGGCAGAGGTCACAGCAGAGGTCAGGAACTACCATGCCACAGGTTACTTCAAACTGCATGGTTCAAGAACTGCAGGGTCTTCTTGCGCCCTATAATGGCATGCAGGCAGCATTCAGTGCAGAGAGTGTACATGACATTCTCTATACTACAACCTCCTGGGCATCAGCTATTGTACAAGATATGTGTGCACAAAATTGCAGAGATAATACACTTCAATATACATAACTACTTATGCCATGCTTATGGGAGATGTCAATGTTATTTCATATGATTATATCATAGGATAAATATCAGACTTACTCACATTGGCTTGCATAAGTAATATGATACGACAAAGGACCCAGTCCTGTTTCTTGGTTAGAACGCCTTGGCCACTTATGAAAAAATTCCCCAAGAAGAGATTGAATATAATACAGAGGGTGTACAATCTCCAATATTCTTTCCATCCACTGAACATTTCCAAAGTATTTTCCATCTACTGAACTTTCCAATATATTTTTCATCAACTGAAATATTTTTTAATATATTTATCATCAAATGAAACTACCTCATTGCTACAGTATTACAGAGTTAAGCTAAATATCTAAAAGTAGATTTTGAAATATATTACGTTTTCCTGATACTGTTAGTGTCCCAACCAAGGTTTTTCGAAACTTTTGGAGATTATTAGTTTTTATTTTAATAGTGCACGAAACAGAATGGCCTTCAAATATGAAATGATCACAGAGACGTGAAGATTTTTTTTGTTCGCATAATTTGGTTGTCTGGCTTTCATGGTCGAATTTCCTCTTCGCCTTTTTGCTCAGACACCTTGCACACAATACTTTTTAACAAAATATTTCAAAAATTAAAATAACTCCTATTTTCCTTCTTTTTTTTCCAGCGCATTTTGAGTCAGTGCGCATGGACTGGCTGGAATTTTCAGCCTTTGAAGCAAATCGTGAAACTTATATGTCCAAGTAGCTTGAATTCATTTTGATTTCTTAGCATGAGATTGTCCATTCATTGCATGCTGTATATCGAAAGCGACAAACTGTAAAGTTGGGTGGAAATTGTGCTTTACCTTTCAGTCAACGGTAAAGTTCTTGTAGTTCACCAACAATGCCTAATTATAGTCTCAGGAGGGGCATGCATGTCTAAAATACCAGGGGAGTTGTGATGCGGGTAAAACTTTCGTGCTAAAATCTTATCAAGGTGCACCATAACAGAGTTTACCCCAAGAAGCTGGTAATGGACACAAGATCATCATTCATTCATGCCTTCGAATAAATCACGGAAACACAGAAATGCTACACTGCAGTTGAACTCTAAAACAGTCCTTATCTAGACCAGGGAAAATGCAGTAAATTGTACAAGGTGAAACTGAAGGGTTAGACTGAAAACTTACTAATAGTTTTCAAAATTTTTGCTATGTTCTTCGTCTGTGGCATTAGTGTACGTTCAAATATTTGAATTTTTAGCTAGAATATCTCTTCTTCGTGACCTACATTAAAAAAGGAATAATGAGGTAGACAATGTAAATAGAATTTGTCACTCCAACAAAAAGAATAAATCAATATAGAGCTTCATTTCAATCAACAGGGAAGGGAATTGCAATGCAATTCTTCATGAACATGTCAATATTTTTCTTTTATTAGCAATTGTAATCGTGTAAATGTATTCAACAAGGAAGATTGATTCGCCTGCTTCCATTTTGTTCTCATAACTATTTTTTGGAAGCACGTTCAACTATGACTCAGTCCACTTGTCATTAGCATGCCAACGTCACGTTTAATTAGTTTTCGGACGAATGATGCATTTGTAAGATCATGTAATGGAAATTAAATGATGGTAATAACATCACTCCAAATGCCAGTGCCAAAAAGTTTACCGCAGCTGTTTTCAATCACAACGCCATTATGTAATGAAAATCCATTAAAAGATGGATGCCAATGCTATCATTTATAGCCATACAAAAACTTGTAGTTTCGGTCTGTTGAGGACACTAACTGCCCATCCCCTTAAAAAATATATTGCATATTCTCTCTGGCTGTTTGAGCATGGCTCCATGGTTTGAGGTCCTATCCTATCCTAATACCTATCCTATCCTATCCTATCCCTATCCTATCCTATCCCAATCCCTATCCTATCCCAATCCCTTTCGCTATCCTTTTCCTATCCCTATCCCAATCCCTATCCTATCCCAATCACTTTCGCTATCCCCTTCCTTATCCTATCCTATCCTATCCTATCCTATCCCAATCCCTATCCTATCCCAATCCCTTTTGCTATCCCTTTCCCTATCCTATCCCATCCCATCCTATCCTATCCTATCCTATTCTATCCTATCCTATCCTATCCTATCCTATCCTATCCTATCCATGACACATTATTATTAAACCAGTCCGAAATACACGGCAATGAACCATATACAAGTTCCCTGCGGATGACACCAAAACAATATCTGGAGTTGCTGTGCACAGCCACTTGGCTTTTAAATCAATCCCATTCAAAGTTACCATCACGATGTAATTAACAACAAAAGCTGCTGCTACTACTATTGGTACTGCTGCTACTGCTGCTGCTGGTGATGGTTGTTTTGTGGTTGTTGCTGGGTGGATGCTGGTGGTTTTCATCCCAGTGATGGAGATGTTGGGGAGGTTGGGGATGGGAGAGAGAAGCAGACTGGCCACTGGTCACCAGCTGTGTGCACTGGGCACAGACATGGTGACTGACTGTGCATTTCATATGGCGATCAACATCCAGCCAATAATTACTGCCACTAATTGATTGCCTAAGGGCCAAATGTCTCAAGTCTTGATACTATATGATGGTGTAGAATGTATCCGTGTGCAATTTACATCTAGAAAAATCCACACAAATTGTCATTACCAGTCATATTGGTCTAACTGATCATATTTTTTTAATCCTTCTGTGATAATTAGACAGAATACAGAGAAACAAAGATTGTACAGAATAAATAGATAAAGAAGCCTTATAAGATGAAGTCTAAAGTGAATATTGATAGCCTTATGATAGATTCCTTTCATGTTCTATAGATCAATTTCTTGTTATATATAGCAGGCAATTGTTTGCTCGATATAACGGTGAATGACACACCCCAAAAATCTATCAGCACTCTATATATAAATTGTTGGATCTTGGTATTTGCTAAATATATATACCTCATGTCAGAGAGCTATAAACGGTTAATACAATACATGACCCACTTTTGGGAATCATCTGCAAGGATTATGTACAGGTTCAGATTCTCGCAACACATATAATAATATGCCTACTTGTTTATGTGTACTAGTCTTGTTTTGTACATGTTATATGAATTTCCTTTCACCGAGGATCAATTTAAAATCATAAACACCCACACAAATGTACATATCAGTTCACAAAGTTTACAGAACATTGATTGCACAAAATAAATAATGCAAAGAAACTGCAAATAAATATGTCCGAATATATTTAGACATACATTGTATTAACTCTATTGCACATCAAACACAAATGACACCAATTCAAGATAAACTGGAGTCATTTCTGAAGATAAATGGCCATAAAAAAAACTCACAAGGTCATGCGATATCACCACACATGTGTTATTGACAGGACAACCGAGTCAGCTATCATACAATATTACTACAATAGATTTGCGTTTTCTTTTCAATAATAAATGGTCACTGAGTTGTAGAAATAGCAGTACAGTACAGACGTATAGTCTACAAAACAGGCCAATCCTTATTCAATCAGGAAAATACGACCTGCAGATATATCTTTATGATTTAAGCTTTTTGCACCATCAATAAATAATCACTATCCCTGTATATCTCATGTGTAATTTACAATCACTCGTGTACATGTATATATCTGATTGGTACTTCACTATGTAATCATAATAGTGCATTGATTTTAACTCGCCAAGCATTTGGTACCAACTGATATTGAAACGACATCAATTACCATTCCATAAGCCAAGGTCACAAACTCTTTCGTTCTGAACAATTGTCTTTACAAATAGTCTGATTTGTATGTCCACCTCGCTTTCAAGAACATTTTATCTAAGGATTTTAGTTATAGTTAGGGTACTGACCTTGCCAGGTTTTTCGTGTTGATCCAGAAAGGACATTATTCCAGCCCTGACCCTGTTTTTGAATCCCCGCACAGTCCCTTTGGAACTGATGATCTTCATCTCTCGCAAGGTGGCAGGGTCCCTAACATCCCTGCTCCCCAGGAAGAAAGGGTGATCCTCTGGGATGGTACCCGCTGGAGGGTCCTGGGTGGCAGACTCCAGAAGGTAGAATCGGTGAGTTATCTCCTCCACAGGGCTACACGCCCCATCCTCCAAGCCTGAATCGTGGTTGTCAAGTGAAGATGATGAGGAGGACACCCCACTGGTCGAAGCAGAAGTCCTCACCCCCTTGGCTCCCAGCATAGGGCTGCTATGGAAGTCAGCACTGTCCTCCTCCCCCGGTTCAGGGGTAGGGGATTCGTAATGTCCATTAGAATGCATATTGGTCCCAGGTCCGATTCCAGCTCCGTAAGGACCATAGGTTGTGCCGATAGTAGGTCCCAGAGGGCCACAAGGCAGAGACAGTCCTAGGTCATTAGTCTCATTTGGCATACGAACACTGAGGTTATCTTGAGGATTGTTAGATATCACCTTAAATGAAGGCTTGCTGATGACTGTGGTGGTGCCACTACTGCCTAAGCTAGGAGTGCTGCTGTTGTTGGCATAACTCTGTCTGTTACAGGCCACGTGCTGAGGGAGTTCTCCCCCTCCTGCACCTGGCCAGTGATTGGCTGTTGGGTTGCTATCAAACTCATCAGAGGAGCCTAGACTCACCACAGTGCGGTACTTCATTGTGTTGGCAGTGCAGTCAGGGTTCCCCTCTGCTGCTTTTTGGTCGTAGAATTCAAAAGACTTAAACTGCCCTCCCAAGCGAGGCATACTGTGTTGCGACTGGTGTTAAGTGAGTCATTGAGGAGTTGGTCTTCCTCTCAGCTACTTTGCCGTATGTGACAGTGCACAGCCGGGCGTGGCGGTCACTGTCACAGATGTCGCTGTGACGTCACTCAGGTGAGAAGCTCTGGCGCGCAACAGTTCCTTACCTGCCCCCTAGGTGGCTCCTGGTACTGTCACTTCGGAAACAATGGGATTATCGCCAGGGGTCGCTTTGATATTGTAAAGGAAGGAAGTGGATTCTATTGCTTTCACTGCCGTCTTGTGGTGGTCGGCAAATATGCTACAAGCTGATTTAGTTCAGAATGTGTTAAAATTAGCTTAAAATTAATGTCAATGCAAAATTGATCTCAGCGGCCAAAACAGTTAGCAGTAAATTTAAATAATTATATTTTATATTATATCAGTTTTTAGCTAACTTATATATATTTGTCTGATGCAACTTTAATAACAATCACAGTCTTGCACTGTTAAGGTAAATCGTTCTAGATAGACCAAGACTTAATACAAAAAAAAACACCATTAACTTAAGAATATTCATGAGCGGTTTGCCTTAACGATTACCACCTGTGCTCCTTAAATAGAATCACTAATTGGGCCCTTAATTAAGGCATTTCCCCTTATTTTTTCCTGTCATGGTCAATAAAAAAAGCTTAAGTTACCAAACATCTGCATTACCCTGAGAAATAAAAGTATGAGAAGCCCTTAAAATGTCTTTGTTACAACAAAAATACAATCTCATAAGTTGACTTGCATGAGCACTCTTGACTACTTGGGTATCAGCATGACCGTTTAAACTATAATTTGGCAGTGAATTGATTTCCATGGTAGTTTTGGCTGTATAGACTGCAGAACTGCATGCTGTTTCACGCTATAGACAGATTACTGGATATATGTCAGGCAGCTACTATGAACAAAGTGTGGCAATCAAATACAAAATGTCTGTGGAGTGACACAGGTCAGAGGGACTATCAGGTCAGTGCTTGTAGTTTATATACCACTGAGTTTTTTGTCTGATTCGATTAGCAGTAACGTATTTTCTAAATTTCTATGGGGGCTCAATGCTTCAATGAATTCATATATTTGTGACCTTTCAGAGCAAACTATGAGCATTCAATGCTTGAGGTAGTCAAGCCAGACAAGTTGAAGTCATTGGGGGCCACCAGACAACTGATTTGTCAATGCAGAATGCACTACAGCACCACACTCTGAATGTACATTTAACTGCAGTACATAGTCCAACATACATTGTAGACTACTGCAGTGATCCAGGCCATAACTCATGATACATACTATAACTCAGGAGTCATAATTCATGATGCATTTGAGCAATCAGGGCATCAACCTCCATCACCGACGGGCCACTAAAAAGCACCGGTCATCAGCTGCTGTTGGGAGTATTTTGGTAAGTAATCACTTGATGAATGCTTATTATGGGAGGGGGATAATCATAACTGTTGCTAAAAAGGGCGTGCTTCCTCCCTATATATGAGCAAGTGTTGACTTTTCGTATTATAAACAACATGCTATGAACTAACACAGGGCTGCTGTGTAAAGTATTTGTGATTGCATTGTCATTTGTGGACGGATCTTAACATGTCAACATGTCTCCTTCATTTTGTGAATGTTTTACCAATGCTTGCAGGAGATTGAGGGTTTGTGTACACTTATCTTTTATAGTCTGTTTTATAGATTTATAGATACACTTGACATTGATAAGTGGTGTTTCAATACAGAGCAATGTAGTGGAATGTTTCTTTGTAATAGTGTTCAATGTGTACTTGTAATTTTATTTCGAACAGGAAATTCTTAAGTCCAGTCCTTGCAACTTTAGTATTGTTTGGTGTCATGACATTCTTTGGATTTTCGAACGTTTTTGTGTTTTTGTTGGTTCCCAGACACTTGCGTTGGTCAACAATTCTCATTCAAATTTCCTCATTTATAGCACGTGCTTTAAACGTTCCAAGTGCTCAACTTGTTTGGTGTTAATTTACTATTTCCAAAGTTTTAAATTAAATGTTTAGCATTCGTGTAATTACAAAATGCCATTACTAAAGAATATTGTGCCTATTGTTCTGCGTAGTTAATATGACAACATTCGTTTGAGAACAATGCAAAACGTATGAGCTGATACTAAAAATTATTCTTGGCACTTTGTTACTTGTTTTTCTCACACAAATTCCAGTTGCATTGTTCTATAATCTTGTAACCCATTTCCTAGGGCTACTGCATCAGCATCTACATTATGTTTCCATCTAAATATCCCCCTGGGTCTTCCCACTTCAGCCTCTGTTTGCACTTTCCATTTAGCTTTTCCCGAAGCCCTGCTCTCAAACTGATTGAAGCCCTCGCAGCCACATTTGATCACAGCACCAATCTCCGGCTGTTGTGACTCACTAATTGGTTTGTGTCTTGGATATATTTGGTCGCAATTTGTTTGCTGTTTAATGTTGGTTTGCCAGTTGACGCGTTGATTGCAATCCCAGAGATTAATGCTTGTTTGCTGGTTAGTTTATTCCCAAAACTTTGGGTTCTGTTTCGTTCTTTGAACATTGTACGAGTGGCTGACTTATCTATGTTTTAATGTAAAAAAACAAAACAAAAAAAAACAACAACATGTTATTGTTGATTATAGGCCTACCATTTTGGTTTGTTTATGTACACTCGTCATTGTACAATACTTACAATATATGTTCTTTATCTTGGAAGCATAGGGCTGTTGTTACTTGAAATCATATTTGTGATATTTTGATAATTACTTTAATTTTATGCAACATGATTCCATGAATTTTCAGTCTGATGACAAATCTCAGAATGACCAAACCAAACCAACCATTCGACGTGGCCGAAACAGAGTCAGTTCCATCAACACTCTTTTCGATGAGGGCGATTCCAAATCGAGGGCATCTTCCAAGGACAGTGACGCAATCATCTTCTCCAGCCAGTGGAAACTCCCCGGGACTGTGCCCAAGAATGAGGAAGTTAAACTGACTGACGACCATTATGACAGACGTTTCGGCGTCAAGAATTTCCGCACTTTCTCTGTCATAGAACCTTTTTCGTCATATGGTCAAAATGGCCTCTATAGTTCCTGTCAGGATATCACTAAATTGAGAAGATATTCCATGCCTGTGGAGATGCACAGTCATACTGTGAAACAAGGATCCAAATCCTGTGTATGTACATAATTCCTTACAGGCATATTAGGACATTTTGAATACAATTTGACTGAAGATTGTGTGTTGGAGTATTTAACACATTTCCTCTTCAATTGTTTCGATACATGTTGCTTAATGATTAACGTTCACCAAATGTTTTCAGGACGACCTTTTTGAAGGAATCTACGACAATCCCCATGAAGTTTTGCATCAGGAGGAGGTTTTCGATGTCATTGACCGTTATGATGATCCACAGGTTAGACTGAAATCTGAATAACTAAATAATTCTCAATTATTACGTAACCAAAGTGGTGTTAATTAGTGACATTTGACAAAGGAGTGTCATTTTAAGAATTTTTTTTCTTGTTTAGTTCAGTGGAACTGTTTAAACTTATTCTTAGTTTTTGTTTTCCCCAGAATTTTCAGATAAACCATTCAGAAGGTCTATACGACAACCCTTTTGGAGGTCAATACCATCAGCACTTGGGAATCCAATACAATGACCATTCTGCTGGGCAATATGACAACACTTCTATTGGGCAATACAATCAACATTTGGACAGCCAATACAATTGTCACTCAGAAGGACAATATGACAACCCAATACAAGGCCAATATGACAACCGTTCACAAGGCCAATATGACAACCACTCACAAGGCCAATATGACAACCGCTCACTGGGACAATATGACAACCCTTCACAAGGCCAATATGACAACCACTCACAAGGCCAATATGACAACCGCTCACTGGGACAATATGACAACCCCTTACAAGGCCAATATGACAACCGTTCACAAGGCCAATATGACCACTCACTGGGCCAATATGACAACCACTCACAAGGCCAATATGACAACCCTTCACAAGGCCAATATGACAACCCTTCACAAGGCCAATATGACCACTCACTGGGCCAATATGACAACCCTTCACAAGGCCAATATGACAACCCTTCACAAGGCCAATATGACCACTCACTGGGCCAATATCACAACCATCCACGAGGCCAATATGACAACCGCTCACTGGGCCAATATGACAACCCAACACAAGGCCAATATGACAACCCAACACAAGGCCAATATGACAACCGTTCACAAGGCCAATATGACAACCAGTCACTGGGCCAATATGACAATTCACTACAATATAGACATACCAATCTCTCAGAAGGCCAATATGACTGCCCTTCAGAATGGCTGTACAATGACCATGAAATCACTCTCCAAAGAAACCATGCAGTGGATGTAAATGACCTTCCAGAATACCCCAAGGTCAACGTCTGTCATGTGGAAGACTTTTATTACAGAGAACATCGACCTCCTGAAGGTTAGTGGGTCTTTCTGTTTCTTGCATTCTCTAAGTTTGAAAGCATGTCTCTTATTCATTTGGCAGGGACTTTGTAAACACTTAAAACTTAATACGAAGCTTCGGTGTATAAGATTCAACTTAGTAACCACAGTAGCTGTGACCGTAAAGAAACGAAAAATATATACTCTGCATTAGGGTTAATTCTGGAGTTAAAATTCCAAAGCAATATTACTAGCAAAGGGTTGAATACTGTAATATGTAGTCAAAGAAACAGCTCACACTTTTATACAATAGTGTGAGCTTCTTAAGTGAGGGACTTGGACGAGTTAGAATTTTTAACCTCAAGCCTCTTTAAATATTATTAATAATTCACGGTATACCCTAGATGTTAACATACTCACTAGAAAATCTAAATACAATAAAGTATATTCAGCTAAATACTTGCTTTCCCTTTAATTCCAATAATCAAGACAACCCACATCCCACATATTACAAAGCCATTTTGTAACAAATTCATTTTCGTGATCAAAAACATTTACTATGACATTTGAATATATCTCAACTGTACTATGTTAGAGAAATGACGTGACAGCAGTCCCAGGCCTATCAAATTTCCACTCTGCTATTATTTATACAAATGGAATTTGTTGTGATGTGAAAAAAGGGAGGCCAGTAGCTGGTAAAACAATTGACCAGGCTGTATGTGAGTCAGCTTCTGTGATTCTGTCCTGCTGTCCAATGTTTGTCTGTCTGGTTGTGCAACTGTAACTTGTGTATGTGTCACCAAGTATGTTGGGAATGTAACATGCGTATCAATATATTATGGATGTATTATACAGCTAATTATACATCATATGACCACCTTTTATTGAAGACCACAAGAAAATTGATCAAATTTACACGAATCACAAACAAGTCGACCCCCTTTTCAAGGTCATGGCCACTGGGATCTGTGCATGTTAAACTGTTTTAAAAGGGAGAAATGCAATTCAATGTAGTAGGTTTGAATACAAAACTATCTCTTAATTGCTCGTGTTAAATGTATAACATTTTACAACTGAAAAGAAACATATAATGCAGTAGACACTCGTAAGCCACATAACATTTCCACCAGTATTGGATTATTCCAGTCCACGACATAAGTAGCAGGTTCTGATGGGAAAATTGCAGACCACTGACAGACAGGACACATAGGAACCCAAACAGATTACAGCGGCTAGTAGCTACATATCATCCATCACCAATCATCCATAATCCACCAATCATCCATAATGCAAAAGTTTGCACGGCTCTGGAGCAACACATGAGGAGAGAGAAGAAAACATTGGAAGAGCCAAGAGATTTTTGTCATGCATCTACATCAGTTTGGCAAAGATGCTTCATTAGCATGTTGCTCGATGAATTAGTTGACCAAAATAGATGGGACATGCAGTTCAGATGCCCAAGTAAAGCTACATGGAGTTGTTTGTTGTGGTGAATCATGAATACTGCCCTAACCACTGGAACTCCAAATATTTTGAGCATGACACTGAGTTCCAATAAAACAGGTAAACTAACGCCTCGCCCTAACACCACCTCTCTATTAAGACCATCTTACAATTGGGATAACTAATTCTGGACACAACTTTATTCTTTCTTCGCATTATATTTTATCCCCTCTATTATGACCATGTCAAAATACAATCCAGTGAATTTGCATCAAGGGTGATCATACTGGCTATGTGTCAATGTATGTTAAACCAATATGTTTTATCTATAAGAGATTCTTAAAATGCTTTATTGACATATGGTATCCTTGACCTGATAGGCAATTCTTTTCTTTTTTTCAATAGAGGAATCTGTGACAAGTATTTCTTTTCTTTTAAAGTTTTATAATTAAGAAACTTTAAAGCTTTAATGTACACAAAGGGATGATTTACATACTGGAAATTCACCTTTTTTTCAAGTTTTTTGGCAAGCTGCTGATGAGAGATGTCTGACGCACTCACTCGTGACCACTCCTCGGTAATAACTCCTGTCACATGGCCCTTTGTTATTCACCTGCCCAATTCGGCGTCTGTGGGGTGAATAAAATGCGGGAAGGGGGGGGGGGGGTGGAGAAGGCAGAGGGGGTGGCTAGCAAGCAGAGCTCTATGATCACAATCTGCCGGCATGCAAATGTGGCAACCACCAGCGCCAGTGTCTGCTCATTGGATCCTATCATCCTGCCCAGCATCTTAAGCCCAGCATTTAAGGTGTATTCGTGTGGACGAAATATGTGTCATATGTTGGACGAGTGTGCGGAGGCCAGTTTGTGCGAATTGGATCGATAAAATGAGCACAGAGTGAGATGGGATTGAGAGCAGTCGACAGCAACACTACACAAAGGGGTCCGCATCTTTAGGGTACATCAACAGAGGGCAGGGTGATCAGCAGCAGCGGCAGCACAACAGCCCCAGCAGCAGCAAAGAGACAGGAAGGAGATGCCATTGCCTGCCAGGATGCGGGGCTGTCAGCAGGATGGCTGAGTGGGCTCCTCCGCACATAGATGGACAGCTATCCGACATCGGTCAACAGCAGCAGCAGCAGGCATGGAGGACGCTGGTTGTATTAGAGGATGCGGTGAATGAGGGATGCGATTCCCATCAGCAGCAACAGGAGCAGCAACAGAGACAGGTCTTTGTTGTCAAGGGCCGGCTTAGCAAGGCTTACATTTGGAGACCCGGAGATGCCAACTCCATTGTTGATATTGATGTCAGTGAGCATTTTGTCAACTCCAAGAGGTCAGCTGGAAAAGCGCAGGAGTTCCAGGCCATTGCCTCTGCCCTTCTCCACGGCCAAGGGGGTCAGCCGGCCGGTCAGGACAATTCCTCTTATGACCCGTACCTGTTTTTCGACGGAGGCACATACCTGGAGCCACGTTCTGAGGGTGAGTGTTAGGAGTGCTTGTAGCTACCCTGTGATTGTACTATTAGTCATAGAGGGGGCTGCTGCATTATTCAGCAGCTGCAGTTCCCCTCTGCAGCAGTAGCAGCAGCATCAGCAGCAGCTCTTGTCATCACACTCAATGATGATGATGCACAAACTGCAGTCAGCTGTCTAAGGAAATGCTATTATGTGGCTGTAACCAGACTGTAGACATAAACATCTGTACAGATCTTCTCGTTGATACAAATGGGCCATCATCCTGACAGGTAAGTGGGTGATATTATGCCTTTTTTGGCAGAGCTCATGGCTGTGTGGCATTGCCAAAACAAAGACACATGCTTCGTTGCCCTCACAGACTCCGGGGTTCATGACGCCCACCCTGACCTAGATTCAGTGCACTATCATCCGCAGTGAACAGCACCAATCAGGAGCAGCTGTACAGAAAACACAGACTGCTGTATAAGATGCATATTTTACACAAATCGATATCATAGACACCCTCATATAAATGGGTGTGACAATGTATCGGACTAATATTCCCACATATACTGCAAGTGCTGAACTGTTGAACTGTGCTAATTGCATAGCTAACCAGCATCAATGCTGCAGCAGTTTAGAGGTGCTAATAGTTCATTATGTAAGGTGTTAGAGCAATTACTGCCATGTCCATTGTTACACATGCCTTATTAGTTCATTTAAAGCAGTCGAGAATCACATTGTTTATGCAGTTAGTTCACGTCCTTTACAACAGGTGGCAGTGCAGTAGTAAGCCCTGTTGAATCACCAGAGGTCATGATGGGATATTGATCAACATGGCACGCTAGAGAAGGGCAAACTATACCCTTTCTTTGCAGTCTGTTTGGAATGCATTCCCAAATGGATTTTTGGGTAAATGCAAGCAAAAGAAGGAAATGATGGCATTAATGCAGGGATAGAGGCTGCATCCATAATGCCTGCATAATTCAGTGTTATGTCAAGAATGCTGTGTGAACTTTAAGCAGCTTTGCATCCCAAAGCAGAATTCCTGTTTTCTGACCACTACGTAAAAAATATTTGTGTACGATGAAAAAGAACTATAACAAACGCTTCAACCTCCCTATTAACACCTCGTTCATTTGTACAAAAAAATTGTCATTGTGATGAGGTGGTCTTTTCAGTGATTTTTTTTACAGTGTGAACTATTAAATTTCCGATTGTACCATCTTTTTGGTCTTGAAAAGGTTACTTCAATAAATACAAGTAATCTACTCACTGGCCATTCGATAAAGAAGCCTATTGTTCCTTGTATTGTGAAGTTGGGCCTGAATGTGAGCTTCTATGCCAAAAATAGCCTAAGATCATGTAACTGGCAATTGGACAGAGGTCATTTGGTCCAGGCATGTTAAGTTTGATTGAGTGTACCCAATCCTGATCCAATCAATGGCTTAAGTTCAATGATTCGTGCAGGGAGCATCTTTAAAGTTGCCGTTACTGTGCCAAGTTCATCGATCCATTAATATATTGAAGTTAAGGTTTCCAGGTCAATAAACGGCGTTAAATCAACGCATAAACTAATAACAAAAACTTGAGCTTCTGTGTAATTGTAAGTCTATAGTGAACGTGGGTCCATATAGACATACAGCAGTGTGTTAATTATGCATTTATTCTGCAGCAAAAACACACATAAATGAATTACTTCTGAAGGGCAAAGAGGTCAACCACCTGGTGATTTTCACAAGAAACAATGAGTCACATGTCCCTGTCACATGATCCATTGTCTGTTCTCCTTGTTTATTTGCTTAGGAAAGAATAATGGATCAATACTTCTTCTCATTAAGATGCTCTTTTATTTAATTTAGGGTTATATGTGGCTTCTTTTGTTGGTTTCATTCTTGGATTGTGATCAGTGTCTTTAGTAATTACATAGTTCAAATAGCATTATTTATGATGGTAAGCTAATTTTTTTGGCCTACAACGTGTGACCTTAATTGAGAGATGGTCCTGTAATAAAGGGGCTTCAGATTGAGTATGTATATGTCCTCCACATATTCCATCCAAATAGTTACACTGCATTATTCCAGAGTGACACTGCACTGTATGCAGGTCAAAAACCTACACAATAGTCCCAGCGCTACCAGTCAATGTCAGTCTTGCAGTAGAGCCATAAAGGAAGACCTGAACATTTTATGTGGGCTGCTACAAGAATTGATTGATTGATGGAGACCTGCTGTCTGTGGATAAATCAGTTTGTACTGAAGATACAACAGTTCAGAGCCCATCAAATGCTGTGTGCTGTCAGTGTTCATACGCTGAAGTTGCTTTGACGAAACACTGATGAGTGATGTCCAGTTGGATGGCCAGCTGATGACACTCATAAGCGATGACCACAAATGTAACACAACAACATGAAAGTGATGATTCCCTCAGAGCTGTTTGAAGTGATGCTTGTGATGCTGGAGTCCACCTGCATCCCTGCTGCTGCTGCAGCAGAAGCACGTAATCCTGCAGTCCACATCACATGACGTCGAACTGATGCTAAGTTGATGCTGATCCCAGTTCTGATGGGATATGTGTGAGCCTTGTCCTCTCAGTCAAACCACGAAGAGCTTGTCCCTAGGGCGAAGGTCAGTCCATTCACAGAGGGCCCTGGGGGACACCTACCTCAGAGGACCTCAGGAAGCCCAGAAAGCTGTTTGGCCTTCTCTATCTGCCCTACTATGTGCCGCTGTCTGTCACTGACCTGTGCTGTGGCATGGTAAACAGCATTAAGGGAGTTTCCTGAATATGCCTGGGAAAGAGGGCACTGCTCATGAGATCTGCAATCCAATTATTCTGCTTGGTAGAGGCAGACTGAAAGGCCCCACATTGTGATTGTATTGGAAGAGCCCTGAATATTGTACAGCAGCATTAGCAGGTGCATAAAGTGCCAGACATAGCAAGCTTCTATTGTATAAGACTTTCCATACTGCAATTCCATATTGTGTGAATTTATCTATATTCAATTATACCTCGAGGTGTACCTGTTAGGGCATCTCAGTTTCATAATGATGTAAAGACACCCATGACAACATACCTAATTATCTCACCACTAATTGTTAGTCTGCCATCCAATGATTAATTGGCATAATCACTGCACTAAAACAAGGCCAAGTAATGCCATTACTCAAGATCCTTCTTGTAGTGACCTTAGACTGTGCCCCAGGAGGTTATTAGGGATCCAAAGATTTCTGGAGGGTGGAAAGAGAGGGTCGTTGATCTCTACAACTTCCCATTGATCAAGAACTGCCAAAGGCAAGCTGTGTGATTTCGTCATCATTGAAAAAGAAACATCACTGGCGTTTTCCCCTGGCTACAAGAAAAACATCCTTCTACCTGGTCCAAGTGGTTTGGTGCTTTGTAATTGATATTACAACACACTCTATGGTGATTACTCAGCAATTTGAAAGTCTGTTGATCATACTGCAGTCTATATATATATATATCATATTAGTATGAACTGACTAATCCATTTAGAGACCCATTTTAGTGAATGTGGCTGTATTATGCATAGGACCGCCTCTAAAATGGTAACACTACTTCTATAAACAGGACATAAAACACATCTGTTTCGATGATTATATTCTATTTTTGCTGAAAATCCATGTTCCATTTATGCCCTTCCATTTATGCCCTTCATCATATGTGGAAGGTCTTTTAAATTGCTGATGTGCTGCTAAATTGATTTTTTTTATTTGGCAAGAAAATTGCTGTAATTTAAATCCCCAGCTTGTATAGTGCGATTAAATTGACGAAATTGACTTCATATGAGAGATCTGCGTGCAGAGCTGCCAGTTAAATATAGATATTATGTCCAACAGTTTTATGTGATGGCTTGGCATCCCACATTATGAAATTTATGGTGCCAGTTGGAAACATATGTATATAGCTCTAGGTGATTCTCTAACTGCATTTGGGACTTGGGTTTGTTTTTACGACCATTGGCAAAAATTATGGGTTGCAAAGAGATAATTGACATGGCAGTTCCCTTATTGAATTATGACCTTTTTGCTGCACTTTTATGGGTGTGTGGGCTATGTGTACATTGCAATAATTTGATACTTTTTATGTCAGGGAGGACACTGGCTTGTTTAATATTGAATTGGAATATATTGTTACTCACAATCAATATGAAGGACAGCAAAGTATTTTCTCTGTCTTTCTTTTAATGTACATAGCAAAGATGGAGTGTACAGTGCACTATAATTATTATGCTATGATGGTGTATTTGAGTTATTTCAAACTTATTTGAAATGTTATAACAGCACTATAAGAGAAGCCAAGACCAGGCATGTTAGGAATGAAAAAGGAAACAAGAATAAAAAATGAAAGATAGGACAAGATAAGAGTCACAAGACAAGATAAAGATAAAATAAGATAAATAAGATAAAATAAGATAAAATAAGATAAAATAAGATAAGATAAGATAAACAGACACAGATTTAAAATTGCTGATCATGCCTCTCATGCTACAGACACAGATACATATGTAAATTGCTATATAGGCCTATCATGGAATAGGAAGTTACAGTTATACGGCCATAAGAAGAAAGCCAAAATTGTGATGCACGATTTTCAGTCTGCAAATAAAAGTGCCCCCCCCCCCCCCTCTTCATGATCACCAGTCTCCCATGAGTGTGTCCAACCTCCTCTGGGTGTCCTCTGGTCTCCTCTGGCCATGTCTGCAGTTCGAGTTGTGTCCTCTCCGGTATCTCAGAAGCACAGATGTCACCAGACAAAATGTGACAGTACATGACCTTGAGTTGAGGATCACAGAACACGCGAGGATCTAGAGGCAACAAAAAAGTATCAAGGTGCAGGACTCATGGTACAAGCAAGATACAAGCCTGGTGGGGGCTGTCACAACGTGTTTTTGCTAAAGCTACATTTACACAAGTTCACCAGTTCAAAAGGACACTGAGGAGTGACTGAGCTAGATCGACAGGGACACCACAATATCATTCAGACACAGATCATATTCACTTGGCTTTATATATTATATTATTATATACTCTTCCTCAATACATTGAAAGCATGCTGAATACACAATACTATACAAACACAAAGGAGTATTTACATGCGGGACTCAAGGATTTGTAATACTGATGCGGGTTTATCACAGGATTCTAATCTAATATGCACCATCAATCTACATAAACTCCAGGACACTTGCACTGAGAGTTAATTAATAACGTCAAGCTCTAAGATGGATCACACTGCTGTAGAAGTGATCAGGATGCCATATGACAGACTTCTTGGACTAGCACACAATTGTAAGGAGTGTCTTAATGCAATTGCACCTCTGTATTGAGAACACCTTCGTTTCCTTACAGTATGGTCTTAGTAATGAGCTGCCTTAGATAGATAATAGACTTATTTTATAATGGCAGATAAATTGATCTGATATTTTGTGGTCTTATAATTGAGAAAAGTGAGGTTGTCTTGATAGAAAGTTGTACTGTATATCACCATTTACTCACGAACAATTTGTTGCAATAGTGGCAACAGAACTAGCATAGTCTCAGTCTAAAGATATATCTTATAACATTGCAACATGAGATTATGGCTAATGATTCTTTAGATGATGATAATATTGTATCAGATGACATTATTGCATCAGCATCACTTATATAAGCAATGTACACAATATATATCGTTGTAAGCAAATCTAAAAAAAAATATTAAAAAATGTTGGAGAGGTTAACATTCCTCATGCACGTTCTTAGACAAGTGGGTCACTTCTAAAGGTCTTTGCATGCCAAACTAAGATAAGGGTACACAAGAATGCATGGAAGTTATGTGCATATCGTAGTTATAGCCTTGGCAACTTTTTATGTACTTTGCACTGAAGTCAATAATGCAGCTTGCCTTGTATTATTTTTAAGGCTAGTAATAATGAGACAAAATGTGGCCCACCCCAACTGCCCTCATAAATTGTTAATGGGAGCAGCATATGATATACAATAGCCTTCAAAGAAATCAATGATTATACATTATTCATTATCATCATAATGGTGGGACCCATCCATACAAACTCTCGTATATGTCAGGAGGCTGAGTACGACAAAGCTGTCAACTGAAAAAAGTATATATGTTCTTCATGAAGCGGAATTGGCGTCATTTCTTGTAACTTTCGTCTTCTAGCTTCGCCCCCGAACTTATTTTGTTACATTAGTAATTTCTTAATTGGGGTTCGGTCAATAAAACACATTGCTTTTAATTGATGAAAGCAATAACATCTAAGGCTTCCTTTTTGAAATAGTGAGTGACAGTTAAGACAATGACACCAATATTTTGATTATTTAATGACACTTACTGTGTCATCTTTTGAACAAACCATGCAGTGACAGGTCAATGACAATTAGGTCATTGACAGGTCAATAATTAGGTCATTGACAGGTCAATAGCAATTAGGCCATTGACACTTAAGCATAAACTGCTCAGAATTCCAATTCATTCAGAAGAAGAATGGAAAGACAAGGTTAAATGCGAAGTTCGGGGCAAAGCAAGAAGACGACAAAAATTGCGAAGTTTTGGCGAAAATGAGCACCAAGAAATGACGCCAATTCCGCTTCATAATTGCCATGTCAACTGTACCAAAGACATAATCCAACAGTTCACCTTGCGAATGTTTAATTGCAATGCCACTGGAAGTTCTTAATATGTACCTGCATGACTCTGTGACGTTAGACCGATTCATCAGTCCCTACATCAGTGTAACGTGGCAGACTAGCTTAGGTCCAGCACACAGCTAGGTATTGCATTGCAAATTTTGCTCTGAAATAATATCATTAAGTATCTACTTTGGGTTGTTTTGCAGACGTGACCTTCATCCCACCACAGAGGGCCAAGATGGAGTCCCCCACTGGTTCGCTCTCACCTCCAGGATTTGGAGACCAACCCCGACGAGGTCTTCCCCCTTCGATGACCACAGATGATGAGGAAGAAGATGAAGACGAGCCTCCCCCTGACCTTCCTCCTGACCTCGCTGACCTTCCAAGTCACATCAGGGAGCAGATTGACCTCCTGGTCCAGAATGAAATTGACCTTGGCTCCCAGTTCTCTGCGATTGATGCTCTGCTTATGGGTAGGTACACCACGCATGGGCATAAGCAATTAAAATCATACATAAAATCAACGGCATATTTTCTTAATTTTAAAATGATGAGGCTACTTTTCCATTGTGCCCACAAATATACCTCTGCTGATGTATTTTGCATTATATATGAAATTACCAATCGAACAATTGCATTAATTAGAAAGTAATATTAAAACAGGTAGAGATACTCTAGTGTATAACAATTACTGCCCCATCGTCTGATGATTATTATCAGAAAAGAAATATATTCCTCTTGACAAATGTAGGTGCATTATTTCCACACCGTTATGTTGTCGAGAATTGATGTCACTCCTACATTTGTTTCATAAACAATTCATGTATTACAAAAACACAGAATCGACCAATTGTGTACAATATAATATCATAATTCGGCACCTGCTGTATGTATAGATTTATAAGCCAATGTAACATGATACAACATATCTGCATCATTAACTGTTACAGCACATGGACTGAGATACAGTAAGTAAAAGGAGAGTCCTGGTTGATAAATTTTAAGATTTTAGCATGTGATATTGTGATAAGGAAGGTATGAGATGTGAATGCATATTTTCTGGGCATGATTTTAATATTTACAACGTACTATTTATTTCGCCTGTTGAAGAACCAAAATGTCCCCACCCTGCTTGTTTCATGGGAGATTGCAAAGTTAGGTGACTGGGGTTGTAAACTTCTTGTTATGAATGATAAAATGGAAGATGGGATTGTTAAGTAATTTGGAGAGACAGATCAGAGCCCCTCAAAATGTAATATGTCCTCACAAGGACGTCCATCATTGTTGTTGTTATGTAACAGAGTGTAACAGATGGCAAGCAAAACTGGTGTGAAATAAAGTATCTATGTTGATCCATATTTATGAACAATATAATGCACGTCTTCGTTCAGTGTGTTTGAAGCTATGCTACTCTGTCAATTTTATGAAGACTTATTCTGTGTAGATTATCTATATGGCATGTAATTCACTATTAGATATTTTGTCTTGGTAGGCCTTTATATATGGTTATTCATCTAGATTGTGTCAACTGTGTTTTGAATTTGTTCCATTTTATTATTTTCAGAGGATGCCAGGATGGCAGGCAGTGGGTCCAGCTCAGGAACTACAGGACCAAGCCAAGACAATAGAGCAATCCCAGATTATTATGATGATGATAACACATTATCAACTTTATCAGACATTGACAAGTTCATAGCAAGCATGGCAGTTCCTCCACCTCCAGGAGACAATGAAGTTGTGTTTGGAAAATCACCAGAGAGAGCTTCATCCACATGGTGCAGAGCGCCACCCGTAGGAGCTGAAGTTATTCCACCAAGAGAACAGCAAAATGCTGCCAAGTCTTCATTTATGAATGGTCATGCCATGAAGAGTGGTCTTCCTCCTCCTCCAAACAGCACAGAGGTTTCGATGGATGAGGACATGTTCCGAATTTTCATCCCGCCCTCTGAGTTTGGCCTTGATATTGACCTTTCGAAGATACCAACAAATGAAGTGTTAGAAGATGAATATATGCAATACGTCATTCCACCTCCCCCAGTATCTGATGTTACCACAATAGATGAAATTCACATAGTACCTCCAGTGAATCCTCCAAGCCCCTTCTTCGAAAAGTCTGTTGTCAGTGAACTTGCAAAGAAGTTGGAATACAAGAACATTAGTTTCAATCCGGACTCTGAAATTGCGAAGCGGGCAGTTGTACGTCCCTTGCAGACTGACCATACTGATAGCAATGGTTTTTTTCCTTCAAAGGAAAATGGAGTGACTATTCATGTTTCATCAGCTAACAGTCGAAGTCCCGAAACCCCATCAAGTGTAGAGTTGAACCCAAAACACAGTGCCTTGTGGAAACCATCGCAAATCCGTAGTGCTGACAGCAGTCCTGTCCACAAAGGCAAAGACTTCCTGAGTGCAGCTTTGAGGGGTAGCACAGGTACACTCAACAGAAGAGGCAGGGTCCCACCTCCTCCACCACCTCGGCGAAGCAGTATCCAGACAGAGAGTGCAGGAAGTAGTCGTAGTGGCTCTCCTTGCAGCACTCCTGGGGCAGATATACCATCAGGCATCCCACGCAGGGACCCATCCAGAAGTTCTGCCTACGTAAATGTATTTAATATTGGCAGCAGTGCTCCTTCTTCTCCAGCAAGCAGACATCGGAAAATATCCACTAACTCAACTGACTCAGGCTCAACAGCTTCATCAGTGACTTCTGCTGAAGGCAACAAGAGGCATAGTAGCAATGTGCAAGAAATTAAGAAACTGTTGGAAAGTGCAAGATTAAGCAGAAGTGGTGCTGCTGCCTTGGGAAGTAGAATATCAACAGTGAAGACAGGAGGCGGAGAACAACCTGCAAGCAGAGAGAGTTCAAGGAAGAGCTGTGAGTCAACGGAGACACTGGAGACAACGGAGACAACAGATGATGGCAAAAAAGAAACATCTGAAGCCAACAACAAGGAAAACGATGAAACTGACAACAAAGGTTCATCTACAGGAAGACCTGTGACCATGAGAAATAAGACTAAGGAGCCTTCCCAAAGACTCAGATCAACCTTCAAACCAGACATATCACCAACTGAAATGCCTAACAGAAGCATACTTGATGATGATGGGGACATTGAAGTAGATTTGACCTCTGACTTAGATCATGCATCTGACCTCGCTAACAGCAACTCAGCTGCCAGTAAAATCCATCCCAAACATCGCTCACCATCATTCCAAAGGAAGCTCTTAGCATTTGAAGTCAGTAAAAAATCTAAACATGGTTCCGATGATATGGACAGTGCTCCTAAGGAGTCCCCACGCAGCCCTAGGCTTGGTAAAGATGGTGTCCCAAGACGGTCATCTTTGCATGCATCACGCACTAGTCCTCTCATGCAAAGGCACAGTGGAATTGGAAAATTTCGTTCATTATTCAGCAAGTCAGATTCAGACAAAAGCACGGATGTAGAAACCCAAAGCTGTCCCACATCCCCAAGGACCAATGTCAAATCATTAACCTTAGGGCGGTCCGGGCTTCGAGGATTTGGCTTCAACAATCAAGTGAGTACTATCCATAAATAATATGGTTTTGCAATGCGCACACTAAAAATTGCATCAAGATACAAAAACTGTAAGAACAAACATTTCAGTGATGTATATTAATTCTTTCTTTTTCCAGAACAAGGATCACCGTAAAGGAATTCCTACTCGAGTTGTCAAGCCAATGATGATGATGTCCAATTCTGATGGAGAGACATCACCTCCTCCCACAACTAAAGACTTTCAGCTTGATTTTAAGGCTCCTCCCAAAAACCGAAATAGTATTGGATCCACTTTAGCCAGTGAATGGGTCGGCAACATGGATTTTGATGCTGATGCAACTTACAGAACTTTTTCAACATTCAAAGAATCTCCAAAAAGACGCAGACAACCTATTACATTTTCAACTTTCAGAGCTGATCCTAAAGCCAATGCTAAAGACAGTGAAACATCCAAACAGAATGATAAGAATGTTAGTGATACCAAAAGTAAAGTCAAAACGAATGGAGACAAAGCCTTATCAGATGACCATTCAGAGGACCTTGATGACTCACAGGAGAAATTGTCTTCCACTTCAAATTCAAATGCAGGTCGAAGACAAGTTTTTCCAGATGAGTGTTTGAATAAATCCAGCCCCCAAAACAGTTCCCAAGCGGCACGTAAACCTGATAGTCTATCCAAGCAACAAATGGAAGACATTAGTCATAAACTTTACAACGTTCCAGATGTATTTAAAGAGATTGACAAAGATGCTGAAATTCTGGTCAACACTGTGACGAAGACCCTGAAGGACCTTAACATGCCAAGCTGTCGAAAACCTTCAGAAGAATTCCAAGGTCACAAAGACAAGCTGGTGGTAGAAGCTCGCCAGTTTGTGACAGACTCGAAACTCCTTGTGAGCAGTGCTACTCAGTCCATAGACAGACTGACTGACCATGTCATCAGCAGTATGCACACACTGGCCAAACTAGTTGGACATGGTCAAGATGTTATGCTGACTGTTCGATCAGTTCCTCAAGCTCACAATCTTGGCTCAAGGTTACAAGAGGTGCTACATGCTTACCGTCTAACGGTGTCCGCTGCCCACAGTGCTGTCGGTCTGCCTTTGAGTGATCCACCAATGAAACTCTTGATGAAACAAGCCACTAACCTGGCTGCTATCTTGTCTAACCTTATGAAGACCCTGAAAATATTAGAAAACAGCTAAGCAGTTCAAACTGCATCTCCTTGTTCTACTCCTTTTGTTGCTGAGTTAAGTTTGATGAGCGTTGTGTTTATTCATTGGGCACCTAGCTAGAACTTGCAGGACTTTATCAATGCTTGTTGGAACCTCTAGTCTAATGTCATTTCTAGTCATTTTCCTGCTACTTTGGATTATATTTCTGTACCTAAGCAATACATTGTTTTCTTCCATTCATTTATACCACCATATGTTAAAGTATGGTTATTGTAAATTCTGATGCAAACTCTTTCTAAATATACTCAAATATAGAGGCATTATGAACTTGTATGTATATATCAGATCATATTATATTGTAAAACATATGCACTTAAAGTGTTTTATCATGTGCACTTTTAAAGTGAGATGTTCTTTTGTCCAAGTGGTGCTCTTGTGCAATTCAAAACAAAGTGATGTAAATTGTTCATTAAGGTGAATGTTATTGTCTGATGTAGCATAGGTCAACACTTAAATGATGTTATTTTTTAACTGTGTTGTACTGTTCTAGCATACATGAGATGACAGTTGTTAGTGTTGACCAAAACTTTACTCCTTCAGGTCTTAGCAAAATATTCTGAAATGTGTTTATTATACAAATATATCAACCTGCCAGAGTAACACTTAATACCTTCACTCTCTCAGGACACACACAACAATTTCTTCCTATTCGATGTAACAGGGTTGCAATGAGAACTATTGAGAAGTTATTTTGTAACGTTGGTTGAAATTTCTGATTAAAACAAATAAAATTCTAAATTATCAACTGTGAAAAGAAATCAGAGCATAATCAATAAACTTTATACATTTTTATTGCTTTGTCTTGCTTCTAAGTTAGGCACTTGGAACCAATGCAACCTACATGGACCATTATCATTTAAGTACATCATTGACATTCCTGGTTACAAATTAACGTATCGTAAAAAGTATACATTGCCGCTACATAAGCTACAAAGTCATACATGCAAAAAATCTGGAAGTTTGACTTTGAGCGGGACCCAGCCATTTAATAAAAGTTTGCCACACAATATACACCTGCAGCATTTTCTATAGCCATTGCCGCCTAGTTCCAACCCTCACTAGAAGGCTACGGCGAAGTCATTCACCATACTGGATAATGGTGGCGAATGATGAACAGGCAAAGCTGAATTTGAAAATGCTCTTTAAAACGATAGTGACAGTGACAATTTCGGTGATATTTGAGTGCGAACCGACAGTAAATAGAGTGTTTTGATATTTTATTTGATATTTATTGAATATAAAAAGTACATAAATAAACAACATAAAAACATAGGGGTGTAAAGGTCAGGTGACATACACACTCCCCTACCAACAAAGCTTTGACGAATAATAGCACCTTTAAATTATTTTGAACTAAAATTGATAATATCAGGGTCAAGACTGTTCCATACATTGACAATTCTATTAGCAAGGAAATATTTTCTTACATCAGTCCGGCTATAAAAGTGAAACAATTTTTACCATGACTGTGGTTACTACTATATCTAAAAGAGTTTTGAATATTCATATCAGTGTGACGAGTAGACATTTTATGGTATAGAATCAGGTCAGCTTTTATTCTTCGACATTCAAGTGTGTTTAAATTTAGGAGAAAAATTCTTGCTATGTATGGAATGTACCTTAAACCAGAAAGCCTTCTTGTGAAGTACCGCTGAACTGATTCTATGTTATTTATGATATATTTCAATTATGGTGACCATACAGGGCTTGCACTTTCTAATAAAGGCCGAACATAAGTTTTATATAATGACACTAAGGATCACCACCGTAAAGGAATTCCTACTCGAGTTGTTCAGCCAATGATGATGATGTCCAATTCTGATGGAGAGAAAGAACTTTTTAGTGCTCATGTACATAATGCTGACGTCTATATTGAGAAAATGGTGTCATAAATGTCAACTTCCAAGAATTCCTATGGAAGCCGCCCGACCCTACATCGCATCTAATGCAATGTAGGTCGGTTCTGGCTACATTGCCACCAAGCCCTGTGGGCTTATGAATATACATTTACAATTAAATATGTACATAACATTCATAACAAATCATACAGATGACAGCATACCATAAGTGTTCTGTAACCATAACAGCATCATAAATACCTGACAGAGTGACACATACACAAATGATTGTATCAAAATACAAACCACGGTTCCACTTACTGCCTTTCTGGCTTATAAATATTCACACCACTTTTATTTCTATCCCAGGCAGCCAAAAATTTCCTTCCTCTGACAGTGAACCTTGAAAACTTACTCTTTGGAAACTTTGCATTTCTAGAACACACCATGAGGAAGAAAAATTCAGCAGATACCAATTTTTCCTTCGTCATGATTTGTGGCAAATGATTACCAAAACCCTATATACCTGTCCTATTGTTTAATAAGGACTGACACCACACTTATCCACATTAATTGATATACCTTACTCTGTATGTCATATAACGCCTTCTAAAGCCCTAATGCTGACATCTATATTGGTGTTATAAATGTCAACTTCCAAGAATTCCTATCTAATGCAATGTAGGTCGGTTCTGGCTACATTGCCACCAAGCCCTGCTTGCTAAATAGTGGCAGCCATAAGTGATTTTATAATCCAGGTATCTATACTTACAATAGAGTTGAATTTTGCTGGTTCTCTTAATTCTACGGAAGACTGTGTGCATGCTTTTCCTTTCCATTTACAATCATACTTGATTTGAACCATTTCTGCCACCATTCATTTACATATTGTAAACTTCTCTGCTGATTGTTTCATCAGAAGCTTAGACAACCACAACTCCCTAAGAATTACAATCTGATCATTAATATAATTTAAAGTGAGAATAATAAAGGTGTGTACCTCCTTGCCTTACCCCCAAACTTCATGTCACACATCAAACTAATTAGCAGAGATATAATCCTCGTACACACGCCTTATGTGCCACGTGGTCATACATTTTAATGAGTTGTAAAGTCTACGATCTACAGTAAAAAATAACATGGCATACATTCAGGTATAAAAGAGAAAAACAAATCAAAGTGACACAGAAGAAAAATGGTCAGCAAAATCAGATACCAATCCAGGGTAAGCCTACAGTAACCAACTAAGTAGAGACAACATTTGACCATTGAAGATCTATGTACTGTGCAGGCCATCTGTGATGCCAGAGAGCTTCAAACAGTCAATTCCAAGTGTAAAGAAATTATGCACAGAATATCTTCTTCTTTTTTTTAAACTCATACATTCTTTTGTGTTAATTTATCATAATGTAATATGTCGCGCTATACCATTGTAAACTTTTTAGCAATGAATATGAAATAATACATATACTATGACAGACTATATGCATGTTTGAATGAAATTAATCTGATTTTTGCTTACTTTTATCACCCAGATTCTTCCTCCATATAAAACAACACATAAAACACGGCAATGCAAGGAATGCCATGCACAGGAATAAAATAAATGCAAATATATCAAGCATAATGTAAGAATACCAAGGCATATCCAGTGCATAAGACATGAGATGATCGCTGCCATATTTGATAACATGTTCTATCCAGAAGGAAGCTCGTTCAAGCGGATGCGTGGGCATACTGCGATATATCTGGGAAGCATGCTGAATGTTCTCTCTGTAAGATGGTGTTTCTAAAACATGAATTATTGCTGCGTACAGCTCCTCCTGGGTAAATTTGAGAAGGTTCAACACTTGCCCAAAGCCATGATACTCCATACGTCTGGCATTGTAATCCTGGTCGCCAAAGCCCGGAAGACACAACATCGGAACACTGTGGTAGAGTGCTTCAAACTGACCATTTGCACCACAATGGCTGATGGATAGTTTAGTCTTTTCATGGCCTAACAGATCAGCTTGAGGCAGCCACTTGACCAAGTGGACGTTTGGTGGAATGGGGGTGTTCGCTTTGTATTCAGACAAATGACGCCAGAGGACCACTTGCTTCAAGCGACTGAAGACTTTCATGAACCTCTCTGAATTGACGTCAGGTAACAAGCTCCCCAAGGACATAACTATCACCCCATGTTCTGCAGATGCCACAATTTCTTCAAATTCTGCTGATAGATTTTGTGCAGGCTGGGTAGTCACTCCCCCAACGAAGATCTCGTTTGGCATGATGGGCCTCGGGTAATCGATGGTCACATCGGTGTCCACCAACCACAGCGAAGATTTCCTTAAGAGGTCACCGAGAGATAAGGATGGCCTTTCTGGTGCATACTTCCTAGCCCAATCCTTCCCATTATAAAAAGGCACAGAAGTCCAAGCCAAATTAACGTAAGAGTAGAGGTTGTCCAGTCTTTCCAAAAATGTCATGTTAGTTGTATATGGGTTTCCGAGCACCAAGGGCAAGAAAGATGGAAGACTAGGATTTCGGTACCAAAAAGTTGCATATGTCGTAACAAATGTAACATACGGTGTTCCCAGGCGATAGGGCAGAACGAAATAACAATGAGTAAATCCCAAACCATCCACGATAAAGAGGTCCGGATCTAGTGATTTCAAGTTTTCGTACAACTTTTGGTCAGATAAGAAGTTCCTGCAGCTTCCTTCTGCACCAGGGTAAGCATGCCTCATTGTTTCCGTTTGTTTCAATCCAATCATTTCCTTTAGACCCTCTCTCAAATCTTCAGAATACATATCTTCCTCTACTTTGTGATGTGTGAATAAATGAAATGGTCCACCTCTGTGCCCATCAAGCATTGGGTATGATGATGGCAAAATAAGCCAGATATCATGTCCTCTTTTCAGCAGTTCCTTTCCTATGTGACATATCTGAGACACATGGCTGGGTACTGGGTATGGCACCAAGACTATCTTGGCACTTTTGACACCAGTCACACCACAGATTACAACCAAAACTGCAATATTTAGTAAAATAAGCATTGTTGAAACAATACCTCACTTTCTCACTCAACACTGACCTAGATAACACCAATGTTCTACGACCTCAGTGAAAATGTTTGGTTTTTTTTAATCATACTTTATTTCGTTATTTGCTGAAAACTTAGTTTTTAGAAACTGGGTGTTACCGAGATTTTTAACAAAATTATATTCAGAAGGTAGCAACTTGCAAACAGTGTCTATGGTTTGAGAATAATGATTAAATCTCTAGAGAATAATTTAAACTAACAAACAGTCAGTCAGGCATTCAACCAGTCATGATCTCACTCCTGAGAATTTACTGCACTTTAGGACATAAAGTAATATACTGATTCTTTTTCCAGAACAAGGATCACCACCATAAAGGAATTCCTACTTGAAATGTTAATCTCCTCCCACAACTAAAGACTTTCAAGCTGATTTTAAGGCTCCTCCAAACACTATCCAAAAAACCAAAATAGTGTTGCATCTACTTCAGCCATTGAATAGGTCAGCAACATGGATTTTGATGCTAATGCAACTTACAGAACTTTTTTCACTTTCAAAGAATCTCCGAAAAGACACAGACAACTTATTACATTTTCCAATGATAAGAATTTAAGTGACACAAAACATAACGAAGTCATAAAGAACGGAGACAAAGCTTTATTAGATGACGACCTTGATGACTCACAGGAGAAATTGTCATCCACTTCCAATTCAAATGTAGGTCGAAGACAAGTTTTTCCAGATGATTGTTTGAATAAATCCAGCCTCCAAAACAGTTTCCAAGCGGCACGTAAACCTGATAGTCTATCCAAGCACAATGGAAGACATCAGTCATAAACTTTACGATGTTCCAGATGTTTTTAAAGAGATTTTCACACTGCAAATAAGTGAATATTATATATTGTGCACGCCCATCTAATTGCTGCTGTTAGTTTGACAGCTCCAACCACGTGGGTTTCATGCAAATTAGCTGAAAGTATTTTGGCGTGCCTGAAGGGATGAAATGATGGTAGCAGGAGAGGCGCTGTTAGCAGCTTGCTTCTCAGTACCACTGGCCTATTTCATCAAGGTAGCCTATTAATTCATGACCAGTCACTGGGAGGATAATATGACACAAAATTGTGCTTGTTCACACCATGTTACAGAGCCCCTAATAAGTTATAATTGTTTCAGGGAAATTTATAGGGCACAATACTCTTTTTTCTCCTTATTTTATTCAAGCAATATGGACCCTAGGTGAACAGTTCATCTGGTCAGTGCATCGAATGTAGGGCCACAGAGCTATGAAAACTATTTGGTACCGTGATCAAATGAAACAAGGACACCAAAACACCATCAAGTTAAAGCGATTCATACAAAATTGTTATCTGTGATCATTTACAATAGAGACCATGGATTGCATTCAAATGACATTCACATGCTGTTAGAACTTGGCACTTTCGCAAATGACTAATTAATGTCAGCGGCTCATTGCTTAACAAATGCATCTATGAAAGGATCAACATAGGCCCTCACATACAAATTAACTGAAATCACTTCACTGACAAAATATTTTCTTTATTGCACAAAAGAAAACACAGATCTAACCATGAAGTACACAAGGAATCCTAATGCAATGGGACTAACTTTGTATTTATGTTTCTTTGCTATGAATTTTTTTACAGGGCCAGAAATATGTGCTTTCACTATCAATTATCGTAAGTATTTTTCATGCATTTATCGTGTGGGTACCTACACAGTGAATTTGAATACAGTAAATTTTCAGAGATGATTTATACTTCTAGAAAATTAACCATCAATTATGTACAAGTCCAACATATTTACAAGACAAGGCAATCGTCAACAATAGTAACATCCACATTTTACAATACATGTACAAAATAACACTCTTTCCAAGTAACTGTGCTAGCATAACGCAGGAAAAACATTATTTGTAAAACAATCAAAACTTGGTGAAAAATTGCCCGCCCACACAAATTGTTTTATACAGACTTAAATTACTATTATACGTTCTTGCAATTGAGATAAATTACATAAACACCACAAAAAGTAAGAGGTAAATTTCATCTAACTATGAGGACTGATAAGTAACAATTTTGCCATGTGTTTTAATGAAGAAGTAAAATAAAAACTTCCTATTTTATTAATGTATTGATGACGATTCCCTCATTTGTTAATTGGCATATGCGCTATAGCTTTGACACCCATTTTCAAACACATGCAACAGTAAAAAGAATCAAGTATCACAGAATTTTTACAAATGTTCATGTCATTAGCTAACACCTTCAGTGTACTGCAAATATTGCATACAAATAATGGCAAAGTCAACATATGTATACTTTCAATGTCTATTCACAAATATAATAGCCCATAACTTGCTTACAAAATTATCAAGACATTACATGAATTTATACAGAACAGTTTCATAGAACAGCACAAGGCAATGTAAACAATAACACTGCAAACCAGACATTAAGAAGTTCATAGTCATTCAGGTAAGGCTAATTCAGGTGCAAAAACTACGCTTTCACATCGACGGATTCAAATTCATACAACTGTACACGAACTGAACAACTGCTATTAGCTGTACAGGCAAATTAACTTGGAATGAATAACCATTGAGAATAATGTGGAATTAACGGCAAAAAACAACAGGTTGTGTGTAAAAGAAATAGAAAACAGAACATACAAATGGGCAAGATATTGCTGACGGCAGGCAAACTGTCAATCAAAATCAATCAAGCAAATTTAACAAAGACAATTCAACTGTGGATCGGTTCTGATGCAACAAGACATGTACAAACACTATAAGGCATTTAGGTCAACGGGGAGTATCCTAGCTGTATAAAATATGCAGTGGATTTTCTTTCTGATGAAGAAATACCACGTCAAAAATTTATAGGAAAGAAATATCGACTGATGTTAAAAATTGCAATAGAAAAACTTAAACTATCTGTTAGAAAATATAATGTATTCTATGCTTTCCCAGTTTCTGTACATTTGTGAAAATATATATATATATATGTATATGTGTTACAAGCATCACTAATAATTTACAAGCACACTCGTCAGCACAGAAATAAATATCGCACACAAATCAGTCCCAAAACAGCAAATAACATTCTCAGGCAGTCCAAAAGATATTTTTCTTTTTAAACAATCTTCACTTAGTTTTCTATATGACCTTTCAGTTGCAATTTATAGGGAATGGAAGACAAGACAGTGCTAATCCGTGGGATTTCTGTCTGAGAATTGAAGACAGAGAGCAGGATTGAACCACTGAGGGTGCCCCCTGGTGTTAATCCATACTATTGCAATCCAATATCTCAAGTCTTCCAGACAGTCAGACAAATTATTTCCTTGTGCTGATAGAGTTTGTAACTCACAGATCAGTCTTTCTCACCGATAAACAGTTTTTCAAATATCAATACATTAAATGGCAAATGCATGCCTCCACTGTACAAAGCGACTTTGGTTCTGTATTGGCTGAAAGGTATGCCTTCTGAAACAGCAGTAATTATGCAGACGGTGCCACTACTTACATACCAACAGGCTTCGACAAAATATATCTGCATAAGTGCCAGACCTGAGTAAGACTGGAAAAAAAAAGACCACAAATATGTAAGGATATTCAATTAATAACATTATTTTCCAGTTCAGAATTTCACAGAAAAATTGTGTGATACACACCTAGAACATGATAGGCTTGTTCTCAACCTTTTCTTTAACATACACTGTGAAAGTCCTCAAGAACTTTGGTAATTCTCTTTTAGATATCATTCGCACGACTGAAGCAGGAGCCCATCCACCAGGATTTACTGAAACACACAAGAAATACAATTATATTGTGCAACTTACATTAATGCGACCATAAGTTGTTGAAAGCTTATTATTTTGTGATACACTGCACAGTGTACATTATAGTACACTGAAATAAATACACTTCAATAGAGTAAGTGTACCTAATTGCCTGATGGACCTATTTGCGTGATTACCCACAACCCCAATAAACAAATGGCACCCAAGGCACGTAAATGAACAAATGAACTATATTTTGTTGTTTGGTTAGGCGATCACAGTGAAAAACTAGAATGCACATGGGATGTGCGGAGCTCTGCCCATAGATGCAGAACACTTAGATCCCGAATGGGATCGAAACCGCGACATTTCCCGCCACTTTCGCCAAGTAATTCTGTTGCAGCGGGCTGCATTGTGGGCTACGTCCTTGATTCGCGCAGGGTTCCCCCAATGGGAACTGCTGACTGGGGGCTTCCCCCATTGCGGGGATTCCCTTGATGATGTCATACGGACGTCTCGGGCAATGGCGAGAGCTGGGACAAAGTGGAGGGCAAAACGGGTGTAGAAAGTGGCTGTGCGTAGGATAATGGAAGCACGAAACACGCTGAACACATAAAGGAACCTGTAAAAGGGGAATATGTAGCGTTAAACCACGGGATGTAGCGGAAAACGCCATGTAAGTTGTGTTATGACAGATCATACAGTTTTCCCCAAAGGCGACGTCATCTCGCGAGATCGGTGTAATAACAAAACCTCTGCCCCTCCGGGGGCAGAGCTAATTAAATGAAAGCAGTTGTGGATTAAAGTTCCAGGTTTTCACGGAATTAGGTCCTCACAGAATTACTGAGGTCCTCATGGAAAAAGGTACACTGACTCTACATACACTAACCTTAGAGGTTGGACTCAGGTCTTTATAAATATTATATTTGAAAAAGGCTGACATTTAAGTGCAGCCAACTGCCAGGTTATTCTCTTGAGAAACAATCCTGATACATCTTTTTTTACATAAGACCCACCTCTTGCACTGTACTGAATTCGGCAAGTGAGATTGTCCCTGACAATGGGACCATTTTCCGGCGGCTCAACCACAGTTTGGCAGATCATACACACATTGAAACTAATGCGGACACATTTTCCACTCTGAAACAAGATCAATTTTCTTCAGAACATCTTAAAATTACCACTGAATTGACTCATATAACTACACATCAAACAAAATAGGTTAAATAGCATACAATTTGTCACAACCCAACCATTCCAGAACAATTCATGCGCAAAAAAAATCAGAGTAAGAGAGAACAGAAATCATAAGAACAGCTAAGACTATATTACAATATCAATCTACCACATGCCTCTACACTTCAATGAAGACAATTTTACATTGGAAGTTTGAAAGAACACAAGCTGATCAATGAAGATGTTTTTAATGCAGAAAAGAGTTCCGTGCAACGCAATACCCAAGTGACTTTCAAAATACTATAACATTTTATAGAGAATAGACATGCAGGGCATGCATCAATTATGACTTTTAAACATTTTTAAATCTGCATGCATTATTTGTCATGCTAATTTACCATATTTCCTGTGCCAAGCTGTGAAGGAAAAACAAAAACGGTAACATAAAAAATTTGTCAATCATATCTATTATCATATCCAAATGGCATCAACAAATTTGATTTTCAGTCAGACAATCTATGTCTTTGGCATTGTTATTATTGTACTATCTCTTGTATTCTGTACACAAGAATATTTATTGCATTTAACTTACAGGATAACTGGGGTGTTCCATTGAATGATTGGCAACAATCCAATAGTCTGGTCCGTCTTCTGTTTCACTTGGACAGTGACGAATAGTGGACCAAAACAAGGAATCCCTTTGGGAGGCTGGCCACACTCTCCTATGGGTCTGCAAATAAAGATATCAGCATCAGGACACATCCATCTGTTTTCACATGAGACAACGAGCACCTTTTCACAGAAGCCCCTTTACCTGCTATTATTTTAAACTCCAGGAGTCATGGGGAAAATAAGAACGAGACTGCAGCTAAGGTGTCTTTTTCAAACATTATTAACTTAGGTAACACTACACCTCCTTTCTTAGCATCCATAAGCCATTTAACATCAGTGTGTCACTTGTCTTACCAGTGCTTTTTGACATTAGACTCAACATGGAAGGCATTAAATTTACTTTAATCTCACTCAAAGAGCAATGATACTTTGCTCATGAAGAAAACCTGCGCAAAGATTGGAACTTGGACCTTTAGAGGAGCTTGCAAATGCCTAGACCACCAGACTACCCAACTGGTATGAGAAGTCTTATCAAAGTCATTCTTATTAACAATACAATTCAAGACAGGTTCTATTTTCTATGGTGTATGTCTATTACCTGGTAGGTGATCAGAGTGTCTTGAGACACCCAGTCCACAATAGCAGATGTTTCAAGCGAGAAGTCCCACTCCATCCGGACTCCCTGGTCCCAGAAGTAATGACACATTTCATGACCCGTAATGCCTTTAACTGAATGCACTGCTTTCACAGGGTCAATGATAAGGCCATCTTCTACATGCTCTTTCTTGTATACTCTCATTTCTCCCTCTTCTGCGATTAGCGTCCAAGTCTCTGCGACATCGCTCGCTGACATGTCAGCATTAATGATGTGGTCGTGGACTACTTTGTTAATCTGTAAAATGAAAGCATTCCATACAACCAATCCCACCATTGCTGAGCATAATACAAATGCATGTTGTCTTCATAATGTCTTGTTAATACAAGAAAAGAGTAGCCTTACTTCATCATACATAGGATGAGTGGGTGATAAGGATGTTAGCGGTGGTCTGACTTGAACTTCAGCTTTTGACATTTGCCTCTGCAAGGAAATAATAAAACTGTCATGTTCAAGTTATCAAGAAGTTTATTCTATTAGAAGATACCTTTTAGAGTCAAACCTGCCATAACGGTAACCTGTATAAGACACATCAATTGCACTTTAATTTCACACAGTCAAACACAGTCATCATATGTGATGTCTCTTTCTATGATTTCATGATCATACATCGTTAGGCGAGCGTCATCCTCCTCCAAATGAGGGTATTGGTCTCCCTTGATTTCACGGAGCTGCTGCCTGGATTGTCAAAAAGAGCCACTTTCCACCATGTAATGTATTCTGGTTGAGGAATAACTCATGAAAAACAGAGTGTAGCTTGGCAAGAGAGGGTGGCTTTTAATCTTAACATATATAAAATGTATAGGTAATGTATAGGTACAAGGTAATGTACACTTACAGCTGGTAAACTGAATATCTTCTCTTCTACACAAGTATATCCAGGGGTCTCTTTCCTAATGGTTATCTTTCCTTCAGTTCATATATACATGGCATGCCTCTATTGGCTTGTGCCTTGGGGTGGACAATGGCCACAACCCCTTTTTACATTTAAGTTTACTTTGTTAAGTTCTGACTTTTAAGTTGCCCTTAAGCTGGCTTGCTGAAGTTCTATTTACTCAACTCTTAAGTCATAGTTCATTAAATTTATTCTAACTTAACAATTGTAATATTAATACTTTCTAAATACATGATAGTATGTCATAAATGAAAGAGAAATAACAAGGTCAGAAAATAAAACCACAACCAATTGCAGACGGTTCGAGCCACCAAATTGATGTAATTATACTGAAGTTACATTGATTTGATGACGATGTCATTTGAAGTATTCAATTACTATTATTTGTTTAGATGCACAAATCAGCCGCAGGTTTGACAATATCTAGAAATCATCTACAAGGTCTATTCTACATGGTGTTAGGACTTTGAAAAACAAGGTCATTTTAACCATAGCATATGCTCGTCTTACATCAATGCCAAGTAAAGACAAAGATAACATTAATTTTGTACTTGCACAAATATAATATAAAGCAATTCTGCCACCATATTTTCATACTGACCCTCTCTTCCTCTCTCTCCAATTTGTCAAGTGAAGCATCAACTGCATCGTAGAACTCATCTTCATTAATCAACATGTGCGGTCCTTCCTGAAATTCAAAAGACACCACTATAACATTAAAGTTACAGAATACCCACCAGGTAAGATAGGCCTATATATTTCCACCAATAAATTGGCATTAAGGACTTATATTTACAAGTAAAGATATGGCTGGCAGTTCCACCTTTTATTATTCTTCTTAATCATACATATAAAACACTCCAACCCAGCAGTTGAATGGTACATTACAGAGGCAGACAGGCATGTTACTTTACCTCATAATCAGGGCCGCCCATGATTATTCTCTTTGGTTTGTCGCCGAGAAGTGACTTGTACGCATCTTCTATTTTCTTTCTCTTCTCAATTTCCTGAAAAATTTAAATTATGCATTGAATTTGTTAACAATTGCAAATTTTTCATTGACATAAAGATCTTTTGTGCGCCTGCATTTACTGTTACTTCAGAGTTGAACCTGTGTATTGTAAATAACTATGAACACTGAATGAATATTAGTCAATTAAACAAAATTTCAGTTACAAGCTTCTATCTTTAGGACAACATTTAATCCTATTACTTACTCTTTCTAAGCGTTTCTTCCAGGCATCTTCTCTCTGCGTCATGAGTTCAATACAGTGGGACAGTGTGGCCAGAATGCCGGCCGTTGTGGCTTTGAAAGTGAAGGACTCTCCCTTAAAGTCAATAGCGTGCGCTCCATGGTCTTGTAAGACATTCACTGCAAGAGACAACAATCTTAAAACACATATATGTACAATTACAAATTTCAAACAACAAAGTAATATAGTAGATATGACAAAGAATTTTATAACTTTACCAGAACACCACATGCAAGGCTGACACCACTGATACTTTTATAAAATTATTTAAGTGACAAATGAGGACCAAGGATGTAATAAATACTGTGGTTTTTATTTTGCTTTGATTTTACATTTGTTTTTACTTATCTGGGCCACATGAAAAGCTTGCAATATCGATGCTTAACTCAGTCAAAATATAATATATTTGTATATATAAATAAAAAATAGGCTGCGCTGCTGTCAGCAAAACCCACATAGCACACACGCATCATTAAAATTGTTAAGTGTTCGTCCAACAGGCAGGAGGGCGGGCGTTACACTTTCATTTCCAGAGCAGAACTCTAACACTAATGCACTTACCCTAATGAAATTTTATACAGTACCACTCTATATGGCCTAGTGGTGCCTTGTGATAGCCACACTGACATATCTTGGCTATGTTTTACAAAATTTGGAAAAGCATTATTATTGAGTGTTTATATAGTGTGTGCTTTTCCAAATTTTGTCAGTGTGGCCACTAGGCCATGTAGAGTGTAACTGCATAAAATTTCATAAGGGTAAGTGCATTAGTGTTAGAATTCTGCTCCAAAAACGAAAGTGTTATGCCCGCCCGTCGGACGGACATTAATGATAACAAAAACCTTTTTCGAACTTGGTTCGCTGAGGGTTAAAAAGGCGACCAAGAATGTGCAATAATTTCACCCAAAAGGTTTTTGGTGGCATAATCATAGTGTGCATGAATACTTTTTCCATTAACGTACGTGACAATAAGCACATTCACTTCTTTGTGTATGACTTTTTTCCGAATGTCCATGCAAACCCCACCCTGTTTTGTTGAATCAACAGTGCGCTCCATCACTGACTGTACAGATTCCCCATTTGAGGAAATTATGAGAAAAGTCAATATTAGCACAAGGTGAGCAATTAGCATTTCAGCTGTAAATAAATACTCTGGTACCAGAAGAAGGAAAATTTTTAATTTCTCAGTTTTTCAACACAGGTTGTTGTTGTACTCAGAATTTAGGGCTCCAGATACTGATTTTTTTTTTTTTTGTGCCATTCGCTTACCACATACACCCAGGAAAGGTACCCCAGGCAAATCACGCCATTATGGGGTATTATCATATTGTATTCATGTGGCTCACGTGGTCAGAGCTGTCAAACTAACAGAAACAATTAGATGGGCTTTTCCTCCTTTCAAAATGCATAATATTGACTCACATGGAGTGTGAAAACAGTTTTACCTCTTTTAGAATCACTTCAATTAATGCATACACACCATTTTCAGAGTAAAAAAACCCTCGGGATTTTACCCTTTTGAGTAGCCGTACTACCGGTCAGCATTAGCTGTGTTCAGGCTACCTATTGAGTGAAGGAGTTGACCTTATTAGCCAGAGGTAGTGGTCAGGCCATGTCACGGCAGGGTCAACTAATTTAAATATAACGTCTGGGTCTCTGCTGATTGGCAAGTTTGGAGCCATATCTCGACTTATTTGCTGGAGCCTGTGCTGGAGTGACCATATATAGATCTATGCAACAATGCTCGCTCAGTCACATGCAACTCTTTAATTTCGTCGATGAGTAAACTGCTCTGTTCATTGCAAAAAAGTTACCTAAAAGTAATAAATTACTCACAGATGTCCTTGTATTTTGGTTCGTAAATTGACGTTATATGAACTTCGTCTTTGTCTCCATTTGAATGCTCCAGATCGTCTATTTCATCAATGTCATCCGATACTGGAATAAATAATTTCACAACATAAATTACTCGACCACAAAGACAGGTCATCTTTGTGACAATCTCCAAACATCATCTGAGCACATCACCTTGTATGATACTTATAAAGCATTTAAGAAGCCATTAAGAGGCCAAAATAAAAGTCAATGACAAGTGCAATTTACTGATAAGTACAACCAATTACTAGTTTGTGACATTAATTGCTGATTGGCAATCTTAGCTTCATCGTGATTTCAGGTGATACTAATTTGTTAGATGTTTTTTTAAAATGCAATAGACAAAAGCTGTGACATTTACTACAGCAAGACAAAAATAGCAGTAGATTATTCATCATGCTTTCAAGATGAATTTATAAATAGGCAAAGCCAGAAATAGTGCTTTCTATCATTAAATTCTATACTTTTACAACAACGTTCTTAAAGAGCTGATAAGCAAAAACAAGATCAAGTGGATATTGAAGGTAAGATTATATAAGATTATATGATCCTACTTAATGAACTACTTCTTACTTTTATTATTTTTTACCATTTATAAGTTGACATACTAGAACCTACTTCTAATCAGACATAAAAGCAGTTTGCTAGGTTTACAAGCAAATTAAAAAATCTAAATTTCAAATACCAAGTCAGTGCACACTACAGCAGTTGGAAGAAATCTACCTACAGCAGCAAATGAAGAGTTACGACAAGCATAAATGTTTATAAAAATGTTTAGCCTACGCGTACAAATATCGCCATTGTGGCCATTAGTCGTTGGAGACGTACAGTTCTCTCGAACGTCATCCGACTGATTTAAGGCAGCTGAGCAGCCGTCAAAGTAACTCTGAAGAGTGTCCACTTGGCGTGTCAGGATATCTCGGAATGTGTCCATCTCTGCCAGTTTCTCTCGCAATCCTCTGCCTCTCTGTTAAATAAAACATATAATTCATGCAGCAAAAGTTAGGTCAGTCCTCTTTAAAAACATGATAATGCAAAAATTACCACTAAAATGTTGGACTTAATGTCAGGATTGCAATCTTGAAACTAATAATTTTTTTCTTGTTATTCGTAGAAAATATTCTGCACATTTGGACAAATTTCCTAGGAACTAAATTTGATATAATTATTTTCAGAACTAGTATAATTATTAATACCCTTAGTGATATAATCACTGAATAGAAGGTTAGCCAACTGCTAGCTTCAGATTCAGTTGAAATTACACCAGATGGCAGCAGTATAATTGTGATGCAGGACGCCATCTATACAGTGAGTTCACCATGAATGGACATTACTAACCAAAGCATGTGACTCTTACTCAGTATTCTGTCCCTATCACAAATTTTTTTATATACTCCCTCCTGTCCATATTTATAAAATCATTTCCGAAAAATATCCTGACAGGAATCTGCGACAAAAACTAATTTGCATTTCAAAAATGATGTGAAAATTGCTACTCAAATGAGGCAAAACTGAAGCGATCAGTGTTTAAAAAGATAGCAGTCTCTGTCACAATGAAGGACACTATATTATCACCATTTTAATATGGCAATATCACAGTTGGTCGCTAACACTACTTTTTCATCAAGTTGGCTTTCGGTCACCACCAGCAAATCCCACTTGACACACAGTATGGCTTTATTGACATAGCATATCACGATCATCAGTCATCTGGGGAGCAAACATGATATTCGCTGATATTCGCAGCTGCTGCAGCAGTAGCACAGCCTTGGACAGTTTGATCACAGCAATATCATACCACGCTGACCTTGCTGACAAATAGGATACACTACTCTCTAATAAAAGATAATATTATATAGTCGTTTACGTCCTTGAAGGACAGTAAATATCGCACATTAAAATATGTACATTAGGGAGTGGCCAAGGCCAGATATATAGGCCATACCGTAGTTATTAAACAGATGAACAAAATTTCAAATAGTCTAACCATGATAATTTTAAACCTTTAAGAAATTACACTGCAGACACATAAAGATACAGTCACTAATTCAATGTCAGTGTTGATTAAAATAATGAGGCGGGAGAGGGAAACAATTTACTCATATAAATTGAAAATCTAATCACTGATAACTCCGACACAGCTTTCTGGTCCAAAGCACGGTAAAAATTGAGTAACCAACTTAGACCAAGTAAATTTTCACTTATCAAAGTTTAGTTATCATCTCAAGCTTCATACCTTAAAAGAAGATGCGGAGGCGGTGGAGAGACTGGCAGTTGATGTGAGGGAGAGCATGGAGCCATGTCTTCGGAGGCTGTTTTCACTTCCATACCCAGACTCAGCCTGCAAATCAATAACCAAATTGATCACAATCTTGACAGAAGATAATCTATTTATCAAATAATTGTCTATTAATTTTGCATCTGGATAATATTTTATAATTTCATATTTATATGTTCTTGTATACCAAAATGTGTAAGAATAAAAATAACATCTACATTTTGAGTCAGGCAAAAGTGACTTTGCTAGTTAGATACATTAAATTGTAATTGAAGAAAGGTAAGGAAATAAATCAGTTTTCATGAGACACAGATTTACTTCCAAATACACAACACGCTGTGGTATGCATCGTAGATCTTGCCACGTGAAAATGCACTAATAAAAAATATATATAAATTAACCCAAAAAAAGGCAATGTTATCCTTAATAAATATCAACTCGGTTGGGTCAAAGATCATATCACATGATATATCAGTTACATATAAGTGTAGTTTGGCATGGATGACCTAGTTCATAAGTTTAAATTCCTGTAAGACGAGTAAAAAGCAAACACTGTAATAAAAACAATTTTTTTTTTACATAAATCACACAAGTCACACAACTGTTCGACATGAGTTTCACAAAAACCTAATAATAACACAGACTGTGCTACTAACATATATGTATTTAAACTAAGTCTGTATTTGTTATAAGGCTCCTTTCCATTTGTTTTCCAATGAGTTTCAAAAATAAACCTATCAACTAAAAATAAACAAGACAGGCATCAAATTCTTTCTGACTTCCTAACCTGGAAAGTTGAAACAATCACTTCTTTGGACAAAAAGGTCCTGGAGCAAACTCAGAACATGCTCAGAATAATAGGACACACATATTTCATAAAATTACTAACATCTACGTATGTCAAGAATGTGCCTAAAATTAAATAACTGGGTGAAAAATAGAAAGGACAGTTATGCCCATTTGGCAGAACAATAAAGCAATATACTTCCTGCATTCACCACAAAAAGATTGACTATGCAATAGAAAAATGTACCCACAGCCGCCCACTATCATAAATACCTACTTAATTGTTTACTTTTTAACAATTTTCTAAAAGAGAGATGCAGTGGATCCCAATTGCAACAAATTGTTAGACTGGGTATTACAATTTAACAAAGCACCAGACTCATACACAATATATGTCTTTCCTATGCATTCTAAGAAAACCCATACAGCAAATCCCCAATGAAACAATTACTATTGTATTGTCCTAAATGCTTTGTAAAAATAGACTTTGGATATTTACTATGCACATGAACATCAATAGAAAAAGTCCATTTGTACACAAAACATAGGATCATAAACAGAAAAGTCTTGGTACCTACATCTTTGTTTATTGTACACCTTAATAACAAAGACCAAGATTTAAGTCTAAATATAACACCAAGGGCATGGGCGGATCCAGAAAATTTTTCACGGGTGGGAGGAGGGCTTGATAAATTAAAAAGTGTTGCGGAGACTGCTGTTTTTTTTTAAATGTACTGGGTCCATGGGCCGGGGGGGGGGGGGGGGGTTGCAACCCCCAATCCCCCTCCCCTAAATCCGCCACTGAAGGACCACCCATTTCATTGACCTTCTATACACTGATACACTGACCTACCTTGGATGAACCTACAGACCTAAGAGCAGACCTTACACTTGTGGGGCCATTGACCAACTGACCTATATCTTAGTTATCTCAACTATGCAGGGTAATAAGACAGAAGTATGTCAAGGGTGGGGTGCATACAGTAAACTGATGTAATCATTAACATGTGGTTGCTGCTGCTGCTGCAGAACCTATGATGTTAACATTACATAAGAGGTCCTCTCAAGCTAACTCAGCAGTTTTCTGGCAACAATCCCCAAGCAATGTTGAGTGACAAGGCTAATTATGCACACTCAGCAATTTCTAGCACTGTACATTGCAAAGTTAAACTGGTACTATGTATTTCACTTCATTTACTAGTTGAAACTGGAACTACATGAATATTCTGTGCAGGATAGAATAGAATAACAAGTATGACTCACCCAACATATAGGTGCATAACATTTACAATCAATGCACCTTTATACGTATCTCACAAGTATGCGAGCTAGTTATTAAAAAACAGCTCACATTATTTGTATCACAGAGCCCCATGTTTTATCAAAAGTGGAAGTCTCACACTTTCACTTCTATTAAAGAATGCACTGGAGACAAAGTTTTGCCTAATGCAATGGCAAAATATTGAGGAATATGTATGCCATCCATGGCATCCAACCTTGGATAAACTAGAGCTCAAACCATGGACTTTTGACATCTTAGAAGCCAACCTGCTATTTTTTCAGAACTTCATAAAATTATAATGTACTTCTTGAATTCAATCATCGGCTTGCAAGACTTGGTTTGTCTTGCAACATACTAGACTTTGCTTATGAAGGTTGCCACAAAGCTTTCTAAATCTGATCTACCAACGCTTTACTACCGGTGTCTTTTTTATTGTCTACGTTCCTTGTTCCTAGCATGACGAAAAAAGAATGTCTGGAATCAGAAAATAACTCCCCATCTCTCACATGGCACAAATACACAGACGGCGAGCAGTTGGCAAACTTGTCTGTAATAATGCAGTCTGGAAAGGATGAGGATGCTTTTTCGCTGCAGCAACCGTACCTCAGGCTCTTTATCATCCCCTCCTTATGGACCATAAAAATATTTTTATACCGGATGACTACATCCAGCTACAAAGAATTGGGGGGTTAGATGTGGAGGGATGCTGGTTGCTGATGCAGGTTTGTCTCCTACATCACGGCGTGTGTTGATAAGCATCTGGTGATGCTCTTGGCTGCTGCTGCTGCTGCTGAAGTAATATTCTCAAAAACACTTTCCAGGATGACAAGCCAAACAGATGTCCTTGCTTGCTTCCAAGTCTCGCCTAACACTTTTCCACATACTCATATGTTCGTTGTTTCCTGCTTTCCTGCTGTTTTGTTGCTATTGATGATGCTTCTGCTGCTGCTGCTCCTGCTGTTGCTGTTGTTGGTACAAATAGAGAGATGCTGATATTGCTGATGAAGTCATGAAGATGTTGCCAACACTTTGGGATGACACAATCAGAATGGTGCCAACTTGGCTCACAAATACAAACCATGACAAACTTACACATTCCAAGAATTGTCTATATAGCATTACACAGTGAAATACCATGATATTCGACGTAACATGTATTTTGACTAGCAAACCTTTAAAACTATAATCTTTATGAATTAACTCGAAAAGAGTAAAAAAAAATTTGAGCACATCTTAAATATAATCTTTTAGCACATCTTAAATATAATCTTTCAGCACATCTTAAATATAATCTTTCAGCACATCTTAAATATAATCTTAAATATAATCATATGATTTAACTGGAAGAGTAAATAGCACAGTTAATCATAGCTATCATTATGAATGGCATGACAATAGGACTGTGAGCATAGAATGTGATACAAATATATTTTTCTATATAACCAGTTTCCGAGAATTGTTACTTAGGTTCATGGACCATCTATATTATATTTCACTTGATACAAACAAATTTCAAAGTAATTCATTAGTCACAATCAGTCAATGATAAGTAAGGGTATAAAACCATAATGAGTTGCAGTGTACCAAAAAGTAACCATTTAACATCACAATCTGGATTTTCCTGACCTAGACTTCTAGTGCTAGGCCGCAACATCACATAAAACTAATGTAATAAGCAATGCTAATTAGGAACACTGCCGTAATCACTGCGATAACAGTAAATGCAACTGGGAGGGCTACTTGGAGGCTTGCCGACATGCCACGAGACCATTTCACATGCTTATCCCTGTCGACACACGAATCCGAAGAAGTTGGACATCATGTGCAGAAAAGCATCACGGAAAACCCTCATCTGCAAAAACAGGCTTATCAACCTCTTGACATCATTGCACAGGCATCTAAAAGCACTTTGCCATTGCTGCTGATGCTGGGCTACTGATGCTGGGCTGCAGAGGCTGGGGAACATACATCAGTCTGGCTGGTAGATCCAGGTGCTCATGGTTTATCACACATGGTACAGCAGTACTACAACAGCCAGGCAATATTGCTATACCATAGATTGGCAGGGCAACCATAGATTGGCAGGGAAGTAGTCTGAAGGTCTATACTGGTTCCTATGCCATGAGGAAATATTACTCACGGTCACAATTGCATGGATGATATTCATTAACAGTAAATCTTTAGCATTTACAAAGCAATCCCAAATATGACTCGCAATACACATTTGTAGGTAAATAGTAATATACTGAGCCCAAAAAAGAAATGCAACAAATTAAAATATAAGCCTACAACAACAGTATAACTTGTCACACAATTTAAAATTTTTTTGGTGAGTGTAATTTACAGTACAGTTGCGATGAATCCTATAATAAATTGATAAACCATACTTCAAGGTGTTATAAACATGATAAAGTGACCAGAGCAAAACTCAGCTAAAAACAAACTCTTATGCAGCTATTATATTGCTATGTTTAGATATAAGAACTTTGTAATTTGACATGTTACACATTTCACCATACAGGCCTAGTTAGTTTCATTAAAAACGGCCCGTCAAATTGAACCTTGCCAAACCTGGCATAGCTGGTTACTCAAAATTACATATAAAAACACATATTTATAATATATTAGATTAATTTCTTACATTTGCGAGTGTCTACACTTTTTTGGTGATAAATGTAAGCTGACTATTAGCTATAGAAGTGGACAGAAACAGCAGGCTTTAGCATGTTTAGACCACAGTCAAGTATAGGTCGCTACAGCCGTCTAGAGTCGACCGTTTTTTATTGTATGCCATTATTGCCATAACATATAAGTTACATCTTTAACAGTCAATATATTAAGGGAAAACCAGGTTATCCTGAGATATTATCATACAATACTTAGGCCTAGTTAGTGTAGTTTTTTGCTTTTTTAATGTTATTGTATGTAGTTTTGTAGTTTTATTAACAGAGGGCCCTGTTGTAGATAAGCAATGCTTAACAGGTTTCAACCACCAGTAAATAAAGTTTATCTATCTACCTATCTAGTTTGTTTTATGCCTAGAAAAACTATTCTTGCACTTGTGTATTTACAATACATGTTGCATTGTATAACTTTTTGTTATAAATGTGTCAGTATAAAAAGATATTCATAATTCAATCGCGTGTTGTAAAACATAAATATTTTCACAGTTAATGGCTTTGAAAGACAGTCAAAATCCACTGCTACATTTACTTATGTGAAAATGTAAACACACTCAAAGTAATTTGATGAGAAATATATTTCGATGGCAGACTGACCAAGCAAATCAAGATTTTCGCTTCCAATTCTCAGAATAGAAGGACAAAGAATATGTGATCGATGCACTTCCAGAAAGAAAAACATCTGTCACCAAACTACTTTCCTTCCTCAAAAGCAAGTCAGAGCTAAGCACTTGGGCACTTGAAGAAAGTATGCACACAATGAAGGTGGAGAAATCCCAAGCCCAGTTCTGACATGTGTTCGGACATACTGCCGCATGGTGTTAAGGCTAAGCTCAGTAGCTTAGTTACATAATACACTAATAGAGGCTATTTTGATCATGGACAAAGAGCGATTTCAGTTTCAGAACTCCACTATATTTTTAAGACTACTTCATATATAATATTTAGGCGAGACAACATAAGGTAACTTGCTAAATGGCAGGGAACTGATGGAAATTACCCCTTTAAAACACCTTCAAATAATCATTGATTTTGAACTGTTGAACACTTGGACTTCCAATAACCAATTAACTACACATAGCAACATTGAAACCAATTCACACTGATACTGTACAGTGTATACATGTCTAGATTTCATTAAGAAGACACATCAGAACTTAAAACTCACTTGGGAGTTCTCCAGACATGCTAAGTTTCAAACTACCTTTTTTGGTGGGTGTCTGATGCTCAATGGACTGTAGATACTTTGGCAGGTTACCACGTTTTATGGAAAAAATATGAAACAGAAACAAGCCGTACAAAAATGTAGACTTCTGTTTCAACAGCGACCACACAGCCAAATCGAAACAGTCGTCATTGAAACCAACAAGCAGGGTTTGCTGTATGGGGACAGGTCTATTATTAAATATTTGTTTCCATAGATTGCACTACAGCAAATAATTATTTACTAGCTACTATGGAAAAAACGATTATATAGAAAAACTAAAGTACTGAATAAGTAGAGCTACACAATTCATAATACATTTGTGCAAATGGACCTTCTGTTTTGCACACAGCAATGTCACCATAGGCAGTAATAACTGTCAAGGACATTAGCTACTACCTGTTGTTTTTTGCATTTTCTATCATGATCATTTAGAAGGCTAAAATGTTACCTGTCAAAATAATGGAGACAATTTTGCTCCAGGTAACAGAGGCGGGGTGGGTTAGTTTCTCTCACATCCCATTCATTACGGACAGCAGTTTCAAGGTCAGTTAATGACAAGTAATGAACCATCAGCTTAATTGTGATGTGGCAATCAGTAATTGGTCAGGATATCCAAGATAATAAATCCTAATGATACACATAACAAAGCAAGTGGTAGTCTGGTACCAGAAAAGGGAATCTTAAAAAAGAACATGCCACCATACAACAAAATCATTACAATCAATCAACAGATTATACTTGCGAGTAAAAACAGTGATGAGGTCATCATATATTGAGGAAATTAGTAATTGTTAGAAGTAGCAATTAAGTCTGGCGTTTGGTAGCCTTAATAGAGAGTATTCTTAAAAATTCTTAACATTGGGGTGGTCAATTGCAAAGTGTTCATAAAGTAGGATCCACTCAAATTAAATCTTTACTATCTGACATTAACTCAACCACAACTATATTAACACAGCTTTTCAACATCAATACCTAGTACATCAATCACAGATTTATGTAGTTTAACATAACGAAGCTATGAGCATGAGCAGACCGAGATCTACCTGGAAAAAAACGAGACAAAAATTGGGATCTGGCTCACCACACGGATGAGTAATGTGCCAAAACAACCTTTTTTTCCCCCACACTAACGTAGACTGGTCTCATCCAGATAATTATGTCAATAACTTTGGCTTAACATGCTTGTGTGTCTGGAGGTGTGCATTGTAGGAACACCCAAAATTAGCCCAGAATGTGAGAATAAATCGGCACTGATATTAGATCTGTCAACATGGATCACGAAAGTCAAACAGGGAAATTTAGTGAAAACAGAATAAACTCCCAAACTTAGTGGATTTCTAAGGACATACGCACTCATTGGCAAACTCCCTTGATAAATATATGAAATAAATGTATAACAAGCGCCAAATCAAACCTCTAATTTGTAATTTCATAAAGTTATTTGCAGTTTTGAATGTATCGCAATAGCATCATGTTGGCTAAAATTCGCTAGTATATATATTTGTGAATCCCAATACAAAATATATGACTGATTTATTCGGTTACTGATAACATAACCTACAATACTGAAGTTCTAACACATAAAGAAAAATCACTCAAATTTGACAGGCCAAAGAATATGTATACAACAGGACCTAACATATTATATATATTAGATTCTCAACGGTTAATAATTCTAACAGGAACAACACGGTTAACTAATTACCCAGTGTATTCATGACTTCAATTCAAACATAAAATGTTATACCCAGAGTGAACAACATCATTTGATTAAAATTGTATACATTAAATGCTTTACAGTTTCTTTTAACATAAATTTGAATAAACACTAACAAATGGTCACTCTCATGTACTGTGAACTTCAGACATTTCATGACATGAATACAATCCGTCCAAAAGGACCAATACTTCCAGCAGTTCTGCTCTATAAATTTAGTGAGACTAACACAAAATATAAGAGACGGATATTATATGAATAATATCATCTTTTCAGCACTTTTGACTGATCTGTCAATCCACACATCCTTGGCATCTTATACACACAGGATATCCAGTCCTCTCAAACACTGATATCTAACATTATCAGTTATTGAACCTTAAGGATATTAATTAACATGATGTTTTGCTTACACACAGCTGTATTGATAAAAAGAATTCTAAGCATCTCCACCTAAAGTTGTGTAGACCTCCTTACCTATATAACAATATATGCTTTATGCCAAACTGTCCATAAATAACAGCAGATCCGATACAGTGCAATTGAAATTTTTTCCTTTTAACTTCCATTGGGTCTTTAAAGGATTCTTTCGGAACTGCCTCTCACATATTAATGTTCTTTGATCTTAACACTCAAGTCTGAATCAGTCATTCAAAGCAAATTCCATTTCCACAGAAATTCAATGCCCCTCATACGAAAATAATAAGAAAAAAATGCAAAAAGGACCCATGGAAAAAGATTTGTCACTCATGAACATGCAAACACACAGGAAAAGGTCTCAATCATGTTTGTCGAGTTGCTTACCTTGTGAACTTCCAGTGTGTCAATCCAGTGCTGCCTTTCTTCGCCATTTCGGCCTCGCAAATACCATAAACTGTCATTGACCGCAACATCGAATCTGCACTCGTCAAATTCATGGGGCTGAAAAAAAAACAAATTACATACAACATCAGTATTGTGCAGGCAAAAAAGCTGATCATACGAATGCCGCAATCTTGCAACATCAACCTGTGATACATCATTTGATCAACACTGTTCAGGGAATTCAATACAACACAGATAATACCATTCACTAGAGTTCATTGGCAAATCAACAACATTGAAATATATATTCATGACTCGCAATAAAGTGATGACCACCATTCATTTCACATTACATCACGTGATACATCAGCAGTCACAGGTCCACAATGATGTGACTTCACATAAAGTGTGCTTACAGATTATGATTTACGCATGTAATTCCCCATTCAGCACATCAAATACCTATTGATTGATTCAGCATCTACTCATATATGCATGGGAAAGTTTTAAAGCTATATTTACTGTAATGCGACCAGTTGCTACACCACTAATTGGACCAAAAAAAAACCGAATGAATAGCAGGTCTTCAGTACCTACATTTCCAATGATATGCATTTGTATCAATGTTTCTCGCTGCATTTCATTTTCCTGTGTATGACATTTTTGGGTTTGGACTATCATCGAAAGTGAGTGAGACTACGAAGAATTAATCATAACTCCTTGTAGCTTTGGAATTCTAACTAAGTGTATTCAACCAGTGTCACATAAAATAGCAATGTCAGCATATTGTTTTTACATATACATTTTAAAGCAATGTGTCTCATCATCCACACATTGCATAAGTTACTTAAACATTTCTTTCCCCTCCAGAAAAACCACTAAAAAAAATAAACTAAGCAACATGGTTTCATACATATCAACAGTCAATTTATCAAAATGTCAGAAAAATTTGCAATCAACTTTGGGATTCAGATATCAATAAACAGGTGATCAAATGAGTCATGAATGCAAACTCACATCATGACAGACATGTGCCTGGCCGGATTTATAACAAGTCAATGTGCAGTGACCTTTGTTTACTAACAACCAACAGGCCCTGCATATACATGACTCTGCACTCAAACATAATATACATTTATTCTGCCCACCTAGTGTTGATTAGATATCACAATGCATTGGATAGACACCCCTTGATGGCTGAAATGCAGCTATAACGTCATATACACAATAACATTACATTTGACACAATTCACTAGGTCTCAACAGTGAAAAAGTCTTTTTAACAAAACTGTTATATATATATTGAAATTATGAGTTTTAATGGGGATAGAAAATCTGGTTCATATCACCAAAATAACATGAGGTCATTCACTTGGCAAATTAATGATTGCATCAGCTACTTCTACATATTTCAGACAGATTGTCAAATTCATGCAGATATGAATCACTGGTAATTTACAGAGGCAAATAGATGAAACCTGAAATGATGCCACATTAAGTGAGGTTTTAGAGAAAATAATGTCACTATATCATAGCAAATGGTGATGCTCAATTGCAGTTTAATAAGCACTTCAGTCAGTGCCACGGCTGTCATTATATGAACCCTGTAATGAAACCAACCCCATCAAGAGAGAATAACTCAAGTGGTATGAACAAGGGTTGCAAATTCAAGACAAACAACAGATTCTTAGTCTTACATCATCATTTCAGTAAATATCTGTCATATGATGAAGTATATCTTCAGATTCTAGTACCTGCTAGATCATGTTAAACTGCAGTATTTGCAGGGACTAACTATTCAGACTTTCAAATGTTTAATATTGTAAGAGGTCTTTCATTTTAAATCATGCATAATCAGCTACTCTGGCAATTTTATATTTTTTACCACAGGAAGAGTACAAGTCGACCCACCCAATAATTTTTTTATCTTACAAAATCGAAATTCCAACATACTCTTGGAAGTTGAGAAATTCTTTAAGTAGTCTTTGACCGCAAGAATTCAGGCAGGCCTCTCTGACTTCTAATATTAATTTCCTCAAATTCACTGATCAATGATACACAATTGCATCTATTTGAGTTGAATATTAGTTTTTAGTGTTTGCCTATAATACCGTCATAGGCTAACGTAGTAGTATTTAAAGTAGATAATAAAATGAATAAAAATTTGCCAATCAGCGCGACAGGTATTTAATCTTATCTATTTATATCAGCTTTTATCCTGTCACTGTCAGGACTTCTTTAAGTTATGACTCAGTGAATGGTTGTATACGTATTACATTTGTATGCCAAATCACCACAAATCAATGAACTTGGGTTCAATCAATTGTAAGCACTGTCTGTGTTGTCAGGTAGTCTTAGAAAATAGTTTTGGGTGGCTATTACTTGATCATTGAACTCCCTGCACCCCTGTCACTGTCAGGGGCAACACAGATCGGGGTGGGAGGGGCCGTCCTAGACACGTTGACGGATACATGTACTCATACTCATAGTCATGTGCTTTGGAATGTCGATCTCTGCGCAACTGATACTTACTGTTATAACAGCCTTAAGAAGACTGACAGCCCCTCTACATCCAAATGATGTCTCAGTCTCTGATTTGTAGTAGCTTAGAGTCCCATCTTTGAGAACTATGTATCTATCCTGCCAGCCATGGATATAATTGGTCCACTTGCTCAGAATTCCCGACAACTCCGGCAGGTGCGATTCCTCGTCGAAATCATCATTGTCCTCATCGTCAGTCAGGCTGAGATTGTCTCTGGTATCCTCCGCCATTATTCCTCACAATGTAAAGATCCAACACACTTTAGATTCCTGTAACACGCACAAGACTCAGGATCCAGCTTGTTGACTGCTTCTGGCGTTCCAGGCATGCGGCATGCGAATTTACCATTTTACACGGACATCACCCAGGTTGCAGCCTACGTCATTCTTTTCAGACCACAGCGACATCTGTTGCATTTGGTTGTTGCTAATAGCTCTACCTAGCGTATTTTGCAGAAAACTCTCATTTTATAATTTATATAGACTATTTCATTTGATCATCAAGCATCAAGCAGAATGAAGAAACATAAGTTAGCTAAAATTATTAATTGACATTTATTCGATCTATCTTATTTATTTATTATTTATAAAAAAAACTTTTATTGACAAATCCATATCAAAAAGATACATGCGTCCAAGTTAAAACATCAAAAACATCAAGTATGTACCAATAGAATAGCAGAAAGAAAACTAAAGAAAGTAATGCAAGAATGATACAACATGAAGTTATAATATATACACAATGAATATTTTAATATGCACCATGTATATAAAATGTAAAAATCACATGTCAAAATAATACTGATCGTTAAAGAGAGCTATGTATGTAGGCCTATAGTCTCTAAAATATTGTAATGTTTATACACATAAATACACATTGAACTGAGTCACTAAATAGTACGATAATTAAAAAACAATCATCTCCTATAATATATACAAATGCAGGGGCCCCCTTTCATTTCAAAATGTGGGGGGGACGTATTGACCTTTATTCTGGACACCAACAGTCAAATCGTTATGTTGGTACAAAAAAAGTGGGGGGGGGGGGGGGGACTTGTCTCCCCCCCCCCCCTAAAACGGGGCCCATGTACAAATGTAGAATATAAATGTAAAAAATAAAACACAAGAAGCAGCACCAGTCACCGTAGGCCTACATTAATTACTTTCTACACTCATAACCGTCAAAGAGTTTGTTTGTTAAAATGCTACCTTGATAAGGGGCACTCTTGTTTCTTTCCATTTAGGGCAGATCATTAGACAGTGTAATTCATCTTCTACTAGTTGCAGGTTACATTTATCGCATATATACGTTCTTCAGGGGGGACATAAGGACGTTTATGCCTACCTAATTCTATATTCAAGTTATGGGAGCTAAGCCTGAATCTGGCAATGTTACCGTAAAGTGATTTTGGTAAACCTAGATTTAGGTAAGGTTCTATATGCATGTCTTTTTTAATGTTTTATAAGTTCTTAGTTTGGGGTATTTATTTGTGTCATTGATTTCAGCAAAGAGATTAAACTGGGCTTTACTGTAGAGCATTGTTGGAACTTGGTCTATGTTTTGCAATTCATTTATGTTGTTAATTGCTTTTGAATGTCATAGCAGTTTTTCACCATAAGTGGGCAAATGTTGGAATTAAGTCTCTGTAAATATTTGATAGCTGATACATGTTTTCTAACTATCAGAGAATATCTTCCAGTATCAGCTAAAATTCCTACTGTTGAGGTTTGGTTTCTAACACCTAGAATATTTTTCAAGAACTTTAACTGGATCTTTTCTACCTAATCTATCTTTATATTACTAAACCACATTTCACTGTTATACTCTAGAATAGGGAGAACATGTGTGTCAAACATCTTTAAAGCTAATTTAGGTGGCAAGAAACCTACAGTTGTTTTTATGTTATCATTTAGCAAATGTAATGCTCTTCGTGTCTGAGTTGCTAGATTTTGGTACATCTTCGAGTGTATGTTACGAGAAGTACATAGTACATGTCCAAGATACTTATATGTGTCAACTATTTATTCTTGGCTCTCAAGCATGAATTTACTGCAAGTTTTATTTCTTTTGTTAAAAATCATTACTTTAATTTTACTTGTGTTCACAATTAGATGCCATTTTTGGCAGAATATTTGCACATTGCTCAGCAAGGTTTGCATTCCTGTATTACTGTCAGATAGTAGAACTAAGTCATCAGCATATACTAAGTGAGTGAAAGTATTTCCATTGACTTTAACACCATGATTTTGATCTAGGAATTCATCTAAGTCAGCTAGGAAAAAGTTGAACAGCTTAGGGCTGATAATGCCTCCCTGCAACACACCATGTGTGCTGTCGATCTGTTCACCAAGTTGCCCTTCCCATCTAACACGAGCATTGGCTTTTGAGAACATACTCATAGGTATTTTGACTAGCTTTCCTCCAAATCCCTGCTTTAGTAGTTTGAAATGCAGAAGGTCTCTATTAATGAAGTCAAAAGCCAATGTGAAATCAATGAAAGTTACATACAATGGTTTCTTAGCATGGCTTTGGTAAGAAGTAATGGTGTCTATAATAAATACATTATCAGTTGTCCTGCGATTTTTACTTATACTTAAGAATTTTCTCTTGGCACTGCTAGATATCTCTGCTATCTGTTCAGTGTTTGTCCGACAGGAAGGAGGATGGGCATTACACTTTCATTTCCAGAGCAGAACTAACGCACACTTTCGTTTCCAGAGCTGAACTCTTACACTAATGCACTTACCCTAATAAATATTTTTTACAGAATTTGGAAAATTATTATTTCTTGAGTGTTTATATAGTGTGTGTGTGGAAACGATTGCCATTTGGCCTACATAGCCTGTTATGCAATGTTAAACAGAGTCTGATAAAGTCTAACTAAAGTAAGGCCAGTATTAAGTCTTAATTTTGTCAACTAAGTCTTGCAATGTCTCATTTTGATGCAAATGTATTCTGATGATTTAATAAATAGAAATAAATAGAAATAAATAGAAATAAATAGAAATAAATAGAAATAAATAGAAATTATGAACTTTCTTTAAATACACAAGAACTGCGTTTATATAATTTTAATAGCCAATTTCCAGATTTGTTTGTACTATGAAATTAAAAATATTGGTATATTTAGTGGACTTATTTTTCATGTGTGCATGGTATTATAGTGTCTAACAAAGGTCTTACCCTCTTTTAAAGGTAAACCTGCAGAAAACCTTGTTTTAATAGCAATCCTTTCTTTTCAGAGTAAAGCCAAGTGAGCAACAAAAGTATTGTATGCACAATAAGGAGTATTCAGTTTGCTAGAATTATCAACACAATAGCATGTTCTAGAACTAAGATTATCATTTCTATGTCCAAAAACGTCATACATATGGGCTATGGCAATGCTTCCGAAGGAATCCATGTACACTGTATATATGAAATTCAGCAACAACTTATTGCCCCATAAAAAAGTTGGGTATAATTTCATACAAAATGAACCTTTCTTGTTTGTTGTTACTTGTATTTCAATAAATAAAGTCTAAATACAAATACAATACAAATCTTAAAGGTTTATTTTGTATGGAATGATACTCAACGCACCCATTTTCATGCCTCCTTATATAAGTCAAAATAATTTTCGCACGCTGATTACTTTTAGTTGGCTACTGAAGAAACTATACATCATCAATTGCCAAATTCCCTTCATTGGTTACTGAATTGTTGGGTTGCTGATTTGCATTCAATCTTTGGCATTTATATTAGTTATATATATATATATATAAATTTATTACCAAACACTTTACAGGTGTATATTAAAAAATAATAATAATATGTATTGGAGTGCAACTAATTATGAAATTGCTAAATATAAACAAAAATTGTTGACTGTGTTGAATATGGCAATACTATGATCAGATATTTAATAATTGTATGCATATGAATTCTACAACATTTATGGCTGTCATTGTAAAGTATGGGATGCTAAGGAATATTAAGTAAGCTAATTTAAAGCATTTTTGCCAGATTTTCCATTAATATTTTCCAGAAACAAAAGTGTTAGCCGTGCAGCTCGTGAGCCAGTGTGGGCCAACATTGGGCCAACTATACAATAGGATGACACAGCAATGGGCTTATTTAACATCAGGCCCATAGTTTGCAGACAATGGGCCAACTAGAATTACTGGTTAGACTGTATTGACCTGAAAACCAACAAATGGGCCCACTATGGGCCAAACGTGGGCCAAGTGGGCATTCAGCAGACAGAGAGATCAACATGTGATTGGCTCTGACTAAACACTGGACTGAGTTAACGCTGGGTCAGTGGTGGTACAATGGGCAACTGGATCAACTAGGCACATGCTGATCTGATACAGTCTGATGAACCAATCGGGCATCTAACAGATGTCAACCTACAGGCTACAACATTGGGCCAGCAGTGAGTCAACCAGAAACTGGTCACTGCATGGCTCGATCAAGATACTTATTTTTTTAAATATGTTTATTCACACACATGCATAATAAGATACAATTCATGGTGTATAGTACAAAAAATATTGGTAATCAAAATATATTGTAAATGTTATAAAACTTAAAAAACATAACAGATAAAAACAAAAGTGAATAAAAACATAATAAAAGTGAATTCAACTAACTCCCAAATCTCCCTTCCCTCTGCTATAGCACATTCCTGAATATCTAATTTATTTAATCTGGCAAATATACACATACAAAAAATAGGCAAACTAAGTACAGGGTGTCCAGCACCAATAAGAAAAATAAAACAAGCACAAGGTGGCGCAAGTTATTACGACAAGCAAAACCCCAGCACATGGCGCCCCCTTGTGTTAAGTGGGTTTGGGGGGGGGGGGCATATATGGAGTCAACAGTCAAACTGACTCCATGGGAAACAAAGGGGGGGGGGGGGGGAGACCAAAAAAATGTTAATATCAATACAAATCTATGTATATACATATATCATCATTATACTCAACACATTTCTAGTCAACCAAATCAGGTTAAAAGCAGCAAATCCATGTAGGCCTGTACAAATTTAAAGATACACACATGCGGAATTTATAATGCTACTGGCAATCTATAATTGAGCATCTCCCACACGTAGGCCTTTAAGTTTAGACATATATTACTCTGAATGATTTTAGTCCCCAAACACCTTTATTCAATTGAAGGTTTCTGTTGTATCCATACTCTCCCCTCTAGTTGGTTAGTGCTGTTTGGAGGCCCCAGGAAACCCATGGGAGGTTGTCATAATTGACCTTCTGAAAACATTAAATATGTTTCTTATATATTATAACACTCGGTTTATCTTTAAGCACAGTAGCTAAAGAATAAAAAATAAATAAAAAATAATTTTTTTTTAAAGAAGGCCTCAAGCCATTTTGGGGTAAAATGAGTAAAATTAGAAACTTTTACTTTAAAAAAACCCCTAGACCTATAGATCTATGCTAGTGGATATGTTTTGGTAGCAAAATGAGTAAAATTAAGTGTTTTATCGGGTTCCAGGGGCACTTTTCAAAATTTGCTCATGTAACCCCATAATTTTGTGAATATTTGCAGTGGCGGGAATATTTTCGGCATCTGTCTGAACTGATTTCGACCCTTATATACTAATTAACCCTATTTTCAAGCGTTTTAATATATAAGACACATATTTAATGTTTTCAGGGGGTCAATTATGAAAAACCTCCCATGGGTTTCCTGGGGCCTCCAAACAACATTAATCTACTAGAGCCCTCCCCCCCCCCTTTTAATTTTTCAGAAGTTCTGGAAATTTGGTTATTTTGTGTGACAAAATCTGCCATGCATACATGTACAATGTAGTGTAACGCATATCACAGAGGGTGTTAGGGGGATTTTGGTTTCAATGACGTCAAGGTCAGAGAGGTCAAGGAGCCGTGACTTTGACTTTTGGAAGGTCATTTGGCAGATGGCAAGGTCGTCCAAGTCATGAGCTGACTGTAGGGGGAGGCGGTAAATGACTGTTTCTTGTGCCTTAGAAGTGCGGATCACACATGTTAAAATGACTAGATGTGACTGGCCAAACAAGATTAACGATCGTCCAGGGTGAAATTGAAGACCCCACACCACTACCTAATGACCAATGGTCACCTAGGATGACCAGCATGTCATAACCAGTTCACGAGAACTGCCTAACGTTAACAGAGAGGCGTGATGTCATTCATAACATTAGATAGATAAATAGATAGATAAAAAGATATATAGATAAAAATATAGATAGACAGATAGATAGACAGATAGATCGATGGACAGACAGACAGATAGACAGACAGACAGCTAGACAGACAGACAGACAGATAGATAGATAGATAGATAGATAGATAGATATAGAGATATAGAGATAGATACTTCTTATATGTAGTTTCAATATGTTATAAAAGAGGTACTAACTAACTTTCTTTAACTAAAATAAGTCAAACAATCAGTCAATCAATCAGTCAGTCAATAGCAAGATAAATAGGTGTAGGCCCATAGTTCGAGAGGGATAGAAGTCTAGTATAATAACAGGTGTGCCTATGAAGACAATATATGTTGTATACTTCCAATGGCTGAGGCAATTAATTGTACAACAAAACACTCTTATAGCGAATACATTAAACTCAAACACTTAATTGCCGCTAAGTCTCATTGTACTTGACTTAAAGACCTTTTGCCGCCATTTTCAGAAATGTTTCACTAATTACCTGAAGGAGATTCGCTCTTTATTGGACCTTCAAAGTTCTGCAGCATAAATTGTCTAATCAAGGAAGTGACGAATTCTGAATACCTAGAACTATACCATGACTGTGTTGAGTCTAATCAATTACATTTTTATTGGAGGTCAATTCCTGAATTACAGGAACACCTGTGATGCTGTGTATTGTTAATTCTCATTTCAAATTCTCGGTGTTAAATTCCTAGTGTCCATATTGCTCAAGACTGGGCCATGGCCTGTATTGTCCACTCAGTGAAATCGTGAAATTCGCAACATTGGACAGAACTACAAAGAGGCGTTTCGTCACCTCTTTAAGAGACGAAACGGAAAACTCAGAACACTCTGTCATCACGAGTTTTGTTACGTCACAAGACGTCAGCAAATTCATTGGCTATTTCCTTTGGTCAGACGGTGGTCAGTCAGTGGTCAGAATTTGTCCAGTTGCCTTTGATGTTGCAGGAAATAGCAAATTATCCAACCTTACAACAGTAGTTTGCTCTGCCGTAATAATGAGTGAATTCGTCCAAACGTTCTTTTTGCCCCCAGCCCAAACTGCCCCTGTCATCTTGGGCCTTATTGACCATGGTCACTGGATGTCCAGTTCTGTCCAGCTCTAATTTGCCGTGAAGTCTTCAAAAAGCACATAATCTGACATCACTTAACCACTGGTCTAGTAAAATGTGAGTGTGTCTTCGTTAAAGAAAAGAAAGAAATCTTCAAGAGTCTTTTATTGGCCTCTGTATGGTTGGACCTCTTCAAACGTTTTGGATTAACCAACCATCTCTGTGAAGTATCAAATCTTTTCGTCAACAAATTTAGCACAAGTGTACAGTTTAAGGAATTTTAAGGGTTAATTTGGGGCTTCCAATCTCTCTTCAGTATTTACTATTTTGTAATTAATTAAGGGACCTACTTTTCACAAAACATCTTTTTGAGGACTGGTAACGGTTACGAGTCTCGGGGCCATCAATTGTGTGCGATGAACAATAATTCAGAGAACCTGATAGGTGTGTATATACAAGCATTTTATAAGCCACAAACTAAAGAGCAATTAATTGCTTTACAGTCTCAAAAAATTACCTGGGTTTACTTTTATAAAGAAGAGCATTAGTTGTGATAAGGCCAAATAGCAATAAAGCTGAAAGATTTGGGGAATTCTTTATTTTTTATCAATCAAGCTGAGATTTTTTGGGGTTTTAAGCTGACTCCAAGGATTTAATGATTGTGATAAGGAAGTTGTTCCCTGGAGGCCCTAATAACAAAGTCTGATTAGAGAGGACCCAGAAAGGAAGGGTTGGTGCCCTCAGGTCACCCGTTTTTTAGTCACCCTCCCCAACAAGATTGGTCGAGTAACTACCGGGGTAATTACCCCGTAGGACCGCGGCACCCTTTGCATCTAACAATATTGGGGTATCTTGAAAAAATTATTAGAAAGAAAATGATACGGTTCTGAAGGGCTATTACAGACCTATTGAACTCCTTCAGATATAAAAAAATCTGGTTTCATCCCATCGTTTAGAGACACATGGCTGGTGCTATCTTCAAAACAATGATTGTATCTGACCATTGGTCAAATTTTGCCAATCATTTTGCAAGTGTTTGGTTTGAAGTAGAGCACATAAAAATGCATGAGGTAGATAGCTTGGCCAAGGTGTGACATAAATTGTAGCAAATGATTCTAACGCAGAAAGTAATGGATTAGATTGGCAGAACAAAGTAAAAGCAAATGTATTAGTTTTATTAATGGCAGAATAAGCCAACACCATTTCCTCATTGGAATCTTTTTTGTTTTACATATGTCAGTATTTGATAAGCTTAATTTAGATACCATCAGTAAGTTTATTCAAAGAAGGTAACTGAAACAAATAGTCTTTGATAAAATACAGAGAAATTCCTCTTCCAAACTATCTATCATTAAAGTGACAATAAGTAGTTTTAAAACTGCAGGATGACAAGGAATTAAGATTTTAGGTATTACCATTCTACAAATAGTATACTCTCACCTTTGGCTGACTAAACTGCTATCCAAAACAAAGCAGAGACCAAGGGAAGTAGATTTATGAGTGTTTTGGGTCTCTTTGAACCCTTAATTTGGAAACAGTTGTGGGTTCTCCAGTCTGGTGATTTGTGGTGCCAAGATAACGGTCCATAAGGATAAGTACAAAGTAGACCAAGCAGTACAAGAAAGTAGGTACAAAGGTAGTGGGTGAGGTTTAAAGGCATTAAACTTCTCGGTTTTCTGGGAAAAACACTGACGCGTCCCATTTTGTGGCACCGCAAGCTGTGCGCATTGTTCTCAGACGTTTCATGGAGACAGTGGGCTTTCATGGAGCAGTTTGTCTCCCCAGAAGAGGGTAGGAGAGCCCCTCTGCCTCTGCGCATCTTATTATTAGGGTTAATCTCACGGGGGTTAAACACAGAATCAAAGTTAGCCAAGTTGATGGAGACAATGCGACTCACTTTAACTGGTCAGATCAGGTTACCATAGAGACGTCGCCTGCAGCTTACTCGCAAAGTTTTTCCGCCCCAAACCCAGCATGGTCCATCCCAAATTGATTTGCTTCATTTTGTGCTCGATTTGTGAAACTCTCTGGAAAACATCTTCAAATTCTCCAAGGGGGCTATATCAGCCAACGCTAATTTTGCAATTGTATGAAGTCAAATTTCACGTTAATGATATCATAACACATATATGTAGGTATCTTTATTGTCAATGTTTTCTGTTCTCTTATTAATTTCAATTTAGAGTGTTTGATGTTGTGATTGGGTCAAGCCGACTACATAGGCTAGAGGTCAAGTATGGCAAGACAAATTAGTTTAATTTTGTTCTTCAGTTCCAATTCAATTCATGTTTATCGACTAAGATTGCTTCATTGCAACAGTATGCACATGAAATGAATATGCCTATATGATGCCGGCTGACGCCAAATAAATATGAGTTGAAAATTAACTTTGTATGCATGTATCTATAAGGCAAATTGAATAAGATGTTATATATCCCTACAATTACTTCATCTGTGCAACTAAGTCTCCGAAATGTTTACTCTGATAATTCCAAGAACTGAAGCATACTCTTTAAAAGGCTTAAAGTCTCAGGTTTTGGGTGTTAAAGTTAGGGCACCCCAACGAGTCTTTTGTCACAGTCCATTTCCTAGAAGTCCCTACTAAGCTAACATTACATGTTTGATGTAGAGCACCCCCAGAGATGCTCTTCACTGTTTCTTCAGCATCTTTTGACACTTTACAAAATCTGTTTCAAGATGACGTGAAATGCAAAGCTTATGGAGACCACCCATTCTGTACGGTGGCACATATACAATTTCTTTTTTGTGCAGTTTAAGTATTTGAAGAGGACAATTTGTGCATAAGTGGACAACATTGAAGTCCCCGCTAAGAAGCATCTGTCCCGAGGTGACCTGGTTTCAACCGGGCTTCAAGTGACGCAAAATGAGAATGAATGGGAAATTACAGAGCAGCATGAATGGCACGGATGACATTGCATGAAAAGCAACAAAACCTTGCACAACCTCATGTAAGCCTGGCTGCTTTTTCATTCATGCTGTGATTTCGGGGGCAATGAAAGTGCAGAGAAAACTGGATGGAGGGTAGCCACTGCTGCTTTGCTTATTTCCATGGCAACGGATTGCAGAAGCAGCTTCACCTTGGATGACCTGCTCCTGCTGCAGCATCAAAGGATGGCGCCAATCTCAGCCTCTGTCCACTTTTCTGCAAGAACCCTCGGTTGCAAACCCTTGATCTTTTGAACAGACCAAGGACCCACGGGCATAGTGCCAAACCTATCATGGCCATCAGTCAGAGGGTGAGAGGTGTACCCTGCTTCACTTGACCTGTCAGAGAATGCAACAACCTCTCATTACTCCGAGGACCTGTCCATTTCTAGGAATTATAGTCAACCTAACAAAGAACCTCTCCTAGTCTTTTGGGACACTTTGTTTTCATGAAAGTATAAGGTTGCTCTTGAAATAGTACTTGTCTTAAACAACAGCTGACAAGTCTGTCAAACTCAACAATGTACTCATTTGTACTGTACAATGTTCGTTGACAGTTTCCACTTCTAAATATGGCTTTGTTTCAGTCTACTTTGAATTGACACTCTTTTGTGCTGTCAGTTTGTGCAGGACACACCATTGACACCCCATTGACACGGTGTGAAATGTCTATTACTAGGTCTTAGCTCCATGCCAATCAAAATCTAACAGCCATGTTTGCTCAGCATGGCAATTTAGCCAGCATGAAAGATGCTCCATTATAAGCCGAAACATTATAAGAAGTACAGGTAGGAGCGGTCTGTAACTAGGCATAGAATGTACACACTGAAGTACATTTCATGCAAACATGTCACATGAATCCAGTGTGTTAGGAGCCTTTGAAGACCCTAAAAAGGCTTTTGAATGAACTCGAGACTCCTTCAGGTCGCTCATGTTTCAAAAGTTCATGCAGCGCATATGAGGAGGTTGGCATTGCAGTGTGCATGTGACATGAACACATGGTGTATTCCCAAGACACCCCATCAAATAATAATCACAGACAATATTTAAAGGGCTGCCACTGCCCTTCCCACTTATGTCATTCTCAATGAGTTCATTTGAAGTCATTAAAATTGCGATATGCCCTCCTGGAATTCTTAGCAGGGGCTTGGTGGTCCTTGTCACATTTTGAAGATGCTCCCCATTGCATGACTGCTCTTATCACCCCTTTGATGCTGTCCCAATGAGCTTATAGCTGACTTGTTGAAGGGACAAGAGATGTTCAACTATTGTTTTCATGAAGTTTTAGCAGCAGGACAAAAACACGGGGCTTTATCGGGCCTTCTGTGCATGCAGTAATCGGGACGTACAAGCTCATATAAGTTTCATTCAAGCATGGAGTCACAAGAGACTTTGTTGCATGTACAGATGGGGCCCTTACACACTGTTACACCACCTGGGGTTCGGAGCACCGCCTCCACACGGGATTAGCTCACCTATCTTTGTTTCTGTCATGACTCTCCCTTCAGTCCCCATTCACTTTTTGCCAAAGAATACCCCCCTAATCCTCTCAAGTAACGCCCAGAACTGAGATTAATGACAGTATTAATCATTGACGCCAGCCCCTTCGTAACTTTCTATTGGGTAATAACAAGATCTAATCTGACCAAGTGTCAGTTTTGTTGACAAAGATGTCAATACCTTTGCTTCACTCCACTGTCCACCACACTAAGGATTTTTTTCTTAATCACACTGCAAAACATGACATGTGTCACTGTTTTGTTCAACAATAGCGGAACGATTTTTCTAGTGGAAGTAAAGGTATCAGTCATAAAATGTTTTGAATTGACTGTTGATTTGTAAGATGAATAATGGTCAACATTTTAAAAACAACAGCGCAGAAAGACTTCAAAAGACAACTGACCAGATGTCTTTGGGTAAATCTGTCGCAAAACGGAGAACTGTCGCGTATAACAGTGAATCTGGTCATGCGATCTGACCATCTAGCCCAAACCAGTGTTATTTCTCCGTTTGCTACCCCGAAATTAGGCTGAGAATCGCACAGGTTTTATTGCTAGCTGGCAATGAAACAATCTAAGAATTATCGCCTAGCTGTAATTGTTGGACTCCTCTTTGTCATTGTTGACCTATGCATGTTTTTGCCTGCAATTAGTGTGTGTTGGTTCAGCCAAGGGGGTGGGCCCACGTCGAAGGCTTTGCCATAATCTATCATTGGCCTTTACTGCGGACAAGCACGCGTTCTACCGCTTTGAAAATGAGCCTTGAAAGAGAAAAATCTACCAGGAAGTCTTCGGATACATCACAGACAACAAGAACCTTGCTATTTTAATACACTTTTTGCATAACCAGACTGTAACATCTCTGTCTGTATACAGTATAAGGTTTCTGAGACTGCACTGGTATCGCTGCATGCCATATCACATGTTCATTAGGGGAGATTTGAACGTCTTTGATGACTGTTACAAGGCATTCGACTCGTCTGTGTGTTGTTGAACGTGAAATTGAAGATAACATGTTCCTTGAAAATGATAAGACGTCGCACGCTTAACGTCTTCCTTGACGTCATCCCGGACGCCTTGACGTCATCAACGGCACCGACGACGTCGTATAATCGCATGACGTCACAATTGCGTCACCATTGCGTCATTACGTATCAGCAAAATCAAATGGAGGAGTAATTGCTGTCCCCTGTGAGCCACAGATCCCAGTCCTCGTATTAACAGCTCATAAAATGATCTGATGAAAGTTTCTGCCAATTTTGCAGGTCAATATTATTCTATTCCATGCATAATACTTGTCAGAAGGGAATATACAAACCATCATGTGATGCAAAATCATGCAACGTTGTACAAATCGCAAGGGGGCGTTGTTGCATTTGAAACTTATGACAGACATGAATTGGTAATAAATGTCTTAGTTATTATAGGGGATGCCAATGTCCACATTTGGAAAGTGTCAATCCACTACAAGTCATCCCTCACAAGACCATCTTTTGAAATCAGACTGCGTTATAATTTTGTGCTCAGAAATTCACTTAGTCATAAATTAGCTGACATGTACTTGACCTGGAAAGGTAAACAGTCTTAAGTTGCTTTTGTGCTCGAGGCAGGGCGAAGCAAAGAATACGTTGTAATTTTCTCGCAATGATGTGAAGGCAGACCACAAAGGGTGTGAATGAAAGGGCCTGAGGTCCCTCACTGCCATTCCCTAGCCGGGAAAACATGACCTGAAAACGATTATTAGGCCGCGTAGGTGACCTGCCAGCATTGATAGGGCCATGGGCTCAGCAGCCGTGTGAAAAGTCATGCAAGGCCTTCCAATGAAGGTCACCTTCAACCGTTCATCATCAAGACATGCAGATCAATTTATTAGTCGATTATGACACATTACTTGACCAACATTCTTCCACTCTGACCTGCCACATTTGTTGTTCATTGCATGCCCTTGGCTTCAATGGGTTATCAATGGCTTGACATGGTCACCTACTGCATAGAAGGGTCTTCGTGGTGGGTTCCGTTATAAGGGCATTATGATAAATTACCTAATGAGCTAGGTGCCCTTCTGACGAACCCTCTTCTCAATCACTTTGCCATCTACAGGTGCACCAAGAGGCAAGATCAATCACGCCCGCAGGCAGCACATCACTTCTTTGCAATGGTGCAAAAGTATTTGAGCAATTGTCCATTCCCTGGAATACATTCAGTGATGCACAATGCTTCAATGATGTATACATTTGTACATTGTGATAAATCAACACTTAACTGACAAAAGGTCTATTAGAGTGAACACTGATGTGCATTAGGCCTCTCCTTCAACTGGTATAAAGGGTCAATACAAGAATTGCCAGGAAAACAAGGTCCATATCATATTGGACAGGAGGCAGGACAGGGTCCAGCTGAGGGCCATTCAGATGACCACTGAGGTCACCAGGGCTCCTCTGACCTTTCCTGCTCAGCCTCTCTTGACCCGTGACCTTGGGACCTGACACAAGTAACCTTGAGAGTTGTGACCTCTACTCTGCAACTACTCTTTTTCTTGTACCCAAACCAACTGCCTGAGAGGTGCTTCAAGGCCTGTTCAAGTGAAAACCTGACACTGATGCAAACACTCTTATTGTACTTAAAGAACATCTCTCTTGTGGCAACCAAAATAAGCCGGACATTTGCTTCATTTAACACCCATGTAAATGACTTAGCTTCATCAAATCAGTTTACTCTTCTCAGGACTGTCTTAGTCAGTTGTTAGGTTAACACTAATGTTTTCAGGATTAACTTTTTAATACACTCTTCAAGAGTTCTTAAAACAGTGATGCGAATTTTAAACAGACGTCTTGAATAATTAATTTAGTTCAGCCATCTTATTACATGTTTAAACAAGAACAATATTATAACAACTCAGTTCTGTGGAGTGCACCCAGGTATATTTTTGGACGAACAAGTTTTGGGACTCTATTTTACACACAAAACAGAATCCGCCATTATACATGTACAATGTAGTTTGCATAGGGCCCAGCAGGTGGCGTTAAGTCAATACACGTGCAGTGCATGTGTTGGATCACACCTGTGGACCTGTCATGCACATTAACAGACCTCCCAACATGTGACCTTACACCATGTTCTCTCTTAAGGACCTAACATGATCTATGTTGACAAGGCGATCATGTTGGGTCAACAGACTGGACACTTGTCATTGTGAGGTCAACTTAACCTGCCACAACTGACCGTTGCGTTGATGAATCAGAGGATTAGGACTGACCAAGTCACATTGAAAGAAGATCACTCACTTGAATATGACCCTTTTGTTCTTATGATTTATAAACTGGCTTGATGACAGCCAAGACAAGAAAGATGGCGTGGGAATGTCTACCACAGTTTAAATCATTTGAACCAGTGATTTTCTATTGCAGTAAAATTGATAAATATTTCAAAGGGCCTTGGACGTGATTTGCCTTCTAATAAACCACATAAATTTGCATCTTTCTGAATACAGGGTGCATCTGGAAGCATGTGCATATATTTTCTAGGAAAATGTCCACCAACTGATGGATGCATTTCTGCGATATTTGGTGGCTTTCAATTCTGACAACAATCGTAAACCAGCAAGTCGTAACACTCGTTTGTTATAAACCACAGGCCCCATCAAAAGATGACTGATTGCGCATGTTTAGCCAGTATTATGTAAATCTCACTTCTGTTTGAGCTCAATCAACTTCTTGGCAATGAAGACAAATACAGTTGCGTTCACTAACTCTGATTGCCTTTGTGTTTTTAGCAGGCCATTTTTCATAGGCGAAGGAGCATGGAAGGGGGCGGATGGGGTCAAGGGGTGAAGCTAATCACTCATGCAGCACGATGCTGGCCAAACAGGTATCTTTGCAGCAGCCTCAGTTCAGTTTCTTAAATTATTATACATTGCAAAGATTATGGAATGTTGGACTCACAGAAATGAAATCTAATAAAATATTGACACAACAAACTTAGTCTGTTATTCTTTCTGGGTAAATGTGTAAGATGCGGTGGACTCCAAGCAGCCTTATCATCTCACCATTACGTCTACTTCTGGCAGCTGGTCACGTCATGCCAAGCTTTAGGCCCAATTACATTGATACATTGACATAAACAATTCTTGGTGTTGTTTTAGTTAAAATTATTTATTTATCTTGAATTTTTAGATGCTGAATAGCTTGAAACTTGAAGCATGTTATGAATGCATCAGTCTGACAATTGCATGGAGATAATGCTATTCATGTTGGATGCTCACATAGGGAGTTTGCTCAGTGACTAAAAACCAAGGTGCCAAATGGCTAATTATTGGAACACCAGGACTTCTTTTAATCTCAAGGCCTACTGAGGTATCACTGGTTATACTTCCAGTGCTAACAAGACAACAGCTAATCCTTACATAAAATAAGCATATTAGAGATTGTCTAATTGTGTCCAACGGACATCCCATAACTATCAGCTGAAGGAATCAATTAGCACGAACCCACAAGATGTTACATTGCTCAAGAGACCTCAAGAAACCATGTATCCAACATGATGTGCTGATAATTGCTACATGGGAGCCTTCTCCCCAGCAGCTCCGCCTACTATTAGGCTACTAAAATAAACACTGATGCAACTGAAAATGGGACGAATTGACCACAAATTGACTTATTTGATAGATTTGCTGCACGTGTTCTCATTTGTGCTAATGATGGGAATGGCATTTGTGTTATGCAATTGGTGTTATTTTGTGAATTAAAGCCATTGGTTTAAAAAAAAGAGCAAACAAATCTGTATGGGGCTGAATTATAAGGACTGCAATTGTTCAAAATTCAATAAGATGTGTTATATGTTTAGGCCTAGTTCAAAGTCCAACAGACATCTATGTACAAAATTTGCTACGTACGTTGAAAGGAATCCCGATACTGACAACAGGTGTTGGTGCCACCCCTGGACTCCTCTCTGTGACAATTGATCAATTTTTGCTCATTTCTTCTGATTCGAATCAAAGAGGAAGCAAGGTGTATCATTTGAAAGGTGCCATTTGAGACATCCAAAGAGAACCGTGCGAAAGACACATGTCTCTGGTCAATGCACCATGATCTCTCAGTATGAGGCCAATCAGTAGGTGCCACTCACAATGCGCTTGTCCCTTACAAACACAACTGAGACAGAACTGCCGTATTATTCTTAATTTACAGGGAGAGGTCACCAGGCTGCATTTGCTGCTCTCTTATGCAAGAAACGGCCAGGCGTGTGCTTTGGGGAATGGACGACATATGTTCCTCAGTTCTTTGATTGTTTAATTCGAAGCAGAAGAAAAGTGGGAGGGCCTGATTAATTTACGTTCGAGGATGAGTGAGCTCAAAGATGCTGAAAGTGAAGGGGAGGTTTCCACTGACCAAAAGACGTGTGCTGACCGTCAGCTGGTCAATTCGTCCACTGATGAATATGGCACCCGAGGGAAACGTTTCTTGCATTTTGTGGTATTAAAGCACCAGCGAATCCTCCCCGCCTTCAATTAATTAAAAATGACGTCACATGACGTCATCCTATGCATAATCCCGCAACGTGCGTGGTAAAACGTGATGAGCTGCGTTACTTACGAGATGGCCCAATGGCGATTGTTACGTAGCCCAAGAATGGAACTATTTGAAATTACTCGTCTTGAAAAACGTTTATCACCCCTGGTGTGCGAGTCTCTTTGTCATACAACTGTCCCACGACATTTTAATCAAGATTATTGCATTGCTGTTGACTATCCCCAGATTCCGTCACATACCCGGTCTAAGAAAAAACCTAATAAATTATAAAACCAAATTGAAGAATCAGTTTATAGCACTGGATAAAGCTAATTTATCAATTGGCAAAAAAAGAAAAAGGAAATACTAGCAAATTAAATATCTTTAAATTATAATCAGCGTGTTTATCTGAACTGTATCACAGCTTCATCAATAGTTAGCATCAACACAGATTAAATTAAATGTTATATATTTACTTTTTAGACATATTAATAAGGCCTCCTTTTCACAAGAGCACATGCATTGTTAAATGCATTTATACTCATAAATGAACTTAAATGGCATTATGTGATGTACGACCATGGGTTGCTGATGCAGGAGAACAAAAGTTGAGATGAGGTTATGAGGGGAGCCCAGCATCACAGTGACAAGACAGGTGTATGATGGGGTGCACCCTGTTTGGTCATGGCCGCCCCAGGGCAAGCCAAATATTTCCCTGTATGCATGTTGTTCATACATGTTCAAAGGCTCACCTGAGAGTACACCAAGACAAGGTCAACAATAAGCATGTCAAGGTCAAATTACACCAAGATGCTCTGCACACATCTGCTCTTTAAGACCCCTATGTTGATAATCCTACTATAATTTTCCATTGCTCTTTTCATTATTGGACTCTTACAACAAGAAAGACGAATTATAATGCTCATCTTGAAGTTTTTGAAGTACAGTCCCTGATGGCTTCAAGCTGTAGTCAAGGTCATGACGACTCGCACCCGAGGTCACAGGATGACCCTAAGGTTATCTCTGGTACATGTCATCACAAGATGATGACTGATTTAATGTAAAACAGATGATTATATATTTGAAGTTATTTCTTTATATTGAGCTAAGCTAATACAACATGCATTTACAAACACAAATCTGGTAATTGATATCTATATTCATTTTTGTTATCTATATTCATATTATTTATTTATTTATTTTAATTAAAATGATATCTATCAGACATCGGTGCTTTATTTGATAAAAGGAGTGTGGGCTGATTATTTTGCCTATAGAAGAAAAAATATTTGAATACAGAAAAATTAAATAGATTTTTATGAAAGAAATACACACAGTTTGGAATTTCGGAAGCCATATACATACACCCTTAAGGTAGCACTATGGGTTTCTTCCTATTATCAGTTTTCTGAGAATCTATTACAAAGTGTCTAACAAGACTTATGCAATGTGAGGAGTTGGATGGTGCAGAGGACAGGAAGCTGTTGTCATTGATTCCGTTTGATTGGGAAACTATTGCTGCTACAATCTGTTTGATGCTGGGGATGGTTGCTGAAGCAGGTGTTGAAGATGCTCCTTGGCAGTGTCCTTGTCAGTGTTGCAGGACAGGGTGCATGTAATGAGAATCTGATGACACTTGTTGAGGACAGTCTCCGGTGTCCTCTTCAAGAAGCTGTTGCAGCACGTCCCTTACATACGGAGTCCTATTACGGCCCTTTGAAGTGCCGTATCAGCATCACCTCCAACAGCAGCAGCAGCAGGAATTAGAGTGATGGACATAAGAGGCATCTTCTAACCCATTCAGCCTCCTCTAGATGACCCAAGAGCGTCCCAACGGTGCTTGGCATAAAGCAATGACCATCTTGAGGAGGAGCAAAGTATTTACCACACCTCTTGACACCCCAACATCAAAGTGACGCTCATTCTTGTAACACCTGTCAAAAGATGCGCTGTATCCATCCATCACCTCTGCAGCCTCATCATTCGCGCTCCACGGCATCAGCAAAATAGAGTCGCGATTCATTGCTGATCTGTTGCAACTGCCTAGTTCTTAAAATGTCCCTCTCCTAACGATGATTAATGAGTTGCTTCTCATTTTGACAGAAATTTTCAGCCACTAATCTCCCCCAGTTGCCCCAAGGCTATGGCTGAATATGTTTCCAATATGGACATCAAACCTGGTCCAAAAATGAAATATTTCAAAAATTACTGATATATGAGGACGTAACATTTCTTGGCAAGATTAAAGCAATTTCATAATTCCAGCAATTAGGAAGCATGTGATGAGGGTTCATACAAGATTACGTCAAGGCAATATGATTGGAGGATGATTCCTTTTATGATTACAGCATGAAAGAGACTGGTAGCCTCCGTCACACCTGCACAATCAAAGAAATATGAAAAGATAACTGCTACTTGCATCTGATAAAATTACAAATTACAAATTTTTGGAAAGTTATTGAATTCACAATCAGATAAGGTAGGCTTTGAAACAATTATTCTAGGAATGCTAGGAATAATTTTATTGAAACGTCTCATGTTACAAGACAGTCACTTCAGAGAAATTTTACTTTCATAATTTATTTGTCCCGCATGTGGAACGACTTAAAAGAAACAAAGACATTACTTTTAATTGAATTATAAAGACTTGTGAATGGGATGGCCAAGTAACATGAAGTCACTGGGAATGTTTCAATTTCTTGGCGTAAGAAAAACTTTGTGAAATGTGACCCACTAATTAGCACTAAGCATGTTTGCCTAATTCTAATCCTGTATGCTCTATCAGTGTTTATAGATTTATGTAATGGTTAACATTCGTGGAAACGATACAAGCATAATGCAAGGTCCCTAGATGAGAAACAGGCAAACTAAAACAAGTTTAGGGTGGCCCTTTGGGGTTTTACAGCAGCCAGAAGGGGACCTTGGGGAAGGGTATGATATCTTATTTGTAACAGACTGATATGGCCCTGCTGTGAGGGTTTGTTTCAGCTTTTGCTATCAGGGCAAAAAGACTACCCTCATAGTTTGAACATCACCCAAGGCACAAGGCGTATGTAGCCTAGTGGGGCCCAGCATACGGCATATGGCCACAATTATCAGTGTGTTTTCAAGCATACTGAGTGACCAGTGGTCAAGCAGAGTCCAGGCGGGCCATTGTTGGTCCTGCGGGTGTGGGCTGCCTGCCCAGCTTGCAATTTTTGTTCTTCGTATAATGAGAAGATTTGGTTTTGTTCAGATTTTTTTTCTATTATATTAAATACAATGGAGTGACTGTGAGGCATCCCTGGCCCATTATGGTAGTCCGTTACACCATTTTCCCCATTATATCTTTACCCATTACCCCATTTGCAATTTAATTAAATCTAACATTCTGGTCAAATTAAAAAAGGCTTACGTATACAAAAACTTTCTCTTTATTCATCCTATATTCGAAGATTTGAAGAAGACACCGTTAGACTAGATGTCTTCTCATTGCATAGTACAATGTAAAATATACAAGCCCAGAAAGGTCACCGGAATTCTCCACATCCTTCAGGAGGTCAAATCGTTACAAAGGATGATAAGTGGTCATGGCTTCAGGTCAACTGACCTCCCAAGTTTCTTCACAAGTCTGTGTATCGGTCAAAGTTAATCTACCCTTTAATCCAAAGTTGCAACAGGCCAGTTGCAATTGACCCTTGACTTGCAGTGACCACAGCTTCAAGGGCAAAATATCAGGTTCCTATCTGTGCGGAAGTTGCTTAACCTGCTGGGCTGAATTCATAAACCACACAGAAGCTCGTTGGTGTAGAGATAATAATTATATTAGGGACTTAAACAAGGCAGTTACTGTTAGAAAATTGCTGGGGTTGGACCTAACCTTATACATTGTTTGGCAATCGGATTTGTCCTATGATTTATAAGGAGCAGAGGGACTTAAGATGTGTTATTATCAATTTCATAACGACCCAGCGGGGCACAAGGGTTACTCCAAGACGTGTAATTTTCTTGTCGTAAAACCTTGAGGCAAATAGGTGAGCCTAGCTGCCCAGGGCACCGATAGATGGTTCCAGTCCCAAGAGCTGGTTACATAGCACCGTTGTGGTTGCTGGGTAAACCAGAGCACCATCCATCATACATGATGTTATCAAAACAACCTGCCATCCATTGATGCTGTGTTTACTTTTTTTTTTGCCAATGTGGGTAATGATCTGCTGGTTGACAGTGTCCCGCCGTTTGGTCCCACCCTGGAACCGTGAGGCCCTGACACCTCTCAACCTTGCACAGGTGTTTTGTCCTAATGCTCGTGTTTTACAGGTGTTTACAGGTGTCTATCTCAGGTGTCTATCTGCCCATCTACACCTCTCTCCTGTTCCACACTCTTTGTGCTGGACACCTGTCTTGGTTTTTTGCTTTTTAAAGTTTTTTTTTTAAAATAAACATGATGTTGAACGTTTGAGTTAAAATAAATAATCAGTGAAAAATACTGTTATTCCTCGTCAACTATACACATCACGCACTATATATACCAAAATATGTAATAATGAAAGTCAAGAAGGTTATATATAGTTTGAAAAGTACTTTTAATGGATAAGCCTTAAATAATGATAATAATATCATGGAGCTGCTGGAGGCTTCATAATAATATTGCACGAAGAATAGTTGACAAAGATCGTTTGACAGAAAGTTCTTTGAGAGCATTTGAGTACAAAGATACTTAATGAGAATGTACTCAGTCTGTCTCAAAGTGCTTTATATAGCTCCCCCCAAAAGTAAAGGGTTCACCAGACTATGACCTCTGATAATAATGACTAAGGGTGGACGAAATGACCCTTGTCCAGTAAGATCATTGACCAAACACCTTGACAGATCATTCACTGACCCTCTACATGCCGTTCCTGTTAGGCAGTGAGTTATGGGATCACAAGCACCGACTTAAACAGGACCAGTCCTACAGTATTGTGTTCGCCTATCTGTCACTGACTTGATTTGGACCCAAACAGATCAATCACGGACCACCGAGGCACGTCAGTCATTACAGTCACTCTCAGTCTTTGCTCCCAACCAAGAAACAGTCAATGCCTGTCCAGATAAGACCCTCAGAACTGCTCCCTTTAGACGTATCAATGATCAGGGGGATATCAAATGCCTTGCCCAAATCAATCAACTCAATTAAGTAGGTTAAGAACTTAAAAAGCTGTCATTGCAAAGTCAAGTCAAAGAGAAATGCACAAAGAAATGAGAGAATTATTGCTCATTAATTGCACATTCGTCTTGGCTAATCATTTTTTTGAAAAGTGATGTAATTCAATTAGATATCATCTGGATGAAACGGTGACTCTCATTCATCTAAGTGAATTGCTACCAATACTCGTATTCATTGTGGTATAATATGACTTCCAGGTGACTTCAATTTCATTAGGAACTGGCAGCTCAGATTTCAAAGCAGTGTTATGAAAATGAAAATTGGGAACAGCTTGGCCCATTGATTAGGACTGACCCTGACTGGTCATTTCATAAGACCTTCCCATCTGACCATAGTGACTGACCACCCAGGCTGTTTTTGATCGCCAGATGTATTGGTCCTATTGCAGTCAAGCAGTGAGGCTTCGTGACCATGGCAACATTTTCTCATTAATCTTGTTTGTCCTTATAGATCTGGTCCGTGCCGATTTATCAGTGATTCGGACCCAGGTCCAAGCCCCAAGCATCTGAGAGACAAGAACAGACAATTTACCCCCAGGCCATTGCGCCTTTAACTCATCCTGGGCCTTGCAACAGTTCCAGACTATTAAGCAAGACTCTAAACACCCCCTTGGTATCTGTAACTGAAGGGTTGGAAGACAAGAGTGTCTTGCAGTGTCTTGTAGCACAGTGGATGAGTAGATTGGCCATTCATCCATCATCTGAGATGATCACTGGTTACAGAGGTCTTCATTCATCCTCGCATCAGGTGCTCATCTTCAGCAGCCCACTCAGCGTTTAAAATCACATCATCTCATCTGAATGTGTAAAGAGGACTCAGCATCGCACCTCTAACTACCTTCAGTCCAAATAATTCAATACAATATTTGCTGCTTCTCTTGTAATTAAGAGTGGGCCGATCTTCTTGATGACTTCATTTATCACAAGAGACCTTCAATAAACTCAGGTTGGATTCGGAGGGTATGCAGCAGGGGTTATTGTTAGGGGAGACTTCAACCCTCTGCGTGGGTCCCTCCTTCATAGACCAACTTCCTTTTTTCACTAAATTCACCCACCGTAAAAGTCAGTTACTAATTAAGCCCATACATTGTCATTTACTTCATCAATTATGTCAATGTTGGTCTATCATTGCATGGTCCGCCCCAAATCGCATATACTATTGACTTGAGACAATGTTAAAACTATCAATTACGTCCCCCCGACTTTCAATGGTAAAACCAACTGTCCTGAATGTTGGCAATGACTGAGGGCAATTGGGAGGAGAACAATGTCATAAGACAATGGTCTAATCGTCAGCAAAAACATGGGCCATACCAGACTGGACGTGGCTTAGCCCTCATCTAAATACAATACCAAGCTTATTCTTTCACAATCCAAATCACTCTTTCCTGGGCATTCATTGAAATTGGCCATATATGAATGAATGGGTCATGGGAATGTTTTCACCTGCCTCATTTCTACAAGCAAATAAAAGTGTTTGACGTTTCAATTCCCAAGATAAACCAACCATGAGCAATTCACACTTTCAGGCCTGTGTTTATGCCATTGATGATAGTATTGTGCAAACGTCATAATGACAATGTGGAGTTTTGTGGGAATTGTATGTGCTCGACACCACAAAGCCAAGAAAGGTGAAACTTTTCTGGCTAGCTGATTGTGGCTTTTTTTTCTGGCACACACCACGTTTCAACGGCACTGGCCATCTGCAGAATGCTATAGAGCTTGCTCTTGGTCTTTTCAAGGTCTTTTCAAGGACATTTCAATGTCATTTCAGGCCAATTGTGGCTCAATGACCTTCACATCATTCCATTTTGAGTAGGCTCTTGTCCTGGGTACTTACGAATGATTAACAGTGTGCAAATATTGCTCACAACAAGCTGCAATGACACTCAATAAAAAGGGCCTAACTTCTGGGAGGGGTTTTTCATATTCTTTTGTTTTATTATTCTTTTTTCTGCTCTCTTTTTTTTTTCATCTGTAGCACCCCGTCACAGAGTAACAAAAAAGGGTTTCAAAATTTTTTGAAATACCAATCTTTTTTTCAAATTTTGGACTTTGTAATTGAGCCATAGACCGGGCAATCTATCCCCCGATGGGCCAATTTGTAGATTGTCAGAGACAGTTCATAACTTATATATATCAGAACTTCTTTTTGCTGTAGTCACAGTTGGGGTTCATGTATTTGTGAGGGTCGGTATGGAAGGGTATGCAATGCTCCTCCCAAAATATTGCTACACAGGGACCGACACAGCAGTCATGGAATTGTGTTTCATCTTCTTAGTCCGATGCATTCAAATCACCCTCAACCAATAGGGGAGCTGGGCCAGGTGTCATTCTAGAGCAGTCCTATTGAAGACTATGCACGGATGCCTGTCATTCACTACAAAGCCACGCCCCCTTGATGCTTGCCATGTGGGCCTGGACAGCCGTGTTATGGTCATCTGGATGAGACTGCCCTTCATCAGCAACCCTCTACATCCCGCGATCACATCCACACATGCTTCACACCTACCTGTACATGGATACATAACAGCTGGAATTTGTTCTTCTAATGACAAAAGACATTAGGACATCGTACTGACAGGACCTCTGGACATAACTGTCCATTATCTGACTTTTTTTTGGACTCTGTAAATTTTGTGAAAAATTAGCACAGTGCTGAAGGACTTGGACTGCCAGTCAACCTCTGCAGATTGATCCTACTACTCCGAAGGTAAGTCATGTTACTTGCACACTTTTAACAGGCATTCATCTCCACTCATGATACTTTGTCACTTTATAAAAATGGTTTTTATTGTACAGTGTACATACTTCCTGAGGTTGTCATGTTGATCTTAATATAGTAGTATGCTTATATGAACTGCCCAATTGTATATTAAGATAAGACATTAGGGCATAGATGCAGGACAGGTGATTGAGTTTCATCCTATAGCTCTCTGCTGTCACAACGTTATTGTCGCTGATATGCAACTGCATTGCCATTGCCCACAGGTGTGACATTTATCCATTTAGCAATGTAATTGAGAAATTGGACCAAAAGCTCTTTAAGAGGGCTTCATATGGGTCTTCATAGCCAAGGTCAAAGTGTGCGATACGAAGGTCAATCAGATTCAAGGGCATTGGAGTCATTTTGGCTGCTATGGCTACTGATCACGAAAGGTCAGTTTCTCAAGTAGGGGAGAGGTCCTCTGTGACGTGATTATGGTGAGAAGGTCATCCCAGATGGCCAGAGAGGTCATTCTAGAGCTGTTCAAGGTGAAATGGACCACGAAGGTCATCTATCCCACAATGCAACGTCACGTCCAAGGTCAGAAATGTCACATAAAAAGTCTCGTGGGACTTCTCGCTTTACGAGATTTGGGGGTCGTTTTACAACAGCATGCCCGAGCAGCAAATAGGCGGATGATTGGCGATTAGTTTGTTATGATTGGGTCATCTCAATCATCACTGATGCTCCAGTGCCTGCTGCAGCAACCGTCAGCAAGGGATTAGGGGGGGATTAAGGAATCCTCAGAAGTCACGGAATAACCCAGCTAAGGGGTTAACACAAACACCCCTTTGCCATGCCCCCTATCAGATGACTAGTGATCAAACGTACTTGAATGATAGAAAATATACATAGGTCTTTCAATGTCAAATGTCAGTATGACTACTGTTTGTGATGACCAGTGGCTGGACATTGGAATTATTTTTCTTCAAGTGTCATTTTGGCAGGGTATATGTGACATGTTAGCCTGCAGGCTGCAGAACTTTCAAGTTGATCCATAGATAATATTTTGACATGAATTGTTTAAGGACCTTAAAAGTTGATTTGTTGAATACACACATAAATATCATCCATTTTTCCTTTGAAAAGGACAATTGCATTTTTCAATTAATCATTAAAATGTTTGAAAAAATTTCAAACCAACAATCAGGTTTGAATCAAGATTCGCATTTTTCCCACAAGAACCAAATTACACACTTATAATAAAACAGTATCCCAGGCCAAAGGCCAAAATAAGGGGATGACAGCTGTATCTTTGCAAACTGCTCAGGATGATTCAAACCTGGATGCTCCTATCTGGATCTGTCAGCATCTGACATGAACTGGCAGTGCCACGTGGGGAATTATCTATGTGATACCAACCCCAGATGAAGATGGTTGATATCACTGAGGATATCAGGTTGGTGCGATGATATCAGCCTCTTCAAGTCATACTTTAGTCACGCTCATGGATTTTAAGGGTTTCAGTTACATAACTCCGTTTACTTTTAAACTCAAATTTGTTGGTTGACCCACACTTAATTCGAGCCACATTGCTCGGAATTGAGAATCAGGTTGTATTAATATTTATACCAGCATGCTGAGAAATGCATTACAGCCCATGAATTTCATCAAGGGCAATTCCTGCATACCTCACTTGAGGGGCGGTGTCACCTTGACATATCTGTGGCATCACACTTGTCAATTATCTTTCAGCCTTTCAATCAAAATGACCAAAAGGAGAAGCAGAAATTCTTTCAACTCTTTCCGTTAGTTAGTAATTGGGAGGTTCTCTCTCAGCCTTTGGGCTTGTCGCTCACACCCTCCCTTGCCCTTCCTCAGGCAGGTGGTCCACCATCGCCCTCTTTCTGACCTTTCTAGTTCTTGACAACTCCGCCAGGGTGTCTTAAGCATCCAAACCACCTAGCGAGAATTCTAGTATTCAACACACGTTTCTTCTGCCACTAAACTCTCGATTCCGGCTAAAATTGCCAAACAGGTTCATATTTGGTTAACAAATTAACCAGGTGTCCAGGTCTTCCAATTATTGTCCAGAAATGTTATTGTCGAAGTAAGGAACACTGATCCATACTATTCTACCTTGTATTATATTATTGAACATCTGATCATTTTAATTGGAACATCAACTATTAGACCTTAAACCTTGAAAGTAACTACGTTTTGTAGTAATACATAAGAAATACATTCCTGAGTGACCCCTTTGCTGTAGAGGTCACTACTCTCCTTGGTCAGTACACTGTACCACTGAGAAATGTCTGAGAATCTGTGACAGCCCGAGGCATTTTGAATAATCATCAGGAATTGAAGAAGTAGAACTTAGAATGTGGAATACAAAGATTGGCCATTTGCAAGTGTGTCATAAAATCGAATCCTACAGTACAGATTAGGTTATGTGGTGTTGCTAATGGATGTTACGATATACAATGAGGCAGATATATCTACAAGGGGCAATTGGTCTATTATGCAGTTTGAATGTTATCTGATGCATCATCTCACCTTCAGAGAAAGTGAGTTAAACTGTCAAAAGAGGCATTCTGCTGCAAAGATCTCTTGCGAATGGGATGCTAGTATGAAAAGAGCGAATCTTCATTACCAACTGCCAGGTTACGCAGATCAAAGAGAGGGATTAAACTTACATAACAAAGATCTCAGGCAAGATTTTACCTTAGGTGGACACATTTTAGCAGCACCACCCTGGTTTTAGCAGCCAGTTTATCAGCTGCATCTTGGGTTGGTTGTAAAAGAACCATTTTGTAGAGCAGACCAATTTATATGTAAAGAATTATCAGGAAGCTAATCAGGGCCACCGTATGCTTCGATTACTAACCCCTCCCATTCAGCAATTTCTGCTTTAAGCGGATTGATGAGTCGTATTTTTGGAGCAGATGTTTTTTCTCAATGTATAGGAAATGCTACTAATGGCCCAATGTTAGACTAACGAGCTGATTCTTAAGTCGACAGCTGCTGGGGACGGTTGGATCTCTGGGGTTTTGGGTGAATAGGAGGTGTTTCCTTATGCCCCAATCTTATCACAGAAGGTGTAAAAATCAATTGATGCTAATGGGAGGTGCACTGGATCGTGGTCAGCATCTTTGAAGGAGGTTGAAGAGCAGTTGGCGGCACGGGTGGTTTTAACAGGTTGCACAAAAAGTCTGTTGACACTAAAAGCCACACGCAGCCCCTCTGGGGATAGAATGTCCGCCTATGCGGTCAGTCACTGGTCACTAAGGTCCGCTGAGATTATTGTTGTGGCCAGTTACCCAATCTACACCTGTCCAGTTTGCCCTTGTAGTTTGTTGTGTCCCTTCTGTTAGGGTTGCGAGTCTGCTTGAAAAATGTCTGCTGAAAAAAAGTCTTCAGAGACAATATGTACTAAACTGAGATTTGGGTTTTGTTGTTGTCACCACTAATTTTCCACACAAACATCCAAATCGAGTCTACATTGGTGCAGATTTATTGAACTGGAAAACTATCATCCAATCCAATACAAAGCTATGGGAGGGATTTTGGGAGGAACTGCTATTCATTGCTAAAGAACTGAGTTCATTATAGGAAGAAAATTGTATCATTTGACAAAATTCTTTTTGTACAGCCATTGGGCAGGGGTGAATGGGCGATTCGGTTCAGTGGTCAAATGCTAAAAATGATGCTAATGAAAACAAAGCCAGCGTAGATTGATTGTACTGGGGGTAGAATGGATACCCTGGGCAAATTGCTGGCTTCAATTGAGGGTAGTTAATTACTTGAGAGAATCGTTGTCTATGGCCTGGAGGGGTGATCAGTGAAATGTACTATAAGCAGGTGATGCCAGTCACTCCAACACCTCTACAGCCAGTCACTGATCTAATGAGAATGTTCACACATCCCACAATTCTATATTAATTCCCCATCCACTAATTGTCGCCTCTAACTACAAAGTAACATGGTATTTCACCCCCCTGAGCCATCCTGAGCCATGCAGACATGTTAATAAGCTCATGGAGTTAATAACATGGGGCATCAAAGAGCAGCATTATCCTTTTTCTCTGCAGGAATAACAGAGGTGTAAAGAGTAGTTAATCCAGTCTCTCTAATTAAAAGAGATGACCAAGGACTGACGTAAGAGGTCTATCGTCTACAAACAAACAATTAACGCAGGAAAAATACCCCCAAAGCTCGGTAGAGGGGCTCCTGTAGAAATAGACCACAGTGTGAATTGTGTATTAGACCAGTATTTGATGTGTGTGAATGATGTGAAACAACTATTGGAGGACAATTTCCCTCCTCAGTCAAAGGACAGACAGAACAAAGCTGTGCTACTTTGTTGAGTAAACATTGCATTGTCCATCTCTGATGCCCAGTGGCTGGCTACCGAAAGTGAATTCTAAAGCCACTGGAAGTCTAGAGGGTGTGAAAAAGTGACCATTCATTTTACATGACTGGACACTGGTCACTATCAAAAGCAAAGCAAAGGGCAGCTGTTTTGGAAGGTCGTAGCAAATGTGACCCATTCATTCAATTAGCAGCACTGACCATCGCTGGTCACTTCACATTGTTGTTCTGATCGATTGACCAGAGGAGATCTAATGGTCACTCTGGGTCGATTCAAGTACCTTTCTTTTTGATACATTGAACATTCTGCTCATTTGTCAGCGATTATTAATCGATTCACGCAAGTTCTATTGAAGTCTGTGGGCCTAATTATCAAACCGGTTGCACTTCTCATAGCTAATTAGAGCCCTTCAAAAAGAAAAGGCTGGTGTGTTTTCTGGTTGGCTTCAAGTTTGACTGATCGGCTGAGTCTGTTGGTGTTGCACATGACTGGTGCAGTGATCAATCAAGGCTTTGTTTGTCCTTCATTTGTCCTTCATTTGTCTTTTATTTGTGCTCGATTATTGCATAGTAGCAGGAGGCCATGGCCACATGGGACCTCTTCCCTCTCTGCTGGTGGTCGTTGTCAAGCTGACTTGAGCACCAGGAGTCAGCACTTGTCTTCCACATTGACTTCACTCTTTGCTTTTTGATTTTCACCCTAATCTGGTGTAACTTCGGCACACCGACCTCATGGAAGGACTTTTGCATCATAATGCAGAAGGTGTAGGAATTAAACATTAGAGGAACGCCCCGCCACCTGGTGGGAGGAATGGAGGATGCGATGGCATACTCCGCACATCACCTGCCTCCTCCATCATCGCCCAGCCCCTCCCCTTATGCTCGCCCATATCATGCCATTGTCACATTGAATTCTGAAATACCCACATTCCTTACCCCTAGCAGACTGATTTAATGCAGCCTGATTCATATAGTTTTACAAATTGCATTGGTTCGAATTGCTCTTGCTGAAATAACCAGCTCCATTGCTTGTCATGCTGGACACCCATGGAAGCAAACAAACACTGATTGCCTCCTTTGAAGATCCCCTTTTTGCTGTCCCATTTTTGTTGCTTTATGAATGAAAAACAAACAGTCATCTTGATCTATGGACTGCAAGGGTGAAAACCAACCCCACTGGCAGTGCCTGTGACAGGACACATCTTTCACTCTGACATGACCCCCTGGTCTAGTGCACTTTGCTTCTGCTAAAGTAATGTACATAATTTATTCTTGTCCTGGCAGTTATGTCCATAGTTTTCAGTCCTTCTCAGACAAGTAAATGTATCCGCCATTCCCCCATAGGAGCAATTGTAGATACCAGCATGCTTCAAAGAAACTTAAACCAATAACTGCCCTCAGTTTACTCTTTAATGGACTTGTCCAAGAATTGAGCTGGGTTCTAATGAATACCAATGAACATGAGAGTACATTAACAGTCGTCCTGCCTGATACAATGTTCCTCTCACATTGAATGCTGTTTGAATGATGTTGTTTAGAGACCATGAGAAAGTCTTCCGAGTATTGTGCATCACAGCTGAATGGGAGGGGCAACTATGCCATGTAGATGACGCCCATGTCGGTGTAGACATTTAGTTGTACATTCTCATGGTTGCATTATCATCATATCGAACTGCTATTATCTTGAGAAAGTGGAGCGAGAACAAGGTATCAGGGAGAATTGTGAAACCCCAGCTACCCTTCTGTCCACGGCCTTATTACCCCAATGGCATTCTTACTGACCCGTGAAATGTCTCACAAATTAACAATGCCGTTAATCAACACTGCTGCTTTAATACGTTTATCTCGGGCCCAGTCAGCTCTCTTCGCCTTCTAACGATGGTTATAATGAACTTCAAATGAGGGAAATTGTTGACAGACTAGGCTGCTGATGAAAACTGGGCTGCAAGTAATATGATAACTAGCGCAATCTAAAATATTATTTATAAGCGATTAAACATGACAGTAATAGAGCCGTGCCCAGAACTTTCTTAATTGGCCCCAAAATTGCTCTATTTTCTATAAAGAGAACCCGACACGCTCGCTTAATGAGTTCATCAAACTCAATAACTCAAATTTAAAGCTGGACGCAATGGGTTCACAATGTTCACATTCGCGCTGGGACAAAGAACAACCTTTTCAGTTGGAAGTTCTTTTTTAACATGTGCTGTTACGAATTGTTGCTAATTCCATTGTTTGAGGCACAATACAAAAGCATGCGTGTTTTCAAAAATCCATCATGGCTTAAAATTGTATAATATGGGCCACTCACAAGACCCCTAAAAGGTCAACGTTTTTATGTGGCCGTTCTGTACTGAGGCCTTTTCGACTGGCGATGACCTTGCCTGCCAAAAAGACCCCCAAGGCCCTTGGAGGGCTCAGCAAAAGAGCCAGTGGGGGCAACATGTTAGACCTCGCCTTGAAATGACTGTCGAATTATGTGGTAATAAGGGGCAACTGAATGACGGCTGATAAGAATTAGCTGCATGTGAACACGAGGCTCATTTGATGATGGCCGCCCAAGATGGTGTCATTTTCTTGACCAGCCATTGTTGGTCATCTTTCTGCCCATGTCCCCATGCGATGGCGAGTGCTTGCTGACAATTTGCAGAGCTCTTACAATGCACTTGCGAAGCATCAAAGCAGTAATCCTGGAGGTCAGTACTTTCATGTAACCACAGAGGTCACATTGGTCATCACATGCAATCATGGCTCACCTTCAAGTGACAATATGAACACGGGCCAAGTGCATAGAGACAACAGAGGGCTCGTATAAGACACGCTTATGACGTGATGTCAAGCAATGTAAGAAGCAATGGTCACTGCTTGTCAGTGCTTGAGTGCTGCAATACATGCAATGGTCTGCCCTACAGTGTCCACTGCCCCGGAATAATCAGTCCCATAAACGCAGCCATTTAGGGCTTGAACATGTGGTCCCTTGCCCACAATACTCACCATACATGGTCCTTATAGTAATGCAATGTATGAGTTTGGATGCTTGTGCCCTCCATTGTGCAGAATTAGCCAAATCTTTTAATCTGCTCCCTTTAACAATACAAGTCACGAGACCAACACAGTCTCAAGGCCAAGAGGGCGAGTCACGGAACTGCCATTACAGATATTAAAAATGGGATCTGGTTTCAAAAAGACAAATGAGAGCTAATGGCTGGTGGAAAGGATACGTCAAAATGATACAGTCCTATCTTTGGCGTTTGGTAATTGAGACTGTGCTTGCTTCGCGTGATAAGCTGATTGTTTAGTCATGCGAATCGAGCAGATGATAAAATCAGTAAATTCTGCCGTTTCTTGCAGTGACCTTGAAGCCAAAGTAAAGGTCACATGTCTCCTGATACAAATACCACTCGCATACGCCACAAAACACACCTGGCTGTCTCTGACAGTGTCATGGAGCGTCCCTCTCATTAATTCCCTAATTAACCTCCTCCGTGTGGACTTTTTTGGCACTAGCACCGGGTGCTTTAAACTTTGTTGGGACACTCACAGGGTGTGGGGTTTATTGTGCATATCACTGACGTGGTTCATCACCAAAAGTGATGTAATTCAGCCCCGAATGTCGTAACCTCTCAGCAGTCCCCTGTGTCACACCCCCATCCCAACTAATAAGTCACCCTTTGACAGAAATTCAAAACTGCAAAGAAATCAAACTTGGGACCCCATGCTGCGATCGCTTCTGCGTGATCGAGTGATTGCTGGGCTGGTTTTTCTGCTCGATTCAAACATCCCTGAAATTAATATTAGCGAATTAGTGGCTCGGTAAATGACAATTTGGCCTGGGTATTTAGGAGTGGTTAGCATATTAATCTTTTGTGGAGTGATTTTCGAGTCCAGCTGCTGGAAGACTGACCCTGGGGCGAGCAGTAACTAGGGTGGTTGGTTGGGGTTTTTACCCTAGTGCCATAATAACGATTATAATTTGAGTCCAGTAATGGACTCTGCACCAAGCAGGAATGGCTGTGCTGGACATTAAACGATGAGCACCAGTGCATATGATGCATCGCTGATGTCTTGCTAACGCTGGGTGATGCAAATGTCCGCAATAAATATCTGTCAGAATGATAATAAATGACAACATCTGCTGGTCACAATGGATGACCACCAGGAAATCACTTAGCAAACAATCATGCTGCTCTCCAAAGCCACTCATTCCCCAAGGACCACCTCATAGCCCTGTTATAACCAAGCTCTAATCACTTTATCTGCAAAATAATTGCTGCATCTCCCACCCTGTCCATTGTTATGACTACATTACCAATTTGCATCACCACAAAAACCACCAACATAAAAAAATCTGACAAGAAAGTATCTGTTATGGCTGTTGGTTTTATGTTGATGGTTTTAATCTTAATTACAGCAATTATGCGGTGGCCTAAATCAATGGTGTCATCGTTTTGTGTGTTTTTAATGGACGTTTTGTAATTAATCACCTTTTTGCTGTCAAGGGATGTTGAGCAGGGATGCTGTTTTTGACCTTAAACTCTGATGTCTTTTGCTGCGTCCATTTTGTCACCACTTGGCTTGACCCTGGTGAGGAGTTTGACAAGGTTGTCTTTTCATCTCTGGTTTATGGCTCAAAATCTTCAAGTGGGTGGGAAAAGGGGCCCAGTGTTGCTGGTTGTCACCGATCAGAGGCTTCAGTTGAGCATAAAGTGTTTCTTTTTGGCGTCTAATGGCAGAAATGCACCCTCATCAGGGCAAAATGACCAGACTCCTACAGAAGCCCTTTGTGTCCCCAATTACTGCTTTCCTATTCACGTAATGTGTTTAGCCGGACCACTGCCCCTAAGTCTTTGATCTATCCCTCCAAAGTGACAGACGAGAAAATTATCACTGGATTCCCAAGTAAAGCAAATTAGCAACACTATTAGGCTACCCCGGGTGTCCAGTTTCAGAAGTCACTCTGCCTCCCAAAGAGAGATTCTTTCAAAAATGTTTACAGTTTCATCGAGTCTGTTTGTAAGAGTGCCTAATGAAGGTATCTTCTTTCAATTCACATGCGAATCAATTATGTCAGAGAGTTTTCGTTATCATCAGCCACTGTGTCAAATGCTTCTCTCTCATCCCAGATTAACATCAATCGTTCCTATCTCAGATATCATAAGTGTAAATAGAGAAATCCCACTTGTGCGTTTAGCAATTAGGCATGGTCAAAAATAGTGAATGAATTAGACATGCTTCTGAGTTATAAATGAAAGGAAATATGGTATAGTAATCATAATCACCGTTACATATTTAAGGTATAATATGTCAAATATAGCCAAAGAAAGAATATTGCATTTCACATGTGGCATCATACTTTGAAATTATAATAGAAATATATTCAGCTCATTATACAGAAGTTATCTATTTGTAGCATGCATATCATTATAGACGACTGTCTGGTATTAAATGAAAATGTTTCAGTTTGGAAATTCAAATTGGCAACCCCAATTCATTGTATAATTTGTAGCAATTCCTAAGTAGAATTCCTGACATTCAATAACCTGTAATGGCATGAGATAAGACCATGATGTTGTACTAGATTGTACTGCGATAGTATTTAATATAGAAGGCAGTTTTAGATGGCGAATTGTTGATTGGACGAAATGACCTGGGGCAATGCAGAGCATGCACATATTGATGGGGAGGTCATGTTTATATTAGTAAGGGGCCAGACACGAGGTGCTTTAAACACTCTGCCAGACTCTCATCATCTTCAGCTTCATCAGCTGCTGTGGCAGAGCATCATTAGTCAGCCACATTCCACAGTTATGATAAGAAACTTCATATGAAGCTATAGGCACTGACCCTCAGCTCCAAGTCTCACCCTTTCATCTCAGCAGCAGGACCACATTAATGACTTCACATATTAAAACATTCACAGTACTTATGATTATGATTATGAATCAGAGGAGTTTAATACCACTGGGAGGCAGATTTTGCTTCTGTTTGTCCCATTAATATGTTTTAGATGGATGGTTCTATGCGGTGAGCTTAATGACAAGAGCAACATCAAACCAATGATATGAAAAATGAAGCAGAGCAGATATATTAATGGTGTGACTTTTGACTTTTGCTCTGATTTATATTAGTCATTTGGCACAATAGTGACTTCTTATATCTTTGTACGGTGCAGATGAAAAGTACAACTTCTTAAATGTATCTGTTAATTGCATTAATATGAAATATGGATTCATAAGAGATATGCAGATGAAAAGTACAACTTCTTAAATGTATATGTTTAATTGCATTAATATGAAATATGGATTCATAAGAGATATGCAGATGAAAAAGTACAACTTCTTAAATGTATCTGTTAATTGCATTAATATGAAATATGGATTCATAAGAGATATGCAGATGAAAAGTACAACTTCTTAAATGTATCTGTTAATTGCATTAATATGAAATATGGATTCATAAGAGATATGCAGATGAAAAGTACAAATTCCTAAATGTATCTGTTAATTGCATTAATATGAAATATGGATTCATAAGAGATATGCAGATGAAAAGTACAACTTCTTAAATGTATCTGTTAATTGCATTAATATGAAATATGGATTCATAAGAGATATGCAGATGAAAAGTACAAATTCCTAAATGTATCTGTTAATTGCATTAATATGAAATATGGATTCATAAGAGATATGCAGATGAAAAGTACAACTTCTTAAATGTATATGTTTAATTGCATTAATATGAAATATGTATGAGTACCATGATATATGTGTCATACGAAAGCATAAATCTTCATTGTACCTTAAACACTTTGTATTGGAAATAATTCTTGTTTCGAAATTATGCGTTGGAGACCGCCCAATGGCCAACTAAATGGAACTAATGTCTTAGAAAGGGAAGCTGCTTTGTTTAAACAACAAGAGCCATCCTGAAGATAAATCACTGGCCATTGAAGGAGGCGATGCTATCTTTTCAATGGTTTTTAGCTGAACGTGTCTTGTCCCCGGAAAACCTCAGGTCACTTAATTTCCTGGTAATGAAGCATGCACCTTTAATGTCTCTACATGCACATAAATTTGGGCAATCTTTGCAGGGTGACATGCAAACGTTACTGCTCACATAGTGGTCTCTTTAATTGTAGTCCTATAAATCTGAAATTTCATTTTCCGCCTCCAGAGCACAGCAGTTAGCTCAAGAAAATGCTTTCAATTTCTCAAGAGTCTTAAAAGGATAAACACACTGACCACACTTAAAGGTCATTTATGCCCCGGTCACTTAATGAAACGATATTTCTGCATGTATTCTCATTTATGCTTCATCAAATTCGTTTTGAGATCAGAGGACTCCAACAAGCCACAGTCCCTCACCACTTGAGTTTTATTGCATTTGCACAGCAGTTCATATTGTGGTAATTATTACTCGGTGGGCACCGCTGGTCAACCCTCTATTACTGACCAAAGCGGTCAATTTTATGTTGGCCAGTCACATAAATTTCACAGACCGCCCAAAAAAGCCATCATGGCAGCTGTAGACTATTGTTTTGATTTAGGCGCATTTTTGGTATAGATGTTAAAGTTCTGAGTCAACATGGACCTAGGGTTTATGTGTAATTCCATAGATGGCATCTTTCATATGTTAATTGGCCTGCTGCCCACCTGCCAGTAGTAGTTCACAAATCCCCCCTAATCCTCTCCTGACAATTGTCTGATCAACCCTTGTGTGTAAACTGTCGTCAAAAATCAGGTCTCAGAAAATGGTCTCCACTGGAGTTTGTTGGTTGGAGGTAAACAGAGGTCAACCATTGGGCCAGCAAGGTCATTTAGCTTGATAACCGACTTGAGTCGGACATAATGGGTGACCTTGAAAGACAAAGGTCATACCATGCATCTGTGCGACAGGCAAATCCCTTTTTTGACTGCAGAAATTGTTGCACTGATAATATCTGGCACAATGGCCAATATCTTGTGTCACAAACTCTGAATAATGAGGGAATTTCGTGCGACCCACGTGTCAGTTTATTGTCATATTATTCCACATGTTGTGACGAAGCCCATAATCACCCTACATAAAGACAGACTCGAACGCTTGACCAAGATCCATAAATAAGTAACACTATTCAAAATCCTTCATACCAGCCATCCTTGACCATTCATAGATCAGCTGTGCATATTCATGAGCGCATCATGTGCTAATTTATATCTTGCCTATTCTAATGAAGTTATGTCTTATTGTCAAGGGTTGTGATTCATTATGAAAAACTTTTCAATTTATATTCAATAAATTGCTGGGGTCCAGGGTCCGCAATGACCCCCAAGTAACTTGATCCTGAGGGTGGAATCGGTGGAATCGGGGCACAAGGGTGCACCCTGTCCTCTCCCCACCCCAACTGACCACCAAATGGGTTACCATGGCAACAGGTCCACATCTACCTAGTGTAGTAGCTTCCCTGTGGCTGCAGAGGATACTTCCAAAATTCCTTCCATCATACAGCAGAAAATTAAATGGCCTATTCATTTTTTTGTGATAGTAAAAAGAAATTTGCAGCCATGAATTGCTATGAGTAAGGCCAAAGTTGCGCGCACTGGGTAGTTGCAACCACAGTCCGTTAGATGTCAGGGTAGTCGAGTGAGTTTTCGCGCCTAGATGAGTGGGGTGGTCAGTGCGTGCTCCCCCAACCCCTGCCCCGCATTAACCCTTCAAGTGGGCCAAGAAGATAAATGGTGTCTGGTCACTTCGGCTAAAAACTTTAGTGCAAGAGGAAAAATCGGGAAAAAAATTGTGGTCTGCTGTGTGAAAGTACAAGGAATTGTACTTCATGATTTTAACACAGAGTAGCATCTGGTAGAGAGGGAGAGTCAAACACACCTGGCTTAACCCCCCCCCCCCACCTCACATTTTCGGAGACCGGAGACCCCCGATTTGCCGTGGAGGGGGTGCAGGGGCGCTGGAGCGTGACCAGCTGGGCGGGACAAAGCGCTGGCGGTAATGAGTGTCAGAGATGGTAGCCAATATGGCTTACTAGACGCAGTGTCTGTATGTAGCAACAACGTGGACGCTTCTTTCGCTGTCAAAACACTTTCTGAGTCAAAACTCACCATCAGACATTGAAGAACAAGTATGGAATAACCCTTGTGGACTGTTTAGAGAACTGTGGACGCCTTTCTGGAACTGTACACGGAGTATTTCGACATAACAACCGAGTTGCCGGTCATGCTAGATTGAATCCGAGGCTTTCAAAACATTGGTAGGTCTTCTAACTTTCTTCTTAATTGTTGCCGTTTATGGCAGTTTGCAGTGGCAACTGGCTCACAGTCTAAAATAGCATAAAGTTAGCTGTCAGTCTAGCTATTTGTTTGACTGCTATATGGAGTAGTACCAGAGTTGACAGTCTTTGCTAATCAAGACCGGCCACTGGAGCACTGATAACCAGGTCTAGGTCTAGTATGGCCTATGAAGTCTATTTCACCTGAGGGGGTGCTTTTGTTGCTGCTTATAAACATCCATGTCCAATACAGTTTTTGCATTGTGTCATAAAGTATCACCCCTATAGACTTATGTAATCTTGTGTATCAGCTTACTGATTTAAGAGCTTTTGCTTTTGGTTGTGGGGTATCTAGTGTGCATGGTCTAATGTCCATCTAGAGTGGTCATCTGGCTAGATTAGGGTACAAGTGTCACTGGACTGTCTCAAGACTCTACATAGCTAGCAATTACAGCATCTTAACTTTCAACAATTGGGATTTATCTGCGCAATAGGTCTAGTGGGCCAATTAGGCCAGAACAGATCCTAGGGTGTCTCTTGGTGGTATTATAAGTGTCAAAAAGCTTGATCGATGGCTGTTCTGATATAGACTTGAGTATGTCTTAAGTCTATTCAGCTGAGATGGAGAGCAATAAAATCATATATATTCAGAGAGATGTCGTTAACACTTCATTTGCAATTGAAATTTAGTCTCCGACAAAAAATTGCCGATGGCCAAAGACACCGATCATGTGTGAAGTTCACATGGTGTCGAAGTCACTCGGACGTGATGAGAAATGATAATTTAAAAACATTAGCAGTTTTTTGTGCCACTATTAATTCTGCCATCTGCAGCCTGTGTCATCAAATTAAATTTCACATCAAGCCCAGCAAATAACTAGAATAAACATTTACGCCATGCTGCTAGGGAAATGGCTGTGTTTAATTAAAAAGGGATATCGTGAATTATTAAAAAAGAGAGAAAAGGAGCAATAACACCAAGTTGGGTTTCAAATACTTTATAATGCAAGCTGTGAAGTTAGAATAAAAGTTGAAAAATTGGCCAATTAGAGGGGTAATCATTAATTGGTGTTTAGCCCCCTGGATTGTATTAAAAGATAAATTGTTTTGGTTGCGGTCTACTGCACAAGGTAGAGAAAGAATAGAGCAATAAAAGAATAGGACAATAAGATAGGGCAGTGGCAGAAAGAATAGGACAATGAAGAATAGGCGATCATGGTGGCTGTCAAAAGGTAGAGGAATCTGTTGGATATGAATATCAACTCAAATCAAGTGAAGATGAACAATACTGTGTTTGTTATGTGAGCCTTTTGAGGAGCATGCAGTGATGGGTGCAAGGACCTTGGATTGTGTATTGTTGGCACATGATGAATTTGGCTGCAGTTGTTGGCTGATGGATGCTGCTGCTGCTGCTGTGTGTTGATGATGCTGGCTGCTGTAGATGGCTCTTATGACCTTCTGTCGCGATTGTTGATATTTGTGTCATCGAACAATGTCTTGCAATGCAACAGGCCCTCCGCGGCCACTGGGTATAATTCGTCCACAAAGCATGTGCCGGGCCAGCTTTTGTGTAAGTCCATGAGTTATGAGCAATAAAACCATCTGGAGCCTTCGACCTGCCTTATACATGATGGTAAATGGAATCAGCCCAGAAGGTCAAAAAAAGACATGAACTCATATTTGAATGTCTCATCAGCTGTCACCCGAACTAATAACCAATATTTTTTTTTGTGCAATTTCATATTGCATTTCGCATGCAGCTGAGACTTTGCTCAGGCGACCATCAGGCTTGAAAATCGTCTGTTCCAAGTCTTCTAGTCACTGTTGACTAAACAGCTATCAGGTTCAGCCAACCATCTGTGTGGAGTCAATGCTAATTACATGATTAACAGAATAGACGGGCAAACAATGACTGATTCCTGCATTCAATTCTAATCTTAATCACATTTTCATGATAGCCTTTATCTGTAGTCAGTCAGTCCCCCCCCCCCTATTGTCAAGTTCAGAGATAGACAAGTAAATATATTGTCTCACAGCTGCAGTCAGAGATATTGTTTGCTCATTCCATAGTCATTCTATAGTCATGCTGACGCTGATTGCAGAATCATTCTCTCTAAATGGCATTCTTCTATTGTACTACTAGTTGGTGATTTTAATGCCAAGGACAAACATATTTGTACTGGGGAGTTTTTGTTAACTGACAGATGTCATTGGTTACCAATAAAAACCATGCGAATGTGGCATTCTGTTTGGTCATTGTAGCTATCGTTAGGTGAAAAATACTCTGTTATCTGATTATCTGTAACGTTTTACTCTTTAGACCCCATTCTCAAATTTTCAATATGGTCAATAGATAAGAATTATGGCTGCATTGTTTGTATTTGTTGACGTTTGATTTGAATCTATGAACAAACAATAACACGCGAATACTCGTGCCGGTTAAGTGGGGAAGTTTATTGTGTCTCATCCTGTGGCTTCCTTGTTTTGTGATAATCCAGACTGTGTATGGATTTTGACACATTTATGGTGGAATTTGGTTCATTTCAAAGGTTAGGATTTTATGTATCTGTCTTTTTCCCAAGACACCAGTTCACTGTCTTTTTCCCAAGACACCAGTTTAAAAAATGTGAGTTTAGTACTATACTGATTATATTTTCACTTCCATTTATAGGAGCACCATTGTTGAGGGCTTTGCGTTAAAATCCCTTACTATACCAAGAGCATACCCATTCAATGATTATGTAGGTAAATTCCGTTGTGTGTTCTACTCTCATTGACTATCTCTACTGGGCTGAGTAGATTGTCTCTTGGGTCTTATGTTGTAACGTTTGTTGACACTGGGTCTAATCTAGGCCAGGGTTGGATTTTCCTTACTCAAGGCAGAGTGAGACCCCTTTTGATCACATGACCTGTAATGGAATTCCTTGAAAATGGAGAGCCCCCACCTTTTGATACAACTGCATACTAAATGCATTACAAGTTTGAGGGGGTGGAGTATTCGGTATTTGTAATACATTTATCACAGATACTGTTACAGTATAGTCATTCATAATTTCTGAGTTGCTCAGATACTTTTGATGCTAACTAGCTTGTTTATAGACTGCACAGGCTCAGAGGTTGAAGGTCACGGGGTAGGTCGACCTCTACCCCAAGTCAAGTACCCGTATGTGGAATATATACACAAAGCAAGATATGATGTTGTAAATGATATGGTGTCATGTTGGACACACTTGACAAGGCAGCTGTGCACTAACTATGTATGTCATTGCTTCAAAATGCTGGTAAATTAAATTAAACATTGTTGATTTTACTATGCCTTTCTGACGTTGGTAAATATCCTGTATGTGCAGAAAGGTGCGCATCTATGTCAAACATGTCAGGTTAGGTGTGTATATTTTTCCATGCAGATTGGCAGTCTGTGGCCCAGAATATTTACTTGAAATCAAGTAGAGGGTAGAACTGACCATGCATTTTGCACTAGAATCCCATTTCACAAACCCTTCATGTGAGTATATAGTACTTCCTTGATCACTATCATATAGCTTGAGCAATTTTAGATGCTAGTGTCGTTTTACTATGTCCTAAGTGTATTTGGCATTGATATGACCTTGAAATCAGTCAAAATAATATTCCTTGACCAAGCTTTTAAAATCTAATACATCTATAAAATGGAAATAAGTTCATGTTTGCTTTTAATACTTGCACTCTTTAACACCTATCCTGTTCATCATTTGAAAAGAAATTTTGACAAGTCATTGACCAAGGTGCTGAAAGCTTTGGCAAAACGCGGGTGTTAATGACCACCAAAAAGTAGGTGGTGTTGCTAGTGACGCTTTAACTGCATTGCTCCAAGGGATATATACTCGCTGGCAATTCTATTAGGGAGTTAGATGTATAGATAGGAACTGCTGCATGGTCTATACTTGCTGGGTCATATAATTGAATGACTTACAATGGAACAATAAGTCAGGAACCCTGACTTACAATGGAGCCAACATATGGTTATCATAGGTGAAAATCGAGTTATCATTTCATATAGATCTGACATTTGTTACATTGCCTGTAGATTGGATCTATTATAGTATATTCTGTGTTTATTGTGAGTTTGACCATAAAAATGTCACCAATTTTCGCATTATTCAGTCAGTAACAACCAGGCAAAGTTGTGCATTGTGCACTGATGGAAAATGGTTGTTTTCAGTAGGAATCAAGAGTTTTAATCTTTGAGACTCCTCTAAGGGGGTCCCCTCAGAAACACCGTCTTTCCTTCATGTACCAAATTGTTTCGTGTTCCTGAGAAATAGATCTATGCAGTGGCGTGCGAATTGTCAATGCCAGTGATTTTCCAGTTCAGCAGATCATGTAAACAAAGATTATTTTGCTTCCACTTTCCCCCTGACATCCTTGTGGTGTGTAGATGAAGCCATTGTCACCATTTTGATTGGGATATTGGTCCATTATTGGTGGTGATTAAATGGAATTAATTGCTGCGGACCGTGGTCAAGTTGACCCACATGGGTGGCTCTCATGAGAGGGCTATGTGGGTGATGAGCGTAGTTCGTGATTTGGCCACCATAATGGTGGGAAGAGTGTGAAAGCCATTGTTCTGAATTCCCTATGAGGGAATGTAGTGGTTTTGGAGTAAAGTGATTTGGCATTGATTCTGCAGCTTCTTCATTCTGTAAAAGTGTCCCACAACAAGTGAAGGAATCGATAAATCTTGCCCGTTCACAGGGGCCTGTCGAAGGTACACGCTAAATGGCCTTAATAGGGCTTTGAAGTGAAGGTCATTAATTCAAATCATGGCTTCCTTGACCCAGGTGCTCTTGGCCACGAGAGCCTTTTCATGTTCATCCCATGTTGTGTCTTGAGCGATATTTAGGGCAGCAATTTTCATATTTTTACTTTGTGTTCACATTGTGTGATGTGAGGGCCAGAGCGTGGCTTGGCATAATCAGCCCCTGAGCTGGTGACCTTTCTCCAAAGGGTCCCAAGAAGATGTAGGTCCTCACGGAAGTTTGTTCTTGTGACTGCATCAGAAGCCTTGTAGTGGTCAATAATCAGTCATAGCCCTGGGTCAAACCTATATTTCACCCTCGCACAAGTGCCTCCCACGGTTGGCTCTGTTTGTTTTGAAAGTCATCACCAAACACGTTTGTTGGCATTGGACGATTTTTGCATTTCGCAAAACACCACATTATGCCTAAGTCGGATATCTTCCCATATTTGTATGTATATTGGAATCCCGGCACAAAGCATAATGAGGATATCTCTGTATGTCTGTTTGAGGAAGGGCTATCGCTGTCAGTCGTCTGAATGCCACGTGAAGCAAATGTTTAAAGTGAGATTCTCATGCTTAGGTGTTGAATAGCCAGTCTTGCTTCAAGTTATTGTCAAGTGGGTTCAATATGAAGCTATGGCAAAATGCAATGGGGCTGCCACGTGAAGGCTGGTTGACAGGGGCTTGCAAATCACGCTGGATCTTTGTAGGTGTCACTTTTTGCAAAGAGCTGCTGTTTTTGGATCCTGTTTGAGTGATGACATTCTTGTGTTACGGTTCAAGTGCCTTGGGACCTAACTCGGTGCTTACTCTATGTGAATTCTGATGGCTGGGGCAGAAATTACACAATCGTGATAGTGGGAACCTCGTGGGATTGTTGCATTGTGCTCCTAGTGGAACTGCGAGCTCCTAACAACAATGTTGTTGCGTGCAGTAATGCCAAGATTGTCATCTCAAAAAGGAGGTAACTCTTCAGTCATCTTGTATAAGCTGCCTTGCTGTTTTTTTTCTCGGCCTAGGTGGAGGTAATAACATGCAAATTAGGCCCTGGTTTCTTTCATACCAACACAGAAAAGGAGTGTTCCCAGCCACTGGCTATCACCATCAAATTGACCATTTGTGGCCATCCATTTATCTCCTACCCCCTCTACGGCCGGTATAATGAAGGGGCACTAACCCTGCCCCTCAAACTTTATAAATTTTAATGAAGTTTACTGCGGAGCTGGCGATTAAAAGTAAACTGAATGTTGTTGAAAAGGTGGGTCCTGTCTCTGAGGGTAGTCATCATGGCACAGATCCCTCCATAAATTGTCTTTTAAATTGCTGACTCGCTTGACATTTGCCAGGTACAAAACATCATGAGAACATTTAGCCGTAAATGTATTCTTTGATGGAGTTTCTTGGAGAAACTGTATCTTCAAAAGCCATTGACGAAATCGAATGCCTTGGGAGCATCAGTGAAAGTGGGTCAGATAAATGACAGGGAAGGGAAGGTCCTATAGGTCTTTGCTCGGCTGTGACACATGTGGTCAAAACTACAGGTCACAGGGCATCTCGGTGACACAGAAAGTGAACTGTGAAGTACTTTGCTTTGAACTCTTACCCCCAGTATTGAAATCCTGGCCATTATGGCATATAGGGACCGATATGTGACATGTCAAAATGGTGACCCATTTTAGGAGCAGGCCATGGCAGTGCAGGTCAGCTGGAAGTGATGCATGAATATTGCTGCCATCTTGGGTCTCTTGTGTCACTATCAAAGGCTCATATGAACAATAATGAAAACACATAATGTACCACCAGCATCGCACGAGTTCGCTGCTTTTATGGAGTGACTTTAATGTCTAATAAATCAGTCACAAGCAGCTTTGTATGCGTCAGGTGAGGGGGATTACTTTTTATGCAGCTGGCATATGGCTGGATAGAATTGCAGAGAGTTTTTTCTACCAGGATTTGTTGGTGTTTGTGAGGAGGGCCTAATTGGTGAGCACGTGTTATCATGTCCTGGTAGGAAGTCGCAACATGAGCTGCAACATTTTCCAGAGATTAAGGTAACAAAGACACTGGTCCCGCAGCACAAGTCCAGATTATCGCGTCTATTGTTACACTTAGCCCCTTCTCTCCCCTCCCTCATGGTTAGTCTTCCAGCAGATGGCGTCCCAATCAGAGACAATGAGAAAACTCTCCAGTCAGAGAGGTGGCATTATCATAAATGAGGTGATCATGTGACCAACACAAAATCAGAAACAGTCACTGAGCTTGATAGGCTGATTGGCTTGCAATCAGTTCCAGATTTTGATATTCATTGTTGCAAACCCCAACCATGTGTCTGACTATGACCTAGAGATGCATTGTCGAAGGCCTTTTGAAGATCTCTGAATAGGAAGGCTCCATGCAGGGAAATTAGGGCCTTGGATTTGCTGTTTCCGCTGGTTATGGATGCAAATGATGTTGCGTCATGTAACGGAATGACGAAGCAGGACAGGTGTTGCAACTGTTGCTCGAGTCCATGAGGCAATTATTAATTAGTGGATTGACCTGCTCCGGAATGCTGCTGTGAACAAAAGTTGCACTCCCAGAGATGACGCCCTGGCGGGCTGTAGTATCCCCATAGAAGGTGTTGCTTTGTCAGGACGGTTGTGTACATGTCTAACACACCTGCCTTGATACACTGTAGCTTTTTGCACCTCTTGGGCAGAAAAACCTCGGTTTTCTTGATAAATCGGCCCATGTTTGAGAAGGACCAACAGGCCGTTAGATCTGGTCCTCAGCTAAATCCCTTCCCAGTTGAACTCAACCATATTAGAGACGTCCGCCTTTGACCAGGCAAGCAGAAAATGCCCAACAAAGAAGTGTGAATGAGAAGTCTGCTGGCTTAGTGTTCTTGTCAATCCCTCTTTAATTTTCCAGTATTTAGCTTCTGGGGACTGACTTGAATGACAAAAAGGATTCTTGAAGTTCAGACAACCTTGAAAAAGCACTCCTTACCTGTGGTCATCCCAGCAGAAAACTCGCAGTCTAGACTGACCAGGGGGACCGACCACTCGGGTGGAGACGGTCAGGGGGCTGACCCTTGGGCGTGACTGGTCAGTGTTTACGTAAGACAGTCTGCCTGGGCACTGGGACAATTACAGGCGAGGGTCTCTCATCTGCTCACAGCAGGTCACTGATCATCAGTTTTGGTGAAGGACCATTCATTAGCCAAGTCTATTCACCTAATGGCCCGTCCAAATCAGCATCTGTCACCCCTGCTACTGATTTCATTAAGTTCCTTTAAGTTCCTCAAGAATCTCTGCTCAGAAATGCAGTTTTGATGGTGTCCTATTACTGATCTGCTTAAAGGGCTCTTCAGGGCTTTTCAGGGGAAGGCGTGGATCGTTGCAGAACGTGGTGGGGGCCCTGGTCTTATGCTGATCCTATTAAGGAATCAATTAAGATGAGCGATGAGTGTTTGTCCTCCCAAAAATCTCTGCTAATAAATTTCGACTTAACAGTTGACTGATGGCTACTGCTGCTTCAAACTTTCTGTTTCAAAAAGTGGCCATATTTAGTGGGTAATTTATGTGAAATTTGGCACGGTTGAATTAATTAGTTAATTTGAATGGCAGGGTTTTGTTGAGGGAGGCTTGGGTGCCAATATGTGGTCGAAGATATTACAGACAAATAGAGAGGAGACACGCTGTCTCGTATCGTGACGTTTCTCCATTAGTTTATGTTTCGAGTTTCGAGAGGATGACGCCAAACTTAGGCATGGGTGAAGCATTGCTGAGGCATGATTTGTTGGTGATGAGAAGGGTCATTGTCACACAGCCTCCTTGCCAGCAGATGGCTTCAGCTTCAGGTGATGTGACTGCAAGGAAACTTGATGGGGGCGTCAAGTGGCAGTGTGTGAGGGCCCAGGGGCATGCATCTAACATTGCACAGACATCTTGAGGAGTTTCACAAGGATCCCTTTGTGCCAAGCAGCCTCAAACAGGTGGGTGTGAAGGTGTTCTAGACCTCACAGCTCAAAAGGTCCTCCCCTGGCCCTCCCTCTTGTTCTGCCAAGCAAAAGTGGGGCCAAAAATGTCTCCATGGCCCCTGGCCCCTCTCCAGCCTTGACAGGTGCAAGTCAACATTAAAATCGCCAAGTGACATTAAATCACCCTCGTTCTTATCGCAATAGGCAAACTCTTGTGTATTATCAATCGTCCAATTGAAAGGTGAATGGCGTTGCATAAATATCCCTCAACTTATTCATCTTCTTTTGTGTGTTCCCTGCCCTTGTTTTCCCATACTCTCGTAATGCTGTATGCAAAGTCATGAATACCCATCACCCATGTATGGCATCAGTGAAATTGGTTCTGCTAATCTTGCCATTACGTAAGGGTTTAGGTGTTGCTTAGATTGGCTGGTAGTGCTGGGTGTCTGGGGTGATAAATCTGGCAGTTGAGCTGCTCTAGCGAGTTCGTGTTTCCCAAACTAATTATCTAGACCAGTAGTTAGCAAACGACATCCGCATTGGGCTAGCTTCTGATTTATGAGACTTCAGCACGAAGGAAGGTGACCAGGCAGACTGGCCCCTGGTCAGCTCCACGTCAGCCATCTTTCAACCACCTCGTCAGATTCTATTAAACCAAGTCTGATTTTGCACATTGGCAAGCAGCACCTGCCTCGAATTTGCACTCCCACAGTATCAATCTCTCATCCGAACCAACTCAGCATCTGGGCAGAATTGAAATGGCAGCTACAGGGCCGTTCAGCTGTCAACTGCCTTCGAATGAATTCAAAAGCTTTTGGTTCATCAGCTGCTTTGAGTAGGGTAAAAAGTTCGCAGTAGCAGTCTCAGTTCATTGTTAATATCAACAGATCGTGTGCAGTGAAACCCCTAATTCAGAAATTAAATGCAACTTCCTAGAAATGCAGAGGTCTCATGCAAGGTCAGAACAGACACTGATGATATGCTGTCAAGGTCATGATGATGCCTTGTCAAGGTCATTGCTAGACTTATTGTGATGAAAGTCAAAGTTTTGATGATGCGTTAGCATGGGCTTGTCACTCCCACTACAACAATAATATCCTGGAAGTGACCAGCAAAATGGACAAAGGGGTCAAGTTGTGATGACCTTTTCCCTCCTTGTCATGAGAGGCTGGCAAGCACCAAAGACCTTGGGCCCGAGATTGACAGAATTGTCTTGTTAATGACACACGGAGTCACGGCCCACTACCAGGAATGGCCATTATCATTTGCATAGCAATGCTGTGGCATGACTACGCACACAATTATCGAACTACACCTTGTCTTTTTTCAAATGCTCCGTTAGTCACTTGGGCCTTTACAAGTTTGCAGGTCACCAAATTCAATACCAAATGTCTCCGCGCATCATGACTTTGAATGACATATCATGTCAAAGCCAAGTCTTAGCGATGTCGTTTTTGGTCGGATATAACATTACAAAGATGTGAAAGGTGTTTATTTGTCCAGAAGGGCTAAAGGACAGGTCTAGGAAGTCATGCAACAAATCGTTCAATCGTACACCAGTTACACCAGCTGCCCTTTCCTTCCTTACAGCAGCTGACGCGTCATCCTCACCGAAGTATCACGCACACTTTCATAACATTTGATGCAACTGTTAAATTGACCTGATAAACACTTGACTGTGTGTGTACCATCTCAACTGATGTGTGTAATCAGTGTGGTTGACTCGTAGAATGAGAAGAGCAGATTCATGTAGTATAAAAGTACAGACCCAGATTGTGGCAAACAGAGGTTTATTGCATCTCAACATACATACAATTCAAGCATGGCAACATAGGCATGCAATTGATTGAAAACAGCACATTAAATGATAGCACATCGAAAGCAAGTGAAAATTTATGGAATGAAATTGAGTCTCACAATAAACCACTGACTAACTACACTAAACTATACAAATGACAGTGACCAAGGGCTTCCGAGGCCACAGCAGTAGATCAACATTTATCATGTAATCCGAGCAGTTATACATAGCACTGTTTTAAGGGGGACTTCAATAGCCTCGTATTTCACAGGTGCTATGGTCCTCCCCGTGGACTGAGGTGACGAGGACATGAACCCAAATGAAGCAGGACAAAGCAAACTGTCATCCGCATCACTTACAGAAATGCACCATGCCCAGCGCCAAGACATTAGGCAGTTTAATGTGCAAATATCTCATCAACCTGTCCTCAAGTTTACATTTGGCAGGAAGAGGGGGCCTACTTCTTTTTGAAGCATTGTTGCCTCCCCCACCTGCCTCTGTGTATTGCCATACTATGGGGTAGTTGGCAGGACCGGGGCACTTCCATTGACCCAATCATATTCCCGGATAATAAGTGCTTCACATGCCTCAAAGGCCCACTCCACATTTGTAGCAGCTCCCGACCTTTTCTGTGATTGCACCAGTTGGTCAGGTGAGATTTGATGCCCGCGATTGTCCAAAACCTGTCAGAATTTGAAGAATGGGCGCAGGTTCTTCAAAAGCAACTTGGCCTGCATTTGATCTGAATTGGCCTATCAAGTGTCACTGCTCAAATAAGGGTGGGGGTATATCCCTTGCCCCGGTTGCTGCAACAGGCCACATGAGATGGGCATCCCATTCCTGTGAATGACTTAATGTTGCAGAGGTGTGGCCAATGTTACACAAGCAGTGAGTTGATCAGAGTAGAGGACAGCTGTGCATGGGCATCTTCTCAGTATCCATGACATGAACACACAGCAGAACACCCCATTTCATTTTACCTACTGCTTGGATGTTTTCTAAATCAAACATCTTCAAAGTGCAGCTTAGGTCCCTATGTGCACACACCGTCTTGCCCTAATGAGGGGCATTGCTGGGCACCCCTTGTCTCCCGGCAAATTCCCTGTCCTTACCCCACCTTGGTCACTGGTCAAGCACTGGTCAAGCAGTGGTCCAGCCTGGTCACTATGGCGCCCCCTGTGAAGCATGATGCCCAAATTGCATGTGAACCTGGTCTCCATCTGACGCCAACATGTGAACTGAACATGGGTGCCTCCATGATTATGGCAGCTGCCTCAAACATTATTTGGTACCTTGATATACAATGCTTAGAAGTACGAGGATAAAAGGGCACCGAGACCTGCATGTCCTCATTGACTTGCACTGATGACCTACTGGTCCTATCAGCTGATCTACAAATACTTCCCATGGAAGGTCCCCTTGCACTCAGGTGAAATCTATTACCCTCAGCTTCGATAACCTTTGCTCCCTTGCCAGACATCTGACACCGGATTCTTATGTTGTGACCACGGAAAAGTGTTCTTACCAGTCTCCCATAACAAGCAATTCCACTTTTAATATAAGACCCGCGGTCACTTGGCTCTCTAAGAATCAAATGACATTCGTATTAGGTGGTCAACTCCATGTATTTTGACGGGGGTCCAGTTTCCCAGGGTAAATCTTGGACAATTGACTCCGTGGCCAGATGAAAGGGAGCTGGACAATGGCTCTGGACCTTGGGTTAGTTGCTTGGCCAGGGTTTGTGCAAGATGACCAGACCTTTCGGACCCTGAAAAGGGACTTGGATCGTTTCCAAGGCAAACCACGCCTGCGATTCACTTTTCTATTTGTCTGTGGCTGAGGAGGCTGAACTGTGGGACCATGGCGGGACAGGAGAGTGATGTGCTGCGACAAGGTCAGCCCTGCATCAGAGTTACCTGACGTGAGGGACATTTTGCCCTGTGATTATGTCCTTGTGGGTCACACTTCAACCGCTGCAGGTGTTGGTCTCAGGTGGTGCTATTCTTTGCACCTGTTGGACTGTTGGACATAGCTGTTGGTAGTCAACATTGCATTATTGCCAGTTGGTTTGAAACAGTTGGGGAATCACTTTTCTTGCTATTAATCATGAGACATGTGAAAAGGAACCCATGCACCACATGGCGCCCTCAGCAGATCTTCAGCAATATTTGAACTTGGAGTTTCTGCTATGAAATTTCTGTTGGTTCCTGGGGTTGGCTTAAAAGCTGAAGTGGTCAGTCTGCATGAGGACATTGCTGTGTGCCCCTAAATAGGTTTCTGGATGGGAGGATTAATCTGTGTCCCACCAGGCCATTGAGGTCCCCACTGAGGACCACTGCGGTGATGCAAATGGCTTAGCAGCAGTAGATCGTCACCCACCAAAGAACAAAACCATAAATACATAAGATTAGCTGACTGGCTTGCAATTTACTGAGATAACTTTGCCTTAATGCCTGTGCAGTGTGTCTGAGTATTTTTCAAGGGTTCACTTGCCACAACGGCCGAGTGAACCCTGCGCCCAGTGGAGCATGAAATATCTAATGACCAGCGATCGTGTTTAAGATCTATAAGAAAAGAAAAGAAGATAGACCTGCTGCTATTTTGTGTTGTTTTGCGCCTGTCTTGGTGTATGAAATGAATAGGAAACTAGTTCAGTAGATAAAAGGAGGGAATCCAGTGTCATTAGCAGGCATTTGTTTGCATGACCTAGTTTAAAGCAAAGCATTATACGAGTTGTTTTCATGGCTCTTTTTACTGGATGTCATAAAACACCGTGGCTGATTTATGGAAATGGGTCACGGGCTGGCAAAAAATGAAGTAGCTGGGTAAAAGGTGTGTTTTGTGCGTGGAATACCTGGAAGTGATGATTCCCCAGTTGCATATGGGGACGCCTGGTCGACAAGGGATGGCCTGAGCAGAAAACGAAGTCCTGCTGGGAGGCCCCATACTTCTCTTGTGCAGCTCTCTATTACTGCTGTTGGGATTCTTTTGTGTTGGTTGTGCAATGCCAGCTAGTCTTCCTCTTCATTTGCTTGAACATCTGTCCGACTCATCTCAGGTATCACAGAAAGTCACGTTTATGGCCAAAAATAGTTTTTGGGTGATTTCAATGTATTTGGTTCATGATGCTCAGCATGAATTTTGCCCAAATTGTGGCAGTATGAGAAACTACCCACTGGTCGAGGGAAACTGCCAGGGGAATACTTTAGGTGATCGACCGGTAACCATAACAAGGGTCTATTACTCAAGGGCCCCTGGCATTAGTCTCAGGTGGCAGGAAACTCCTTTGAAGTCTATGGGCAACTGAGCCCCTTGGTGACACCTCGCACCGAAACGTTTTGTTCTCGTAAACTCTCTCGATATTGAACCGTTGCTTGTGGTGTGAAGGGCCTGTGCTTCAAAGCTGGTTCATTTCGGCATAAATTCACCGAGTCGAACTCTCTGAAGTTCCACTGAGTTTCACAATATTTCACAGAGTTTCACAGACCCTTATCCACCAAAACACCGTGAATATCCCCTCTTGGTCATCTTGGGTCACCTCCTCTGGACATATCAGAAGGACACCCCGAAGGTAAATGGCCGCACTGACCACTGGTCAAACTTATAAGAGCATCCTAGGGCGCCCCTGGATGTACCTCAATAGCATCAAGTGTGATCTTGTAACGTTGTTTTGTGACGCAACGTACTCGTAATTGGGCCTGTCGATAACGTTCCATTGCTTTGAACTTATGCTCTCTGCGCAATCGTTTATGACAGCTATTCATGATGTAATTATTCATTCAATTCGATACGTTCAATGAATGCTCCCTAGCCTTTGCACTGGGAAATCGGGGTGCATTGAGCTGAGAACAAGGAATGTTTGAAGACCCTTGGCCGCCGGGGCCAGCTTCACCTTTGCTGACCCTGGATAATTTATTAACACCCTCAGCCCAGTTATGATAATTCAGTTTCCGTGCTTCAGCCATCGAACCCCATTTACACCACCCCTAAAGCTATAATGTACACCAGACCAGTACATTTCCAATGTTATGATCGGAGATTAAGAAAAGGTTCAAAAGTTTAGGATGGAGGTGACTTGAGGTCCGCTGTAAAAGGGTTGCGGTGCCCTTAATTAGGGTGGGGTCACTGCTTTGGGGAGAGGAAGAGGGCTTCAAGAAGCAGTCATACTTTGTTCATTAGGGGGAAGAACAAGCAGATCCCTACCGGCCTAGTACGAATGTGCACAATTGTCAGTTTATGTGAGTTCTTAATGAGGACTGGCAGGTGAAATGGACATAAATTACAAGAGGGTGCACCCTGTCCTCCAATCTTCACACTTCCCTGGTCTCTGGTCACACAAATGTCCCGAGATGTTTCAAGTCCTCTGCTATTTAAGATGCACATCAGCTGTGTCCGGCCATGCCTTTAAAATTCCCGGGTCATGCAATCGACTGACCTCTTGATAGATATGTTCCGTTTGCTTTTTTGTCACGATATTCAATGCATTTCAACAGCTTGTGGTTATATTGCTTCTCTCTGCATAAAATGAAACAGAAATAGCAACATTTTGTATAGGTAACATGGTGATTACGAACTTGAGTGTGCAATTACATTTAAGGTCGTCCCCTGCATCACCGTGGTGTCAATTGGTCTCTAATGCAAAATGACAGTGCTCTAGGTGCAGGGGCAATTCTCTAGCCCACCCAAATGATGTAACTGAAGAGTTGCAATGTTGTAAAACTCCATCTTCCAAACACATTTTCAAAACTTTTTTGTTGCCATGGTGACCCAATGTTGTGAATCCCTTTCTGCCACTTGATGGCCTGTCGCCTGAGTGACCAAAATAGCAATGGACAGCAATGGGCATTCTTTGAGTGATTATTGTGGCCATTTTCGATTACTTTTCATTTTGGGATTCATGACAACCTTTCAGTCATAACAACCCTAATTCATTGTTAAGGGAGGTGACGACGTGCAACCCTAAAAATTAAGGGGACAACCCTGCTTCTCAACTTGTTAGCCATTAAACATCCTAACACAGGTGAAATGGGCAGCCCTACAAGGATGAACAAAGGTTTTATTTCGTGGTGAACGTCCCCATAACACTGGGCGACTTCTCATTGTGGCCAAGATAGGGAAGAGGAGAAAGCAAGTCATTGCTTAAATACACACCCTGCTGTTTTATGGCGATATTTAGCACCCTTTTTGATCGGGGCCACCTGATGGGGGAGGCTGTTGTAGCAAATTTTGCCCGGGGGCCCTGTCACTCTCCCATCATCCCCCCCCCCCTTCCTTCTCTCTCTTATCACTAGATCCTGCTACCTTCGACAATTTCACAGGCTTTCTGATGAATCCCTTGTGTTTTCCAACCGATCTCCGAAATGTATCAAATTGTGTTGCCATGGCAACCCGATAATACGGATAACATTTGACACTATCTGTGTCATCGCTTAAACACCAAGGGGTGGGCCTTGGAACCGTAGATTATCATTTGGCAACTTTGGCAGTTAGAGGCACATGGAGGTGATCAGTCAAATGCATGTTACACACCATTTACCAAGTCATGTGTGGGTTGGATACAATGCGGAATACAATGTGATTCATTTGAGGAATGCTCTATAGATTAAATATCCCAGAACAAGTGGCTTCATTTCTCTTCATTTCTAATATTTGCTCACATTGTGCTCCATAATATGCTTAATACTTAATATAAGCATCTTAATTGTACCACATGAATGTACAATAAACATAATGCATTGTTTATACTTGTGCATACCTGAAATTAAATAAATTCAAAGGGTGATTTTCGTGTGTGCCCCATCGGGTGGTTCATATGAAGCATTACTTAATCAGCTTTGCCGGTGAGGGGTCTTTAGAACAAACAATAGGACGCAATGGGATAGGCCTCTTTGTGCTCAATTAAAGGAGTCCCATTGAAGTCTATTGTCTTACTCTTCGTGGGGTTTATTATTTACCTTAATTGCTATTAGGAATACTGTGCTCAATATACGGTCACGTGACATTTAAGGGGGTTAATATCAAGAGGTGACCCGGTGCATTAGATTTCTTGTTATGCTATGCCATCACCTTGTTCGGATCATTCCATCACCTGGATTAAGTCTTAGGTTTCATCGCCTGTTTCCGCAACTTACACTCTGTTAATGGGATAATTAGTGGGCAGCGATAGCTTTAACAGGATTACTGGATGCAGCTGACTTGTGCCAGGACAGATTTAACAAGCGTCACCTGCTTGACAAACACTTGGATGTATGTACTCTAATTAATTCATCAGTTATTACGATTTTTCGATGGAGGTAAGCAGATGTAATATGGCGCCGAAAGCTCGGTTATAATCCACCAAACTGATTATGAATACCCAGAGAAGATGCCAGTTTCATATTGCAGATGATTGGCATTTGTGTACGCTGGATTAATTGGCATATTAATTAGGGTTATATATATATGATAGTTTTTGTTATTCTAGAAATCTGCAATAATTATTTTGGACAGTCTTTGTGCATTGAGGTTCTTTGATCGTAAACACTGACAGTCAAGAGGTAAACACAGTCTAGCTCTGTGTACTTTGCCACTATGGTAGTAGATTTAGTGCCGTTTTTTGTTCGCATAATTTCCTGAAAGAGCTGTCTAGGTAGTGGAATGCAAGCTCGTAGTAAGACAGGAGCAATATGTGGTATTTGGGAATGTAAGAGGTTTTCAGTGATCCATGGAGATCTCTGTATGCGGCCCTCAACTGACTTGAATGCTGACAAGTCATACAAAGTGTATCTGCCAACCTAGTGACACTATCAAGTCCCACCGCCTCTGTGGCAAGTAGCGGCGTTTTGCCGACATAATGCACAGCAAAGTGGAATGATGATCCATCAAGAGTGTATGAATGACTCTGTGGTTACTGACTGAGTGATCTGCCCGGTTTCTTTGCCCTCAAAACCCCCATTTTCTTGCCTTTGCCAACTTGCCACGCTTCCTTACTGCATTGGACGTGAGGACGTTGCGCTCTGCTGCACGTGGGGAGCACGAGGTGACTGGTGTCTCCCTCTAGCGTTTATGCACTTTTTTGTAGGTTGCCAGTTTGTTTGTAAAGTTGAATTTATCGAAACTGCCAATTGAAATTATAGAAATAATGATTAGTACACCACGAACTTGATAAGAAAATAGTTGTGTGATTAACATAATATCATTTCCTTGAAAATAATGTATCCTTTGTGCAATTATACCATACCTAATTGAAATGTTACGGCCGAAGACGTAATGGTCGAACTTCAAATTTCAATACAACACTACAAGAACTATTTCATAGGAAGTTGACTGAGTTATGCGATTAACATGATATTAATTTGATGAAAATCATGTTTCCTTTGTGCAATTATACCACACCTAATTACAATTATGGACCAGAGAGGTAATGTTCGAACTTCAAACGAACTTCAGAAGCTACACAACTCACAGTCATACATCAGAGAAACTGGTAATGACTCTTCTGGGTTTAAGTGATTCTTCTTAACGGACATAACGACCTGTCATATACCTAAATATGTGTTTTTTGACGTTGGGTTCCTTCCCAAAGAGCAGAAGCCAGTGACACGGAATAGGGTCGGGGGGTAATTGTGGGGTACAGTTATCTAAGGGGGATCAGTGCAATAATCGTATTCAGTGATGTGCATCTTACTGCTCAGGACAACACTTCCAAAGAATGCAAATAACATCTACATTGTACAATCAATAATGCTTATACCCGAAATAATTTGCCTGTCATAATGGCTTTTCTAAGGTCTGGTGTGACCACTGATGTGACCTTGCAGCTAGGCTGACAGTTCACGAACTGCGAGCTCTCCCAGCATTCCTTCGATGTGGCCAATCAAGCCTGGCTGAAGAAATTGCATAAGTGGCTTTTGTTGAGAAGCATTGGCTGTTTTGAACTTGCCCAAATGAGCATGATGAGAGTAATTATGGCCAATGCAGGTTGTGGGAATGGGAAATTGGTTCACTGTGGGAATGTGAGGGACTTTTCTCCCCCTTTCCTTTATTTCTTAGGGTTTAGGATGGGGGTTTAGGTAACTATGATCAGTATCATGCAAGCTGTTTGAAATCTCCAAGCCCTACATCACGCACATATGGCGGATTCAAAGTAACAGCTGCAAAGAAAACGTTGTAACCCTATTGCTTTTAATAAGATGGATGAATAGGGGATTTGCAGGGCTGTCTCATGCAAACCTCTGTTTAAATCTATGACCATTGTTTGCAGATCTGACTGTGTGACAAGCTCGCGATAACACAAAAAGGGCAGGGACCTCTTTGTAACTTTCTATTTGTTGGTGCAGAGTTGCGTAGCCCCAGAGAAAAATTCCTTTTTGGGGTGTCTAAGTAAAGAAGATGTACGATCCCTTACTCAAATATATTTGTGTTTAATGTAAGGGTTAACGTCCATGCTGGTACCTGCACTGGTCTCAAGGTGTGCCATAAATCCCATACATGGTCACCAGGGTGCGCTTGAGCAAAGTAGCCACCTATTGTTTTCTTGGTGTACTTTGTTCTCAATTCCTAATGGTTTGTCGCCTATTGTGAAAATGCAAATTGATTGGTCGTTTTACAGCTTTTATTTTATCTGGATGAAAAAAACTACAAAGTGTTGTAAAAAAATGGCCCATAAAATTAGTTGCTACCTGGGACTATTGTGTGTACTATAAGATAGTCCTATTGTAGTACAGAGGCGAGCAACAAATTAGCGTAGAGTACCATGAACATTATCATCGCGGGTGACTTTAATATCCCAGCCATATCTGCATTCTTGTGTGCTTTTGATGAGGCTAACTCGGCTACGCTAATTTGGGAGCAATTCTCTTTCCCACCTAATGTGAGAGTTGTAGTGTAATCGCTTCTTAAAATAGCAAATTCAAACTTGGTGCTGTAGGGCCAGACAAATTTGAAGTAACATGACCCTCCCTACCAGTTGATACGGGTGATTGATACACCTTGAGAATTCAATGCTGTGTTGTGTCCAGCATCCTAGGGCGGTTGTTTCTAAGTTTGATCACCCAGACAGAGAAGTTTCCCATGACTAACAACATATTTAGACCAAGGAGGAGCAAACAACTCCTCTGATTACACGATAATTTAAGCAGTTGAGAGAAGTCGAAGATTGTGACTTGATAAAACTGACAGTCATTGTTGCAACAAAATGGGTGGCCCCATGGCCCCCAGAAGCAAGACAATGAGTGTAACTATTTGGTAACATTCGACAGCTCCCCTTTCTATCATTAGCCCTTCTTGCCCACCCACTTTCACCTTATTTTGGTGCCTCATCTTATTTGGAGATCTTAATACCAACAATGTATAATTATAACTGGGTTACATGGGGTTTTCACCAAGCTTTGGACATGGTGCGAGTGTAGTTGGTTTGTTTAAGCCAGCAAAGGCTACACTTGCCCTGGTTTTACCAAAAGAAACAGCATTGGTCACAAATTATCTGCACGAGTGTAGCATGCAACTTGCAAAGCATCCCCTGACGATGTTAATAATTTCGGGTGGAGAGAAGGCGTTTTTTGTGCCCAGGCAAGTTAGGCCATTCATTCATTTTTATTGTCTCTTAACAAGACCATCTTACGGTTCATAAAAGACATTAAGCATTTTCTTCTGAAGTCCTTAAAAAATCGCTGTAATGATGCAACATCACACTGGCTGACCTAATAGATATTCAGCCTTTGAGGTCTTTGGGTGGTTAGGCTAATTACCATGGTGATATAATGGACACAAGGTTTTTTAGCGAAGCCCTGGATTCTCGTTTGATGCCGGTCACTGAGCTGAGGGTGTGGCCAGTGGAGCGTGGAGGGTTGCAAGCCAATCTTGGTTTTCTGAGGGGATTTCACGCCCCATTGAGCAGCTGAGAAAGACTATACCTGTGGCCCACCTTCGTCCCTCACTCATACATAAGCAGCCTCAGCAACCACACACATCAAGCATCTCAAGGAATAATATTTTCAGTTGTGTTTTGTGTGCACAGCCTGTAGTAGTGTGGATTGCATATCATCTTACTTTGCCAGCCAAACGTATTGCAATATTTGCCTTTGGATCGATAGAGCAAACTCGGATATTTGAAGCTAGTTTCTCAGTCAATTTTGGATATATTTTACACCGTGAAATGGACTGTATGTACCAGTAATAGTGAAAAGCAACTGAAATTCATCTTTGATATTGAAAAAGGTGAGTCAACACACTTCAATGACAGTGTTCAAAAAGACATGTACTCGAGTTACAGACTTTAGATGTGCTTCGAGTGTGTTGCATCCGATGTAGAAGATTATGTTTCAAAGTGTGATCAATACCTTTATCATACCATGTGTAATCATATACAACTGTAATCATATACAACTGTAATTAGAGCCAGATATATACATTAATATGCCTCAAGTAGTTATTAAGATTCACAGGAGCCTCATCAAGGCATTATTTATGCTCACCACTATCATGAGACTTTTATGTGAATATTAATGACAGTCGTGTTAGTTATTCATTAGTTTAATGTCTTATACTTCTTTCATATTTAACTCGCAATACTGCACTTTGCAGTAGCATGCATGCACACCGTGAAATTTGCAGAACCCCATGCACCATTGTATAACACGCTTACAAATATGGACATGCTCACCCCCATTGTGTGTTACGCAACGACAGATATGAATATTAGTTAACATTCATAACGGGGTGTGTTTAACAGGTCTTTAACACCTGGAAAATTACCTACTGATTTGCAATCATAAAGACCTATTGAAAGCGTGTCAAGGGGAGGACATTTTTAGGGTGCAAATGAAAAAGAATAAAAAAGAATTTGGCAGCAGTGCCTGGGGATGGTATTGTCTGAAGGTGCAAATGAGGATTGTGGAAAAAGACATGTTATATTGAAAGATAAGGAGGGATGGACTTCTATGAAATGCCTGGTACTGCTGCAGGCGTTTTTATGGCCGCTGGCATTTTAATAAGGCTTTCTGCTCGAATGAGCCCATTTTGAAGTGACTGCATCCTAACCAGTAGTCAGTGCATCTTCTACCTTGGTGCACGGGATTCAGCCGCCCCAGGGAGTCCAGTCCCAGCTCAAGAGCTGTGTGGTAGTTTGAATCTTTAAGCTGTGGATTCAGTTAATTGTGTCTCTGAAGATAGTAACCTGATTCGAGGGGCCAGGATAAAGGTTTTTCATTGAGCCTCTGACACTTTCACAAAAGCTGGATGCCCTCCAAATGGAGGATCAATGTTGAGGGATCTTATAACACCCTCCTGGACAATTCACGAACACTAGGGAAGCTATAAGAGGATTTGAATTTCTGAAGGACCTTGTAGGACACTTACTGTTACAACAGATGCGGTAAGAACTTGATCTGCCTACCAGGTAGGAGGTGCTCTATGACTAGTGGTCAGTTGAACTGGGTTCTTTATTAACCATTTCGTTTACTATAAGCACAGGTTGTGCGTTAGTGTTTAGAAAGGCGATCTTTTTCATGGCATATGTTGGGCTCAGGTAAAGATACCTGGTTAGCTCTTATCTGGTCTAATGACTAGATCTCCCCAATTTAGTGGCCAGTAAACTGAGCTATGCCTGGTCATTACAGGTGGTGCACTGACCTCCTGTAGTTTATGAGCCCGAGTGACCACAACTGGGCACAGGTCAGCCTTGTGGGGGTCTTAGCAACACCTTTAGTCCAATTCCTAAGGTGACCCAGGTCCACCCAGGGTTCCGACACCCATGAAATCAAAAGTCACATAGTCACAATTTATTGCTTAGCGCTTTTTGAAGTACCTCTTTCTATGGCTTTTTTTGCAGAATGGGTCTTGCGAAATTAACGATCTTCTTCTTAGCAAGCCTTTAATTTAGCGTGATTAAGTGTAGTCAAACATGCACCATGGCAAAATACTTTTGAAAATGGGTGGACTTAGAGTCATCATGTAGAGACTTAGCGCATGGCCATGGGCCTGTCATTAACCTGCCAGGTAGATAAGAGACACAAGGGCAGGTATTGAGGGAGGGTGGTTGCAGGAGGGGATAGGCGGTGATGGAAGGGGCCGGGATCAGAGGTCGTGGTCAGTGGGGCTGAGGGGCACACGGCCGGCGTCAGGTGCCCCGGTAGATAAATGGTAATTGCCCCTGATTATGACAAGGAGCGTGCTGCTTGCAAGGATACCTGCAACAATACACAAAGGGTCTGTAAGGAGCACCCCGCACAGCTCCAAAGAACAAGATCAGGGCCATAGACCTCAGTCGCCCTTTGCACGTGAAGCGATAAAAGGGCATTCTCAGCAGGACAATGGTCAGGTAGGCCCTCTGGTGGAAGTGTGGCGAACACAGGTTCCATTCAAGGCCCTTAAAAAGGTCATAGCAGGACGGAAGGGCTGGGTAAGGGTCAGAGGGCTAAGGGAGGCACCTCGGTCGTCCGTCACCCCGCCAAGGGGGTGGGGGGAACTGTCTGACCCCCGATGAGCCCTCCTACCTGATGCAAAGAACTTGCATTCCCCCATTCAGCTAAATGCTTGTTGCTGTATCATCTGAGCTCTATCAAATATTCTGGAAATTATAATTAACTCTAATTTGGGAGGCTAATGACTTCTCCAATGATGGTTGTTTAGTTGTGGCATTCATTGGGAAGCGTTCAGTTAGGTGAATGTTGTTCGGGTTGGTCTGCTATGTGGGGAGATAAAATTAACGAGGCGTTTAGATCATTATGGCCATTCCAGTGCAAAATGAAGAACTGCAAACTGCTGGGTACTATCTGTGAAGACTTCTAAGTGAGGTATCTTTTTTGATGGATGTCGTATTTCAAAGAGCTATGAATATATTGAGATGGTTTTGGTGATGGGCTTTGGACATTTGATACAAGTTGCAAACAGAAAGAGACGTGAGGGGCCATGCGCTGACCACTGGTCAATTTTGTCCACTCAGCGAGACAAAAGCTGTGCAAACTCGGACATTGGTCATCGGCCGTCCCACCTGTATTGTGTGACCGCCTGAAACAGGTGTTGCAAGAGCCTCTCTGTTTGCCCTCTCTTCTGATATGTATCGAGTTCAAGAAAGCAATGAAACAGATGGACTGGCACACTGATCCTTGTTTCAAACTGACCAGGGCTATTAACTGGTCCACTTGTCTCTTTATTCCCGACTCAAGTGTCAGGAATTTCACGGTCATTACAATTTCATGAAGGGATAATTTTGGGCTGTACCAATGTTAGGCTGAGTAAAGTGACAATATGTTGAGTGGAGATTTCAATGCATTAGACTCAAGCAAGCTTGGTTGTGTCTTCTTTGATGTAAGGTCTGATTGTATTTTAAACGCTTTTTGTTTTGTTATTTCAGAGTGGTAACCAAACCCAGTGCCATGGAAGCTGTGACCAGAGCCAGTAGGCGTCGTCCTAGCCTTCCATCACACCGCACTGCTGACCACGTCAACAACAACAACCACATCAAACAGGTGGCGACATCTAGCGTTAACATGAACCGACCTGCTACGACATCTAGCGGAAACAGGGCGCACCTCACTCCCCAGTCTCCATCCCATCATCAACAAATGCATCAACAGCAGCTTATGTATCATCATCAGCAGCAGTTACATCACAGAGAAAAGGCTGAGACTCAAGCCGTATTCATCGACTCCAAGAAAAATATGGTAAGCTATTATTTTAAATTTTTATAATTATTTTTAGCAGTTGCTGGCGATGCTGAAATTGATTCTCTTTCCAAATATACTTACCCTTACCCTTTACAACTGATAAAAAGACTTATTACATTATCCCAAGTGTGTGACTGAACAGTCTAAGTTAAGCTTCAGTTTTAGATTTCTTTAAATAGCTTACCCAGACTTGGAACACTATTGGTAAGATACTCCAGCATTCTTCAAACTATTGTGCAGTTGAAACTATTAGAGCAGCTTAGGTTACGAGGGGAACGAATTTAATCAGATAGTGCCATCAAGGTGTTTATATTGGTTGGATAGAGGCCCTGAGTGGGCTGGAATTGTGGGCAATTGCATAAGACTTCCTACCTGCAAAGTCTAGAGTGAATTTGCTGCGTATGTTTATTGACTCAACTGATTGGATAATCAAAGCTCCTATTTGCCCAATTGATGCAAGATAGATGCAAGGACTGTATGCTCTCAGTCTATCAGTTCTACATTTGCAGTGATTTTCAGTTTCCACATTTGAGATCAGGTTTCTTGGGTTGCACCATTTGAACTGAATGAAGCCAGGTGCATAAGAGAGGCACTCAACGGTGACCACTCTGAGGCTAATTCGTTATTTGTCTTTTAGACGTCCACATTGCATAGCAGTTTACAACCAAGTCTTGAGGCGAAGGCAGGTGAATTTCTCTGATATCTGGTGTATTTGCACACATCGTTAAACAGCCATAACTTCGCATGCGAGGAAGTGCTCTTTTTTTATAAAGCCATGAAGTCAGCACGTTAGACACCTCAGTCGTATGAGACCTTGGCCTCCTAACTAAATTGTTCTTTTGCATGCTGTAAGCCTTGTTACCTTCCATTGTAGTGGAGTTTCATGACATTTTGACAGACCCATAATCAAAACTGACACGCGGTTCATGGTGATTACTTAAACGCAAGTAAAGTGGTCACCTGCGGTTTATAAGTTGGCCGGTTTTGATTTGTGGCCGTTTTTGGCTTCGGATGCTTTTGTGCAGCAATTGCGGGTGGGTAGATGGCGCTGGTTTCCACCTGCTCATTGATCTTGCTCTCACTTCTTGCCCTCGAAATGACTTCGCCATTTCCCCTGACCTCAGACTGGGTGACCTTGGCTGCCCTGTGTCGCCCTCTATCGGCAGGCTAAGAAAGCAGTGCCCTCGCAGTTCAACAAATGCAGATTTGTTGAGTTCTGTTGAAGGGGACGTGATGGCAGTCCGGCTCCTATTTCATGGGACTTTGCGAACCATTGAATGTATCATGACGCCTGTATTTGTGGAAGCACAGCAACCCTCACCTTTGCCGCCCAGGTCCCAGGGTGACCGAATAGAATCTCTATTATAACCGAACATGATGCAAGAAATCCCCTGAACCCAGGGCTTATGGAATCTAAGTGTCATGTATTCTGCATGAAGGGTCCCAGGTAAACTTTGCCCAAAGGCCCAGCAGCCAGCTGCACGGTGGAGGCTTAGGGAAAATAGGCTTACGTTCTGTGATGTCTTCCATAGGACTGCAGGGCATGTTCAGGCTTTTTTATTAACATGTCCAAACTGAAATGCTAGACTGCATTCCCCTGCTCCCGACATAATTGCAAACAACACCTGTGCAAGAGGTCGGGGCCCTTCACCTGCAAAAAGTTCAACACCCCCTTTAGGAAATATCAAATGGTAATCTGCGCTGTTCTTTCTGGGGTCATTTGTGTACATTCGAGGGTCATTAAAAGACCAGCTCTTGAAAATTATTGTACAGGTGCCCTGGGCTCGGATAAGCCAACCAGGAAAAGGTCCACCATGCAAATGACCCGCCTCAGATCTGCCGTGTTTTGGGTGGGCAGATGTTCCACAGGCCGGATTCACCTGTATCTGACATTCTTCGTATTTTAATAGAGTTGGAGTTTATAATGCATGAGGTTTAGTGCTGGAGGTGCTGCTGAGTATTATGCACTCGTCACTTCATATTGGAGTCATCATCTGTTGTCCTACGATCTCCTGTGGTCAATCGAACGGCCATTTGAAATGAGCTGCGAAACGTTGCATGTTTGGCGCAGTTTTCCTCTAACGTTATGCAACGTTGCGTCGAACTGACAAAAGCGCGCGTGGAGGGGAGGTTGTTGGTTGGGGCGAACGAGTCCACTCCCACCCTCTGAGTGCCTCGGCATAATTACCCCTTTACCCTTGAATGCTGTGAAAATACTTCCACAGCTCTGCAAATTTTTTAGGCTGGTCAATCCGGCCAAAAAAGAATGGGGCGGGTTATTATGTTAATTGGTCGTAACCTGCATTTTTCTACAGTCACGGTGGCCTTGGTGGGCTAATACTGGTCACTGCTGTTGCTGAAAAAGGTTACATGATTAAAGGCAATTTGCCACTCAATCGCGGCCACCTAACTCTGTGGGCATGCTGCTGGCTGTCAATTTGCTGCACGGTCCCCTGAGCAACCTTATCGGCTGACTGACCCATCTGTTCCTGTAGCGTGATGAAAATATTAGTTGATGAATATTAGGGGAACACAATGGCACTGTCCTCATTCCCATATGAAAACTTCTATTATTTCTGCATGGAGTGTTAACTGATGCTCCCATAATTATGAGTGCATCACGCACTGCGTGTTTTTCTCCATGGCTGCATTTTTGTCTTTCTAGCCTCTAGTTCGTTATTGAAATCCCCTCAAAACAATAGACTACAAAGATGAAAGAGACAAAATGCTTGAAGCAGGAAGTTCCCTGCACTGTCTTAACAGTCCCTTGAACTGCTTTCCCTGGAGGTTTGATTTCTGCAAAGCTCATTAATGCAGCCTTCTAATCCTTGACATGCTGACTGCCTCGGGTTCTGATTTCAAACATCCGACTCCTTTTACATTTACATGCGACCGAGCTTCTTATTCTCGTACATGTGTTTCTCTTAAAACTGTTTGTCGAAATATGACAATGCCACAATGAGCCTTAATTTGTGGAGCCGTCCAGTCTGGGCTGGTGAAAGCGTTTGCTTGGGGTTTCTGTCGGGGTACAGCCAGATGGGTTGGTGATCCACCCCTTTTTGGGGCAATTGCGAAAGTGGATTGTGGATTGTGTTTGGAAGCCCCCATAAACAGTGCAAAGTGTGGGTCAAACATCTCAATTATGATTATGATCCATTCACGAATAGTTATGTGTCATTCAGTGCTATACACCAATCTTAGTGCTGGGGGATTGCCAGGGGACAACTGAACAGGTGAAAGTGGTAAGGTGCTCGTTACGTGGTATGTGCTCCTTGGGAGTCACAGGTGCAATTCTTGCGCAAACAAACTGAGGTGGCTGGCTGCTAGAATGGCTGAGACAGAGGTGGGGCGTAATAGTATAGGAGAGAATGCAGCTGTCATTTTGCACAAAGCAGCCTCATCATTTGATGGCATGCTGGAAAGGCAACAGTCTGATTGTCTGGGACTCGTCATGCATGGTTTGCTGTCAGAGCATGGCCAGAGCATGGCTGGGGCAGCTGCAGTGTCCTCACGTCCTTACTATAGGAATGTTATGCCAATGTGACGTCTCACGCGATCTGAGATGCTCACTCAGCCTCCGAATCAGAGTCACTGTTTGGTGCTGTAATCCCCTAATTGAGTGAGATTAGAATGCCTTTGTTGATGCCTACATGCTTGTCAATCCCAAGTCCATCAAAGAGGCCACGAATACTCTCGTAAGCAACCGCAATTGTTTCCCAATTGTGTCCAGTTGAACCGAAATAACTCTGACCAAAATTGAACCAGTGAGTTAGAATGATGCGAGTTCGAGTCAGAGCATTGTTTCTGTCCCTAACACGAACCCTATTGTCAGCATTTTAGGTCTGTGGTTAGTGTAGACAGCAAACGATGATTTGGGTCGACAGGGTAATGACGTCACAATGGTCCTACACATATTTGGACCTTCAAGACGGAAGATGTGGCGCCTGGGGTGAATGACCTATTGGCTTGTTGGGGGAAACGTTCTTTTTGCTGAGGTCTTTTGTATCAGGAGACTTGGTTGGGATTGGCGTCATTTTGCTTGTTACATTTGGTGAAATCAGCAGGAAGGAGTTGGGAAGTGAAGGGGCCTGGAGGGGGAGGCAGGGTGCCCACAAAAGCAGATGCACTGAGGACAAGTGACTGATTGTTCCAGCAAGTTCTCTAGCCTTGCAAGGTGCACAGATGAACTACCTTGCACCAACCAAGACATGGTTAGCAACTGAGGCGCAATCTTTTGTCTCCTGTTCACAACAAAGTGTTAAAGGCGGCTCCAGTTGATGTTAGGTTTTTAATGAGGAATTTGCAATCTAAACATGTCTTGAAATTGCAATGTGAATATTTTTCATGTAAGGAGCAATGTAATGTATGCGAATGCATGTAGTTCTTGTGTGGAGGCTTTTGAAAAATGAAAGCGGAATTTCACTTAGTTGAATTACTTGAATCTGACTGACATAAATTTCCCCGCAGTGGTGGCCATATAGGAGCTCTCTGTGCTCCGCGCAAGTTCAGTGTGTAGCTTAGGGGCATTTGCTTTGCATTAGCTGACCCTCCCAGCGTTTTGCTTTGCTCCCAGCATCTTGAGGCTGCTGCAACTTCACGCCTCAGTGAATCCGCTTAGCTCCACCCACTTTCTCCTTGGTCACACCCCATGAAGCTGGGTTGCACCCCTCAGCCACCCTCCTCCCCCTTGCTCTGACTCTAGGTCGGCATTCTTGGAAAGAACTCTCAGGGAGCACCTGTGCTGAAGCTCTCTATACAACTCAAGATCTTGCACTTTGGACTTGCATATATTAGTCGGACTTCATCAGCACTTGGACTTTCGCTGTTGCTATGATATCATTGTCTCAGTGTCACCACCTTTAGGAGTTACTTTCGCTACACATCCAACACACAGGATACTTCAATTATAAAATACATACGTACAAGGATTTGCGTACTGCATCTTAGGAAAGCTTATGCTGCATCAGTGCCTGACTCTGCAGCAGCTGAACCAGCGCCTTGCTTCCAATGATTCGCTTGGGAAAACGTCCCACTTCCAAGGTAACCATCTTATGTGATATCATAACTAATGTATTAGATACACCAACAGGATGACACCACGATATATTAATGTATCGGGTACATCGGTAGGATGACAGTACAATATATTTTTTATCATGTAATCCCTCGGCGTGGGGGCGGAGGTCAGTAATCCTTTAAAACGATCGGCTGATTATCTTTTGACATGCTTATCTAAGACTTAGGTAGAAACTATGATAGTGCTGGTAATAAGTTAGATTCCCTGCTCTTGTGTTTTGCTAATTGTACGCAAGCTGTGCAAAGACCCAGGAGATTCACCAACCTGACGCACATATGGCATTTGTTTAGGAGGATAGGAGATAACTTCATCACTCGAGTTTTGTATTGTGTGAGAAGCCGCAGTGGACATCGGGTGAGCAGTGAGCTAAATTCATTAAGTATTGTGAGGAGTCCACTATAGAAGGGCGAGCCAGTAGTGGGGCTTGGATTGATGTGTTGGCGATAACCCTGACAGGTGAAAGATGATTCGGGGGTACAGTGGATTGTAGTGTATTGTATTCCGCGACGGAGCTGGTCAGGCTTTGCGGCGCTCACTTTTGAAGATATCGACTGCATTGTAGTTTATCGAGACATCTGACGTGGGTGCGGACCATTATTGTATGATTTTGATAAGGAGCGATAATTACTCGAAAATTGGAGACCACCAAGAAGCAAGTGTGAGGGTGTTGGTGGTCACCGCAGGAGCACAATTTATCAATGGGATACATATAGAGAAACTATAATAGCATTGTTTTCCACTGAGCCAATTATATATGAATTGAAGGCAATTATCTTGCTTGACTTCCTGAGCTATTTATTGGAAGCAATTCAATTCTTTATTGGTACATTATATAATTCTTGTAATGTAGTAGTTTCCTATTGTATGCAGTATAGTTTCCTATTTTCTAGTTGAGGTGTAAATTTTGACTATAGACTTTTGATACTTTGATTCAATGATGGAGTTGAAGGTCATGACTTGGTGAAAAGTCATGAGTAAAGACCCAGCACAGTTTGTAGATTAAAGAACTCCCGTTGAGGTGGAGTTGTATGTTAGGGGCAAAGTGGTGCTCCCTGTTTTGTGGTTAGTGCACCCAAGTGTGAGGAAGATGGACAACGGACCTTGACACGTCATCATGGTCATGTCAATTGTCACCTCCAGTCATTGTGACACTGACCTTGTCATAGAGTCCACTATGACCTTGATGAAGGGACCTGAGAACCAAGTTCATACATCAAGGTCATTTTTCATAATTTTCTCGGCCCTTTGTTACCTGCACAAATATGTTGCGCGGCTAATCAGTCATGTTAATAACAGCTACAGCAACAAGAGAAGTGATGCGAACTACTGTCAAAGTGATGACCTTCAACACCTCCAAGGTCATGTCGCCTACACGATGATGGGGTGTCAAGGAAGTGCTTTATGAAGCCACTGCGGGGTCCTTGGCAAGTCCTTTGCAAGGAGCTGTGCGGGGATTGACATGTGCCCTCAGTGTCACCCCCCTGACCACCCTGTTCTCTTGGGGTACTTTTTGATCCTGTGTTACTTTTTGTGCTGGTGACAGGGACTATTACTGTCACTGTGACATCTTTCTTTGCTTGACTTTGCATTTTCCTTCAGTTGTCGGAGGTTGTCATTTGCATCTTTCAATGACTGGAGGTGTCCCACTGGTGGGTGGTCAGCTGGAACCAATCTATTCATAGCTTTTGCCAATCCCAAATGTATACAAAGGAAGAAGTCCAATAGTCCCCTTAATGTGATGTGGATTTGAGTGTTTTATCTCTTGCTGGGTCTGATGCAACTGTGATGCAATTCTACCGTTCTTCTCGTAATACAAGTGGAAATGGCTGGACCCCAGCTCCACTTAATTAATTCAGGCTTAGGCCAAATACACGAAAAAGCCCAAAACAAACTCCATTATGGGCTGTAGCACGTGCCATTTGCTGCCATGTTTGTGCAATTTATGGCTCAGATAATCTTGATTTATCTGCAAACATGGCTGAATTACACCTGCTCGCGCCGGCCACACCTGCAATTATGCTGCTTTGATCTTAAGCCTGCCACTCTCCTGCCATGATTAGTTCAAGTAATGGGGGTTTTTTGACAACCACGAGCCTTAGTTTGTCAAATAGCGGTTTAGAAAGCTGCTCCTGGAACGAGGAGATTGATTTGAAGTTTTGGCGGGACCACACTTAGGCAGCAGCTGGTGCGGGGCGCGTGTTCTTTCTTTTTAAAAACATGAAATAAAAAGAGAAAAAGAAATTATCGTGAGAATTTTCGTCATCTTAGCCAAAATGTAGATCTATTACTTAAAATTATAGTGACAGCTGAGTGCGAGATTAAAGGTTGTTACATGGTCACAGTTGTTCTCAAAAGCTTTTTGAATTATGGAATGATTACATGATGATTGTGTTGGTTTTATGCTCTGTGACTTTTATGGCCGATGGTAAATTCGCTTATGAATGGCACGTGCAGTAGTTGGCATTGGAACTTCGTATTTCTTTAATCTTTGTTTTGACTAACGAAGCAAACTATTTTAGCAGGCAGTAATGAGAGAGACAGTGATGATGACACGTTTACTAAGACTAAGGTGTTCATTTGTTCAATTAAAAAGTCATTGGGCTGTCCTCTGGTGTCACCGCTGTGCTAGTCATCTTTGCCTGCACATGTTTCATGCTTCTGGGGCAGATGGGCCATGATGCTCTTGTGGCATGTCTGCAGCAGCATCACACAGCATCACACAGGTGGTCCTGGTTACTTCCATCCTCCGGAGGTTTCTTCTGCATCATGGCACATCATCGTAACAGCCATATTAATACACTGCTTCATTTACTCCCCACACTTCAAAGGGACACGTCATTGTAAATGATACCTGGGCGAAATGACTGTCTCTTCAAAGAAAGCCGAAATGACTATTGTTTCATATTGCAGACTGATAGTTAATAATCTATTAGGGGTGGTTATTAGTTTCAATGGGAGGGTGACTCAGGGTGACCTCTGTTCTCAGAGACCTGATGTCACCTCCGTGACATTGAAATGACCTTGAACGAATTCTTACCTTTCTTGAATGACAGTGGTCGTGCCTTCTGTTACACCGAAGTGAGAAATAATGTCTCCTCAGTCCTTATATTTCTCAATGGTGCATTATCAATCCTGTGAGACAGGTGGCAGAAGTGGACTTAGTTGACAGCGTCGTGACCTCGACCAAGTTGATCGTAGCTCAAGGTGCTGCCTGTCCGCCTGAATATTAATTGCAATTCACAGCTTCCAGGCAAAGTGAAGTCTTTTGAGTGAGAAAAACTGAGCGAGTCCCTGCTCAACTAGGTTCAACTCAACTCAACTCAATTTTAGCTCCACAGGCAAAGACATGGAATTTATGTATTTGCCATTGACTTAATTATGAAATACATAATGAGGCAAAAACTCATAAATGAAATATAAGATATGAAATTAACCATTTGAAAGTTTACATTTCCTGTCTTTCATGAATAAGTAATGCTTTGTCAAAATAGGCAAATGTTATGGGCCTAATCTTAATTAATTTTAAAAAAATGGGGACATTGTTAAATATTATCCCATTTGAATTGTGTCTTAATCCTTAAAACACATTTCACTGGAGCCTGACAGCCATTGTGAGCCTTGAAGGATTCAAGATATGTCAGTTCATTAATTGGTGATTAAGTGATTGTTGGTGATTTCAAAGTTCATTTAACTGGCTCATGAGCCTCAAGCACCTTGTCGTGTTAATACTGAAATGGGTTAAGAGCCATTGAGGCTTGTTCAAATAGTTCAGGAGATTTGTTGGGGATTCAATAACTTCATTTGGTGACAGTGGCACATTTGACAGTAAATCGGAATAAGGGCAATCGGAGAAGGTGATTGTGATCAGGGTTAATTGGACAGGTGTGACCCAAATGCCCTTGACACTTGACCTTAAGTCAGGGAAAGTGACATTGGTCATCCAATCTTATTCTGGCCGTGGCACTGTCAACATCTCTGCAATAGGAATTAGATCAACAAACGCCATGGTTCGAGTGTTCCCAGTAAATTCACCAAGTCCCCGGCGTCAAATGGTAGGTCGTTTATTTCATGCTTGTTTCACTGCCAGCTGCCACATGCTCCTATTATTTACACAATGGCAGAAATGTCCATCTAGAAACCAAACATGTTCCTATCGTGTTTGGACTAATTGTAAAGTCTACCAAGCATGTTCTGGTGTTTGTTTGGCAGTAACAAGCAATTACATCAAATGGTGCTATGGTTTTATGGGGGATTTCAACCCTACAAACAACTTGTTGTTTGCTTCAATGTATATGACGCCGGAGCCGACTAATTATTTGAATGGCTCGGGCAATTATGTCAGATATGAAGCAATTGGCTGTATTGTTGTTTATTGGGTGTTTGTGTGCTTGGAAGTCTGCAGTCCTGAAGTGTTTGGACCTCTGCAGTCTGATTAATTGTGGCCAGCGAAACCCGCACGAGTCAGTGGCCATTTGCGCGTGCCTTCTGTAGAATGTCACAAGATGAAAAGAAAAAGCCACGGTGGCTTAAAACGAGGGTCATAATTCAAGGTCTTTACAAGGGGGAACAGGAGGTCTAAAGGGCAAGTTGACAAGAGCATATGTGACTTGGCTGCCACGGACCCCAGTGATTTCCAGGCTCCCGTTCAGTATCTCTGACCAAAGCTTTCTTTGGAGAGGAACATAAATTTGAAATTTGAAAGGAGCTGGCTCGTGTTTCGCTTGGTGATTGAAGCATGCTTTGCAGATGGGGGAACTGGGTCGAGTTTATAAATCACTCGATGGTTGCTGCTTGCTGCTGCATGCTCCTGGAATTGCAATAAGTAGGTAGTGCTCCTTGAAGCGGATCGGCCATTTGACATTGTCTCCTCTGTTATGCTGCACTGCGGGCTGGCCCACTGCACCTGTTGGCAGACTGCGGGCCTCTGGCATAGCACCTGCCCCGTGCTGTCACTCAAAGAACAAGCCCTCTCTTGTGTTGGTGCTCCTCTTTTGGGTAGTTGGTGCCCCCCAGATCACCATCAAGGGCTCTTTTTTGCCCTCTGCTTCCTCAACTTTTAGCTCTCATATTCTCAATGATGTCCTCAGCTCACTGGTCAGCACTGGTCAGTGGCACTTGGCCTTTGTAGCATGGGCGTTGCAGCCGTTGGTCATTTGGTGGGCATCTTTCAGAGCCGCATCTTCTGCTTCATTGTGATGCTTTTGTGGGTATTATTGTGGGTGCATTGATGCTGCTGCATTGTCATCACTTCCAGCACTTGCTTTGTTGTGACTCTTGGCCCAGTTCTCCGTCCCTCATCCGACCAGCATCACTTTGATGTTCACAGCAGCATGATCTGAAGAGACTTAGCACCGATTAATTCCCACCCGATTACAAAAGACACACACAAGGATTCTTCTTGGTCTTTCTCACTGTGGGGTCCTCAGTCTCTCTCACCTTTGTAATTAAGTCTGGGAGCCATCATTAATGACCTGGCTCTGATAATAGGGGATTAGGGTGTTATTAAGCTGATTGAGAGGGGGACCAATGATTGGCCTCCATTGATTGGCCACAAGTCACGCATGTCTGAAGGACCACTGGTTGGACACCTCATAAGGCACTTGGCAGCCATACGGTGCACTGCTCAAGGACATAAATTAGCATCAGTTGTTGCTGTGCATTGGCTTCATCAGTACCTCCATCAACCTGTTGGGCCATTCTGATTGACATTTCTACTCATTGCTTGGGAAATTTATTCCTGGGATCTACTTGAAAACTTGAGATATTCTCACGTTCGTACCTGACAATGACGAGAGGAGTAAGTGTGCCTTTATTTATTTGTTGGACTTGATGTATGGGGATTTATTGCACTGCAAATGTCTCCGCAAATGGCTGTACAAGTGCGGGGTGTAGGGTTTCTGGGTGCCTCAAGTGTGTCCATGGACGCAGGTGACACTGGACGTGCCTATCACAATCACAGGACTGTGTTAAGCAGCTGCAGGGAGCCATGACTTCCCCTTGGTTTCAATTTCTCTGGTCATTCAACCTCTTCAGCTTTGACAGTCATGCTGACTGGACGTCCATTAAACACTTGTGAAGGTCATCAATTTCTTGACCCTTCATTTGTCACCCATCTTTTTCAAGTGGACGCTCAGGTCTTAGATTTGTTTTCCTACAACCTTATCATGTTCATCGCCAGCAACTTTGTTTTGTATTGTGTTTCACAAATGTACTTTAGATGTATTGTTTGCTCATATTCCTCATGCTAATGTATTTGTTTTTCTTCTCTTTTACAGCTGGAGATCATAGAAGAAGGGCTTCAGCTCAAGCTGGAGATCAAGAGCATCAAGGAGCAGTTCCTGAGCCTTCTCCACAATTACGACAAGCACCAGACCCCAGCAGAGGGCGCCATGGCTCCTCCTGCTCCAGTTAAGGGAGTTTCTGCCGCCAGGGCGCGCGTCAAGGCCCTTTACGAAGCTCGCAAGCAAAGACTTTTGGCCAGGAGGTCCGTGGGCAAAGATGATGAACAGAAAGAAAATGCCCTGCCCAAAGCAAAGAGGAGGCGAGAGAGCAATAAAGAAAACAAGGAGAATAAAGAGAACATCGCCATGCCCCCTAGCGGCTACTCAAAACAATGCAGCAAACGTCAACAGAGCGCCAAAATCACCAGCTCTACTCCCTGCGCCAAACCCCAGTCGAACTTTTCTTGCAAACAAAATATTGCCAAACTGCTGACCCCCATCAAGGAGGAGTACAACATTCCCATTCGCAGAACCAAAAACACGATCTCCGCTGCTTCCCTCAGTGACCTTGAGGGCGACTACGTGACCTTAAAGGCCCCAAACAATTACGAGAATCTCAGCCCCCTGACCACCCCTCGCAGGAGGCCAGTTTCCCGTAACTCTGCTCTGCAGATGAACGAAGACACTTCCATCTGGATAAACAGTACTGATGGACTGAGCAATGCCAAAGACTTAACTGTTGAGCTATCCTCTCTCAACTACACTGGCAGTTCCTCTCGCCTCACTCAGTCCTCCAGAGACAGTCCCGTGAAGTATGCAACCAGCAACTTCATCAGTGAACTCTACACCTCCCCCACATCCAACAAAAACATCAAGGATGTCAGTCACATTACCAGGATCAACTCCACAATGAGGGAACAGATCTCAGGCAGCAATCTCAACGGGTCAGTCTTCCACAGCACACTCAACTACCCCCTGCACAGCACCCTCAACTACCCCTTGAACAGCACTGTCGACCTTCCGGATGACTTTGTTCCTCAGTCCACAGGCAGCGACCAAGGTCACTCAGACACCAGAACAACGATCTCAGAACCCAGCCACGTCCTCCTGGCCCAGAGAAGACAGCCTTACCAAGTTCCCTCACCCCAGGCCTTCGATGACTCCTGGATGGACATCAAGTCTCTGGTCAAGGTAGAAAAGAAGATGAGTCGATCCAAGAGGTCATCCTCCAGCAGTTCCAGATCTCAGAGGTCAGCCACAAGGTCACTCACCCAGACCCCCAAGTCCCAACGTATCGCAAGACCATCTCTCGAGTCACCCAGGACTCCCAGTGCCCAGCCTGTGTTGTGCAAAGAACATGGTTTGCATCCAAACTTCGGTGGGCCCTGCATCTTCCAGACTGATGATTCAGTCACCATGTCCGAGTCTTCTGAGGAGGACAGACCCCGCCGTCGCAGCAGTGTGGCCGGCTACACCGAGACAGACTGTGATAGTTCTTATTTGTCTGAGTGCATGGATGAGGGCAGCAACTTCAACCAGGGCCTCAGTGAAGCTGAGGAGTACACTGCTACCTACGATGCTCGCTATGGCCGCATGAAGATGCTCAAGAGACAGACTGGTCAAATCGGCCTGGACACTGCAGAAGCCTTCCGTCCCCACATTGGCCTCTCTGACTCTGACTTTTTGGAGGTCACTCAGTACTTCGACGTCACTAAGAAGCACCTGTCTTTAGAGGCCACGCGGTCCTCCCTGCCTGATCTCAGTAACCTTGAAACGTCCGAGGATGACCCTGACTCGACCTTGAAGACCACCCAGCTGGATATAGTGGCCGAGGTGGAAGCCAAGGACACTCCTAAGATAGAGGTCAAGCTAGAAAGAACAATGACCAATGCTTCTGACCAGCGTCCACCCTCCACCCTGACCTCTACCTCCACCACAACCTCCACCACAACCTCCACGACCAGTCCTGACAGCAACAGTGCTGGTGGTCTGAGGGTCCCTGTCAACTCTCCTAATGTCACAGACTCTGGTAGCTCAAGCAAGCCCACCACTGACAATTATGACTACGTTGAGGTCCCTGTGAGCAAGGAGAACGTCAAATTGCTCCCGTCCCGCCACCCGCACCCACCCAGACCCTCTACTCGCAAGAGGCCTGGCAGTGCCCGATCTGCATACACCTGCATCTCAAGACATCGTGATCAACAGTCTCCTAGGCGTTGCTTGCGATACAGCGCCCAACACGACGGCGATTCTGGCTTCTCCACACCCGGGTCACTTCGCCAACGAAACCAGCAGAGTGAGAACGGCCATGTCTTGATCAGTGACGAGAATGGTCAGCAGAGAGCCATTGTCCAGCACTCGGCTGTGGCCAGAAATCTGCAGAGGGAAAGAAAAAAGCAGATTGTGAAGAAACTGAAGCAGTTCAACAACACTGTGTACAGCACTGGCAATCTCAACATCCAAACCCTTGGACACTTTTAAATACTCTTGTGTTTGAGATTAATCTTTATGAAGATTTTATTCTTCATGTACATTTTGTATATTGTACATAGTTTTTGTACAGTTCTAAGAATTGGGTGCTATTTCGATATTTCGATAGTTATTCTCAATCTTGAGATGTCTCCAAGTGTTCAATTCTCTCTGCTACTTAAAATTTGAAAAACAAAAAAGACTGTGCAGCCAATCTTGCCTGGCCGTTCACAAACTATTTGCTCAATATTTTTGTGAAGAAAATTTGTATACTCAAAATTTAGTAATATTTTAGATGATTTATTTTTATATTGAGATTTTACAAACGGCAGTTGCATTTGTTCAAATACAGACATGTGTTCATTTGAAATCTATGTTTACATAATTCAATTATGATTTGTGAAAAATGAATTTGCTTGAGTGGCAGAATATTTGTGAATACATTTTGTTAGTGATTGCTTGTTAAAGTTTCAAATTATGTTAGCCAGCCCTTCTCTTGAGTAAGAATGAATGAGAGAAGAAAGATGGAAGAATGGCGTTATGTTGGGCAATTTTAAGTAGGTCCTACTTTAAAAGGGGTTCTTCTATAATGGGAGAAAGAGTTACAAATATCTGATATGTTGCTTTTTGAAGTTATTGGGGGTAGCTACCCTTACCCCACCCTTACCCCACTGTATTGTAACGCAGGGTAAAGTCAGTGAATCAGAACGAGGCGGGCAGGTGCTCCCTCCCGTTACTATGGCAACGGCAAAAGTAATTATTTACTGTACTCGTACTTATGACAGATGTTAAATTTCAAAGAATTCTGAAGTGATTTCTGAATTCATAAACTTGAGCTTCATGCTGTTAAGTTAGGAAATTTGAGACAGGATTTTGATTTGTTATAAACTGTGTCCAAGTTACCATTGTTCCATGGGAAGTCTCACGTTACATTTGTGTACATACTCTTTAGTTGATTGCAATTTAGATTGTGAATAGATAGGGACTTGTAAATATGTATTATAAAAGTGCAATTGACCAAAAAATCCTGAATAGATATTTATTTTTGCATTGTTTTGTACAAAATGTGTATATTATGTATAATAAACCATTGAAACGTATTTACCTTCTTTGTCATGAATACAAAATATGAAATTATGATGTTGGATGCATCATCAGAAAAAACCATAATCTGAAGAAAAAAAAATTATTCAGGAGCATCCTGAATTGGAAACTGGGTGTAACCCCTGATACAGCCATGAAATGCTGTGCTGTGCTATAGTATAAATGCTGCATTTATGATATATCAAAAAGATAATTGCCAAGCACTTATAGCACTATGCTATGCAAGTATGCACAAGTCATGAACAGCCAAGCACTTTCGTGTTATTAGAGACGTGGCTTTGGCTGAAGCTTGCAGGATGACACAAAACTGATAGATTAAAATGTGGACATTTCCACTTCACACATTCGGTGACTTACACAGTCTTTGTAACTATGTAGCTGAGAAGCTTAGGAAGACAAATGTAGTTTGTTGGACATGCAACTCCCTGATAACTTAAAACAATGCAGAAACATGCTCTATTTCTTTGACAATTATCGGTCACATCGATGTTGCAGCTCAATTCCTGGCAAAGCTTGCCAATGAGCATTTATTCAAATCTTTCATGTAGCTCAAAAGCAATGAGAAAATACATGGCCATAGGCCTATTTTTGGAAACACTGCCTCACACAATAAAAAAAAATTAAGAAAATAGTGCTTCAAAAGACTAGCAACACTTGACCATTGATGAGAAAGTACCATAAATGGCAAAATGAAACATGACAGTTCATTGTCCTTGCTATGCAAAAGGACAACAGCTACAAAGAGGGGCATGCGATTCAGCAATTGTCAAGGGCAGAATTCAAACATGGGAACAAGAGACCTTTCCCATTGCCAGGAGGCTTCTTGTATTGTCTCCTAGAAATCAGAAAAACTGGCATTAGCAAGGCTACAAGGGCTACCCAGGTCAGAGCCAATTTAAACATGACTTAGAGCAACGAAAGCTGATTGCTTTTTCTTCAATAAATCACATAACACCCCGTGGTTCGTGACACAACAAATTGCAGCCCTAGCCACCACTACATAATGTAATGTCCCCCCTCAATTGCTACTTACTCAAAATAACACAAAAGAAGATCTTTTTTCTCTTTAACTCTTTTTCTTAAGTGAATGGGAAGTTTTTTTACACAAAAAAAGTGTTCCTTTTTTTCCACTTCATTTTCTCCTCGAAGTAGCAGAGGCTTATTACCATAGCAACAGAATTGGCCACCTCATAAAAAAAGGAAGAAAAAGGCAAATCGATGGGAAAGTATGCACTTGAACTTTTCACTTATTCTAAGTATAATATTGGTGGGCATTATCTCCTAACATCGCAAGTGAATGTGGGCACTTAGTAACCATCAACCTGAAATTAGCAGAGCAAGAGAATAGGTGTGCTTAGCATCATGGCAATTTGATGCAGAAGAAAATCATCGTTAAGCTCATAATAGTCCAGGGACAAGTGCTGCTCCACAATAAGCAAGGGTCGAAAAAACACACACGGCCAAATGATTTGTCAAATTCACTCTGAGGTCTAATGGGTCGTGATTAAGGAGGGTGCTCCCTGTGCCCCGCACCCCTCTTGCATTATAGGAGGCCTGTAGGGAAAGGAGGGTAAAAAAGAAAGCCCTCCAAAAAAGCTCAACGTGTCAATACTCAATAGGCGAGGGTGATCAGGTGTGCTCATTGTTCGCTGACAAATAGACAGGTCCCTGGGAAAAATCCACCCCTATTTCCTCAGAAGAAAATGCTCTTCAAGAAGCCCAGCCCTTCATAAACACAAGAATACTTATGAATAATTAAAAATCAACAGATGACCAAGTACTAGCCAGGTAGAGTCAATCTATGCTGGTCATTATGGCTAATGCAGTCCCCTTCAATTGTTGGACTATGTGGCTTTTTGTAAAAAGGTTTTCAAGAGCACTCTGATAATTCACTCTACTAACTACTTCACACCCTCTGAATTGAGTGCCCAATAAAAGTGTCAAGTGATCAGTTATCGGCTGACCAGTGTCCAGTGGTGTCCACCCACTGCTGGAAACAAAACCCAATCTGTCAGGATTTGGTGACCATTCAAACTTCCTTATGGCTGTTATTCAATTGGACAACGGGAGATAAGGGCAATAGAAAAACACAGTTATTTCACACAGTGACCACTGGGTGACCACTGGGTGACCACTAGGTGATCCATTGTCATAACCAACAATTACGATGTCCAGTGGGTGCTCTATCAATATTTAGTCCCTCAATACGTAATTGAGTGATGCAGTTTGAATGGGAGGCTGACCAAACCCACTTCTCAAGGCTATGGTCAAGCCATGGCAGCAAGTGGTCAACTAGCCCATCAGACAATAACAAGAGAGATGACACAATAGCCTTGGTCTTCCCACGCCCAAGTCTGTCCAGCCAGAACACAGTGATTGGGCCCCAACCATTGTGTGGTAGTCTTATCATAAAGATATGATGACAGTGCAGCATGCACCCCTGAGCCCTCCGAGCTATTGCCTCCAGCATCTCTGCCCCTGCAGCAGTACCATCCCCTCCTCCCCATCTCAAATATACCTGCCAATACACACATTACAATTTGTAGTCACAGTTCATTTCTATTGCAACAAGTGTTCATTCTTTTTCATGCTCATTGAAGTCATGGCCTTTTTGTTTGGTGTTCATTTTTCATCCATCATCCAATATCGGTCCCTTTCATCTTCGTGGGGTGCCTACCTGCCACCAATAAACCACAATGGCCAATTGAAATCCCTCTTATTAACTAGGACTAGTCGTAATCGTCTCTGAATAAACCCAGTGTCTATATTTTGCGTGATTAAGCCCAAACTTTTCATATCTCCCCCTGGAAACCAACGACTGTTTTGGCTTTGATGGACTAAACGCCACTTCCGTGCACTGATAAGATTCAATTTCGCTTTCAAAATGTTTCATTCTTCATTTGTCACAGCCAAAACCAGTCAGCTGGGTTCCGCTCATTTATTTTCCTCACTAACTCCTAACGGCTTGTCTCTGATTTCCAAATGACAAATGTATAGGATATATGGGTCTGTGAATGTAGGTACCTGTAGTACCCTATTTGAAAAAAATCTGATTAATTGACTAAACTCTCCAGGGCGCTACTGCTTTTTTGTGTGCAACCAAATGCCTTTCAGTAAATCTAATACACAGAAATACTACATACACCAATAGTACAATTTGTCAATTTCATATATATTGTATATTGTGTATATCAACTAATCAGTAATTATATCATGAATTCTTAGTGCTATATTTATTGACAGAATGAATCAATCATTCAATTTATTTATTTATAAAATATATTTTAAAACAGGGTAAACATAAACAGTTAGAAAATACACTGGTTTAAAATATGGCCCTGTTATTGAGCAACAATAAAATACACACACAAAATTGATATAACAAGATAAAACAATAGTAAAATTACAATTAATTAATCACTCAATCAAGAATTTGTGGCTTCCCCGTTGTCAGTGAACTATAAATAATTCTTAGCAATCTGCATCTTTACTATATTGGTAATCAAAAATCTAAAATCTGAAATCGTATGATATTGGAACATCAGCATGAGGTAATCGAATGCCTATTACATCTAGCATGCAATATACCATTTCATCATTACGTCAGCAGTATGGAGAAAATAAAACACATTAAAAAGTCATGTGTAACTGTAATGAACAAGGTGTAATGGACCTAGTTATACTTCGAACATTTTATAGATAGATAAATAGATAGATAGATAAACATAGACAGATAGATAGGTAGGTAGATAGATAGATAGATAGACAGACAGACATATAGACAGATAGACATATAGATGGATAGATAAATAGTGATGTGTTGCCATCTTGCCACGTGGGTCATCACCAGCTACGCGTGCTGTCCCAGTAATTGCCTAACATTGCATTTCATGCAAATGAGCTTGTTTGCATAATATAGTCTGTATTTATAAGCTTGTTTGCATAATATGGCCTGTAGTACTTTACCCCATACAACATCTCATTGTCCCAATTAGTCATTCCTTGAAAAACATTTGATATTTTAGCCGTCCTTTCTTTCCTTTGTAACATCAGTGCCCTTGCATGTTAAATGTTTGACAATAGCAATTTTCAGGAGAATCTAGGCCTGAGACAGCATATCATGATGAAACACTTTGTAGACAGCAGCTAGAAGTTCTGATATTTGCCATTGGTTTGTGTACCTTCTATCTGCATTACGTTTCGTGGATTTTAAATTTGTTGCATGATTAGGGGAAGAGGAGGTAGGTTATGAATGTGGTTGTGCAAAGATCTCTGATGTAGAGAGCACAAAACACATTCCTTGCATTGATCTCACAACACCTAGCCTTTTTTTCTTCTTAAAATATAAGGCAAGAAAATGACACCAAAGCATATTTGGCATGCCAATGGGTATCTTGGCAAATACATTTGTCAGTTTGGCTCTTTGGGCCACTGCAGATGGGGTAAGTTGAGCCATGGATGAAAGTGCCATATCTATATATATAATCATGATATTATCTCAATGTTCAAATATTTAAAGTTATTATGCATTATCTTATCCATTATTCCAATGTCGAATGTGAAAATCAGTGAAAATCAGTTCTGGGCCTACTCAAATATTGTGATTTAATCACTGCCCATGCCACAACCAGAGTGACATGGCTGTGCAATGCATTGAAAGGCTGACAAAGCTTCACAGTGTAAATTGGAAACGATATGTCATTTTATCGCAATATTTAGGGTTATCTCAGCTTCCTACATGCAAAATGTCTTGTTGGCTCAACTTACCCCTCACGCTGGCTCAACTTACCCCATGAGTGGGGTAAGATGAGCCATTGCATGATAAATGTTGATGGCAATATTTTTCATAAAAGTATTCAGTGCAGTTGGCACTCTGGCCATGCTGAAAAGACACCCTGTTTACTTTTACTGAAGGATAAGTGTCTCAGGCAAATATCAACTTCCATAAACATAAATATATATATAGTTTGGTCATCTTTGGTTCAAATTTATCTAGTCATAATATAGTCTTTTTCTTTTGTACAGTTTTTTAGTAAGCTAGTGCACATCCCCCACAGTATGCTTATGTCTTTTATTGTTTATGTAATGTACTAACCGTATTGAAGTACTACATACTATGTACAAATAAAAAAAATCTAAATTTAAAAATGAGTAATGCTATTTGCATTTAGTTTCCCTATAGATTCCCATCATTTGAGTCTGACTGGATACATTTATCAACCATCAAGTTGTGTATATGTTTTCTTGAGATTGTTAATCAGGTTCTCACAATAGTCAAAGTCTGTTGACAATAGACCTCCAGACTGGCTGGAGTAAGGGACTAGAGTTTGAGACGCTGATATCAGTAACATCTTGACAGAGAGTTTTGTACATAAAGAAGGGCCTAATGGAACGAGCATTCTTCATTTGTCAGCCATTTCCTATTGTTGTACATCTTTTCTTTGTTTATTGGCTTTTTGGACTTTCTTGGGTGGTAAATATGGAAATTCTAGAGTGGGGCCAGATAATCTTATCTCGGAGTGTGAAATGTGTGAAACGGTTTGATTGAGATGTCTCCACATCTTGTTAAGAGATGCAGAAATGACCGGAACACTGACCCATTCAACTGGACATCAACTGGACTTCAAAGCTGAACAATCAAATGACCGCACAATGGCGTTATAGGCCAGGGAGGACTGAGGCTACCTTATTGCTTTTGTAACAATGGGATTCCTGCACTTCCATAGTACTGGTATCAACACCATTGCACAGGCCAATTGCAATGAACCGATATGTTCCATTCGGAAGAAAATTATAAGGAGAAGGGTGACAAGTTACCCCCTCTGCCCTCCACTTGACTAACTTTGTAATGGGTCAGCCTAACACTTCAAAAAGTCGCCTCATCAAGAAATGATTCTAAGTAAACATTCAATTAATGCCCCTGGCACCTTTTATAGTCTTACAATATCCTTAGTACACAACTACCGGTTACCAGTCATTCGGGCAATTTTCCCGCAATTTCGCAACTTTTGTCTAATTCATTAATTGTAGGTGGGTCGATATTAATTGGCAACTTCCCGTCTTTGGAATCAATCGAATTAGGGGTTTGTGGCCCATTTCTCCTTTTGTACCCTGTTCTTTCCCTTTTGTGTTGTGCCCTGGGTTAAAAAGAAGGGTTTTGAAGTTTTTGAGAGGTAGAGAATGAAACTGAATGAAAAATGTATCCATTGTATGCGGCACTATGTGCCTTACAATACTTGTAAACCTTTCATTGTGCTCCGTACTACAGTCCACGCTCCTGACGACTGCCTCAGAATCTTAACAATTAAGAGAAAGGAGCTTATCTCGTCATGATCCATGTAACTACGTCACTAGCCTTTGATGACGTCATATCTTACGTTTCCCAAGATAATAACACCCTTTTTTGATAATCTGATTACATTCAGCATGCCTCCCATTCTTACCATGTAAGAAGTTACATGACAAATTGAAGCGCCTACCAATTTGATGGCAATAATGACAAACCAAAAACTGATAATCGCTCGGCGATAATTTGTCAACTTGTCAGTTCCAATTAAAGCCAAAATTGATTGAAATTGGTTGCGTAAGATTGACTTCCACAAATCTAAAGCAGATAATGATTTGTTTCATCAATGGATAATATTATGTCCCTCTATCTCGGCTGCTTCTGTCTTATAAGGCACTTAGGCCTACATTATTTCTTTCTCTTTCTTTCTTTCTGTTTTTCTGTCTTTCTTGCTTTCGTTTGGATTTGTTTAATGTTTTACTTACTGACTGACTTCCTTACTTCCTCTCTTACTTTCTTACGTAGGCCTACCTGCTTACTTACTTATTACTTACTTTCTTTCTTCTATTCTTTCTTTCTTTATTTTCTTTTCTTTCTTTATTTTTTTTGGATTTGTTTAAAGTTTTACTTACTGACTTACTTACTGACTTACTTACTGACTTACTGACTGACTTACTTACTTCCTTTACTTACTTCCTTTACTTACTTACTTCCTTTACTTCCTTTACTTCCTTACTTACTTACTTACGTAGGCCTACCTGCTTACTTACTTACTTTCTTCTTTTCTTTCTTTCCTATTTTCTTTCTTTCTTCATTTCTTTCTATAATTTTCAAAATATTCCGTTGGTGACTTCAATTCATTTTTATCACTTCTGTAAAATCGCATACGTTTACCAAATTTCTCTTAAAGTAAATATTCTATTGAGTAACGTTGGATGCTCGAACTAATGACCAACGTGTTCAAAAAGTTATTACCTCGAATATAGAATGTGCAAGAAAAGCAACTGATTGTTGCTGCTGGGGGTAACCAAGCATATGTGTGCAACTTACTAAGTTACAGACGTTATAGAGGTGATTTTGTAATTTTCTGTAAACTGGCAAAGAACTAACAAAGAACAGACGTTATATGTTGTAGAGCCTGTTGTCATGGTCAAGGATTTGTAATAATACTGGGGGTAAATAAGCTAAATAACGGCAGGTGACATTTAAAATCTCAGTGCTCGGGGAAAAAAATATCTGTCTCCGCCTCTTCAATTTCCTCAGCATCTTTAAAACGTATGGCACCTGTTTCTTGAAACCCCAAGTGAGCAATTCCACAGGGTCTGCTCCCAAAAAAGTTCATTGTGTGTTTTTTTTGAGCCAGAAAAAGCATTCGACAATGCGTGAAATGATTTCTGGATATAAATCTTGGTCTTTGGCTGTCAAACGCTGTGTGAATATCACCAACCACCCACACGGAACGCTGCGTGTCATAAAACAGTCTACAATGAAAAAAAGGAACTATCAGAGTTATTTATCAGATATTAAATTTTTGTCGGTAAATATTGAAAATTGTGCAGACTGGAGGCAGATGTTTTCAACATGATCATTTTAGTGATAGTGCAATAACCAGATGCTCCCTCCTAAAACATTTTGTGCTTGTTAGTTTTAAAACGTGAAACGCAACACAAGGACACAGGGTTTTAATTTCAAAATAGCCAGGTGATGCTTGAACTGTAAACATTGCATAAAAACCCCCTAAAATCTCAGTAATTATAAATCCTGCATGACACTCAGGGGTTGTTACTCAACTCAGCTCATCTATCATGAAGATAATGTAACACAGATTTGCTTTTACGCAATTTGCATACAAATTCTTTTTTTTTTTCCATTTTCAAATTCTTTATAATTTTACTTTCAACTATTTAGAACACCTAACAAAATAATGAGGTTTACAGGTGAAAAACTATTAAATTTCTTTTTTCTTTCTTTCATTTACTTTATTGTTATCTTCTTCTTTTTTATGCTGAACTTCAATTAAGCTATATATATTTTTATCCTGAACTTCAATTCACTTATACAAACACAGCAATTATATTCAATAATATAATTGTAGATTTAATTGACTATTACCTACAAAAACATTACATAAAGATGTGTGGAGTCTTCTGCAAACATGAATATTATAACTTCAAAAACAAAAGATGGGCAATTGATAAAAATCAACACTGTGTCTGTGAACAAAAGAAAACATGCTTTGAAGATGAAGCTCCCCTGACAAAAAAGCAAAGAAACAATTTCCTGCAGGACAGGGATTCTATTAGGAAGGGCTAGGTGTGAAAGTAGAGCTGGGTAAAAGACAATACAGAGTAATTGTCTCAAGATAGCATCAAAGGTTTGCTGTGTTTAACATGAATCACATAGGTACACAATGTTAGAAAGTGTTAGGTAGCTCCATTATATGCAAATTGGGACGGCGTGACGTTGCGTCTTCAGCGTTTGCGTAAATATTGACGCCACGTCGCACGTAAGACGTGACGTTATTAATCAATTAAACGCGCGAGTCTTGCTTCACGACGTCTAATTAATCGGAGACTTCAAAATCAAAGGACTGTTCACACAGACTTAAGCTCTCTTGAGTGTTTTTACAGGGATTATCCCACCTCAAAAACTTTGCAAACCTTGATGTCTGAGAGATTTTATGACTTAATAAGTTCACGCTTGGCAAATCTAATAAGATAAGCAAGAGTATGTTTATTTTGGCTACTGGTCTCCTTTGACAGTGAAAAATATACAAGATGACAAGAAACTCAAGACTTCACAGAGAAAAGAAAAAAATATATATCAGTCTTCAGGCACTGCCTGAGGAAAAATACATTACAAGAAAAATACAAAATGACTTGAAAATGTCCATACAAGGACAATAGACTGAAATTCTAAGATTTATGATTTAGATAGAATTTCATTAAAACCAATTCATCTGAAACTCAAGTGAATAAAAAGATAGTTACAATCCATTTAACAAGTATCTATCAACCTGATTTGATTTTAATACTTAGTAAATGATGCTTGTAGCCGAAATGCTTGAAGCACTCCCACTAGCAAAATGTGCACATCAGTTGAAATCACCTTGCAGTATTCAAACTTATATCTGCACTGATGAAAACCAGCGAAAGACAAATATTATAATATGAATGGGACTTTGATCGAGCCTTAATTAGTTGAATTACCACATATCTTGCAAAGTTCATGATCAGTAAAATTGCTGGAGCAGTTTTGATTAACTTACCACTAGAGGAACTATGATTTGTTACTTATCCGAATAAAGAGATGCCTACAGATATAAAATTTTAAAATTTTGAAAAACAATGAAAGAAAAATGTTTAGCTTATATACTGATTATAACCAATCAAGAAACAGAATAAAGATATCTTGACATTTATAGCAATGAGCTGGACAGCGCCTGTGTTATAACAGAAAGATATGCATGTCAGCCTATATGAATACATATTTTGCACCCCTTTCTGTTGTTTCCCAGTGGAATCAGTGAGGGGAGTTGTAAAACTCGGGTCGTATTACAGCATCATCAATTGGTCATTTGGATGGTAGCGAAACGCAGTGTGAACCTTTTGAAGTATGAAGTGTCCAATCCTTCTCTAGTTCATCCAAGATCCCACAATTACTACTGCAGCTACAGTTCAACCAGAGTTATTTATAAAGTAAAATTGTATGTCAATGAAACATGAAATCAAGTGGGTAAGTCATGAGAATCCGTAGAAAAAAAGTGCCTGAAGCCATACACCGTAAATAAAATAAAAAATACGCTTTCTGATTATATTTGCAAGATCCCTGTACCTTGTACAGGACCTGAGTTCTCAATGGCTGAAAATTGAACTGGTAGAACACACTGTAACATGGACTCGATCTTAAACCATCAAATCTAGAAACATTCAAATTTGTCTAGGAGGTAAAAATACACCCCTGTCAGCTAATCCCACCTACAGTTTTGGAGTTATTGCATTTTACAATTTTTTATTCAATATATGCTCAGGCATTTTAGTCTCCCATAAACAACATCATCGTATGCTGAACACTCTGTAGCAAGCTTATCATTTGGTCGTACTTCAGATAGATAGATAAATAGATAGATAGATATGGAAAGTGCAGTCCTCTAAGGCAAGTTCTTGCTGCTATCGAGGGTTGATTGATGAGGTGATAGAGAGAGAGAGAGAGAGAGAGAGAGAGAGAGGAGGAGGAGTCCACTCATGTTACACATTTACCCCATGGGTGGGGTCTTTTACTTGCCTCAGCATAGACAGCGAGTACACGGGACCGCCAAATTAACGTCCCATCCGAACGACATCAAGCGGGCCTGGGATTGAACCCACCCCTTCAAAAGGAGCAAGCGAGCATCTTACCACCAGACCACCCAGCTGCCTAGCTTTATGATTAAAAATATATAATGACTGAATTATGAGAGAATTAGCTCAGGTTATATAGTATTTTCAACAGCAATGCAAAAACAAAACTGAGGTGGTCACTAAAATTTCTGTGAGCAGCTGGTGTAATCAAATCTGAAACATGCATGACACAAACACATGAAATAGCATTTGCAACTGGTCTTTGTTTCATCTGTTACAACCAGTTATGTCCGTTCTTGTTCAAGGTTGCACATGCGACACTCCAACATCAGTACCTCCCCATGATTGGGCTTCAAGCAACTATTACATGATGTAGTTTGTATACAAAGCATTGAGAAACATTTTGTGTGTTATTTATTAAAGAGACATGCAAAACTGTAAAGAAATAAGATTGCAATATATATCGTGCAGTATCATATTTTGAAATATATTTGCCAAATAAAAATTACTCATACACACTGATGGACCAGTGTTTCTACTCCATGCACTAGGAGATGAAAGATGCCCTGAAGAATGTATCTCATTATCAAACAATAACTTGAAAGACTGCTGCAAAAAGGCAACTAATGCCAGCAACTAATGTATTTTGATAGATTTTTGTATTGTACGAATGGGCCATTCTTTGAAGCAAACTAACAAGCATACAGACATTTTTATTGCTGCAATTCAAGAGCAAACAGCCAGGGGGCAGGGAGGAGGCCACAAGGCGGCGCTGCAGTCAACCCCGGGCAAAATAAAGTTGAGATTTACAATTTTTGCCCAAATGACATAAGTCTATGAAGATTTACAGATAGCAAGGGGCGTTAGTTGAAAATGTAGGTGGAGGAGAAGACGATAGGTGGAGCTGCTGAAGCATCCATCTTGTCATGCCCCCTGGGGGCAAAATATTGAGACGATGGAATGGACAATGAATTAACAGTAAATTACCAAAAATAGGACTTATAATACATTTTTAGCAATACCTAATGCTGGTGCTACATTATAATGAATTATATCTGAGGGGAAACAAAAGAACATGAAAACATAATCATGATAATATATACAAGTGCACATGAAATTTTGAATTATAGAAGCAATATTTGAATCAACACAAAATGAAAAATTGCCTTGGGCAGTTCAACTTGTTTCTGAATGCCCTCAGTCCACAATTCATTCTCATATTCCTAGATAATCTAGGAAGATATCAGTGACACTTTTAGAACACATAGATAAGTTTATGAAACATATGTTTATCATTGTAAAACCATTACCCAATTTAGAGCAATTACGAAACGGCAGTGGAGAAAGGCGAAGCATGGAACGTGATGGATATGAATGAAGCCATATTTCATTATTAAGATTTTGCTATTCAGCCGATTTTACGGCCCCATCAGAAAATTGCTATAACTTATCGTCAATCTTGAAAACTCTTTGGGTTTATTGTGCAAGATATAAGATCCAATTTAACTAATTTAACTAGATTGGAGAGGGGAGGCTAGGGGGGGGGGGGATCTCGGCTGCAAATCGAGCTGGAGTGCCTATAGCAAAAAATAATAAACTGCAAATTTAGATGTCCTCTTTCCCAGTAAGTCACAAAATTTGAAATCATCAAAATTTGCTAAAAAAAAATTGAAATCATCAAACTTAACAAATTTGAAATCCTCGTAAAATAATGCCTGCATAGTAAATTTTATTGTATTAAAAGTAGTAGAAAATATTGCAGAATTTTACATCAGATGGTTTGCTAGACTCTATAGAGGTAGCCGAAGTTTATTATTTGGCCACCATATACTCTGTGTTCAAATAAAGAGATAAAGGTGCATGGATAAAAAGCATTGGGCAGGTGAATCAGGGTCCTGGCTAAGCTGGGTGGCCTAATGGCGGCCTAATGGTTAAGGCATCCTTCTATTCCACATTGACCAGCTCTGTTGAAGGTCCCGGGTTTGATGACAAGCCCGGGCACTCTTCAGGAACTACATGCTCGGATGAGACGATAACTTGGCGGTCCCTTGTACTCAGTGTCTATGCTGAGGCAAGTAAAAGACCCGCTCATGGGATCGATGTGTTACATGTGTAACATGTGTAACATGGTGTGGACTCCATGCCTTATCATCTCATCATTACGTCTGCCTCTGGCAGCTGGTCATATAGGATGACTTAGCTTCAAACCAAGTAGCATTGAGACAATGAACATTGATTGATTCGTTAGCCCATTGACCAAAACTGGTGGAATTTTAAATTAAATTTATTTTGTAGCTTGGATACGTCAATTAGTTCTTGAGTTCTAGGTCTGCACCATTTTATGTCAGGAGTGTGGAAGTTACCTCAGATCTATCTACATATTGTTATCATAATAATAAATATTTTAATTATTTGCAAGTGAGCAACTTAATTTTTATAGTAACTTAGTGCATTAATCCGCAGTGGCCTACTATTTCCCGCATATTTTCCTTCTTAAAGGTCTTTGATTTATCACAAGATACCCTCTGGTCTGGGGAAGATATGGTAGCTGTCGCCACCTGGCGTACTAAGAAATATTCCAACTATCTACCAGATGTCGTTAATACCTGCGACTGCATCCCCCTGGCGGTAAATCAAATATGCCCCTGACTTTACAGGTTGAATCCTCCTAAAAAATACTTAAATATGTAATTTAATTTAACTCGACCAGCACTAAAAAAAGTTAAAATGAAAACAAACATTTTAAAATGTTGTCCTTTTTTTTTTTTTATATATCAAAGTCATAATTTAAATTAGTTGCATTGAAGTAGGGCATGACCAGATTTTTTTTCACAATTTTAACTATTATGCAAGTTAGTTCCTTCTGCACAAGTGTGGGAGATTGCAGTACTAGTGCTAACTGTTATGCAGCCATGCTGCAAAAAAGTAGGTCCGCACTAGGATTTTTTGCCTTCATAATAATCTTTTTGAACGGCTATTATTCACAACAAATCAACAGGGTAATTGGAGCCACTTATTTTTTAATTAATTGCTTGGATGCCAAATTACTAGAAAAGTATATACTGAATGATTCTTCCACAGATATCTCCAAAAATACCTCCTTCCCAATTTTAAGAAGGTCAATATTGGTAGTTTCTATTAGATGAATTTCACATGCTGTTGGACAAGCATTTACAATCTCATCTTTTTAGACCACACACATTTCATAATCCCATACTTTCAGGTCACTGTCCATGTCGGAATCCACCCTCCCCCCAATCCATTAAAGCAACATGAAGATATATTGACATTTTTTTATTCACAAAAAGCAAATATGATCAACTGAAATATAATAACTACGTATGCAGAGTTTCATATCAAGATGTGGTCTTTTCATTCTTGTCTTTAAAAGGGCTCAACTTTGTCCACCAGCTTGGTCCCTCTTCAAATGCTACATTATCATCTGCAAAGAAAATTGTAAAGAACATTACATTTCAGTCTCATCTTGACACAGTGATATCCTTTTGAAAAGTAGTTGTTTTACTTCTTTACAGCAAGATATATCTATAATGGCAAAAATATATTTTTTAATTTTCCTGTACGATAGGTTTTTATTAGTGAGTTTCACTGTAGTGGAATAACAATGACTTATCATTGCTTATGATGACTTACCTTTGATATCTTTAATCAGTTGTTGAGCATATTTGTACTTCAGAGGCTGGACGTTTTCAAATCTTGTTTGCTCTTCTAACTCGCGCTGTTTTTCTTCCGCTTCCTTGATTGTCAGCCCCACCCACTCCGCTTCTTCTGCCTGAAATAAACAAAATGGTGATCTAAGAAATTGGACACTACTTTAAGATCCAGATATCCGTCATCACAGCTTTGAAATTGATACTTACAGGAATTATGTATTCCTGATATTTTGTAAGTATTTTTTCCTGTTTCTCTGCATCATTAGGGTAGAGGGTCTCGTTTGCCATGGCCAGCAGCATCTGCTTCTTCAAAAGCAGGCCCAGTCGCGACCTGAGATCTACAGGGTGGGTCTGGAAAAAAATATTTAAGAATGATTATTGTGGTGCCTGAATGTCTTTATCTATAAATATATAGCAGTCCAGATCTTTCACTGTGTACAACATCATTGTGAATATCAATCATTATCATACATACCTTGAGAATGTAATTATCAAATCCATAAGCCTCATCGATAAGATTGAGTGTTCTCCCAGTGACGTTAATAAACATGTACTTGTCTAGGATCTCACTGTAGAAAACTTGTCGATACAGCCTTGGTTTCCATACTCTTGGGGTCCTGCAATATGGCAATCATGATATAACATACATCAGAAATAAACAATCCATTCATACAACCAAAATGTAATCATAAAATGCCAAAGTTACCTTGGTTTGTCTGGATTGTTTCTTTTTGTTCTTAATCCTATCACCAATCCCTCTCCTCCCCAGAGACCCTCATTCGACATCTTATTGTACCAAATTGGAATGGGTCGATTGTAAACTTTTCTCCTGTAGAGAAAAAAGGCAAAGGTCATGCTGGAGCAAACAATCGCACTGACGGGAAATTAAAGCATTCTTTATCAGTAATGATTTGATAAAATTTCTCCAACATACCGAACACCATATTTGTCAACTTCATATTTGCGTTCATCCTTAACATAATGAACTGGAATAGGTTGTCGGGAATACAGCTCAATCCAATATTTCTTGAAGTGATCAGGCAGCCGAGCTCTAATGCCTATGTTCCATGGCCATTCTCCATTTTGCAATTTTTTCCGGTCATTCCTGAAGCTTTTCTTACCGACAGTTCCAGGTTTAGGCACATCATCAAGGGATTCTTCCTCATGTTGATAATAGAAACTTTCACCTGGAAATGTGTGGTCCGTTTTAAATAAACCTCTCATGGCTTCATGTCGATGCGTATATCGCTGTAAATGGAAATATCAAACCTTCAGTAAAGATGAAAGCATTTACTGGCAATTTTGTTGCTAAAATAAAAGTGTCATTATTTTGGCTACTTACTTCATGAGCACCACTGCATGCAGAAGTTGAAGTGTGAAAAAGATTTGTTCCTAGGATGATAGTAGACCTTTGTTGCACTGCAGGGAGCAGAGCCAACCTCATCATTTGCTTGCATAGTTGGGCCATTTTTCTTTCCTGAAACATTATGAAAAGTCCCATCAGCATATAATTAACCAGATTCTCCAATCCAGGCAATCAAGCAAAAACTGATCACTGCCATCATATTCAAGATCCTATGTGCATGCAGCTGAGCGATAATATAGTTTGTACTGTTTATTGCTCAGCTTGCCCCAAACACCTTTGCTAAACATGATAAAAAGAAAGTTTGAAAAATCACAAAACTAACCGGGGACTATTTCAGCTTACATTTGACAGCTAGCTGCATAAACAAGGGTTTCAAAGCCCACCCATTCCAGCTCCTTCCCAATGTCAACTTCTGAGAGGCCCCGACGGGTGGCCACTGAATAAAACAAGGCGCCGGTCAAAATGTCCAATGAACAATTCGGCATATTGAACGTCCAACTTCATCAGGCATACTGGTGCCTAATAGAGTATTACAGCTTTCTGTGGTGTTACATGTGTTATAATGTGCTACCTGTATTTGTCGTATTTAAGCTCGAGAGAATAAGTATTCAAGTATTCTGTTCGGGGGGGGGGGGGGTGTGGGTTGGGGAGGATGACATATCAAAGCCGTCGGAACAGCCACATACCAGGGCGTGGGGGGGGGGGGGGGGGGGCACTTCCCTAAATAATTATTTATCGACAAGAATAAACTATAGCCTATATATAGCCATTTATACATTTTCTTGACTACTTCATAATTTGACTCTAACTACCCACCTTATAATGTCCGTTGCCTGCTATAAATAGTTTTTTTTTTTTGCAAAAAATCTATATAGCCTATATCAATAGCCTAGCTACTATCGTAGTTTGATCATATATGCTACAAACATTTGTCATAATTAATGTTGCATTTTGTTATCTTTTCTTTTTTCTTCTTGCCTAACTCTTAATTGTGCTTTTATTGGAATGACTGAAATTAAGAGCCGCAACTGCAGCGGTGAACTGCTTATAGTAGGCCTACCTGTATATAGAACTGTACAATTGCCTTTTTATTTAAAGTTCCAAGGTTACTAAGTTTATCAAGAATGACCCAGTTGAACTTCTGAGTATAGATTAGATACTATAAAAGGTCTGTATCACATTATTAACTCATTTTAGGATAGCCCTATGGTGTCTCGAATTTGTGTTTGGATATATATCTAGAAAATTCATTGTCAAGCTAGACACTGTAAAACGATTTCGGGTTGCTTTTACAGTGCCTCAGAACTTGGTAAAATTTACTGCGCAGTGATCCCAGTACATAAAGTAAATTTGATTCAATTTTTTATTATCATTTTTTAGATATTGACAAGGTATTATATGCAACCAAATTTCTCTCCTTTTTTGTTGCCTGACTTTCTTTGATTTTCTACGATGTCATTCTTGTCATAAAGTCTTAGAATATATGCAAATTTGTGCTAATTAACATAAAATACAAGCTGGCCGCCATTACCCATCCTTTCAGCCAATAAGAAATATGTAAGATATATCAAATCCTCTTGAAACAGAAAAAATAATCCCAAGTTTAAAACAAATTGAAAGAAGGTAAAATCTTGGAGAAATTAGACCTTGGAGAAATTAGTTCTGATTTATCCAAGTCTAATTTCTCAATCCAAGGTAAAGTACAATATGTGATTAGTAAATTTTTTACTAGGTACTTTGGTCATCATTCCTGAAAGTTCTCATTTTCTGATAGTTGAAGCTACTCATAATATTACTCATAAGGCTACTGTACCAAATCCTAAATAGAGTGTACCAGTCAACATTTACAACTTAGTGGGTCATTCCTAAAAAACCGTGCACTTTTGGCATTTCAAGTGCAAAAAAATGAAATTTTCAATCTTTCAAAAATCTATCTAAATTATGCATTTTCATACATTTCAGTGTTGTAACATGACAACAAAACATTTTTCATCTTTAACTTTTGATTATATTTAAATTGGTTGGTCAATGGTCATGTGACCTGTAATGTTAGCCATTTTTTGGTAACAGGAAGGACAGTAACAGGATAGACATTTCAGGAAACTTTATGCAATATCTGAAAGGGAAATGGTAGTAATTTCGCCCAAGTTTCCATTTCATTTTGTAATCATGGAGTGCATTCAGAATTTGCCGTCTTAGGAATGATGTTCCTTAGGTTCCTACACTAAAGTGGCACATAAAAATCTGGGTATACAGAATAGTGGCCGCATAGATAATTGTCACTCCAGAAAGTGATAATTGTCAATTCAATGGACTGCCTAATCCCTTAGCTATTCAGTGGCACTAAATATTGTTGCTTAAATTACTGACAGTTCTTGTATAGTTCCCTACACAGTTGCCAGTATTATTGTTTTCTAGAGAAACTTCACATAAACATACATGTGGGAGCTGGGTGTGTAAAACAATAGATGATTGTCAATTCATTAGATTGCTTAATCCCTTGGCTAATTAGTGACAGACTGAGTATGACTGACAGCAAACATATTGGTGCATAGCTAACTATCCAGTTACCAGACATTTGTGTGCCAAATTTAAGTAAGGTTTTACCTACGTAAATACACCCAAAGCCAGATCTTATTTTTCATGGCAACCAGTAAAGCATGAATACCTAGGGGGATTTTTTGTTATCAATAAAAAATATAATAAAAAGCAAATATTTATTGGATCTAGATATTGCCATTGTAAGAGATTAGTTTAATGAGTTTCTAAGTGTTTTTTTTTTTGTCATCACTAAAAACTAAAAATAAATAAAAAGCTAATATTTATTGGATCTAGATGTTGCCACTGGAAGAGATTAGTTTCATGAGTTTCATAGTGGTAATGAAATAAATTGCATGACCATTGATGTCAAAATGAGAAAACTTATTTGCCTCGTGTGTGATGTATAATTTGATAATTTTTTTTTTTCAAAAGGAAGATGCTGGGGACAAAATGGTGCATTATCTCAATGTTAATGTTTGGTTCACAAACTGGGAGTGCCTACAAGATACTGGTATTTCCTTATGCTGACGGTTTCAATTCACGCCTGCGAAATGTTTTACAATTATCAGATATCATGGTCAAAGATGGCCACAATGTCAGTGTGATAATAAACAACCAAGTAAGAGATCAAGTTCACACAACAGCTAAATTTGTGGAATACACTGTACCACCTGCTGTCCTGGAGGTTGAGGACACCAATATGTCCGATTTTTCTAACATGCAAAACTTCTTCAACTTGATGAAACTTTACACCACTTCTCAAAAGAATTTTTGCAAGCCTCTGTTTGCCAACAAAGCTTTGCTGGACCTCATCAGAACATCAGAATTTGACCTTCTTATAAGTGATACTTTTTCACTCTGTGGTCAGTTATTGGCAGCTTATATGGATGTAAAAACAATGTGGTATGATAATTTTCTTTATCCAGCTTGGAATGACATTTATTATCCACAGTTTCCTTCTTTTACTTGTACAGTTCCTGGATATGCTTGTACATCAGAACACATGACATTCAAAGAGAAGTTGATGAATTATGGATATTACTTTTTGTGGAACTACTACTTCAAGCCATATAGGTTTGATGCTTTGATGGAGGCAATTGCTGAAGAGTTTGGTTGTAAGTTACATACACCAATAAAAGACATCAGGAAGGGAAAGGTAGCAGTAGTCAATGCAGACTATGTTCTTGATACTCCATTGCCATTCATGCCTCATGTTTTCCCAATTTCTGGACTTTACACAAAGAAACCAGGTCCGCTTCCTCAAGATTTTGAAGAAATTGTACACTCATCAAAACCACATGGAGTCATTCTCCTCAGCTTTGGGACACTAATTCCAAATTTTGATGTAAAGAAAGCGCATATGTTTGCGCGTGTCTTTGGTCGGCTCTCTCAGACAGTGATTTGGCGTTATACAGGTGAACCTCCAAAGGCCTTGAAGCCAAACACTCATTTAGTGTCCTGGTTTCCTCAACATGACCTTCTTGCTCAGGAGGATGTGGTGTTGTTCATTACGCATTGTGGTATATCGAGCACTTTCGAGAGTGCTTTCCACGGTGTTCCTGTTCTTGCAATGCCACTTTACGGTGATCAGGAGATCAACGCTGCGAAACTCACAGACCGAGCCAAAATGGGGGTTCAAATAGATTATTACACTGTCAGTGAAGGACAATTTGAGGAAGGCATCCTTGAGGTTCTGTCTAACTCAGCTTATCGAATAAATGCAAAGAAAACGTCAAGTTTGTTAAGGGACAAAGTAGTGTCCCCAGAGAAGGAGTTACTACACCTTGTTAATTTCACTATAAAATCTGGGGGAGCTGCCCACCTAGTTCACCCATATGCCTCTAACATGAGCTCTATCCAGTTTTATGGAATTGACATCATACTGTTCTTGTTTTCATCTGTTCTATTGTTTACTCTAATTGTATTCTTTTCTGCAAGATTCCTTTTGAGGTTTTTTTTAAAACTATGTTTTGTTAGCAGAGACAGTAAATTAAAAAGATCTTGACTGTAATGGATAACCCTACCATGCATATATATATATGTGTGTGTTGTATTGTATGTGTTTTTGCGATTGCTCAATTGGGTTTCTCTTGAAGGAACTGAATTTCTGAAATTTCAGTTGAGGGAATTCGAATTAAGAGTACAATTTTCCTTAAATGACCAAAATAAAAAGAAGTTCGCATCAGACGCTTGTATTTTATTTTTGAATTTTTTCTTATAATTTCTTTTTTAGATTTAATTTTCGACAGTATGTTATATTTGATCTCCTTTCTCAAATGGATGCGACAACCGACCAATGTCTACCTCCAGTGTTTTCAAATATATATTTCTTTTTTTTTTCAAAGTCTTTTAAATGTTATGTGTACAAGTTCAACTCCTCCTACATGTTGGAGGGATGGCAGTACTCGTAAACATTGCATGCACACATTGGAAATTAATTAATAGGCCTACAATTGCAAATGTTTTGCTCGAAAGGGATATCCCTAAGTTTATTGTCGCAGATTATTGGATTTTTGGTACTATAACCAGAGTATGTGCGTCCGATGGGGTGCTGTTACATCAGATATTTTTTATGTTTCCAAAGGTGTGAGACAATGGGGTGTTTTTTCCGCTATTCTATTTAATGTTTATGAAAATGACCTGAGTATAGATTTAGAATCTCTGCATTGTGGCCTTTCCTATGGAAGTGATAAAATTAATCATATTATGTATGCAGATGATGTCGTGCTTTTTTCACCCTCGGCTGGTGGGTTGCAAAGTATGCTAAATGTATGTCACAGGTTTAGTTCAGATGCTGACCTTGTTTATAATGCTAAAAAGACAGTTTGTATGTGTATTAAAAGAGCACTTACTACTAAGTACTCTGCCCAGAGTTCTTCATGAATGACAGGAAACTTGAAATTGTTAGTGCAGTGAGATATCTTGGCCATATCATCACTTCAGCTTTCTCTGATGCCAGGAATATAGACAGACAAATTAGAAGCTTGTATTGTAGAAGTAACATGCTCAGGAAAAAATTTAGCAAATGTACTGATTATGTCAAATGTTTTTTGTACACAATTTCTGTAGTTACATGTATTGCTGTGCTTTATGGCTTAACTACTGTGTTTACAAATTGCGAAGACTATTTGTAGCATATAATAATTGCATTAGAAGATTTTTGTACTAGCCAATGAGATGCAGTGCCTCTCTGATGTACACCATGTCTGATATTCCCAGTCCGAAATGCATTATTAGCAAAACTTGTTTTTAATTTGCATTGCAGAATGAGGTTGTCCAGTAAGATTTTGGTTAAAGATATGGAGTGTGCTTCAGAGGCAGCTTTGCTTCTTATTGGTTATTACAGTTCCTATGATAAGATATTGATTCTCCTAAATTCTCTCGATGTCTGGGGTCGTTCTGATCCATTTATCATTGTATTCTCTTACCTTTTATGGACCTAGAGTCCACAATAAACTTTGACTTGACATATATTATTTTAAATCTTTGTTTTAATATTTTTATTTATTATGATTTATTATGTATACATTCCATGTGCAAAATTTCATCTTTGTTTGGCGTACTTGAGTAGATTTCATGTGATCGTCCTAAACTCATACTGCCTTGGTGGCGCTACGTACTGTAGAAAAACACAAACGCGCCATCTGGGGAGCATTTGCCCGACAGTTTCGTTGGTGCCGAAAAGGTATGTGGACGAATCGTCCTGAACCTCCTGAAACTTTCCCGTCTAAGATCCGGCAACATATAATTTTTTTTTTTTTTAATAATTTACCTATTACGATTCACTTCGTGAAATGACCAGCTAAAACTCATAATACAATATTTCTATTTGTAAATGCCAAATCTCGATTACGTGTGCCCAACAACGGGATAGTTTACAAATGGCGGCGCACACAACCTGACAACCGATAGATATCTAGTTTCACAGTAAAACCTGCCATTATACGGTAGTAACGCACCTAAAAGTAGTTGAAATAGCAGGGAAATGCGTTAAAAATTAGAAACATTGTTAACTTATGGTTAGGGTGACATGTCAGGACCGGCAAACCGCCCTGAACTGAGTTAACTAAATAAATTGACAAAACAGCGCAGCAACTACTCAGTCATCGCGACAGATTGGATTAGCATTAGTAGGGTGGTCAGCTAAAAAAATTAGAAATTGTCTGCTCTAATTATGAATTCTTAATTTATTTCTGGCCAATGATTACTTTATTTTAAAGCCATTAGACACTTTTGGAATTGGTAGTTTGAAAGATGGAAGTGGATGTTAGTCTTCAGTCACTAGAAGAGCACCAACCTGAGCAAATTGCAACACCAACTACTGGACAGTCCCTGTAGGCCTACTTATTTTATTATTTCATCATGTTTATATTTAGTCTTTAAATTGAGACATGTTAATAGAAATTGAGCCTATATTTGAGGCATGGCCCTTTTTAGGCATTTTCCCCACTAGTGTGTACATGAAATTAATTCCTTTTCCAGAGCTTTGCAGGAATTTCTTCCGAAAATACCTGCTGCAAGGAGAAGAGATCATCCAATATTTCTTGAATCCGATGTAAGCCTTTATTTTAGTACTTCAGATTTATCATTTGGCTTTTTTTTTTACATCATTCCAACTATTTGCATCATTTTGCATCATTTGAGAAAAAAAGGCAGGGAAGTATTAAAGATATTTAATTTTACACGTAGACTGACAGGGATCCAGAAAATAATGCCAACAAGGCTAAGATGAGGGGAAGAGATGGTTCAGCCACAAAGAGAAAAAGTAGCAAGGAGAAACCAGGACACGTTTTTAAAGGAGATGCAAAAACCACAACAGGTTGGTAGATATTTTAATGGAGTGAAATATTAACACACATGTCGTAAAGGAATATGAAGTTTGATTTTATTAGATTGGTAATTTTTTTTTCTAGCCATGCGAAAACCTCATAAAACCATTCTGGGAATTTTTCCAGTCAGAGAAAGGTATTCATTTATTTACCTTCTTACTTACCTTCTTAAATTGAAAACAAATTTTATTCATTTGTCAAAGTCTACAAAAATACAGTTATATAAAAAAAAGAGCAGGTTCAACTATGAATTTAATTTGAAATCAGTTTAAGTTTGTATTGTAGTAATCTGCCTAATGTGATATGTAGTTTGTAACACTCTATTAGTCTAATGTCGAAAGGTGTTTGTTTGTCACACCACAGTTCTATTTGTTTATCTCACTGCAGTCTACTTGTTTAGATAGTACAGAATGTCCAGAGGATTACATTATTTTTATATAATTAGAATACTTTGAAACTTATCTGTTTTGGTGAATAACAATTTGTAATGTTACAGTCAAAATATTGATGGACTTCAAGTTATGTTGGAAGGAAAGAAGGCCTCGCAAGTGGACCATGATCCTGTTTTTGGACCAATGGAAAGGGTGGGAAATAAATTGTTCATTTGTCTCTTCTAAAATTGGTTTGTCCCACAATTCCTGTTTTATAGGACAAAAAAGAAAGGTGATTCTCATTAATGAAATTAACTATGACCTTACTGGTGTCTCTTTATAGGCAAATACAGAAGATGTACAAGAGGCACCCTTGGAGTATGATGAGAATATCATTCTTGAGAGGGAAATCAAACAGCCGAGTCCAAGACTTGGTCCTGTCACAAAACCAGCCATTGTGGCAAAAACTGGCTCTGTTCAAGGAGTGTCCTTCAGCCATCGACCACACCCTCCAGCAAAATCAAGATCTCGTCTCAAACCTGTCAAGCAAAGCAGAATTGAGAGCGCAGGTATGTTTCAAATTTTCACGTCTTGCTCATGTTATGTTACATGTGCAGTCCAACATGGATATAACCAATAGTTTTTGTATTTGTCCCGAGGTGATTGTTATATCCCAATCTGTTTTCCTGCATACTCTGATATTGTTATGGGAGTTTTGCTGTAATTTTGGAATAAAGCTTGATGTGATATATAGTTTGTAACACCAGTTGTTAACACGATTTTGTTTGTCATGCTCCAGTTCAATATTGCTTAGACGCCCACAATGTCAATTTGCTGTGATTATGAGTGTATATTTTACTTACTGAGAGAAAAAAGGCTACATTTGTGGACTGACATGAAATTCAAATACTCAAGAGATTTTGTGACCATACGGAAATTTTTTTCTGAAATTACAGTTTCCATATCTTCATCTTTGGTGAGTATTGATATTCCAGTCAGCCGACAAGATGATCTTGATCAAGATGGGGATGCCAGGAGCTCTGGGTCAACAACATCTGTAAGAATTCTTTCTCTACAAAATCTTACATTATGATGCCAGAAAAGCTTTGTTTTATAAACTTTTTCCAAAACTTTTTCTATTATGCTTTCTCAGGTGAAATCAGTGAAGGAGTTGATGGAAGAGGCCAAACTGTTGGCGACACCAGATGTGGAAAAAGCTTTTTTGAAAAGAAAGAGACATGATGATAAAAAAACTGCTGCAAATGAAAAAGAAAAACACAGCAAAAAAGAGAAAGGTTAGTATTTGGAGTGACTTGAGGTCAAACGCTGATATTCTGTTATGCTGCCCTGTTCATGTGTATTTTCTAAGTGTGAAAGGCAAATAGCAGTTTGATCCCTCTGTTTAATTTCTGCCATCACCGTCATTTCATTGATAATAAGTTTAACTGGCAAAAAACAAAATTAATTCAAGAATTTACCAATACCAAAGAATAACTGCAACTGAGAAATACTCAGCTTTTCAAAGTTAGGACCATATATATTTTAGACAGTTTGCGCCCACATTGTATTTCATTTGAAGTATCTATTATTAGATATAAATGACCCAGGCTTTGCAAATATTTGGGGTTATTCTTTTCTCCTATCAGATCAGTGATATGCTTCATTTTTGTTTGGTGGCAAATGTAGAGAAGAAAGGCATAGTGAGTGGCAAGTCATCAAAACTGAATGTAGCTGATGATTCCGAGATTGAGGTAACAGCAAAGAAATCCACTGAGAGGACTGTTGATGAAATTATAGATTCTCTGAAAAATCCAGAGTTGCCAAGGTAAGTCTGTATGCATGTGTTATTGTTGTAACAAAACTTAATTATTACTCTGAAGATGAAGCCACCCCTTGCCCCCATTGCTCTGCGCAGCGAAATTACCATCATACATGTATTTAAATATATAGAAATATTGTTCCAAATATTGTAATATAAATGAATCTCCCTAGGTGGTCCCATGCTAGTGATAATTATTTATCTTAATGGGGTCTCCTAGCATCGATACCACATTTTTTAATTTATAAATACAAAACATTGTATAATTTAATCATAGATGCAAATAAATGGAGTCTTAAGCCCCTGTCACACGGGCCGGTTGTGCCGTAGTGAACCCGTAGTATTACGTAATAGTTGGGGAAATCGCTACCCGGCTCGAAGCCGGCGGCCCCAATACGGCCACCCGTGGATACCCTTGGATACCCGTCAAGCACCCGTGGGACCCTTGGCCAAGCCGCCAAACCCGGCCCCGGTAGCCGGTTGTGCCATGCTTGCATGGCACAACCGTAGAAATCTCACGGGTGTAAAAAAAAACAAAAAAAAACGTGGAAGCCGGCGGGTGGCCCGTGGAACCCGGCGGGTGGCCCGTAGAACCCGGCGGGTGGCCCGTAGAACCCGGCGGGTGGCCCGTAGAACCCGGCGAATTATTCGTCCCTAATTTCACCCCGGCGGCTTGTTGAGGGGTTCTACGGGTAACCCGCCGGCTTTCACGTGTAACCCGCCGGCTTTCACGTGTAACCCGCCGGCTTTCACGTGTAACCCGCCGGCTTTTTGGTACCAGCGTCAGCGTAGGCAGGGAGGTATATACTTTAAAAAGCTGCTGCTCCTCTAATATTATTCCGATTTTCCTCAAATAAAGACTGAATGGCAGTATAGCTCATACTGATTCCATACGTATTTTCGGATTTAAAAAAACCCGAATATTAAGCGAGATATTTGTCTGAGAAGGCAGTTGTCTTGCGGCGGCTGCTGCTCCATTTATATTAATCCGATTTACGTCAAATCAGGACTGAATTGTAGTATAAATCATACTGATTCCATACGTGTTTTCGGATTGAAAATAGACCAAATATTAAGCGAGATATTCGTCTGAGAAGGTAGCTAGGTTGGCGGAGGCAAACAGTGGTGCTCTCGCAGACGTCCGCGCCCTGACTCTATCAATGCAGAAGGGCTGAGCCCTTCTTTAAAAGGCTGCTGCTCCCCTAATATTAGTCCGATTTTCGTCAAATTAAAACTGTATTGTAGCATAGTTCATACTGATTCCATCATGTTTTCGGATTGAAAATAGACCAAATATTAAGCGAGATATTCATCTGAGAATGCAGTTCTCTGGCGGCGGCCAGGTGCTCTGTGTATGGTCATGACTTGAATGGTGTGGTCAATATTTTTGACCATGATATATATACATTGTTTGGATGAGCTTTATTGCAATTCATTTCTACTCATTCTGCCAACTGCCATGACCGTTATGTCAATTGCTAATAGCATTTTGAATGATATAAAGAATGGGTGTAGAGAATACAGCAAATGCTCAATACATGTGTCAATTGCCTAATTGCCTAAATTGGGGTTCTTTGACCTGTCATTTCATAGTTTGTTCAAAGATGACACAGTAATATGACATTGGCTTGATTGTCATTCACAATTACAAAAAGATGTAATTGCTTTCATTAATTAAAAACAATATATTGTATTGTAATTACCAGGCAATGATTATATTTGTATATTGGTATTTTTTTTTATACATGTGAACATTCTTATATTTTTGTGTATATTTTTGTAAAATTTAAATGTAATATTGATATTGTAATTAGTATTTGTGATTTGATCTGTGATTTTATTTACTATTTTTTATGTACTTATATGGACCAAATATTAAGCTAGATATTCTATATTATATAATAAGCATATGAATCTATCTGTCTATCTAAACTATCTGTCTATCACATATTCGATTTTCGTCAAATAAAGACTGAATTATTCAGGGAAATGTGTAGAATTTATATAATAGTTAAGGTGGGGAAAATTAATGGAGTAAACTAGGCACAAACAAGAATATTCTTATTAATAAAGTTAGTAATACCTCATAGAATATAGATATGTAGATAGACAGATAGTTATAAGATCTTCACCTAATAATATGTTACTATCAATAATTCATTAATTCGTAATCAATAAAAAACGAAAATAAAACAATGTTTGTTTGCTTGTTGCCAATAAAATTCCGACTTGATAAAGATGTCCATGGAGCTATAACAACTATCTATAGATAGATATACTCTAGTTTATATAAATTATCAATATTTCGTTGTTGTTTCTGAAAATAATCCAACTGAAATTAATATTGATATTGCATGTTCCATCCATGATCAAAACAATCTCCCTCTTTAATATGCATATTAAACAGGAATCAGTTGAAATTCAGAACTTCAATTAATGCTTGTGATCAATGATGAAAAAGCATGACTTACCCCATTCTTTGTATTATTCAAAATGTTAATAGCAATTGACATAACGGTCAATTCAGAATTTCAATTCATGCTTGTGATCAATGATTTCAATTCATGCTTGTGATCAATGATGAAAAAGCATGACTTACCCCATTCTTTGTATTATTCAAAATGCTAATAGCAATTGACATAACGGTCAAGGCAGATTGCTATTACATATATAGGTTAATTGACTTTACAAAACCAAAGGAAAAGTCCTTCCCATTGGCCAGTTGGCAGAATGAGTAGACGAATATCTCGCTTAATATTTGGTCTATTTTCAATCCGAAAACACCTATGGAGTCAATATGAATTATACTACAATCCAGTCTTTATTTGACGAAAATCGGACTAATATTAGGGGAGCAGCAGCATTGATACAGTCCCGGCGCGGACGTCTGCGAGAGCACCACTGTTTGCCTCCGCAAACCTAGCTACCTTCTCAGACGAATAACTCGCTTAATATTTGGTATATTTTCGATCCGAAAACAGGTATGGAATCATTATAAACTATACTACAATTTTAGTTCTTATTTAACGAAAATCGGACTAATATTAGGGGAGCAGCAGCCTTTTAAAGTATACTCCTGGAAGCTACGAGTTACTCCTACTACTCGCCTGCTTACTCCTACAACTCGGCGAGTAACACGTAGAACCCGCCGAGTAACCCGTAGAACCCGCCGAGTAACCCGTAGAACCCGCCGAGGCACCCGTAGAACCCGCCGAGGCACCCGTAGAACCCGCCGAGGCACCCGTGGAAGCCGGCGGGTATCCCGGCGGGTTACCCGTAGCACCCGGCGGGTAACCCGGCGGGTGCTGCCCCGCCCCTTTTTGCTGCCAGAACCGGTCGCCAAACCGGCGGAAAGAGCTGTTACATAACTATTACGTAATACTACGGGTTCACTACGGCACAACCGGCCCGTGTGACAGGGGCTTTAGTCTGAGTCTAATCTTTCTGTCTGGTAATTTGGTTTGTGAAGTTCATAGTAGTAACTTTTTAGGGTATTGTATTTTCAGTCTTATTTGTGTTCAAGAATGATATTCCATTGTCTGTAAAATTGTTTATATACATTAGAAATGATTTATGCAGAATTTCTGAGGCTGACCGACAAATTCAAGATATTATGAAGAGGGTGCTAAACCGATCAGCCATTGTCCTCGGAGACCTAGGTATGTAAATTGAATTGAATATAAACAATATCAAACATATCATTGGCCGCAGTTATTAAGAATACTAACATTTGTTTGCTTTCTCCATTCGTATAGGAGTTATGGTATGACATTTTGACTAACACTTTAAGTTCTCGAGCGGGAATTGTACAGTCTTCAAATATTCAAAAAGCATGTTGTCATGTGTGCTGTACGTTCAGTGTTTCTGTCACTTGATTTTATATCTTTTGGTGTGTACATAATCATTGGATTTGTGTATACATGTGTTATGAAAACAAATGTATTTATGCCTAAATTTCTATGTTGTATATACTTTTGGTTAATTGTCAACATATAGCATTGTAACCCTGCATATTTCTGTGCAAAGTTATCTTCTATCAGCGCAAAAACTTAGTAGCATGTCTTCATCGATCATTTTACTATATATTATATATGTACTTTGAAACAAGTTTCTCTATTATATTGTATCTTCAATAGCACCTGTTGAAGAAGACCCTGAAATGGATCATTCTGTGACTGTGTCAGGTGAGTTTATTTTGATTGTTAAGTGAAAAATATTTCATTTTGTTTACTGTCACCTTATTGGTCATATGCCTTTTCATTTGGTAATTATCAAATGTGATTACTTTTGTGTTGTTAAATGCTACTTAAATTCCTTACAGTTGCAGGAGATAAACCAGAAGACAACATGGAAGAAGAAGGTATGGCTACTAAATTTATTCTTCGGCATTAAGATATGTAACTTTACATTGAACATAGTTCATTTATTTTAATTTTACAATGTCTTTCCTCATTGCAGTTGACGATCAACCTGTGTTCACGGAAAGTCAGACAGACCTGAAAGGGGAACTTGCAATTGACACACCTGCAGTTATCCAAGAGGCTTTGGTAATTGAAAATTTTAAAAAATTAATGCACCTTAAACCAATAACAACCTTTTTTATGTAATTTTGTATGAAATGTATTTTAGCTTATTACATAGCTGTTGTTGCTAATATTTTTTTTCAGTCGTAACAAAAAAATGTCTGCACCATGTGGTGATGGATGAAGACATTCTGATATTCTAATGTCTGAATTGTACTATCAATATGATATATTTTATGCTTGCAGGATAAACTAGAAGAAAAGTCAACCCCTGATGATGTTAATGACGCCCTGATGGAGAAATCGTCCTCTACAAAAATGTCAGTGCCGCATACACCTCAGGTCGGGAAAGATATGATCATGCAAGAACCCTCTCCTGAGGAATTGCCTCAAGATTTGACGATGGTGAGTATTAATTGATTTAGTGATACCTATTGATGATATATCGATTAATTTGTGAAACAGAGTATACTGTAATAGCTTTTTTAATTACAGTATATCATACTTTTGCAGTTTTACGCAGATTTAGAAGCTCCAAGGCATGTGACATATGTAGACATACTTAGTGTTGAAGCAAACCCTGCTCCAATACACCATCCCAAGACAACTGTATCAACTGAACAGAAGAACGAAACCGAAGATGATTACTCTGCAGGTAAATAACAAAACAAGTGCCTAAAAAGTAGTTATTGAATGAGTAATTGTTCCAAATGCAGCATTTGTATGAAGCAACTGTAACTTAGGGTGTAATGAAGTGAATATAGCTCTTAAGTTGTATTGCAATTGATTTGGTAATATTTTAATATTTCAGGAGGATTTTTGACATCATGGGTATCAAAAGAAGGTTATACTAAGAAACCAAGGAAAAGCATTCATCATTTCTGCACAGCGCAAGATGTTGTACAACTTCCTGACCATCAGAAGGGAATCTGGAGACAATACCATGTGCTCAACAGGAACAGACCACACCAGGGGGCCGAGGTATAATTGTGCTAATTACCTTATAAGTTTTAAATATTTGGGTTAGAATTGTGCGGACATTTAACATAAGCTGCTGTCAATCACAATGGTTGAGTGATGAGCGAAGCGGAACTCCAGTGTCACACCTTTCCCGACATGAATTTTTTTTATTTTTTTTCATCGTCCGGACACTAAACTGAATATTTTCTTTTTTATCAGCCTAGAGAATCCCGAGTGCCAACTGGAGTTAACCAGGAACATATACTGGAGCGTGCACAATCAGCTGCAGCAACAAGAATTATTGAGGAGGCAGAGCCTCTGGAGGAACATAATTTCACCTATGAAGATTGGAAAACAAGATCTGAACAAATTGTATGAAAGTGACTTATTTTTCTGTGTCTCTGAAATATGAGTGTGTTTTTATGTCTGAACGCTCTACAGTATGAAGACTAGGAAACTGGAACAACCTAAATTTGCCAATTTTTGAAAGAAGATGCGATGTTTATTTGGTAGTGAGTTGACCTTGAACATTTTCGTTATGATGTTTTTTCCAGTTTGAAGAATCAAACATGGGTATCTCTGGTCAGAGATTAAACCCAGCAAATGATGCTTCATTCATGTACTGGACCCCTGCACCTCCGAAGTGGGACCTACCTCCAGCTGTTGTCAAGGAAACCCTTTTCCCAGAGTACCACGGAGCACTTGCAGATGAACGATTTGGTACACCAGGTGTCGTGATGGAGGACTTGGTGGAAAGTGATGAAGACGCTGAAACAGACATCCAAACGGTTGATCCTGAGGAGCAAGTCTACAAAGAAAGGTAGATTGTTAAGTCAGAAATCAGTTTTCAAGTCTACTAATTAGTGACCACTGCTGCTTGTTTCTTTCTTTACCGTTTACTATATTTTTTAATGACGAATCGGTCTTTTATGACCTGCAATGCTGCATGTCAGTAAAATGCATTCATTCATTCATCACTGTCTCATTGATGGCCTCAAAAATGTAGCTGAATATACATTCATTACCATCATATATAACTAATATTCATTGGCTTAGATTCATTAATTAGATGTGGGATGATCATGAATCTTTTTGTGGGTCATTATCAAGCACTGAAGTATGTGATAGTAGCCATTGGAAAAATTACTACTTAATAACTATTGTACATCAATAAATGTAAAATATCATTTGGCATTTGACAGAGTCCTTGCCCGTCTCCATAAATCGTCAGAAGACTTGACGCCATTTTTGAGAGTGATCAGGGAAAGGGAAAAGCAAGCGAAGGAGAATGAAACGGAAAAAGCAGCTGAGGAATCGGTTACAAAGTCGGATAGTTTGTGGAGCATTCCAGAAAGCAGTCTTCAAAGTGACACCAATCAAACTGGCTCAGCAAGAGTGAAAAGAAGTGGTCCTAAGGGTGGTGACCTTGATTCCATAAGTGAAGGTCAGACATTTGTGAATGAATATGAATTGATCTAATCTTGATTCTAGAATAACCTTGATCTTGAGAATATTGATTTTGACACCAACTTTCACAGATGTTAATAACACTACATGGTACTTAAAGATAAGGCCACTTGCCAGTAAGTTGAGATCATATATGATTGTTTTCATAAGCACTTAAAGTAAAACATTGTTGCTACTGGGTTCTAGCAATGTATGATAATCTTCACATAGATCATACTATACCTTGTCAATTTTCTGACGCCTTAAGGAATAAAAAAAAAAAAGTATCATATGATTGAAGCATAATTTTGAGAATGGACTGTTCTTCACTAATTTTCAATAAATGCCTTAGTTTTTATGTGGACAATCAATGGGAACTTGGCACCACAAGAGGTCCCAGACACTGATACACTGATACATCATTGTTTGGTGACATCATCTATTCAGTGATATCTTTTTTTGGTTGCAGCACCCTATTTCCATGGTGCTTGCTTCTCAACAAACACAGGGATAAAAATCCTCACTGCAAAAAAGATGATTCATAACAGACCATTTCAAATAGATAAGTTTTTGAGGTGTGTTAAATGGACTGTTATATAACTTTCTTCTTCAGTGGCACCCAGCGAAATGAGCAGTGCACCACCACCAATTTCCTTTGCTGACTTGAGAGCCAGGTTTTCTTTCACTGCCATGGGTAGACCGCCATCCTCCAGTAAGGAATCCCAGATGGCGTCACAGTCAGTGCAAGACTCTGAACTATTGATACTGCTTCCACCAAAGTAAGAATGATGAATAGTATGTTTTGACGTTGCCAAGAAAGGACACTGTAATTCATATTTTATGTTTCTGACTGTTTCTAATGAAATGATTTAGTATCTTAGAAACACAAATTATTTTTTAGAGTTTGATTTCCAAGCACAAAGGTCTCATTTTGCAACTCACCAGGAGCTTTGACCCATCTTCTATTGGCTTCTTCAGCTGTCTCTCCATGAGAGAATCAGAGAGATGGGTGAAAACGAGTTGGAAAATGAGACCTTGCGCTTGGAAATCAAGCTCTAATGAACTTCCAAAGGTCAGGATTAAACCTTCATTGTTGGATGAATTATTTTTGTTTGTTCAGGAGAAAAAATTCAGCTCCAGGTGCCTTGCTAAGGGATGGAGAGAGATTGGAAGAATCTATTTTAGTTTATGAAGACTACACTGCAGCGATGACAGAGGTTAGTGTTGTTTGAGTTTACTTTCAAGTCTCGTACAATCTAGGAACATTGAATTGAGATGTTCAAATGACAGTAATTTTAAATTCCCTACCATGTAATCTTTACATGTCACGTAATCTAGTTGTATAATGAAAATGATTGATGTAATTTCATTCAGATTCTATTACTGTTTGAGTGCATGCTTTGTGGAATTTGTTTGTGAATCAAAAATCTAAAACATTTTTATTTATTGATTGTCAGATTGCCAAACAGAGGACAGCACTAAAGAACATTCAGATTGGTACAGTGGCTCCCCCTGGCGAGGAAATAAAACCAACTACAGATACTGAACCTAAATTAGATGAAAAAGCCCCCTCAGTTGCATCACAGCCAGATGAATTGTTACAGGTGGACATGGTGGATGAAAGACTGCCTCCATACCAGCCAAAAACTATTGTAGTTGAAGCTAGGGAAGGTAATGCTTTAAAGTAATTGCTCTAGCTAAAACATTGAATGTAATAACCACATTGCTGGGACATGTGTTAGTAGCACTGATTAGGTTTGCAAAAGACAGTGCACAGGAATGAAATGATGAATGATGCTGCTGTAAGATTGAAAACTTTTTTTTTTTTCAAACTTAATTATTCATTCATACCAGCTATTTTGTGTTCCTCACTGGAGACCTGCATGAGAAGTTCTTGAGAACGGTTGCTGTTTTGAGTTCTGTCCATCTTTAGAATCATTAGTGATAACTATTATGGAGATAATCAACATCCAAGAATACCACTTAAGTTACTTTATTTCATCGCAATTTAACTTTTCAGAAGAGTTGCAACCGACACAGGCCGAACTTGCCTTGGAGGCGGGCAGGGCTTATGTTATGTTGCCATACAAAATAAAGAAGAAGAAGAAGAAAAAAGGACAGCTTGAAGCAGACATTGCCAGAATTGAGGCAATACAGCGATTCTTGGACGAGACTCCTGGGACATTGGAGCGTTCCGCTTCTATCGAAAACTTAGGAAAACTATCTGACAAGATTTTCAAAGTGCCAAGGTATGGAGTACACTGTAGTTTTGTTTTATCAGGTGATTATTTACTGGTCTTTTAGTATCACCTTCAACGGCATCTTTTAAATTTTCAGGAGAATCAAACTGAAGAGAACCTACAGCATTCCAAACCATCTGGATTTTGAGAGCTTTTCCAGAAAGAAAGGCTTCAGGTGAACAATGTGAATGTAATTTTTGTGAAGCAAATCAGTTGCCAATCTTTTGACGCTTGTGCAAAGACCCTTTCAAATATCGAATGTCAAAAGTTGTAATTGTTCAAATCCAGTAATAGGGCAGTAGTTGTTACAGCAGCCACCAAGCCTTGATTAATTCTCATGTGCTAGAGGGCATCGTCAGTTTACCCTGATCCACAGTGTACCGTGATTCCCTGCTGTGTCTGCGTTTTATTAGCACCCTTTTGATTTGCCACGACTGAGAGATAGGGAGTTGTTTTATAAAACAATAGGTGGCAGCACTGTATGGACAGGTCATGGTAATCTGTGGATCATGGTAAACTGTCAATGCGCTGTATGTCGTTAAATGAACTCCTGTCATACTTTGTCACCTATATCGTTATCATATATAAATTCAGTGACAAGAACCCTGATGCTGAGAGGGATTTTGCTCGCAATTTATGGAATTCCTGGTTTGATGAGAGGTTCCCTCCAACACCTCCTGAGTCTGAATCTGAGGAGGAGAGATATAGTGAAGAAGAAAAAGAATCAACAACCATCGAGATTAAACCAGAACAGAAACAGTCAGTGTCTAATAATCAAATAGTAACAGAAAGTGCATATTGCCTAGTATGTCTCAGTACCAGTTTCGGGTTATGTTTTTGAAATTTTACTTCTGAAAGTAACTACTCTTCAAGCTTAAAAAAAATTAAAAATTGGTGTAGCACGGTTGCTTGAATTATGTCGCTTGAAGATCAGAATTGTTACTAATTGTCTCATATTTGGTATTTTAAATAGAGAAACTTCACAGAAGGTAGAAGTAAATGTCGTGGATCTGTCACCAGTCGTGGAGGATGAGGTGGACATCGTCAATGTTGAGGTCAGTTTCTTTTGATGGATTTTGAAATAGTTTGGGGGAAAAAAAACACTTTTTGTGCAATCTAATTGAAATATATATTTATGGATTTTTATTGTGTTAACAGCTTATAGAGCAAGAAGTGGAAAGATTAAATGAAGCAATAAACAGCATGGGAAATAATCCAAGTGCATTTCTCTTGGCTAGAAGAGGTGCTCTGTATAGAAAGGTTTGTGAATTTTCATTCTTGTTATGTCATATTAACCTCATTGATCTTGATAAAGGAGTAACATACATAGTGAACAATTAATGTGACAGTGTATTCTAGTTTGGAATTGGCTAGCAAGACTCATTCCTTTTTCATTGACAAGGTATTTGATATTTATTAGTCTTTTTGAATGTTTTTTTGCAATAGCTTGGAAAGATGAAGTCAGGCCTGGATGATCTAAACAAAGCATTAGCACTTGAACCTCTTCTCCTAGATGCTTATTGGCATCGCCATTTGATTCTGTTGCTGCAAGGCAAAAAGCAAGATGCCATTGAGGATCTTAACTTCATCTTGAAGCACAATAAGAACCACTCGGGGGCATATCGATCGAGGTACATATGTATTTTGCAAAAGTATTATGTGGAGAGATTTTAATTTGCAAAGAACACATGGTTCATTTGAAATGAAATGCTGTACTGATATAAAACAAAAAGAACTGTTCTTAACTGTGTCATATTCTGGTATAGAATTATTTTCACAAAAATCTGACACTTGGTTGTCAATTAACTAATTGGCCTATAGAGATCTAATAAATAAACTGGAAGCTCAAAATTAATTTAACTGAATATCTTCAAATGAGTTGTCCATTATATGATTTTTTTAAATATTTAAACAGAGCTTCCATTTATAAAGAGCAAGGTGACGTCACAATGGCCATCATTAATTTCACCCAAGCTATCAAGATGGACCCAAGGGATCATGAAGCCTATTATCAAAGAGCAGAGATGTATGAGAAGGTATGGAAACAAATGTTCAGCGTTATTGACTTGTATTTTTAGCTGAGTTATTGCTTTTACCTAGTTTCTTTATATACATTTTTGTCTTGTCAGAGAGGAGAAATGCTTCTTGCGATGGAAGATTATGCAATAGCCACCAAATTGATGCCATCAAAAACTGATGCGCTTTTCAAACATGGTCTCCACTATTTCAAAAACGGGTAAATTTGTATGCAATAGTTGTATTTCATGGGAAGTGAACTTAACTTATAGATTTACATGTTTTCAAATGTCAGTTTGTTTCTTTTTTCTTCCACTTTAAAAATTTTACATTTCATAATTATATTTGTATCAGTAATGAGTAATTTGCTTTCATTCACTTCTCATTTGTATATATTCTCATATTTTTCATTATTTTCTGTTGCATCATTTGTCGGCAAAAACTTTTGTTGCTTAAGTGTGTTATTTGTTTTTTATTTATCACCTCCAACGTTAGATAAAATCTTATCTTATCTTGTCTTGTCTTGTCTTGTATTGTATTGTATTGTATTGTATTGTATTGTCATATCTGTGATGTGTTTAAATTAGTTGATTCTTGATTATCACTCTTTTTAATCTTAGGAACTGGCAGCCAGCAATTAGTGATCTGACAGAGCTACTGAAGCAGGACCCAACAGATGCTAAGGCCAGGATGTACAGAGGAAGAGCGTACTCAAAACTCAAACAATGGAATAATGCCGTTCAGGATTTGAGTGCCGCCATACACCTCAATCCGAATGATGCTCTGTCCTTCTATTATCGTGGCTGCATCTTGCGCAAGTTAGTATTTCACCTTATCATTAGAATACTTTTTAGACAATAAACTTCAACAAACATTTATTGAGACAAACTTCCATGCCTAGTTTATATCTACAGCTATTATTTATTAGATTCATTTCATGCTAGAATGATCAAAGTAGAGAAGTTGCCTCAAGTATAATATTATATAAGTACATTGATTGATCTAATTTTTGTGATGCTCATTGTAAATAGTTAACAGAAAATTATTCCCTTCTGGCCCACTACTTTCCAGGCGTCACCCAAAAAGAGCTCTTCAAGACTTCAGCATTTCTTTATTATTAGATGATTCTGAGGATAACTTGCTGGCATTTTTGCATCGTGGGATCTTATACAATGAGATGGGAAGGTATGGAACCAGCTGCGATTATACCTGTTATATTATAAAAGAAGGGTATTGTATATGTTTTATTATTACTCCAGAAATTTGATTTTAATGCAGGTTTGAAGAAGCTATACCTGACTTTGAGGACTGCCTAAAACTCGACAAGGACCTGGCTGTTGCCCATGTTAACTTGGGGTTGATTTACATGCTCAAGTTAGAGAATTACCAAAAGTAAGTGGCTACTTTGAAACTGCTCTTCAAATAAAAAACATGAAATTTAATCACTCTAAATTATTTGTGGTATGTGATGTATTTTTGCTTTATGATGCCAGGGCCATAAAGAATTTCACTCAGGCAATTAAGTCTGATCCGACATATATAAGAGCCTACATATGCCGTGCTGAAGCTTATATCAAAGCCCAAGAGGTAAGCACTAATAGATATTGCATCCTGCAATTATTGGAGGTTTAAAAGTGGTGAAATATCACAAAAACAAAAATATATAATGTTTGAGAAAGAGAAATTTATTGCTAGGCACTTTCTTTGCTGTTTACAGATCAGGAATGCGTTGTTGGACTTCACAAGGGCCATACACCTTCGACCTGATGTCAATCATTTCTACATGTACAGGGTAAGTTTTTGTGATAGCTTTATCTGAATTCTTGGATGCTATATGCATTTTGGTACAAGTCAAAATATATATAACATGATAAACTTTTCAGGGCCAACTAGTTTTGCAAATGGGGAATCTGGATCTTGCTGCATTTTGTGTGAGGTAAGTTTAAAAAAAAAAAAAAGAGATGTCCATACACTGGTAATATTAATCATCGAAAGTGAATTTTTTCTGTCTAAAGTTTCCGTAGAAAGATACCATGAAAAATATACTTACCATTCACTATGAAGTGAGCAATACAAAATCTCTTCTTATTTTCATCTGAAGGCATGCAGCTGAGTTGAATGCTGGTTTGGGATCAAGTCCAACTCAGCAGGCCATTGTGCAGACATTCCTCAAGAATTACGACAAGGTAGGGACACGCATTGTTTCGCCTCTATTTTTGCTTACAATTTATAATAGTTTTTCATTACTTTCAAAGTTATTTCCACACTGTTTCATCTTTTAGGCTATCGAAGCTCTACAAAGTGCAGTACGAAGCAAGCCGGTCGCGGCCATGTACTCCTTGCTGGGAAAGACGCAGATGAAAGCTCACTACTGGAAAGATGCCATTCAAAGCTTCGACAAAGCCTTGGACACGCTGGTAAAATATATCTTTTGAATAAATAAAAAACTTTAGAAAGGAACAGGAAAATGTTATTTATTCTTTTTATTCACTTTAATTGGTTTTATGTGATCCATCCAGGTTAAGGAGTATATTGAGAGAAATAAGGTAACATACAATTGCATTAGTGTGGAAATTTGATCTATATTGTGAACCATTACCCCTATTTGTTTGATTAGTTCTGTGATCTGTCATGATTTTTTGGCTTTAAAGAGCGTAGAGTCCATGATCAATGTTTGTGTAGTTGTAGATAATTGGTGCAAATGTATATTTACTTAGTTGTAGCAATAAGTCAATCAAAGATATCAAATTTATTCCTTACTCATCCTAAGTAGTTATCACTATTCATTGTATTCAACATTATATTCATCACAAATTTCCTGCAAACTGCCTAAATCATAAACCAATCGGCATGTGTCTCATTGTTGTACATTTTAGACTGCTGAATAATGCCTTGAAATTTTTCATGACATCTGCGGGTCAAGTGCCCCTTTGATTTTGATAACATTTCATGCTATGTGGTAGATGATAAGAATGACAATCTTTGATATTTTTCCTTCAGAAACCATGGCTACCTGATGCCCCCTGGCCTCCAGAAGCTGCTGACATACATTTCCTTATAGGATTATGCCGAGTTGAGTTAAGAGATTTCCTAGGAGCCCATGATGCTTTCAATAATGCCATACGAGTCAATCCCAAACACGCTGAGGTATTTCAGAACAAAACTTGTCTAATCTGCTAATTCTCTGCATTACTCTTAGAGGGTTTCAGCCTCTCATTTATTTTATCTGACTTTAACTTGTTACATACAGGCATATTACTACAGAGGGCTTTCTCGAATAAGGTTGAAACAAGCGAAAAGTATTCAGGACTTCAACAAAGCATTGGCCCTCAACCCAACTTTGTTCCAGGTATTTATTGAAAACTTCAACTATTATTCTTCATGTGTCATTTACTGAATTGTAGTAGAAATTGTTTGAAAGTAAGACCCAAAAAATGAATGGTATCTAAATAGATTGTACGATTGATTATAGTAGAACTTGGTTATTAACATGAAGTATTTAGCATCATGAAGGGGTACCTTCAGAATAGGGGTTATTTTCATGTACATTTGCCCTGAGTGTGTGTATATTCACCTTTCATGGACAACCTTTTCGAACAGATTAAGGGAGTTTATCCATACAACGTAATCAGTAAATTGGGACACAATGTTTGACTGTAATTTTTTTAACCAAGGTTGGTAATATTTGAATAATTAAATTGCATCAGTCATTTATTGATTATATTTGTGTTTTAATTTATCAGGCATACTTGAGTAGAGCGGCATTTTATGGGCTCAAAGGACAATACACCAAAGCCATCCTTAACTGCAATGAAGCCCTCAAACTGCAGCCGAACAGTGTCAGATCCTACTTGTACCGAGGCGCGCTTAAGTACCACATCCGTGCATTCAAGCTGGCGATTCTTGATCTCACTCAGGCCACAATTGTCGATAACAAGTGCACCCTCGCATACTTCAACAGGGCTATTTGTTACCACAAAAGTGGGCAGCTGCCAAAGGTACAATGCTGTGTCAAAGTTATTAAATCTTTCAATCTTAACAATTGTGTGATAATTACCGTATTTACTTAACTAAACGCCCCCTTAATATAGGCCCACCTTGAATAGAAGCCCAGGGTAGATGCCTTCCTAAAAGATAAGGTCTTCCCTCAAATAGAAGTCCCCCTCCCTGCATCAAGCAGGTAAAACCCCAGAAATCGAGGTCTTTCAGCAAAGGTTATTTTTGTAAGATATTTGCATTTCTTGGTGCCTTTCATTGCCACTTACAGAAGCCCACCTCAACAGAAGCCCACCTTAAACAAAGGCCCTGTTGAGGTGGCCTAAAAAAAATTTGAAGGGAGGGCCTTTATTCAAGTAAATACGGTATGCCACAATAGTTGGCAGATATTGGTGAAATATCTGAGTGGTTTTTTATTTTACCAGTTTCAAAACATGGCAATTATAAAAACACAGCATTTTAACTTGTTAAAAGCAAAACTTATCAGACATTTGTAGTAACTGACTGTTGCTAGCACAGAATTAAACATAATTTAACCTTTCCAGGCTCTTCAAGATTATGGTGTTGTTCTATTGCTCGGAGATGAATTGAGACGGAGAGTTCTGATCAACCGAGGTCTTCTCTACATAGAAAGCAAAGATTACAAGAATGCTTTGAGGGATTTTCTGAATGCTTCAGAATTTGAGCCTCGGAACAAAAAAATTCTGCACACTCTAGGACTGTGCTATCAGAAGTAGGTGGCAATGACAGTTGATTCTTAAATTATGATGCTGGTCTGATGCAGCTTTCAAGGTTCTTCATTGTATTGGCTAGTACAAAGTGGAAGTCACGGAAGTTCCTTTTCTTTGGTTGTTCATTGCTCCATGAGGACCTTCATCTTACAGCTGTGTGATGTTGAGTTTAACATTCTTTATGTTCAAGGTTGAGGAAATTGAAAGAATCAGTAGAGTGCTACACCAAGGCCTTGTCATTCGATCCTTATTTCTTAGATGCATACATTGGCAGAGGGAACACCTTCTTAGAATATGGAAACGAAACTGGTATCACAATGGCAAGGTAAGCTTATGAATTAGTCTGAATACTTGCAAACATCTCTATTACAGCCATGCTCTTAACATCATAGCCAGGTGGTATCGTAAATGCATTTAACTGTAAGAAAATAATTGATGAATTTGCTCAATTTTTTTGGTTTAATTATCTTTCTGAGAGGTGGCCTGATCGAAATTCTTTAAAAAAAACACACACAAAAAAAACGGAAACAAAATAAGGTGTCTTAGGTTAAACTCTGCATTGTGTAACATATTTTTGAATGTTTCTTAGGCATGACTATGAAAGAGCCCTTCATCTGGATCCTTGCTGCTTACCAGCTAGAGTGAACTTAGCATATTGTCTCCAAGTGACAAACCAGTACATGTTGGCATGGCGACAGTTTACTGCAGCTATCACTGTTAATCCACGTAAGTTGAAATCCCTTTATTGTATTGAAGTGGATAATTTACAATGATGAATAATTGAGTATAGTAGGTAATATGTTTTGTTTAGATTGTTTGTTTTCATAAATCAATGCATTTGTATTGCGTGAGACTTTAAATTGGAGGTGCCTTGAACTCGTTGTCTATGCTGAGGCATGTAAAAGACCCCACTCATGGGGTAAATGTGTAACATGGTGTGGAATCCAAGTCTTATCATCTTATTTCATTACTTCTGCCTCTGGAAGCTGGTCATATAAGCTGATGAAGCTTCAGACACAGTAGCATTGAGACATTGAACGTTGAAAGACACTTGATGACTTCAATAATTGTAGGTTTTAAACCAGCTCTTGAGGGAAGGGCAATCATCAACTTGAAGATGAACAACACTTTCGCTGCTTATCATGATATTACTGCGAGTATTGAAGTGGGCCCCACGGCTGAATTGTACACCAATCGAGGTGTAATTCATCAGGTGAGACATTTTCGTTGGTAAAGTACATTGACACCTCCCTGAAGTCCTTGATTTTTGGCTGAAATGACCTTAATATACCTAAGATGACCTTGTAACGATATTATTCACAACTGCACCTGGGCATAGATTTGGCTTGAAATATGTTAGCTGAATTTATGAATGGCTCATTAGTATGACAAGAGCCAGAGTAAATCCTTATTATCTTAATAATTTATGTCTTAATTCCCCTTTGCTTCTTTAAGTTTATGGATGATAAAATGAAAGCCATGAGAGATTATCAGAAAGCACTCAAGTTGGATACCACTTACGCCCTGGCTTACTTCAATGCTGCAAATGTGTACTTCCAAATGAGACAGTTCAAACAGGTATGGATGGATTCATTGTACTATGATTAAGATGCTTTCATTTGGCCGTAAGAGCAGGCATTGGTCATGACACCGATATGTAGATATCACGAAATGTGCACAAAAACTCCGGTTGTCAAGGCCAAGGCAGCCACTGCGCAGCGCCCTCTCAAGTGTCTATGAGTTATTAAATATTCAGGTCTATTATGTCACTGACTGCAACAGAATTTCCGCATAATTATTTCTTTCAGGCACTTGCTTATTACGACCAAGCTGTTCTATACAACAAAACTGATGAATCTGCAATACTGAACAGGGCAATCACAAAGGTCAATGACAAATAATCACTTCTAATATGCATTGATTTGGATTAAATTAGTATTTCTTGGGTCAAAACTGTGATTTTCTTTGATCATTACAGGTCTTGCTGAAAAACTCCAAGGGAGCCCTGCAAGATTTTGAGAAGGCAGTGAAACTAAGTCCACATGCAGCCCATATCTATTTCAACAGAGCTAATCTGTACGCGTCTTTGAATGAGTTTGACAAAGCTGAGGAAGACTACAATACAGGTAAGCATAGTACAGCATACCCTATTACTATCCAATCATCATATTCTCTATCTGTACGCCATTGTTGATGGGCACCATAGTAAAGTTGTCTAATGCGCACCAGCTTTACTTAAGGATGTTGTTGAAAAAAAAAAGCTAAGTTGGGTTTTGCTCTTTTATAGCACTGGAAATACACCCTGATGATGCTCTGGTTCTGAGACGGAGGGCAGATGTGCGAGGCAAGATGGGCAAGAAGGATGAGGCAATAAAAGACTACAGGAGAGCCATCAACTTGCAGACAAAACGCAAACGTGTCATTCCGTCTGAAGTGCAAATTGAGAGAGGTTCATAAATTGAAGACTGAATTTAAGCACTGGAATATTTGAAAAACCAATTTCTTGAGTAAAAGTAACTTTGCAGTGCCAGATTTAGGCATTTAAATTGCAACAGGTGTGATATTTTGGCTGCATTTTGCAGTTTTACTGTTAACTGCAATCTCATGGTTGCAGGTTGATTTTTTTGCTGGTCTCTTGGCAAGACCTATCATTAAAATGTTTTTCAAAAATCATGCCTAATATTTTTTTGTTTTAAAGAAAGCCCTAATTCACTACATACAAAATACAATCCTTTTATATTTTTCATTCGCAAAATTTTATTCAATAATCAATATGTGTGAACATAGTAAAATACAATTGTAAAGACTTCATGACTTCACAAATAATTATATGCCAGCTCTTCCATATGTACATACTGGCTACCTTTCATAGAAAGATCAAAGAGAAAATATTACATGATGTCATAATGCTCTAATCTGTATACAAAGCTTCAACACTTCACCCATACACATAGTTACATAAGAAATGCCCAGCATTTGAGGGAAAATCTGACTAGGGTGGCACACCTACTTTGCAAATTAATCCAAATCTTGAGCAACAAAAAATGTTTTGGACACAATCAAGAGTTATTTCTGTAGGCCACTATTCACTGTTTAATAGTTTTATACAAAGAGATCTATTCCTCATATTATAATGGGCCGCTAATAAATATTTAAGCTGAATCAACTTCACATAATAGTTTAATAATTAAGTTGCTATAATACAGGTAAAAAAGCAACCCTGAAAATTAGGTTACAATATAACTTGGAATCTGTAATTTCTTTGGTAACTATTATATCGAGTAACAGGTACGGGAAAATTGCTAGACATTAAAATATAGCAGCCTAATCATCAATAAATTGATGAAAATAACACCACTAACTGATGTCACATAGCATAATCATACAATATAGCCAATCAATGATTGAGAGAAAGCTGTCTATAGTTTTATGTACACTTTAGGAATACATATCTGGCTCTCGTAACCTGCAAGAAATCTGTCGACTAATATAAGCCATGCGAGATGATTTGTGCTTTTGCACGGGGTCAGAGGCATAATTAGAGAAAGAAGCAAAGCAGACACAACATGAGACAAACTTTACAAAGCTTAGTTAGTAACTGCCTTTTCATCACCTGAATGGATTATATACTATCGGAACAATTTAAATATTGTTGAAATCAGCATGCAAAATATTGTAAGCGGCTATGCTACATGTAGCTGCTGTCAGAAGTTCAATTTTGTACATTGTGAATCATTATTTTTATGTGTATTGTGAAGGAAAATATCAGTCACTAATATTCATCCTAACAGACAAAAATAGTTTCAAGTGTAAAACTGTGTGGCATCCTTGAAGTTCCAAAAGTACACAACAGCTTGTGCACATTACAGTTTAAATGTGCAGCAGCACCAGTACAGCTTTACGTTCAAGTTTATCTGTTGTATTGTTTTATTTGTCACAAAAAATTCCCAAACACTCTAGTGCAGACATTTCACAAAACATTTCACACCAGTTACAATCACATTTTACAAAAGGACAGACGCAGACACCATTTGTTTCTCATTTTTCCAAAAGTGCAAAACATGCTCACAGGGAGGGGTTAAGCTATCTATTAGTTAAAAAACCTGACATAAAAAATCCCTGTCATATACACATTATACAAAATAGTTGGTCATGTCATTTGACAATACTGTTATATGCATCCAGAATAATCGGCACATTGTGCCTAGGGAGATTTAACCACACTTGGCCTGTGTTTAGACTATGATCGGAATCCCGGCTTCAGTTTTAGCAGCAGTAGCAGCAAGAGTCTTTTGAAGAGTCACTTTAGTATTAGGAAGGTATCTTATCACTCCACACCAATGAGACAGTGGCGTATAGGATAGGTGTGTAACAGTTGACTATGCAAGAGTCAGAGAGATGCTCATTGTCATATTCTTAAACTTTCGACGCTTTCTGTAACTTCAATCTTATCCAAACTCACAAACCATAATAACATTACGTCCTCCATGTAGTTCCTACAGGAGATCTAACTGATATGAGGCTCTTATCTAGTCCACATAAATATTTCATATCTCGATATAATACATGCGAAAAAACAGTCTTAATCCTAAACCAAACAGTTTGAGTATTCCCAACCAAGAGTCAAAAGTTGTGTCGAAGACACATTTGACTAAACTCAATAACAAAATGAAATAAATACAAAAATAGTTTCTAACTCTCTAACTAAAAAATAAATATACATAATTCATCCAATCATTACCCTATGTTGTTCTTTCATAAGATCTCATCATACCCGGACTTCATTCTGACTTAGTCTGCAGCAAGCTCTGAACATGACAATGACTATTCTCAAGTCTGTTTTTATATATCCGCAATATCACGGTATTTGTAATTGTCAACACTGGGAGAGAGGACCCGCGGAGGAGTGTGACATCTTCTTTGCGTAGATTTCTTTCCGTTGCCGTTTTTAGGATCCTCTTGGTGAGGGGGTTCACCGACAATAGCGTACGCACCCTCAACTTCATCGGGCGCTGTGTTAGTTGCAGCGTTGCTCGTTAAAGGGTGACAAGGATAGCTTGGTAGATGAGGTTCTGCTTCAGCAATGTAAGGTCTAGGCACATTGCTGTTATTAGGACTGGAAGCAGTGCTCAGAACACCAGAGCTAAGCTGCTCGCAACTCTGCGACAACCTCTTTTGGCCAGCCGGACGTTTCTGTTGGGCGGTGAACGACGTGCTCAGCTTGTGAGGAGCTTGTGGGATCCAAACCTCAACATAAGGGGATGACACAGGTATCCCAGGCGTCCACACTTCATACTCATGCTCATGCTCATCATGTACTGGGCTTGAATTGCGCATCAGACCATCCACTTGGTCATTGGTCTTTATGGCAGGAGCAGACCCTCGGAAGTGATGATTGTTGCTCTGACTCTGAGGACTGCCAGAATACACAGCCTGTTGTGACATAGACCTCTGTGGCAGTCTCTGGCTGAACATCTCAAGCCTTGGTATCGATGAGCGAGTGGTAGTTTTACGAAGTACTGGCTCATATATAGGTTGTTGAGGGAGGGAGCTGCTTCTTTCTGGAGGCTCAGGAGATTTTGCTCTTACTGGAATGTAGACCTCGTCGTAGATGTGCCAGCTGGCGGAGGTGCTCATGCACCTGCCCAGTGGGTCATCTGTGGCAGTATCAGGGCCTGACCAAGATGCTCTTGGAGAGAGACCTCTTTGTTGCCACAGATCTGATTCAGTCAGATCATCATCCAGTCCTCTCACATTAGGAGCAGTGGAGCTGCGAGGAGGTGCAAACTCCTTCTCTGTAGCCTCTGGGAGAGATGGTAGACTAGCTTGAGCAAACTCCACAAAGGACATGGGTTGTGTCATAATCGGGTAAGGTCCTAGGACATCTTCGGGTGGGGTTGTAGACTTGTAGCAAGGGTTCAGATTCACGTAAGGGTCATCGTTATTAACAGCCATGGTATGATGTCGGCATGTGATGGTGTCTGCAGAAGCACTCGGCACCAGGGGACGATTGTATGCCATCGAACCACGAGGCATGTTCATTACTGCCGTCATGTTGGTCAGATGGAGAACAGCGCTATTTCCTGGTCCTGAGCTGGTAATTAGCCTGCTGACCATTGGGCCATCCACCACAGTACGAGGTGAGGTGGCTACTTGTGGAGACCCAGGGCTGAATCGTGGCGGGCTGGGTCCACTGCGAGGTGAACTGGTGCCACTTCGAGGAGGACTGGGTCCCGGCGTCTTGGATGCTGAGTGTAGAGGACTGACGGCCTTGCTAGGAGGTGAATGACCACAGCTCCTGGGTGACCCTCCAGGTCTTGGAGAGCCTGTGGATCTGTTGGGTGAACTGCAGCCCACTCCTCCAACTGCTCCAGCCACAGGACTACCATTACGGTAGAATGCTATGTAAGCAGGAGGAGTGCTGCGTCTAGGTACGTCACAGTTGGAGCATGATATTCGGTATGACGGAGAAGGTTCAGTGCTGGTACTTGCTGTCTTGTAATGTTTAGGTTGTTGCTGCTGTAGAATGTCACAGGGGCATTTTGGGGTGAACCAGCCATGTGACATGAGGAGAGGGTATTCAAAGTCTGAACAGCCGGGGTGGGCCAAGTGTGGATCTCCCAGTCAGGAAGTTTTCAGGTGCACGACACATGCTCCCGCTCGTCCTGTGCATAGTGCTGCCGCCTGAAATGAGACCATACAACATTAACACTTCATGCCATCAACATAAATAGGAACTAAGATAATTTTCAGAATGATAAAATTGACCACTTACTCTAGTCCATTCATTGGTCTGGGCATCGTAACATTCAACTTCGTTCAAGTACATGGTTCCATCATAGCCACCAACTGCATACAACCTGTCTCCAAGTAGGCAAACTCCCACAGCATCTCGTGGAGAACTTATAGGTGCTACTAATGTCCATGTGTCTGTTTTGGGGTCATACCTAAACAAAAATAATGACCATGTCGTATGTCGCGCATGTTGTACCACAAATAATTAAGTTAGCACTCTACATATTTATCATAAATTTAAATTAGAAGAAACTCACCTCTCTACGCAGTCAAATCTGCTAGAGGTTGGATTGCTGGCAGGTGCATCATGCCCTCCAACAGCGTACAAGAAACCATTACAAGTGGCGACCCCCACACCACCTCGTCGTTTTGTCATTGGACTGCAGAGATTCCATTTATTTGTGTGTGGGTCGAAGCATTCAACTGACCTCAGACATGAACTGCCATCACGACCACCAACAGCATATAACCTGAAATATCAAAGTGAATGCAGTCAGGTACATTTTATCTATCCACCAGGGTGCACTCATAAAGGTTTATTGTGCTGCCACCTGGTGTTTTTGCACAACATGATTTGTAACCAAACTCAACTTGGACAGGGCCACAAACACTTACTTTCCGCCTAGAACAGCTACACCAACAGTGCTTCGTGGAGTAGACATGGGTGCAACATAACTCCACTGTCGTGCTTGAGGATCCCATCGTTCGACTGTGTTCAGATATGACCATCCATCATGCCCTCCCACAGCATACATTGGTCCTTCTAGCACTCCGACCCCTGCAAACAATTCGCTACAGTTATTCTTGAAACTTCAAACCATGCATCGAGTCTTTACCTTGCTTTCGATGTACAATAAATCAACGATTAGGACTTGAATTAGATTGTAAATTCATCAGCAAATTGTGGCTGAAGTCTGAAAGCTGTTTAAATCTCCACTCAATCACTCAGCGTCACATTAAAATTCATAATGCAAATAGACTCATTCATCAAGAGCATCTGCTGCACAAAGGGGCTGGTATGGTGAAACCATGCATCTACAGCTATGGTCATATTTCATCATTGTTACAATTGCATTTCATGAAAGAACTTCATATTTAATTAAAATTTAAGGAATCGATCGGCTGATTCAGCCATGCAGTTTGTCTGATGAAACTAGGCCACCAAGAACGTTGATGTATGAGATGAATCAAACTGCATAATAGGATTTTGATAGACTTACCTAGACCATGTCTATGAGTGGACATAGGTGGCATGAGGGCCCATGACTTTTTCTTAGGGTCGTAACACTCTACTGTATTTAGAGTTTTGAGACCATCTCTTCCTCCAACAACAAACAACTTGTCTTCTAACACAGCTACACCAAATTGTAGTCGTCGGCCATTCATGTTAGCTACTTGTGTCCATGAGTTTGTCCTTAGGTCGTACTTTTCTATACTTGTGGCCCCTGAAAAGATGAAATACAATTTCTATTAGTTTCAGTCTAGAGCACACCTATTGGACCTAAAAACACACCTGTAATTAAAAAGATTTTTATTGAACTTAAAAACATGTGGTAATTGAGGAGATAAATATTACGCTTAAAAGTAACAGTTTATTACAATCGTAATTCATATTTACAACCTTTATCTACTGTTTCATCTTTTCATTGAAACTTTTACCGCTCTCCACTTAAACTCTGGTGATTAGTATCTATCTATTTACAAACTTAATTGGCTCTTATATTTATGACTTTTTGTGCAAATAAAAAACATTTCTCCAATTCAAAGAAATAAGGATAGAAATCCTTGCTACCGGCACTCATTCTCTTTCATTTCTAGAGCTACCTTTCTTTCGCAATTTTTTAGCAGAGAAGTTACGTGCACACAAGACCTGTAATTTTCTCCGCATTACATGGACACTGTGACAATTGTGTGGCTAGCACGCTCCCAGCAAAATGGGATAACAGTTATATTAACTTGTCTTTTTTCTCTGGCCTTTTCCAGCCTTTCATTGTCTGGTGGGCTAGTGTGTCCCATGTCGGGTTGACACATGTAATTTACCACTTGACAGGCCTGGACATGATTGATGGCCCACTACTCACTAATTTCAACCCCTGCTCACATATTACATCCATTTTGTAACAATCTGGCTCTGTTATTCACTACACAGCCCATCATCATAAGCCCACAGGTTTTTGCTGCTAACAAGTTTTGGGCAAAAAAAAATCGACGGGCAATTTCCTGTTGGTTGCAATGCACTTACTTTGCCGAAAAGGGCTTATATATAGTTGACGCCAACTGCAAATTTGTTTTTAGTTAAAACAGCTACTTGAAGGTGAGATATGCCCAGCAGGCAGGCTTTTTGTTTTCCCTTTTTTTTTTTTTTTTTTAACAAAAATATAAGAATTTCCAAAGAATCAAAACACCTCTCACAGAACCTCTTACAACTTGTTACACAGCGGTTGTGCTTCTCAAAAAGCTTATCTCAATGAGCCCTTCATTATTATGTCTTGCTACTTATCTTCTCCAGTGGAAATTTCAGGCAATAAAGTTTAAATAATAAAAAATTTCCCCTGAAACACTGCCATTATAGGCCAATTAAACTCCAAGATAAAGTGTTGTAATAGATATAAATATATCTGATGACCCAATAAAAACATATCTTACCACTTGTTTCGTTACCTTTTGTGCAATCCATGCCTCCTACAGCAAAAAGCACCCCAACTGTGGATTTGCGCGGTTTTGTGCGAGGGCTTTGCAGAGACAATCGTCGTTCTGGAAGGAGGTGATACTTCAACGCTTCCATGATCAACTCCTGGCATTCTCGTTCTTCTCGGAATAAGGAATTGGTCTCTACATGATCTGCTATGAACTGTAATACCAAAGAAAAAAATAAGTCTTTTAATTGGTGAGAAATGAAATCCAACAGTTCCTGTATATTTTTGATTGAGACTTATTAAACAGCACAGTTATAACAGCTTTAACCTGTTTGGAAGAAGACTCAACTTATTTTGGCAGAACAGAACTTCAGAACTTTATTCATACAGCAGATGGGATATGGCTTTTTCACTTGAAATTTAATGTTACCATGTTAGCATGGCATACTCTAAATCAACAGCATCACTACGATACTTTTCAACTTGCAAACTTTGACAGCAAAAGCAACTTCCATTTATCTGTTCAATAGTGTCTGGAGCAGCAGCAGAGACTAATGCATGCAGTGTCACATCCTCACTGCGTACACCCATTAACCTCGATCTTGTTGTTAGCTTACCTGTGGAGACATGAGAGGAAGCTTAATGTGAGCAAGAAGTTTAGCAAGCTGCTTCTTGCGGACCGGAGCATCATGCTTGGCCCACATGACCAGGGCGTGGAATATCGTTTCCTCATTTGGAACGTTGAGGTCATCGCTGGACAGCAATTTACTGACATCGTCTGGCGGAAGCAACAAGAATTCCTGGTTGCGCATAACGTCCACAAAGTGTTCCTGCAAAATCAAAAGAATACCAAATCATTAGAATTGAGACAAAAAATGTCAAGCATGTAATTACTTCAACAATCATTTAACATATACCCAATAACTCTGTGATCTCCCACAAAAGCTGGGTCAATAGGACTTCATGTTATGTGCACTGTTTTATAAGTTTCATGACCTGTTGTTAAGCATTTAAATCTTCAAAAGTCAAAATGACAAAATTATGACAACATAAGTAGCAATAGCTGTCAGGAATACAGCCTGTAGGTAATTATGATTGAGCTATGAGTTATTCCTGATGTTTTTGCTGCAACCAAGGCACTTTTTATTGTTATGCATGCAGAGCTGGTGAGAGAGGATGTTATTCTTGGATTTAATGTATTGCATTTGCTTTTGCCAGAAAAGCCAAGAGCCCAACCCTGTTCCATGGCCAAATTGCCCGGAGCGTGGGTGTTATTTCATATTCTGCTTGGTATAATCACCACTGACATGATTTGTATTGGCAAGCGAACACCAGAGAAAGAGCAGACAATATCGCTGGTCATATTTCACATTCCTATTCCTTTGTGGGCCATTTTTCAAACTTCTGCAGCCTGCGACTCAGGCGCCTCTGGCTTTTCATTTTTCTGGTGTCAGGAATGTCAGACAGCCAATAACTTGATGCGTCTGGGCGCAAGAAAAGGAGAATGGCAGCAAAGCATAAAAAGCAAGAGCAATGGCTCGGTGTCTGTGCCATTGCCAATTTGATCGCTCCTCACTCCGTCATCCGCACACAATGTGACACCTGCTTTTGATGGGAGCAGGAAGCACTTTTGACATCATTCCTCTGCTCAGGAGGTGATAAAATGCTGGTCAAAAGCCTTTTCAGAGGCAGCTCACTTCTATGCAGACTCATACACAATACACACCTATGGGAATCTTGTATTTCACATTGCTCAACTGAAGTGAATAGGTATTACACAACAATATGACATATTACAGTAAAATTCATAGAGTTGAAAACCAATCTTGGGACTTGGACGCTGAATTCCAGAGGACGTCATGTCAACCCAGGACTCCTTATTGGTTAAAGCAATCCCTCAGCCAAGGACAGTCCTACATTCACCTAACGTCATCTTGAGTTTATCTTCCAAATCTATGATAATGGTTTCCAACTCTATGAATTTGGCTGGAACTCTCACCTTCCAGAACATATCTAGTATACATTTGGTACTAACAAGCATGACAAAACAGGTCAGAATCCAGGAGACCATCAGAAGATCCTACACAAGTCACAGCAGCATTTAGACCAATGATTCAACATGCAATGCTTTTTCCAAGTTTTCAACAATTTCAACTTTAAAGATGAATCAGAATGATGCATCATTGAAGAGGACAACTGATCCATGCTACAGAACAAAGGCTTATGTATTAGCACAGCTGCAGTCATATCGAGGTATAAAGGAGACCCACTCCGAATCGCAAGAGATGCTGAGTCGCATTGGAAGCCCCCTTTGCCAAGAGGACTGGGAGGGATTTAGATTCTGTCTTTGAATATTCCATAAATAATCCACAGCCCCAAAGCAGCCACCTCATCTGGATGTTTGTTCGCAGTATCATTTGGCAGTGTGGAATCACGGTCTCTCTCGTCAAATTTCTTCCTGAGTCAATTCCAGACCTCATCGAAAATGAACCGCGGGCAAGGACTGCGAGACTATATGAGGCAAATTGGATGAAAAGTTGGAGAGAGACACAGAAAGGGTCTGGTGATATATTGCCAATATGCTGCTGCCAGCCGTTGGAATTTCCCCATGTTTTTCCAAATATTGTATCGCAGCTTCCATCCTGATATCTCACGAGCCACAAAAAAGGCACTGCATGCAACCTTCCCTATCTGGTCATATCAGCCAGTCTCCAGGGACTGAATTACATGTTGCTGGCCTTTGTTTGGCTTCAGACCTTCATGCTTTCAAAGTTTTCCCATCATCTACCAAACAACATCCTGGTCCTAAGAGATATGTGATTTGATGTCTCATTTTGACTATACAAACAGTACATGCAAATCTTTTCGCCACTAAAATATGAGTACAAGATCAATAGAAACATGATAACAAAGCTACAAAAGTCATCTGCTTCTTCGACAAATACAACATAGCAAGGCGAACCATTGGGTGACCTGTTGCGTCTACACGTGTACACTTTATGGTACTACAATGTATTTGCCCGGTTTATTCGCCATCTGTGGGCCATTATTCGAAAGAACTGTGTCCGCGGCTGTTGTTTTATGATGGAACATTAGTTGAAGGAAATACAAAACTCTCTTAAGAGTTGCTTTGGGTGATTTTATGATCTGGAAGATTGCATTGCAAATGGAGATAAGGCAATACAAGAATGTTATAGCATTCTCATTAGACTCAGAAGTCTCCAGGACAAGTAAGAGGCGAAACAACTGATACTCACTTCATCACAATGGAAAATTACATCTTTAATTGTATTTTCTTGCAATGAAGAATATTAAACTACTTCAGCATGACTATGTATCCAAGAACCTTACAATTATTGTATTGATCTATAACAGGAAGAAGTATTATCTATTTCTGTTGAAAGTCATCACATGGTACAAATTATCACATTGCACATGAGCTACAGTGGTAAGACACCATGATGCGTACTTTCCCATTATAAGGGAATGGCCTATATTTCCAGCTGAATTTCATCCCTGTCCACTGTCCAGGCAACTCATACATACCCCAGGGTACATCCTATCTGACATGCATGTCATACAAAAGACTAACAAGGGGTAGTGATGATGCATGATGGCCAAGTATACTGAGACAACACTGGTGATGGCCATCTCCTTGTGGACACGCCTTGGCCGGAAGAGTCAACACAACCCGGGAATAGCAGGAGACAAAACAGCGCCTTGCCATACCCCTTTTGCACAAAACAAACTCACAAGGGCAAGGGGTGCACACACCCTCCACTGTCTCGAGGCACTTTTTAGGTTGAGACAAACATACTCGCCTTGCAGAGCATAACAAATATCTCAAACAAGGCAAAAGGACAAAGACACAATAATGTAATACACACAGATAGACAGATGCAATGAATGATAACGACAGCCCCTAATCCCTGTGATGACACAACTGCATTCTTTTTCTATTTGTGAATATTAATAGCTTTTGTCAAAAGAAATAGCCAAAAACACCAAGATGCCCAAGTATTGTTCCTACTCCATTTTAGTTATTGGTGTCAGTCTTTAATCGTGATTTGAGAATGCACTGAAAAGCAAATTGTGCCATATGACAACAACTTTGATTGAATGGCCAGCAGAGAACACAAATTGAGCTTCAACTCATAGTAACATTCATTGAGGCATTCTAGCAGAAAATTACAACCAAGCAATTGGAACTGAATTGGAACTGAAATAGAACAAAACAAACATTAACCATGGAGACAAGACCATCCGAGGCATTTAATGCACATTCAGCCAAATCGAGCGCTGACGTCAAGGAGGGCATTAATCTCGGCTCTAATCAATTTCTAAAATTAATTAAATTGCTGTGGCTGGTGCTAATACATGACCAACAAATGGCGCCTCAGTCACTGGCCAATGTCATGCAATGGTAAGCACACCAAGCGAGCCATTCGCTTCAAAATAGTCATCCAACACGATAAACCGATGTCTAAATGAATGACTAATGAAGACCACTCTCTGAAAATGCAACAACAACCAACATAAAGTTGCTAAATTGAGGTGCTAAGTACACAGACTCCGTAATGGAGTTTAAATTATCAGAAGATACATCTATTTTCAACACTTCTTTCAAATTATGAAGAAAAATTGCTTTCAGTTGCTGCAAATGGCAACATGCAGTAATGGAAAAGGCTCTAATTTAAAACTCCTGCAGCGAAAGGGCCTGTTTAAAACTTATCCGCGAAATGGCATTTAACGTCTGATAATAATGTTTAGATGAAACTGCAGTTCATTAGGTCTGAAACACATTTGAATTGCTGTTTGCATCAGTTTTCCTCCAGCCTATAACCAACATTTTTTTGCAGTTAAATGTCTTTCATACAAAAGCCTTGTTTTTTTTGCAGTAGGATATAACTTTAGTTGAAGTTTTATCCTGATAATTGCCCAGGCAGTTGTTATTCACTTCTGCATTATCTTGCAGCATTCAGTTTCTGGCCATATCACTTCATTACTGAATGTTGAGTAAGACTTGGTATTACAGTCTGGATCTTCGGTGATCATGAGCAAACCTTGGGCATAGGGCCAGCACAGATCCAGGCACGTCCAAGGCATTACAACACATACTGAATGCACTTGATCACCTTTCCCTTATGTTGCTACTCCTTTTTTGTCCAATCATGTAGGTACAGAAAAGGCATTGCTCGATAGACAAGTTGAATTGAAATCATCTTTTATGTTAAATTGTATTAAAAACACACATGACTTGTCTAATTTCCTCCAAGTGCAATGTCATTAATCTTCCTCGCAGACAATAACAGCGTCTGGCATCTTGGCATACAGAGGAAATGTCGATCAATTTTTACTGTAATAACTACAAAGTAGTTTTTGGCAGATTCCTAGTCACATTTCGATTACATTTCGAAGCAATTTTGTCCTTCATTTTCATCTGACATCTTATCCTGCACTGTTAGATTCTCCTTAATAGGCTATTGCATGATTCTCCAGTTCTCTCGATGGCAGAATTCAACAGACATCAATTTTCAACTTTGAAAACAGCCTAAATCAATGATGCAGTACTTTCGCAATGAATCAAGCCTAGGCCACTAATTTGGGTCTCGCAGCTTCCATAAAGTACAATCAAGGCAAGTCTGTGGGACATTCATTTCACCGCATTAGCAACTCACTTTGAAGCCGGGATGGCCGCATAGTCAATGGCTCTTTAAGAGTATTAACTTTCTCCAACTTCCCTCTTGCCTCAATTCACAGACAGAAGAATGAGGGCTTTAGAATCACCAAGACCAGCCATAGACCACTGCTAACAAAGTGACTTTGATGTAGCAGTTCCAGAGGCAGATCTGCTGATTCAGGTACATCATCAGTCTTCTTTGGAAGAGGCCATTCTAAATTAAGGAATGGCGTAGGTTCAGTGGAACAACAGGCACAATGGAAGCCCATCATATGACTAAACCATGATTAAAATCATTAAATTAATCAATTACATCAACTTAATTTATAGCAAACATTATTCACACCACAGCATTCTATCTAAATCCCATCATAAGAACCACAAATTATGCCTCTAAGTGTCTCTTTTAGCGAGGTTCTATTGCAAATTCTCCAGGCTTAAATTTTTTTTTGTAGAATGCTAATCATATATGACAGACTATACAATGTTGATAAGTATTAGTCATAATATAGCTATACTTATTTAATTATTTAACTGTGTATCCATGTATTTCTATTATCTTTTTTGGCCATCTATTATTTTGTCATGCTGACACATGTATCAAGTTGATATTTTGCTGCGAATAAAACAAAAATCTATATTGGAAGTCCTGTGAAAACAAAGTTTTGTTATCTGTGACAGTTCTCTGAATAGCATAACTTGGACTGCTATCTGCTGAGACAAAACCTTCACTCAGAGATATAGGATGTACAAAATTGCTACAATTAGACTTACCATAACATAGTTGTTGGCCACCTTGTAGAGGTCCGAGCATCCCTGTGCATCTGCAAACTGCCGGATACCGATGCAATTCGACGGATGTAGTTGCTTCATAAGGAAACCACAACAGGCTTCCACCACTTCCGACAGTTGCAATAAACATGCTGTTGACAACAGATTCTCAACAGTCTCTTCTTTTAACTCTATTCGACCTGAAAAGACAGAAAGAAAGCGATTCATCAACATATGTCGTTATATATTAAGTTTCGAAATAAGTGTGATATATTTTGTGTTAGGGGAAAATGTGTCCAGCAAGAGAATTTTTTTTAGAAATATGTATATGAAGTTTTAGACATATGACATGATATAAATATAAGAACTAAAAATAAACATATAACAAAAAGACACCGAAGTCTTAACTCAGGCAGAAGTATGCAAGCTGATTAAACAGCAGGAGGCTTGAATTTCCAACTGCAGAGCATTATTGAATTTGCACCCACGCAGTTTGCAATACATAGGATAAAATACAGCAGCTCTGAGCACAGTTTATACAGCTGTGTCTGGAACTGAGATTGTTGTTAATCTCCAGAGCCACAAATCATATTCACCGATGCTGGGCAACACTCAATAGAGCTTGTGTTTCACGATTATCTCTAAATATGATTTACTGCAGAGCCATATTTCTGGGATTGGAGTTCTTTGCAGTTACCCCGGGTTACCATGGCAATTTGTAAAAGCTTGTCACAGAGGCACCTACACCGCACTGGTGTCTGACATATGAGGCTCATTTCAGTCCGCACAAAACCTAAATGGGTGCCATACATCAGCGGTGTCTCCGTGCCCATTACTTTCTTCTCCTCTTTTCTTCTCGCCAAACGACAAGCAGAGGCTCTAACTCTCCCCAGGAAGCTGATGGAAAGGATCCTGTTGCAATTAAAACCTTACAAAAGATTTGATCCATGACAGGACCACATCAGTCTGTTGCAGAAAAAGCGGCCGCGAAGAAACAAAAGTGAGCGATCGCATGGGACAGTGCTATTCGCCTTGTCCTTTGTGTGTCTGCTTTATAAGCTATGTTTTCTCCTGATTACAAATGGATCCCTTCTCTTCAGAACCCTGCTAGAGTGTACATCAAACAGACTCCGAATGCCCACACAAATCGCAATACATTAGTGTGGTCACTCCGTGAACTACTCTGTGAACCACTCTTTGAACCACTCTGTGAATCACTCTGAAAACTGGGATTCCAAACCCCCTATAAATAGCCATCAAAGCAAAATGCAAAGCCTGAGCTATTCCCCATGTACCCTAGACCAGTGCTGTTCAGTGTTGGGCCAGGTGCTGTGTATAGCTGTGGAAATGCAGTCAGCTCAGCATGGTCGTATATCAAAACGAACACATCCCCGACGTGAAAGATTCATAAGCCAGCTAGTCTCGGGATAATTGCCCAACCAAATTGATGGTTTCTCTAATCTAGGGTTAGACAGGCAATTGCCTTAGTAGCCCATATTCATACCTAAGGAAATATTGGGCAGGAAAAGCTGCTGCTGCAGCAGTCTGTTGCTCAAGAACTACAACATCTCATGACAAGGGCAATGTCATAAAAGTTCCGCGGCTCAAAAGTGAAAGGCCGTTTATGGCAGAGGAAACCGCTGATGGATATCTCTCGGCCGATCTTTATGTCGGTGTTACAACTATTCTCAGTCAGGAGAAAGGTCCAACGTTCATTCCGTGGGGCAATAACGACACCATCGAACACTAAACATCACATAAAAGGTGCAAATTCTCGATTCATAATTCACAACTTTCAGAGCTAGCTTTGTCCCTGAATGGACAAAGCCTGATTTGATGTGTTCGATACATCATCATGAAATCTTTTACCACTGACATGCAATATATTTGCAATAGATTAGGCCAGGTCTGTTGAAAGGGGCCAACTGAAGCATGAATTTGCCTGGGAAGTACAAGGTCACCATGATGTGACAAGTCATCAAATGTTGCCATTCCTCATGCTTTCGAGTCACAACAAAAGATTAAGTGACATGAGGGGTTACCTTAGGTACTTGTCATTACGGGGGATAAACAAAGCCTAGACTGAAGCCACCCCACAATTTCACTGCCATTGCAGACCAGTTGCGGCCATTGGTATCAGCCATTTTGGTGCATTTGCTGCGAGTGCCAGAATACTGGACACACGCTGCATTTATGCACCAACTTTAACCACTGATACAATGAAAACCAAATGTCATTGGGAATACGTCGCACATCAGTGAAGTGAGCTATGACAACTTGTGCTGACACGAGTCACCGAAATAGAAACCTACGTTGCCAACAGCCGGAAATTGGCCAGTTTCAGTTCGCAGGAGGTTTAAGGATACGCCAGATTGCATTTCCTGCGAACCTTTGACATTGTCATTAGATGAAAGAAGCCTAGCACTGGCCACAGGTTCATATGAGACTCTAGTGAATCCAGCACCGAAGTGGTGCACCCGTCACTAAGCAACGCTTTGTTATGCAAATGCTGTAACTGCGACTTCCGGTTCCTGTTCAATCTGTACATTAGCAAAGCTAAACTAGATCCGGGCATTTCTAAAACCGGTCTCTTTCTACCTCTCTCTACTCATGAGGTAGCGAGTTGGTTGTCAGCTCACACACTGCAACTGACAGAAAGCACATGGCAGTTAATGGTAATGGTGTTTCCGCTGAGTGGGCAAGGCCTTGACCTCACGAAAACAACGTCATCAATCAGTCTGGTCACGTTTCAGATGACGTCAGAGCATTCGTTCCTAACTGTCTCTTAGCTGCATGACCACCTGGCAACAAGCATAGAACGGGGCAAACGAGGGGCAAAAGTTGAGCTGCTTTACAACCACCGAAAAAGTACGTTGCATCTAGGAGGCACCAGAAGCATACATATGGCATGGTAGAGCAAGCAGCTCCCTAATCTGAGGACAGCACCACACAGACCGCAGCAAAAAGCAGTGCAAGGAAGTACCAACCAGAGCAGACTAATGTTTGCTCAGGGACCGGACCAGCAAATCACAGCCTGACACTTACATAGGCCCTGTGTAGTCTGACACAGACACAGCCCAGGCATAATCAAAGTAGCCCCAGCAGATCTGCTGTCAATGCTGCCTGATCAGCATACCCAATCACCCAATCACCTGCAGAACCTAGCCTTGGACCTGCTGGAATACTCTCCAACTTCGCTACAACACTAGGTGTCTGGGTTTAATATAATAATATGTGTTCTCTGAAAGGGGTTTTCCCTGTCTTTTGAACTGGACACTACATATTGGATACATTCCGATGTGTCCTATTCTCTCAGATGATAACATCCTCATTTGTAACACCGAACAATAACCAGCCCATCACCTTTAAATGTTACAGAACAGCTGATCACACTTAAGTAACCAATCACCAATCACCAATGGCCCATCACATTAAACAAAAGGCATTCAGCTTTCATCAGCCATCCCCTTAGTGCAAGCAATGCAAGCGATCGGCACATTTGAAAGCTATTGATGGTGGGCACAGCTTTCAGTTCAATGAACTTTCACAGCCAACATCAACTGCTTTGCATGCCAGGTCTGCATTGTTTGGCTTGGCACAGGATCTGCTAATTGCACACGCAGCAAAGACGAGCTATTCTCTTTTTCTTTTTCTGTACTTCTCTCCATCTCTACTTGACGCCCCCCTCCACATTATGCAGTCATCCCATATGGTATTTCAGAAGAGGATTTCCTCCAGCCACTCATTCATCTAAAGATACTAACTGGCAATTACAACACACAGAAGACTCCGCTTGCCAGATACATTCAGCTTCCTTGGCATCTTAAGCTGCTTCTGATGCAGATGCTGCACAAGAAATTTCTGATGACGGCGCATTTAATTTTGTTTATTACGACACGTGCAACATATATATGGCAAATTAAGCATATCGTGAAGAAATTAAATGCAAAATTGCAATTCAGCAACTTTTTCCCTCTTGTTTAAAACTTTTGCAGAGCTTTGCAGATATTTCTAATCACGCTAAAATCATTCTTCTCTTTTTTGCTTATAATGCATCGTTATTTGTTTGTGTCAAAGAAATAGGGAAAGAAGTCAGAGTATCTGCTAATAGGAAGACACGATATTGACAAGGTCTGACATCCACTGACACCAACAGTGAAAGAGATGGGATTCTTTGAAGATGAGGTAAAGAAAGTCATCGTCTTGCCCAGAAAATGAAAGAATGAAGAGAGTGGAAAGTGATTTGGAGCACGAGACTAAACAGATGCCAGACAAAGCCCTGGTCACACATTCCCCATTCTCAAACTGCCTCTTCTGGCTGCCTCTCCTGGCCACCGGCTAATCCACAATCTGAGCGATTCTTTCCTCCAAAATGACCGACTAAATCAGACCCTGTCGTAGGTACAAAGCAAAATTGCTGCAAGGAAATTGAGCCTTGCCCAGCAATCTCCATCCAAACGTGTAGACCTGCTTGCAAAGCACTAAGCCACACATTAGGGCCAATGTTTCGAATCGGCAACTCGAGGAAGAAAATTGCGCCTCTCGCTCGAACTCTCGCTCGACTCTCGCAACATACGGGAGTGCTAGTGACGTCATCAATCACGTGGGGTTGCTGGCCAATCGGATGAGGTTTCCATCCCCATTCAGACACGTGCTCCAACAGATTGCTTGCCATCTACCAATACCGTCCAATGGCAGTCCATGGCCCGACTGGCCCATAAAGATGGAAGGACGACATGCCACATAAACTGCTTAATTGCCAGCTATCAGGCCAGCTACCAAAAGCCATTTCTGATGCCTAATAAATGAGCAGGTCCCCAATTAGCTTGCTGCCACAGGATGTCCTTCCAGCTTTATTATGTGGGCATATGTTACATAAAAGGCGCGATATATCAATATTGCCATAATGTTGTGATTTCTCTATGATGCCATGTTATACTACTTACAATTAAAATATGTAGCAGTTGATTTAATAAATTTTGCAACAGATCCACTAAGCCCTCTCACCTTGCCTGACCCTGCTTAATTAACTTAGTATGCAAATCAGAGCTAGAAGAAATCCCCGTGAGCTGGGTGACCTTGGCCTGTCAACATTTAAAGCACTCCATTGATCCCACCTTGATTGATCAGGTAAATTCATTTCATTAGTTGACTAAACCAAAATAGTCCCAGCTCTTTGATGTCCTTGCCCAGGTTTTGCTTAATGCATGGCTAATTGACTCACTTAGCTTGGAGCAACGTGCAAGGTACTTGGAGTCAGTAGCCAAGCATTGGTAAGCCATGTCCAGCACCTCTTAAAGGGTAAGGTTCTCATGCATCTTCATGTCCAACCAGTTAACCATTGCATTAATCAGTCTTTACTGAGGCAGTTTGGCTCTTAAATGACCATTTGCAATGGAGGCAATGGCCTGCACAGGCTCTCTTATGCTCTTCCAGGGCTGGACCAGCAGACAGGCATCTCAACTTGCTCCACAGTTTGTTTGCTTCCCTCCCAGGAGACACCCTTGTGGAGTGGCAAGATTCCAGTCTTGCTTTAGATATTCAGCCGTGTCCTGGCAACTAATGGAAAATATCCATCTCCAGAGAGCCATAAATCCACAACAACCACCTGAGACAATGTACTGAAATAGCCAAACAGTCCCAGAGCCAAGAGCCCACCTCAGGCACACAGCCCACCTACAAGGAGAGTCTACCTAGAAGATAAACCTACCTGCTGAGTACGGGACGACCATAGCACGATATCAAGGTTCTAGTGAAGAACTCAACACTGGTCTTTCTAATCTTTGGTAACCGTGCACAAATCTTGTGGGCAAATTACGAATTTTTTATTTTATTTCTGTCGTTTATTATGATTAGCCAATAACAAAAATTATCCACAAAGCCAGCATAGCCAGGGGCATTAACACACATGCGACGACCATGCAATAGCTTCATTTGTAGGGAGAGCAATCTATTCCACAGACAGTTTTGTAGCCTGGGCCTGAGGGTGGCGTCCTCAGGTACAATGACCGATCGGGAAAATGAAAGTCATCACAGTTACCACAAGGCTGATGACATTTAACTAACGCTTATTTTGTAAATGGTTTCAAAAATAGCTGAATAGTTCAGCCCAGTTATATTCTGTGAAGGCAGAAAAGGCCGTTCAATATGCAAGTGACTTTAAACAGACCACCCCCTCTGGATGCCCTAAAGCAGAGCAAAGCAAAAGCAGACACCATGTCCTAATGTGGTAGAACTGATCTATTTGGGATCATGACTTGGTGTGCTGTAGATTTGAGTTAACTCATAGCAGGCTGGTTCAGCTTGGTGTAGTCTGGTGTAACTTGGTGCAGGGTTAGGCTCGGTAGCTGGTTTGGGCAATGCTGGCTTGGGCAATAGACTGTGACTGTGAATCAATAGGGCAAGTAGCTCACTCCCTCTCTCTGCCACCAACAGGAAATGGAAGGCTTTGCCTTAATGGCTGTCAATATTGTAGCCATCTCCGATGACCTCACTCTCTCTAATGTCCTAAGTGCCAGCTAAATCTAAGATGCCAGTCCATCGAATTACAGAGATCCTGGCCCATTGACTGACACTGATAGGCCTTCTTCATTCTCTTCTATTCTGCTCCATTCAGGTAATAAAGTCCACCCAAGGGTCTCTTCCCATGCTCAAAATGATCCTGAAAGACCTCAGTGAATCGATGATGGCCTGTACGAAAGGACATCATTTTCATTTCTATAAATCTCTCCATCCCATGGTGTATCTCTCACCATATCATATTCTTGATATTCCTGAAAGTTTGTATAGTTCTCTTTACTTCTATCTGTCTTTACTTGAACACCATCTTCAGCAAGGGCTTGCTAATAGGTGTCCCACAAGGCCCCTGTTCGACCTGATTCGCTTCTCCAATCACTCATGAGGTCCCAAAGCAGCAAACCCCAAGAGCCAGCCACCCGCACCTGATCCAACCCTTAATAACCCCAAAACCCCTGACCTGAAAAGCAGGTCAATGCACTCAGCCCCATTATCACACAACACCAAGTTTAGATCTGTGAAAATGGGAGATTCTCTTTCTGTGCACAGCACAAAACATGCAAAGGTGATGGTGGAATAGTGTTAATCACACATTTGGTTCTACGATTTCGAAAACTAGTCACTTTAGTCTGTCTTATATGAAGGTTTTATGCATTGCAGGCTGAGAGGTCTGTTTTGCAATACAAGTATGCATAGAAAAATACAAACATCGAAATCCTCTTAAAAAAAGCTTCATAATGGCCCTGATATAAAAACCGGGCATACATTTATAGCGGTATTCCGCATCAGCCATAAAATTACAGCACACAGATCAGACAACTGTAGGCTTTGACAATATTTCCACAAAAGTATATTTCATTTTGATTCCAAAGGCTCTTATGGCCCATCAGCCATTAGTAAAAGGAGACCAAGAGATGTGTATTAGACATTGTCGTGTCACATGCAACAGAATGAGCCTGAAAACACTGCATATGATTAAATGGCCCACAAGGCATATATTGCTCAGGGCCTGGGTGGGGATGCTAATGAGACCTTAGCCTGATTCATCCACCTTTTTTTCCGCCCTATGTCTGTCTCTGCAGAATCATCATCATCATCAGCAGCAGCAGCAGCAGCAGCAGCAGCAGAAGCCAGACACCCCAGAGGCAATAGCATTTCATCCGGCCAATCACTGGACACAATATTTGCGGCGTACTTTCAAACAACAGTCAGCCAAGTGGATTGAGGTTTCATTTCAAAACGGGCCTTGGAGGCAAGTGAACTGCCATTATAGTCCCTCATAGACTTCTTTAAAGCGGGCCAGATGGGCCATCAGTGATACAGGCCTTCATTGGTGATCTAGGGGGCCAGATGAGGAGCTGCTATCTCGGGCCGCTTTAATCATTGCACAAGCCACGAAGGCAGAATGACCCGCTGTGATTGGCTGGCAATCAGACCGAGGCTAAGTCACCCGGATAACCATTTTCTGACAGTTTTAGTCCCCGAGTCAAATCAGACGTGGTCAGTAATGTCCAGCAAATAACGTCCAGCAGACGGTGTCCATCACCCACCAACACCCCTTTCTATTACAGCTACCGATTCTGGCTTCTAGCAGCTTTTTTCGTTAATGGAAGCTGAAAGTATGACGCAGTTTCTGAAATAATATCTATGGGGAAAAATCTTCAGGAAGGCGTAGTTTTCTGGCTCAAAGACATGAAAATGAAACATATAGACTAAAAGATTATACTTCAACAGTCAGACACAATCACGAAAGTAAGCCAACAGATTTTATCTTGGGAAACGTGTCTCAGTCTCTTTGTAAACCTTTCTGCACTTCTTATCCATCCTGCCCCCTTGCCAACTTAGTCAGGACGGTGCAAACCTATCAATCTGGGGTAAGTGCTAAGTACCACAGTTAAAGTACAATGCCATCCATCTGGCCATTCAGGAGAGCCATTCATCTGTACTAAGGGTCATGGTTCCTCTGCAATTACTGGGAGGCAAAGTTCAAAGCAGTGAGGATCTAGGCTAAGGGCAGTGGCAATACCTGTTGATGTATGGCAGACAGGGGAACACTTTTATAGTAGCAGAAGAAAGAGAGAGACCTTCGTTCTTCTCTTTATTGTTTCTTATTTAGTCTAAACATGCAGATGCTGAGATCTATCATTGATTCAAGGCTTTGCAAATTGTCCTTGGGTGAGTTGGAGATGAGACATCAGGGCTGTTGCAGATCAAGAACCATCCCATAATCTACATGCAACATTAAGAGAAAGTAGATGGCCAACAGACTGAGCAGATAATGCTCAACATAGCCACTGAGGTCAATAAGTAACTAACCCCATGATGCAATTAGTTTCCTCAATACATACCATCACAATGAGTAGATGCTATGCTGATTGTGTGGGGCACTATATCAGAACATTTCTCCATATTCTGACAGTAAGGTGGCCCTGTGGCTAATGTACTAATGAGCTCTTTAGGATACTGGGTTCCAAACTCAACTCACAAACTATATATGTAGCAAAGATTAAAAAAAAAACTAAAGAAAATACGTGATTTTCTAATAAGAAACACACAATGATTGATGAATGGCTTGGATAAAAATACACGTTTACAAGCTGTATACACAGCATAGCACAATAGCTATACTCGCCCCCTTCCCTTCTCTTTTCTTAACACAAAAGGACTGCAAACTAGGATTTATATCCTGTAGACCAAATTGGGGTTGAGGTCGGTCAGTGCTTGGCATAACATTGCTTTTGGTTTAGGAAATGCAATTACGTCTGGGAAATTGGAATCATTTATTGGATTTGTCGCACAAGGGCGAAAGTGTGGGGCTGGGTCAACCTCACTTTGCTGATATATGTGCTGTTACTGTGTGACCCTAAGAAACAATAAGAACGGAAGAAGGGCACACGAGTACATAATGGGGGTAGGAATACATTATATGTACCTCAGAATGTAGATCTTGCACGTTCAACATTTTGTGTTAGCATATCATTAGTACCATCTTTAATGTACGTGATGCCCTTGTCAAACTCAGCAGCTGCTACATTAGACTTTTCAGTTGGTAAGTGCACCCGAAGATCCACTTTAAAAAGAAACTTGGGAAGAGTGTCTTTAGAAGTTGAGCCATTTACTTGATGTATGTCCTACTCTTGCACCAGCATAAAATCACCCATAACACTAGTCTTATCCATGGCTATGCAATTCCTCCAATCTAAATCTCAAGATCAACTCCAGAGAAGATGGAAATCCAGGTTTGGAAGACCCCGAGCAGTGAATTCAGCAGGATTGAGGTAGATAGAGCAGGGACCAGAGTCTCCCTATAGGAAAGCACCGAAACCAAGGAAAGCATTATGCTGCATAGATAGTATTAGATACTCCCATGGAATTCCACAAGGATCAAATTGATAGTTGTCATCTTGGAATAAGTCCCAGCACCAGAATTCACCTGATTATCGAAACTGAAGCTAGTAGAAACATGATCAAAGTAAATGCAACATCACATGATATGGAAGACAAAGATAGACTGCAAAATAGCACTTTGTATAATGATTTGACATCCTCACGATAAGACAATTACCAATGGCCACCTAGAACTAAACGTCTGGGTAATTTCTTAATCAAATAAAAAGCAGCCCAGATTTTCTTGACCCACAGACCTAGAACAAGACGTTAATCCAATTGTGAGGTCAGCCCATAACTTACCCGATGGGTGATAAGATTTACCAGAGTTCTAAGCCCTTGCAGGACAGTTTCGTTTACACCCTGGGACCAATGCACCAAGGACCACTGAAAAGCAGGACTGATGGTCAAATCTTACGCTTGGCAATCCTATGGGTCTTGGGAGCAAGGTGACCCCATCTCCCCTCACTGGGTGACATAGATTTGGAGGTCAAGTCAACTGAACATGGCTTGACCGTGGAATGTAGAGCAGTGGAAAGCAGTAGACAGCAGTGGACAGCGGCATCCGGAATGACTAGTCTCCTGCATCCCTAGCATCTCAATGAGCTACAGAGGCAGAGGTGAAGCTCCTCAACCTACACCTTAGATTAGATTACGCCTATCAAATTGGGCCGGCCAGTAAAGCCCGTCTAGAGTGCTGCCGGGGTCATAAACACATGCAAATAGCGGCCAATACACCACCCCTCAATACCCCCTTCCCACTAGGAGAGCTCCAATATAGCTACATGGCTAAATATAGAACATAATTACGTCACCAACGCAAAATCGAATGGATGCTTGAAACGAACTGATACCTGAGAAAAGAATCTGCTACATCACAGAAATAGAGGAGGAGGGCAATGTAACAAGATCTCTATACCTTTAAACAGGAAATTCTATAAAACTGATCATTTCTAGGCAGAAGGTTGAGAAACAAACTTCGATGCTTGTCTACCTGACCGCAGCCATAACAAAAATAGTAGTTTTTATTTGTAGAGTGTCTGAGTTCACAGCCAGAATACATATATAAGCCATAGAATAGAACCAAAATTAGATATAAACAATATCAGTTATCTCACCCATGTGCCATAACACGGTGTTATTGTCGTGTTGGCACCCACTTGCCAGCCTGTCCTGTGTCACATATGAACCCGACAAGTCAGCCATGGAGCAAAGGAGGGAGGGAGAATAATCTCATTGAGAGAAAACCCCCTAGATTGAGGGTCTTAGGGCCCAGAAAGCAATCCAGTCTAATGTGATTTTTGGGCAACAAATTGGGGCAGAGTACAACCAGATATCCCAGGATGTGTTGCTGCATGGAAAGGTCTCCAGCAACTGGAGCAAAGAGTATACACAAAGACACAAAGGCTATTGTTGGCAAGAACAATGACCATTGTCTTCGGATGACCATAGCAACATCGCATTACATGATTGTAATCAATTGAACAGAGTATTTTCATCATCACCGTAGACGCATAAAACACCACAGTAGTCATATGGGACTGACCAGATCCTTGTGGGACCCCACAATGGATGGGCGCACTGTAAAAATGACCCCCGGCCTGCCCTCCTTGCCCATAAAGGGGTTAACAATGACAACACGAGCGCAATAAACCTCCTGGCCTGACCGCACGGCCACTTCTTAGAAAAACAATAGCCCTGACCTCCCAAGAGACCTCGCCTTGTTAGCCTAACAAGCTCCTGTTTTAAAAACAGCGCAAACTTTCATTACTCTTCTCTGATGGGTTGCTGTCTAACGGACAGAATTGCTTTTTCATTACCTGCAAATAAGCGACAATCCTTTGCACTACTTCATTGCCATACAACAAGAGGCTATACATAATTTCATCCTCAAAACACCAACTACATTCACTTTCAAACAAGATTGACAGCGTCCATGAAAAACCTTCAAAACAAGATCCAATCAAGAAGAAACCCCATTAGGAGGACATTAGGTGAACTTTGAAGTTGCCAAACAGCAATCTAAAAGGTCCAGAAGGTTACATGGAGATCAGGAAGGTCAAATGACCTCTCTTGAGGTCTTGAGGTCCTCAGATGTTGGGGATCATAGAGGACCTTGTCTTCAACCTCCAGAGGTCCTGACCACCTCAGATAAGTCTGTTATGGGAGACTTCTTCTCAATCTTGGGGACCACGAAGTCCCTGGAGTAGTTGCAAGTAGCCTAAGTCACTATCATACACAAGGGGGATGGCTTGCCAAATGCTGTTCTTATGAAAATTTGCTTTAACTTGTTCAGTTTGAAGGGATAGCAACTAGCGCAATTTATACTGAAGTTCTAAATTTCTAAGCAACGGCAGTCGAACCTAACCTATGATCAATTAAGTGATGATATTTTAAATAGTTCAGTTAGTCTCAAAACTCTTCATTTTAGAGAAAATGAAATAACAAATGGTTCACCATCCAGCACAGTCCGCAAATCATATATTCAGCCATTATTCGTGTTCATAAAATCACAGATTAACCACAGGCAGCGCGCGTGCACCTATATTTATGAATAGTGACACACAGATAAGGCATCAATGGCACTTGCGCGTGCCTCTGCATGGGTCCATGACATTGCCCATGTCCCAATGACATTCTACATGACATTCCCCCTGACATTGCACATGCATGTTAATGGCTGATATTCGTGTTTGCCTCTACCCAAATGCAGATGACCCGCGTGCAATATTCTGATTATATTAGGGGGAATTCCAGTCCCCTGATAGCTGTTGTGCACAACGTATAACTGAACCCTGATCATCAAAAGGCCTATGACAGAATAAATAGTCTTTCCCAAATGCATTCATGTAGGCCTAGTCAATATTGATGTACAATTGTGGACACAATTAGTTATGACAATCAACTGGGTATTCAGGAGTTGGTAGGATCATGATATAATACCTCCACGGATGTATTTAGCTAAATGTTCTGTAGCGCATACAGTGGGACCTCATGTAATGACCCAACTCACCACCAAGACGACCCCAAATTAATTCCAAATAAGACTACCTCACAAGTATTACCGAAAGTCTAATATTCAGTGGTTTAACAGTGAGTTTCTACTGTAATGTTGAGTGTACTATTCATACTAAGTTGTTGGGTACTTTTTATGACAGATTTTCTTTGGGTTAATTTCTTGGATCCCTAACAATATTGTTAAGGGAAAAGCAGTGCATGTAAATGCAAGTCTTGCTGAATCACATGAATCAGACAATGTATGCTCTCTTGAGGTCGGTGGGGTCTCTTGGGGTCTGACCTAATTAGTTGGTCATTCAGACATGTCCTCAATAGACACGTATAACAACATGCATGACCAACAAACAGGCCAACATGCATGACCACCACTGTCGTTCATTCTATCACAATCCAAAATCTTTCCAAATTGAGAATAAAACAAGCAAGCTGTGCAGCAGGCTTAACAAGATTGCACTACCATAAATAATCAACGTTACAGGCGTAGAATGGGACCTTTTCATGCTAAGAGACTTGCTAGTAATTCCAAAAAGAAACGTGTCCAGGGGAAGTGTACTTTTTTTCACCTTTCACTTCCATGGCCACTGAAAAAGCCCCTAGAACTTTTAACGACTCAATTCCGTGAGGCCCGTCATCAGCCGGCCACTGCTTAAATATTTATTGTACAACAAACTCAAGTCTGATAACAAAATCCTTCAGCAATGCACAACATTGCCCGGCACTACCCAGCAATGCCTGCAATGTTCAACTTCCGTGAGCTAACATATTAAGACACGACCCTGGAGCGCGAATTAAATAAATCAGTGGAGAAGAAAATGTTGCGATTTGACAAGTCTGCTTCCCTAATGACAGCCAAACTTCCTCTAAAACTTTCTAACTTTTAAAAAACTTCCCAAAACTCCAACTGTTGTATGTTGAATTTATATCTATATAATTATGTTTGACAGATTTTCGCATTACACTTGCTAGAATACAGGGTTAACTTCATAAAATACAAAATAATAATTGTCATCTACGTAACAGTTGCAGCTGCACAGTTTTTTCTTCTCCCTTTTTTTTCATGGCACCATTGCAAAAACTTGGCAACACAGCGTTTGATCTAAAATTTCTAATACCTCACTAGTTTGCACACACCTGTCCCTCTCGCATCAAACACATGCAAAAACGATTATAATGTCATTGATGAGTAAACTTAAAAGCAAGTCATTATTCTTGTGAAAGGTCCATTACAACCACCTGTTCAGTTTTTTTTCAATTTTTCTATGATCTATTTTATCATGTTAAATCAATTCACTAACACCAAAAAACACACCAGCTGTAAATAGCTGAATTACTTTCTGCTTCATTGAGTCCTTTTAATTATTTCCAATTATAAATATTCATTTTTTTCCATGGCAGCTGATGTTATGTCTCATTACAGGAGACGTGATAATTTTCAACCCTTTGTGTGAAATGATATAAAATATGATGTGCATTAATTATAACCCAGACAGTCAATATACTATGCGATGTGTGTGTCTGGATATTTACAGGTACAAATAAATAATGCACTCGAAAAGTACAGAAATACAATACCATAACCTTAGCATTTTATCAATCCTTGCCAAGAATATAATCCTATACAAAATACACAAGTTGTCATATTGGCAATAGCCATTCAACAGCCAGACACCCTGGCACAAGCACTTGCTGTAGGCACCAGACCAAAACATAACAAAAGCAGAGAGATCAATTGTAATGTACATATTGACACAGGTCTGTTTTTTCATGATGCACATTGCAGTAAAGTTACAACACGATTTATCCATTAGGATTGTATAGACCAGAAACAAGTCTGTAACTAAAAATCGTTAGATGCAAATAAAATGCAACCAGCCATACCAGCCGAGTTGATTTGCCATAAATATTCTCAGGTGTAAGTGACAGTCACAAGAATATTGACAAAAATTGACACTGCCTGCCACGCAGCAAGATTTTCTTGGCATAAACTAAGAGTATTTTTATTAATTCAGATCAGTAACTGATACACATCAGTCAAACCTCTGCACTTCTGTGAAAAACAAGAAAACATTGCTTCATTTATAATATTTAAAATGTAATGGAGTAGCATTTTGACTTTTAACTCCTGCATTAAAAACTTTTCCATTCGTTTTCAGTCTACAATACATTTTCAAGAGAAAACTACATATTGTATGAATTGTTACTTGACAGCTGGTAGTATCTCCTCTGTGCTTACTAACACGCAAGTAACGAGAAACTGTTCAAAATGCATCCCTCTCAGAATAGTTCAAAGCATATCTGTCAAGGCGCACCAGTGGAACCTTTACTTTTTTTCTGTCATTTTTTGTCTCAAGACCAACCTTTCAGCTGCGAGACACATGTAAAAACAGAATTGTGAATGATTAGCCACATTCCCAGTTCTTGCTTCCATGACAAGTATCCAAACACAGCTGCCAGACATTGCTACCAAAGATAAAAAAATTCAAAAGCACAAAAAATATGAAAAAGGACAACAAAAATACAAGTAGGGCTGATGACTAAGAGGTTGTCAATAAAACCAAGATGTGAGCAGGATACAGGGCCCCATTTCTCATAATATTTTTTCATGTGCATGTGTGTTCAAGGTTGCTAATGGATCTGATTGAAGTTCAATGAAGCTGAAGCTAAAGACTTCATGGAAATCTTGGCAATTCACAGGCCAGCTAGAAAATATGCACCTCAAGGGCCAGGTGTCTGCCCAGCACTTTTTTACCTGTGGTCATAAAAATCACAAATGCACCAATCACATGCCTCCCAATGTAAGCAACGATCAAGAACTAGAGAGTAGTAGACAGCAGACCATAGTCTCTCCCTGGATATATTGATCTTTCTAAAGGTGAAGGTCCCTTGGGCCAGGTATCTACACAACTGATCAGTGCACACACACGTGGAAGGAAATGTAGTCTCTTTGAAAGGAAAGTAGAGCACACCATACAAATTTTATCTATCGAGATATCTGTCAGAGATAAAACCAACATCATGCAATCTGGACCTGGATCCAAAAATAGTTGACAGGTATCAATCACAAGTTCATAGAGCCCCTTGAAGTAAACTTGCGAAAACAACAAAGACAGAAATAGAAAGCTTAACAGATCGATGTACATTCAAGTTCTGAAGTGAGTCATGGCCTGACTCAAGGATCGGTGTAACAGTTGTGTTTTCTGAATGTTGGGATTTCTTTCACTGGTATGGTACCAGGTTTAACCAGAAAGACAGATACTCCGTGGAAGTTTCAGTGAAAGATGATGCTAAAAACTACACAAAGAGACTTAGACCTTTTCACTTCTGTCGCTCAAATATGTAGGAAAATATGATCTATATAATGGTTTACAACTTACCGGTATACATATACTGGATGAGGGCAGTCAAGGCATCTGGATCAACATCTTTCATCCTGATCTCGGCCTGGGTCGCTTCTCGGACATCGCTCGTGAACATTGCAGCAAAGTAGTCAGAGGAAGCGCTGAGGACAAGTCGATGAGCAGGGATCTGTTGGTGTCCCACGATGAGGACTACATCGCAGAGTTGCTGCTTGCTCATGTAGTCCTCCATTTTGCCCATCATGCGCTCGGCATGGTTGATGGAACGGTAACACTCCTCGGTCGGTTCCTCCATCTTACTCTGACGGTGCTGGCTGTGGTGCGGATGCACGTGGTGCGCGTGGTGGTGGTGGTGGAGGCCGTGGTGCGGGTGGTGGTTAAGTGGGCTGGGGGGCGGGGGCCCAGCCACGATCTGAGAGTGGGACGTGGAATGGGGCCCTGCCCCCTGGTAGCTGGCATAGGAGTGGTGCACCAGGTACCTGGAAAGACAAAACATGGACAAAAATTTAGCAAAGAATAAAAAGAAATACATGTAAAATGCATGTAAAATTCATGTTCCTTATTCTGAGGAAAGCTGAACCTGTTCATTGCGAACTCTTGAATTGTTCAACCAAAGCAATCAACTCAAAATCAACTTATATTTTCTGCACTCAATTATGATGGCAACACATATATACAGTCAACCTCTGCCCTTAAAATACAGCTGTATAATTGAGGACTCGAGGACAGGTCAAAGTTGTCATGACCTACAGGATCAAAACATAACAATTTCAAATGCCACTCGGTGCACTATTTTGTCTATTTATGTATCAGGGCTCATAAATAGCTCCTGTAAATTGGTTAGATGTTCAGCTTCCCAACATATATTCTATTGTGGTCATGTATTAAATGAAACGCACCAATATTCTGTCACACAATGAAGGTTATGATGGATTCTGCCCATAATTCTACCTACACATGAAACATGATGCTGGTAGTACAATGACACCAGAATAATTGTTTGCAATATACATTACACACAAAGCAATATTATGATACCAGTGTCATATATATCCATGTTGACAAGTTATTGACATGCTACTGCAACAGCCACTGCTACACCAGCAGCAACTTCTTTGCAGACACAGTATGTAACATCAGCTACTTTAACAGCGAATATATTATATGCATTATTGTTGTATTTAACCCCTTTCTTTTGCAGATAGGACCTTCTGCAACCAGAAACATTCTGGACACTGCCCACCCAACACCATACCACAATAATGATGACGTCACACAATGACGTCATGTCTTATGGGTGTGTTTACCAGGTCAAGTGTGATAATAGCAAATTACTGACCCCAAGATATATGTTGCAGAAACTATGGTTTACAAACGAGCAACACAAGATGTAATTTTCACATAACAATAGCAATGACGTCACAATGGAGTGCTCATGGCGAGCCATTCTGGACTCACTGTGAGGTGAACTTCATGATGGCGGAAGTGTGGAGGCAATAGTCCATCGGCATGATGATATTGGGATGCTGAAGGTGATCTGCTGCAGTATCACAGCATCCTCGGGATGATCATAACAGTGAAAGATGTAGTAATGATGAAGCGGTGTTATGATGATGTCAAGCCATCCACCCAACACCAGCAGCAGCAGCAGGCAACAGAGCTCTTGCACACATCTCTGACGACATCTAGATGCTATATTTAGCTCACTTCACTGGTCAGGCTGCTGCAGCAGGATGGGATGGGACACAGCCTCAGCTTGCAGCATCACCCCCGATGCCCTGCTCACCTAGGCTGTGATCCCAGATCAATGCCATCAATAGTCATGGCATGAATTGTCACACCAGACCTGTCAATGTTATGCAACCGCTGATGCTGCTGATGCTGCTTAGACTGGTGTCATTGTCACATTTATTATCACCGATATCTCCATCAATTGCTTGTTGCTGCTGCTGCGGCTTCAACTGAATATCAAGACAGATTCACAGATTCAAATCCATGTTTCTCCTAAATTATGAACATTCATGCCCAACAAATCAATAAAGCATCATGTTCTAGAAAAGCAAAGTTGTCTGCTTGCCATACGTAACTGCAAATCAAGCAAAGAATGTGTGCAATCACGTAAACTACGACTCAAAACCTAGCTGCACCACATGCAAATGGCAGAAAATAATATTTCAAATCATGTAGGAATCTGTGATAGATGACACCAATTTTTTAACTATTGTTGGAGCAATCTGTCACCACAAAGCAAAACTTTTGCAACAGCTTTGATGATAATCAGCCATACAAAGGCACAACAAAATGAGAGAAGTTTTTTACACCTCAATCATAATAAAGAAGTGTGTCTAGATATCAGGATGCCCCGGCAACTACCTCATCTTGGCTTATTCCCTTGCACAATAATTACATAGGAGGGCTGAGATTGCATAAAAGACACATTAATTAGGTAGGTTGAGATAGCACTGCCAAGGTGTGGGGCTGAGCCACATATCAATGAGGACATCAAGTGATGCTTCTCCCTGCATCAGCAGCCCTGCCTCATCACCATTAACAATTAGCATCAATTGGCCACAGAGATGGCAGCGAAATATGCAAGGCTGTCTCATAAAGCACACACCCAGTTCCTCCCCTATTCATTGTCCTTGATAAGCACAATTATGAGCCACTTAAGGACTTATGAGGTATTGCAGTGGCTTAGCTCTTTGCTTTGGAATAAACAAATACCGTTCAATACAACACCTCACGTTTTCAGAAACGTCATTATGGTGACTCATTTATCGATAACAACTTAACACATTAGTGATGTAGCAACAACTAATTACGTGTCCAGATTATGGGTTTGGGAGCTGTTATTGGTTTGGTTTGCTAGTTGCCATGGTTTTGTGGAAGGCAATGCATTATTCTATTACATATCACACTTTCAAGCCAAGATGAGATGCTTGAGACTTGGCCTGGCTTCACGTTTTAGACGGAAATCATCTCCTCGTTCAAGATCACCCTGCCACAGGCAAAATAGCTTTTTAATTGCAGTGCAAACTCCTGGCATTCCATGAGACTGCAAAGCACAAAACTCATCAACATTAACACAGAGGTTGGTAGGAAGAGACAGAAGGTACGTATTGGTCAGACAGAACCTGTTCAGCCATTCCCCGCACTCTCCCCACCTTTTCTAATCACATTCAGAGTCCAGTGCAGCTCAGCTTTATATTCCAGGGTTCACTTTGCCACCATCTTTATGAGCAAATTATGACCAGCTTCAGACACTAAGTGCGCAACTTTCTTGCCAACTTTTCATCCTTTTTTCGCCCACAAAGCTTGGACTTATCCAAGCTCCAGCCTCGTTAATCACTCCACAACAATTACAGCCAGAGACTTAGGTGCTTTTGCCTATTGGGGTGGCCATTAAAGAGGCTTCATTATCGCTCATGAGGAATTTGCTGGATTTTCTAATGCTGTGAAAATGGATGAGCTGTAGAGTTTCTTTTTAAGACAAATCAGGCATTAAAGGTATGTATTTCATATGACCATCCCCTGTAAAAACCACAAAAATCTTCGACTGAAAACTGTACAGCCAGTTCTAGAGGCAAATACCACATTTCCTTAAAGTTCTTTACATTCAAGACTGAGCTGTGGATCTTCTTAGCTAGAATCATTACCTGGAAAGATATTAGTTAGGTGTACACAAAGGAATTTAGATGAACACTGGGGCCCTTAATTGTTTCACCAGGCAGGCTCCCAGACTGAGGCATGAACCACATTAGAGAAGAGACAACTCTTAGCTGCAAGCGCTGCAGAAGTGAACCAATATTTCTGGGTCTTCTATAGCCTTCCTATATTCCCCCAGCCCTGTGAGCATGCTAATGCAGGATATGAGGATGGGACTGGGCCACTGGTCTGGGCCGGAGCTGTTGCACAATCTCCCAGATAAATGGCTTGCTGCTGAGGCTGCTGTGTTTACGATCCCATTTCCCCAGACATATGCGACCCCTGACAATTTGTCATGGCACTTCACCCATTGTCATGGCACAGCCGGCACAAGTGTGAATATGACGCTTTGACACCAGTCATCAATTGGCAGGAGGGATGAGGCTGCAGGGATGCTACATCTCCTCAAATCCCTCCCTCCCTCATCTCCTCCGCATCTCTGCTTCCTTTTTAATCACTCTCACCTTACACCACCACGACCCACTGGTACCAACAACGCCAAAAACATCACCGTGGCAACCACGTTGTCATAGCAACAAGAACAAAGCCCCCCGGTCTACAGTGCCTCTTGTGGTCCTATTACTGTTCTTGTCACTCCGAATTTACGTCACTCTACACAATGGCTAATAACAATGGTCACGTGATAAGAATAGTGCGCGCATGCGTGATGAATATTACACAGATTGTGGTCCGATTCCGCAAACCAAATCCTCCATAGGGTATCTTTGGGATCATTTCTCGGTAGCTACAACAACCACCTAAACATGTTGGGCTGCTGTACTGCCATTCCAACACATCGAGGTTTACATTTTTCCACATTCATCCACAGGTGACCTGGATATGGCGGCCCCCTGCCCTACACTCCATTAATCACAGGAACCCTTTTATTATTAATGCACGGAGCAGCTATTCAATCCATGCACAGCCCAGACTACAACATAGCCTGCTCAGCCAATTGCATATAACCCACTTTCTCTCTCCATGCATTAATTTGCTCCCTTAGGAAGTGTCATATTGAAATATTCATCACATAAAAATGAAACGAGCCAGATGTTTCTGACAAAGATTGAAGACTTGGGAGTCTAAACAGACACAATCAAAATCGTCTTTCATTTTAATTTATCACGTCTTTATAAAAAGGAAGAAATAGTTATGCAGAAGTTAACAGAAAAGAACTTTCGGACGAGGCAACTATTGAGTTATTCAGCAAAAGAGCAAACCTACTTCATGACTGCAACAATAGGGAAGCTGCTGTGCATCTCTCACTCACTGCTGCATCCTATACATTCTTCTGCATCCTAAGTCTTCTACATCAGTACTCAGCCAGTTGCATCACTCTTGTGATGGCATGTCAATCTCTCTCAACAAAACACCAGTTATATACTCATTTACAGAACGCGTGATAATTGCTGGCAAAAAAAACCCGAATTACATGAGGAGTAATTACGGTTATATCAACAGTAATTACAGGGGTGGGCTGTAATTACAGTGTGAGCCAGCAGTCATTGGCCTGTTTATTGCTCTGAAAACTCATAGTTATGACTGCGTGATGAGGACCATTTGTATAATTCTACTCGGTGATTTTTTTTGCACATCTCCTGCACCAGACAGCAGCTCCTAATGGTTATAATAAAAGGAGAGAAAAACAAGCAAGACCAACTGCGCACCTTTATTGCGAGTGTTCATGTCTATTGGTCATAAATCTCAAATGCAACATTAGCCATGCTAGACAGATGCCCACAGCATTCCTACATGTTTTTCCCCCCTCATCTTTATTGCCACACAATGCACAACTGATCGTGCGAGGCATTCCATAAATTGCTCCACATTGAACAACCACAAATGGGTCAAAATGTTACACGAACAATTAAAGAGTCCGAAAACATCACTAAGTGTTGTGCAGACTACAAATTTACACAATGCGGGTCCATTCAACAAGAAAGAATGACTACCCAATGTCAAGGTCACTCAAAGTTTAATAGCACCAGCACGCGTTCATTTCTACACATTCAAAGGTCACTCAAGAGCTATTCCAAAAGGTAACCTTCTGATACGTGCCAAATGACGTCATAATCATTAACTGTGACGTCATTCTTGGCATTAAGGACGTTCACTAGAGGGCTACATTGTTTATTCAGACTACCTTTGCTTAATTACTACTTCTAGGCTTCACATATCATACACTGTAAGTAAGAATGCCCAACAATGTAACTTATGAAATTATACTGGCTAGAAATATAACACTTCTAAATATAATATCAATTCAATTTTACATGTCTTTAATTACTAATTTCCTTTTATGATCTCTAACAAAGAGAGGCAACATTCAAACACATTTGCTAGTAAAGTTTTTTTTTACAAAAAGCATGACAGAGCAATTAGCACAACCGGATGCAACGATCAAGAAATAAGGGCTAAAACCCTTCGTCTTTCTGATTAACCCAGTCACTTATCAAGTTCTTTAGATGTTAATTATTCACCAGTGTCTTAATTGCAATGAATTGTTTGTGATTTTCAAAAAGTAAGACATCAAACAAAATTCAAAGGTACTTGGGCATTTCCTTTGAGCAATAACTGCGCACAAGAAAGAAGAATGTTCACTCGATCCACAAATGCAACAAATACAAGGCAGAAACTGTCCTATGTATCTAACGAAGATTCCGCACCTACTACAGGCAATTGTCTATTATTGTTGCCTGGCTGTTTTATTATTTATAAGTGAGGTAGCTAATGTAATATTACATTCTATATCATTACACTACATTATAATTTATATGGAATTAGTACCTTAACAATTACATTAATTTATACACATTGACAACAAAATGAATAAATAAAGGGGCCCCTAATAACACAGCCCGCTGAGGTTCTCATATTATTCTGATGTTGTCAAACTAATATCTTATTCATGTGAAAAGTGATGTATTATTTTCAATTCAATTCAACTGAATTCAACATTAGCTAGTAGCTACGATATACCACCAGCACCAGGACGAATTCTCCACCTCACACATAGCCGGGTGTAATCCCATCACTTTCTTCAGCTTGCCCCGCACTGACAACTTAATTCGATAGAGGGGCGCCATATTTTCTGAGCTGCACTAGACCGTGAATATAAACAGCCCAGGAACATGTTTTCTCCATTTCCCCAACTTGTAGGGATCTACAGAGTGCCAGGGTGTCACTGCAATGTCCTCATTCAACTCAATATTCTTCAGGGTGAGTGCGAATTGGGAGATCTGAGTAATGTGGGAATCTTGTGGAAATGTGCACAGGATCTGTTGGTGGTGATCAGCCTCGCTAACTGTTGAATCTGAGGTTTTACCAAGATTGGCTTCTAATTCTATCACACACATTTCGTTCTTTCATTGTCAGTCAATGCTTCTGGCATAATCTTACTGGAAATAAGCACACCGTACAAATATATATATGGGAGTTCCAGGTGACTAAAACAAACACATTATGGACCTTTTTGTTTAATAAACGAAGCCATCCTTGATTCTTGGTAAAATCTGTTTACAAGGCATGAATTTCAATGGACCGTTTTAATTAAATTATGAAGCATATACCTACCGACCTACAATTTTGCAGAAAATAGTTTCTGGTCATTAAGAAACTTTTTAGAGGTCCAGAGCGGGAAATTTCACAATTTTGTCAATTTGGACCATCCTAATGTTCATATTCCACAAGGGGTCTAGCTACGCATACATGTACACGCATAGCGAACACTGCTGCACAAACGAGGGATGTCTAGAAAACAACAGTAATTCCATTGCAACATCAGCGTTTTTCCTAAGTTCTAGCCCAATAGAACAAGACTGACTGCAGACTTGTCTTTACTACTGAAGACTGGTTTTTGCTATTCATAAAAGACCACATGTTTTATTCATGCTGGCAAATCGCAGTTTCACTCCAAGTGGATATGAGCATTACATCTGTCTGCTGTGATAAAGGGCTTATCTGCAATGGATCTTTATACAATGAGCACATACAAAAACATCAAGGAATTGCTATCTATGGAAGCAGACGTTGTTTAGAATAAGAGAGCATAATATTCCTTGAGGGGCAAGCATCTGCAAATCTACGGCAGAGATATACCACTAGAGAGATGCAATACTCTGATGGTATGAGCCATAAGTTAGGCATTCCACAATCAATAGGAACCACTTTGAAGGAAGCCCCATGCATCACAGTAATTCACAGGTAGGCGTGGGTGGCCAGTGGTCACCAGAGTGGTCATGACAAGTGGTCAGTTGTGGTGATCACTGCTTTGTGTCAATGGTCATTGTGCAGACACATACACACTAAATGTGCCATTTACATGCGCTGGGGACAGTATACCTGTAAATGCAACAAAGTCATGAACCCTAATGGCAAGATAAGAGTGGTTGACTGACACCTATCTTAGTTGCTTGCCTGGTTTTTTTTTGTGGTAAAAGACCATACTAGGATCACACAAGGATCATACAAGGCCAGTGAAATGTTGACACTGCCACCTGAGCACAGCAACACTTAGCCATGGCACACAAGCTTCAAGGAGACACGTGAAAGCTAGGTACTCCAGGACAGATCTTTGTCATCGCAGACACCACGCAACATCTCGATGACATATCTAACCGAAGCGGACTTAAAGGACAAAAAAAGTACAAAAGGAGCAAAGCAAGGACAAAAAGGACAATCTGAGGGTCATTGTGTCCTCCCTGCAACCTGTTACACACAGTTATTCACTCTATTCCCAATGGACCTTTGCCATTTTAAAGCATTCTTCACAGAGCTGCCAAGCTTAGTGTATGGCAGCAAAAATAACCTTCAAAGGAGTATAGATGATCAATCATTTCCAGGGAAAAAAAGTTACACAGGAACAAAGAGCAAGAGGTTATCTGTCATCCCATTGTTTCAAAGAGCCATGCACATCGTGTATGATATCCTATCTCCATCTATTTTTCATGGTAAGATCACGATCACATACCAAAAAAGAATAAGGTCATTGTATCATTGTAGCTCCATCCATATTGTGTAGCTGTGTTTAATGGAAGAAACTTGATGCTCTTCTCATCTTACCATCAACAAGCAAAGGAATTGTTGCAGTATTTCAATTCAACATATAACCAAATGTTTCTAATCGAAAAAAGCACTTATCAGTTTGAGAAACTGGTGAGACATCAAAAAGACATAAATATTGATGTCATCCATTCTTGTGTCAAATTAATTTCTACTTGTCTCATTAACTGGGAAAGTAGAATTAAAGTGATTAATCATTGCATTGGTCGTCCCACCAGAGCTGGTTCTATAGCAGCAGTCACATTTAATATGCAGACATCATCAATAAAGCTGCAAGCTGTGAGTTGAAGTGCACGTGGTTCACTGCATTTGGTTTAATATGGAAATTGGACTGTACTTTTTACTTTTCCCTGATGAATTTTTGCCAGGTTCTAGGGCAGACCATTAGGCGAATGTACCCCACAGATTGCCACCACTAACAAATGTACTAGACACACTCCCTTGCATAGAGCATGAAGCCTTTAATCCAAGATGCTCACAACGCCTCTGCTGCTGCTGAGGCTGGTGTACAGCAGCATCAGCTACTAATACAGCATCTCAAAGGTTGAATAATTCAAAGGCAATTAGCAAAGGGAGGTCGTTAAACACAAGGTGAGCCCTGGATGAGCCATGGACACAACAAAGTGCTTTCTCCTCAGTTGCTACGATTGCCTCAATTGCATTCATGTATATGACATTGTATGTTACAAAGAAGTCCTCGTTAAAATGTAGCATTATTAGCAATACATCGATCAAATGGTCCACAATCATTCTTGCATGTAATAATAGCTAAGTATTTCTGTTCAGAGTTACAAACTACCTACATATAATGACTTGCACAGTTTGGTGCACGGAGTCACAATACATACGTGGACAGGTAGTGCAGTTTAGCCCATCTCCTGTAAGAAGGGGACCGGTAACGGGAGCTGAGGGAGTCCTGGCCCGGGAGACGACGGGAAGGTTTCCTGCGTGGGCTGCTTCCCTGATGTTCCGGAGATGCTTCCATCTCACCTGGATGCGGCTTCAGAGGCATGTGCTGCAGACATCATCACTTTCAATTTCATATGACACATGTATGCAATGCATCTAGGTGCCACAAGTTCTTAGTGCTGCAAGAATCCACTCCACTACATCAGTCCATAGCATCAATAAAGCATAAATCCCGCACCAACTCAGCTTCCCTGGAGATGCAGCTCAAGTATTGATGATCACTTGTTGCAGCAGCAGCCAAAGTTTTGATTGGCAGGGCTGGATCTGTAGAAGTACTGCTCAGTAGACTCAAGCCAGTCAAGGTGGCCATGCAACTCAGCTGCCAAGAGATGCTGCTGCTGCTGCTGAGGTGCCAGGTGATGCGGGGCGATGCACCAGAGCATGTGAAGCCCGCAGGTAGCTACCCACCCGCCAAACCAACGGCTTAACAGTGAGCCTCCACCCCTGGGCCTCAACCTGGTCAATATGCATAGCTTTAAAACAACTCAGTGTGAAGCAATGGATTTTAAGTATAGTACAGGCAAAGCCCATGCAAACTTTTGTCAAAGGCAAATAAAGCAAAAAGTGAATACCATAATTCGGGAGTTTTCATGAATCATTCCTTTATCAAATCAACACTTTTTACAACATTCATACAAGCAACCTTTGGACTTGGCACACAACAGACCTTTATTAAAGCAACAGTTCCATTTATTTCATTTTTTGTCTCCCCTTTTTGTCAGCAAACACAACATTCAGCTATGAGCACTCTAGTGTGAGCCAGGGAGGCTGAGAGCAAGGCAAATAGAACCAACTAATATGTGGAGACACCTCCATAGCAGAATGGCTGGAATCTGTTCATTCTGCTTGGTCTTTCATTTGCCAAAAGATTGTGTAATGTTACTCAATAACAAGTCAAACGAAGAAGAGAGCAAGGGCACTTTGCCAAATGCAAGATTCATATACGCAGCCATATATTGCTGGCAATTAGTCTTGTGTGTCGAGTGTCGCTGTGCCTCACATTTATGGCATGTCTATACTTCTCTTGCAGTCTTGTTGCATTCAACAGAACTTGTAGGCATACTCCTGTCTTGTCAAATTACTCGATCACTATTTTCAGCCAAAACCAGAGTAAAAAGTCACCTTATACATCTTTTGAAGAATCTAAAAGAAGTCTGTTTATTTCAATCAAGGTGCGTTATTACAGGAGACAACGTCATTTGTCATGTTCATTGTATGCTGGACTCGGACGTCCAAGCCAATGTTGTTTGGTCACTAAAACCAGATTCCAGCACCTTGGCAGACCATTCAGCCACCTCGGGCCTTGCTATCCATTACATTTGTCCATTTACTACAAATTACTGCCTAATGCAACAGACCTGTTGTCCTAATGCTGTCTGATTCAGAGGGGAGGTGGTGGTCTCGCTGGATTGAGAGAGATGGCTCTGACAAGAAGGTTGCTGATGCGGCTGCTGATGCTGCTGCTGCATCAACTGTTTCTAGGGACACCGCATCTTATCCATTGGTCAGCAAATGACTCAGGATGTACCTCATTACTCAGTAAAGCCTTGCTTGACGACCAATTCACCTTAAAACAACTTTCCAATAGACACCGTTCCATTTTGCACCCACAAACAATCAAACAGTTATGATTTACTTCTAGTTTATTTCAAGTTTGGTCTCTCTTAATATTCAAGACCTGTAAATTGCAATTTCTGAGGTCTTAATAGTGAGGTTGTGCTGCAGTTGCACCCGATCATCAGCAGCATCATCCTGCATCACTATCCTGCCTCATCAACCTGCTTCCTAGGGCAACCCATCATCATCTCTGATGGCCAAAACAACCAGGATTTATGCTTTTATCCTTCATCTGTCTCTTCCTGGTTGTGTTTTCTTGTTGGCTAAGACATTTGTCTGAATTCTGGTCATCATGAGCACAGCCTGAGAGCGTCTAATAGTCCTCCTCCCTGCCCACCATACATCATTCAATTTGCTCTTGACTTTCAGCTTCTTTTTCCTCCCTTTCAGCTGCTTTTTATCCATCCTTTCGTCCACTTTTTCCCTGCTACATTTCTTCCACTTGTCATCCACACAAACTCTGCCTAACTTTCCTGATAACTAGAAACACATTATCTTCCTTAAATACCCCTAATAGAGCTTTGTGTCAGCAAGGCATTCTCTCACAGTTCTGTTTCTTCTACTTTTTGTCTCTTTGCACCACATCTGCTTTCTATCATTACAGCATAGGAGAGACCACATGCGCAGAAAAGGACCCACATAATCCCCAAGAGTCGAAAAGTCTTTTGACAATTACAATGTACACAGAGGCTTTAATATCAATATTAACTGGGTGTTACGCGCTAACATTAACAAAACAAGCCAGAAGCATTTCACAGACTTGTGGCCCGGCAAAACGTGCATTGTTTGTTTATTCATAATAAATCCCACCCACAGAACAGTACATTACTCCACCCTTAATACTTTTTCTCACTCAATCCCTCCCCTTCACACATAAACAGCCACTCCATCAGCCAAGTGTATCGAGAGTAGCCAACCCCAGGGACCTAGGAGAGAACTAGGCAGGATCTAGAAGCTCCTAGTTTCAGTGTAAACAGTAGATACTCCACGAAATGGGTTTCCATAACTTACTTACATCCTAGTGTTGCTGGTAAATAAGAAGTGGGGGATTGATGAAGCATTTTAGGGTGCTGCTGCTGATGCTGCTTGTGGTGGCAGGGCCCACCTACTGAGATGTAACTGCACCTATGACTCAGCTGCAGCACCAGCAGCAACAGCAGCAGGTCCATCATAATGCACGTCTGGGGCTCTACAACCCCCCTCCCCAGGTCTCCTTCCTGTGTGACATGCAGACAAAACAAGAGAAAAAGATGAAGACAACATTTGCACGCGCAGCTCCTTGTAACTGGATCGTACAAAGAGTTGTTTTTTAGATGAACAAACAGCTGCTGCTGAGGCAGAGAGTGATGCGGCAACATGTGATGGAGATGAGACAGGACATCTAATACTTGGTCCAAAGGGGTGAATATGCCCTTTTTTACCCCCTGCGCAATTACCACAAAGCAGGTGGACTGATGTCACCCTATGAGGGTGAAGGGTCATAGGGTGAAGGGCAGCTGAATGTTTTGGTCGTGGCAGAAATTGTTTGTAAGATGTCAATCATATCTCTTACAAGCAGACACTGAGGCTATGAAGACAAAGAGACATAAAGACCCTCAGTACAAATGTAAGAGTTGCATCATCTGTACAGTTGTACCCAGCCGCTACATGAGCTTGTAACTCATTATGAGTATCCCTAAAAACTAAGCACATACAGGCACCAACTGGCACATCCAATTTACAGCTGTTTTCTATGTAAAGTACTGCTAACTTTTAACACGCTTAAAGAAATATGCAGTGCCCTGAAACCATCGCTATTGTTCAGTTTTGTTAGTAGATTTATCATCCTATATTTGCACATTTAGTGTAGTCATGTATAATACCCATCAAATCAAGCCAAATTACACTATGTATTGCAGTTATAACGAAGGCAGAACACACATAGTGTAATGGACATTTTATGTATGGCTGGAGCAATGTGACATGAATGGGGCGATGGACAAGCACTAGCCTTTGCTACAACGTGATTTGCCATACATAAATGAGATAAGGGAAACATAGAGCAGGGCACAGGGCGAATACACACGTCGAGAAGACTGGATTATATCACATGTCAAATGAGACGAAATGAAAGCAAAGAAATGACAGCAGCTCACCGTTTCATTCTGGTGGCCACTGAGGACAGTGACCGCTTCGTTTTAGTAACGGAGCTTGAAAAGCTGGCGAATATTCCAAACTTCATGAAGAACTTAATAAGTATCCATCAATAAGAATGTGTAACAAGGAATGTTGAAGTTAGTGGCCAATTCCTGCTGATAGTCACATGTTTGTGGCTTCCTGGTTTCCTTGTAAGCTATAAGCTTAATCAGTATTCCAGGTACTGTTCTTCCCAGAACAAAGTGAGTAAGTAAAGTTACTTTAAGGTATGTACCTGCGGTTAGGGTTAACCTGACATGCTAATACATGACTTGATTATATCCAGACATGTCATTCACGTGTATAACAACAGTTGCATCAACGCATGTGCAGTGTGTGACAAGTTAGCAGGGACTGATGGGCATGCTGCGTTGCTGCTGCTGCTGGCACCTCTCATAACAACATCCAAGGGTCCAATGATGCGGAGTTGCATCCAAGTGCTGCTGATGCTGCTGCTGTCTTTGTTTGTGGATGGGGCAAAGTACAGATGCACATCATTTGCTCATCGTTTGCTCATCACTTGCAATGGTACAGCATCCACTCCCCTCCCCATCCAATGTGTGAATGAAGCCAAACGAACGCAACTCGGGGCTCTGGGCCAGCGCAGTGGGAGCTCAGGGCTGGGTGGCCCACAACACCACGGACATTGCCAGATGGAGTAAACAGCTGCTGCCGATCACAATCCATGCACCAAACGCATGCTTCATAACTCCACGCTTCGTTACTTTCACACAATTTAGTCCCAAATGATTCGTTCTGTTTTGATTGCAATCATGTTTTCATCCAATTGCACTGTTGGTGTTCTTGCTTTCTTGGACAGCCTGTGGTCAGTTAGCAGTCACCAAGCGGTCAGAGTGGCCACTCTAGTCACTTCAAGAACACTGGACAGTGGTCAGCCGAGTGGTCAGCACTGATGTCCATCTCTCGAGTCCCCTCATGGTATCTTGTAATGGTAATCACGGCTTAACGACCGGCAGGACCCTGTCCATGTATAATGCATGAGGTGTTCTGTTGAAGGACATTGCTCATGCAGACACGTCTCACCCAGGGCCCGTCAGATGGCGTTGTGGTCGTCTAAGAGGTCCTTGGGGTCACCTCTAGTCTGGTCCTCCCCTCCTCTTTTATGGCCCTCACAAAAGGTCCTTGCAGAGGTCATCAATAACACGGACACATTTAATGCTATTATGCGGCAGCAACTTTACAGCAACAGTCACGACAATCAAGAACACGGCTGTCTGGAGTCACCTTCCGGCCAAAAATGAGTCAAAAAGCAGGCTCATTAATTATCCAGTCAGTCTACGCAACAACTGATGTGCTCATGGAAAAATCCTTCCTGGGTCTAGAAAAACTCAGCAGCGTTAACAAAGAAATGTCACACCAATTAAAGAGCACCCATGATGTTAACCTGACCCTCAGCCAGGTGCAGATTATGAGTTCAAATGCCAACAAAATGGATCACATGCCCTTACCATGCTCTCACATAATGTGCTTCAACTTGGACTCAAGATGTGCCGAGGCGCCATGCACACATGTGTAATCTACAGAGCTCTACAGCCAGAGCAATTCACAGACAAGGTGGGGCAAACTCACACAAGAGATGCAATAAATAAGCAATATGGTAGGATTGGAGGCACATGCCCCGGGACACAATTGTCATGGATGTGACTCAGCATCCTGCATCGCCATCAGTTGTTGCTGCTGCTGCTGCTGCTAATGATGGCAGTCACGATGCCAATGATCTACTAATGATGGCTATCCACTGACTAATGATGGCTGGGCCCCCAGATACCATTGCCAAGGAGCAGGAAACACCTTATTGCTTCAATGAAAACTAACTTCATTAATATCATAAATAGCATGGCGCCAGAGTGGCCTCCGCACCATTTCAATGAGGATTGCGGTATTGTGTGTCAAAGTGCATTTATTAACGCCCTAGTCATTTCTTACAAACAACTCGTTAATATTTCAGTAGCAGTCAATAAATGCCAGTTGCCAATCCGTTTCATGTTGCAGGTCTGACCGTGTGAGCAGTCAACCACGACGGCGCTCCTGCAGTCCAAAATCTGCATTACTGCATCACTTCATCACTTCATCACCCCAGACAGAAGCATCCATGGTTTCTCTTTATCGCAGACTAATTCCCCTTGGATTTAAGTGGTTTAGGTTACATCCAAATTAATTAGAAGGATCACAGCAATGAAATAGAATTCCAAGTCTATGAGATCTATAATGATGACATCAATGTAACAGAATGCCTTTGTTAGAAACGACACCGGTAATGTCATCTAAGCCAGACCTTTCCATGTGGTTTTGAGTATCGCAGACAATTTGTGAATAGCAACATAATAAAGCCTGTAAATATTACAGGGCATATTATGATACATATCAAAATTGGCATCTCCAAAAAACCCTACACAAATGTGCTTCGATACAATCTGACAGTAAACGACATCTCCAGTTACAGAGATACAATAATATGCACACACAATGTTTATAAAAACATTTTGGCAAAGCAGCGAATGTATCAGAGAAGGGGCTTATGCTGGATTTAGCCCAGCTGTAGGATATCATGGAGTTGATAGAACAACCCCCAGGCGGATTACTTAGCTGAGGGAACCTTGTTATATCTCCCTGTCAAAAAATCCATTTGCCTAATATCTCACAGGCAGGTCTGTGCAGTATTGATACCACTGTAGCAGCAAGGAAACTATTAAATCAAAGCTTATCTACACCACAGAAACATTGAACATGGTCACTACATGGGTGCTATCGAAGTTATGATGTTCCATAATCAGCTTAATATGTGCCAGGACCACATGGACCTAGTTATCATAACTTGCACTTCGGTGAATTAATCAATTCTCACAAGTCCTACTCTATTACCATGTAGTCACAAGAAACTCCATGGTATTAACTCACAAACAAGATTCCTGTCAAATCCAGAAAGTACAAGCATGGCCCCATGGTATAATTAAGGAACAAAAATATGCCTTGAACTACATACCATTGAAGCACAATAAAACATCGCAGAGCCAGTGAAATAGATTACAATCAGTGTACTTTTGTGAACCAATAGAACTGCAAATATATTTCTTTTATTCAGAAACGAAACACTTCTGGTATACAAGTTCTGTCAACTGCATGGTCTCACCACACAAGCCTGGCTGTTGCAAAGAAGACTAGTACAGCTGGCGTCACCTGGCGTCAAAGGACTAGAGACAAGTGCTGCCACCTGTCTCCAACCTGCCACAATAAGCTCTAGTTGCCAGCATCTCTCACCCTGCCAGTTTCTTTTTGAATGGCATGTTGTTTTTTCTCGCTGAAAAAATATCTAGAGGGCTGGGCGAGCTTGTGCAGATAACTGACATCACTTTCTTGAGATTAGTCGAGTAAGAAACATAAACAAAATGGCAGGGGCACAAGAGGCAAGCAGTGGCACTGGAGCCATTGATGCTTCTGATATCAAGCGAGAATCACAAACAAAACTGAAAAAAAAATTATGAAAAGACACTCTCCTACAAGTTTGAGACTGTGTATAATGCAATGCAATATGGAAGTTAATGATAATCACGTCCATTAAATTCAACAAATTCTACTAACAAAAAAACAGAATTTCCCATGTCATGATCCAAAGACAAATAATATTCCTTATTGGAACACCAACTTGAAATGGCAGCTCACGTGCAGCATTAGCTAGCATTCTCCAGGCCAGAAAGCACATTCCAATTGACCCGAGGAGAGGTTATCTCCGCTGTATCTCCACACTGATACAGAATTGCTCATTTGTCTCAGTTACCTGTCTGACGCACCACCCAAGTATTGGACCAATCTAATTAACTCCCGATGATATTCGCAAACTGAAATGAGCAAAATAATGAAACTGTTCCAAATTTCTTGACAACAAATGCAATTTACACCTGACACCTTCAATGCATGGCATGCGTCGGGTAGGAGAGTTTTTATTTGTCAGAAAATGATATAAAAGCTGTAAGCAACGACTTCATTTAATAACACCACATGCTTGACCCCAGATAACACCAAAAACCTTGACATGCCAACCCCTCACAGCCACATTTCCAGATGGCGTCTAGTAGTGACAGAGTTTATCATCATTTGCCACAATTTGGTTCCATGCTTTGGCTGGAGCCCTGGACCAGTGCTGTTGCATGTTCGGGGTGGTGCCATTGGGGCGTGCAGGGGAATGTTTGGGGTTCAGGGTTCAACCCTAGGAAGGGTGAGTTCCAGATGCACAATCTGCAGCATCAGCATCAGCAGTAGACCCTAATCAAGTGCAGGAGGATCCAGCATGGCCCCAGGCTGTCCAGCACCTAAAACAGTTGCAATGTTCTGTCAGATCCACTTAACCATTTAGTCGCCCCAGGAATAACACAGGGGTTCACTGGCTCCTACTACACTCCAAAGACTCACTGGCCAGTCTTAATGGCAAGCCTCGTGGCAAACCTTACTTGTGCTCTATGGTCAACATGCTTTTGCTCTTATGCACACTCAAGGATATCGTGGTTTACTCACAAGAAAATTGAAAGATAATGGTAGCAAATGTGTGACTCATTACATTCATAGCCACATTTCGGTCAAGACACGATGTCTACTCCAATTATATTACAGGAGTGCATGTGGATTCTGACCACAAGCAATGCATTTCGTGCATCTCCTTAGGGCTGCATATTTTAGCTAATGTGGCAATTTCTCCCTTTTATGTAATGTTATAAGCAGCATCGTCATTTTGATAACCTACAAAATATAATTAAATCAAAATTCAATGTATAATGTAATTTAAACTTTCGCTATGGATGTTAGCAGTTTATAGAACACAGCTCCTGTATTCTTTAAAATTCGCTTATATACACATTTACAAAGACAATCATTGTATCCAAAGAGCATATGATACACGGATACATGCCCTTGAACATGCCACACTTGGGCACACCTTGCAGCAGAGCATTTCTTTTTCCCAGGGCAGACCACTTCGAGCATTGTGCTGTTATATTTATGCCTGTTCCTTGGCCATTCACAACAATACAGCGTGGGGAGAGTTTGGTCAGGAAACAAAACTGGGGCCCTACAAACAGCCAGCTGACTCCAGCAGCCTTGACACAGCAACCGAGGCATTTCTCATCCTTAGAGATGCTCACTCCACCCAGTACGGTGTATTACCATGGAGTCTCTAGTGACTCCATGGTATTACAGTCCTGCATGGGAATTGTTGAAAGTAAATGCCCAATTTCTTTCCTACATGTTCTGATTGTGTTTACATTGAATAATATAATGCAGATTAGGAAGGTACTCATAAAGATGACAGCTTCATTAATTGACAATTAGCACATTTTATTCATAAAATAACTAATAAAGAAATAATGTATAATGCACACAGCATACGAGTAATAGCTCAAGACTATGATGCAACAATTACTGTCTTGTTTATCCCATTAATAGAGAAGTGAACCTGCTGGTGAAGCGGTTTATCATGGGAAGTAAGAATAAACTGGATAAACTTTTATTGTCTAATAGAAAAGTACTTCTTAAAAAAAGGTGGTCGTTAATCGAGGTTCCTAAATACAGGGATGGGAGAGAAAATAGAGACAAATGAAGTGGACTACAGTGCCTGGTACGAGAACTCAACTATAAAAGTCACACATGTTGCACAAGTCAAACTTAAATGAGTCATTTATCGTACAATACAGCTTCAACTATCCCACAACAACACTTCATAATAAGTAGCCAAGAGCAGAGTAGGTGAGAGTAGGAGACCAGGTGCAGTTATGATGGACTTTTTAAGTGTTTTTGGGCAGTGGCCAGTGAGCCTGCTGACACATTAATACGTGCACTAATAAGCAGTCAGTAGCTCACAGCAGGCCTCCTCTAACCCATCAATCTCTCCTTCTTATCTATTGAGTTACGTTCAGCAGCAGCAGCAGCAGCAGCAGTAGCAGCAGCCAAGGCTAGCTAGGCCAGTGGCTAATTTCAGATGGCACAATGTTTCTTCTGGCTCCCCAGCCCTATGTTGTTTTTACAGGAGCATGGGATAAACAACTCACCATCTGATGGATGGATGGATACATGGATGCCCTTGCCTTAGTCTATGACTGTACAGCAACTTACATTTGCTTTCATTACGTCAGAACACAGGCGCCTTCCAGCAGAGGCTGGCATGTCAAGACATAGAAGAAACATTATCATGTCTTGACAAGGCCTGCTGGACGGCGCCTGTGGCAGACCCCGTACAGTAGACTCCACTTTCCAGATGTAGTGATGAGGTTAATTAGTATCTCCAAAATTATCACATGACGCCATACGGATGGCTATTTAATGATCATACAAATTAATGAGGCTCTATAGAGCTTGAATAGTATTGGTAGATAATGGCATGACAACCACTGAACAAACTAAATGCTAGGATAAACTCTAAACTACGGCCTGCCTGCCTGCCCAAGCTAAATCGTACTCACAATAGCTTATCTGCACCACACACATGCTACATTGACCAACTAATCACAGTACATTGCCATTGTCTGAAACATGCAGTGTCTTGGTACCTGGAGCTGTTGAAGTACTAAGAACACCAGGTCTAACTCCTGCCATCAATATTGATATGGAAGGCAGTGAACAAGCTGCTAGGAAAGGAAGTAATGAAAAGGCCTGGTATAATTAGCAGTTACAAGGAATGGAAGGGAGGCCTGCTGTTGCCATGGAGCCACGAGATCTCCATGGAGTCATTTGTGACCCGGCAATGTTAGAAGGGCTAATAGAAATCGTTCAGCTACAGGTCCTGGCAGGCCAAGAGGGCCCAAGAGGGCGTGCACCCACACCAAGGGCACCGAGGGCAAATGCGGTCTTTTATGGCCCTCCACAGACCTTTGCAAGACCTTTCCAGGGCTTTTCGGGGCCATGCACCTCAAATGGGTTGACCACCTACCTCATGCTCTGCTTCATTGACTGCAAATTACGAAATCTGTCAGTGAATACTGGTTTGAAAGTCCCATACCATAACTACACTTATAGTACAGTAGAACCTCACTATCAAATACGTCTAGTGGTCGTAATAGTGAGGTGGTCTTTTCCAGGTGGTTTTAAAAGTACAACGGAAAAAGTTAAGTCCTCTGCAGTAGGTAACCTTTTAATAACCTATAGCAGTAGGTGATGTGAATACACTTTATAATCATAATTTAATAGTTGTTGTACGACAATGCTTGAACTAAACAAGGACAATGACACTGCTATAGGAATTGATAATACCTAACCATAACATCTCATAAACCATTTGCAATAGACTGCAAGTGGTTTTTAACATGGTGACTCCATGGTTTTAAGTATGAATCACCCCCACCAGTGACCTCAAAGTCACTAAACAATAACAGTGTCAACAATGCCAAGAATCTACCCCACCGCCTTGATCACATCATTCACATGCCACAAGTAAAATGACTGGTTTGAAGACATTGTAGCATGCATGGCAACCATGCATTTGTTTAGACTAACACAAGAGGTTTACCTTGATGCAGGAGAGGCCCCCTCCTTAGGCCTTGCAGCCACTTGCATGCTGAGTGCTAACACGAAGATGTTGAGGAGGCTGGGGCTGTTCACAGATCATCAGCATCCCTCTTTCTCTCCTCTGCATCTCTGCATCTTCAACTCTACTCCATTCACTGCAGTCTTCACAATGACAAGTGGTAGGCGGTGCTTGTCACAATAAGTACATCCATGTGCTACAAAATCACTAGGTTGCACAGTTGTCCTGATAACTTGTGCTCAATATTCCAATTGCTAAGATACAAGATGTCGCACAAGATATTTAAGCCCACGCGAGTTACTGCAATACAAGTGAAATACACCAGCTCCACTGTTCGAGTGATCTGCAGGTATACAAGTGATCTGCAGGTATACAAGTGATCTACAGGGACCAGCCCAATGCCAGCCCTCCTATCCAACACTTCACTCACCCTCAGAGGGGGATTTCAGCTGCCCCTGCAAATGTCAACAGAGCCACGAGGCAAATTTGTGTCAGAGGTAACCCCATCTAGTAAGAACTGGGTCAGAATAGTCCAACTCAGACAGGCTGGCCTCTTGCTAACTCCAATCAGCTTGCCCTGGTCCCTGACACTGATAGAAAACGTTTGGAGGTCGGTGCAAGGCACTGCAAGCAGGTATTGAGAATTACAGAATGTTGTTTGAGTGTGCAGCAATGTTCCAATATTTCCAGGATACCATACAGCGCCTTGAGGAACCCCTGCCGAATCTAAAACACGCTCTCCACCGATCTCCAGGCCAGGAGGTTTGTTTTGATAGGTGACGTCACAGCGTCATGCACGACCCTGGCACGCGCACAGGTCAAAAGGTCACGTTACGTAATCCTTGCAAGCAATGCATCCACGTGCACTTCAGTGATCTAATCCACAGGATCAAGTTAAGTCTTCGGAGGATTAGCTTCCATGAGATAATTAAAAACCAAATACAGTCAGGCCAGGTCAGACTTAGTTCAGCCACTTCGGATGAAACCACACAATTGCAGAGATCAGTTCCAAGTAGGCCTACGTCAGTTGGTAGTCACAACAATAAGCAGCTGACCACAACATCCATCCACACTGACCACTATACACTGGGTTGTGGTAAAGATCAGAATTTAGAGTGGAGTCCAGTTGCAGACAAGAGCAGTGTGAACAGATGATGCCAGTGCCAGCTGTGGTGTGAAGGAGTGTAGCCAAGCAAAGCTAACCAACTCACTAACCCTCATTTGACCTGCACTGCAGCACTGGCATGTGGGAATCATGGGTGAGTCACCAAATCAGGATAAGGCCCTTCGTTACCTCTAATTCTGTTAGCTGCAAATAATGAAGCATCTTGCAGATTTGATTAATCCTGCAGCCTCTATTCTATATCCCCTGCCCCTCTACATTTCTCTGTTTTCCCATGGCTTTGTAGAACATTGCCTGCCTATGACTATATGGCATTGTTCTTGCCTTACCAGTCATACCAGTGCAATTTCCATCAATTGCAATGTCCTGGAAATGTCTGTATACTAGTGTATAGTGACCGAATAATCTCTTTATCAGGACAAACATCCCACTAGACACAAGTCTCAGGTAACCACCAATTTAGAAATGTGTTTTTATCTGCTTTTTTTTTGTGTCTGTGTCATTTGCCAGACATTCCTATTGATCAACGCTCTATAACACACCCACCCCACGAGCTGTGCACTGATTAGGAATACCAACAGAGGAATTGTCAATCCTTGCTTCCCACTGACCATTCAGTGACCAGTGACTAATCTGACACAAACGACTAACCAGTGAGTAATTGCTGGGTGGTCAATACCTGTATGTGTCTGGCTTTGCTCGCACCTGAGTCGCCGGTCCTCTAATTTAGGAGAATTGATGTCAGGTGCTAAATTTGGACCTTCCACTTAGTTCTAGTCATGCGTCTGGTACACTATAGTATACTGACTAGTCTTGTATTACTGTGTGTGTTACTACAACGAAATAACACACCAAAAAATGCCTTTATTAAGCAAATGTTTAATGATCAACATAGTTGAATATACTAAAGTATAGGTCAAAATCGCCAGATTGTTTTATTTCCATCCAGTTACATCCAGGTCTTGGCCAACAATATAGATCTATTTACGGAGTATAAAATTGAGACAGAACCAAGACCATAACATGTTTGTCACACTCCCTAATTTGAAAGCAAAGGTTATAGAGTATGACAGAGCAGCGGAGTGGCCAATATGTCAAATTGTCAATGCACTGAATATGAAAGCATGACACAATCATATCCGTACCTGACAGATATCCCAGTTCATTACATCCTTGATGGGATGCCATATTACTTCCAACCTTTGCCTGCTGTCATTAGCATGATATGAGCAACGTGGCTTCTGTGAGTTCTATTCCTGGTACTGTACAATGCTTCAGAAAGCACGAACTGATTAATTTCTGAGAACCATTACCTCGACATGATAAGGACACAGGTGCAAACGTTGCTAAGGCAGTGTTACCACAAACATCAAAAGCAGCCACAATGAGAGATATCATAACAATATCATAACTATATCAGTGATATCAGAGATTAGCAAACATTTTGGCTCATATCTAACCAACGTTTATCTCATAAATACTCATAAATACCAATTTCCGTTTGGTATCACCAAAGCAATGAGTATTATCAGAATAACATTCTCAATACATGTATCAACTGATATGAAGAGGGCACCCAAAATCCAAGGTCATATTAGCATTACATTCATACCATGTATCATAATAAACTTGAAATATTACCACCTTGAATTAAATTCTGAATTATGATGCGCTAATTTACCCCTCAAGGTAAAAGCTTTCATAAATATAAGTTCAAAGTGTGAACATCAAAGAAAACTAATTTTTTCAACCACTAATTAGTATTTTCCTCTTGCACATACATGTATCGTGTTTCACTGTGGCTTATAACATAGTAATTATGCTATTTGAATTCATTTGACAAGTAACAAGTGCATAAGTATGGCCATCAATTCAGATGACACCATTTCCTCATCAAAAACAATTTCCCCCACTTTGCACTTGTTTTGCGAGCTAACAACCTCCATAAGTTGAAAGAAACAAGAAGCATCTACTTGTTTTCAGCAATAAATTCGCCAAACTCTTTCATGCCTCTAAGCAATGCTACTACCCTTTGATGTGAGCTAAGGTAACTATGAGTTGTCTTAATTATGTTGTTGGGCAATTCTGGCATTCTGGAGGCTGATGCAACCATAACCCAGTTGCTGATGGAGTCATCATCTAAAGCTAAAGATGCTCATAGATCATTCACAACTCACTGCAGGGTCAGTTTGAGTACATGACAAGCAACAATCGTTTCTTTGAAGTCATTATTATCACTCATCTTCGATGCAAACACATTAAAAAAGGTATACATCAAAAGCACACAGCAACAATAACAACCTAATATGTTTTTGTACATTATGGATAGTCCGAAAAACTGCCTCACGATGAGAGACGCCTATCGGCGAGCTTGCAAATGACAGCAAAGTTTCGGTCTAAATTATGGACACAATATATATGAAAACTTAGTAAATAAAACATTTTCTACTGCATTCTATACCACAACCACACTCATAATTTTTAACCCAACACCCTATAACAACTGATATCCTTCTACTAAACACAAAGAGGCACATCTGATGTTTACATTCACACATATTTTCCAAGGAACCAGCCTTAGTATCCTGCTATGTGAAAGACTGGCGTTGTGTCCCATCTGCAGAACATTGCTGTCATTCTGCCTGGCTTTTGATGTGAGTAAACAAAACTGTCACCTCTTTACTGTTTATGTAAACCCAGTAGTGCCTCTTGGATCCTTAGACAGGGCTAGAACACCTTCTGGTATCAATTGACTGTTTGACATAGGTCAACCCGCATTTCTCTCTTTTTTCAATAGTAAACAAGGTAGTCTATGTCTAATTGCTCCCACTACTGACTTCTTTCAAATCAGAAATTTGCACCATGTTGACAAACGCTCAAAAATGGCCCAAAAAAGTCAAAAGGCTAACTTCAACACCTTGTTAAGAAATACTCGAAGTCAATAAAGACCTCGTGTCTTGTGCAAAGGCTTCCTATATTATGACACCACTGTATTTTTAAACAGGATTAAAACAAACATGTAACTCAATACCATGGGAAGGAACATGATAACGCAATTAAGAAAGTTAATAAATATTGACAAGTACACTTAAGCATGACACCACCATCACAGCTACTATCAGGATCCATCTCAAAATTTCCAAGAATTTTTATTAGTATAATTATGCATCATATGACTCATCTAGAGTGTGGGAAATCATGTTCAATTTTATCTTTTTGTTGAGGAAAAATCAGTACTTTATCAAAAAGATACTCCCTGCTCCTTGAAATATTGATTTTTATAAGGAATAAATTATGGTGACCGAGCCATATGAAGTCAGAGGAGATACGTTTTTTGTGAGATAGCAACAGGCTGTGAACCATGATGACCCAAGTCAAACTGTTATTCTTTTTCAACATGTTCACAATGTGGTAACATGGCACAGACTTCATATATCACAGATCTAGTGTATCATAAATCAGTGCATCAGCATGTAGCTTGTAATTTACATGTAACATGTAATTACAGTGACATGTTATCGCACGTTGCCATGAACATAGCAATAACTAGTTGCCTTTTTCACGTCAAAAGAAATGAAGGGAACATTTAAATGAGCACGTACACTCGTGACATTATTTTTTAAGACATTTAGTTGGCAGCCTGCAATTCTCCACCCAAGTTCCACCGTTTTCTTGCACTTTCTCTTGGCTCCAGAACAAAATGCTCATTTGACATGACACCTTAATTAGGAAACGAACATTCAATTTGCATTTCATGCATAACAGAAAAGCATGGGACACTCTTTCACTGACTTTTCACATGCTTGATGCTTGCTCCTATGCAGCTGAAAATTTTCAGGACTTATAATTCCCTCATTAAATCACATACTAAACTTTCTCAAGGCCAAGAGTGGGCCAAAGACTATAAGGACTTAACGTGTAATCTATTAAGACATTTACTGCACATCATTTTTAGGGACTATAGTGCATTAAGACACCGATCAGGCTCAAGGTCAAGCAACGACCTTCAGACGTCCTTGAAAGAGGACCACATCAGACTACATCAAAAAAAGCACATCAGAAAGTCTTGGCACACCACAAGTCACCAAAAAATGACCCATAACTCTCCAAGTTATTACTGCTCCAAAGAAACAAAGGTCAATGAGCCAAGGTGATGGTAATTTGGAAACCACGCAGTTCCTTTATCAAATTTATAGCAATCCGCTTTCCTCTAAATCCTGAATTATGGGAGTCTACTACACAAAGGTTACAAAAGGCCTCGAAATGATATGACCATGGAGTCATAAACTTATGACTTCATGATATGACCGTGAACATTTATTTCATATAAAAGGGACCAAATATACACTCATTTCATGCCATATCACAAATGCCCTACTAGAGACCTTCTAACTGTCCCATAAGCCCTCTGGGGCTACAGTTAGGGTCAGAGGTCACGCCCACAACCCAAAGAAAGGTCAGTTCACTCTGACTTCACACTAGGACACATTGCACCTCAGCACAAGAGCAGGAATGTCAACTGGCAAACACAACAATCACAGGTCACCCCTTGAATGGTTCAGTTTTAACATCTCTGACCTTTGACCCAGCTAGCCTTTGTTCTGGCTCCATTTAACTAATATTGGCAGGCACAAAACAAGCAAACAACTGTTGCGCATGTCATTATTCAACCATTAGAAGTCTTGCTTCACTTTTACTCTTTATTCTATCACTCAATATACTACTATATATATGGAAAATTTCAATATAAGAGCAAATTTTTTAAAGCAATATAAAAACTCCTCGCAAGGCCTTTGTTTAGTTGGGTATTTCACGGGTTGATGCAAGAACAGTTTTAAAGAGCACCAAATGAAAGCTAATTTCACAGGCTAGACTGACTCAATTACATTTTGTTGAGTGCACACATTGAAATAGAAAGAAAAAGCCAAAAGCAATAACTTTGGATGCAGCCATGTGAAATGGAAAGAGCAAATAAAGCAGGGCCCAATAGTTGGAGACATGTTAGCACTTCACACTTTGCACAAATGTGTTTAGCAAATGACCGTCATGGAAAATGGGCAAAAAAAGTCCTGTGCTCACATTATAATCCTGCCTTTAATAAAAAGAGGCAATTCTGCTCATGTCGCTTTGAATTTCCCTTGTTATATTGACACAGCACTACTATTCTGCAATGTGTTGGACACTCACTGAATGTTCATAGGACCCGAAGGGCCTGATGCAAAGGGGAATTTGAGACTCATCATAATTCTAAATATCACAAGGGACCACTGGAATGATAAGGCATACTTCATCTGTATGTAAAATGTAATACTTCATAACTTCTAAACATGTTACAAACTGAATAACGTACCATGACTGACATTATAGCTAATAAGAGTGCAAAAAATCAAACAAAACTGAACAATGAAGAATCTACCAAGAAACTACTGGAGTAGCATTGAAAGACATTTCTTGCATTGTCTAAAGACCTGGTCCAGGTCACCGTGCATCGTGTACTCTGACCAAAACATGAGTAGCCTACCCATCACCTGCAGCGGGAAACAATTTGTGGACATTTCATGGCCAGGCCAATGTAAACATCGATGTAAACATCAACATAAACGCGGCGGAGCTGCACGTGCTGCTTAGCTCAGTTAACGCCAGATGGCGTGAAAGCATGCAAGTGCAGGGTGAAGTGCAGATCCCTGTGTCTAAGTGCAAAGATCAGTGCAGGGTAAAGGTATTGTTTACAACACACATTGCAGCATGGTCAAACATGCTCTGGTCAAGAGTATAAACAAATCACAGAGACAAGGTCAGAGATCTGGACATTGCGGAACACGAGATGTCTGGGTGCATGTCCACCACTGCCCACTAGACATCCACACAGATCAAGTTCATTGAGTCCAGAACACTGGGAATGTATCTCAATGTGATACAATGTGCATAAGCATGGAGACAAGAGTAGACTTGTCTCCATGGCATAAGCATCTGAGTCTGGATTATGAGAAGGAGCAGCTATTCTTCAATAAATTCCATTCAAACGAGATATATGCCTTGCACATGGTATTGGTCTTACAAATTGCACTCCAGCACAGTAGTTCACTGGGTGACATAATTATTATAACTTCGATGCAGAATATACATGATATGCATAGTGTCATCATTACGTCTGCCTCTTAACATTTTGTCAAGCAGCCTTATTTAAGAGAATAAAACCAAGTGAAGTAAGTTTAGATAGAATGAACAGTTTGAGCAATATTACACTATTACTCACCAAAAACGTAACTGCTGGTTCATGCAGGAGCTGGTTTCAAATTTCATACATGAGGTTTAACTAAGTACAACTGTGTAGTTGTGTAATTACTTTGCTAATGAGTAATTTTCACCTTTGCAAAGTAACGACCTTGAGGCAAATCCAGGAAATAGAAAACTCAGCAGGAAATGTTAAACTGTTTGGAAGAGCAATAATTCACACAGACCTGTTGACATAATGGCGTAGGAGGCAATAAATTAAACACTTGAGAAAAAAGTATCATCCTACATTGTATACATAATGCTTATCAGACATATGAGAGTTGGTGGGAGTTATCACGAGACCAAAGAATCAATAGAAAGTGTGTTATGATAAGCATTTTTTTTTTTTTTTTATTAAAAGTAGAATTGAGAGATAACAAGAATACAATCCAATCATTTCTGTCTAGACATGGGCTTAAGAGACACTGATAAATGCAGTTGAATAATTAATATACCATTTCTTAAATCATAAATCAAAATCAGTAAAACGTGATGTAATTAAGGGCAGTCATTATCGAAATGGATTTTTCAAAATATACTTCACAATAATGTCTAACTAAATTTTATCATGTCTAGACATGATCTCAAGTGACAATGATAAAAGCTTCAGCGTCATTTTACTTCAATTTTTAAAAGTTTAAGCATTCATTGTGCCACAAGGTTGATAAATGAGAGACTCGACTGAGCAAAACTCCATATGTGATTTACACACATAAAACATCAAAAATGTATTTTTACATTTTATGAAGTCAATAAGGCACCTTGGTAAACTGTCGAATGTAAAACAAATTTTCACACGCAACACATCGTACAAGTTTAATGTAGGCCTACTCCTATATAAATCTTTTTATGCCCAGATTTTTTTCTGCATGTATGAAAGTGAGGAAGTAGACAATTGCCCAGCACCCTATCTGAAATAACTATCAGTATGATGGCTATGATTGCACAAAATTATCCGATTTGTCACGATAATTCAGCAATTTATGGGGCCTGAAAGCCTCCCAACTGGCTGTAAATGCAACAGAGATATAGGCAAGCACCTGTCAAGGCATCTTAAGTAACAATCTTGAACGTTGCCATCCCATAAAAGCATTAATGCTTGTCGTTTTTTATCTCCAACATTTTATCTGTCAATTTTATTCGACAATTTCCTGCAATTTATGGCTTATTATTGTGTATCAAGGCAGGCATGAAGCTATTGGCCCACATGTGTGTAAACAAGTGCATGTGTGCAGTCAATCGTACATTGCACTCTGTATTTTCAGAATTTATAATGTCTATATTCATAAAATATATACAAAACGTGTAACAACAAAAACCTTGTTCATTTCAAGACCCACATGCAACTTTACATAGAAGACATCACTCACTGAAAAGCAACGACAAAACCTCTACACGAAAAGCAGCTCTTTTTTTTCAGGATAATTGCACACTTTCCACATACGACATTAATTCGATAATAGCTGTGATAAAACCAGAAAGCTTCAGCACAGAAAGCTCAGAAAAGTACCTTCTGATGCAAGTTCTATGAACACATACATCTATCTGCAGGTGTAAAGCTGCAAAACAAAAGATAGAGCGCCGGAGAACTGAGTTGGGTGTTGGGTTTCTTTGACTTTTCTTTGACTTTTTGGAGTGATGTATGACCAACTGATGCAGATGTGTTTTAGTTGAGCAAGGCACTGGCCAACATTTGGATGCAACCAATGCCTGATAAATGCCAGTTGCTTGGGCCAGGGGTTACAGAGATAAACAAACCCTGAACCCCGTTACACAACCCCTGTTACGCTGGCACCCCTTTCTCACCATCCACCCCTTTCTCTCACCCTCCTGTCTTTATATATTTCTGTTTTTACCCCAGAGAGGGTTGGAATGGGTCAGGTTCCAGGCAACCAGCTGCTTCACTTCCTGCAGATGATCAATGGCCAAATACAAGGGATATTTATAGCACAAGTGAGGTCTATGACGTCACAAAGGGCAGTTATTTATGGAAGAAGGAGACATTTGCAAGGTGCAATATCAATATCCTCAAGACAACTGAGACATTTAATCAATGCATTACTGCATAAGATATGTCTTCATTCCAAACATCTTTTCTTCATCTTCCTGTAGCAAATATATCAGTTCAGGACCGGATACCCCTACCTTTTTCAAATAAACACGTCCACACCTCAAATAAACATGTCCAAATAATAGTGGACTGTTTATATCCACAGCTGCCTGGTCGTTGATATGAATGACATCAGTAACTGAGGATACAAGAGCAGATATATGCAATAATATGCAATAATATGCAATAATATGCACCATAACACAAGTAGGCGTGTCCAGCATAAAGAACATAATTCACCAGAGACCGAAACATACATACGTAATGACACACATATGAGGTTCCAGCAGCAGGAATATTCTATTATAGAAATCCCGCATGTTTTTGCTCAGATTTGCTATTGCAATATACATAAGTGCATATGAGATGTGTGCGTAATCTGCACATGAGGAAACTCGAGCAAGATGACTTTTTTGTTGGCAGATGGGGAACGGATTTGTAGACAGCAACAGTAGCTGTGTTGATGCGGCTCAAAAAGATGCTCTGCTGATGTGACACCCTTGCATCTGAGATCCCCTCCCTTGCTCACATTGATCCTGCAGATCCAGGGATTTCCAGGGTCAAAGGTCAGGATCGTCTTGGGTCAGCGTTCATGAAAGGGGTCAGAGGTCACAAATGGGGGTCAGAGGTCAGACAGAATGAGGTGAGCTGCTGCTGGATAAGAGAGAAGGCTTCAGGGTGCTTGAGTGTGGAATCATAGTGGAACCACAGGGCATCCTTGTTTGATCTTGGTTCACGTAATATCCATTAGTCCGGCCAATGCTGTCCTTACTGCTACATGCAAAGGAATGCCTTGTATGAAATCACAATACCTTCTATGCCCACTACCTCCCTTTGGATTCACCTAGCTCTTTCTCATGCTAAATAACCATTTGCCAACTTCTGACTCAACAGTCTGTGTAAATCAAAAATACATTAGCTACCACAGCCTATCAGCAAGAAACAAAGAGGGCATCCTGATTTATGGAGTAACATTAGATGCCACAGTCTCTGTACCCCAGCCTCCAAAGAAAACTCTCTTCCCCGATACATTAAGTCACATCAGTCCTTCTCAAATAACAATTAGGCACTACTTAGGAGCTCTACAGCTGTAGCATATATCCAGAGAACCCATCAGTTGACAGATTAGGTATTATCTTACCACAGCCTACCACATCTTGTTTGATGTCTGAAACTTTCTTCCATTCATAATGTCTTTTATCATCACATTATTAAGATTTTGACAAAGACAACTTGGAGCAATCCATCAAACGAAGGTAGGATTGAATCAACTACAGCCAATGTTTTATAACTTTTAACAAATGGATGTTTCATAAGTGAAAACTAGATCTTCTCAGAAAAATGCAAACTACATCTTAGTGTTATTCAAATGCTATCATCTTTCATTTTCTTTGTTGCAATTACCATGTTCATATAAAATCAATTCTTCACCATAATAACCACATTAAAAAGGCTTTGTTCTTTCATATCAAAGCCCCCAAGAAAAACCATTTATCCAATAAACTGAGTTAACTCACCACTTTGAAGTAAGATTATTTCAAGAACTCACCTGCAACGAGAAAAAGACAAGATTAAGGATACAGATCGTGTTTAAAAAACACACAATAGCTGGGATACACGAAAAAACTATTAAGCTAATTTGGATTAACTTTAAGGTCCTTTAAAGTGAAAATGGATTAATCACAAAGAGGACATGATTGCATCAAGGGCATCAGGTTCATATTGTTGCAATGAAATAGGTTCATATTGTTACAATGAAATAAGTTCATATTTTTGCAATGAAATAGGGCATATATTGTTGCAATGAAATATCATCCTCACAGAGTCACAGTCAAGATGTCAAATATAAGCTATTTAACACTGTGCCTGAGAACGATATATTCGAAGTAACACTAATAATATCCAATGAGAAAATGATTTTATTTCCAGGAAGTACCGAGTATCTTACTGGTACATTGCATTTGCAATTGTTTGGTTTGTACCTAAATGGTGGTCATGCAAATATATTCCATCTGATATTCCAGTTTTGCAGACCACAATACCAGACCAACCTGGGAAAACATGACCACAAATGCCATAAAGCCACAAAGATAAACCAAAGAATTACACAGTACAACTTGCACGACATTCAGTGTACAAAATAAGACCTGAGGGCTAAGACTATGCACAAAGACATGAGGTCAAAGACCAACTGCAGCAATGGCTCATTCAGAAATGCACCTGACACCAGTTGGGCGCCCCCTGGCCAGAATTAGAGGCACAAGTCAAAACGGCACGCAAGTCAATTCGTCAACAAAATAGGATTATAACCAAAGACAATGTATAGGGTCTTTGTTGCTTCCCAAAAGGAGCCCCAGGTTGTGTGATGATGAGTGGGGATTTCAATGCAAGAACACGAGACAAAATGGGTATGACTAGAATGAAGATTTCAGAAATAAGTATAAAAGATCCCCATAGATCATTTGTTGTATTTGAGCACAATAATATACTGTGAAAAAGTACATCCTCAAGACAGTTCCGCGTGTGGTAAACCATGTTCACTGTAACTTGAAAAAGTACTAGCCCTTCAGGTCCATGGGGTATTTTACGAGCTAGTTCTATTCTTATCAGTTCATCCTTACTGGAGGGCTCACACCTTCAGCAGATTCTGACTACATCCAAAAAAAGAGTGCCAAGAACCAGTATCGGACATTTAAAACAGAGTCCTTACTTTTGCAGTTTGATCAACAGTACTTTTTCACATTGCATAGCATTAACTGCGTGTGGTGTGACCTATGTTGACCTCTCATGTTGAAAGTGAGCAAAAAGTGAGCATAGGTTATCGCTACCAATGTCATTCTTGAGAGTAACATTGTATGAACGTGCTATAAATGTTTCCGATGTCCCATGCTGTCTGAACATTGTACTAAACACTGAATGGACCACCTCTGAGACTCAAGGTGGTCCAACAAAAGGAACATTTCTAACATGGAATGTTGTCCCTAAGCTAAGCTTATTTCATTGACTCAGGGGATTTCTGCCAAGCCTTCCCACCAAATTGTTATACAACAATCCACATAAAAAATCACTCATGATAGGCTTATTTTTTCCTTTCTCTTTCATAGCATATCACTTTGATAGACACTTGTACTAGTGTGTCTTTTTCAATGAATGCACAAAACGTCTACCATTTTCACTTCTGTATATAAACTATAATCCCCAAAGTTTTTCAAGGCCTTTTACAAGTGTTTTTTTTTCCCAATCTTCTTGTGTCACATTTTGAGTGACAATTCTCACATGAGCAAACCCCATTACTTGCTACTTGGCATTGTTATTAAAGAAGGGACCTAACTTTTATATTGTTAGCGTCCAGTGGAAAATCCTTATGTGTATTCTAAAGCTTATTTATAGCAACAATGCGGGTGTCCTATTCCGAATGTCGAGTTGGACATTTATTGGGCTGTTGTGGGTAATAACTATGAAGTGAATCATTGTGTTGCTAAACCTAGTACATGCCATATATAATGTACAAGACAACCATACCAATATCTTGCATTGCTCCATATACTGTATCCAGAGCTACCAAGTAATTACATTGGATCTCCGGTCACAGTTTGAAGTATAGGGTCAAGTGGCCCCAAGAGCATGCTATAGAATGACTATGTCTACAGGTATATGGATGCCAATGGGGTATCTACAGTCAACCTCCAGGGGGTAATTCGTCTAATGAGGGGGCAAAGACCCCCAGGAAAGGAAATAGGATACTCAAACTAGCAGGAAAATAGCATGGACTGAATGGGAGGGGAGTGGACGTTTGCCCTTATCACAAGAAGTGACCCACTACTATTTTCCTTGATTGCCACTATCAATTACTTCATACTAGCTTTACTCCTATTTTTTTTAACGGAATATCAAAATATCTAAGTTCTGGTAAACTACGATGACACATACAATAGACATACAGTAATGACACATACAATAGACATACAGTAATGACACATACAATAGACATACAATGACATCAATATCTAACAACGCATTAATATAATTGGTGTGACCACATTAAAAAGTTAGCAAATGATCACAAATGATTCACAGAAATACATGATATCTGCACCTCTTTATTCCTACCACTTCCCTTCTTTTTTTTAGCAATATCGAAACTCCCAAAACTGGGAAACTACAATAATACATACAATAGACAAAAACCACATCAATATTCGGGAAGGAACTGCATAGATTTTTTAGTGTGACCACAGACTGACAGCAATACATAATATTTGCCTGTGAAAATGTGCAGTGTACTGCTTCATAACCTTTGGGGACCTTGAGTTTGAGTTACTTCTTCATTTACCGTTAATTAAACAAGGTAGAAAAGTGGTTCATGAATTTTGTGCAAATTTCCTCATTAACCGTAACCTCAGTTGAAGACAGGCAGAAAAACAAGAGTCAGGAGAGAAAGATATCTGCATGTCCCACCACCATAATGTAACCTTGATATTCGCAGACATGGACAAAGCCTCTTTTTATGGGGCATTAATCAGCTTTAGCAAAACTTGGCATCAACAGAGTGTGTGACTTAGCCCCGGCCCCAGTCACAAGATATGGACTGCATGTATAACTATTTTGCTGGGAAACCCTAGCCCTTCACTTTTTGGGCAATCTGTAAACATGACTCTAGCCTTCCTGATGCCTACTGTTTGACTATTATGACCTTCCTCAGTTTTATCTAACTGGGTTCCTTTTTTAAAACGTATTTTTTCTCACTTGAATACATAGAAGATTGCATCTGAAGTCACCTTGAGCATCTGAGGTAACTACATAAAGCATCAATATATGCCCATGCATATATTTTGGCATCCTGTATAATAATGACACCATATGTGAGGAATCCATTGCCCCCACCAAATATAAATGACCCATTGTAATACTTTCTCTATATTTGGAAACATGACATCAAAGAGAATGACATATTAAGGGGCAAAATAAAATTGGCACTCTACAAAATGCTTGTAACTTGACCCCTTCATTTAACCTATCAGGTTTGTATCAGACTGTCGACAGTTGAATAACTTAAATGCACAAAATAACTGAATATAAATCATAAAAATAAACACTATATCATAGTGTATACATATGATCTTTTTTCTTATTCCAAGTTGACACAGTGAAATTGAACTTCACCAGAGCAGTGATGGATAGGTCTTTATGAAGTGCCAAGGATGTTATAACACATCTATTCCCCAGAATATTCATGAACCTAACATAAATTCATGAAGACTATAAAACTAACATTTGAAATTTGAAATATGCTTGTGGTTCTCCTTGCATATTGAGTCAGTCTATGAAATTTTGAATATCAATAGGGGATAATTTGTCCTTGTCAAAACTGGCAATATCATGATGCCATAACAGGATGGGATGCCTTGATTTTCTCAGAACTTTACTAACCGATTACACCGAGTTTTCAAATACTTTAAGAAAAGCCTTTGACAGGCAACAAAAGACAAAACACGACTGTCAACCATTCAATATTCAAAACTGCATGAAATGTGACATGTTTTCAATCTAGATCCAGCTACTAATCGAGCCTATATGATTAATGGGACACTATTATACAATTTCACAACCACTCTAAGTTATAAGCTACACAATTGGCACGAGTATGGCAGTCAATGAGCTCAAATGAGGATTAACAAGACAGACTTTTAACGCAAGGTATACCAGTTATTACGACCTTTACGACGACTATGATATTATATTTGCATTCATTTGTCAGTTAATTACCTGTTCATATCAGGCCCATGGCCTGCTGCTATCCGCCTCCCCTCTGTCCTGCCCACCGTGTAAGCCTTGCCAGAGAACTTGGCAGGTAGCATGGGACTGCCACAAGCCCTGCTGCCCCCATCACTCTGGCGTCGGCTGCTGAGGCAGGCAGGGGGGCTCTTGGATCTCTTCTTCATCCCCAGCAACCTGCCCAGCCTCGTGATGCCTGGGATGGTCAGAGCGCAAGGCTCCCTGGTAGCTATCTCAGGGTACTCCACAATGGCTTCAATTGCAATACATATGATCCGATGTGCATTGGTCTAACAGTCAACAGCATGGATCTCCACAGAATAACCATACAAATATCCCTTCAATGGAGAACTAGGGTATTCACCATCCAAAGTGACAACCCATATGTATAAGTGTATGAACTTACTATGAAGTGAACGGCAAATATCTCCTGTTTGATAACCAGTGCATGTCATGAATATAGCTCCATATATATAGTCCATTCAGGCTGATTCAGTAATCCAGGTTATTAAACATAAGAGTTTTAGAGAGAGAGAGAGAGTTGTCACTGAATGCTAGAAATCTTGTAGTTGCACGAGACACACAAAGTGCACCACTCTCCAGTTATGAAGGCGCCAATGCTCCGTCACGCTCACTTAGCACGTCACAATGCCTTCCATGCTAAGTTGCAGCTGCCCGACATGCTTATATAGGTCAAAGTGACCTAGAAATACTCTTATGCTCTAGTCACTTGTGGAGGCTTCATTCATGTGCAGGTAATGAACGTCAGCAATTAGCATGAACACACCTCAGTGATCAACTGGTAACCAATGCTATGACAATGTAATCCAGGTGGCAACATCTTAATTGGGCTTTCTGACACAGTAACCCCACCTCACCTGTCCCAAGTCTTTTCCAGCCCAGTAATTTTATGACTCAGGCGACACAGCTGATGTCAGTGGCTGGAACACTTCCTTTGTGTCATTCAATTCCCACTTTTTCCTAAAAATGGTCTTCCGCCATGCAAGAGTGGAGAATGAATGAAGAGTGTCAACAAAGATCCGATCTGCAGCTGATGTCATCACATAGTCCTGTTATCTGTGTACTTATCCATCAAAAGATATACTTCTGATAACACAGACACTTTGATACTAAGACAGAAATCAATTGAGTGCTATAAGTACATATCTGAGTCCATAAACTCTTATTCGTATTCAGCGGTCATTGCGGTGACAATACAAACATTGTGAATGACATGTGCATATTGCCAAACCAAATCACAGGAGGTAATCCTATATCCCTAGTGGTCCAGTGAGTTATGTCCAGTGGGTTTTGTCCAATGCATATTCCACATATATAAATGTCATTGTTGGGGCAAGCACCACCTGAATGATGTAGTTTCCAAGCGATTTAAGCAGGGCGACCCATATATTCCAGTAATTGCAGTAGTTGTATATGAAGTGGCCCCATGTATTCTGGGGTGCTGTGTGCTCTCATGCTCTGCCTCTGAACTGTGCTATACGACTATACATGAAGAGCACACTAACCCAGTGGAGGGAGCCAGCCTATGTGCCATGCTGCTGCACCTCTGGCCAACAACTCTTGACACTTGCTATAGTTTATAATGCGCTGCCAGACAGACCCCTTCAGCACACCTGTGTGTCAGCTTCCTCCCTTTCACATGTTATGATGCTCCATGATGCTCCATGATGCGGTGACGTTTAACATGCAACTGCTGAGGTATCAAGACAACACCTAACTTAAAGCCTCACACACCTTTACTCTCACTAGCAATAATACCACACCGATGCAAAGTCATGTATTTATGTCACGACTGCAATATGCAGATTTTAATGTACTGTTACAGCTGTGCAAATACATCAAGTATACCAAGTACACATTTAGATGTAAAAACTGAACAAATTGGTTTTATACGTGATTAATCATCCTCATTTAAAGCATTATCCAATATTTAGCTCAGCTTTTGTACGATCTATTGACCTCCGCTAGAACAGCCCAGCATGTTCCGGGCCAGCGCATACACACACATTCGGGTTCCCGTCACTTTGGTCAACCAGTCCCACCTGAATACTAATGCTGCCCAATTACTTTTCTCAATAGACTCTACGTGCTTCTCCATACACTCATATTCCTCTCATAAATCCATGCTAAAATGTTCGGGTGTAGTCCATGTAGCTTATCAAAGCACTTGACAATTCATTTCACAATTCACAGATATAGCATAACTCGCCAAGACTCTCACAATTGTGTATCCCATTCAGTCTGCACAAAGAGCTGTATTAAGTATGATATCCGCACAATTATGAATCACAAAGGAAACCAGGCACCCCTCTACAAAGCATCCAGCCTTGTTTCACCTGAGGGTATACGGGGCAAAAATGCGCTATAATAACAGACGTAAAAAAAGTTGCAATAATACAAGCTGGTCCCTGTATCTTACTTGATAAATGATGAGCGTCAGGCAATGCACAGTGGAGGTATGCTGCAGTAATGTGTTTTACAAAATGATGCATCCCATCATATCATTGACTCACATTGTAATACAGTTCTACAGCTAATGCTCCATAAAATCCTTGTATATATTGCATTATCTAATCTGTGTAAATACCGATAAATGTTGGGAGTCTAACAAAACGCTGGGCCAAAAAAAATCACTAAGTGAACTGTGTATATTTCATTATCTAGTCTTTGTAAATAGAGATACGTGTGATTCAATCTGACAAAGAGCCAACGATGTTCAGCTGATCCCCAGGAATGTATGGCACAGAGGTTAAGTAAAATAACCAGCGCCCTTCTTCAGTGGCAATGTAAACATCATGTCAAGCTGAGAGAAGGTGACACCACGGCACAAAGAAAGGCCCAAGCACAATGCTAAGGCACATAACTAAGGCACAAAGCTGAGACACAAAGGTAGTGAGGAGTCAAGCCATGCGCTGCTGTAACTCTGATCTACTCTTATGTGTCTAGAGAGACTCCTGTCCCCTTGACCTGTGCTGCTGTTTCAGATGTGACCAGAATAACGGACAATAAAACAGAGCAATTGCGAGTCACAGCAGCATCTCGCCCTGATGCACAGCCTGCATCAGCAACAATCTATTACATCTAGGATGTCTCTACTCAAAGCAAACTGACCACTGAGCAATCAAACATTCACAGCATCCCCGTGGGTGGCATGCATGAACAGCTTGTTGGTCCTGGTGCAGTGCACACCTCGGAGTGAAGAGATGCTGATCCAAAAGTACAAATTATAATCCAAAGACACAGCTAAGAACACTCCGCGGCATCATTACACCACATATGCAGATTGTGTACTGTAGTAAGTCAATCACAGAATGGTCCAGTATTTACTATTATCCATCACAAAACATGACTTGATAATCCTTCCTCGTGATGCTAATCCGTGGATAATCCTCAGTTTCCAAGCGGTTTCTATGCAGCTCAACCGGGCAGCATTGACATATCAGCCTATAGTACAAGTATTAAGACCCTGAGATATCAATGCTGGATCATATAACTGGATCCTTGCCCTGTGGCCTGACGCTGCTACATTGGCCTTGCACCCCGATTCATGATGTAAACGGGAAAAGAGAAACTGGTGCATCAACCTCAACCTGAGATGTAGGTGATGCGGACATCATGGCACTCAGTAGCAGCATCAGCAGCCAGGTAGAGCCAGCCCCAGTGCACTTATCATCATAGCAGGATGCTGCATGTATCTATAAACCCCAGATGCATGGGTATCATAGGTATGGGGCATATGCACTGGAGGATGGCACAGAGAGTGCTAGGGGGTGATTTTAGGGAGGCCAGAGGTCAACAGAGATCAAATCCATACCTCTCACTCTGCACTCTTGAGACAACATGCATCCACAACCAGCAATATGATCCCTGCAACTTTTATCTGATAACGTTTTATCAGGCAAGCTCTGTTGATGCAAGATCTGTTAGATATGAGTAAGAGGGATGTGAGCAGCTTGCTGGGTTGTCTAACAGAAACAGAACAAAAAGGGAGTCAGAACACCTCCGCACAACACAAAAAAGTCAGTTATATTGTTGGAACAGTGTCAAAAACTTTATATACCGCCTTCACTTGAGAGTGAATTATTTAATGCAGCCTGCTGACTTGTATGGAGTCTATCATAATAGGTGACTCTGCCGTTTTATCATGTCTTTTTTTTTCTCTCTCTCTCTTTTTTACTAGAGCATGACATATTGTGGAGCAGGGGGACAGAAGAGAGGGAGGAACGTGCTGAACATATATATGAGAGAGTTCAGTGGAAATGGAGGAGGGTGGGACAGACAGACATTCATAACAGACACAGACAGCTGAGTGTGAATGCCAAAGAAGCAGGGAGGCAGTTCAATCATGACCCCTAGATGCAGATGGGCCTAATGATGATGCTCTGCAGCCAAAACACCAGATGCTGCTGCTGCACCAAGAGATCATTATGTCCTGATCCTGCTAATGCATCATATGACTGCAGACCCAAAGCATCTCTCCTCATCCAGCAGAAGCAGCAGCCACAGAAGCAAATCAACATTTGATGTGGTTCAATCAGATGTTGGGTGATGGCCTTTGCAGAATTTTTGTGATTATTGTGGCCATTTCTCCCGAGTCTTATGAAAATCCAGATTAAAAGAATTTTCTTGGAAATTACCTTTTCCCATAATACTGAGCAGATATTACATATGTAGAAACACACATGGAAGAATTCGACTTTTTTTTTCTCATTTTACATTAAATAAAAAGCGTGGCTAAAAAATATTCCCATGATTGAGAAAGGCCCAGTAGTGCTTTGATCTATAAAAAAATACTTTATGTAGGCCTACCAGGCAGTTAATAGGAATCAGTATAAAACAGCGTGTTTAAGTTATTCTCATTTACCCATTCCAATTTGGTTTTTTGCTAGCCAGACTATGGGGTAGTGGGGTATACAATCGAAGGGCATGTGGTGGAGATTCCAAGCCTCTCCATTAGCCATTCAACACAGCCATTCAACACAGACCACCAGGTTCTTTTCAATCCTGGATCATCCTCTGTTTATTTTCATTCATTTGCTCCTTGACACTTTTGTAATGGCAGCTTCCTTTCTGCCCATTGTTGAGGAGGTTTTTTCTTGTCAAGTAGAATTAAAATCTTGCAGAAAAAAGGCAGAAAAAGGTTAAGAGTGCATTTGGTGCACCTAAAAGAGGACACCCCTCTTCACCCTCTTCAAACACTTCTACATTTGGCACAAAAAGGGGGAAAAAATGGAAAAAAGGTTAAAAAATGGAAAAAGGGAGGTTACACAATGCATTATATTGGCATGCACTCCACAAAACGTATTGTCCCCATCACTCTCGAAGGTGCAACAGTTAAATATTGACTTCAATGATAAACATTCGGAATGCTGAACATGCAACACAATATTAGCATTTTTGGGTTTGGCAACACAACCCTGCCATTTTAATGTTGCTTTATTTGAATGAGTTTTGAATAGAAATGTGCCTAACATAACACTTATCCATTGTGCTTGAAAAGGGTCTATTCTACTTTCAAATCCATTGTGAAAGAGGGTAAACAACACACAATGCACCCTTTTTGCAAAGGAAATATTTGTATTATGTCATGCTTGGTGTGGTTTTCTATGACATTTCAATATCACATCAGTATTGATCTTGAAGCCTTAGGCTTTCCCATTTCACAGTGGCTGAAAATCCCATTTGCACTGTATTCCTTATTCCTTGAAGGACACAGTACACAAAGAAAGTGGATCACGAATCAGCCTCAATAAAGTGAGAAAGTGGTCCATTAGCTTACTTTCTTTAGGTATCAGGACACGCATTAGGAGTCCTGTTAGCTATAATCCACAAATTTATCATATCAATTCCGTGGCATATCTCATGTTTCCACTGATATTGGAAATAAGGAAGAAAGTGATGCTAAGGTCATGCCACACACCATATTGACTTGGCTTCTATGATACCAGGAATGCTTGGCTTTATTGCATATTGATAATCACATCTAGCCATGATTGATATATACACGTGCCTTCCCTCCCAGTACATTTGCACAAATATCATCACTTTGCTGCTCCAGTACTTTCAGATGCTGATGTTTTATGCATCTATCCATTGGCAGCAAATCTGCCATCTGCTGTCTGTGGAATTAGCAAAGAGATTTACAGACCTTTGTTCCCTTTAGTAGCCAGTACAGCCTCTGACTCCCGACTCAATTAATACATATTTGACAGAGCAAGTTAATAAAGGACCAATGCCTTAATTAACAATCACAGTCACATGTGCCAGTCTTTATAACCTTTACAATGTACTGAACCTACAACATAGGTCATATTCTAAAGTTGCCTTATTAGAACGTAAAGGGATATATACACAAATTGGGCTAACATTAAGTGGCATTTAATATCAAGAGATGCACTTAGTAGAAATTAAGGGATCTTAATGTGGTTTCTTAGATACAAGCCTTCATATGAGTTCGGTGGTTCGTGAAAAATCATTTCATCATTTGAAAGGAAACTGGCACCACCCATTGAAATCTCTATGGAAGGACATGGCTTGATCCAATGGCTTAACACTTGCCTTCTGACTATATCATTGGAATCCACAGATCTATCATAATCCCACACCTCCATCCAAATCATATCAAACCAGATGCACACAAAATGATGGATGGCCATATTAATGGAAAAAATGACTAAAGAAAACATAGTTCCCCAGTGGAAGTAACAGATACACAACAAACAGCCCACCCCAACAGGTGCAATGTAGAAATACTTAGACAAAGATACCTGAATTATCACTCACAAATCCTTGGAATATCTTCACATATCATCACTTCTAAGGCACCTGCAGTTGGTACAACTCTATGGAATTGGATGTATATTATTCACAGCAGAACTTCAGTTAGCACCTAGCTTTGTATGCACCAATCCACCCATCAGGCAAACTCACACACTCGAAACTTTTTGTATCCTCCTCCCATCTTTTTGTCCTTTTTCTTGGAGAGATGCTGTCACTTTCTAGTCAAACCTCTTGCCAACTACAGCAACCACAAAAAGATGCTGATGCTCTACGTATCACCCGAACGTCTGCAGCCAGTCCATCAAGGTGTTCCCTTAGTAACCGTTCCTTTTTAATATTTTTAACTGATGTCTTTCAGGATGTGCTTGGTTTTTTTCCTATTTTTTTTTTCGTACTCAATATAAGACAACAGCCACAGCCATCTGCCATTTTTTCTACCATTTGTTTTCTCTACTTAGACAAAATAGGACAAAGAATACCTGACAAACACGAAACTTCTAGGCAGAAGCTGAATTAATGAGAACACAGAGATTTATTACTAGAATGCAAATAGCAACTGAAAGACAAGTACTCCAAACTGTGTGACACACCACCAAAAGTCTAGGCAAAAACAAATGCATCAGAAAGCATCTGACCAATCTATCAGAAGTAACATTGCACCATCTTACGCCTCCTTTCTAGATTCCCTACTCAATAATGTCGGGTTTTACTAAATCTCCCTCCCCACCTCATTGCAACACTCAGATGGCCTTGAAATTATCACCACCGTAAAACCAGCTTACAGAGATTATCAATTAGCGAGTAGAAATTAACATGAAAATCACTGATGAGACACAAGGTTAATGTCAGTGCACTGCGCAATGACATGATCACATACTGATACACTACTATGTTTTGAAGCAGGAATCTGACAAGTTGAACTAATCTCTTGTGATGGTTCACAACAGGACTTCAATACTTTCAGGCAATGCTAAGTCGACTGATTGACCTAAATGACATGAAATACAATACAATGACATGATCACATACTGATACTCCTTACGTTTTTGAAGCAGGAATCTGACATTTTGAACTAATCTCTCAGGCAATGCTGAGTCGACTGATTGACCTAAATGGTGAGGTGGACTTAATTGTTGGCTCCACTTTAAGTCTTTTGTATTACTTGAATTTACTTCTCTGTATTTCTAAAAGACTGTCCAAACTATTTTTCGTCTTTTTTTTTAAATACAAATCATAGAACCGACAATTCAGCAACATAAACACTTTGGCAATAAATAAGACCTTAACTTTCTAATTTTTTGGAACTGATAAAAGGCCATCGTGCAAAAATGACAAAAAAATTAGTGGAATTCTCTCAGTGTATTACTTTTAGAAGATACGGATATATTGCGGATTCCAGTGAAGTAATACACCTTTACGTGAGCATAGGCTGTATTGAAATACTTCGCACGCAAGATATACAAGAGCATTTAGTATGGAAACATTCATATGACAATCCAGACAATCATTTGCAACCATTCCTCTGCAGCAGCAGCAGTTTTTGTCTTTTTCTCTCGTACAAAAACTTCTTTACTGTAGCATTGCAGCCGTAATGCAATTATTCATGCAGCCACCCACAGAATGCACAAAAAAGCATAAAAAATTTGCAAAATGTACTGCGTAGTACTAACAGAAGACTGCTCTAATCTGCAGACAACAACATGAAGGAATTTTTCCCTCCAGGCTGTGGTTTCCATCTCAACAGGCCTCCGCAGCAGCCACAGGTTGCTATCTCATAGCTCTGACTGATAACACATCGTGCAAACTCTTCCAAAAACAATCACTTTTCTCTATTTTTCTTATGAAAAGGACGAAAATACATGTTGGCTATGGTAGGAGTTGATTACCTGCATAAAACCTTTTAAAAATGTATAAGCACTTCACTTGAAGGTGCCAACTGCTGTAGCAGTAATTGGTACAATTGCAAAACCTCTTAATTTATTCAGCAGCTGTACAAAATACAATACTTATATATTGTTGCAGATACAATGGTAGGTCTTCCAATTCTTTAAAAGGAAACAAATAACCTGAATATCAATCGAGTTATATGGTCATATTCAGACAAAGACAGACAGACAAAGACATTTATTTACACAAAGAGACACACATTTCATATACAGACATTGTTTGAAACATACATAGAAAAATAGACAAATAAACAAGTAAAGAAATATTTAAAATGTATTTTTCTCTATGTGTGGGAGGCCTCTCTAAGGTCTTAAGACCGCTATCGAGAGGCCACCCAGGCATTTAAAGGTAGGCTGAAATCTCCTGAGTCACCGATTACAATTTATCAAATAAATAAAATATTTTAAGAATAATAATAGTAACAATAATGATAATAGAAATGACTGGACAGAAACAATGATGAACAAAATACTAAATGAAATTCACATGCTATTGTTACAAGCATTTTCTATTTAGAACCTGATTAAATGAAATTCACATGCCATGTTGGAAGTTACTGAAATGAAATTCACATGCTACTTTTACAAGCATTTTCTGTGCATTTTCTGTTCAGTGAATGACTTTTGGTTCATCACTTCCGAATAAAAAGTACACTGGATATCTTAGAACCCTATAAAATAAGATGAACTGCAGAAAATTAGTCATTAAAACTCACAAAAGGGATATAATGAGTGGAACGCAGGCATTTATGAAGCAAAGCTCACCCTGAAGAGGACTGACAAATGTAACAATTTCTTATCAAGCAATTTTCTTTATAATTGTTTAGATAGTCATTCTTGATATATTTTGCGAATCCAGAGAGACAGTGGGTGTAAATTTTGTTTATGATAAGCGGAATACTATTATTAAAAGCCATGGGAATTATATAATTAATGCCATGTTTGGCAAATTCATGCCTAACTCGGGGAATATGGAATGCATTGGCAGATCTGGTGTTGTGTCGATGAATGTTTCTATTTTTTACAAATATGTTGTCTTGAAAGTAAGCGGGTACCAATTTGTTCTCTAATTTGTAACCAAATTTAATTCTTGAAGGTTACATAGATCATTAACTTTCAGAAGGCTTAGATACTTAAAAATTGGTTCTGTGTGAGCATTGTATTTCGCACCCATTATGATTCTGACAGCTTTCTTTTGAAACTTTACAACTGAATTAATCTTTGATTTCCAACAAAGAATACCATAATTGAGATATGGCATGAATAAGCTATAATATAAAGTGAGAAGGATATCCTTCGAGATAAAATTTTTCATTTTTAACATTATTCCTATAATTTTAGACATTTTCAAGGATATCTTATGAATATGAGACTTCCAACTAAGATGTTTATCTATTGTAATTCCTAGATAGTTAAAAGAATCCACAAAGTCTATAATTGTACCATTTATCATAATATTTGGATAATTCACATTTTTGCGTACAGTATGAAAAAGCATGGCCTTTGTCTTGGAAGAATTTAATGATAATTTATTAAGTTTTAGCCACAGAGAGATATTTTCAAGTTCTGTATCTATATTTCTATCCCTGTTTTGACCTGCACTGTCAAAGGCACTTAAAGTTGCAGATAATGCTGTATCATCAGCATATATGATGGGTTTAAAGATAGGGCTAGGCAAATTAAGATCATTTATATATATTATGAAAAGTAATGGTCCTAAAATTGATCCCTGAGGGACACCTGTTTCAATTGGTAATAATTCAGAACTGATATTGTCCATATAGATATATTGCTTTCGATTAAATAAGTAATTTGTAATCAGCTTTAATGACTTGTCTTTCACACCATAGTAACATAATTTATGAAGAAGGATATTGTGATCAATTGTGTCAAAGGCCTTAGATAAATCAAGGAAAATAGCCAGAGGTACTTCTTTCTTATCCATACTATTGATGATTCTGTTAGTAATTTCTAATGCTGCCAATTCAGTTGAATGTGAACTCCTAAAGCCATATTGTTTATCATAAAATAAATTGAATCTTGAGAAGTAGGAGACCAATTGTGAATGCATAACTCTTTCAAGTATCTTTGACAGGCTGGGCAAAACAGAGATTGGCCTATAGTTTTCAAATAAGTAATCTTCATTTGTCTTAAACAAGGGAATTACTTTGGCTATTTTGAGCCTGTCCGGAAAAATTCCATTTTCTATTGCTTGGTTTATTATCAAAGTTAAAGGAACCAGAATTCCATTTTTTATTAATTTCAGCAATTTATTAGAAATTCCATCAATACCACTACTGCTCTTTGGTTTTAAGGTTTCAATTATTTTGGACACATATTCTTGACTGACATTTTCAAAAGAAAAAGTATGACTATTTGGCGACAGTAGATAATCTGTAAATGATTTATTTAGGGGGACAGTAATATTTTCTGCAAGACTAGACCCTACTTTCGTAAAATATTCATTAAATTTATCAACAATTATTTGCTTATTTGTAATATGAGTACCATTTACAAGGAATGAACTTGGAAAGTCTTTCTTTTTTGGCTTTTGTTTAGTATAGTTTTGATTGTATTCCAAGTTTTCTTTATTTCGTCACGGAATTTGCTAAAACATGATTCATAATACGACTTTTTGGCTGTTCTTATTAAGGTTCTTAATAATTTTTTATAGTTTGATAGATTAGTTTTCAATGTTTGGTACAAAGTTATGTTGTTTTTAGTTTCCATTAATCGTTTGTAAAGTCTGTCCCTGAACTTTATAGAAGATAGTATACCCTGGGTAATCCATTTGTTCAGTTTATGTTTATGTTTGTCAAATTTGACAATCTTAACAGGAATATGTTTTTTATAAGCTTGTTGAATAATCTGGTCAAGTACATCATAGTTAATGTTTGGATTTTTGTTTACGTTCTGATCAAATTTATCAGAGGTGCAATTTGCTGTAATTTCATTCATAAAGTTTTTATATGCCTGTTCGCTTCTCGACCAAGTTTTTATATATTTATAAGAACATCTATAATTCTCAAATAATCTAATGATATAAAACAAGGTAAATGATCAGATATGTTTACCAGTAAGATTCCAGCTGTAGTAGAAGAAAAGTTGTTTGAAAGTTTAACCAATATGTTATCTATGAGGGTCTTACTGTGATTAGTTATTCTAGTAGGGTAGGTAATTTTAGGAATAAATCCATTAGCTAACATGCTTTCAAAATAATCGTTAAAGATATTCCTCTCTTTTATTTTAAGAAGGTCAATATCGTACTATTTGGCAGGTTTCTGCAACAAATGTTATCCTGAACAGCAATTCCCCGAAGACAACATCTTCAAATTACTGTTGATTTGTTTGCCAGAATCCATTAAATAGAGCCAGAGCAATACATGAAAATCTCTAATCACTTGAATAGCCAGGTATTCCACCTTTACCTCAGCAATATATGAGAATCCAAGAGGGCTTTATTGGATGCAAGGCTGGTGGGATTGCCTCCTTTGTCTCTCATCAGAAAGACATTGTGGCTTTTCAAAGAGCTTTTTAAAGAGCTATTCAAGTTTCATCAGGGAGCAGACAGGGAGCTATAAAAATCTGCTATGGGCAGAGGAGTAGCAGCAGGCCTTTAATCTTGATTAAGCGATACTTCAAGCCTCTGCAAGTTAATGGGCCAATCTGAAGAACACGGGTAAAGGCATACTAGCTCCCAAGTGCTAAGACTATCATTTCTCTTCATGTCCTGTGACTCGCATTCTCTTCAATTTTTGATGACCTGCATATATTCTTCACATATTCTTTTCACAATGCAATTGTAAGCTTATAAAAAAAACCCCCCACTGCTTTTTACGACACACGAAAATGATTGAAAGCCTAATCGGTTTAAAGACTCCCATGATGGAATATTATAGTCTGGCAGATGGAATTTCAAGTCTGCAGGGAAGACATATTAGCCAGATTAAGAGAGAATTCATATACAATGCATACAATAAATAGCACAGTATGGTCATATGCTATTTGTGCTACTGGTGTGTAGTTTATGCTGCTTACTTGGCTGTGAATCAAAGGCACACGTAATGATGGAATGATACGGCTTAACTCATATTGTAATGAGTTGAAATAACTTGACCTAATCAAGATCAAGTTTAAGAAATTTAATCCAGGATTTTGGGAAGCGCATATACGTACATCATCTCTATTCTATTCCATTCCATTCTATTCTATTCTATTCTATTCTATTCTATTCTATTCTATTCTATTCTATTCTATCCTATCCTATCCTATCCTATCCTATTCTATTCTAACAAACAACTGAATTACACGAATTCTCCGGCCCTATCAATCACAATTAAATTAGCGCATTACTTTTTTGATAGCCATGCATACAAAAAGTTGCACAGTGGCCTAAATTGTTGTATGTGTTGAGAGAGGCTCATGCCTGGAATGCAATCTTTCACAATTAGATGGAGTCACAATCTGCAAGGAATGATCTGCTAATAACTCCTTGCAGCAAAATGACAAACTGAATTATCGTCATTTCCCAATTCTTACAATTAGAATGGATGGCCCCGCTTACCTCTCTTCACCATGTGCTCTTTCCCATATTGCCATGTACCATGATATTACCACAGGAACCCAGGGACTGATTCATTATATTCACAATGCAATTTCCACACAGATCAATTGAAGGCTTCAACCAGAAATGTGTGAACAATTCAGATACTGATTAGTGTGGACTGAAAAAGAGGTCTTCAGAATCAGAAACAGGAATCTGGCAAGGATGTCACTGCAGTGCTGAACTCAACTACAGGTTTTTAACACAAGTAACTGGGTCGTTCATAGCTCAGAGCTTAGTACTTCAAGTGCCAACATAACATAAAGGAATCAATGCTTGCTTTAAAAGTTGATAGCACAAACATTGTTAGCATAAGATAATGATCTTGCATGGATTATTTTATGGATTTCTTGGGCACAACTAAACCTTTATACACAAGCCTTACATGTCTTGTAGCTCCTTGGCAATGCACTAATCAATTGTTATAATGGCTAGTGTGCTTTTCAGCTACTTTTCAAACTTGTTCAGTTTGTCATCCAGTTTAGCACGTACGTGTCAATTTGCCCATTGTTGACATTATGACGTCACAATGCTGAGTAGCACACTAATCGGAACACGCTGAAGTCATCACAACTGCTAAACAACGTATAATAAGGCTCAAATCGATAGTTCTGGGAAAGCCATTATATGCAGAAAAATGTACCCAGGCAGAGCAATGAGAGTTGAAAGAATGTACACAATTGTAACAGAAACCAAAGAAAAACTAATTGACAATACAATAATGACATATGACACCTTCTAGATGACATCAATCATTTGATGACCACAGCATCATGGTATCAATGACCTAGTATGTGCAATTTTCTGTGGAATAGGGTAACTTTACTGGACAATTCCTCAGTTACATTGAATTTGTAACAACAAAGTAACAACAAGGTAACAACAAGGTAACAACAAAGTAACAACAAAGTAACAACAAAGTAACAACGTCCACTTTGGCCAGCTCTGCTGAAGGTCCCAGGTTCAATTTCCGACCCGCGCACTTTTCATTAGTTACATTCAACCTGGATGTCGTTCACATGAGACGTTAAATTGGAGCCGCCTTGTAATCGGTGTCTATGCCGAGGCAAGTAAAAGACCTCATCCATGAGGTAAAGGTGTAACATGATGTAGACTCCAAGCCTTATCATTTCATCATTTCATCTGCCATATAAGCTGATTAAGCTTCAGACCCAGTGGCACTGAGACATTAGACAAAAATATAAATCTATTCATACATCAAATCATTAATAAGGAGGATAGAAAACCCTTGGATGAAGTTCACCCAAGGCAAACCAATGGAGGTGATAAACTGAACAATAAGTGAAAATGATGTGTTAGTGATGCATACAGCAGCAGCCTCAGCAGCAGGATCCACTCCAGTCAAGATGTTCTCAGGAGTAACGATAAAATGACCCGAGGCCAGTGGAGATAAGTCCAGCGCTATCAGCCACCACCTCCGACCAAGCTCAGACCTCCCTGGACCTCTCTATGGATCACCAGGCCTACCTCGGGGTACCTGCTTCAGTATGCCCTTAATCTAAGCATCCTCCCTTAATCTTAGGCCACCCAGCATCCACCATAACCCCCACCCACCAAGCAACGTTTATTGACATGGTTACTATAGCAACAAACTTCTTCAGACCTCACACATGGACATGGTGTCAACAATACTCTGTGTAATTGGTTCTGTCTAATTATTTGACAACATATCATAACTCATTTTCCCGTTGGCAAAGATCGCCCTGCATGAAGCTGGCACAGCGACGCTCAAGCGAGCGACACTTTGACGTCGATTCAATATCAAGTTCTAATAAGGTGGTTTTTATATTAAAATCTGTTAATTTGAAAGGTTAGAATGGTGGACTCATTAATGACGTACATTTCTACAGGCCTTTTATTTCATGGATTAGAAATCAACCAGCACAACACACTGCTCTCCATGACATTTCCATAACTGTCTGTCACCAAGGAAACCATCCTGTTGGCATCACATATAATCATTGATGAGGTCAGATGAGACCCTCCACAACAAGCATAAACTATTTGCCCGGCTCTGTTGTATTTCATTTCCATCCTTGATTCATATATCACAATCACTCGGGTGACCTGAGCTGAATGAATGAAATGAATGAATGTGCATGGCAACAAACAGACCTAAAGCCATGGATGGCACAGTTATCACCTTCATACAGATTCAAGGGGACTTGGACGACCTTCTCTGGTAGTGCTGAACCATCTCTGTTAGCATATGGATATGCTGCATCCCAAATGCAATGGGTAGCTACGGAATAATGGGAGCAAATTTCATCCAAATTTCATGGGAAATATACAGCAAGCCTTGGTGCAGGGTGCATCAGTCACCTATTAAGCAGACTGTTCAAAGCAGACTAGTGCGGGGCAGGACTAAAGTGGTGGGACTGAGGCATACAACAACCAATAAACTAAGGGTAAGCTGAAGCTGAGGTCCTCTGGTGCTCTGCTCATGATAAATGAAGGTCTCACACCACCCTGGATGGATGGGCCCTGCATGGGACCACAAAAGCTTCAACACTGAACGACACCAGGTTAAGCAGAGAATAGCAGGGTGCTTTATGGCTCACCCCAACCTCTTTGGCCTATTCTGCCCTGTTGTGGCCGCTTTGGTGTTCAGATGAGCAGCAGCATGGAATCAATTGAACAGTGATGAACACCCTCCGCCCCTGACTGATAGGTTTTATCACTGCACTGCATGACTGCAGCTTCACCATCCCACAGCATCCCTCATTGGCACCGTGACAGCTGTTTTATGCGATAGCTCCCTCCTTGCATAAGAAATGCCCCAACCACTCCTAGGGACAATCACACCTGCAACACAATTGCCACTTGGTCTGGTTTACTTGCTGTTCCTGCCACTCCTCTAGGAGTTATGGGTTGGTAGATCTGGCTGGTGTTACCAAAACAATGACATTAAGAGGGTTCTAGTCATGCCATTTTCTTAGGAAAACACTGAGAATTTACCATGATGTATGCTAAAATAAACAAAGTTAACATACCATTTTCATGTCAAAGTAATGATGTTTAATATTGACCACAAAGTAACTTTTCTCAAAAATAAAGTAACTGGCTTGTTTTCTTATGAATCTCGTTGCAGGAGCCAACAGATAAGGTCACCTCATTACTAAGACCACTTCCACCTCAAGTGCACTATCAAAATGGAATAATTCTTATATTATTATTTAGAGAGTATCATAATACTAATGGGTTGTGGTAGATCTGGCTGGTATTACCAAAACAATGACATTAATTTGCAGTGGCTGGACAATGCCATTTCTGCTTTGTATTTATTTGTCACACAACAAACAGTTGATCAGTGACGTCATAATCGAACGTGGCTGCATGGGTTCACACGTCATGTCACATGACCAGGCTAACACGTCATGATCCAAAGCAATGGGAAGGACTTGGCTTAAGAATGGGTCAGGGCAATTTAGCCTATAGACCCTGTCTTTTCCATCAAGCAAGCATTGGCAAACCATGGGCAAACATAGTAATGGTTGTGGTATGGTATGACATCCACTCTATTCCTGTTATCAGTACCACATGTCATGGGGTACTGCTGTTATAAATATTGCTGTCTTTTCATAGTGTATTGGTGACAGATTTTGGTCAGTATAACAATGACTATTTTAGCACTTGAACCAAAGTGTCTTTGCTAATACTGAATTTACTGTATATACAGGAACGTAAAGATGATTTTCAGTTTCCTTGTCAGGAAGTGGACATTTTTTCCCATTTGTCTTCATAAGACACGAGACATGAAAATAATAAGCAATAACATCAATTTACTGCCATGAATGTAGTACATCACAATTTATAGTTATTGATATCAATGAGAGGAATGACTGTCTATTGTTGTTCATACCCATCTTTACATGAGATGTTGAGGGTAGCAGATGATAAAACAAATCCACAAATCAATTATTGCTTGACTGAGGGGCCACTGTAGCCGGAGGCAAAATCCCCTAGTGATAGTGGAGGCAGGCATGTTATGCTTCATTCATTTTCTTCATATTGTATCAATCAGGGGCTGCCACAGCCTTCCTTGGCTGTCAATTCCTGCCCATGAAAGCCATCCATCGTCTTGTTATGCTCCTGTAACTCCTGGTCCTTGTGGTACCCCAGGCACTAGCTTGAAAATACTGTCATAAGTCACTTACATTGGTCCAGGGAGAACCACTACATACGGTCATAGGTGGCTTGTGTATGACTCCAGTCACCATTTGGACCTTATGAGAGAACATGAACAAGATAATAAAGACTAAAAGTAAGAAATGTATGGACAGGCGTAACCAAATGGGGTGACGCTCCAACCTGACAAAATAAACTAGTGCTCTATAAAGTCTCTATATAAGATTCAATAACACCTCTAGATTTTGTTTTTCTTACTCAAAATAGATTCAAATCTCAGACAAATGCACAATAATAACACTCCGGCAATTTCAAATACGAATCAAACTATCAAACTAAACCAGATTATCTCAGTACATGATGAAAAACATTGCCCACCCTATCAAAGCACAATGACAGAGCCAACATTTTCAAAATAAATAGGAAATCTTTAACGTAGATCAACAAACCCTGCGGTTACAAACAGGTAGACAAAATTTATAGACTTCAGAAATCAGCAACAGTTCACCATTTCATTGCAAAACACAAGTGTGTCCATTGAAGAGTTCTGTTCTGACTGTTCATCATCTTAGTGACTCACTTGTGGGTTTTCTGAAGTGAGCCGACAGCCTGGTCTCGTGGCCTCAGGTTAATTAGGCAACATATCATCAGGTGCATAGCTAGCTCATTAACCTGCAGTTCACCGCCACTCATTTAAATTCCACTGCTCCCTTGTTAACAACATGGACTGCCCCGTACTTGCCTAAACTCTCAAGGACTTCCAATACATCATAGTTTTTATCTAAGCTACTGATTTATAATACTTATGTTGGAAGTTTGTTGCGTTGCGCTTTCGGGCAGACTCCAGACTTGGGATGACTGCCAACGGTCTCTTTTTTTAATCCTACATAAACTATGATAATCACAGGGTATACTCACCGATTAAAATATAAATTTTAGTAAACACCAAATTTAGCACACGTTCTCGAGTGCAATTGACTTCCAGCCCAGAGCGAGCGCTAAAGAATGTTAGCAGACGTTTTCGAATTGCTTACGAAATCATTTTCCTCACAGCCGCCAGGGGGCAAGAAGGTTAATGCAGAGGAAAACCACCAGGGGGGACAGGCCTCGACTTGAAGAGAAATCTACGTGGTCAGTTGCTTTAGTTAACGATGGCTAAAGAAATTGAAGAGACTGATGCGTGAGATTGCCTGGCTCTGCTCCTAACCTATTTGGCACTAGCAACTACCAAGGCCAAACAAAGAAAGATGGCGAGCCAACCCCATGAAGCATATGTAAGAGATCGTGACTGTTCATGATTCATAAGTGCATGTCTTCGTTCTCTCGTTCCCTTTCACATGCATACATGACAAGATAAGAGATGTCTTCATTCATCTGCCCAGTATAACTTGCAATTCTGCATGAAATCGTATGCCCCTACGCTCTGTCAGCATCATGGCTTATGCACAAAAATCCGGCCTCCTCTGTGTGTCGTTCTCTGCTATATGGTCATGCATAATGCTCTTCCATTACAAAGGATGTCAAAATATCTGGGATTTCGTGTAGTGACTGAGACATGATGGGGACTAAATGGAAGGCAGAATTATAATTCGAGCGTGCCTTCCACAAAGAACATGCGAAATTCCAAATTGGAGTCGAGCTTTCCTTTGCAACGTTAATTATTTGCCCAAAAAATGGGCAATTTAAAATGCAATTGAGGACCAGCTCTGCAATGAGGTAATTAAGTCAAGCCTCAGTGCAGCCCTCTCAGGCAACTTTTCGTGGCTAATGAGGGTCAACACAACCAGTGAAAAAAGCCCATTTTAAAATCTGACACTTAAAGACTTTAAAGCAATGGCTTCACCAACAAGATGACATGAAAATAGAATAGACTTGACTGCACAGAGCAGAAAATGTGGAGTAATCAGTGCTCGGCAGCACAAAAGAAATTCTGGGCACGTGCAATATGGGTCATGAAAAGGAAGAGCTTCCCAAATGGCACAAAATCACAGAAGCAACTGCTCTGCAACATGATTGTATGCAGAAAATGGAAATGTGAATTAGCAGAGGCGGGGGAATGCAATGAAACTGACAGAATATTCAGAGCAGTGGCAGAAAAATGCCATGACTGTAGCAAATGCAATGTAGAGATTGTACAGGGACTGTGAGAAATGTAGCAATATATATCAGACATATGCACTGCATATATACAGTGCAAGAAACAGGAGTGTAGCATTCCCAAGTCAGCGCTGTCTGACAAGTGCTCTCAAATAAAGAAATTCCATGTGATGCCCCAGCTGCTTTGCTCAGTTCTTAGTTGGCTTTCAATCATAAATATTGTCAGCATTAATGATGTCATTTTCCTTTATAATGCTTATTAAACTATCTTAAAAGCCCAAGTTTATTATGTTGCTGTTAGGGCCCCTTTCAACCTTCAAAGAACCTCTTTAACTCAACTCATTTTCATCACTCAACGATTCCGTTTCATTGCAGAGCCAAAACACTGAGCACTGTAATCTTTGCACTTCAGAGAACTTGGGTTGCACTGATCTTTTGTTCCTGGTCCAGGAGTCCCACTTGAGACAGCTATCGATTCCAGTGTTTTCTTTTGCATGGAACCGCAAACAAACCAAACAGCAGCAGCAGCAGTAGCAGAATGATGACAGCAGGCTGATGGGAGGCACCAGATAAACAAGTGTATTTAGAGACACTTGCCAACTTGATGATGAGCAAAGGAAACTTCTGTGGACAAACAGGCATGGGCCCGAGACAGACATCTCGTCATCACATGACAACAAAGGGCATAAAAAAGAGGTCAATGACCTACGTGTTTAATTCTACCATAATATTACGTGGGGAGCATACACACCTGGTTGACAATCAGTGGAAAACTTTTTGCATTACTAAAAAAAAAAAAAAAAAAAATAGGAAGTCTCCTTCAAAATCTAGGAAACTCAAGGCAAAACAATGAACATTTTATGGGGAGAAGATGAGTTCTTTCAAAAATTTTTACAACTGGTTTTGTATTGAAGGCTGCTTGAATGGGAGGTGTCCATGATATGTATTGCTCTATAACGTGACAATTAAGGTGGTTTCCAAAGGAATTTGCCAAGACAATTTATCATATACTGCTAATATCTTTCTCTTCAAGGCTATTCTTTAAGTGCTTCTGCCCTTCAGGAAATAATCTAAGAGAGAAATGATGTTGCAGCAAATGATGTTGCAGCAAAACCTCAGGCAGCTCACTGCACATTAATGACAGGTTTATCACCCAACTGCATTCAGCTGAGGGCTGCTGCCAATAACACTCTATGTTTCCTTCTTCACTTTACTTTTTATTCGACTTATTCTGTCCAGGCATGACAATATAATAATGTAGAAAGATGAGACATCTAACAAAACCTGTCACGTGAATATCTGCATATAAATTGGCACGCATGCTGGTGAGATTAAAAATTTTCTCAGTCTGTTGAAAAACCCAACCAGCACAGACATGAATCAGAGAAGACAAGAGAAAATTTAACATACGATAATCCAATCGCACGGATACATTTTACAAAATGAAGTATCAAGTCCTGCCTAGTAAAATAATATGTGTTATATAGTTTTGTCAGTTTATATTGCAGGATCATAACATCATATTTACCTGATCAAGCCTCCACAGCTGCAGTATTTGGTCTGCATGAAGCCTGCCATATCGACCGACAGACAGACAGACAGCTCGACAGACAGACAGACTAGAAAGACCTCATGTATTTACAGACTAGAACGTAATTCAGTGAGATTAACGTGACAGGGGGTGAGTTATCAAAGTGTACATTTCAGTCCAGGTGACAGGCTGTCTGAACCCTGGGAATCTGCTTCCATGATGAATACTGCATCAGCAACTAAATATAGCAGGGGATAAAAATAACAGGCTGCAAAGCAATTGTCTCTAATGCGCCAGTATGGATTGCAAGGCTGTAATTTGGACAAGCTGTGTTATAGAGAGAGATTGGGGGGGGGGGGGGGTGGTACTGCAGGCTATAGATAAATCTGATGGCAGACTGTGCAAGTATGTCTTCTGGAGAAGAAAAGAAAAAGAAACAGTAAGTGTAATTAACCTACAAGTACAAAATCAAAACATCAAGACCACCTCACGACACATTAGATTCATTGAAACACGGACAGCTAATTAAGACCAAATCACCATTAAATCTGTTTTATTTGGATAATCTGTAGCTGCTGTACGACTATAAAAAAGGCACCATAAAATCTAAAATCTCATTAGTTTGGTGCCAACAGTTTTACTGACCCAGAGGTAGTGATACATGATTTTCTTCACAATGGAATAGCATGAACAGTACACTTTATAGAATTGAATATGCTGCTGTATATTTAATATGCACATGGTCCCATCTCCCAGCAGTGGTCCTAATCACATCTGTGTCCCTCTACTTTTCTATCATATCCATGATGTTATCCCTGACATCGAGACAGGCTGAAAGCAGATGCCCAAATCCCCGGACCATGATACATCACCATGACCAAGATACAGCATGTATCATTGTCATGATGGTATCATCAGAGTTGAGCACCCCAGAGCCCAAGCCCCTCACCTGGGTCAGGGGGGTCAATGGGTCATCTGAGGGGTCAAAAAGGTGACCCCAAGCAGGGTGACCCACATCTCCCTCTCCTGACCTCTGCATCATCATTGATTTCATAAGGCAATCTGCTCGCATGATATCAGAGGTCCCCTTCCACAGGACACTGACCCCGGGGGATTTCCAAGGTGATCCACTTGGTAACTTTGGCAACCAGAGCCACTGGGCTGGTTGTCAAAATATGACAGTCATATAACTGAACTTCAGGAGTACTTGCATTGCTGGAATGGAGGAAATTCATCAATCCAAAATAAAGGTACTTTCTCGATTACACAAGCCGGGTCTGATATAGAGGCGAGTCTTGTTTAAGGGTCTGTCTGCAACCTCATTAATAAGGACCTCAACTTATAAAAAAGAAAATTGGGCACTCGGAAATCAGTTGATTGCCTTCTGATTAATATCCAATCTAACTGACAAGAGCGATATTTAACCAGACAGCATCAGAAGTTGAGACTGTCCAGGGTCTATCTTTCTACTGGTATAAACATTGGAAATTCATATCTCCTCTAAAATTTGTCAGCTTGATTTCATCATGGAGGTCTACGGTTTATTAGTAATGGAAGTAACTGAAACCTTCTGTGATATTCACAAGAAATCAAACAAAGCAACTGATCAATGTAGAGAAGTTCAGTTAGAGTTGAGCTAGGGTTTGTAGGAAAGAAAGGTAGTTCAGGCCCCAGGGGTGTAAATTATGGAAGGGCTGACAGCAGTCTTTTTGATCCCGTCACTTTTGAGGCTTTGATCTCCTAAATATCCCACTTATTCATCCTGATGGGCGATTAACCCAGAATTCTTACGATTAGGTAGACACAGATGCAAAAGGTCCCATCGAATGAAGTCTTTAAGAGAACTGCAAGCACCATTTTCACCATCACATTTTACCATCATAAATTCAATTTCTCTAATCTTCATTTATTGACTGATCAAAATTTCCATTATCTTGAAAACAAGGACCATTGTAAATTTGTTTTCCTAATTAGTGAAACTTCTATTTATCAGAGCCAAATTAATAGCACATAAATGCCCAATCTTGTGATTCAAATATCCTTGTTTCTTACAGTTACAAAAGCAAGCAAAAAGGCTTAAAAAAATCAATAGATTAGATGAAGCCATTGTGAAGCTCACCTGCTGCTGATAAGGACCTATGCAGTAACAAGATATAACTTGAAAGAATTGGCATGCAAATAATTCTCCACACATTCCAATAGGAATTGTGAAATTCCATTATGAAACACAATTAGATTTTCCTGACGAGAATCCAATTCTGAGAATGTCTGCAGCACGGGGGAGGCATGTTGCTCACAAGTTTATTTCAAAAGATGAGATCTTGTTACTTCCCAAATAAACTTTCTCAAATATTCATCGAGACAGGTGCACCTGAGCAATTCTGCATCAGTAATTGTTTCTGAAAATATCTGGAATTGTTAGACGCTGCAAACAAGTTCTTTCAATCACATTACACTCCAATGCAATTTAAAATTGTCTGGTTCAAATTTTCACCATGGGTAGTTTGGTTAAATGTGTTTTGTATCATAACTTTTGTTGTTTTGGAATATGCAGTAGTTATTAACTTACAGAACTTTGTGATACCCCTAAATCCAACCAGATCTTAATGCAATGAGTAGCTGAATTCAACAAAACTAGATTTGAATGATTTGAAAAAGAAGGATACTTTGAGTCAACATTTGAAACTTGCACATTGGGATTAAGTCAGCAAACATACGAGGCGTCATTCATTCCCAGATGCCCTATGTACAAAACTAGTATCTGTCTGGAAGCTCAATAAATGAGGATTTAATATCTCTCCCATATTTCCCAATTCCACTGAAATTACATTTTGAGCTCATCGCTACATTCACTAAGCTCACATAAAGGGCCCATCGTCATGCCAGGCTTCGCTATCCTATGTCGAGAACACGGTCTTTTTAATTCTGAAAGTGTCTTCGGTTCCACGAATTTCAAAGCTTTCCCTCTCATATTATCTATTTAGAAGGGTATATCCATGGCTGTGGTTGCAGCTGCTTCAAAGTATAGTAATTTATGTGCTACCATCTGGTTTCTCTGGGCTTCAGAGAGCATTATCAAACAAAATTACAACGGTGTTACAATTCGGCATGTCTTAATACTTTATGGGTGCCTGGTTACTACCACCACAGTGTAAGAAAAGAAATGATACTTCTATCGAATACCGAAGTCATATTTACAACAAACGAGAATGAGGAATCAGTTATAACTTCTTGGACAGGTTCTACAATGTGTACCAATAGAGAAACAGTGGTCATGCCAGCTTGCAAGAGTAATCAGAAAACCAGAGAACATCTTCGCTACAGTCAACCAGGACTTTAAGTCGGTGGAGAGTTGGTAGGCTTCCTCTATCTTGCTTTCAAATCATCCCCACCCTCTGCTCCTCCAAAGGCTTACCCTTCAGCTTACTGCTGCTGCTGCTACTTTATGCTCATCTGGTAAAAGCAAACCCACATCACCACCATAAATGATTCTCCAGAGTGGCCAGGCTTAATACGATTGAGACTGTCGTCAAAGGCAAAATCCCAAGTCTCCAACTTCAATAACATTCCTTTCATTAGATCTTCAGCAAAGGCAACATTTCTTTATTCTGTAATAGTTTCAATCAGTCACTCGATTCTATCATTTCATGGGTTATTTCTGCCAATTACTGATAGCAATTTTTGAACAATTCTCCAATTATCACCATATTAAATCCTTTCTAGTTCCTTTGAGCAACACAACTGAAGAATGGCAATATTTCTTTAAATAAAATCTGAGGTGATGCATCAAAGATATTGCTTATCTAACTCTGTTGAGAAATGGCATTCATTTCAAATACACTAAAATCTTCTCCAATGACGCTTGTGTAAATCTTAACTCGGGCATACACCAGGTGCCAATGTGTATTAAAACTGCATTCAAAGACTAGTGATGTATAACTCTGAGGATGAAAGTCTGAAAGGTCCCAGACATGTTTGGAGCTAAATTACTTGTATATACATTATATTGCAAAGACTCTGGAGCCAATATTTTGCATTCAAGGCACCACCAAGGTTGCTTTATCACTTCACTAAGCAAGATAATGTCAAAAGCAGTGGCAGTGTGATGATACACTGTGATGTGAGGTTTATTGACACCAGTAGTCAAGGTACACTTCGATATGTTTTATGGTAGGCCTAACCTCAATGTGGTCAGACCCCCTTTAAACAAACCTTTCTTCGCTACAAACGGACTTTGTATGGCAAACGAATAGTCAAAATGAATAAAATCCAGAAAAAAGACTTCTTCATATAACTGGACTATCGCTATAAGGACGTGCATTATAAATGGTCTGATGTCGAAAGCATTGGTAGCCTGAGAGCACAAGTTCATTGACAACTAGACACAAGTTCATTGACAACTTGACACTAGAATTCGCTTTAAGGCTGCCTCAATGTCACAACCTTTATTTAACATCACAAGCATTTATCCAAGGACACCAATTTCACCTTGCTTCATCAATAAGGTAATTTAGCCTGGGACAAAGTTTGGCCCCAAAAGAAAGATAAACCTCAACGTTAATTTATAGATTCACTAGTCTGAAAGGGCAAAGAGATTCTGATGCCTGACAACTGCTTTGCATGACCATATCACTTTAGCCTGATGGACTGATACTATAGATTCGGTGTTGTAAATACGACCCTAAGACATTCAAACAGGACTAGGAGCTACGAGGACTCAAGAGATGCAAGCCTGCAGCAGCATCAGGGAGGCTGACAAAGCTAGCAACTGGTTTGCTGCATGCTAGTCAGTCGTAAAAGTAGCCAAGTATTCCATAAGTCTGTTTTGAGTGACACTGAAACCAGTGTTTATTGACATTGATGCTGGAGATGGCCTTAGGATGCTGCTGCATCTACATAGACCACAGAGTACTGATGGAGACTTGCAGGTTGCCATTAAACCCAAATCCAATCGAACAACAGTCGACGACGCAGTATGAGCTTAATCAGTATAGACAGATGGGACCTGGCTTCATATTGACTCTTGCTGTTACTGGTACTTATCATGCCAACGCCATAGTTACAGAGCCCGCTGCAACTCCTTAGCATCTCTGCAAGCACATTTCACCCTGCACAATGACTGCATACATTTTTCATCACAGGCCTCTGGGTCTGTCTGCAATAAGCACAGTAGGGAGGGCCCCACTTAGGAGATGGACTCACACATTCAGGGTCTGCAAGGGCTTGGGGGTATCAAAGACAGATCCATATTCAAGGGTTGATCAGTGGGAGGGGACTAATTCAGAGGTGATCGAGTGCAGCCAGCCCACTGGGGTCGTTGCCCACTTGCTAATTCTAGCAAACATGGAATTCCCCATTCACAGAATTCTTTGTTGTCATGTTGTGATGTAATGCCATGAAACCCATTGTCCTATCTCTGAGAAGAATCAAAACAATAACCAAATGAGTCTTGAACATTGCCTAGGTTTTTTATACCCACTAAAAAGGCTTTGAATACAGTCCCCTTAAGCCAGAGGAACCACCAAAAAATAATGAATGCCAGCCCGATAAACAAGCCCCTTGCTTCCGTACAGCCATGATCATTAATTACATAAGATTAGCCAATTAACACAGGGGCAGCAGCTTAGTTGGGGCATCCATCAGAGGAGCAGCAGCAGCAGCAGCAGCACCAACAGCCAGAGCACAGATCAGCCACACAAGTTGCCAATGTGCTGTAATGATGTCATTGCATCAAGGTCTAGGGCTGGTGCAATCAGACTTCTGGACAAAGTTGGCCGTGCGAGTCCACAGACTCACATCCTGCAACAATCACGACTGTCTATAATGAAGTCAAGCCAGGAGAATACGGCATAGCCCCGGGCCATCACCTAATAAACCTGGGTATATTGCAACAGAGCATTGAAGCAATCAAGCCCTTGCTTCCAGCCATAATCAAAGGGTCTGCCAGGCTTTGAGAAGGACAACCACATTGTGCCTCAACAACCACCAACAACCAGGTTATCTGCAGTCTGCTCAACCACGCAATGGAACTGACGTGCTGTCCCAACACCAGTCAGGCTGGGGCTATTTTTGGCTCTGAGTTAGCCATATATATTGCAACTGACTATCACATTGCAGTACAAGGTGGCATAAAAGATGTAAAGGACTATTTTAAGAGAAAAGGAAGCACCTAATTGGCAGGAGAAAGAAAGAAAGAAAAGAAAGAAAGAAAGAAAAGAAAGAGGAGGCAGTGTTGTTTTCAACGGAAGAGCATCAGTTCCAACAGGCACGTGCAGAGCTCAAGTGACACGTGGGGGACATGACAGGTCAAAGCAGTCACATGACTAACATTAAGAGCCAATCAGAACTGGCCCGTGTCTTGTGAACTGCTGGGTTGGCGGCCATAACTAATATTGGAGCAATCTGGCAGGTCCTGATGTGCATCACAATCATGCTGTTGCCTGCAACGTGTTGGCCACTAGGCTAATAAAGAGGAAAGGTTATGGTCCTGACTGCGCAATTTCCCCTCTGAAGGTCATAAACAGCTAGGTACTGGCCCATAACAGCACAGTGTGTATGACAAGGCACGCAGTCACAAAGGTCATGGCATTGATGATAGCAAGCAAAAAGCTACTCACCTGGGTAGTTCACAGGCAACCGTAGCCTAGATTAAAACATGCACTATGTATCAAACATGCGCTCTTTCGGCAGTGATTTAGTCTCAGCCACCTACTGCTGTTGCAGCAGTAAAAGCAAGGTAATGACAGCCCATAGTAGGGCATTAGAGCACTCATCCAGTTCATTCTGTGCTCTTTCGTGGAGGCAGAAAGTGGGTGGTGTTAAGGCATTTCGGTTGGTTGTTTCCTACCAAACATGTGGGGAATGCAAGGAGCATGCAATGACGCAGAAGGTCTCAAGGCTTCTTAAACACACTGAAAGAGGCTTGGTCCAGGATGACCCTTCTTATCACCCAGCACAATGGCGTTGCCACAACCTCCCAGAACAGCTCACAAATCCATCAATGATAGCAGCTTGCCATACAAAGCCAAGATGTCAGCAGCTCAGAGGGTGCTCAGAGGCCTCGACCTCGTCACCATTCAGCCATAAGCTGACAGAGGACCTGCTCCCTCAGCCCCTTTCCAGAGGTTTATCTGCCCCGCGCTGACCGCCCCTTGGGTACTGGGCCCTAACACTGTCACTGACCACGCCTGCCCTTGTACAGACTCACCGGGGCAGACAAGGTCATCCTATTTCCAAAAATATACTGTCATAGCTGACACTAACTTAGTTCACCCAACTTTCCTCGTATGAGTCTGAAAGGGCCATCCAGCTCAGAGTGCTTTTGCGATATTACACCAATGCATGAAAGGACCGCCCGGAACAGCTGCAGAGACCGCGAGCGACCAATAGACCAACCTCGAGGTGGATATCCATCACCTCGGTGAGCAGGAAAACCAAAGCCCAAGTCACAGTCCCAGCACCACATTAATACCTGTGGGATGGCCGCCGCTCACGGAGACTTTATTCTGAAGACATTTGCCAAGACAGACTGCTTCTATTTGCCGCCTACTCAGCAACCGCATGGCTTTAGGGCCATTATCGTAATAGCCGCTATCACCAGGCTAACAATTTCCATATTCTCTGTGAAACTTATGCATTAAGTGTCATTACCCACTTGCAATTCTTTCGACGTAGTACCCTATGATGAATCTGTTCAGTCCCTTGGTATTAACCCTATCTTAAATGCAGATGCTACAGTACTGTGTGAAATGAGCCTTAAAAAATTCTCATTCTTCAGCAAACAAATTCAAAAAAGTGTCATCATCTTCAGCATTATGAGAGTCTCTTTGGACCAACCAACAAAAAATTCACCACCACATTGTGCAGAAAAGCACTATGGTTCATATAGGATGTCGCGAACAAACATTACACTGTCAGATAGACAGCCCCAAACTAGTGAGAAAAAAAAACAACAAAAAAACAAAAAACATTGCAATTGCTTCAATCAATATTTCTGGTAGGAGAAACTTCTGACTATTTAACATCCAAACTTACCTTGGATTTTCTGGCCAGTTTGTCACGGAGAGGCCCACATATCTGAAAAGACAAAACAGGATCAATAGGTTTTTTGCATGGGTTGATATAGATGATGGCTGATTAAATACTTAAACATCAGCATGTTTACAGACTGCTTTTATCAGGGTAAGGAGGGTCTTTAATCTGCATGAAGGATCATCTTGGCCCATTGCATGTCTTGCTGGTGATGAGGAAGAGCCCTAAATCCGGCAGGCCCCATCCATGGGCTGCCACTAGCATGTTTGCACACTTGTCTTCATACGTAATCAGACAACATTTATCTTTCGTTTTTAACCCATCCACTTTGAGTGGATGACAAGTACTGATGGATGGCACTAGCAGCAGCAGCAGCAGCAGCAGCAGCAGTTGAGGATGACATGCAACCAACCCTGTGTATCCACACATGTGGAACAATCACCAAAATGGCAGTTTCCAAGTTAATTAAAACGACACACCCCTGGGGTGTTTCCTGATGAAAAAGAACTCCTCTTGCTCATCCTTCATGATTTTTTGATTGTTCAAACGATCCATCATTGTCCTCCAACTGCTTCACTGCAAATTACTGCACAATATCCAAACCACTGTCTTCTTGCAATTCTTCATTCAGTTTTTGTACTGCATTCTTTAATTAGTTGCAAATCCATAGGGCGGTTTCGGCCATTTTTCTGTTGAATTACTGTTAATTTAAGATCACCAAAACAGGATGGGAGAGACTTCACACACTATCTTTCAGCTTCAAATATCTGTATTTTATTCAGCACATTCTGACATTTTAATTTCTATTATGATAGCATTGTAAAATTGGTATGATAAAGAACTCTTAAAACTGCTTAATCTACTACAACTATGACCACTGCAGGTGCCAGCAAAAAATGCCAGACTGACATAAGCCCATATGAACACTGAAAGCTTCACAAGGATTCATGAAATATCAAGCAAGGCCTTGGCCCACAGCTATACAGCCGCAATATACAGACCAGCTAGACTCGAGAATTTGAGCATCAACAGCTTGGTCCATTTTGGCCTTTGCTCAGTCAGGTGTCCTGCCCCCAGCCTCCCTCCATTATTCTGCCATAATCCAGTCTATGGAGCTTTAATAGAGCAGTGAAAAGAGTAGAACGCCTCAAAAACTTATGAATTATGTATTTCTGCAGAGGGAGTGAGGTGCAAATCTCAAAGGTGCTATAAATACAAAGAGGAGCACTTGAGGCAGGACTTAACTGCACATGGGGCTAGTTTTAGCGGCTGCATAATTGAGCCATGCCAGTCACACTAATGATGTAATGAAAGGAGGCATGGCCAAATGCATTGGCCAAATTTAATGGCATTAGGCAGGCCAAGAGCCAGTCATACATGCAATGGCATTGCAATGCCCTACGCCTAAATGCCTTTACAGTTTGCAAGCCATGAAACTCAACAAGATGCTTCCCTACCAGTTGACCTTATCCTGGCAATCGCAGGATTTCAATGACAATCAAAATACTCTGGTCTGGATCAATGCAAATGTTGAGATCAAAGGTGCTATAAATACAAACAGTCCTACCTGCCACAATGACAGATTGTAACTTTATTAAGCTTTGATAACTTACAGAGGCAACCAACTTGACATGGAGCACTTGAAACATGTAAAAGAAATAGAAATTTGCTTACTATATTACAGACCAAATTATAGTATGAGAGTTCCAGTGGTACATATGGATTTTAGAACAAATTGTCATGAGGTTTTTGACAGAGAGAGACCATTAACTTCATTCTTCAGCAGATTAAGTAATACAGAACCTTCTGTCCTTCTGGTACATGTTACATATATTAATTTGCTTTAAATTTGTATTCCTTTATGCATAGATTTTCACTTCACAAAATTACTGAATATACACATCAGTGAAACGAAACAGCAATTAGACTTTACACTACACTAAACTAGCAAATATTTCAGTCTGGACTCAGGACACACGACAGATGTTGGAAAGAGCCCAAGTCAGCAAAAGAGAAGCTCTCAACTAATTGACAGTTTTGTTTACCATCCCTCTTATTTTTGGGTTTGACTGTTGACAGAAACGCCCTGTGCACAACGATCCTGTGACTGTTAATCAGCAGAGAGGTTTTTTAGTCTGGACCTGCAATAACACACACATGATATATCACTTGGCACACTGCTTTTTTGTCTGCTGACTCAGTGTCCTATCTGGCTACTTGCCTCTCTGGCAGACCTCTCAAAAATTGTGGTTTACGTAGTGTTTTGTCTCTTTTTATGGGTAGTGAAATTCGAAACTACTCATATGTGTTTTACTTTCCACTTGCTCTTTCCAGTCTTTTTGTTTCGTAAAAGTGTGAAAAGTATGAAGTTTGTTTTTGAAAAAGCAAAAGTCAAAATGACTAGGGAGACAAAACCCTTCACAAAAAGGGGGGAAAAGAGTGGATGGGCGTTGGCATTTGCACCAGCCCACCAAAAGACTGAAATAACAAAAGACTTAAGGGTCATTAGCTGCACTGGGGTCTGTGCTTGGGGTGTGACATACACATTTGGGAGGAGCCCATCATCCAGGCACTTATAAGTTCGCACGCAACCTGAACCAAACCAACCAAAAGGAACTAACTGCGTCCTGTAGTTTTGTCTAAAAGCTTCCACGATTGCATTTCCAGGTTCACTGCAAAAAGTATGCCAGGCTGCTGCAACAGCTGCATCCATCAGCTCAACACAATTACATCAAGACTTCCACTCAAGTGCATCCTCAATGCATACAATCATGTTACAATGTACCCAAAGCTGGAGATGCAAATATGGACACCAAGATCAGTACACTTAAAGCGGGGTAAACCATTCCATAAGAATAAATGAACACCATAATCAAACACTGAGTGATCTTGGTGGTAAGCCTTGGTAGAGTGGTTATAGGTACCATGTACCATGGTAAAAAGAAATGATCCTTTCAATGAAATGGTCTCAAAGTGGAGTTGCACTGTACATGGCAATGAAAAAGCTTTCAATTTTTGCGTTTGCTCAAACACGCAAAGCAATTTGATTCGAGTCATTTTGATGTACATTCAAATGCACACTCATCAAGGCAAGCATAGAGATACATATTTCCAAACGGCGCAGATGGACATTATACAATAGCCACTGCAAAGGATGCAGATAAGTTGATAGAATCTTCAGGGACATTTCTATCTTTACAATACTTTACAATAACTACATCCAAGGCCACTAATCGTCACCCAAAACCATGAAAATGGCAGGAATTTGAAAATCAATCAGTTCCAAGTCTTTGTAAGAAGGTCTTTAAAAATGCTAGGTTTTCATTAAAATAAATAAATCCATCTCTATAAGTACGAGAAAATGTAGAAAAATTAAAAGATTAACAATCAATTCTACATCATATTATTATTCAGATACCTAACTCCAGTATCTAACTGATCACAATAAATACCACCACGGCTTAATACAGAAGAAACAAAGGCGATTACCATGGTTCTACAACTGGGTCACATTAAGGGCCCCAATAACCTCCATACCCCTGTAGTCTTATGCAATTCCTCAAGGGGTGCTGAGGGCTTTAATTTGCATCACACCGAGGTCTGCCAGGGATCTGCATTGTCTCCAATAATGTCCCAGTGTCCCATGGCAGCGGCAAGCTGATTTGTCCCTATGCTCCTTAAGGCTCCTTAAGGCTGTGGTCATCATCACTCGATAAGAACATCAAATGATGAATGATTAATGCAGAGGACAGCACCTTGTCATGTCAGCCAAATATAGCCATTAATGATTGATGGGATAATGCCATTCTATAAAGAGACAATGAAGGACTGAACACAAAAGAAAATATGATGTCCAATAGTTGGTTGGATTGAAGTTATGCTCAATGCAGCAGACATAACACTGCGATGGCAATGAATCAAACAAACTGATGGTCCTGTAAGACAAAGAACATAACAATGATGCGAAAATAAACCAACAAGCTGAAAGAAATTTCTCAAAGTGAACAGGACAATGAAATTAGACAAAGAATGAGGCAACAAAATAAATAATCATTTAGGTGAAACTCCACTGCAGCCAACAATAACATCACAACCAAACATAACAAATATTTCTATCTTAAAAAACATCAGCATGATCAGGGTTAGCAATGATTTTCTTCCTCTCATACAACGATGGTCTATCTCTGCGTATCTGATTTTACGATTATGTGAGCACGAACAATACGACAGCCTGTGTGAGGAGAATACCCATATTCCATTCAATAGTACTCTTTTCAAGGACATGAGCGGTCACCGACTTAACGCGAAGACCAAAGACTGGATAAGACGCGACTTTGGATAGCGGAGTGAATAGCAAGTGGATAGCAAGCGGATAGTGACTAAGATGAAGAAGAACTCTGGTAGGAAGGAGTTGGGCCCAGATCAATGGCTGGTGTCAAGCCTGGGTTAGTAAGAGGTTAAGTAGTCATCAATCCATGCCTTAACAAGTTGATCAGTGAGGACAGTAGCAGAGGGTGGGGGCAAGAAAGCATCTCCCTCATTCATCAGCAACAGCAGAAGCCTCAGCAGCAGCATCAGCATCAGCAAGAAGATGCCAGCACGCCCACCATGACAGGAGTGTCATGCTCCATCCATCAAACAGGACAGGCTCCATGAGAGCACTTCCGGAGATCCAAGCAAGTCACTGCATCAAGATAGTACATACATAGTGATACGAAGAGTACATTCCTTTATACTATGAAACTTCTACATATGTACCAGCCATATGTTTCTATGTAATAGTTTACTACAAGGTCAGAGATAACTGTTCACTACCCTGGAATTGAACCCATGACTATGTGCACAGGAGGAAAGCGCATTCCCAACTGCACTAAGTAGCTACTCTTTAGTACCAGGGAGACACATTTGTACTAAAAGCTAAAAGAATACAAAACAGCTCCAAAATTCATAGCAACAGAACCATGTTCTATGAGCTACTAAAACAGTTTGGCCAAAAGCAAAAGTACACACCACTTCCCAGTGCAAAAATTCCCTTCTGTAGATGTATAAACTGTATGTACTGAAGGTAATCCAGATAAGGAAAATATATGGGTCTACAAGCTGTGAAAAAGCATTGGTTGCACCCGGGTCATCGGTCAGCGGTCTTCGCAGGCTGTGCTATAAACACCAGGGACAAAGCGAGCGGAGCCCACGACTGAGTTATTGAAGTGAGCTTATCCACATCTAAAATCAATTGAAAGCAGGAAACACCACAAAGTCTGGCTGTAAGAGATTGCATTTCAGCCCAAAAGACAGAAGGGCTTCAGCCCCAAGCTGCTGGCAACTATTCATTTTCTGTCTCAAGAGGAAACTGCAAAGGAAAATCAAAGACCAACACAACTTGGGGTGTTACACAAAAATGAAACTGGCATCATTAGCAAGTAGTGGGTGGTAGCAATGTATTTAAATAGTGGCGTACAGCTGTAGATCAGTCTAGCTCATCTGAAACCCTTTATTGCGGGTTGTATGTAATTGTACTGTAATCCAGTTGCCCCACCAGTAATTGACTACACAACTTCCAGGTCCATGCTAAACCTTCCCACCTAGATGCAATTCTTATTCCCACATGCATTTTTCAATGATTAAATTCAAAAATAATCCGACACCGAAAGCTTATTTTACCTACCATAAGAAAATTACATACATTCAATCTGAGTGAAGAAATATTACTACATATAAAAGAAATTAGAAATCAGAGAAAAACGCTCATATGTAGGAATCATTTTAATCTTGTGCGATTTCTTCTGTCTGAAATATCATAGAGCAAAACACCTTATAAGATCTTGTTTCAAATATCCAATCTTCAAAGAAAAGTTGGCACATATGTATATATACTTATGCTGTTTTGAAGAAACAGCAAAGAATATCTAATGATGCGAATATTACAGAGAAATACAGGGGGAATATTCTTCCAATGGGTAAAAGGGGACTCCACCCACACTTCACATTATGTTACGTATGAGCCTGAGTCATTCTATTTGTGGCTGCACCTCAAAACAATTGCCACCCAAAACATGACAAGATCGCCAAATAGTTGTTTTCCAATGAACCATTCACATATCAACAGTGCATTAAGAGCAGAAAAAAGCTGAATGCCAGCCTGCCAGCCTGCCCCACTTCTCACCATATTAACTGTTTACTGTTGTGTGTCTATCAAAGAAATACCAGGAGCACCAAGCATGAGCATTATGCCAACATAAGCTCCTCACACATCCATTTGTCCCCGTCTCCATTTGCCAAATATCTCTGACTTCTTTATATCATTACTCTTGCCATTCCCATAGTGTCTTTCATAGCCCCATCCTTGCTGATTTATACAACTCCGTGGCTCATGTTTCCACAAGGAATTCCCTAATGGAGCACATCAATAAACAATACATAAAATGGCAGGCTTTTCTCCAATTGTTCTTCTTCTTATTAATTTCCTGAAAAATGTTACATATTCTCTAGTTGCCAAGCAACTGTTATATCTGCAGATATTGATCGATCAGAAGCAAGCCATTAAATATATTGCAATAACTCCATCTCCTAAATATCAGCAATTGTTACCAACTCATTAATCCCATCATAGACGGTTGTGCTATTTTAAACATAATGATGGATTTTGTGGAAGAAATGAGCTAGAGACTAATAATTATTGATCACTACACCCACGCTGTTTTTGAATATTTCCAACAAAGCTCAGAATTTCAGTTTTAACAACTAAAACCTGGCATTGCAACATCAGATTCAGATTCATTAATACTGCAAGAGGACCATTTTATTGTCAAATTACCATCAGCAACTCTCTTTTTTCTTCTTCACTAAGTTCTGTGAAAGGAGACCTTATAAGATACAAAATGAAATTCATCGTTAGCGTAAGACAACCTAGAAGGATCCAGTTACCTTACGTATATTGAAATTAAATGCTGTATTGAAATTACTGTAATCAGTGATGGTTTCTTGACATTACTCATCTCTAGCTGCTGTAAAGTTATGGCAAAATGAGAAACCAATTTTATCAAACAAAACCAGATTCACTTCTGTGACAATATAGTTTAGGTTATGTTAATCAACATTCATAAACGTACACTGCCATGCAAAAGTTTGGAAACATATAAAACTTTTCACAATTTAGATAATAATAGCAAAACAATAACCGCTATCAGTTAATGTGATAATTCTGTTAGACATGTTTGTCTTGGTGCGGAAAAAAGATTCCTGATGTTTATTTGTGCTAAACTTGTGGATGAGTTTATTTCTACCTTGTTCATTAGAAGTATCAATATCAGTCACAATCAAAATTTTCGAGTGTTTCCAGCCTTTCGCAAGGCAGTGTATATAACAATCATCAATACCATCTCCAGTACAAGATGCAATCGTACTAGATTAATATTTCCTAAAATTTCTTCAACCCATCCAAACTGTGCATTCAAAAATGGTAAACTATGATGAGTATACTTTTAAAGGTTTCAGTAAATTTCATCTTTAAGTTGTTTGATTAGCTTAGTTTGGGTGCTCTGCGGTTACCTGGCACTCTGCCATGCTGCCACCCAAGGAGTGTTAATAATATTGGAAATATCAAAGTAGCTGCCAAAGAGTGATGGATGATCTGAAGGATAAATCACAGAATCACCATCAAAGAGAAAAGGGAGCAGGTCACAGGTGTTACATGTCAGTGATGTCACTGACAGTCATCCTACACAGTCATCCTATACACCTAACACTGAAACACTCAGCACATCTTGCATTTGGCAAACACGCCCTTTTGGTTTCACAACTTTGGTTCTGTTGTATATAAATGCATAATCAGCAACTTGATTAAAAGTGTGGCTGAAAGTGTATATATCATGGCATATGTCAGAAGAGAGAGTATTTAATTACTGCATAAACCTTTGAAATTTTTCATAGCTGACATAACTGTCAAACATTTCAAAAAGTTATCTCTAATATTTACAGTATTCCCAAAACCACCCACGTGGGTTGTTGAGAATTGATTCAAAATTACACAAACTGTTAGAGAAGTTTTGTTTCTAGTAGCTTTTAATGGAACCCATATCTCAACAGAAGCCTAAAGAGCCTTTATGAGTTGAGCACTAGGCCTGGCTGTCTCACTCTTCATTTGCTGTGGACAAATATAGCAGGGGCAGCAGACAGCATATCGACCAAGGGTCAAGTCAGATCTAGAAGATTGGATGAGATCGATCCGCTTCATCACGACCTGTCTGACCAGTCTCTGCATCTGCTAATGGCTTCCATCTTGTAGGGAGGGTGCCCACCTGCACCTGGTCTATAGATGCTAACTGCAGCAGCAGCAGCTCAGGTGAGCCTCATGTGTCCCCAAATGCTGATTTCAAAGGTCCACAATGAGTCTAAAAGAGCTGCTATGCTGAAACAGCAGTTTGAAAGAGTAGACACTCCGCCCCCTACACGTTCCATTAAAGCTTCCGTCATGGCCTGGATGGACTACTTTCCAATTTTTCCATCCTCTCAGACTTGAAATAAAATGTTTCTTGTGGAGTTGCTGTCCCTTCAATTATTCAGAAGGGAATTAAGGCGAGCTGAGTTGCTGAGTCTAATTGATCGCTCCGGGTTGTTAACATGTTTGTCTGCCTCCCATGACCACTCTGACCAAGTCTGACACAGTCCTACACAGTCTGACACAGGGCAGACAGGATCAATGACACTTAGCACGCTGACCACTTGTCTCTGTCACATGCACTGGGGAAGCCAACAAAGCCATCATTTGAGATCGACAACACTCGTGATCAGTGAGTAGTATCCGTGTCACAAGCCACAATGATCGTTATACTTTCACATGGAAATCATGGCTTCCGGAAGCGATAAAAATTTTATTGAACCTATTTATGCCATTATAGATGTTTTAGACATTTCAGCAAATGTGTTTCAGCCATTCAAAACGCAACGTTGGGTGTTGAAAACAATAAGTCAGGCTCTAAAGTGATGAACTTCGCTGTCAGGTGAATTGAGTCACAATAAGTCACTCCATGACGCAATTTTGTATGGAAAGGTCATTATGACTAACACTACAAATAATGATGTCATACTAATGTCATTGGATGACATCATTTTGTACACTTAAGTCATTCAATGTGAAACAAAACAAAAGTCATTCAATGTGAAACAAAACAAATACATCTCTCATGATGATGTCATTCGGATACACCATTTGGTGACGTCATTGTGCAACCAGAGGTCATTGTTCCAGCTCAAACAAGCCTTAGCGTTGCTGAGTCACAGGAAGCCTTCTTCAGGTCTGTTGCTTGGAGAGAAAGCACAATAAGGGTTTGGCAGAGCATCTGCATCAGTGGACTTCCCCTAACAGCAGCAGCAGCAGCAGCAGTAGCAGTAGCAGAAGCAAGTGATGCTTGAATCTGCACCATCAGGGCAGTGGCTTGGAAGCAGCAGGTCTGCAGGAGACAGCACCAGCCTTTACAGCCATCACATTGAAATCTGACCAACTAGGCCAGAAGTCCAGCAACAGAACAAGCAACCCTACAACACGTATCAATTTCATTAGGGCACAAAGAGGCGCCTTGTGGCACCCCTTCCTCTCATTATGGAACACCAGGCTTCCTTGCCTTGCACACCACTCAATCCCCCCTGCCAATCTCTTTGATGAGACCATGCCCCATCTCTCCCACACAGTGGCACAGACACCTCCTTCCCAAATTACACGTCTCTGCCTTCTACTTTTTCGCTTGTCCCTTTGGTTCGGTGCAAGGGCTGCTGTTACCCACAGACCTGGAGACGACGTTGTAGGACATGAAGGGTTGTGGTTGGAGGCTTGGACATAGCCTGACAACCTGGTGTCACTGAGTACACGAATCCCATAACAACTAGTACCAAAGCAGTCAACTCGGCAGCAACTGTTTTAGTAAATTTTTCATTACAGAACCCACAAAAAAAGATTTTCTGAGTTCCAATCATTTTGCTGCAATGACTATTATAACATTTTGATAAATTACATTTCACTTGCAGCTACTAATAATTTGCAGCAGCACGACCTATCTTTTGAACTGTAGAGGATCAAACCGTAAAACTTGGCAGTTAGATATTTAAACCTCGAACCTTCAAAAAGATGAAAACGAATCTAAATGAAAAAAACTGATGGATCAAAGGCATGATATCATACAGATCAGTAGCTACTTCTCACTCATCCTTATAATGAACGACTCTTCAAATGAATGGTAACAATACCACATTGCATGATACTCCAGTTGTAAGCTGTAGTTAAAAAGAGAGAAAAATTTAGGACGTAAGGCGAGAACCCACCCCTGGATGTCAGGCAAATGGGACCAAGACTGCCAGCATCCACATCAGAAGAAAATGGGCACAAAGACACAGGGACACATGTTAAGCAAGGTGCCTTTGAAATAGAATCCTCTGCATCCTGGACACAAATTGCTTTGTTTGTCAGAAAAGAAACCAAACACCAGGCTGACCTCTGCAGGTCCACCTACCAAGCTCCTCTGCAAACAAGAGCAATTGGCCTTCCTATCCATAATTCAGCCACAAACGATATTTGGTGAAAACAACACCTGCAAATCTAGCAATGGCTAGCAGAAAGAGGTTGGAAGACAATGGACAATGAATGAAACAAAAGGCCGCTGTTTGTCTCAGGAGTAAAGTATAAAGAGAATTGGGAAGATCTAACACGAAATTGCAAAACACCATCAGAGAAATCAGGAGCACAATATTAAGAGGAAATAAGGGCAACCGCAAATAACGCTTCGTCTATGAGACACTCTCAATTTATCTGGAGATGTGACAATGATCCTGAAGGAATCGCATGTCTCCGTCACAATGACACCACCGATGTCCTCAGTGACAGCCGATGACACTCCTCGAAAAGCATCATATTCATCAATGAGGAGCAGCGTCAAACGTCACGTCCTCACCGCCTTATCAAAATTCCAATCAAGAGATGCCGGTAGCAAAAGACCCAGTCCAGAACAATAAAAAGCAATAAAGAATTCAAGAATGTCTCCAAGTCGAGGTCTTCTGCTTAAATGTGAAATATTGCACTCTGTCAATGTAGACAAGAGCATGCGGTGCATGGCAAAGGGCAAATTAGATGTGATGAAAGACAGCGGCTGTCATTTCAACCTACTCTGTATGTAGTGAGGCACAGGAGGCAGAGGGACAGACAAAAGGCCACGAGGTTGCCAGGGAAGCTGACAGGAAGGCAGCAAAGGACAAGAGGTAGTAAGTACAGCAGAAAACAGCAGGCAGGCAGGCAGGCAGGCAGGCACACTGACTGGCACCACACACAGGCTTCATTGGCTGCTGCAGGTTGCCTGTCACACACACCTATGCTGCAGAATTGCTGCAGAATGGCTGCTGAATTAGTGCACATTAGCAGATAGGGCTGGGCCCTGGGCTATTTCTGGCAGCAAATGACTATCTTCTCACACACAATCAATGCCAATATAGCCTGGCCGCTGTTTTCCTCCATCCATTTGGCCAAATTGCAGCCTGGCCCTTCCACGCACACCCACTGAACCTGTCTCAACAAGAAAACAGCCAATCTGTTTCTGCTGTGCCTGTACCAGGGGCCAAGAAAACCCAAGCATTCGTATGCATTCTAAGACCTGATATATGTGCAAATTAAGCTGAGAGAATCACATTAAATTGGTTTCTATGTTGCATGCATAAGTTAAATTTAAAAGCAGGCCATCCCCCTTATTGTCATCGCTTTTGTCTCCTCTTTTAAGTTGATATAATCAGAACATCATTGAGTGACCAATGGAACTGATCAATATTTCAAGTAGGAGTACATAAATACAATTGCTCAGGAGCAACAAGATAAACAAAGTGGAACACGAAACTACTCAGAGACATCAATGGGATAGTCACTAAGAAGCGCAGTGCCAGAGGGATCTCATCCTGTAGTACTTACAGACTTCAGAGTCTTGACAAAAAGAGGAGCCAGTGGACCTAAATAAAACCTCCAGATCCATAGTAGGACAAAGGAAAAAGTCTGGTACAAGTGCAAACAGATTTAGTAAATCACAGACGCTTTCTTTTATTGGTCAACTTGGCTGTAGGGCTTGGCAGAATCCACAGAACAAGTTGCTTGCACATTAGGGCTCACTGGTGCTTTAAACACTGCCTGTAATAAAAAAAAAAAGAAGGTATTTGGCTAAGTAAGATGACAAAAAACTCAGTCAGCCAACAATAGAAGTTGGTTTGCTGCATCTGCTGCCATGCAAGGATGTGGGAAGCTGGGTTGGCTGCTGAGGCAAGAAGAGATGGAGCACCTTTCACATCAGAGGTTTGCTAAAGAAAAAGAAGCAGGGACCAGGCATCATAGAAACATGGGGACATTCAAACACACTGGGAGAGGGTCACAGAGCCTACTAAACAGCAGAGTTACAAGGCATGTCCAAGGCCCTAAATCTGAGGAGGACCATTGTCTGTTCAGGCTTCATGGCTTTTTAGTGGGCAACAACAAGACCTTAGGTTGTATAGCCTTGTATGAGCACAACATGAAATATGGGAGGATGCTAAAGGAAGACACTCTATATCAGCTTTACAATTCTGTACAAGTCTATCCCTTGTTGGTCCTGCCATTGATTTGTTACGAAGTTGGACTCTCTCTTACACTCCTTGCAACTTTGAAGTGACAACCACCATTAGATTTATGGCAATAAAGTGAGTTGCCCAGCAGAGCATCAGTGATGTGTAACCAATAATATTTCTCATCTGCCTGGCTGCTGATGCCAGTGGTATGATTAATGCTGGCATGAGCTGAGCACCCATTCAGTTGGAACCAGACCAAGTCATGTCAACATGTCCGCATATAAGGCAGCCTCACTAATGGCAGAGTTTGTGCCAATATTGACCCAGACAGATCATGGCGCAACTGTGGCCCAAGATGACTCTGGGTCAACACTCATTTCCAACTACTGGCCCACCGCAGACCCACAACTGGTCCTACGCGCGTCCAATATCGGACCACCACCAGTCCGACCGACTCCGACCGAATGGACACCGGCTCAACTGGCTGCAAACTGCAACGCTCATTTTCACAAAATCCACAAAAGTCTCATCATGCTAGACGATCAAACAGCGCAGCAACTGGGCAATAATCAGGCACCCAAATATATATGACCCACCCTGAGTAAACACCTACTTAATGAAATATCGATTGCACCCCACCCCCTATTCCACGAGAAAGGTCCCTTGCCCCTAAACTTCACAGAGGGTTCGATTACTGCCCTGGCAATATGTTGGCGGTGAGACAGGTTTTCCACTGCAACTAATTGGGTAACATGTGCAGCTTTAATATGGCATGACTACCTGATTTATTTCCCATACACTCCAGCCATGATTTGATTAATCTCTTCCAAGTATGGCAAAGAGAACTGGTCTCAACTTCGGAACTGGCAGCAGCTGTTCTGGGCCAATGAGGTGAAATATTACTTGCTAAGCCAGAATGATTGCACAAAACTCCAGCAGCCAATTAGGGCACTGCAATAGAGCCTTACTGGAACACAATCGCATGTAGGCCTATCATAAATTTGTTGCATAAGCCTGGGCATTAAAACCACAGTAAATCCCTTGCAAGGACCCTAGATGGTGCATTTCGTGCTGGAAATGCTTAGGGGGGCATTGGCAGGGGATGGGCTGTAAACCTGCCATACTGGCTCAGAAATGTCCTAATGATGCATTAAAATGTTTCCTGCATGGCTTTTAGGCAAATGCAGATGGCTATCAAGCCAATCGTGTGGGCCCCACTAAGCCAGGGCTCAAGAAAATAATTAGCTATAGATGTTCAAGTGAAAGCATAGCACTAATGCTATTGGCAGTAAACTGAATTGTAAGTAGGTCCCTATGGTACTAAGGCAAACTCTGCCTGTATTTTGTTGCGTTCCGAGGACCCTGCGAAAACTGAACTGTGGTAACGTCCCCACGCACTTTATACAGTTTATGTTGCATCATCAAAAATGGTCAAAGGCTGCTGGACAGAAACAGATGCTTCTATATCAAGAAAGGGTCACACAATAAACTTTTGACACTGAATACGAAGACCGTTCAAGTACAACAGTATAGCACTTCAGAGGAATATACCTGGATCGCGTTCATTGGACCGATATGGGAATATATATCACACCTGAACTGCAGGAATACACAGAGACAAAGAGAAAGTGATGGATGCGCTCAGCTGCAGAGCCTGCGTGTTAAAGAGCAGCACAATGCAAGTGCAGGCAACGCAATCAAAGTGCAAACTGCAGGGATTGTGATCATCATCTCGCGTGATCTCGAGGACCCCGTTACCTGGACGAGATTATAACAATCAGGACATGAGGGGGATTGTGTGGGGCCATCATGTGTGGTTCCCATCATGTGTGGGGCTATCAACATTTAACAGGCTCTCCATTACAACACATGCGACGTCCAATTACCACAAAGGCCAATAATTATCCTGATTGTGAGATGCATAATGAATGGATTAGCTCACCTCTGGCAGCACCACTTGATGTGGTGGTTACCCATGTTGGACATCCGGCTGGCAAGCACAAGTGTCAATGTTGCTGCTTCTGCTCAGTGAAGATGCTAAGACTTGGAGTGACCCATCTTCCTGCAGGAGACAGATGCAGGCAGGTGTCAGGCAAGGGAGGGCACCTGCAGATGGGGGTGACAACTTTCACCTGCTTGCGACAACTTGTACCACAATCCAGTTGCCTGTGACAACTTCCACCTCAATCCACTTGGCTGTGACAACTTGCACTTCCAACAACAACAGCTGAGGTGCCTTGCAAATTGTCACAGATTCCAACAGAAGATTTCCTCACAACTTATCTCCAATGGTCTCCAATGGTCATAGATGTCTCACAAAACACAAAGTACGGTGATTATATCATTCCAACATATTAAGCGATACACTAAGCATCTTGCAGCAGCTGCTGTAACTTTAGATGAATTCCATTGTTCATACGATCCAGTGTTAAACATGACACACAAGTCACGATTCTGGCTAATCTTAAGAACTGCCACGAAGAACACATGTTGAGCTGTCTGAGTTGTGAAAATTCCCACATTGTGTTTTCACAGACGGTTTTTAGTTACACCCAAGTGTTGTTTTACTAATTCACATGTGCCAGATTGTGTACCCATGGCAACCAATAGATGAAATAAGCATGTAAAGATGTCAGAAGACTCTCATGTAACTCCACTTCAGAAGTCTAATCCCACACGACAGTGACATGACATGTAAATCCACTTGTGGCAAATGATTCAGATATGCAAGATGAGGATGAGGATGTGACCTGAGAGCTGTGAGTCACTGCATGATGCTAGGGATGCTGAAACAAGCAGAGTGATGCAGCTCCATGCTCCTCAGCTTCCACTCATTGCTCTGACACAACACCATTGTGAGGCGTGTCAGCAGTGGGCTTAGCCATTCCTGCAGGTGGAGCTACTGCTGCTGCTGATACAATGCTTTCATCTCACCATGGCTACAGGCCGCATCACATCTTGCAGCATGCAGGTTGTAAGGGACGGTCTGACACCACCGCTCCTGCCTTTACCATTCATCTACGGGTGGTAGCACACCTCCTAGCATCACTCCAGGCCTGGGTGAGCATGAGCACTGAATGAACGCTGGGTGAGCAGCCTTAGATTATGATCAGCCACGATCAGCCATTCTGCAGATAACCCCGATGATCATGCACGCATCATTACTCTGCATCTCCCCTGATTCACTTATCTCCTATCAAAGGCCTAATTGCCCCACCCACTCAAGCGCTTCAGGGCCCTGGAGCTTACCAGGCTTATCTCCTCCACTCTCATCACCTATTCTATAGTCCCTTCAATTTCAAGGCTTTGTCTCTATTGTTGAGTCCAAAAAAGTAAATGTTCCTCAATCAGAACATATTATGATTGTACAGCATGTACAGAGTCTAACAGCTGCAAGAACATCATAATAAAAGAGCATTGCAGTACTGTTAAGCAGTACTGTTAAGCAGTCACGTTTTATTTAGTGGAATCACAGCAGGGAGAGATAAAAGGAGTTGGCGTGCTTTGAACATTGCTCTATACTGGCAGCAGACACCGATTGCAGCGCCAGGGATTCACCTGAAGTAATTAGGTCACTGTGTTAAGGGAGCAACGACACCACCTTAAGACAGGTGCAAAGAGGTTCTTCAAGGTGTCACGACGGCAGTGTCACTGCCTGATCGGTCACTTAGTTTTCACTGCAAAAGGTCAATTTCTTGGTAGAGCCTTTTTACCAAAATGACCAGTGAAGACACTTGCTAACAAGTGAAGATAGATAGATGGATAGACAGATAGATAGATAGATAGATTGTTAGATAGATAGATAGATATGGAAAGTGCAGCCCTCAAAGGCAAGTTCTTGTGTAAGATGTCGAGGGTTGATTAATGAAGTGAGAGAGAGGAGGTGTCCACCCATGTTACACATTTACACCATGGTGGGATTTTTACTGGCCTCAGCATAGACACAGAGTATAAAGGACCGCAAAGTTAACGTCTCATCCGAAAGACATCCAGCTGGCATGTTACTCGTGAAGGTCCCCCAGGCCCAGGATTGAACCTGGGACCTTCAGAGGAGCAGGCAATCGTCTTACCACTAAACCACCAAGCAGCTTCTAGAACATAGTATAATACTCAACAATACAATACTCAACATCGCATGTTGCCCAGGCTAAACTTCTTCAAATGAAGAAGCATTGTTTAATGGTCATAATGAAACATTTACTTGACCTCTCAATGAATCAGTTTGAGGTCAGTAACAAAGATTAAAGGTAAACAAATATGCTGGTCAGTTGGATGGTCAGCTGGTAGACAGGTGGACCAAAAGATTCATTGGTCAATCGATCAGTTGATCACGCAGCAGCCCACTGGGATCAGTTATTCAGAGCAATATCTTGTAGAGCACTCAAAGCAGGCCCAAGCAGCCCACTGTTGGATTCCCCTAAATACTTGATGACCAGTGGACTCCAGCCTGAGCAGGTAACCTGGTCAACATGGCCATAGATGGTCAGAATGGCTGCTCAGATGGTCAGTCAATGGTCCACCTCATCAATACTACATCACTGACTGCCCATAAGTGCTCAGTCCATGTCCATTATTCCACACCAAGGAATTTGTAGACCCCTCACCAAAGTGAACATATTGGGCAATCCCAAAGATATCTGTCGGGTCTTCCTTATACTTTCTGAATAGAATCTTGTATATGATGATGTAAATTTCATTTTCGCCTTGAATGCGTTATCACATTGTGGTACTACATGTACTATGCTTAATTGTACTCAGTGTCTATGTTTAGGCATGGAGATATCCATAATATAAACTCGAACCAATATTGGCAACAGGTTAATGTCTGACGTGGTGCAGACAGAACACTTTATTTCATCATTGCATCTGCATCGAACAGTGCAACTGGTCACATCAGTTAATTTCCAAACCTCAGTCCAATGGCAGTGAATTTCTCTCTGAGAGAAGAAAACGCAAGCATTTCACCCTGCCTACATACATCTTCAGAAGAAAGAAACAATACCATACTTTTAATGCTCTGGAGACGTAGTCGTACAACGTGCTCTGCAAACAAATCATTACAGAAAATAGCCTGTGGAATTCTGTACCAATTCATATCCATTGAATGATGTTCAACAGAACCTTGGGACATAAGAAATTTGACCCGAGCATCACCTTACACTTAAAGTTTACTACTGGGCATTGGTAGCACCTTAAGTATTCGAGCCATACCATGATAGGGGAAGACAGGAGTCAGGGGAAAGTAAGATCTGCTGCCTGACTCCCTTATTACCCCAGAGTAGCAGGGGGAGTATATCTCCTTGTCTTACCCCTGCCACCTGGGAAGACCACAAACCCATCTTCTGATTTTTTGTGTTCTCAAGCAGAAAGCAACACATTTCTATCGTCCTACATTTTAATTCTTGGCTACAAAAGGCATAAAAACTTGACCACAAAGGACTGTAAAATATGAGGTCAAACAATAGCAGGCTAGGATTTATGAAACAAATGAAGCTATTTCAGTGTCCACATGAGTTGTATAAATTCAATTGTGGGTACCACGTTATTCTAAATATAAACTACTAAAACTGTAAGTCTTAAAATTTATAAAGGTTCTCTTGACTCCTTGCCTTAAGTTGCCTGTACCACATTCATGATATTCACAGTATACTTCTTAAAATATGAATAGCAAACTTTCAACAGAGAGGTGTGAACTGTGCAACACTTTCCTTGTCAGTTTTAGTTTAAATTTGCATCAATTAAGTTAGCGTTTTACATACTTATGAGCCAGCAAGAAGGGCAATGATTTTTTCTAAATTACAAATTACATTTGCCATGTTTACTTTGGCTATAAGGTATTCATCATGCATGTTTTCGCGTAGTTAGGAATCTTATCTATACCATCCAAACAAGCAACAAGCTCTTTGTGCATAGGGTTGGTCTACAAAGAGCCTGATACTTTCTTACAGTATATATGTATATGTTCCAAACCTATCTGATCAACACAGCCATATGATGTCATTCTTCATAAAGGAAATAGCTACATGAATTTCAATGAATCGTGCACACGGCTTAATTATGTTAATATCAATGTGGGAGTTCAGTATCTGGTTTTATTTTTATTTTTTAATTAAGTCCTTTTCTTTAGATTTTTTTTGGTCAAAGAAAATGACCATGAGAGCTTGAAAAATCTGTCAATTTAATCTGGTTGATATATCTTATGTCAGAAAACTAAATCAGTTTCACCTCCTAGAGGTCGCCACTGCACATTACACTAAAAAGCGCCACCTACCTTTTAATTTAAGAGGTCCTGATCCTGATCCTTGTTATCTTGCATTTCCAAAGTTTTAAGGCACTTTTGGCAGGTTTTCACTGAGAAAAAGGGAAAAGGCAAAAACAATTACAGTACAGTCAACAATAATTAACAGTTCATCAATATATCAAAATGGCAAGATTAATCATTCACCAGATTTTGTATAGATTTTATATAGACTTGCATGTATTACAACCATTTTTTTTTTAACCTGTTGATTTCATGGAGGCTTTAGTCATTGCCAACTGGAGATCCATTGCACTGGCAAGGTAGCAGTATGAGTATCACATCTTTTATTGCCAAAAAAGATATACATGCATGATGTACATGTATGAACTCGTGCCATCTCACAAGTCGGGCCCCCTATATGATATTTTTACAGTGCACACACAGGACAATAACGAATGTTCTCCTATATTAAAAGTAGACACTGAGGAAAAGTCCTGTGACAATTAAAATAGCTGTAGTTAGGGTACCTAATTCTGTTAAAACCTGCAACCATGATCCACAGCTCAAATTTACTATTTTACTGTTATTGTCTAAATTATACTAAATAATTGGTAAACATATGGCATAATAAAGAACCAGGCCCCCCTCTCTAAGCTATTAAAAAATAATAAGCAGCACTTATTAAGCTCAACAAAGGCATAGGAAGGCCTGATGGTGCTGAGACATGATCCAGCAATCTTACTTCAGAAAAGACTAACATGAAGCAAATCATTATTGTTCACTTTATAATCGTCATATATTATCTTGGAAACAAGAAACAGCAGCTTATAATGCTACATTTTTTAACCACAGGGGATTAACTCCCTTCATCGAGAAGAAAGTGTTACATACATATGGGAGGCAATTATTAGATATGCTGGTTGCATATATGATAGTGGGATGGTGGGATGGTGGGACTGGGACCCTATAGCCAGGGGAGGTGGAACCAAGGGGACACTGGGGGCATGTGCACCCCCCCCCCCCCCATTTCCCCATCCTTACTTTTTGGTCCTATATTTTGAAGGGTCCTTTTGGCAGTCTCTTCTGTTAATAAAATTTATAGTGCCCCCCACCCCCAGTTCAGATGACGTTTTGCCTCCTCTGCCTGGCTGTCTACGATTTACCACCTAACTTAATCAACAAGGTCTCAAATGTCATATCCAAACCTTCTTTGCCTTTTTTTAACTCTCAGAATTTAGATCTACATTGCGCCATCCTCATGCCGTGTGGTCATGGATTATGAACTCAAAAGACTCGCACATTTCCAGACAACACAACAAATTGCAATATCATGCTATTCAGCAGCATGCAGCATAGAAAAATGAACTTTTATAAGTGCATGAGACTCCAGGGCCCATGTAATACAGGATAATCAGCAGTTGCTCAGTGCAAAGTACATTGCAAATAATTTGATGAGCTGCTTGGCCAAGTAGTTTGACTGTATATAAGTGCCAAACTTCATGAGGTGTTTATTTCACCATTGTTCACTATCAAATGGTCTTACGAATATTGCATTGCTTCGCACAATTTTTTATCACTAGTTGTCTCAATATAATAACATTCTCATCCATACCTTGTTTACTTATGAAAATATATCAAGTTGTTTTCAATTCCTGAGAGTTCAAGCTGCCTGTCAAGTTAAGGAAAGTCTCACGGACTCGCGACAAAATTCGAATACAAAATGTTTGCTAGAGAGTGTTATTCACAAGAAAAAAATATACAATGACCAATGCAGTATCAATAAATTGACAGATATCTGTGACATTAAAATATACGTTAATGCTTCTCCTATAAAAAAAATATAATTCAGAAGATAATTGGCTGCGGACCTTAAAACCAAAATGGCGTCGGCGAGGACGATCGCTTTACCAGGGAGGAAAGTCCGCAAAGGTAAAAACCTAGTGTGACTAGAAGCCGGGAATAACCCAAAACTGAGTCTATATAGTAGTAAAGAGTTTTTTGTTACCAAATTGTAATTATCCAATGGTGGTGTGCGCTACGTTAATGGCTTTATTGTGTGGTGGTATTATCGCTCATGAAAACATCGGAATCCACATGATGCATGACTGGCCATTCCATGATTACAAAATAAAAATGCCAGACTTCATTGTCATATTTGAGGGATATTGTGTGTATATATATCTTTACCATATTGTTTGAGGATAACGATGCGACTTGTCCGTTGATAGTTTGTAGATCATCTTTGGTGCCACGCCCACAATTATCATTGCTCTTTATTTGTTAGTAATGCCAATGGCTTTTTAACCCTCAGCGAAAGAAGTTCGAAAAGGGTTTTTGTTATCATCAATGTCCGACGGGCGGGCAGGCGTAACACTTTCGACGTTTTGTTTCTAGAGCAGAACTCTAACACTAATGCACTTACCCTTACGAAATTTTGTACAGTAATACTCTATATGGCCTAGTGCAGTACGTAGTTGTGCCTTTTGATAGTCACATTGACATATGTTAGCTATGTTTTACAAAATTTGGAAAAAATAGAAAAAAAAAATAATTGTTTTGTTTTATGAGCAGAACTCTGACACTACTGCACCTACATACCTAAAACTTTGTCATAATATGTCTAAAATAGTGTAGTGGTGCCTTTTGGGGGTCTCATGGCCGTAAATACTATAGAATTTTCAAAATTAGGGCAAAATAGGGAAAATTCCTACTTTTCAAAACCCCCCATATCAAAGAAATTGTATCAATAACCTATCTAAATTATAGTATTTTCACTTTTTAAACTTCATTTTGATATTCATTTCATGCTAATTACAAAGAAAAAAATTCCTAAAAATGGTGTTAAATTGTGTTTTCGGAGCATAACTCTAGCATTCATACACTTACCCTAACAAAATTGTATATGCTATTAGCTTAGCTGTGCATTTTGATAGTCACATTGACATATCTGAGCTGTGTTTTAAAATATTTTGAGAAAAAAAAAAAATAACATAAATATTTCAGGACTCGCACACTACTGCACCTACATGCGTACAAATTTTAGTAAGAATATGTCTAAAATAGTGTAGAGATACCTTTTTGTAGTTTCATGACCATTTATGACAGATAATTTTATTAAATAAGGAAAATATGAAAATTTGGACAGGTACTCTTTCAAACCCTCAAACCCTCATATTAATGATTCTATGATCCTTACATCAGTAACATTTTGCCAATGATATATCTAGATTATAGTACTTTCACTTTTTAGCTTCTTTTTGACATAATGGATAGCTGTTAATACAGGGTTCCTGCAGGTTTAACTTCGTAAGACGTCAGATATTTGTAGGACATAATAGTATCATGCGCACATGAAAAATAAGACCACTAATATAGTAATATACACCATTATATTTAATTTCATTCTCAAAAAAAACAATCAGGGTATTGGCTATTAAGCAATCCAAGTAACGCAGTTCTTGTGTATTTAAAGACATTTTAATGATGCCTGTGTGCTATGTGGGATTTGCTGAGGGTTTAGCTGCAGCGCAGCCTATTTTTTGGTTGAGATTTAATAGCCGAAGGCCCCGAGGCCATAGGCCGTATGATCAAATTGGAAAGTCACGTGACCCACGATAATTGAAAAAATCAGAAAAATGTCAATCTTGCGCATGTGCTAAGGGTACCCTAGGAGTTTTTCATCACGCGAGATTCTCGAACGGCGAGGCAAACGTCATGATGATCATCGTCGATTTCGAAAAGTTTCAGTGAATTAATGTGAAAGATAGGCTCCATAAATTAAAATTGATTATCCCATCATCCCATCATGTTGCACAATTAATAAAATATATGTCTTCTCATTTCCTTAAGTATTTGACGATTTTGTGATTTATTGAATAAATTTATGTTCCAGAACCTGTTGCATACAGTGAGTTATCACTTCGACACAACAATGCCATTTTGGATTACTGTCGAACTTCTATGTCTGCACTGTCTGGGGCCACAGCTGGTATTTTAGGCTTAACAAGTCTTCAAGGCTTTTTGTTCTATTTCATCACTGCTGTAATGTTATCGGTAAGACAACCGGCATTTTGAAAAACAATAAAACTGTTTCTAATATTGATATAATTAATATATTCTGCATTTTTATATTGATATAATTAATATATTCTGCATTCTCTTTGCACAGGTTATGTTAGTGGTCAAAGCTGGTTCAAACTGGAACAAATCCTTCATGGCTAGATCAACGCTTTTCACAAGTGGGCTCTTTGGGGGCTTATTTGTATCCTTTCCAACTTCGTCTGTTTGAGTACAAATGAGTGTGATGTAATTTTTCAAAGTAATATTTTTCCTGACATAAACTAGTAAACTAGTAAGGTATTGTTAATGTACTTTATGAATATTTTACATATAGATTGATTTTAAGCATGTCCCTGCAATTTTCCTTGACTGTTACTTCAGACATACATTCTTTTCTGGACGTATCCTTTTTTTTTCCAAACCATAAACTTGGTACTGAGGGTAAGTATTTACAGGGAATATCCACTGTACTGCAGCAAAATATAGATCACTAATTATTTGAATAATTACTAAGACTTTTTCTGAATGTGGAACCCTGCATACTTTTCTGAAAAAGTAACTAATATATAAAAGATCTAAAATTATGAACGAGTAGTATGCAACGTTCAATTATTTATGTGCCTCACTTAATGTTACAAAGCACTGACCAAAATCTTTAACAAACATGTACTACATGTATATATCTACGGTAGATTTGGCTATCTACACAGTTTCACACTGCTATTTTGGCTTTACTATGAGGTTATTTAATCCATCTGGTATCATTTACTATTAATCTTACTGATAAAAATCAACTGGTTTCCTTGACGGAGTACAGATTTTTGTATGGGATGGTTCATGTCTACTAATGATTTATTCATTAATTTTATTGTCCACAATCACCTCCAAGTCATGAGTCTGTGTGTCTTTATTTAGATTTATATCTATTTGTATATAATGTGCAATAAATTATCAGTCAAAGTACACTAGTTTAAGAGTTTGTTAATTGTATTCTACAGCCGGAAAATTATATATTTTTAGCTGAGTAGTTTGAGTAAACTTCAGTATGATGTCACCAGACATTGAGTTGGTCATGTCTTGTGCGAAATATATTGATTGGGGAAAATACCCAATGTCACAGTGGGTAAGATGTGGGTGATTTGTTGTATCACTAATGTAGAAATCTTTGTCATCACATTGTTTCCTCTGAAGTGATGTGTTAATTTGACAAACTTCAGATGGGTGAGACAACTTTATCAGAGAGCAAGTAATAGTTATATCCAAAATAGGAGGGAGGTAACTTGCATTTTTGTTGGTTACATCCTGATGCCATATTTGCTCATTTGTTAGATTTGTACTGCTGTTATTAAGCAATTAAAGTACAGTGTGCACTCAGGAGGGAGTTAATTAACATTTTCGTTGGTTATATCCCTCCTGAGAACAATAGAAAAGGTCACATGGTGGAATATAATTCTAGTTATTTTTCTACCAAATGTCTTTCGTCATTTAATGACTTAAGTATCAATATGATATCATGAAGAAACCTTTGCCAAAACCTTTCAAGTGTGACCTCAACATGATTTATTTGAATTACCTAAGTGGACATATTTAGAATGAACTTTATTTAATATGCTATTCATGCATGACAAAATATCAGCAAATTTCATATTAATTCCATAAGGTCAGAGTGACAAGTGGTCAGAAAACAGAGCTTTGTGATTGATAGGCCTTTCTGAAGTGTTCACTCATGCATTGAGTGTGCACAGCTTAACTCTAATCCAAGGCGGATAAAGCATAGTGCTTAACTCGAGGATTAAATGACAACTAAACTTGCAGTCATTTAGGCATTTGAAAGATTTGTGACGCATTAGCAGTAGGCCTAAGCGTTGCCAGTCACAATTTGTGTTGTGCAGTACACAAATGAGGTTCTTCGCAGTTACACTGAGAATAGCTGTTTCCAATGTTGTTTTGGATTAGGTCATGACCTAAACATTATTCTAGATCTTGAAGGAAATATTCTTAAGAAAAGGTCCTTCTGAAGAAGATGGCAGAAGATCGCACAAGGGCCTTTAGAAAACCAGGCCTTCCTGAGACTATGGCAGGGGCAACTGCTGCAAACAATGTTCATTACCCGTCAATGCCATGGACTCTGACATCTAGAGTTAGACAGAGCAAAGCCGACACAATGGTTACTACAAAGACAGGTACTTCTCAGGGACTGACTACATACGATGGCAACAGAGGACCTTCGTATGCCCAGAAACCAGCGGCAGACAATGGAAAATTACCACGGACTTACGTTGTTCTTGCTCGTAAGAATGACACCAAAGACAGCCAGGATGATAAAGACCTACAAAACCTCATAATCGTTGACAGTAAAATTATATCGGACAAAATTGAACTGGATTTACAGAAGCGGGGAGTTAAACTGGAAAATTTGGTTGGTAGCAAATCATTTCAAACATTTTCTCAGAAAAATCAAGAGAAACTGTTACAGCGTTTAATGCCTCACACAAGTCGAAAGGATGTGTCATCTTACATGACAGCACGGGCTAGAGAGCGAGGCATCAAAGGTGCAAGTCCTCTGAGAGCAACCATGGATAAAAATGCTCCAGAAGGGGCAACTGCTCTGGGTGTACAAGGTACGAGTCCTATTCGAGAAAAGAGGTATGTCGCACCTGCGCCTACTGGTACAACACAAGCCCATGAACGTGTCCTGTCTACTGTAGCAGAAAGTATAACTGCTCGTGGTCATCATGCATGTACAAGAACTGAAGCTCTCGCAAACAGAGTTACTAACAATAGCCAAACGGATACATTAAAAACTGAGATAATGAAATCTGAAACTGTCAGGCTGACGCCAACTAGGATGTCCTCCCCTACCAGGGAACCACCTAGGTACGGTCGCATTCGGAGAGAAGCATTTCAGTCTCCCACAAGGTCTGATTTACCACAACAGTTGCATAATCGAAATCTGGCGAGTCGAACAGAGGCTTATCAAAATCCCAACTACCTAGAACAGACAATAAATTTGCAGCCAGATGCAAGAACACCAAATATTGGAGGACATGATCTGAGACTACCAAGTGCAATGCCGAACACCAGGTCACAAAATTTTGTCCGCCCCGATTTTCAGGTTATACCCCGCCCAATTGGCCCACCAGGTCCGGTTGGGCTGCTTGATGATGAAAGTGTCCCTGGTGTCGATGTCGGTGATTGGCTGCAGCGAAGTAAAACACCTAACCTGCGCTTAACTATGCCTCCCCCACCTCAACGTCCAGCTAGTCGTGGTGTCATCAATGAGACTTCTCTGCTCAGACGCCCCAAAAACCCAACGAATCGCATGGCTTCAGCTTCACGAGTAATGACTGAAACAAGGAAAGCTGAAGGAGCCACCCCAGTTGTTGACAGTCTTGGCAGTCAAGCACATGCTATCCTACCGAATCAGTACGGACCAACTGACGCTTATAGAAAATGCTTAAACTGGATTAATTCTTTACCTGACAGTTTTTCTGATGCTTCAGCTATTCTTGAAAATGCTGAGGCACAATCATCAACAGCTTCCTAATGAAGGATTAGACATTTCAAAATCAAAACATTTTATTTAGTCAATAAACAATTCCTTCATATCATGAGTAATATGAATATGTACATAACTTTTAAAAAATACTGTGATAAAATTTTACACATGTCCATTTTGTACTTAGCTTCAAAAAGCATCTTTACTTTATCGGTTTTAAATACTTTTGCTTGCTATTGTGCATTAAATGCAGTTGTGACCAGTGCTCTTTGTTTAATGTTTAAGTATCTAGGACAACATGCAATAACATTCACGATTTAATAAATGAACCCATCAATCATGACAGCAAGGAGATATTAAAAGATCATATCTTCACAGTTCACTGCACTTCCCTATAGAATAGATTATAAATCACTTTGGTTGCTGGCTTTACAGAGTTAAGCTTGTGAAGAAATATAATTACTTGACTTGACATTCCCAGTCACATTTAAGGTATCGATTCATTTCGTCAACACGCACAATCGTCGACAGCCAATTCGTTGACAACCACCCCTTTGACATGATGATTGACAATCAACACCTTCGGCCCGACCATCTCATTGACAGAAAATCATGGCTATACCAATGCGTTGTCATGTTGACGAGTTGGTTTTGCTAACTCGTTGACACAGGTGCCCCTTGCCCCCTCTATCGCGGTTTTATAGTATTATCTCCGTAAATACTTGGGAGTACAGAAATATTATGGACATCCTTCTATAGATCTCTTTCATACCAAGTCATACAAATACATTCGTAGGATGTATACCGCTGTGAAAGCTTTATTAACCGCAAATTCCCTGAGTCTGGTTTGTTGACGAAATGGTCATTGGGCAGATTAGCTGTCAACGAGTTTGCATTAGTTTGTCAACTAATTTGTGTCTCCCAATTTTTACGAGTTGGTTTGTCAATGAATTTTTACCAGGCCATCTAATGTGTCAACGACTTGGTATGTCGACGCATTTGCGTGTCGACGAAATGACCTGTAATCCATATAGTAATGAATAACCACCAGATTTTTCTTCAAGTCCATATATGTTTTACTGTCTGTAACAGATTGGAGTGCTCAGAAATATTGAAGCTGATAATGTTCTGTTAAATTGCATTTAAAATTAGGCATGGAACTAGCTTTCTGCAGGCTAGTTAACATATACTTCCAGAAATAATTTAGTCCAATATTCATGCAAATTCTGTTGTTTAATTCACCAATGACATGGAAAAAAAATGTAATGGAATGACGAGCTGAAAAAATATTGATATTGCAAGCACATTCTATTTGATAGTTTCTGTACTAGATTCCAAAGACTCTTTGGATGTTTGTTGTTTGATTACTCCTGGTGGGAAAAATGTTGCGCTATCACCACTGTCTGATGCAGGAGAGGAGACTAATACTTTAGGAGTAGCTTCCATTTCTGGTTTTGCACCCATATCATTGTCTGTCTCCTCCTCTTCCTCTAGCAATTCACTTTCCAAAACATTTGATACATCACTGCAAGCTTGAAATGCAGTCGGATACTGCTTACTCAGTTTGCTTTTCAGTGTTCTGATTCTTCGAAAGATAGCGTCAAGATCTTTCTTCATGTCAGTTAATAGATCCGTATTTTTGCGGAATTCCTCACAGGTAGTCTCATAACGTACAGCTGATAACTGATTGAAATTTAGCAGCATTTCATTTGTCTTTTCAAATCGACTGAGCATGTGCTGTTGGGCTTCCACCATGTTGATGACATCTTGCTTGTTCACTTCTGTAGTCAAAGCTTGGACAAAAACTTGTGATGACAAGGACACGTTTTCCACTGGCTGTGGAGCACTCGCTGCCATCCTGAAACCAAAATATTAATTCACATTAGCATCAGTAGACAGCCATCAGAAAATGCTCAGCTTAATTTCACTTACATGGCCAGCGTTTGTTTACTATCATGCATAAAATTATACAAGAAAATGTTGATATACTCAAACACGGTAATTAATGGAAAGGTCTTCTTACACCCCCATTATTGGCATAATTAATGCCAACTTTAAAATGCTCAGTTCTGATATATATATAGCATGTGAATGTCATCAAATAACAAGGGCTAGTGTGATGCTATGTTCAAAAGTGATTAGAACATGCAAAATGGTTTTAATAATATGAATATGGTTTGAGGATGGGCAGACCTTGGAGGAATTAGAGAAGGAGAGGACACTTGGGTACATCAAAGGTTGAATCACCGTCGCGCAAAAAGCTTAATGACCTAAGGAACCGCCCCTAATTGGGGAATATAGATATTTATCAGTTTTCACACAAATTTATTTGTATTGCATGATACACATTATTTGGTTATTCTGAACACAAAAGAACTAAAAAACACATACTGATTATGATATTAGAAAGACAACATACTTATGGATAATTCACTTAAATTTTAATTCACTCAGATGCATAGTTGTCAAGTAATTGCTATGTTAATTTCAATAAAGTGTGTGGTGTTTATCTCAATATTAAGTAGACATGCCACAGCAAGCCCTGAATATAGCATATATTATTTTGTTGGCCAGAAGTTTTGCTTTCATCTTAGCATAATTTGATTGTGTGGGTATTTGTGGGGTTTTTTATAACGGCAATTTGAAAAAACTCGGTCATCTTTATTTTCTTACAACCATATCTCTACCAGAAATTGTTTGATTTTCACGGGAGATAGCTCTAATTGTAGACCACAAAACTGGCTTTTATGTGAGCATAAAATAAAAGCATTTAATTGAGTGAATAACTACAAAGACAAATTTCTGCTTAGGACAGTTCCTTTTAATGAGCAGGTGATTCAACTTGTAGGGCCACTGCTTACCCCCAGCCTGGCCAGCCAGCGCGACGCTGATTGCACACAAAGAACTTTTATTGCCCTGATGCTTAATTGCTTAAAATGACGATTTCAAAGGCCAACTAAGCGAAAACCTGTGAAATCTGAGGAAATACGGACTTTCATTAGGGCATGCTCATGTTGCAAATTCCGAGTGTCCTCTCCTTCTCTAATTCCTCCAAGGGCAGACCAATGTTAAGATATAAAAACACACAAGAAATTTTTGCAGGAGTCTATCATAACTGATATTTTGGAAATTTTTGCTGTAAAAGTCAGCAAAAATGGCATGTCCCACACCTCATTTTATATATCTCTTTACCCTATTCAATGAATGTTAGTTAGAAATCATTTATAATATTCACATAAATATAATTAGAAGTTAAATTTTTAACTGCTAAAGAAAATTATGAAACATTTGCAGTTAAAGTAATATATTATTCAATGTCCCTCCTGTTACCATGGTATTAAAATGCCACTGGATGAAAAACAAAATTTTGTTAGGTTTGTGCAATTTATAATCAAGACTTTAGAACGTCTGTTTATCTTAATAATTTTGAATAATATTTTTCAAAATCTGAGGAAATTAGTTTCTATTGGCAGTGGGTGACTTTTCTGCATGTCATTCCTCTTACCAAGTTTATAAGGAAACTATTATTCACAGAAAGTTGCTTCAATGCAATTCTGAAAGTGATCCTTTATTACAAAGGTAATATAACCTGCAGCTCCCTTTCAGATAATGCAAAACGTTTTGCTAAATGTGCTTTAACTGTCCTTCCTGTTACCACTATCTCTGACATAACAGGTCATATACCAACCAATTTTAATATAAAAGAACACTGAAATGTATGACTTTGACTACATAAACAATGCTGTGACAATGCTTTATCGATTTGTGCCAGATTCTGTGGATGTTGGCAGGAAAAAGACCAGAAAAGGTGATCAATGAAAACTCCATGCTGCTGGAGATTTGTATGATGTTTTGCAGTCATGTCAATGCAGTTGTGTGTGTTTGCCTAAGTTTGCGGCAATGGACCTGTCCAACATGCCTGCTGTTGATATAGATAGGGTTGATGCTGCCAGCCTGGCAACTCAACTGAGCAGAGTGCGTCATGCCATCCAGTCAAATGCAGGTGGGGCAGGAAGGAATGAAGCTGACACTTTGAAGAAAGATGAGATGAATGAAACACTAGATGATATGCGACAGCGCATGGCGCAGTTTCATGAATGTCTGAACACTTTGTGCAGGGACATAAAGTCCCTGAAGCCATCTACATCATACAGTGATGTAGTGAAGAAACAGTTACGACACCAGAGGGAAAGCAACCACAAGGGCCGAAATAATGCTTCCAATGACCCTTCTTCAATGAACAACTCAGACCCTGCAACTGTTCATGAGCGTGATGGCAATGGTGCTATAGGTGAACATGATTTAGAAGAATACACCATGGTTGGAAAGCATGGCAGACCTTCTAAGCCAAGACAACCAATGGTCAAGGTGCTTGGCACAAGGGAAAGACAGCGTCCGTCGAGAGCGGTGGATCCCCAACGTAGACAACAGCTAGGACGATATACCAGTATATTTGCAACACGATTTCAGGAAAATGTCTCATCAGAAGAGGTTCTGCAGGATCTACAGGAGGCTGGTATCAATACAGACAACCTAAAATGTGAAAAACTTCAGACCCGACATACTGGTTATGCTTCCTTTCGTGTACATGGGCGATGTGCTGATCCTGATGTTCTTCTACAGCCTGAGACCTGGGATAAAGACATCTTTGTGAAATGGTATTACGTCAAGAAAGCTGAGTCTAATGCTACCAGTTAGATATTTTAATGAACACTACACTAAACTGCAAAGGTTTTATGCGCACTAAACATGGTCTTTTGGACTTTATGGAAAGAAATAGCGTCTGTATAGCTGCAATACAAGAGACTTGGCTTGCAAAACAAGAACTTCACCACTTGAGCAGTTTGTCAGCGTCTTATTGTGCTTATGGCGCTGCGAAAATAGACTATGAAGATGGTCTAACCTCTGGTCGAAACTCAGGGGGTGTGGCATTCATATGGAATAATTCTGTACATGATCTCTTTCTTGTGAACCCGGTAGACCTGTGTGATCACTGGCTGGTTGGATTAGAACTTATCAGGAAAACTGACAATGCCAGATATTTAATTGTGAATGTATATTTGCCCTACAAGTGTGATGATAATAGAGATACATATATTGCCTGTGTAAGCAGATTACAACAGGTTGTTGAAGATGCTAACACCACTAACATAATGATTTGTGGAGATTTCAACTGCGACCCTCGTCAGAATGACTTTTTTGCTGAAACTCTAAATAGTTTCTGTATTGATACTGGATTATTAATATCGGATCAACTATGCTTGCCTAACGATGCATTCACTTTTGTCAGTGACTGTTGGGACACTACCTCATGGATCGACCATTTTTTGTGTTCCTGTGACTTTCATGGCCTTATGAATAATTTAACTATTGACTACGGACTCACATGGTCTGACCACCGTCCAATTATTGCCAATCTCTATCTTACTTTGTCCCCAGAATGTTCAGATTTCACCCAGGAGAGTGTTTTTCACACATCGATCAACTGGGATACTCCAGGAATCAAAGAAGATTATTTTGCAAGGTCTGACATTTCTCTTGCCAATGTGAATCTCAAGGACGCTGTTTTTTGCTATGATCCTATGTGCAATAATGATATGCACAAGGGTCAGATTGATCATCTATATATGGACATTGTAGATGCCTTGAAATATTCTTATCCGACTCGAAGTCAAAAACGAGGCAGACCTATTCCAGGATGGAATGACTGTGTGAAAGATATATATGAAGCCTCTAGAGAGAGCTTTCTACTGTGGGTGAGTGCAGGTAAACCACGACAAGGACCAGTATTTAACATCATGAGACAGTGTAGGACACGCTTTAAATATGCACTGAGACACTGTAAGAATAATGAAGCAACTTATAGGGCCAATGCACTAGCCAAGAAGCTCATGGATAAGAAGGACAAAGACTTTTGGAGAGATGTAAGAAATATTAACAATTCAAAGGTACCTCTTCCAGCCAGTATTAATGGTATCTGTGGCTCAAAAGCTATTGCAAACATGTGGCGTGATTGTTACAACTCCTTGTTTAACATGCAACAAAGACTACCTCCTGTATCAAGTAGAATATGTATGTATGATAATGGAATGGTTGTAAATGTTGAAGAAATTGAAAAGTGTATTAGTGAGATGCCAGGCAAGAAAGCAGCTGGACCAGATGATCTCTGTGTAGAACACTTTAAGTTTTGTTCTAAACGTGTTAATGTATTACTTTCACTTTTGTTGACATCAATGCTCGTACATGGTCATTTGCCATCGTCCCTAATTGAATCACTGCTTGTTCCGATTGTCAAAAACAAATGTGCTAGCTTAACCAGTAAAGATAATTACAGACCTATAGCACTGTCAAATATAATTACAAAATTTTTGGAAAGAGTAATAGTCAACAGGATTGAAGATTTATTATGGACTTGTGACAATCAGTTTGGTTTTAAGAAGGGATCTGGTACTGACCAATGTATATATTTGTTAAAAGAGCTCGTTTATTCATATAATTTATGTGGAAGCACTGTTTTTTGTTGTTTTTTAGATGCTTCGAAAGCTTTTGATCGAGTCAATCATATTAAATTGATGACTCAACTTATAAATAGAGGAGTTCCTGATTATATTGTAAGGCTGCTAGCCCTTTGGTATTCCGAACAGACACTGAGGGTTAAATGGGGCAATGAGTTGTCAGCTCCCATATATGTTTCTAATGGTGTCAGACAGGGCGGAATACTCTCGCCTCTACTGTTTAATGTTTACATGAACAATTTAAGCTTGTTGCTCGAGAAAAATACAATTGGTCTGTCTTATGGCACTGGTCGTGTCAATCATTTAATGTATGCTGATGATATTGTGTTGTTTTCACCTTCTGCAGATGGGCTACAGAGGTTAATTAACATTTGTAAAAGTTATGGTGATGAGGTTAACATCATGTTTAATAGTAAGAAGACTGTGGCCATGGCTGTTAACTCTGTCAATACAAACTTGGTGCTAAACCCTGAACTTTATCTGGGTAATATAAAGATAACTAATGATGAAGATGTTAAATACCTTGGTCACATAATTAGTAGAGATTTAAAAGATGATAAAGATATGCTTAAACAAATAAGATCTTTATACTGCAGAAGCAATATGCTAATGAGAAAGTTCTCTAGATGCTCTGACTATATTAAATGTATGTTGTTCAAAGCTTATTGTAGTAATATTTACTGTTGTAGTCTGTGGTTTAGATATACCCAGAATGTGTATCATAGGTTACGAGTTGCATACAACAACTCATGTAGAATATTATTGGGTTTGCCTATGAGGTGCAGTGCCTCACAGATGCTAGTCTACTCTGAGGTGCCTAGTTTTGGTGAAATAGTGAGAAAACAATGTTATAGTTTAAGATGCAGAATTTATAGATCAAGGGCTGATCCCTTGCGGGCATGTTGTCATTTTGCTGAGCTAAAGCAGTGCTCGCTCGCTTCACATTGGTGAACTCTGTTACATTTGTCCTCTTAATTTATGTTATATTTCTCCTTTTGGTATATGATAAGTACTTAATTATGTTTTACTTGTATCTATACTGTGTATACCGTCCAATCTCATCTAGTCTGTGGACTAAATCAAAATGTGTCATATCATATTAACTAGATTAAATAACAGCACAAGTTATATGTACTTCAAGTAGTTTATAGTATATATGGACTGTACATGTATGCATGAAAATGAAACGTGTGTTTGTCTGAAATAAACTTGAATTGAATTGAATTGAATTGTATGAAAATGCATAATTTGGATTTTTGTAAGATTGAACATTTTTTTGCATGCACGTAGGTCACCGTTTCTGGAATGACCCATGTATTAACCAGGACAATACCCTATTGTGTATTAACGGAGGACGGGACACAATACATGTAGATTATCATTATATTTATGATTATCAATGTCATCTCATAAGGGACAGGGACCATCCTGATCTCGCCTGACACAACTTCTGTGCTTTGATTTTGAACCCCTAAAGGTCCCTGTTGGAACTTCTGCATTACCTGTACACCAGAAACGAAACATAACATACATTATGTCACACAAATCTTTGAAATTTGCTTTAATGTTTACCTGAACAGTCTGTTTCACCAATGAGCGGAAGTTGATGATATGCAGAATTTATCCGTAAGATGTCTCTGCAGAGCACGGCACTGTGCTGCCATCTGGACATGATCACTTAATTTAGTTTCTTATTTATTTATTTTAAAGGATTAATGCAAAACATAGGCTGCAGCAATATATACCCTCAACATATTTACTATAAAACTTTCCCTTTTATTCGATTTACATGTTTAGATTTGCAAGTGCAAACAAATGTTTCAGAGAAATATTCATGAGCAAAATCTGAAATCTTGACATATATTCCATGCTGTTTTCAGAACTCTGCGCAAAATTGTAATGGTGTGAATTGCCCTAATTAAATAGGAGGAACCATTTGAGCTCATTTGGTTCCTTCTGGAAGAAAAAGCAGATATGTGAAAATTTCATACAATTTTAATGACAGACACTGGACAAAATATGCACGTAATCTTGCAAGCATTAATGAACAAGTAATGAAATTACGAATCAAGCATATTGAGTGAAAGATTGTGTCCCAGTACTCATGAATTTCCATACTGTCTTTTTAAGTACAAACAGATATGCATTGTGTTTTCTATAGTTGGAAATCAAATTTATGATAAGAAATAGAAAAGAGTATTTTTTTCTATGGTGATTGGGAATTTTTGGCCGCCACTGTATTAATTACAATGATAGGGAATTTAATTAGGGGAGAGTGGGGCACCTTGATCCATTGGCTATGCAGGCCAGTTGGTTAACCTTGCAAATGGCAATGATTTTTTCCTCTTAGTGATAAAAAATTAGGTCACATGTAATTAGTGATAAAGAATTAGGTCACTCATAATTTTTCAAGTTGCTTGCAGGAAAATGTGTTAATTCAGAATTTGCACTTTTCACTACCGCAGAGTAATAAAACCAGGGAGGAATATTATTCTTTTAATATATTTTTTACCTGTATAGAAACCAGTTTGTCAGTGCAAATGAGGCAATATGTGAGATGACATAATCTGGGAGGAGATTTTTGAGTATGAGCATTAATTATATACAGAGTTGGTAATAGCGATAGCCCCAGCAAAGAAGACTATGTGTAGTGCAGATGTCAATTTATTAACAAATTGTATGTTTTAGTTTTTTCAGTATGTCTGTTTTGGAGATTTTATTGCTATTTTATCAATATGATTGTCCCAATTCATAGCCTATTCCTAGGAGGTCAAAATTGTCAACAAATACTAGGACAATGCCATCTGTGTGTAATAATGGATAATTGATGGGTTTGTTGACAGGGGTGAATAACATACTTTTTTTTGTTTTTTTTTTCACTATTTTGGAACAGCCATAGATTAACACCAGCAATACCTTGCTATAGGCACATACATATTTTTACCATTACTCATTGATGGTTTATCACAATACCAAATGTATCGCACTAGGCTTCAGATCAAGGGCTAAAAATTCCAGTGCCTGTGACTATAGATACAGCATTTTGAGACATATTCTCACAATACATGCATTCACGCTGAATTCGAACCAAACTATATAGCAATTGAGCTTTGATATTTTAGGATGCTAATATTAAAAGCCGTAAAATGTAAAGCAATGTTATTAGAGTTACTCGACAAATCTTTTTCATAGGAGGCTAAAGTTACCGCAAAATTTACTTGACAAATTGATATATTTTCAAACTAATGTTACGACTGTACTGACAAGAGCTACATTGTAAGGAGTAGCCTATAAAAAAAACAGTGATAGAACTGGGCAAAGTTCACTTATCATGGTAATTTTAGTGCACAACATGGAGCACAGTTTAAAATTAGGGAACAACAATGTTCTGAGACGAGGAAAGGCAATATACTTTTTGTTTGTAACACTTATTTCGCCAATTGAATAGGCCTAGATATAACTTCCTTCTTAGGTTGAACTCCATGACATCATTACCTGACTGATGATATTTTTCAAATATCATAATTATCTTATATTTATCTATTCATTTATTTATCTATTTATATTTATTTTTGGATGATTATTTAATCGTATAATTAAACGTTGTCCTTTAAGAGAGAAATCTTCCACAATTCAGACACAACTTTCTGAAAGACATTTGCATGCTTTTTAGTTTAGTTATACTAGCTAACATGAAAAAAAAAACGTCCATATAATTCATTTTGAATATTAGAATAATAGATGAGTGCCTAATCATTCAATGTACAGATGTACTAATGAAATCACATCAGTGCAAGAGACAAACAAATCTTTATCGGTACATCATAAACAACTCAATCAGTTAAGAACACTTCTATCAGTTGAGACTGATAAAACAGCCATTGTTTCCTGATAAGGATTATTCTTTTCATTCAGGCTTTAATTCAAGCAAGTCCACATGGCAGCACTCAATAGGTATGTTATGCTAACTGCATTTTCTTCTCTAACATTTTTCTTAACTGGATAGGAGCAGTGCCAATCTTGACTTAACAGTTAAAATCCTTCACTGGACCGATAATGCTTCCTTGAATTAGCCTTTATGTAGATTTAGATGGTGTAGTAATTTGGTGCACACACGAATAGGTTGCCGATGGTCAAAATGACCAAGGGGAGGCAGTTCCAATCTTCTTGAATAAACATTGTATAACAACAGAGCATCCACCACATTCCTTATCTCTGTTTGTGAAGAAGTGCTTCCTCAGGTCCATAGTAAAGACCTACTCCTTTTGAAAAGTTTTTTTTTTTTATTGTGTCATCTGCATGGTCATTCCGACTCTGTAGAGTTGGTCTACTTACAATCTTACAGTTTTCTGTATTATTATATCTTCTCGTGCTCTCCTGTAAGCTTGGGGTGGAATTTCCGGATATCTGAGCCTATAATTAATTCTCACTGAATCCGCACCTGTGTAGAGCCTAGAGGCAAGTGAAAGACATCAGTAATGAGTAGATGATGTAAGGTTCCCTATCACACCTGTCCTACACAGGGTGAAAACAAACCTACAGAACAACAACTATAACCTTTGAGAAGCTAATTTGCTAGTATCATTGTTTTCTTTCAGGACCTTAAGCATGACCTCTGAGACAATCAAAATATCCGTGGACCTAGTGGAGGCAGCAAAAGGTCATTTGGACTTCCTCAAGGAGGTAGAATCTGTTGGCAATTATCTCAGACAGCCTCACATTATCAGTAATGCTTTGTGCAGATATGAAAACTACTGGTTACCTTTATTGGCCAAGAATACTCACAGGAACACACACAGTTTCTTGCCTCCTGTAGATGTTCACTGGGTGTGGCACACTCACATGTTAAGTCCGCTACATTACAAGAATGATTGTACTAGTCTCATTGGGTTTGTACCTGACCATTGCTTTCTGACAAATGCTAATGATATTAACAAAGCAAAAAGGAAGACCAAGCAAATGTGGTCAGAACTTTTCCCTTATGTACAATACGAAATAAATTTTGATGAAGTTGAACTGGACACAATATACCCACCAACTAAGTTGCATATCAGTCTATTGGGAGCTGCCGATCATCAATTGGCATTTTACTACAATGTTTCTCTACCCCACATCCGACGTACAAAGTTTCTCGAAAAAGCTGTAAAACGATATGTGATGTTCTTGAACTTGAAGCGACTGAACAAAAACCAGTTGGTGGTGCCAATGTATGATGTTGATCTCATGTGGCATTCGCATCAGTTGTGTCCTTTAGCATATTCCAGCGATATGAAGAGAGCTCTTGGCGAAGTACTGGATCACAACGATCTCACGACCGAGCCCAGTCCACCTTCTGTGATCACTTTATCAATCCAAAACACCAAAAAGCTGTGGCATGAGATGTACCACACCCATCTGGACATCCCTGGGACTGGGTACCGTGGAGTCAGTACTAAAGGACAACTTTATCAGATGAGTAAATCAGAAGTGTCTGAATTCAAGTCCCAAGCAGTTAAAGAATTGGTTCTGAAGGTTTCATTTAAACCAAAGCTGGAGGGATGTTCCACAGTGCAGGGAAAGTTGAAAATGGAAGCAACTCTAATAACTTTACTCAAGTAAGCATGTAGTTAATGTATAATCATAACAGTGCATGTTCGATAAGGGAACATTTGAAATTCATGTATTCCTTTGATACCTAGGTACACACATGTAGAGGACAGTTCTTCAGTCCGTCTTAATTTGGAGAAGAAAAGTCTCGAAACCGATCAGACATTTCACTGGTCTCTTCGATGGACAGACAGAAGGTCAGGTAGATCCCTTCACCCAATGGTTCCATTTTCTGTGTCTCTTTCTGGTTCAAAGATGCCCGAGGGAAAGCCATGGACTTGGTTTGGCTTCATGGACCTGATGTCTAGTTCACCAACAGTGATTTCTGATGTAAGGGGTGATTGGATGATATCCACGAAAGTACAATACGAAGAAATTCCTGCAAAGTATGTTCACTCATATCCATTTAATCATGTCTGTTTGATGCTGAGCTGAAATATCATTTACTGATTTATTTGAATGCTGTTCTTATCTAGAGATAAGTAATGACGTCTTTTATGCATACTAACAGGCTTACCATGCTACAAGAGGGCAGTTTCCACTCCGTGTCCTCCAACCCAAGTGAAGACCATGTGTGGGATCACGTTCCCCTTCCTCTCTCAGACACTGGAGAACTGCAGTGCCAACTAGCTGATCACATGTATGTCATTTTAATAACTGGATCCCACATTGAATTTTTCTTGCTTTTATCACATTGTCAAGCCCTTTAACCAAAGGGTTCAGACACTGGATAATGAGAAAAAGAAGGAAGTAAATCTTGTGTATGGACATAAGGATTGCAAATGCATATATTGAAAAAACCTTTGAACAAAAAGGCACTTAATGCACCGACTAAGAAACTCCGGGAACATTCTTCTTTGCATTTCTTCTTTTTTCATTCTTTCAGAATAGGACCAAATCCTGAGAACACGTTTGCAGTTAGAGTAGTCCATTGCTTGGACTTAAAAATGTCTGTGATTCAGGTCTTCTACAAGGATGAACTGGTGGTGGTGTCCCATTCAATTGGCGCTGAACAGTTACCATCTTTGAAGCAGGTTTTTGAATCTTCTCTTGTCCCATGATTTTATGCCATGTCATGTTTGTGTAATGGACTGGTCTGTTTTTGTAATTCTTGGAACACAATTGTCATTTCATAATTGTCATTTCATAATTCAGATCGGCAAACGCACTTTCAACGATCTCACTCTCAATAAACAACACGGGGAGAGAGCCATGTTAATCAAGAACAATGATGGTGACTGGGCCATTGTTATAGGATCTTGGAGTGAGCTTGAAAATGACGAGAAAAACGCAGGTAACTTTTCAAACATAGATAGCATATGCAGTGTATATATACTCTATTAAATAGAGCTTTTAATTGTTGTGATTAATTTCAGTCAAGGAACCTGGAAATCTGGTCGTCCATGTATTTGATCTAATTGAAGGCACTAAGCAACACCTGAATGTACTTTACCCCGTTGAAAAACATCTCTGGAAAAGAAGAACAATGTTTGAGATTGGGGAGACTTTGATACAACTGAAGCACGATGTTTTGTCGATGAAAAACTCCTGTAAGAACATAGCAGAGCAGGTGGCTCTTACTTTCAGCGTGTGTGTCCTTTTCACTCTTTGTGAGCCAAGGTCCAGTGATGTTCCAGATGTAGACAGAGCATCATCAGTTGCAGCTGCTGCACCAAGAGGCCCAAACGCCATCAGAGCTGGTCGGTATTCTTTCATAAGAGCATCTGGTTACCATGCCAACACCCCTAGTAACGGCTATCTCTGGTGGCAATGGTACCAGCAAAGGGACCAAGAAGCTGATGTGCCTGAATGTTGTCAGCAACATTCTGCTGATGTTGTGCACTGTCCCTGGCTACCTGTTGTTCCAGTGCATGCCATCGACCCTGAATGGCTGGATGGTATAAGAAAATCTGTAATTGAATCTGCAAGACAACTACACCAACCTGATAGGTATGAGACCACATCATCCGCAGGTGAAGAAAGTGACCGCGAAACCACTGAAGATGAAAGCGACCGAGAGACGCTCGACAGTGCCAGTTACACTGACCCTGATCAAGATGACAGAAATGGGTCTGCGCATTCCTGTGATTTGTGTTTTTCAACCCAACTGTAACATTAATGAACATCATCTTGTTTGACAGCTTGGAATCATACACCTCATATAGTTTTTTTAAGAAATCCGTTTCAATGTCCATTTAGTGGTTAAGTAGGCTTTCTCCTAATGAAATTAACCAGAGAGTACTTACATGTGTATATGTATTTTAAGAAGGACTGTTAAATGGCAGATCATTAAGGAATATGCAGGGAGAGAAAAAAACCAAACCAAAACATCGTCGATTTAATGTCTCTTCTTATATTATGTTACTGGCTTACTGCTGAACATTATTAAAGAGAAAACATATCGGGTGTACTGACATTTTGAATGAATCTGATTACGAGGTTACTTTTGTCGTGTGGATGCTTATAGACAGTTTTACACAGGGATCCATATTTACAATACAATGTCAAACAAATTGCAAACCCTGTATTTGCCAAGGAATCGGCATATTTGGAGCAAATCTTGGATGTCAAATAACCCCAAAATGAAACAATGTTGATATAATCTCATTGCAGTGCAAGTGAAATTGAATGAGACCCTTTGAAAATCTCGTTATTTTCCAGTGAAGAGCAATTTCAGACTTCATATATTGGACTTCCAACGTAGAGCAATTCAAGACAAATCAAATTAAGTCCTATATATTGGACATAGCCCACACTGTGTGTTATTGTAACAAAAATGCTACTTTTGTTTGGCTCAATATGTACGTAACCTTATTGATTCAATGCTTTGTGTTTGTTGTTAGTTGCCTAAAGCCAATCAACAAATACCACAATCACAGAAGCACAACGAAGCAAGCACAACAAAGCACAACGAAGCACCATCTTCACATCATGTTATATGCTTTGATAACTAGTGCTGTGGCAAACCAATTGTGCAATTTTGGATGAAATCACGAAACACTGATAGACCTGAACAAAAGGAACGTTTTGAGATATTGGGACATTTGATATCTTTTTCATGATTTCCTACAAAAGTGCACAATTGTAATGAGATTGGGAGCTATGCTGCAGCACTATATTTCGCTCTTAGACACTCGAGAACTGCATTACCACTGTCACAGTGGTGTGTGCATTCCGGCTCAGCCTATGACAGTTAATGACACCAAGCGTGATTGCATTACAGACATTTAGACATTTTATTATTCTCCAACACTCAAGTACATTAATTTACAAGTATATGTGACAAAAAGCATGAATAAAAATAACATATAATGTGTTGGATGGGGATACATCCGAGTATTTACAAAATACCATTACCCAAGGGTGGATGTATCCCCTATTATATTTAACATTTAGAATTTATTATTAATAAAGTAACAAAAATAGAGAAAAAAAAAACAGTACAACACGAGTATGTGTCATAACACGTTGCAAAACAATACAATATTTCAACTTATTGATAAAATTACAATTTAATTACAACTTTAATTAATTACATTTGTACTTTACAAAACATTTAGTAAATAATTTAATATTGTTCTTACTTTTAATATTGATGGGCAGAACTTTCCACTATTTAAAAGCTTATCATCAGGGGATGGTAAAATACTTTCCAAAGTTTTGTCAAAATATTATGTAGACTAAGTTAACCGAGTCTGCAGATAGATGGTGGTTATGTCAGCCAGGGTGACACTCGTAAGTTACACAGAAACTGGAGAAGCCTCCACTAGTCTGAGCAGCAGCAAGGTAGTCCTGAGGGTTCATCCTTTAAGTCTGTTAAGTAAAGGCTCTGAAGACAGTAATCCACTTATCTTAAAAGTGGGGAAATCTCTTTCAAATAGGATTAAATCTACCATTGTCACTTAAAACACTTAAAAGCAGTTCAGAAAATGGAACTAAAAAAGGTTTGTGATGGTCTTACAAGTGAATGACGTCAATCTACAAAGCATTAAAACTGCATGAAAAAAAAAAACTGGCTGTAATGCCTTAGTACAGTCCAAAGGACAGGGTTACAAAGGCATACATGCAAAAATATGGAATTTCGACTTTGTGCGCGAACTAGCCTTTTAATAAACATTTGCCACACAAAATACACCTGTTCTAGGTTTAGACATACCTCTTTTCTATTGTCCTGCACTCAGATATGGTTGATTTCTTCCAATTTTAATCGATTTCTGTAGCATTTTCGAATTCACATTTTGTTGATAATCCATGATAGCCATTGCCACCTAATTACACCAAAACTAGAGGGCTCCGGCAACGTCACGGATTGATAAACTCTTGTGTTGACGTTATAAATTGGTGATTATTTGCTTTCATTTGGGAATGATATTTTAACTATTTTAATTGCCAAGTTTAAGAAAATTTAGACTGGACAGCTATTTAAAAATTAAATTTTTTTTATCCACTAGGGGTGTTGAAGTTTGCAACTTATACTCCCAGAATGCCATTGGAGGTGTAGCAGTAGTGAATCCCTTTAAACAGCAAATGTGAATTTGAAAATGCTCTTTAAAACGATGTTTCAAGTGTCTTTTTCAGTAAAATCTGAGTGCGAAACGATAGTAAACAAAGCAGTCCTCATGTACATAACGACGAGATAATGTATGTACGTATGTAAAGGTTTATTTAAAGTCGTTGTTTAAAAGCGTAAACACTTCTGTATGACTCTTTAAGTTTACAAAGAAAAAAGTTTAAGTGTCTTTTAGTTCATTGCTCTTTTGATCCAATGAAGAAATCTTTTGATGAGTGGGGAGGGGTGTACGTCCGGGGACAGGGGGGGGGGGGGATGAGTACTTCCAGGGGGGGGGGGGGGAGGTGGGTCATGCATGATTTGCTGCCTTTGTCCATATTGTCCATCTTGTCGATCTGAAATAGACATTCAAAGTTGTAGTCTTTATCAAACAAAGTTTTCTAATCAGCCATTTGTGTACGGTCGATTTGAAGGTGTTGAGTGAGGGTTTATTCTTTACTTCCACTGGTATACTATTCCATAAATCTGTTTTGTCTCTCATGTCATAGGCTGAGTGTTGTTCATTAAATAATTCACTCAAATAATGAGGTGCAGTTCCTTCCTTAATAACACAGCTGCAGATTTTACACAGCGTTTATATACACTCAGCTGCTTTTCTTGCTCACAAAGATCTTCATAGCTAAGGTGACCTTTATTTTTAACTTTTCGTAGTGCTCTTTTATTTGTCTTCTCAAGCTTTTCTAAATTGGTCTTGTTTGCAAACATCCAAGGTACAGAACAATAATTAAAATTACATGTTATGTAACTATTGTAGATTATCATCTTAGATTGCTTATCAAGATTGTGCTTAATCCTTTTTATAGCATTTATCTGCTTTCCAGTTTGACTACATATACTATCGATGTAAGCATTGTATTTTAATTCTGTGTCTAATTCTACTCCCAAAATGTTGATTGATTGGGATGCCTTTATTTCACTACCATTTATGGTGATTGATTCCCTATTGATATCACTGTTCCTACTAAGGTACATGACTTGGAATTTACTTGAATTTGCTTTCATGTTGTTAAACTTAAACCATCTCATAGCCTTGATACAGTCTTCTGTCAATTTTTCACGAAGAATTGATTGATCATAATTTGAATAACTTAGCGTATTGCCATTTGCATAATTGTAGATCTTACTGTTAAAGTCTGAGTAGAGAAAATCATTAATGAAAATGTTGAACAAGAGGGGGCCTAGAATGGAACCCTGTGGGACCCCTTTAATGTTATTGACCCATTCTGAAAAATGTTCACCTATCTTCACTCTTTGTTGTCTCTCAATTACATAAGATTTCATCTTTTGACAAGCATCATCATTAAAGCCGTATGAAAGTAGTTTTGCTAGCAGAAGACCATGAGGCATGCAATCAAATGCCTTTGATAAATCAATTGCTACTACTCCTACATTTGATCCTTTGTCTAATTGTTCTCGCCAGTCTTCTGTCATTTTAACTAATACATCTTGGCAACTGTACCCTTTCCTAAAACCTGACAGATATTGGTGGAACTGAGGGGTCATGTACTCATAAACATGGTTATACAGTATTCTTTCCATTATTTTAGAAAGTATAGGTAGCAAATTCACTGATCTATAGTTGTCTTTATTTAGCTTGTCCTTCTTTTTGAAGAGTGGAGTAATGTTTGCCTTTTTCATTGATTTTGGGAACTCATTTTCTAGTATGCACCTATTAATAAGTAATGTCACTGGCTTTATGATTATCACACTGATGTTTTTGATAAGTTTGACAGGTAATTCATCGTATCCTGCTGCCTTCTTAGTTGACAAGATCTTTATTGCCTTGGCAACATCTCTTTCACTTACAAACCTGAACATAAATTGTGTACTTGTCAGGTCTAATATTGTGCCTGATCACTTCTATGCTACTGTGACTGCCATATGGTCTCGTGATGTCATCTAATGAACCCTTATTATTTTCTGGAGAACCTATATCTGAACCAATTGTTTGAAAGAACCTGTTAAAAATACTACATACTTTGTGATCATCTGTAATCATCTCTCCATTTTCCCTCAAAGAAATTGAGTCTGATTTTGTTCTAGATTTAGAGAATAAAGGTTTCACAGTTTTCCAAAAATCTTTGTTTCTTGTGCCTTCTTTACATTTGCTTCAAAGTATTTACAGATTTCTTTTCTCTTGATCAAAGTGACCTTATTTCTCTGGATTCTGTACAGATTTAGACAATGACTTGTTCTGAACTTGTAATATTTATTTCTTAGTCTATTCCTATGATATATAGCTTTTCTTAGCTCTTTGGACATTAGCTCTTTATGGTCTTTTGTTTCTTTGCAGCGTATTTATCTAGGACATTACATAACTTGCCTAGCAAATGCACTATTCACATCTACACTGTTCATTAGATCATTAACCACTTTATCATAGTTTATTTTACATTTCTGAAAGAAATCTTTTAGTCTTTGGGGCTGGGTTATGAAGTCGGAGTACCCCGCCTATCAAATGATGAAAATAAGGTATGCTAACGTGTTTATTGAAAAAAATGTCAAAAATGTCAAATTCCAAGAATTCCTATGCAAGCGTTCCCACCCTACATCGCATCTAATGCAATGTAGGTTGGTTCTGGCTAGGATAAGAGGTCCCTCTATTTACCACATTATCTGGAAATGTTTGGCATTTGAATCAAGTTTGGGCGAAAGGAAATGTCATTTATCCTTTTTTGTCCTCAGTTTTCTCAATGGTCCAGAAAAGTAAGACACATGGCGCCCACAAGTCACCTTTTAACCTCTTGGTGAACATATATTAATCCGACTTTGATCGTAGTGGGAGACACATGTAATCCAGATTATGAAAATATCCTGTTGCCATTTTTCACATAGAAACTTATTGCAAAATGGCTCTTACACTTGCACAATTTATGTTTGTATATATTTTAACTTGTCAATTAATAATATCCTGTAGTTTATGTTTATTTAAGCAACAAAAATGTTGCACCACTATGAGGAATATAACAAACAAATGCACTCCATTAGGCATATTTACTTATTTTTTTAATTGTTTCATTTGTTTTAATGCTCTAATCACGCACATACAAAGCAGATAACTAAAATTGTGTTGGTTTATCTCCCTAAAAACAATAGAAAACCTATCATAGTGGAGTATAAATACCAATTATTATCATGTACAGCTGTAATTTGAACTTTTGGTTCGATGAATAAATGAATGGTACATACTATGTACATTGACCATATAAAGGTTTTCTGTAGGCTTGAGTGTGACTAAAGCTGGAGTCAATCCAAGAATCTGTTTAAAATAGATTATACTAAGACTTACTGAAGAGTTGAGTCAGGCTAAAACGCTCTCCCAGGAACCAACCCATACAAAGTACCACCATCATCATGATTAAATGTCCACATTAACCTGTGGCTGCTTAGGCCAGTGCTCTGTTGTCCTGGGTGACTCTCTTGTGACTTCCTACACTGCTCAGGAGTGGACTACTTGACTTTGTGTGACCAAAATGTGACATCATTGCAACCTTATCCACTTCTTACCATAACTCATTTCTTTCAGACTAAGTTGGGGCAAAGAGAACAAGTAGCTTAATCTTCTTTTATGGGATTTCCTTGTACCTTTTAAGGTCTACTATTCCTGCCTTGGTTATAAAATGATACTGGTCAATAAGACCATACAGTATCATACCCAGTAAAGATAGTATGTGTCACTGTGCAGATACGCAGGATTCCACTACAAGGACTGATAGAATGCTCTGTTAAGTAAGATGACAAAATCCTACTATATGTCTTTTTACTGAACAGTTGCGGTCAATATCTTAGTGCATTATATAGCATGGATGGTCAATTGGTCAGCAATGCAGATAGGGGCAGATAAAAATCCATACTAAGACCTGTAGGGCAATTGCATAGTGGTCACATAAGGGTATTACTGGGAGTATCACTGGGAGATCGTTTGACATAGAGGACATTTATTGAAGTGTAGTCTATATTCTTGCATGAATTGATGCTCACATGTCCTTAAAATGAAACATTGCCTCCGAATTACCTCAAATTGCATGCAAGATGAAGACTTCTTTGATAAGACTTAGTTCCTGATATCAGGGATTTCCTTCCATATACATAATTAAAGTGGCAATATATGAGAGCCCATAGACTTCTTTTTAATGCAGAATCATGCAAAGAAAGAGAAGAAAGATTGCCAGCAGAATTAAAGCCAGCTTAAGGATGCTTTGGTAAATTTATTTCTGAATATGAGTTCCAACAACAATGTACAGAGTAATGATTTTTCGTGGCTTTGTGTGATGAGCATGAAGCAATGAAAGTTTCAAAAAGATTTTGGCTTGTCATTGAATAAAACGGAAATATTAAACATTTCTTTCTTGCTGTTACAGCTATTTTATGGACTCCTCACTAGAAATGAAAGGTCTACATTATAATCTTAATCAGTTTAGATGGCATGAAAAGTAATAATCTTCCCCTGGGACAAATTGTCTTTTTTGTTATCACGAATGCAAATCTGACCCTGTGTTTTTATGATCTCCTTTAGCATGGCTGGCAAGTAATGGGGTCTTAGCATGGAAGACAATCAAAGCGCCATTTTGTTGAATCATTGCCCACTGGCACGCCATCTCGTGGACATTGAATGACCTTAGAGCCTCGTTATCAATCCGGAAGTTGCGAACTCCACCATATATCGCCCTTCTGAGAAGACCTTAGAAGCAGATGGTACATGAGATAGCTGCCTTGTGTAACACATATTTGTATTGGAGATGGGAAAACACAGTACTTTATGTGGACCACATGGAGGCCTCTAGATTGATAAAAGGGAAGTTATGTGCTGTGCTTCATGAAATCTGATTGAACAAAAAGTTGTAGCATGTTAATCATCACACAGCTAAAGTCGGTGTTTGCACACAAGAATGGTAAACAAACTATTCAAAACTTGTGACTGAACTTCAACAATCAATTTCCAAGAGTCATTACTTGTTCTAACTATGTCAACAAGAAGGCTCTATGAGTTTGATGCTCCATGGATGAGTTCCTTAACCATCTCAGGCGAATGACCCCTAAATGGAATTAAATGGAATTTAGCTCAAACGCAAAGAGCAATCAAACTAGGAATCGAACCAAGGATAGATAGATAGATAGATAGATAGATAGGAAGATAGGGTTTAAGCAAATCGTGGTGTCATAAATGTTGCTCTCCAAAAGGGCTTCTCATCATAATGGCGACATTATTAAGACAGCATCCACAGTTGCACCTTGTGATTAATGACAGGATAAAGCTTCAAGGACAGAACAGAGCCATGCACTTGATGTTTATAATGGCTGGATTAGGGGGAATCCCCGCTGCTTCGCCGCTTTCTGTGAGATCCATGCTGACTCTAAATTCATCCGAGAATATTTGTTTGTCATCTTTGAGATATTTCAATTGGATTTACAGTCTTGACAATTCGATGTTCAAGGACATTTGGTTCCAAATGTTTGCAAAATTGACTCAGTTTCCAAAATTTCCAATAAATCAACAACAAAGACGCTATCTCGTTTGCCTTAAAGTGAGCCAAGGTTTTCTCTAAATTGTGACTTTACCTCACAGACATCAGCTTGGAGCAATTTCCATATTTCATACCCAGAATCCTTTGAAGCTGTCCTGAGAAGCTGAGCCCTTGGTAACGCCTGGAAATCCCTGGTAGCCCCTGGTCGTTAAGGTGCATGGGACATAAGCCCTGGGGATTATGTGCCATGCTAACGCGTTCATAACTCAATCAGGGTTTGCATGTCACTAGATTTAGGGTGTTATAAAAGCCCTCTGACAATCTAAAGGGCCAATGTCACCTGTAATTGATGAGTTTACCATCTTTGCAAACAGCCAGACAAACCGAGGCATGTGCTTTGCCACAGGCAACATGGATTAGGTCTGCATATATTTTGTACACAGAGATGATCATGCATAACATGTATAGCCATGGGGTTGAATATATATCAGGTACGACCCACTTTTGGTTTGCAGATAGAAAATTGGAATATGTCGCATGAAAATTGATCAGCCACTTTTTTCATTTACTCACCGAGCCGACAAAAAGCAAAATTGGACAAAAAATGAGATTCAGAACTGTAAATTTTGTTAGCATTAAGAAGGGTATTATCGACAGGGCAGGTACTCACATTAAAATGTTCACAATATATATTTTTTTAAACAAACTAATTTTAATGTCGAAAATATCCGCTCTTTCGATAAAACCCTCCTCCGTTAACAAAAAAAATAATAATAGAAGATATTTCAGAATTCTTGTATCTTTGCGGTTCAACAAATAAACAATTTTTCTTGGATTCTGCGAATGGAAATAATTACACCTATAATTTTTAAAAGACACTGCTGTAGGGTCTACGTCACTGTACCAAGGTCTATTTTTTCCATTCACATGTTTGACCTATCAAATAAATTAGGTATCCTGAAGGTCATTGGCCTGTGACCTAATTCTTGGTTATACAACTCCTTAATTGCTGTTACGCAACTTCGTAATTGTTAACGATGCAAGCCGTCTCGTGATCTCAGACGCTGTGGTCGAATATTGGACTTCTAAGTTGAATGGGTAATATATTTTTGTTGGAGCAAAGAAATAAAAAAGATAGATAGATAGACAGTTGAATGGGTAATATATTTTTGTTGGAGCAAAGAAGATAGATAGAGAGATAGATAGAGAGATAGATAGAGAGAGAGAGAGAGGTAGATAGACAGATAGATAGATAGATAGATAGACAGATAGATAGATAGATAGATAGACAGATAGATAGATAGACAGATAGACAGATAGACAGAAAGACAGATAGATAGATTACAGACAATACATGGCAGCTGATTTGAATAGGCCTATATATGTGTAGATTGCATGGAGAGAGCCTACATTGGAGCAATCTAAAAAATATGCAACACTTTAGGATAGGCGGCAGCCAAATGACATATTCATCATCCATTTTGTTTTTCATCAGAATATTTAGGATCCATCGACTTGGAAACTACTCAAGAGTCAAGAGGATGTCATGTGATTTCAAGACTCCAGTGACTGCCTTAACCAATCGGAGTCCTGGATGGTCCCCATCCAGGTGACCAAATATGTGAAATTTGCTGTGATCACCTTACTTTATCGTTGGAAATCACATGAACTGTCATTGTAAAAAACATGGACGCCATTCAGATATGAGGTGGCCATTTGATGGGATAGACTTTGCGACATATCAAAGCCGATGGAACCGCCACGTCCGAGGTTAGGATACACTGAAAAAATGTGGTTGTCAAAAGTTTTTCAAAGGTTTGTCATTTGGACGACTTCAGTGTTGTCAGGGCCTTGACAAGTCTATTCAGCTACTAACTGCTAATCGGAAGATTTGTCATGAACTTGTCAAATATTTTTTATTAACTTGTCAGTCTAATACATCATTCTAGAATGTGACATCATAACAAGGGAATTCTGGGATTTCTGGGATTTCCCAAAACTAGCCTGCAACTGATTGCCTGCAAAATGGGTAAATATCTGTTCGATCCATCTATAAAATTCCAATTGTGTTTTAAAGCTTTATAAGATGTTTTTGCAGCACAAATTCCTTTGCAGTTATCAAGTAATTTGCTGTTAAATTATGATGTCTTAGTTACAGTGTATTAGGCCTACTACTAGGTAAGCTACTTGTAAAAGTTAGATTAGTTTACCGGAAGATGCCACTGCCAATTGAACCACCCTCCATCTATTGATATATTATAAGTATATTTGGGTATTGGAAATTTGACAATGTAAATTAGGTCACGGCCGGAGATAGATCAGGAGAGCAAAGCCCAGGAACCGCCCTTATCTTTTCTTAAGGTATAGCGCTCACCTCAGTCGTCCTACAGAAATCATTTTGCTATGGTTGGATAGCTGTCTATAAGTTCTACATTTTAATACACTTTCAGTTGTGTAGCGCCAACATTCACTCCACAAACACCGTCTGCATTTTAGAAGCAAGGGAACATTGCAAAATGGCCGTGATCAGGGAGCATACATTGAACGAAAAATACATAAATTATTTTTTCTATTTATTTATTTTTGTTTTTACTAGAAATTTAGTTTTCTGCATATAGAATAAAGGGATTAGCAAAGAGCACAACCGAAGGTAAAACCGGAAAAGGCTGCTATTCTGGTAATATCATGAATAACTGATTGCTCCCTTGAGCTCAATCTACAAGGTAAAAAAATATGGCCGTTGCAACGCGTACATAATCGTGAATGCAAAAAACGATTGCACGGATGTATATGATTTGAGATGCAAACAGTTAACCCTCAAATCGCTGGGTAATAAGTTTTCACTCAAGGACCAGACCTCTGTTCCAGACCTGGGGCGGAGTGTGTTGCATGGCAGGGACTACAGATTCCATGAATTGTATATGTATAAACAATATATTCTTCATAAGTATAAGCTGTTCAGACAATGTTCATCGACATTACATTATATGTATGTGTTGATTTCAAATAAATTTGTAAATAATTATACCTGAACCACAGGCGTTTGCCATCATGACAACACTTAGCAAGTTAGCATACAATAAGACCAAGGCTACTGACTTTGTCACGAACAGCTTTTACTCCCCCAGCACAACTGCCTTCAAGGATGGGCCATTTTCAGTCAATAACATCATATAACACTTAAAAATGGCAATATTATATAAGTGATAACTTCCATTATTTATGGGTATTTACAACTTTTTCAAGGAATTCCTTGCCTGTATGTTGGGAATGTTGAATTCTCATCTCTAATGGCAGGTTATTTGAATATTTCACCATCTACACACATGATGGTGCTATCTGATTGGCTAATATCTTCCAAGCGCTGTGTGCTGTCAGCTTTAGGCCAATTAAGTGACCGAACAGCAATCTTTGTTTAAGAATTGAGTGTAATTCAATGCCATAACCCAGCCAAATAGGCTATAAGGTAAATTTTTTGTATTAAGTCTAACTGGTAAACTAGCAAAAGAATTGCCATCAAGCTCAGGGCATTTCCTAATGTATTGAACTACATTCTGATTGGCTGCTGCAAATGACATGGATGCCTCTTGAGAAGAGAAGCCAATTAAGGCTGTCAGTAGCCTTGGTATTAGTTAAAGTATAAGTGCTGAGCAATGTCAGACATGTTGGCAAATGCCTGTGCTTGAACTGACAAGCTGTTGACAAGGTCTTGATCAATGCCTAGTCATGACAAGGCAAAACTTGTCAAAATTACATGTTTTTCACAAGCTTTTGAGGCCTGGGGGTTGGTTTCTTTCAGTGTAGACTAGTGATTTAAAAAAAAAAATTTTTTGGGGGGCAACATTTATGTAGTACCAAAATTATTTGGCTGCATTAAAATTGAAGTTTAGTGCATTCATTGAAATTAAAAAATTAAGAAAAGCCTTTGTTAATTTACAGTGCACTTTGAGACTTTATTTGCCATGCGTCACGATGTGCGTCTTCAAAAAGATCTCTTGCGTCGTCACGTTCCTGTACACAACGTCCTACGTAGGCTATATTTGTCTTTCTATTTGTATAAGAATTGCCCTAGCTCAACAGTTGAGTTTGAAGATTTAGCAGATATTCCTAAGATCTAAGAACATGCTGGATACAAATTGAAGGAAATTCTATATCCACACTGCAGGGCGGATTTTAATAGATTTCATAATTGATCAATAACTTATATATCCTAGTTTGCACGATGCCTATAGAAAATAACGTTTTGGTTTCTGCGTTTTTACTACTTTTGTGGGGCCATGTTATCATGTAATTTTCATTTATTACATTCGAACTGATATGAGTGACAGATATTAGACCAATTTGGCTGAATTATAAAGTTTAATTATTAAAAAAAAAGTCATCATTTACATTTAAATAGCAACACAGACAAGGTAAATGAAGAAAAATTCTGGTTAATATATACTTTAATTCCCCCCCCTCCCCCCCCCCCCCCCAAAAAAAAAGGTTTTTTTCTTCTTATTTTTCCGAACAGCTTTTTTTATTATAGGCTTAGGACGTGATAATTTCAGATGCAATGGCAGAGTGATCGCAAATTACCTTTTTCGAATAACTCTTCTATTAGTCCTTGACAGTTTGATGGATCGGTTACGTGAAAGTTTTAATAACCCCAAAAAATTCCGGTCTCGCCGAGCTTCGCGGTAAACGAGATTCGAGGTGTGAAAACGACTTCTGAAACCTTTTGCCTCAAATTCCTTCAAATGAAACTTTCAAATTGTTCTCGGATGCATCTTCATTCCGTTTCAGTGATATTCATCACAGTTTTTATTTATCATTTTTAATCCAGCGGAGAAAAAATTGTTATTCCCATGGTTTGAATCTGTCAGAGAATTATCATTTTAATTGAATTAAGAAGTCGATGGCACCTGATCAATCACTTAAATCACCCAGTAATTAATTTTAAGGATAAAAATCATGCTACTCCCGTGCCAACGCGGTGTGCAATTTCCGAAACGTTCCTGGACTTGTTACACGTTTAAAAGGATCAACTTTTGACAGCTTCAGCTCAGACCAGATCGGATTAACCTCGAAAAACCAATCCGATCAAGTGTGTGTGAGTGCAGGTGACAGTTTGACATCTGGTATGGAGGGTTTCAGCTAATGAGTCTGACCCATTAATTTTTCCAATGAAAACTTCCACTGAATGATAAAAAATAAGAAAGAAAGTTGTGTTGAAAGCGGAGGTTAAATGTTTCGTATGGGCGGCTGTGTGGGGGTTCTTATTCTTCTTCACCATGGCCTGGCGTGGAGAAAATATCAGGCATAAATGTGTGACTCTGGTGGTTTTCTGATATAAGAGCAGGAATTTTCCTAAGGCTAAAAAAGTTCTTGTCGACAAGTTTGTTTCCTCCTATGTGGGTGAGTTGCTCTGTTTCCCCCTTGACACTAATTCCTATCTCCTTAGTGGTGTGCCCTTCTCTATACATAGTGAGTGGGTGAGACTTGTCTGAAAATTTGCAAACAAAACCAGCATTTTAGAGTACCAAAAACTTTCTTTTAGGCTTTTAAAGCGTTTTGTTAGTTCATTAAGCAAGTAAACGTCCTAATTGGGCATTAAAACCGCCATGGTCTGATGCAGTTTTAAGCTGCGAAGTTACTTGCCTGATTTCCACTAACGGCAAAATTGAACTGGAAGCTGGTACATGCATTGGGAAGGAGCATCTGTTTTAATGAAGGGTTGAGCACTCCTTCAGGAAGTAATTTCGCCTTTATAGGCTTTGGCACAAAACATGGCAGATTCATTAAGAAGTCAGGTCCTGAGCAGCTTACTGTTAACTTCCCAAGGATTTATTTGGCTCTCCACAAAATCCACGCGAATTTCATCGTCTTTGAGAGGAACAAAAGGGCCGATTTTTGCACAGCATGAAATTGACATGGATGTGCCGGAGTTCATTACGATTTTCTCTGTAATTGGATTCAGTGCACCGGTGCAAGTGGATTAAATCATTGCAATACTCATTTTCAAAGTTGACTGATTTTGACAGTGTTTCTTTCTGAACTAGTGTGGGAGCACCTACTGTTAGACCTCCATATACCTAGGTTAAATGGTTTATGAATGTATGTAATGCAGTGAGCACAAATAGCTTTTTGCATTCATCAATAGCTTTACATCTGCCTGGTTTAATTTGCCCATACGGCGCAGAAATACAGAATGTAAAAACCCCATTCCACCACCACCATTCTTGCTTGGTCGGTCATTTTTGTCTTTGACCATTTTAAGGATATATAACTATTTGCTGTCATGGCCAGGGACCTGTCATACATCTTGATTTTGTCATGATGGTATCAGGCCATTATCCCTTAATCATAAACGCTTGAGAGATTACCAATCGCCTTGGAGGATTAACGACCTGTTACCATGGCAATAAAAGTCAAACGTGTGATTTAAGGATGATTACAGAATTCTCAGGAGGCTAACGAACGAGGAATGAGATGTCATTTGCTGTGTAATTGAATACCTAAGTGAAGCAACGAAGCAATTTTTTTTGCTGTTTACATTTTTCACCAAGAACAAACATGACTCGGATTTTATGAGCAAATATGTGTTTTAGTGTCCTACTTCATTAGTTTTCTGCATCCACCTCGCTTTATTGATATTGTGATGTCGTTCTCTCCAGAAGAATCTTAGAGGAATGCGCAAAGCTGCAATCAGAGGGAAGGCAATAAAAAGGAACAAGCAGAAGTTTTGGTACAATAAAAGTCCCCGGCAGCCTGACATACAACTCTATTGATGCTGTGTTTGATTTTATGTGTGTTTTTTCGATGATTGCTAGGCTTTTTTTTGTTAGTTTTTGCCACATGCACTTACATTTGTACATTTCTGTAGTACAAACACAGGACACAACTAGTCAAAGATAGTGACTAATTTTATTCAAAGCAACTTACTTCATCTTTTCTGTATTTTGTCTACTTTTCTTGTATTTTTATCCTTATTATATGAAGAAACATTATTGTTATGACCTTGAACTGTGCACCACATGAACCTAATATTCATATGAAGTAGGTTTATCTTCCTTGCTTGACGTACAGTGAACCCTTAGTTTTGCAGTTTGTGTTGGTTTAGGAAACCACTAGGGTCACAATTATCCGTAAGCATGAATATTTTGAATGATGAGGTGGTGATGGGTTGTTCCCAAGTGATGGAATATGGACTCAAATTTGGTGTGCCCCAATGAACAATCTTTTCCAGCCATGTATATTGCAGCTTAAATCAGCGGCACCAATATCCTTGTTATTTATCGCTCTGCAGCAAAGTTGGGATAAGGGATACATCCGGGGATGTGGCTGTTTATTCTTGAGGTATTGAGGGAATCCCACTGCTAGTTTATCACACTCCAAAATGGGAACCTAGAATGATAGTTTTCATTGGGGATTTCTGATATCGAGCACTTAGTGTGCAAATTGGCATAGAGGGTGCAAACAAACAAGAAAGCCGGGCCCAGATTTACCAACCTATTGTACTTTTGGCTGTTAATAACTATTCTGTAACTGACTCGATCCCATCCGGAAAAGGTCATGTGTAAAGTACTGTAAGCCATGATTAGTTTGTAGGTCTTCTTAGTGGCCATGACCGTCTCTAGTGGTATTCCCTGTCCCCAAGAAAGAACTCATCATGCAGGACTCCCAAGTAAATTTGCAAGTCATGTGATGGATAGGGACTAATTTAATGTATGTCATGGACATGGTTTACTCTCTTGAGTCTCATTCCTTGCTTTGGAACATGTTGGAGTGAATCACAATGTTGCACTAATTGTTTATTTAATGCTCCGTGATATTGGTGCTGGTCGTTAGTTTATTCATAGGAATTATTCATGACATGATATATACCTGATTTGTTTTTAATTGTCGTGAAATCTCACTTTTAGAAATATCCATCGTCCAAAATGTTTAGAATAAATCGGTAAGAAGACTGTCTATAAACTAATAATTTATAAGTATAAGTTTTAAAGATTAATGGAAAAGAGTATTGTCCACCTTGTCTTTATAATAATTATAATCTGCAGTTGAATAACTTCTGTTTGATGATAACATGATTCTTGGTAATTACTGTTAAGGTGTCCTCCTGTCCCTATACATAGCAATTATTCCTAATGATATAAACCATCAGGATGACGGCCTGGCGTGAAACATTTTCCTGCTTGCAAATGAAATGATGGCCTTATAAGGGCTGTGACGTGTTTCAATTTCCATCAAGTAAAAGCAGGTGAGGGGGGCCTGGCAACAAGTGGCAGGATGATGGGATCTTGTTCCGGGAAGATTTGTCAGGCGTCAGGTGGATCCTAAGTGATGGGTTCAAGCAAAAGCCAATCACATTTCTCACAGCTTCTCTTGTCAACACCAATGACATTATACCACAGGGAAATGTGTGCAAATGATGGCTTGAAGTTATGGTATGAATTTGAATAATGTTGCATCGAACATCCATCAATCTCAAAGTGTTTTTTCCAAGCTCATGTTAGTATTGGCGACACCCTTAGAACTTTTGCCAAGTTACTGTGCTCCATCTATATTATTACTTTCGGCACAATTTTTTTTTATTTTTTTCAATAAGGCACCTGCAATATGATAGCAAGATTTTGGTCACGGTGGTCTCGATGGTGAATCTTTGCTACACTATCACTTATCTTACACTTCAAAAATTCTGTAGATTTTACAGTATTTTGCTGACGAATTTTTGCACAGTATCTCGCTTAAAAACTACGGTCAAATTGCAAGAGAACCACGGAAACCCGTTACAGTGTACTTGAAGGAATGTCTTTCATTGAAAATGATGTGCGGAAACTACATGCCAATACGTCACTTTGTGTTCTTCAAACTCAATAGCAGACCATGCATATATGATCTAGGATAATTACTTTCATGATCGAGCACACTTCGCTTAAGATTTTGTATGAATGATCGGGGATATTGAAAGCAATCACTTGCAGATAATCTATACTGAACAGAGATCATCTATAAGCTTTCTTTCCAAGTAAACTTACATGCCTTGTCTCGTTTTTATCCAAAACACTACCCAATCAATTTGGCAACAAACAATATAGTGTAGGCATCCCTATTGTCTCTGTAGTCTGAGGTTATGACTGATCTGTTCACTAAATGCGAAAACAAGCCACTTTGGGGAATCGTAATACTGGAAGCTGCTGAAAGGTGATCCATTTCTTGATAGAAACTGTCCCTAAGGTGACATTTCTGTTGCTGTAGCAGTTTTTATTATTCCCTGACAGCATCAAATGGGATGCATAACCAGAAAGCAGTTGCCGAGATAGCATAATGGACAAGTCTGAAGCATCAATCTCCATCCTATGAGTGACCACTGACAGATTCAGATTGGCTGGCCCTTGGTCATATCTTTCCATAGTCCTTCTAAATAGGGCAGAAATGTTGGCCTGAATTGATGAATTAGCGCTATTCATCTTGTTCCGTTGCCTGTCCCATCCTTCAAAACTAAACAAGTAGAAAACATTTGTTTTGACTCATTCATTACTATGGAGCATATAAGAAACGGGTCTGTTTTAGGTCCACTACTGACGTCGGTAGTGTCAGCAGTGTTTCTAATACCCTAGTTACCAGACGTCAGGAAGGCCAAGCTTTGCCTTAAGTACCGACCGTCAGTAGTTGCTCTATTTGTAAGGCATAATGACAGCTGCCTTTCCAGCCAAAGAGAGATTTTTATGCACTTGCCGACGTCAGTATTAACACAATACTGTGTCACTGCCGACTGGCTGTAATTGCTATGTTTCTGCAGCTTAGAGACAGCTGCCCTTCCAGCAATGAGGGTTTTTCAGATTCTGTATATACCGTGTTTGCATGTCCAGTGTGAAGACCTTCATATTTCTGGAAAACAAAGGGAAAGTATCAAAGGTGAACACCTGAATGGTATAGTAATTCACTATTTAACGTCACTAATAAATCACATTTATGGATATATTTAGTCTGCACTATAGTTACACGAATGCCATTTTATTTCAGAGAAGTCAGGGGCGGCTTAAGGTGGTTACGAGATTGATGGAAAGCCAGATCAACGAAGAAACGCAACAGGTGTGCAATACTCGGTTATATATAGGATAAAGTTAAAGTGTTTTCACAATTATATTTAAAAATTATATTTAAAAAAAGATAACAGATTACGGCACATTTTTAAACAGCTCAAAACTTGTTGAAAATGCCAAATTTGTTTGATATTTTTAATATGCCAATATTTTGATTGTGTCTTAAAAAAGACAGTTAACTATACATATAAAAGACAGTTAACTATAAATGTAACTTGGATGTTTCACGTAACAATTTTTTTAGATGAATTGTTGCCACCAATTCATTGAATTTGACTTATCACAGAAGTCCTGTCAGTGTTTTTTGTAATCATACATTTTAATTTTATTTTCAGACGCAGGATAAATCAAAAAGGAGAAAAAGACACCCTGAAGCATTGTCAGCCATTGACAGCCCTTGTTTGGCTAAAAGAAAGGGCAAAAGAAAGGTCACAGAAAAACAAATTATGTATCATTAAACTGTTGTAAAGCAAGCTATTTTGAGTATGCAATAAAGTTCATTACAACTGCTTGATGACTTTTTTGGACAGTTTATCAGCACCATGTTTTGTGTCATTTTAGTAGTTGTCAAAGTTCAAAATAAAACCTCACTTTTAGCTACCACTTAATGGCGTCGGGAAAGAACCTTAATTGCCCCACAGCTGACGCTATAAAAAGCTTATCAGATTACTGTCAGCAATTGCATGAAATCTTTAATCTGGCGACGTGGATAGAATGCCAATATTTAAGGCCTACTGACCGTAGGCAAGTACTATATTTCCTAATGTTGTAGACGTCAGTAGTGACTGGTATTTTGTCCTTTACTGATGTTAAAGCAATATATAGAGATGTCGATAGTATGCTAATATAAAAGACCTACAGACGGTCGGTAGATGCTAGACTTCCTATAACTGCTGACGTCGGTAGTGAGTGGTATCTTGTATACTACAGACGCTCCTGACGTCGGTAGTCTACCTGTTTTCTGCCCGTTTTTTAGCTCCTATGGAGATCGGACAGGAAATAATTCTTCATTTACATATGTAGCAGACTCCCACATAAGAGTGTTGGACTTGACAGGGGGAAAAATTATACAATAGGCGATATGGTATTCAAATCATTCCCAATCAGTCTTGTTTGTACCCATGTCATTGTTTAATACATTGGAGTTAGCACTGAATGCTTAGCACATTGGCTTGTTTCAAAAGTCCATTAGATGAATTGATATGTGGATGAATTAGGTGTCAGTCAGACACAATAGATAATAGAACAGTCAAATAAGCTCCTATCTGTCTTGTACAAATCCCATTGTTTTGTTATGACAGTGAACGGTGATTGTCATTTGTCCTAAAGTTTCTAACTTGAGAAATCCCATCTGGAAACATTAGGAGAGTCGGGACACTATGGGCTTGGTCAAGAACTCAGGAGAATGAAAGGACCAGACAAGGATACAAAAAAGTATAATAGAATGCCAATTGGGCATCGGCACTGCATCCATCATCCCGGTTTCTGCTGCTGATGCTGGGCTCTGCATCCCTTTCCGCAAGTCCATCTTGTATTGTTCAGCAAGACTGAGCAGGACTGAAGGCTGCGAGCTTCTTGTATAAATCACTTGTTTTGTCTTTTAGTTTGGATGCCTTTTCTTTGACAGCTACAAAAAATAATCCCATTTCTGCAACAATAAGAATGATGTGATGTGATTTGAGGCAAGAAGGGAATGTTCTTTCCTTTGCCCTTCATTATAAAAGGTGACATGAAGTGACAAGAGCCCATTGTACATTTCTTTTATCAGTCTTGTTATAGAAATTATTGCATACTTTGCATCCATCATCTCATAATGCTTGTAGATGGGCAAAGGATGCCTGTTTTTATTTGACAGTGCAACATTTGAATCTCATGTTTCTGCCACGGTATCAGCAGCAGCAGAAACCTGCGATGACGATGGGTCATTGTCATGGACAGGAGGTCAGAGACAGGTCTGGCCTGGTCTGTTTGGGCCCTGGATGCCGTTTGAATGCATTGGTCTTTCCTTTTTTGCCAGTTCAGTGTGTGTTATGCATAACGTATGGACCCTACAGATCTGTCAGCTATGTTGGACTTGAAAATACAGCCACCTAATGATCACACGTTATCATCGTTTTTATCTCAGTATTTGGGTGCTTTAACTGAACAATATAACTACAGTTAGATCCAATTAGTTTCAAAAGACAAACGTCTCCTTATCATTTTTCTTTCTCAGGCAATTTAGGCTAATCAAGTTTAGGGAACAGAGAATTTATTCCCTGTGCTCATTACCCCCCAGGTCAATCCATGTCCCAAAAGAATTGACACTAATGCCCCCCAATCCTTATTTGATTGCCTGACATAACTGACATTGTAAGATTATCCTGGGTGCCTTTATTTTATTAAGAAGATGAAAGCCGAATAGATCCCAGGTTAATTTGACTAAAGGATGCGAATAGTTCAATTATTCTCTATGAAATATTGTGGTATTGTGAAACATTGCATTGCTTTTTCTTCAGCTATGTTTTACTCTGCTTTTTAATTCGATTTTCATACAGGAGACTTGGAGTGTGCGGATAAAGAAATCAAATTAATAACTAAGACATCATTTTGTTCCTCGGTCTTAAATTACTCTTTATTTTCAATACGTCAAACCAATAAAACTATGAATTTTTCAATGCTGAAAAACTAAAACTTTTGAAGTTTTTATTTATTTGTATAAAAAGTTTACATAGGTGGACAATAACTATGATGACTGATGGCCCCAGCACTCAAATACGAGTTATTTTGCCCAAGAACAATGAAGACAAAAGTATGAAATATTTTTATTTTTTGTTTTATCTCGTTGCTTTGGACTTATGCCTGTGTGACCAACTGGTAGAGGCAGCAGCAATGATGCGAAGGTGAAGAAAAGACCAGTGCCATAACTGATAGACTCATTTGTCACTATTTCCAATGGTTTTCATTTAGTCACAATTTATTATCACCCATTCATGTAATCTATACATAAATTTTGATAAATTTATGATGTCCTGCAGAACCCCAAGTTAAAATAATCAATACCTGTAAAGGAAGCGGGGGCACTATCCCAGAGAGGTGTGTTTTTGTGCAGGCTGAAGAAGGTGTGCCAACAAAATGCCCCCTGACCGCCCACCTAAGATGCTTTCTGAGACATTCCACAACCATGGGTTTCTTTGTGACATTGATTGTGAAGCTGCGGCAGAAATATGCCACATTGATGTTCTTTGTAAACTCATTACGTTTGGACTGCAGCTTGTAATATTATGTCAATAGCATTTTCAAGCTTTTTGTTAGATGGACCTTGTATGTAATCTGAACCTGGCTTCACTAAAAAATTATTGTCTATCTATGTGTCTGTCGTCCTGTGGGATGAGATGAGTATATTCCATATAACAGGGAAGGAGACGTGATACACGAACTATGGAGCCATGCACTAAATTCCAGAGAGTGGTAAATGTAACCATGCATCTTGTGTTGGGGGGACAATCCTCAATTTCCAATAATATACATTGTAACAATACAAAAAGTGTGAAAAACTGAAATAAGGCCCATGTCTATAACCATGCCCGAAGCTACTGTTAGAAGCCAGTCATTCACTTGGTCACCTATCTCTCACAGCCACTATGGTGGGGGCCTAGCTCAGTGTTAGCACACTGGTCTTCCAACGACTGGGTCCTGGGTTTGATTCCCGGTCGTGCCTAAAAGTTGGATGGCTCAGCTAATGGCTGTTTCATCCTTCATCTCATTGCCATGGTCAATGTCTGTCCCAATTAGCCCATTGGGTGCATAAATACAGGCCGTTAAGCCCTAATCCGATACCCACCCACCATCCACCCACCCTCATAACCACTACAGTTGATAGTGCAAGACTGGCCTTCTGCAGTTGTATTGCAGTTATTGCATGCATAAAGTGGTTTGTGATGAATTGTAAGCCAAACAATCATTTGCATCTAAAGTGAATTACTTCTGAAGTTTGTGTTACAAATGAGGTAAGCATACATATATACCAATATGTAATGTTTTGAGAAAGCAAAGTGGCTGTGCAATTGATTGTATAATTGCTCTCCACGAACTGGCAGAAAAGGAATTGTGATCCCCTTGGGGTACATTAGGTATACCAGATGCAAGGAACATGTTTGCAACACCTCACAAAGGAAGGATGGATAGTGACATTCTCTCTCTCTCTCTCTGATGTGTTTGCCCTCAGGGACAATGAGCTACACAAACCAGCTAAAAAAGGAAAGAAAAAACAATAATCAGACGTTTTCTTTCGACAGTATATCCTTAGTTGTTAAAAATGCATCACACATTCCTGTGAGAAAACATTTACTCTAATAGATTTGCTAAAGGCATGGCTTTGAAAAAGTTGTGGGACCAATGTATAATAGATTGTACACATATGCATTCGTTACATCCGGGCTATAATGGAATCAACGCCACAGAGTACACACATATCTCCTTCGTGTTATTCATAAAGATTTTTTAAGTGCTGCATTTGATTACTCACACTGCTTTAGCTAGAAAGTTACAGAAGTATTTTTCTTACACGGCTTTACAAACCGTGGATATTAAGTTCTACCACTGAGAATGCCATGAAATTTTGTACAAAGTTAAAGCAAGTGTTCTTGTTAAAAATAATGAAAGAAAAATAGGGGGGTCACCATAGTTTAAAAAAAAAGTGTCTGACAACTACCAATTGCATGTTAATTCAATGAGAAAATTTAAAATAATATGTTTCCAAGCATAAGAATGGGGTTAAATGCATTTTCACCACTGATTTTGTTCCCACTATTGTGTGAATACTAAGTTAAGTTATCCCAACATCTTTTAAGAAAAAAAAGGTATATGTCACTATCAATATAATGAAGCTGTATGACATTGAATGTTTGTCCCACCCCCTTCTAAAAAGTCCCAAACGCTCAGTAGCGTAAATTTTGGTGAAATACATAGGGAAGGGGCATGATAATATCATAAGTGGCTAGAGACATAGTGGTGATGCATTCACCAATTTAAATTTTTTTTTTTTACAGTCCCAGCAGTTTAAGAGTATCAAATTTTCTGAATCAACAGTTTCACTGCATCTGGCCCCCTGGTGGTAAAAAACGAAATTGATTTGAGAGAGAGAGAGAGAGAGAGAGATAAATTATTTTATTTGGCCAAAACCAATATACATTTTTATAAATATATAAAGTATATAATGCAGCATTAGGAGGTATTTGGTCAAGGAGGCAGTGACTAAGTTACCAGAAGTAACGCTATCGTCACTGCCCCCTTTTGGTTTAAATATTGTCACTACATATTGCATGAATGTTGTGGGGTCAGTTATTGCTGTAAGTCGGTGATACGGATTATAAGTATCTCATAATACGAGTAAAGACTGAAAAAAATTAAAATAAAATGAATAAAAAAACATATATATATATAAGTGAAGAAATGGAAGATAGACCAGAAAAAAAAAGGAAAAAAGAAAAGGAGATGGAAAATTAAAAAGAATAATGGAAAAGAAGATGTTAATGAGAGAGAAATGAAGAAGTAGATGATAGGAGATGATGATCATATAGGCTAAATTTACTTTGATGAAAGGACTGGAGAGTGAGGTTAAGTAGAGTTTGCTAGTTTCTAGTTTCACAAATATAGCAGTTAGGGATCTGACAAGTATCTTGGTATAAGCTAATGATGTGGCGTTAAATGTATATGGCGAATCCTGATTCACTATGGGTATGGGCTTTATCTAATATATATGTTTCATTCTTATTGAGCCGCAGGTAAGTTGGTAACGGACATTTGATTCTGCAAATTTGTGGCGAACTCTAGGGATAACAAACTTGATATTTCTCGTGTAGTGATTATGGTTTGACTGTGTAATATATGAAGTAGTAGTGAAATAATCTGGTATCTGATTGTTTATGTATCGGAAGTAAAATTTGCACAGTGTTCTAATTTGAACGTCATTTACTTTTAAGATATTAAGTTTCTTGAATAGAGGTTCGGTGTGGGCATTATATTTTCTTCTAGTAATTGTGCAAAAACACTGCCATGTGTCAAATGGGACAACAGAACAAAACAAGCAGCTGAGTCTGTCATAGAGAAAGATCAAAGCCATGATCAGCTGATTCAGTGATGGTTAGTGCTTGCATATAAATGATATATGGGACATTTTTACTAGGTATAACACTTATTTTCATAAATAAAACATAAAAGTAAACTATATGTGCTAGTTCTGGAACTTAACCACCAAAATAACAGAAAACAGCAGAGGCGACTGGAGCGCCATCTGTGGACAAAACGGCGATTTTCGTAATTCTCACAAGAGGGCACACTTGTATTTACACAGCATGGCGCTGATGATACCCGCATTTGTCTTTAAATTCTTTTATAAATTGACCATAGCTGGATCAGCGCAATTAGTGTATGTTCTCAGATCAACTGCTGTCAGCTTATCAGAGGGCTTCCTTGTCTTCCAGCATGGGTGTATGTTGGCCGTTGCTAAGTATATTGGACGTTGCTAGGCCTATAGCCTGTAGTATGTTGTAGGCATATTAAGGCCAATATAATTTTTCCTCCTCTCACAAAACTCGATGTTGGACTCCTCACCATCGATAGATAGATATATAGATAGATAGATATGGGAAGTGCAGCCCTCTAAGGCAAGTTCTTGCCACTATCGAGGGTTGATTGATGAGGTCAGAGAGAGAGAGAGAGAGAGAGAGAGAGAGAGAGAGAGAGAGAGAGAGAGAGAGAGAGAGAGAGAAGGAGTCCACCCATGTTACACATTTATTTGGGATGATATAATATTATACTTTTCATAATTACATCTGATTTTTTCTCCATTTTCCATTCTAAGTATATATATATGTTCTGTTATCTGTAAACTCGCAGTTTTAGCATGGATGTAAAGCGTTACCTCCTTGGTTTTCGTTTGTTGGCATGTTCAGTAGATCATATATCCTTGTGGTGTAGGGATAGTTTTGATGTCCTATAAATTCATACAAATTTGTGCTTCCCATGCAGCTGTTTACATACAACTGCAACATTTGATATCCTTGGATTTGGATATATTTTGATCTAGCATAAATGTGCATGGAATTCTATACAAATACGTATTACTGGCGTCTTGAGGTTGTGATAAACAAACTGATTTTAAATACGATGTAGATAGAATTTCTCAAATTAATAATCACCTTTCCGAGCACAACTATAAGACTTATGTGTCAGGTTAGGTATATACTTCTGCATTGGCTCTTGACATATTATAGGAATATATCGTTTGGCAAGTCAAAATGATGGCAATGCAACCTTCATATTCACATTACCATAGAATTAAAGTAACGTAATAAATAGTTTATTCACATTACCACAGAAATAAAGTAGCATACCAAATAGTATAATCACATTACTACAGAATGAGATCAGTATACCGAATAGTATACCACGAGATTCGTAGGATAATGATTAGTTGCTTATTTCAATATAAGCCATCAACCTAAATAAGAATCTCCATTTATCATACACATTGAGACATCCTGTACCAGTAATCTACAAGTTAGCATCAAAGGGGGTAATAGACAGAACCTGCAGTTCGACCAAGAACCAGTCGAAGACTATTACCCCAGTACATTTGGCTCGATTATTTATAATATTTGATCACATAGGACACAAACTAAATTTGAGACATGATAATTAAGGATCACAGCCTCAATTGAGGAATCCCCTGAAACTGCCGTTTGACTTTGAACTAGTGGACTGGAATTCCTTGTCAGTATGTGTATATTATCATCCTTATTCAGTGCCTACTTTTTAACTCAATGAGTCTATTTATTGAGTCAATGCTAGTATTGATGTATTATCTATCTTTTGGTCATCTTTTTTATTTTTCTCTCACAGTTTGAGCTTGTCTCATTTGTTTCTTTTGCAAACAGAATATTCCATCGCACAAGTTGTGTATTGCAGCTCACGGTTATGGGTTTTTGGATCAATTGTCTTTTTAGTTACCAGGCTCGTTCACCGTCATATTTGTCCAACCAGAAGCATGCGCAACTGTGAACACCATTATTCATAGCTGAACATCACTGTCTACAATTGGGAAGCAAATAACCAGCTACCAAGCTACGAAAATAATAGGGTCCAAAACGTAACAGAAACACATTTAACTAATAGTTTACTTTCTAGTTATGTTGGCAATTCTTACGCAAACATTTTTGGTAGTTTTTCTCTCCAATTATATTAAATATATTATCTAGATATTTCTTTGTATTTTTATCCTATTGTTATTGTGGTTAATTACTTTACGAGCCCTTTAGGTACTACTATCATTAGGGTGTGCATCTACAATCCCCTGTGAGATTCTCGCACGTACCTGTTTCTTTACTTTTTTTAATACTGTAAGGTAGTTGTTTTTGCCTTTGGTTTGTTTGTGTCAATGTTCTTGTTACCATATTCAGTGAATAAACTTATCTATCTATCTATCTATCTATCTATCTATCTATCTATCTATTATCTATCTATCTATCTATCTATTGTCTATCTATCTATTTATCTATGTATCTATGTATCTATCTAAGTTATTTGTTCTTCATTTTTGGCCATCGTTTTGCTCTTCGTTGATTTGTCATAGGAATTGCATTATCATGAAATTGTCATCAATTGCCCATGTTGTGCGGTCAACATGGGATCTTTTTGTCAAGGCCTGAAAAGAAGCACGGCCGAGAGGCTTTTATAGCATCAAAGTGGCAAGTATGTAATAAAATAGGACAGCCATGGGGTGTGTGCCATTGATAATGTATGCTACATTGATTTTATTACCTCCCTGGGAGCTGAGTTGGTGATACCTAATGCGTGAAAGAGCCATTTCTTCTGCATCAGATTGGTCTATAGTGAAGGTATTAGTATCATATATGATGCTCTCCTGCAGCTTCAAAACTGTTGCAGGAATTGATCATCTAAACATATCATTAAGCACAACAAATGCCCATCAGCTGGCTATTAAATTTATTTATAAAACTAAATGCAGATATGTAATGTAGCATGTCATTTTAAGAAGTTAAGAGGTATGAAACAATAATGCACCTATCCTTGCTGGTAGTCCTACTATATCTTGAAAGAAAGATTTGGTATTTACCTTGAGTTCTTCACTCTCTTCATTAGTATGGAGGATGTGCTTTTGAACCTGTTGCTGCATCTTCATTGACTTCGTCAACAAAACAGACAGAGAATTCTGTCTGGGGAAAGTATAGAGTCAGTCTGGAATTCATCAGTCTGCCTGCAGAAAAAAAAAGACACACTGTCTCGTTTGAGACTATACAGTTGCATCCCCTTATGTTATACTGGCAACTATGTAAGTTAGCTATGACTGAATTAAACTCACACCACTGGCATAGCTTTGCATTTTTTGTTAAAGAAAGAACATTACCATATAATGCAAGCTATAGTGTGGCATTGATTAATAGGTCCCTATGTTTTTTCTTGCATCCTTGAATCTTAGGCATCATTTGACATTGACAGGCTATATTCATGACATTCACCTTACCATTTTTTGCCTGAATGACCCAGATATGTAGACGAGGTGAAAAGGGTAGTAACAAGGGCACGTCTATTACCCTTAACCCCATACTTTACGACATTCTCCTTCGACTGGCAGCAATAGCCAATTTCCTTCTCGCTGTCTGCACTTCTAGATTTCATGTAATGGATGGGAATATGATGTGCTCCACGCCACAGTAATAGTCACATTCAGTCATTTGTAGAACATTTTCTTTTGTGGATTATCTATGCAAACAGTGTAAATGAAGAATGTAATCAAAAATAGACTCGTACTTAAATCAATTGTCTGGAAGAAATCTCGAGCATTTCCACAAAACAAAAACCTTATAGGGTAGCATCATTTGTACAAATTATGGTGCAGTTTAAAAGTCAAGAATTTCAAAAATTGCAGAATCGCCTTATTTTTTTTGGACAGGTATTAGAGCAAAAATGGCTTAAATGCCTCAATGTGCAAAGGTCAAACACCTTCATTCTTAGTCATTGGACAAGTTCATGTGTACAGTTTGGCCTAAAAATTACATCCTGCAGTTATGCTTCTGAACGTTTGGGCAATTTGCAATAAAGTGAAGCCTTGTCATAATAGCCAGGTAGAGTGTAGATTCAGTGACCTTTGGAGCAACATTTGCATATTTATGAGGCTAGGTTTAAGCTTGTGGTGAACCCAATATTCCTTGTGCAAGGAAATAGCCATTGGTTGAAGCACTATGTTACTTTAGCACCACAAAATGTTTTACTCATATTGCCCGTAAATATTCAGCATATACACTCTAAAAATATGATTGCCCATACAGTTGTCTGGTGTAGACAATATATTGTTCATCTCAGTCAATCCAATGAATGATTCAGACACTGCTAATGATTTAGCCCAAGACATTTATAGATTGTATACGTTTTTAACCAACCATGCACCAGAAGCTCTTAATGAGTAAACTATTTTAAAGCTATTAAGGCATGCAGTGCTATGAACAAACTTAATATATATTTGTGAGTCACCATTTGGAAGAATGGGGTTTGGCTGAGTTCATACCACGTCTTAAAGGTTGGCTGAGTTCATACCACGTCTTAAAGAGTTCATACCACGTCTTAAAGAGTTCATACCACGTCTTAAAGAGTTCATACCACGTCTTAAAGGTAAGTAATTCCTGATAACCACCTATGGTAAATTACAGTGTAATTGTATATTATGTTTTTGACAATCTGAAGGCTGCAACACTGCTACACATGTAGTTTGACTTATTAAAAACACCATAAGATGTTCTGTGGTTGTCCTTATGCAATGTAGGTCAGTTCTAGCTATCCTCACCTAGACTTACGTACACATTTATTGTTTTTTGAGTCCACAAAAGGTGTAAGCATAGGCTGCCGCATGCAGCATACCCTCAGCAAAGCATGGCAATTGTGGACACAATTTTCAGGTATGTAAGGGGCCTGTTTCAATGTACTCAAGTACATGCAGTATTAAGTGTACTCAGTTACTCAAGTACACCATTGCAAGTATTTGTGAGGTACTTGTATTTGTACTAAAGTACTTTTGCAAAGTTCTCACAATCATATTGAGTATATCAAAAAGTACTGGAGTAAATTCTATAGTATTTTCGACTATTGCAGTGTAATCTTAATTTAAACAATGCAGTGACACAATTATCAATGCCTCTGAACTCATTATAAAGGGAAGCTTGATTGGACCATATTTCTATAGGACAAAAGTTTTGCTGGATTGATTGCCGTTTCCTACAAAAATTTACTTTTTTTTTTCCCAGAGGAATTGATTGATGAATATGCTCTTCTTCATTTAACTGATGATATGCTGAAGGACCTCATTCCTAGAATGGGACAGCTTATATAGAAAATGATACACCAGAGTATCCCCATGGTAATATTTGTTTATAAAATGTGTCCTTATTGCATAGAAAATAAAATTCTGGGCATAGTGCATGGTAATGTGCTGTTACGAGTAACAAGGCATTGAAGGCAACCCCTTCAACTTTCATGGCTATTTTATGACATACTGGTGTAATAACAGTTAAACTCTATGTTTGTTGTGCACTTAATGGAACATTTGTTGGCCAATGTTGTTCTTTATATTTTGCCGGCATTATTTTCCACAATGGGCCGAAAGAAAGCAGCTGGGCGTAAAAGATTCAAACCATCTCTGTCTGAAAGTTTGAAATTTTTCATTGACATTCAAAAGGTTGGTTTTGTAAAGAGATTTAATTCTTTATTGAAGATAATGTTGGAGTAATGGGAAAAATCAAAAGTTATCTTTTTTCTTTTTATACAAACATTCATAATTTGCCATAAAGGGAAATCTGCACAGCCTCATATATCAATGCCTATCAAGTAAACTGTAGCACTGACAGTAAGCTAACCATGTGCAAGCAGTGTTTGATTGATTACAGGTAAGGACCAACCTCGATGGATACAAAAGAGCAAAAAGGGCCCACTATGCGGAGTTAAATTTATCCTTACAGCCACACATCCTTGTGCTAGGGGATTCTGTTATAAAGCCTGGCCAGTGTTTTGTCTTGCTAGATGATGTCATGTATGAAGTAGTCACCATCATCAAATGCGTGGATATTTGCCTTGGCTGTTAATACAAAATTGTGTATTTGAACTGCACACTCCATATGACAAATGCAATGAAAGGATGGTAGAAATGCTTATCTTATCATTCTGCAGTAATTGATTTCAGTATACTTTTGTTAATTTATTTAATTATCTTTCATCAATTTGCAAGTTACACCTATGTGTCTGAATGCTCATGTATCATAAACTGTTAGTTATAAGTGTAATATATTGTTACGTGGGTCTTCAATAAATAATGATTTAATTATTATTGTGGTTTTACAAATATTCCTGACATTTGATAATCAATTTGATATGAGACCAAACAATATTCATGGAACAATAAATTGACCACACTGAACAACGAAATTGTCTAACAAAAATTTTCCAGACAATTATCATGTATGAAATTAAACAATTAGACTTAAAAACATATTTACTGAACAATATGATTGACCAGGATATACAATGCAATTGTCTGATGCAAATTCCCTGGACAATTGTATGAAATTGAACAATTGGAGTGTTCAAACACACAAGCACAGAACAATATCATTGACTAGGACAACCAATACAATTGTCTGGACAATTAGAATGCAATTGCAATGAGCAAAACTGTAGATATGGAACAACCAGACAATCACAGCTGGTTTAACATCAAACATTTGGAATGTTCAACTTTTGATGAATGATCAATAGGATTGACTATTCTGAACAATTTCAATTGTCTGGTTTACACAATTGATTGGGTTGACAGATATTAAACAATAGGATTGTCTAAAATCAGCCAATTATTGTCTGTCAACGGACAATCATTTTTTAGAGTGTAGGGAGGGTAAGCCCTTAACTTCAATGCTATTTACGAGGTCATGCACTCGAATGACTTACCAAAGATATGCAACTACTGTGTGAATGTCCCAGACATAGCAGCAATACTTTAATCTACTTATTTGGTATATTTATTATTTATTATCCATATTTATTTATTAACATATTTAAACATAAAGTTATTTCGTATTCATGGTTATTTTGTATCTACATGCTGATATCATAAATGGACACTTCAATTTCCATCCCGCTCTTCAAATTATTAAATGTAAAATCAAGTGCCTCTATTAATTTCAATATTAATTTGGAAAGTATGTGCTTAAACTCACTTCATTATGGTTTGACTGCTTGAAGGCGATCACCTTAATCACTAGGCTATGGCATCTCTATGATAATTATTGATTAGTCAATTGGTGTTGGTCAAAACTGCAAATTTTCAACTGACAAGGCCACCTCGGTAAATTATAGGATAATTCATATGCATTTGGCTTTCTAACGATCCTTGACAGTCAGGCTTCATTTGATATTGAGAGTTTCTGAAGACGACCTCCACCGTGGTTTCATATCCTTCACCGCCCCTTTTGCCTGGATGCTTTGAAATGAAGAACAGGTCATCAGGGCATTGAAGAGGGCACGTCTTTTGCCCCTAACCCCATAATTTACGACATTCTTCTTTTGCTCACAGGAATAGCCAATTTCCTCCCTGTAGAGTCTGCACTTGTTGATGTAACTTTATGGATTGGAAATCGATGTGGTTCCTATAAAAATCGAAATGATGTAGTAAGGCTTGATTTACTCGCCAGGTAGCAATGTATGGATTTCTGCTAATAATTGTTATGGATAGTTTTTTAAAAGAAGACTTTCCTTCGGAATTCAACCTTTAGAAACAGCGATTAATTAGAATCAAATAATGTAGGGCCTGAAATTCATGTCATATATAAAAATAAAAAATAAATAAAAGAATCTGCCACCTTCATTTCTTTTGGAAGTAACAGTACTCAATTGTCACACTGTATGTCAAAATGGTGATTTTTCCAACATAAACCACTGATATGAGGTCAAAATTGATACGTCTTTTTTTTAGACACGGGTTATCATTGCTCATGTAAAAAGAGAATATCATCCTGCTATTTTGGTGTTCAAATGTTGGAGCAATTTGCAATAAAGAGAAGCTCCGTCATAAAAATGGATCGTGTCGCCATTCAGTAAGCTTCGGGTCAGTATTTACATGTTTATGAGGCCATGTTGATGGTCATGGTGTACCAAACATAATTGGTGTATGGAAGGAATGGGTCGGATTAAATGAACCATCTTGAAGTAATATAATTCCTTGTTTTAAACAGATATTCTACGAGTACAGATTTTCCACTATAGCACTGTATGATATTATATACCATCATGGAACTAATTCATAAAGAAATGACTGGACTGCCTTCATTAAAAAAAATTAAATATTCCAAAACAGTGCCCTCAGCCAGAAATCCTGGATTCAACAGCTCCACCCACAGTCTTAATTGTTCTGAAGAGAATTTGCTGGTTATGCCAAATTTGCTTCTTTAGTGATGGCTCATTATTGAAGATGCAATCCTAAAGAGGCAATAAAGGTTAAATTCCCATGATTTATGTAAACAACATTCTCCTTTGAATTCTTCAAAATGCTTAAATTTCATTCTTTATTAATGGTTCAATATTAAACAACAAAAGGGCTAATAACTGTCTGTGATTTAAGTTCTCCATTGAAATTGTAAAACCATGCTGATGATGCTCGATGATTTAATATTTTAACTATAAGTACAGCTTTTGAAAATAAATTGATACACCATTACAATGCTCCGTCATCGCTAGATTATTAATGTGACGCTTCTTAAGAACCATGTCTGAAGAATTATAGATATTTTCGTTATGGGAAAATTATTTGAGTTCTCGTCTGGGGTGTTTTCCATTGTTTGAATCTTTGACAATCAACGATGAAGTTACCATCAGTGTATTTAGAATGGGGTCTGTGATGCTTAAGGTATTGTATCATTGCAGGATATACTCGCTTCTGCCATGCATAATGACGTGTGGAATAAATCATAACTATATGTTTTTTAGACAAAAATTTGATTCTGTACATTTTCCTTCTGCTGAAGGATATCTTTTATGTCTGTTTGTGTTGCTGAACCTTTGTTTTTATAGATGATGGAATTTTAATGGTTACAACTAGATATATGTATGAGAAGATACCAAATGCAGTAATATAATAGTAGCTTATCTTGTAATCAACATGTCCTGTGGTTCTGCAAGACCTTTGAACTTCCACAAATAGCAAACACAAAGTGTAGTGACATTTATCATCCACCTGTAAGTAGATAATCTTCTTAAAGTTTCCTTATGTGTTACTTTCCTTTCCTGTCCATGCTTTTTGCGCACTTTACTCTATAGGTCTGGCTTGTGTGCAATATTAATTGTCATAGATGTAGAAAAATCATTTTATGCATGTAGCTTGCCATTAACATTTTGGTTGTCTCGTGAATTATAAAATTTTACAAGAACAAGGTTCAGGTGACCTGTGTCTTCCATTCATTGGTTCAGTGGAGACAACTCACTAGTGAGACTGAAATTGCAAAAGTTTCGTTCTTTTCTCTGCAAATTGTTCAATTATACAAGTAGTTTCAGTATACGATTCACAAATGCCGATCAAGCCTGCATAAAGCCATGGAGACAAGCGTCTTGCATCCATGATAAAGCTGCTTTCATCTCATTTCACCTTTCTGGTTATTCTGATAATTTATCACACTAGTGACAGCTTTATCGACGCCTTTTAGCCAATGTTATATCTTGTACAATGTACCGCTGCAATTCATAACATTTGTCCAAAATATCTGGACTGCCAAGAAGATAATGCAGTTGATGGCCGTCATTGTGGCTATTCTTGTGCTTGAGTCACTGTTAATGGGCCGTTTATTTAGTCAGGGTGAAACTAGATTTCCTTAAAAAGTGCTCAAAACCAATCTACCGTACATCGCCAATGAGTTTGTCTTTGTGAAACTCTCTTAGATAATGGCTTAAGTTGACACCATTTTCTGGGTCAAGGAAAGGTTGCCATAAACAAAATTCTCAAGTTGGCAACTTTGCCTAATACCACTCATGTGCTATTCAATTGTAAATGTATGTCAAAGTCTATGGGAAGGGTATCCATCACTACTCTCTTCCTTTCCTGTGCTCTGACTGAGGAAAAACTACGATTAAACGAAGCAGTTGGTTAAACAAAACCCTTTCACACATTGTGCATTAAAGGAGTTATCGGTTTGCCAAAAATGTCAACAGTCAGAATGTACCAATGGGCTTTTCAGGGTCTTGTCATGATATACCGGAAACTTGAACCTGTAGACCCCAATCTCCAGCTTTGATCATCACTGTTACAGCACAAACAGTGTAACTAGATCCGTCTCAGCAAATTCAATCACCACCACAAACCACCACAGTTTGGGAACCGTCACAACAGAAGATGAGCAAATAGTCATTCGGTCACAAATATCCAAGGAAAGTGGAGTTATAGAGGAGGTATAGGTTAATGCCATGGTGTCATAAATGTTGTTTCCGAATCTTGCAAAGCCATTCTGCCAACTTAAATTTTGTCGACCAGCATGAACTTGGTTTAAAAGGCATGATGATAAGAAAGTGATCTATTGTCGATTTTAAAGGCTTTCAATAGGTCTATTGAGTCTAGCTATGCCCAATTTGAGCTCGATGTCTGTCTGAAATGTTTATGCGAATGTTATGTTAAATATTAACAGTTTCTATCCTATCGACTTATGGGTCATTATTACCTAAGAATATACTTAAAAAAAACAGCACTTTCTGATAATCATTATTAATTTAAGTAATACAAATATCTGAATTTGTCACAATTAGAAAAAAAAGAAAGTAAAATATCCTGAACCAAAACAGATAACCATTTTTACGAACTTATGAGCATTTTTTTATCTATCTACTGGACATTTACGAGCCATCTAACCTGCCTTTGTAATGACAATAACCTCCTTGTGAGGAAATAAATTGCTTTCCATCTAGATGATTAAGTGATCTGGCTCAACTGGGATTTGCCCCAGTCATCCATTTTGTAACAGCCTTACAATAACAAAATGGCAAATTGTGGGCAATATCACTCTTGTTTTTCACCATCTAGATGTCTACAACAGGCACATAATTCTTTGTGGGTAATTCGTTTCATCTCATAGAGTTATTTTTTTTCAACAGAACTACAGAGCTCTGGTACCACAGAGGTGTCTAATTATTTGGTGTCTCTAAGCATCAGCAATCAAAAGAAAATATTTCTTTGACAAAACGCAACCCACATTAGCCAAAAATGGCAGTGTTTTCACAATCTTTGAGAGAGAATATAAGGGTTACAGCCCTCAAGAAACTGACAGTCTATCTAGATGGAACTGATGAACTCGTTAATTTGACGGAGCTGATTTAAGAGACTTGATACATATTATTGCAACTATTTTAGTTTCGAATTAAAATTGTAGTTAAGTAATTTCCATTTCATTCCTTGTATACTACATGTAACTTTTATATGTTTATTCCACTGTACACGAGAGTACGAAATAAACGTACATATATATATATATATTAATGTGTATGTATGAAATGAATGGAATTGAAAAAAATCGAATTGAATTGACCAGCAAGTCGGTGATGAAGGCTGATATAATGTTGGAAATCCCATCTATGTCTATTAGACCATTATTAGAGAAATAGAAGCTACTTTAATATCAGTTCAACAACATGGCCATTATTCAGGAATTCCAGAGAGTAATGTTATTTACATAAATCACCGGGAGCCATCCTTTATTGCCTTTTTAATGAAGAGCAGTTATTAAGAGGGCAATTTAACATTAGCCCAAGGAAGCAGAATATGGAGTCAAGCTATGTTATAATAAAACCAGCATTTCAGCTGAGATTTTGGGTATATGCCAACTAATATGCAGGCAATGAGCTGATTTAGCCCCAAAGCAATCTATAACTTCTATATTTTTTGAGGAAAAAAAATTTGATGACATCATAGCCCAAGTCCATTTAATGAAACAGTTTATATGGTTTCAGCACATAATATTCTCATCCATAAAATGATATCAATAAGTCAGGGGTCTAGGCAGGGAATTGGCTATTCCTGTGAGCCAAACCAGAAAGGTATAAAGTATGCGGTTATGGGCATTGGACGTGACCTTGTCAAATTCCTGTTGACCTTCCCAACTCATCTAGGTTTCTCAAATTGAAAAAGACTCTATGTTAACCCAGTACATTCTCACATGCATGATCCAGCTGAGTAGCCTGGTTGTTTAGAATTCGTAGTGACACTGACACTATGTGTAGTATGCTTGGAATATTAGCCTAGAGAGGCGATATGAGTCAGAATATTAGGAAATTACAGACGGAACGTCTGAAAGTACTCAAAATTAATATTTTTTTGTGGCTTAAATAGTAGTTGATGCTCAAAAAATGATTCCTTCATCCAAGCTTGCCATCCAGCTTTAGACCAGTATAAGAAATGTACATTTCCGTTGATGGCAATAATAAAACTGAATTCAAATAAAAGAATAAGGTATTTCAAATTTGCTGTATAAAGACCAGAAATGCAACTTATTAACAACATTTGCCATTCCAAAATCTAAAAGAGTAATTTTGAAATTCCATGTAGGCATCACTGTTATTTAATACAGCAGACAATCTCTTCACTGTTTAAGGGCGATAATGAGGTTCAATCGGGCTGACTTGATGATATTGTGATAAAACAACTTGGATTTTTGTGCCCTACTCTGAGTTTGATTGATAATCCCAATATTTTTCCACATCGAACTTAAAGGCCTCATAAACCTTTGACTATTTTGGATATGTGTCTTAAATTGGCAGCTGTCCTCTTAACTAGTTTTGTAAGAGACAATTCATTGGTAACAGATTTTGTGCAACCTTGATGTAAATATGTGAAGTACACATAAATCCAAAGTATGACCAAACAAAGCAACACCCAGCAGATGTTCAAGCAAAAACTGTTTCCTGGCAGCACTTATTCTAATATTTTCCATAATGTGTCATTACACCTGTCGAAAAATGACACTTCTAAGAGATTAACAAAGTAATAAAGCTTACCCGAGTTTGCATTTTGTGGAGTAAGCAATAAATATGCATTGCTGGTAAGATTACTAACATCAATTATCAGGCAAAAATATCAAATTTACTCGCGTACAACAACAACAAAAGCTGGGGTACCATCAAAGATAATACTCCGTTATCTTTGGTACCATGATCGACTTTTTTTTTTAAGCAATAACTTGTCTCAAATCGGTGGGATTTTGTGCCAGTTTTCTTCGGTGTTATGGTTTCCACAAACAGAAATGAGAAAGTTAACGTTTTATTTATTTATTTTTTTTCTAGCATAAAGCCGAATTGACAAAATGACTGGAAAGACATAGATCCCGGATTAAATAGATTGAACCAAAAGGTATGGATAGAAGGTAGTTAAACCTCCTGTCTTTGCTGTATTCCCATTCCCAGCCATGTGCCTTTTATTGATCCAAAATCTATCTTGATATCGTACCTTGTCTGTGTTTTCTTTGTATGAATTATACTCCCTTCATTGCCATAATGATAACTTCTTAGATTTTTCATTTTTATCTATTTTGAAAATATTTTAAATTGGTAAATCACTTTGGTATAAAAACCGTTTTTCAAGCGGTCCATTTAAAACTAGGATTAAAATAAACAATAACATAAAATCATGTAAAGTACAATTTTACTCCAGTTTTGAAGCTATCAAGTATCACAGTTTTTTAAAAACTCTCTGGCAGTAGATTCCAAGCAACTGATGCTCTATATATGATAGACCTTTTGTACAACTTTTAATGAATTTACCAGACGTGTCTCAATTTCATGAATATCATAACCATGTCATAACCACATAATTGACTAGATGTTGAGGAGCATTTCTATTCTATGAATGCACTTGAACATATTAACACAGAGGAAATAATATTGCATGTTCTGCCATTAAAGCTTTTTGACCAGCTCGATACCTCTGGTATTAATAATATCAAAACATTCTAGCTGGTCAATTTTGAAGTCTTTGAATAGTATTAACATTTCAATTTGAATAACCCCATACAGTACAAGCGTGTAGTCACAAAGTGGTACTATATAAGTCTTATATGCGAGTTCAAGTATATTTCTTTTTACAATATGGCTTACAAAAAAAGCTTTTTTTGTTATATTTTGAACAACTTCGTGTACATGTTTTTCAAATTTGAGACTATCATCATGTTATCCAAAATATTTAGATACAGAAACACTCTGAAAAGATTCATCATTGAGTTCTAAACAATATTCATTTTGGTCAGTCATCATTCGTTATAGTTGAACCTATTAACATACTAACTGTTATGTTTACATTAAGCACAAGACAATTTGCTGAATACCATGCGGCAGCATCTTTAAGACATGCGTTTAAGTTGCTTGAGATTTCAGGTACATTTTAAGATTCGCTAGACACACACTTGATGAGGTAAGGCTGTTTGTCTGAAGGATTGATGCAAAGCATCTGGCCTTTCTCAATGGTAAAATAATGTTGACTAATCATAATTAAATTAGAAGCAATTAATGTCATGGCAATAATGTTTCACTCATTTAAATCGTGTTACTGTCAACCAAAGGAAACAAGAACAGTTTTTTTGCAATTCAGCATCATAACCATTATTCTGGTGCTCCAGAAAGCAACGTTATTTATTGAAAGACGAGAAAAAAAGGGAAACCTCATCTCAACCATGCATGAGGATTAGGACTGTTTATCTTTAGAACACTGAGTGTTAGGTAATGACAGATATCTCCATGCATTCACCATCAGCAAAAAAAAAGTCCTGGTGAGTCAATTATTGTCAAACAAATGACAACCCATCTGTAAGACATATCATGCCTTGATTGGTCCTGCTTAAGACATTCAAATATCATGCCATTACCTCATCTTTTTCCCCCAGCATAATGTCGTTTCAAGGTATCTTAAGTAACAACTGTCTTATAAACATTAATATTGCAGTTTCAGCTTATTTTAGTAATAGTTCCTTGACGTCTGAAATGGCTTTAACCATTTAACAGCATCATAAAATAATATGCTTGACAGCTTAGGCACCGCACCGTTCGAGCAAATTGGTGGTTTTTAAAAATGTTTTCAAAAGATTGCTCCCCAGAGATTTTCATTGGTATGATAAAGATCAACTACCATGCAAAATGTCACCTCCAGATTTTGAGTTTAAGCCTTGCCACCAGCCACTTGAAGTTTCCATGCAAATCTCAATAGAACCAATAGAGCGACCACGTCTTAAAAAGGATAACAACACATTGCTCCTTGGGAAACCAATTCCTGAACTATTTCAACACAGAATCCTCACCAAGGAAGATGTTCTCTAACATTTTCTCTATATTCAAATATAGCACTGTCTATGCAGCAAACCCTCATGCCTGTATTTCTCTGCAAACGCACGGAAACAGTAATGGATGGAGACAATGTCCATTAGCTTTTCTGGCCAAATTCCATGCACTCCGCCAGAATGCTATCTTAGTCTTTTTGTAATAGTAGGATAAATCTGTGTCACTGGTCAATCAGTAATGCAATAAAACTTTAAACTTGGGTATTATAAAACAGAGTAAAACTAGGTACACATAATCTTATGTAGGACAGATGAAACAAAATTTAAGAATTTCTCATGTAGTGTGAAATCACAAATAAATGCACATATACAATAAAAACAGATAAAATCAATATAATATTTAGACTAGTTCAAATTTGCCTAATAGTAGTAGCCTAATAGTAGTATTACACATTACATTTCACATAACATCAAATTACAAATAAATATTCATGTCTTAAACCAGTGATATTATATAATTATATGATAAACCAAGCTCAGCTCAGACTATTTGAAATGTATGCAATGAGAATATTATGCTCGTAGGACTATTATTTCTACAACTCATCCAAGATAAATTTCTAAAGTCTATATATATATATATTAATTTAATGCGTTAATTTATATAATTTATATATGCAATAATATAATGGTCACCAAGCTTAGACTATTTGAAATATATGCAATGGGGATATTATCCATGTTAGAGCAATATGTCACATTGTTGCATTTCTGTCAGTCCAATTGCTGGTTTGTTTTGGCAAATTCACAACACATGCTTTCCCAGATTTTTGCAAACGCACACTTTTTTTTTTTATTAAGAATTGATAAGTCAAATGTGTGTTGAGACTAAACTCTGTGCTAATGATGACATTGTTACCCATTGTACCTAGTTAGAGCTCTGCACCAGTGAACAATTAAGTAAAAATAAACTTTTAACTCAACTGAAACAAAAACCACTTATGATGGTTTCCATACTGCATATTTCAACAGCCTCGTGGCAAGGCTTAGAATGGAGATATTGACCAAAATTTTTTCACAAGTTGCATAAAATGACAAGTGGAATGGGAAAAACTCTGGGGAGCAAGGGTTTTTTTTTTGGAGCACCCTAATATTATGTATAAAGCAGAAGATTATTTAATTTTTATGGGAATGTTTTCTCTGAGACGGATATTGGCTATTTCTATTCATCTGGAGGCTGGTGCTTAGAAAGTAATAAATTCGTATCTTCAGATTTCTTCTTGATCCTCTGGGACCAAAAAGCAATCAGACACTCAAACGATGTAAGGTAACTCAGGAATGTCCAATGCTAACTTTATTTAGCAACTCACTAAATTGCCCACTTTTAGACTGACCTACCATGCCAAGAGGCAATCGCTAGCTCTCATCATTTTTACAAAGTTAATGCTTAATGTTCCCTCCCAGACGCCATTAATGGAAGGAATGTAAAGATGCTTTTATTAATCTGGTTTGTTTATTGAGATACCACAATGAGATCTACATTAATTGATGTCATTGATAAAAAAAAATGACAGTGACTTTCCGTTTATTATGAAATGAAGGTTTTAGTCTCCTCTGCAGTCATTTTTGTTTAACCAGTGGGCGGATTAAACATCTTCAAGACACATTCACCATACTAATGAGTCTTAGATTAATAGAAGATTGTAGAATGGTTTAGTCAAATAGGTTAAATGAATAATGAACCAAAAAAGACATCTTTGTTTTATAAAGGATTTTTTAAAAGCTGTTTGAAAAGTAATTAGCGTTTTATTCCCGTTTTGCATAATCATATTTCATTATCTGTTCCACTAGTACACTTGTCTTTATATCATTGAAATGAAAGACATTAAGAAATTAAAGATACATATCTTTTATACACTGTATAGGAGGTATTCCTTGTGATATATATGGGGGCGGGGGCCTAGCTCAGTGGTAGCGCTCTGGGCTTCCAACTGCTGGGTCCCGGGTTCAATTCCCGGTGGAGCCTAAGTTGGATGGCTGTTTCATCCTTCGTCTCATTGCCATGGTCTCTGCCTGTCCTAATTAGCCCATTAGGTGCAGAAATACAGGACGCAAAGCCCTAATCTACCACCACCACTACTACTTGTGATATATATATATGCTTCAGTGAACTGGGACTATAAGTCATTATTCTGATGAAGAATATAATATATGGATGCGAGTCTTAATTACAATAGAGCCACAAAGCTTAGAGGAGATACTGGCTTCGCATACAATAGATTCCTTTCCAGTCTGATCAATGATGATATCCCAGACCATGCCACCACTCCTTGGAGATTAATATCCAGAAAGAGAATCAGTCGTCCATTTAGGCAAATAACAATCTGTCAAAGATGTTTTGGTCTCCTAAGCAGGCCATTCGGATTAGATGTCTTGACGCCTGTGTTGTATGCTTGGTTATCTAGGATGGAGACACAGAATTGATACTCTAAAAAGTTGTTAGTGAGACCATGGTAAAGTGAAGGAATCCCGTATTCATTATCCTTCACAGTGCAAATTTTCAAATTATGGATTTGCAACTTTCGTTGAAAATACAAAACAAGAAACACATTTCGGTTAAAAGCACTATTTTTTGTGTTTCTTTTTTTGTATTTGTGTACCGACTTTACTTTTTTTTTTTAATCTTGTCTTATCTTATCTTTATGTATTTTACATGTATATATATATATCATTTTCATTTTACATATCTGTTACACTGTATCATTGTCATTGAAAATGTTTTAGATACAGTAAAAGCATTATAAAAACCACACGTTAAAATAGTTATACATAGGCATTTTAAAACATCCAAAACCTCAAACATTTAAAATTGTACAGTTAAGACAAAAACCACAATGACATTCACACAGCCACAAATTCCCCAGCCATACAGCCACAAATTCCCCAGCCATACAGCCACAAATTCCCCAGCCGTACAGCCACAAATTCCCCAGCCGTACAGCCACAAATTCCCCAGCCTTAACAGGCAAATTCTGTACGAGGACAATGCATCCAGATCAGACCCACCTGTCACATGACCATCATGACAATGAGACCCTCGTCATCCTTAGTTGCATCGGCATCTCTGCATCTCCTGCTGTTATTTGGGAAAGGTTACTTGGTAGGAAACAAAGGCATACAAAGCGATTCCTTAACTTTGGTTCGTACCATTGATGTCTGCATATAAGAGGAAGTATTGCTTGGGTTGCCTTAATTATCTTGTCTACTTGTGCCCTTATTATATTCATGTAATTCGTCAACACTGGTAAAGGTAATTGAATAATACAAAGGCATCTGTTTCATGATCATGTACTGCTCAGGCATTGTTAATCAAAATACAACACATTGTCTGGGATTACTTCCAAAGATGAAACCGATTGCAGTGATCGAATATTAATCGCATCGACTGCACCCAGGGATGGGAAGAAATCGGTATTAATCCATCAAATGGGATTTTCAACGTTCAAGTATAGGACTGTGGGTATACATTGCATGAACCATATGGTCAAATTGCTGCATTATTTTTCAGTGGCATGTTTACTTGTTCATCAGTCCAAGAGATATGACAAGGGTTGCATGTCACCTTCCACAGGTCATAATACTGACTTTCCTGAGGTCTTTCAGGTCCTGAGCCTGACAATTTATGACAAGTACATACCCATACGGAAGACATGTAACAGTGTACACAATTTACTTTCTAAATGAAGGAGTCTTCTAGATACTTCTAATACTAAGCACATTGGTGTTCAAACATTTTTGACCAAATGGACAAGTGCAACTGGTGTTCAAACATTTTTGACCAAATGGTCAAGTGCAATTGGCAACTCACACAGTTGTCACTTTGATTGACAGATGTTTGTTCAACTGTGGCAATGTTATTGTTTTAGGATCATTGAAGCGTCCAATGCAGTGCGTAGCAATTTACTTTTATTTGCTGGCACAGACTGCTCTTAGTGTAGTATTAATTTTGTCTTGGTTAAAAAAAAAGGTAATCCATGATTGAGTCCTCTCCTCTCCTATCCTATCCATATTTTGAAATACATGCATTATTGTCAACGTGTGGATTAATTAACTGGAATACATGTTATTTGCAAGGTACCCTCACTACCACAGTTTCAAAGGAAAAAAGATACGTTGCAAAAGGACAAATGAAAACATATTATTATACAATGCACTTTATAATTATGATCACCAAGTACTAGTAATTTTACCAATATTTAAAATCTATCTGTCTATCAGTCTTTCTATCTATCTATCTATCTATCTATCTATCTATCTATCTATCTATCTATCTATCTATATATATATATATATCTACATATCTATATATCTCTATCACAAACCTGTGCTTTTATGTATGTTTTGAATACATATACAACTATAAAAGCACAGGTTTGCGATGGACATAGATAGATAGATAAATAGATAGATAGATAGATAGATAGATGTCATGCTAACAATGCATTTCTAAATGATTTTAATAAAAAAAAATTTGTACCATTTTTTTGACCTAATTCAATAAAGGCTAGGGTTTTTTTTGGGGTTTTTTTTCTTCAGAGGGACATGTTGTGATTGTATATGTTAACCTGTAAAATATATATTTGTTGAGTACATCTACAGGACTACTTTATTTCTGATAGCTGCCTTGCTCTTTGTTTAGTCTTATCAAACCCAAACATTGTCACAGTTGGCTGATTAAGTATTAACAAAAGTGGCAACTCACAGAGCAACAGTTGCATTTGACCATTTGGTCAAAAATGTTTGAACGCCACTGGCAACTCACACAGTTGTCACTTTCATTGACAGTTGTTTGTTCAACTGTGGCAATGTTATTGTTTTAGGATCATTGGAGCGTCCAATGCAGTGCGTAGCAATTTACTTTTATTTGCTGGCTCAGACGCATCACCACTGCTCTTAGTGTAGTATTAATTTTGTCTTGGTTAAAAAAAAAAGTAATCCATGATTGAGTTAATTAGCTGGAATACATGCTATTTGCATGGTACCCTCACTACCGCAGTTTCAAATGAAAAAATATATGTATGTTTTGAATACATATACAACACAGGTTTGCGATGGACAATAGATAGATAGATAGATAGATGTCATGCTTATAATGCCTTTCTAAAAGATTTTAATATTTTTTTGTTTTTAGTACCATTTTTTTGTCATAATTCAATAAAGGCTAGGGTTTTTTTGGGGGGTTTTTTCTTCAGAGGGACATATTGTGATTGTATATATGTTAACCTGTAAAATATATATTTGTTGAGTACATTTGCCTGCATAATACAATCATTTCCGAATGTATGCCAAACCTATTGATTCATTCTACAGAACTACTTTATTTCTGATAGCTGCCTTGCTCTTTGTTTAGTCTTATCAAACCCAAACATTGTCACAGTTGGCTGATTAAGTATCAAAAGTGGCAACTGACAGAGCAACAGTTGCATTTGACCATTTGGTCAAAAATGTTTGAACGCCATTGTGCGGGGTATGTCATAGATAAAAATACAATGTCAACGACACACCACAGTTCTGATGGGCACTCCTGTGGTAGTAGAATGGGCCGTTTCCACGTTAACTGTCAGCATTCACCACCCAGAAGACTATAAAGCCAATCTACCATGCAGTGTCAATGACCACCTCCACACAGTACTTTCCACTTTATGACCAACTTGTCACTCAGTTGTTTCAAAAGCCTCTTGGTTAGCCAGGTTGCTCCATAGAGTGATGCGGGTGTATTTTGCCTCTTAGAGCTGTATTTTAAATCTTAGTAAATCAAAAACAATTTCAACAGCATCCTAACCAAAACCGATTTTGTGGCATGCATATCACCCAGATAGCATTCCTAATCGTATCAATGATGTCTGCGGTGTCAAAACGATGTTGCAACGACGGTGGCCGATATAGAAACGACGGCCTGATTTGGAATGCTATCTAGGCACTATCTGGAACTCAAAATTTCCCATTACTCATGTTGCAAGTAGAGCATATGTTGAATATCACTAGGTATGTATTGATAGGAAATCACGATGAGATTGATTGTAACATTTATTCTGCTTTAAAACTTTTGAAATTATTATTTTTTTATCCGTTGGCGTAGTTAATGAGAAAATGATTTTTGTGTGTGTATTAACTGGTGTCATTAGCATTAAATCCAATCTGTGTAAAATTAAAAACTCGAATGATTTCTCTTGTTATTGAATCAAAATAAATTATGCCATGATAGCAACGTTACAGCCTCAAGATTTGCAAGAGTAGTGCCAAGCAGAAACTTGAATTTAAGGAAAAAGAAATACAAGAAATTAAATTGTTCCGCTCATAATCTAATCATTCTCATTACTGGTACAAGTTGTGTGGAGAGCTTGAATTAGAAGATTATTTGGACATGAAACTTCCAAGTAGAAATTGCAAACCCATACAATTATTGCTGCCAGCTGAAGGACCTACTTCGTTTGCAATGGTGTGCTTCATTTATTAATTTCGAAAGTTTGTAAGAATAACAGATGTACTGTATGTCTATATCATCTCTTCTTGTTTTGTAGAATCACATTTCATATTTGAAATATGATACACAGTTTGAATTTCCAAAGACAGACAGCCTGTGTTATTGGCAGAAGATATCATTGATAATTATTAATCAATGCAGATTGTTGTATCAAAATTATAAGCACGCATGGGTATGCTTTGTATGATCTGAATTCCTTTGTATTATGTAGCATTGTAAATACTGCCAGAGAAAGTAGTACAATTATAAAAATAAAGACCACTTGCACGCAGTCGTTGATTTACTGATGATTCATATAGCAGCTGTATTCATATGGTGATTACAATGACCTTTTCCTCACACCTACTTCTGTTCATCTGAGCTGGTGTAAGTAACTTTCTCATCCATAACTCCATAATACCCGTGTAAGTACTTGGCTGAACTCATATCTGCATGAATATTGGTCATAAAGAACATCTTGAACTTTGGCCCTAAAGGATTATACCGACAATTGGACAAAGCCCATAGTTCCACTGAAACTGAGAGCAGACTCAGTTCCAATTGAAAGCTGCCTTAAGCCACTGTCACACGGGCCGGTTGTGCCGTAGTGAACCCGTAGTATTACGTAATAGTTATGTAACAGCTCTTTCCGCCGGTTTGGCGGCAGCAAAAAGGGGCGGGGCAGCACCCGGCGGGTAACCCGCCGGGTTCTACGGGTTAACCCACCGGGTTCTACGGGTTACCCGCCGGGTTACCCGCCGGCTTTCACGGGTTACTGCCGGGTACGGCAAATTAGTTGACAGCTTCCAGGGGTAGCCCGGCGGCTTCCACGGGTTGCCCGGCGGCTTCCACGGGTTGCCCGGCGGCTTCCACGGGTCACCCGCCGGCTTCCACGGGTTAACCCGGCGGCTGGCTATCTCGTGGAATTTGCCAAAAATGTATAAATAGGGGCTGCATCTGTTGTTCTCCATCATTCTGTCTCCGGCTGCTGAAGAGGAAAGACCATGTACATGCATCAACCCCAACGAAATAGAGCCTTGCTACTACTAGCTGCTCAGGCCAATTATACACTTATTTTACAACTTGCTTGTATGGAAGCACTAGCTGAGGAGGAGGAGGAGGAGAGGAAGAGAGAAGAAGAAAGAGAACTGGCAGCCAGGAGGAGGAGGAGGAGGAGGAGATTTTGGGTGAAGCCTTGGCTGTTGAGAAGACCGCAGATGGGATATTATGAACGTCTACTGAGAGAACTGTTCCACGAAGACACCGCAAGTTATACCAACTTTATGAGAATGGAACCAGCCATTTTCCGAGAGATCGTTGGCAAAATTGATCATAGGATTAGAAAACAAAACAGCTGTATGAGGGAAGCTTTGGACCCAGGACACAGACTTGCCATCACCCTGCGCTATTTGGCAACTGGAAACAGCTACAAGTCCCTCATGTATGGCTTTAGAGTGGCCCACAACACCATCAGCTTGATAATTCGAGAAGTCTGTGAAGCCATAATTGCAGAGTATTCCGAAGAACTCCTGACCTGCCCCTCAACTCCAGAAGAGTGGAGAAAAGTCGCTGAACTATTCTTTTCGAGATGGAACTTTCCTCATTGTGTTGGAGCCATTGATGGAAAGCATGTGGCCATCAAATGTCCTCCCAAAGGTGGTTCCGTGTACTACAACTACAAGGGATACCACTCCATTGTACTCATGGCTCTTGTGGATGCTGACTACAAGTTCCTTAATGTAGACTGTGGAGCTAACGGAGCTGGATCGGACGGAGGAGTATTTAGCACGACAGTCCTGAGGGAAGCACTTGAAGAAGGGACCCTTGGGTTACCGCCACCTGAACCAATCGTTCCTGGTGAAAGACCTCTTCCCTACTTCATTGTCGGAGATGATGCCTTTCCTTTGAAAACCTGGCTGATGAAGCCACTGCCCCTAAGAAACATGACCAAGGAGCAGAGGATATACAATTACCGACTCTCCCGGGCAAGAAGAATTGTGGAAAATGCATTTGGTATCCTTTCAGCAAGGTTCAGGTGTCTCCTGACTACCATGCCACAGAGGACCAAGACAGTGGAATCCATAGTCCTTGCATGCTGCTGCCTCCACAATCTGATGAGAGTAAGGTATCCAACTGCCCAGAACAAAATGGTGGACCAGGAAGATCCAGTCACACATGTAATCACCCCAGGAACTTGGAGGGCAGCTGGAGAAATTGATGAAATGCCACCACCCACTAGAGGCCATTCAATGAATGGTGTAGCCAAGAGTCAACGGCAGTACCTGGTAGACTATGTTAATTCAGAGGAAGGAAGTGTGCCATGGCAAGATGACATGGTATAATAAAGAAACCACAAAACAACCCCGGCCTTTTTCAAGGCCACCAAATCCTCCCAAAAGAGCAGACCATGTACACTTCTTGTGTAATAAAAAAAAAAGTTCCTGTCTGACCCACACAAAATATTTTATTGGTTCAGAAGTGCCGTAGTTGGTTTTTGTTCAGAAATGCCTGTATTTTTTTTTTTTTTTTTGGTTTAATAAAGTTTTCATATTTCCTTATAGGAAACAAAGTTGCAATTAACTTAAGTGTGGTGGTGTCAGGGTTACTAATATTTAGCAATGAAGATTTTTTTTGTTCAGAAGTGCCGTAGTTGTTTCTTGTTCAGAAGTGCCGTACTTTTTTTTTGTTCAGAAGTGCCGTACTTTCATTATTTTCATTGCAGTATAATAGAAAAAAAATACGGCAGTTCTGAAGCAAAAAAAATAATACGGCACTTCTGAACAAGACACAACTACGGCACTTCTGAACAAAAAAAAAGTACGGCACTTCTGAACAAGAAACAACTACGGCAGTTCTGAACCAAAAAAATGGTGTCTTCTTTGCTCAAAATTATTAAGTTAGTAACAAATTTGTTTGCTAAAGAAATATGAAAACTTCAGTAAAGTGTGATAATATGCAATCTACTGAAAGATAGTTCAAGTGTATAATAAAGAAATATTGTGATCTAATCCAAAGGAAATATGAACAAGTTTATTTTGTACTAAAATATTATTATTTTTTGGACAAAGATAGAGAAAAGTTTGGAGGGTTTTGGGAACTTTTTTTTTTGATTGATTGTTAACACAAATATGTGTACAAGGCGTGCTCTTTTGGGAGGATTTGGTGGCCTTGAAAAAGGCCGGGGTTGTTTGGCCTCGAAAAAGGCCGTGGTTGTTTGGCCTTGAAAAAGGCCGGGGTTGTTTGGCCTTGAAAAAGGCCGGGGTTGTCTACAAGTTGGTTGTCTACATGTTGAGATACTGGCTCATATTGAGTGGTGTTGAGCTGCTAGGTGGCATTTCAGAAATCATCGAAGGTCCAGCTGCAGTTGCAGGTGGCCAATTCTTTTGTGGACTCAGGATGGTCGTGTACTGAAGCCCAGGAGGAGGAGGAGGAGGAGGAGCGAAGAACTGCTGCTGGTGCTGCGGCTGGTGGTGCTGCTGCTGCTGCTGGTGCTGCTGCTGGTGCTGCTGCTGGTGCTGGGGTTGCTGTTGCTGCCTTTTGTTCCTCATAAGGTTTCCTTTTAATTGGAAAATCATAGGCATCAGCTGCGTATGAAAGTCATCGAATGTGTCCGTGTCCATCATCAGGCACTCCGCAACGATGTAATCTCCCATCGCCCGGATTCTTCTTTCGTGGAGATCTGCTGGATGACGAGGAGGAGGAGGAGGAGCAGCAGCAGCCATTTGATGAAAAGGTGCCTGCAGGGCACCTGTTGAGCTCCTGGCCAATTCCATGAGCTCGTCCATTCTTCTTTGCTGATGGGGTTCCTCCTGGGGTTCCTGTCTACGTTTCTTGTAGGGGCCGCCCTTGGAACGCTTGGCAGGAGCTGGGGGGATATCCATGGAAATATCCGGGTCATCCGAAATCTCCAGGGCCCGAATTCTTCTGCAGCACTGCTGCTGTTGTCTTTTGCAAGTCTTTTTGAAAGAACATTGCTTCCTTGTCGACTGGGAATTCTAGTGATATGGTCAACTAGAAATCCGAAGTTGGCACATATCCACTGTTCTTTCTCTGTGGGATTTCTCTTGGCAGTTCCGGATGGCCCCTGCCTCATAAGTTTTCCGGCACTAGTCCTGATGGATTCCAGCCAAGTCCTGAGTTGCAAACCGGTGCAGGAGACACTCAACTTGGCAGCCATTGCATTAAGGAGGGCCGTCTTCTTCCCGGAGTCCTTATATTCCGATAGGGTCCGGTCATAAAATATCGGGTGGTCCCGGTACCAATCCGCAACTTCCTGTTCATCCTGGTGTGGCAGGAAGAGCTTATCCTGCTTCTTCCGAGGCTCATTTCCTCTACCTGAGAAAACAGGTGATGCAGGACCTGCAGAGCGAGCAGGTGAAGTGTCAGGAGAAGTTGCAGGTGCAGGAGCAGGTGCAGGCGCAGGTGCAGGAGCAGGTGCAGGAGCAGGTGCAGGAGCAGGCGCAGGAGCAGACTTCTGGGACTCATCCGTGCTGGCAGCATCTGAGGATGACCTCGTGGCAATTTTTCGTCTCTTGGCAGGTACAGTCCGCTTGGCAGGTACAGTCCGCTTGGCAGGTGCAGACTTCTTCGCCATCTTCTCCTTCACAGGAAGAGCACTCTTCTTCTTTGATGAAGCAGAAGATACTTCATCATCGCTGGCTTGAAGTGAAGAAAGCGATTTCTCTGTGTCCTCAGCAGGAACTGCAGTTGTCCTGGTCCTAGGTGCAGTAATTTTCTTCGTCGGCATGATAAAAAATATTTTCTGGAGCAGTGTATTCTTTGTCTTCTCAATTTGGTAGCAAGATGCTGAATTATCTGATAGCCACTGGTCAATCTTTATATACTGCCTGGATAATGTACCCCGCTGTGATTACATAATAAACCCAGCTCATTGCGTCATTGCGTCGCATTGGATCCACACAGGATGACACTGGGCAAACACGATTGCTTGCTATGCAACCCGGCGGGTTAACCATGGAAGCCGCCGGGCTAACCGTCAAAGCCGGCGGGTTAACCGTCAAAGCCGGCGGGTTAACCGTAGAACCCCTCAACAAGCCGCCGGCTATACCAAAGGGTGAAATTAGGGACGGTTAATTCGCGGGTTCTACGGGTCGCCCGCCGGCTTCTACGGGTCACCCGCCGGCTTCTACGGGTCACCCGCCGGCTTTCACGGGTCACCCGCCGGCTTCCACGGGTATTTTTTATTTTTTTTTCACCCGTGAGATTTCCACGGTTGTGCCATGCAAGCATGGCACAACCGGCTACCGGGGCCGGGTTTCGCGGCTTGGCCAAGGGTCCCACGGGTGCTTGACGGGTATCCACGGGTATCCACGGGTGGCCGTATTGGGGCCGCCGGCTTCGAGCCGGGTAGCGATTTCCGCAACTATTACGTAATACTACGGGTTCACTACGGCACAACCGGCCCGTGTGACAGTGGCTTTAGGCATGCCAGTGTATGAAACTATCCACACGAAGTGTGCCCAGAATGATTTATATGGGAAAAAGTTATTGTTTCATAGTTACATACCAGGTATCATCTACTCCTAGCTTATAGTCAGCTTACACGAACCACCACTGAAAAAACATAAACCTTGGTAAATGTGATATATCATAAATAATGTATTTACAATAGACATGCATCTTTCAACAAAAAATTACAAACATGCGTGACAACTTCTGCACAAAATAGTCCTGCCTAAACTTTCAGATCCAGCTTTGAGTAGCCAGCCAGCTATAGCCAGACAGTTCCATTTTGTGGCAGGTAGCATAATATAGCTGAAGTTGTCTAGCTTTGTCTAGGTTCAATTTGACAGGCCGTTTTTTAATGAAACTAACTGTAGTTACAGTAAAGATGATCATTGCCTGATTTTTGTTTATTGCTTTAGAAGTTTTCAAATAAATGAAAATTTTCTTTTACATTTATAACTTTGTATCTTCATGCCTTCAGTGAAAAAAAATGCAAATTTTCTTAGTTTGGTATCACCTGAATATTCTGCAAGAAATTAACTGGTTATATATCAGGTACAAATGGCATATCAGTGACACTGCTTCAGCCTAATCACCCTAGATATGTAGGCAAGGTCAAAGGATAAGGACATGGGAAATAATTTGCCCCTTACACCATACTTAACAGTATTCAGCTCACACTTACTGGGATAGCCAATTTCCTCTTTGGAATCTCCACTTGTTGAGTCCACTATATGGATGAGAATATAATTTGGTCTCAGTTGTTGGTATTCTACCCGATCTGTGGCTCTCACATGAGATGTTATTTTTTTTACTAAAAGGCCTTACAAATAATAGATTTACTGCACGGATTGCCCCTTCTTTGTTCTTTGTGTTATGATTGATTAATAATAAAACACTAAAATTATTAAAAAAAATAAAAAAAAACACATAAAAGACCATTCAGACATAAATTTTGCCAAAGAAAGACAAATTCCAGTAAACTTATGCTATGTAGATTTGGTAACTGATTTTCTTCAGAACACAGGCTCCCACCAAAGTTATAGTTGCAAGTGGTTAGTATGCAGTAACACAAACCCTGGAAGTCCCAGGCTGTGGGTGAAGACCTCGATCGAACCCAAGTGGCCAACACAGGGCTCTGCGCAATGCACACTATCCCTGTTTGGCTCTCCCTTTAGATAGCTCCCCCTACACCCAGCTACTCCTACCTGGCTCTCCAGACATAAACATTATATCAAACACATACACTCCATAATGCCCCATAGTTCTCACAAAGCTATGTCAGTTTGGCAGATGCCTGTGAGTAGAATATTTCAGCCAAATTCATAGAGTTGGAAATCAATCTCATAGACTTGGAAACTAGACTCCAGATGATGTCATGTGAATGTAGGACTCTCATTGGCTGAGGGGTTGCTTTAACCAATGAGAGTCCTGGATTCACATGACGTCCTCTGGAGTTGAGCATCAGAGGCCAAGAGATTAGTTTCCAACTCGATAAATATGTAATGAATCATCAATCTTTAAATTGGTGACTATTATATCACTACCAACCTACTACAATACGTGTCTCATGACTCCATTAAGCAATTGATTTTTAGCTAGTTGAGATTGTGTGGGTGATCCAGCCATTTGTGCAATGGAAAAAATTACAAGTTCAAAGAAATCTGGTGTAACAATAACTTACTGAAAATATGCTGATACTTAGATATGTCACGCACTTGGGGGGGGGGGGGGAACTATGTAACTGAACACAATTACATTATCCCATTTAAATATTGATATTTCAATGTATATTGTATTAGGACGATTTTAAGATACTGCTTTCTGTGGACTACAGAATTCTTTAGTTGTTGAAGAAATATAATAATTTTATATGATTGGGATGAAAGCATGACACAGTGAAAAAAGTGTTTAATAAATTTGATAACAGAATATGTGCTTCAGGTAAATTTTGTTGCAGTCATCTTCAAATATTTTCAAAGCAAAGGAATGTTTGTGTTACACTGACATGTTTGATCAGATAACAACAGCAGAATTAAGGGGCATCGTTCTAATGGAAAGCACCATTAGGCGTGATGGTGTCTTGCAATAACTTTGAGCAATCTGGTTGAAATCCAAGTGACATGTTCTTGAGGACATTAAACTGAGACCATGCGTGACCTGACACTCATGAGAATGGGATTGTTTTGATCTGAGGTTGCATGTTACATGACAGGAATCCAATGCAACCAAAGGAATCTTTGCATTTTTTAGATGTCGAATAAAACCTCAGAGGGTTGCTTAAGGAATATTCGGGTTGGAGATATGTGCGATATGGCATATCAGCCAAATACTATTTATCATCAGTTAACTTGTAGGATTAATAGCTTCAATTCCACTTTATTATCATTTGTGGTATACATTGAAAATAAGTTGCAAAACTTGAGCTACCATATGGCATTGGTCCAATGAATTAAATCTATCAGTCAATAAATAAATCAATCAATCAATCCATCAATCAATCAAGTAAGCAATTGCATAGACATTTATACTGATTCTAACAGGATCATTTCCTATTGCTGACATAACACAAAACAATCAGCAGATTAAAATTGCCAAGATTGAATCTCTCATTGTATTCCTGATAGGTGAATGAAAATAGAAGTGAAACAATTGTCAAGACCAAATTGATCTGTTCAACTTTCCTACTTCTCCATACGCTACAAATTCTTATTATACCAAAGACATCTGTGTAAGTCCATTTCCAGAATCTCAAAATGTTCTTTCTTGTATTTTTTAGAATTACTAGACTGGTTATTCCTTAATTGCAGTGACAAAATGTTCCTGTTCCTCAGTGTATTATTGTTTAAGGTATTATGTGGCTTCAAACCTGATACATCAAAAGAAATTTACCAAGCTTATTAGTGTCACTCATAAACTTGTTCTATAATGTCCTTTCCATTTCTTCACGGGCTGATTTCTGGCTTTTTCTTAAATGTATTGCCAGACAACAGGGATTAGACAGTGATCTTGTTTTCCATTCCATTCAATTCTAGCAGAAAGATGAACAGGACAGACATAATTCTCATCTTTTATGTTGTCACTATCAGTTGAGATTGAGGTCTCGTGTGGGTCCTTTCTTCCCCTTTTGTATCAAGATTACATCAATTTCTTTTGAGGCAAAGTACTATACATTCTTCAAATGTTAATTTTTGGCTGTCTTGTGATGAAAACATAGCCTGGTAACAAATAGTTTCTTGGCTTAGTGATCACCCATATCATACGTGAAGTGAAAATCTCCCTTCTTGAGGTGATTATTTTATTTAGGAATACAGCAACTGGAATAGAGTGGAGCACGTTAGGACAATTGTTACTAAAACTGATTCGAAAGTAGTGACAAAGCCATCATGTCTTGATTAATGAGGTAATTTCATTATCATGCAACCAAATCTGGGTAAAATTAGGAACTCAAGTGATTTCTTTTATTATTAAATCAGAGTGAATTATGTAATGATAGCATCTTCTCAATCTGAAGAATTGAAATTTGGTAGATGAGTGCCTAGTAGAAAATTTTATTCCAGGACAGACAAGTATAAGAAACCAAATTGTTCTGCCAAGAATCTTATTATTCTCATTATTTGTGCAAGTTTGGTGAGTGGTGAGCTTGAAATATAAATTAGTTTGGCCAGCTGGAAATCCCTACAACTCTTGCATTTTGAACCTTCATCAAATTGTTTGTTCTGAAACTTGCAGATTTGTATTTGCTTGATGTAAAAAAACCAGTAAATAGCTGTTTCCATGAGAAGTTCTACTAATGGTAATATGCAATTTCTGGCAAGTGATATATCATTCATGCAATTTGGCTAAGGATCATTGTCATTCAATTGTAGGTAATAACTGGTAGATGAGTGCCTAGTAGTAAATTCAATTCAATTGTGGCTTGTTAGTAATCACTGGTAGCACTGGTTCATAAGCATTTGCTTCATGGACTTGTTTTAACAGGATTCATATGATGAACACTTCCATGACAATGCCTCTTAACCTTGAGAGAAATAATGTGGAATTATTAGTTTTGCTAAGTATCTCACTGTATGAACATTTAAAATCATTAGTTTAGAATCTTGAAGCCCTTTCTTGAATTTTCTTCACCTTCAGTGTTACCACCCTTGCCACAAGGAGGCACAGGACTTTCAATATGGGCCAGGCCTTTGGCCTAGTGACAATTAGCAGTCATTTACTTTAAGACCACACTTTACAGCATTCCCAACAGGCTACTTGGAAAGCTCATTTCCTTTAGGGTCTCCACTTGTTGAGCCCATTTTATGGATGAGGAGATTATTTTGTCTCATTAGTTCTAATTCTGCACATAATGTTTCTCTGAGTATTTAATTATAATGCAGTGCAAAGTAATTTATGTGCCTGGTGAATGCTACTTGTACTTGATGTTGAACAGCATGATGAGGTTATATAAGAAAAATGTATAACGAGGTGTGAATTAATTTGAGCATTGTATTACAAAGGCAGCAATACTTCCTTTTAGCCAGATTAAAACCAATTCGCAAATGTTCCAACCTGTTTGACAGGAAGTTGTTCAGAACATTACTTGAGTGTTCTGTTCAGCATCACACGTGGAATTAACTATCATAGGAATTTCTAAACCAAATCAAAGGATATTACAAGCCACACTTTTTTTCTTATCCCTAATGGATGTAGAATATAATGAATTAGAAGTATGAAATTTCCTTATGTGACTTTTATTTATCAACAGACTGTGGCACTTAACCAGTTGCTCTAAACCAGTTGCTCTAAACACTGCACATATATGCTGATGGTATGCAGTTTGATTTGTTTAATGTACCATTTATTGCCTTTGATAAGATTTCTTGATGATGAAAGGAAGCATGATTCTCTATGTAGTAGAATTGCCATACAAAGATGTAGCACATGGCTTGTGAATTTCTGGGATGATACATTCATTTTGTAATTGCTTCAGCCAATGACGTTTTTGCCTCGTTTTTAGGTATCAGATATTGCAGGAAGAAGGAATATTTGTGTTGCTTCAAGGCACAATTTCATGTAATGACGTCTCTATCATTCTAAACCCTGTATCATCGTACTAGCACTTAAGTGATTGAGTTCCAGACATTAGGTAATCAAGAATTCCTTGTAGATCTTTATCATTATTCAAACTACCAAATAATTCAGGTATTCAGATAATTTTAATGAATAATTGTCAAAAATGGTTACATGGAATAGATAACAATTTATATAATTGTATTGAATCATTGTTTTATGAAATTTTATGTTCCGTTGATGTATGTAAAACACACGAAAAACATGTAGCTGTATAGCTGATTATCTACTATTATTCCCTGCTGATTATCTATTATTTCTTCCCTGCAAACACGACAACTTTTGAATAATATTTGCGCTCACTCATTGGGACAATATTTGAAGAAAAAGCTTCAAAACAGATTGTGTAAATGTTGAGATAACATTATATAATATAATTTATATGGTTAAACTATTTTGATAATGTTTCATGATGATATGATTTATAATATTGCCGCAAGTATTTCTAGGGTCGACACTTTCATATTGTTACATTATGCTCAGATGATATTGCCACAACATAATTTGAATGATAATGTGGATGTTGTAAAAATATCTGTGCCATAATTTTTTTAATATGTTATTAAACACATTGCAAGAAGGATTTTATTCACCATATGAAAGTGTGTTCTGCCATTATATCCAAAATGTTTTGTTATAATATGATTAAAGATGTTGCTCAACTATTTCTAGGTCCACACAATCACAATGTTAAATTATGTTCAAATCATATTGTCACAACATTATGTAAATGATAATATTTTGTAATGATGTCTGTGCAATATTTTAAATAATATCATTACATCATGAAAATATTTATTTAAATTTACAAGTGCCATCTAGGGATTATATTCATCTGGTAGCCATTTTGATATGGATAGAGCTTTAAAGTCTCAGCAACAAAATCCAGGAACATCTGTGAAATAGGTTGTTATTTTTATTATTTTTTGTTGCGTTGTCAGTGATAAGTCATTGTAGAAAACAAATGAAGATTAATTCCCTTTGAAATATGATTTTATTTTTTTTGTTGCCCAGTCAGCCCCTTAAGAATTTGCAACATCATAAATGGATGGCAACACAGTCACTGATGTCATGCAAATGTAAATAATATATAGCTTATGCTGAGTTTCAATGTTTTTTTATTATTATAATTTTCAGAGGTGTATACTGATGTAGAAGTGGACCTAATCATGAGCCTGACTGACAACAAGACTTGATATGGAGAGATTCATCACTGTGAATGCTCACCAACTATTGCCATTTATATATTCAGTATAAAAAGAACTAATTGCAGTTTTGTTGAAGTTGATAACTGCCAGATACTGATCGAAAGTTCACATGAAAATAAAGATTTTCTCTTCTTATTCCAGACATGTTGCTGTTATATTTTATATATTAAACCTAAATCATGTTATAAAATATTGTGAAAATCTTTTTTCTTAATATTTAGAAAATATTGCTTCAAAGTGTTCAGGGTCCACACTTCAATCTTGTGACCATATGTTCTGCAAGTAGTCACAGTATTTAATTGTTCAATATAATAATATCAATGTCATGAGTATCTTTTGGCTATGTTTCAGGGAAACATGTGCAATAATGTTTCTACTGTGGACACTTTAATGTGGTGACAATATGATCTGCAATACTCTCAGAATGTTAGTTAAACATGTCAATGCTGTGAAAATATTCTCACAGTATTATATTGGAAGGATTACTTAAAGAAATAATCTGACTATTCTAACAATATATTCATAATGTTTTTAGGAATATTATCAGATATGTTGCCGCACACTTTTCTAGGGTCCACACTTTCATACTGCGACAATGTGATCTACAATATTGTGAGAATATGATACAATGTTATGACAAGATTATCACAAATATGTGTGTGTTTGCAGGGTTGATTAATACCAAACATGATCCAAGCATAGCATGACAAGCTAATCAGATTCTTCGTTTCATGTCGTGGGTTTAATTGGTGTCACTGGGATATGTTTCCCTTTTGATGTTACGGGACCCAGTGGGTATGGATTAGGGGATCTTTTTGAGACCCCACTCTAGGCAGCAACTCTATAACAACTGGGTAAACAGAGTGACATAATCCTGCAATTAGGTTATGGCGCAAAGAAATTGATAGGGTTATATTACAAAATATTACAACAAATGCTTCATCTTTGTGAATGCACATGTATGGACCTTAAGACAAATAATAACATGAATCAGCTATGTGTTTGGCTACCATGTTTACTTTGAACTGTACATAGTTTACTGCAATTACTATATTCAAAAAAATTTTAGTTTTCAAAACACAAAGTTAACAAATATCGTATGGAGAATGTGCTGTGTTTTGCCTCATAAGAATTTGATGGCATCTTAATATAAAAGGTTAATAGGGGAAGGCTCATATGAGGCCCCAATTTCACCAGACACCAATGATGAGATGAGATTTATGTCTGCTCTATTCATCTTCTTGTGGAATAGGATTCAAAATAGAAGACAAAGGACTGTTGTCTGAAGTCTGGTCATCAATTTTAGGTTTTTGTTCCCAATGCCACACAGACAGTAAAGGAATGCAGGAAAATTTAGAGTGGCTCATCATTGCATCTTGAAAAATTGAAATAGAAGAAGATGAGTTTATGAGTGAAACAAATGAGCATATCATAGTGAAAGAACAGCAAAGTTTTGCTTTGATGCAGCAGCTTTCAATGCCCACATAACACCTTTAAGAAATATGCAGGGATGCAAGAGCATTACGTCACCATAATGCAAGACTGACAAGTCAAGAAAAGTTGGTAAGACAAAAGACAAGATTGTGGCATTCTGGAAATGGACTGTAAGATGTGTCATATCTGAAAAACTTTGAAGGATCAATTTTCTCGCAATGATATCTAGATATTTTCCAAATTAGAATGGTAAATTGCAAATGGCTTATTCTCTTCATTAATGTTTCATGTCTCCCTTTTGTACACACCGGAACTGCATTACGGCACAATGAACAAAGTGACAACCTTGTGCAAAAGAAAAACATTTAAAAACTCCTGTTAAAAGTATCTATATAGTGTTAAATGAACGGTCACATTGTTTTCATTATATATAATTAGATTTTAGAGCTACAAAATGAAGCTGTGTTATTGCAATCCTATTTGAAATGTCAGAAAATTTGTGAAGGCCAGGTTTTTGTCAGTAGTTTCGTCAGTCTTGTCACAAAATTTTGCCATCATATTTCATTGGTTTTTCAGTAAATACTGACACTGGCTATGACAAATGGCTTATTCTCTGCATTAATGTCTTACGTCTCCCTTTTGTACACACCAGAACTGCATTACTGTGCAATGGACAAAGTGACAACCTTGTGTTGCTGTATCTAGTCCATGACAGCTGCCCACCAAGACCAGACTGAAAGCTGGCACTCACTACTATGGCATTATGGTATCCATGCAACAAACCATTAGAACGTGTAAACCTTTTCATAATAATTGAGTTCTGACAATGATCATTTGTTGACAGCCCTACAATGACCATTGCATGTCACAATCTGTGAGACAAACAAAAACAAATACTAGTGTACACGGTGATCTACAGAGCTCTTGAACAGACATTGCATCATTCAGTTATATATCCTAGACTATTCTACTAGAACTATCAAGACATGATGAGAAACATATAGAATCTCATGATCTATTGCTGCTGTTGTGTAATTTCATGAAATAAACTTCAGGTGAAAATTTTGTTTCCATGTCTTTCCTGTCTAAAACTGTCCATGAAATATTATATTGCATCATACTGTTGAGTGTATTTTCACCTGCAGCTTCTCTTGATCTTCTCACAAGCAAAAACACCATATCACCAGTTTTGCAAAGGTGTCAAATGCCAGAAGCTACGAACAAAAAGCTAAATTTTTTCCATTGATTGCCTGACACTGTAAAAGGATTTCACTGATTAAGATATCATGATTTTTCTGTGAATTAGATATGTAGAATAGTCTAATTATTTTGCCTTGACAACAAGATTTTTCAGTTGATGAAGTGACATACATCTCACTTAATATATCCAAGAGATTATTTTCAGATATAGTTCATTTGCAAAAAGCCAGGTAACGTATCAAAAATGGGTCTAAACCTGCTTAACCCACCTCAAGGCAACTGTGAATTGAAGAACACATGGATACAATGTCAGGGATTGTTCATACAAACCTGAATAGTAGATGATAATTTCACCATGCCATATTGAATGTTACGAATAAATTTAGAAAATACATTGTGGTAGTCAAACGGTATTTCTAACCATCATTAGTGATCTTGCAAAACTTTTTCCAGCATTGGTTAATATGACACAGACAACATGATCATTACATCATGTCAAGCTTTACCATTTATAGAGCTACATGGAAACTACAGGATTGGTGCCAATATATCTGTCTCTCAAGTAAAACGTGCATTTTGATGCTATTTCGTAATTGTTTCAACCCACTAAATACATCTTCATATTAAATAGATGCTTAAAGATTAGAATATAGTATGAGTGTGTAAGAACTGCATCACATCAAATCAGAACAGCATTGTGTTCTTTCAAACTCTCAGGATCAAATTTCATTGGAAAAAAGAAGATATTTTGCTTCAAGGCACCATTAGATGTAATGGCATTTTTGTTAAAGCTAATATTCATCTTCTTGCTGGAATCTAGTTAAGCTGAGGTTTCAGGCCAGTGCAATGATGTTTGATGTTCAATTTATTCCAGAGCAAAAAGGTTTCCTGACTTCAACATTTTCCCCTGTATTTCACTCTTTATAAGATTAGATTTAGATCAATTTATTTTCATGATTTATAAATAATACATTTTAGAATATATAAATGAAATGAGAAGATGCAATTATGATGGAGACCCCTCAAGCCAGCAGAGCTAGTGCTTATGAGTGGCCACCAATGAAATGGGAGATGAGATGAGTGATATGAAATGGAGGAAATGGGATGAGGGTGATTATGTACTGGTGCATAATATAGTAGTAACCATGTTGCTGATTTAGATTACTTGAATGATCACCTTAATAATGATAATATTTTGATTCAGTCGATGTGATCTTTACTTCTACCAAGGAATGCTTAGCTTGAAATATTAAGATTATTTTAAGACATATAAATTGTAATAATGTTAGATGACATGTCAATTAAACAGAAAGATTTATTGCATTTAACTAATGTTAATCTGGTTTATTCATCAAAGGGAAATGCATAACCAGTTGGATATTTAATGGCAGGATTAAACATGATAAACTTATTCCTTCATAATAGTTTCTTGGAATTATTATAGTAATTTGTCATTATTTTGGTCCTTTTGTTATTAGAAGGATGTAAACAATTAGAACCCATTAATGTGATAATCAGTAATGTGACGGCAGTAGGAAGATGAAATCTCTATGGTAATAACTTAATTTCAACTCAGTCATTCTGTAATGCATTAATGCAGCCTAAATTACGAAGAAGTAAAATGGATATATGAATAAGATGCTTATGCCAACCACCACAAAGACCAATAAAAGAATAATATATATAAGTTAATTGAGTTTGCAAAAATAGTTCACCCAGCTGAATTGCATTTCATTTTGGATGAGACATTGAATTGGTGGTCCCCTGCAATCTGTGTTTATGCTGAGGCAAGTAAAAGACTCCACCCCTGGGATACAATATGGATGGACTCGATCTCCTCCTCCTCTCTCTCCCCTCACCATCACATCAGTTAACCATCGTGAGAAGAAAACTGCATTAGAGGGCTGCACTTACCACCAAGGGAGGCAGTAGGGTTAAAAACTCAAAACAGAAAAAGGTCTTCAATATTACCAGTGAGGGATGCCCCCCCCCCCTAAATCCAGAAGCCTGGAACTAGAAGGAAGGATTCACATTGAATAACCAGGCAATGCAACTTCAAACAAAACTTTGCCAGAGTTCAACGGGCAAGCTGTCAATCAATTTAAATTGGGTGTATTAATCTTGGCCTTGTGATGTGCCATTCTGGCATAGCATTACACAGATATACCAATTTGGTATAGCGTAAACAAGCCCACGCCAGAGAGACCACTCCGAGCTGAGTGGCCAAACTCCTGGCCGAGTGGCCAAATGATTAGAGTATGGCATTGGCCTTCTTCAAAAATCTCAGTGTGTCACAGGTTATAAACGAGATCCAACGCATTGCATTAACGAAAACTGCTAAGGCTAATTGTCCGGACACTGCTCAAAACGTTATCTCCTATAATAACTCCTTAATAGTGGATTTTATATAAGGTTCTCTATATTTCCACCAGATGGCTATGACAGAATACTGCAATTATATTGGCTGAAAAAGTTTCCGTCTTTGACTCTAATTGGCTAAAGCAAAGTGCATCCTAGCAGCAGTATTTTAGTGCATTTTAATGTGTATTTGACATCTTATCATTTAGTTGATTTCTGTTATTTACCAGAGAAATATATTTTAATGGAATCAGTTAGGTATGACCTACTATGTCTGAAAAGCAAAAAGAGTAATAAGAGGGGAAGAATGACTTATGTCTTGCTGAATTTAGGACTGCTCAGTGAAAAGACTCTATTGTGCATAAGGATTACCAAGTATGGTGCAGAATCCAGCAGCGAAGTACACAAGTTAACCCATCTGCAATGCTCATACTTAATGCATTGTGAATCTGATGATTTATCCATTTTATAACAGCCTAAATTGCAGACAGATTATTAAGCCAACACAGATGTTCAGCTGTTTGGAAATAGAATACACTCATGCATGACAGATCCATTAAGAAATTCTAGACCTCCTTTCATTAAATTTCTTGCTATTATTGTTCTAGGATTCTGATCCTTGGTGTGTTGTTCCATGGTGTGGACCATTGTGAATAAATTTTGGTTGAATATTTTTATGATTATCATTTTTGATGGGCACTAACACAGATATATAAATGTATAATTATGAGGATAAATGGATATTTTCAGAAATATACAAGTCTGATGGGAGGCGACGTCTGGGAAGAAAATACTACAATTTAATGTGGATAATACGACTTTTTTTTGCTGTATATCTATTATAAATATTTAAAATTCACAGACATTAGCAAAGTTTATCCAAACCTGTTATTATGAAAGAATAAATGCATTATATTGTATTTCGTAATTCATTGAACTTGTCTAACTTTATAATTTTATATCACTCCGTCTTGTTTCTATGTTTGTGCTTCTTTTGTTTTATTTAGACCAGATGTATATTTTATATGATAATGCTCGGAGCATACCAGCTGAGGTGATGTTTACAGGACAGCAGAGCAGTGTCAAATGAAGACAAATTAGCACGCGTGCTTATATAGTGCGGGTGGAGTGATTATACAGAGTGTGCGGCGTGCTTACTTAGCGCGGACGCTGACGTCTATGGCAGCACAATACAGATCCACAATCATTGTTTATCGAAAACATGTACGGAAGTCTGATCTATACTAAATGAACTGCTGCTCCGTTACGTTTGATCACTTTAAAAGTTTTGAATCAGGCGATGCTCTTCCTGACATTGGCCATGAAGTCCAAGAATGTCTCTTTCTGCCTTCTCCTATTCATCTCACTTAATACTTGGATTATTTGTGATCTGAATGCACATTATTAAAGCTTAAGAGCTATACTATACGATGACCTTATCGATTTTAATGTATGTAGTGTCGCTGTGACAACATATTACTTCAAATAGCTGTGAATTGACGATGCTGATCATGACGTTTGCCTCGTCGTTCTAGCATGTTGCTCAAGTCAGAGCTAATAAACTTCTCTGCTCAAATCTACAATAATTATGGGTCACGGGACCACTGACCATTTGATTTGAGGCTGCGCCCCGACTTATTAAGTGGAACTGTTTTTGTTTACTTATGTGCAAGTCACTTTATAGTGCCAAGCAGAAAAGTGGTGAGTCTTTCGCAATGCTTCTGCCGCATCATATTGGTTGTCATTGTTAGTAGGTTTAAGCAGTGAAAGACTGTTGAGTATTGCCAGCCAGCCCTGACTGTTTTAAAACACAGTAATTAACATTTTAGAATAATCCCTCTGTTGGTCTAGCTTTTAGACAGTCGTTTCACAAAACAAAGGAATGATCTACGTCTGCACTTTACTTGAATCTATTGACATATACTGCATCAGTAGAAGACCAATTTATTATGTGGTATGGTATTTCAGGATCAGCGTTTGTAAGAAAAAGTCGAACTATCTGAATCGTCTTACCATTTAAAATATCTACAAGAAGTTTTAGGAAATAATGGTTTTTAAGGATTTTATATCTTAATGATTTGCCAATTATACCTGAATACTGGTTATTTTAGAAGATTACATTAATACATTTCTCAAAATTGTTTTGGATAAATGACTTTTGAAAACAACTTAGCATTTTTTTGTTTTATTTTTAACACCTCAATTTTGCATGGCCTGAACACCGCTTTGGCTGGTTATCGGGCTAAATTTTGCATATTAATCAGATATAGCAGGCAGCTGATAAACAGTTGACAAGAAAAGCACATTACACAAACATATTACCATCACTTGCAATCATATTTCACTACGTTTAGAATTGATTTGATTTCAGTATTAAATAATTACATTAATTTCAGTATTACATACAAGACCAAATGGAATCTGTTGGCACCCCAGTGCTATAAATGTGGCACCTGCGAAATTTTGACTAATCATTCAAATTTCAATAAATGTGGGTTGTTCTTGTGTTGTTTCCTAGTTTTTCAGTTAAAGTGATTTTGTTTGTGTAACACATCAGTTATATACAGCTGTACTTTGTGTGATACTTTTTTTAGATTGAGTTTTTTAGACATCCTGTTGTTTATGACAAGTAGGTGCATCAAACAACTGGTATCATTGGTACGACTCAATATGGCATTGCTTTCAAGATAAACTTATCTGACTGTATCTGAATCAAATATTAGTTGGAGTGACAGTACAAGAATAAAAAAAGCTGAGCCCTTGACTGCATGTAATCCAGTGGATTTTTGTAAGCAGTGGCATCTAATTTTGGCAACATGTGGAAAAGACAGAAATAGATGCATTGCTGAGAAAACACAGATATGATATATATACCTTTGTTTGTTGAATATAACCCAAAACAGGTGTTGGTCAAAGTCCCAGACTTGATGCAAGACAACGGTACATACATCTCCAGAGAGATCAATGGCCTAGATACAAAGGTGAACCATGCCAGACAATACCACAACAAGATCAATGGTACATGCAAATGCCTTTTAGGATACATATTGGCTGGTATTGTCTTAGAGACTAGGGGCATTTGATACTATTTTTTTCTTTTCTTATAGTGCCCAGCGGAAATTCATAGCAGTTTTTGTGATTATACATCAAGGCTGAAAAACCCCATTTTGTAAAAGTAAAAAAAGAATTAAAAATTGCATTGTTTGTCCTACAAACACCATGCACTATGGGTAAATTCAGATAAATTCAGGCTCATAACTTTGGTGCAATCACATAAAACCCACAGTTATGGATTGGCGATGGTCATGACCTATATTATTATCACAGTTATTGGGTAACTTATCATACTATTGTCACAATGTGTCACATGTCTGGTGATTTATATACATAATTAGTAGGCTGCACCATGTATTGGTTGATTTCATTTGTGTGATTCACTGCATAAAGAAATCAGCCATGAAATGCCAGAGTTAATATTTGGTCTCATCACATTTATTGGCTAATGTGTCCTGTGTCCACTCCCATATTCTCCAAGAGGGTCATTGAGTCACACTTCTTATTTATAGCACCTACAGCCTTCACTTTGCTCAACAGAATTATAGCCTTCATTTTCCTGTATTTTCTAGTTTACTAGAACTCTTTGTGCAAAATCCCTCTTTATTTGATACCAGTTTGAACCTCAGAATTTTTTGTGTGTCATTGATCACAGAATATCATTTGTACTGGTTATTTCCTCTCTGTTTAATATGTTTCTCAATGAATCAATGCAATGATTATAATGATACATGACAACTTCATATTAACCTTTTTTTGTTGGATATTCCAAGGTTATAGACAACAAAAGAGGCCATGCAAAATGAATGATGAATTCATTGATGTTTCCTCTGTTTAACTGAGTGTTGTAGTAAAACCATGAATTTGATTATGTGTTGCATAAAAATATGCAAATTGGAGGATCTGGTTTGCAGTGCTCTGTCATTCAAAAAGTCCTGCAGAATGGCCTTTCAATTCACCTTTGATACAGTGAACCTCAAATTTTGTTGCATAAATTAGAATACTATGGCCTGGAAGATAATACTTGATAAAGATATGAGCTGGCGCGAGCATCTGAATCTAATATTAAAAAAAAATTGTCCAAAACCATAGGAATTATGAATAGATTTGGCAGATGCCTGTGAGTAGAATATTTCAGCCAAATTCATAGAGTTGGAAATCAATCTCATAGATATGGAAACTAGACTCCAGATGATGTCATGTGAATGTAGGACTCTCATTGGCTATGGGTTTGTTTAACCAATGAGAGTCCTGGATTCACATGACGTCCTCTGGAGTTGAGCATCAGAGTCCAAGAGATTAGTTTCCAACTCGATAAATATGGCTGTAATGAATCGTCAATCTTTAAATTTGTGACTATTAAGTTCAGCATATATGTGCTAGTCAGCCTAGTCTCTTACCTTTTCAGCTGTATTTAAAAATATACTACGACCAACCAACTACAATATGTGTCACACGTCTCCATTATGCAATTTATTTGAGCTAGTTGAGATTGTGTGGGTGATCCAGCCATTTGTGCAATGGAAAAAATTACAAGTTCAAAGAAATCTGGTGTAACAATAACTTATTGTGTCGCGCACTTGGGGAAAAAACTAACTATGTAACTGAACACAATTACATTATCCCATTCAAATATTAATATTTAAATTTATATTGTATTAGGATGATTTTAAAATACTGCTTTCTGTGGACAACAGAATTCTTTAGCTGAAGAAATATAATAATTTTATATGATTGGCAAGTCACAACAACAGAATGAATAAATCCTTTAATACATCTGATGACATTTTTGGAAATAAGAATATGTGCTTCAGGTAAATTTTGTTGGATCATCTTCACATATCTTCAAAGCAAAGGAATGTTTGTGTTACATTGACATGTTTGATCAGATAACAACAGCAAAATTAAGGTGCATCGTTCTAATGGAAAGCACCATTAGGCATGATGGTGTCTTGCAATCACTTTGAGCAATCTGGTGGAAATCCAAGTGACATGTTCTTGAGGACATTAAACTGAGACCACCCGTGACCTGACACTCATGAGAATGGGATTGTTTTGATCTGAGGTTGCATCAGCCTCTGTTGTTGTAACTTGGTTGATGTTACATGACAGGAATCCAATGCAACCAAAGGGATCTTTGCATTTTTTAGATGTCAAATAAAACCTCAGAGGGTTTGCTTAAGGAATATTGCAGTTTGAGATATGTGCGATATGGCATATTAGCCAAATACTATTTATCATCAGTTAACTTGTAGGATTGATTGGGTCCTATCTTCCCCTTTTGTATCAAGATTACATCAATTTCTTTTGAGGCAAAGTACAAGACATTCATCATATGGTAGTTTTTGGCTGTCTTGCGATGAAAACATAGCCTGGTAACAAATAGTTTCTTGGCTTAGTGATCACCCATATCATATGTGAAGTGAAAATCTCCCTTCTTTGCTATTGAGATGATTATTTTATTTAGGAATACAGTACTGGAATAGAGTGGAGCATGTTAGGAGAATTGTTACTAAAACTAATTTAAAGTAGTGACAAACTTGATTAATGAGGTAATTTCATTGGTATTGCTTTCATTATCATGCAACCAAATCTGGGTAAAATTTCGAACACAAGTGATTTCCTTTATTATTGAATCAGAGTGAATTATGTAATGATGGCATCTTCTCAATCTGAATAATTGAAATTTGGTAGATGAGTGCCTAGTAGAAAATTAAATTCCAGGACAGACAAGTATAAGAAACCAAATTGTTCTGCCAAGAATCTAATTATTCTCATTATTTGTGCAATTTGGTGAGTGGTGAGCTTGAAATAGAAATTAGTATGGCCAGCTGGAAATCCCTACAACTCTTGAATTTTGCCCCTTCATCAAATTGTTTGTTCTGAAACTTGTAGATTTGTATTTGCTTGATGTAAACCAACCAGTAAAAAGCTATTTCCATGACATTTTTTGCTAATGGTTGCATGTAATCTCTGACAAGTGATATTTTGTTCATGCAATTTGGACTAAGGATCATTGTCATTCAATTGTGGTTTGTCAGTAATCACTGGTAACACTGGTTCATAAGCAGATCTAAGTTATGAGCTTATCATATATGGAGTACCGTGGAGTTTTGTGGTAAAACTAATGTATGGAATATGAAAGGCTACAAAATTGTTATGTCAACATAGAAACACATTGTGTCTGCAATGCTACACCCACAGATTGTAAACACCTGTGCATAGAAATAAGGTTTATCCCTTTGTGCAATTCAACCTATAGAATTTTATTAGCCATAAGTTAGAAATCTGAAACCCAAACTGAGATGGCTGTAGCCAGTTTTGCATTTCACATACTTGGTTCATATTACCTTACAACTTGTGTTCATATTTGAGGGTGTCTGTTTCATATAAACCCACAGCTGAATACAAGAGGTACAGTCAGATATGCCCAAGAGGATAGAGTTTGAATATATCACATATAGGAAAGTGAACTTATGTTTTTGCCATTTAAATCAAATCATATATAATGCTTGATCTTGTCACACTTTGCTAGCTATAAAGTTTAGAAGTATGTGGTCACTCTGCTCAAATAGACACGCTCACATCTTAATCCTGACTTATGATTATCATATATGATTCAATTTCAATGGAATGTATCTGACACTACACATTTTATATCATCTCAATGTGATGGGAACAGTCCATAGACTCAGAATTGGGAGGGAGTTATATTTAACCACATGTTACACTATAAGATACACTAACATCTGTGATAGGTATGGGATAGCTAAACAGGCATAACTGGAGTGGGCATTTATAAAAACAATAACGTTAGCACATAGAGCTATTGAGCGACAATCAACAATAAAAACAAAGTAATACAATAATAAAATAACAGAGTAAAAGGCACCAGGTTCACTAAAACTTCATATTACATATATTACAACTGCATTTCGGTTTTTCGCACACTGATATCAATTGTTTAAACATCTTTACATCAATTACATCTTTGTAACTACTTGGGAGATTATTCCATAAATGTGCACCATAGTAACTCATAGTTTGTTTACCATACATGACAGTTTTATACTTAGGTAACATAAGTATACAGGGTGCGGCCTAAAAACTTGCACCTCGCATCTCCACTTTCGAGATAGCTCTTCGTTACTCAAATGTTTATGAGGTCTTTTAAAGTTTTGCCACATTTAGTCAGGCGTATAAGCAACTGGTCATTGTGATATTTTTGATCTTATAATGTCAGACAACATCAGTGTCAGAATTATTGAGAGGGTGCATGCTGTAGGGCTTGTTCTGAGTGACACATATCACAGAAGTCAGATTTCTGTCTGCTTGCATGGTGTCTCTAGTTGCAGAAAAGTTTACAAACGAGAGATTTCCTAGTTACTACATCTCTGAAGCCACCAAAAATATAATATCTGCACAGAATCCTCCTTCAGTGTTTTTTTTTATACATGCATATATATATTTATATTATGGTATTAGATGATTGGTTCCAGTTAGTTTTGATTCAGCAAGGTCATAAAATTGAAACAGAGAAATATAATGGCAATCTGCAACTCATCTGGAAATAATCACACGATTTTCTGGAGGATGGGCCAGTTAATTACATAGAAAAGACAGAAAATTGACCTGAACCCAAAATTGCAATCTACGCCTCAAAGGTGTCAATGGTCTACTTCTTATTAAAAATTAATCTATTTGGGCTATTTTTGGCAGAAAAGGTCAAGAAAGGTGTCTGTAACAATCAGTGACATAATCTAACACTTGGATAGCAAAGGCCAAGGTGAAAATTTCCTGAAGGTGTGATAAGTGCAGGTGCTATAATTAGATCAATATTATTTATCATTATTGAGGAAACAAGGAAATATATTCATAAAGATAATTTAGGGCTATTATTAGTTTCGTATGTACTGTCAATAGAGGTAATAACTAAAGAAGTGGCAGTAATTGCTGGTGCAAGTTTTTATGCCTCACTCTGTACATGGATCTCGGAGATCATGCTTAACTTTCTTGACATGAAATAATTCATTGAGAAATACGGGATTCATATGATAAATAGACTTGAACACTTTCATGACCATAGCTCTTAACCTTGAGTGGAATTATTAGTTTTATTAATTAGCTCACTGGATGAACATTTGAAATCATTAGTTGAGAATCTTAAAGCCCTTACCTGAACTTTCTTCACCTCAGTGTTACCACCCTTGTGAATTAATTTGAGCATTGTATTACAAAGGCAGCAATACTTTTTTTTAGCCAAATTTAACTAATTCATAAATTACCATTCTGTTTGACAGGAAGTTGTTCAAAACATATTTTTTTTGTCCAAATTACTTGAGTTTTCCATTCAGTACTATAGCTATTCATAAATGTGGCACATCTCACGTGGAATTAACTATCAAAAGAATTTCTAAGCCAAATGAAAGGATATTACAAGCCACACTTTTTTTTCTAATATCCCTAATGGATGTAGAATATGGTGAAATAGAAATATCTAAGTCATTTTCCTTTTATGCTGTGATACTATAAACACTGCACATTCATGTGATTTGTTAAATGTACCTTCATTGCCTTTTGATTGCATTTCTTAGTGATGAAAGGAAGCATAATGCTCTGTGTAGTAGAATTGCCATACAAAGATGCGGCACATGGCTTGTGAATTTCTGGGTTGAGACATCCATTTAAGTTTGTAATTACTTCAGCCGATGATGTTTTGCCTAATTTTTAACATTATATCACCTGATATCAGATACCACAGGAAGAAGGAATATTTGTGTTGCTTCAAGGCACCATTTCATGTAAAGATGTCTCTATCATTCTAAATCCTGCATCATACTAGCATTTAAGTAATTGAGTTCAGTGAATTGTCATTATCCAACCTACCAAACCATGAGGGTATTCAGATAGTTTAATGAATAATGGTCAAGACTGGCTTCATGGGGCAATTTATATAATTGTTTTGAATCATTGTTTTATGAAATGTTCTGTTCTGTTAATGTATGTAAAACACAAGAAAAACATATAGCTGATAATCTACTAATCTCTTGATTGTTACCAAACATGATCCAAGCATAGGATGCCAAGCTAATCAGATTCCTTCACTTTATTATGCAAGCTACACTGACTACAGTTTTATGTCATGGGTTCAATTGGTGTCACTGGGTTATGTTTCCCTTTTGATGTTACGGGACCCAGTGGGTATGGATTAGGGGATCTTTTTGAGACCCCACTCTAGGCAGCAACTCTATAACAACTGGGTAAACAGAGTGACATAATGCTGCAATGTCGCAAAGAAATTGATTGGGTTATATTACAAAATATTACAACAAATGCTTCATCTTTGTGAATGCACATGTATGGACCTTAAGACAAATAATAACATGAATCAGTTATGTGTTTGGCTACCATGTTTACATAGTTTACTGCAATTACTATATTCAAAAATATTTTAGTTTTCAAAACACAAAGTTAACAAATATCCTATAGAGAATGTGCTGTGTACTGCCCATGAGACCTTAACATTTATGTCTGCTCTATTCATCTTCTTGTGGAATAGAAGACAAAAAACTGTTGTCGATAGTCTGGTCACCACAGATTAGACAGTGAAGGAATGCAGGAGAATTTAGAGTGGCTCATCATTGCATCCTGAAAAATTGAAATAGAAGATGAGTTTATGAGTGGAACAAATGGGCATGTTATAGTAAAAAAACTGCAAAGTTTTGTTATGATGTTGCAGGGATACAAGAGCATTCCATCACCGTAGTCTAAGACTGGCAGTCAGAAAAAGTTGATAGGGTTAAGAGACAAGATTGTGACCTTCTGCAAATGTACTCATTCAGATGTTTTCACTGTAAGATGATTGTGTCATGTCTGGAAAAGCTTTGATGGATCAATTTTCCTATCTCACAATGATAGATATTTTCCAAATTAAGATTGCAAAAAAAATAAACTGTTTCAAAATCCTTGCTAAAAGAGACTATATAGTGTTAAATGAACTGTCACATCTTTTTCATAATATAGAATTTGATTTAAGAGATACAAATGAAGCTGTGTTATTTCAAGCCTGTTTGAAATCTCAGCACATGTGTGAAGACCAGGTTATTGTCAGTATTTTCGTCATTCTTTTGATAAAATTTTGCTATCATATTTCACTGGTCTTTTCTATGCAGCTACATCAGAGCTGAGTCTCAGAATAAGCTTCAACACAATAGTGTGAAATAGTATTCCAAGAGATGTATTGCACTTCATGCTCTGAATATCTGAATTCAGAATTGACGTCTGCACAAATTTTATCTCCAGGTGTAATGTAGTACAAGGGATTTTTGTGATAAGTAAATACTGACACTGGCTATGACAAATGGCTTATTCTCTGCATTAACGTCTCACTTTTGTACACACCAGAACTGCATTACTGTGTAGTGAACAAAGTGACAACCTTGTGTTGCTGTATCTAGTCCATGACAGCTGCCCATCAAGATCAGACTCAAAGCTGGCACTCACTACTATTGTATTAGTATACAGGCATTATGGCAGCATTCAGTTTTATATCCTAGACCATCCTACTAAAACTATCAAGACATGATGAGAAACATAAAGAATCCCATGATCCCATGATCTACGGCTGCTGTTGATGAAATTTCATGAAATAAAATAAAACTACTTCAAGTGAAATTTTGTTTCCATTTCTTTCCTGTCGAAACTGTCATATTATATTGTATCATACTGTTTAGTTTATTTTCACCTGCAACTTCTGTTGATCTTTTCACAAGCAAAAACACCATATCACCAGTTTTGCAAATATGTCAAATGCCAGAAGCTACGGACAAAAAGCTATTTTTTTCCATTGATTGCCTGGCACTGTAAAAAGATTTCACTGATTGACATATCATGACTTTTCTGTGAATTTAATATGTAGAATAGTCAAATTACTTTGGCTTTTACAACAAGATTTTTTAGTGCTGTTGGTGCAATGAAGCACATCTTACTTAATATATCCAAAAGATTATTTTCAGATATTTTTCGTTTGCAAAAAGCCAGGTAACATACTAAAAATTTGGCCTGAACCTACTTAACCCACCTCAAGGCAACTGTGAATTGAAGAACACATTGTTACAACGTCAGGAATTGTTCATACAAACCTAAATAGTAGATTGTAATTCCACCATGCCATATGGAATAATACAAATAAATTAAGAAAATACATTGTCATAGTCAAACCGGAATTCTTACTATCGTTAGTAATCTTGCAAAACCTTTTGCAGCTTTAGTTTATATGACACAGACAACATGATCATTACATTATGTCAAACTTTACCATTTATATAAGTACATGGAAACTACAGGATGCGGCATAAAAACTTGCAATTTTTAACTGCTATATCTTTTGTTATTACCTCAATTTACATTGATCGCATGCAGCTGCAATCTTACACATGAAAGAAGTAATAGTCCTAAGTTATTTTTATGAATATATTTTCTTGTTTCCTCAAGAATGATAGATAATATCTATCTAAATATAGCACATGCACACTAATCACACCTTAGGGATATTTTCATCACGACCTTTGCAATACAAGCACACGATTATGTCACTGTTACAGACACCTGTCTTGACCTTTGCCCCCTCAAATAGGGCAAATAGTTTCATGTTTAATAAGAGGTAGAGGATTGACACCTTAGAGTTGGAAATGGCATTTTGGGTTCAGGTCAATTTTCTGTTTTTTCTGTCAAATTAACTGGCCCATCCTCCTGAAAATCATGTGATTTTTTCCAGATTTCTTGGAGATTAAACTAGTCCCTCTTGAATGCTATTATATTTCTCTGTTTCAATTTTATAACCTTGCTGGATCAAAACAGGAACCGACCTTCTTATCATCTAATACCATAATATATATATATATATATATATATATATATATATATATATGCATGTATTAAAACACTGAAGAAGGATTCGGTTCAAATAATATATGTTCTGTGACTTCAGAGGTGTGGTAACTAGGAAATCTCTTATTTGTAAACTTTTCTGCAACTAGAGACACCAGACAGAAATCTGACTTGTGTGGGATGTATCACTCAGAACAAGCCCTACAGCATGCACCGTCTCAATAATTCTGACACTGATGTTGTCTGACATTATAAGAACAAAAATATCACAATGACCAATTGCTTTCACCCCTGATTAAATGTGACAAAACTTTAAAAGACCTCATAAGCATTTGAGTAACCTAGAGCTATCCCGAAACAAGACATGTATGGTGCAAGTTTTTTGGCCGCACCCTGTACAGGATTGGTGCCTAAATATTTGTCTCTCTAGAAAAACATGCATTTTGATGCTATTTTGTAATTGTTTCAACCAACTAAATATGCATCTTCATTTCAAATAGATGCTTAAAAATTAGAATATAGTATGAATGTGCAAGAACTACATCACATCAAATAAATGTACAACCAGAACAGCATTGTGTTCTTTCAAACTATCAGGATCAAATTTCATTGGAAAAAAGAAGATATTTTGCTTCAAGGCACCATTAGATGTAATGGCATTTTTGTCAAAGCTAAACCTTCATCTTCTTGCAGGAATCGGCAATATCCTGAAATAAGCCCCTCAGGGGAGGAGTTTTAGATTACAATATGTATGACATAAATTTTGAAAATCATACTTATGTATTCTCTGTGTTTATTATCAATAAACAAAGTTTTATAAATTTGTAAAAATAAAACAATATATGAACAAGGAATTAATTTCAGTAGTAATATATTGTCTGTTTATTATCAAAAAACGTTATTGCTATTTAATTTAGTTTTTTTGATAATAAACAGACAATATATTACTACTGAAATTTATTCCTAGTTCAATATTGTTTTATTTTTACAAATTTATAAAATTTTGTTTATTCATAATATAAACAGAGAATATAAACAAATAATTTACAAATTTTTCAGTATATATATTACTCCTGAAATAGACCCCTGGGGCCTATATCAGGAGTAATATATAAGGATTGATGTAATTGCTATAAAATTAATTTTTTTGATAATAAACAGACAATATATTACTACTGAAATTTATTCCTAGTTCAATATTGTTTTATTTTTACAAATTTATTATAGTTCGTTTATTCATAATAAACACAGAGACTATCCAAAAAAATTTAAAGAATTTTTCAGTATATATATTACTCCTGAAATAGGCCCCTGTGGCCTATATCAAGAGTAATATATAAGGGTTGATGTAATTGCTATTAAATTTATTTTTTTGATAATAAACAGACAATATATTACTACTGAAATTTATTCCTAGTTCAATATTGTTTTATTTTTACAAATTAATTATAGTTCGTTTATTCATAATAAACACAGAGACTATCCAAAAAAATTTAAAGAATTTTTCAGTATATATATTACTCCTGAAATAGGCCCCTGTGGCCTATATCAGGAGTAATATATAAGGGTTGATGTAATTGCTATTAAATTTATTTTTTTGATAATAAACAGACAATATATTACTACTGAAATTAATTTCTAGGTCAATATTATTTATTTTTACAAATTTATAAAATTTTGTTTATTGATAATAAACACAGAAAATACAAAAGTATGATTTACAAATTGTTCTGTATATATTACTCCTGGAATAGGCCCCTGAGGGGCTTATTTCAGGATATTGCCCTGGAATCGAGTTAAGCTGAGGTTTCAGGCCAGTGCAATCATGTTTGATGTTCAAGTTTTACCAGGGCAAAAAGGTTTCCTGACTTCAACAGTTTTCCCCTGCATTTAACTCTTTATAACATAGTTATATGTAATAAATAACATAGTAGTAACCATGCTGCTGAAATAAATTACTTGAATGACCAGCTTAATAATGATAATAATTTTGATTCAGTCGATGTGATCTTTACTTCTACTCTGGAATGGGCTTTCAAGTTGGATATCTAATGACAGGATAAAACATAATAAACTTATTCCTTCATTATAGTTTCCTGGAATTATAGTAATTTGCCATTACCAGAATCCTTTGAAAATTGAAGTTCCTCTGTTATTAGAAGGATGTAAACAATTAGCACTCATTAATATGATAACCAGTGATGTGACAGCAGTAGGCAGATGGATATCTCTATGGTAATAACTTTATTTCAACTCAGTGATTCTGTGATGCATAAATGCAGCCTAAGTAACAAGGAATCAAAATGATATACATATGTATGAATAAATGCTTACGCCAACAACCACAAAGACCAATAAAAGAATAACATAAGTTAATTGAGTTTGCAAAAATAATGTTTCATCCATCTGAATACACTAAGCTATTATATATATATATATATATATATATATATATATAATAAGAGATACATTTGTGTTAAATTATGGTATAATGTAATATTTAATAATTTGTTTATATCGATTTCACCTGTAAGTAGGCATTTTTGGGATGCTGACATGGTTTAAATGTCTTTAAAAGCACTTGTCACTGCTTCAAAACTAATCAGATGTTTTAAAAAGCAAAGCCAAAAATTCATTAATAATTTGCCATTTGTAAAAAAACAGCAATAATGAGGAGCACACCAGGAATACAGATGAAGAAAAGACCTGCCATACAATTAGAATACTGAAAAGGCAAACAAAAGAAGCTGACATACTAAAACTGTTTCCTTTTTTGCAGTAACATGTCTGACATTAGTGATCTAGGAGCACACTTCATAGAATGCATTTTAAACGTCTTTTTGTTTGGAATTAATTATTCATCGGTTAAAACTGGGGCATTCCTTACATCGTTTTGACTATGGCATTCCCTCTCCAATGAAGTAGTCCTATAAGGGGGATCAAAGTGTCTCATATTAGCACCATCAGAGCAAAATTACTGACGTCTCCATGTTTGGTAATGTCTCCATTGTGGTATTGGCCTATCAAAAATCTCAGTGTGTCACATGTTATTAGCGAAACTCAATGCATTGCATTAACGAGACAACTGCTAAGGCTAATTGTCCGGACACTGCTCAAAACGTTATCTCCCATAATAACTCCTTCTTAATCATGCATAAGTGTTACCATGATGGTGCAGAATCCAGCTGTGAAATGCACAAGCTAACCCATCTGCAATGCTCATACTTAATGCATTGTGAATCTGATGATTTATCCATTTTATAACAGCCTAAATTGCAGACAGATTATTAAGCCAACACAGATGCTCAGCGGTTTGGAAATAGAATACACTCATGCATGACAGATTCATTTAGAAATTTTAGATCTCCTTTCATTAAATTTCTTGCTTTTATTGTTCTAGGATTCTGATCCATGGTGTGTTGTTCCATGATGTGTTCTTGACCATTGTGAATAAATTTCTGATGAATATTTTCATGATTATCATTTATGATGGGCACTAACACAAAGATAAAAATGTATATAATCATGAGGATAAATGGATATTTTCAGAAATATACAAGTCTGATGGGAGGCAATGTCTGGGAAGAAAATACTACAATTAAATGTAGGTAATACAACTTTTTTTTTGCTGTATATCTATTATAAATATTGAAAATCCTCGGACATTGGCAAAGTTTATCAAAAACGGTTATTAAAAAAGAATAATTGCACTATATTGTATTTAGTAATTCATTGGACTTGTCTAATTACATAATTTTATATGACTCCTTCTTGTTTCTATGTTTGTGCTTCTTTTGTTTTATTTACACCGGATGCATATGTTATATAATTACAGATATTAATTTCAGTGACTTGCAGGCCTGTTAGACCAGGCATGAAGATCAATGTCTTTATTAAGTGATACTCTTTTTGTTTACAAAGGAATACGTCAGTAAAAGACCAATTTATTATGTGGTATGGTATTTCAGGATAAGTGTTTGTAAGAAAAATCATATGTGCCAAACGCTTGGGCGGGCGGGCGTAACACTTTCGTTTCCGGAGCAGAACTTTAACACTAATACACTTACCCCAACTAAATTGTAAAATTTGGAAAAAATAGAAAAAAATGTTTTGTTTGTTTCCGGAGTAGAACTCTGACACTACTGCACTTACATGCTTAAAACTTTGTCATTATATGTCTAAAATAGTGTAGTGGTGCCTTTTGGGGGTTTCATGGCCGTAAATACTATAGAATTTTCAAAATTAGGGCGAAATAGGGAAAATTCCTACTTTTTCAAACCTCCATATAAAAGATACTATGTACCTTACATGAATGAAATTGTATCAATAACATATCTAAATTATAGTATTTTCACTTTATAAACTTCATTTTGATATTCATTTCATGCTAAATACAAAATAATGGAAAATCAGAAAAAAATTCTAAAAATTGTGTTAAAATGTGTTTTCAGAGCATAAATCAACCATTATAAACTGTCAACAGGAACTGGTACAATAAGTTCATGAAATATTCCTGACATAACATGCATTGGATAATTCTTGTAGAAGAGGACCCATTCCAAGATGCATTTGACCAGAGTTACACAAAATCCACATGTGAGAAGAGAATACAGGAGGAATATGAAGGAAGCACATTGTCATTGCTAAGTATGGTAAGCATCCCATACTTAGCAATGACAGCCGTAAATGCTGTACAATTCATGTGCAATTATTAAATATTTGATCATAGTATTGCCATGCTCAACCCATTCAAAAGTTTTTGTTTATAATTAGCAATTTATAATAATTAGTTGCATGATGATCTGTCTTACTTTCACTTGACTCCAATATTTATTATGGTTTTCTTCATATACAACTGTAAAGTGTTTGGTTGTAAACTAATTTAAATGCCATAGATTTAATGCAAATCAGCAACCCAACAATTCAGTAACTGAAGGGAATATGGCATTTGATAATATATAGTTCATTCAGTTGCCAGCTAAATTTAAACAGCGAGCAAAAAATATTTTGACTCATAAAGGCATTAAAATAGGTGTTGAGTATCATTCCATACAAAATAAACCTTTAAGATTTTGCATTTATTTGAATTTAGACTTTATTTATTTAAGTAAATAGAAACCTTGAAGGTTAACTTTGTATGATTATACCCAACATCTTTATGTGGCATAACATTATAGCTGAATTTCATATATGTTCCTTAGGATCATTGCCATAGCCCATATATGACTATTTTGGAAATATAAATGATAATCTTAGTTGTAGATTAGTTAAGGGAACATGCGATTGTGTTGATATTTCTAGTGAACTCAATACTCCTTATTGTGCATAAAATCTTTAAAACAGAACAATTAAATGGCAAGAAAAGTATAGAGAATTCTTTTTATGCTCACTTGGCGAGAGGGCTCTGAACATAATGGATTGCTGTTAATACAGGGTTCCTGCAGGTTTACCTTCGTAAGACATAAGATATTTGTAGGACATTATAATATCATGCGCACATGAAAAAAAAGACCACTGATATAGTAATATACACCAATATATTTAATTTCAGTGTAAAAAAAAACAGTCAGGGTATTGGCTATTAAGCAATAAAATAAATGCAAATTAATAATTTCTATTCATTTATATTTAACAAATCGTCTGAATATTACAATGTAGATGTTAATATCAAAGTTTATTTGCATCAAAATTGGACAATGTAAGACTTATTGGACAAAAGTAAGACTTATAACCCATGGGAACACTGTATTATTTTACACTTGACAGAATATAATGAACAAATGAAGAAATTCAATAGTTCAAAAAATAGGACATCTTTGACTCTAATAAGCATTGCATAACAGGCTATGTAGGCCAAGTGGCAATTGTTTTGGTTCATCGCACACACAATATAAACACTTAAGAAATAATTTGTTTTGTAAAACATAGCCAATATATGTCAGTGTGGCTATCACAAGGCACCACTAGGCCATATAGAGTGTCATTTAAAAAAAATTTCATTAGGGTAAGTGCATTAGTGTTAGAGTTCAGCTCTAGAAATTAAAGTGTGTGTTGGAGTTCTGCATGGAAATGAAAGTGTAACACCCGCCCTCCTACCTGTCAGACGAACGCATAACAATTTTAATGATGCCTGTGTGCTATGTGGGATTCGCTGAGGGTTTAACTGCAGCGCAGCCTATTTTTTTATGACAAGTTGGTGCATCAAACAACTGGATAGGTATCAATTGGCATTGTATATGAATTTAATATTATGTGGTGTGACAGAACAAGAATAGAGAAGTTAGACATTTGACTGCATGTAATCCAGCGGATTGTTGTAAACAGTGGCATCTAACTTTGGCAACCTATTGAAATGACAGAAATAAATGCATTGTTGAGAAAAGGGATGTGTGACATATATACCTTTGTTTGTTGTATATAACTCAAAACAGGTGCCTGTGAAAGTCCCAGACTTGATGCACGACAACGGTACATACATCTCCAGAGAGATCAATGGCCTAGATACAAAGGTGAACCATGCCAGACAATACCACAACAAGATCAATGGCATTTGCAAATGCCTTTTAGGATACATATTGGTTGGTATTGTCTTCTTAGGGACTAGGGGCATTTGATACTATTTTCTTTTCTTATAGTGCCCAGTAGAAAAGTGGTGACATTGCGAACAATGGAAATTTTCCTATATTAAAAACAGAATAAAGCAATGATCGACATCTTATCAGGACTTTAGTAGATTTACTCAGTGCAAGCACAACTCACTTTGTAAAAACAAATATTTTAGGCGCTCCAAAACAGCGAAATACTGGGTGGCCCAATCACCACAATTGCTAAGAACATTATTCTTACACGCATGCACTACATGTATGCATATAAGTATTTTGTGTTATGCTCCAAAAAAAACCTCTGGTAAAGCCAATTTCCCAAACATGCCTCACACAATTGCTATACACCATTGAAGTTTACATCAAATGACACTGACAACCTCAGCGGTGCCTGTTGTAGTGTTGCATGTTTGCACTGAGAAATCAGTATGCTGCTTCCATAATGTCAGATTTGTAGCAATTTTTGTGGTTATCCATCACAGTTATTGGGTAACTTGTCACAGTGTGTGACATGTCTGGTTTTTTATATTCATAAATAGTATCCTGCACCATGTAATGGTTGATTTTATTTGTGTGGTTCACTGCACAAAGAAATCAGCTATGAAATGCCAGAGTTAATATTCGGCCTTATCACATTTATTGGCTAATATGTCCTGTGTCTACTCCCATGATCTCTAATAAGTGGCACTTCAGTTAAAAAAATTCAATGCATTCACTGAAAAGTAATCACAGCTACCTCGTCAACTAATGGCGGATGAAGCATGTTTCTGGTTTGTTTGATATTCCAAGAGTATAAACAACAAAAGGGGCTATGCAAAATGAATGATGAATTCATTGATGTTTTCTCTGTTTATGAACTGATTGTTGTAAAACCATGAATTTGATTATGTTTTGCATAAAAATTTGCAAATTTGAGGATCTATTTTGCAATGCTCTGTCATGCAAAACGTCCTGCAGAATGGCCTTTCAGATCGCCTTTAATACACTGGACCACAACATTTTGTTGCATACATATACTATGGCCTAAAAGTAATACTTTACCTTTACTTAAAAGTTATCTAGTTAAAAGATGTCAATAAATTGAATACAATAATTTTCATACTGAATACCTGAATTAAACTGTGGAGTTCCACAAGGGTCAATTATTGGCCCGTTATATTAATGACTTCCACTTAGCTACTAATACCTGTCATCCAATCATCTACGCGGATGACATTACTCTTTTAACCAGTCTACAGTCAACTGATGCCATTATTTCTGAGGAGGCCATAAAGAGAGAATTAAATAATGTACATGATTGGCTAAAACTTAATAAATTGTCTTTAAATGCATCCAAAACTAAAGGAATGACTTTTTTATACTAGTCAAAGAAATATAACTTACCGTAAATGTATCTAACATAAAAAAAAAATATCCAAAGCCATAGGAATTATGAATAGATTGAAAAGAATACATATAATGCTTTAATATTACCACATATGAATCAAAGCAAGGGACCTCTGTGCACCGCATGTCTATACCTTCTGCTACAAATTTGTAAATCATTTACTGCCGGATTACTTTTGACTTTTTGACTTATTTATCAGAAAACTATCAACATGAGTATTTCAACAAGAGGGAATTATCGTCTACCAGCTGTGAGTCATGCATTCTCACACTTCCTTTAAAACTTTCATTAAAACTAAATTTTTAAATAGTTACTGGACCAGAATTGCTATATATGTCATACTTGATTTCTTTATTTTATTTTAATTATTTATTTATTTTTGTTTTGTTTTTGTTTTATTACTTAATGCATTTAATTCCTCAAAAATTGGTTGTTTTGTTATTGAATTTGAGCTTTATTGAATCTGAGCTTATTCCATGTATCACTGAGTATGTGGATTCACGGGGCACCATGGTCTATTCATATACAGTTGATATAATTATAATGTAAAGGGGAGATCATCAGATTATGTACACTCTCAAATGTTATGTACAACTCAGGTCTCATTGTACATTGACATTTTCTGGTGTACGTATCTTGAGGTCTCTCATGTAACCATCCAGAAAATGTCAATGTACAATGAAACCTGAGTTGTACATAACATTTGAGAGTGTACATAATCTCATGTCTCACAATGTAACCGTTGTGTAATTGTATTGTACCACTAAACCCATTTGTTCTTTTAATTTTTCATTGATTACGATTCACTGAAAAACAATGCTCCGTCTACAATTCTTCCAATGAATTAATGCTTGTTACATGTTTGGATTGGTCAAGAACTTAGCTTAAAATTGTCTGAATTTTGAACATCGGATAAATATTGACGAAGTTATTAAATAAAACATAATAGTAAGTTAGATAGCTAAAATCTTCAGTCCATGCCCACTTTCTGGCTGCCTACCAATCTCAGTGCGCCGTGGCTGGCTAACGGTTATACATGAGGATTTGTACAATGGCGTACATAATGCTAAATTTCACTGTTAGTGGTACAAAGAGAAATCGAGCAAATAAATGTGATCTGAATCTGTTTATTATTCATTTGAAATCTGGCATTCTAAAACTATTTTTCATCATAAAAAAGAAGAAAAAAATATCATTCTTAGAATTCTTCAAAATAATAGTTATCAGCTATTATATGCTTAATTTTTGTACAGAATATAATTTAGCAACCAAATATACCTACAGTGGAAATTAAACAATTCTGTACCTTAACAAATGTTTCATCTGTGTATTTGAACCTTTGCCATTGTTTCCGTATGCATGGCACACAAACATTAATTCTCATTTGAGGCAATTTAAGCTCAATTTTCTCCGTTGATGAGTGGTACTTTGAAAAGCTATGCCAATTAATCATTTTAATATGCAGCTGAATGCAGCATTCTTACAAAAGGCTTGGTATGATTAAGGATTTCGCAAACAATATTTTGATAACGAAATTACCTGTATTTCATGAAGACGATGGCCCAAAGCAGTATTGTTCAATGAAATTTTGATTTGGATCTTGTGTCGAGAAGGTCAGGTAGAAATCTTCATAATTTTTAAATTCAGACAATTTTATTCACCAATCGATCTATTTATAGGAGTTCCAGATTGCAAAACAGAAGTTTTTTAAAATATAGATATGGATAGAATATATGAGTGTGAGACTTAATCTTTGTGTTGTCCATTGTTTTTAATGGGTTCAACCATTTTCTGAATGCATGATTTGAAATTTCATATGCTGTTTTTCTTAACAAACCACATAACAGTCATGCATATCTCAGCTACTGTGGCCTTAATTACAGAATGAATCCTCACATGCAGACCTGGTCACAATAGAATCATAGACATAAAAAATCTGTGGTCATATTTAATAAGGAATCTACTAAAGCCAACATGGAGGGATGACCAATTCAATTATGCCAGGAAAAGTTGGGACCAATCACCACAGAATAAAAGGCATATGATATGACTAGCTTCTGTATCCATCCAACTGAAATAAAATGGTCAGTCAATGCCAAATGCAGATCGCTGATTGGTCGAGAACTGATGGATATTTTCGGTCGTTTGACGTCATCCGCAAGTGCATCTAAAATCTATATTTTAGTAGTTACTTGGCGTTACATTTTCGCCTGTATCTCTGTAATGGACAGCAGTACAGTCAATAAATTATATTTCTGAGACACTCAGGAGCCGAGAAAATTATTGTTTGACTGCGATTTTTAGGACTGATCCAATAAAGCGAAAGTTATCACACACAGAGTGCCGAATGTGTTTCTGCCTTATTTTTTTAGGTGCACGGAAAAGACAGAGGATAAAATCGTTATCACATGTTGATATATTGAGAATACAGGAATTAATTTCTTTATTCCCCAATTGCAGCTTTATCACAATGAAATACCGGGTGGTGGGGCTGGGTGATCTGCATTTCCTACCACACAGAATGACGTTAATGTAATATCCAGACGTTGCTACTTCCGAATAAGGACAAAATGCCGATGTGACTACATTTGATGTGACAGATTGATACCAACTTAATATTCTAAAAGTAGATGAATTTAACTACCCCCTATCGCCATTTCAGAAGTCAGCGCAATGTTGCTCTGAAGATCACCCACTGACCCAACCCATAGACACCCTCTTTCATTTACAATTGACTTTTTATTCTAGTTTGTTTTGTAATTATGACAGTATTAACCACTTGCAGTATTGACCTGTACAGTATTAACTCTCATTCTTATATTCATGTATATATATGCAAGAAAAACTGGAACCGACTTGCGTGTGTATCAAGTAAATATTTGGAAATACTAGTAGATTATAGATTTTATACACTAGATACAGACACCAGACTTGGTTTTGTAATGTTGTATGTTTGTTTTGTAATGTTATATGACACATGTATCAATTCCTGATTTCAAGTTTGTTAATAAAACTATATATATAATAAGACTTAAATTTTGAAAATAGGTTTGTTTATGACGCTGTTGACGCTGCATTCAGTCTTGTTCCCATTTGAAAAATAGCCTGCCTTCGTATAAGTTTTATTTGATATCTCCGTTAACTTTCATCCGATTAAAAAAAAATGAAAGTTCCAAATGGCTGTAATTAATTGGGGAAAAAAGGAAAACCAAATTCGTCCCAGATCTGTTTTGACAGATCAGACTCCGAGGGTGCTAGGCATCTACGAGGGTGCTACGCATCTCGTCTGATCTGTCAAAACAGGGACTCGTGTGGTTTTCCTATAGTATTCATAAAATAAACATGTGATAACCTATAGTATCAATGGCAAATCAAATCACCATTTGAATGCATTTATCAGATTCCCATAAAATAACTATTGATTTGTATTTTTGTTTCTTAAAATTAGCTTAGTGGCCAACATTAGGTTTGATAATGTCATTAAATTTTTCACGGAATTTAGCCTGAAAAGCCTAAGAAATCAATCACATATATACATGTGTTTCCTGTACCCGAGAATTGTGGACAAGACATTGTTCAACATCCTGAGAAATTCATGTTGTTTATATATAAAGCAAAAACAAATATCCTTACCCATATCCTATGTTGATGATAATTTTCTTCTTGCTGAAACACGTCATTGAACATTTGATTATCGCTATTTTGGGGCAAGATTAAACGGCTGCAAACTGAAGGTTTCTCTTTTTAAACTTGAGAGGGAAACCTCAAGCTTCCTTTATTAATGGTATTTTGACATGCAGATCAATATTTTCGACATTTTGTTTAATTTGAATTGTTTCACCTGTACCGAATTTGATAAAGAACACCAAGAACAGCTTCGAGATGGGTTGATTACATAGCGTTTTTGTGAAAACTTTTGTACTTGTAAGCTATGACTAAGCGCAATACATGCTTACATTAATGACAATAACAATACCTGCTGCATGAGTCCTGTAAAGTTTACTTTTACATAATGTACAGCAAAAACCCAGAACTTCATATGCATCAAATGTTGCCATATGGATATCCAGAAATTAATTTAGATGAAAACAAAGCAGCTTCTTAGATATGATAATCAAAACTTAGGTATGATTATTTTGTCCATAATGTATCAACTATCAAGAAATTATATTTTGATGGAAGGAAAGTTGAATATCAGCACTTTTGGGGGAGGAGAATAATGTTTTCTCACAAAATTTTTATGAGTCACACTTTAAATTTATTACGTTAACAGATCAAAACATTTCCTTTGTTTGGTCTGGTTCATCTGTCAGGAAGTCTGACAGTTTAGATGTTAAATTTGAAACCAGAAAAACTACAAATTGGTGAGATTTGCATAAAACAATGAAAGATGCTTGGCATTTAGGGCCATTACCACAAACATGAATATAATAACACGATGTCAAATAAGATGGAATCAGAATCAGAATCTTTTATTGTCGATCACAAAAACCCTCACATATTAACAAAATTATACACTATTAAAAAGTTAATGTAAAGGGGAGACTCCCCCAAGACAAATTTTTGATGATCCAGACTTATCACATATTAAGTTTGATAAATTTTATCACGATGATGAGTACCCACTTATTTTCAGAAATAAACATATTAATTGAATAGATAATAACAAATCATGGATCGTGCAACCATTTAATTTAGAGCTTCCCTGCCAAATCATCATAGTTAATTGGCTATAATAATTGAAACCAAAACTCATCAAAGGGAATTTACTTCATAATTCTAGACTAATCATTCAGATGAAGTGTTTTCTCCTTCTGGGACTGTTTAAAGCCTGGCATCAAAATGTTCAAGTTATTGTAAGATTTTTAAAGAAGGAAAATATGCTATAGCTATAGTATGTCGATATTCGCCACCCTCCAAAAATATGTACATGTTCAAGTAGTAATATTAGTTTGGTTTATTGAGTAATGGAGGGGTTCTTTTATCAACCAAAAAGCAAGGTATTGGTTAAGTCACATAATCATTTATTTTTTTGTACATTGCATGTTTCACCCAGTGAAACCTCAGCAATAATGTCAACCTTTATGCATTTTCTTTTTAGATATTTTATTATTCTCTGAATTTTGTTTTTGTTTTAAGAGCCTTTTGAGCTGTGTCTTCTTTCTTTGATGCTTCACAAAAGTTTTCATGTCAGTTGCTATTTGTCCACAATATCAGCAGGTCACATGGCAATACAATTAGCCACAATTTGCCACAACGGTTCCAGCTGCTACTCGTCTTGTTATACACAAACTGTCACAAGGAATCTTGACTTGATATTGAGGTCTCTGAAGGTCCTAGTTTCATGATCACAGTGGCTCGCCATGGATGGCACAAGTAAATCACATGGGCATGGCATGATACAGGGTGTCTTATTAAACAGAATGCCATGTGAAAAAATGCAAGTTGCAAAGAAAGTAAAAACGTATCATTTCTTTGAAACACTCCTTGAAAGATTGCACAAATATAACCTATAATTGACATGACTGAGTGAAAATGCAAATGTATTTCTTTTCAAAATACTACATATGCATAGGCAGTTCCATATTTTTGAAGCATAAAATGTTGCCCGCGATTTTGCATATCATTTTGATGTACCTGTACTTGTGTTTTTAAACTGAAACTTTTACTCTTTGTATGTATTGCACTCACACATCTAAACCTCATGCATATGTATATTTTTTATGAGAGAACCTGAAATTACCACTACTTTAGAGGGGCTGTAATGCAAACAATTTTTCATACTGTGTATTAATGGACAGGAAAGAACAGAGGATGTTCTGTGCAGTTATTGATGTATTTACTAAGCATTATGCCCACAGTGCACATAGCCTCTCTGTGGCATTAATGATATCACGTAATCCTCACCTAACAAATTCCTCACCTAACAAATATCTTATTCATTCACTTCTTTTTTCTGTTATGTCTTAATTTATGCATCACGATTTTAGACAGGTGCAACAAACCAACCACCTGTGTCTTCTGGGCATATTAATTTTGAATCAGGTTTTTGAAAGTTTCATCAAATTGACCACAGCAAGTGCCTGTTTTCAGTAGGAGGACAGGAGTGGGATAGCTTCATTTGGAAAACTGTTTGCCATTGAAAAGTATGTTTGGAAATTTACAGAAAAATATGTGTGAACAAAAGTATTCATGATTCACCTACATGTACTTGTATAACAATAACTTTAAACGTAATTCTTCAGATTTTCATACGTATGAAATAATACAACAAGAATCAGTTTGCCTTTCAAGTGGCAGATATCAACAAAGATTTTTTAAAAACTCGACAAATATATTTTGTAATGCTCTTTTAAAAACAGATCATGCAACAAAGATGTGTTACACCTTAAGCAAAAGAAACTGTGCAGAGTGTGTTGTTATTGCTTTCTGGAGTGATCTGGAAGTGTTTGGCACTCTTTTGATGCACTTCGACATGATTAATATCCTGCTGTATCCACTATTTTTATGTGGAAGAATTTTACACTAAACCCAAAGTGATTTGGAAATGAATACATTTCAGTTTCAAAGTTGGGATTTTTTTGTGTTCCCTTGTGACAATTTGGCATAGCGTAATTGTTCACTCTTTATTCTAGCATATTCTCTTAAAACTTGCTAACATTTCTGTCCATTTTAATTTGTTCACAAACTGAGGTCATGCCCTTTATTGAAATTTTACCATATTTGGAATGTCTTCCAACATAACATCCTTATTCCTTTCACACGCAACTAAAATGAAAGCAAATGTCTGTGCCCTGGCAACCGACTTAAAGTAAGTGAATCATTCTAAGTTCGTCATTCTTGCTCTATTATTAGGAGCTATCTTAGGAAATGTTTGCACCAAAGGATCAGAAGAATGGAAAGAACGGGGTCAATGTTTTTGGGATCAAGGTCATTGCAATTTTACACTGACTACATTTCACTCATGCGATTTATGGAAGTGTTCATGTGATGTCTTGCAGCTATAAGAAGCTGTAGCCAATCCCTAGGTGTGTTGTTTATCCAAATAATTGCTGATTCCAAGGAGGGTCTAAAAATTTAAATGTACCCACATTTAAAAGATAACTTCGACTGACAAAGAACAAAACACCTATTGCAATTATTAATATCTTTATTCGTACATTTACGTCCTACAAAATTATACATTTGAAATAATATAAATATGAAATTTAAAAGATTTAGGTTTTAATAAATACAAATATCATAAGTGATTGTAAGGCATTGTCCATGATCTAAATCACATTCAGATACATAGTCTCTCACCATCGACAGTTCTCTTTAATGTGATAACTTATCTGTGCTTCACAATTACGATCATCAAGTGATCGAGGCCAGCAAGTTATGAACAAAGCATTTCTGTATATATATTTATATTTATGTAAAAAAGTTTGGTCCAACATCTGTATGAAGTTCATGTTTGGCTAAACATTCTATTTTCATTTACGATTCACTGAAAACGCCTTTTTCATCCTCGTTATTTTAATGCAACAGGTAGCTGATATGTAACTATAAATGTAACTGGAACTAGCCAACTAGCAATACCGGAAATGATTTCCTGAAATCTATGATGTATGCTATTCTAGCTCTTCATGGAATTGCTGGATGACTATCGGACTTTGTTGGGCATTCATCTCTAATGACCTACCTGAATGAAAGAGCAGACCTTCTGCAAATGAAAGAATATTTTACTGCATATGACAGTAAGACGAGGGATTTATACATTGAATATTTTTCTGTCCTTTATCAGTGTGTACCATACTGGAACACTGTTCTGTCATGGTCAAAATGCAAAAAAAACTTTTGGTTCAAAAATGTTTTTACGGGGTAGTGCTTTCAAAGATGATATGATTGTGAGTCAATTTTTGTGAAATTAAAGGAGAACTAACCCCTTTTGCACTTTACCTCTCAGATTTTAGCTTGGGTCCATAGAAACAATTCCATGCTATTCATAAATTGTATATGTGCCCTGGTAATGAAATATCCTGCATTTATTAGCTCCGTGTTGTGAACTACGGAGGCCGCCATTTTTTAAATTCCTGGTGTTTTGCACTGACCGGAAATACGTCACTGTTGTACTATTCAACTGGTGAGAAACTGTCAGCAACAGTTAAGATACAGTTAATTGCACTTTCAGGGCAGTTCTTACTGAGTGTCAAGTAATTGCCATTGAACTTGAGACAAAGCAATTAGACAGAGAAAGAAAGAATTTATTAGATCAATGTTAAATAAAACAAACAAAAGCAGCAAGAAACAACTATTAGCAGAAAAATAAATAAAATAAAAGTAAAAATACATATGATCTAATTACCTTTGGTCAGGAGACATCCAATAAGTTCTTATTTAAAAAAAAGGCTCACGTGGATGTCCCCTAAAAACTCATATTTAAAAAAAAATATATTATTTGATGAAAAAAAATGAAAAAAGACATTTATATATAAATAATAAGATCTAAATCTAAGAAATAATGATGGGATGAAAATAAAAGTATGGCAGACAAATTGCAAATTTAATAAAAAGTTTACAAACAGGGATCAGTTCTTAATTGTGATTGTTTTTTTTAAAATGAGTTTTTGATATTATATTTTATTTTAAACTAGTAGGCCTATATTAAATGCTTCTAGCAATGCAACATACCTTTGAAATAAGCTCATTGCAATCAATGCAATAATTATGCTGTATTCCCAAAAAATTGCAATTAACACCCTTCATGTTGTTGTGCTGTATGTTCTTGTTATAATTGCAATGAACAATGAAACGGCTTGTAATCAACAGGATTATGAATTGATTCATATGGCTGAATGCATATATATGGCCTAGCAGTGTACATAAGTGACGTCACTGTCTTGTGTGCTGTGTGCAATAATGGCGGCCCCCAGCATGTCGGCGATTGGTGCAAATTACACTTTTAATTGGCTTGAAACGATGTCAAACCAGCCTTTAAGACATTTTCTTTCACACCAATATATTATTTAACATCTAATTGAACTTTTGAAATTAACATACAAACTTCCATTAGTTCCCCTTTAATACAGTTTGCCATGCTGGTTTCATCGTGTGACTTCTTCCTACTGCTAACTGATGGATAGTTATCTTTCGTAAGCCATTTCAAGGTTTCTGGCTGGCCTTATACAGTTTGTCTGAGAGTGTATTAACCTTATGGCAGTTCCATCAACCAAGAGACAGTGTCAGTCAATAGTACTTCTGTCCATATCATTTTTCTGTTTTCTACTATACATACTTAGTTGATGTAGTGCATTTTCTGTGGTTGGGGTTCTAGTTCAACCTTTTATCTGCATTTTTCAATGTCTCAAAACTGTCAATGACGCTAGGTTTGAAGCTTAGTCAGCTGATATGACAAGCTGCCAGAGGCAGACATAATGATGAGATCGCTAGGAGTTCACACCATGTTACACATTAATACATGGTGAGGTATTTTACCTGCCTCAGTACAGCACTTCATATTTACCTCTTATGTCATTGACATTTAGCTGGGATGTAGCTCATGAATAGTACCCAGACTGGGGATCAAACCTGGGACTCTGGGTAGAGCTGACCAACATGGAGTTGATGTTGCCTTAATTAACCACTTAACTGCAGTGTAACCCCTGGCTATATCTAATCTTTGTCATACCAGGAGGGAAGTACTTTTCAAAATTTCTTCCTCTGCCCCATTTATGGTCACTAGGTTGTTGTTTATTGTGGTAAAAGCAGCAAGGTTAATTTAGCAAATACCTCACTACGTCTTAGTGAGCCCTATGATTTATTTGCACGTGGCTCATGGAGATATATTCAAGTTCAGCTGTCAACAGAATTCTCTAAGTGCAAAGGGAAAAGATCAAACAACAAAGACAACAATGAATTGTGTGAAATAATCTCTTTGAAATTTAAACAAGTCATCCGTCACGCATGAATTGTATTCTTTTTCCACAAAGCTGCTTGCACAATTGCATAAAGGGTTTTTTCAGGTTGTTGGAATTTGAGAAATCTGTATTCACAATGGTTGCAGTCAATAAATTTGACATGACTTGAGATATGTGCATATTAAACTAACTTGATAAGGTATGGCCTAGTACACCTTTTTATAATAATATCAAAGATAATTGTATTATTCACTTAACAGCTGGATTTTGCTTTACAGAAACAACAATCTAAAACTTATGGAATTATGGGAGAATATGGTTGTGTAAAGCTGCATCCAGCCAATTAGCTTCAGTTGCCTGGTTGGAGTAATGTGTTGAGTCTCACTAATGGAATGTGACACCCAATGATTTTTGATGGAGGCTAAAACCACAGAAAGAGACATTACCCTGAGTTTGTTATGGAATGATGCAATTATCTGGTCGTAATGCACGGGATGAAATCATTAGGCTTCAGCTACTTTGGTTTTATGCCTTTGTTAGGCTTAATTAATTTTTGTATCAATGATATATGTAATGTAAAATTCTGTAAAGTAAATTAATTAAAATTCTGTTCTTGTTACAACTGTGAAACATTTACCACATAAAATTCTACAATTTGCAATAACAGTATTATTTTTTAACTATTTTGCAGTGTCCACCACTATCAAATGTAGAGAAAATGTATTATTTGTTCAGCATATTTCCATGTTACCATATTCCACCTCTATATATACAGGTGTCATTTTCAGTTTGTCAAATACAGTGTACTCGAAAGAAATATCACTGGCAAATTTCAGGAATGATTATAATTCAGTTAAAAATCATAAATTCTCTCACATTTTTGAATTTTCCATTGATGAGCTGGGAAGTTCAAAGAACAAAAATGAAGATACAATTTCTTTTATTGGGAATCTGATTAGTGTAATTAATTAATTAAACTTTTTCGACTTTTGATACTGTCAGTTGACACAGCTGGCTAGACTAGGCCTTTTTTTATAGTCAATATTTTGGGCCTTTTATTCTGTGGTAATTGGTTCCAGTCTGGGACCACTTTTCCATAATTGAATTTGCTAGGAGGATTCAGTTACCTTGTGTACAAATTTGCCTACATTGGGCCTTTAATAGATCTCCATCATTGCAAAGTTTTGTTGTAGGATTAGATTTAGATTAGTTTAGGTCAATTTATTTTCATAATTTAAAAATATTACATTTTAGAATATATAAATGAAATGAGAAGATGCAATTATGATGGAGACCCCTCAAGCCAGCAGAGCTAGCGCTTATGAAGGGCCACCAATGAAATGGGAGATGAGATGAGTGATATGAAATGGAGGAAATGGGATGAGGGTGATTATGTACTGGTGCTCAAATAACTATAGAATATGTTAAGGACAAATTATGTTTGGCAGATAAAGCAATTTCTTATGATACATATATCGCTGTATGACTCCAGGAAATGGTTTTTAGTAATTTTGGAAAATTGTCTGAAGCTGTGGGTGAGAATTTTGTCTTTTAAAAAGTTTAGTGTATAATTGAAAGTTTGTGGAATTCTATATCTAATTGACTTTTTAATGAAGGAATGTTTGAAAACAGGTAATTGATAGTTATTTATTTGTTCATCGTGTTAGATAATTATGGGTCTCAGAATTTTCAATAAAAATATTGTTGTAGAAATAGATCGGTAACATATTATGTTCTAACCTGTGACAAAACTTCAACTCACTCAGTGTACACAGGTCCTGTAATTTAAGAACCTTAAATGTTAAATTATAGGATTGGTATGGGCATTGTATTTTGATATGCTAATTGTTTATACTACCCTTTTCTGTAATTTAAATATCGATTCACTGCAAGATCCCCACAAAATAAGCAGTTAATTCAAGTAAGGTAAAAACATGGTATTGTAAAGAGTAATTAATGTGTATTTTGGTAGGAGAGGTGAGAACGTTGCATTTGGACATGAAATTTGGATTTCAAAAGAAAACAATGACACATATTAAAGGTTCTCTATAAACTGTAAGATAATGCAGTCACTGTCGCGTTTTGCAAAAGCTTTATCATTACAAAAAGACTGCTTCAAAAGTAAAAGCATATTAAAGAATATTTATTTCTTCATCAGAATCCTAAGTATCTGAAAACTGGTTAATAATTAGTAAGTAATAAAATTAATTCTTTTATTCAATAAATGATTCAAATTATAAATCAATTTCACATTACAAATAAAAAAAAGAAGAATCTTGCCAAACTTGACGAGCTTATTATGAAGTCAGTTCGACCCAATCACAGCAGGAAACAAAAAGATACATTTCAACAATGGAATGAATAAGAGAACAGAAAAGTACAAATTAAATCAATATATAAAAAAAAGGAAAAAAAAAAAGAAGAGAATTTACGTCAGGAATCAAATATCACAAAATGATGGACAGATAGTTCATTTTAAGGTAATTCATATTCTGCTGGATGACATTCGGTTGAGTCTGGTTATTTATGTAAATGAATTATTGCATCAATATGGTATTTGCACAACATGCCTTGAATGTCTCAATGCCATCTTCATTTACACATGATTGCTAATGTTGGCATTAGGTTGTATGCATGTGCACACAAAATATCAATAACCTAACGACTCTACTTGAGCATGTCATTGAAGAAGTTGTCTTGAAGTTTCCAAGAATTGTTTTAATGATGTTTAACTCTCCCAAATGGTGTTATTTATAACTTCGCTGCATGGTGGTACACAAAAAGTAGGGTGTATAATAAGTTCGAACAAATGAAATTATGATAAGGACAAGACAGCTGCATTCATGTATCAAATTTGGAATGACATTTCAACATGTTAGCAAAAAGAGTATAAATTGTCATAAGGCCATAACTTGAGTTGAATTAAAAACCGTTCTCATTAGGATACTTTCACTTATTGGTTTCAAGATAGAACCCCTCAAATATTAATAACAATAATAGCCTAACTGAAAATGTTGTTACTCAAATTAAGAATAACAGTAATGCACTTTTCTTGAATTACTCTTTAGCTTCATTGTTCATGAGAGATTATACCTTTAAAGGAATCTTAATCCTTATTTGTCAAATCTTCGCAATCCAAAGAGTGATGTTAAAATCAACAAAGGAGTGAGGATTAAATATTTATATGGCATTTACATAGCATGCCTCGAATGTAATATTAAAATTACGTTACGCCCAAAATTATTAATAATGCTGCTTTTCGGTTAATTGCAATTGTGCAGCAATCATCATCATTCTGTGTTTTGCAAGAGCCGTTTTAAGTTAAATTCATTCAAGATTTGAAAAGAGATAATCCTGAGATTTCAAATGACTTTCTAATCACTTCTACGTGTCTGTCTAAATGCCGGAATAATGTTTTATCTGACATTCATTACTTGGAAACCAATTAAACTGATGTCTGTTTGTTCTTTTATTAATGGAATTATCATTTTGAAAACTCTATCAAACGTCTATTTTAGGTTTTGGAGATAAACATTTTTCAAGATTTTATCTTCTATTTTCTTATTTCATTATGTTCTTTTCGGATTTATGAAATCTATATGATTAAACCAGATTAATGATCACAGGAAATTGCTCTGCAGGCTTCAACCTTGACAACAAAAAAGGAAATAAACAGGCAAACTATAGATGGATAAAATAAGATTGGTCATAATGTGCAATTTTGTCCATGCTCAATAATCTAATTGTCATATCTTGGGTATATGTTCCAAATCATCGCACACGCCAATAAACCACTAGACGTAACAGTTGAACTCGTGACCAACTTGAGCATCTTAAAAATTACGTGCAATGGGCAAAACTCGGGTTGTCAGATGTCATTTGTTGTAAACACAATTATTGACATATCACATATGAAAGGCACGTTTCTGCAATTGACTGTATCAAAGGCTTTGCGTAAACAGGTAAAGGCCATCTGCAGATTAAAGTACATATTTAAAACGAGGTACATCCTTAAGCCCCGGTCTCACAAAGCCGGTTTTCCCATAGTGAACCCGTAGTATTACATAAAGGTGACATAACGCGCTTCCCGGCTCCAACACGACGGCTACCCGTGGATACCCGTCGGGTAACACCTGGGACTCGTGGCCAAGCCGGAATAGCCATGCTTGCATGGCTTACCCGTGGCAATTCCCGGGTGTCCAAAAAGTCAGCGGATTACCCGTGGAAGTCAGCGAGTTAATTGTCCCTAATTTTACCCGTAGTAAAGCCGGCGGTTTACTAGAAGTATCCCGAAGGGTAGTAGGAGTAACCCGCCGAGTTTTAGGAGTAACTCGCCGACTGCTACCAGCGTCAGCATCAGCGTAGGCAGGGAGGGGGGTTGTATATACTTTAAAAGGCTGCTGCTCCCCAAATATTAGGTCGATTTTCGTCAAATAAGACTGAATTGTAGTATAGTTAGCCACCCGTGGAAGTCGGTGGACTACTCCTGGAAGCCATCGAGTTACTCCTACTACCCGTCGGATTACTTCTAGTGACCCGTAGAACCCGCGAGTGACCCGTAGAACCCGCCGAGTCACCCGTAGATCCCGCCGAGTCACCCGTAGAACCCTTTTTGCCGCCAGAATCCGTCGCCAACCCTGCGAAAAAAGCTGTTGCATAACCGTTATGTAATACTACTGGTTCACTACGGCAAAACCGGCTATGTGAGAGGGGGGGCTTAACGCAATTACTTCAATCTAAGGATGCTCAAAAATGTGGAGAGAGCTCTGGAATTATTGGCTGTTTTGCTCAAATATTATGATATGCTGACCTTTCATTGGCTGACATTGAAGAATCATATCATAGCCTCATATTGGTCAGGGTGGTGGTGATGGATTAGGGCTTTACGTCCTGTATTTCTGCACCTTATGGGCTAATAAGGATGGGTAGGGACCTTGGCAATGAGACGAAGGATGAAACAGCCATCCAACATATTTGGTCAGGGAATACCATGTTTAAATTGGATTATCTTTTTGAAGACCCCATTAGAGTAGCAGAAACCTGTGCAATCTTGACTGAACAGTTGTAGTGCAAATTGTCCTCTTTAAAATGGATTGTATGGATGCATATTTGTATGTGGGCATTGCCCAAAAATTGTCTATTTTCTTTGAGCACCATAGACCTCTGTAGTATTAAATGCTAGTACAGGTTGGTGGAATTTTAATTTTAATGAGATGTCCTTTGTTTCTATTACAGGATTCCTTAAAAGAAAGGACGTTTTGAGGTAGTCCACTTTTAAGCAGGAATTACTTAATATGTCCACATGGTGTTTTTACCATATATTTCTATAGTTTCTGGAGCATTTGTTCTGAATATCCAATGCAAATTCATGACTGCCACACCCCAAAATCTATGTAAAACACCCCCTTTTTGGTGAGCATGGTTGGAAATTCTTGAATTGTTCATCTCTTGGGAAAAGTGTGGATTCCTATGACGTCATTAGTACTTCAAAAAGAGGCAAAAACGTCACCAAACTTGGTAACAGATTAATTTCAATTTTTGTAGCGATGTCAAGAGTCCTTAAAACGAAGTACTGGTATCCTTCATTTGAGGTACGTCCTTCGTTTTAGGTACATCCTTAAATCTAAGGTCGGCCTAGACCTGGTTAAGCTTAATGGGACTAATATTCTTAACTTAATATGCTACACATAGAACCTACATCATAAAAGAATCTGGTGAGTTTTTTTCCTTCTTTTATTCCTGACCAATTAATTCTGTATCTGAAAATTATACAGCTAAAGAATTTATTGATAATTTTCAGACGGCAATTAACATAGATATGAATGAATGAATACAACTTGTATTGTTCATACCTGTTTTGACAAAGTAAATTTTTGGAGTTTGCAGCCAATATGCCAAACTTTGGGGATAACTTCGCCAAATACCGTATGTACCAGACAGTGTGAGATGGGTGCAAAAAATAATAATATCAAGTATCAGAAGGCATATTTAAAATCAGAGTTTTAAAAGTACTTCTTGGATTACAAGTTTTTAGCTGTTTAACTGTTTAAGCTTACTTGAATGCTTTTTGAACAAAATTCATATTTAAAATACTTTGTTTTACAGAACAGAGTTTTTGCCTCAGTTAAAAAAGCACTATGTGTATGGATGCAAATGTTAATGGGTCAAGTTATGCAGCTCTGGATGGTAGGTAATCAGTATTAGGAGACAATGAAGCGAATGCAATAGATTTTGGCCAATGTCATATTGAGTGACAATCCAGCTTTACTTTCTGGCATTTATCACCAATTGTTACGTTCAGCAGAGATTTCTGCATCACCTTAATTATGGACATACTGTATTTCGTCCTGGTTAATTAGCTTTAAGGGAATACAAGGTGATTTTCAGTGTGGCTTTCATGGTATAATATCAATTTATTGCAATTTTAATATCTTTCCCTACACAAACACAATCAGCTATAGGGCACATTACGTAGTCTCACTTCAGGTAAGCCAAAGGGGTTGTATATTGTGGATGTCATGGACATTCGAATCACTTAACTCCTCTACTTCAATTGTTGTTGATTTATTGTCTGATTAGTACTCTTCTTTGTACTTTTATCCAACATGTTGGTGTGTGAACAAAAAAAAATGGTGGAATTGACAGCCTGATTAAGTGTTTTTCTCATTTCTGAATGTAGGTTTTGTGATATGATGAAAGAAGTAGTGAGACTCTCATTGCATTTATTATGTTGTCATAACAATACTGTGCAACCCCACTTAAAGGACACTTCACCACTAATACTACCTCACCATATTTAAGAGTGGACTTAATGGTGAGGTTTCACTATATTTATTTATTATGCTGGATCAAAGAAGGTGGTTGGTGGATTCGGGCTTTACGTCCATATATTTCTGCACCTGTTGGGCTAATTAGGACACGCAGAGACCATGGCAATGAGAAGAAGGATGAAACAGCCATCCAACTTAGGCTCAACCGGGAATCGGACCTCTGACCCACTGGTTGGAAGCCTAGTGCACTATCACTGAGCTAGCCCCCCCCCCCCCGGATCAAGGATGGTAGATAAACATATTATTTTCGAAACAAACATCAATCTCATGCTGTTTAATTTATGTCATACACTATGTACTTTTTATCAGTAAATATTATGTCATTTATGTTCTGTGCCAATCTATGGATTAAAACATTTGAAAATGTTTGATGGTGAAGCATTGTATAAGAGCACTAAGCTAAGCATCATCGACAAATACTTAAGAGGTACCAAACAGAGTATCCACCGGAAGAATTAAGGCAGCATGTACCATTCAAATTAGTCAATTCAAGCAAGAATGGCAATATGGCAACGATAGCATTAATCTTTTCCATCTAGCTTTTCACACCTAAAAAACTGACATACACTATGCAGGAGTGTTTTCTTTTTCCATCGAGGTATCTAGCTGTGATACCTCAAAGACTAATTGCAAAATTTTGACACAAATATGAAATCGACAAGCTTGAGTCTGCAACACCCCAGATACATCAGCATTCCGGATGGGTGTGCTTGTGGATTAAAAGTTGGATTCTAAACCAATTTCTTGGGCAATTTAGTAGCTATGGACAGCTTGGGTATTAATAACTAAAGCTGTGTCCGGTCGATTAATCTCAGCATTTAGCATTTGCCTCATTAGAGCAATGTGTTGAGTTTCTCTAATAGAATGTGACAACCTGGGATTTTAAAACCACAGAGAAGAAATTACCATGTGGAGATGTCAGTAATTGGTTCTGATGCAATTATATGACCCTAATACATGAGATGCGATTCTATTAAGCTTCAACAGCTTACCTTCAAAAATAAGGCGTTAGTAAATTTTTTAGAAAAGAACTATAGATGTGGATTAAATACTGATTTTGTTTTCACATTAACTTTGATGCCTTCAGAGATCATAGTATGGTCTCTGATGTAATACGAGTTGATGTTAGCAGCAATATACATATTTGAAAGAATAATTACAATCTAAAAGTGGTAATAAGTCCCCAGAATATGTGCCTTATTTTGAAAAATGGCTGCAATTTATAAACGTGTTTCAAGCTAAAAGTTTAAAAAGCGTAGACATAAATATGACACATAATATCTTCATTTGATATGCATGGAAGACAAGTATGTTCCCTGTTGTCCCTGACATTTTCTTGCACATACATAAATACTTTAGTTTGATGTGCATGGAAGACAAATAGTTTGCCATTTGCCCCTGACATTTTCTTGAATATTAATCAAGCAGCATTAAGTGAGCAGCATATGTAAGGCAAAGCAATTAAGAACTTCATAAACAGGCTCAATTTTTGGCGTTCAAAATATTGCTGAGATGTTTTAGGTTTTGATAAGTAATCTTGGAATTTTCGTCCAAAATTGTTCATGTCCTTTGCTTGTTATAATAGGCAAAGAATCTGATGATTGATTGATGTGCTTGTTTTATTTCACCTTGATATTAAATTCAATGAGGTGCCTACTTTAATTGAGGACAAAGGAGATCTTTGGCTGGTTTTTGTAACAAATCACATCATGCTTCCTCCGCATCATTTCATCTTGAAATATTATTTTGTTGGAACAGCAAATGATTGGAAATTAGTTGTCAGCATCATATTGACTTAGAATTTATATGGCTGTGTGAAAACATTTACTTTGTGTTGATTGTGTTGACCTGGGTCTCCATCTTTAATCACCCCAATATAAGGGGGTCTGAGAGGTATTAATTCCTTATCATGAGACCAACAACCTCAGCAGCAGCACCAACATTGATGATGGATGGAAAAAGAGTCTGAACCCTATTGTGCAAGCGTCATATGTTGAAAGATGCAGTCATCTCATTGAATTGAGCTACGACTAAATTCAACAAAGTGTTGTCCCCTTGCTACCGAATTTTGACAGATGGTAGTTTGTCGAGTGTATCAGATAGGTATCACTTTCATTCCTACATGAAGCAAATTCTGCATTATCACATTGCTACTGGTCTAGTTTATTATTGGTTATTACTGATTATATGACCAGCTGCCAGAGGCAGCCATATTCTGCGATGGTAAGGCTTGAAGTCCACACAATTTTAGAAATTTACCCTATGGTAAGTGTCACTTACTTGCCCCAGCATAGACACTGAGTACAAGACACCATCAATGAACACAACAGGAAGACTGTAGCTCAGCGAGAGTGCCTAGGCGAGAACCGCATCCAGGACCTTCGGCAAAGCTGGCTTATAAGTTTTTAAAACTGGCTAATGTATAAATCACCAGGTGACTCTTCTGTACTTTTATCAAAAAGTATCCGTGGAATCTGCCTATGAGTGATTATCTTTTTCACCACCCAAGACTACCTCCCATTTAAATGTTTTTAGATGTTTACAGACCATGGCCCTTTAAACAATGGCACCAAATGTTTCAAACTATTTGCCTCTGAAAAGCCACTTAATACCTCAAAATATACAGAATAAAGCACCACAACAGCTCCCTGATGAATCCCAGCTTCCTCTAATTGCAGTTTGATAGATGTTTGTTCAGATGGTAAATTGAGTCAGATCTCCGCCTGGACATTGAGATATCACTCGAAACTTGAATGGCATACTCTTCCGGACAATTTAACCTGATGTATCATTTGACTGTTGTCTTTAATCCAAGCCCTTTTTTTCTTCTTTAATCGACGAGTTTCGTTGATAATCATACAGTACACTAGATTAAATGTACCCTGAGGAGCTTGAGACTTCATATTTAAAGACGAAGGCAATGTTTAAGGGCTACGATCATAGCCCGGTTCTATGACGTGCAGTGAAAATGTGTTTGTCAGTGAAAACAGTAATAATTTTTCTTTGTGTACAATGACTGAGCAGGCCTTTTTTTAATGGTAATATATGTCAACAGCATTACTATTTAATCAAAAGCATGTCACCTTAGTCAATATTGACTAAGACAAAACTAAATAGTTAGATCGGGGTTACTAATTTGTAAGTCAAATGGTGGTGTAAAATATAAATAGAATTAAAGAGTGAATAGATGGGTTTTAAATCTGAATCTGGGAAGACTGTAATTCAAGACAGGCAAATTGTCAATGAATCAAAATAGTGCCATTGCAGGCCCTAATGACAGCTTGTGAGCCACATCTCCCTACAACAATAAATTTGCATGTCTTGTTTATCGCACTCTTTGTGGGTCCAACAAATACTGTCCAGTCAATGGCATGTTAATGTATGGATCCTGCATTTGTAGGAACCCAAGAAGAGCAGAAGTATTCTCTTTGGACAATCTCTGGCTGCTAAGGTCTTGTTTACGAGGTCAATACACCAATGGGGAGGTTTATGTATGTCCTTTATGAGGTTTCCCACCCTAATGGTGACTTTATGAGGTCTCTGTCTCGGTAGATAATGAAATGATGACTCTTTGCATAAATCATTCTGTGATTTGGGGCATCTTTGCCATCCTGTTTGCCCTAAACCTTATACTACCCATTATTATTGCCATGTTTTTTCCTGAAGAATGGTGAAAATGTTTTTTGTTTGCACACAAACTATCCTATACAAAAATTCTAGAACTAATGCATCATAGTTATGTCCAAATGAAATACATAAAATGGGAACTTCATAATGCTTTTAGAAGCTTTTATTTCATTAAGGAGTTAGGGTACCTTGAGTGCTGTACAAACTAGCCTCCCCACTTCCCTAATGTTCTGTGAAATAAAAACAAAGCATTTTGTGAGTGCCAAAATTCCTTGACAAGCTATGAAAGTTGTGTCACTTAAACAGTGGAACCTCGCTATAAAGACTGTCCTTGTGCAAAATTTTTAAAAAGGTCTTAATGGTGAAATGGTCTTGATGGTAAGGCACAATGGCATGGTTAAAGTTGGGTCATTAATTGTGATCGCAATAGGGAGGTGGTCTTAATGGGCAACCACTAAAGCCATCATGTGTTTGCTCAAGTCTTTGCAAGTAGGACGCCAATAAACTCAACTCCAAAGTTATAAGTTTCAGAAATGATGCTGTATGGAGTAGTTGTATATACATGCAGACACATTGGACAAAAAGCCAGGGAACAATGGTTAAAGAACAAACTGAAAGTTTCTCAAAACCAACTTGTATACCTCTTTGTAACCTGTTCATTTGGTAGTACAATGGTTGGAGCAAGTACTTCATGTATAGAACATACTTTGGGTAACTTTCTGAAAGATAAATCAATCGAAAAAATTATCTTGAGAAATATCCTCCAAACCTACAGACACACCTCGGATTAGGAAATCATTTTCATCTAGAACTTTTGTCAAACTTCCATAGAAATTACTACATACAACTTCTACCCTAAAATTCAATGTGCACACCAAGCGAAATTATTTTATGTAAATTTTGTGGAGCGCATCCATTTTAAGGTAGATGCCACTAGAAGCCAAATGCTGTTCAACATGCAAGTTATTCAAGGTTGACGGGCTGTTTCTTTGGCATCTTGTTTGTTTTGTATTACCTCAGTCACAACCCTAAAAGGAAGAAGTTGTTTTAACCACTTTTTTGTTCAATATGTGACCAGCATGACCAACTGATTGGTGATACTTGTTAGATCAACCAATACCTTTGGTTATTTGGCCAAAAATCTTGGTTTGTCACATATTGGACAATCAAGTCATCAAAAGGAGTTAAAATGGTTTTGCAACTAAAAGATCTTACTGGCTACATCACATATCATATTTTATGTCATATTTATATTAAAAAAACTAACACACCAACTGATGAATATGCTTTTTACCAACTCTACGTCATTAGCAATTTTTTGTCTAAAAAACCAGGTCTCACCAGAAGGACACTCTGGCAGAAGGTGTCTCAAGCCTCTGAAACTTGTTGCCTATATCTCTCGTGATGCTGCAAATCTTAGTGCTGTCAACAGAAATCAATACATGCAGAAAGCACAGAATGGGACCCTATCCTAAGCTAAATGTTTTCCAAGACCCAGGGGTGTTTTTGAATGGCATATTGTCCAGAAGTTATATGTGTGACTGATTGATGAATAACGATACCACAAAAACAAGACAGCAGAAGAAAGTTGATTAATCATGCAGTGTAATATCCGTGCCAAAGAAATACCATTATTTCCCAACTGCAGAATTATCACGTGAAAATTGATAAAAACTGACAGAGCTCGGCAATAAAATATACGCCCTGTTGATGCTGCATTCAGCAGTGTTGTATATTTCCTAGAATAAAAAATTTAAAGTTTTAAATTGCTGAAATTAATTGAGGAATAACAGATAAGCCACACTCGTCAAGATCTGTTTTGACAGATCAGACTCTGAGGGTGATACACACCTACCTCATCTTATCTGTCACAACAGATCAGGGACTAGTGTGGTTTTCCTACAGCATCTATAAGAATATATCTTTATGCTTTCTCTTGCTTCTGTTATTCTACTGGGTGTGACATACACCATAGATCCCGATATACCATATCTTAAAATAATGAGCTACATAAAATGCAGTGTAGGAGTATTCATTTGCTAAGTAACTTCATTTCGAATGTACTGCAAGAACCCCCCCCCCCCTTTCATGTTTGCTTGGAGTTCTTTGTAAATGCAGGTAATATATATAATCATTTTCAACCCAAGTCCCATAACATAACAATGTATAAAGAACCTTAAGCACCGTCAGTTCGTGTTGGGCAATGAATTAAGCACCCTCTTTCAACAACAGCAGTCTGCGACAGCGCAGCAACAGACATACATCAAAAAGTATGCACCACAATGTGATATCGTGCTTCTCATACCCATTAAACAGTTATATTTATAAGGTATACCCACCATTTATCGACTGTTGTGCAATTTCAATGCATCAAAAAGCATAAGCAGACAAAGCATAAATGTTTTATGTACAATTAATATGGTATTTTGATAAACAAACAGGGCTTTTACACATATAGCACATGAATAGGAGTCTTTTTATGTATTTGCTTAGTCTTTCATGACTTGCCGCCTGAAAATTGAATACTCAATGGATGGTTGAATATATTTATTTGATGCGAATAATCACATTATGTGAAATGGGGATTCCTTCATAATTGAAAGACAAGTTCATTATATGAGAAAATGTATTTAATCAAACAAATCCACCTTGCATTATTTGAATATGTCTTACCAAACAAAAATACTTAAGGTGATAAACAAGGCACAGAAATAAGCAGCTCAAGCAACTCAAAACACTAAAAATCCCAGAACTGACACACCTCACCAGAGTTATTCACTATGCGTGGCATCAGTTTTAAAGAGTGACTGATCTCAAAAGAAACCACCTGTCCAATTGGCCATGAATCAAGTAGGTTTGTTTCCCAGAAGAAAAACATCGAAAGAGCCTGTGGTTCATTAATTTGAAGCAATGTATCAAAAAATAATTGTGATCTTTGTATATCCTTAACAGAACAATGGAGTTGGACTACGAAAGGTTATACAGGTTGTATGTAAATACTGTAATGGTGTTAGCAGGGTGTTAACCATGGAGTGATTATTTTGGTGTACATAGTACTGCATAGTGGTTAACACTGTCAATTCCTGTGTAACAGATGCCTGAGTTCGATTACCAGATGGGCCACTCTCCTTTTAGAGATTACAATACTGTTATATCAATAACTTCTTTAGAAAAAGTCACTTGGTAACTTCATGGCACAATGAAGCAATTACATAGCTACCAGCCTCTCTCAAGAGGTTTTGCATGACTGACATTGAGCCTTAATTAAGTGCAAGCATTTAGTTTTCCAAAATGTCAAAACCATTCCTTAGGCTCTGAGAGACATGCTACAAGAATCTACATAAGTATATAACCCACTATATAGCAACTTGTACACTCTGCACAGCTGTAGGTGTTCAAGAAATCAACATTTTATGCCTCTTTTCAGTCAGGTATATTTGTCAGAATATTGTGAGCGAGAACGTGGTAAATGATCTCACAATTATGACTGCAATAGGAGCAGTTTCAAACATCTCTAGCGAATGACTGATATGCAATGCCCACCTGCAAATATTTACTGGGCAGCAACAAATTCAGCAGCCTAGTTCGTGATGTGCCCATCAGAATACCAGCCTCTGAAACCTGTTGCCTTACCTCGTGATGCTGCAAATCCCCTTGCAGTCAACAGAAATCAATGCAGGTAAGGAAGCTAGGAACCTGTGCTCATAGAATATAAGGACTTTGAGTGTATTTCAAGAGTAAAGAGTTAAAATCTTGTTTGTGTACTTAGACTCGAGATATACGTAGCACTTGTCTAAACAGCACTCAAGTTTGAGGACTTGCAAGCATATTAGATGGAAACAACAATTATTTATTATGATGCAATTTTTCTAATTGTTGATTCAAACTTCAGTGATTGAGCATATGGTCAGGAGTTATGGTTACCTTTATAGTTGGAGTTTAAAACTGCACAATGGGACAAAGTAAAAGTGATGGATTGTGTAGGAGTAGTATTTGTAAACTAGATTACCATTGAGGATAAACTCTGCGACTTATTAGAAAAACAATTTTTGTCAGTTTATGTATTAGCAAAACACCAAGGGAAATCGCTGTCTAAATGTATTTCTTTTGTCTCACTATAGTCAGACCTCCCCCCCCCCCACCCCCCTCCACTATCCCTAGGGATAACTAAGTTTAAGAAACTTTGAGAAAAAGAAAATATGTCGCAGAAAAATCTGTATAATCAGCAGCTAGTTTTTCACACCATATTAAGCAAGCTTACATCATGCATACAGAATAGGTCCAATGAGTGGCTGGTCTTTGCAGCTGTGTTTTTGTGCAGCTGTCTATCTTTCTAGCTGTCTATTTTTCCAACCGTCTATTAGTGCAGCCTTCTATCTTGCCATCTGGGTCGTAGAAGAAGCCAATCGCTTGATTAAATCCCAAATTACTTTTAAGTACTTCTACTTCTTAGAAAATGCCCTGCTAAAAAATAAAGCCTTACTGAATAGAAGCTTCATTGGGGACTTGTATAGCAGTAGTTTGAAGGCGAGAAACTTCCTGTTCATTCTGTAGTCAATCCAACATAATTTCCAGGTCCTTTTGTTGACTTTAGCCAAAAGTATAACTTTTTTTTTGTCCCTCGTATTATTGTTTTACTATGTTAAGTCACATTTGGAGAAAAAAAAGGGCAAAAAGCTACAATTTATTAGTACTGCCGTGGGACATTAGCTGCTCTGTAATAAAGCCGGCCTATACAGAGTCAGAATAGTATGTTATAGCGCATAGCTAAATCTGCTGATGAAAATTATCTCAAGAAAAGTGTTATTTTAATGATTTTTTTTTTGGGTCATATTTTAGAGTATTATATAAGAAATGTAACAGAAATAGCAATATCACTCCAACACTGTGAAAGAATTTTTGACAGTCGGATGCCTAAATAGAGCACATCTGGAGTTGCAGAATGGCTCCAAGAAAGTCTTACAGATAAATTGGATGTTTTATATATAAGCTACTTTTGGACTCCATAGGTCAACCACACAGGACTGACATTGGTTGAGATGTAAATGTATTTATAAATGAGCCTAGGTTTATATTCAGACTAAGCACTGTCCTGTTAGCTTTTATGTGTACAGTAGATCTATTAAAAGCAAAAATTTCTGGTTATTCGAACCCATAGCACTTTCCAGTATTATTCAATGTGTTTTGTGCACATTTTGCACTGACCTCATACCATCAATGATATCATTATCTTCAAGGGATTCCATGCATTCGTTCTCATCTCTAGCGGCAGTTTTCAGCGTTGTGGGCCAATGAATGCAAGACTGCCAAATGAAGTGAAAATGGAATTCTCAAGTCCCGTACCTTCTCTCTCTACATGTTAAACGTGTGTATTAGCATCTTCAAAGTGCAAGTGAATAAAAAGGCACTGAATTCTTTGCAAGGTAATCCTGATTTATTGACATTCTAGTATATGAATGCATGCTATGTTTGTATATAGGACTGCAAGTCTGGTATTTTGGTAATAACAAGAAGTCGCAGTTTTCTGACAGCATGAAGATAATTGCTCATTAGGAACAATGATTGCAAAGTATTACAGTCAACTGTTATGAATTAGTTATATTTGCAGTATGGCGTTTTATATGGAATCTGGCTGTATACAGTTTTAGCCCAGGGATTCTAATATGCTAGCCAATGGTTATGATGATGCATATCTATCAAACAAATGCCTGCAATATCTGTCAGAAAGTATATTAATTATGGCTGTCTGGTATCAGCCCTGCATTAATTCACTAATGGTAAAATGAAGTAAGCTTCTGGATTGAAGCTATCTGCAGTAATTTACTGTTTGAAGAACTGTGAAAGATGTCCATTTAACTTGTACTGGCATCAATAACTAAGGTTATAGGTGTCTAGCTTTGGTCATGGATTATCATGGATGGACCCCGGATTTACTATTATAAGAAAAAAAACGTTTTGTGGAGGTAATTTGCAGTATGGCGTTTTAATTTGCAGTATGGCGTTGTAATGGTGCACTGTAAGGCTAATTGTGTCAGCTCAACAAATTGTTCGTAAAAACACAACATCACTGTATCAACTTTATCAAGGGGCCATACACCCTCTGTGTCAATATTTTACGGTACTACCAGGATATAGATTGAGTGCTGTTTACTGTTGAACTGGATGCTTTGGCTTATCCTTTATATCATCTGCTATAAGATTATTCAGTGGCAATGTTCTGTGATATTATGTTCAGTAATATGCTGTGTGATGATTGTATGCTAAACAAATTTCTTCAAATTCTTCAATTTTCTTACGAATTTGTAAATTTTAAACTGTGAAAAATTTCAACAGTGAAAAAGGACTATTTGTTGAGGTAAAATGCTGCGGTGGCTTATAGTGATGTTGGATGAAAAACTGTGTTTCCAGCAGTCCATTCAGGCACTAAATGCTCAAAGCTAGTCAACAGATGAATCTTCTCTTTAATGCATCACAAGGAATTTCCAAACAATGAACTTAAGTCTTTTATGCACACCGGGATCTCTTGGTCAACAGGCTTATGTGGACCTTACTCTTCTTATCTAAACAAGGTTTACAATTCAATTATTCAGGAAGTGTAACGTACAATTTTGCTTGATTAATTTCAACCCATTATCCTTTTTTAAATGTCAGATCCCACTCTTAAGGCCTTGAGAGCCATGGTACAAGGATTGGCTTTTACAAGACTTTGGCAAGCATAATCTGCAGCCTACAGTTAGTTTCATTAAAAATGGCCTGTCAAATTGAATCTAAACAAAGCTAAACAACTTCTACTGTACGATGCTATCTGCCAATTAAATGGAACCATCTGGCTATAGCTGGTTACTCAAGGCTGGATCCAAAAGTACATATTTATGATATATTAGATACATTTCTTACATTTGCCAATCTTTATACTTTTTAGTAAACCGACTATAAGCTAGGAGTAGACAGAAATGGTTGGCTTTAGCCAGTTATAGCTACAGCTAGGAATAGGTAGCTACAGCTGTCTAGAGTCGACCATTTTTTATGAAACTAACTGTACTTCATAGAGACTCTTCCACTCAATGATTCACTGCTACTGATATATATTTATAGGTTATCACATGGCAAGAGGCTGTATCTCCCTGGTATCATCACCCGAGACTCTGTATAATCCCGAGACCCGTTGCTATACCAATTGCTATGTCATGTTTTCCCTCGAACCTGTATCATATCTCGACCCTATGGGTCTCGGGATGATACAGGATCTTGGGTGATGATACCAGGGAGATACAGCCTCTTGCCATGTGATACCCTATAAATATCTGTTTGGTCAGGTATATTTGTGTAAATGAGCTCACATTTATAGTTGCAAGGAGTAATTTTAAACACCTATGAAGTAACTAATATACCCACCTTTAAATTAGCACTGGGCAACAACAAATTCAGCAGCCTAGTTTGAGATGTGCCCATCAGACTACCAACCTCTGAAGCCTGTTGCCCGTATCTCATGATGCTCAAAATCCCATTGCATTCAACAGAAATCAATGCAAGAAATATACAAGCTAGGACCCTAGCTTTCACAATGGCCACTTCTGTGGTTGATCAAAATATTTGATTCTGTCCATATCATGCACTAAAACCCAGTTATATATCTACATGATAACTACACAAAAATACTATAAGACTAATCTGTGTATATGCATTTTATCAACAGGTGACTCTGCAGGTCATTTTGAGAGCCATCCGTCATTAAGACCATCTGACCACAACAGTCAGCCATGATGATGACAAAGTAAAGAGGGTACAAAATTAACATTAGACCTACAGCCATAACATTAGACCTACAGCCATCAAGGCTCACACGCTGTTTGCGATTAGAAAGGTAGGACTCAATCCAATTGAAAATGTTTCCAACAATACCAATTGCATGAAGTTTGAATGAAAGTTCCTTGTGCCAAACTTTATAAAAGACTTTAGTTAGATCTAAGAACACAGTATTGACCTCTTCATTAATATCAAGATTTATAAAGCTTGTCCAAAATGCAGATTAGTTGATTAATTTATAATAAATTATAATGGTACTATCTTTGGGAATAAATCCTGACCGACAGTATTCGGTTCATTGAATGGAAGAACTGCATCACTGACCACCACCTTTGTTTCATTGGGGACTTGTATACCTGTAGTTTGAAAGGCAAGAATCTTTCTGTTCATTCTGTATAGATAATGCAGAAACTCAGGTACTTGAGCCGAAAGTATTTATATTTTTGTTTTTTGTCACTCATACCATTGTTGAACTATGTTAAATCACATTTGGAGCCAAGCTAGTGCTGCTAGGGCATCTGCTGTTCTGTAATAAAGTCACCTGCGCTATTATAGGATAGCAAATCTATTTGACAAGTCACTGCCACACAGTCAATATCTCAAGAATATTATAATTTAATTGATTTATTGCAGATTGGCAACAAATGACAAAAAAAAAGTATAGATAATATCTATGACGATTACATCAGAAAATGCAACAGACACTAGTTAGTTCCATAAAATATGGTTGACTCTAGACAGCTGTAGCATTCTATTCCTGGCTGTAGCTATAACTGGCTAAAGCCAACTGCTTCTGTCTAGTCCCAGCTAATAGTCGGCTTACACCTACCACCACTGAAAAAGACATAAACCCTGGTAAATAAAAGAAATATATCTAATATATCATAAATATATACATGTATTTGCATAAGACATGAATCTTTTCAACAAGAAATGATAAATATGCATAACTGTCAAGATGATGCTGCATGTACTTTTAGATCCGACTTGAAGTAGCCATCTTTAGCCGGACAGTTCTGTTTAATAGCAGGTAGCATCGTACAACATAAGTTGTCTGGCTTTTGTAGATTTCATTTGACAGGCTGTTTTCAATGAAAGTAACTTTACAATGTCATTCCAATGCTTTGAAAGATTTCTTGTCGGTTGAATGCTTAAATATAAATACATCCGGAGTTACAGATTGGCCCCAAGGAAGTCATACAGATACCATTGGATGTCTTGTATAAGCTATCTTTGGACTGCGTAGGTTTACCACAGAGCAGTGAAAGGTGTAAAGTTGATGTATTTATAAATAGGCACATTCTGACTGAGCGCTGCTGTTGTCCAAAATGTGTTATGTGCACAGTAACAAGGATAGGCTCTCAAAAGACTGAGACAAATATAAGTGACTAAAAAAGTGTCATTCCAGTATATGAATAGTAGGACATCCAGGATGGTCCATATTTCAAAAGCAACGCCAAAAATGATGTGATTTGTTTCTGCATGAAAGCATGACACAAGGTCATTGCTCATTAGGAACAATGATAGCACGATGTTAGGGTTATGAATTAGCAATATTTGCAGTGTGGTGTTTGCGTGATTCTGATATGCCATCTGATGCAAAACCCAGGTTATAATCTGATAATGGTGCATACCTACCAAACAGAACCCTGCAGAATCTTTCAGAAAGTACTTGATGGCTGTCTGTTATCTGACTGCCACTAATTCACAGATGGTTAAATGAAGTGAACTTCTGGTTGGAACTATCATTGCAATAATTGCTGATTGAATGATGTCCATTTGGTTTTTTGTGCCATTAATGGTAAGCACATGGCCTGCTGGGTTGATTATCATGGATGGAACCTATATTAACCTGTGATAATATTGACTAAATAAATAAATTCTAAAATGGTGAACTCTTCTTGCATAGATTGTAAGAAATTGTACATTTTCCAATTTATTCAGAACTGAAAAAAAGAAAATCTTTCAGTGAAACAGCTTAATATAACCTAGGACTATTTGCTTGGTCAAAATGTTGTGATGCCCTATAGTGATGTTGGATGCAAAAGAGATGATCCTGCTTTAGCTGCAGGGATGTGATGTACATCAGAATGTGTGCATCACAATGTCCTCTGTTTCCAGCAGTCCATTCTGACACTAAATGCTCAAAGCTAGTCAACAGATGACCTTTCTCTTTCAGGCATCACAAGAAATTGCCAAACAATGAGCTAGAATCTTTTATGCACCTCTGGACATCTTGATCAACAGGCTTGTGTTGACATTCCTAAACTGTTTTGCATATAAATGAGCATATAATGGGTATTCATTGCTTTTGCGGTACTCTTCTCAACTAAACAAAACATGCAATTCAATTATTCAGGAAGCATTAATCTTAAAGTGAGATTTTTGTTTGCCAAAGTTTTCAGTAATTTTTTGGAGTAAGTAAAATGAATACACTGTCGAGAAGATAGTTGAAAGGTGTGCAATTCCGTGCAACCAAAATGAGTTGAACAGCTCACTCACTAAGACCATTTACAGAGGGTGGGTGATGCAATAGTGTTGGACACAAAAGTAAAGGACAATCGCTATAGAAAGGAAAGTTTTTAAAGTCTGACTGTTGTATTGTCTGTCCATGGATGATATGCCACATAAAATGCTTCATTGTGTGCAAATTATTTATGGGAACTCCTTTGGAAAATCCTGTCAATAAAAATAGTTTTTTAGTGAGATGCACCCACAGAATACAAAGTAACCAGGCCATGAAGGGAAAAAATAATACAAAAGACTGAGATTTTTTGGAAAATTGCCATACTTTGTATGTGTTTAACAGTTTGAATACACACAGCCAATACACTGTTCCTAGCTCTGCTGTAGCTGTTTACTAGCTTGATTGTGTTGCTAATGGTAGAACTAGAACTTTGACCGATGCATTTTTATCTGGGTTTCTGACTGTACATAACAAGATGCTATAGTATGTAAGCATAACGTTCCGCACAGCTTACCATGAAAATGACATTGACAAGATGGTGATCATTGGCCATTCGAAGGCCTATAAAATCCATTGGTGGTTACTTTACATTTCTCTGGTTGTATCATGATACCATTTTAGATTTCTATGATTTTTGTAAGTAGCATGCTTGAGGAGTGGGAGAGCTTAGAGACATTCCCTCTTCCTTTTACACAACACCATCATACTCCTCTACCAGACCAAATCATTGATATAAATTACAAATACCAACTGCCCGGCTAAATGTGTATAAATATAGTTTTTTCCACGCACAGTGCCTGCCTGGAATTTTCTTCACGCAGTAGCTGCAGAAGCCTGACATTAACACTGTCAGGCAGGAACTCAGCAAGATCAATTTCAATTAACCAAATTTCAATTTATTATTTTTTCTGGGCCATATTTCATCTCTTCATGGTGGGTGGGTGATTAGGGCTTTACGTCCTGTATTTCTGCACCTGCTGGGCTAATTAGGACAGGCAGAGACCATGGCAATGAGATGAAGGATGAAACAGCCATCCAACTTAGGCTCGTCCGGGAATCGAACCTGGGACCCAGCGGTTGGAAGCCCAGAGCGCTACCTCTGAGCAAGGCCCCCGCCCTTTTTCATCTCTTCATATCGCCCATCTCTTCTTATCTTTCACTTAATCGGACCCCTATAAACAATTTTTCTAACCCATGTTTACTATTTTCTAGACTGTACCAAAAACCATTACAGTGCATTATAATGGTCAAGGATGACTGTGCAACCCTGACAACCACATAGAGATAGACTTAGTTGAAAAATGTTTCATGAAAACAATAGTGTCATGACATTTAGACTGAAAGGTATCTAAGCTTACATTCATTGTGGTAAAATAATCTAAAATGGATGGTGGCCGAGCAGTACTTTTTCTGGTGCGAAGGTGTCGCACCCTGACAGTGGGTATTTTCGTACCAGGAAACACCTTCACACCAAAACAGTGAGAGAAAGTATACTGTCGTACCACAAAAGTAATAGTACTACAGCCTCCCCCCCCCCTCCACGACAGTAGGTTTCACACCATGAAAGTGGAGGCTATTTCAATTAACTGCAGGTATGCAACTTTGTAAGAATGGCTAAATTTCTTCCTCCTCCTCCTCCTCCTCCTCCTCCTCCTCCTCCTCCTCCTCCTCCTCCTCCTCCTCCTCCTCCTCCTCCTCCTCCTCCTCCTCCTCCTCCTCCTCCTCCTCCTCCTCCTCCTCCTCCTCCTCCTCCTCCTCCTCCTCCTCCTCCTCCTCCTCCTCCTCCTCCTCCTCCTCCTCCTCCTCCTCCTCCTCCTCCTCCTCCTCCTCCTCCTCCTCCTCCTCCTCCTCCTCCTCCTCCTCCTCCTCCTCCTCCTCCTCCTCCTCCTCCTCCTCCTCCTCCTCCTCCTCCTCCTCCTCCTCCTCCTTTGTCATTCATGTAGTTTGTCACAGACACAATTAGCTCCATCTGGAGCACTGCAAAATTCCTAACCACAGCTTAGTTGGAAGCCTATGTTAATATGACCACATCTATAGATCTATTTTACCTATAATACTAGATATTTCCCTATTAGAGGATGATGTCTTGCTTCGTTAGTTGTAGTAATATCATATTTCTCCAGTGTTTAGTTTGAAAACGATGCAAAATGCGATCTTCATAACTTATAATAAAGCTTGTGCACACAATGCTAAAAGCCAAAACGAAACTGTGAAATACCTTGCAAACAATGGTCTGAACTCAATGAAGAGTATCATAGGCCAAAACTTAAGTATGATTAGTCATGCTACTAAAGTACCGGTGAATGAATTAACAAAATTAAATTCAAACTTCACACAAGTATTGAAATGCTCTACTGAAGACTACTGTATTATACAGTTAATCAGAGATTTACACAGTCATGAACTTTATGTTGATCCAGATTCACACAAGGACACTTTGATTTACCTTTGTACTATTTTATTAATTATTTATAAAATTTTGTTATTTTGCAATTTGAATTTAACTAATATTTCGCAAATACACCATATTGTAATGCATTATGTGTGTCTACAGCAATAAACATATATATATATATATAAGATTAGTTGCATTTTGAATCTTTTTCAACTCAAGACTGTACACAAATTAAAGACTGTAGTAATACATGCTCCCTTAGTTGTGGTAGTATCATATTTCTCCAGTGTTTAGTTTGAAAACGATGCAATGCGATCTTCATAACTTAAAAGATTAGTTGCAATTTGCATCATTTTTTTCAACTCAAGATTGTACACAAATTAAAAACTGTAGTAATACATTATTATATTACTCTTGGTCTTATGAAATGTATCTATGATAGAGGCATCCGTGGTTCTGCATAATATCTCTGTACGTCCAATATTTACGGAGGTAATTACCAAAAACCGGCCGTGAGGGGGCCAATTTTGTAACATTCATGAAACGAAAGTTGGTAAAGTTGGTACTTTCGTGCCACGAAAATTGGCCGAAGAGTTCATTTCGTGGTCTCGAGGTTTCGTGGGGAGACAGTAACTTTCTTTAATGACAGTCCCAACTTTTGCAGCAAACCAGTCCCAATTTCGCACCCCAAAAGTTACCGATTTTCGTCCCAGGAAAGTACCAACTTTCCCTCCTTGAATGTACCAACTTTCATACCACGAATGCACCAACTTTTGTACCAATGAATGTACCAACTTTCGCACAACAAATGTACCAACTTTTCAAGTTGGTGACTTTCACCTTCGCACCACACAATGTACCATTCCCCCATAAATATATAAATGTTCAAGTAGTCATATTAGCGTGTAGTATTGAGTAATGGAGGGGTTCATTTATCAACCAAAAACAATGGTATTGTTCAAGCCACAAAATCATATATTTTTTAGATATTAAGCTGTTTCTTCTTTCTTAGACGCTTCAAAACATTTTTTCATGTCAGTTAATATTTGTCCATAATGTCAGCAGGTCACATGGCAATACAATTAGCCACAATTTGCCACAATTTACCACAATTTGCCACAACGGCTCCAGCTGCTACTCTTGTTATCACAACACAAACTATCACAAGGAAATAATCTTAACTTGTTATTGGAGTCTCTGAAGGTCCATTGATGGCACAAGTAAATCACATGGGCATGGCATGACACAGGATGTCTTATTAAAGAGAATGCCATGTGAAAAAAACTAGTTGCGAAGAAGGTAAAAATGTATCATTTCTTTGAAACACTCCTAGAAAAATTTCATGAATCTAACATATAATTGATACGACTGAGTGAAAATGCAAATGTATTTCTTTTTCAAAATACTACATATACATTGGCATTTCCATATTTTTTTAAGTATTACATTTTGTCCACGGTGCATATAATTCTGAAGTACCTGTAATATGATTTTAAACTGAAACATTCACTTTTTGTATGTACTCACACATTTAAACCTCATGCATATGTATATTTCTTTATTAGAGGATCTGAAATTGCCATTACTTCTAATGGGCTGACAGTTTTTCATACAGTGTATCAATGGACAGAAAAGAACAGAGGATGTTCTGTGCAGGAATTAATGTATTTACCAAGCATTATGCCCACTGTGCACATAACCTCTCTGTGGCATTAATGATATCACACGACCCCGCCAAACAAATAACTTCAACAAACCAAACAACAAAAATATCTGTGTCTTGTGGACATATTAATTTTGAATCTGGTTTTTGAAAGTTTCATCAGTGCCTGTTTTAGGTAGGGCAGAAATGGGATAGCTTCATTTAGAAAACTGTTTGCCATTGGAGAATGTGTTTGGAAATGTCCAATAAAGTATTTATGATTCTCCTGGATGTACCTGTATCACAATAACTTCAAACATAAAGCAATTCTTCAGCTTTTCATACTCATGAAATGATACAACAAGAATCAGTTTGCCTTTCATGAGAATATTTATACTAGTCAAGTAGCAGAAATCAACAACGATAAACAACAGATCATGCAACAAAGATGTGTTACACCTTAAGCAAAAGAAACTGTGCAGAGTGTGTTGTTATTGCTTTCTGGAGTGATCTGGAAGTTTATGGCACTTTTTTGATGCAATACTTGACCTCACATGTAGTGTCAGAAACCGATTAATCTCCTGCTGTATCCACTATCTTTATGTGGCAGAATTTTACACAAAAACCGAAGTGATTTTGAAATGAATATATTAGTTAGAAAGTTGGTACTTTTCTGTGTTCCCTTGCAAACATTTTGCATAGGATAATTGTATGCTTTTTATTTGAACATATCCCCTGTACACATATTGCTGACATTTCTGTCCATTTTAATTTGGTCACAAACTGAGGTCATGCCCTTTATCGAAAGCTTACCATATTTTGAAGGTCTTTTAACATAACATCCTCATTCCTTTCAAAAGCAACTAAGATGGTATAGAATGAATATGAATAAAGAAACTGTCCGTGCCCTGGAAACTGACTTGAAAGTTTATGAATCATTCTAAGCTCGTCATTCTTGCTCTATCAAGAGCTATCCTAGGAATTGTTTGCACGAAAGGGTCAGAAGAATGAAAAAAACGGGGTCAATGGTTTTGGGATCAAGGTCATTGCAAATTCTGTTATAGAACTTTCAATCAAACTGAATACATTTCACACATGCAATTTATGGAAGTGTTCATGTGATGTCATGCTGTTATAAGAAGCTGTAGCCAATCCCTGGGTTTGTTGTTTATCCAAATAAAGGCTGATTCCAACCCACATTTAAATTTTCAGAAGGTATTACAGCAAGACTGACAATTTTAATTCAGAGCTCCCCTCCTCACAAACTACAGTAGTTCTCTGCTTGCCTTGAGTCCACACTTACATGTCACATGGTTAGTTGTGGTGATTGTAGTCAGTTTGATTGACGAAGCAGTAACAGTTTCTTCCATCATTTAATATGCTAATATGGTAACCATGGTGGCTAGGTTGTAATTGAACTATGTGCTTCTTTTTAGCTTCCAATATTTAACAAGTCAGTGAATGTTGGTGTTGTTGAGATTGGCTTCATGAGAACAATGGACATCGATCACTGAGCAATTTTTGTGGTGAGACATAGTCCTACATTGCTCAGATAATTCAGGTTGGGATGACCATTGAATGAAGTATGTCCTTTCTACGTGCTAATCAAGCTGTTATCTGGTTGGATATGCTACCATCATGGCCGTGTTAAAACAGTGATATGACAGATTTGCTTTATCGTGAGGGGAAAGATGGCTTGGACTGACAAAACCCCTATGGCAATGTGATAACTTATATGTACTTCACAATATCAATCACTAGGGGTTGAGAACAGCAAATTATAAACAAAGCATTTTGTTTATACATGTATATTTATATTTATAAGTTTGGTCCAACATCTGTATGAAGTTTATGTTTGGCTAAACATTCTATTTTCATTTACGATTCACTGAAAACACCATTTTTTATCCTCGTTATCTCAATGCAACAGGTAGCTGATATGTAACTATAAATGCAACTGGAACCAGCCAACTAGCAATACCCAAATTATTTCCTGAAAGCTATATCCAAATCAACTGCTTAGCTTTTGTTGCTATATATATTTTACTGAATATGACAGTAAGATGACGAATTTAGACATTAAATATTTTTCTGTCCTTCATCAGTGTATATACCATACTGGAAAATTGTTCTGTCATGATAAAAATACTAAAAAAAACTTTTAGTTCAAAAATTATTTTACAGTGTTGTGCTTTCAGAGATGATATGATTGTGAGTCAATTTTTGTGAAACTTAATACATTGAAAACATTATGACCGTGTTCATTGTGTGACTTCTTTCTATTGCTGAGTTATGGATAGTAATCTTTCGTAAGCCATTTCAAGGTTTTTGGCTGACCTCATACAGTTTGTCTGATAGTGTAAATGTAACAGAGGTCAGCACCTCACTGTTATACGAGATATGCAGTTGCAGTTCCTGTTCAAAATTTATTAGCTAAAGTTACAGCCAAAGCTTTTGTTAACAAATTTATTGTTCACTATGGAATACCTTTGCGTATCCATAGCGATCAAGGAGGAGATTTAAAGAGTAAATTGGTCAAAGAACTTTGTAAGTTATTGGTAATGCAAACGTCACGCACTACTGGATTGGAAAAGTCAGGTTGCTCCATTAGTGCATGCTTACAACTGCTCACCTCATACTGCTACAGGGTACAGTCCATATTTTTTTATGTTTGGACGCCACCCAAACTTGCCAGTTGATGTAGTTATGGGCATTAGTTGCTGCGAATCATCAGATTCTTTGCCTAGTTACATGTCAGGTATGCGAGAGAGATTGTATTGGTCATACGATACAGCTCGAAAGATGTCAGAAATATCTAAAAGTCGTCACAAACATCTGAAAGACTGCAAATGTCATGCGGCAGTGTTGGTAGTTGGAGACCTTGTTTTGATTCGTAAATTGGCTTTTACCAGGAAGCACAAGCTTGCTGATAAGTGGGAGCCAGATATTTATGTGATTGTTAGTCAACCAAATGATGATATCCCTGTCTATACAGTTCATCTGGAAATCAGACATGATCGAGGTACAAGAAAGCGATCGGTGCAGAGAACTGTACATCGTAATCATTTGTTACCAGTAGGAAGTTTACTGGACTCTGAAGTCAAACCTGAGTTGGGTGCTCACAAACCCAGAAGAGATGAAAGGTTGATGACAGAAGAGTTGTCTGAGTCCGATGAGTCAGACGATGAAGATTTTTTAGTATTAAGGACCTCTCAGAATGTGATGTATCACAGGAAGAAGCTAGTGAGGATGCAGATGAGCATTCCGAGAGTACTCCGAATGTAGGGGCAGTTGCACCTGAGAATGCAGCATCAACCACCGCTGATGTAGATGAAGAGAATGATTCTGATCAGTCTGAACCTGAAGGCAGTAGATATCCACAACGAGAACGTCGACCTCCAGCAATTTATAGCTCATTTAGTATATTTGAGCCAGTTGTATATTCGATATCTAACCGTAATTTCTTGTAGACAGATGCTGTCCCAGAGTTGTACCTCTGTGTTTCATTATTGAACCTATTGCTTCAAACACCCCTTTGAGGTATGTTGTGTGCACAGGATGAATTATTTTTGTATTTGGGTCCTACCACATGTATGTGAATCATGCCGATTCTAAGTCTGGTTATTTAATTTATTTATAGGGTGTTGTTTCGGAATGTTGGCCTAAATAAAGGAATTGATCATATCACGAGCTTGTGGTCTTTCTATTCGGTTACATATAAACCTTAAAGACGGCAGTTCCACCAACCAAGAGCCAGTTATAGTCAAAAGCACTTCAGTCAACATAATTTTTCTGTCTTCTACAATACTAACTTGTTGATAGAACGATTATTATAATTATCGGACATGATTTTTCATCTTGACAAGTGTAAAAAGATGAATATGGCACAGGAGAATCTAACCTTAAACTCCAATTATATTTAGTGATGTCTTGAGTTGCTTATCTTGAAGGAGTAGGCTGACTGACCAACTGGTCAGCTTGACCATGCAGTTTCTATGGTTGGATTCTATTTCCACCTGCTACCAGCAGTGTCCAGCACTTCCCAATATTTGAATGTCTCTGAACTCTCAATGCCATTGGGTCTGAAGCTTAGTCAGCTTATGTGATAATCTGCCAGAGGCAGACATAATAATGAGATTGCTTGGAGTTCACACCACGTTACACATTAATCCATGGTGAGGTATTTTACTTGCCACAGTATAGCACTTCCTATTAACCTCTCATGTCATTGACATCCAGCTGGGATGTAGCTCATGAACAGTACCCAGAGTGGGGACCAAACTTGGGACTCTGGGTAGAGCTGACCAACATGGAATTGATGTTGCCTTAATTAACCACTCAACTGCAGTTTCCTATATCTAATCTTTGTCACACCAGGAGGGAAGTACGTTTCATAATTTCTTCCTCTGCCCCATTTAAGGTCAATGGAATACCTCGTTATGTCTCAGTGAGCCCTGTGATTTTAATTCTTTGTGCACATGGCTCATGGAGATGTATTCAAGTTCAGCTGTGAACAGAATTCTCTAAGTGCGAAGAGAAAGGATCAAACAACAAAGACAACAATGAAGTGTGTGAAATAATCTCTTTGAAATTTAAACAAGTCGTCCATCAAGCATGAATTGTATTCTTTTTCCACAAAGCTGCTTGCACAATTGCATAAAGGGTTTTTTCAGGTTGTTGGAATTTGAGAAATCTGTATTCACAATGGTTGCAGTCAATAAATTTGACATGACTTGAGATATGTGCATATTAAACTAACTTGATAAGGTATGGCCTAGTACACCTTTTTATAATACTTTCAAAGATAAATGTATTATTCTCTTAACAGCTGGATTATGCTTTACAGAAACAACAATCTAAAACTTATGGAATTATGGGAGAATATGGTTGTGTAAAGCTGCATCCAGCCAATTAGCTTCAATTGCCTGGTTGGCAAAACTGGTTGACAAACTGAAAATGACACCTGTATATATGGAGGTGGAATTCAGTTAAAAATCATCAATTCACTCACATTTTTACTTGCTGAATTTTCCATTGTTGAGCTGAGAAGTTTACAAAAATGAAGATAACATTTTATTTGTTGGGAATCTGATTAATTTGATTAATTAATGAGACTCTTTTTACTTTTGATACTATCAATTCACCCAGCTTACTGGACGACTGGGACATTTAAGTCAATATAGTGGGCCTTTTATGCAAAATCTTTATCACTGTGATCATTGGTTCCAGACTGTGAAAACTTTTGAATTGAAATTGAATTCGCTAGAAGAATCCAGTTACTTTGTGTACCAATTTGCCTAGATTGGGCCTTTTATAGATCTCTCCATCATTGTTAGGTTTTGCTGAAGGAAAATATGTTTCACATGAATGATTTTGGAAAACGTTGCATTTCGACATCAAATTTAGATTTCAAAGGAAAAATATTACAATTTTAAGGTACTCTATAAACTTAAACCTGGCTTTTAAAAAACTTCATAAGTGCATATGAACACTGTTTTCCATAGATCTCCAATCTTCGATGATGCTATCATCTCTTATGAAACTTGAGTAATTAGAGTGGAAGATAATGCAGTCACTATCCGGTTTTGCAAAATCGTTATCATTTCAAGAGACTGCTTCAATATTAAAAGCATATTAAAGCATATTTAATCCTTCATCAAAATCTTAAGTATCTGATGCCTTGTTTTCAACCCTCAGTGAACCAAGTTCGAAAAGGGTTATTGTTATCATCAATGTCGGCCTGACAAGCGAGCTGGCGGGAGGACGGGTGGGTGGGAGCAGAACTCTAACACTAATGCACTACCCTAATAAGATTTCGTATAGTAATACACTATATGGCCTAGTGGTACCTCTTGATAGTCACATTGACATATTATGTTGGCTATGTTTTACAAAATTTGGAAAAAACAATATATATATAGCAGCACTCACACACTTCTGCACTTACATGCATACAAAACTTGGTAAGAATATGTCTAAAATAGTGTAGAGATACCTTTTTGGAGTTTCATGACCATTAATGGCCGATAGTTTTATATAATAAGGAAAATATGAAAATTTGGTAATCTTTCAAACCGTCATGTCAATGACTCTATGATCCTTACATCAGTAACATTTTGCCAAGGACATAACTAGATTATAGTACTTTCACCTTTTAAGCTTCATTTCGACATTTGTTTCATCGTTCTTTTTTTTTCATAATAATGGAAAATCTGGAAAAAATGCTTAAAATTGTGTTGCCTCCTTCATATTCCTTAGCATCCCATACTTAGCAATGACAGCCGAAAAAAGTTGTAGAATTTATGTTCATACAATTATTAAATATTTGATTATAGTACTGCCATACACAACCCATTCAACATTTTTGTTTATAATTAGCAATTTCATAATAATTAGTTGCATTATGACTTTCACAGAACTCCAATACAAACTTATTATTGTTTTCGTAATATACACCTGTAATGTCGTTGCTAAAAAAAATAGAAGATATATAACTAATTTAAATGCCATAGATTTAATGCAAATCAGCAATCCAACAATTCAGTAACTGTTAAAGGGAATATGGCAATTGATAATGCACTGCGGATATCAGTAACCATGCTTTTTCCTGTATCGATTATTTCGCAGTTTCTCATGATATGAAGCAAGGTGTAAAAAGGTATGGCTGTTATTGATAAAGCTGTAAATCCCTCCAATCATACACCAGTCAGATTCGACTTGACAGTGGTTGCAATATGATCGACTGCCAGTCTGACAAGGAATCTGTGAGAAAGAAAATAGCATGGCACAAGGTGTCACCTGGTGATCCTTCAATTGAAGCATATCAACAAAACATTGACACCCATCTGAGGTCAATGCCCTCAAGGGATGTTTACCACTGTGAGAGCATCTGCAGCAAATATACAATTGGTGCAATGACCTTGTGGATTATTGCCTTCAATCAGACTTTGTATTTCCTCAGAAAAGGCGCAAGAAAACAATTCCAGGTTGGGCAGAGCATGTCAAACCTGTTAAAGATAATAACACATTTTGGTATTATGTGTGGAAATCATGTGGCAAGCCCAGGAATGGACATATACTTGAGTACATGAAGGAAGCAAGAAGGCATTACATGTATGCCATCAGAAGAGTAAAGCGAAAAGAATGCTAGATTAGAAATGAACGTTTGGCCAGTCGAATAACACAAAGGAAATCCCGTGACTTTTTTGCTGAGATCAAGCGATTAATTCTCGTCCTAAGTACAATCATGGAGTAAATGGAAGCACTGATGTGAAAAGCACAAAAAACTTGTGTACAATTGTGTACCTTCTAATTCAGAAAATCTCAAAGCAATTGAGAATTACATTGGTGGAGGGATTAACCAGTCATCATTCCTTAAGAGTAAAGTGACCTAGCTGGCACACTTGTTTATGCAGATGATGTGACCCTGCTGTCCCCTACTGCATCTGGATTACAATCCATGATTGACATGAATGAACCATTTGGCATTGAATATGGTATGCAATACAATGTCAAGAAGACAGTGTGCATAATGTATACTAGATGCAAAAGAAAGCAAAATCAACAGATCATACTATTAGGTAACACCCTCCAGTGGGTTGATCATGCACAACATTTAGGAAATTCTGTATCCCATGACCTGAGGGACGCAGAGGAGATATTGAAGAAAAAATGTGACTTGATAGGAAGACTGAATTTGATTATCGGCAGTTTGACTGGGGTCAGTGTTGCATCACCGTTAAAGGTTCTGCAGTCTCAGTGCAGCTTTTATTGAGCACAGGCATGGTGTCTCAGTGATGCCAGTGTGAGAACATGTCATACCACTTTCAACAGATGCATAAGGAGAGTAATGGTCAGCCTTATGCAAATCACAATTCCTCCCAGAGTTATCGGGATTATCTAACTCCAAAGACAGCATTGCAAGCAGATTTCTGAAACCCTATCATACAATGCTGCAAAGTGATAATGAACACGTAAATTTTTTTTACCAAAAGTGGGAGATAATGTGCTCAATCTATTATAGGCAATTTAAAAGTGCTGTCTAGAGATGACAACTCCCCAATTGACAGTTTAGCCAAATATAAGCTGCAGTCAAACTCATCAAGGATCTGGCCACAGTACAAGCTGTGAAAGACATAATGGCATGGAACATACCAGGCTTTCTCATTGCTGCTGAGAAAAGACTCATTTTGCTTGGAATGTGTGTACTGTAATTTTCTGGACTGAAGGATTTATAATTTATTTTTTCTATCATTTTTTCTTTCGTTGTTGTTGTTGAATTATGACACTATTAATATATACCTTGTATAATAAATAAAGTGTATAATAAACAATGTATGTAGAGTTCCTTCAGTTGCCAGCTAAAAGTAACCAGCGAGCGAAAAATATTTCGACTTATGAAGGCATTAGAATGGGTGTGTTGAGTATCATTCCATACAAAATAAACCTTTAAGATTCGTATTTATTTGGATTTAGACTTTATTTATTGAAATAAAAGTAAATACAAACCTTAAAGGTTTATTTTGTATGAAATTATACCAAACATCTTAGTTCATTTGAAGGTAATTCATATTCTGCTGGATGACATTCAGTTCAGCCTGGTTATTTATGCAAATGAATTATTGCATCAATATGGTATTTGCACAACATGAGTTGAATGTGCCAATGCCATCTTCATTTACACATAACGATTGATAATGTTGGCATTAGGTTGTATGCATGCGCACACAAAATATCAATAATTTGATGACTTGAACATGTCATTTAAATTCAAGAATTGAAGAAGTTGTCTTGAAGTTTCCAGGAAATGTTTTCATGATGTTTAACTCTCCCAAATGGTGTTATTTAGAACTTTGCTGCATGATGGTACACAAAAATGTAGATAACTGCAGGGTTTATAATAAGTTTGTACGAATGAAATTTTGATAAGGACAAGCCAGCAGCATTCATGTATTTAATTTTATTTGACATTTCAACATGTTAGCCAAACGAGAATGTTTGCAGATAATTACATTTTCATTAGGCCATAACTAGAATTGAATTTTAAAAAATTTCATTAGGATACTTGCACTTATTGGTTTCCAGATAGAACCACTTAAATATTAATAACAATATCAGCTTAGCTGAAAATTGTGTTACTCGAAATAAGGATGACAGTAATGCACTCTTCTTGAATTACTCTTACGCCTCATTGTTCATGAGAGATTATACCTTTAAATGAATCATAAGCCTTTGTCATAATCTTCCCAATCCAAAGACTGATGTTGAAATCAACAGGGGAGTGAGGATTAAATATTTCCACTTTGAGGTAATAGTGTAAATGAAAGATGAAATTTAATGGAGGCATCTTTGATTAATGCATTAGTTTGCTTCTTAATTAACTGCAAGGATTTATATCGGAACTCTGCGGTGAGAGATCATGTACATATTACATTTTCAAAGGTATTCTGCAATGTCAAATATTTAAGTTATCAGTCAGGTGATATTTTAGTGCATCACTTATGCCACTATTATGGTTTTTACACAGCATGCCTCAAATGTCATATCAAAATTGCATTCCACACATAATGAGTGAATAGGCTACATTTTGGTTAATTTCAATTGCACAACAATCATCATCATTCTGTGGTTCCAAGAACAGTTTTAAGTTAAATTCATTTTCAAGATTTGAAAAGAGATAATCCTGAGATTTCAAATAACTTTCTAATCACTTTTACGTGTTTGTCTAAATGCTGGAATTTTTTGTTTGCAATTCATTACTTGGAAACCAATTAAACTGATATCTGTTTGTTCTTTCATTAATGGCTTTATCATTTTGAGAACTCTGTTCAATGTCTATTTTAAGTTTTGGAGATAAACATTTTTCAAGATTTTATCTTTAATTTCATTCTTTCATTATGTTCTTGTCGGATTTACGAAAGCAAACTATAGATGGATACAAATTGAATTGGTCATAATGTGTCATTTTGTCCATGCTTAAAAATCGAATTGTCACCTCTTGGGTACATTCTCCAAATCATCGCACATGCCAATATAAACCACTTCATATATTTTATGGACAAAACAGCTGGACAAGTGCCCAATTAGGGCATCTTGACAATTACATGCAACAGGCACAGCTGAAGTTGTCAGTTGTCATTTATTGTAAACACCATTGTTGACAGATCACGTATGAAAGGCATGTTTCAGCAATTGGCTTAATCAAAGGCTTGTATAAAGCTTAATGCAACATGGCTTGCATGGAATGCAGTCTTAAGATAATATCCTTAACATAATGAATATATGCAACACCTAGAACCTACATTATAAAAGAACATGATCCGTATGTTATTTTCTTTTTATTTCTCACCAATTATTTCTGAAGCTGAACATCGTACAGGTACAGAATTTATTGATAATTTTAAGATGGCAATTAATATAAATATGAATGAATGAATACAACTTGTGTTGTAAACAAAGTTAATTTTTGGAGTTTGCCAATCTGCCAAACTTTTGGAATAACTTCGCCAAATACTGTATGTGCTAGACAAAGTGAGACGTGAAAGAAAATATTATATAGTGTGACAGAAGTAATTTACACCTTAATGTGTGCTGAAGAATCTGAGTCTTAAAAGTACTTCTTGGATTACAAGTGTTTTGCTGTTGGAGCTGTGTCAGCTTAATTCAATGCTTTTGAACAAAATTCATTTCAGATATTACTTTTTTTTTTACAGCACATAGTTTTTGCCTCCGTTAAGAAAGAAATATCACAGAGAAAAATCTGTAACATCACTATATGTATGGATGCAAATGTTAATGGGTCATTGTATGCAGCATTATTCACGAAATATTCCAAAGACGTCTTTGTTACCAATCAGATATATACCAATCTGGGCATTAAACTTTCAAAAATTATATTACTTGTCATACATGAAATATCTATTTCATTGGCTTGTTTAGGTAGTAGGCCTATTTCTAACTGAACACATAGTGTATACTGAGTTGCACTGTTATGTAGATTATAGGAACGTTCAGAAGACAAATATGACATGATTAAAGTGAAATTTAATTTCTAGCCTTAATCACCAATTGTTGTGTTCCATCAGAGAGTCAAAAGTGTCAACTTAATTATGGGGTAAATTTGTCTCACTTCTGGGAGGCCAAAGGGGTTTGTGTAGTGTGGGATGTCCTTGACATTTGTATCACTGAACTCCTTTTGCTGAAATTATGTACAGGTCTGTTTAAATATATTTTAATAAATAAATAATAATAAATAACTCCTCTTCTTCAAGATGGATAGTCACTCAATATGACAGTGGCCAAAATCTATTGCATTCACTTCAATCCAGAACCTTGTACAAAAAAAACAAGTTATGACGTCACAATACGCAACAATGGGTGATGATGCAATTTCCATTGTATTTCTAATGTTGTGGTTTTGATATATTTCAATGAATTTTTTGTAATTAATGCCTGATCGATTCTGTAGCTTAGACATATTCAGTGTGCCTTGATAAAATAAGGTGATTTTGAATCATTTGAAGTTTAAGAAAATAGTAATTTGACAGACAGTGAAGTTTCATAATCCTGTTTATTAATATACGATTAAGTAGCCTGCTTTGTACTTTTATCCGGCATGTTTTGCGAACACCAATATGTGAAATTGACAGCCTGACTCTGGTCTCTAATAAGACCAAAGATTGTTTCCTTATTTCTGACTGTGAGTTTTGTGAGATGATTTAGTTGAACGAGGCATTAAGACTCTTTTTAAACTTATTATGTTGTCCGAATATATTGTATGGGTGCATGTTGGTTACATTTTGGCAATTTACATGCCAATACAGCCAGGATAAACCTGCATGAAGGTGGACGTAATGGCGAGGTTCCAAATGCTGTTTTGTCAGCAAATGTGTTGTTTGTGTTTTTTGCATCAAAAAAGGTAAATAAAAATATTATTTTGAAAACAAACACCACTCTCATATATACCATACATAATGCTTTCTTTATAAAATTAATGTAATTTGTGTTGTGTGGATGAAAACAAATTTAAGAATATTAACATGCTGTATCATTCTGTTTTATTGAAGTTAAAACATTGTATGAGCACTAAGCGAAGCATCATAGACAAATACTTTGGAGGTACAACGGAAATGAACATATAGTATTCACGCCAAGAATCAAACAGCATGTACCATTCAAATTAGTCAAATAAAAAAATAATGCTATTATGGCACCGATAGCGTTAATCTTTTCCAGCTTGGTTTTCATACCTAAAACACTGCCATGCACCATGCAGGACTGTATTCTTTTTCCATCGAGGTACTAACTGTGATACTTCAAAGACTCATTTGCAAAACTTTGACACATATGTGAAATTGACAAGTGTGCATCTACAACACACCAGATATATGAGCATTCCTGGTGGTGTGCTTGTGGATTAACAGTTGGATTCCAAACCAAGGTCATTAAACTTCTTCGGCAATTTAGTCACTATGCACAGCTTGGTTATACATAAATCAAACTGTGTTCGTTCAATTAATCTTGGCATTTAGCATTTGCCCCATTAGAGGCATGTGTTGAGTTTCACTAATAGAAAGTGACACCATGGGACTTTTTTTGAAAGCCAATACCACAGTGAAGAAATTACCATGTGGAAATGTCAGTAATTGGTTCTGATGCAATTATATGACCCTAAAGCCCCTGTCACACGGGCCGGTTGTGCCGTAGTGAACCCGTAGTATTACGTAATAGTTGCGGAAATCGCTACCCGGCTCGAAACCGGCGGCCCCAATACGGCCACCCGTGGATACCCGTGGATACCCGTCAAGCACCCGTGGGACCCTTGGCCAAGCCGCGAAACCCGGCCCCGGTAGCCGGTTGTGCCATGCTTGCATGGCACAACCGTAGAAATCTCACGGGTGTAAAAAAAAACAAAAAAACCCGTGGAAGCCGGCGGGTGACCCGTGGAAGCCGGCGGGAGGCCCGTGGAAGCCGACGGGTGGCCCGTAGAACCCGGCGAATTATTCGTCCCTAATTTCACCCCGGCGGCTTGTTGAGGGGTTCTACGGGTAACCCGGCGGCTTTCACGGGTAACCCGCCGGCTTTCACGGGTAACCCGCCGGCTTTCACGGGTAACCCGCCGGCTTTCACGGGTAACCCGCCGGCTTTTTGCTACCAGCGTCAGCGTAGGCAGGTATATACTTTAAAAGGCTGCTGCTCCTCTAATATTAGTCCGATTTTCCTCAATTTTCCTCGATTTTAGCTCATACTGATTCCATACGTATTTTCGGATTTAAAAAGAACCGAATATTAAGCGAGATATTTGTCTGAGAAGGCAGTTGTCTTGCGGCGGCTGCTGCTCCATTTATATTAATCCGATTTACGTTAAATCAGGACTGAATTGTAGTATTAATCATACTGATTCCATACGTGTTTTCGGATTGAAAATAGACCAAATATTAAGCGAGATATTCGTCTGAGAAGGTAGCTAGGTTGGCGTAGGCAAACAGTGGTGCTCTCGCAGACGTCCGCGCCCTGACTGTATCAATGCAGGAAGGGCTGAGCCCTTCTTTAAAAGGCTGCCGCTCCCCTAATATTAGTCCGATTTTCGTCAAATTAAAACTGTATTGTAGCATTGTTCATACTGATTCCATCATGTTTTCGGATTGAAAATAGACCAAATATTAAGCGAGATATTCATCTGAGAATGCAGTTCTCTGGCGGCGGCCAGGTGCTCTGTGTATGGTCATGACTTGAATGGTGTGGTCAATATTTTTGACCATGATATATATAATTGTTTGAATAAGCTTTATTGCAATTCATTTCTACTCATTCTGCCAACTGCCATGACTGTTATGTCAATTGCTTTTAGCATTTTGAATGATATAAAGAATGGGTGTAGAGAATACAGCAAATGCTCAATACATGTGTCAATTGCCTAATTGCCTAAATTGGGGTTCTTTGACCTGTCATTTCATAGTTTGTTCAAAGTCTTATTTGACGAAAATCGGACTAATATTAGGGGAGCAGCAGCCTTTTAAAGTATACTCCTGGAAGCTGCGAGTTTTACTCCTACTACTCGCCGGCTTACTCCTACAACTCGGCGAGTAACTCGTAGAACCCGCCGAGTCACCCGTAGAACCCGTAGAACCCGCCGAGTCACCCGTAGAACCCGCCGAGGCACCCGTGGAAGCCGGCGGGTAACCCGTGGCAGCCAGCGGGTAACCCGTGGCAGCCGGCGGGTATCCCGGCGGGTTACCCGTAGCACCCGGCGGGTGCTGCCCCGCCCCTTTTTGCTGCCAGAACCGGTCGCCAAACCGGCGGAAAGAGCTGTTACATAACTATTACGTAATACTACGGGTTCACTACGGCAAAACCGGCCCGTGTGACAGGGGCTTAATACATGAGATGTGATTCTATTAAGCTTCAACAACTTACCTTCGTACATAAGGCGTAAGTAATTCTTTTAGAAAAGATCTAAAGATGTGGAGTAAATACTGATTTTGTTTTCACATTAACTTTGATGCCTTCAGAGATCATAGTATGGCCTCTGATGCCTTAAAAGAGATTGCCATTACTGTTAGTGATACAAGTTGATTTAAGGAGCAATATACATGAAAGGGTTAATAAGCCCCCATGAATATGTGCCTAATTATGAAAAATGACTGCAATGTATATATATTTGAGGCGACAATTTTAAATAGGTTATACATATATATGAAACAAAATATTTTTGTTTGATATGCATGGAAGACAAGTATATGTTGCCTGTTGTCCCTTGCCATTTTCTTGCAACATTAAGTGAGTAACATTAAGCTAGCAGCATTAAGTGAAACAGTATTAAGTGAGCAGCATACGTGTATGTAGGTGGCCCCACGATAGCGAAGGGATACCTTCTTAGTGGGGTCTCCTCACATTATGTACAAAATGTTTCGAAAATTAAATTTATAATATATGTTTTATGAATGTGAAATAAAATGAATGAATCTGAATCTGAATCTCTGAATCTGTAAGACAAAGCAATTTAGAACTTCATTAACAGGCTCAATTCTTGGCGTCCAAAATATTGCTAAGATGTTTTAGTTTTTGATAAGTTATCTTGGAATTTTCATCCAAAATTGTTCATTCACTTTGCTTGTTATAATAGACAAAGAATCCAATGATTGAATTATGTGTTTGTTGTATTTTACATTAATATTAAATTCAGTGAGGTGCCTACTTAAATTAAGGACAAAGGAGGTATTTGGTTGACTTTGTCACAAAAACGCATCACCCTTAATCAGCATGGCCTTCATCTTACATTATTATTTTATTGGTACAGCAAAGGATTGGACATTTATTGTCAGGATCATGTTGACTCTGAATTAATATGGCTGTGTGACAACATTTATTGATTGTGTTGTCCTGTGTCTCAATCTTTAATCACCCCAATATAAGGAGGCCCATACAAAGCTCTGTGGAAGTATCGGTGAGGGGTATTAATTCCTTATCATAAGACCAACAGCCTCAGCAGCATTATCAACATTGATGATGGATGGAACAAAGAGTCTGAACCCTACTGTGCAAGCATCATATGTCGAAAGATGCAGTCATCTCAACAAAGTGTTGTCTCCTTGCCCCTGAATTTTGACAGATGTTTTTTTTGTCGAGTCCATCAGATTGGTTTCACTTCATTCCTATTTGGAGCACATACTTTCTTTATTATAACATTGCTACTGGTCTGGTTTATTATTGCTTATTACTGGTTAATTCAGATTATATGACCAGCTGCCAGAGGTAGCCATATTCTGCAATGGTAATGCTTGGAGTCCACACCAATTTACACATTTACCCCATGGTAAGTGTCACTCACTTGCCCCAGCATAAAAAATCCCAGGAAGACTGTAGCTCAGCGAGAGGGCCTAGGCGAGAACCCCATCCAAGACCTTCGGCAAAGCTGGCTAGTGCGTTTCAAAACTAGCTAATGTATTAATCACCAGGTGACTGTTCTGTACTTTTATCAGAAAGTGTCAAAATGTGGAATCTGCCTATGAGTGATTATCTTTACACCCCAGACTACCTCCCATTTTATATTTGATGACTAGCTGCTTATAGACCATGCCCTTTAAACATATGGCACCAAATGTTTCAAACTAATTGCCTCTGAAAAGCCACCTCAAAGCATACAGAATAATGCACCAAAAGAGCTCTGTGATGAATCCCAGCTCCCTCTAATTTCAGTTTGATAGATGTTTATTCAGATGATTAATTGAGTCAGATCTCCCCCTGGATGTTGAGATATCACTTGAAACTAAAATGACATATTCTTTCAGATAATTGAACCTGATGTATCATTCGACCATCTTTAATTTAAGCCCTTTTTTCTGGCTTTAATCACCGGGTTTCCGTGGTAATCATTCAGTACATTAGATTCATTGTACCCTTAGGAGCTGGATACTTCATATTTAAAGGCAAAGGCAATATTCGAGGGCTGTGATCATGGTCAGGTTCTATGACATGCATCAAATGAAAATGTGTGTTAGTAAAAGTAGTACTAATTTTTCTTTGTGTAGCATGACTGAGCGGGCCTGTTTTTATGGTAATATAATTATGACATCAGCTATAATGACTTACTGGTTCACCAAAAGCATGTCACCTTTAAGTTAGTCAATATTGACTAAAACAAACTAACTAGTCAGACCGAGATGACTATTTGTTAGTTAAATGGTGGTGTACAATAGAAATATAATTAAAGAGTGAATAGATGTGTTCTGAATCTGGAAGGACTGTAATTCCAGATAGTCAAATTGTTGCAAGTCCTAATCATTGTAGTTATCACTAGTTGTGAATACTGTCCAGTCAATGACATGTTAATGTATGGATCCTGCATTTGTAGGAACTCAAGAAGAGTAGAAGTGTTCTCTTAGGGCAAATCTCTGGCTGCTAAGGTCTTGTTTACGAGGTCCATACACCAATGGGGAGGTTTATGTATGTCCTTTATGAGGTTGGCCCACCCTAATGGTGACTTTATGAGGTCTCTGTCTCGGTAGATAATGAACTGATGACTCCTTGCATAAATCATCCTGTGGTTTGGGGCATCTTTGCCATCCTGTTTGCCCTAAACCTTATAATACCCATTTTTATTGCCATGATTTTGTCCTGAAGAATGGTGGAAAAGTTTTTTGTTTGCACACATGCTGCCCTTTGCAAAAATTCTAGAACTCTTGCATCTCACAGTTATGTCCAAATAAATATGAAGAATGATCAAATGCCAACAGACATGAAAGAACAGATTTAAGATTTTCTGAATAACAGTTTCATTTGTGAAAATGCCTTTCACCCTTACTTCTGAAGAACTTGATAAAATTACAAAGCATTTAATATGTATGCATTTATGAGTGCATAAACCTCCAGGTCATTCCAAGGTTTAGGGAAAATGTAGGCAATCCTTCTTGCAAGTGGCATTAATCTCCTCATGTGCCCAGGAATGCCCTTTGGTAATGTGCTTTGCTTTGCATAACTCGTGTCACAGCATAATTCAGAGAAACCTGAGGTTAATAGCGAAAGAAACTGGAAGGAGTGTGGCAGATATCCTGTCCCTAAGGGAATTTAACATTTTAAAATATGACTGTTCTACTGAAGACCTCACTGTCATTGAAGCTATAAAAGAACTCCGCAGATGTGATATAGATGTCTTAGATCAGAATGAAAGAAATGAACTGTTGATATTTCTGTCTATTTATTAATTTGATGTCTTTTTTTTCATAAATACATTATAATAAGTTAAATATTTCATAACCTGTACACCATTTCATGTGTGTGAATAAATATGTATATATAACTCAATAAGCTAAAATGCAGGCAGGGCATTCTTGCATCAGGTATTATGTATTTCATATGGACCCATGTGTTCATTACTCATACTTCTATGTTTAGAATACTCTTATACTTTAAGGATTCGTAGACTGACTGTATTAAACCAACAAAACTGGCATAGTGGTATACTAGAAGCTTTAATACATTAAGAGGTTAAGGGTGCTTTAAGGGCTGTACAAAATTGCCTCCCCACTTCCCTAATGATCTTTGAAATATAAACAAAGCATTTTGTGACTACCTAGATTCCATAAAAAGCTAAAAATGTTAAGATCCTTCTTTGTGCAACCTCTGATGGCCTTAATGGTAGCCAAGCAAGCATGTCCCTCATTTGGTGAGGTTGTCTTGATGAAGCAAATAGCTACATTTGGGTCAACAATTGTGGTCGCATTAGCGACTTGATCTTAATACTGAAGTGTAGAGGCAACCAATAAGCCTTCTTGTTTTTTCTCAAATCGATAAGACTAAAAAAGCCAAAAATCAGCTCAACTCCAAAGGTAAAAGTATCAGAAATGATGCTAGAGAGTTGAACAGAACAATGTCTTTAGAACCAACTGAAAGTACTTTATGCTTTTTTTGTATTGTGTTTCTCTTGTCAGTACAATCATGGTTGGAGTACTTCATTGTGTACATAGAACATACTTTGGGTAACTTCTGAAAAAGAAATCACAAGGTGAACAAACATCTTGAGAAATATTCTTCAAAAATACCGACAGCTCGGATTATGAAATTCGTTTCATCTAAAACTTCACCAAGCAAAGTTATTTCATGTGAATCATGTGGAGCACTTCCACTTTCAAAGGAATTCTATTAAAGTAGAAGCCAAATGGTGCTCAGCATTCAAGTTATTCAAGGTCAGTGGGGCATTTCTCTCTTTCGTGCTTGTTGGTTCTGTATAATCTCAATTACTACTCTGAAAAAAAAAGAGGGACGGGAAAGACCAGTAACAGTTTTGAACCGATTGCTAACCTGACCAACTGATTGTTGAATTGAATCATCGAAAACGGTTAGTTAAAGCAAATATATTGTTAGTTTAAACAATATCTTTGGTTGTTTAGCCAATCGATATTGCAACTAAAATTTAATCGCTGCCTAACTTTGTACTTCAATTGCTAGTTGCATTTGAGTTGGCCACAGTACTACTGGTTCAACAAACTCCAACTACAATTGTGGCCCTATATATATAAAAAAAAACACTTACTCATAAATATACAATATACTTTGTACCAATTCCAGGTCACCGGCTAAGCAATTTTTTCCCTGAAAAACCAGGTCGTACCAGAAAGACAGTCTGGTGAAAGATGTCCCATCAGTGCCCCAGCCTCTGAAACTTGTTGCCTATATGCTGCAAATATTAGTGCTGTCAACAGAAATCAATACATGCAGAAAGCACAGAATGGGGGCCCTATCCCAAGTAAAAATGTGTTTTCCAAGATCCAGTGGTGTTTTTGAATGGCATACTGTCCTTAGTTATATATGTGTAAGACAACTGATTGATGAATAAAGATACCACAGAAGTAAGACAGCAGTTCTAAGGAAGTTGATCAATCATGAAGAGTGTTATATCCGTGCCAAAGAAATACCACTATAGATCCCAATATACCACATCTTAAAATAATAAGCAAGCTACAGAAAATTCAGTGTAGGAGTCCAGTTTTTCTTTAAGTTATAAAAAAACATTTCATAGGCATTCTGAAGAGATTTTTCGCTAAGTAACTTAACTTTGAATGTGCTAAAAGACCCCCCCCCCCCCCCACCCAGTCTGCCCCCTTTACATTATTTCCTAATTTAAGATATTCATGTTTGCTTGGAGTTCTTTGTAATTGCAGATATTATATATTGTCATTTTCAATACAAGTCTAATAACATAACAATGGATAAAGAACCCAAAAGACTGTTTGCGTTGGGCAATGAATTAAGCAACAGGTATGATGTACATCAAAAAGTATGCACCACGATGTGGTATTAAGGATCTTATACCCATTAAAGGGTTATATGTATAAGGTATACCCACCATTTATCAACTGATGCTCAGTTTCAATGCATAACAAAGCATTAGCAGACAAAGTAGAAATGTATTATGTACAATTAACATGGTCTTTCGATAAACAAACAGGACTTTACACATATCAAACATGAATGGGGGATGTAGTCTTTTTATGTATTTGTTTAGTCTTTCATGACTTGCCGCCTGAAAATTGAATACTCAATGGATGATTGAATTTACTTATTTTCATCTATAGTTTGCTCCTGTTATATTGGACGCGAATAGTGACATAATATGAAATGGAGATTTCTTCACAATTGAAAAATAAGCTTTGTATGTGTGAAAATGTATTCAATAAAGCAGGTTTATGTTTGGAATATTTAAAAAAAAAAACACAAAACTTAAGATTATGAACAAGGTACAGAAATAACCAGTTTAAGCAAGTCAAAAACAGTAAAAATCCCAGAACTGACACACCTCACCAGTGCTAATTCACTATATGTGGCATCAGTTTCAAAGAGTGACTGATCTCAGTAGAAACCACCTGTCCAATTGGCCATGAATCAGGTAGGTCTGCATCGAAACAGTCTGTGGTTCATTACTGTGAAGCAATGTATCACTGACCACCACCTCTGCTTCATTGGAGATTGGACCAAGCTGCTTGAAAGGCCAAATAAGTAATGGTGATCTTTGTATATCCTTTATGGAAAAATGGAGTTGGACTACAAAAGGTTATATAATTTATATGTTAATACTGTAACAGTGTTAGCAGAGTGTTGACCATGGAATGACTTTTTGGTGTACAGTAAGTTTCATTAAAAACAGCCTGTCAAATTAAACCTAGACAAAGCCAGTTACATGCAACATCATCAAGATGTATGTCTTATGCAAATAAATATGATATATTAGATAAATTTCCCACATTTCCCAGGATGTATGTCTTGTTCAGTTGTGGTAGGTGTAAGCCGCCTCTTCGCTTGGACTATACAGAAGCAGTTGCTTTAAGGGGGTTTCACACATAGCCGGATCAGACGCAGGAGCGTCCCGGAGGACAACTCCGGAATACTCCCGCATACTCCGGGGAAAGGCGTATAGACATCTTGTTCATGTCCGGGATTGTCCGGCATTGTCCGGCATTGTCCGGTAACACCGTGGGACTCCGGCAAAAAAATTAAACATGTTTAATTTTTCATGCCGGAGATCCCGGAATAGTTAAAGCCGTGTTGGTCCGTGTAGATCCGTGTAGACTCCCAGTAGACTCCGTCGATCTCCAGGGACCTCCGTATTGACACCGGAATACATCGTGTGATCTCCGGCTAAGTCCGGCGTCAACCGGGCGTGAAAATTACGCGCCAGAGAGCACAAGGAGCAACTCGGACCAACACGGAGTCTAAACGGAGTGAACAGGGAAAGCGGGTTTACATGTCATTTGCTTGACCCGGTTAACCCCGTTAAGTACACGGTGTCACACGAGGTCAATGCGAGACAGGAGTGAACAAGGTGTCAAGACGGAGTTAATTAAACTGACACGGAGTGAGTACTGATGCCTGAGTATATATACAACCGCCGTCTTTGGAGAAGCATCATTCCACCGCCCGCCGTTCATCGTTGATCATCGAATTAATTGATTTATTATCCACCACTTCTTCTGGATATTACCTTCTGGATTGCTGCTGCTGCTACTACTGCCGTTTCTTGAATTAACCACCATGCCACCTAGGAGAGGAAAGGGGAGGCCTGGCAAGAAGACTGTTGTGCAACAGGAACCTGCACCTGCTGCTGTTGAAGAAGATGCAGCCAGTAATACCTCTTCAAGACCGCAAAGTCCGCAAGGCATGCCAGATTTACCTGGGCCAGTTGTACCTGCTGAACCTGCAGTACCTCCTACTGCAGCTCCACCCCCACCTGCAGCAAAAGCGAAGAGGCAGAAAAAGGAAGCCCTGAACCTGACAGATGACCAGGAACAAGATGTGGCCGACTGGTACCGTTCCCAGGAGATGTTGTATAACCGGCGGCTTGCTCAATACAAGCGGACAGACATCAAATCGCGAATGATAGACCAGAAGGCAAAGGAGCTGGGTTGTACTGCGCAGCAGCTGAAAACTTGGATTGACTCAATGCGCACTTCAGTTGGGAAGCTGACGGATCCAAGCAAGAAGCCTTCTGGTGGGGCCGCCAGAATCCTGACAAACCGGGACAACTGGATCATGGAGAATTTCGGCTACCTTGAACGCCACATCAAGAGGGTTGATGCTGGGAAAAGAAAGAAAGGTTGGCAGCTTTCCCAGAGCTTATCAGCCAAAACTCCATCCAGCAGCAACAGACCTACCACTGAGGATGACACGTCTGAAGCTGAGGAGGTCATTGTGGATAGTTCGGATGATGGTGGCAGGGATTCGGATACAAGCAGGTCCAAGGGTGGGCCTTACAAGGGCGGCAGCAGCAGGAGGAAGACGGGGACCCCTCCTCCAAGCAAGAAGACGTCCAGACGTCAGCCTCGTCATCATCATGACTGTGATTCATCCAGCCTTGCAGCTAGTGGAGATGGAATTGCTACACAAGCTGTCACTCAAGTAAGTATACTGCTTCAGTTGCCATGATAATCAAGATAATCGTATTGTAATGTTGCAGTTTAAAGTTGTAATTGTAATGTTGCAGTTTAAAGTTGTAATTGTAATCTTGCAGTTTAAAGTTGTAATTATAATCTTGCAGTTTAAAGTTGTAATTGTAATCTTGCATTTTAAAGTTGTAGCTTTTCCATAGTAGAAAGTGGTAGCTTTGTTTCTTGGCACTTCCAGTGTTCACTGTATGGTGATGTGTCTTTTCAGTACATTGTCAATAATGCACATGCTATTGCAGTTGCCATGTGACTTACTCTAATGTTGTGTTTTTTCCTATTTCCAGCTGATTGAAAAAGCCACCGATCTGCAGAGGGACATGCACAGCAAGTTGAGTCAGCCGACGGACTCAGGCAGCTTGTCCAAGAGGGTGTTCACGGACATGATCTACCACGAGGTGATGCAGATGGACACAGACACTTGGTGGGATTACCAGGCCCAAACCTTAAACAACCTGATGCAGTTTAAGCAGGCGTATCGTCGCAAGCGCCAGCAGCAACAGCAACTGCAACAGCAACAGCAGTATCATCAGTTCGCCTCCTGTCCCTCAGCAGCAGCAGCAGCAGTTCGTCCTCCCTGCTCCTGCTACTACAGCCAGTTCATCCGGCCCTGCTGTGCAGATGTTCCCTCATCATCAGCATTCTTCCAGCCCTGCTACCCAGATGTTCGCACAGCATTCATCCAGCCCTGCTGCCCAGATGTTCGCACAGCATTCATCCAGCCCTGCTGCCCGGATGTTCGCTACTCCGTCCGGCCCTTCGCCCCAGGCTCTCGTGTCGTCTGCCCCTTCTTCGTCAGTGCCTGCACCGATCCCCCCTCCTGCGACATCTTCTACGATTATCAGTCAGGCCTGGTTGACTTCAGGTCCTTCTCACGGTCGTCCTTCCATGTCACCACAGGATTGCAGCACGCCTCAGGATGTTTCTCTCACCAGCTACTTGTTAAACACTAGTGTGGGGGGAATGGTTGGTGGTGATGACCATAACTCCTCCTTTTCGGTGCCCACGCCTCCAACTACCACAACCGAGTAATGTTGACCTGGAAATGAACAATGAACTTTAATGAAATGAACAATGAACTGTTATTACTTATGTTTTCATGTGAACTGTATACCAATGAACTTTAATGTAATGAACAATGAACTTTTACTTATGTTTTCATGTAAACTGTATTACATGACAATAATTAAATGATGTGTATTTTTTGCACTTGTGTGCTGCAGAAGTCTGAAGTTTGCTATTAATTAAATGTTGAAACTTACATCATTCGTGTTGTTTTCAAATCTTGTCTTGCTGCCATGGTACACTCCCAGCTTCTGAGTTCACGTAGCTGACCAAGTATTGCCGCATTTCCTTGGCTGCTCTGTTGGTGTTGCCTCTGAACACATGTCCCATGTCTGGTAGATTGGCAGCATTCTCCCTCCATGCACCTGGGATGATCTCATGGATGTCGGCATTTTCCTGGTCCGCAGCATTCACTTGAGCAGTGGGATACCTCACCCTCAGTAGGTTGTGCAACACACAGCAAGCAAGAGTTATGGTACACACTCTGTCAGGACTTTGAGGCATTGTTGTGAGGAGACACCTGAACCTGGCAGCCAAAAGTCCAAATGCATTCTCTACCACCCGTCTAGCTCTCGAAAGTCTGTAGTTGAAGATTCTGTCTTCCATGCTCATGTTCCTGTGAGGCAGAGGCTTCATCATCCAAGTCTGCAGTCTAAAGGCATCATCCCCAACTATGAAGTAAGGCACTGGTTGGTCATCATTAGGCAGGTTATCTGGTTCAGGTAATCCAATGTTCCCACTTTGTAGCGCTTCCTTCAATTCTGTCTGACTAAACACTCCAGCATCTGAGCCTGATCCACTGGCACCAATGTCAACGTAGAGGAACTTGTATTCAGCATCAACTACAGCCAGTAGGACAATAGAGAAAAATCCCTTGTAGTTGTAGAACAGGGATCCAGACTTGGCAGGACATCTGATGGCAACGTGCTTCCCATCAATGGCGCCGACACAGTGGGGGAAGTTCCATCTGTTGTAGAATCCATTGGCAACTTCTTTCCAGGCTTCTGGGGTTACAGGACAATGCATGACTTCTGCTGAGTACTCGTCTATGATGGCCTGGCAGACTTCGATGACAAGGATAGAAATGGTATTGAAGGCTACCCTAAATCCATACTGCAGAGACTTGTAGCTGTTGCCCGTACCCAGGTAGCGCAAGGTAATAGCCAGTTTCAATCCAGGTTCAAGGGCCCTCCTCCAAAAGGTATCCTGCTTTGTAATCCTAGGTCCCACTCTGGCAAGAACTTCATGGAATAAGTCAGGCTCCATCCTCATGAAATTCTTGAAGCCACCCACATCTTCTGCAGTCAATTCAGCCATCAGTTTTTCATACTGCCCATAAAGAGGTCTTCTTAGCAGCCAAGGTCGCACCCACATTTGCCTTCTTCTTCTTCGTCTTGGTGCAGCAGCAGCATTTTCTAATAGGTCATCTTCATCAGTTGATGTTGTGGCCCTCACTGCATCATCTTGCAGTTTGTGTTCTTCTTGCAGAATTATATCATTAGCAGCAGTCAATAGCTGGACTTGCATGTCCATGCACTTCAAATCCAATTCCACCCTGTCGTAGTGTGATAAAGACAAATCCAATTTTTCTGTAGTAGCAGCAACAGCTTTGCAGTATGGTAGTCCGAAGTGGAATGATGGACAGTGGAATGCAGGCAGTTTAAATACCAATTTCAGAGCGATCCGGGTGAAAACCGCTTAACTCCGTAGTGATATCGTAGTAAGATCGTGTAAAGATCGGGTATATCCGTGAAGGCCCCGTGTAACATCCGGTTCACTCCGCCCGCCTCCGGCACAGTCGTGTTACCTCCGGCTACAACCGTGGCTCATTCCTTGTTTAACCGTGTTCAATTCGCAGGTGGGCCACTCTCCTTTCAGAGAGATTACAATATTGTTATATCAATAACTACTTTAGAACAAGTCACTTTACTCAAGCATAAATCTACATAAGTGTAACCCACTATATAGTGACTCCTACACTCTGCACAGTTGTAGGTGTTCAAGAAATTAACATTTCATGCCTCTTTTCAGACAGGTATATTTGTCAGAATATTGTGAGTGAGAATGTGGTAAATGATCCCATAATTAGGACTGCAATAGGAGCAGTTTCAAACATCTCTTGCGAATGACTGATATGCAATTCCCACCTGCAAATCAGAATACCAGCCTCTGAAACCTGTTGCCTTATCTCATGATGCTGCAAATCCCCTTGCAGTCAACAGAAATCAATGCAAGTAAGGAAACTAGGAACCTGTGCTCATAGAATATAAGGACCTTGAAGTGTATATCAAGAGTAAAGAGTCAAAATCTTGTTTGTGTTCTGAGACTCGAGATATAGCACTTGTTCAAACCGCACTCAAGTTTGAGTAATTGCCAGCATATTAGATGGAAACAACAGTTATTTATTATGATGCAATTTTTCTAATTGTTGATTCAAACTTCAGTGATTGAGCATATGGTCAGGAGTTTTGGTTACCCTTATGGTTGGAGTTTTGCAACTGCAGAATAGGATGAAATAAAAGTGATTGATAGATTGTGTTGGAGTAGTATTTGTAAACTGATTTACCATGGAGGAAAATGTTTGCGACTTATTTGAAAAACAATTTTTGTCAGTTTATGTAGCAAAACACCAAGAGAAATCACTGTCCAAACGTATTTCTTTTGTCTCATTATCGTGATGAATTCTAGTCTGAAAGGGATGACACTGAGGGACTTGAACTGAGAACTCCTGTATAATATTGCACCTGATTACCAGCTTAAGATTACAACCCCCCCCCCCTCTCTCTCCAGGGATAAATAAGTTTAAAAAAATCTTGAGAAAAGGAAAATCTGTCACAGAATAATCAGCATAATCAGCAGCTAGTTTTCGCACCAGATTAAGCAAGATTAAGTCATGCATATAAAATAGACCCCATGAGTGGTTCGTCCTAGAAGAAGCCAATCGCTTCATTAAATCCCAAATTGATTTAAGTATGTCTAGAAAAAGAAAAAGCCCTAGCATTGGGGACTTGTATAGCAGTAGTTTGAAAGGCAAGAAACTTCCTTTTCATTCTGTAGTCAATCCAACAGAATTTCCAGGTCCTTTTGTTGACTTGAGCCAAAAGTATAAAAACTTTTTATTTTTTGTCACTCATATTTTTACTATGTTAAGTCACCTTTGGAAAAAAAATTATGGCAAAAAGCTACAATGCATTGCCATAGGACATTAACCGCTCTGTAATAAAGCCGGCCTAAACGGAATCAGGTTATAGCGCATATCCTTGAGCAAATCTGGTGATTAATCAATATGGAAAATCACTGCCACACAGAAATTATCTCAAGAAAAGTGTTATTTTAATGGTTGATTTTTTTTTTTTATGAAATGTAACAGAAACTATTATTTGCCTAGTTTGAGATGTGCCCATCAGACCACCAACCTCTGAAGCCTCTTGTGACGCTAAAAATTCTATTGCGACAACAGATATCAATGCAAGAAATATACAAGGTAGGACCCTACTCTCATTGAATACAAGGACCTTGGAGTTTCCCATAAGAGGTAAAATGTACAAAACCTGATTGTATACCTTTGACTACATCATACAGTTGTCCATACTATACGAGGGGCAAAATATTGCTCACTATGATGAAATAAAACCATAGGAGTAGTGATTGTACAAATGTATGTGGTTTTTACCTTGGAGAATAAACTCTACTACATATTAAAAAAAATTAAAATAATTGTCAGAGCCCTCTGTCTTTATGATCATCTGACCATAACAGTCAGCCATGATGATGACAAAGTAAAGAGGGCAGAAAATCAACATTGGAAGGATTGGTAAAATAGATTTACTGTCAAAAGTTGGCCCGAATTTGTTATGACAGCCTACCTATGTTATTAAATGTTCCAATGCTTCTGTGTGCAATTATGGGCAAAAACTGACTGTACATATTTTTTTTATATTAGTATAGTCTGAAAGTGATGACATCTTGTACTGGGGGACTTGAACTTAGAGCTTCTGAATCACCATATGACATTGCACCTGATTACCAGTTTAAGATCCCCCCCCCCCCGCTCCCCAAGGATACGGACAAGTTTAAAGCTTTGAGAAAAGAAGAATCCGCCACGTAATCAACAGCTACTTCATTCCACCCATTTAGCGAGATTAGATCATGCATATAGAATAAGTTTCAAGAGTGACTGGTCCAGAAAGAAACCAATCACTTGATTAAATCCCAAATTAAGTAGGTCTTCTTCTCAAAGAAAGCCCTACTTCCTGACGAAAGCCCAAGAGAAATGTACTGTATCACTGACCACCACCTTTGCTTTATTGTGGACTTGAACACCAGTAGTTTGAAAGGCAAGACACTTTCTCATTCTTTATAGCTAATCCAGAATTTTCAGGTACTTGAGCCGAAAGTATTTATATATTTTTTTGTCACTCACACCATTGTTGAATTTTCACCTACGCTATTATAGGATAGCAAATCTGGTAATTAATAAATTTGACAAGTCACTTCCACACAGTTATTATCTCAAGAATATTATTGTTTAATTATTTATTGCAGATTGGCAACACATTCCAAAAAAATATATAGATAATATCTATGACGATTACAAAAGAAAATGCAACAGAAACTACAGTAAGTTCCATAAAATATGGTTGACTCTAGACAGCTGTAGCAACCTATTTCTGGCTGTAGCTATAACTGGCTAAAGCCAACCGCTTCTGTCTAGTCCTAGCTAATAGGATAAATGTAAGAAATTTATATAATATATCATAAATATGTATTTGCATAAGACATGCATCTTTTCAAAAGAAATGAAAAATAGGCGTAACTGTCAACTTATGCACCATATGATACTGCATGTACTTTTAGATCCAACTTTAAGTAGCCATCTTTAGCCAGTCAGTTCCGTTTAGTGGCAGGTAGCATTGTACAAGCAGAAGTTGTCTGGCTTTGTCTAGGTTAAATTTGACAGGCCGTTTTTTATGGAACTAACTGTATAATGTCATTCCAATGCTTTTGAAAGATTTCTTGTCAGTAGTTACAGATTGGCCCCAAGGAAGTCTTGCAGATAAATTGGATGTCTTATATAAGCTACTTTTGGATTGCAAAGGTTTACCACAGAGCAGTGAAATTTGTCGAGATGTAGAAGTACTTATAAATAGACATATTCTGACTGAGTGCTGCAATTGTCCTCAATTCTTATGTGTACAGTAACAAGGATAGGCTCTTAAAAACACAGAGACAAATATAAGTGACTAAAAAAGCACTTTGATGATTGAATTCTTTGCAAGGTAATCCTGATTTATTGTCATGCCAGTATATGAATAGTATGGCATTCAGGATGGTCCATATTTCATGCTATACTCACCAGTGTGAATAGAAGAAATTAAAGCAACTCTGAAAATTGTGTGATGCGTTTGCATATATATCTAGTTATTTTGGTCATAACAGAAGTTGTAGGCTTTCTGGATGAAAGCATGAAGACCATTGCTCATTAGGAACAGTGATAGCATGATGTTAGGGTTTTGAATTAGCTATATTTGCTGTTGGGTGTTTTTTTTTTTGTGGAACCTGGCTGATTGATGTATTTGCCACAACAAGACTACTATGGCTGTCTGTTATCAGACCGGCACCAATTCACTGATAGTTAAATGAAGTGAGCTTCTAGGCAGGAACTATTATATCATTGCAATAATTGCTGATTGAATTATGACCATTTGATTTTGAGTGCCATTAATAGTAAGCACAAGGCCTGCTGGGTTGATTATCATTCATGGATAGACCCTATATTTACTGTGATGTTATTGACCAAATAAATAAATTCTAAAATGGTGAACTCTTCTTGCATATATTGTAAGAAATTGTAGATTTTCCAATTTATTCAGAACTGCAAATGTTGTGATGCCTATAGTGATGTTGGATGCAAAAGAGATTAACCTGTTTCAGCTGCAGGGACGTGATGTACATCAAAATGTGTGCATCACAATGTCCTCTGCTTCCAGAAGTCCATTAAGGCACTAAATGCTCAAAGCTAGTCAACAGATAAATCTTCTCTTTAATGCATCACAAGAAACTGCCAAACAATGAGCTAGAGTCTTTTATGCACATCAGGACCTTTTGATCAACAGGCTTGTGTAGACATTCCTAAACCGTTTTGCATATAAATGAGCATATAATGGGTATTCATTGCTTTTGCACTACTCTTCTCAACTAAACAAAACTTGCAATTCAATTATTCAGGAAACATTAAGAGTTTTAAAGTTAGACTTTTGTGTGCCAAAGTTTTTTTCTGAGTAAGTAAAATGAATACACTGTCAAGAAGATAGTCGAAAGGTGCATTTTTCCAAGTGTAAGGTGGTTTCCATGGAACTGTTCTGCAGGGCACATGTTCATATAAAATTGGCGGACAGAGCATCTGATGGAAACGTGTTTGACACAGAAGTATAGGACAATAGCTATAGAAAGGAAAGTTTTAAAAATCCATTTTTTGATGACTGTTGTATCGTGTGTCCATGGATGATATGCCACATAAAATGCTTCATTGTGTGCAAAATTTTTATGGGCGATCCTTTGGAAAATTCTCTCACTAAAAATAGTTGTCATTGAGATGTACCCACTGAATACAAAGTAACCAGGCCAGCAATCGGATGCACGATTTGACCTCGAATTCATTTTACTAAACAGTCAAGGTGAAGATGAAGGGTTGGAATATTATAAAAGACCATGACCTTTTGGAAAATTTCTGTACTTTGTATGTGTTTACTAGTTGGAATACATACAGCCAATGGACTGTCCATATCTATTTGCCTTGCCCGCGATGTGTTTGTTAGCACAAATGACCTGCAAACTTTTTGTATAAAAATCTCTGCTGTAGCTGTTTAGTAGCTTGATTGTGTTGCTAAAGGTAAAACTAGAATGCTGACAGATGCATTTTTATCCGGGCTTCTGACTGTAACTAACAAGATGTTACAGTGAAACATAATTATAAGGTGCTATACAGCGTAAGATTTGACACAAAAATATGGGATGGAAATGACACCGACAAAATGGTAACAACAGGCAATTATCTAAAATCAATGGAAGGTTACTTAACATTTCTTGCGATGGATCTAGGTATTTAAATTTACATTGGATCCGGTAACAGAATCTAAAAACTTCTTTAAGGTACTGTATGTCCAACCAATGAAAATTGAAAATTTGTGTCGTAGTATATTGGTTTCAGCCCATTCTACAATGCACAATATTCTATCCACATAAAGCACAGTTGATGATAAATAAACAGCCATGACTAGCATTTTAGATAAACATAGGCTGCTGCAGCAGCATACCCTCGGCAAATTTGAGAAATTAACCAATGAATTTGTCCCAAGTGTACAAATTAAGACTATGAACCTGTGAGCTTATTTATGGGGGCCTAAAATAGGAAATGTATTGCAATATAATTTTGCAATGCATCATTGCATAGATATTACATGCAATTAGTGAAGTGTCTATAGAAAAAGCATCGGATTGGGTGGATAGAGACTTGTAATTGTTTCGTGGAAATGTCCAAAATTGTGTAAAATATTTGTATCAAAACCCAAAGGCATGTGTGAGAGTGAGCAACTATGTTACAGATTGGTTTGAAATTAGAAGTGGCGTTAGGCAGTGTGATCCCTTCTCACCGACACTTTTTATAGTTTAAACCTTGGAGTGTATATTGATGAAGACTGTGCAGCTATCCTGGCATTTGCAGATGTTGGAAAGGATTTAGAAAATTACTCAAATGTGATGAAAAATGGTGTAACAATATAGATTTATATCTAACTGGAACTTGTGTTTAATGATGTAACTCTGAAATTATAAATATCTTGGTGTTATCTTCGATTCACATATTAGCTGGAGCTGCCGACAGCTAATATGTGGTGTGTTATCTAAATCTAGATGCTTAAAAAAATTTGAATGAAACAGTTGTAAAATTAGACGGAATATTAATATGATTTGATTGTGGAACAAATTGTTGTTAATGCATGAAGGTAGATTGAAAAGAAAAGTGCTTGAGTGGGATTTAAAAAAAGGCAAATGCTGGTCCATTGAGATCAAAGAAATTTTTAGCTTTCTTGATTCAATACAGTTATATGTAAATAAAGATGTATGTGAGTTGAAACACTTGGAAACAAAAAACTTTGTAATCAGAGAACCTATAAAAATATAAAAAATTAAAATTATTTAAATATTAAGAATAGAAGAAGACGATCGCTGCCAGCAGATTAGACTAGGCATACTACCATTTGATAGAGAAACTTGAAGTTTTAGAAATATACACGTTGAAGAGCCACTATGTGAAAATTTAATATGTAAAAATAACTCTATAGAAGATGAAATGCACTTTATTTGTGAAGCTCATGAAGATATAAGACAGACTATATGCCAAAAGAAGATTAATTCACAAACCTAATAAAGTGTGAAAGTCAGAAAGTAGGGGCCTTCATACATTATGTACAGTAACTGAGCCAGGTGTAAAAACTGAACTGCACATGTTCTGCCCTTTGTGTATTTTTAGGATATGTAATGATAGATAAGCCCAAGAGGGCTGGGTACCATCTTTTTGTGTAACATCTGTTTGTAATATTAATTGTACCTATCATTATCATGAAAAAACAATACAATATATATATATATATATATATATATATTTTTTTTTTCCACAAACTTTACAGGTGTATTAATTACATAATGGTAAGAAAACAATATAAATATAAATAATTCAGGTATTAGAGTCAATTGAAAGTCAAGTAGAATATAGTCAATTTGTACATAGAAATGTAAAACATTGTCCTCAGTTCTTTTATGGCTTCTGTGGTCTGTCTGTCAGAGTTGTTTTCTCAATGTTTGGCCTGGGTATCTGGCAATTACAAAAAAGTTCCTGCCTATAATACTGCTTCCTACAGACAAGGTTACCCTATGTATTGTACTATCTCATTGCTTTAAAATCCACCGAAATACTTGAACCTGCGAATTGGGACAATCAGCCAAATGTGGCAGATAGCGAGTATGCGTTCTATTCGGCAACTGACTCTGGGAAACATGTAGCAACATTGCGTCTGAAATATTTATATCAGAATTTTGTCAGGGTGTCAGGGGTATTGCCTACATTAGACTTTAAACCATTTACACTGCCTACTATGTCTCCCTTTTGTTTGGAATTTCCAGTTTTTCACTCAGGTTTGAGCTGAGGTAGTTGCCAAGGGGGTTTGACTGAGTTTGACCATGTTAGCTTAGTATCCGCAAGGAATAGCACAGGGTTATTCTCCATGTTTTGCATTCCAGCTTTGAACTGACTACAAACGGATTTAGCATGATTAAATCCTATGGCAAACTCCGCTGCATAATCCTGACACAGGTCCACCAATTCCTGTAAGCCACACTTGGACTGAGGAGTGTCAGACCAAATGGTTGCCAAACCAACAACCAACGCCTGCTTGTCTGAGTTTATTCAACATTACATCCATGTATATTGAATACAACACAGGAGAGGCTATAGTTTCCTGACATATGCCATTAGTGGGTGGTAATTCCTCAGAGATTGCACCCTCCCATATTATAGTTAGTTGACAAAGGGCAAATTATCATACTTTTGCCATAGGACATTATTGAGGTAATTTATTTTCTTTTTTTAAATGTCTTATGTACAAAGAGTATGACAATAAAGCTAGATATCAAAACATACATGTATACCTTTTATTCCTCCTATTATTCATTATGTCACTGTAAACCACCTGTACCAGGGACCAGGGCTTAGGGGAATGTAGCAAACAAAACAATTTGAGCAGTTTTTCCAAATTTTCATTATCATGAAAAAAGTATGAAATAAATATCAAATTACGTGTTAAAGGTGAAAGCACCTTAATTTATGTGTCATAGTTGACAGGTATACGTTGTCCATAAGGTTATAAAATTTCAAACAAACATAAAAAACACTTTAATTCACCGAACTTCTATGGATATCATTCTAAAAATAGAGTACCAGGGTTTCGGGAATGTAGCAAACAACACATTTTTCAGCCATTTATTCATGATAAATGTCAAACTGAAGTTTCGAGAGTGAAAGCACTGTAATTTAGACGTATTATAGCCAAATTTCATATATATAGGTAGTTGAGATGTGGAGGTTTCAGAAAATAAGAATTTTTCACTTTTTTCCCTAATTACTACAATTCATGTATGGCCATGAAACCCCTAAAAGGCACAATTACACTTTTTTAGACATAGTGTGACGAAGTTTAAAGCATATATAGGTTAAAACTTAGCTGAGACATGTCAATGAGACTATAGAAAGGCACAACTAGGCCATACAGACTAATTAAATACCAAATTATATTTTGCAGGGACTTGAATTTGAAACCACCATTCTCATCTGCATTTTCACCTGTAAATGTTGGAACAATGATGTTTTATGGCTTTAGAAAACTGTGGCCTTTTATACAACACGGAACATCAAAATGTATGCGTAACAATGTATCTTAACTTGTGCCCATTAGTACATTGTTAAGTTAAGTGGTGTATGACTTAGGCTTCCTGCGTGTGTCATTAGGGAATAGCCAACGGGCCACCTATATTATGTGCCCTTTCTGAACTTCACATTGGAATCCCCCGGTGAGTGAACTAAGCCAACTTGTGCAGACTTGCAACAACTTGTTCTTCAAATGAAAAAAGTTTTGTCAAAGGTACTCATTCGTTATTGTCTATTCTTTGGAACTAATGATCCCTCACATTAAATATGGAGAAAGTCCAGGCTGTGATTAATTGAGGTGTTGTTTTCCAGTTTGACGTAAGTTTGGTTTTGTTGACTGAAATGAATGAGACAGCCAACGGTGTATCTAATGCATTCAGAGAACCTTTCTGTTGCCATTCTGAGGACATCTCGAGCACAAAAAAGCCTAATGACAATATGGGACTAGAACCGACTGGAGGTTTCAAAGGATTCTACCCTTGGGCACATTGACTGCAAAGCTACTTCAGATGACAGCTTTCCAAAGCAGCTATTGAAGAAACTATCAACAAGAGTAGTTAGCTTTGGAAAATGACTAATGGCACAGAGACGAGTTCTAAAATTCCATGCAATTGAATGCATTGTGGAAGAACACAATACTTCACTGTGAGTAGAATGTTAAAAGAGAAGCAGAAATGTATAGGATAATACCTTGCATCTGAACAACAATTCCAGATTCTTACGTGGCTTATGGGTGTTCCCAATGCTTCTTTTATTGAGTAACATCAATCGAAATGTAACTCATCAAGATGGTTGAAGGTTATGCATTTTAACACGCAGCAAAATTGACAAATATGGAGTTTGACTTAGAGTGAAGGTTGTTGCAGGACGTTGTATGGTGGTCCAATGGTGGACAATTGAATACGAAAACAGTGGATTTTAAAAGAGACTATTGCAAGGATGGAAATGGTCCCAGAGTTGCAAAAATAATTTAAAAACAAAAGTCTAGTTAGAGGCTGACTTGCATACTGTCTGAGTGGGTGAGTTGCTTTAAGCATAAAATAGTAAAACGACTCTTTTAAAATTTAGACATGTCAATAGAAGAAAAGTTACAATTCACCAGAACTGTGAGAGAAGAGAGAGTGGGAGGTAAAAGTGTGGAGGCCTTTTTGATTCAGTTTCAATCATAACTAACTGTAAACCAAATTTATTTTATTTTAGGCAGCGAGTGATTTGCGAACTAAAGAAAGGAAAAGTAGAAATGAAAGTCAAGCTCAGACTTGGAGAAAATGCATTTGTAAGGACCATCATCAATGCAAAACAGGTTGAAATTGGGCTCATATTAATATGGAAATCGGGCATAACCCTGTCATCATGACTACAGTGCAACATTGATATCAAGTCGACCTTTGTGCAGATTTACTGACATTATTACATTTTTGAGGCTAAAATGCAGGGAATAAATAAAACATTTTGACCATAAACTGATATAATTGCAGTGAAAAATCAAAGATTATCACAATAAATTAAACTAATTTCTTGGCATTTTTTCACAATGAGGCTCGAGAAATGTGTCACTGTATATCTCATTACAAAACTGCATGAGACAAGAATTTGGTAGTAGACGCAATAAGCCATGGTCACTTTCTACCAGATTGAGCCCAATTACACGAAGTGCAGAATCAGTTTCCCATAACGACTGATCTGGGGAGCAATCATTTGTCTGATTAGCCCCACATTAAGTAGGGTCTGTTTCTTTAGAAAATCCAATAGAAAAGGTCCTCAATCCATTAAATGAAAGTACTGTATCAGTGACCACCACATTTGCTCCAATTTCGAGGAGTTGTAGACTTAACTGTTAAAATTTCTCGGAAATTTAGAGAATCACTGTAATTTTTAAACCAACATTATTGAAACCATATGCCAAGCATGATAATTATCCTGATATGTTAAGAAAAATCTTTATTGACAAGTCCAATATATACAACTTAGAAAAAAGAAAATCACAATATATGAACCCAGCCCAAGTTGGCTTATTTGTCACTACAAATCAATTGAACTTAAGCTAATAATGTAAACATGAAGTGTAAAAAATATTGTAAATAATCTAATTATTACTTCTGTCATATGTCAGGGCCTGAAAAAGTCGTAGCTGCCGTATGTGATGCTGCATAAGTGGTACCTCGTCATTAAGACCACACAGAAAATTGGAAAAAATATTTATGGTCTTATTATTATTATTTGCCATAGATTAGATTATTTGGATAGATGAAGTTCCAAACATTCCTCTGGGAAAATGAATTTTATTGCTCAGAGGTTTACAAACATTTTATTATGACAGCAACTCTGTGGTAAATTTCGAACCAACGATGGTTTTATTATGTTGGACATCGTTTGAATTTTCTAAGTAAGATGCCAATTTGAGGCATAGCCATAACCACTTTCAATATGAATTGCACTGGCTTCCTATCAAACAAAGGATGCAGTTTAAAATAACATGGTTGACCTTCACCTTTAAATTCCTGAATGGACAAGCCCTTCAATATTCATCTGACATGCTGGAGTTTTATTATCCGGGGAAGGCAATTACGATCTGGAAGCAAGAGACTTCTGCATATTCTCAAACGAAGTAAAAAAAAGACAGACCGAAATAGCTTTCAGTTTAAACGAATTTTAAATACATACCTTTTCAATATTGCTTACAACTGATTTACTTTTTTTGACGAATATTAATTTCTTTTAAACTATACATGTATTTTTGAAATACATACAAACTTTCAGCATCAATGAACTACATTCTAAAGCGCCTTTGAAAATGTATTTAGCAGTCAATTTGGATTTAATTAAAAAGATTGATTGATTGAATGAATATGTAACATTTTCTTTCATGATGTAAGTAAGTATATTTATTTTTCAACTATTAATTGAAATATGATAATTGTTGAAATACAATATATGAAGTAATGAAAATAGTGTGTCAGACCATTATTACTGATATATCATCTGCTGCTAGATTTTTCAGTCAGATTAAATTCCAGCAGTAATCCAGACTGATATTGCAACTTCTAATTATTTCTGACAATTTCATTGCCTCGATTCATTAATGAAACTTTATTTCACACAACAAATTTGATGCTATTTCAACACAAAACCAATACAATGGTCAACAGACATTTTATAGTCTAGATAGACTGACTTTTTTCACAAAAATAAAACAAAAATATTCTCTTTTTATTCCTTTATTGCTTCAGCAGATACATTATAAAGAAGAAAGATAAGATATATATTTTATATATTAAAATTTAGTAGAAGACGATATCAACCAAATAAGTCTGCCAAAGAAAGTTGATACATCAGTCTGATGACGCAACAATGAATTATATCAGCTCAGACACACAGACGTCTGCAATAACAATCAGAATATTGTATATGGCTTCTGATATCCTATAATGGGTGTCAAGTTGAACTGGTTTCAGACAAAAAAGTGCCATTCTATCAGACTGATTAATTCATTTGCCTCTTAGTAGAAGGCATACACATCTACATCTTCTAAATGATGTTTGCAACAACAGTTGTTTGCAAGGCTGACTAAGAAATTAGCAAAATTTTGAAACAAACGAAATAAGTTCTGTTTTTGTTTTCTGCGGCGTTTGGTGAGGTCCGTTATATTGAATATTGAATATCAAGTTATATTTTATCTTATATTGCATAGAAATGAGACAAGGTTTTTGGAATTTCCTGCAATGATAAATATATTGAAACAATAAAGGTTTACACAAAGATGGACTTTTTATATCAATCAAAGCATTTTAGAAATTTCCAAAGCCAATAACAATTTGTATGGAACGTACACAATTACTCAATCATTTCGTCCCAAAAGTGTCTCTGCTGCATTCAATTGTTGCAAACAAGCTGAGAATGTTTTATTTTTTTTTCTAATCAGGAAACGGTGTTCATTTACCATCTATGTGCAGATCCTTTCCCGAACAACAGGGCATGGCCATCTCTTTGTGTCAGGACAATATGGTGTGAAATTGTTTGTGGCGTGGCATATAAAAGCAACACTCAGCTTCCGCAGCTGATACGTGATGTACATTAAAATATATGACTCGCTATGCTCTCTTTAAGTCCTTAAGCCCATTTTGGGCCGATTTTAAATGCTCACAGTTGCCTGGTGTCAGTGCATTTTAGTGGCAGTTTACATCTAGTGTGTTGTACAATTTACAAAGCCTTTTTAGGCAACTATGTACATTTTTGGAAAGGGATATTTAATGATATTAATTTTCATTATCATATGTACACCGCACTACAAATATATAGACCACTTCGACCACCATTTACATGAGGATGGGGGCCTAGCTCAGTGGTAGCGTGCTGGGCTTCCAACCACTGGAACCCGGATTTTGAGTCCCGGTCACAAGCCCAAGTTAGATGGCTGTTTCATCCTTCATCTCATTGCCATGGTCCCTGCCTGTCCTAATTAGCAGAAATACCGGACGTAAAGCCATAATCCACCCACCCAACACCACCGTGTACATTCCCAAGAGGTTTTATATTTTTGGAGAGCGGTGTACTCTCTTGTGAATAACTTAATCAACCCACAATTTACACAGCAAAGGAAGCTTAGGCTCTTTGATTCTCAAGCCTGAATTAATTATGTCTGGAGGATTGAAAAGCATACACTTTTGAAGAGGCCAGTAAACATTGTTCCATACTTCAACAGCAAAGTTGCCAAAGTTTCAATAGGGCCGCTTTTGTGTACCATCTGAGATGAAAACATGTTGAACACAACAGCAAGGGACAATGGCCATACAACCAACAGCAGGTTTTTCACTCTCATTGAATGGCCCTTGTATCAAGTTCCTGTATGGTGGTTGGTCACTGTAAGCAAGGCACATTCTAAGAGCTGTTACAATATGAGGAGATCTATATATAATCTTTTGTCCAAATTCTGTACTGGTCAGGCAGAAGTTGTCATTTTTCCCTGCTGCTAATGTGCCATAAAGGACCACATAACACCATGGATGCGCGGAATGTCGATCAACCTACACAACTTTGCTGTGTTGAACAACTATCCGTGACATGTTCAGATTTCTTGGGAAAGTGGTGTAGAATACCCTGCATATTGTGGATGCTAAATGGCCCCGCTATAAGACAAATGAGGTTGAAACAATCTCTGTTGCCTGACTTCCTTCCAATTTTGTCGATAGAACTATAGTAGTTTAGAATATTGACTTGAAATTGGTAATTCAACTGTAATATTCAATTTGATTACACACACAGAATAATTTAGCAATTTTTGACTTACAGTACTATGCTGATTCCTTCGGAATTTCTTTGATGTGGTTTGTTTTAGAAACCAGTCTAGCAACTCAACTATTTGAATGATTGAGTTATCCATATGCCCACTCCTACAAAAACCCCGTTAATTTTCAATTCTGACAGCAATTAACAGAACAATGTAGAGTCAACCTTCTCTTTGCTGTGAAAATATTTTGCCTCAGTGGTCTTGGTATCATTATTTTAAGTCACATCAGTATGGTGAAATGGTAGACAATGTCCCCATCTGCACAGCAGCTTCTCAAACTTGTTGCCCCATCTCTCGCCAATGCTGTTGCTGTGGAAGCAGTCCAGTGTGGACTTATCTCAACTATAATGCGTTTTCTGTGTAGAGTTTCCTAGTTCGTGTGGTATGTTGCATTACAACAAACTCCGTTCTGATCTCATTTGAACTATTTGAACTATTTATTTAGACCACACTACAAATTACAAAAGATTAACACAGGAAATACATCACAATAAAAGCAATAAGTGTAAGGCGACATAATGATGATTTATGTGTCTTTACCAAAAGTAATACATAGAAAATAGGGAAATTATAATAAATATATTAATATAGATCAGACATAAAATTGATCAATAATATAGGACAACTGAAATGACGTAAAGTATGGGCAAATGCGTTACTTTTTTCTATACAGCTCTAAAACCCTATATTATTGAAAGAAACTACATACAGAATACACGTTGTCTCTGATCGGGACCCTTGAATCTTCAGGGTCCCTGGAAACTCAGGTTATCTACATTTACGGTATTGCTACGCACGTGCAACGTATTGCTGACAGAACAAATTAGTTCAATCTTTTGTATTCTCTTAATTATAATGAACAAAATGGAATCGAGGACCATAGGTTATAAGAGGCTGGGTTAGTTGCGCGAGACATTGGGTGAGTTGCTCTAAATGAGAATCCGTTGACTGCTCGCCCACTAATTAAAGTCAATATAGATGGCGCGGACAGTCAACTTGTAGACAATGGTACATGAATAAAAAATATTTAATGAAAAAATATTATTTGCATTTTTAGTAACAAGACTTATTGGCATCAATTTCTTCGATTTCTGGATACATTTATAGTGCTTATATATTATATGTTGTAGTGCTTTTTCCGTAGGATCTCATTTGCAGAAGTTTTAACTCAGAAACGGTGCACTTTTGGCATTTAAGATGCAAAAAAATTAAATATTCAAGTTTAAAAAATCCATCAAAATTATGAATTTTCATCCATTTCAGGGTTCTAACATGACAAGAATTTTTTTTTCTTCTTTTACCTTTGAATATATTTAAATTGGTTGGTCACGTGACCTGTTACGTCAGCCATTATGGTAACAGAAAGGACATAAACAAGTAGTAATTTCACCCAAGTTTCCATTCCATTTTGTGATCATGGAGAACATTCAGAATTCCTGTGAAGCTTTTTCTATGCTTAATAGTTTCCTCATAAACTTGGTCACAGGAAGGGCAAAACAAAAAGTCACCCCATGTCATTACAAACCTTTTTCTTAAATACTGGAAACAAATTTGAATTCATCCATACCAGTGCTTTCATCTCGCACAAACCTAACAATTTTTGTTTTTCGTCTAGCAACATTTTTATACCATGGTAACAGGAGGGACATTGATTCTGTGGACGAACTGCAAATATTTCACAATTTTCTTCACCAGTGGAAAATTCAACTTCTGATATATCTATGTGAATATTATGAAAAATCCTTATAATGTATAAAAATTAGGTGTGGGATTTTTCTGCCTTTTAAAGCAAAAAGAGCCAAATTATTAGTTATGACAGACTCCTGCAAAAACTTCCATCCTCATACCAGGGGGTGCACCATATCTGTGAAATGACACTTTAAGGATTAGCTTTCCCAAGATTCAGATTTCCATAGTTCGGCTAAAAGCGCAATCAACTAAAATGGTGCACATATAGCATCAGGAATGCAAGTCTTGGAAGTGCTGCTCTGAGTTAAAACAGTTATTCCAAATATTGTAGACGAAGATGATACATCTCTGGTCACCCCATAACATCAGACACGACAGCAGTTTCAGATGTGGCATTTCATGCTCATGCTCAGATAAAGTTATACATGAAGTTGAAGATTACTTTAGCCTATACTGCATGTTCCACTGTTTGTTCCAGTACAGTTTACAAGCATGACTACATGGCCAATTGTGCCACGTGCGTTTTCCATGCGTTTGGATAAACGCATGGAAAAAGCATGGTTTTTGCCTCATCATAATTAGATAAAAACCATGCGTTTTCCATTCGTTTATCCTTCTCCTGGAAAACGCACATGGCACATTTGGCCATGTAGATATAAATTAGTATAGATGTAACCATTGAAATTACGTAAATGAACCGAAAGTGGCAATATTGGATGACCAAGATCTCTCATTTGCCTGGGTGAGCAGACCGTATGTAACTGACAGTGGGTACCACACGACTCAAGAAGTCACTTTCAGGAAATCGATGTGTATCATATCTTAAGGGCAATATTTCAGAAACTTAGATTTGTGCCTGATGCTGCGATTCGGAAAGAAAGTTTGGTATTTGTGTCTGATCAAGATTTGTAAGTTCTCCTTCCTGTTGCCCCATAAGATGAAACTCTCCAAAGACAAAACCCTATATTTGTTATAATTATAAACTAGAGAATATAGAGATCAACTATATGTCTATCTGTCGCCTCAGTGAATCTCTTGGCAGCTTGGGAGTTCAGTGTTGTTAAAAAACTCTATCACAAAGCTGACTTAGAATTGGTAAGATGAAACTGGGACTTAGAAAGTCTCCAGTCAGTTTAGTATGAGCGTCTGTGGTTGAGCTTTTATCAAGAATCACATTCCTTCAGCCCCAGTGCTGTTTGATTGTGTGTGGAGCCTCTTCTGTGGTTTACAACTGGAGTGAGAGAGTCGAGAATGGCTCATTTCAAGGCTTGTAGGTGCTTCAGCTAAAAGCCATTGTCTCAGAGGCCCCAGGCTTGCTCAGAAAGCTCTTGTGTTACAGTCACTGGTTAAAGGGATGACTCAGGCAAGTAAGGAGAAGCTGCGTTTGTGGCAATAAAAAGGTGTCTCACGAAGTGGTCAACCTTTGTCTTAAAAAAGCTGGTGATTTGTGGAGGGGTCACACTGGGCTCATAATTCCAGAAAGCAATCGCGTTAAGAGCTGTTTTGGGTAACTCCGCTGGGGTCACTTAATCGATTGATCAGGGGCAAAAAATAAGGAGAAAGAAATAGAAAGAGACACACACAAGGAATAACCAGTCATCTGTGGGCATGACTCTGTGTACTTGTGGTCTGAGGTTTTAAGTCAAATGGATACCAAAGTGTGAGGTGTACACATACGAACACACCCTGTTTTATTTCCAAAAGTTCTACAGCATGAATTACTCCAGTTTGATGCTCATGTGCTAGAGTAATCTGCCCGTTGTCTAATAAAGCTCGTACTTGAATCCCTGGTGTTGAGTACAAAAAGGGCCATGGCGATGTACATGAAATAATAACATTTTGATTTATATAGGTTTGTTCGGAGCAACAGTGTAACAGTGGATGGTGTTGGTAAAATAACTGTCACTCCCACTGTGTAGTATGCACCGTTTTTCTTCGGCCTGCTCTGACATCAGAGAAAATAATACTCACTTTTTGTCTGTGTTCTTTTGTGTGGATGGATTGTGCGTTTCGCACCTTGAAACCAATATCCTGCAGAACCGACAAACAAAGAAGCAGTAGGCGACAGGGATGAATTTCTCTGATGCCACTGTCACTCTCTGAGTGGCTGATGCTGAGCCACCATTGGCTGGTGCGGCTCCTGAGGTAGGCGGAGACTGCATAACGTCGCCCAACGAATATGAGCGCTGTCCACTTGTAGATGCAATACCAACGAGAAGAGAGTGCACTTTCACTGCCACAGCACCACAGTTAAGACCTAGGAGCTGTGAAACCAGAGTGTGAGGCAGCTGTGACATGTAACCAAGACATTCAAGTCATTCGGTATGCGTTGATGGACACTTGAGGAATCCCTGGTGTTCGCCAAACACTCATAGCGTACAAAAAGGACCATGGAGGTGGGATTACTGTTCAAGGAAGTGCTGTAGACTTGGCCAATTCTTGCACCAATGCAAAGCGGCAGCTCATAAATGTCACAGAGGAGGAAGCAGCAGGGCAGTGATGTGATTCCTGCTGTCATAGCAGCATCCACTGTTCCACATCATCCATCAAGTGACTGCTTTTGTAATGGTTAGATGAGGGCATTGACAGCTGACACGTTGCATCAGTATCACCCAGTAGCTATGCCTGCCTGCCATTCCAACTGAAATCCTCGATATATCCTCAATTTATCCTCAATATCCCGCTGTGCACGATTTGGATTAACATCAGAGGTTCGCCAGGGTCGACTTTTGTCACCACTGTTAGAGTATGAAGCTCAGTGGGGTGCTTCTTGTCTTGTTAAATTACCTGCAGTTGACAAATGCGTGAGTATCTGTCTTCCTTTATCCTACATTCTATTAGTTTGGTTGCCTTAATTCATTTAGTCATTTAATCAGATATCAGCTCGTGTTTCTGTTGTTTTTTTCCTGGATGGAGTTTTTTCCGTCTTTCTCGTTGGACAGGTGTAATAATCTGCCGTTGGTAGCCAACACAGATATATATTTAGGTATTTCTGCCCCATTATTTTGCTCTTAATTATCAAATCATTTATCTCAGGGTTATGTCATCTATACAGCCTTCTGATTTGTAAGCAGTGGCACGTAGATTGGCAAGAAGTAGGCAGAGAATATGGGGCCCTTTAGTCAAGTCATGGTCCTGTACAGTACAGTGCTCCCTGAAATAACTCGGAAAAGCACGCCACATTCTGCTCCTTGGGTGAACCCTGGTTGTATACAGATGAGTAACCTTTTGTTGCGCTGCATAGGAAACACTGAGTGATGGCTCATTTGGTATATCCATGCATTAGCCAGTGTCGAATGCTTGTCAGTATGCACTTTGCACGTATTTCTTCACATCTAGGACACGGGTCTCAAATATTGCAAAAGTAAATTTAATCTGAACCTGATACTCTCTTCAGCTCCAGATTATACTGACACCAGAGGGTAGAATTTATATAATATTTTGTACAAATTCGTTTTCTTTGCAATCCTGCCAAAAACACGATTTATGCAAAATAATTTGGTTATTCTTTAAAGAAAGATTTATCTGTCTTGCATTGAAGAGAACGTCGTATTTCGTGGACATATTAATTGTCTGTTACCTTATTCCAAAGATTGACAGACTGTTGCTTCTAGCCCTTTTAGAGTTCACCCCAGCTGCTATGATGTTTAATTATGTCAAGGCAGATATTAAGCATAGGTCTATGAACTGTCAGGGGGGTTAAGCAAGATAGGCAAACAAATTACCCTACAGAATCATGCAGAGACACCCAGGACTATTTAAGCATATGCAAGACAATGGCATGTTGGTTTTGGGCACTGTGAGGTCATTGAGCAATTTCCTGACTTGCAGTTCAAGCTTTGGGTATCATCATGAGCGGGTCATGGGATTTCCTGCTTTGGCTGGTGGTCATGCTGTCACATGCCTCAGGTCTCTTCATTCTCTTTCTTCTTTCATTCTCTTTGCTTGTTTTGGTGTTTACGTCATTAGCTCTTATGCAATTAATAAGCATCTGAAAGATCTGAAGGCATATTGGTTCATATGACCATCTTATATGACAATGAATTCGGGTAGGATTATGAACCATGTCTCAATTTCTGTCCCATATTGCATAGGACCTTCTCATCCAACTTTTACCCTTCTATATTCTGTGACCCAAATGTTTCATCTGGTAAGGGTTGTATTCTGCGCTAATACATATATCCACATCTCTTGACTTCAGCGATAAACCTTCTCTATCTTAGTCCTATAGGTTGGTTGAGTCCAGCCTGGGTCAACATCTTGGTGCACTTCCATTCTTTGATATATGAACATGCACTGCGAAACATATTTTCCCCCAGAAGCAGCGACTAAATAATGTAGGAAGTACACAAGTCTCCAGCCTGCAGTCCAATGTCTTGTATGGAGAATATGGACTTTTTTAGACCTGTCCAATAAGTTTGCTTTTTACAGTCACAAAAGTGTCAATGTTCTCTTTGTAAAAAGTAACTGACAATGGTATTCTAGCCAATATTAAAGTTTTACAGAAAGTTTTTGTTCTTCTTATAGCGAACGGTCCAGCACAACACTTGTTGCGGTCACTAAAAAGATGAACAAGGCATCTGGTACCAGCTATTGTTTATTCTGTTGATTTACGGTTCACACTGACAGAGTTTGTATAGTTTTACTTTGTTTAGAACAAAAATACATGTTGCATATCTCATCCGTGAATATGCATTACATGTTGTGTGCTGTAATGAATTATACGAAAATATCATCCTAAAAAAACAAAATTAATTGAAAACTGAAAATAGAGGGAAACATGATGTGTGCGCAGCAGGAGAAAGAATACGTATGGAAAATAGAAGCAATAGATGGTTATATAGAGGTAACTTTTATGGATATTTTACAACTTTTTTTTCCCTCCATCTTGCAAATTATTCACCAGAAATGGCAGGTTACCCTCCTAATGCACACACAAATAATCATAGAATTTCATCAACAGTCACAGGGAAGAGAGCATCCTCCATATAAATTAATTTTGTGATATTGATATTCAGTAATCTGCAGTTAATTTCATAGTCACAATAAAACGTTTTTAGTTGTAGCTGGGCCAATTAATGAATCTCTATTCTGATACTATCTGTACAATGCGTCCTACGTAGCTCATATTTTCTGCGTTTTTCACCTGTTCTGATTGCAATATCTGACTCACAAATTAAGCAATTTCTATTATTTTCACCCTCACAAGTTTTTACATGTCCTTGTAGACCACAGCTCCATATTTCTGGACAATAGTACATATATGATGAGAATCTGGGTACAGTAGAACTAAGTAGTCTTCCTATAGTCATTGCCTTTGTGTATGACAGCGGATTAGGAAGATCAAGTTTCCCGGATTTTCTTGTCTGCTTTGTAGTCAATGTTGAACCAGACAAGACCCAAATGCCAGCTTAAGGCAGACCTAGACCCACTGAAGCAATCACACGCTGTTTTCAAATGCAAGAAGGAATCGTTTTGTTTCTGTGCTCATTTGTGCCTCATGTAGCATGTCAGCCCTGCCTGCTTGATTTCCTGTATCAGTTTACTGCCATAGCAACCGCTGAAAATGACAAAAAAAGGATTGTTCTGTGGAGGGCGTGGATGCAGTATTATCAATAGAGTGATTTAGACATATTCTAGTTTCTCCGTCTGATTCTGAAGGGTTAGGAATTCCTCTCAGGGTCCTGGATTCAAAACCTGAGGTAAATCTTAGCTCTGAGACTTTTGCAAGACATTTAAAAAAAATTACACTGTACTCGACAACACAGCTGGGTACATGAATGATTCCATCTATGCATATGACAAGCATGACTGTAGCGTGGTGTGGATTCCTAGACGTAATCTTCATTACTTTAGCCCCTGATATCTGGTCATCTGGCTTTGAAGTCCATTCAGTAGCATTGCGACATAAAAAAAATTTTGAGTTGACTCTCCATGAGAATATATACAGTTAGTTTCATAAAATATGGTCGACTCTAGACAGCTGTAGACACCTATTCCTGGCTGTAACTATAACTGACTAAAGCCAGATGCTTCTGTCTACTTCTACCTTATAGACGGCTTAAAACTACCACCATTTATAAACCTTGGTAAATGTAAAAAATTGATCTAATATATCATAAATATGTACTTTTAGATCTGGCTTTGAGTAGTCAGCTATAGCCAGACAGTTCCGTTTAATGGCAGGTAGCATCATATGGCAGAAGTTGTCTAGCTTTGTCTAGGTTAAGTTTGACAGGCCGTTTTTAATGAAACTAACTATATCGATAGTCCAGTGTACGTCCAAAGGTGATGGATAGCTTAATTTGCCCATTTAGGTGACAGTAGAGGCTGAGGCTACTGTAGAGCTAGCTCCCCAGTGACCAGTTGCCACCAAGATGACCAGTTGCCACCCAGATGACCAGTTGCCACCCAGATGACCATAATACATAGCGGATTTGAAGTGATTCACAGGCCTAATCAGTCGAAATGGAAATGTCAACACAGTCAAATAAGACACATATGGCCACCCCATATGGCCATCCCAGTGTGGTCAACGGTGTCCACTTAATAAATAATGAAGCCAATTTATATTTACGATCAATACGGCCAAACCAGACACACAAATTGTCGGATTTATAAGCTAGATGCGTGGCAGAGATGCAGAATACGGCCAACTGATGGCATTCTGACATCGCCTGACTTATAAATGATCCTATACGAGAGGGCTTGACAACTTGCTGTGTACTTAATCTGCCACTTTGCCCTTGAGGATTGAATAAATATGTCTGGTGTTCTTTTTATTAGTACCCTGATCGCAAAGAGTCTATGCGACATGAATAATTGACCGTGTATATTTCCCCAGTGCCACCGGGTCAGGCCAAGCGAACTGGACGTATTAAGACTTAACACTTGGCCAATCAGAATGAAGCAGCCTCTTCATCATCAGCCAATGAGGTGCTACGTAACATCTCAGTAGCTTCCTCAACATGCAAGCAACTTCTTTATTGGTCGTTCTTCACTGTAGTGTGGTGGAATGTCTGGTGGTTTCCTTCAAGGTCAAAAGGTGAAATGACCATTAGAAGGGCTCTGGAATATAAACAAGCTGTGGGTCACTTGACTGATCTGCATTTCAGGCAATGAATTTGGGCTTCAAATGTATTCCGATCGCAACCTAACACCCTTTGCAAAAAGCGTCCATTTATCCAGATTTTTTCTGACTTACTTTTTTGTTTGGACTCTGTTGGAAGGACCTTTTGAGAGCCCAGGAAGAAATAATGTATGCAGGAGTGGCCAGACTGGGACACATACTTTGAAAGTCAGTGACAATTCGTGGAATAGAACCAGACTATGACAGTTTTGGTGTAAACTTTGCTGGGCTTTATTCCTCGGGGCTTGCGTTTAACTTTTCACAGAAAAATTTAGAATAATAATTCACAAGCCCACATAGAACATCTGCTGTACACATTTCCTTCCACTGATTTACTACCTTGCTACAAACGTTTCATAACCTCCAAGTATAATAGATCACTGTTTTATGGCAAGCTCCACCGGGTGCTCCCATTGAACAAATTTTTTTGTAACTTTATTATTCCTCTAAATAGTACCTTAAAGGAATAATAAAGCCACACAATACTGTGTTCAATGGAAGCTTGAGACTCTAATGATACCACTTAGTATCATTAGAGTCTTACAAGATCACTTCTGTCGCAGTCTGTGATAATAACAAGGTTCAGCAAAATTAGTTATAATGTGTGAGTTGAAGATTTAAAATGAAATACAGGGAAGTCAATATATTTTTTTCTTTGACTGTAATGTTCTATCGTAAAGGAGTTTAGCTGTATCACGGTCTATAATGAAGTGACCCATTTAATCCAACTTACTCACAGAGCGTTTTCCGAATTTATGTGAGCTACCATATGTCAGCCTCAAGGAGCCGAATTGTCGTGACTGCTTCAGAAAAGACTATGACTTCAGTTCCCTTGAGGCACATAACCATTGCTGCCTCCTGCTGGCAATATGTTCCTTACAGCTTGTGCAAATAAGTTCTTTGTGGGCAGCCAATCTCCATGCATTGTGCGTAAGGCATCTGTGATTACTACAGGCAGTATTTTCACCAGGGTCAATTCTATTGAAACCGTTTTATTCATCCATTGATCCCTTCCAGGATTGGTGTTGTTGTGACGCAAGCAATGCTAGTCACGCCCTCTGCCGAATTGTGCGAAAATCAGCCCTAGCAGAAAACTCAAATGAACCCCATTGTACACCCAAGCTAGTGAGACCCAAAGCAAGGCTTAATCAAGTGATAGTTGTTCAGGGATGTGTTCAGCTTGTGTATCGTGTGCGTTCCAAGAATATACGCTCTTTGCTGCTCTGCTGTTTGCTTGCCTCGGTGCTTTTTCACTAGAAAAACTATGTAGAGAAGTATTTTTAAATTAGTGTTTATTTGAATTATCTTCTATGCTCTGAAACTACACAATTTTTAGTCTAAGATGTATTCCTTACAGTGTTCATTCTCTCATAATGACATTAATTATGACCCTGGGGGCACTACTGCAAAATTTGAACCGAGACAGGACACCTTAAATATGTAGTAGGCCATTGCCAGACCCGTATGAATTAAAATGCAAAATTCTATTCCAATTACCTGCACTGTTCTGCAGGTCAATTTTTTTTACTAAAATGTTTTTCATTTTGTCTATCTTTAAAAGTAATAATTTTCTTATTCCCAGAATTATTATAATAATTTCCCCAGCAAGTAAACCCAGTTGAACATGAAATTAGGAAAGTTGTTTGACAGCTGGTCATATCAGCTGAAGTTCTGAAGGTGGTGAGCTAAATCTCAATTGAAAGGCGTTTATTTGAGATTTTGAATGGGCCATATCTTCTACCTGGCTCCTGTGCTAGCTCAAGGCAAATACCGATCAAGATTGTCACATAAGCTGACAAGGAGTACTTATCAAGACAAAACAAAATCTGCCTCTGTTAAAGCATAACATTATCTTCGCTCTTTTGCTGTTAGTTTATGGTTCTGATCGTGAAAAATGTTCAAATAACATGCACTGGGGTAAAGAGTAATGTCATTTGCTAGAAGGGTAATGTCATTTGACATCATCATGGGGTGAATGACTCGTTTGAAGCTGTTTCAAGGGCAAGCTACACTTTTCTTTTGCATGTTTTGAGGTCATAAGAATGCAAATTGAATTTTTCGTGGACAGATCACTTTGGACCTACAGCCCTTCTCTGTTTTCTGTAGAACAGGGTTGCTACTTATTGGAATGTTGTCTAGGGTTGCAGGCTTAAGGAAAAAAGAAGATTGAATTCGTCTTTAGTTTATTTCTCTCTGGTTTGTTTTACCTCAGGAATTTTAGGGCGGGGGCTTAGCTCAGAGGTAGCGCTCTAGGCCTCCAACCGCTGGGTCCCGGGTTCGATTTCCGGTCGAGCCTAAGTTGGATGGCTGTTTCATCCTTCGTCTCATTGCCATGGTCTCTGCCTGTCCTAATTAGCCCAACTGGTGCAGAAATACAGGACGTAAAGCCCTAATCACACACACACCTCAGGAATTTCCAGCTTAAAGCAAAGAAACGTGTAGAATTGCACATGCCAGAAGATAGTGATCGAAATACATATTGTAAGTGACTTTATCCCATATTCTCTGGTTAATCCAAACTCCAATATCTATGCAGTCCTGGAAGGTTTTAAAGTTGACTTTAAAGCATGATGCAAGGGTTCTTTCTACTTTCCATTTCACTTTAAATCAACATTTTAAACCTGAGGTAAATGGCGTTTTAATCGACAGAGGGTTAAAATTTCTGTGTGGGTGGTGTGATGCAATGACTTTAGCAGAAGAATCAGGAGGAATAGTAATAAAGAAGTCAGACCAAAAAAATGCTTATGTTTCCTGCAGGCCTGCTGAGCTATTGCATATGTTATTCAGAGCAGATAGGAGACAACCCAGAGGTGCCAAGTGTTGCTTATTTTATGGGTTTGTTTGCTGATACCAATTGAGCAATATGGCTGCTCTCCAAACAGCCATCCAACACTGACCACATACAGTGTATCTGATTCTTGTCTGCTGTGTTTATGAATGAATTATGAATCAGAAATGTGTTGTTCTTATTTGCTGCAAACCTCAAGTGTAAAGGTGAATTAATTGTTAGTGTAAGACTGCATGGCTGCTCTGGGTTGCAGACTGAAATTGACACTGTTTAATTTCCCTAATAGGAATGCTAATAGCAGCAGCTTCATCTGGCGGACACCAGCAGCTGTCAAACATTCCATTATGTGCTAATAGCCTAAATAAATTACCAGATTTAATTTGGATCTGATTTATTATTAGAAAAATGCAACAGTAAGATTGCAAAATAAGTACATAAATTTGACAAAATGTATTTAAAACATGTAAAGTAAAATGCAAATACAAATAGGGGTTATATAACTTATTAAAAAAAAGTTATTGTGGCTCGCTTGTGGTTAATATTGAGAACCAGAAAATATTACAAATATCCTACAGTTGACGAGATTAAGCCATAAAAAACATGATTGTAGCCATGCCTCCAGAGTCCTGCAGGAAGAAGGTGACTGAATCTGCCTGAGGTTTGATGAAACATATGGGTGGTTCTAAATAAAAGGAGGCATGTAATAACAGATTTGTATGCCCAAATACTCAAATTTATTGTGGCAAATGATTGCAATCTAAATTGAATGTAGTGCAATGTTTTTTACATCTCAGGATTGAACTTTTTTCCATTTCCAATTGTTTTTACTTGCTGTAAAACATCAAACGGTTTTTGACAGCGTTATGTTTGTCATGGAAAATATACCTGTAATTTCGACATATATGCTTCACAGAACAAGAAAATTAATTTCTACCACTACCACTCAAAAATGACTTGTAATGACAATTCAGTTAGATTTTTGTAATTTCTATATATAATATTTGAATTTGAATACTAATGTTTTGTGACAATGTCTAATGACAGAACTCGAGCCAAGAAAACATAGAGTAGCCATTAGGTTGCCTTAGTGGGATTACCCAAATACGACAGTTGTTTGGTAGTACGAGCTCAGGTCACCTCTGCCAGTTGCAGCATTCATTTCTTTTCTAAGAGAAGGATGGGCGTTTTATCAGTAAACAGGGCAGGCACTTGTACTAATGGCTGTGTGACATTTTCTCTGAAGGCAACCTGCTCATTGCTTGTCCACAAAGGTGTTATGCAAGTCAATGACGTCCCTGACCAACATTGACACACTATGCTTATTCACCAGGCAGATGGTAAGGTCAATCCAAGAAGGTATTGAACTCCTTGGTCAGCCAATATCTCGATTGTGTTAACCAACCATGTTGGGTTGGTCACATATTGATTGATTTTTCACTACTATCCTATCCTATCCTATCCTATCCTATCCTATCCTATCCTATCCTATAGGACTCAGTTTGTCTTCCATTTGTTCATGAATTATTGGCCTTGAATTAGCAAAGGTGGCCTAGCTCAGTGGTAGCGCGCTGGGCTTCCAACTGCTGGGTCCAAGGTTCAATATCCTGTCGAGCCTAAGTTGGATGGCTATTTCATCCTTCATCCCATTGCCAAGGTACCTGTCTGTCCTAGTTAGCCCATCAGTTGCTGAAATACAGGACGTAAAGCCCTGTTTCACCCACCTCAATTAGCATGCGAGTTATCGAGCTCATGGCTGTTTTGAAAAAGCTTATTTAATGGAGCCATGATTTTATTGAGATGGGATTTGTCACGATGCAGAAACCATTCCAGCTTTTTATACTATACAGATAATGCAATATTATGGGCAAAGAGTGAGAGAGAGTATTTATTTGATATTTTTTATTATTTGATATTTATTGATAATAAATAATAATAATACTCCCAGAGTAGTTAGTATACGTTTTATAGCATAACGATACGACATAATGTGAATCATGATTCCATGAATTCCACGTATTCGTGACAATCTGTTTATCATTGTCAAATTCTTTTGCAGGTTGAATAAGACAATGACGAGATTTGTGGAGAGCTTGTTGAATAGAGAAAACTACGATAGGTCAGCAAGACCTGGCCTTGACACAGGTGTCCAATTTTACGTGTTTTGTTTAATGTTTGTAAACTTTAAATGTCAAAATCTCCACAATGCTCTTATATACACTCTGCGAACCTGTAAAATTGGTCCGTGGAAATGAAAGGAACATATCGGAAATGCAACGTAATTGTACAATACATGGATAATGGAGCATGTTTAATTCCTTAATTTGATATACTTCGACAGAAATTTGATATCTATTCCATGAATCGACGGAAATGATGCTCTATATCTTGACACTGATGTTCAGAATCATCGTGTTGTTGCTTTTGAAAAAGCTTGTATGTATTATTATTTTATTTTCCAGATCAAATCACTATAGTTATGATAGATATGTTTATCAATGGCCTTAGCTCAATTAATGAGATTGATATGGTAGGTATATTACAATAACTCCTCAATTTTCAAAAGTATTTCATGAATTATGAAGTTTTACTTCAAGGATCACCTGTAATACCAACTCTTCTTGTATTGCAGGAATACAGAGTGGATTTATACCTTCGCCAAACTTGGCATGACTATCGCCTGGCTTATGAAGATGTAAATAGATCAGTTACTCTCAATTATGACCAGGTAATTGCTTGTAATCTTATTTATCCTTGTGTTCAGATGAGAACAAGTACTTAAGGTATTGGTCACATTATAAGAGACAGAGAGACATCATGTATGGTTTTCCAATATTCTCAGGGGCAGACAATTTGCCTCGACCTTGTGACCCCATCCTACCCCACCAGCCTCTGCAGCTCCCATCTGGTCTATTCATTTCATAACAGGATGCTGAATAGACTGTAGCTAGTCTTTTTTATTCGAAAATTCTTTATGTTGTCCCCAGCCACCGGCAGGACCTTAGCATGGGCCATTGCAATATTAATGAGGAAAGGGAAACCCAATGTATATATATTGTTCTCCTTTGTGATGTTTAATAGACTGATGTTTTGCTAAGATGTGTAGATTGAAGGTAAAGAGAATCTCTCAACATCAGCAACCGAAACTCAATCTTTCTGTCAACAGCCTCCTGTCGTATGTCAGCTTAAAGAAAGTACTCTAGGGAAATTTTGATGAATTCCACAGCATGGGCTCCATATCATTTGGGCCTTCTTCAGTATCAATGCTCACCCAAAGGGATACAATGTCAATCAATGACTTCATTAGGACAGACAAAGAGCTTCAAACATTATCAAGTTCCTTGATATATTACCAAGCGTGATGAATCCTAAATTCTTTAGATTCATTTCCGTAACATTTCAAAGAAATAACTCTGTTCACAACATTTATTCAAGTGGAAAGAACTGCATGATGCCATTCTAAAACCTTCTTTCCAAGTCTATTAGGCAGAAATGTCTGTTCGGTGTTACCCTACACCTTTTCTGATTACTGGAAATGGGTTTTAACGTGAAACAAGAACTTCGTTGTGCCTGCCTAATCTCATGCTGTTCTCCATGTGGCCTTAACATGTTTTACCATGAAGTTTGTCAGAGTGTACACAAAATAGAAAAAAGGCTCTTTGTCTCTCTTGTAATTGCCCAAAAAACCTCAATGTGCAAGAAAAACGTCTTGATTACATTTGTGTGTGATTATTCTTTGATTGATTGCTTATTTGCCTGTGTGTCCCTCATTTCTTGTTTAAAGGAAAGATAGAAGGGTGTGTTTCTGTATTTGTTACCTAGGTAGCAATAGATCATTACCATTCCGTGTGTGAAGATTGGCATCGATTCCTTTTATGCAGCTCTCGCTGAAACTACATCATATTTCGTATTATTTGGATCTAGGCCTGAATAGTGAGGTGACTTCATAGCCAGAATGTCTTTAGTTAAACCATGCAGATATGAGCAAAGATTTGATGACCTGAAATGATAGTTGGCCTTATTAGGAATGGTGTATTTGAAGGGCAATCTTGTCACATACATCCTGTTTATTCTAGGTTGGAAGGATATGGGTTCCGGATCTTTTCTTCCGGAACGAGAAACAGGGCAACCTTCATGACATCACAGTGCCCAACCGGTTGCTCAGAATCTGGCCAAATGGGACCATCCTTTATAGTCAGAGGTAAGTGTGGTATTATCCAATACTCTGCTTCAACACCAAGTAATACAGAGTGAATGAGGTACATTAAGCAGATGATAAATGTGAGGTTTGGCCATAAAATCCCAGCATCTAATGCGGGCTCGAATGGTCTTATTAAGAACAGTACGATTTATCTCCATCCACTAAGTGAATATTTGATGTGCTGCTTTTTGGGTTAGTCGTAAAATGCTGTTAAAGTAGATTGTAGGAAAATATGAACAAGTACGTTTTGCCATAAACACACAGGCTCTCTATGTATTTCTACTTTACTACAGTCTCCAGTCTGAATGGGAATGCATTACGATACAACCAAGGGGATTTCAGCAACGACTCATGAGTACATAAAGCAAATAAGTGCAGATATAAATCCAGTTTGTGTATGGAGTGGCAAATGGCAGCAGCCAAAGTGTTTGGGTGTGGCCCATAGGAGCTAGCTATCTAACTTAATCATTCTTCGCAACTGTCCCTGCCATCCAATCACATGTTGTTTTAGTAAATATGGTTGTGGTGCTGTTGCCTAGGTAACTGTCACAGCAAGAATGGCACTTCCTGTAATCTTACTTAATGACTTTCGCATTTCCAGGGTCACCATGACCTTAGATTGTAAGATGCTGCTCGAAAAGTACCCTATGGACAACCAGACCTGTAATATGATTATAGGCAGTTGTAAGTATGCTTTAAATGCTTCCTCTTTTGTTATTTATGACCTCACTATTTTGGTACCAGACTGAGCTATTGTGGAATAGCTTACTATTGATTTAACACGGGTATTATGTATTCAACGAAGGCTCTCTAATGTATAGAAGAACCTCTGTGTAATATGTATGGTATGGGAAAAAGTAGAACACTGTTTTGAATTATGAGTATTCCAGTGAAATGTGGAGCACTACAATATAGACATATCTGCACAGCTGCTTTTTCTTTATGGCTTATATTGCCTGCCGCATATATGCCAAATATGATATATGTTCATTGAGTTGGATTGCAGGATCTATCATAGGTCTCCAGTTACTTCTTCACTCTAGGGTTCATACATATCCATCTCCCAAAAATATAAGAGACTTTTGTGGACTAATGGATGCACTAAGGCACGTCTCATCCACCTTACTTTGTGAGGAGACTCAGACCAAGAGATCACATCTGAAGCCACTAACCCAAGCCTGTTAAGTGCAGCAGCCAAGAAAAAAAGTCATTGAAAGAAGTCAAGTCAGGCAAACAGAAACTGCAACCCAACCCCTTGGGCCTCAGTCCAATTGCTTCGGCAGCTGTTGTATCTGTAGCATCATGATGGGTGTAAATCATGGATTGAGGGATCAGTAGGCTGAGAAATTTGCCCAGCAAACAGAGGCATTCTGCATGCAGTGATCTTACACACAGGAGATTGACCTTGTTCAGAGCCTTGTTTCATTTACTCATTACGTTCAGCGAAAGTAATGGCTTTCAATCCAGCCTTCTTTCAAAGGAAAATGATCTATACAGAAGCTGTAAGTTCAGCCTTCATTGAAAACCAAATGATCTATAAGTTCAGCCTGCTTCATTTGCAATTCATGGAGAGATTGCCTCTTTCAACACATCAGTAGAGTGTAAACATAGCAGCCATCCGAGAATTGACAAGTGTATTGGAGTTTGAAGTATGTGTAAATCTGACTTACAGCGAAGAATGTGTCTATCAGAATGTCATACAGTTCACCAGCTAATCAAACTTACAGCATACGGTTGAGAGAGACAACTTAATGCATCTGTAACAGATAGATTGAGTTTCCTTTGATATGAGAGATTGATACAAGTATTATCCTCAGATGCTTAATTAATTGGACTGCACTTGCCTTATGCTTGTTTCTCTTCTCTTATACTAAATCTGACACACCCAAACAAGTCCTTGTAATGAGGTTAGCAGTTTTCCCATAGAGTACATAGTTAGTGAGTTATATCCTGTATTATGGGCAATTAATCTGTTCTAAGAAGGTTGAATCTCGATGTAGAGATGCTATAAACTCTGAGATGGCTCCAGATGGCCTGGCTATGTGCTTGTAAATTCATTTTACGTTTACTAATGTTCTTGCAGACGGATACACCACGTCTGAAGTGGACTTCGTATGGCACTTATGGAAGTCTCCTCTGAGGATAAAAGACAACTTGATGTTGCCAGAGTTCCTCATCCAAGGCAGTGAGGCCAAAGCCTGCAATGCTGCTTATTACACTGGTAGGTCACTTGACATTCACAGTGAGGAGTGTTTCCAATAAACGCAACTGCAACACTGAGTGTGACAGCATCCTAGCATTGCTTGCAAGTAAAAATGCCACTGGTTTGTGGATGGTATTGCAGAGAGATTTCAAAACATGTGTGAAGGTCAGTGACCTGTTCATATCAAATTACCAAATGCTTGGAACATCTGCATAGCGGGTCATTAAATACAACTATAATGATTTTCTTAAATGTCAATCTTTAACTCTCAATCAGTATTAGCTAGTAAAACAACTAAAACTCTATTGTAATTATTATTTATCTGGTGTGATTGCACACTTATATGTTTTTGCTCAGTTAGTTGCAACACTACCAAGTATGATGTGGAATTGACATCATAGCTTTATTGCCAAGTTCCATTTGTATATTTAACATGCTTAAATCTCAGTCCTCTTTGTCCACTTTTCCTAAGGGTCTTTTGCCTGCCTAGTAGCAGAAGTGTACCTCAAGCGCCAGTTCGAATACTACCTGATCCAGACTTACCTGCCCAGCCTAATGGTGGTCGTGCTCTCCTGGGTTTCATTCTGGATTGACATTGATGCTGTTCCAGCCCGCATCACTCTAGGGCTGCTGACAGTGCTCACCATGACAACACAGTCATCATCCATCAGTGAACGCCTTCCAAGGTATGTGACAACTTGCTCAGTACAATTTAGCAAGAATGAACCAGACCAATACCTCCTACTTGCCACTAACCTAAGCTACAGCTGTGTTTCTGAAAGCTATGACATACTCATTCATGTTAGTTTATAGTAAAATATTGCCAGTTCGAACATCACCTGAGATCTGGTACTTTTATTGTGGGTCCTATGGTGTGTAGACTTTCATAAGATTAACAAAAAAACTATAAATAACTTAGTTATAAATATGACTCTAGATATATTGTACACTCTCCATGGCTCGTATTTCAACTGAATAGCGCGTGTGTAAACTATATCTCAAGTTACATTTTAGTACAGTAGTCATTACTATTGTTTCGGCTAATAAAGGAGTTTATTTAGGGGAATCTTCAGCTAGGTATAGCTTGGTTTGGCTTGTTGGAGCTTCATGTAGTTGACCAAAGCTCTTGATAGCTTGAACCCAGAACCTCCGGAAAATTTGGCATATACCTTTCCCACTACTTTCAGTGCTAGTATTTTTATCGCAACCTTTTCTCCTCTGACAATATATTGAATAGAGATGCAAAATACTTTCCATAGGCAAACCATCAGGAAATAATAAGGAATTTATATAAACCCAATATGCAGACACGCATAACAGCAGATCAGAATCCTATTTTATGGAAAACAAAGCAATTCGATGCCAGGATGTACCACACCTTGTTTGCATAACCAAACATATCTGTCCCAATTATATAAATGGAACAATTGTTTCTCTAACATATTCTTCACACACAAAAGGTGTCATGTCGCGAAGTAATATATCTTGTCTGTATAACGAATATATATATACAAAGAATAAATAAAGAAGAATCAGCAGTATTAGTAAAAAATCGATGTTCAATATAGATCTTAAAAGCATTGCTGGTTTTAAACAATCGTCCACCGGCTATAATCTGTGTACATAAACTGCAAGTGCCTAAGGAAAGCTGAAAAATACAATTACGTTACAGGATAGGATGGTCAAATGGTCAAATGCCTGATAGGGGTGTTTAGGCTCACCAACTGATGGGTCACGAATGAGCCCAGAGATCTGCTGATTTTGTTAAAAATACTTGCATCCTGCCACTGGCTGCAGCAAAGCGTCCTATAATCATCATCACAAAATGTTAGAAATTGTATTTTCCTGTCAAAATTGTAATACTAAATGGCCAAATGTGCTACAAGCGTTTTCCATGCGTTTGGATAAACGCATGGAAAACGCATGGTTTTGACCTCATTTTAATTTGGCAAAAACCATGCGTTTTCCATGCGTTTATCCTTCTCATGGAAAACGCACGCAGCACATTTGGCCATGTATAGTATACCTTTAATAATGTTAGGTGCCTTTTTGAAAACCATTCTCAACCATTTCTTGTATAAAGAGAAAATCATATTTCAGAAAAAAGTGGCCCAGTTCTCCTTATCGGAGGGAGGTCTGAGCCCCTCTTGTCAGTTAATAAAAAAACTGAAAAACCAGAACAAGTAGTTATGTTTTCATATGGAATTATCAACAAACATGATTTTATTAAAAGAGCAGAGCTTTGAAAATTGTACTTACAAAATAGCCCAAAAGATTTATTTTTGAAAATTACATTAATTTCAGTCTAAAACATCGTATACAGTGTGAATACAGAATTTTATGGTTGAAATTTATGAATAAAACATTTTGAACTTCATCTTGGCATATTTCTGTAAGTCTTCTTAAAGCTCCTTTGGAAAGTTTAAAGGATTTAACGATTTTTATGTAATTGCCTATAATGTAGCATGCAACATATCTTAACTTTAGCTGTTTGAAGGACAGTATGGATTCCTCAGGGGCAGAAGAACAAATGATGCAATCCCTAATTTTAAGGACAGCACACCATAGGACTTTTTTTTTTTTTAGATATTGCAAAGGCCTTTAATTGTTGGAAACATAGTACATTACATAGAAAGTTCGAATATTATGGTACGAGAGATAATGCACTGACTTGGATCAAATCTTACACAGCCAATAGATCTATAAAGGTTAACTTTGAAAATTCCCTTTTTGACTCATATACTATGAGAATTATGGTACCCCTCAAGGGTCAGTATTGGGGCCTCTTATGTATATTATTTTGGCAAATGATTTAATTAAGACTCAGTTTTTTTTTTTATGTGTAACATTTGCTGACAATACGACATTATTAATGGCATCGGGTAGTAATTTGAAATTCTTGTTCATAAAAGTAAATTAAGATTTTAGAAATCTAAATGGCTGGTTTGACAGTAATTCAATTACACTTAACACTGAAAAGTCCAAGTTTATGTTATTTCGATCAAAAATAAATGTGTAATTTTTAGGTATTACTGTAGACGCGGTTTTTTTTCAAATGGGACCTTTATATTGAAACTGTATTGACACGAATGATAGCCGGAAATTATAGTTCAAAGATGATAAAAAAATGTGTTACTATTAAAAGCTACTTATTTATCATGCAAATGTTCATCGCCACCAGAATTATGCATTTAGTACCTGGGGATCAATGTTGAAAGGTTTACTGTAACATTGAAAAATAAAAACCAGCAAAATATATCTTTACCATTAATTTTTGGAAGAAGAGTAATACTATCTGAGTTTTATATCTAATTAAAATATCAGTCCTGAAAATTTCCTATAGATATGTTAATGGAACATTACCAAAATAAAATCAGTAATCTATTTCAAATATTAGATCATGATAATATTACAAGAATTAAAAATAACTTACGAACACCTCACCATACTTAAAAACAGTACATAAAAGTTGGGAAGGGCACCTAATCTATGGTTTGGCTTATCTGGAATGATTTAGGAAAAAGTAAAAATTAAATTATTACCAAAATGCTTTTCAAAGGAAAGACTAAAATCACATTTAAATAAACATCTTAGCAGTAGATATCTAAAAATTATGTTTTTTCAATAGATTCATGATGAATGGTTATACTTATATTTGTTTATATCTTCAAATGTATTTTTTAATTTTTATTTATGTAAATTACTAATATAGTTTTAAAAGTTGCTATCTAGTTTGGATACCACTGTTGTTTTTTAAATATATATGTATGTACATTGCTCTGGTTGAAAATAAAAAATCTGAATCTGAATACAACAGTGATTTAATGTAGGGGAAATATGCCTGCTGAATTTATTTTTGAATAATTTAAACTCTGAAAGGGTAAGCATGAGTTAAACCAATTTGCATTGTACGCCATTAGTAAACTATGGTGTAACATAGCTAAGATTATGGTTTTCCTTTTTATTTTCTATGTACAAGCTAGTGTTTAACCATAATGTCTAATGCCAGGTGGTTTATAATTTCCCGATCAAACATTTTGATTGTATTTTATAACAGAGGGAGGCCTAGGACAGGGGCCAGTTCTCCCCACCTGAGGTGACCCAGTTCTCCCCAAAGCTGTTGCTTGAAAGAAATGGCAACCATATTAATCCACATCCCAAGAACAACATGTCAGTTACAGTCTCTATGTGACCCGCTTTTCGATCCCGCAGGCTTGCCATGATTACCAGCGCCCCCTTGCGTCCCGCAGAGACTGTGTCAGTTACATGATTGTACTCTGATTATGTGCTGATTATAACAATATGTTCATTTCTAATCTATCCTTTATCGGTTTTTGTCAATGAACAATTGTATACAGAGTGCAAATTTTACTTACTGACACCAAAAGCAAAAATTTCACTTTATCAGAAAAAGAAATATATCAAATGGTTTCCTGCTTTCAGGCATGCACTTACGATCACTTAGGAGTAATGTGACCCGATTTCAGGATAATATCTATATTACTTTTAGCTGTAGAGAGGGTGGCCCAGTTCTCCCGCCGGCCCAGTTCTCCTTACTTTCCCCGACCTTTTTGCAGATACACATGTAATATATAACGTTACAATCCTTTGAGCTGAAGTTTCCCGATATTAAATTGATCAGGTTTCCCTTTTTCTGTGTGAAATGTTGCACCCCAGTCTCAGAGTCAAATGGAAACAGAAAATATTTCTGCAAAACCAGGATGAAAAATAGAAGTGCAACTTTGGTAGACTGTCAAATGAAATCCTAACTGAAGTTCTTGGTATTGCAGTCATGAGTATTGTAGTGGAATGAGGCATCACATCTAATCTGAATTCCCAAGATGTTAGATAAACATTGTGGCAATAGGAAACTGTCAGATGCTTACCTTGCATTTGGTTAAACAGAATAATTAAATATGACTTCAAATTCTATGCCATCTTGATATATAGGCCATGTTCTGATCTTAGCTCACTCTACTCTGATTATGTGCTGATTATACCAATATGTTTATTTCTAATCTATTTCGGAGCTGACTTTCCAACTTTCCAGAGTGTTATACTGTAGATGTCTAATCTATTTCGGAGCTGACTTTCCAACTTTCCAGAGTATTATACTGTAGATGTCTAATCTATTTCGGAGCTGACTTTCCAACTTTCCAGAGTATTATACTGTAGATGTCTAATCTATTTCGGACCTGACTTTCCAACTTTCCTGCTGCTGATACTGGTGTATAAGTGCCCGTCTTCACTGATACTGATCTAAAGTGTTTGACAAAGCCAATTTCAGAAGCTAGAATCTTTTATTTACCAAGATCTTATTTGGTCTGTATAACAACATTAACATATTGATGTTTAAATGGAATTGAGCTGTTTGCATTGTTCCACTTCCTGTTCTTTTGTGTGTTTTGGGTAATTGAGAGTTGTCTGAGATCTGGTTGATATTTCAGAGTGTCCTACATCAAAGCTATAGACGTCTGGATGGCGACCTGTTTAGTCTTTGTCTTCAGCGCCCTCATCGAATATTCCGCCGTCAATGTTCTCTATAGAAGACGGAAGAACAGAATCAGACGAAGAGAAAGGGAAATGGAAAGAGAAATGGAACGTTTGGCAGAAATGCACAAGACGGCGCTCATGTCGACTGACGAAAATGGCCGCCATTTGGCAGACACACTGGGCCAGGTAACACAAAATGGCAATCTTTCTCTTGTATAATTTGAAATAAAGTGGCAAACCGTGTTGTTATTTGTTCAGTCAACTGCCTAACCGTATGGCATAAGCACACAATCAAAAATATGTCATGTTGTACCATTATTGTAGTAAAGTCATGGTTGTCGATGATGTTAATGGTGTTACTGTGTCAAGAATGGCAACATTGTCAAACCTACATTACACTCACCAAACTTAAGCATAACCAGCTGCCAGAATGTCAATAATAAGCTTGTGGTGGTTTTTGTTTATAGGGTGCACCAAAAAAGGTAAAATGCTTGTCCTCTCTTCACTTTATGCTTCCATAATAACATTTTCCATTATTAATTCTGGTTAGCTACTGGTTTGTTATGGCCATTATTCAGTTTCCCAAGCTCTCCTTTTCAGCATACACAACATTAGATGACATTTTAAACTCTATTTTTCTCTCTTGACATAATATGGATATTAAAATCTATGACCTATCTTGTGTCATCTGTCACATAAGCTCTGCATTGTTTTCGTTTTGTAGAAAAAAGCATGTTGTTTACTAAGTTACTGTATCAGAGTATTATACTGTAGATGTCTTTTATCATAATATTTGCATTAATCATAATGAATTTTTTATTTTTTTTGGTTTGATGCATGATATGATTATGCATGTCTTTGATTTTATTACACTGTAGATTTGTCATCGGCCGATATTTACGTTACAGACTGGATATTGTTGCGCTTGTCTGCATCCGAAACGAATTGATGATGAAACTGATGACGGAATACACGAAACGGCAGAATCGGTTCTTCGCAGGCGCAAGAACCGGGCAAACCAGGAATACCAACCGGCCTATGGCTCCTTCAAGTACAGAATGAACAAATTCAAAGACAATCGGGCCTTGCTGGTTGATGTCATTTCTAGAGTCCTGTTCCCTGTTGTATTTTCTGTGTTTAACATTCTGTATTGGGTGGTTTATGTCATTTGGCTCTGAGTCTGCTGTTGAAAATATATACTCCAGACTTATGCATGGACACAATTTGCTGACAGTAACAGTTTTGTTTGTAAGAAGATGTTAGAAAAAAATACCTGATGTTTGGGAAATGTGTTTTGCATTTAACCTACTGATAATAACACTGAGAGTTTTAGCTGAATTCAAAAGTCTGACCTATTAACCTAACTCAGTCACATATCTTGTCCTGGAAGTATGAAAGGTCTGTCAAAATATCTGGAATCTGTTTACAAATGATACCCAATGATTTTTTTCAGCCTTTGCATTTTATAGATTATTCAGTATTTAAGTGTTAACCTACTTAAGGCTACAAAGCATGTGCATGTTTGGATTGCCACATAGCTTATACGTGTACCTTTAGATGCTCATGTTCATCATATCACAAATACACACAAGGGTAGATTGTATATAAGAAGATACAGTGTGTTTATGCCTTGCTCTGAGCTGCATTGTTACATAATGTCATCATTGCAATTTCAGACTTAATAAAATTTGATTTGTTTCATGACCCTGTTGAGTTTTTGCTTGACATGCTGTTTGGTATATGAGAATGAAACTACTTGAAAGGAAATTATTCAGTTTTTTTTTGTGAAGAAAAAATGAGAGGGAGGCCTATTTAAACAAGAAGAGTTGGTTCATAAAAAAATAAGTTCGGTCCATTCTGAAGATTTTAAAGGTCCAGTTATACATAAAAAGTATGCACTTAAAGAGGTCCAAACTTTCACCACATACTGACGGGTTCTAGGATGATTTCAGTGATTACCACAAGGGGGCGACTTTGTCAATGTTTAAACTCTGAGGCGACATCTGGTGCCAACATAAAAGATACCCAAATACATGAAAATGTTTCCTCCAACGAATATGATATCAACTCTTCAAATATACTTTAGATGACACCCAGTTGAAAGAATCCAATTTCATCCAGCCGTTCCATTAGTATGTAGGTCCTCTTGTAAGTCTTGATGATATCCAGATCTTCTTTTGTTGCGTAGTACATGATTCTGAGAAAAGCTTCCAAGAGCCTTGGGCTGACATCCAGGTATGATGCCACTTTCTCTATGCTGTCAAATTCTGCAAAAGAAGAGGTTTATAAAATATATGAGCTATTCTTCCTGCCTTTATAGCTTTTAACCAACCAAACCTTAAAAATGTTACCTACAATCACACTGAAGCCCTCGCCCTTGCTTACTGTGTTAGCTCTTTAATAGACGTCCAGCTAGACAGCCCAGCAAGACAGATAGACAGCAGCAATATATTCTGACATTACCATAGCTATTGAATTTGTACAGTACTTGTGATCCTAGAGACACTCAGTATTAGTCATTAGCCAGCATCAGATGGTTCAAAGCAAAGACTGAAATCAGTTTTTGTGTATTGACAGGTCACATATGTATGTAGGTCCTCTTGTAAGTTTACACAACCACTTTTCAAAAAAAAAAAAAATCAATTGCTATCAATAACAGATACATATACAATAAAACTATTAATGTTTCATTATAATTTACAAAAAATCTCCTCCCAGATTATTTTATCTCCACATTAAAAATTATGCATCAGCAAGAAACCCAAACTTTCAACACAAGAAATAGATTACACCCGACGCATAAAACAAGAACATAAATTTGCTGAAAATAGCATCAGATATCAAGCGCCAATTATTCTTAACAAAACTCCTAACAATATACTTGAACAACTAGAGACACATAGTCTAACATTGACTATAAATTGTACATAATTGGCTTTGGGACAAATACAAAACTAATTGTACAGTAGAAGATTGCTATACATGTCAACTAAATGGTACTGTGTAAGGCGATATATTTCACAATGTGCTTTTTGACATACAAGGGGCACCCATGCTAGCGTCCTAATTGAGTCAAAATGAGTGTCCATTGAACCTTTATGTTTCTCTTTTTTTATGTTATCCAAAACATCATTGTATTTATTTTTTGGGTCAAATAAATTCATTTCATTGCATACATGTCCAATTTTAGCTTTGGGAGTTATACTGGAGTATATGCATAAATCGTGTTATAGGCATTGTAATGTTGGCCCCTGATCAAGCTTTCAATATGTTTTAATTGTTTATATGATAATAGGCAACATATGTAGACATCATGCCCTTTGGCATACTGTAGCTTTGTGTGGCTTAATCTGTATGTCATTGCTGTTTTTGTTTGCAATATTTTACTGAAATGGACTTACTGTAAAAAGCACCAACGAAGCGTGGTACATCAGTCATGTTGTAGAAGTCTCTTGTGAAGGAGGAGGCTTCATGCAGCAGGAAAGTTGGAAAGTCAGCTCCGAAATCTCTGACCAGTTTACTGAAGAAGATGAGAGCATCATTCTCATCCACAAACCACGGGAAGGATGTGACATCTGCCGGAAGGAACTGCCCGTCTTCACTGATACTGGTGTATAAGCGGAATCTCTTGCTGAAATATGTAGCACGTTCTTGTGAGATCATTGCGGTTAAAGCATACAACCCGAAGCATAGGAATAGGCCAACCAGAGTTGGTATATTTAAATCAAGTGATTTAATATATATATATATATAAATCCAGGCAAAACAAAAATCAACAATTTTGAGTATTTTTCTAGATTTGTTTTAATTTTAAGAAGTTTGTTCAGTTGAAAACTTGATTTTTTGTTTTTACGACTCAAAACATTATTTATTTGAATACAGCGTAATTAGTTTTTCGTTGATCTTTTTAAAAAACTCAAAATATGAAATAAATCAAAAGTTCTGTTCATTTTTAGAGCACAGTTCAGCAGCTTTCAGAAGGAATGCTGGAAAAATGATCAAACTTGACTCTTGCTAGACAGTACTTGAGCCCTAATTGCATCACAAAATAAAAATCGGATTTACATTTTAAAAAATCAGATTTTTTTTAAAATCATGATTTTTACAAACCCTGAGGTCAACAAGCGAGTTTACAGTGAAACGTGCAGACTGCAGACTTTACATTGTCTTTTTCAACTGCTGGGAAGTATTCAGCCTTCAAGAGGGGTCAACTGTAAGTCCGTCACTGTCGCTACCTACTGCCAGGTACCCATTACATCCAAATGGGTGAGGCAGTGGTGTCAGGAGGATCTGCCCCACTCATGTCACCTCTCATGATTAGTATCCTCATCCACATCTTAGCCATGGTAACATAGACTTCTGGTGGTCAAGTTGCAGTACTCAAGCATGCAAGTTGCAGTACTCAAGCATGCAAGTTGCAGTACTCAAGCATGCAAGTTGCAGTACTTAAGAATGCAAGTTGCAGTACTCAAGCATGCAAGTTGCAGTACTCAAGCATGCAAGTTGCAGTACTCAAGCATGCAAGTTGCAGTACTCAAGCATGCAAGTTGCAGTACTCAAGAATCCAACCAACAAAAACTGTTGCCATTCACTCTAGTAAGACATTCAAAATCTCACTCAGCCAAGCTGAGAACTTACATGGTTGTCTGAATTCCTCCGGCACGCTCGTTCATTTTGTACAGCTTATCCAGGTATTCTTTGGCCACTGCATTGTAGTTTCCTAATGGAGAAATGTCTGCCAGTTGCTTGATTGTCCTGATGGCTTTTAAAAATAAAGAAAAATGTTTCAATTTATGAATTGTAAACCATCATGTTTCATCTTGACGTATAATGGACCAGAGACCTTGGTATAGTTCTGATTCCAATATTCAATTTTAATCGATGTTTGCATTCCATGGAACTCTAACTTTCTCAGTTAATTATATTTGTTAACCATTACAATAAGACTGTTGGATCAATATCAGTTCTCAGTTGCATTGTTTCGTCGTGCGATGGTTTTTATAGGAGAAGCAAATGAAAAATAAAAATAGGTATATGCATTTGACATAATATCATATAAATCTGAAGGTTGGTGTGTTATGAGATTAGATATAGAAATATCATTTCTGGGGTATCAGCTAAATGCCATGTTTGCATAGTATATAACCATTGGATAACCAATTTAAGCCAACTTACCAGGCAATTTGCAAGCAAACTTCTTGAGTTGTTTCTCGTTGTCTAAAGACAATCCAAGGTAATCGAAGAAATTCTGTGGACCATAAAAGTCCTCCCTCTTCATCTCCAAAGCATCTCTCATGGCGTTGAACAAATTCTCACACTCTGTTCCCCCAAGGAGATCCACTAAGCCCTGGCCTAGCACAACTGGAAGACAAAGCAGATTACAACTTGTTATTGCAAAACCATTCTCATGGAAGAATCTAGTTTATTACATGGGAGCAATATGTGATTGCATTATCAGTGGTTCAATTTAAAATGGAATTGGCCTGCTGTCGACAACGAAAGTGAATATTTTCCATGTCTGTCTCAATGCTACTGATCTGAAGCTCTTATACTTGCCTCAGCATAGACACCGAGTAAAGGGCACCTCCAATTTAACGTCGTATGCGATCAACATAGCTGGGTTGTATAGTTCATGAAGAGTGCCTGGGCCTGGGATTTGTAAAGTATTATTGTTTTGTAAAGTGTATTGTATTATATTGTATTGTATTGGATTGTAGTGTAGTGTATTGTATTGTATTGGTGTCACTAGTATCAAGCTTAGTCAGTTAAATGGCGATAATTTCCAGAGGCATGCGTAATGGTAAAATAAAGCCATGTTACAAATGCATTGAACCAGTGGGTCCTTTAATTGCCCCAGCATAGAGTTACGTTTGTTGTGCAGTATATTTTTGTCAGCTATTTCAACATTGAAACAGTCAGTTTTGACAGCATAAAATGCAAAGCACGTTTTATACAAACATTTATGGAAAAACATTTGGGGCAACTCCCTTATACTATATTACTGCCGCTGGCAAATAGCCTTATTATGTGGGTATGAACGATACAAAACGGACAAAACAACGTAAAAACAGACTGTTCATCATCCATCCAAAAATGAAATGGTATATTTTATAGAACTGTACAAAATGACAACCAACCTGGGATGAGAAAGAGCAAGCAGATTGCGATGTGCCTCATGATCACTGATCCTGGAAACAAGTCAGAAAATTAAGCAATGACCTAGGAAATGCAGAAGCACTGTGTGTATATGAGCCATATTTTAGAAGTCCACTGCAGTATGTGATATTTTCGCTTGCAACATGTTTTACTTATAGTTCCATTGAGGGCCATAGCTAGATATATAGATATGGGAAGTGCAGCCCTCTAAGGCAAGTTCTTGCCACTATCGAGGTTTGATTGGTGAGGTGCGTGAGAGGAGTCCATCCATACTACACATTTACAACTTGGGTGGGATCTCTAACTTGCCTCAGCATAGACGCTGAGTACAAGGGACCACCAATTTAACGTCTCATCCGAACGACATCCAGCTGGGATGATGCTCATGAAAGGTTTCCCGGGCCTGGGATTAGACCCGTGACCTTCAGAGGAGCAAGCGAGTGTCTTACCACTAGACCACCCGTATAATATCAAATCATAATGTGATCTCACGGTCAGATCATATGGTACTTGCTGAGTTTTCTAATAATATTTTCAGTGAAGGTTTGAAAATTTTAAACACCATCAAGCCTGCATAAGCCAATTTGGTTTGACAATATAATTAGCTATAAAGACAAAAACATTCCTAAGGATTAGATGGTTAACTGATTAACTGTAGGACTCACCTTTATATCTAATATCAAATGAAGATACACCCTTCCTGAAATCAGGGTGACAACTACAGCAGTTTCAGGGCAACTGCAGGACTATATATAGGGAGGACAATAGTCTATGAAATCATTATTTCGTGGTCTAGTTTTAGGGAGGCCATTTACTCATTCATCTCGACATTTCTGACACTTAATCATCACGAGGATTTGAAACATGGTTTTATGGAAAACAATAGATGCTTGTCAGTGGTGCATTTAGACATCCACGATTCGCTAATTATGAGTGACATTGTCTGCACCAGCCTACCATGAATGTAAATTAGGTTTGTTTCAATAAACAGATATCAGATTTAAACTACAGATGCCATAGCGTCAGTACATTAAATTACGCCGTTTGTTAGCTCCTGTATTCAGATCAAAACATTGCTGTCATTCAGAACTTTCTTAGAAATTGACCCTAATTCGTGTATTATAGGTTTCACATAAGCATATATCAGATATACTTTAAGGTCTTATATGCTTGGAGGGCAGTGTGATTTTCATATATATTGTTCCTTTGTTTTGCTGACAATCATCCATGATGCTAAACTTAAAGGAGAAAAACAAGCATTTTGTTTACAGCTTCAGTAATTGATCATCATCATCAGTTCAGTTCACTTTATTTTATTTCACTAATCATCACATTTTGGAGGGGGGAGGGGGGAATTACTACAAATAAAAAAACACATAAAAAAATGAGATCATGAAGATATATGATTTTGATGATGAGTGGGGTTGTGTGTTCGAAGACAGTGGTGTATTGCTTATGGAATACACAACCCGAGACTTAACACTGGCAGATACTAACTAGTTAACATGACTGTGGAAGAGCTGTACAGGGTGTTCCAAACAGACAACAAGGACATCAAGATTGGCCGCAGTAAATTCGCAGAACTGAGACCACAGGAGATTTTGTTGTCATCCCAAACTCACCGAAATGTATGCATATAATCTTATTGATGGATGCCTTACACCACAACACAAAACTGCCTCAGTACAGGAAAGACGACTTTTTGAAACTGCTTTTGTGAAGTGTGTGACCGGTGCTGCTTCAATGAATGTGAAAAATGTCAAGATGGCGTTCATGGAAAACATTAAAGATCTGGTCACTGATGAGGAGATGGACAAACAAATTAACTGGTACGCCTGGCTGTCTGAACCTGGAGCCTCTATTTGAAAGGAGCTCAAGGTTCTGGTTCAAAAGCTTCCCCAGTTCATGTGCACACGTCTACATCAAGGGGCAAAGTGAGGCTTACAATCAGGACAAGAAGGAGGCCCAGAACACGAACAGTAGCAGTCTCCTCCTGCAAATGGACTTTGCTGAAAATTATGGAGCAAAATATCGGGTAACGATGAAATACAAATACAAATGTGATAAGTGATCACTAATAAAAAGAATAGTCACGTAAATATATATGATGTAAAGGTTTATGTGACAATACTAGCCACTACAAGAATATCACAGAAACTTATAAAAGATCCCAATGAATTTTTATTGCACACTGCCCTTTAGTAAATGGCAGCTCTGCGTTAAATCAAACATCCCTGTAACCAACAGAGGCAATTAAATGTACTATATATACAATAGGAACAGTGCAACACAACATGCCTTAAGAAATGAAATATTTCTGCAGATTAAGCAGCTGTCCTGTCAATAGGAATTTATTTAATTTATAATCATTCATTGCAGGATGAAGTCCAAAGTGCTCACTGGCACCAGCAAGGAATCACTGTTTATACGGTTATGATTTACCACAGGGACACAACATTTTCTTGGGTTCTGCTGTCTGATTCTTTGAGCCATGACAAGCAAGCTGTTGTTGGTTTTACACATGAGGTGATATCTCATATTAAGAGCCATTGTCCCACAGCTCAGCAAATCAACATATGGACCGATGAACCTGCTTCTCAGTATAAAAACAGATTCATGGTGGCTTTCATGGCAACCCTCAACTCAGAAAATGTCAATGTTCATGGTCTTACTTTGCTACCTCCCATATGAAAGGCCCAATGATGCCCTGGGAGGTAGAGCAAAGTGACTAGTCAGTTTGAGGGTTTTGACAACAGACAAGGAGAGATATGGTCAAATAAGCTGCCCCTGACAAATTCTAACTGCAATATGAAAACAACAGTTCTCACCCAGGAAAATCTGACTGAGATGTGCGAGGCCCTAGGTATGACAGACCTGTGGGTTCGAATGCCTGTAGTGCCTGGAATCACTAATACCAATCACATGTCGAATGAAGATGGCAAAGTCCTGCTTTGCTATCAATAATGCTGTCAAGAATGCAGAAAATTGGCCAGATATCCCAGAACCTGCTACTGAAGTTGCTCGAACTCAAGAACCCCCTGTGCAGGATTCCAGTAATGAAGCAGCTGCAACAGAGCCCTCTGCTGATGTAAGCACTGAACAAGTCTCTTTAGCAGCAGAACTTCTTGCAGCAGTTGAACAGTTCTCTTATATGATTTGAGTTTCAGTACATATGACTTATTGAGTGGCAACTTTTTATGTTGCCTCATTGTCCTTCCATCACAATGGTTTTGTCCTTTCGTCACATTGGAAGTAAGCTGCTGTATATAGTACTTATTGTCTATATTGAATTACACTTATATTGTAGACATGGGCCCCGTTTTAGGGGGGGGGGACAGGGGGACAAGTCCCCCCCCCCCCACTTTTTTTGTACCAACATAACGATTTGACTGTTGGTGTCCAGAATAAAGGTCAATATGTCCCCCCCCCCCCCCCACATTTTGAAATGAAACGGGGCCCCTGATTGTAGATTTAAGACCACTTTTCAGGTAATTGTATTCTTCCATCAAACTATTTGTGTGGTTTATGAATTCACGGAAAACCTCATATATATAATCAGAAGTCTTAAGGTTGGTTGCAAGAAATGTCCTTCAGTCACGCAGCCATTAAACATGACTTTTCCTATATATTTTTTACATGCTTGTAAGATTATTTACATTTTTGCTAAACCATATCACAAATCATTTTAACTGAGTACCTATTCATTTATTGATTATTCAATACAGAAAAAATTCCAATTCCACCAATCTATGTACTTCCGTCACTATGGATTTCATGACTAGGATTAATTACCTGAAACATTTTGCAAAAACATTAAAATACTTACAAAGCTGGGTTGTTTTAATACATTTGACAAATATAACAACTCTTAATAACACAAGTTTCTTCGTAATGATTAAAGAAATAATATATATGTGATAAATCCAGGGAGGCTGTGAGTATTGACTACATCTAATATAGCTGGTGGACAGTTATTCAGAGTGGAGGGCGATCTATATCTAATACAGCAAAGGGAAAGAGTTTATACTGAGGTATTCTAAGGATCCATGCTAGGTGCGTATTATGATCATGTATATTGTCTGATAAACATAGCAGATGAAACATAATTTGGCAATAAATGATTTTTAAGTTTGTAAATAAATTTGAATTCATGGAGCTTAAAGATATCAATTACTTTCAAGAGAAGGAGTGATTTGAAAATTGGGTCTGTGTGGGCCCTGTATTTTGCGTTAACTATTAATCTTACATGTTTTTTTTTTTGTTTTTTTGAAGTTTCAATATCTTTTCTGATTGAGTTCCCCACAAAAGTATCCCATAATTTAAATGAGTTAGTATGAGAGAAGTGTAAAGCAATCTGAGAATATTACTGGGAAGATAATTCTTCAAGCGACTTATGACAGCAGTGGTTTTGGAATTTTTTTGAGATATTGTGGTTTCCAAGTAAAAATGTGAGTCTAAGACAATACCAAAGTAATTAAAAGTTTCAACAAATTCTACAGGAATGCCATTGAATTGGTGGGTTAGTATTTTGCCGATAAGAGTGAAACAACATAGCTTTAATTTTATTGGCATTTAATGAAAGTTTATTTACTCTAAACCATCAGTAAAATTACCAAAATGTTGTGAAGTTGCATTCAAAACTGTATCATCTGCATATATGGTAGGTCTAAAGTGCATACAGCAATTAACTAAATCACTGAGATACATTATAAGTAACAGAGGGCCCAATATGGAGCCTGGTAAAACCCCTGTCTTAAAAGGAAGAAAGTCGGAGGGTACTTAATTATATTCAGTAAGTGGAGTCCTATCTTTTAAATGATTTGTCAAAAGATTAGGGGAGTTTCCCCGAACATGTTTTTGCAACCTTTAATAATGTTGTAATTTGAAAAGGGAAATATCATGATCCAGTGAGTCAAAGTCTACAATTCTATCTCTGACTTCCATAGCTGCATATTCGGTGGAGTGACAACTCCTAAATCCATACTGATTTTCAAAAAGCACTAATTAATCATTAAAGCTAGTGTTGGATTAATTTCAAGTTTTATCAATTTCAGAAGTTTATTTGAGATTTACTCAGTACCAATACGACTTTTGTCTTTTAACTTGTCTATTGTGTAAATACATCTAAAATCAAAATTAGACTGTACCGTTTCAGATCGGTAGTTTCTAACACTGATTCCTTAAGGTTGTATTATGTCACTAGCTAGCTGTGAGCCTATATTTGAGAAATATCTATTAAATTCATTTGCAATCATGTTATGATCGCTTTGCTGGATGCCATTTACATTAAAATATTCTGGGAATTTAGCAGACTTGTCACATTTATTTATTAGACTTGTTATTGTTGACCAGGTTTTCTCAATATCATTTTTAGATTGACTGAATCTTGAAGCATAATACTGTTTTTCGGCTAGGCGAATATTCTGCTTTCATTAAATTGAAATTTTGAATTGAAAATAAATTATTTGGCAATTAAACAAGAATACAGCATGATGTTTTCTTATTTTTTGGCATGATAAATTTAAAATTAAAACATATTCTATTAGTGTTAAACTTCATCATTATCGCCATCATCGTCGCCATCATGCCATCATCTCAAGGGGTATTGTGGACACACATTTGGGTTAAAGAGGACATATGCCTGTAAGTCTTGTCTGGTTAGCCCCAATCAAGATTATCATCGCCATCATCATCAGCGCAATTGTCATCATCACCACAACATATGACCCACAAATGAGCACTATACCACTACACTGAGGCACAAAAAAGATGCGAAGTCAGCAAGCTATAAATTGAAGACTTGAACTAGATACTGAAGTCCTATCGTCAGCATTTTGTTCAACTGAGGTAATAAAACTATAAATCTTTATTTTTTCAACAAACAGGATGCCTGTTGTCAAATACCAGAGTAAAAAACAGGACATGAACTTTGTAGAACAGAGAAAAACATTTCATTAATATTCAGCGCGCAGATCCCTCAATTGTCCAATTATAAAATAATGTCAGTCGTCACTAAAGTCTAAAAAAACCAACTCAGTCTGTGCATCAGCTCACGCGTGGCATTCGTACTTTTCAAAATTGCTGTCCTTTTATGCACAAATAAAAGAACTGTTTAAAAATTAAGTGGGAAAACACAAGGTCATCAAGAAAAATGATTGCACACGTTTTCAAATTATTCTGTATTTTTGATGACAAACAAAGGATTTCGTTTATGCGAAATTATAATGCTACTAACCAACACCAAATTCCAGAAATGACACAAACTTTATGTGTTAAGCAAATTAAATAAGTAAAGCTAATAAGATAACTTTCACTTGAACAGACATGTTGACAAATTTTAGGCATATAACATCGAAACTCCTGTCAGTATTGTGTTGAACATGGTAATGCATGCGATCATCAGTTATATGTTTGCCATTTACTAATCGTGTTCTTTCGATAAAGTCAAACTGTACAATTTGTCTGATTGTTGTTTGGCTCAGGACAGACTGAAGTAGCCAATGGCGTCCATTTTATCAAGGAAGAGAGCTACCACCGCGTCTCTTGTAGGCTGTGTCTGAAGATGGAGAGAATTGCGCAAGAATATTTCCAGTTGCTTTTGGGGCATGCTCAGTGCCCTGGCTGCACTGTCAATGTCACCAGCGTCTGGAATATTGTCAAAAACCGATGAGATAAAAACCGCATGTTAACCCAGTATTATATAAGAAACTTCAGTATTTTTACAATGAAAATTCGTTAACTTTGATACTTTGGGCATGTTCACTTCAAGGTTGAGTCTATTGCTATCCCATTATTCCCCAAGTAATTACAATTACGAAAAATCAAGGGAAGGAATTAAGCTTGTTAACGTCTTGGACATTGCAGCTTACTGAGCTTAAGTGAAAGTTTCCTAATAGCTGACGCATAACATTCAATTGTCTTAAAAATACACTTTTTTCTAGGACCAGTTCAGCAAATAAGATTTGTATGTGCTGAAACAGGAACGTTTGACCACTTCATAATGACCTAATAGTCAAGAGGTCATTACGGAACAATCTACATGTCGGTAAAATTCATTAATTCATTCACATACTGTATTTTGTTTGTGCAAATTGTACTTGAAAAACAAGACGCCCAACAGCATCACAAAATCAATCACTATGCTATCCACCAGAGGGCGTCAAATTCTCTGAGCGGACACCACCTAGTGGACAGTCTTTCTGACAAATTTTAATCTATGGAGCAGATAAATCTTTATATTACTAACTTGCTTGGAAAATTTCAACGATCCTCGGAACGTTACGAAACTTGATTTGAGGTATTTAATGAGATAGATACGAAAATTTGGCCCAAACTCGTTGACCAGAGTCCCGAAAAAGGTCAGCATCGTTTGATTGTTCCCAAGGAAACCAAGCAGTTCATTCTTGTTCCTTTCCCAGTAGTCCCGGGGCGCTGTGAAACCAAGTTCTCTTCCAAGTTGGTTATTTTAGCATAGAGCCGGAGCATTGTTCTGAAATTGGATTGGATTATAGGATTTGTTTGGCTTTAATTAGTGTGTGTTGGTAAATCAATTATAGATTTCAACAATAAGGAAAGAAAAGGTTTTGTGTGGCTGAGTAAAACTTAAAGCATAGTTCAAGAACTGATCATTAACTTTAATCCCAAAACCTCTGCATCTTCGATCAGAAAAAGAAGAAAGTTTGGACCCAGGCCTGCATTTATCACTGGACCACTGGTCAGTTTTCGAATCCTAAGTTTCGAATCCTGTGATGACCGATGCTACAGTGGGGGTTCGAACCTGGTATCTTACAATCAGCAGGCGAATACCTTTGCCACTCATCAGAGTTGTAAAAAGTTTATATTCGGTTAACAAATAAGGACTGATAGAGAATGTAATCAGAAGAAAAAAAACGTACTGATGATCCAGACTCCTGTATGCATCGACCGTCTAGTTTTGTACTGGAGTGATGCTGGCTATTTGCCTCACTGGATATACCTGAGAGAGTATACAATCTATCATTATTTAATTTACAGGATAGACCAGCAGAAATTGTGACCCTAACCCTGAATATTGAGACCACAAGACTTAGTAAGACAATCACTAAAACTGAAATCTTGAAATTTTAGTACTAATTGAATTTACAATTAGGGTGCATTTAATAGCAATGTTGCATTGCATTTTTTATGAAGTAAAACTTCTCAGATAATTTAAAACGGGCCTTAAAGATTCACATATAATTGTCAGTTTAAGTTTGGATGGCCACTACCAAGCCAGACCTAAATTTAATCTTTTGCAAAATAATAAAAATGTCTTTGACACCTGGGATTTTGCAGATGAATTCCTTGAGTTGCTCTTTCCTTACTAAGGTGAATCCAAACGCAGTGAAGATGTTATAATCATATCCATGGAGCTGCTTCTGCAGCTGGATCTTCCCGATGAGAGCATCATAAGCCTCCACACAAGGCCTTGAACTTCGCAAGTCCAATGACCTTTCAAGGTCAAGTAAAGGTACCCCAGCAGTACATGGAGAACAAAAAATTGGTGCAATAACACACCATAATAGTGTTTATATTAGACCTATATAATATGTTCCTAACCACTAAATTTAACTTTATTTTATTGAATTTTGTTACATTAAGTCTATGTAATGATCCTGATTGCACAAGATTTGATTATAGTTTTCAACTATGATATAATAAATGGACATAAATCCCCATAATACTGTCACAGCCAAAATGTACCTCCAGCATCAAACTGAATTCATTAGCTTTTCCACCTAAAGTTAGCTTAAGCTTCAGGAATTAAATGTTAAAGTTGCCTGAATTATACAAACCAGTAAGCTATCATAAATGCTTTGACTCTAGAATGGAAAATGAAAAAGAGAATGGAGAGAATCATTTTACAATACCATCAATAACTGAATGAAAATGATATATAAGTCTGGTCAAAAATAGAACAAAATATAACCTTCACACCCTACATTCAATTGTGAGTCTATTAGAGCCATTTTGAGCCTATTGGAGAAAAAACGATGCTACCGGAGCGAAATACGAGTCTATTGGAGAAAATGGTGAGGGAAAGATAAAAATGTTTTTGTTTTTAATGATCCTGACATAATTTCATTCGGTAGGTTATGTAACATAAAATTCCTGGGAATGAAAACACGCCAAAAACCTCCCCCAAAATGCATGTTTGTTCCCATGGCCTCAAATGCCAGCATGATTTTGCTTGGATTTTACGCTATTGTTAAGTCCTAAAAGAATATCAGCGGACAAACTATTGATTATAATTGTATATATATATAATATGACCCATTTACATTTTTGTCAGACATTGTTGATCACCTTTTTAATTTAAGCCCGGTTTTTCCAATTGTTCATGAAAATTTAATTCTCAAGTAAAACTATCGGAGCAAACCTATGTATGTGATCAGTAAGTTGGTTAGTGAATTGTGCTTGCTAGTCACACTGACATAGTGAAAAATGGTGAACTCAAGACAAGTCAAATTTACACTGTATTATATATCATATAATTAAAATAATATATTTATCATGTATAAATTTACATGCTTATAAATCGTAAATATTCGGGTTAGACCAATGAACCAAACTGAATGTGATATTATGATAATGGTGTATATGAAACCATACTCTCTCCTGCATGATACAGATAGGTCAGAGATACATGCAAACTTATTAATTTAATAATGTATGAATGAACTGATTATGAAATTCACATGGCCATAATTACTCAAACAATTTAATAAATAACATTATTAATTTAACCATGACATGTCTGATATATATATAAAAATATATATTTATCTTTGACTTGTATTGGAATGATGTCGGTTTAATCAATAACACTAAAACAGGCAGAATAAATTATAGTATACCATAACATCCTTTATTTATAAATGTTGCAAACAAGAATTTTAACGTCAACTAATCAGTATGCTAAAAATTGAATACAAAATACTCTTTAAACTGTTTTCTCCAATAGGCCCCATTTTCCTTGTGCTCTGGTAGGCCCAGTTTTACCAGATAGGTTCGTTTTATTTCTGTCTACACCTCTTGTATAATTTCCTCACATTAGCAATGATATTTTGGGAGTTCTTGATAGCATAAGTAATAGATGAGAAGGTAATGAAATTATAAATCCAGTCAGTAGTCTAATATATCTCACAATAATCTGCCAATAATAAATTTCCTCTTGAATCTATCTACCCTCAGTTTCCCTGAGATTAACATGACACATGTGGGACCATTTGGAGGGACCTTTTTTCTATGTTATAAAAGTGACCCAAGTACATTTTAGTTTTGATCACAGGACAAAGATATAAATACATAATTCAGATAGATCTTCTGCAAATTTAGCAGTCCCTAGTTTGAGAATCAGTGTTATATTTTTCAATCGAATAATTTTGAACATACCTGGCAAAAACGCCCATGCTGTGGGCGTAGATTTCATTCCTGACTATCAATGGACAATTGTTGTATACTATTGGTACACGATATCTTATACTATTTCTTGCAAAGGTATGTTTCAAATTTGGAATCTGAAAGTTACTATTGTTTCTCGTTTGAAAAGTAATGGTTATCAAAGAAATTTGACAAAAATTTAATTAAAATATTCTGGCAATTTGCTGTTCTCTATCATGTGCAAATAACAACATACCTTCTCTCTCGGCCAATATCAGCTAAATAGTAATCTTTCTCCAGTACCCCTTTATATGTGTAGCATCACGTTTTGTTCCAGCAGCATAATCCTTTTTCTCCAATACCCCAAAATTGCACCTGAATTAATGGGGCGCTTCTGTTGCCTTTTATCCATTTATCATAAATAATTCTAGAAATGTGTCTAAAATTGGGTCAATGTCATTACCATCAACACTGATGTGTACTTTTAAGATATGTAGATATGACAAACAACTGACAGGACATTTTCAAACGGAACTGGACATAATTACAGATGGACAAAGTTACACAAAATCGGATGTCCTAACCATGCCTTACGTCTCAGTATCACAGAATCCGTGCTGCATGTTGACTTTTTTCTATTACCAGAGGCAGACGTAATAATGAGATGACAGAATGTAATCCACGGTGTCCTACATCATGTGACAAAGTTAAACTTACAATGGGTTAGCTTGGAACCTGGTCGAAAAAAAAAATCACCCAATCAACATAGTGTAAAGATAAAAGTTATCTACAAACGACATTGCATACAACGTTACGACATATATCTGAAATCTCAGATACAAGACCCCACAGCAAATACTGAAGAAAAAGAATTAATATCACACTGAAACCCCTTTTAAAATCCTTAATTCCACTTTGCTGTAGAATTAGTTCAGTATTTTGTGATTCAGTGCCTTTCCGTGCGATGTCGCCACCAGTCGAATGTAAAGCGGAACAGTTACTGGGGTAGATAGAACAGTATCTGTATGTATGTATGTATGTATGTATGTATGTATGTAATGTATCTATCTATCTATCTATCTATATATGTATGTATGTGAGGATGTTAGGATGTAAGGATGTAAGGATGTATGTATGTATGTATGTATGTATTTATCTATCTATCCATCTATCCATCCTGATTTAAGCATTCCTTCTATGAACTAATTAACTTAATTAAATTCTTGAGTATGTTTCAGTATCTTCTGTAGATAGTTAGATGATACAATGATTACAATTGAACCAATTGAAGACTAAAACCTCAGGAGGCCCTAGCAGTACTGATAAAAAGTATTTTAATGGCCAATGGTCATGAGTGTCGAAATCAAATGCAGAATGTCCTTAGAAAACGTGCACATATTTTTCATGTGGTCCAGTGTTTCTTCATAACTACCAATAAATCGAGTAAATGTAATTAACAAAGGACAATTGGTGATAATTATTTCTGGTTTTTGAAGCACTGGATGTGAAACTGAAGTAACTTAATTAGTTTGTTATTCATCAGTTTTATCAATCAAAGGAATTATGTCAATTTAGTTATTATTTAGACTAACAATAGTGCAAGGCCAAAATTTCGTTGAACTATTTTTTACTCTTTTTTACACTTGATATGATTTCTATTTGTTAATTCTCGCCAATGAAATAAGCTCATCAAATAGGAGCTCTTCATTTATACCATGTGACTGTCCGATATTTTGGTAAATTTGATTGAAAAAGTTATATTGGAAAGATACAAGTTCTACTGGACAGAGTTATAGTGGAAATTATATTGGACAGTTATGTCGGCTTTTCTAGTCATCTGTGGATAGTCTTCCAGTACAGAGTTTTATTGGATTCAGCACAGCTACATTGGCGCTAGCTGTTCTTCATCCAATAAAGCTCTGATATCTTTTATTGTATGATGATTTTACAAGTTTCTTTCTTCTTCTGTTTCTTCTTAATCTTCTTCTTCTACTTCGTCTTATTCTTCTTCTACTACTTCATCTTCTTCATCATCTTCTTCTATTTCTTCTTCTGCTGCTGCTGCTGTTTCTTCTTTTTTGCTTTGTCTTGTTCTGCCTCTTTATTTCTTTCATTCTCTTGCTCTCCTCTTATACCTTGTTATATATGTTATATATCATCTTTGTCCCAATGACATACATTGTAGGGAGCAAAATAAACGCATTCTGAATTTGCAAACCAAGCATATTATATGGGGCGCAAGTGGTGCATTGCGCATGCGCTGTGGTTGGATGGAGAGTATCAAAGTGAGGCTGGGAGATTGTGGAAGGATGATTTCGGGATGATTTCAGGTGATGCTGATGATTGGGGGATGACAAACTACAGATGTTGTGGTCAAGTGATGCGGATGGAGGCGAGAATGATGGACATCAATCAGTTGCGGCAGCAGCCCTATGACGTGCCGGATGGACTGGTCAATTGGGCATTTTCTTGGCCTGATTAAAGCTGGCCTTAGTTACAGCCATTAAGTGCACTTGGGTGCACCCCCCTTAATGAGGGTCAGTGAGTCTACCCCACTCTCCTTTGTACCCCGCGTCCATTGCCCCAATACTCGACTAGTAGCTCATAAGCCAGGTGAATAGCTTTTCCATGAGATCATCAATGGGTGTCAACACTCCTATATCAAGAACCAAGAGTCATTTGCTGCAAATGAAAGGATGAATATATAAAGTAGCACATCATCATATATAGTAGAGAAAGAAGTTTTGAGGGGGGTTAATTATAGATACATGTATATTTTTCACACAGATTAATGGATTGCATTCATTTAAATTCATATATACGTACATACAAACAAAACGTTGTACAAAGCAAGCCTACATTGATTGGGGTAAAATTGTCTTTCAGTAATAAACAAGATGGAAAAAACAAAACAACAACAGGATTGCCTATATTTCAAAATTAAATTGACTGGATCACAAAACTGTGAATATTATGAGCTGTTATGTTTGGGACATTAACACCATTAATTTTCAAGGGTGCTCTTTATTGAGAGGTCTTCGTATAAAAACATTTAAAATAGAGATTAAGTTAAGTTTCATGCAATAACTGATTCCAGGTAGCCAGGACAGATTCAGCATGCACATTTGTACTTCTTGCAAAATAGCCATGATGTAATCTCATTTATCACGAAAGGAAACCAATACAAGGCTTGTGACTGGTTAATTTGGGCGTTTATGACACAATTATGTTTATCTTTTATCAATCTGCACGTCACACATTTCATGATCAATTAACAGAAGGTGGCAATTTGCTAATTTTATGACAATGGCCTTTTTTCCTGACACGTAATGTAAAATGGGGCTGTCATTTTGATCTATCAATCACTGATAAATTACTCAATCACAGATCAATAACAACCCATTGTCACAAATGGCTTATAAAAATCATCTCCCATCTTTCTGATTTGCAAAAATGCCAATAAAATCAGAGACTATGCTTTTCCGAAATTGCAATAATAATCACTTTCATTACCAATTGAAATCTCAATATCCTGGTCTTCCATCAAAACTGGAAACAAACATGGTAATGAAATAATTCCAATTAAACAGTCATTACAATGGCTAATTGTGCTCATGTCTTGATGAAAACTTCCAAATGATTATGAGACTTTTGTCTCGAGGAATCTTTATCAAGGGAAATAAAAGGAATTAAAGAGGAAATGACAGCCAGGCTGACATTCAAAGCAGTAATTGGCCTCTCAAACAGTTTGATTGGATTTTATTGACGTCTTTGATTAGGTTAAAACTCTTAACGAACACAACTGGAAAATGTAATAGAAAATTAAAATTCTATCTATATTTTTTTAGAGTTACGCCAGTTCCATTTCCTACTGATGTAATCTTGAATAATTTCTTGAAAACTACTCAATTGTTCGACTTTATTCTATTCCGTCTTATTTCATCGACATTAGAGTAATTTTGTAAAATCTGCTAAACTTCCCATACCTTCTATTACTAACCATTAACATTTCTTTATTATAACTTTATCTGTACATTAGAGGTTTTCAATAGCTCGTTTTACCTTCAAATGTACTCTTCCCTTTAATGTAATTTAATTTAATTTAATTTATTAGACCATTTTAATGATTACCTGACTTTGATGACAATATTTTACATCAAAAGTAATACGATTGGTTGGCTAATTTCCTGCTATATATGCTCCATATCTATAGCATGTAACTTGTGAGTTGTCATTATCATAATTTTCTGTTTCTTTATTGCTCTAATTGATAAAGGCAGTAGCCTAACTGACTAATTACTCAAATACTTACTTACTTACTTATTTAATTACTTACTTACTTACTTTCTTACTTACTTACTTACTTACTTACTTACTTGCTTACTTGCTTACTTGCTTGCTTACTTACTTACTTCCTTACTTACTTGTGTGTTTCGAGAGACAAGTGCGCTGTTGCACACATAATATAGGGTCCAAAACTCATTGGCAGCAAGAGTTTCCCTTACAGGGCTGCACTACAATTAGGAAATTAAACACCAAATACCAACCATACATGTATGTGGGCCTACTATTTAATTCATAATTGATCTATTTTGGCTTAAGTATGTTTTCAACTAACTAGTGATGAACAGGACAGGCCTTATTCATATTTCACCCTTTGTTTACATCCTTGACTTAGTAGCACGATTATGATGACGTAACAAGCGGCGAAGTGCATTGTGGGATTGAGCGATAATGGGATTGAATGAGCGATGACGATGTTCCCCTGTGCTCCGCTGGGCTGGCTGGATCTAGCTAGACAACGTCACTGTTTAAGCGATGTGCCGACAAATAAGCGGCGTTCGGCCTTTCGCTAATGCGCCCATCGCATGTCTGCGTCGACATCAAAAAGCCCATGATGCCGTTGATGAAAGATGCGCTGCCACCCTGACTCCGCGCACCAAACCTCAGCTGCAGCCATAAACAGACAAGGCAGACCGCAGCACTCTGAGCGTTTGATCGTTTAATTGCAGAGCAGGCCATGTTTGGTAAGACAAGACCAAATCCTGTCGCCTAATGCTCAAATCAACCCAATTCAATGTTCAAATAAAGAATTGGAACAACAGTCGCGTAAATCTTTCCATCTAGTGTAGACATAGACCTACATTGCATGCTACGAATGGTGCTTTTTGTTTTCAGAAAACAGACTCAAGACTTAGATATAGTCGGACCTACATGCCATTGTCATGGATCATCAGTATGCAGTCTTTATCATCATCCACATTCAACACGATTGACTTAAACATGACTGAGTTCGGATGCTATAACTTCCACATCCCAAGCAGCTCTAGCCAACCCCAGCGTAGCTCTTGACCTATCATACATGTATCAGGTACCTTAATACTAGCCGTAGCCCAGGGCAACATATCTAGCACCTGTCATCATCATATCCAATTTGAAATTCTTTTCGTCTAGAGAAAAGGTTTCTGATATTCTGTCAACTCTGTTCTGATGTGATAAACACAACATTTCTCTCCTATTCGTTTAAATCTTTTCGGCTATTACCTCAAAATACGAGTTTTCTTAATGCGTAAATCCAGCATGAACTGCCTCAAGGCGATATATGTGTACCTAGGAATATTTCTAGTGTGTACAATAAAAAGCACTGTTTGTGTGAAACAGAGCTGAGTGAATGTTGTTTATGGCTTATCGTTTTCTCAAGGCAATACTGCTCAAGAAAAATGGTATATTCACATTTGAATGAATTAACTGGAGAGTTCATCCAAGTATAGCCCTACCATATGCTCTGATTCAACCTTAATAATGTGTTTATTAGAGCATCATTAATATTCTCGAACAGGAATAGCTTAAATTCTAAAAACTAAGCCCTGTCGAATTGCTCTTTTAATTTTCGCAGCACAGATCATGAGTGAAAATATTTTCAGCTGTTTCACATTGTAAGGAGTAAATTTCAGCACTTAAAACTTATCTTTTCTGATTCTTTAGTGTGTCATTTGCTACTTGGTTATAACCATTTGGTAGATAGTCCAGAAGAGCGCGTCAAAAACACATTCGTTGCGGCTACCAAATTGTGGAACTACTCAGCCACACGCTGCGAATTTGCATTGGCTGTAGACTGCCAAAACATAACACACTTTTGTGCACAAGCTCAGACTGCGCTCACTGATTGATTAATAACAATAAGCGAATTTACGAACATCAAAATTTATTACAGATATTTTATACAATGACTGGAAACATTTGTTATGGACAACATTATGCTACTCTGTTTCTTCTAGATCAGAAATCTCCATGTATTCCATAATTCCGATTTTTTCGTCAGAAATAATTGCATATAAAACAACTTTAAGCAACATAAATTTTCTAGATAGATTGAAACAGATTATTTCGTAATGACATTGCACCTTCATGAAAAACAGCAAAACAAATTTGTCAACAAATTAAATATGGAATGTACAGAAAATTGGCATCATACAGTCATCTTTGAGATCATAACAGATATGAAAATGTACAAAATGTGTTTATAGATCATAAATTAAGTCGTTCTCCAACATAGCATTCACAAGGACGATGACAGTCATAGTATGTTATATACACACATGATAATCAATTGCGATGTGCTATATCCGTGCACAAATGCATTTACCACAACATCAGGGGAACATTAAACAATCACAAAACGATAAATGAATACCCTGCACTCCCCTCCCCTTCCCCAAGTGTTCAGCGCGTGAAGTGGCCGCCATGTTAGATCTCGTCTCTTGCGAGACAACGCAAGACAACGCAGTGAGAACTCTTCAGTCTTTGGGGATGACGTTTAAGCACGTGTGGTGACGTCATCGACCTCCTTGCACGCGGAATTCCGTCTGTCCAAGAGTCATACAGGCCTGAGTGAGACAGGCAGAGGGACGTGTGATTATCGGAAGCCAGTCATTGAGACGGTGTGTTCCAGGGCCTTGCGTCTGAGAGAGGCGATGCTAGAACCTCTCCAAGCATCCCCTACGTCTTGCATGCTACAGGCCATCTGCGAACTGACAGACATTGGCTGACCATTGGCCAGTTGTGAATCGCAACTGGAGGTGACACAATAGGGCGAGGAGTACATGCCTCCAGTCGGGGAGGGAGAGTTCATACCATTTAGCATTGACGAACCGGACATGTTGCCTAAGCCGGACATAGACATGGGACCCAGTTGAGACTGCATGCTCTGCCTGCCCCCTAAGCCCGGGCCCAGCTGCAGGTTGGTGCCCCCCATTTGGGGCATCTGGGCCATCTGGGCCATGCCAGTCCACCGTGTGTCCGGGAAAGTGCAGAGGTCGTTCATTCCTCCGAAGGGCGAGAGGCCGGTTGAGGGGAGCAGGGCTCCAGGGCTCCTGAACACGTTGGTAGTCTTCTTGCGTTTCTTCCATTTAGCACGGCGGTTCTGGAACCAGACCTGGCAACAGAAAAAAAATACAATTAGTTATATTTACAACAATTTTTAATAGTCTTCACACTTAAACCTGCCAATATTCAGCTTTATATTTAGCCCATCTTGTACGTATATATTCAAGTTCTACGTGTTATTGAGGCCACTATAAGTTTGAGTTGAAAGTGGTTATGACATCGATGTACCTTTATTACAGACTTTTCCATAGATACCATAATATTTTTTCATTATTTACTTATAGTTGATTATTTTTTAGTCTATTAAACACCACACAATGACAATTCTTCCCGCAGAGAACTAAATTACTTATAGGTCTTCCCCTAACTCTCAAATTAAATTCTATATTTAAACGTCTGCCTACTTAGATTTTTCTCGAAATTACGTCTGAGGATATAAGTATTTCTTGCTAAATAATTGTGGTATATATTTTTGTCATAAGCAGATGAACCGGATCATAATTCTATATGTACTATTATTAAGTACTATTTTGAAGCCATATTCATTTTCTTGAATCAGAAGCACAGTGTTATTATAATGCTGGACCAACTGTTCTATGCTGTACATGAGAAAAGGCGATGCTTCATGAGAAACAGCAGAAGCACCAACAGCAGCAGCAGCAGCATCCAGGGATGAGGAGGCTGCTGCAGATGGATGGAAGAGAAGTGACAGCAGCACAGAGCAAGGGGACTGACTTAATGGGCTGCAAAGCCTGCAAGCATGAGGCCAGAGCGCCCGCCAATTAATAATGCCATGCTAAAAGTTATATTAAGAGACAAGAGTCGTTTGGCAGTGCCATCCATCACCCGGGATGCGGAGACAAGTCTTCCAAATCCCAACCGTCAAGCCCCGCATCGAGCCCGCATCAGCCCCGCTTCAAGCCCGCCAATAATAGGAGCATCGCGTGCCCATTTGGGTCTCTGCTTCTCCCTAATATTTTTCTCCTTTGTTCAATAACCACGATTTCCTGGTCGGGCCCCTCCCTGGCCACACAGCTGCAGCAACTGTCAAAGACGCCATCTCCCTCCAACCCTCCCTGCCTTTCTCGCTCTCTCTCTCTCTCTCTCTGCCTCTATCTCTGCCTGTCTTTCTAGCTGCCTTTGCTGGGCTACCCCCGTGTCCTAGCGACCGTCGTCGGCGCAATATAGCGCGCCCCGGGACGCCAATAAGGCGGCCGTCAAACGCCACGGCGCGCGCATCTATTTCCTGAGAGCCGAGCACACTCCATTGTGAAATTTGATTTGAGTCGCGGGAGGTGAAATTGATTAACCAAATCGAATGCCACCGGCGGAACTGGCCAAAGACCCAGGCTCAAGATGGAATGATAAGTTCTCACAGGCATATTGTCCTAATGAATTTGATTCATTTGGTCCGCTTTAGGTGATAGAACTCCAGCGGCGCTTGGATTCTGCCTTGAATAGACAGGACTGGCAGCGTTGGGCCGGGGCCTGCCTGGAATGGCAAGCAGGCCCGGCGGGCGACGTTAATGACATGAGCTCCAGTCGTTTCCCTTCATAAACTCGTAATATATGTGATTCACGGGTCTTTAGGCTTAATGAATTTGATTCATAAAGGCTCATTTCGGTGGTTAGAGGGCGCTGGCGTGGTGGCTGGCTCAGTGAGCTGTGTTGGAGAGCGGTGGCCTGCAGCTATGGCGCATATGGGCCCTGGGAGACGCAGGGAAAGGGCATCGCACATTTGCGAGCACACGGCCACCACTAGGGCACCATAGGCCAGGGCCGGGCATCGCAAGACATGCAAGGGGAGCCCTCCAAGTCCCTAGTGACGTCGGCCCAGCTGTTGACCGCGCGGGGGCCACTCCTGCCCCCCCCCCCATCTCATCATTCACTGCAGCTCCATCAATTAACCTCGCGCGTCGATCACCCGGCTACACCTCCCCTCCAATTTGTGCCGTCTTAATCTCATCGAAGTTTTATGATGAATTTTCATGTAGATGTGCAATGGAGGTGTCAGCCAGCCGATATTTATTAGTCACTGGGCGGCCCCTTCATTTGTCAGGTTTTCAGGGGCCGAGGCTGGCGGGGAATCCGGAGCGGCCAGCGGCGGCCACCACGCAATTTGACGGGGATTACAAGGCCGAGAGGGCGCATATAGAAGGCCAGGTTAGATGGAGAGTGATGGTTGCTTCTTATTGACGCCATGCTTTATTGTGCAGCGCCAGTCGCCCTGTCCGTCCTGCGCCTGCTTCCAATGGCTCCCTGGATAGACCGCCTTCCCGCTCCATGTAATTATCGGCCAGTTGGGCAATTACGTTTTGGCATGCAGCAAGACGTTGCTAGTCCGTGCTCGCTTGGCCATGGCCGAGTCCACACACAAGACCCTTCTCCCTTCCAGCCTCCCCTCGGACGCATCTAACTGCAGGCCAGCACGCCATCCCCCCACATAACATGTCAAGGCGGCCAGAATTTGCTTCTCATGAAAATGCATCAGCCAGCGGGGGTGCTCCCCCTCTGCTCGTTGCCAGCCTAATGCCCCCAAATCCAGTCTGCCCCCCTCGCTGCTTTATATTAGACTTCCTGATTTCCTCCTGCCCTGTCTAAATGCCCTGAAAGGCGACAAAATGCTCTCCAGCCACTGGCAGTCAGACAGTCAAATCCCAAACTGACTACCTTCGACTAAATAAACTTTCACTGAATAACTCGTGTGTCACTTGAACACTGCTCACTCTTCATCAAATGGCCCTTTCTCTTTGTAATTAAGATCATATGCTTCATTTGCATCTCACAACAATGGAGGTTAAACATTAACGAGATGCGGAGTTCTGTTTAAAGACAACCCATTCAGTGTAGCGATCTGAGCAAATCCGGGCATGCGCAGTCATCGAGGGCAGCCGCCATGATGGGGTATTAATGACCTGCTGATGTTTGCAAACAAAGAAGGCGCGAAACTTGACAGACTTGGCTGATCCAGTTCTCCAGTTTATTTGCTTTGTTCTCGGGGCACAAACGGAGGAGCTCAGAGGGCTTTGGGTCATTGTTGTTGCGGATGCACACGTGCCTTCTGACGTCATGAAAGCGCGCGGTTTAAGGGCACGTGCTGGGCTCGTGCTGGGCTCGTGCTGGGCTCGTGCAGGAGATGTCGTGAAGAAACGCGATCGTTTAATGGCGAGGGGCGGAGCTGGGCAATGATGGGCCCGGATTAACAACACTTTGTCGCCACGATTAGCATCGCAGGTTTTTCACCAACTTTGTCAGCCAGTAATTACAGGCCGGGCATCGGATAATTGATTGCTTTTATTGGCCAATACACAGCACAACAACAAGTCTCCCCCCCCCCTTTCCCCCCTCAAATTGTAGCTGCCATGCATCAAGCGTCAAACAACTTAATGTGCTGCCATTTTTCCACCATTAAGCCCCATATTGGGGGCAGTGGTCTGCTCTTCGTTTACTGACCTACAGACTAATTATTCATGGGCTGCATGGCTACTGTGCACACCGGCCTGTGTGTCTAGCATGCTTCATTTGTCAAGTGAGGAGAGAGTCCAGTAGAATCAGATAAAAGAAGTAAGTGCCTTGAGTGAAATCTCTCTATCTCATGCATCTAACACACAGGATCCACAATGCCTGAGTCCCAGATTGCATGACCGAGTGGAGAGGGATCCTCGCAAAATCCTTTTATTGAAACCTCTACAGGCAATTACTGAGTTTCCAGCACACAAACCCTGTGCCTCAGTAATGTATTGCATTCGTTAGGTGGACTAAATATTTATTATTTAGTGTCATTAGGCAACACGTGTTCAAGTATGGTGCAGTGACCATATACTATGCCTATTACAGGGACAGAGACACAGAGAAAGATACATGCAAATACAGACACTATTGACTCGTCTGTTAGCGAGCTATAAAATGTATTGTTTTCGTGTGGTACATTAATAGCCCAATGGTACCAATAAATCTGGGTCAGTACATGAATGCCTATATGGCACAATCTCTAGCATTTTTGTAAATTGCTGGTACATAAATTATATTTATAGATACGCGGCCCTTCGTTTCTATCACATTTGACACAACGCAGTTAGGTAGGTCTGAAATAACAGGTCTTGCACACGTTGCATACGTAGTTGGCTTATTGGTTCTGTTGGCTATTTCAGATAGACCAGAACATTAAAAAAATGGAATTAGATGAAAATGAAAGCAACAATTGGCAGCAAACTTTCTATATCTTAAGTTGAAGAAGCAATATGGTTTTCACCATGCAACTCACAAGGCCAGAGTGTCTGCTATGGAGCAATACTAAAAAGGCATTTAGTTGTGTTGCTGCTGCTGCTGCTGCTGCTGCTGCTGATGTAACTGCTGCAAGGACTGTTTGGCAATAAGGGGGGAGGTGGGGTTGATGGAACAGAGAGCTTGTCCGAGCGCAGGACAGGCCTCCATGACCTCCGTATATCTGTCCCCGGTGACAGGGCCAGCCCCACCGCCTGATCTATAGTTGCCATCAAGAAAGGCAGGTGATGAGCTGGCCTGGGTCAGAGCGTCCAGCAGGGCCTAATCGGCCAGCGGCGTCAATGGCTTGCGAGGCAGTTCTCCATCAGCCTCATTGTGGCCGGCCCCCGTCGGCTGCACTGGCCGGTGATTTTTCACGCTGCTTAATGAGCGACCAGCGTCGTGGAGCGCCCAAACAGCTCGCCCAAGGCTCAGTGTAGGATCAGAGCGGATCGCAGGTAATGTGCGGGCCAGATTTATCACGGCAGTCTGGCAGCACAGGGCCCTGCAACTGCATCAGGCGCTTGCGTCGTTTGATCCACTGGATCAGGTGACCGTTAAACAAAGCCAGCAGGCTGCTGCAGCTTCCCTGGGGATGAGCCGCCCTCGCATCACTTTAAAACAGTGACAGCCCCTCCCCCACCCCCTCCCCACCCTTCTCCCCTGGAATAATCTGCAGCTCCATCCTTCTTGGCTCTAAGTGGATCCACGGGACCCGTCCTATGCCAGTCCATCTAATATTTATAGGCCAAAAATGACGAACTTGCTTCTTGATTGAAGTGATGCTCAACTCAGCTCAACCCGGGGTGGCTGTTCCGCTGCCTTGGACCATCTGTGGTGCTTGAATATGCTCAAGTCAATTGCTGCCCCCTTAACCATATGTACATCTACAGCTGTTTGTGTCCAAAAAATGACCAATGTAGTCGCTGGACCTACTTAATTACAAATAAGCCTTAACTAACCCCACCACATCTATACGATGGGGTTTTGATATCCTAAACAAAACTATATACCATACATGGTATTTGCAGTTTGTCCACGAGGAAAGTTATCAGATTAAATGTCTGAACAATTCTAAAGGCCATGCAATTGACACCCTATTCTCTCCTGTTGCTCACCATAATTTCCCCTGCAAATCTGTACTGCACTGAACTGTACTATACTGTACTGCACTGCACTGTACATATGTATTGTCAGAGAATTATCTACAATATATGATAAATCGATGTGTCATTCAAGCTGATGTTATTATGATTCCGGTGATCTGACAAAATTGTGAGAAAAAAAAAAAACTTCCAGTCTATGACCTTGTTACAGCTCCATAGGTTTAGAATTGGAGCATCAGCCCGTTTATGAAGCTTATTGTGTGCCATACCAGCATCGCAGCACCTTTTATGCATTGCTTACATGCTTAGCAGCCATAGGACTAAAAGTGCATGCGTGTAAAGTACATTGATGTAAACAAGATCTTTTTCCGACACTTAATGAACTGACATCAACTTGCAGAATAGACCTAATGAAAAGACATGGATGGAACAACAATAATAGCAACTTGCCGCTATTCAGTATAATATGCAAATATATATTATTCTCCGCACACCCAATATATCGCCTCACAACATAGAAGCGGCTCAAGCCTCTGCTGCTTTTATTGATTCACTTACGTAATATTACGCAGTGCGGATTGGCTAGCATCCTGCAGGTCAGTTGCTGCAGCTGGAATTGCCAAGTCCTGTAGTAGATGTGATCAATGTTTAAAGTATAAAATCGTTGGATTATAAACTAAAGTTGCCATTGTGTGTGGACTATTGTGATTGTATCGATGAGAAAAAATAAACCTATCTAGAATAGCACACCGATGGTCTTGTTTTGGTGTTTGTTTTGGGTTTTTTTTTTACAGAAAAATTATCTTTCCTTGAAATAAAATACTGTATTTTTTGTTTATCAACCGAAACTTTGGCTTACCGAAAACATACTGGAATAATAAAATGCTGTATTTTTTGTTGATCTTTGGCTCATCGAAAACATACTGGAATATATATATATTTTGAGCGAGCGAATCTATATGAGAATAAAATTAATATATAAGAATCTTGCAACCTGCCTTTTGAAATAAGTTCCCTATTGTACTAAGTCTTTTAATTACATAAGTAGGTCACCATACTGACTGCCCAACCAATATTTTTGTTGATAACAATCCCAGTATAAATTATTTTACTCATGAGCTTGTTTACTTCATAGACACGGCTATAGAAATGTGATCTAGACACCCACAAAAAAAGACATGTAATTCGCCCAGTTATTTCCTTATTAATTTAGAGAAACCCAAAACGGAAGAAAAACAAACAAGAGCTGGCAAAGTATCGTGGGCCAGCGGTTGCAACCTGGGCTTTGAAAATTCCAGAAATGCATTTAATTTCCGATTATTCTTGTTTTCTATGGCAACCTGAGGCAGGGGGGATGGGATGCGAGAATTTTCCATGTAGGTGTTTCATTGTCTGCAGGTACAGGTGCAGGCCTCCTGCTGTAACATCTCAGCAGGAATCAAGCTTCCCCCAACCTCAGCTATTATAAGGCCCAAGCCCAACTGCTCCTTTTTGTAAATAAGGAATTCAGGATTCTTAATGAACCTGGAAATATCTCAGTGTGAGGCCAACAGAAGCAAAACACTGGATCACCTGACAGACAGACACCTGGCTGACCGATAGACACTCATCAAAAATCACAGTGCTAAGAACAATGAAGTCAGCGCTCCCCTAATTAATTAGTATATAATACAGTAAACAGTCATGATTTATTACTGCAACGACACATGTGCATGGATAGATATTTTATGCAATACACTGTGTGTCGTCACCTCACAGCCCAATAACCTAATTGTGTACATGTTTTGCTCGTTTACTCATCTAAAGTAAATTAATCAATTTCTCTATTAGTCTATAGGCTTGCTTATGGTATTAAAGGTCTTACAATGAAATTACAGAATAATTAGCTGTTTATGTACTGAGTTTACGCAATTCTTGTTCTGACAAGTAGGTAATTCAGTAAAATTGCCTGAACTAAAAAAACTAAAAAATATTACTCTATTTATTTTGTATTTTATAGAGTTCTTATTAAGTCTTAACCAATAATTTTGTTTAACTAGGTAAACTAGCAAAGAATGTCTATAATTAGGTTGTTGGGCCATTAGGTGACAGCATACAGTGAAAAGAACTCCGGGCCTATCTCACATACAGCTGTATAATACATATATATCAAAATGTATATGATGCACCTTCTCATTTGTGCTTGATAAAATTTCTGAAACACGAATGTTATGTAACCGAACATCACCATGTCAAACACTGCGTTTCGTCTTTTATAGCAAATTAATCAAATGAAATGACAGCTATAAATGGAAGTAAAGAGAGTTGCACATTTGATACTATATGGCTGGAGGTAAAAGCCCTCAATTTGAGAAGAAACATTGCTCTCAAAAGTCCAAATACGGCTTAACCAACCACCCAATATACTGCTAAGATTTTACACAACGGTTGATGTTTGATGCTTAGAAACTGCATCAGCAGCAACAGCAGCAGCAGCAGCAGCAGCATCTAATTGCAGAAGGAAACAATCGACTGGGACAATGGCATCACATGACAAAGCCTGTTAATTCACATTACTTCATGAGCAGTGCAGGTGCTGCCTCCTATCGGAGCTACGGGGAAAGGCGTCTCCTAGCACCAAGCATGCAGTTAATAAACCCGGCTCACTCCGAGACTTAATCAACTCCAAAAATATTCGCGTCATCTGTGCCTCAGCATCCTTCAAATGCTGAGAATTTCACTCCATTAAACAGCCCGGCATAATTAGCTTCCCAGCAATGCTGTCTAACAGCTAATGTTCAAACTAGCTGGCAATACTGGCAGGCTTCAACTGTTACATCTATGTTAACTCTTGCTGCGAAACAAAGCTCTAGCATAAATCAGGAAATTGCTCCCTGCAGAGAAATTACACCATTATAATTTCTCACATTCAAACAGTTTCGATTGCTAGACCAAATTGGCTCAACTAACATCTAAATTGTGATTCTAATTTATAGGTCACTAGTTTCCCCGAGATATAGGCCTATGCACTGATTGGGAATATCGTTTTCCCTGCTAAATAATTAGATTTGACATAGATTTGACTCGTGTCATGTGTTTTGTTGGCTCTCACAATGAAACCCATTTCACATTACACAATAAACACAATGCGGTGCGCTATTTATGCAGCGTAATGATTTCTACGATTACAGTTGTCATGAATGTAACATAGCCGACCACATAAATAATGTTTGGGACAATATGCCAACATTAGGCCTTAAATTATTGAACAACGGAGTCATGTAGATGCAACTGATAAGCCCACATTGGGTGATTGAGTGGTGACATCTGAATTGGCTTTTACCGATCTGCTAAACCTGCCTATGAATGTCATAATTGATTTCACAGATTTTTTTATTGTTTATTCTTGCACAGGTGACTGAGATCGGTGGGTAAAGCTAAACAATGGTGTTTATAGCGGAGGAGTTAATTGACAAATTGCCAAGACAAGCGTAACATTTAACCTTGGAGCTTTGAGGCACGGCCACGTGACCAAATCGCGTGATGGACGAGAGTGGCGCGCGATCGACGTGCTTGTCCTTTGATGCAGCCCATGGGCACGAGTTCACAAACAATGGGGACGTTTAGCCAACAATTAGCCGGCTCCGGCGGTCATGTTGGGGATCAGGAAACGGCCATGGCCCCCAAACAAAGTGGAATTCAGCTCCGTGCGTGAAAAACCACGTCAGAACGTAATAAATCACGTAAAGACGAAACTGGGGCTAAATGTGCGCACGCACGCACGCACCAACCCCATGCGCCACCTATCATGCAGTGACAATACTCCTCTCTTTTATTAATGTACATTTGTCAAGTGCATAAATTGCAATATGCGACATAGAAGCTTCGCACGCCATATCAGAATTAATTAAGAATTCTCACAGAAACATACAAATTTCTTATAATTCACAACAGCTGAGCAGTCTGAGCTGCGCAGGGCGACAGCAGAATGTGGGGAGTTAATTGAAACGGACAATTGTTCAAAATGCTCATTTCCTCCAATATGGTTGAGAGGGAGTCACGTGGCTGTGGAGAGATCTCGTCTCGGCATCTCATTAAAGACGTTGATGAAGATGGCGCTCAAGTGCTAGACTGGTCAATGGATAAGAGGGCTGGTAGGCACTGCTGGGCATGGGCTGCCAGGAGCACATGTCACCAGTCAAACTGAGTAGGGGCGCCCCGTGCCCAAGGGCCAGGCATAAGGGTTATCAAAACAGGGTGGTTAATTCGCTTCATTAGATTAGGCTGGTGAGCACAATCCGGTCACACTTTCTGCCTCCAGCTATTAGCGGCTAACAAGAATCGAGTAAATATGATTATAGAGTAAATGGGCCTTAATTTGGGCTTTAATGCGCTAGTGGCTGGTTAAACGAGCGAGTGGCACTTGAGCTGTGCTAGTCTCGTCTTGACGTGCCACTTCTCCATTGGAAGCGAGCTTCGGCGAGAATTAGATTTGCAGAGCAGAAATGACCGGTCTAATTTGATTATGTAGAGCATTACTAGACAACGCTGGAGTGGGGCATTTCACACCCGTGAAGCGGCTAAAATCGCTGGGAGAATTGGCCAAATCTAGTCGAGTTAGATGGGGACAGCTAGCTGGGTGCAGGATTGATCTGCCGTGCTGGCGGGGACCGGGGTGCGGAGAGAGGGCGGGGCGCGGCTGGCAGCAGACGGCCGAGGGGGGCCCAGGGGAACATCAACATGGAGTCCGTCGCACGACAACGCGCCATTAACACCCGCCGACGTGCGCCTCTCTGACCGTCCCCTGGCGCGGGCCTGCTAGCCCTGTGACGGGGGGGGGGGGGGGGCGGCTTGATGGTGCCGAAACGAGTGTAGCCGGAGTGGCCGGTCTGTGCGTCGGCCCGATTGACTATAGAGCACTAGAGCTATGGGGAGTGACTGTGGTGTGACTGCTAAGCTTTGTGGCTCGGGATGATTCGCCCCGGGGGAGATCCAAACAACCCTAAGGCAGGTGCTGCTGCTTCTGGGGCAAATACAGGAGGGGGGGGGGGGGGTTGGGGCAGTTGGATCTCACAGATTGGCTGCACCGACACCTCCCTTTGTCTCCGTGGCATTCACACAATGTAAGGCCGTGTCACAGTCGCCTAACTGACCAGCGGTCATCACACATGTAAACAACCTCTATATTCTATGATCCCTATTCTGTTTGGACCTGTGGAACAATGCCCTCTATAATTACGCCATCTCCACACACAATACTGTGATTGTAGCCATGCATTGTCTGCTATACCGTTAACCAAACAATTGCTACATAGGCAATCTGCTGGTAAGGAAAATTATATGACAGATATAGACCTGCTTGCTGCATCTTTGCTGCCATGGCTAGAAATCTAAGTTTATGTCATAAAATATGTTGTGTAGTAATCATTTTCACTGCCAGGGCAGACGGAATGATGAGATGACAAGACGATTTATCCCCATGTGTATGGAAAATTATTCGTATAATGTAATTTCCTATATTACCCCAATATGACAATGGCTAAAACTAGAATATAAAAGATATATTTATTTCGAGTATTAAATGCGATCAAATTATGGTTTTAAACATTCCTCAGGAAAAATTACCTCATCAATATCATATCATCAATATGATTTATAAGAATCTATACTGGCTTTTAGAAAACCTTTTTTTCTTAAATATCTAAGATGTGTGTAGTCTCTGTTTAATAGTTTTGAACATATATGATATCTACTGTATTAAAGACTTTTCCTTATGAATAATGCAGCTCATTTATTTTATACTGAAGTTATTCATTAGATTAAAATACTTTAAAATTGCAAGTTATCAAAACAGGTATTGTTTTTAGCGTAGCTATGGTGTTTTTTTAGCTATTTTTGTCTATTTTTTGCTGTGAATATATACAAACAATCACTATGGTTTCTTGTTACTTCCTGTAAAAACTCATCCGATCGTCGCGGCAACGTAATTGTTGCTGTTTTGTAAACTGTAGCAATCAAATAACTAATTACAAACGTGCTGAGCGGTGTGGTTTATTTTAAAATATCTTATTATATTTGTGATTATAAAGTGAGAAAAATATTCTAAAACGCATATTGCGCGTCCGTATATGGAATTATGACTTAGGCTATTAAGGATTTATATTGTCTGGATATTTATAAGTAAGAATTAATTTATATCAATTTCCATCATTTAGTTAACCTTCGCGAAGTTATAAACTTCTTCTTTTTGTAGGTCTTGTATTTACATAGAATACCGTATATATAATTATTATGTAGATATCTACTATCTTTTGCAAATTCTGTTATTTTCATAAATTTAGCTAAAAAAATATATATATGAATTATAAGAATCTATACTGGCTACATTTCCTGAATCAGTCAATATATATTTTTAGACAACTTTTTTTAATACCTAAGATGTGTGTAGTCTCTGTGTGATATTTTTGAAAATATATTTTATCTACTGTATTAAATATGCCGCCTGCATATTATCCTGCCTATTCCATTATTGTTAATCAAATTTAAATTAGCAGCTTTGGACATTAGCTGATAGAGCTCTATCTCATATCTACTATATACCCAAGAACCGAGAATTGTCACTGAGGGTGATATGCATATTTTTCAAATAAATTTTCTCATAATGACATCGCATAAGAGCTAGTTCAGGTGGTAAACAGCTTCCTACCTGCACTCGTGATTCAGTGAGTCCAATTCTCATGGCAATTTCTTCTCGCATGAAGATGTCAGGATAGTGGGTCTTTGCAAAGCATCTTTCTAACTCGTTCAGCTGAGCTGGGGTGAACCTGGTTCTGTGTCTTTTCTGCTTGGCCACTTTATCGTCTCTGTCCGCATCTGATGTGTTGCCGTTCGCCGCTAAGATGGTTGCATCCCCGTTGCTGCCGGAGCCCCCGCCGCCCCCGCCAGGCACTGATCCGCTGGCCGGTCCATTGGGCCCCCCGTGCCCGACTACCCCCGGGTGCCCCTGGGCCCCTCCATCGCCCGGGTGCCCCCCGCCTCCGAGGTCAGGGTCGTACTTGTTCATTTTGTGATGGTCGCTGTGCTCATCTTTCAAACCTGAAAATCGCAAAAAAAAATAACAAAAAATCAAATGTTAGGCTTGCATCTTATACTGCCATGGCATCATATATACTTAGGCCTAAAATGTGGGCTTCCTGTTAACCAGCGATATTATATCTTCAGGGAGTCTCCCCTCTAAGGAAATTACTGTATACATAAACCTATTTATGTCCCTTTGTGAAACTGTTACATTCCAATGTTAAAAAAAACTTATTTCTGTGAAAGTTTTAACATAAAATGCTTTCTGAGTAACATAACACGTTTTCAAGTTTACTTGAATATATATTCTGTTCAAAATCACCCAAACCAAAAAATAAAAGTAGGTTTAACAAAAAATACAGGAAAATCTCAAGAACATCTTTATAATCAAAACAAAATTGAAATCATGTGAAAGATATAATGCCCATAAAATTATTTGCTACTTAAATTGTATATAAATCATGCAGATCATACGCGAAATAATCAACATTGTATTTATAAGTAATTTTTCTATACTATCAGCATTTTAAATTGTGAAATGTAACATCGATTCATTTGAATAAAGTCTTTTTTTTTTTTTTTGGAAAATGTCCATGTGTGTATAGGATAAATCCATGGGACGGTTCTAAAATAACAACAGTAAGCTTATTTGATCCATTGATTTACTTATATATCATATATCATTGAAATTGTTCAAGTTATAGATTATTGACAGTTAAAATCTAATTTCCCAATACATCTTTTATGTCAGTGTATAATTTTCACCAATTATATGACACTTAGCATACATCAATTAAATATGCCTTGATAATTAATTGGTGCTAGTCTACTCGTAATGGTGCTTACAAGAGATTGTTAAAATATGACAAATATGTAATATAATAGACCTCCAGTTTCTAATAAAAAAAGACCTTTTATTACTCAAAATCCTAGAACGATACTAAATATAAAGCATACATTATAAAGGTGTCAGAATATGACGACACTTGTGGAATTAAGCTGCATTAAAATGTTTAAATCCAAACAGATATATTTTTAGCATATAATTCACAGTAATATTTAAAAAGGAAACAACACAATGGTCTCTATGACAAAACAAGAATACAATCGTGAATGCATATAGTGTATGTGATCTAGGTTGGAGATAAACAATGTCATTCTAGGAATGTTGTTTATCCACAACCAAGAGATTCCATGGTCCATGCAGCGGCTAACTAGTTAATCTTATTAATCTAATGGAAATGAATTAAATAATGTTTTGGTTATAGGTATAAGACATGTGATGAAATACACAAGCAGTGGTGGGTTGTACACTGACAAGACGGCGTGCCATCACTGCCCATCAGTGTAGACTGTAGAGCATAAACACAATAAAATGATGGTAATTATTAAATAAAAATGGAAAAATGACTTACCACTGGGTATGTGAGGAGACATAAGCGAATCAGTAGGTTTAACTACAGTCATACTGGTCAACATGTGAGCTGTGTGGTCCATGGTAGCAGAGAATGCAATATGCTTCAGCCCAGCCTCCCTTTGCCTTTAAGAGCCACCATTCAACACAGCCAACTCCCGGAGCCACCACCAGAGGGCTACAGCCAGCCAATCAGCAGCCTCTTCCAGCTCATTTGCATATCGCTCTGCAGTGTTTGACATGCCTATCAAATCAAAGTTCTATATGGTCTCCCCGTGGCCCAATGGCCTTCTCCCTGATGAATATTAATTATTAATCTGCATTATTAGTTCCATAAAGCATTCTAATGAGCTTCATCACCGCCTTATCAAAATGTCTCAAACTTCCACAATAAGAGAGTGATGAAAAACAAAAGGCCAAAGATCAGGCGTGTTTGGCGTATATTTCATCAATTGTGGCATTCCCTTTGATAGAATCTTGATTAAAGCTGAATTATTGACCAGTTATTTGTCCCACTAACGTTATTAATCAACAGCTAACATGTTTAGTCCAGTCATATGTTTCCTTGCTACTGCAGTGTCATTACCAGCACCCAATCTAGAGCAAATTTATCCCTTTTTACCCCCATATCCTCAAGGATTTCATTTTTTGGTGTTGAATCATGAATGGTCTCTGTCCTTGGGTTTTCTTAAGCATCTTGTTAATAAATAACGGAACTCTGAAGTCCACATTTATTTGCTTGATTTATTTGGCTGCATTTTGGCATATCATTTCCCATTGAAGAGTGAAGTTGTATGCAGGTTTGAATATGGTTGTTTGGTTCATTAATTCCAATACTTTAAATATTGTGATGTAATAATGACTTGGACATAAATATAAGGATGTATAAGAGAATTTGACAAAATTAATGTTAAATACCATCATAATAAAAATAACCATAACAACTTATATTGGTCATCTAGGATGAAGTTCAAATAACAGTCATGGTACAAAATTTGATATTATATAATTAATACAACAAAGTGACATGTATCCATGCAATTTAGGATTCTGACTGATACATTCTATTCTATTCTATTCTATTCTATTCTATTCTCAAGCAGTGCAGGCCCACTGAGTCTCTGTTCATTACATTTAGATAAACATTATTGAGACGCCGGCCAATTTCGTGCTTGGAGGTGTGCAAAACAAGGCTTGTGAATTGGGCGGCCACTGGTAGATAATGGGCGCCAAACTGAGTGGGATCTTTACAACTGGGTGACACGCAAGCAAAACAATGATCATGCCCGCCCTTTGAAAACGCAGAGCCACTTTTGTCTTCGGGGCCCCCGATAGATCAGCTTCAAAGTGGCAATTTCGGGTACAGCCGAATTGTCCTGCAATTGATCGTTTAGTTGGGATGATCAACAGATCATGCAAAACATTGAACAATCAACAATCGGGCAATCAGAACAACACGACCCAGCAGCCGAAACATTTAGCATCATCAGGCAACTGATGATCATTATTAACATCATCATCTTGTCAGGTCCAACCCATCCCCACAAAGCAGGTTAAATAACGCGTGTCATTGTGAGTGTTAATTATAAGGCACCGTAGGTGGCGCCACTGGTGCTCGTCTTTAATTAACGCCTATATACAGAGAGACCAGCGCCCAACGCAACAGTCCTTTTTCCTTTCTTTTCTATTTCAGCAGGTGCAGGGCTTTGCAGGGTGCCAGGATCCGTCACTAGGTGGCCAAAATGACCACTGCCCACCCCCGCTAACTGTCACTAAGCAACAGGTGACCGCATCCCATGGCAACCACACAGGTGCTCTAGCATCTCTGCCTCTTGAGGAGCTACTGACTCCAAGGAAGGCTTAATTAAATAAATGACATTGCACAATGCTACCAACGCGCGTACAAATAAAGAACTGCACTCATCCATAGATATATTGTTGCCATCAAGTTTAAAGGATGTAAATAATTTTAAATATGCCTTCAAACGTCTCATTTTAGTTTAATTATTTTATGAATCTTACTTTTATATATTTCTGTTTTTATGTATGCCTTTGTTTTAAGTTTTTTGTATACTATATGGTACTATTTGATACATTGTTTTAATGGGACATCTGCAAAACCGCTGTGTTTATGATGTAATCAATGTAAAATATATTTGAATAAAAAATAATATTCATGATTTTGATCCATCTAAGCATAGTTTAAACACTCAAATTTTACTTTTTGATTTTCCACTACAATTATTTTATTCTCAAGGGTATTTATATTTCAAAATTTTTTGTATAATGTTGCAGTTTTAAATATTTATTCATTTAGGTATAAATGACATTGTTCATTCATTGATTCATTCATTCTTTCAATCATTCATTCATTCATTCAGCAAATCTGGACTGCGCAAAACAACAAATAATTGCATTAATGACATAATTTCATTTCTAATATTTCCAACATTGTTTTAATTGTTACGTAAATGAATTATCATTTCCTCATCAGCCCATAATGACATTACTAATAACTCCATATCACGTTCAGTTCTCTTGTTATACTATGCCGTCATTATTACGACTTATTTCTTAAGCAAATGAAACTGTGACTAAGAAATGGATTAACCATGAATCAGAAACAATGCATCAATCTAGAAAAGAGAAACAAAAAATCTTAAAACAATCAAACGTAAAAAAAGATAACAAATTGTCTTTATAGTATTGAATGAATCGGTATCATATCTCTAATGGATTAACAATTGAGTAATAATTCATATGTGATATAGATAAGCAAAAAAGACAGAAGTACAGAAATACCCCTATTCCTTATCTATAGCGTTTCCTCCACTATCTTTTTTCTACCCCATTTGCTATCTCTATCAAAGACGGAGGACAATGACCTCTAGAGGTCAGATGGTGGTGTGCACCGATGCGTGACCCAGCTTCCGCAGCAAGCAGCCAAGAAGTGATGGAAGCTTATCAAGATTATGTCACATCACATTCCTAGAAATACGTTGGACTGATAAGCGATTGATTTCACTCCATATATGGTATGGTCAGCTATAACAATGTTATCAACTTCAATAAACGATTTTGATTGATTTTTGAGGCACGCAGTAATGCTCGTTTCATTTGTTCTTCATTCTTGAGACACACAGCAAAAAGGGAAAGCATATTATTTAATTAAGAATAGTCTGTATTTGAATAAATCTGATTATTAGTTTATCAATCATTAAAAAATAGCAGTTTTTTTCAAATATTCAGTTAATTGCTTAGTTGTTGCATCATTGTCTTCCATGACTTATATTAGCAAGAAGTACTTATGCATTAATGAATAAATTAGTGAACTTTTGTACTGTGTTTTGTTGAAACAAGAAGAAAAAACAAAAATCCCCATGCTTCGGAATCTGCTTATTAATGTATAAGAGGGCTTCGGAATCTGCTTATGCATACTAGGTAACTAAATGTCAGATCATCATCATCGCTGCGAAAAATATAATAATGCATCACTTGATAACTACATCACATTCCAGTTCATTTATAATATTTGCGTAATATCTTGTGCGCGGTCGCTTCCTGGATATGATTATAAATCTACCTTGCTCAGTGGTAGTCCGAAGTAGCTCAGTGGGGGCCTAGTCTGAGAAAAGCAACTCTGTTATTGTGCAGCTTCCTCTATGTGGCGAAATATTTCCAGGTGCGAATAAACAAGTTTTGATAATTAGCAACCCATTCAAGTGTCAACAGCCCATTTCTGATGACAATTACATTGTATTAGAAACTACGTAGATATCCTTATATGGGAATGTTTCATGTATGTTATTTCCATGTTATTTGAGGGATCGGTTATGTACATGTATACACCTCATGTATACACGTAAGTGCAGCCCTCAAATATAATAATATAACTTTTTGCCCATTTGCCCATATTAAGCTGTGAGTTATTTCTTATCACAACAAGATTCACTTACAGTTGTTCTCGAAAGTTTATGAACAGTATTCAGCTTATGAAACGTATTTTTCATAACATGCAAAGAAATATATATCACTTGGCTTGATGTATTCAGCTAAATATATCTTTCCATACTGGTCAGTGATGTGCGATTGCTCAAATACATTTTAGAAAAATATTGTTATTTTATAAAGCATACGTTGCAACGCTGTGCTTTGTATTCAGTGAGAAAAAGTAAATTATTTAGTCTCAAACAAGACCGGATTCTCCAAAATAATTCTTATATATATTGACTTTGTGTTTTTGTTGTTGTTTTTTGCAAAGAAGTAAACACCACTTAAAAGATTACAACATTTTGTGGAAAAGATGGACCAATATATTGAACAAAATTAATTTGTCGTAAATACTTATAATGATGATCGGCATGGTAATGTCAAATTCGTATCAACATGTAATGTAATGTAATGTCTCAATGTTACTGGGTCATTTTAGTCAGTTTATATGACCAGCTACCAGAGGCAGACGTAATGATGAGATGATAAGGCTTAGAGTCCACACCATGTTACACATTTACCCCATGGGTTGGATCTTTCACTTGTCTCAACATAGGTCATTAAGGGTGCCCGGGCCGGGGATTGAACCATTTAATTGAAGCCATTGAACTTGCCCTGCAGGCCTTAACTGAGGAATGATCTGAAAGTGAGGCTTCCTTAAGATTGTAAAGTAAAAAGGTAGCAATGCCTATGAAGTCATGGTCATTCAGCAGCTTGAGCAATTTGGGAATAAAGCAACATTTAGGCTATTGAAATTTGACGTGACTTTTTGTGTTGAACAGTGTGGTAAATTGTAAGCTTTCTTATTTCTGTATCTTAACATATCATTCGGGGTTGAAAGCAGGGGAGTAACACAATGACAGACTGGTCACACTTATTTGGTAAACACTTGGACCTCGTCCCCTCCCCTCCTCCCCCCCCCCCCCTCAGTGTACATTATTGCTACGTCTCTGAGGTGCCGACAAATGAAATCTCAGATCTCAGATTAGATCCACACTTTTTCTAGCCTTATTCCTCCTTAAAATCCCAAGAATCTTTGAGCTAGAATACATTTTGTACTAGTCCGAAAAACTGAAGGCGCTTGCATGCAGTGACAGCAATGTTTCGGACTAGTACACCACTATATATATATATGCGCTGCTCTATACTGGTGCTTTATGTACAGTTGTGCTGCTTGTTGGTGCTGTTATTGATAGTGGTGCGACTTGGTGGTGGTGCTGTTTTGGGTGGTGAGGCAGTGTATTTTTTTCCCCCCAGCGAAGAGGCCAGCATCTTGCTTCTGAAGGAGGCCCTGATTTATTCACGTCACATCTCAAGACAGTCATCAAGCATTCCCCAGGCTACGGTCGGCCTATTATTGCCCTTCCAACATATGTTGCATGGAAATTGGATTTTGATAAATATGAATTTCGTAATTAATCAATATTAAGAAGTGTCAAAACGCCCAGTCGGGCCGGCCCATTAATCCTGGCTTGATCGAGCGGCTGTTGGCGCGGGACGGGGCGGGTGATGTATGGACCGCCGAGAGATAGCGCCCCGGAGGAGAACATGACGGATGGCCGGGCCCCTGCCAACCCAGAAATGAAATTGTCTTTTAATTTTCTCCAATAAGAAGGTAGATTGGAGCTCACGGCGGATCGGCCTTGCAGGTGGCTCCCAAGGTCCCTGAGCAATCTCCCAGATTTCACGCCATATTACCGACTCGCCAGAGTCTCGGCGCCGCCAATTACGCCACGTCGCCCGCCTCAAATACCTTATTAATTTTCCGTCAAATTTGTATAGTTAAAATAATGCATCGACGGGCTGGTCTTACAGGACGCGCCGCTGAAATGCACAAGCAGCTTCCTGCCTGTGGTTGAGATGGATAGGCCCTCTGCAATCCCGCATCCTCCTGCACCCTGCAACTGCAGTCCTGCATCTGCCCTGCAGCTGCTGCAGCAGCAGCCGCCCCCTCCTGCAGGACATCAACTCACATTACAGCAAATTCCCCGTCATGCTTCCATGACACTTTCAAATGACCTTGTTAGGTCATGTCATCAAGGAGACTTCCGTTTCCCAAAAATGCTCCTTTTTCCCAAAACTAATTTGTCTTTTTCTGAGGGACACTTAAACGCTGACTCCATTCTGACATTCTGCTTATGAGACGATTCTGTTTTCTCTTTCTGGTAAAAAAAATGGAAGACAACAGCAGTAGCGGATTTAGGGGGGGGGGTTGTTAGGGGGGGGGTGTAAGGGGGTTTAACCCCCCCCCCCCTCTTGGCCTAGCACATTTTGATTTTAAAATATAAAAATTCAGCGGTCCCCGCATCAAATTTTAATTTGTCAACCCCCCGTGAAAAAATTTCTGGATCCGCCCCTGAAAAGTACATTAAGCACGTACGGTTTACATATATAAATATGAGTGTTCTACATATGACAGATAATCTTAAGGTGAAAATACCATATTTTCTAAATTACGAGGGTCTATAAGTAATAGAGATAGATCTTGTTCAGAGGCTGCATGGGGCTACAGAATTTAAAAAGACCTCCAAATAAATAAATCCCGCTTTTCCCTAATGTCAAAACTATAGGGCAGCTAGCTAAGCTAGCCAGTGCAGCCAGTCAGTTAGTCTTTCATAAATACCATTTACGCAGATAATGCATAAATTGACCATTTACAAGATCGTCAACTTTAATTAAATAATAACGGCGTGGCATGTTTGTGCACCGCGGTAAAGAGAAAATAACATTCCTAGCCCATCAGTCTTAATAGTGAAATTCCCCAAAGTTGCTGAGACAGTGGAATCATTTTTATTTTGTGTGTGTATAGTATACAGAGTCCCTCGTCCATTGTAGATGTTACTTCAACACAATGATGAAACCTTGCTTCAAGCAAGCCCATATGAAATCAGAGCAAAAATGGACAAAAATTTTCATCATGGCAGCAGGAAGAAATACGGTCGAACTTCACATAACAAGGTTGCCATCCGTAATCCACTAAGTTCATTATCACACTCAACTGTTAATGCACATACAGTACATTACATTGCATGTGACTTTTCAGCCGCCACGTATATTAATAACAATTGCAGATTCTCATCTTCAAAGTTAGTCTCGAGTTTCAATATCATACCATATCATCATTACATCTCATTCTGAGATGGCGATCACGTATGTCAGGATGCACCATACATGTCTATAACGAGATGCAAAGTAGGCTAAAGTATTTAATTTTTTCAAACAATTGACAATTATTGATCCTTTGTTTATACTCCGTATACTCCTGAATAAGAGATTATCTCCCCCTATTAAATAAGTTAATTAATCCGATTTGACAGTATGTGCTGACTAAAGAGGCAAAAAGGTGCGGAAGGCAGTCGATTAATCTTGGGAGGAGAGGAGTGCAATAAGGAAGGATGAAAGTAAACAAGACGTTTTGTTGGTGTTAGGGAGCCAGATGTGGCAGGTTGGCTCACCCCCAAGGAAAGCATAAAGGGATGCAGTGGCTCTGCCTGACATCTATTAGGCCGCATCTTGGCTGATGATGCTGACACCCTCCTTGCTGTGACTTTATAAATTGAATTTATCCGAGGCGCGTCCAAATGAATGAGATGAGAGTTTATGAGTCAGAAGAGCAGTGGAGAGGTCACCGGCAGACAGCCCCACACAGCAGCCACAGGGTTATATGACCTGGCTGGCTAGCTGGCCAGAATGCTTCTCTGGTCAGTCTGAGAGATCTCCTGCAGTGTCCGTCCTGCCAGTGGTCTTGTGAGGTGAGAAATAAACATCAAGGACAGCAAGAGCCAGCGTCCAGGTGCTGCATGTCAATCGCGACTTTTAATCAAGGTTGGGAATTAATAGCTTTGATTTGGCCATCAGCCTTTCCCAGGGGAGACCTGGTGCCGTAATGTGTGCAAGGGGCAGCCCTGACCAACATCATTCCGCCCAGGAGCCCGTTATTAGCTGGGGGGACAGCCGGTCGCCGCTCCCTCGGGCCCCCATCTCTACCGCTAACGATGCCTCATATGGAGCCAGCAAATGCCATTCATCCATTTTTAAACAATCCAAACGATTTATTCTCTGAGAGACACCGACCTAGTGCCCCTGTCTCGCATTCCCACTGCTCCCCATGCTAGACCAGTGGCCATCTCAGTGGCTGAGCCTTGTCTGTGTGACTTTTGAGTCTGTCTCACTCTGTGAGTCTGTGTCGCTCTGTGAGTCTGTGTTGCTCTGGGAATCTGTGTCACTCTGAGTCTGTGTCGCTCTGTTAGTCTGTGTCTAGCAGGGAGTCTTTGTCACTCTGTGAGTCTGTGTTGCTCTGGGAGTCTGTGTCACTCCGTGAGTCTGTCACTCTATAAGTATGTGTTGCTCTGTGAGTCTGTGTTGCTCTGTGAGTCTGTGTTGCTCTGAGTCTGTGTCGCTCTGTGAGTCTGTGTCGATCTGTGAGTCTGTGTCGATCTGTGAGTCTGTGTCACTTAGTGAGTCTGTGTCATTCTGTGAGTCTGTGTCGCTCTGTAAGTCTGTGTCGCTCTGTGAGTCTGTGTTGCTCTGTGAGTCTGTGTAACTCTGAGTCTGTGTCGCTCTCTGAGTCTGTGTCACTCTGTGAGTCTGTCAGTCCCTCCTGCCACAAGCCCAGCATCCCATCTACTGTCAGATGTGATGCTGGCCAATAACTCCGGCCTGTTGTTCCTTTCTATCAGGGCTTTATTACTTGGCAAAATTGATGAGCAGCAGAAACATAAACTGATGCGTATAATGGGACTGATCGGACGAGCGAGATGTTCCTGTCACCCACCGGAAGTCTGCAACCCCTCCTCCCCATCCTCATCCCCCCTCATCCTGCAGCTGCAGCTGCATCCATCATCCTGCCTGGGTCGTCCCTCAAACTGAAAAAGACAAAGTACCTGTGCAGAAAATCACACAAATACAAACGTCAATTTTTAAATGACATTTATAAATCGTTCATTTAATGATGTTGGATCCAAAGGCCATTTTGATCTTCATGTCATAATTCAAGTCCTTTTACGTTAGATCTTGCACTTTGTCTTTTTATTTTGTTGTTGCTTTATATGCACTATCAGTTGTGGCTGGATATTGTTGTTTTAGCAACAGATTCAGCAGCCATAAAACAGCACTAAGAGGGGCCCATAAACAGCCTGGCGTTTATAACAGTAATCATTCCCCAGCTTATGATCTAGCCCGAGGCTTCGAATCCCACCATGAATTGCTACCATATTCACTGGGACGCTGGTTGTCATAAATGCAAGGTCAATTCGGACAATGCCGAATCGCCCAGAGCCGAATCGTCCAGAGCCGAATCGTCCGGCGTCCCGCAAATGGCTACAGCCTGATGGGGGATGGGGCCTCATGCTGGGCTCGCCATCAGCAACCTCTCTTGCCTGGCTCAGTCTGCCTCCCTCGCAAATAAATGAAATTTCACAGCTGAGCCAGAGGTTTTTGCTGCCATTAATAGAGCTCATCAGGCGAACGGAGTACACAGGGCCCAGTGCACCCCCTGCCAACCCACACCCGGCCATCCATATTGCCCTGCTGCTGCTGCTGCTGCTGCTGCTGCTGCAGATATTGCACTTTCCCCACCACAATCAACTCCTCTATTTTGTGGTCCATTTTGCCCAGCACGCCAAGGCTAATAAGTCACTTCCTTATTACATACAGACACATTGCCATAAATGTGTTATGTTCTACAAATAACCTAACACTAATTATTATCCTATCCTATCCTATCAGCAACCTCTCTATCCTATCCTATCCTATCCTATCCTATCCTATCCTATCCTATCCTATCCTATCCTATCCTATCGTCATATTGGCATTTGGCAATACTGCCTTTCAAAAGTCTTCATTTTGTAAATTAATTGTTTCATTAGTTAGCTTGGAGAAAGGCACAATTTCCATGAGAATTGCCCTTTATGAGCTTGTTTATCAAGCCAGATTTATCGCACTTCACAGTTAAAAAGCTGGTTAAGAAGCAGACAGTGAGTGGGAGAGGCTAATCGCAACAAAGGGAAGTTCTAAGAAGAGAGAATCGAATGAATAAAGGGCATATTGGGGGGTGGGGGGGGGGGGCACGGCAGGAGGGCGGCGGCTGAGGGCGGCCCCCTCGCGGTAAGAACGGGCCTCATATTCACTTCATTAACATCGTGATTAGCACAGCTACTGTATGTGGGTTTCAATGTCTGCTCAGGGGAGCTCATTGCCAATCAATCTGTCACATGGAAAATCAAACAGCCCCCGGCAAAACTGTGTAATGAAAAGAGGCCGAGGCTCAGAGGGCCAGCCCATGCATAAGGCAGGCGGACAGGGAGCCATCAGCCGCGCATGAATATCGCTACTTCACCGCCACTGGCTTCCGCACAATCAAATAGCGCCTAATCGCCCCTGACACGGAATACCCCAAACCCCGCGCACTCATTATCCAGTTAACCCCCGTTTTCCTCAATAACTGTTCTTACAAAAGCACGCGCTCTTCTTGTGATAATATGATCTCTGACAGACAAAAACAGGTGCAGGTCAATGGCCTCAGGATTGTCAGACGCTCAGCTCTAAAACAGCCAAATTGAAACAATCCCATTAACCTATCAATTTTTGTTAGTAATAATTAACATGCTCATTTTGATCACAACAGTTTTTATTAACTAGAGCAGTCATCTACACAATGCTTGCATGCATGCAATGTGGTCCATTCCTTAAATACCTCAAAGAGGGCAGGTAATAGTGTACCTGATCAATGTTGACTACATGCTGCAATTTAGTTCCTGGTCCTGTATCCTACAATGATACGGTCATATCTGGGAGAAATTAGACCTAATTTCTCCAAGGTCATATCGACTGGATTTTTGCGAGGTTTAATTTGATTTTAATTTGATTATTATTCAGGTATATAATATTATAATCAATTAGATATAGCTTGCTTTACACAACCATCTGTAGTGAAATAGACCTAATTTCTCCAAGGTCATATCGACTGGATTTTGGCTGGGTTTAATTTGATTTTAATTTGATTATTATTCAGGTATATAATATTATAATCAATTAGATATAGCTTGCCTTACACAATCATCCGTAGTGAAATAGACCTATTTCTCCAAGGTCATATCGACTGGATTTTGGCTGATTTTAATTTGATTATTATTCAGGTATATAGTATTATAATCAATTAGATATAGCTTGCTTTACACAACCATCCGTAGTGAAATAGACCTATTTCTCCAAGGTCATATCGACTGGATTTTGGCTGATTTTAATTTGATTATTATTCAGGTATATAGTATTATAATCAATTAGATATAGCTTGCTTTACACAACCATCCGTAGTAAAATAAACCTATTTCTCCAAGGTCATATCGACTGGATTTTGGCTGGGTTTAATTTGATTTTATTATTATTCAGGTATATAATATTATAATCAATTAGATATATAATAGCTTGCTTTACACAACCATCCGCAGTGAAATAGAGCTGTCATCCGCAGTGACACTGTATATTTGCTTGACATTTAACTTTTAAATTTAAACCCCAAGAGCTTCTATGTCACACAATAATGGAACAGCTAAACATCATGAAAGCCACAAATAAAAAAACGTAATGTTTTTCACAATAAAAACTGTGCGCATTTGCTCCACTCCCCAACAACCAAATGATGTTTTCAAAAGCTGGATCTCATCAGCACGCGAGGGCACTAAATTTGCGGCCGTCCCCTGAAATAATTACACTGACATTCAGCACAATAAAGGCAGCCGCCACTGTTATTGTATTGACAGAAACTTTTAAAATCTCTTCTGCTAATATTTGCCCATTGTTGTTGGAAAACGTGTAACAACGTTTATTGAAAACGCCGATGTCGACATCCATTTTCTGTGTTATTCACACGTGATGTTGGCGTGAATGGACGAGACTTCGCGAGACTTGGGGCCCGCTCACCTGTGTTGCTATTGTGTTGTCGTCAAAGGCAGTCAAAGGCTTGGGAAGGAGGCAACAGCCCCCCTCCCATCTAAAGGTTACCTGTCATAAGTGACCAAAGCTTAATGACTGCTGGACACAGGCCAACAAAGCGTCCGCTCCCAGAACCGTCCTCTGAAAAGACGTCAGTAGGGCGACGTACAGCGGCCGTCTTTGTGCCGCTTGTTGCGTGATTAGGCCCTATCCGTTGCGCACGGACCTTGCTTTGTGTTATAACGGCCGCCACGTGGATCTCTAAACAGCTCACATCTGAAATATCAGCTCTGGGGCCCATCACTCAAGCCGGGCGCACTGCAATTAATGAAACATTAGATCAAGTCCCTTCCAGCCGGATTATTGGCTCCTCGCTGCATTTCGCTTCCTAATTACACCCAATATGCAAAAAGTCACACAATTAAATCCTGATTTACAGACTTTGCAACCATTCAATATGCAATCAAGGGCTTTTAAAGCCCCATTATTTTATTATAAGCGGCTAATTTCTGTTTTTAGGTGACAAAAACTAAAACGCTAGTGATGAATTGTCAAAAGATGATTAAGGCCTCATTAACAATTTATGTTTATGAAAGACAAAATAGGCGCCACTTTCATAGAGAGCTTGGCAGCTTTTTTCCTCATATGACTGCGATCATTCACTTGTTGTTTTCTGCCAACATTATCAATTGGAAAGAATTGCGCACATGCATGGAGCTTGCAAGTTTGCCACTTGTTCGCCGACTTGCATGGATGCTTTGCTTGTTGACTTTCTGTTTCCATGGACTTTTTTTTGTTGCCAACTTGTTTACCCAACAGAACTTACTTTAGTTCATTTATCATGTATAATGTGTTTTTTATTTTCCAAAAGTTGGTTGCTAATTACATGATGTCTGGAGTTTTAAGTTAAGAATAGAATAATCTTTATTTAAAGTCGACATGAGACAACAATAAAATTAGCTCAAAGAGCTATTGATCGACTGTATATGTGCAAAAATAAAAAATGTGCAGGTAAAACAATAACAATAAAAACTAATTAAACCATAAGTTAAGAAAATGAAATGACCATTCTAGCTGAGTCAGGCCATTAAAGATGAGTCAGATAATGTACTCACGAGAATGGAATTCTACTGTACAGTTATTTTCTTCCATATAAAGTTGCAATAATGTTGTGAAAGTATTACGTGAAACTTGTATGATGATATTGTATCATTTATAAAACATATATATATACAGGGTAATAAACATTTTGAGCAACGACTCTTTTACAAAATGGCCCTGTTACAAATAAATAAAAACAGTACAAAGAAGAATAATATAACAGAATATAAAATTGACTTAGTAGTCAATATATAGCTGACCAACTTGTTGGCTAAAAAGCTATGAGGGTCACTCATATTCTGTCATTCTAGACACAGTCAGAATGTCTAAATGTTAGTCAAAATTGCTAACATTTAGTCAAAATATTTGAATTTTATGCGTTTTAACATGTTGCTCAACTTCAGTTAATTATATGCTACCTGCCACTAAACGGAACTGTCTGGCTATAGCAGGCTACCCAAAGCTGGATCTAAAAGTTGAGAGTTACGCATTTTTGTAATTTCTTGTGAAAAAAATGCATGTCTATTGCATATACCTATTAATGATATATTAAGAAAAGCCGACTATAAGCTAGGTGTAGACAAAAGCGGATGGCTCAAGTAAAGCCAGTTATAGCTGAAGCTACGAATAGGTCGATACAGCGGTCTAGAGTCAACCACATTTTATGGAATTAACTGTATAACCAGTGGACTACCTCAGCAATGAGCAGAACAAGTCAAGTAGTCCTTATGAATCGCAGCTTTGTTATTTCGGGCCATTGTTGTTAGAGAGTATATTATGAGTGGGTTGGACAATCCATGCAATAACAACATAATTAATTATTGCATATTTGTAATAATGAAGCTCATACTTTCTAGAGCTCGAGATGTGACACAAAATATTGTGATTCATCTAAAGATATTACCAAATTGTCTTGCAGTGCTTGGTTGCATGTAAATATATATTGTTTGAGTTATATTTGATATATTTGATCCACTATGTCTTTGCTTCCTTAGTTAAAGATATAAACGGTAATTTATTATGGCAAAATATGCTGAGTGTGCTGTATGAAACTGGTCCCAAATTAAGCCTTTGTTTTTATTAGATATTAAGGGATCACTATATGATTTTGAATGCAATATGCTTTTTTGAAAGTTTTGATTATAACTCGTTATGATAAGATGAGCAGGAGCAAAAAGCAACAAAAAAGGACTATTCAAATTTGAAGGTATTACAGCGTGAAATGACAACCAAATCTCTGATGATATATCGCTATTCTGCATCATAACAAATAACCAAATTCATGGTATTTGGAGGCATTGATATAAGCTGAGTTAGCTGAGTGAAAAGGTCAAGGGCAATTGCATGGGGAGCTGCCGAGTCAGGAGTGAAGGGTGAATGAATAGAGCCAGTAATAAGCGTTGCTTAGAAGGTGTAATGAACAGAACAGAGTAAATGAAAATCCATGTGTCGCGCAAATGAGATCCTAATGCAAGAAACACAGAGCCCCCAGCCAGCCTTAATGCCGCCCTGATATAGCGCCCTGTATTACTCCGCCACAGTGTTAATGAGCCCAGTAATTTAGTCCCTTCCGGATCGCGAGTTAGCGAGTTGCGACTGGACGCGATTGCGCGTTGGAGGAACGCTTGGTCCTCGCTGCAGCTGCACAGGGAAAACCTGTCATCAAGCAGAGGGGTAGCACCCCAACTCTCCCCCCCCCCCCCGCTCCCCCGAAAGGTAAATTTCATAAACAGCACCTATAGGTGGTCGTCTGCAAATTAACGCGCTTGGTTATTCGAAGAGCAAATGTTGGGTTTGTTTAGCGCCCCGCAATTAGAAAGCCGATGTAATTTATTTATTTGGACGAGGGAAACAATGGTCTGTGTGTCCCGTTTCAGTGAGCATTGTTGCCAGTTGACAAATGACAGCGAGTAAAGCGCTCAGCCAGCGTCCAATACCTGTGCGCCGATCCATATACGTTAATTTAATAAACGTCCATAAGCTCCCGTCTCGGCAGGAAATAATTACATGGCAAAATGTAAATAGAATTGCAGCATAAAGCCAGCTATTTGTGGGAGATGCATTAAGAAATTTGCCGCATTTCGCTCAATTACTGGCTCAATGGGGGACATTAGCTGCAACATGCGAGCCAGAAATCAAAGGGATGGGAGCCTGCAGGCGCGTATGCCATTCATGCCCACCGACCGATGAGATGGGTGCGCCGGGGATGCGTGCTGCGCCCCGTGCATTCAACAAGTCGGCAAAAGAGCGCACGGGGGCGCCACCGCCGTCGCACTGTACCAGCACCAACAGCAAGCCTACCTTGGAAGCGATGGGATATGGTATGGATGGGCCATTCAGCCATCGCATGCAGATAGACTGCCAGGGGGAGGAAAAAGCTTCCACAAAAGCACTCTGCAGGCGAGCCAAGCCCCAGCAAGCCCGCCAAAATGAATTAGACATCATGATACTCGGGCAAAATCAAGGTCTTTGAAGCGAGCATTTAGTCCGTGCCCAATCCTGGCCGGATAATTGTGCTTTATAGGGACTCCAGGGGGAGTCATGAATTTCTCATTTTCCTGCATCGATCCCAAATTTCCCACAAGTGGACACTAAAAAGGAGAAAATCAGAGTAAAGTGGAGCAGAGAGAAAACGCGCGCGGCGCTACATTAAATTTGTTATGGCCATATAGCGGACATTGGCGGGGATAAATATTTGTTATGCGCTGGGGCCTTTTCATGGAGTGCGGGGAGGCAGCTGTCCGATTGTATCAGGTCGAGAGGGAGTCGCCAATCAGGTTAACACACAGCGCTAACCAACACCACTTTGCGCATATCAAAAGCCTCATTGAACGAAGCCAATAAATTCCACGTAAATTGAATAAATTTGGCGCTTATTGGCCACGAAGGAGCCGCGCTGGGTAGGACGGTCTCTGGGCTGCGTCTTGCGCCCGCCACACGCATCCCACGACGCCCGTCTTGCGTCAAACCAGCGACCATCAAAGCGTTCCCCAAACGCACAACAAACAAAACTTTGCAGCAAAGACATTAGGCACATGTCAATAAGCAATTAGGGAGAGTAAATAAGCAATGAAAGGAAATGATAGGACGCTGAAAAAGATGCTTTTCCCCTGCTACTGCAGGATGCTGAACTGATTCTATAGCTCATCCAGCACCCTTTTTCCTTTACTTTTCAGACAAACATTTTCATCAAAAGGTCATTTGTTAAAGAGCGTGGCAGATAATTGGCGAATCTTAATCTGTATTTCGACCATAATTGATGGAATTTTTGTAAAAGTTAGCTTTAATTGCTATGATTTTAAAACTTTACTTTTGTTCATAAGACTCAAACATAATCCTGACTTCTGTTGATGAGAGATCCAATGTGCAGAAAACAAAACAAAACAAATCATCTTCAGGCTATTCGTTAAGTTTTTTGCCTTCTTGTCTTCATTACATTACAATGGAAAATATAGCAAAGTGCAAGTAATTGTAACAGGAATGTTTTATTAACTTTTGCTATATTTTCCATTGAAATGTGGCTGCCTCCTGCATTGTATGGATAAATGTAACCAAAGATATGTGGACATTAATTTTGAATCCTGATACATGTTTGTACACAACGGCCAATTTGGCCTGGAACCAACATAGGTCAAGTGTGCTATAAACAGCCAAAAGTAACCCTGACTTATCTGTAGAGAGATGCTCTGGTACAGATACATTGGTGTAATTCAAACAGAGAATTCACATATGTAATTTTGTGTGCAAAAGGAATCTTTAAAAACCAAATAAGAGGAAATTGGAAGAAGTCTAATGCCCAATCAGTTAAAACAACACGCCAACTGGTTCACCGTAAGTAAGTCCTAATGCCGTCCTTCAGCGCCCTCTAACGGCAGTCTGATGCATCTGTTTGCCACAGAGAGCAACATTTATTTGATCTACGAGGCAAGCGCATGTTTAATGTGCTCAATTAAGACTTAGACTTTTGTGTAGTGTAGAAATAAGCCATAAATGTAAGGCTGAGAGAGTTCAGAGTGTTAGCTCACATGTCAAGAAGCTCTCAAGGACCTAATGACGAGCTCTTCATTAAAACTTCGCCTGCAATAATTCTGCTGTCCCAAGTCTGGACCAAAGCACACCAAAACTAGTCTCTGCTCCATTGCGACTGCATTCTGAGGCTATTGGACGGTCAAATCTGTCTGAAGTGCAGCCACCAAGGTCATACATTTTGGGAATGAGCTATTTCAACTGTGTATTATATCAGTGTAATTTGTCTGCTCTAGTTTTTAACTTTCCAAGCTTTTTGTCCCACTGTCCGTTTGGGTTCGATGGCAACTCAAAACTCTGCACTTCTGTAAGATGACAACCGTGTCCTATTCCAGAGAGAACATTGTAAGAAAGATCTTCTTTTTTTTTGGGGCCGATATTTCATGCCCACTTGTTCCCTACTTCGCCAGGGCTTTATTCAGTTCTTTGTGACCAGCATTATGTCCAATAACCCAAGTGACCACGCTTGCAATCTATCACCGTCCATCACGTCAGAATGGCCGTCCTGTAACGTCACAGCGCAGCGTCCTAACGTCGTGGCCAGCGTCCCAGCGCATGTCATACGTCCTGGGCGTAGGTGAATAATGCATTGGGGGAATATCGTGAGGACAAGGGCCTGCCAGCAACGTCATGGGTCCTGGTGCAGAGGATCTGACAGCCCATACAACAATATCGTGTCCTGCTGAGGCCTGACATGACCCCTCTGACCTCAAGAGTGATGGGCGCCCTCTGCTGGACATGACGTCAGCGCCATCTTGTGGTATTCTCCCGGGCACTCATCGAACTCTCTGATCCGCTCCACGATCTCGCCGTCTCACGCACTCGACGAGACACAACTTGTGCCTAATCAAAACAATGTCCACTGGTCAAAAGTAATTCATGTCAGGGCAACTTGCAAGACTTTTCTTGTGTCACTTTGGCCTTCTGTTACTTTGCTGAAATCGACCTTCATTCTACCGTTCTGTCTTCAGCACAACCAAACTCCCATACATAAAATATATATGCTTATTTACCCAGAGAAGTCTCCGAATAAACTCGTACAAATTGATCAAAGTAGCCAGACATAGACGTAATTAATGAATTTGTTCACTCATGTCTTTAGAGTTAGAACCTTCATTTTTGCTTTGTGAACTTGCTGTTCCAAATATATCATTTTCCATTATAGTATTTGTTCAAATCTCAAAAGAAATTTTCGTCTGTCTATCTGTAAAGCTGCCTCTTTGTCTGTATATGTGGCTCTCTGCCCCTCCTTACACCCCTCCACCCCACTCTTTCACTGTCTCTTATAATTGCTCATGAAAAATGGTTTACCATACATATTTTAGTCGAGAATTTGTCATCAAGACTGGTAAAGAATGTGAAAAACAATCCTGGCCACCAATCATAATTTGGTTGAAATTAGATATGAAGAAACCAGGATTCTTTTATGCAGGTCACAGTGAATGTTACGGCAAGGAAGAAGCAATTTTAAGAAGGCTGGCATTGATGTATGGCGGGAGATATGAGGCCTAGATGTGCTGGCTGGAATACATCCAGGCCTATTATCCCTTCATGTCCAGCCAAAATAAGGGTCATGTTTCCTGGCCAGTGTAAAATAACAGGAAAGATGAAAGGCATGAAGAAATATGCATGCGATTACTTATTAATTCACTTTTTGGGGAAAATCATGTGCTCGTAATATAACTCATCATAGGATGCATTTGCGCAGTGGTATGGGGTCGGCGGGGTCCGCTAGAGGTCGCCAGCTGCGGTCACGTGGACCATCAAGATGGCGGACGGCGGCGTGTGCCCATCTCGGCCACTTAAGGCGCCCGACGAGGGGTCTAGAGGTGACAACCCTCGCCTTACTCACCCGGCCCAGTGTCCATTAAATGCATTTTCAATCAATGCCGTCATTATGACGGAAATCAAGTCCATCAGTGGCAGAAGCCCGAGCTGCGATATTGCCCTTGCTTATTGAACAGATGAGACGCGCCATCCCAAGTCGTCTGCTACCCATTCCCGCCAAAATTACAGCAAATTTATCGCACCTGACAAATTGTCATAAATTCAATATAAAGCCAGATGTTATTTGTCATGTGCCGCGTATCACCTGCCCAGATATATGATATTGACTTGACGCGGACCTCGTGTTTCCAGTGGCAACCAGTGGTGGTGCTGTAGCAGAACACATCGCGGGCCAGTTGCCGAATGTTCGTCTGCGGGGTGGGCAGGGCATGGCAGCAGCCAGACAGTTGTGGGCCGTTGCCAAGTGATGGATAGCGACCAGATCAAGGTGCACTGGTGCCCCCGGGCCCCTCCATCGGGTCCATCGCCCCGTGCAATTGCCGCATTGACGCCCTTGATGATGACATAGCGGGCTGAGGCCACGCTGCCAACACCTTCTGACATCGTCAAAACTACGCAAAACTTCTGCCGCCAAAACAGCTCTCCCTGTGCGCCCCAATGCCAGCTTTCTGCCAGCTATACTCCCTGGAATAAGCCTTTCTCAAAATGTCTTTGCTCAAATAGCATGGGCGAGCAAAGCCCTAAACCCATGCTACAGAAAAAAGGTCTATCTCCAAACCATGCTGCAACCAGTTGAATATTTAGGCTATAAATGCGTGCAGGAAGTAAAAATCCTTCATGTCCTATGTATGGCCTGCTTTAATGTGGCATGAAGGCCTATGTACAACCAAACTTATTTTCATGGACTCACTTTATAAGTAAGTAAACTTTTATTTCAAGTCGGATAATATCATCAGCAACAAAACAGAAGCACACAGCACTTGTGTCCGAAAGTAACAAATAAGAACAATGAGTATTAACAGATGAAAGCAAGCGTCTAAATACATGGGGTAGCTAGTCATATATTTGCCACTATAAGGCATGCTTATGATTACCTACTCTTAATTTGGTACTTTGGTACCAAATGACTGCCGTCTACTCACTTTAAAAATCCTTTATTTATAGTGCCCCATTCCGCATGTGCAGTCATTCAAAGGCATTCAGTATGACCTTTCGTCATACAACGAAGACACATGTACATGCCCTATAGGATGTCATACACTATTTTTACCACCGCAACAAGCTGTTTCGATAAATAGCTATAAATTTCATATCTGTTTCTCTTTTATATGTTATCAAAATGCCTTTAATTTGTGCAGTCTACTTTGCTGGCTTACATGTAGGCCTATACACCTGTACTCCTGTACATATTAGTTTTGCCACAAAGAAAAATTGACATCGTCAAAAAGGCGTGACTACCACAATTATCTTTTATAACCGTTCCAATGAAAAATAACATAAATTTTGTGATTATAAATAATTATCAGCCATAACAAGAATAGAGCGATAGCAAAAACAGCACGTGGGTGGACGCTTTACTCCGTTCACGAAAACAGCCTAGCAGGCCTCCGTTCGTGAAAGTGGCCCTGTTGCGCGATGATTTTCATGGTCGTTAGGTAATTATGTTTTGGTCTCAAGCCAGCTGAAAACACCATTACCTAATATTATGACATTTCATAGCTGTGTGCACTGGTCGGATTGGATAAGAACACGCTCCCGTCACCCAAGCCATTGCTCCCTGGCACGCGACCATCTTTGATTTGTTTTTTCCCCCTTCCTCTGCATGTGATGGTGTCCTGAAAAAAAAAAGATAGGAAGAAATCATATGTATTATGGTAATAGGAACCCACATTAACCTAGAATTTACTGCAAACTTTCCGATAGTGGCCAGTAGAATATGATGAACTAACCAACTGGAAAAACTATAACTAAATCATAAAAAACTCATTAATATATTAGATCAAAGATCATTTGACTGATTGTCTGATTGACTGACTGAGTCGTTTGACTGATTGACTGACTTACTCATCTCAGCCAGCCAATCAGCCAGACAAGTCAGTTAGTCTTTTGCTGGGTTTGAACAACGTTTTATAAGAGGTCCTACAGTTATGTTTTATATATTCTGTATTTTTGATTGAGTAAAAAAAAATTCTTTTACTTGGGGGTCACCCTATGGGTTACTGTATATTGTTATACTCGGGTGTACCCCCATTACCAGTCAGTTTTGTGATATTCATCTATTATGTAACATTAAGTTGTAAAATTGTATTTGCGGAGATTGGTGAAAATAAATAAACTCTAAACTCTGACTAGTTTGTTGACAAATAGAGCGCATGCAGACGACAGACAGGCAGACACAATGTCGCAAACAAGAACACAAGACAGAAAATATCGGAAAACTCGGACTGGAGGACCTTGCAGACAGGCAGACAACCAGACAGGCAGACAGACAAAGATAGCTTTAGAGATGCTCCAGTTGTGTTGACAAGCCCCATTTTCCATCACTTTTTTTCCTGGCTTGGCTTTAATGGAAGGGAAAGCCCGACAATCGAATCATGCGAGGCTGCATTTTGGGCCGCGCACTCTGATTGTATGACATGCTCCAAGCCTATTATCAATGCGCCAGTGGAACAATTTAGGCGGGCGCCCTGATAAAATGTGTCTAAGTGAAGAGGAGCATGGTGTACTTTAAAAGCGCGGACAGAACGCGTGTTTAGGGCCAGCAGGAAATAGCCTTTGAAATGGCGCATTTAGCACAGACAACAAAGCTCAGTGCTCACCCACTGTGTGGCAGCACCAGGTCTTCCTGCTGCTAAAAAGTGTTTTCACAAGAGTCACAGCTAAACGTTTCCAGAGATATTCAATTACTCAAGTCTCGTAATCCACTTATTCAGTCCAATTATAGCTACCATGCCTACATTTAGTCTGTTTCATTTAGCCTACAGTGACACAACCTTTGAAGTAGTTGTTATTCTGACACACTCTCAAACTAATCGTTAATCGTTACTATTAAAGCTGCTAATTCGAAAGCTGGGCAACTCATATAGACTGGTGTTTTTATTTCCAATTAGGTGACCATTTTTGAAGGTTAAAAACCTTCATAATGGACGTGGGTCTAGCAAAGCATTTGTGAATGACCTTGAAATTTCAGGCCCAGATCATAATTTTATGATAGCAGAAACAGGCCTACTAAATAGATTCAGATGCAGATTCTTTTTATTTTGCCAAACAAAAAAATATTTACAATTTATTTTCATATTTTCATTTATAAACATTTGTTTCGCAAGTCACCTGGAGAGATCTATTAATATTACATAGTGAACATTAAATCAAACACAATATGGAAATTACTCGCATCAGTAGTAGTCTCATCTACGTTACTCATCTCAAGTTAAAGAATATATTGTTGAAAAGTTTTATGAAGAAGCAGTAGGATGAACATTTATACATATATAGCTTTTCAATACTGCAGTCTGTGGCATAAATAACTGTCACGCTCCTAATTACTTTATGTTGGACGAGTTAAATTTGTATTTGGTTAATCTAGGAATATTAGATTCTACTTACACGCATAGCAATGACCTCAAAGTCGAAACAGTAAAGATTACGCAATGTTGATAGGTAGATGTTACGTAAGAAGCAATCTCTGAGCTATCAATCATTCTGTCAGAGAGTTTGATCAGGCAGATCGAGATCTCATTAAATTACTATTGTCACCTTTTTTATGTTTTTATTAATGTATTCGATTCTAGTTTTAACTCATTTCTGTTTTATATGTATTTACATGGATCTTTTAAAGACATAATAAAGATTATTATTATTATTAATTTGATGGCCCTTCTCCTTTCAAGAGTTAGTTTCAAGTCTCTGCACATTTTAAGACAAATTTTTCACATGCAGGACTTCAAATTTTTTTTTCTGTGCGCCTGCAGGTTTTCACACCATATATCAAACCTACAGCCCTAGAGATTATTGTCAGTATCTTTTTGCTGTACAAAATTTTCCGTGATTTTATTTCTAAATAAATCTCATTAATCCATTCCGTGTTCTAGTGACCTAGTGGTTACTGTCCTTGCCAACTCCACTGAAAGTCTTGCGTTCGATTCCCGATCTGGTCTGGCCACTCTAATTGCCTTGTTTTAATGGGGCTGTATCCCTTGAAATTAGTTAGCTGGCCATTCTCATATTTTGTCTTCTATGACTAGATTACCTACCACATATCATCATTCTGCCTCAATAAGATGAATAAACCCAATGGTATCCACATAATTTGACAAGCCTTTTGACCAGAGCACAGGTGACTGGCCATTGACAGTTATTCTGCTATGCTGCTATTTCACCCCAAGCTATTTATAGCACTGACCTCAAATTCCAGTAGCAAAGTTTTCCTTGGTGTTTTAATATCTGTCAACCTTTATTTCTTTCTTTATGTGTCTGTAAACATTCTTTCTTTGGCTTCTCTATGTTGATGAGACATCCCCAAAAGCTCACAAACACTTATTTATTACAAATTCCTAGTAGAAAACAACCTGTCCAGCTTGACCCAGATAGCAGCTGACTCAGCAACAGCAGCAAATTTGAATCCAGCAGAATTTTGGAACCATGGGTCCAAAATTCTGCTGCACTAAAAACCTCAAATTACTACATAAAGGTTGGTTTTCTTGCATTCTTAGTTTGAGTTACTTTTTCTACTCTTCATTGCTGTATATATCTCAAAATAAGCAAAATTTAGAGATACAGCCCCTTTAAGCAATGAATATGCTGTAGCAAAGATCCCATCCATGGGGTTAATGTAAAGTATGACTCCAGACCTCATCATCTCATCATTACCTCAGCTTCGGGCAGCTGGGTGGTCTAGTGGTAAGTCTCTCACCTGCTCCTCTGAAGGACCCGGGTTCAATGCCAGGCCCAGACACCCTTCATGAGCAATATCTCAACTGGATATCGTCCGGATGAGACATTAAATTGGGGGTCCCTTTTACTCAGTGTCTATGCCGAGGCAAGTAAAAGATCTCACCCATGGGATAAATATATAACATGGGTGGTCTCCTCCTCTCCCTCACCTGAGTCACCTCATCAATAAACCCTTCGCTGGTCCGCTACATCCTGCTGATGCAGTACACACTAAAAATAGCACAGCCAATCAGAAAATTCAGTGCTTGGCCAATCAGCCATGCGGGAAAGATAGACCCGACCTGCCTATCGCGTTTACGCTTAGGCAGGTCCCAGCCAACAATAAACACTTGATAGCGGCAAGAACTTTCCATAGCTATCCATCTATCTTGCAGCCGGAGATTAATATAAGCTGGCTATAGGCTTGAAAGCAGTGCCACTGAGAAATAGCAGAATACAAACTTCTAGAGCATCAATTAAGAATAAGAGCAGCAAATATTTTTAAAGATACTTACCACGGAACCACGGAGGTAAAGCGCTTCAAGCACTGTACCTCCATGGGTAATGTGAAGCATGGTTGAACACTAAACATTATCATCTCATCATGACATCTACCTGACTATTCTTCAGTTCACTAACATCGAGACAAACATTGCATTACAATACATTAGGCCCTACAAGTTCAAGTAGGATTTAAAATAAACGTCCACCTAGGCCTTTTGCATTCTGGTGCCTTGGCTTTTCAGACGTTCTTATCCTTACAATGTAGGCCCCCTTCTATCATTACCACCAGAATATATTAACCAGTCTGCAAAAATGTAACTAATTAGTCTGCATGAGCTGATCACATGACACATGAGTGTGGTGCATTCTACGGTAGGTCGTATGGTAATGTGATGCTAAAATAACAAATGGTAAGCTTTATTACATAGAAGGGCCTTCATGAATTTTGTTAAAGCATGATATGATATAAATTTCTGGATTTCAAAGATAGTCCTTTGCCCAAAGCTGAAAAGGTCCATATTTTAGAAGTTGGCTCCACCCCCAATCCTATATTTTGGTATAATTTTGTAGCAAAATTTTGTCTATTTTCAGAATATTTTTTTTGCCAAACTGAAAATTACTTGAAACATGTCTAATTTTGCATTATAAAACACAAGGTTTTAGTGTCGTAAATATGCGTTTATCCCAAAAACGATGTTGTTATCGCTTTGTAAATGGCCACAACTCCCCCAGATCTTAATCAACTTAACAAAGTGTCATATCAAATGAAAGCCAAAAGGTTTGTCTTTACAGTGATTTTAATATACTTGTACTGTGTTGCTGATGGATGTTATTGAGAATATTAGACATAGGCCTATATAAATTTAATCGTCCAAATCAAATAGAGCAAGCTTTTAAAGTTGATTGTGGGGCACTACAAAGCCCCCAAATGATTATACCCAAATCTCTACATGACCTAAAGTGTTATACAATAAATACATGCATGGATGTACAGCAAATTGACGAATGTTCTGCTGCTTTCTAGCTATTGAGAGCTGAATCTGGAATCTTAGAATTTTAATGCAGAGTATTCTTCCAAATAACTGTTTGTGTCAAGTGCATCTTCTGTGGGTGGCAACTACTGTGATTGCAATGATTTTTTGGTAGAATTCTGTACAAGTATAAGGTGGACTTCCCACACAATTTGAGAACTTCAGTATGAACTAACTGTAATACAATCTAACGTTTCGTATGCACGACTTCTAGTTTAGAGTAAGCCCACACAATTCCAGACTAGTATAACAACTCAAGGCCTTAAAAGTAACTATATGTCAGAACCTTAAATAAGCTCTTTGTGCATAAAACGCCCGAGTCTGGCGCTTATCATCTTTTGGCATCCATCTAGAATTTTGCATTACTGAAATTAATAATATACTGAATCAAAAAAAAGGGGGGGGGGAGGATGGAACAAAATCCTATTTGAGTTGAGTTGTTGAGTTGAGTTCATTTATTGGATTAAAAATATATACAAAGTATTATATAGATCACATGCTATTTAACATTCAAATAATTCCAACCAGATGCACATACGTGCATATTTGGTAAAATATATAGTTATATTATAAAATATTCATGTATGGTTTGGATAATTGCAAAATAAATTAACGGCTAAGTACATATTAAGTCCAATAGTAAATAATAATATACATACTTTTAAGTTGTTCTATAGTCTCCTTTATGCCAGATGTGAAAAAATGCAACAGCCACAGAACACAGCCATGTACAGTAAAAATTAAGTGAAACTTACTTTTACCTGTCTGCCTATAGACTTGAATAACTTTAAAAACCGTGCATTCCAATGGAAATATTAGATAATCATTTTACACCTGCACACACCGCAAAAAGTGAAGAATAGGCCTATATGCAAGTTGGAAGAAAATTTCAAAATTTGGGGGAAAAAAAATAAAAATAAAGTTTTTCGTTTCCGGAGCAGAACTCTGACACTACTGCACCTGAATGCTTAAGACTTTGTCATAATAGTGCAGTGGTGCCTTTTGGAGGTCTCGTGGCTGTAAATACAAGAGAATTTTCAAAGTTGGGGAAAAATAGGGAAAACTCTTACTTTGCAAACCTCCATACCAAAGACACTATTTACCGTACATAAATGAAATTTTGTCAATGGCATATCTAAATTATAGTATTTTCACTTTTCAAACTTCATTATGACAATCATTTAAGGCTATTTATATAATGATGGAAAATATGAAAAACTGCTGGAAATTGTGTTAAATTGTGTTTCTGGAGCTGAACTCTAGTCAATTAAACATATGTATATTTATAGAATTTTATTGAAAACAGAGCATCAAAAAGATGTATGTCTCATAAAATAAAATACAAGGATAAAAAAAAAAGTGTATATATATATAATGATAAAGTAAAATAACAGCACAAACTACAAGAACATAACTAAGTTAACATCTATATAATAATTATGTACAACTACTTACAACTGAATAAAACAAGGCACTATCAGGACAATTAGCAATCAATGCACCGTAGACAATTAATACTGAGTACAAATAAGCGTGATAAGACAGCAGAGGTGGGTATTTCAGCTGAGTTTTATAATATTTAAAGAAAAATGAAAAAATACTAATTTTTCCATTTACAGAGCAGAACTTACACACTACTGCACATACATGCATAAAAGTTTTGTAAGAATATGTCCAAAACAGTGTAGAGATGCCTTTCTGGGGTTTCATGACCATTAATGACAGATAATTTTATAAAGTAAGGAAAATATGAATTTTGTACTCTTTTAAACCCTCATATCAATGACGCTATGATGCAAACATCAGTGAAATTTTGCCAATGATATATCAGATTATAGTACTTCGACTTTGCAAGCTACATTTAGATTTTTTCATAATAATGGAAAATCCGGAAAAAACGCTAAAAATTGTGTTGCGTCCTTCATTTGCATACAATTAACATATTTGATCATAGTATTGCCATATTCAATTATAATTAGCAATTTCATAATAGTTCATTGCATAGTAATCTATATTACTTTCACTTGACTCTAATACTTATTATTGTTTTCTTAATATACAAGTGTTTAGTATTATATATATATATATATATATATATATATATATATATATATATATATATATATATATATAACAAAATTATTTAAATGCCATATATTTAATGCCAATCAGCAACCCACAAATTCAGTAACTGTTGAATGGAACATGGCAATTAAAAATGTATAGTTCCTTCAGTTGCCAGCTTGAAGTAATCAGCGTGTGGAAGCTATTTTAACTTATGAAAGCTTGGAAATTGGGTGTGTTGAGTATCATTTCATACAAAATAAACCTTTAAGATTTGTATATAATGTATTTAAATTTTATCTATTTAAAAACAAATAAATACAAAGCTAGATTTTAAAACACAATTTTTTGTGTTACAATGACATTTTTTCACGGGTCCCCCAGAGCTCTAGGCTCTAGGCTTCAGCCTACCCAGGCTATACAATTTTGGAATACACCACAGGCAGTAATTGGGGTAAAATAAATTAAAAGGGCTCCAAACTGAAAAATTCTGTCCACTGATTTCAAAATAGCATATCTTCGAAAATAATGGTTCGATATTCAGTCCGTTTTCACTCACATGTAGTAAAGTGTCTGCTTTTATGGTAAGAAAACGATGTTGATGTCTCTCAAGGAAAAACATTTCTCAGATCAGATTATGTGCCTTGAAGTCCATAAAGTTTGAATGTCCACACCATATACCGTTGTGTACTGAAATTCTCATTGTAATCTACAGAATTCATATAAGGCTCTCAAATCTTTTTGTCTTCAATGAAAATAAAATATGCTGTCCTTTTTGCTTTCTTCTTTTTTTTTCTTTCTTTTTCTTTTTTTTCCCCCTTCCCCCCCCCCCTTTTTTTTCAATAAATACGAGGGATTATATACAACAGTATGACAATAAATTATAATTTTTTTCACAAAACATATACACTTAAGTTCTCCAATTTCATGGATATAATTGTATACATACAATCAAGTCCATGGTTTAGAAAATATAGCAAACAACGCAATTTCAGCTTTTTCTGCCTTTTCCATTATCATGAAATAGTATGATATTTTTCTCAAATTAATGTTGAACAAGGATCATCAGTTTTGCACAAGCTGGTGAGTTGGCTATCGTATACACATTCCAATACATATTCAAGTGGAGATACCACACTAAAATCGCTAGAGAACAAGATTGAGACAGAATCCAATGGGACATGATGGTGTGGAAGCAAGACTTGAGAAATAAGTCCACCCAGGAAATAAAGCCTTAGAAGTGAGAACAAAAGCTCCTGGGAAGAGGCGAGTGGGAAAACGAGAGTGATATGAGGAGGCATGGCGGCGGAATGATGAGGTACAGGAGGTCTCACAAAACAAGAAGGAGAAAAAGAAGCATTATTAGGGGAGAAGCATATGACAGAAGAGAGCTCCCATGATTGTCAAGAACAGTTACTATTATTATTATTCAATACATTTGTATAGCTCTACAAATGTTAGACAGAATAATCTAGGGCATTTTACATTTCAAAAAAGGTAACCAAATTAGGCAATGAATGTGACAAATGTATAGGGTAAATTTTTGGTAATATGGGCATACTCTTTTCTTTCTGTAATGCCGTTGAAAGTAACTATGGAAAATTGTGTACGTAATTATGGAAAATGCATCCTTTTGTTTGATTTGCTTTAGGTAATGAGCTATAAATCCAGATCATATAATATGCTTATCCATAATAGTTTTGTAATAGCATGGCTTAGAAAAAAAAGTGAATACTAAACTACTGTAGGATTTTATGGGCAACTCATTCTGAAAATATGAGAACTGCAATACTCATATCAAACTCCAATAGTGTCAGTTATATAAGTCCAATGTTTAATATGGGTCCTTGTATTGGGTAATATGAGCATCTATGCCCATAATGCCAGACAAGACCTGTAATACAATATACATAGAAAGTTTTAGAGAAAAAATTGACCAAATTCTGGTGCGTTACATAGAATTGGGAAAGCAAAAGCTGCAAAAAAGTGAATGTAGATATAGGCAGATCAAATATAATTATCTGTGAGGTGTCAGACTTAGGACTCACAAGTGATGTTATGCCCATATTACCTAACAATGTGTGCCGACTATCATGGGCTACTCTTTAAATTGCCAACATCAGCCATTGCAAATGAGTGAGAATTTGTTGAATCTTTAATTCCCTTGGTATTGTCTTAGACTCACATTTAACCTGGAAACCACACATAAGTATAACATCTCAAAAATTTTCCAGAACCGCTGCTGTCATATGTCGCCTGAAGAATTATCTTTCCAGTAATGTTCTCAGATTGCTTAAAACTTCTCTAATACTACCTCATTTGAATTTATGGGATACTCTTGTGGGAAACTCGATCAAAAAGGAATTGAAACCTAAACAAAAAATCAGTAAGATATATGGTGAATGCAAAATACAATGTCCACACAGACCCAATTTCAAATCACTCCGTCTCTTGAAAGTAACTGATATCTTTAAGCTCCATGAATTCAAATTTACCAACTAAAAAATAATTTATTGCCAAATTATGTTTCATCTGCTATGTTCATCAGAAAATAAGATATACAGGATCATAATACGCGCCTATCATGGATCCTTATTAGAATACCTCAGTATAGACTCTTTCCCTTTGCTGTATTAGATATAGATCGCCCTCCACTCTAAATAACTGTCCACCAGCTATATTAGCAATTAGATATAGTTAATACTCACACCCTCCTAGGATTTATCACAAATGTATATCAAAAATAAAGAAACTTCTCATATTTGTCAACAGTATTAAAACAACCCAGCTTTGTAAGTCTTTCAATGTTTTTGTAAAATATTTCAAGTAATTAATCCTTGTAAGTATCTGCCAGTGTTCCTCTAAGACCAGGATTGTGTATTCCATGAGCTTGAATAAGTATGTCTTCCTGCATTCTGTTGAAAGTTTTGATGTTCAGGAGATTTGACAATTATGTTGATGCATTATGATGCAGTGACATGTGCACAACTTGTCACGACAGATAACCTTAAAGTCTACGTTATGTTTTAGTGTTAAAGCATCACTGGCATTATCATACTTTGTGTATAGTTTTGATTTGAAATTCGTTTATTTTAGTCACATAGAGTTATTAACATTAAACACAAAAACAACAGGTATGACAATTGTAACTCCCCAGCCCACTCGGGCTTACAAGTGACCTAAACCGCATAATTTCATTAGGCGCTAATATGATAATTTAAAAAATAATAATAATAAAAACATTGAATAACATTAAATTTGAACCAACGTATAAATGGATTATCGAATATTAAACAATATTACTTTTCATAATATTAAATATAAAATTTTAAAGCTGGCTGATCATGTAGCAACATATAAAGCTCCTCTTCGCATGCTATAAATTTCAAATACAAATTTTTCCAAGTTATATATTATAAACATAATTTTCAGACATCAATATTTTCCATTTCTGTGACTTTGTTGAATTACGGAAGGTGGTACAACTACTAGAAACTAAATCAAATATAATACATCTTTTAACATGGTAAAATTCCCAATCAAAAATGAAGTGATTTTCATCTTCTACAACATTTGCTATACATAATTACATATACGTTCTTCAACAGCAGTACTACTCCATCTCCCTACCTCTATTTCAAGAGGGAGAATTCCAGTTCTTAATTGTGCTAAGATAGATCTGTAGCCTCTGTTCAATACTTTATATACAAATGGTTCAGTATAGTAGGACAGCTTGTACGTATTATAAGTTCTAAGTTTTCTTGAATTTAAGACCTCATTTTTCCATTTTACACATTGTTTTTCATGGAGGCGAGCCCAACTTTGTTCGAGTGAGATACATTAATTATTTTCGTAGATAGTTTCCATATCAATTTCTGTACTCTACCTTCAAAGCCCAATTCTGCACTTGTTGAAGTTCGTTCAAAGTTGATTGTGGCAATCTGCACCCGGTGCAATCTGAGTGTTTAAGTACCAGAGATGACACCAGCATTTTCGCAGTATCCATATCAATAAACTTTCAATTTCACTTTCCTCTGCACATGTTCTTTCAAGGTGAGCCAGATTCCGAAGTACTGAGGACTTCAGACTGAGGACTTCTGCCTCAGTGAGTCTTCAGGGCGATGGAGACATGTCAGCTCAGCTTGAGATGTTGTGGGATGACTCGCGATGTGCTTCTGAATGCACCCTTGGATGGTACTGGTATACATGTTAAATAGTACTGGGCCTAATCGGCTGCCCTAGGGCATTCCAAAGTAGATATATATGGACTAAGCAGATGTCTAATAAATGAGAATGGAGTGACACTGGTGTATGATGGGAAGATTAAGAACAGATGTCGAAGCCGTTTCCATGGAAATGATAATAATGAATTCACCGAAATTCAGACAAACTTCCCAGGTCACCATCTCAAAACATTCTGCAAAAAATACTAGTTGTATGACTATATAACTAATGGAAAAATCCAAAATTACAGGTCTCCAGTGTCAATGGTTTAGAAGATACAGCAATTTGAAATTTTATGGTTTTTTTTTTTTGCGGAAAAGCCAAACGGCATGAATTTCCAAGCTCAGACGTCCATATCTCTAATATTTTTCATAATGTAAACATGAAATTTTGTACCTAGGGTAAAGAAATTGTATTGAATCCATGTATGCTGTTACATAAGGGCTATTGGTGATATTTAAAAAAAATAAATGCTCTGAAAAAGGGCAAAAATGGGAAACGTTGCAAATCGAGACTTATTTTTTGCAGTGCTGTGTGGAATCTATGCATGCATAAGAGTTCATATTTATTTTCTTGCTTCTTATGGTTCACCTGCACATAGATGGCGACCTGGGGAGCTTTCGGTGAATACATATGGATTGACCCTAATAATGTACATAGGGCACATTGCCTTTATTGCAACCTAAAGGTTGGATTTTATCAATGTATATTGTGAACTAATTTTAAGATCTGATATACCCGTTAAGTGGTATACAGCAGCCCCTTGGCCTCAAACTCAGCTCCCTTGGGAGTATACAGCCATACACACACCTTGTCAGCGCCATGGCTTGGAACCTCATTTTGAAGGTGAATAGTAGCAATGAGGACTAAGGGGCTTGCTAAAGGCCACAAACAGGAGACAGTGGGCGAGGCTCCAACCCGGTCCCTTGGGATTGGGAGGCGAGCACTCTACCACTAGACTACCTGCTGCTCCTTGTTCAGGTAGAGAAAGAATGGATTAGGATCCTGGTGACAGAGAAGATGCCAAATGAGTGGAGAAACAGTACACCGATATAAATTTTCAAGAATAAAGAGACATGCAGGGACATGGACAAGCTGGAGTGGAAACTACAGAGGAATCAAGTTGGTGTGGCATGCAATGAAGATGAGGGAGAAAATTGTGGACAAGAGACTCAGAGAGGTAGCCACCATATCATATGAACAGTTTGAATTTATGTCTGGTAGAAGTACGGCAGATGCTATATTTGCTCAGAGGCAGGATGTAGAGAAGTAGCGCAAAGGACAATAAAAGCTTCACTATGCATTCAATGAGTAAGGCTATGGCAGGGAACTGTTTGAGGCTAAAAGGTGTATCAGATTCAGAGAGGCATGTAAGAGAGGTCCAAGACATGTGCAGCACTACACAGATCAGAACTTACGCTGGTTTGAGTGAAGTATTTGAGGTGATGGCTGGAGTCCACCAGGGGTCAGCATTAAGCCCCTTCCTCTTTGTCAGTATGATGCTTGACTTAGGGAATTAGAAGAGAGACAACATGGAATATGATGTTTGCAGAAGAATACTGATATGTGCAAATAGGAGAGAAGTGGAAGTAGAACTGCATGGGGAATCGGAGGAAGGCACTTGTGAACAGAGGCATGTGAGTGAGCCAACAGAAAACAGAGTATTTGGGCAAAGAGAATAAGGGAGATGAGCACTATCAGCTTGCACATTCTATACTCAGCGATGTTGCCTTCTTTGAAATGGAATTGGTGAAGTTCCATCACAGTATGAAAGTCATCAGTGACCCTTGGGTTGATTGATTTTGAAAGTTTGCACAGGAAGGAGATCATTCATCGGTTTGTGGATTACGTCCTCGAAAATTGTAACTTGAGCTTGCCAATAAGAACTCTAGGTCAGTGACAGTTCAACCAATAACGAACTGCAGTCTTTATACAAGGAATTCACCATCAGAAAACACTGTTGCTCAAAGTTAATGACAGAATCATGGCCAGTTAAGATGAAGTTGAAGTAGTCAAGCTTGTCTCGCTGGATCTGTCAGCTGCTTTTGATATATTTGACGATGATATTCTCCAAGAAAGGCTGAACAAAATGTATAGCATCAGAGGCTCAGCTGTAAGATGGTTCACCTCATACTTGCCAAACACAATCAGTGATTAATGAGGAAGAATCTTCCAGAAAGCTGTTTAAGCATGATGTATCACAAGGAACCAAATTTGGTCCAATATTGTTTAACTCCTTCAGACAATATTGCAGTCAAACATGGCATTTTTGATGAGAAATATGGTTGATAAACAAGTGCACCCCATAGATACATTTACGAGTAATTTTTTATCCTTTCGGAGTAAAAGACGATCCTTTAGGAGATAAAACTATCCTCTCGGGATTTTGAGGTTGCTCCAGACCAAAATGATTTGAATCAAATAAAGGAGGTAATTTGACAATTTAACCTGTTCAAGAATGTTTTCATTGAAGAAATATTACAATCATACCAAAGTTAGAATGTTGGAGTTAAGTAAGAGAACCCCCCTCCCCCCAACTGACAGTTGTTGTGAGCATGCAAAAACGAATGTTGAGTTGGTGGATAAAAAGATACTTATCAACATAGTACAGACAAGCATTGAAGGAATAACATTTAGTTATTATGTCTAGGTATTTGATCAACTCCCAAAGTTGTTTAAGTGATCAATCATTCCCAATGGTCAATAAAACGACCCTACACATTTTGAAGAGAACTGATGGAGTAGTATAACTTGATAATGTTATGCTATGCTTAACAGCTGAATGGGGGATGTTATTGTGAGATAAATACAGCTAAATGTGCATACACCTCAATGAGAGATCATTCTAACATGGTGGTACATTTTTTAAGATAAATGTTGTTTTAGTCCATTAAATAATCATTTATCTGGGTTTTTTTTACTCCTAAAGGATTATAATTACTCTGTCAGGATCGTAAATTTATTTATGGTGTGAAGTGATTTTGTCATTTAAGCATGATTTAGCCAAACGTTTTTCTCAACCAAAGGAATTCCTCACAAAGATTGAAAAATATATCAAAGACATTAGAGAATTCTTGCTGGATGACAAGTTTAATTGACTGAGTTTATACGCATTGGATGCTTCATGAAATTAGGCATTGTTCGTATTCACACAATTTATTATAACAAAAAGAAGAAAAAAATGTAAATTTTGTAAATAAAATTTGATAATTCCAACAACGGTTACTTACGAAGGGGGGATGCTAAAATGGGAAAATCCCTGAAGTACATTCCTTTGAGATAAACTACAGTCAAAGCTAAAATAATTCCGACACTTAAATCTTTCAGTTAATTTGAACTGCCATTAATCGTCACGTAGATACACTATTAAACTTTGTCTGAAAGTTGCCTGGAAATGTTGGGGAGACAAACAATTTGAAATTTAAGAACAAAATTATTCAGACGCCTTCAGTTAATCAGCTTTGCTTGCTTTATTTTAGTCAGTGACTGAAGTATTAGATAAAAGACAATCATTAAGAAAGATATTAATTGCAATGATGCTAGTCATCTAAAGCATTACAATTAATTATTTCAAATTGGGCCTACACAACTTGGTTGAGTTGATTGGTGTGACAAGCAATAAGACTGGATGTAGCCTCGAAAGAAATGGTCACAACTTTCAAGGACCTGCTGTAGAGGAAGGAGTGGGGAGACCATTGATCAAGAAGTGCATTCTAACTAGATGACTGCGTGCCCAGCTAATATACTGTTTTTAATTAAGTTGATGCATTCAAGTGTCTGAATAATTTTTGGTTTCCTAATACACAATTTTCAATGTTATCTTACTTAAAACGTTTCCATGCACACAAATTGTCTGTAATAGTTTGTATTGAACCAGTTCTAGCCACAAGTTGCTGTTACTGCTCATGAAATTCAGACCTATATATCTTACATCTTAAGTGTCTGAATAATTTTTGGTCTGACTGTATACCAAAAACATATAAAACTAAGCTTTATTAATGATGGCCTTTAAATAACAAGGATAACCAGTTATTTATATGTGTATCAATCTTTATTAAGAGGGCCAATGACAAGATATATTATCAAATTATATTATTGAAATGGGGGATATGAACATGATCACCACAGAGCACATTGCATTTTGAGTATTTGAAATCAGAGGTCTTCCATAAAAAAATATGTTAGCAAATCCCTTAATTACCATTTGAACCTATTGTCTATAAAATTAATTTCAAAACCAATTTACTCAACTTCAAGCAATATAAATTTAAACTGAAGCAAAAATAGTGAGTGCCAAAAAAAAGGGGGTGGGGGTTCTGTCAAGGACGGTATATAATGCCATGTTTATTTTGTTTTTTGTTTTTTTACTTTTATATATTACTAGGAACAGAGCCCATGTCTGGCAGGACTTGCCATAGAGAAACCATATGATTACTCTATGATATAATGGACAGCATTGGGACTTGCTGCTTGGGAATGTTTTACCACATGTGGCGCTAGCGCATTGGTCACCTGTGCTGCCATCTGCCGCAAATAAATTATCCGCTCTTCTGTCAGTGAGGAAAATTTAGGTCAATTTCGCCGCCATAGTTTGAAAGCCAAACAAATTTCTCTGAACGAGATTCTTAGTTCATTTTGCGGTAACAGAATCTGTTCTAGTGTTATGTGACTTCAGGTAGGAACTAGGTAAGTACCGAGCTGTTTTAATAAACAATTTTTACTCGTTTGTTGGGTTTTTATCCTTCTAGGACAGCTGATATGTTCTCTTACTGAGTGAGTTTCATGTCCAGGCTTGAACAGATTCCATTCAATTTGGTGATGGAAGTGTTTGTCGTCTAAAATTTTGGTTGCTGCATGTGGCAAATACGACGGGCTTTGTTTACAGTGGTTAGGGTCAATTTGTCAAAGTAGGTCAGTCACTATTAAATAAAATTACGTAATTTGCCATGACTATCATTGACATGTCATGAGTCATGACGTCTTCCTGTTTATTGGTGCTGTCACTCGATTTATTCCTACCTACATCATATAATTTAAACAATGATAAAGTGTGAATATGGATGTACTAGAGTCTAATACGTCCATGGCATATAATATATCTCGACTATGGTGTTTATATATCATGACTGGCCCAGGTGAATGTGATAAACTCTGATAATTATGTAGTATAAACTGGAATTCACCTGAAAAATATGAACATTAATTTGGTGTCATGACGATCAGACATACTAGAGTCTGATACATCCATGGCATATGATATATATAGACTATGGTGTTTATATATCATGACTGGCCCAGGTGAATGTGATAAACTCTGATAATTATATAGTATAAACTGGAATTCACCTGAAAAATATGAACATTAATTTGGTGTCATGACGATCAGACATACTAGAGTCTGATACATCCATGGCATATAATAAATCTCGACTATGGTGTTTATATATCATGACTGGCCCAGGTGAATGTGACAAACTCTGATAATTATATAGTATAAACTGGAATTCACCTGAAAAATATGAACATTAATTTGGTGTCATGACGATCAGACATACTAGAGTCTGATACGTCCATGACATATAATATATCTCGACTATGGTGTTTATATATCATGACTGGCCCAGGTGAATGTGATAAACTCTGATAATTATATAGTATAAACTGGAATTTGCCTGAAAAATATCATTAATTTGGTGTCCTGATGATCAGACAAGCATCCTATATAATAAAAATTCAGCTTACTCAGGAGAAGAAACTAGCGTTGTCTTGATCTAGAGTTCTCTTTGTTCCAGTTTAAAATGAAAATATATTATTTGTCTGAAAACCTCAACAGATAGTTTTTCACATTTAACTTTCTCATATTTTCAGATCGAGCAAAACATGCCGTCATCTCACATTGCTACAGCTGCTGCCCAGCAGAAGTTCACTGAACTTCGTAAACGCTTGGATCAGCTGGGCTACAGACAGCCACTTGGTATAGAATCTGTCCCCTTGGTCGAAAAACTGTTTTTAGATCTAATCCACACTACTGAGAGTCTAAAGGTGCGATGACAGTGATAAAAACATGAAATTCCCCACATAAGATCTAATGCAGTGCTAGGAAATCAATTAAAGTTTTTTGGGTCCAATTCTTTTTACAGAAAGCTAAGTTGCAGCAAAACAAAACTGGCAGAGAACAAACTGATAGAGATGCCTTGATCGAGCCTTACAAAGGAGAAAATGCCAAACTTGTGCGGGAGAATAATGATCTGCATCAACAGCTAATTAAAACTCGAGAGGAGCTTGAGGTTTCTGTGAAAGGTGTGTGAACTTGAATGCAATGTATTCTTGAAGAGATCATATCACTAGTTGTACCATATATTTTATGCTTGACCATGATTATTAGTATTCATGATGGAATCTCTGCAGATCTGAAAAGTTCAATTCGCAAACTTGAACATCAAAATGCCGATCTTCGTTTCCTGAATGACCAGTATGTTCACAAAGTGAGGGCAATGGAGAAAGAGTCCAAGTTGAAGACTGACAAAATTCTTCAGCTGCAGGAGAAAAATTTCCATGCTGTTGTGATGACGCCAGGTTAGTGTTATTGCACTTTCTTTATGTTCTAATTTATGGTTAACTCCTAACACAAAATAGATAAATAAGCTATATTGTAATAAAAGAGTCTGGATTAAACAAATTTGTCACCTCAGATCAAATGTCATTAAAGCAAACTGTAGCAATAATTAAGCATTCATAAACTTGATTAGAGTTCAGCTGCACTCGGTAATGTCTAAATTGACTGAATTGTATTCCTCATTGCATATATTTTGCAGGAGGTCAAAAGAAGAACATCCCATTTAGACGTCAGCGCATGGAGATTGATGCCATGGTTCCTCCTTCTGAACCCGCTGACACCTCGGCGAGTAAAGTAGACGACCCTTATGTTGCTGATTTGCTTCAAGTAGCAGATAACAAGATTGAAGAACTGAAGGAGTCATGCAATGTCTTCAAGGAAGAAAAATCGGGATTCCAGGAAAAGATGAAGCTTCTTCAAAAACAGGTTAGCTTTTTATGTTTTATCTAGTATAGCGCCATATGGACACAATTATCTAGACACGTATCTTATTGCCGATGCCTGACAATGGAAACTCTTTGCAGCTTCTTCAATCATGGAGTAGATCTCTCTAAGCCAGTTTTAACCTTACAATTGCTGTTGCTGTAATATCCAGCGTTTTGGGTTATCTTGCACGTACTGGATGGTGCTGCCCTCTGGTGAAAAAATAAAGTTCCGCTCACAGAATGCTGTTTGTTGCTGATGGCTAACATGTATATTTAGATGGAATGGTTTGGGTTATTTACTGATTTACAACGAAACAATTAGGTAGAACTGCTATACATGTATTACAGAGGTGTACAAATGTTTTGGCCTGCCTAGCTGTGGAGCCGCCAAAAGTTCTAAAACCTACATTGACTGCTTTCAAGCCTGTCCTAATCATGCGAATAATATAATGCTAGCAGCAGAAAATGAAAGAAAGTCATTCAGTTTAATTGTAGGATGACTGCAGAAGTCACGATCAGGCAAAGCACCTGGTTAATACTGGTTAAATGTATGCCAAAATGCCAAGGTATTGGACATCAACGCAGCAATACAATGATGGGTTTGCACAAAATGTTACATGGTAAACTGATCATCTGGTAGATGATAAGCAGAAAAGGACTAACAATTTAGCTCATCGGGGATATTTTGTCATTTACATTGTTGATGAAACACTTGATTATTATTGTTTAATATTACTCGATCTTGTGATGCATTATGACTAAAATTTCGTCAAATTCAAAATATGTCAAAAAAATTTAATTTCAGTCCAAATCTTTTTGCTCTCCTTTAGAAAATAAACTTTAATTTGCCCGTTCCAATGACTTAGCATTCATGAATGTTGCAAAAGACTAAAATCCTCGTATTGGGGTGAATGTGAAACTCATATTAAACCCAAGCCTCATCTCATTATTACAGCTGCCTCTTGTTGTGGTTTTAAGTGTGGTGTTGAGAAGTTAGTGATATCTTATTTTGTAACTAAGTTAGGGATCATGTAGTCTAATCCTGGAATCGTATAGTCTGTAACTACCTAATTCTGTATGATGATAACGGACAAATTTCCCAATTTTGTCATAAAAAAAATATCATGGAAGACTCAGAAACCGCAAATTTAGCTGGTTTTGATGTTCAGTATGAGTGGAAAACTATGACAAAGCACTGACTGTCGCTGTTGAGAACTTGAGACATTCTATGGCGGAGTAGTATAAAGCTGTTAAATCACTTAAAAACTGATTGGATCATGAGTGGAAGACTCAGATATAATTGATGAAAATTAATAATTAATATTTATTTTTCCCTTGGCCATTCTAATGGCCGAAGGGTATTGCGATTGCCTCTGGTGTCTTGTCACGCTGTCAGGCTTTAAGGTATTTTTGGTATTTTTGAAAATTTGTGAAAACATCCTAATTTCATGGGTCGTTTTATTTTACAAAATTTCAATATACTAACAAGTATGACTATATCAGTCACGTACTGTAGAAAGTACAGTCTTCATTGACTTATCTAAATTAGTAAAATGTGACTGACATTATGGCAACCAATGCAAGTCATAACCACGTGCTTTTGTTGTCAAATTCTACCGAGCACACTTTGTCATTGGTTGATTTGGCAGCGTTCCAGCCAATGACAGCTCTTTGGACAAAGACACCGTGGGTGGGTCCACTCTGTTTCTAGGAGGGGGTACGCAGGTTGGATTAGGTGCTTGTACTGGATGACACTCTGTCGTGTGAATGGTAGATTATTTTAAAGGGTGATTTTGATGGCAGATTGAACATTGTGGAGTACAAATATCAAAGGATTTGACCAATCATTGATGTTTTTGCTGGGAATTTGAAATTTATCCCGTCTGGCTGGACCAGTTGATTAGCACTGGATCTATGTGGTCGTCTGCCTGCCCTGACAAGTGCTAGAAGGCAGAATGTCCTACCAGAGAACTCGCTCCCTCTCTTCTCTCCTCAATCAGTCTGGCAACTACAAGAACAGGGTATATGCTTTGATTTTACTTAGAATTTATGTTGAGAAAAGTTTATTCCTTTATATATATAAAAATAATACTTTTCTGGAGTTGCATTTGTGAATTTTAGTATATCACTAACTTTTGATAATATTCTGAGACAAGGGATTACACATAAATATTTGAATCTTTGCTATTTTAAATGCTGAAATTCACCACGACATACACAGCAATTTTAGATGCTTTCTTTTTGTGCCTTTTCTAGCTCTGAATCTGTAATCAATATCTGCGCCATGAAAACCCACTATTGTCGTAATTCAGGGTTTTGTTATGGTGAGTTCAGTCACCCTTCTTTTGAAGTGCATTTTGCACCTGGTGACATTGAATCGGTGCCAAGGTCATATTGATGTCAGAGCTGCTTCTGAAAATAATGTCTAGTTTAACATTTTTTTATCACCTCATTTAATAAATTATTAATTAGGGCCATGTGATGAATTTTTGCACTTTTTTTGGCGATATACAGAGATTCGTGTCTCCCCTTGAATTTTATTTGACCCCATATTGTAAAATGCTAATACATAGCAAGTGGCCTTAATCATTGTTAATCACTTGCAAATGAGACTGTGTCGTGGATTAATCAAGTAACAGGTCTGTGCAAGTCCCAGTCACCTGCACTTGCAATCCATAAATAATCCAATATGGTGCAGTATCTGGGTTCAATATTGGATTTCTTCCAGTTTGTTGGAGACTTCAATACAGATTCCTTCACTGTAGTGTAGGGGGCATGTGTATAAACAATTCCATGAATATCGGTTAATAATGACATATTAATATTATTGATAACATCATATAGATATAAGTTATGGCGTCTAGTACCTAACTCATCAGTGTTTTAATATAGTACTTTATTTGACCAATAATGAAGGGAATTTAACAGTTATAATATCTTACATTAATCATTGCACCAATTTTCTATTGATTGACACCCAACTTGCATGTCAAAACACAACATAACTTAGATGAATTTAGCAGTACAGGGTTTAAAGTTGCAATGATTAAAGGCACACTTTTGTTTTACATCAATACTTAAAAATAGGCCTTGTCCGCGCAGCAGGTAATGATAGTTTGCTATGACTGGGGTTAATTTGTGGACCGTGGGGTCATTAAAAACTCGGGCAAATTATCCTTGCTGATCATTAATCATTCATGAAGCATTTTGAACAGCAAAATCTCCCTGGCACTCTGCCACACTCAAGGTGTGAGAGGGTTTTGTTGCTCTCTAGTTTTTTCAGCATGACCAATCTGTCTTCAGCATGTTTAGTGTTGTGTAGGAAAGAAGAAGTGAGTTTCAAAATTGTTCCCAAGATATATTCTTTATAGAACTGTGCAATAACCCTTTTGTACCATAAATAAAATAACATAAAAATGATGGAGAAAAAAAATCTGGTTGAAGCAAGGAGCACATAATAATATCTTCTCTAAATTGTAATTTCTTCTCAAAAATCATACTTTAAGAATTTAACATTCATGATCCCAATATGATAAGTTATCATATGCATATATATATATGCATGGTTATAAAGGCACTATTTGACTCATCAGATCAGCAGGTCGAGGTAGCTGATAAATTTGATGAATTGTAAAATTCAGTTAATAGTCGGGTGAAATCAGTTGAGCTGGTGGGAGGGGCTTTTGACATGATGCCTTCGGGCATAAATTTTGAGTAAACAGGTGCGATGTCACTGTGGATCCAGGTGACCGTTTCAAAGCTGGGTCCCATCTTGTGCACTGATCGATGAGCCAATAACAAGTCATGCGTGAAGAGCATCTGGTTGCCATGGCAACGCAATGACTGTCCTCTTAACAATCATATCAACAGACTGCATACTCCCTCATCAATGGGTCCTGGTCGCCTGTTGTGTGTTTAATTAATAACCCACATTGTGATGAGATGTGATCTTGTTTGCCTGTAACCCAGTCTGTTAGGGGTAGCATAATGTTAGTTATGGTACTTGATCTTAGCCTCTTGCAAAGAGTGATTGATTAGTGGACTGAATTTGTATAGTTGCTCGATTCCAAATTTAGCGATTATTTGGAAGGTAAAAGGTGAATAATTATATTTCTACTCCATTGTAGTTTTCTCAATATGCTACTGGTCTGACCCTCTAGTCAGATTTCTGATTTAGATTAATTTTATTTGCCAAATATTTTTAAATTAGATATACAATTTTATAACAAAAAGTACACATCATCATTGATTTTGCTGAATTTGGCAGGGTGACCTCCCAAAGATATTTAATATATCACTGTCAGGAGGCCACCCTATAGAAATACATTTTACTGTAAATATAGTTAGCTGCCAGAGGCAATGAGGCTCAGGAGTCCACAACAATTTCCACTTTTACCCCATGGATGGGATGTTTTATTTCAATATCCACGAATATAATAACGCCTAAAGTTCAAACCCCAACCCCACCCCCCCCCCCCTAAAAATAAAAACAAGAAAGAAAAAAATATATATTAAAAAAGGAAATAAATAAATTCTGCAACCAGCTATTTAATAATTCAGAAATCAAAATGTAATTGAGCAACAGTTGCATGAGGGTTGTTAAATGTGTGCCCTCATGGCATGAATCAACTGTACACTTACAGTCACATCACCCTGATCATTGGTAAGGGTGCCCTGCATCTGCACCCCCCTGTTTTCTGGGCACAATGGACTGTTCCACGATGACAACATGGCCACGGCCTCCTCAGCATCTCTGGGATGCGACTGTGGCTGTGGATGCAGGGTCTTCACTGACACCCTCTGGCAATATACTCGCTATTTGGTGGGTATGGAGAACGGATATATAGGGTTCTAGTGTGTACAGATGATGTATTAGCATCTTTGTTAATCCCTCTGCAGCAGTAGCAGAATGTAGGGGTGCTATATCTGTGATTGTTAACTCATATACACACACAGCATAAGGGGTAACCTAGGGATCTACATTATCACCCCTTATGCTGTGTTGTCTTGACATTTAAAGAACAGCATGAGAGTGATCTTAGCTGTTATTGGTGTAGTTAATGACGTTGTATCATGGTTTCGTATCATTAAATCAGGTAATTAGTATTGCTGATCAGGATGTCCCTCTAGTTTGTCACATTATATTCATTGTTTATCACACCAGTACAGTTCACACTCACAAGGAAAGAACAACTTGAACTGACTCATCATGTTTCATCACTTTGTAATAGGATGCTGTTAGAAACTTTCACTGCCCTACATAGGATGCTGTTATACATCTTAATTAGTTTCAGTTTAATATTATTTGATTTGAAAAGGAAAATACTTAATTCATCAAACATTAAAGTGTATATTGCTAATTTTGAGAATATCACTCGATCAGGAACTTGTTGTATTTTGGTTATTTTGGACACACCAATCATGCCTGATTGGCTGTTATGCTATTTCTGTATTCTTCTAGACTAATGGCCTATGTAGCACCGAGAAGTACTTTATGATAAGGACATTAGGAATGTGCTAGAAAAGTTGGTCAATTACTTTACAATCTTTCTGATCCGTCTCTTTCACCCCTGAACTGTCCATGCTTGCTTTAAAACTGCTGTAAATGGTCTTCAGGCATTTCAGTACAGATTCACTATAATTTTGATGGTTATTGCAAGATCAATTGTCCTTATGAGGTTATCATTGGAATAATAACTGACTGTCAGATTGGTTTATTTACTGAACTCTGCAGTATTACTGGTTATACATAATTGGGGCCTTATAAAACCCTTGGTAACAGGCTTTGTTGCCCAGCAACCTTTGTTCTACCCCAGAACACAGATTGTTTGCTGAAAAGAAATCAATGACTTTTCGCTGCAGTCCACGACATTATTTCATATTTTTATCACCTGCAAACAAATTTATTGTGTTGATTAGTGACATGATCCAGTGTGTACACTTTGAAGGGAGATCAAGTCTCAACATGTTCGAATAGTCATGTCAGTGATTACAAAATCTGAGCTATTGTTTGATGCAGTTGACATGTTTGGTAACAAGATATTTAAGACCATGAAATTGGCCTGTTCCAAAAGTGAGATTGATTGATAGATTTTGTTAGTACAATTGTACCAGAAAAATGGTTGTTGACAAGTACAATAAAATAAAAATTTAAATGACAATGTATGAATAGTATAAATTTATGAATGAATAAAGATAGAATTATTAGAAATTTGTATAAATTTTGGTGTCATTACGGGCACCACTGCAATTGATTAGTCATACCGAGACTTTGTGAAAGCGTCTGATTTAAGCTATGTTTGAGCAGACATTAAACATGTTGAAAACTGGTTCTAGATTATCATAATTAACCTTTGAACATATTATGTCTAAAATTGCTTACTCGAGCATATTTATTTCTTTGATAAAGCATTTTAGTGGTTGACTGAGTGCTAGACACGATTAAGACTGAATGGCCCTATATCCACTTGCTACAACTACTGCATGGAGATTAATGCCAGGCAAACTATAAATCAATATTTGTCAATAGAACCACTAAGTTGTAGCTCGATATGGGAACTGGTTGTTCTCTGTTATTTCATGGCATGCAATTCCTAATTTAGGCTGTATTAAAAAGTTGTATGATCAATTCCCCAGCCTGCATTTGTCATGCAATGTGCTTAACTCTGAAACTTAAGTACTGTTCCAGCAAAGGCCATTTAAGCATAGCGCCACGCCATGCCCCACGCTCGCGCCATGCCCGATTTTGTCAGTGCCATGCCCAAAATTATTTTATTTTTATTTTTTTGCTTTTCAACCAGCTGGGCACCCTGTATGAGTCTAGTTAGGTGCCCCAATATTCTGGTGCGCCATGCCCAATTCAAATCCTAGCTGGAACACTGTTAAGTCTTGCAGGTGTAAGTTTAGCATAAATAGTAGTAAGTAATTTACCCTTACGACTACAAGTTTCACGCAAATAACTCCCTCCAAGTGTGACTTAGAATCAGTGCAAATCGTTATGACAGGTTTTTTCATCATCATACATTTTATTGTCTGCCTTTTTTAATGTATTGTTCAAATTCTGAAAAGTCTTGCATCGCCTGGCTAATGCTTGAAATTGTGTACAATGTATTACATGGAGTGATACTTGATTTGCTACAGTTTGTTTCACAAGGTATACTGCAATAATCTTGAAGATATTTAATTTTACAAAATATCCATTTAATATTTTACAACAGGTTGACACAAGAGATGGAGAGATTGACAGACTTAGTCGGATGTTGGACGGGGGACGACCACATGATGTTGTTGCCTTGGAAGCCAGGAACAGAGCTAATGAACGACTCATTTCACATCTTAATATCCAGGTTAGCTAGCTTTAAATTACTGTGCATTATTCGAATTAATATCCTTCGCTGTCCATATGTCATGTTATGATAATGACTATTCTGATGTATTATAACGTGTGTCATACAAATTAAATTAATTGTAATTGGAAAAGTGATCATTAAAATCTTATGTAATTATGAACAACTGTAATATGCCTGCGTCTGAAATTTCAACTTCATATCCTGATTCTCTGTTGAGGTCCTTCCGCCACCAATACCCATCCCTAATGATACTAACATGCATGGGCTTTGTGGATTCTTTGCATACACTGCAAGTATATCTAATAAAATATTTCATGTCACAGATTGACTACCTCCAATCACGCAATAAGGAGCTGCAAGATTCACTTGATTCAAACCTCAGGAAATCACACGTCGCCACAGAGGAGAACCTCACACTCGGCACCAAGAATGCCAGTTTGTCACGGAACCTCCAGGTATTGTTTGGACAAATTTTACTAAAAGTGACGTGGTGCAGTGACCGTTAAGGTACAAATATTGCATACAATAAATCATAATTGTCTAACAGTGTTATTTGCTCTCATTAGGATGTTGACTGGATGGCCAAACAGCTTCAGTTGGACAAGGACTGTGCTGTCCGAACTGCAGATATGGAAATCCATGAAGCCAAAAATGAACTGGAGAAATCCCGAACTGAACTGGAGACACTTGACCTTGAAGTTGCGCAGCTTCAAGCTGTAAGTCGTGCTTATTTTGAAAAGAAAGTATCAGATATATTTTCATCATTGCTTGCCAGTTTCAAAGTATGAGTGGCTCTTAATTAGATGCCAGGGTCACTACAGCTTTGAAAAGTAAATTTTGTGTTTATTTGACTTATGATGTATCATTAAGACTATCTGTTGATAGTAATGGCCCAGCTCATTGATTTAGAAGGCAATTACTGAACTCATTTGTAAATGATAACTTGCTAATGCACCTTTGATTTGAATTTTGTGTCATTTCTCTGCAGGAAAAAAATCGCATTGCCACCGAAATGAAAAAACTGAAATCTGAACTATCACTTGAAAGACAAGAACGGGAACAGCTGGATGAACTTCTCGACAAGATGCAGGAGGACAAGAAGCAGCTTGGGAACAGAGTCAACAAACTCACGGCCAGTGGTCAGTGCTTTTATCTTGTCTGGAAAGTTATGTATTTGTTTTGAACGAGTCAATTTATAATATATAATATATAAATGATGCCATGAGTGACACTGTTTCCACCACCCAAAAGTGATAATTGGATGGCGTTGTCTGTGAAGTTTGTTCTTAATGACAAACAATGATGATAGGTTTTAGAGGTAGCTTTATGGACAAATGGTCTTAAGGTGATGTTCTGTGGTATGTAAATTTACCCCATTACAAACTGTTGCTTTCAGAACGTGACTTGGTGCTAGAAATTGACCGACTCAAACACAAGAATGGATTAGTCAAGAAGAGATGCAAGTCTCCAGATAGGACAAAATCCTTGATGAAAACTCTTGAAGAAGATAGGGATTACTGGAGAGATGAAGTAGAAACCTTGCAGGTAAATTAAAATTTTCAACTTTGTGACAGCTGTAGGAATGCTCTGCAGTTGATGGCTTTTATTGCACGAAAAACTAATTTAGATTCTGATCACCTCACACAAATTCAGTGATGATATCAATGCATTTTTGGTTTTCAGAAACTGCTCAAAACTAGGTCAAGAAGTCGTACTAAGTTATCAAATAGGTCAAGGTCACCATCCAGGTCACCTACAAGGTCAATGACCTCTACTCCATCCAGGTCAGCTCGTACAGGCAGCCCAACTAGGAATAATAAGAAGAATGAAAAGGTAATTTACAAAATGTAATTCTTGGTTTAACTGCACTTGTTGTAGGCCTATTTAAACAAGAGGATAGTAGTGCTGGAACCCGAACATTAATTCACTGTATGTTACATGTATAACGTACTTGTGAAAATTACTTACTGTTGAACTTAATATCATGTGTGTGAAATTGTGAATAGTCTGATGAGACAAATTTCTAATTGCCTAACAGAATACAGACATGGAAGCTGTGATAAGAGTGCTTGAGGATGAAAGAGACCATTACAAGCGAGAATGTGAAATACTCAGATCTGTGAAACACCGAGGTGCAAGTCCCACCCGCAGCCCTACGAAGAACAGGGTGAGTGCAAGTTAACAACTGAGTGAGCCATTACGGTACTGTTTCCAGTGAAAGGTTACTATATTGATACAACAGTGTAACTACAGAGGACAGATCAATTTATGATAAGTAGCTGTTCAAATCATGAAGATGATGTTATGGTATCAGCTCTGCCCCCCGGAGGGGGGAGAGCTTTTGTTTAGCCAAATTATTTATTTCTATTTTTTCCAAATTTTGTAAAACCTAGCCAAGGTATGTCAATGTGACTATCAAAAGGCACCACTAGGCCATATAGAGTATTACTGTACAAAATTTTGTTAGGGTAAGTGCATTAGTGTTAAGAGTTCTGCTCCAGAAACAAAAGTGTTGTGCCCTCCCGCATGCCCGTCCGCCCGTCGGACGGACATTGATGATAACAAAAACCCTTAGCGAACGAATTCGAACTTCGTTCGCTAAGGGGTTAAAAAAGAGGGAGTGGGGGGGGGGGGGGTCTGTCAAAAAACCAAAGTGGGGTTGGAGTGGTGTCTGAAAATTTTCCTGTCCACCCCCCCCCCCCCCCCTCACCACACTTTTAAATGGAACAACCCGTATTAGCAAAGATTATTTAACAATCCCAAGTAATACAATACTATATGCTATTATCTCCGTTGTGGACGTAGGCTGGGTCTATATTTGATGACAACTTCTTATACTGTCATACCAACATATGTCTGTTACTCGCACCATGTTATTACTGATACTGTATTGTATTATGATATTTTATGGTGCGTATTATATATGTAATATGGCTGCAAAATAAACATCTTTGTCTGTCTATACTGGTTATTGACCTATTCGCTTTCGAGCCTGATGCCAGCCGCTCGTTATGTAAATTTCTATCTCAGAATGTGCTTGCCAAATGAGGGTAATGCTCAGCCCTTCAAGATATGTGATTGCTGTAGTAGCATAATATTATGACAAGTATTATTTTTCTGATCATGTGGCATGTTTCTTTTTATCAGGTAAATGATGGAGAATTGGCCAAAGTCAAGAAAGAGCGAAATGACCTTCAAGCCTTGCTTAATAAATTTGAAAGACACATGGCAGAGGTAAGTCTACTACTCAAGGTTACACATGAATTAGGGTATCACCTTAGGCATAAAGAAGATGATGCCAACATTGTGGTGAATATTCTTTGACTTTGATTGTTCCAGATTCAAGCTAATGTGAAGGTTTTGACATCAGAACGGGACCAACTTAGTACATTGTATGAAGAGGTGAGTTTGGAATTTACAATTTCAATACTTTTTCAATGTTGTCTTGCATCTGATCAAGATAAGGGAATGTCATGCAAAAATATATTAACTGGAAATATCAAGACCTACAACGATTTTATTTCTAATTCCAACATTACATCTGGCACAAACAAATAGAACATTTTCTGAACTTGTTGGTAAAAAATATTAGAGGCTTTATTGTAATTGTCATAAATTCAGACCAAACAAGAATTAGACAGAGTGAGAAGAGATGTCGTGCGCTCTCCAAAATCAGCAAAGACGTCTCTGGCAGCTCAGGCTGTGTTCCGCCGAGTGGAGAATGAGAGAGACGATGCAATGGCCGAACTGAGGAGGATGACCACTGAAAGGGACAGTCTCCGAGAAAGGTTAAAGGTAATTATCACCTCCATATTTATTGGCTCAGTTGCTGTCATATTTAGAATGTGTGTGTTGAAACTTGCACTGTGATACAGTAAAATTGTGTTACAAATATGTGTGATTGTGTGGACTGATTGTCTATGGGAGATTTTAACTTTAATTGAAATGTTATTAATTGCAGATCGCAACAGATGGCCACTTGTCTGACCGAGCACGTCTTGAACAGAAGATTGAAGATATGGACGAGGAAGTCATAACTGTAAGGAATTTTTGCATCAGATAATTAGTTCACGATTGATTTTCTTATTATAAGGTACTGTTGGGTTTGGGTCAAATTGTCATTCATTGCAAGTTGATCTCAAAGAGGGAAATATTATTAGTAATCAGTTTTTTAGGCAAGGTTCATGTTTAGTAGCATACATGGTCCATTGAGGTACAGTAATGATTTTGCAAGATATATACTAATATAGTGATGCACAAGTGCAGGAATGTATAGATCTGATGATTTCTTTCATTTCAATTGAAGGCACGAAGAATGAAGGGAGAGCTTGAATCTAGGTGCGAATCCTACCAGCATGCTATTGAGACGTTGCAGATGCGGTTGCAGCAGCAGACCCTCGGTTTCACTGATGCTAAGGATTCAGCAGACCAGCAGAAAGCTACTGCTACTCAAATGAGGTTTGTTACGAGTTGTGTTTGCCAGCATCATTGCTATTTTCCAATTCTATGATGGTCATGGGTGGAAAATTACATACACATTGTCTGATAATGAACAGATCTTTGAACTAAGACATGATCAATGTGCATTATTACTAATTAGAATTTTGTGATTTGATAGGTTGTTAGCCACCCAAGCAGAGCGAGCATTAGACGACGCCCAACAGAAACTGGCCAGGAAGGAAATAAATGTGCGTAACCTTGAAGAGCAAGTCCTTATCTACGAGAGGAGGATAGCTGAATTGACAGATGCCACCCAGACGGATGCTGATGAGATGGTGGCCTTGAAGACGACTGTAGCATCTCTCGACAATGAGAAAGACATTTTACAAGGAGAGGTGGATGAGAGAGCTGAGAGATTGGCTGCATTGCAACAGCAACTGACCTCTAAGGTAACATTTGCTCAGTTCAGTTGGTCAGAAGCTGGGCCAACTTGTTTGCTTGTCACATAACAGCTAAATGTAATAATTGGTTGATAAGTTGGGAATCTGCACCTGCACCTAAAAACTTGACTCAGCATAGACAACAAAATGCAAATCACTGCCATGTTAATAAGTTGGGCAGCATTGGAAACTGATTTTCGATGTAGTAAAATGAATTATTTTGTGCATTTTGCTAGTGTGAGGTATATTATGGCGTACATAAAACTGGTATTCCTTTTGTAATGCAGGAGCGAGTCATTGGCCAACTGAAAGCCGGCATCGGTGAACTGGAAACTGCTCTCGAGTAAGTATTACAGATTTCCTAAAAATTATGTTATAAATTTATCTATTGAAAAGAGGAGAAAATCACATGGCCATGTTTAATTTTACAGTCACCATGCAGATAATATTGCTGCCAAAGACCGTGAAATTTCTAGTCTGAGGAGGCAGGTTGATTCTACGGGTGATGAACTGACTGATAAAGCGCGCAATTGGGAAGTTGCTGTCAGGGAAAACCGTCGCCTTCAGGAAGATCTGACTACTATGACAAGAGAGAATCAGGTAACACACACAAATTGGTAATTTTACTTCGCCGAGTTAATTGTGTCACTTCCGGTATCCCATGAGCTCATGTGATACGAAGTGACACAATTAAGCTCAGCAAAATTCTGATCAACTGTCGGACAGGTAAGTCCTCGCTTAATCTTAGAATTTGTTTGCTATTCAGAAATCTTATTTTGATGGCATTGTGTGCTACCGATGTAGAATGTAATCTGAATCACCAATGGAAGTATAATCACAAAATCAGCACTAAAATTAACACATTTAGCAATGTTTCTTTATTTTTTGATCACCTATAATCAACAAATACAGTGTATTGGTAAAGAATATTTATTCTTAATGGCTTTCTAGTACCTAGACTTCAGCTGTACAGTGTACATATTGCGATGTATTGTGTGTGAGTTTGTTTGTCTCCGTAAATCACATGAGCATGTCACATGTCACGTTTATTCAGAGTCTGCATGCGGAATTGAGCGAAGCCCTTGAGGAAAGAGATCAGTTCAAAGAACAAGTTCAGGATTACATCATGGAAGTTAAAAGGGTGGAGGAACTACTTTCTTCAAAGGTGATTCAATTTTTATGGATAAAAATCTAATTTGACAGCGACAGGTCACTGCATTAAATTGAACCATCTAGTGTATGAATGTGTCTTTCAAAGGACTTAACAATACACTCTTTTCATGTGGCAGCCATGTTTGCATTTTTTGCCTCATTGACCTCTCTTTGCACTCCACTTAAGTATTGTGACGTCATCATTAGACAATGGCCATGGTGAGGTCACAGAGTGCAAGAACAATGGAGAGTAAGGATGTCATAATATATGACGTAATCAAAATGAGGTTAATGAGGCAAAAATGCCAACATGGCTGCCGCGTGAACAGAGTGTATGCAGAAACTGGGATGTCACGCTTCAAAGAAATTTTTATTATTTCTGTTGTTTAACTTTGTCATTAACTAGGTAACTTGTTGAAGCTTGTGAGTAATGGTAATTTCCTTGCCATGCAGTTGTGCTTTGCTCAGAAGTTTGGCTTATTATTGTAACTGTGTTTAAGTTAAAGATACATTACTTTATTTCATAAAACAGGAAAATGAGAGATCGGATCTGCTGGAACAATATAGGTCTTTGAGTCAGCAAGCAGAAAGACATGAAACACAGTCCCACCAACTGGAGTCTGAGAGTTCCAATTTGAGACTTGAGATCATGACGAGGGAGAGTGAAATGAGGAGGATGAGAGAAAGAACCGAGTCCATGCAAAGAGAAATGCAATCTGTAAGTTGCTTTTTATCATTGTCAAAGAGTATTCAGTCTTATTTTTACTTCTCTGTCACACCCTCTGTATGTAGCGTGCACTCCCAAAGTAATCTTGTGTTATGAATCCCTCTGGCAGTCATTAGCTGAAATTTCAAGGTACAATGTATTAGTAGTGAGATATTAATACACAGTACCCTCTCGGTCACCCAATGAAAAATGTCGGAAAATTGAATTTGCTGAGCATATTGTCATTGTGTTATTTCAGTGGTCGTCTTCCTCTGAGGTTCGTTGAGCTTGTCTCTCTCGTTTGACTTCTACCCAAAAAAAACTAGCTCATTGCATGCCTGTTTTGTAAAATGTGAACCCCAAAAAAGCTTGTCATGTCAAACTGTGGTGTCCCAACCTGTATTATTAGTTCCCCAGCCCACAATGTGAATGTTTTGTTTTGTTCAGCATGTGTGCACATCTCCTGAAGAGCTCTGATGTGAATTTTTGGCATACATCATAGTTTGCTGTCAGGAATGAGAGTTTAGGCTGAATAGTTAAACTTTTTTCTTTTTTGGTGAGATTATCATCAAGAATTGTTTGGAATGTTATTCAGTGATGTTTGATCTAATTAAGGCTGCATGAAGATTTTTGACATGAGATTTTTCTTTTAAATTGAATGCGGTTTTGTAAGCGAATGGAATCATAAGTGTGTTTAGACTAGGATTATTGATTTTTGCCCTTCCCATTATTTTAAAGCACTCGGATTTCCATTTTTTTCCTATTGTACTGAGTGGTTGGAACTTTACTACATTTTGAAAGCATTATTTCAAAATTTAATGAATGTTTTCTATATTTTTAACAGCATCTGGAGGCAGAACATGCTTATGAAATGCAGGTGTCGCAACTGATCAGGTCAGTTGCAGCTCTTGAAGAGGCTTTGCGCTCCATTGAGCAAGAAAAGGACACTCTTCTTGGTGATCTGGCTGCGATAAGAGACCTTTGCACAAGACTAGAACTGACGAAGGATGATCTGCAGCGCCATCTCACGTCCAAAACCCTGGATCATGACAAGGTCAGATTTGAACTGAGTTGATGGAGCTAGCAGTAGCCACAGGCATCAGCCGCTGTATTTAACCTTTGCACTAGGTAGAATACAATATTAAGAATGTAGCTTACTCCACAGAGACCCAGCAAACAGCTGCCCCGGGATGACCTGACCTCAATTTGCATGAAAAGCTGGGTCTTCTCTAACTTCCACAGGTGTCTCCTCTGAAGTAAACAACCATTTCTAGCCAATCAGAGGCCTACTCCTGGGTATCAGAGCGTTCCTAAGTTTCAGTGGAGTGCCCTTTACCTTCTTTTTATTTAGAATAGTATCATGTAAATGGGTAAAATAAAAACATAAATAATATATGATTCAACTTTATTTTTCCACAGCTTGCCACACTAATGGAAGAAATGAAACAAGAGACTAATTTGTTACGAAATCAGGTGTCCACCGAGAGATCTTCAATACGCAACTTAGAAGGTATTTTGATGACGAATCGAGACAAAGAATTCCAGATCCATTTAGCAGAGCAGGAGAGGAGTGCTGAGATTCAGCTGTTGAGGGATCGTATCGCTATTAATGAAAGTAAAATGTAAGTAATGCCAAATTCATGTGTATTATTATATCCATATCATATTGGTAGTCTTGTTCGTTTATTCATAGTAACTAACTTCGGCTACATTGGAGTTAATTTTGAAATGTCTTCCACAGAGAAAGCCATCAACGGGAGCTGACACTAACCCGATCTAGAAATATGGAACTAGAGACCGAGACTGAGCGATTACGTCGTCAGATCACTAACGAACGTTTCGAAAGGTACGTTATGAAATGTGAAAATGGCGATTCCTGCTCTGCTAAAGCACCTATCATAGTATTTGGAAGTATGCTTTAACTTGAAATGACAATTTCAGGGAAAGATGTGTTCAAGAATTGCGAAGGAATGGATTAAGTCCCCCTGGAGAGAATTCTGGGCGATTGTCGCGTGGTGCAAAGAGTCCTGCTCCCAGATCTTTCTCCCCCGCCAGGTGAGTTCATGAATTTTTAACGTGACACTGTACGTGGTACATGCATCTACGTTTCTTCCACCATTTAAAAAAAATAGTACATAAACAAGTTCTTGTCTTGATGTTTCAGAACACCTGATGGAATCAGGTCACATTCCATGTCTCCCACAACCCACCAGCGTTCGCTTGATACACCGGACGATTCCCAGACTTTCCACCAAACCGTAAGTGCTCTTATGACCTATTAATGCATTATTTTATGTAGTATTGCCAGAAAAATCCTTTGTTGATTTTAGCTTCTTTGTGAATTGTCAGAGATACCCCTTAATCACACTACATTAAGCACTCATTCATGCTGACAGACATACCGGTTCATTGACAGATCAAAACAAGACTGTGTTAACAAAATAGCAGTGGTGTGATTGAGGTCTATTGTCTCCCTGTGCATGCCTGTGTTACTTTGCATGGTTTTATTTTTTTGCATGATCGTGCTGTATTTACAGATGTGATGTTAACTTGTGTAAACTTAATGGTGGAGTTTCACACCAGGTATGTCGTGTTTAGTATAGCTATTCTGTTTTTAGCAATAACATTTATTTGTATCTGTAGACATCTACTGATTTCAACTGCTAGAAAATTGTTTTCCGCACCTTCTCTGCAATGCATGTGTAATATATATCTTGTGAATCATGATGCAAATTCTTTACTTAGAAAATGTTTTCAATTTTTCTGACAGTGAAATAATTTTATCTTACAGAAGAGTTTAAACACCAAGTCATTGACAACAAAAACACAAGGTTTGTAACATTTAAGAGTTTTGGTTTATATATAGATACTTATTCTTTTGTATCGCATTCATGCATTAATATGTATTTTACTGCTTATACTAACATCTGGTACTGTTTCCCTTTCAGTTCGATCTTCCCATTGGTATGAAAGAAGCATGGAGTAAGATATTCCTTATGTCAGTGATCACCTCGAAGGACTCTTGATGCCTGAAACGTATTACTGCTGACACCGACTGGTGAAACCAGCGTCTCGTCTGTGATGTTGTACATAATCATTCTCATCAGTTTTATATGAATCATCTCTCCATTTGTTGTATGAATATATGCACTATTTATAAGGCAATGATAGCTTCAGTAGTTGTATATTTAAAAAGAGTAATTTACTGTGTGACATCTTAGGACTTTATTTAGGCTTATTTGGTATAAGAATTATCTGGGATTACCAGGGACCAGTTTTACTGTGAAAGACCTCATCATAACTTTACTGTAATGGCTATTCTGTTGCTTAAATTATGGGAGATTTTCTATGACTCCATGCTTAAATGATTTTGTCTGCACATATATGTGGTCAGTAAATGATCTGAAAGTTACTTATATCACATTCCTGTCTGTGTTTCCAAGTTTTGATTCACTAAATATTTATGTAAAATTTCAATGCTATTAGTTACCAGATAGGCTTTCATTTGAATAGGAAATTTTAATGCATATCCTTAGAAAACCGGTATTTTTTATGGCCTTATGCATCTTGAAAGCAGCATTCTCTTGACATGGCTGAAATGACTTATTACAGCACACATTGTTAACATGATTTCAAAGACTTTCTTGAAAGAAAACCCGATAATTATTCAGTGCCTAAAAGCCCCAACGCTTCGATTCATTCAACTGTTACCCTCCATTATTGGTGGATCTGAATTAATATTCACAATGCAATGTATCTGCTGAACAGAGCAGATTATGTCACTACTCATTTTATTACTTTGTTATATGTTATATATTCATGTAACTGTTGTGTTTTATACATCTCCTTTGAGTAACTTTATCGCATACAATCATTTTATTTACAATGAATGAGTGTTGAGTATTAGGCGAGTGCATTCTGTTGAACGATGTTTTTTGTGTGTTTTAGAAAAAAGTTATCTATGCATTTTAAGAAGTTTTTATTGACTGTTTTTTGTTTGGTATAAATGCTCAATAAAAACATTCAAATGCAATCATATGGAAGTGTTTTCTCTTAATGATCATTCAAAACAGAACAATGCTGAAATGAAACAACATATTTCGAAGGCATGATCAGAGGTGGGGCAGAATAATATTGTTGTTGATCCAAGTTCTCTAGTAAGACTTGAATTACTTCATTGCAATGTACATATAAATAGAAATAGTTATAAGCAGCTAAGTGGAAGGCATTATCATTTAACTGGCTTCATATGCCAAAGTCCATCATTCAAATAATGAATATTATCCAGGCCTACTCCTTTGTTGACTTCCAATCTGAAATGTAGAAGATGACCAAAATTAGTTGTGCTAACACTGATCAGTAATGCAGTTTTCTATAGATTCAAGAGATTATATAACTATAACCACAGGCATAAATTACTGATCTCCCAACTTCAGCTGATGAAAATATGGTGTCCTATATTATATATAACCCAAAGGTATCCATCGGCCATGCAACTCCCCAACTAATGGCCACACTTTGTCTATGATTTCTGTGATAAATACAGCATGACATAGATTAAGGCACAGAATTGTCCCAAATGTAGTTCACAATTGTTGTTCACATACCTAAAGTTATTACAGGCCTTCCTATGCTGCTACAAGAGGGAATTCCTGGCTAAACTTGCACATTTTGTTGCATGCTGATGTCATCAGTAAAAAGGCTGAATGGAATACTTCTCTGTGATTGGCCCAAAGTGCGGGGCTGCGAGACGTCAAGAGTAACTTTGGGCCATGAACGATGTTTACCTTGTGGTTATTATTAATAGATCAAGTGCCGAATTGGTGAACGGTAATTTAGGTCTGTGCTTTAAACGAGGAAATGGTCCACACCATACTGAACATTACATGGTGAGACTGCATCTGCATATACCATGCAACCATGTTACATTAGCACAACATCTGCAACTTCTGGTCCGATGTTGGGCCAATGTGTTGTGTTTCCTTGGTATATTCTATACTTGATAATGAATTCATTTATGAAATAATTTACTAGCACTTACATTTTCTCTGTAGACATCTTTGTTAGTCCTATTGCCACTGCATGCTGTTTGCCTTCTGCTGTTACTGCCTGATAAACAGTTAAGGAGTACACATTCCTGGATATTTGCCTATCTTTCCCGCTATATTGTCCAGTAATTAAAACCAAAAGCTACACAGGGATATACTTCATAAGTCTTTTTAAATGTGTATTTTGAATGATAACTTTGCCTTATTTACAAGCCACAATTATTTTGGGCTGACATCATTCTAGTTTCTGATATATTAGGTGCATTGTTCACTATAAAATTAGTTCAGCCATACTTTGGTTATTGGTATTTTCAAGGATACAACTACTGTGTTAGCGTCAACTTTAGTCATCTTGGCACCAGGTGAGGTCAGTCCAGGACACATGATGTTTGCTCCACTGAGAATAAATCTAATGGCTCCCTTGTCCACTTGCATTTTGGGCAACATAAATGGATCTGCAAACAATTGCACAATCAGTATGACAATATCACAAATATCATTAGTTCATTTAACAACAAATTAACACACAATATGTCAGGAATCGTCACAACTTACACTTATGCAGCAGTTTTAGAGTAGGATACCAGGGCTTTTCTCTGTGCTTAAAGAAAAGTAGCTCACCAGTTTTGGATGCAACTATCTCTATGTGATCTTGACTGAAAAAAAAAAATGACAAAAATGTTTTTTTTAGAAAATTTCTTCAAATTGAGCCATACATGTGCTACACTTAGGCAATAACGTTAGCCTGGAAAATATTGCACTTACCATTTGACAACTTTTAGATCTTTTTTAGGTATAATTTGATCTGAATAGTTTCCAATGTGTGGCATTTGTTCCAGAATTTCTGTCCGTATTCCTCGCATGACGGAGGACTTCAAGTTATTGACGGAAGAAACATTTTCCTTCTCGTCAAATCTGAAATGCAAAATGCAATATTTTGTTACAAAATAAACATAGTCCAGCAGGGTGAACTTATTGTGAAGCAGCTCATAATAATTGTGATTGTGTATTGCCACTGCATACCCAGTGTGGACTGTGGCTAACCTATTTTGGCTATTGTCACAGTACAGTGTGGTAAGGCAAAATAGGGTGTTTTAATTGGCTACCCACACAGCAGTGTGGATATCCCATTTTGGCACTGAGATGCAGTGCCCATATTTGTTTCCAGCTATTGACACTACAGCTATCTACCTGGTGAAGGGGCACACCTTCCTGGTTGAGGACCACCTTCCCGGGAAGGGGCCATCCTTCCTCAAGGCCTCTTACATTTGGACCAAACGTCTGGTGATTCGTTGTTGAAGGGCCAGTCTCCAAGCAAGGAGCCAGTCTTCAAGTCAACTTCCTCAACCAAGGCCAATATCTCAGCTAGAACAGTCAACTGCTGCCATGGCCTCTTCACTGTAGCAGTAGACTATCTCAAAGGCTCCCCCAGCCAATGATTGGTTTCTGAATGATGAACCCTCCACCGAAGGCATTGCTCTGTTCAACTGCAGTGTTATAAGCCATGCAGTGCCAAAATCCAAAACCATCTGAGGTACCCGGAGTATGAATAGCCAAAAGGGTGTTGCTATAGACACTGCAGACACCAGCAGCTTTCCCACACAGCTGGTCCTTGGGACCGGCAGCTTTTTTGTGCTTACCGTGAACACTGCCAAGCTGGACCCCTCCCCCCGTCCTCCTCCTGAGACAGGACACCAAGCAAATTATCGTCCAGTCTCCTTGTCGAGAGCAGCCTCTGGTACTTCTGCAGGGGGCAAATCTGTTGGCCGAACGGGGAAATGGAGGGGGGCCATTGGGGGCATTGGCACACTAAGAAAACTTTACCTGAAATCGCCTCCTTGGTCCGACCACTTCCATACTATGACCAAAAATGCTTATTTTTTTTTTTTATAATGACTTGTGCACAAGTATGGAAGTTGTCGAAACACAGAACCAAAAAGTAAATTAATTTCACGGCCGTTCAGCCAATCAGACATGAAGGCCTTGCAACCACCTTTTATCAGGACTGCAAGTCTTCTAAGTGTGGCATCTACCCTCCCCAATGCCGCACTTAATGAATAATGTCCCTGCCCCATTCAAATGAATGCTGGTCCCATCTTCAAAAATTATCACCAAGAAATTTAGTTAGCCCCTTCACCTGGAAGTTTGAGGGAGGCTTGCCGGCTCCCCAGCTTCCCTGCCTGTCCCCATTCGGCCCACAGGCGGACCCCTGCAGAAGGCTGTCTTACCATCCGCAGTGCCAAAATAGTCTAGCTATGCCTATAAGAACGGAGTATAGTCAACCCGTCCGCCAGACGATCTGCTACCAACTTGTCCGCCGTTCGACCGACTGGTCTGCCGGCGAAGTCAACTTGCCCGCTGCCGAAGCCTACTCTTCCGCCACTTGGACTTTACCAACTCGTCCACTCGAGAATTGTACATTATACAAACTGGAATATCTTGTTAACTAAAAATCGTAGGAGGATGGTTTTTGCACCCTACTTGTTTGCAACAGGAAGTGGATCTTGTTCAAGTTCGTAATTTGTAGGTATATGGACCAAAAGTAAGCAGAATTTGTAGGTATATTTACCAAAAGTAAGCAGAAAAAAAAAAAAAAGAAGATAGATGCAATTGAATTTAGCTATTTCACCTAATCAACAACCAGTTATTGCTGCTCCATGGACATATTCCACGGTTGCTCATACTTGACGAGTGTTTTGTAACTTTCTCAATTAAATAATGTAATACAATACAAGACTGCAGCACAAATTGTAGCAAATTTATGCAATATATTTTATTCACGACTGATGATTGCACTTAACACTTTACTTATTTAACATACAAAGTTCAATTAGCCTTTTACCCTAGTTTGTACAATTAATGCTCTATTGTTAGCCAAATAGCAATTCTCATCTCACTGACCTATTAGGAGGACGGAGGCGGACGCAATCCCCACGGCAGCCCCCTGTGGGCAGCCTGGCCACCCTAACACTGGCGGACCAGTTTACATTTTCTGCAGAGGACCAGGTTTTCTGGTGGACCAGTTGACTCTTAGTGGCGGACCAGCTGACCAGACTGGCGGACCAGTTGACCAGACTGGCGGACCAGTCGACCAGGCTCGCGGACCAGTTGTACCGGCGGGCGAGTTGGTAAGAGGACCAGTCGTCTGGCGGACCAATTGACTTGACCCCATGAACTGCATGTGTATAGATACTCCAAATTGTGTATGCCAAGACATACACATTCAGTTGTATCAGCTATATTTAAAACCTCCTAAATTGGCTGAAATAAATATCAACTGTCAAACCTGTCAGTTGGGCCTTTTTATTTTTGCACACACTGACACCGTCACAGATGGCACACCTACTGAAAAACACTCTACGAATACTCACATAACTTCGTAAATGTGTTGTGTATATAGTTTCATGCATCATACTTACTTTTTAAACATTGTCGAGCTCTTCTGATCTAAATATCTGTCAAAAATTTTCTGTTCAAGAAGCCGGCTGGCATGAGTTTGACAGCTTCCGGCCACAAACAAGTGGTTTCACGACATACCTAAAACACTCCATTATCGCCTTTTGTTTACAAGGCTGAAACCATGAAATTCTCTTGAAATTTGGACTCACAGCAAAGTCAGTTGATGATACAAAGGGAAAATGTCAAGACGAATAGGAGAGGACCCAACTTCGTACGCCAGCACTGGCATTCCGAGGTAATCGTGAATTTCGACAGGTCAATTGGGTTTGACATGTGTGGGGGTGGAAGCAACAAGCCAAGAGCTTGAGCCCCTAAAGACAGACTTGCATTTTTATTTGGCAACATACAACAACCAATACACATATACAGTTTCATTGAAAGTCAAATTCAAAATAATTGTGGCCTTTGGCAAAGGCTTTGCCTACTGTGATTAAAGAAGTGCCCTTATAAGTTATATATCTCTCATAAAAATTTTAATTAAAAGAAAGTGAAAAATGAAGCTCTTGATTGACATTGTTGTGCATGCTTAAGACTTGGTATGATGTTTTGATCAAGGCGAAGATATTTGATAGATCTTAATAAAATCATCTAATAGCTTTTATGGTTAAGTTTGACTCATTAAGGTCTGTGCAATATTTTTTGTCTAAAATGCATGCTTAAGACTTGGTGTGATGTTTTGATCAAGGCGAAGATATTTGATAGATCTTAATAAAATCATCTAATAGCTTTTATGGTTAAGTTTGACTCATTAAGGTCTGTGCAATATTTTTTGTCTAAAATGCAAAGGATTATTTCAGGGGTGATCCAAGGCGGTATGAGAGCCATGGCATCATGCGAATGGGTTCTGATAAGAGCATCAAAACCAAAGATCAAAGGCTGGAAATGCCTCAGGAAAACATAGAAACGGAAGCAGACCGGCAATTGAAGAAACTAGTGGAAAAACAGTTGAACACTGATGTCACAATTTACAGGTAGGGGAGTTTGTAATATTTGTGATATGATGAAGTATATAATTGCACTAGATAATTTGAACACCTTCCGACCATCTCAGCATCAAAACTTTCACTTTGAAGCAGACAGTATTGATCCTGCAAATTAATATTTTGCTTGGGAAACTGTGTCAACACAAAGATAAAAGTGGTCGTGTTAGCATATTACAGCATATAGGCCTGTATAATTGGTCATCTGTGTTTTTATACTTCAGTGAACTTGCGAAAAGAAAGAAGTTTCAAGCTTCATCAAGCTATGTTGCACTTGAGAGCAAACTAACCGGAGCTTTGACCTATGAACAGTATGTGAAGTTGTCGGAGGATGATCGTTACAGAGAGGAACTGAGAATGTGTGGTCTTACGGAGGAGGAGATTGGTATAAAGGCTCTTGCAGATGGACTGGTAAATGTATAATAAATAGAGTGTGTAATATTAAGCTAAGTGCTAAATAAACTGTATGAGTCACCAGCTTTGTGAGTTAAACTCTTGAAATTTCACTTTGATAATTTCAGAGTGTCAAGAAAAGAAAAATAGGAATAGAAGACTCAGTCCTTAAAGGCAAACTTGCTGAAATTGACCAGAAAATACAACAAAAGAAAGATGACCTTGCAAAACCAGATAAATTTGCAGGACAAAAGTACATGAGTAGACAAGAGTATGATCTCGAGCAAGCAGTCTCCCATGACCAAGAAAAAGCAAAGTTGTTGTCGTGTTTAATGACGAACGACCGACCGGACGCAGCCACAAAAGACCTTAAAGACCCAATTAATAACTTAGATAAAATATGGACTGAAATGAGGCAACATGCAAAGGAAGAAGTGAGAAAGAAAAGGAAGAGAAGAAAGCAAAAGAAGAACATCGAAGAAGATGAAGAAGAGGAGACTCATCATGAAGGATTTATTGGACCTTTACCAAGAGAGGTTTCTAATGTAGGTGAACCATACGAAAGTGAAAATGCTATAGACCAAAATGACACTGATAAAAACTCAACAGAAAAGGACAGTTCCTCTATGGCACAAGCGGAAGATATCCCAATAGATATCATACCAGAAGAGGCTATTATCAAATATCGACTAACAAATGACCAGATAAAAGAACTACCAAGATTTAAAGATTACCAGCCTGGAGAGACAAGCAAGGTAAATTCAGTAAAATTAAATTAATGAATAAGTATGATACTGTGACATTTATTATATTTATTACATCTAAAATGTGCATGGTGTGTTAACTTCATAATTATAATGTGGCCCCATGCTATGGCTGTAAGGGTTGCTTATTCATGCCAAAAAATATTTATAGAGAGCTTTTTAGTGCTAATATGGTGTTCACTCAACACACAAAATTCTATCGAGTCACTTTTTTTTCAGGTTCTGTATTTGAAGAATCTGAGTGACAAAGTGACACGGAATGATCTCATTGCTCTGTTTGGAAGATATGACACAGAGGGCCAAAAAGTAGAATGCAAGTTACTAAAGGGACGCATGCGGGGTCAAGCCTTTGTTACGTTTCACGGTAAGTCGAGACAACTTTTAACTGCATGTGCTTTGATATGGATGGCAAGATTGTCATTCAACATGAAATCATATTTATTGCATTTATATGCTTTTTAATTTCAGACAGTAACACAGCTGAGCAAGCTCTGCATTTGGTAAATGGATACCACTTCAAGGGAAAGCCAATTATTATTCAATTTGGGCGAAAAGGTACATCATAGCAATAAGTTTTGTAATTTTGAATTTGGGTGCTAACGTATATTCATTAATTTACTATATATCATTGTAGTTTTGTAACTGTACATTAATGTAATTGTAAATACACAAGTCGTTTTAACAAAAATGTGTGAATTATTTTTATTCTGAAAAAAATTTGACAGTGAACCCAGAGGCCTACAGTATCACCTTGGAAGAAACATATTTCTTCCAAGGTATCACAGCATATAAAAATGTACAAATAATTTTACAGTTGTCTAATCAACAACTATACCAACAACTAAAAGATAGTTGGGTTGCAGGGATCATCATAAAACAACATTTAACAAAAAATAGAGCCTGTCGGCACTGAATCCAGGTGGTGTTACTGATGTATAGATCACTGATAGAATCCATTATTACAATATATGTATTGCTCACTCAGACAGGAGTCAAAACTTGCCCCTTGATGTTGATATCAGGGAAACAAACTTTATCAATTAAAGAGGAAAGCCAGCTCTCATTCATCACTCCAGAATTTGGCATCTCTGGCTAACTTGATCCCTACTGGGATCGAACTGCAGCATTTCCCGCCACTTTTGCTGGCTGGTTGCATATACAGACAAGGTCAATGTCTGCTGCTGAGAACCCATTTCAGGTGAAATCCATAGCTTCCAAGTTTTGGTCACCGAGTGAGGCTGGGGTCTGCAAGCAGTGGGCTGTCATTCTGAACATTTTAGAGCTACTAATATAACATGGTAGTTTAGATGGAACTTAAATTGTAACTTAAATTGTATTGTTTAATTTTGCTACACACAATTTTACTACCTTTAAACACCAACCATAACCACGTAAACCGGGCATGGTGGCAACAGAGGGTTTTTGGCTAATGCTGGTCAGACCTGCCGAATGAGGGTCACTTAATTACTTGGGAGCTATGGACATCTCCCTGAATTCTCCATCTACTCTCATTATTCCAGAGAGATTAAGACTAAATAATATATAATCTGCTGAGCTATTTCATTAGAACTTTGGCTGACTCAAGCTTACTCCGATGTACTCTCCCAATATCCAGAACGGTAGCTTTCAGCTACCTTCTGGATAAAAAGTATATAATATAAACAATTTTATTGACATGTATGAGACATTTATGTCATAAATATATATCTTTACATCTCAAACAAAATAAGTGTCTTTTTAAAATTCCGTAATAAATTACACCTTGTTCAAATGAACATAATGAAATCTAGATCACAATGTAGTATTTGATTAATAATTAGTACTAACTAATGAGAAAGCATGACATGCAAATTCATTGTACTAATTACAAATTGATTCTCTTAACCAAAATATATTTGGCATAAAACCGTCCTTGAGTATTCATTAATTGTTGCTAATTTTTGATTCTGTTTATCAACATAAATAACAATGAAAATGAGGAATGAGTAAAATGTATCTGTGTAAATATACACCACCAATATATAATATATAATTCATAAGGAAGACAATCAAACATTTCTCTGTAAATATACAAGACCAATTCCTATGGTTTATATAAGCAGATAAGGAAGACAATAAAATATTTTATTTTATATTATATGTATAAATAATATATGAATAAAATAAATATATGATTAAACCTAAAATAAAGTATCTCGTAATGTAACCTCAAATGTTGTAAAGTTAATCAGTATAAATAATAAAATCATTAACAAACGGACTCATAAGCACAGATTGGTGAGAATAAAACCCCAAAAAACAAGAATTTGGCATACTGATAAGTCTTAGAGGTACAATACACCAGTACGAAGGATATCACTCAAAGATCACTCAGTTCTTAAACAACTTCTCACATCAATTAACCCAATCTAGAATTGCAAACCGTGTAATGATCAACATAGTAACTAATGACACATCGGTCATTTCTCTTTGGCCAACCTGCTGTACAGACACCTAATATACCAGAAGTCCAAACCAATTGCAGTCAATGAACACACTTAAAAAACAAACACAATACATATTAGATGTTGTAGTCATACTGTTGTGTTCACGTCTGAATGGTGGGTTGGCAGACCTGACTGGATTCAAGACTAGGACATGGTGTGGGGGGTTGAGATTTCGATGTTTGATTACGCTCTCTGCCTTCTATTGACCATTTTTCCTCCTTTGCTGTTCCAAAAATTGTGTAAATCAAAGTCCCGAGGGCCAATAGACCACCCATGAGGAAAAACGCATGTTGCCACTGACTTTTACTAGACTAAAGAGAGAAGAACAAAGAAATAACATTCAATTGTTCAATGCGTTCAACGTTAAAAATCTAAATTTTCAAAGCTACTTACACTGTTTCCAGTTAATTTGGCAATAATAATTGGTGCACCAAATCCAGCAACGTTGGACAAACCATTTGTTAAACCCATTAGTGTACCTGAAAATTGAAAATATGCAGATTCAAACGAATTAAAAAATAAAACTTTGCATAAATTATGATATAAGTCACTTGTGAATATTTATCGGCCTCACCTGCATAGGTCGGTGCTATATCAATATGATTTGTGGCAAAACCTCCCAGTGAAAATGCTGATATTCCCACACATGATATCATAAGAGAAACCACCACAGCACGATTACATCCAGCTAATCCAATACCAATTAGGGTAGCTGCTTGTCCCCCTTCACCTGAAATGAATCACTGTACATATATTTCTAAATGATATACAACATTTTAATCAATAGCATCATTATTAATGAATTCAATTTACCTATGAATGTAAATATTTTTCTGGTAGTAGTAAGCCCCAGTAAATGTCTGCTTGTAATAAAATCGGCCAAAGGACCAACAATTAATGCAACACAAAACCCAACAAGATAAGGAATGCAGGTCATAACACCATCCTGAAAAAAAAAAGAGAAATGCTTAAATATTTGTTACCTAAGTGAAAAGCCCTTAAGTTGATCTGTACCAACAGTTACAGCTGAGTATATTAGTAGCATACACATGAAATAACAAAGACTTTTTTTTTTGTAGTTATACCTCTTTGATGTCATATTTGAGCACTTGTTTCATGTACATCGGTGCACAGTTGAACACCGTGTAGTACCCCAAAGAGTCCGCTACCATCATTATGAACAGAACCCAGACTGGTCCAGATTTGAGAATGGCACAAAATGGAGGTCTGTGGTACTGTAATAATCAAACACAAATACAAAAACTTGAAAATGATCAGACGAGTTGTGGTAAATTAACCAACAACTGAGAGTATCAAGTGCTTGCAGCTGATTTCAGACTTGGAAAAGAAACTCCAGATGATCATGTGAATAAAGGACTCCCGTTGGCTAAGGCAGTCCCTAAAATACCAATGGTAATCCTGGATTCAAATGACATCATCTGGTGTTTTGGTTCCATGTCAATGTCATCAGCTGTAAGCCTTATTTGATTTAATCATATTTGATACGTTGCAGAATGTTTGATGTAAATGCAAACAAAATATTTACTTTGACTCCATCCAAGCACTTTGTGGCAGACTCAATATAAAACAGTTCTGCAGGTGATATGCTGGAATCTGACGACGGACTGTCGCTAGCAAGTAGCCACCAAAAGAAAAACCAAACCATTCCTAGTCCCCCTGTAAATGATAGCATAACATGTAAATTACTGACTATTTATATATAGCCTGATAGAATAACATGTAAATTACTGACTATTTATATATAGCCTAGGTATTTTTAAATGTGAAATTATAAAAATTTTATTGGTTTATAACTGAATATATGGATGGGAAACTCACCAAAGATATAAAAGACAAGAGGCCACCCTCCCAGAAAATCCAAATCACATAAATAGCCAGAAAGCGCAAATGCTATCACAGATCCTATTTGAGCACCTAAGAAAAGAAAAATCATAGGTTAATTGCTAGGGCTGTACACTGATTCTCAATATACCGTTTGCACCGGTACAATGATAACTAGACAGGTATTAATTATTATTTTTTTAAATGAATAACGATACACTGAAGTGATCTGCAGATCGGCATTTTTTACCAAACCAGACAAAAACACAGATGTTTCGGCTCAAGTCCAATATAAACCCGTGACATTATATGCTTGGATGCAACTGATGACATCACAAACAAATTACTCCTTTTTTAAATTTTTTTATTTTTCAATTTCTTGGAGCCTGATGGCCCTTAACCCCCACTAAACTATACAAATGTTACACTAATTGTGCCAGAACTAAAAAAATATGGTCAAAATAGATTTATAATAATAAACCAAATCACTGCAATGTTACTACACAATGCTACAGCATTGGCAATATTTAAGTTAATATTAGAATTGACAATATCAATTGACTCTAAACGCAATGAGATAACACAACAGTTTGAAGTTTTTCAATGAAAATTTCATTAAATTAGATGGATATAATTTTAGCATTATAGGCTTTATCTATTATCCCACTGATATAGCATAATGATATGTATCATGACAGTACCGTATCATTTTAAATATAAAGGTGTACAGCCCTATTAATTGCACATGTTACATGAGTAATAACTTATCGATCATTTGCACGGAAATATAATTTACAGGGCTCAACATAAACTTTTCCATCTATTTGTCTCTCGGACAAGTAACTTTGGAGTTTAACTTGTCCCCCTGAGAATCTTACTTGTCCTGATTGAGATGATACATATTGCCGATAGTCGGATACATTGAGTTATATATTTATACAATGTATTGAAGTAAGTTCCCACTAAATATGTACTAGAAATATATAATGTCCTCAACTTCCTCAAGATAGCTGACCTTCAATTCCTTTTATTAAGCACAATTTATTTTATTCTAGAAGTGGACTCAATGTTAAATTGCAATTAACCATTGACACTTGCAGTGAATTTCAATCAACATATATTCACACCTATGAACTGTCAAGCAAATGTCCAATTGCAATTTGCTAATGTTGAATTGGATTTGAATGACTACAAGAAAACTAAGCCATTTAGATTTTACTTGTCCATGCGGACAAGTGCCTGAAGTATTCTGCTTGTCCCTGGAGACTTTTTACTTGTCCCGGACAATCGGACAAGTGTTAATGTTGAGGCCCTGAATTTACATTTATAAGCTGGTGAATTATGGCTTTCTACATACCATTGATTGCAATACTCATTAATTTAATTCTTTCGCACGGAGGTGCCCAACGACTTATTAGGTAGTAGTATGATGGATACATGGGCCCCTGAAAAAGATTTTTTTGTGGTTTAATGTTTATACTTTTAACATATCAATCATGAAATACTATGGGCTATTCCATTTAAAAAAGGAGAGGTTGGACCAGAACATTTTCAGACCCCCCCCCCCCCCCCTTTCGAAAATTTTCTGCCTCTTTTTAAATGGAACAGCCCTAAGCTCAGACTCAATTTAATCCACACAGTGGTAACACAAAAAAAACTTCTGACGCAGTTTAAATTTCGAAGATACAGAAGTGTGAAGGAGACTCTTTCTTGAAGCCACCTTCACAATGTTAATATATAATAATTATTACACTTATATGATAGTAATGGCAGACACAATTTAAACTACACGGAAACAAGCGATCTAAGAATTATTATAGCACTTAATTTCCTATATACTTACCATGGCGCAGCCACTGAGCACTCTAGCTGCCCCTAATACATACGGACTCCAGTGAGCAATGAAAGGAGTGAACACAGTTAAAACTCCTGGTACAAAAATGGACAAACCAAAGACCAGGTGTGCCCCAAAGCGCTCCGCAAGGAGACCACCAGGAAACTGGCTGACGACATATCCATAAAAGAAGGCACCGAGCAGAAGGCTTTGAATATCGGCAGACCAGTTGAACTCTCCAGGCTGGAATATCAGAAAGTAGACTTTTTCGTAATGCTGAAATAATATTACCGTCAATAATTTTAATTTAACCACATCATTCCATATACCTTGTCATCTGCTGTGTTATTGTTGAATATGATGGGTGCAGGACATTCGTCGCTGCTTATGTTGTACTGTTTAGGTTCGGTGTAATTTACCATTGAAACCAAAGCAATGTTGAAGCTGGCTCGCATCATGAAGGCGAAGTTGAAGCCCATGAAACATAGGAGGGTCAGTCTGTATCGATGTGGAAAACATGGCTGTTTTTGACCTTCTGAAGAAAAAAAGTTGCATGAAATTAATGTAGTTTAATTGTTACAGAGCAAAATTTTTATGAAATTGTTATGAAATAATGGTGATAATAAAGAACAGCTTTATATGACTACATTATTCGAAGAGTGAACACAGTGCATAACATCGCTTATAATTTATGTCATTTATGACATACATTACTCATACGTTTCCTGCAATATATTATAAGTGGCTACTAACTAAGCACCACTGCCCCCGTACCAGCTTGTTTTCATAATTATTACCAGATCCCCAATATTATGCAACCACAACTGGAGCTCTGCTGCTGCATAAGCATATTGGCTATAAAACTCTCTGTATTTGTATTCAGACTATGGTTCGCTAAGCAACCCCAGGCCCGTAGCCAATGGGGGGTGGGGGGAGGGGTCTGATTCATCGAGATCGATACGCTGGCGCGTAAAATGGTTATGCGCACGTTCTGCTCCGGAAATGAAGAAAATTTTGTTTTTATACTAAATTTGAAAAACATAGCAAAGATCGATATGACAAGGTGTATACAAAAGCACAACTAGGCCATGTATAAGTATTACCAGAAACTTTTTGTTGGGATAAGTGCATTAGTGTTGGAATTTTGCTCCAGAAACAAGTGTCAAGGCACCCATAGTGGCCTATACCCGTTTTTCGAAATTAGTTTGCTGAGTGCTAAAATTATTTCTTTCATCACCATGACAGATATAACAATTTTAATCAATATAGATCTATCTATTCACACTTTTTTTATTGATTTATTTCTGACTCCCTTTTTTTAATAAATTTTTCCCTTTTGGGGGGGGGGGGGGGCTGGTGGGGGGGGGGGGCGATGCATCTGCCCCATCCCCCCCCCCCCCCTCATCCATCTCTATAATAGGTTTACTGGAAATTTTTTATATATCAAGTGAAAAAATAGTTTCAATTCCAGCAATATCTATCAATGAATAGTTTGAGTGCTGAAGTAGATGGACCATAATTTAATTGGGCCTCTATGTGGAAACGGTGCGCAACTAATTTCTCAGTAACTAGAAGTTAGGTGTACAGTGGTGTACGTAGAACAGAAATGAATAGCCCCTCATTTTTCTCCCTTTGATTCACTTTTAGTGTAACTACCCATGCAAGTATATTGGTCGACCAAAAAAAAATATAGATTAGCACTAAGAAAAAAGGTTCTGGTAAAAAAATTTTCGAAATATCGACATCACACTTATTCAGTCACATGACACTTTGACTTGACACTGACACAGTGACAGACCAATTAATTAGCCAAAACTTTTGACATAACTTTCGTGGCCTGCTTGTTACCTGGTGTGAGAGTATCCTCGGGCGTGTAGTCTGTGTTGACAGCTGGATTAGAATCTGTCAGGAGATTATCAGAATCGGACGAATTATACATGATTGTAAACAAAAGCCATCTCCTGTCAAACACCAGTTTAGTTCCTCGACATACATCCAGAGGGCGAAACTGTCTCAATGGACGTGAGCGCCACCTCGTTCATATTGCACGAATTGTTTTTTGTATCCAATAAAAGTATAAAATATATGCCAGATGCCATCTTGGCAATTAATTAAAAAAATATTAATCACTAAACCCCACTGTGCAGATTATTTCCTGTCATGTTCACATGCAGCCTATGTCTTGTCATAGGCTGCAAGTGGACACGTCAGGAACTAGTCTAGTTGCATACTAGAACACCAGAAAACAAATAAATAATAAAAAAATACTTTTTAAATTTTTTTTTATTTGCCTGTAAGACAAACAAAAGTCTTTGATCAATTAAATTAAGACACAAGCATATACAAAAATGAACAAATGGTTACAAATAACCATGCAATACTCTTCCTAGAGTTCATCATGGTAAATATTAATTTACATATATATATATATATATATATAGATCTGTACATTAAAAATATACATTCTTCACATGCAACAAGGGTACAACTTCTTACACTGAACTGCTTCCTAAATATTATTTTACAATTCAAAATTAATTGCGTAAGTGGGACAAATGCAGATAAATACCTATTATCTTTCAAAAGCTTTCAATACTTAAAGGAGAACTAACCCCTTTTGCACTTTACCTCTCAGATTTTAGCTTGGGTCCATAGAAACAATTCCATGCTATTCATAAATTGTATATGTGCCCTGGTAATGAAATATCCTGCATTTATTAGCTCCGTGTTGTGAACTACGGAGGCCGCCATTTTTTAAATTCCTGGTGTTTTGCACTGACCGGAAATACGTCACTGTTGTACTATTCAACTGGTGAGAAACTGTCAGCAACAGTTTAGATACAGTTAATTGCACTTTCAGTGCAGTTCTTACTGAGTGTCAAGTAATTGCCATTGAACTTGAGACAAAGCAATTAGACAGAGAAAGAAAGAATTTATTAGATCAATGTTAAATAAAACAAACAAAAGCAGCAAGAAACAACTATTAGCAGAAAAATAAATAAAATAAAAGTAAAATTACATATGATCTAATTACCTTTGGTCAGGAGACATCCAATAAGTTCTTATTTAAAAAAAAGGCTCACGTGGATGTCCCCTAAAAACTCATATTTAAAAAAATATATATTATTTGATGAAAAAAAATGAAAAAAGACATTTATATATAAATAATAAGATCTAAATCTAAGAAATAATGATGGGATGAAAATAAAAGTATGGCAGACAAATTGCAAATTTAATAAAAAGTTTACAAACAGGGATCAGTTCTTAATTGTGATTGTTTTTTAAAATGAGTTTTTGATATTATATTTTATTTTAAACTAGTAGGCCTATATTAAATGCTTCTAGCAATGCAACATACCTTTGAAATAAGCTCATTGCAATCAATGCAATAATTATGCTGTATTCCCAAAAAATTGCAATTAACACCCTTCATGTTGTTGTGCTGTATGTTCTTGTTATAATTGCAATGAACAATGAAACGGCTTGTAATCAACAGGATTATGAATTGATTCATATGGCTGAATGCATATATATGGCCTAGCAGTGTACATAAGTGACGTCACTGTCTTGTGTGCTGTGTGCAATAATGGCGGCCCCCAGCATGTCGGCGATTGGTGCAAATTACACTTTTAATTGGCTTGAAACGATGTCAAACCAGCCTTTAAGACATTTTCTTTCACACCAATATATTATTTAACATCTAATTGAACTTTTGAAATTAACATACAAACTTCCATTAGTTCCCCTTTAAGTACAGCTTTTCAATAAATTTCTATTAGATCTGGTAATTTTTTAAGCCAAATAATTTTTTTCATGGCATTTTGAAAAAAAAACAATACATTCAAACTTTTTGCTATCATGTCTAAGTTCCAGCACAATACAATACCACTGTCAATAACACAGGTCACTTGAAGACTATGATGCACTAGTTGACAATGTAAATGTAACTGTAGGCCATTATAGTCTAGAATCACCACTTAACATAATTTACAATTACACCATTGGCAGGCCAATCCAGAGTCTTTCTCAACTCTCTGGGGAGTATTCAGCCTTGGACACGGGTTACCGCAGGGGCTCAAGAGCTCACACCAGTGCCATTACTGTGGTTGCCTAATGCCAGGTACCCATTGCACTTGGGTGGGGTGAAGCAATGGTTGATGAGGATCTGCCGAACTCCTCGATGTCATGGTGGGGGTTCGAACCTACAACCTTGCAGATAGCAGGTGAACATCTTAACCACTAGACCACGGCATCCCCAAAATATTTGTTCGATACTGTACGAGTGAATACATCAGTATTTATGTGGGTAAACATGTACACTTGATATTTATATAATTGTTTCCACACAGACTTTAATAATGGCAAATGGCAAGTCAACAACTCCAAATTAAGATTGTACATTATATTGTTTCTTAGGTGATTATGATAGGCTCAGATGGCCAATAAAATATAAATTAAACTTTGGAAACAAATAACTGAGTTTATGTTTCTGGTTCGTGTTTTCAAAACAGATGAATGTGGCCCACAACATGAAAGTTATTCCATCTCTATATAATTAAATTTTGCCTGTGTCACTTTTGAAATAAAAATGTGGGAAAAGTTTTTTCTACCAATCTAACAACAAAACTGTGTAAATCTTCCACAGATGCTCATAAAATTATACTCAAAATATACAGCTTTTTTTTGGTTAAATTAAATGGCCAGAGACAGAACCGCCTCAACACATTCAACCTGATAAATTCCCTACGAACGAGAGAACAAACTATATACAAGTATCACAAATCTCTTAGTGATAACTTATCACTACCAGGTACTCATATCATTTGAATAACCTATACATAACAGGACACAAATAAATACTAAACAAAATTGAGATTGAAACAGAGGCAACTAGTTGAAGAGAATGGAGTCAGGATCTTGGTTCTGAAGTTGAGCTATGTGGCGCAGTACATCTTTCTTTGTGATTATGCCTAACAACCGTCTGAAAAAAAGTGAAAGAAATAATAGGTGTTTACAGAATTGGTTATCCAGCATTACATATATATATATATATATATATAATTAAAGCAATTGACATCACAGCAAATGTTTGTCTCTCTTAAAAGCAGAAAATGTTAAAAAAATTAATTTATGAATTCGGAATTCATTCTTTAAGCTTTTAAGCTATTTATTAGCGTTGGCAAAACTGTTTGGTTTGCTATAAATAGTATGCTATTATTAGCAATCTACAGCTGGAGACAAATGACTCAATGCTACTGGGTCTGAAGCTAAGTCAGCTTATATGACAGATGTAATGATGAGATAAGGCTTGGAGTCCACACCATGTTACACATTTACCCCATGGGTGGGGTCTTATACTTGTCTCAGCATAGACACAGAGTAAACAGCACCTCCAATTTAACATCTTATGCAATTGACATCAGAGTGCCCAGGTCGTGGACAGAACCCGGGACCTTTAGCAGAGCTGGCCAATATGGAATTGACGGATGCCTTAACCATTAGGCCACCCAGCTGCTACAATAGAACATCATTTACACCTTTTTTTTTTTTGTAACTACCAGGGCCAAAATTGGTGGTCTCAAATCATATGAGGTGGTATTCATACTGAAGTGGCCCAGTGTAATGTTATAATTATGGAAAGAAACACTTACCCATTATGAGTCACTAGAGTCTGACGAAGACCAAGTTTGCGGAACATCTCCACGACAGTTTCCATTGGTGTTTGATCGGCGATGGTAACTGGAGCCTGAATAAAGAAAATATGGGTAAAGAAATTATTAAAATAAGTTAACCATTACAGAAATGTTGTAAATAATATGTAAGGTAACTTCATAAATAAGAATTTAGGAATTATTCTGCATCAGTAACTCACCATATCAAGAATTTTCTTCAATTTGAGAGGCTCAGGCCCTCCAACAACAGTGTTGTTGGGCACATTGCTCGTAAAGTAGACTTTTGAGTTGCTGACGACTCCAAGATTTTTTCTTGCATTGGCTGAAATGAAGGCAATGGTTCGATAAATATTATTTTGGCATGCAGGATAAAGATAAATGTCTCAATACTATGAAGGTATGTTTTAATTATTAAGTTGTGGTGAACTTACTACTCGCAATGGTGAGATCTCTTCTCAGCACAAAGCCAACAAGATACTGCGATTCTTTGGATACCACGACTGGAAAACCATTGTGGTCCGTGTCTCTCAATAAGATCTCTGTAAATAAGTCAGTCAATAAATAATGAGTGTCTTAAAAGTGAACTATGACCTCAGTATCTTTAATAAGGTCATCAAGAAGAACCATGACAGGACTGCAGAGTTTGTAGCATATTTATTTTATGGCAATCATATATATGTCGCAGATTAACTATGTCGGTGAAACCTCAAGCTCCATTCATTTGTCATAACTCGAGTATAACCTTCAAAAGCAGCCATTGTGTTCATGCTGCTACTGTGACACTTTTTGCTCCTTTCACTTGTGTGGCTTGGCCAGGACTGACTATTTCCTGGACTTGATATTCGCTAACATTAAAACATTTCACAAAAACTGAGAACTCCACATTCTGAATGAACATGTCTTTTGCTGCTAGTTCAGCAATGGCCATGACGAGTCAGGACTTTGTGAACAGCTAGCTATCAACTGATTATTATTGATGATTCATCGACTTACCCATGTCTTCTACTGTCATCGAATCCTGTGTTATAACACACAAGGGAGGATCGTTTGGTCTGGAAAGGTATACATTAGATATTACGTTAACTTTATTACATTAACCATGATATATTAAAACATCACATTAACTTTATTAAATTAACCATGATATAAAATGTACTTATATACACAACTCATTCAGTACCCTACCTTGGTCGCATTACGTCAGCCGCAATGGTGGTGTGTGTGAACTCTTCCTTGGCATCCAGGAACGGATAACCATTCAAGTGAATGTGGGCATCGTAACTTACAAGGTCAAGGAAATGTCATACATATCAAATGCACAAGTTCATTAGCAGGCAAATTATTTTAACAGTAACACTGAATTCAATGGCTGAAAACTCACTTTGAAACTGGGGTGCAATAATACACATTTCAATCTAACTATTTATGATAAGACATGTTGGTTTGTAAAGGATACATGCCCTCTTTGCCAATAGAATCGCCGACCCATTTTGCAGTCATAATGGCCGCCATGAGGGGGACAATATACTGAAGACCTCCTGTCAACTCAAACATGATCACCACCAGAGACACTGAAAGAAGACAGCAATGGAACAATTAAACACAGACAATCAAATTGACTATTTTAAATCTTTATACACCTTACATTTGCATGAATCTTATATATATAAGACATCACCCAGTTACAGTGCATTTTATTGCAGAACATGATATATTACTCAATTTGTGGATACTTTTTAATAATACAATTTGTTTCAACGGCTTACCTGTCATTCTTGTGACACCACCTAAAGCAGCTGCAGCTCCAACCATGGCGTATAAACCGGGAGTGACACACGTGTGGCCGTTTGCACACATTTCACGGAATATCTTGTGATCTTTGTAGTGCCTGTGTAAGAGATGAATAATGTTATAAGGAGGCACAAGATTTTGCAGATTAATCACATCTCTTAACATGCAAGTTGATGAAAATGCGCAACTTACAGAGCAATCTGCTCCATCCCCACACCAATGATACGACCAGCTATTGCACCGACTGCCATGCTCGGAATAAAAAGACCTGCAGGCACCTGAAAAAGACCAGGAGAAAATCAGTCATCAAGCCAATGTAATGCTCTTAGATTATATATGACATTAATGAATCTCAAAGCTTTTTTTTTTAATGCCCCATTCTTGTTTGGAGACAACAAACTTAGTATTATTAGGTTGTTTAGACCACTTTAATGTCCATGATAAACATGTATAGTTTCCACAGCGAATAGACTCACCTTAATACCAAAAGTAAAGACTGTAATAAACACTTTGAAGACCAGGGCCAATGCTAACAACCACAATGCTTGGATGACACCATCTCCCAACGGTGCACTGTTCATTGATATGCCAGTGCTGTTCGTCCACTCACGTTCATAATCACTGCAAATGAAACGACACAATGAATCAACTTGCAAGATAATAATCTAGTAAAATGGCCACCCAGCTGACAAACAGCCATCTCTCAATCAAGGCCACAAATTCTTGCTCCAAAATGTTGTATGACAAAGAGCATCTCTAATTAGAAGGTTATCGATCTATGCTGAGGCAAGTAAAGATCCCATCCATGGGGTAAATGTGTAACATAAGTGGACTCCTCCTCTCTCTCTCACCTCATCAATCAACTCTCGATAGCAGCAAGAACTTGCCTTAGAGGGCTGCACTTTCCACACACATATATATATATTGATTCACTGATGAAGACAAGAAGCCTGTTCAGACTTACCATAACGCTGTGTCATCCTCCGGACCACACTGTTTCACTAGCAATTTTATCAATTCACTGCCGTTCATTCTGTTCAGAAAGGAAGAAATCATCACTGAAAACTTTTGACACTGATAGAACTTTGAAAACATACTGAACACAAGTCATTCAAGATTGGTAAATTAACAGTGTGCTTAATTTTTCCAAGTAGAATAATTAATACTATATTAAAAGATATTAAAAGCGTTAACCATCACCCACCTCGTGTAAGGATTAGGGAATGCAATGACTGCAGTAATGAAGGTGACTGCCAGCACCTCAGTGATGGGGTACTTTCCTAACATCGAACCTTTGCGGAATTTGCACCATCTGATATTGGCCTTGATGAAGGCAGCTCCAAAAACACCCTGTGAGCCAAACACAGATATTTTCATAAGAAATACAACATATATCTCACTACAAAATACACTAATATATTGTTATGTGTTAATAATTTAATACTATACTTACACCCAATAAACCAATTATAACGAAGGGAATGAGCTCAATCAAATACCACGGGTTGTTGTACTCAACATAAAACATGACTAGATGATCGTTTCCAAACGGATTGAAGGAACGCAGAACAAAAGCTGCAGCTAACGCACAAAAGAATGATCGCCACAGAGTCTTCAGCGGGAAATAGTAGCTAACCTGGAAGTACATGGGAGAAATGTGTTACCAGAATGACTATTAACTTTCAATTTCACAATATCCATTCAATTCCCAATACATTGCACAAGTACTGCAACTATTGTCCCACCAAACATCAACACAATCAAGTAGGCATAAGAATGAGGATTTCTTCAAGTAGGCATAAGAATGAGGATTTCTCTGATCTGACAACAGTCTACTTTTGAAATACGACCATATAATGAATCGCAAAGTTGCACAATATTAGAATATTAAGTATTGGCCCATGTAACATATTCAACTGGTGGGTGACTTTAATAGGGATTTTATGTCCTGTATTTCAGCACCTGATGGCGATAATTAGGACAGGAAGGGATGATGGGTGAAACAGCCATCCAACTTAGGCCTGACCAGGAACTTAACCCTGGACCCAGTGGTTGGAAGCCCATCATGCTACCAGAGCTAGGCCCCGACCCCCAATATATTCAACTCCTTCAAAATCAACTTACCTCTTCTAAACTGAATAGGACACCTCCAATGGGAGCACCGAAAGCAACACTCACTCCTGCTGCTGATGCAGCTGATAAAATCTGAAAGATGAAGATGGATGACGTTAACATAAGAGAGATTCTTACAAAAAGCACTACTTAACAGACTCCATACATACAAAACATGGATACTAAGGATTATAACTTACTTCTCTTTTCTTGGCTTCGTTCTTGCCATATTTTGGGAAGAGATAAGAGAATATGTTGCCGCAACATGATGCCACATGGACCAGTGGACCCTCTTTACCCAGACTTAGACCGGCGGACACAGCTAACATCATGCAGACGGACTTGATGATGAGCGTCCACTTGCCGAGGTATCCACGGATGATGAACCCACTCAAGATTGTTTTGATCTGTAAACAATGAAATAGAGATGCTTTATTAAGGTGGTCTGGATTTAGGAGTAAATGACCTGTGGCAGATTTTTGGCTTTTAACGACAAATTTGTAATGTTCGGCTATCACAAAATACCTTTTACTCATTGCAAATAGTGTCTGATTTTGCTAATAATAATCCCCTGGAGTAAGACATTTACTCACATCTTGATTTTATTTCTGGGGTAGATTACCACAACATTTTATTTAAATTGCCTTCTCTTCAATATAAAATTTGTGAGCTTCCAAAGTAACTAATAACTGGTATATTGTGTTTCTAATCAGATGGACACTCCTTAAAAATCACTATAACACCTCCACAAATGCCACTGACAGCCATCAAAGATCAACAACTAAAGTTCAATCCACGTTTCCAAGCAAACATTAACATGGCATTTACAGACTTTTCTAATATCAAACAACAATGCTCTCTACTAAAATATATCTCTTTATCTTCATAGGAATAACACCATACCTCAGGGATTCCTGAACCGCAAGCATAAGGTGCGAACACTCTGACTAGCATCACAGCCAAAGTTGCAAAGACCATGGCCCACACCACGTACATCAAGTACTGGATGATAAAAGCACCTGCTCCTTGGTCTGTTTTATCACCAAACAGGTCTGGCCACATCCACCACTGAAAGTAATGAGAAATTCCATTCAGCATATATGTCTTTTATAAATGTGTTATGTTATAAAGTGCATTAAAGGTCTAAGGGGACAATTAGGATATTTGTGAAAAGTACAAGGTTGTCTTGCCTTAATTACATTTACATCAAATAAATTAATAACATTCTCTACGTATTTATTGGAATTCGAGTGAATTTTTTTTAAATAATCAATGAATTAAATGAAAGAAATACAGCCTCAATGACAACAGTCTTCAACCAACCATGTCTATACATAGTACATCTTAACTGAAACTGTCACAAAGGAAATTGGACAATTCATTAAAATCTAATTTCATGTCCATACTCTTTTCTCTTATCTTGTGCTTGAGGATACCAAATGAAGGTAATGAATTACCTGTGAACAGCCCAGGTCATCAAAGGTGGTGTCATTGGCTGCCCAGCAGCATTGTTCTTTGTTGAACCAAAATGCCTCAATACAGATTCCTTCCTTCAAGTCTGACATCCAAGTGGCTCCAATATCTATCACAGCAGCGCACACACCTGACAAACAGAACATGTTACAAGTCAGCTTCATAGAAACAAGAACCAGTCTCACAGACACACATTCTTATTGCAATTTTTGGCATAGGACTACTGATCATGTACATGATTTATTTGTACTAAAAGAGCTTAGACTACTGTTTGATACAGAGCGATGTACTCAACAGGGACACTGAATGCATCTCATCTTTCGTAGTCCATCATACATTAATATTTATTATAACTTTGATTTCATGTTATGACTGGATACTACCATAATATGGGTGAAGGTATCTAGCATATACACTTTTGGAGGAATTTATAGTGGTCCAGAGACTTACCCTAAGTCATAACACAAATGCACTTACAGGATTGAACCACTTTTTAACTTGCCATTGTAAGTATTACACACTTCTAACTCTCATAATCATGGCAATAAAACATTAGAGTATATTTATATTAAGACACTAGACAGACCTGCAGCACAGCCTACGAGCAGCACACAGACCCATCCTGACCAGGCGTCATGTGCTCCTTTAAGCATCTCCAGACATCCTTCTTGCTTTTTGCGAGCGATGTGCCGATGGCGCATCCGGTCTCTCGCGATGTCCCGCAACCAATCGATGGTGTGGAAATCGTCATACTGACCGATGCCTGGTGGCAGGTCATCCAATGTGTCCATGAGGTTTGTGGACCCTGCAAAGACACAAAATTCAAATTTAATAAACAAATCAAAATTAAATTGTGCCTGAGCTCATAATCATTTTATTTCACAACATCACAGTTTCGATCAGACATGATGATGACTGACAGCAAGCAGCAATAAAAACACAGCGCAGCATAGAGACTCAATCATCAGTCCACACATCAGGTGCAGCCCTCCCAGGGACGTTCTTGCAGCTAACAGCTGTCACAATGGTTGGATTAGTATTCAACAAGTATAATTGTGCATGCGCTCAGCTGGGAACAATATTTTTTCCCCGGTTATATTTTTGTTTTCCCCATTGTAATGGCAACCAAAATGTAAAAAAAAATAAGTTCCAGTCACAATAACAACAAGTTTGTGATACCACACACTTTGTTACAGCACAGCGCACCTGTGTTATTATAACTACAGCATAAAAAGTTACATCAACGGAAATGTCAAAGGTGGATTAAATATTTGAATTTACTAACACTGTACACATAGGAAACGTATAAATACGTGGACATGCATAGATTTTGATATATTAATTTGCCACCTGTTCCAGATTAAACACATTTCTATGATTTTTCCATGTTACTTTCTCTGATGTAACATTCACCATTAACTGGTTTCCGCCTGAAATTTACTGTATTTACATGCTGGGAAAGTGCTTAAATGTTCTTGTACAATCCTAAATCAATTGAACTTTGATGCATTGCAATTAGGAATATCAATAGTTAATTGCAATTCAACATATCAAAGCAGATAATTTGTAGGCCTTATAAAATTAATTGAACTTCCTACTTCTCTATTACCTCAGGTTACCATCAACATATCAACATATGAGTTATAGATTCCTCATTGATGTCCACACTTTTTTTGCCATTATTACAAGATTTGGCTTTTAAAGAGGCTGAAAACTGACTTACATTATTTTGACCTATCATAATAGAGAATACCTGTAAGTTTAACACAGTTCTGGAATGTATACATATGGTACGTTTTCTAGGACCTTACCAGAAATTATTGAACAATATATATATTCTATTTCTTAATTCCAACTGCATATATTGATGATATGTATCGAATATTGATTGACTGTATCGACAATACGTATCGTATTGATTTGAATCAAACGATATGGAGCACTAATTACTGTCTGATGCAGTCAGAGCTAGATTATATAATTTCTGCAACGACATGTATTATTAAATTAATAATAATTTAATGTTATCCGTCTAATTATGTATAATACAATGCAAACCATTCAATGTTTCTTAACTAATTTTTTCTAGATATAATAATACCACAATTGAAACTACGGTTTCATGGTTATGCACTGCACGTGTATAGCCCTGCCTAAGGGATTTAATGAAAAACATTTTATTTCATCCCTATACAAATCATTTTAACCTTTTTTCCCCCTAGAGCAAAATTGTATTTTCATAACCATAATAAGTTAATCTGAAATTCAAAGTACAATAGTGATGTGATTTACCATATGAGTAATTCGACTGCTGCAGCAGCTGAGCCTGGTAGAGTTCATTGTTGCTGTCATAGACAATTGTGACATCCCTGGCATCTGTGTCAGTGGGGTAATTACCCTCAGGTCGAGTCACGACCATAGTTTGGCTACTGGCCCCATTAGCCATGTCCAAAGCGTAGGACTTGGGGGTGGTTGGGTCTTCCTCTGCCATTGTTATTGTTAGGGTGATCCAACTAGCTCTAACTTAGAGGGTGCACAATATACATGATACAGCACACCCAAATAATTGTACATCAGTCTTGGATTTGTTGGGAAAGTCCAGACAATGCACCACGTGATACGTCATAATTCTGTGGTAATCCAGGCACTTCCGGTGACGTCATTAATTAATATGACGTCATGATTTGAACTATTTAATCTACCATTTCCAGCATGCTTCCTTTTTTTTGGCTAACTTGACCCAGGAATGAGCTACGCAGTACTTCTGAGTGTTTTATGAGTAGTCCGTGGGATGTAACAACTATAGCTCTAGATGGATAAAAACTTTAACTCTCCACTAATCAGATTAATTACAAAGTAACTGTATAGCAATTATGTCAAAAGTGAAACGTCCCAAAAAGTGATTATGTCATCGTGAATCATGCCATGCTATTTTGGATCACCAGTCACCAACTTAAGTTGCATAGTCTGTCAGACCACGTCTGCATATTTAGGCTGCATGATCCAGAATATTTGCAATAGATCCCAATTGCATTAATAAGGTCATAATCCTTGCAAGGACATAACTGATCCAAGGTGATCCACAGAATGCACGGTTGGTTGCAGCATGTTGCCAAGGAAGACTGAAAATGATGCTGATGCTGCTGGTGGTGCAAGCAGCATCATCCTCACGCGACTGCATCTGCTGCTGCTACTGCTACTGCTGCTGCTGCAGAGGATCAATATAGCTGCTGCATCTCTCTGCTATGGGGCTGCATCCTCAGCTGGCATCTGGCACAGCTTCATTCTACCCTCAGCAGTTAAGCATTGGGGGCACAAACAGAAACAAGAGCTACCACGTGTACACATCAGTCCTTCAAAACTAAAGTCTACTGCGCAGTAATGTTCTTTGACCCAAATCTTGAATGCCTCTTGGCACTTACTTTAAACATGATATGCATGAGGGGATTATTTAATATAATTTGGTAAAGCATTGAAAACAACAGTTACCAAAAACCTCATTCGAGCGAGTCGTCCTAGACCGAATTATTGCTGTCATCTGCAAGCACGCCAATGGGCCTTCGTCGTGAGGCAGTTTGTCGGACTAAAGTCGTCCCACTCAAAAATCTGTCTTTACCCACCTCAGATAAAACCTCCGGGAATGTTTGATAAGTCTCTTCACTAAGCTACAGATTAGAAGCACATGCAGAGACAATACTCAAATGTGACTGTGTTTTATGACATTCCTCCAGTAATACTAAGTACAGTGCAAACAGTACAGTATACTTGTGATCATTTTCTCAATACACTGACGGAAACAAAGTGTGATGCCCTGCCTCAATTCTTCATATTTGTCAGGGGCAAATGGGATGCCACTCCAGGGTGATGGGATGCATGCTGTCCGTGTCATTTTGCATGGAAGCTTGGAAGAAATGGAAGGAGGGAGCCTATTAACCCTGGCTGGGCAGTATGCTGATGACTATGAACAAGGGGTTTGCTATCAACGACCATTTGAGGTCTAGAAGTCTTCAGGGAGTCTTAACACACCATTTGTTCCAATCACTATATCTTAAGGATATGGTTTGTTTACTGTAATCTTTGCACCTTTGATTAACCCGGAGAATCAATGTGACATGATGAACAAACCATGGCAGAGATGTCTACTAGTAGCCTTTAAGTTACATAATAATAAGTTCCCTTTGATGCTCACTTTAAATATATTTTGGTGACATAGCAATTAGAACAGTCTGTTGCAGTCATATAGGAAAGACCTAACATTCTTAACCCAAGGCAGTATGACAAGTTCTTATTGTTTCTTAAAATGTTTATGTTAGTGTAACCTTTTAATTCCACCAATTGTATTAGTTATAATTTATACAGGAGCCTTATGGCATCTGTTTCCTTTTTATGTACAATATACTTGTATGACTACCTCTTATATATATTTTTGTATTTTTGTACTACCGTTAATAAGATAAAATAAAGTTTCAATTTCATTGTCCTGCAGTACCTAAAGGACCATGTTAGTCCTGCTGCAGTAACCTACAGTCATCATCAAGGATGGATCAGTGTCCCAGGTGTTTCATGATGTCTCAGAATCTGTTTTTATTGCAGCAACAGTCCACCACAGAAAAATTCTTCCAGTTGCAGGCATGCAATGGGAGTCTCTAGTGACTCCATGGTAGAAATAATAACTCGAAGGTCCCAGGTGGGGTAAAAGATGCCTCAGAATTTGTTTATTGCAGTAAGAATCCACTGCAGAGGGTCAGCATATTTCCTGCAGAACAGGAAAAGGTTTCCAGGTGCAGGCTGTAGAAACTTATCCAAGGTAGAAATATTGCTGGGGACATTTTAGTCTACTGGTCTCAACCACACATGGCATTTGAGGATGGACATGTGAGTTTGCAGGAGACTTGGCCCAGTTACAGTATAAACAAAAAAGTTTTTATTTCCCAAATTGCAGCTTTATCACCTGAAATACCGGGTGATATGGGCTGGGTGATATGCATTTCAAGACTTCGCTTTTTACACATAAGGACGAAACGCACAGCGGCCGTAGAAATGATGAAAAGTAGATGAATATAGCTACAAAATAAAACTTAAATTGTGAAAATCGGACCATAATTGGCTGAGTTATGGCTTCAAATAATTGCGAATCGAAGACGTTCACGACGCTGTTGACGCTATTCAGGCTTCGTGTACTTTTTATTCAATAACTCCGACAATTTTCATCCGATTTTAAAAATTCTAAGTTCCAAATGGCTGAAATTAAAACCACACTCTTCCCAGATCTGCTTTTCAAGATCACACTCCCTTTGTAATTCTAACTGTTTTGAGGCCTATCATGTCCTTCAACTTTCTGCCAAATATTGTTGAACATCCTCTTGTAGTTTTTCTGTGGCAATGGCATCAGTAAATGAAGAGGTAGAGATATTACAATTTTGCATATACAAAGCAAAAAATTCATCAAGACCCCTTAAAAACGTTTTAGATTCATCAATCATACATATTGTAGCAGATTTTGAGTTTGTTTTGAAAGGTTGCTCGCATTCACTTTAAAAGAGAAACTGCCAAGAGGCAGATTCACAAACTGTAGTGTCCATACCCAAAAAATTGCTAAAAAAAAGACAACTTACATAACAGTATGACCACTAGAAAGACACTAATTTCACATATATGTTTCAGTAATCCATTTTAAGAAGATATATGTGAGAATTGTTTGAAAAACATTAGCACCACCATAATATTATGAAGTAGTCAAGATGTCCTGAATATTCAAGTTTTACACCTACGTTGTATATATAAGAAATTATCATTTTGATACATATATTCTAGTTATATATCATGATGAAGACTAGTTATAAAAGTGTCCATTAAGTAAATTCACAAGTTTCCATTCTTGGGATATGGACACTACATTTTTGACACAACATGTCCTATAGTCTTGCAGTAAATGTCTTTAAATTTCTGCTATCACGTGCATTTCTTGTACACCCCAAAGCACTTCAGAAAAAGCAATTATGATCAGTTTTGATTCAGAATTGTGTGCTCAATGCCTGGGGGATGGACACTACACAGTTTTAGGACATACACCATGTAAATGTTGAACGATCTGCTGTTGATCCACATTAAACATTTCAGAAGTTGGGTCTTGTTATATTCATTCAGTTGTGTCATGAACGTTATTTGAACTTGTAATTTGGACAGAATATTGCATACATTTATGAAAATATACATAATTATATAAGCAATATGCAGAAATGGAGAAATGTATAACAATGGCCAGGTTTTGTTTATCCTGATGTCAAACTGGTCACAGTAGGGCTAAACCCATGCAATAACCTTCAAAAGAAAGCATTATCTATTAGAATTTTGGAAAAAAATTATATATTACATTTATCTCTTTTCAAATATGGCAAAAACGATACACGAAAAATGCATGTTTTTGATTTGGACGTGCATGACGCCTAAATATGCTTGTGTTTGTGATCATAATTTACCTGTTAAAGGTCACGTACCCACTTAAATCAGCAATTATGCATAGTAATGTCAAATATGCATACCCTGTGCTATGAATAACTGGCAAAAGATGTTCACATACATATGTGGCATAACACAATTGAGTATAACACTGCACATAATGCTGGCTACAGGTTGATTGTGATCAGGCCCTGTAGCATTTGTAGTGTAATTGAAGTAACATTGGAATTTAATAGCATGCATACAGCACATATAGAAGGGCCAGTCACAAGTACTGATGACTTCCGAATCCAAAAGCATCGGACCTTCTGCATTTTTTTCTCCTGCAAATATTACAAAAGAGCAGCTGGGTGGCCTAATGGTTAAGGCATCCACCAATTCCACATTAGCCAGCAGCTGCTGAAGGTGCTGGGACCCGGGTTCGATCCCAGGCCCAGGCACTCTTCATGAGCTACATCCCAGCTGCATGGATGTCGATCGCATGAGACGTTAAATTGCAGGTGCCTTGTACTTGGTGTCTATGCTGAGGCGAGTAAAAGACCCGACCCATGGGGTAAATGTGGAACATGGTGTGGCCTAATCTGATCATATAAGCTGACTAAGCTTCAGACCCAGTAGCATTGTGACATTAGACATTGACCGATGGTCAATACTATATCAAGGGCCAAATCAGGGTCAGTTAGTAACCAAACAACACCTGTAAAACACATACTAAGGTCATATATACTCCTAGGTATTTACACGTGTAGAAAAATACCACAGCTGGCTAATAAATTTAACTGCATTCAAGTTTGACAAATATCTTTGTACTTGGAAATAATGCAGCCATACATGATCATGTGCATAATTTTACAATATTGCACTTTCATTCAGGACAGTAGTAAGTTCTATGTACCATGGTGAACTTCAAGTCCAACATATAGCACAAAAAGAAATTAATTTCAATTGAAAATGAACTAAAGCCATTAACTTGTATGTAACCCAGCAAACAAAAGATTTGCCCATCAGATCCAACCAGTGCAGTTTGTGTTTTACATGCTGTTAATGTATCTGGTTCAGTTTGATAACATCAAATCAGTTATACATTGCATTTATCTAGAGGTATATACAAATCATTTGAAGTAAACAAACGGATCGTCTGTTATCAGTTATAAGTTCAACATAAAAGCTTTTCTATTTGTCACTTGTCTGTCACGATCATCCAAAATGTATAACCAAATATAACATTCCAATGGTGTTGGTAGGCTTAAAAGCATTACAATATAAATATAAATATATAACTAGTGAGTAAAAAATATGTATTCCGCGGCAATTTATGTCAAAATATTTGATCCAATATTTGATCCTAACAAATGCCAGTGGGCCACCTCAAAAATTTAAGACTAATACGTCTTTTAACAGAGGGTGGCCAAAATGTAAGCTCATTATATGATGCATTTATGAATTGATATACCTACCATAACTAGCAGTGTAAGGTGTAATGTCAAACAGCGGATCATCCTCATCAGGAGCAATTAATTTCGCAAAGTCTTCATATTCGTGGTCTTTGCTGAACCTTCGTTTCGGCATCCTCATGTTAAGTGTTGAATGCAACAGGGTGGTTTGTCTTAAGACCCCTGCATCATGTGATGGTTAAGTAGGGCACCAAAACAATTAAGGGTGTGCAGAGTATACTTAGGGTAAATAGCAACTCCATAATAGCTCATATACTGCAGTTATTTAACACTGACATCTTGATAAATGTAATCCGTGTACTGCGGGAAGTTAAAATACTGCAATTGTTCATTAAGTCATTCAAACTCAATTATGCTATGCCACTATGTATGTATCTATAGATTCTATTGTAGTGCATAGGAAATGTGCTCCTAAGTCCTTAGCCTTTATCACATTATAGATAGCAGTTCAGGTATTGGGAACAACTTCCACATTCAATGCAAATAGAGCTTCCACACAATGACAATCACATGACAGAACTGCTCATTTTGACACCGTATAGCTCTGTAGAGTCTACTGACATAATCCCATGACAGCAGTGTGTCCTCCCCCATTTATGCCAAATCCCTTCTGACACTCCAAATGATTTGCAGGCAGTCCTATTGTTAAATATAAGTGCAACTGAAGTTCATTACATTTTTTAGTGGAATTTGTGTCAGCCAAGGCCTTGGAGAGAAATGTATTTGTTGTGGTGCCCAGAGTAGATAGAGTACTCAGGATGTATGCTTTGAGTGTAGTTATCACAGCTTTTATGACACAACAATTGTCAAAGCTAAATAGGTCTTTGCAAAATTCAATTGTTATCAAGATGCTGAAGCTGGGTTACCATCAGAAATGTACGGTCCCAGGCTTCTTCTAAATTAATTCAAGCCTTAGAGGCTAAAGCAGTTCAATTTTTTTTTGCCACAACAGAAACAGTTTAGCCACCATTATTTGAAGCAGCTTTCATAAGTTTCTAATTCCCAGTCAAAAACATAGGAGCGTCAGTTTCTCTTGTGAACACTAGGACCGTGGCGAACGTTTAGTGGAAGCCTAGGACTACCCTATGGAAAGTTTATATGTCCGCAAGATGCAAATGTTACTGGTAGTGTACTTTATCATTTGTAGCCTAGCATAGTATGGTCTACAAAAGAGTACCTAATAAAAAAAAGCAATTAAACGCTTTTCACCGACTAAATAAATAAAACAACAAAATTAATATTAACAGTAAAATATTTATACGACTTTCGGTTTGTCAATATTTTACATCTGTAACATTATTATGAATTTATGTTCAGTTGTCACTGGTATGATAGCATTGTAATTTAACATTTGTGTAGGTCACTGAAAGGAAGGCAGTGTAGTTATAGGAGTTCTTGATGTGCTGTGAAGATCAATTAATGTGAAGCAGCTATTTAAGTTTGGAAGTTTAATTCTTGATTTATTGGATTACTTTAGTTATAATATTTTTGATGTATATATACTTAAATGGCTGAATCCAATCTGTCTGTGTCTACTCTGTCTTTTATGTCTTTCTGTGTATTCATGTTTGTGTTTCTGATTTACAAATTCGTCAGTCAGTCAGTTCAGTCTGTGTGAATAAAGACATGTTATTATGTTTAAAAAATCACAGATTCAAAATAAAAATTATTTGATTTTGTATAAAGACAAGTATGGTAACATTTATATAAAGAACTAGAATTTTTGTCTCCACAGAATTGCAGAACATATTCATCATGTTCAAAGCGTATACATGATGTCATGAATATACATTGAGAGTACATATTAAATATGCTTTAAAATGCTTTTAACTCAATTATAAGTCTGTGCAATTAATAGATGTCATGGCCTGGCATCATAATAAATTATAACAGTGTCTCGAAGGTGACATGTTTGTGTTTGCAAACACTTTACTATTTTACTAGCGATGCTGAGGCAAGTAAAAGACCCAATTAAAGAGTTAATGTGTAACATGGTGTAGACTCCTTATCATCTCATCATTACGTCTGTCTCTGACAGTTTCAGATCAGCATGCATGAGGGAATCTGCTGTCTTCTATCAATGAAGAGATTATAATTCTTATATAAACCCCGATAAGACACTTCTCACAAAGTATGAAGTTATGAACGAACCATATCGAGGAGAATGCTTCAGTAAATCCTTTAGCTGCATGATGTCATCATAAATAGCGTTGCCAAGAGCAACCGGGATGCTGCCATATGGATATGTACCAGACTCAATCAGTGAGATGAGCAGACTGCAGTTCCAGCTGCTGCAGCCCTCCCATCTTCATAAGAGCTCCACAGGCACCTCACAAAAGCATCACACACAAGATCTCACACACGGCGTAACAATGCGAGAAGTATGCGAGAAATGCAAAAAAAGGCTACAAATCTTTTCGGCTACTCCTGAAACTGACAAACTGCGAACTGACTCGGGTCCGGTTCAGGCCACACTGAGCATGGCAACATGTTGTGTTTCAATCTAAACAATTGATTGGCCCAAATCCTGTCAAAAGGATTTATTTCAATAGCACAATAAACCCAGCTTGGTTTGTTAAGCCGCGAGAGAATAATGATAATAGTGCAAAAAGTTAATAACTTTTCCACAATTCTTTCCTAAATTTTCCACATAATCACGAGACAACTTAAGCAGACATAAAATAAATCAAAAATTTCAACACCAGAAATGGCCCAAGTCACCCAATAGTGTTTCGAGCCAGATTTCTTTAAATCCTTAAATTGTTATATTTCTTGGAAAGTCATGTAACAAATTTTCTTTTGGTCCGTTTTATAATACTTATATGATATATCCAAACTTGGCCGCACATGAGTTACTATATCATGTAATAATTATACTCAGATCTTATTATCTTTCACTGCCAGATTCAAGTCAGTTATCCCACAAAAGTGTTCGTAGAGAAACAGAGGGACATGCGTAAGAGATCTGACTACCATCCTCAGTGACAAATTGCATGGGGGAAACTGGGGCTCCTTGTGAGTTATATACAACACGCCACTTTTCGTTTCAATACAGAACAGGTAAACAGTACACACCTGTAGCATAAAAAATATCTGGCAACTGTGGGAAATTTCTCCATAGACTTTTAAGCCAAAGATAATCACAGGTCTGAGTCCCAGATTAAAGTGGCCACACAAACATGAAATATTGCACAAGTCATTATACACATACACAGATCTATACTGAGGATCTTTGCTTTGAGACCACCCCAAGGCAACTCAGGTTCTGACCAAAGTGGGCCAAGTTTATTCTTACCATTGCAACAGCATCACCTCACTATTTAGACACCTCGCCATTAAGACCAATAAAATACCCACCAATGGCGAGACTCCATTGTATACATGTACATATGAGACTTCCACTGTGACACTGGTGACAGTGGTGATGCCCTACAGTACCAATATGTGACTGCAGCCATGTACACCCAGCCTAGACCGAAATATTGCTGTCATTTGCATGCACTCCGACAGGTGTGGCGAGGCAGTTTGTCGCACTACACCCATTCGATACCAGAACATGTACTGACATTTTCCACTACCACAGTACCATAATTAGGTTAAACAAGCTTTAGCATTTTGTGATTAGCGGATTACCATTCCTAACATACTCACATGCTTCTTTATCCAGAGTGACCTTGACATTGGTGAATGCAGCGACGGTCCTCCCTAAAGCGTTCACTGCAGTTGCTGCCATGGCCATGTTGCAAATGAGGATTACTCAACAAACTGGTGCATTTTTAAGAAACAAGATTGATTGTTCTAATTGTCAATGTCTCTTGAAGACTTTTTGCGAATTATGCATTAATACTACTGACTCATACTGTAATTCATAAACCACTAATATTTCTCAGTTTTGCAAAATTCCTCAAGTGATCACTTTCATCAGCAATCCAAATGACATAGTGGTGATTGCATAAGGACCCGGGTTCAAACCTCAACTTTACACTTGAGTCTCAGCCAAAATGTTTTTAGTATCACACCCTGCCTGTTTGCATCCTTCAAGTAACGTATATATCCAATGCCACCATCGTAGGAACTAATTCTACCACCATCATTGCAGAGATCTGACCACGTGTTCTACTAGATGAAGGGATGCAGAGAAGGGGGCTGCTGGTTGCCTAGGGAACATGCGACAGCCTGCAGCAGCAGTAGCATCAGCAGCAGCCTGTTGAGTCACCCTCATCAGCAGCAGACAGCATCATGCCACCAGTTGCTGCAGCAAAACCACTGCATAATACAGATACATATGTCTGGCATTGGTGGTCAGCACTCAACGCGCTCAATTCCATATTGGCCATCTCCGCTGAAGGTCCCGGGTTCGATCCCCAGCCCGGGCACTCTTCATGAGCTACATCCCAGCTGGATGTCATTCAGATGAGACGTTAAATTGGTCTATGCAGAGGCAAGTAAAAGATCCCATCCGTGGGGTAAATGTGTAACAGAGGTGGACTCCTCCTCTCTCTCACCTCATCAATCAACCCTCAAAAGCGGCAATAACTTGCATTAGAGGGCTGCACTTTCCCTATCTATCTATCACACGAATACGACCACATAATATGTTTTGATATACCGATGGAACAAATTTCACTTTGTTACCAATAAACAATATCGTATCATGGTATCGTATTGTATACTGCAGCTATCAGATTCAATTTGTTCCATTTGCAATATCCGGGCACTATAATTCAAAGAACTTACACTCTTTTAGTCTACAAACGTATCCATGGTTACAACATAATGAAGGAATTGTAGGACAAACCTGCCACAAATATGGGCAACCAAGAGAGATGGACTTTTTTAGCTTTTAAGTTTATAATAAACTGATTAACATTAACCATAAAAACAAGCAATATACATGTCACTAATGCTAGTAACGCATGTAATACCCAAATAATTTAAATAAATTCATTGAGGCAGGATTTCTTTGCCCACCTCAGGGTACGTAATCATCAATAACTCTAAAGTGTCCAAAACTATAGAAAACCGTTCCCAAACTATAGAAAATCATTCTCAAACTATACAAAATCGATCCCAAACTATAGAAAATCTTTCCCAAACTATAGAAAATCTTTCCCAAACTATAGAAAGTCGTTCTCAAACTATAGAAAATCCTTCCTAAACAACAGAAAATCGTTCTCAAACTATACAATATCGATACCAAACTATACAAAATCCTTCCCAAACTATAGAAAATCCTTCCTAAACTACAGAAAATCTTTCTCAAACTATATATATATATAAAATCCTTCCCAAACTATAGAAAAACCAGTCATTTGTCTGCAGAAATTAAGTATTTAATCAGCAGTTTGCAATATATACTATACATGGTGCAAGCGAAAGGATGCAATGAAACTATGAATCATTTACATCATTCTCGGTTTCCTATAGAAATGACAGTATTTATACAGAAGTAATTGGATCAACAGGAAATTTAGCTCATATAGCAGCTGTATATACTATATATCGATACCCTATGTTATTATATTATTACAAAATATCGATTTTCATACCAAGTGATTACTTTATGACTGATACCGTACACAGATCAATAAAGTTAAGTCGCTTGTGGTTGGAGAGTTTATCTCAGATCCAAAGAACTACTGACCAAGCTCATAAAAAGTCATATACAAAGTACTGTTTTGCACACCAAGAGAGTCAGCTTTTTGACACCACGAAAAAACATAGTGTGTAGTCTCTAGGGGATTTTATTTTGCATGATTGCCAACATTTCTTCATAGTCTGAATTTCCAACTCATAAATTACAAATTTTTACTAGCAATTAGTTTTTTAAGCAATCCACGCACTAAATCCCTCAGATATACTTCAGTTCAGGTTTGTAAATGTTTTGTGGTTGGCAGTCTTTTGGTATGCAGTCTACCTACTTCACAAAATTGATTTCACCCTTGGCAGGCCAATCAGACTTTCTCATCTACCTGGGGGGGGGGGGGGGGGAGTATCCAGCCTTCAACACCTGGTTAACCGCAAGGGCTTAAGAGCTCACACCAGTGCCATCACTGTGGGTGCCTCATGCCAAGTACCCATTGCACCCGGGTGGGGTGAGGCAATGGTTGATGAGGATCTGACCACCTAAATTGTATATTATTTTGGATGAATCGTCTAGAAATAATCAAACTATATACCCATACTCGTAACGTAATAATTACATCACTTTTCTGTATTACCTTTCGATTTGGAAAAGCCATTCCTGAATGTGACATGAGTCCCGTTGCCACGGTTACGGATGTTTCTATGTTGGTTGCTATGCGGTGGGTTGTTATGTGGGTTGCTAGGGACAGTGAAGGTCGCCTGGTGCTCAAGGTCAACCTCATCGAGGTCAACGACAGCCACAGTGTCTTCCGGTTTTGCTGATCGAAGCATAGTGTCAATATTTAGTCCTCAAGTAATAATATATATATCCTTGTAGCAATAATATATTAGATTTTGTTGTTGTGACAATTCAATGAATTCATTCCATTTCGGATCGTCTTTGTGTTATGCAACTTGAAGATTACTAACAATAAATCCCAATGTATGACACCAAATATGCTGGCTTATGCACTGTTAAGAGTGCAAAAGAGTCAAAATAATTCAGTAGTAAATTTTAAAAGTCGTTCATTCCTCGGTCCAGTTCATGTTCAGAATCTGTGCAAACTGGTGAAGAGTGACTCTTTTTGCTTTCACAATGAATTCCTTTTATGACAGAATAAGTAGGTCATCATATTACTGTTCAAAGAAATGATAAAGTTTTATTGACACGTGTCATAGGTCGACTGGGTCTGGTACTGGTCATGCTTCGAATCACCAAAAAGGCGAAAATAGGGTGAATCAACCGAAAAAATAATGTCCTAGTTATTATTATCCAAGTCTGTAGTCAAAATGTATCAAAACTTCTCAATCAAAAGGTTGTGAATTTCATAATCCCAACATGACAAAAATCCAACTTGTTCAAGTCAATGACAATGATCATGTAGACTGACTGTTGATCATGCAAACCACATGTAAATTACAAGAATATCAGATGCGGGGATCTTTAAAGTAGGACAGGGGGCGGTTCCTTGATATCAGAGACCACTCAGACCACTGTACACCTATCTCCGTGATCTCACTATCTCAACAGAACAGTCGACTCTCAAAAAATTCAATTACAGGTAAACAAAGAATTCTACATAACACAGGACACATGACACTGACTTCAAGATTGGGCTTATCATATTAACACATTTCCTACCAGTAAGTCATTGATTAAGCCTAATTATAGGACAGTTATCATTATGTATACAGAGTACAATATATGTTTGTTAGGAAACAGCAGTAAAGTGACGTTAGCTCCACCTTGTGTTAATGTCGTCATACAAATTATATGCGTTAGTTATCAACCTAGGGAGAGACAATCTGGGATTTATCAGGAGATAAATCCCATATTGTCTCTCCAATGGTCCATAACTAACTAATTTCATGAGACAAACACTCTAACGTGTAAACCACCTACACATACTTAACCCAAGTAGCAGTGAAACAACTTAATTTAAACCAACAATTATGGGTGATTAAAACTAGCATTAGAACACGATGGATGGCAATTCACATGTCAGAATAGCATAGAGATATTATTTTCAAATTTGAAGTGAGCTTTCAAGGACTTATCAGTAATTTTAGCACAATTTTTATATGATGGGATGATAGCGTTCTAGACCGATCTATCAGTCGGACGTCACAGTCCCTACATGTAGATGTAGGGACTGATTCCAAACAATAGGTTTTTTCAGCCCGTGAGGCATTTTCAAAATGTCACTTTCGTAAACAATCACTATTTCAAGATAATGCCAATTTTCGGACACAATCACTCAAGTCATAATTGTAGGCAATTTCTCTGAGTTTTCAGATATTATGTACAATTTCTTAAGCACAATTTCTTTCATTCCAGTCATGCGATTTTATAATGGGATTCAAAATATATATCCCCCATTTTACTGCCTCACTTTTCCGTAATTTACATGCAGCACCATAAAATGCATAGAAAAGTTGAAGCAACAAGTCAAACCCCAGCTTTCTGGCTAATAAAAACCCTAGAAACAATTTAACTTAAAGTTTGCTATGTTCTCCATTGTTATTTCTGCTGCTTCTCCACTGAAGGTGAAAAAATATTATTATTTGGAAGATAGGAAACTTGGAAGGCATCCGGTGCTGCTCCAAGCACCATATGATAAAAATAATATGACTAATTGAGTGGACAGTATTATTATTTATGGTAATTACAAACCCAGTAGAACATATTAAAGGTGGTCCGTTGATTTGAACCAGTATGAAATTTCATGAGCTGCAGACACTACTGTAAACTGAAAATATTTTTACAATTTCGATAGGAAGTGAAAAAGTAGGAAAGCTAATAGTTGTTCAAGTGACACCAAATTTTCATCCGCCAAGGGTGTTGTTAAGCATGTCACATGCAGTACTACATTGTGGTGTATCGCATGCATGTTACCACAAACTTTTTCTTTTTTTTTTCATGCATTTTAAATACGTTTTAGCTCTTTACAGCTATCTTATTTCGCCATACCACCAAGGCCTCAGCCGTTTCAAGCCAAATAGTTCGCCGTTATCAGCCATTATGTATTATGGCTCAGCCGGCTTAGCCAGCCATTTTTATGTTGAGCCAGCCGTTAGGGTAAAAATAAATGGCTTCTGGGTCTACAGTGGTATAAATAGTCTAATACCATTCGAGACCCTCCTCAGCCAATCATAAGGCAGGATTTGCTGGTGACAAATCAGTTATCAGCTCAAGCAGGCTGATGATGTTTTCCACTTCAGTGATCACCAGGGAGTGATAACTATGTCAAACACTGAAGGATTTGTGACAACTAAGGCAAACAATAAACAATCTTATGTAATTGAAAAAAAAAAAGGCAGCATTTAACACTATTAAGACCGCTTTATTAATAAACAACATCACTACTATAAGAACACCTCAATATAAGACCACCTCACTATTTAGACCACTTCACTAGTGAGACACCTCACTATTAAGACCACTTTGTTTTCAAAACCACATCACTACCACAAGATCACCTCGATATAAGACCACTTCACAATTAAGACCACCTTAATATAAGATCATCTCACAATTCAGAATATAAGACCACCTCATAATTAAAACCCACCTCACTCTTTAGACCACTTCACCAGTGAGACACCTCATTAATAAAACCACTTTAGTATCGAAATATAAGAACACCGCAGTATATAAGACAATGTCAAAATAAAGACAACTCATCATTAAGACCAGCTAATGATAAGGCCCACCTCACAATTAAGAACACCTCATTTCTAAAACCACTTCAGTATGAAGACCACCTGTTAAAACCACATCACTATTAAGACCACCTCATGAAGACCGCCTCACTATTAAAAGCACCTCATTATTTAGCCAATCAATTTGGAAAAACTTGACCATTGATTTGAATGACCTTTTAATTTTGCATTAAGACCACTAAAATTTGCATCAAATGGGCAGGTTTTACATCAGTCATTGTGAAAAATGAGATCCATGTGCAGTGGAGTACTATATTGCATATTCTGTTTAAAATCAACCAACAAAAAACAATTCTAAGAGGGATCAATTTTCTGTTTAAATTTGTTTTAAGTTGTCTATTCTCATAGTATTAGTGAGTTATTGTCCTTTGAAGGCTGATTCAGGCTTATCACACTCAAGCGCTCACACGCTCTTGTGTGATAAATCCTGAATCAGCCTCCCGCGGGGCAATAACTATCACAAATTCAATGTATTGTAGCAGCAGGTTAACCTGTTTGTTATATATCCTGGAACACTAAACAATAATCAATCAGTCTCATACCTATATATAATGACTAAGGACTTTTTTGAATTCTATTTAATTCCTAAATTATATATTTTCATTTCCGTCTATGAGCAGCAAAGTTGAGTGTAAGTTTATGTCTACCTGAACTTATTCAGGAAATGCATGGGTGCACCCTTGCTTATTGTTTTAGCATGGCCACTGCGACTATATAGAATATATTTAATTGGGGATTGTATACATTGAAAACCTAAACAATAACAAATACTCATTTTATATAACAACTAAGCAGTTAAGGCATAAATAATTTAATTCTATCTACACGCTACACCAGTGTACACAGTCAACACAATTAAGGAAGCTCCATAACAGTACAATCAAACAGGACATATACAGTAACCTTGACGGTGTAATTAACAATAAATGCTCAAATCGATAGTTTAGAAAACTGAAAACTTGCATGCGATTTCAAACATTTATCAATAACAGCAGGAAGTCAACGCATTCTAACATAAAACAAAATTATCCACTCACCATGGGACTTGTCGGTGAGATCGGAATACTCCTGGTATTCCTGTGTCGTTCCTGCTGCTATGTCGATCATTTCGTCATCCGAGTTGCTGTTGGTCTCAATCAGTATCCCATTAGCTCCAACAGCTTGATAACGTGGCTCAGTTGATGATGCCATCAAATTGTCTGTTTCCATGCCAACAGCTGCAACAAAAATACAAAACAAATAACATACAGGCACATATTACATGACACAATTTAAGTAAACATAAAACATATTCTGCACAGGGAATTTGAGAGATAAAGTAATCATTGCTAGCGTAAAATAAAAACAAATGACAGAAACTCCCATTCTTCGTTATTTCAACTAATCATATTTTTTGCTAATACTTCTTCCATAATTGAGAATGAATCATTGACAAGATACAGTTGAACACAGATGTCAAATAAGAGTGAACACTCAGGAGGCTGATTAAGGCAACATGCAGTTCAACAATCAAATAAGGTTCACAGTTAAGTGTTAATCTCCAATATTACACAGTTAACTTAGAACTGCTATAAATGCAACTAAATCCATAACTGACCATTCATAGAATCTTAAGAAGGTATGTCAACAGTGAAATTCTGGTAACATGAGCAGTGATTAGCAAAAATGTACTCCATCACTCTTGTGATAGACCATTAATTGTAAACAGGATGAGAATGTCCCATAATAGCTACTATTCTATACTTTGTAGTACAATGATGTAATACACCCTATCATACACAGGAACCTGACTGATAGCATACATTGACAATACAATTTTCTGACAAGGCTCTATAAGTGCAGCAGAATTTGGAAATGCTACATTCATTATAATAATTTATTAGTAATGCATTATATTGCTTTTCAGATAGAATAAGTTGCACAGCATTAATGTCAATAAGTGTTATTGAATAACAATGGAGCATTAGATAATTAAGATGGGTTAGCCTTTTTAATAACTTCCTGACTGATTGGGCCGTCTTGCAATTAACTGACACCAGGAAATTAATTTGTGAGGGAAGACAAGAACTACAAAGGCTGTGTCCATCCTACTTCTGTATAGTATCCATTAGCGAAGTTAATACCACATGCTTTCAAGACAATCTTTTTTTCCAACACTAAGTACACCATAAATGATCATCAATGGTAACAACTTGACTGTGCACTAATATAAACTTTACTTTTAGGTCAGCCATTACATGCAACATAGTACTTCAAACAGTGTACTTCTCGCACTTCAGTTCTGTATGTACACCCTTTTGATGTTCTTGAATTAAGACTTTCTGTCTTATAAGTTTATGTATAAGTAAGGAAATAGACTAAACAAATTCATGATGAGAGTAGAATGGTGTTGTAACATTGCCATCTTAGGCCTAGAAAGAAAAATATTTGAGTTTCTGTTGACCAGCCACTGAAAAAATAGGGTATCGGTAGGTAGGGGGAATAAATTCTAAATTTTTTCTAGACGGCTGAATCATCGAGATACCTTTCTCACCATTGAGACATCGATCATGTTACTTGTTGTCTATGAATAATAAAGTGCATTACACTGAATTTTAGTCACATTGTGACAAAGGGAAGCATCAGCCACCTGGCCAGTGATATACATTTATTTATTGTACATGTGTGGTGCAGTGTGCATGCATGTGTTGCATACAGCTACCTGTCCATCTGTCGTTGTACACTTTTTTTTAAAATATATATTAATTCTGTCCTTTTTACTTATGGATGTAAATTACTGTAATGTGTTTGGGAGTGCCGCTGTGCCTCCCATCAAGGATAGACTTGTGGAGGCCCTGCTCACTTGTGACTTGTATTACAAGTGAAATAAAATATCTGAATCCATGAATTAAAATGGGCTATTATGGCATTTTATGCTACAGTATGTCTCATGCTGTAAGGACGGCCGATTTGTCCAGCTGCAGTTGAATTTGCCTACATATCATAAATGTATCAAAAGTATGAGATCATTTTTTGCTGAATGAATAGGGATATGAAAAACTTTTGAGCACAACTGCAATTTTTTGGAAAATGTTCTGCACGAACAGAACTTTGACTTAAAGTTGTATAAACCGTGTTTTAAATTACAAAAAAGAAGAAAAAAGAGTAATTATACTTGGGCTGTTAACCAAATGGAATTTTAAATTTCATAATCTTTTTTTTTTTTTTTTGGGCCTTAATTTTAATCATCATTTCTACATCTTTTTATATATTTTCTAACAAGTGGAGTTATGTTATTTCCCATTTTTAACAGACCTTAAAAGCTTCAGGTAAATAAATATCTGGTTATATAAATGAAGGTAAAAGGTCATTCAAGTGCAGATTAAGACTTGTACGTTTTCAGACAATTTATGCGCCTGGTTACAAATTAACAATATATTGGACAATAATAATCAAGTCACAAAAAATACCTATTGTTAAACAAAAAAACTTCAATCAAAATATACTTCAACTTCAAACAATTTTTTTTCTAGGCCTAATGCAACTCAAAACCTGAGGTTTGTATATAAAATTAGTTAATTTTGGTACAGTATAGTATAGTAATAGTATAGTAGTTACTGTGCCTATGTGTCTTTGACATTACCTTTTTTTAAAGATAAAGAAGTATTTATGTTGCCTCTGGACTGTGCATATATACATTTTGTTAAATGCCCTTATCTAAAATAAATTATTGAATTAAATCGAATTAAAACAGCAAGTTCTCTCATGGTGCTTCCAGTGGGTCCTGTTTATTCAAAGACAACGTTGAAGTATCAGACATATCAAAAGACTTTCATTTTGTTTACCGCATCAACCCCATCCACAGTACCTCACTCTAAAATTTCAAGTGCTCAAGCCTTCCAACAAGCACGCTCTTGCTCATTGCAGCTTTGGGTGATGACTAAGAAACCTGTGACACCTATCAACATAGTGTATTGATCACATTTTTACTGTATGCATCATTCACACTCAAGTCTCAAAAATATGATATAAGATTGTCAGCAGCTAATAACTAAGCAACAGCTTTGCAGGGCACACTATCACTGCACTGGTGATCACTGACAGCTATTGATGCATCACATATTGTCATTGGCTTTGCAAGAAATTGCAAGCTGTGCATCACATTTACTTAGCAACTGGTCTCACCTCACATCTTTCCTGGTGGCTCTTAGATGGATGTAAAATTAGCTAAGCGCATGCTAACTTCTCTTCTAGACAGTGAGTAAGCAATTAAGCCGGGCGTGGGAAAAAGGGTATTGCGTTGAAATTCACCTGTCATTCACAACAAAATAATCCTGCTTTGACATCGCCGGAAGCAGCTGGCTTCTTCGTTATTTTTCATTTTCCACGAGAGGGCGAAATTGCATGGGCATCGAGTACCCTCTCTCGGATGAAAGACGAACTGCTAAATAAACCGGGACGCGCCAACCATATGGAAATAGGCCGCACATAAGGCTCAGCCCATTTTCCGACTTAGCCGCACATATAGGAAAATGCGGAACAACTAAATCGGATTTGTTTGCGGAATGGTAATTAACATTATGTACCTTAAGTTTACAACTTACAGTATTAATCTGCACATGCCTGACCTTTTACCACAGAACTGTATCTAGTTCCTTTGCCTTTTACCTTCATTTTATAGCCCATCACAGGGGCGGATGCAGAAATTGGTGAAAAGGGGGGGGGCGGAGATAATTGATTTGCTAGCGCCATCTTTTTTTTTTTTTAACTTTTCTCCCTTTTTTTGCACCAGTTGCAGACAGCACATAAAGCCCTAATCCACCACTGTGCCTATGTGCATTCAGTCTTAATTTGTACTTTCTCATGCTTTGATAAATTAAAATTTATTTTAACTAGACAAGGGGGGGGGGGTTGGATTTAGCCAGTTACAGTTACAGAAATAGGTTACCATGTGCACAACTGTCTATATAAGTTAGGTATGACTGAGTATATAAGTTAAGGGAGGCACAAAATTATCAGCGCACCCCAGCCTTACCTACGTACAAAGTCAGCCACGTCTAGCTGAAACACCAAATGTGAATTTTTGCCAATATTTGACTTCGCATTGAAGCATGTACCTAAATGAAGTGTTTACTGTAAAGGAAAGTAATAGGAATGTAAGAGATCCATCAATATTGTTTGTACCCATACTCCCATGCAGCTTTGACTTGTCAGGATGTTTGTACCAATATTTAATAGGATCCAATATTATGGCTCTCACTTATGGAATCTTTTGCCTTATGAATTTAAAAGAAATGTAGATTTAGTTTTAAAAAGCTGTTACACACATGGGAGGGGCCTAGGTGCTCCTGTAGTATTTGCCAACTGTGATTGTTTTTAATTTGTCTTACTTGTTGTTTATTTTAGTCACATAATAGCCTTTGTTCTAGTGTTTTTGTATTTTATTGACGTTAAATAACGATTTTTATTATTTCATTATTAGGTGTCGTCCTCTGGTGAAAAACAAAAAATAAAATGTATGGAAAATATGGATGCGCTTTAAAATCGGGGTCGGTCCGTCTTTAAGCTTTTTAACACGGAAGTGCGGCTGATTTCAGACTGGTGACGCGCCAAGCCCAACTTGTGTATGACTCTAGTTTTGCAAGTTCGTATTGTTTTGTAAAGAGAAGCAATGGCCAAGAAAAACAAGGCACCCTGTAAATTTGGCAGCAAGTGTTACAGAAAGAATCCCAAGCATCTGGAAGAATATAGCCATGGAAGTGACACAGAACAGGTTGTTCGACCATTTTAAAGATTGCTTTGTTGACAAGTGACAAGTTGATTACACGTACTTCAAGCTTTCAGTAGCTTTTGAGTGTTGTATGTTGTTCAGGTCATGAAAATCAGCTGAAATGTGTGACCAGCTGCCAGAGGCAGACGGATGACAGTGTTTCAGCTAGTATGCAAGATTTGATAATTGTGTAATGTTATCATAATGGTTATTTCTTGTTATGAGCTGGACACTATACTATGTATTATTGTGAAAACAACTGGGACCATGAAAAAATTGTTATATGAACTGAAAGAATAGTTATTCATTAGTTAGTATTATATTTTGTTCTGTTTTATGACATTGATATACGAAATGTCAATAAAATAATGTCTCATGCGACGACATCCTGCGGAGCAACTTGCTCACAAGGGGGAGTGCAAGACGGGGTGCTCTTCATCCTTGCCGTCACCCGATCGGCCATGAGCAATTTCACCACATTTAGTTCCTGGGTCATTCTGATAAAAAAACAGCTGTCCAGTGTCCTCTAACTGCGTTCTGAGAGACCCGTTCTACTCTTTCGGTGTAATGGCATGAAAATAGATGCATTATAGTGACTTAGTAAGAGTTATGGCAGAGAAACGGGTGTAAGCATTGCTGCATTGATACATGAGTAAAGGGGGTTAATCTCCATAATGAAATCTCTTTTCAAATCACTGCGCCTGGCCAATGAGGTCAGGCTTTCAACTGAAAAAGGGTAAAATACCGATGGACAGCGTTAGAACGGTCATAAACACGTGGGTTTTGTTGACAAAATCATCTGTTTGCAAAGATTAATTGAGGCAATTAAAAGTTGTCCTAAACATTGCAAACTGTTTTCACACTCCATATGAGTGAATATCGTAAGCTGTCCACGGAAGAAAACCCCTCCTAATTGCTGTGACTAGTTTGACAGCTCTGACCACGTGGGCCTCATGCAAATTAGCTGAAAATATTTCGGAGTGCCTGCAGCGATGAAATGACAGTATGAGTGGAGGCGCTGTGAGCAGCTTGGCTGCGAAGATGTAATCAAAACTTGGACCTTCAGTCAAAGCTGGCCAGTTGGCATAAATTTGCAGATGCTGAAACCAAACAAGCTCCCCCAGCTGTTGTTTTTTTAAATGTTGGTTTTATGTAGTTTAAACAGAGCTTTTGCATTGTTTGATTCTCACTAGGATCTCGAGGAAGACCTGAAAGAATCAAGTGAAGAAACAACACCCGAACCACCCCGGAAGAAAGCAAGAAGAACCATCTCTGATTTCTTCCAGAAAAGTGGTTCAGATGATGCAAAAAAGGCAGAAAAGAAAACTGAATCTGCAAAGTCTGGTAATACTTCAGGATATGTCAGGCAGGAGGAGAAAGAGGAAGACCAAAGTAAGACAATGAAAAAATCAGATTAGTGCAGAAATAAACCTGAACTCATGAGTGTTGTCTTTGAATCTATTTTCTTCTGTCATGTTTCATTAAGACTTTGTATAACCTTAATTACTAGCTGCCACACCAGAGGAAGATGTGGGGCCTGCATCACCTTCAGATATAAGGGAGAACATTAAAAGTAAATACCAAATGGAGATGCCTGAAGATTTCTATCAACTCTGGGAATTTGCCAAGTCTATAGAAAAGACTAAGCCGCAAGGTATGAGGAATATCCCATGAACTCTCCACATACGTCCAGTAATTAAACAAAAGCTAACGTCTAACTCTCTGCATACATATCTACTGATCAATTAGTCCAGTATCGGTATCTTAAAGTTTAAAACTTTAAATTTCAGATGCATTCAAGAAGTCACTTGGTTTGCAACTAGTTGGGCCTTATGATGTACTTGCTGGGAAATTTTGCAAGAAGAACAGCAAGGGTAAAAAGCCTAACTATCATCTTCATTGGCGTTACTATTATGACCCTCCTGAGTTCGTGACAGTCATAAAAGGAGATGACAGCACTCAGTTTCACATGGGTTACTTCAGGTAAGTGTCCTGAATGACTGCGGAGCATGGAAAAAAAATGACTAACTGAAAACTAAATTACTTAGTTTTTGACTAAATTTCCTGCTGGATAAATGTGTTGCACTTTAAATAAAAGCAAGTAATTTAAACGTAAATTGCTTACTATTTAGTTTTGTTTGTGATCCCTAGTTTCATAATTCTGTAGTTTTATGTGATAAATGCCATTTACTTAAACTTGGTCTTATTTCAGGGATGATCCCAAAGAAGATCCTGTGTTTGTTGCGTCCAATTCTGCGAAAGATAATGCAACCATTACACCCAGGGGAGAAAATTTATTTGCCGCTTTGATGTAAGTTGTTACAATTATCCCGTAATGTTTAACTGCCATTTTTTAACTTTGTTTACCTCTATAATTAATGTCAATGGATGCCTATTAATTTTTTTAAAAGGAGAAAATCCTGTGGTATTAAATTCAGACAGTTTAAGTGATGTTTACGGTTTGTTGTCATGTTAATTTTGTTCTTTCAGATGGCACATTGATGATATTTCTAAAAAAGACAGCAGCAAGAAAGGTTCATTAAAATCTTTGAGGGAGAAATTACAAAAGACTGCTGAAAAAGAAGGATACTCGTTGGAACAGAAAACTAAGAACATGAAAGCTCGAGACAAGAAAGTTAACTGCAAAACATTTCACGGAGCTGGAATGGTAGTTCCTGTCGATGCCAATGAAGTTGGATACAGAGATGTTCCAGAAACTCCAGGTAAGGACTAAATTGTAAAAACTTATTATATTGGTTTAGTGTGGACCCATAATACCCCTAAAGGGGAGAATTGGTCTAGTAAATCTGAGCAGCTAAGCAGTGGAAATGATAGCTAAAATAGCAGAAAAATGTAGCAACAGCACGTTAATTTTAAATAAACCAAATGTAGCAAAAGTAGGCTATGAATTTCTGTAATGAAAAATTTAATTGCATGCTTTGTGTGCAAAACTAATTGACATCCTGTAAACAGTTGCAATAACTCCAATTGTTGACAGGGGCACACAGTTGCAAAAAATTGACATTTAACTCTGAGCAAATCGGGCGTCAGTCTTGATTGCTATCTGAGCGGTGAGAAAACGTTGGATCCCCAGATCCAGCCCTGTCCCGCCGCTGGTGGTGCCATCATCACGTGACCGCTAGGGGCGTGGTTAAGCGAACTCATAAAGACAATTTTATTAGTTATCAGTGCACTTTTTTTTTTTCACTTGAATTGCAAACAAGAGCAACGTTTTTATTGGGCGTTGCCGCGAAGCAACTCCAGCAAACTTTTTTTTTTTAATTCTCCAATTTACCCACAGTTTCTAATTTAAAAATGGCTACCCGGACATATCCCAGCATGCCTATTCAAACAAAACGGATTGGCTGAAGCCAATCCAAAAATGCTGGAAATATTTATGTCCCATGAAGTGTGGCAAATATGAGGATGTCCAGTAACTTGCAAAAGCTGGATTAACTTCTGAAATTAAAGCTGATTGTATCTGAGATTCTGGCTTTGAAGGATTTTGGTTTTCGAAGAGCCTAATAATTATAATTTTATCTAAAAAAAAAAGTGTTGCATCCTGTTTTGTAGGAAATGGTGGCGAATAACATGATAGCGATTGATACTATGAGATTTATGCAATGGGTCATATATCCACTCTTGTTAAAACTGCAGTTGTATGGTTAATTAAATTGCTGACTGAATCCTGTGTAATATTTACAGGTGATCTGAAAAAGATGTTCAAGAAGATCGTAGATGCAAAGGAAGGCCCAGAGCAAGATGCAGCTTTTGACCCGTTGATGGAGCTCATTATGTTGATCCAATTTGCAAACGACGAATGTGACTATGGGATGGGCCTCGAACTCGGCCTGGACCTGTTTTCCTATGGAGGAGAGTGTTTCCATCAGAATATTCTTAATCTCGTGCCTCTTGCTTACACACTACTCGGTCGACATGTGTACAAAGACATTATCGAAGCTCATATTAAGAACAGGCAGCGAGGAGCCAAGCTAAGCCAGTTGGACTAATGATTGGACATTTTGTACAGAAAAGTTTTATCTAAGAATTTCAAAATCATAAGAAATACAGACATTAACGACAGTCAAGTTTTTACAAGTTTAAAAGAATCATGCAAGTGTTCAGGTAATCAAATTCATTAATTTGTTCTTGCATGTTTGGTTTCCTAGAATTAAGACACAAATAACCTAGCTGTCCAATCATCACATGCGTTTTTGGTGGCGATTAGGGTTTAAATTAATGTGTATACAGCCTGTATTTGGATTTTGTTATGTCAAGGACAAGTTTAATTTATTCGGTACATTCCACATGCTGGAAATATTGTTCATATTGGACAGCCTAGGTTGGTGTTCTATTAAATTGTTTGAAATGGGCATTAGTTCAACGTTGCTTATGCACTCAGCATTAATTAGTTGCAACAAGAAGAAACTGTCTTTGCAAGATAAATATGACAAAAGCTCAAGATACTTTGTATGAAAATAATATTTATTTGTAAAATTATACAGCAATTTCAAAGGACAAACTCAACATTACTCAAAAGAGTATTTTATTGTTGACCACTGAACAATTATATTTGTTATAACATAAAAATTGTGTTCAACAATCATTAGCAAAATAAAACTTAAGTTGTACAGATGTAAAGTTAAAGCTGATGCAACAATCGAGAATCATGTTAAAAACCATTTTTTAGCAAGTCATAGTCATACCATTGTAAATTCAACATTTTTACAATTCTCGGTGGATTTCTCGCTATTATATAAATCATACATACTTACATGTATACAAAAAGTTTGTTGTATATCTTTGCACATATTCACAGATATTAAAGCAAGACGCAAGAGTAATATCAATTAACGAGCCACCTTTGATTGACTTAATGTGTTTCCTATGGAGTTAGACATATTTGCAGGATCAAACACTACTGATTTGTAAAGGTTAGGTCTCCTCTCATTCTTATCTTGGATCAATCGACTGATTCTTCCTAGCGCCATCTGGAATCTGAAAGGAGAATATTTTTTAATGAAAATCTGAACAGTTGTAAACTTAAAACGTCATCCATAGAATAAAATGGACCTCAGTATGCAGGCCGGTTACATTGTTACAATTTGCATTACTGTTTTGCAAGTCTGATTTTCACAAATTATAGGACAGTAACTTTCATGATTAAGTAACGTGGTGGGCCTAACAACGTGACTGCCCTCAACCCTAATAAACAACAGGCTGTCAAGGCACATAAATAGAAAAACGAATGGTATTTTGACCTTGAGTTTTTTACTGACTGAAAAATTAAACATTTGCTAAATTCAAGCAGCTGTGGATTAAGGTTGCAGGTATTCACGGAATTAGGTCCTCATGGAATAAAGTACACACTAACTCTGTATACATGTTTGAAACTGTCTGTCCTGATCAGCCTGAGGTTAAATGTGTTCTCTGATATAGAATTGGGTTTAATAGCAGAGTGGTCCTTATCATTAAGAAGTTAAGATATTCATAATTATTGTTTTGACATCTTTTAAATTTGGTGGTAAATATATCAATGAAACAGCCATAATATCATGTCCTAGGATACAATGGGTTGTAAGTGCAGTACTACTCACCGATTTTTAGCCTCTACATGCTCCGGGACGTACTCCTCAGGCGGCCATAAACCAAAACCTCTCTTTCCTCCTCTGCTCAAGAGTCGACTGACTGCAGCTGTAATAAGAGTGACCGGTCTGTCGGGCAAAGCCTCTAGGATGTCATTGGCCATTCGGGCTTTCTGATGAGTGGAAATGGCAGAAAATATTAGATCAATGACGGAAAATATTAGTTCTGTACCCAGGTGATAATTTATTAGCCAGGAGATAGTAATATGAGGACACTGCTGTTTGATTTATGTCAGTTGCTGTAGAGGTTGTCATTAACTTCATTAACATTATATTGCAGCAGATATTGATATTGATTCGAAAGCGAATAAATTCTCATTCAATATAATCAACAGTAAATTAACAAGTAAAAGAGAAAATAAGTAAAATATCAAATAGAGTTATCTTGATACAAACCTTATCACAGGGGGGCTCAGTATCAATCCGTGTCGGACAGTTGACTGTGTAGCCATACTGATCATACATAGGTGCTGTGACTGCTGTGTGTTCGATGGTGCACAAACTTATTAGTGATGTGCAGAGCCTAGCTACGTCATCAGCGTTCATTAAATGTCCACTGTTTGGAAGACCCTGAAAAGGACAGACAAATTAACAATGAGTAATTAAACCTGGGTTTATCATTCCTATTGTTCATATTTTCTACCTAATAGTATTAGCACTTGCAGGAATTGAACCCAGGACTTTATAATGTTAGAGCTGACAATTAAGTACTTTAATTACTGGGTAGGGTGAAGTAAAAAAAAAAAAAAAAAAAAAAAACAGCAGGTCTTGATAGTTGTCAAATGGTGAAAATTGAATATTGTTGCAGTTAGAACTGTCATTGCAACTCAGCATAATTGTTCTCAATTAGGGATGCATTATTACGGGCTCCATTTTTGCCAACATTGTTCATTGATGAAGGCTGTTGGTCTTTTTCAAAGATGTATCTACTTTTATGATTTAGATAAGACCCGTTTCATATGCATTAATTTTGGTGATTCAAAACTCAAATATCAGTTTATTTTTGGTAGAAATTTATAGAAATGTGCAGCAAAAATGGCCGTGCGTTTCAGCATTCTCACATTGCAGGTAAAGTGACACACTGTCTCCAAAATTAGCAAACAATGATGAAAATAAGCACCTCTTATGAAAATCAGTTGCTGCTTTAAAGATGTGGAAGGGTTTCTGGTACGATATAATGTGAGGGATATGTAGGCAAGATCCAACCAAACAGAAATTAAGTCGGAATGTAGCTTGTATGGAGTATGACTTTTACTCACTTCAGCAGGCTAGGTCAGACAAAATTAAAGTAACTGACAGTATGTTACTTGAAGAAAGTCATTGAAAACAGTCATTAAAACATTGCTGTCTGTGTAAAATATTTCAGTTAAAGTTTCAACATAATTGTGTTCAGTCAGTTGCTATTGTCAGTTCTGTGTGACATAATGTCATAGTATCCAAGTTAATTTATATATTTATGCATCAATGGTAATGCACCAAAGCAACTAAATGTAGATATTCATCCTTCCAAATGCCCCGATGGCTTAACTGAGAATTTCAACAATTTTCTTCCTATATACTTTGATAAATAGCCTAATTTCAATATAGATCTACCATTATTTCAATAGCGATTTCAATGTTTTTTTCCTATGTCCAGTTGTAGTTACATTTTTGACTGCAACTAACGAAAACCACTTGGAACATCTTTTTTGGACAATCATTCTGACCTGCTGTTTTTTCGATTTAGTGTTTTTTCACTCCACCCTATTACTGGGCCACCTGGCTGACAATATATTGTGTTTGTAAGATAAACTTTTGAATTTTCTTTTGCACAATGTCACTAACCTTAATACCTAATCCACCTTGGTCTGTACTCTTTGCCAACTCTCTACCCCAGTCTTGCAATTCCTGATCATCAGGCACCATGTCATCATCAGCTGTTGTAAAAAGATTGATTTTATAGTTGTCGTTTTTTTTAGTGTCATGTGATATCTTATATAATGTTTCATTTTCTCTTTGTAGTCACTAGTAGTCACTAGTAGTCACTAGTAGTCACTAGTAGTCACTAGTAGTCACTAGTAGAGGAACTGAACATTTAAAAATATATGTTTTCGGTACTTACGATAATATTGTAAGATAACTTGGTCAACAAAGTCAGATGTGGCACTGAATATTTCCAGTCCATCGTCTCGATATGGATAGTGCTGAAGAATGTCAGCATTTAAAACCTGAAAATAGGTATACAAGTGATGTTCATTATGTTGACAGTTCGGTATTGCAGGAAATTCATTTAAACGTGTTAAATGCACAAATATTAAATATATGTGGAATCGAGGTTCAGGATTGTGGCACATACCCCTCTAGATTCTAAGTCTGTCGGCAAGAAACCATGGTCATCTATATGCCAAATAGACATCCTTGAAAAAGATGCATGTATATCATATCAGTGACACACATTTAAATGCATAAGAGTAACATTAAAATGTACATTGTGTACTGCATCATTATTCTACACTTCACTTACACTCTTTCAATAACTTGTGTAGCACCTCTTCTGCCTAATTGGGTACAGATATCTAACCATCCATCTTCTTTGAGTAAATATGGTAGGATAGCTCTGTAATGGAAATTATATCTCATGAAAATTGAGATGAAGGCAATGTTAGTGTATCATTGTAAATATGGCAATTATATATTCAAATAGATGGTGGGTAAATTGCTCACTCATTAGTTGCAAGAACCTCCTCCAAGAAAGGTTTGAGTAATCTGTGAATGGGATGATTTACTGCTAGGTGTCGCTTTGTAGCAATTGTCACTCCCTCTAGTAACAAGTAACACAGACCTGGAAAATGACATTCATTAAATCAACAAGAATTAAAAAGGGCAGTAGTTTCAGATTACATTGGTAACTTTTGCCCAGCATCTAAAGACACCTCCTTCATGATTTATATGTTAGATAATTTAGATTTAGATGCCACTAACCTTATAAACTAGATAAGACCGGTCTCTATTTTAGAGTAATAGATAACAAAATGGTAGGCTGTAAAAAGCACAAGTTGTTACAATTACCTAAATATTTGATTGCAATATGTGCCATGGCATCTGCATTGCTAAACCACATTTTTGCCAATAACCAAGTATAGGAAGAGTCTGATGACAGGAAAATCTGGAAAGAAAACAGCCATAAATTTGCAGATGAATGTATATGAAACAAACTAGTATATGTTGTATGACTATAGAAAACATCTGTGGCACTGTGGCACACTCACTGGATTTTCTGCGGAAGGTCTTTGGTGTAACTGTATGGCGAGTGGTCGCAGCATCATTTTGTTGTCGACATAGAATAATCCTATTGGTGCAACCAGCTGAAAAGATAGAAGGAAATCGTAGAAGGAAATCATGTTGTGTTTTTTCTGTCTGATACACTCTAATGTACAGTTAGCCTATCACTCTTATTTGCTGATTAGGGTATTGTTTATTGATACTCTTTCCAGAAGTAATAGGGTAAATAGCTAACAAATGATAATTCAAGAATGACACAACAATTATATTGACTTATTCCCAGTGTGTGATGCTATAGTAAAATTGAGTCTGTCAATCCACACCCAGTTAGTTTGAAATTAAGAAACATTAATAATTTACTTTTAGGGTGATTAAGAAATGACTCTGAGGTTATACTCACAGTTCTCATGTCAATAGTTGGCAAGTCCTTGAGTATTTTGAAGTCAACTATGAATAACCTGCCTTGTTCAATCAAGTGCTCCAGGTGCAGGTTTTGGCCAAGGACATTACGAAGCATCTCGTTTGTAATTGGCATGCTGAAATTAATTATAATAAAAAATACAATAAAATGCCCACCTGTAAAACCACCCTGTAAGGCAATATCAAATTTAGGGCCACAATTAATTTCATTAAAATTGTCAAATTGAACCTAGACAAAGCTAGACAACTTTTGCTATACAGTGCCACTTGCCACTAAACGGAACTATCTGGCTATAGCTTGCTGCACGAAGTCGGATCTAAAAGTACATGTAGCACCATTTGGTGCATAAGTTGAGAGTTACGCATATTTGTAATCTTTTGTTTTAAAAAAAACATGTCGACTGCTCGTTCATATTTATGATATATTAGATACATTTCTGACATATACTCAGGTTTATATTTTTTCAGTGGTGGCAGTTTAAGCCAACTATAAGGTAGAAGTAAACAGATGTGGCTGGCTTTAGGCAGAAACATTAATCCAATTCTGACTAGAGTCAAACATTTTTTATGACAATAACTGTATATCTCAGGTTAATCTGTATTTTTGCCATGATAAGTAATCTTTGTTACAATCGGACTGTTTATTATGAGCATACTTATAATGAAGGTCCAGTAACCACAATGTCATTTTAAATCGGATCCAAATATAAATGTGTTATAACAAACACATTTTGATCAGGACACTTTACCAAGAATCAGTAATGGCTGTAAGTTTCTAGTGTATAAAAAAGCAATAAACAGATATTGAAATAGTGGCTAAAATTCAGCTTAAACAGTTTTATTTTCAGACAATATCAGATTACTGTTGATAGTACGACTGAATACGAAGCTTTATGTACTACACATGCACAGGTCACACATTTATGTATACTGTATTACAATACAATGTATATTGAAGTTTTTATTTGCAAAAAACAAACGATACACACTCCAATGCTTCTATACAAAGCCATGAAAAACAGAAGGAAGTACTTACACAGATCTCCCATATGGTTTTTTTTTTTTTTTTTTTTTGTAGATCTGCCTAGCCAAAAGGTGCATTGCATACCATTGTGTTTCTTCATGCAGATTTAATTGATGTTTTTTTGTTAAATTTTGCTTATAATGAATATTGTATGGTGCATTAAACCAACTTACTTTTCTGGTATTTCGTTGCATATCTTGATCATGCTTGCATTACATCCCACTAGCCTCTGGGCAGCAAACCATAGATCATCATCATACATACTAAGTCCCTGGAACAGACAACAACAAAAAACAAACGCTAAATATATGTGCATATGGAACTGTGCATGTATTGGATTAATGTTTTTGCCTTACATTATGTAGTATCTTACTAAATTAGTTGATATTTGGTAGTTGTCTAGTCATGTCGTCAACGAAATGTGATTTTAATATCTTGTTTCAAGAAGACGGCGATTACAAGGTAGTTATTTCCTAATGAGAAAAATACACATCGTACATTCATTCTTAACTTTTTCAGAAATAATTGCACCTTTTTCTTTTTTGAAGGCTATTTCAAAGAGCCATTCATTTAAGCACAGGAGAACAATGCATTGAACTTAAGGTCACCACAATTATCCCATGAATTACCTTAGGAGCAGGCAAGTCTGTTGAACCAAACAACTTCTTCAATTTGCTCAGGGACCTCCATTCACCACTCAAATATTTGCTCAGGCTGTTTTTGTTGATGATTTGTTCTACCCTGTCTTGGAGGGGCACCTGAATGCAAAACAGGTTCAGAGAACAAGTTCAGAGAAACAGTTCAGAAATAAATGCAGTCGAACAGGCTCATAGCGAGCGAGAATCACTGCTGAGGTATCTATTGAACCCGGAGCTAGCGATAGTACCTGTGTCTTCAAGTGCTCTCCTTCTCTGCCCAAACATACTGCATCATTACATAGACTTATATTTATATTACAAAATTAATCTATTTTAACAGTATGATTGTTTCAAATTTATATATTAAGATGAATGCATTTATGTGTACAGTAAACAGCAAATAAAGTGTCTTGGGTCAAGTGTATGTTGGAAATCTGTTTATGACAAAATTATTGTCCAAGAGTAGAGTTTGGCCAATCTTTTTCACGAGACCCACATACAACATGTATAACAAAAACCCAGTTTTTTGGCAATGGGTCATACTGCTTGGATGGCAAGCTAGATTGATTGTATTATATTGTTTGGCTATACAATATATTGCACTGTGCTGTGCTGATTGAACTATTATAATTCAGATATGGATGTAACATAATGACATCATGAGGTTGGAACTCCACTTAGATTTTGCTCTAATTAGGATTCAAACCCTAGGTCCAAGAGAATTCTTTAAACCTTCATCATTGAGCCACTTAGATAGACATAGATAGATAGATAGATAGACAGATAGATAGATAGATAGATAGATAGATAGATAGATAGTTAGATATTTAGATAGATAGATAGATAGTTAGATAGATAGACAGATAGATAGATTGATAGATAGATTGATTGATAGATTGATTGATTGATTGCTTGCTTGATTGCTAGCTTATCAAACACAATCCTGGCAAACACCCAAGACTGAATGTCATGCTCTGCTTTTCTGATATATAAAATTATGCTGTAATATGCAGTAGTATTGTGACCAGTTTTTAAGAGCCAGGTATTTTCTATGTATGGTATTCTATTGAAAAAAATATTTGGTGTCCTTTCAAAAGAAAAGTTTGCTCACGAAGTGTGAAGTGCATAGTTTGCTCACTTTATATTGTACGTGACTGAGAAACTAGTGACATAATATTATGAAATGTTTTATCACAATACACATGAATGCATAAGAAATGCAAAATATATTATGGTGCAAAAAATATGGAAATTTCAGTAAAAATACTGACCTTCCTGTCTATTTCTACTTCTGGCATGCGCAACAGCTGAAATCAATAACATTCATAATCAATCATAACAGTAAAATAACATGGAATTATTCAATTCATATGATTTTACTGACCATGAAAACTTTATAATATTTAATTTAAAAATTCATAATTAAAATTACAAAATAGGTCTTTAAGAAACATTTGAATGTTTGAATATATGGTACACTATTGATACAATGTCATGGGAAAGCAAACATAAGTTGCAAATGGTAAGTACTGTCAGAACAATGAGGACACTTTGTATAATTTTGCTACAAATGGTGGGAAAGTTGGAAGAGGAGTTTTCGGAGAAGTGTGAGCAATGTAATTGCATTTGCAGATTTCTGTTGTTCCTGTTTGATATTGGCATACTACCAATTAGTGGGACAATGTGGGAGATATTACAACTAAAAACCATCAATTAGTTGAATTTACTTCAGACAAATATAAGGGTCCACTCACTGCCAGAGGTGTCTGACTTGTGAAAATGGGTGACTGAAGTGGTTTTGAGCAAATGGGTCTCTAGAAAAGGTCATCTTTCACGTGATTTACTGTTATCCTTCACTGCCCTTGGTAACAACCAGTTATGATTCATTTGGGGTTGTATAACCATAAAAAATTATAGCTATTGCCACTATGTATAGTATTTTCCTGATTAAAACCAGGGTCTTTTGATTTGGAGACAAGTCAAAACGAGACCTACTTGAGTTGATATTGAAAGTAAGGTTAGATTTTAATTTTCGATGTCTCACTCTAGATCTGGTCTTTAAGCTAGACCAGCCTCTATCAATTAAGGCCTGGCATTTAATCAAGAAAATATGGTAATCATGTTGCCGGATATGTCACTAAATGCATCCAACTCCACGACGCACTTAGGCAATTGTAAATTATGTTTAAATTGTCATTATAAGCAGTTATCCACTGTAGGTTCTGGAGCTAATTTGTCATATTTCTTGTCATTATAAATATCCTCACCGCTAAGACCGCCTCTCTATTAATTACTAGCACTCTGCATGGTTGAGGGGGGGGGGGGGGGGGGGGTGAAAAACCCAAGGAAATTCAAATCAGTTATCTTAGTATTAACATGGAGACAAGAGTAGACTTGTCTGCATGGTATTAAGACAACTACCGGAACTAAGGACATAAAATTTCACCCAATCCACACTTTGCTATTACAATGGTTATTAATTACCTCACGAATAAAACTACTTATAAGACTAAAGTTTAGTCTGAAAGTGGATGGGCTGTATAGATGGTACATCTCTTAGACACTACTCACCACGGGTGGGAAGCTAGGGTACTTTTCATGAAGTTTATATTTCTCTCTCATCTGCTCCATATCATCCAGACGCATCTGAGGGGTTTTGTCCAGCTGGGAGGGTAGGGTATTATACAACTGGACAATGTAGTGGACATCAGGTTTGATCCATCTTTCCATGGGAAATAAGTATGTCTTGCTATTACGCGTGTCTTTGATAATTATGATCTCACAATACCAAGAATCTTCAGATCCAAATGAGTCCCTCCATAGTTCTATCTCATCCACCCTGCCAAAATTGTCCAGCACTGGTCCTTTAAATACATCTTTTCGTGCTCTTTCGAAGTCATCTTTGAACAGATTATCCAACTTAAATTCTTTGCTGGCATTGCCACGGTCGTCATACATCTGCATGTAGATGTTGGCATCTGTGCCAGCCCCCTTTCGGTCTGCTGTGACCACTGTGATTTCATGTTGAAACCCTCCTGAGCACAAGTTGCCCATCCTGTTGGTGCCCCACCTCACCTTTGTAATATCCACCCCTTCTATGGTGCTTTTCTATAAAACCATATCCTTAGTTTCTGTATATAAAGCGGCAACTGACCGTCCAAGTAATCCTTATGTTAAGGGCTATCAAAATATAAGTACTTTAAATATCCTGGTAAATACAGTCCTTAAGTCTTTTCCAGGTACGTGGAATGTCAAAGTGATCGATCCTTAACTATAGCAAAATATCTCATGATTTTATACATTGCACAGTATAAGTGTGATGTACTGTATAAATCCTATGCGTTTAGTCTGCTGTGACACAGACCTCCTGCCACATATGTATGTAGTCCTAGCAGCATCTAAAAAGCTCTGAACGTTTGACCCAAATTTTCTGGTGCACGCTTGTTTACTGTAGCGATTTTTTCTTGGCACACCCCTGGCCCGGCAAATATGTAGTTAGTCCGTATAGGGTGCTGCCAACTCAACCGTGAAAATTAGAAGCTTTTATGGAAATTGCTGAAGTAGATCGTCACGGTTAGCTGCTTGGGGAGTTGTCGTGCTCTGCAGGCTGTGCAGGTTGAGCTTTGATGTAGCCCGGCTAATTTGGACTCCCCAGTTGCAGTCAGTTTCATATTTGCAATATTATAAAGCAGAATATAATCACATACACGAGAACTGTACTTTCTCTGTATTTTAAGCTCAACACTTTATCAGGTACATTTTATTATTATGAAAGCTTACTTGTACAGAACAAGTGATGAAGTGTATACATTAGATAACGAAGATATTTATACAAATATAAAAAGAAAAGATAACGTTTGACCCTGTACTACTTATCTGGATAGATTTTTTAGTGCCATCTTGCGAATTTGGTAGCAGTTAACAGAAATTGAATATCGTTGACTTGTTGTCCTCAAGCTACCTAGAGGTAACCTTTGTTGTAAAATACTGAGCAGAAAAAAAAATGAAGGCAAAAAAAAAAAACCTGATTAGATTCCATATGGCATTTATTCTTGTCAACGTTTGCTCTAACTCAGAACAACTTTATTTAAAAATCACATGGATATTTTAAAAAAAAAGCCATCGATTGGGAACCTTTTATGACAAAAGAGGTGTGGCTGACTAGATGAGGGAACCAATGCAGTTAGTTAACTGCAATTAGAATTACTTCAATCAAAGGATTATATAAGAATGGGGGACTCTGGCCTGTTTAAAGGGTGTTCACACCATCACGGATAAGACCTACATATGACCACGTTTGCAAATAATATTTCACTCTTGTTCATTCTTGGCCATATATACTCACGCGAATTCGTAGGAAGCTCCTGGTCGCGCTTGACCACTCAGGACCATACTTGGAGAGGGCAAAATTTTTTAAACGTGTTTAAAACTTTGGCGGACGTTCTACGAGTAAATTGTTTATATTAGTTACGTAACTTGCTCGCGGGTCAGTCGGCGAGCGTCCTACATACGTAGCCACTGTCCATCCGTATGTACTCGCCATCCACTAGCATCCACTCATAAAATGCTCGTAAAAAAGCTCGGCGGACGTTTGTCGCCCGCCCGTTGTCTTCCGTGCAAGCAATATACGAGCAATCTACAATTGCCTATGGGTGCCTACGAGTACGCTTGGAGATAGATACAGTAGATAGATACTTATTTTCATCGAAATTTAAACATACCTGGTTATTAAGACATTTCATTATGACACAAATATTTCGATGAGGGGGATGCACACGAGTTTCGTGGAAACTATGTTTAATTGTGCATCCCCGCAATATTATTATACTAAATAATTAACAAAAGTTATATAAAAAATTTTTTTTTTAAAAATTAGATGGACGACCGGCGAGCGTTTGACGGACGTCTGGCGAGCAATCTACGCCTGCCCACGTACGATCGTGGAAAGAATTTATACGTGGTTAATGTAGGTGGTCATACGAAGGTCTTGTACGTGACAGTGTGAACGTCCCTTGTATATATGTCGGCAGTCACAGTGTTCACATGTCATGAGGTAAGTATTGGTGATTGATGGCAAACTATTTACTATTTTTTTTAGAGACAAAAGTACTGATACTTGATATGAAGTTGACAACAAAGCAAAAATGTACCAAAACGAATGTGTGAATAAAAAAAATCTTTTTAATTTGTAAAGCTCTGTCAGGTGGTTTCTTATACAACCGATGAGTAATATAATTGATATAATACGTCTAGATGTGACGACCTATAAACCACTTTTACTGAGTTGCCAGAATTACTTTTGTTGGAGGCTTATTGGTGGTTTTTATTTCCATTAGACCTGACTGCTACTGGGAATACATGTCTGAATTGTATTTAATAAAGTTTATTTATAACTGGCCATATACATTGATCCATTGTTGTCTTTTAATTCACTCGTCAGGGTCGTCACTGGGTCGTCAGGAACAGCATAGGTCCGTCTCGACACAAGACCCTCGATTACACCTCTAAGCAGCTGAGGTTCTTGGTGAATGGAGTCTTTTCACTGAGCAGCCCTGAGTTCAGTAAGACATAAGTCCTTCCTCTCCTCTTATTACTAATTTTGCTTTTCAGACATAGTAGATAATCACTGACTTATTCAATAAATATAACATTCTCAGAAAAATAACAAAAATCAACTGAATGATTAGGTGTCAAATATACATTAAAATGCACTAAAAATACTGCTGCTTGAATGCATTTTGCTTCAGCCAATCACAGGCAAGGGCGGAAACTCTTTCAGCCAATATAATTGCAGTATTCTGTGATAGCCACATGGTGGAAATATAGAGAACCGTGAAAATCCACTATTGGAGGAAGCATGAATCCTAGTGGGGCAGCAAGGAATTTGACAGTGTGGAAAGGTTTACATTAACCATAAAATTACAATTCATCTACTCACAGTACGAAAAAAAAGTGATAAAACGCCAGATTCGAGCACTTTCAGAGACCTATTTTGTTCACCGCCAAGTTAAAATTAACGATTGACCAACTTTCTTTCCGTAATTCTTCATGCTTTCATGAAGCCTGTAGGTCTGCATTCAGGCTAGCATAGGTCTGTATTTTTTTTACTGTCCTGAACTCTTTAGTCTTGGAAATAAATCTCAAATCCTTAGAAACGACCTGGACTCCCATTGGCTGAGTGACTGACTGCCCATAACCAATGAGAGGTCTGGATTCACATGACGTCCTCTGTAACTTCCAAATCTATGGGATTGGTTTCCAAGTATATTAATATATGAAAGTGGCTGTAATGTACGGTGGCTGAGGAGTTCACTTCGTGGTATTGCGGTTTCGTGGGGAGACAATAACCTTCGCACCACAACAGTCCAACTTTCTCACCATGAAAGTCACCCATTTTCGCCACCACAAAATTTCCAACTTTTGTACCACGAAAGAACCAATTTTCATACCACGAAGGCATTAAAGTTACGAACTTGCCCCGTCACAACCGGTTTTAGCTAATTATCTCCGTAAATATTGTACGCAGAGAGATTTTATGGCTGGGTGCCCAAGTCATCTCATGCCATCTTGGAGCCTTTGTTTAGGCACATTACCTTTTTGGAAATAATATTGCATTTCTACAGCTTTTAATTTGTGTATAATCTTGAATTGAAAATAACGCAAAATGCAACTAATCTTGTTATAAAATGCATTTTGCAAGATTGTATCCAAATAAAGACTAGAAATATGATATTACCACAACTAAGGGAGCAAGCCATCACCCTCTAATGGAGTATTACCAAGTTTTCTAGATAAAATAGATCTATAGATATGGTCGCATTAACATAGGCTTCCATAGGTTTTAGTTATTACAAGCCACTGGCATACCTACATAATGCATACCTGAAAGGTTTCTTATAGATGTGACAAATTGTGCATTGTTGTATGGGAGGAGGAGGAGTTACTCTTACAAAGCTACATACTTAAATGAATTAGCCCTCAATTTTGTGGTGTGAAGTCTACACTATTACTTTGTACTATCAAGTCTGCAACTTTCGTGGTGAGAAACTAGGGACTGTCGGGGGCGTAGCCTCTACTGTCAGGGGGCGAAATCTCTTCTGTCGGGAAGCAAAATCTCTTCTTTCAGAGGGCGAGGCTTCGCAACAGAAAATGTGCTCCTCGGCCATTGTAGTAATGTTTTTCACATGGGATGGATTGCCTATTGTCACATGAATGAGATACCAGGGTTTGATAACTATGAGGATGACAATATAACATTTCAATATAACATTTCAGACTGAAAACAATTAATAGTTCAATTTCAAACCTGCATTTGTTGTGTGAATCATTTGATCTTTGTTTTATTCTTTGTTGCGATTGAGACTATACTTTGATCACTGCAGCCATATATAAAAATAATCAGTGATTCTCACTTCTTCTTTTTTTGTTTTATTCTTTTTTTCTGAAGCTTTTTAATAAATAATGATATATCAAAGGTCTGGCCATTATTTGTGTGAATCTCTCTGATATGCATCATATATAATATTTTTTCATTGTTTTTCATCCTTTGGTTTGTTGGACTACATGAGGTAAGTAATGATGACAGAAACTACATAATGTTTGCTGTGATATTCCTAGTAAGATACAGGTAATTACTTAAGCCAAATGATGTTAATTTAATCAGGGCAGTAACCTTCTGGAAGATAGAAGACTATCTGTTCTCAAGTAGGAAGACATGAACACCTTTCTAAGTAGAAAGACACAAGTATTGTTTAGGGGAGAGTAAGGAGAACTGGGCCGTTTATCACATTTAGATTTTTCACGATTCAAATAATAATGCAAAGTCATTTTTTTCCTTTCTAAATTATTCTGTAAGCATGTCAGGTACCATTTTGAAAGAATTCTCAACCATTGCTCATATAAAGCGTACGAAGGCAGTACAGCATCATCAGATGATGGTAGATTTTTATATGACATAGACAATTCAATTGTGGTGTATTTGCACTCTGTTCAATCAAATACAACTGTTGTAATGGTTGAATCCTGCTTGACCACGGATAAGCAGTGTCATACATCATATGATTTGGTAAATCTAAAATTCATGAATTTTACATATGATTTCAATAATATTGGCAAAATACACCAGGATACTTATGGCCGTCTGTTTATCTGTTCAGAATGGATTGGGAATAGATCGCTGGGCCAAAAATTTATTTCAGTTCTGACTTGGTTAGGTCTGGTCATGTCTATGTTGTCACTGTTCATTCTTCTTGTTTCTGCTAATCTACACCATAAGAAAAATGATCAACACAGAAGTTCATGACAGGTATCAGTGTCTCACTTTTCCTTGCTCAAAATGTGTTGCTGATAAATTCTTCTACTAACCCTGCCAAAATAACACACTGGCTCTGTATGACTTTGGCTAGTTTGCAACACTTCAGCTGGTTGATGAATTTCAGCTGGGCAATGACATTTTCAATCTGGGTATCATACAATTTGAACAGTACACAAAATGCAAGGTCTTCTGGAAAGGCTTAAATGGTAACTGGATTTATTATCCCAGTGTTTATAGTATTTTTATCTGTTGCCTTGAGTTTTCTCCTAAACAATCCTTACACAAGTGATGATGTTTGTTGGCTGGAGAGTTCAACATTTCTTCGCTATGCATTTGCATTGCCAATTGGCATTTGCATGACCATAAATTTTGGTATCTTTTGTTTCATGTTCTTCAAAATCAAGTCTGTTACTGGGAATGTGCCAGATGCTGCAAGAAATCATCCACTCCGTCTTCTTCCCATAGCCATGCGACTATTCTTTTTGATGGGTTTCATGTGGATCTTCGGATTTCTCGCTAACATTTCTTCTCTCTCTTTCCTGTGGTCTGCTTTCGTTCTCTTTAATTGCTTTCAAGGTCTTCACTTGTTTCTTGCCTTTGGAAGCAACTGGATAAATTGGGGTCAACTGATTCACTATACAAGAGGGTTAGTTGAATAAACAAAAAGTTAAAATTTAAATTATTTGCTAGCATTGGATTTTCACGCAATCAGTATTTACAATTTAAATAATTATTAAACTGGTATGCTTCAAAAGCAAACTTGACTTTTTGCTGAAATTATTTGTGTAAATTAATATGTAACAGATCTATAATCTATATATTTGGTTTTTGTATCAAAGCCTGCCTCCATCCAAGAGTGTATAATGTGTTTTGTAATCAGTGAATTATTCAACAATAAGCTGTTGTCAGGTTACTGCTCAGTCTGTTGAAACCTAATTGCTATTTAGTCAAACTAATAATGTTAATCATGACATACATGTCACTTGTGCACAAAATACAAAATTATATTCATGATAGATTATCTATGTTGCAATAATTATTAATAAACTGCCTTAAATCTGCATCTTAAAATAATAAGTACTTGAAGGCCATAAAATTTTTATATATTTCGTGCTTTTTAATCAAGCTCTGCTAAAGCTTGTGCAATAAATATTTATAAATTATTAGACAATAGACAGTAAATTGTTCAACAGTATGAACTGACAGGTCTACAAAGCATAACATCGTAAGGTCTGAACAGTCCATGATGGGTGGTTTAATTCTTTACTTATTGTGGAATAATGCAAAGGACAATTTACATGTAAACAAAGGTTAAAGCATATTAATTATTGTGGAATAATGCAAAGGACAATTTACATGTAAACTAAGGTTAATCATGTTAAAGCATATTACTTATTGTGGAATAATGCAAAGGACAATTTATATGTAAACAAAGGTTAAAGCATATTACTTATTGTGGAATAATGCAAAGGACAATTTACATGTAAACAAAGATTAAAGCGTATTACTTATTGTGGAATAATGCAAAGGACAATTTACATGTAAACCAAGGTTAAAGCATATTAATTATTGTGGAATAATGCAAAGGACAATTTACATGTAAACTAAAGATAAAGCATATTACTTATTGTGGAATAATGCAAAGGACAATTTTCATGTAAACTAAGGTTAAATTGTATACCTTCAATGTCTTAACACTTCTCAAATTTTAGCTGCAGTCATACACACCTTGTATTTACCCAAATTGTGAAAAGTAAGTCTGTTCTTGGTGAAAGCATTCTTTAGGATATGAGAAAGTTTCACCACTGGATTGTGCTGCAATCCATCTGAGTATTTCTTGTCAAGGAAATCATCGATTATGTTTTGCACTTTGTGTGGAGGAAGTTGCCTCAAGAACTTTTCACAAAACAGAAAGTAAATGAATGGTTCACTGTGAAGTTGGATGCGGTCAGTGTATGGAAAGACATATGTCTCATTCGTTTCTGTAACTTTGACGCGGATGTTCAAATTGTTGAACCTTATAGCACAATCCTCAATTTCTCCATGGTCTTTATACGCCACCGTGAAATATGTTTGCAATTCAGTCTCCTCTTTAACATCACACTTCTGACCATTCAATTTTTCTTGAAGGTTACACTTAACATGATCCGCGAGTGGGGTCATCTCTTGAATTAGCCTCAATAAACAGATATACTTCGTCTTCGATACCTTTCCCTGCCTAACCAAAGCCTCCATTTCCAAAAATGTTTCTTCCCAGTACTTTATCACCTGGGCCTTGGTTGCTTCTTTTTCTTTTTCATTGTCACTCTCCCGAAGACTCAATGACTGCAAAATTTCAAAGTGATTCCACAAAGTCTGAACAACCCGCACAAGTTTCAAATTGACCATGGCATCCAAAGTAATGTTTGTTAGCACCATCTTTCTGTTATTAATTGTCAAGTCTTCCCCAGACCAGTGTGCTTGAACTGGCCTTTCGAAATGTGGCATCCTCCATGTTCTTTGGGCAGTAAGATGAAACTTAACAATGGCTAGTTCATTGGTAAACGTAAACAATTCACTGTAGAAGTTCAACCATGCTGTGGTAACATCTTTGATCAAGTTGTTCCTTGGGAAGAAGTATTGGGGAAGATATCGCTGGGTCAAATATTTGGTGACATACTTGAAGAAGTGGCAAACTGTTTCCATCTTCTTGACACTCCAATCTCTGTCACGATTCAAGTCACAGAAAGCAAAGAAAGCATTCATCAACATGTACGATGAGAACTTTTTGTTTGCTAAGTCATCAGGAGCACAATTATTCTCCAGCAAATATTTAATTGCAAACTTGATAACTGCGTACAGCTGGCGTAGGTCAGTGCTCAGAGATCTTGCTATTACCAATTCTTGCATCGAGAAAGACACTCTCCAGGTTATGTCATCATTTTCCAAAGTTTTGGGTGCAACATGCACAAACGAAATGGGTGTTGACAACACTGCTTCTTTAATTTCGCCCGACCATGATGATTTTGCCATTACTTCTTTAATGTCATCTTTGAAGTAATTCTTTGTGCTCAGAATTGCAATTACGATGTCAGCCTTTGTCGTGTGCGCTTCTTCCGCATTAGTAGTACTGACATTGAGTCGTTCATATGCAGGACCTGTTCTTTGCCATTCTGGCCATTTTGTAGATTCTGGGATATCCTTCAAAGTGTATCTGATGGTCTTCTTGCCATGTAGATAGCTTACACTGGTTCCGTCTTCATTAGTAACAGACAGGAACAAATCTGGCAGTGTTTCTGAACCGCTTATGACAACAACTTTCCCGTAACCAATGTTTGTCAGGTCTGGGACAAATTCCATATGCAAGCGGCCACTGGTGTCACCGACAATAACATCCAGGTGCGTTATCATGAGGTCCATGTCATTGACAATAACCTCTGTCTTATTTTCATCAGCATCAAACACTGTGACGAAGGGTATTCTCATCGATGAAGTCCTACTGCCAGAAGGAAGAAACACATGCGACTGTCTCCTGTTCTTTGGTGGCATACTGTCGATCTTCATTAATCGAAATATCTCCCTTATCCAACGTGTTAAAAACATTTCCTTATCCTTTTGATAACTGTACTCCACAACATGACGGGGAATTAGAAGGTGGATAACTAAATCACCACTTTCAACTTCTTTGTTCGAGCCTGGAGCCATACTGTGTAGATTCCAAGCAATACTAATGTGTTTTAATCCACATGAAAATCCGCATCTTTCTTGTCTTAAGAACTGTACACGACTTGTTGTTTTTCTTCAAGTGAGTTATATAAGCCTCGTCATGAGAAAAATACGAGTCCTAGGTTACACAACTATAACATTTTATTACCTGAAAATCCCCCTCCAACCACTCAGTTCAGCTTGGTTGACCATGTGGTTACAGTTGTATTTTTGGGAAAACCACTTTCCTGAAAACTCTGTACACAGCACTATTTGGGATATTGTAGAGGAATTCTGGGGGGGGGGGGGGAGGAGAGATACAGTACGAAATACAAAAAGTGGAACTACTGCAATCCAGTAGTGGTCACGACTACCTCAAGCTACAAAACCAAGCCATACCGAGCCATACCAAGCTTGACACACCTATTTGAGTTTTGGCTCTTAAGACATTACACTTAATCAAACTTAATCACAAGTTCAAACCTTCATTGTGGGTGATGAGAAAAAACTTATACTTAATTTTCGTGCAGTCCGACTGTTTAAAAACAAATAAATTTAAATAAAAATGCTAATAGCCCAAGAAATTGCTGCAATCACAGCGGTACAGTCAAGTAGTGCATTTATATATATTCAGTTATCTGGTTCCCTCATTTATCCGTACAGTTAACTGGGGGATGAAGGTGTGCGAATAAATGAAGGTTGACTGTATTATGATAATCACACGGAGCCAAATATAAATGTAGGCAGCTCAACTGAAATCCTACGTCACCATAAACATGCCCAGCAAAAGAGGAAATTTCTCATTGTCCCAAATTCACGTATAATTCTTGTTAGCCTCAGAAAACTACACTATAGTAACATCAACAGTCAGACAGTCAAAGAAATAACAATTTATGAATATGTACAAGTAACAGTAAATTACAAAAAAGGCTCGTTATAAATAAAAAAACAATAGGTTTACCACACAATTAACATGTAAATTGGATAATGTAAGACAAAAGACAAGGACAATTACAGATATTAACCATCATGTCTCTAACTTCTATTTAATATCCATTTCTTAATTTGTATCTTAAATACATTAAGTATATATGAAGTCAATATATTTTTAGGTAATAAATTCCATTTAGACATTTCACTATATTTCTCAGAAAATTTACATTTATTAATTCTCGAAAAAGGAGGATGATATTTATTGGAATGTCGGGGGGGGGGGGGGGTTGAAAAAGCATGTATATAAAAGTTTATTATAAACCTTAAAATAATCAAAAGATACTCTTGTGGTGGTTGTCCACACTTGGCAGAAGCTGCTAATACCAAAGACTGTGTTATTCAGATTTCATATTTCTGTACACTAAAGTGGTGACCCTGACTAGAACTTTAACTAGAGTTAAGTTCACAATGTCTGAAAACGAAATTAATGCTGTGGGACTTAAATTGCCAACATTCTGGATTACTCATCCACACACATGGTTTACCCAGGCTGAAGCTCAGTTTCACATACGGAATATTACACAGGATACAACTAAATATTACTATGTTATCTCTGCTCTTGATCAAAACACTGCAAGCCTGATACTTGATGTACTAACAAATCCACCAGCAGATGGAAAATATCAAGACTTGAAGGATAAACTTATTGCCACCTTTGGCCTCAGTCGTCGTGATAGAGCAGGCAAACTGCTTTACTTAAAAAATCCAGGGGACAGAAAACCTTCAGAAATTATGAATGACATTTTGTACCTGTTGGATGGTCACAAGCCATGTCTCCTTGCTGAGCAGATTTTCCTTGAGCAGTTACCTGAGGATATACGCTTACAAGTTGCAGAGAATGATTTCAGCGATCCAAGGGCTTTGGCACTTCGCGCAGACACCTTGTGGTTATCGAAACAGCAGTTTTCCCATACTATTCACAAGATTACAGTTAGGAAAGACAGTAAAATAGCTGACCCAGATTGGTGTTACTATCATACAAAGTTTGGTGACAAAGCCCGTACATGTCGTTCTCCCTGCAAATATTCGGGAAAGTCCAACGCCGGTCGCCAGTAGCACCTGTGTCGACCGGCCAATTAACACAACAAATTGGCATGTGCGAGTCTTCAGATTCAACTAGTCCTCCATGGCACCCTTCTCATCAAGGCCAACTGCTTCATGTAAAGGACAACAACACTGGTCGCAGTTTCCTCGTAGTCACCGGTGCAAGAGTTAGTGTCTACCCCGCTTCAGCTGCCGACACCCGGTCCAAAACTTTTGGCCCTCCACTTGAAGCAGCAAACGGCACTGCCATACGTTCATATGGCACTAGTAACATTACACTCTCCATTGATGTCACCCAGCCTCTCCTTGGAGCTGACTTCCTTTGTGCCTACAATCTTATGGTGGACATCAAAGGACAGCGAATGGTGGACACCACAACCTTCTCTTCATACCCTTTGGACTTCACCACAGGTCAAGCCTTAGGAGTACACAATGTTTCTACAAATAGATCAATTGCCGACCTGCTGGCTAAGTTCCCTGAAATACTTACGCCAATTTTCTCCAGGCCAACTACACCACATGGTGTAAAACTTTTTATTCCTACTGAAGGCCCTCCTATACACAGCCGCGCCCGTAGCCTTCCTCCTGAAAAATTAGCCATAGCCAAGGAAGAGTTTCGCAATATGGAATCTATGGGTATCGTTCGTCGTTCGAATAGCCAATGGTCATCCCCTCTTCATATGGTGCCTAAGCAATCTGGCAGCTGGAGACCTTGTGGAGACTACAGACGACTCAATGATGTCACAGTTCCCGATAGGTATCCAATTCCCCATATTCAAGATTTCTCTTCTAATCTTGCTGAATGTACCTTTTTCTCAAAGATTGATCTGGTTCGTGGATATCACCAGATTCCTGTGCACCTAAATGACATCCCAAAAACTGCCATTATCACTCCTTTTGGCCTATTTGAGTTCCTTCGCATGCCTTTCGGCCTGAAAAATGCTGGACAAGCATTCCAGAGACTAATGGACACTGTCCTCCATGGATTACATTACATATTTGTGTATTTAGATGACATTCTTGTGTTCAGCCATTGAGAAAGAACATGAATCTCATTTACATGAAGTCTTTCAACGTTTGCGTTACCATGGACTTGTCATTTCACCTGCAAAATGTAAATTTGGTGTGAATGAAATAGACTTTGTTTTTCCTTTAGCTGCGAAAGTGCAAGCAATAATTGATTTTCCCAAATCAACCACAACAAAAGGCTTACAAGAATTTCTTAGTATGGTGAACTTCTATCATCTTTTCGTCCCACATGCTGCTGCCACTATGCAGTCGTTGTATACTGCCACATCTAAGAAAACCAAACTCATTGACTGGACCCCAGAAAGAGATGCCGCCTTTATTAATGCTAAACAAGCATTAGTCAAAGCCACTATGCTGGCACATCCCCATCATGAAGCCCCTACAGCCTTAACAGTGGACGCATCTGACTTAGCTGTTGGGGCAGTGCTTGAACAGTTTATCAACGACTCATGGCAACCATTAGCCTTCTTCAGTTGCCAGCTTAGACCTCCTGAGCAGAAATACAGCACATTTGCATTGTACCTGGCAGTGAAACACTTTCGCTATTTCCTTGAAGCCCGCTCTTTTTTTGCCTACACAGACCACAAACCTCTTACTTTTGCTTTCTCAAAAACCTCAGATCCGTGGTCACCAAGACAACAACGACACCTTGCGGCAATCTCTGAATTCACAACAGACATTCGATATGTTGCTGGCAAAGACAATTGTGTGGCTGATGCCCTCTCACGCAATGTAGTTAATTCTGTCATGACTGAAATTGATATCAACTTCACTGCTATGGCAAAAGCACAAGTTGAGGACCCAGAGATCTTGACATACCGTACAGCAGTGTCTGGTCTGGTTCTGGAGGATGTCCCATTTGGACCAACCGACACGACTCTTCTCTGTGATGTGTCCTCTTGACAGCCCCGTCCCATGGTACCCTCTTCTTGGAGAAGGAGAGTGTTCGATGCTATCCACAATTTATCACATCCTTCCATTCGAGCAACTCGGACCTTAGTACCCAGGAAGTTTGTTTGGCATGGACTTCACAAGCAGGTTGGAACCTGGGCAAAGTCTTGTTTGGCCTGCCAGAAAGCAAAAGTTTACCGTCATGTCAAAGCTCCACTCGCAGTTTTCAAAGTTCCTCATCGTCGCTTCGATCACATTAATGTCGAACTTGTTGGTCCATTACCTTCATCACAAGGCTACACCTATCTCCTTACTATAGTGGATAAATTCACCAGGTGGCCGGAAGCCATCCCCCTTAAGAGACATCAGCACAAACACCTGCGCACAAGCCTTGATTAGTCAATGGATTTCTCAATTTGGAGTTCTGTCTGAAATGTCCTCCGACTGGGGAAGTCAGTTTACTTCCGACCTCTGGAGATCTTTGGCCTTACTACTTGGAGTTCATCACAGTCGTACCACAGCATATCACCCACAATCCAACGGCATTGTGGAGAGGTTTCATCGCCTATGAAACAAGCATTATGTGCACGCTTACAAGTCCAAATTGGATGGATGAACTTCCTTGGGTGCTCCTTGGCATTCGAACTGTACCAAAGGAAGACTTCTTCCCAAGTTCATCAGACACTCAGCAACCTGCCTCTTACCTCACCGCCTTGAGAGACAAAGTACGAAACTTGGCCCCTGTTCCCACTTTTCAACAAGGCCTCCATACTGCATCAGTCCCAAGAGAACTCTACTGCAGTCTGTATGTCTTCGTAAGACATGAAAACCATCGTTCGCCCCTGCAGTGCCCTTACCAAGGCCCCTTTAAAGTCATCAGCCCTGGCGACAAAGTTTTCATCCTTGATATGGGTGGAAAAGCCGAAACTGTGATTGATCGTCTGAAACCAGCACACCTTGACCTTGATAAACCTGTCCCTGCAGCCATCCTCAAACCCTGTGGCAGACCTAGGAAGCATCCACCCCAACCAAACCAGCCCCCTGCACTTTCTTCGTCCTCTTCTCCTCACGTCCCTCCTGTATCAAAGACTCATAATGACCGCCCTGGTCGACAGACTCGTCGTCCTGTCAGATACCAAGTGACTTAGTTCCTGTATTAGCATTTCTGGGGGGAGGTCCTGTGGTGGTTGTCCACACTTGGCAGAAGCTGCTAATACCAAAGGCTATGTGTTATTCAGATTTCACATCTCTGTACACTAAACTATCAAATTTAAAGAACAAATCTTCATTGAATAACTGCGATATTTTTCTTCACGAACACTGGAACATTTGGGTATCAGGTGTCTTATTTTCCTCGAAAATGCTGATCTGCATATTGTTCAAGTGTATCGTTATTATTACATAAGGGTTATCAATACCCATATCGTTAACCTTGTACCAGTACAAACGGTATATCGAGCACCGGTGTACAGCCCTATTATATATATATATATATATATAATTTATTTATTTATACTGTCAAATGATTGTTGATAAATTAAGACCCTTTGTACAGGTTTTTGTTTGGTCTGCAAATAGATATGAATCTACTTACTCTTTAGTCTTTTATCATTTGTTCATTCGTATTCTCCACTGAAATGTACTTCACCAGTCACAGCTCTTCATTCATACCATTTGACTTTCCAATGGTTTGGTATATTAGGTTGTAAAAGTTATATTTGTCAGAAGGTAGTTATACTGTGGAGAATAATTATACATGTGGTTGAATTAGAAAATCATTATGTATAAATTAGGTTGGATTCAGAAAGGCTATGATGGACTCCTTGCCATTCATCATGGTCATAATATATTTAGGTGTTGTTATTTTTTTAGCTATTGATAACCTATGACATTTCACACTTATGAAAGTATAATAATGTATAAATATTAAATAGTGGATGGTTAGGAGACCAATAGGCAGTTTAACAAAAATACACAACACAGTGCTGAAGTTACTTAATCTGATGTTTATTGAAAATAGACATGATAAAAAATATAAGAATATTATGTTTTGGTAACAGGGCGTTTCTTGAGCCACTCAGCAATTTTTGGGTCGTCTTCAACTTTTTTCCTCAAAGCTTGTAATTTTGGAAACTTGCCCCAATCAATGGTTATCCCTGCAAGAGCTGGGTAAGTGAAGTAGTGGTAGAAGAACAAATCTGCTGCTGTTAGCTGAAATAAACACAGATGTAAATAAGTAAAGTGAGCATTAAGTCAGTTATTTCAAAGATACCATCATGTTTAAGAAAATTGGGTCTATATTCTGAAAAAAAAATAAAAATAAAAATCTAGGTAATAATATGCCTTGCGGCCTAACTCTGGCCTCCAGCTATGACAGATAAATCCATAAATTATTATGGTTCTCGAATAGCAAACACTGTTAAACATTTTTGTTACAAGCAAAAATAATACTGTGTTAACCAGTCACTCAACTATATTGATTAAATAAAAGATAACCAAATTGAACAGTTCTTACTGAATTTCCCACAAAAAAGCCATTTCCTCCATTGTTCTCCACCAAGAGTCTTTCAAGAAACTTAAAGAAGCTGGGAAGCGTTTCTTCAGCATATTTCTTCCTTGGCTCAACCTGTAAAACAAACCCAAAACCGGCAAACTAAATAATCATAAACTCAAATTTTGATGCCGATTTTCTGTGTTTATAACTGTATTTTGGATGTGGCCAATGAAAACTGAAACTTGAGATATTCAGAAGCATAAAGAAACACATTGCTTACAGAAATAGTAGATAGAATGAAAAGCTATTAAAAAACGTTTTTTTAGACCAGCTCTACGTTTAACTAAAATTGTTGACCTAGATTAGGTTTGTAAACTAATATCAACTTTATATATTGATATTATACTTTGCAATGGTTTAATATTCAGTAATTTCATGATATTATGTGGCCGAGGAGTACACTTTCTGGTGAGAAGGTTTTGCCCCCTCAATAATAGGTACCTTTCCACCACGACATACCTTCCCACCACGATACCTTTGCACCACGACAGTGATTGTACGTATCGTACCACAAAATAATAGAGCTATTAAATTGTCGACCCCCGACAGTGTTGGTTTCACACCAGGAAAGTGAAGGCTAATTCAAGTGTGCAACTTTAGAGGAGTGGCTACATTTTCCCCTCCTCCTCATCCTACTCCTCCTGTAAGTTACGGTGTTTCACATTGTCTGGAAGCCTAAATTTTCGTGCCCATATCTTTAAATGGATTTTACCTGAAATAATGTTTAATACCGCAATCTTTGGGTAGTGTTATAAGCAATTGGCTGTAAGAATGGTATATTTCTGCGGGCTTTAGTTACGTTACAATTTTGAGTTGAAGATAACCCAGAATGCAAGTTTTCTAACCTATTTAGTCGCATTTTGCGTCATTTGCAAGATTGTAACTAAACTAAAGCCTGCAGAAATATTTCCTTTCTACAGCCCATAGATTAGAACACTGGAGGCGTAAGAGGGATAAACCATTATTCTAGGAAAAACGCATCCAGGGATAATTGCACCTAAACAAGGGCTCTTAGACCTCATGAAAAGGGGATTTGGGCACTCAGCCGACCCGTTCCCTCTCACCAATAGTTTTGTGTCATATACTTGATTAATACTACATTCGCAGCATAATTAGCTAAAACTGACTGTGAGGGGGCAAGTTAATAACTTTCATGGCAAAAGTGGGACTTTCTCGGGGAGAAAGTTTGTAGTTTCGTGGGGCAAAAGTTGATAATTTTCGTGGTGCAAAATTGGGACTTTGGTAGTGCGAAAATTTTGACTGTTGTGGTGCAAAGGATACTGTTTCCCCACGAGACCGTAAAGTGTACTCCTCAGCCACCATATGATACTGACTTTTTTTGCTTCGTCCTGTTCTTGTAATATCTTTGAGAGAGGTATAAGCATGTCATCAATTCCCAGAGCAATCTCGTCTATTCGAACTTCTTCAAATTCATTTTTTCCGTAGAAGCCTGTAAGAAAACAACATAAATTTATTCTGTCATAGGCATATTTGATACATATCATTAATTATAGGAAATAATTTCTTGACTCACATGTAAATGATAAAACTCACCGAATCGCTTTCCCAAGAAGCGCGCGATTGCCAAACTCTGACTGATCACATGACCATCAACTTCAAGAAAAGGAAGTTGCCCAAATGGAGTTTCTGAAATTAAATGAGAAATATTTAGCATTTATGATCACTATCACAATACACCTAATGACTAATGTTAACTAAAGTAACTTAACAACATAGCAAGACTTAGAAATCACTTAATACTTTATTATCCCTAAATTACAAGAATTACCTCTTGATTTTACATTTTTGTCTTGCTAAAATTAGGAGCTGTGCTGTATTTACTGTTGATCACACTGTGGTGATCAAGACATGAAAAATACAACTTACTATCTTTTATGGATTTAAATTGCTCGTCTGTTAACCTCACATCTTGATACGGAACTCCTGCTTTGGCAAACAAGTATCTGGGCACCTCAACCCGGGCCTTGGAATCAAAGTAAGTCAGTTTGTAGGTTGGCATTTTTCCTGAAAGAAAGTAAATGCCCAACATCACAATAAAGTTACAAAGGGTAATTTATACTGAAGTTGTGAGATCAGTAATTTAATTTTAGGTCTGTGGCTTGGAGCGGCAGAAATTGCAGGAAAGGCTGTGAATTGGATCCCCTTGGATCCCAAGTACGGACCCAACTTGTCAGATCTATCTGGAAGTGCACTTACTAACTCTTACTATTAAAATGACAGAACAGATTCACAATTGGAGCAATTGACCATGTGACTTGTATAAACATATTTTAATTGCACTGGAGCTTTGTTGAGAGCATGCCACCAGGTGTGCCAAGGGTAGAACCCATCTGTTAAAATAGCTTTTAGCAAGTGGCAGTGAAAACATGTCAGTAATCTGAGGACTGAACCTAGTTTGTTTCTCTGTCATGAGAGCCGTCAGGTCTAGTTCATTTAATCAAACACATGTTTTATATTTATAAATTATTTATACACAATGGAAGTTCAAACCTCAATAAAGCATACATTTATGGTGACCATTTTATTTTGGAGTACCTAAAAAAGGAACTCTGCTAGGGTTTGATCAAACCCGCCAAGTGTATGTAACTAGAAGACAAACATAATACGGTAAGTTATTAGCACTGCACTTATGCAGTGGCCATGGAAAAGGGCTATTGGCACTGTAAATAGATGTCAATGTCTCAATGCTACTGGGTCTGAAGCTTGATCAGCTTGTATGACCAGCTGCCAGAGGCAGACATAATGATGGCACTGTGTTCTCTTCTTTAATCCACCTAATCTACAGTTTATTAGAATTTTTGCATTAAAGTGTGTAAGTGCAATTACCAACGATTGTCTGTTAGATTTTGTCTGTCACCATTAAATGAAAATCAACTGTTTGATGGTAGTTATTTTCTGGCAATGTTTTAATCTTGTTAATTTTACTGTTGTGTATGTTGTGAAATAAATCAATATCAATACATTAGAGTTGTTTAACTGATGACACAAATAAGCAGTCTTACTGATAACACATTATGTGCATGAAAACTATTTAAACGGTGTACATGGAAGGATAGTATCCTTTCTGCAATCAACACAAAATGCAAAATAGAGCTTATTAAAATAATTACAAAGAGTTCATAAAGTGATGCCATAAATATATAGAAACATGCCCAATGAAGTACAGTTAAGTGATAAGTGACATGAAGCCTGATTAAAACAAAAACGAACAAACACTAAAAGCATTACACATAGCAAAAGACAGTCATAGCACATAGCAAAATACAGTCCTAGAAATATGCAGTTTACCTGTAACTAGTGTTGTGTATTATAGTTGAGGAATAACTCTTAACACAGAGTATAGCTTGGCATAGAAAGGGTGGCTTTTAATCCAACATATAAACAAGGTATATGCAATGTATAGATACAAGTATCAGGTTCAGCTACAGCTGGTCAACTGACTAAACTTAAGGTTGCACAAGTATTTCAAAGCCCCTTTTTCCAGGGGTCAGTTTGCTATTGGTTCTCTCTACTCCAGTGCACATATACATGGCCTGTTCTTATTGGCTTGTGCCTTGGGGTGGACAGTGGTCACTACCCTTTTTCTGGTTCACCTATCTTTGTTTAACTTTTAGACTTTAAATGCCTTAAAGCAGGCTTGCTTAAAGTTCTTATTACTGAACTCTTAAGTCATAGTTCAGTAATACATAATAGATTGACATTTTGTTACATTAATACATTTTGACTATATGACACTAGGACTCCAACAGCGGTTTTCCAATGAGTGAAGACTGATATCAAACCAACTCTTTTATACCTTGGTGGCTGAAGATTTTTTTGATGTCCCGTGATCAGATAATGCCATGTCATAGTGCCACCACAATTTCATTAATACTGCGAATAAATGACCCATATAATTGGTTCGTGACCTTTTTAATGCTACAAGTAAAAAGATCTGCCACAATTGTTTTTCAAGAGTCTTCCGTGACTCTACTCATTTCCATACTACTATAAAGTGCTCAGTGCTTTTTATTATACAATGAACTACACCAAAAGTATGCGTCATAATAATATCTGTTGACTGACTTTTTTTTCTCCACTGACGTGCTTTGATATTTGTAAATATCTTGACAATAATACCAGAACAGTGTGCTTAAATATCTCACCTTGAGTCATTACAATACAATTGATGTCCAAAGAAAAATTAATAGAGGACATGTTCCACCTAAAAAAAATTATATTTGATAATCAAACAAAATATGTATTTGAATTTTTGCCACTTTTTGTTTGTATTATAACGGATCACAGATACGTGGACCCGATGCATGCTTCACCAAAAACAAACAAACAAAAAACCACCACTGAACCTCGATCATGATTGACAAATTGTAGCACGGTGTCCTCTTTTGTGCTTGTGATAATTCTGAAAAAAAGGAGAAAAGAAGTTGCTTATACTCTTTCGCTGGATGTTGATTGTGCACAACTTCATCGCTATTATCTTGTGGTTATCTCTGCACTGTAAAAAGCTTCCTTTAAAAACTACAGTAACTTACTGGCAGATTATTTCAGTAGGGGATGATATTCTTCAAAATGGCATGCACATGCGCATATGCCAGTCTTCTCTGCACATGAAGGTACAGATGCACATGCACAGAAAGATGCATACTCTATTGCATGTGCACACATGCATGCCATATTTTAGGAAATTATATATTCCTCGATTATTTGCCAGAAACTTACATCTAAGCATCAGTACAGTACCTTAATGCACCTTGATATCCATGTGAAATATATGTATATATATTTTCTGTATTTGAAGTAGGGTAGAGGCTCCTAAAATGAGCACACCCCAAATATGATCACCATTGCCCGCAGTGTTATTTAAGTTAAATATAGTGTTATCTATAAAATATTAGTAGCTTCAATAAAATATGATGTCATCACCCTAAAATCAGAAGACTTTATGGAAAAGCATTATTGACAAGTTAAGTGGAATATTTTGGGTCCCATTATTTCAACGATTTCAAATTGCTAAGATATCTACCAAATCTTGCAGTCTACAGTGGCCATGAACACACAATTGGCTGTTACAATGCAAATTTTTCTGATTTAGCAATTTACATTATGATATTCCAACCGAGTAATAAGCAAACTCACAAAATATCCACCCCTTCTTGTCTAGTCTCGTAATATGAGCATACATTGTGGTGCCAAATATAAGCACAGTAAAGCGGATGCTCGCATTAGGCACTGGCACACAAAAACCATTTGTGTTCCTCTGCTCTTCTTATCTTAAGGCAAACACAATTAAGTAAAGCTAAAAATTACCTCATCATGGCATGGGAGGGGTTGGGGGGGGGGGGGGATTAAAGGTCTTTGACTTGCCTCGGCATAGTCAGAACCAACCTACATTGCATTATATGTTCATGCTTTCACTATTGCCACAGTCACATGAAGGTGGCTGCCACTGGCAAAGAAAATACTAAGAAACGGCACTCCCATTGTCAATGCCCCTAGTAGACCATAAAATAAATTTGAAAATAGCTCTGTCAAGTCCAGAGTTTTCTCAATTTCACAATTAAATTAAGTTAATATACCATTTCCACACGATTCCAGTGTTCTACGGGTCTAATGAAGCTAAAGTATTTGATATTTATCTGCAACATTGCATCTATATAATCTGTGTTAGCGCTGTGATGTCGTCGGATTTCTCTAGTGAGTTTTGGTGGAACTAGGCGGCCATGGCTATGATGGATTATCAACAAAACGTGAATTTGAAAATGGCACAGAAATTGATTAAAAGTTAAAGAAATCAACCATATCTGAGCGAGAGACAATAGAAAAAAGGTATGTATAAACCTAGAGCAGGTGTATATCGTGTGGCAAACGTTTATTAAAAGGGTAGTTCCCACGCAAGTCGAAATTCCATATTTTTTCATGTATGAAGTTGTAACCCTGTCCTGTGGACAGGGGACTTGTAGCTAGTTGATGTGACTATCAAAGTGCACAACTAAGCTATATAGAGTAATAACATATAAAATTTTGTGAGGGTAAGTGCATTGGAAATGCAATTTAACACAATTTGTTTCTGATTTTCCATTATTATGTAATCAGCATGAAATCAATATCAAAATGAAGTTTGAAAAGTGAAAGTACTATAATTTAGATGTGTTATTGATACAATTTCATTATTATAGGGTAAATAGTGTCTTTTGTATGGAGGTTTGAAAAAGTAGGATTTTTGCCCTAATTTTGAAAATTCTATAGTATTTATGGCCATGAGACCCCCCAAAAGGCACCACAACATTATTTTAGACATGTTATGAAAAGGTTTTAAGCATGTAGGTGCAGTAGTGTCAGAGTCCTGCTCTGAAAACGAAAAATATAATTTCTTTCAATTTTTCCAAATTTTGTAAACATAGCCAGCATATGTCAATTTGACTATCAAAAGGCACCACTAGGCCATATAGAGTATTACTGTACAAAATTTCATTAGGGTAAGTGCAATAGTGTTAGAGTTCTGCTCCAGAAACGAAAGTGTTACGCCTGCCCACCTGTCTGCCCATCGGACAGACATTGATGATAACAAAACCCTTTTCGAACTTCGTTTGCTGAGGGTTAAAAATGGAAATGGCAAGTAATAACATTTGAATTAATACTTACGTGATGCACCAAGAGCATTCATTTAACACAGCTGTTATTGTTGCAGATTCTGATTGTGTTTGCTTGCTGTTTGAACTTGGTCAAAAGATTAAGAAGGACACTTTTTAATGTGGACAAAGAAAAAAAAAACAATCAGACTTAATACCACCTCTGTAATAGAGCTACTCTACCTCTCCAATAAGACCATGTCAGCCAAGAAATGGGGTGGTTTTAATATAGAGAGGTGTAGGTATATATCTTCAGAAGGTAACAGTTATAATTTCGTGGTGTAATTATTACTTATGTGACTTTAGAGGCACGATTATATTTCCATACAAATATTCTCACAAACGTACTAAAAGTCTGACATGCCAGTACAATCCATGACATGAAATGTGCACTGTGAAATCATTTTTCCTAACTTGCGAGCATAGATCTGTGATCAGAGTCTCTGCCAAGCATCCAAGAAAACTGCATTTTCTTTACTGTAAATTAGGAATACAATTGTATAAATTTACTGTAACATATAAAGTATACTACTGTAAGATTAACAGTAAGTTTTTTCTACGGTAGTCTTCTTGCAGATTTCAAGTAAGTTAATGTAAACCAAGAACTGCAGCAAGTAGAAAAAACTCAGACCAGTGATGGAAGTGGGGGGGGGGGGGGGACTTGGAGTCCCCCTGATCGAAAAACAGGAGGAGCTCGCCAATGCTACAGCTCCCCCAATGACATTGCTATATAACTCTTTACTTCGGATTTTTACTCTACAATCGATTTTAAAGGTAGTCCGAAGTGAACCCAGTGAACTAAGGTTCAGGTGAAGTGTCCATAGATAATTGAGCTATTTACACTTTTAATACAGTAGCATAAACCGTTTGGCTACTGGCATAATATTGAATATGCTGCATGTGGCTAAAATATTGGCTATGCCACTGTGGATGAAGAGGCACCCACTGCTGAAGGGACCATCATAAATTTGACGGAAGGGGGGGGGGGTGCGGAGGGGAGCTTGCCCATGCAGGGCCATCCTTTCATGGTGCAGGTACTAGCATTCCCCAACCAGGAGCTATCTTCCTGGGCAATTCTCTGTGGTGAAGGGGCTAAATTCCTTTCTTGGGCCAACCTTACAGGTAAAGGTGCCAAGCTCCCGCAGGCTGGTGCTTCATGGAAAAGGACCAGTCTTCCTGGTTTGTGGTTGGGGCCAAACTTGTCCATAAAAATACCAGCTAGCCTTCCAGGGTTGGGGCCATATGTCCAGGTGAATTGCCTGCAAACCCATGGCCCTGCCACCGAATGATGGCCCTTCACCAGAGTTTGCCTTCATCATCCAGTTTTTATGCAGAGCCAATATCCAAAATTGTATGTCTATGAGTTTCAGAATGCCCTAATCCAATTGGACTGAAGGGTGCAATATTCATTAAATACCGTTTAGTCAAAAAGATACGAGTAACGTTTATCATAGTATAGAATAAATTAAAGATATTTAATTTTCATGTTATTGAATACTTAAATAAATACATAATTTTGAAGTTACGCTGATCCTGTGTGGCCAGCCACTGGGGTAAAAGTTCCCCTGACCAAAAATTCCCGCATCCATCACTGATTCAGACAATAAGTTACTGTAAAATATACAGTAACTTATTGCTGAAAGTACAGCAATAATTTCACCTTATCAGTTGCAAAGTCTGGAGGACAAAAGATGATAATTTACCATATTTTGTAAATTTTAAGCCACTTTGCAACTTATGTAATGTTACATAACTGGTCCACAAACGAACTCCTATACACGACATTTTAGATTATTATATACCCAGTGCTCATTCTGGCTTGCCATTGGTCAGTTCTCGATCACATGACATGCCATTATACAGGGTATTCTTCAAGGACCAAACGAACGTCATTGCAAGCGTCACGCCATCATCGCTAGAATTGCATTTTCTCAAAAACGGTTAGAGCTACAGAAAAGGCACAGGTTTTTATTCTTTTGGAATTGTGCTTATAAAGAGCGTAAAATAAAATCTATACAATCCATACGAAAAAAGTCGGCATATATATGTAGCCTAACATAATAGTTGCAAAGTGGCTTTATATAGAGCAAAATATGGCAAGTTATCACACCATTTATGTAATTTGTTCAAAATTGCCAAAATTCACCTAAATTATTATCCCAGTAATAATTACGAAATATTCCAGTGGAAATTTTCGCACGGAGTCTGAAATAATTATATATATTTGTATATGCTTGAAGTGTAACCACTTTTTTACGTCAGGGACTGCCAATTTTAATAATCCGGAGCTCTCATTTGTCTCTCGACTGCTTCCAGTTACTGATAATCATGTGTGGCTATTCCATCCTCTTTTGTGAGCTGATAATAATCTTAAATGTTCATAACTCTTAACGCAAAAAAAAGTCTTGTTGTGTTTTGGTTGCTATAGAAACCTATATCTGATAAGATTGGTTCAGTTATTGTTACTAATCATGAAGATACTGGCTACTGAACTTATTTACACTTTCTGTCTTTTAGTATTATTCTCATGGTAATTTTCTGCAGAAAGAAATCTCACCTGTATGAATACTATTATGGTTAACCAAATTAGAATATATATGTCTACATTATATATAATGTCTATTGACAAGGTGAATATAAGTAATTCAACTGATATGAGGCAGATCTATTGCAATTTATAATACTTCCATGCATACTTGTGTCATATTCATATACATGATATATACATAAATTGTCTTATTCCTCTTCTTCTTTTCAAAAATTGCAGTTTATAAACGCCTAACCAATGATATGTTTCAAATAGTTTTAACTTTCCATTTGAAAGTTTCCCATCAGTGGAGTCAGTGTTCTTAGTGAGGGTGTGTATCAGAATCTACAATATCTGTATAGGTAGAGGAACTGCTGCATTTTATGTCACAAAAGGCTCACAAACATAATCACTGCATATGTTGGGTCCTAGAAGAATTATTTATAGACATTTCATGGACAATAAATGAAATTTTCCATTATTTTGTTATCATAATTAGGGCTATCTACACACGGTGCAAACCCTGCAAGAGACAGCAGCAGCAGCACAAAGACTGGCCTGTTAGTATGCTAAAAATGTCCTTATTCTTAAAGCTAAAGAAGCTTACTGTTAATAGGAAAATTTCATTTATTATCCATTAAATATATATACATGATTCTTCCAGGACCCAACCTATGCAGTGATTATGTTTAACAGTTCCAAAACCCTGTGGTTTATGAGCCTTTTGTGACAAAAAACTCGGCAGTTCCACCGTCCATCAACAATGTTCCTACTTGGATAATTATTTTCATATTTTGTTTCAATCAACTAATGCATTCTTTGGTAAAAACAGGGTGGGTGCATATGGGGGGGGGGGGGGGGTCTTTGTCATAACATGCAGCAGAGAAACAAAACCAGTTTAAATATTATATTTTACAGTGCTCAACAAACGTATTTGGATATCCAAATCACTTGCATATATTTTGCCAGCATTTAACATTCAACAACTGCCAAGACAGGTACAGATCAGATTTAAAATGTGAGAGCATGATTGCACCAGCCGTACACTGATACTTGAAAAACCGATCAGGTAGGTAGGATTTTATTTTTTTTACCTCAGAAGAATAGTTTACCAATATTCAACTAACCCCTTAAAAATCAAGGGAAAAAATTTGTCATACTCAGTATTACCCACTGATATGTTCTATACAGTCGCATAACCGGCAACAGGAATATTTTTAAGAATGACAATGTGAGGTTGAAATTACAGTGTATTAGAAAACTGTTGTCCAAAGGATTTTGGGAAATTACATTCTGGTGAATTTGTAGTCCAAATACTTTCATTTAGCACTATACGCTCTAATTATGTATAATTTATCCCTCCCCTACGGGCATTATCTTCTAGTGCTTCATATTATTTTTGGCTGGAAGGAGTTGCACTTCAATCACAGTGTTTTTATAACACTAGCAGATGATAATTTAGGTAGGACTTATTGTATTTCATGACAGTGCTCAAACCATCATTATTTCCCAGAATCTGTAACACACCTAGATGAGACTCGGTGTTAAACAAAGCACTATTTAAAAAAGAGACCTGTCCCAGAGTTATGTGATAGAATATTCAGGTGTATTATTATGACAATAATAGATCGTGTAAAACATAGTTTTTTGTGACGAGGTGAAATTATACTGGAGAAGGCAATGATGTGTTTTGATTACATTGTATAGTATTTTTATTGATGACATGTATGAACTGATGATCTGTGGTGTACACCAGCATTTATAAAAACTGTTTGTAAATATGTATCTTTTGCAGCAGGCCTGTCAACAAAGGTTAAGTTGTAAATGTTGAGAACTGCTTCATTAGCCTTATGGGTAATAGTTATGATTGCATTGAGTGATCTCATCATACAATTATGGGAAATGAGAAATTTCAAAACTGACTGTTGCACCAGCCTGTCCCATGACCTGGCTTATATGGCCAAAGCGCCTTAAATGGCCAAAGCCAAGCACCAAAACTGATGATAAAACTTCATGCTATGGTACAAAAATTGGGAACTGGGCTTAAGCTTAAGGCTCAATCCTGATTGAGCTGTATTGAACCACCGATTTTAAGGAGGTAACCCCACTGTTACAAAATCACCATGGCAACCAAGAAATCCTAATAGCCATACATTGTTCTTAAAATCTCATTGGGAATTTTGTTTTAGCATGGTATGGCAAAATGTAAATATTCATTTCTGAGTACTGAGCACTCTGTAACGATTTTCATGCTAAGAGCCTTCACTAATATGATCAGGTAAAACAGTTTTCATCATGCAGTCATAGCGCTTGATGGATATATGTGCTGTTGTGTAAAATTTAAATATGTCTAACAAAATAATAAATATATGACCTTCCTTGTGCAACATATGTATAACAATAACCAACTACGTTCGAGGTGAAAATCGATTTTCCCAAAACAACAAGCATACAAAAATTTGAATTTATATGGTGAAAAGTCAGGGCTTAAAATTTGAATAAGCAGATTAACATTATACAGCACATTGCTAATCTGGTATTGCAAGTATAAGTCCTTCATAATTGGTAAACAGGACTAAAATGGCCTATGGAAATAATAATGGTGTGGTACTGAATCTGTGATAATTTTTTCTATTGTTAGCAATTCTAATATGGTATACATAAAAATATTCAATATTTCATAGTTACTGTTTGATGTTAAATATTGTGAAGTGATCAGTAGATTCCTCCATTCCCTAAACCTAAAACACCATATATGAGCACAGCATTAGGAAATACCTGCTTAAATCATACAGCCCAAGGCAAGCTTACAATGTGATTATGGATTGTTCTGTATGTTAATTATATGCTGATGGAATTAGGAATCTGATCAGGGTCTAAGACTTCATACTTCATCATGTCGCTTCGATTCTTGTTCTTTTCTTGGATTTGTTTTGAAATTTCATTCAGCTCCTCTCTGAAACTGAAACAAAAGATGATGATTAGGGTCACGCAGAATCATCAATACCTGTAAGAAGTCACATCCAATGAGCCAGTGTTGTGATAGTTACTTAGCTTTGGTTACTTTGAAGAAAAGTAATCTCATTACACTACTTATTACTTCAGTGTTGGTAACTGGTTATATTATTAGCTATGATACTTCAGTAATGATGGGTTAATAAGAGCGAATTTCTTCAATTTTCTCAAATTTACATATTTATACATAAATGCTATGCTGCTGGGTGTTCTAATAGTAGTTTTCAAAGTCCTAGGTTTAATTTCTGGACCTAGGAACTTTTTAATTTATGAGCTGTATCCCAACTATATATGGTCTCTTTGTATTCATTGTCTGTGCTGGGGCACAGAAAACACCCGTATCCCATGGGGTATATAATTGTGCAACACATTCTGGATCATCAACTTTGTCATCGGCAGATTGGCTTGACTGGCCATTTTTGTAGTCATTCTAAAGCTCTCATTGAGTGTCATACATTTCTTACCATTCAAAATGCAATTGAGAATAAATATTTATAAAATGAAGGGAAATCGACATTTTAAAGAAACTGATACATTTAATAATGCGCAATGTAACAGATTTTTGTGTAAAACAACAGTTGCTATTTTGGCCATTTTTGGATACAAAATAACTAAATTTTAATTATTTGACACATAAATATCACATTACATTACTAAGAGGTTACTAGCAACACTGCCAATCACATACACTTACAGTTTCTCAGCCTCAAGTGCTGGAGGATCATGCTGATACTGGTACTCCCAATCTCCCAAGAATTTTGTTGGCTTGGCACTGATCAACTTTGTGATAATCATAGTGTCCAGAGTGACATCCTTATTTGGCAGCATGTCCACTAGTTCCTGGTCAGTGGGGATGTTGTCCTGCAATTCAGGCATTGTTCAAGTGTATTGTTTGCATTAGTATTAGAAATGTGAAACAATTTATATATGATAGTAGGGAAACTGGGAAGGTTTAGGACAATGGTGGCGGTCAGAGCACTTTTCCTGTAGCTAAAAGAAATATCTTTTGAATGATGCACCATTTCTTTGTGTAAAATTATCTTCTGTATTATACTGTTTCCATTCTACAAACACTGAAGGAAGTAAAATATTAATTACTCATATTGTAGTATAATGAGCTATATATAAATTTCTTGTTTAATCTACATATCATAAAAATCATGTTGGGTTTATGGTCGATATGTTTACAAAAAGCGATGAGGAAGTAGAGAGTAATGTGATGATGAAATAGCCAATTCATTAGCCATGTCTCTACAAACTTGACAAAAACATGGATGATAATTAATGATAACCAAGTTTGATCTCATAATTTTGTCTGCTTGTGGCAGCTGGTCATAAAATCTAAGCACTGAAATATTGATAATTGGTTAGGGGGAGGGACTTAAAAGGGTCCATTAGATCAAGGAAATGTTCATGCAACATTCCTGAATGTGCCTTATTGACCTGGAATGAAAACATAATTATATGCCTCAAAAATTTTGAATAACGCAGATAAAAAGTTAAAGAAATTTAAACCCTGTGAGGCATCAAGGATTGATGAGTTGAAGATTTGAAGTAGAGTGATGCCTGGTACCTTGTTTTTTGGCAGTTTCCCATGCAGCATAGCTGGGTAATTTACTGGAAAGGCATATTCATCATACTGGTAGAAGTGAACGGCATGTTGAGCGGTGCAGTTGAAGATGATGCATGTGACGACAGTAACAAGGTCATCAATATTCTCAAATTCTCCATTGTTTGGAATACCCTGGAATATATGTGACAATAGAGAAGACTAGTAGTTCTTTATTCTAGGTTATAATATTTTTTTTATGTTATCGAGGAATAGTTATAATCATACCTGAAGTCCAACACCACTAGGCCTTGGTGCAGCAAGTTCTTTACCCCAAGCTTGAATTTCAAAATCATCTTTCAGTTTTTCTGGTGAGTCTAAAAAGTATATTGACATGCAATGTGATTATGTGATTTGATTTTTGTATTTCTAGGTACTTTAACATTTATTTCATGGATAACTCGTAATCATAAAGTGCAGTCGGTTCAATGATAAACTGGCCTGATAAGACTTTTGAATAGGAGAAATAATTTACCATAGTAGTGATTAAAGACTCTAGACACATAATTCTTGATTGCATTGTACACCTGGAGTCCATCATCTCTGTAAGGATACTCTGGCAGAACATCTGGGCTGTCCACCTGAATGAAATTACGAACAAGTTAATGTTGTATTTAGGTGTCTGATTTTAGGTGATAAACCATACAAATTTGCGAAAGAAATTAGCACTGACCCCTCGTGCCTTTACATCCTCAGGCAAGCATCCATTTATGGTGAACTGGTACTCCTTTAGTCTGGATGTAAGCAATCAATAATTATAAGAGGTGCAGTCATTTTATTTTGCCAATATCTATATCGACTGTATTCAGATTTCACGCATCGTTTTATTTCATCTATTACACAGTTTAGAAACTTCGAAACACATAAACTATCATGCCATGGTAACATTTTCTAGTGTCATCCTCATTTAGGAGATGGATGTATATGCCAATCAGAGACCTAACTTAAAAGTACTAAGTTAATAATATAACAAAGTTTCTAAGCTATTATTACCGTCGACTATTGATAAATTTTGTACACTCACCCTCTGTCTATAAGTGCTGCCATTCCGTTCACTCCAATTGTCATAGTCTTTTGGATCCATCCATTTGGGCTGATCAGAAATGCCAGGGCTCTCCTGTGGTGAAGCGAAATATAGACAGCTACAGCTAGGTGAATAGGGGAATGATCAACTTTGCTAAACTAAATAACAAAATCATACAAGATACTGCTTTGATCATTATCATTGAGTATCTAAAATGATGATCTTATTTCACTGTATCCCTTAGATGTCTTCTGATGTCTTCTTCAATTTTATCAACCTAGATTGTGGTCTTTACTTACGAATTAATAGCCAAAAGGAAAAGAAAGTGTGGCGCCAGGAGTCGGAAGACGGGATGGTTGAGAGCTAGGTTCCTGTGGGTGTTGACACAAATACTTTCCATAAGCAAGTGTGTGAAGCCTGTAAATTGTAATGATATGGTTAAATCTAAAGTATTTGTATTGAGTAGCGGCTCAGTAGCCATTATATATTGTTAGACAAATCATTCAACCTTGCACAGATATTCAGGATTATCACTGCACATGAACTGTTATTCCATAATTATGTTCTTTAGTGAGTCACAACTGAATGAGCAAGCAATGGCTTGAAGTTACGGTAATATATCCTAACACACATTTGATAATGCTGGATGGATTACTAAGAAGAAATTAATGGTACTTATACCCAAATGTGTGATGGACTGATGGACTGAAGCATCTGCCACATTGAACCACATCTTTGCTACCATCCATAGGTTCTGAGGGTCGCTGGGCAAAAACACCTGGTTTTCATTTTAGAAAAAAAAAAGAAGTTTTGAACTGTCAAATAGATTGGTAATTACAAAGGTGAAAGTCTTCCAAATGACAAAACGGTAGCATTTGAATGCATTCATGTGTTCCTGTACATACAGGATTTTCAGGGCCAGGTTCTTGCTTCAGTTGGATTGCAATTGGTGTCAGCTCTTTGTTGTCATCCAGGTAAAACAATGCCATAGGTGCAGGGAGCTAAAATTAAATTTTTATAGTGGTTATGCTATTTGGGTTTATGGTATGCTCTTTGGGTTTATGGTATATGTCCACATTAAAGGAGAGGTCCATTAAGAGGCTGAACTCAGTGGCGAAGATTTTGCAATTTTTCTAGGTGATGGGGATAAAAAACATCACAGAGATAGATTTTTAAGGGGGTGATGTTTCCCCTCCATCTCTCTCCCCCCCCCCATATCTTGTACCCATGCCTGAACTTATTTAGTCTTTACTTCTCAAGTCATTATACTATATGTGAAATGGACTATTGATATGCATATTAACATCAAAAGAAGTCCACCTCTCACACCTCGTTTTCCTTGCTTGTCACTGGCAGCCCTTCCACTATCTTGTGGTTGACTAAGAAGAGTTTCTTTTCTTCAACAGCTTGAACCAGACTACGACCGTCCAAAAATCCACTAACCATTTCATCAGTAACCTGAAAGCTGAGGACATAATTTTGGTGATATGTCATGGATTATTATTGAAAAACTTACTGTAATAGTAGTAAAATTGATATAAATCTTACTTGCTTGGAATTTCAGTGCACAGTGCAATTCTTGTTGGGTTACAACCAACCAAACGTTGTGCTGCAAACCACTGATCATCTTCATAATACCTCAGTCCCTGTGTAAACATGCAACATATTAGGAAATGCTAATTCAATCACTGAAATGAACTGTCAGTAGGCCTACACCCAAAGACAGTGTTGTGTTAGTGAAAGAGAGAACAATGTTTATGTTCAGGCTGCTGTCAGGATAATTGTTTGGCTATTGAAGCCATAGGTTAAAGGTAAATTTAAGAGTGGTATTCACTCGGTTGTGGTACCATTGCAGCCTCTCACTTGAGCTGAATAATACTGAACCTGGCAGCAGACATTTCCCTCTTCCTGGGGAGTATACAGCCCGCAACATAAAATTTGATTTAAAAAAAAAAAACATGGACAAGAATAACATACAAAAGATAGTACAATGTCTAGTAGTTGAACTACATAAATTTGTTAAAGAGGTTTTGAACAATGTTGATGGCGCTTGAGTACTATGTGGCCATTCGCTGAGGGTTTGCTGCCATGCAGCCTATATTTTGTACCTTCTTTTAAAGAGCATGTAATAAAAAAAAGTCTACATATTTAAGTTGCTGTTGGTTTGCACATTGAATGAATGTAAAACCATAGTTTCCATTCAAATCCTACTAGGTCTGAGTACAGAATTTATTGATGCTTCAAGCTTCACATTACATACCCTTGGTTGGGGAAAAGCCTTGGCTGTGTAGAGTTCTTTTATATCATCAAATGACAACCATTTCCTTTTCGCTTGGAATTTGGTCAGTTTGCTTGCCATTACTACTTCCAGCTTCATGCGTACGATGTCCCACTGTTTGGTTAAAAAGAGAAAAGGTGATCTTGATTGATATTTATGCTTGGTAAGTTCTGTAAGAAGGTCACAAATCAATGCAGTGTTTTACCTTGTACTCATCTGAAAATTGTTCATCTGGAGGTAGCTCTTTCACCTGAATATAGAACGAAAATTTTGTATTATTTACTGAGTTTGTTGACAGTTTCTGCAGATTACTGTGGACTTAACAATGTTACATGTTTCTCTTATTTAGGGCAATGACAAGTAATCTCAGAATGACAGCAACATTCAGGATGTTAGGAACCGGGACTTTTGTCTATTCTGTCAGTAAAGACAGTTAGAGGTACTTAAATGTGCCAGTTGTAGGTCAGGAGTCTACATTCACTTTTATCAGCTTTTGCTTTCCCAATACTATGTAATGCACCAGACATTTTGTTACTTTTTTCTAACTAGATTAGAAGTTTGGTCCAGTGGTCCAGAGTAGCGAAGGAGTACAAGCTCATTGTGTCAATGGTCAGTTCAAAACAACAGAAATATACTCAACCTTCTAAATGATAACTGTCTACTCCATTAATTTGATTAATTATTACCATACGACAAGTGATCTAATTCATGCATCTTTAATGAACCCATTACATGCATCAAATTGGCCAAGGAGAGCAAACTTTTCCTGAAGATCATGAGCAGAAATTAAGCAGTATGCTTTGTTGAAAGACTTTTGATATATATATTTTATTATAAAAATGGAAGAAAAGAAGAAAGAACCTACAGTATAACTTAACCGCTGCCTTCAAATGAAATTATTTCTTTTCCTACCTGGACTGGAATCCCGGGAAGCTTAATGGCATATTCATATTCCTTTCTCTTGTCCTGAAGTTCCTCAGCTCTCACCTCAGGATACTTGTCAACCTGAGGTAGGCAAGTGTGTACTGCCGGGATCTTGTAATGGACATCTGCCTTAACCCATCTCTGCACAGGAAATGCTTGGCACTGTCCTGTGTGAGTGTCATTCACAATAATGAAATCACAATACCATGGTGAAAACAAACCAGCACTATCACGCCAGATCTCTATCTCCGAAACTGTTCCAAAATCGTCGTCTGCTCTTGGACCAACATAATCATCTGTTTTTCCTCTTTCCAGGTCATTGTAGAAAGATTTGTCCAGTTTCAAAGGGTGCGAAGCTTTGTCTTTTTCATCATACAGGACCAGGTGGACATTGGCATCTGTTCCAGCTCCCTTCAAGTCACCTGTGGTGACACTTACTCGGAATCTTCGTCCAAGTAGTGAAGACAACTCATTCCCCATTGTCTGTCTCTCTCTCTATGAACTGAATTCAGACAATGAGCCACAGCTGGGTTGGATAATCCTCACTCAACGGCTATAGAGTATAGTGGAGAACAGGTGTTAAAAACATTTCATTTTCAGTTTTGGCCAGTATCACTAAATATATTATTACTTAGCTTTTGTTAGAAACTTGTGCATCAAAATTGGAATTTTGTGCTCCGGCTTCTCAATTAATGCAATATTTTTATTGAAGCAATTGAGGAGAGGGACAGTCCATGTTGATGCTTCAATAATAAATATATTTGTATATTTTATTTATGTACACGTTAAGGCATAATATCAGTTGTAAATAAAGATTTCATAATAATATTTCTAATTTAGTGATTGTGTTTATAATAATTTCAATTCACATTCCACCTGTCAAGATCTCTGTTGTTTTTTTGTTTTTTTAATAGCTGAATTAGGACCCTACCTGACATGACATCAAACAACCGCCAGATTAAGCAAGGGGTCCTGAAAGGTTTTTACGTGGCAGGTCGAGGGTTACATCATCTTACATGTGCTTTGCATGGTATTTTCTCATTTTATTTCTATTTTTCCTACAATTGAGGAATTTCCTTTACCATCTCATCCAAAAGCGACACCAGTCAAAGAAACCACTTTCACCTTGAATGCCAGTTTTTCCAAAATATATCCATAAATATTTGGAGTACAGCAATGTTATGGCCATCCATGGATTGGTTTGTGAAATACAAATTACCACTGACACAATTTCGCAATTTGGGAAGACGTTGCAAAAGCTTAGAAGGGTTCCATTTAATGCCTTTATATTACTGTGATGAGCGAATAAAAGGGATCGGTTCAATAACAATTCAATGCTTTCCCTCTTTTTGTGGACCACAAAATCAAAATAATGTGAAATGCTGGGGAAGATCGTTGAATAATTCAATATGGATTTGAATATGTTTTATAAAGTATCCTGCTTCATACTATGAGCCTAAAGTGTTCAATGGCCAATGCCGTTGGATTTTGCTGCCAAGGCTATTTTTAGGGGTAAAAATGAGTGATGTCACATCTACATGATTCATCCAACGGGGGAACTCCCATGCTATCTCAAGTGAAGAGACACGTTTTAAAGCTATTGTATGAAGTATCAACCATATCAGTTGAATTCAGTTCTTTAGCATTTTGAGTTGAATTAATGCAATATAGTTGACCACAGAAAAGGATTCCTGTGCTCTGTGACATCAAATGACACGGCCTTTCCAGTTTTGGGACTAAAACCGTTTGAGCTTTAGATTAAGAAATTATCTGTTAAATATAGATAATTTAGACATTAGTAGGAGTTCTTATTTACGACACAGCATGTTGAAACAGTCAGTTTTTTTTGTTCATACTGTTTGTATGTCATCCATCCCATGGCTCAGGGTTCATAGTGGAGGTTCATGGTAGATTTGCAATTATAGCTACACTGATAAAACATTGCCATACAGCAAATAGAAAGAATGATTCTACACTTTATACTGTATGATATATCTGTCTATCTGTCGATTTATTTTATTTTATCACCTCCGACTTTAAATAAAATGCAGGTGTGAATGCAAATGCTGAATCTCCAACCCCGAGGGGTTTTTAGTCGTTTTGATTCTCACTATTGGTTTGGAATCAGAAAATACTACACATTCTCATAAAAGGGAAATTAAAAGATTTTTGCTGCACAATGAAAGTGTTGATTGTAAATGTAAATTTCTTAGAACTTCAGTGATGTATTAGTTTCATTGACTAATATTGTTTAATGAACTAAAGTTAATGCGCCACTGCCGTCCAGCTTGCAATCTCACTTGTCTTAGTATATATTGTACTAATAACAAACTGAATAAAAAACTGAATGAATCATACTTTTATAATATTAGATATTAAAAAAGAATATTGGTTAGTTGTACAGTTACCTCGACCATCAGGACATTGTTCGAATATCCAACAAGGCACTTATGAAACATGGACATGGCACAACAGGTGCACCGCCCTAAGAAACATTAGGGTTCCAATTACTTCGAAAGTATGGATGAAAATTTACTCTTAAGACTTAAAAATAGAATATATCTACTAGGGTGGTCAAAAGTATATGGAAAAGTATAAATGTCTTAACAATTTAGCTTCACAAGGCTGCTCCTTTTCCATTTATTATATAATGAATGTATGCAAAACTTTAGGTCATTGGAAAGCATTGAGATGTTTTGTAATATACATTCGCACCGAGATAAAATTGCTGTTGCACACTTTGATAGAATTTAGGCCCTACACTATGAAATTTTCTTTGAAGCTGATTCAGCCAGTGCCATTTATAACAGATAAAAGTCAAAAGTCTATCAGACTGATCGGTACGGTGGCTGGGATAGGACATGCACTTTTTATTTAAATACAAGCGCTAAACAATGAGCTATACCACATATAAATACATTAAACTGTTGCTGATATATGGCCAGAAGAATTACTCAGTCTAAATCAGTTGACCTGCATTCAACAGTCAATATAGAATAACATATATAACACATTGTACAAGTGGTGTCAATTGTTGCCCCAAATCTGAGTCTAATACCAAGGCAGTTAGATAGATAGATAGATAGATAGATAGGTAGATAGGTAGATTGATTGATTGATTGATAAAAATTTATATATATATATATATATATATATATATATATATATTTATATATATATAGAGATATATAGATAGATAGATAGATAGATAGCAGAAAGTGCACTTAATGCAGCCCTTTAAGGCAAGTTCTTTATCACTCACAAGGGTTGATTGATCAACTGAAAGAGAGGGACCCACTTATGTTACACATGCATGAAGAATTTTATTTGCTTAAGCATAGACACCAAGTACAAGGGAACATCTCCAAATGACATTCAGCTGAGAAGTTGCACATGAAGATTGCCTGTAATGGAGGAAAAAGCATCCTATTCTATCCTATCCTATCCTATCAAGCACACTATATGATATCTTTATCTGCATACATATATTAGCTGGATCACACTGTATTTGCAGAAGCTCGTAACAATATGCTAGCCTACACTGCTACACCACAACAAGTAGAAAAATATGACAAACAAAAAATTTAATTTGCTGCAGCTATAAGACAAGAGGGGACTGCATTCTTATTAGCCAGAACCTACCTACATTGCATTAGATGCTATGTAGGGTCGGAACGCCTGCTATAGGAATTCATGGACGCTCAAATTTACGACACATTTTTCTCAATAAACACGTTAGCATACCTTATTTTGTTCAGCTTCATCATGCTATTATTTAATCTGCATTTTCTGTTAGAATCACATCCAGATAATGCTATCTAAGTTGTAGCTTCTGAAGTCTTGAGAGACTCCCATAGTATACTTCTGATTACAATGTACTTGTCAGTGCTTGCCTCAAGTTGCATGCCTGTTTTGGTAATTCCATCAATGATGCCACAAAAAGAGCATGGATAGCAGACTGCACATGGCCACCTAAGGAAAACTATTGCAAAGAAATACAAGAATTCCACACACTACTGAAATAACATGTCTTGCAAGCAGGAGTAATTAGAAATGTTACAAAAGTATGGACATTGACCAGCTTATATTATTCCTATTGAGTTTGCATTACGACCTTAGATAGGTAGATAGATAGATAGATAGATAGATAGATAGATAGATAGATATGGAAAGTTTGTGCCGCTATCGAGGGTGATTGTATGTAGGTATAAAAGTGCATTTTGGTAGCAACCTCTTAATATTCTTAAATTTTTACAAAATTTGAGTGATATGTTTAGTTTATCATTAGGAACATGAAAGCAGCAAAAATAGCAACTTTTATTTTTTGGCCCACCATGAGGCCTACCATAACTGAACTCTTTAGTTGAGCTTGATGGTTCTAGTGCCTTCCACAGATATATTATATTCCCCTACTCCAGTTTGAGGCCAGCCTTGGATTTCTTAATCTGTTGTTTTATCAAAATATGGCAAGTGTCCCAGTGTACCTCATGCTAAAGGGCCCCCAATCTCCCCTACATATTAGCGCAGCAGGGATTGTTATCGGATATTGCAAAGTTGTGTACTCTGAAGTAGTTTTTCAGATTAACTTAAGTTATTGAAAAGAAAAGATCACAAACTTCAGAAAATGATGTTACTAGCCAATTTTAATTTTGACTGCACGTATGTTGCATAAAGTAGAAACAATATATCATATGCTAACGGAATTCGACATATAATTATAGTATATATTTGTATGTTAAACATTTATGCATAAAATTGGTATGAATCACTCAACATACAATTTTAAAAAGAATACACAATATACAACATTTATAGTGTCAGATACAAAATGCATGAGATATCTTAGGTGCTGCAAAATTTTGATATCTGTGGTAAATAACAGAAACAAAATTAGATGAAAGCTTTCCAACTTCGCACAGAAGGTAGCTGGAAGCTACCGTTCTGGATTTTATCCAGAGGTTCTCGACATCAGGAGCTGATCAGTCGGCAGAAAAGTTCTAATGAAAATAGCAATGCACAGCAGCTAATAGGACTGAGGATATATTATGATGCATTATGCAATTCTTGACTTAGCATTTGGGTGCCAGCAATGATGAGTGATCATATACAAATGAGTGCTTGAATTTATATATAAAATTACTGCATGATACATCCATTAATTCAAGCGCTCATGCAAGTACCTGTTTGTTGCATTAATGCAAATTAGAAACTGACCCTTAGTGTCACACTGGGAGTGTATGCCTTGCAAGTTAAATACTAATGAGTTCAGTGAGCTAAGTCCTTTCTCTGCTTTTAAATATCTAGATATTGATGGCATTAGGGATCTGTTTTGGGTCTAAGACTTCATATTTCATCATGTCGCTTCGATTCTTGTTCTTTTCCTGGATTTGTTTAGAAATTTCATGAAGCTCCTCTCGGAAACTGAAGAAAGGAAGATGATAGCATCATTGATGTCTAGTACAGAATCATGCATATGTATATATGTATTATCTGTGACCGCTGGCCATTGTGTTGTTTGTGTCATACTGCATCAGTGGACAAGTGTTATAATTATCACATCCAATGACATACACTTACAGTTTCTCAGCCTCGAGTGCTGGAGGATCATGTTGATACTGGTACTCCCAATCTCCCAAGAATTTTGTTGCCTTGGCACTGATCAGTTTTGTGACAATCATCGTGTCCAGCGTCACATCCTTATTAGGCAGCATGTCCACTAGTTCCTCGTCGGTGGGGACACTGTCCTGTAAAACATGTTAGGTTTAAAAATGTATACACACTATGCCAGCAATCTATCTTACTCTTCATATACAGTGCTGTCCTGAACAGGGCATGATTATCTGATGAAAGCCACTTAGAAATGTCTACACTCAACAAGATTTGAACATTGCAGCAACCAACTCAGTGAGGTTATGTTTAACAAAATTTGAGGGTTCTGGATTCAATATCTGGTGGGGTCCTTGTTTTATAAATTTATAGTTACTTGGTTACACAATTTAGATTTTTATTTTAAGTTTTTAATGTAGCTGTTTCATCCTTCGCCTCACCTGTTTGTCTTAATTAGCCCACAGGGTGCAGAAATACAGGACATAAAACCCAATGCAACCCATAATTAGTTTTGTCTGAAATGGAAACAAATCATGCTTAGTACCTTGTTTTTTGGCAGTTTCCCATGCAACATGGCAGGGTAATTTGCTGGAAAGGCATATTCGTCATACTGGTATAAGTGAATGGCATGTTGAGCGGTGCAGTTGAAGATGATGCATGTGATGACAGTCACAAGGTTATCTATATTCTCAAATTTTCCATTGTTTGGAATACCCTTGAATGCATGTGGACAAGCAAAGATTACGATTAGTTCATTCAAGGTTGTGGCATAAAATGTAGTTAATTTATGTAGTTGAGAAATGATTATAATCATACCTGGAGTCCAACTCCACTGGGTCTTGGTGCAGTAAGTTCTTTTCCCCATGCCTGGATTTCTTTGTCATTCTTCAACTTCCCTGGTGAGTCTATGACATGTTTAGACAATTTGTTTGGTTATGGTGACAGTTTATCTCTTAGTTGTTTTGTTACTGTTTAGTAAGGATCGTAGTGAACCATTTGGGGTCGTAAAAATGTTTTTGTTATATCCCAGGTTATACCAGTAAATAACAACATTGCATTCTTCTTCATATGCATACATTTGGTCCTATTTATAACGAGGTCACTATGCAGGAATGGATCATTAAAACCAGTATAATATTATTATATCACCCTTTCATGAATTTTTCAGTATTATTTCCAAATAATATCAATCCAGTTTCCATCATCAAACAATATTTACCCCTTTTAACCAAATGATTAATAAAATGTCTATATTATACATATTGATCTTGGATATTTATGAAGCACTTTCTTCAATGAGATAAGGACTAAGGAGGTTTTTACCATAGTAGTGATTTAGGATTTTCGAAACATAATTCTGGATGGCACTGTAGACTTGGAGTCCATCATCCCTGTAAGGATATTCTGGCAAGACATCAGGACTGTCCACCTGGATGAAATTAAAACCGGTTGATATCTTTTTTTCAGATGATAAAATTTCCCAAGCAATTTACTGTTCAACTTACCCCTCGAGCCTTTAGGTCTTCAGGCAAGCATCCATGTATGGTGAATTGGTACTCCTTTAGTCTGGCAACAACAGACAAAGCCACGATGTTACAAAGCATTCAGGTTTGGTTTTATAACTAGGATATTGGAAAACAAAGCATGTTTGTCTCACCCTCTGTCTAATAGGGCTGCCATTCCCTTCACTCCAATTGTCATAATCTTTTGGATCCATCCACTAGGACTAACCAGAAATTCCAGGCATCTCCTGAGTGAATCGTTAAAAAAAATATAGACAGTCAGCATTGCTGGGGTGGCTAGGAGGATTGGATGAATGTTTTTATCAACTTGTATGAGGGTCATATATGGTGTGAAAGTGGTAAAGATGACAAGATATGGTTGGGGAAATGGATTAAGGATTAGTTAGATATATTCTTCCTTTGATGATAGCATTCAGCGTGGTTAGGTATCAGAATCATCTTTACTCACGCATTAATAGCCAAAAGGAATAAGAAATGTGGCACCAGGAGTCGGAAGATGGGATGGTTGAGAGCTAGGTTCCTGTGGGTGTTGACACAAATGCCTTCCATTAGCAAGTGTGTGAAGCCTGCAATCATAATGTACAATTGGGCTGTGTAATGTGTTCAAGGGCCAGTATTGATGCATAAATTTTTAATGGCTGTACAATTTTTTTATAGCTTTACCTAAATGTGTGATGGATTGATGAATTGAAGAGTCTGCCACATTAAACCACATCTTGGCTACCATCCATAGGTTTTGAGGGTCGCTGGGCAAGAACACCTGGTTTTCATTTAAAAGAATAGATCACTGAACCACAAACTATGATGGTAGGCACATAGATGCAACACTGATTCTGTCTTTGAAATTATACAGCTGTATCATGTAAATTCAGGTGTGGCTACATACAGGATTTTCAGGGCCGGGTTCTTGCTTCAGTTGGATTGCAATTGGTCTCAGCTCTTTGTTGTTCTCCAGGTAAAACAATGCCATGGGAGCAGGGAGCTTAAAGAAAACAGTGATTATGCCTCATTGATGTTTGGATAATACAAATGGTACCTGTCTACATCAAAGGACTCCAACCACTGGGTCCAGGGTTCAATTCCTGGTCGGGCCAAAGTTGGATGGCTGTTTCATCTCAGTCCTAATTATCCTATCAGGTGCTGAAATACAGGATTTAAGCCCGATTCCACCCACCCAACCCACATCAAAGGACAGATTAATTCAGTCCCTGAACATATCTTAGGTCTTTCATTCTCAGGCCATAAAACTATATGTGAAATTGACATATGCATATTAAGATTAAGATCAACAGTCAACAAGTCAGTTCTTGTTTCTCACCTCGTGATGCTCATGTGTCACTGGCAGCCCTTCCATTATCTTGTGGTTGACTAAGAAGAGTTTCTTTTCTTCAACAGCTTGAGCCAGACTACAACCATCCAAAAATCCACTAACCATTTCATCAGTTACCTGAAAGCTGAGGGCAGAATTTTGGTGACATGTCATGGACAACTATTGAAAAATTTACTGTAATAGTAGTAAAATTGATATTAATCTTACTTGCTTGGAATTTCAGTGCACAGTGCAATTCTCGTTGGGTTACAACCAACCAAACGTTGTGCTGCAAACCACTGATCATCTTTATAATACTTTAGTCCCTGTGTAAACATAGAACATACCAGGTTATTGTAGTATGGCATGTGTATGTATTTTGTTACAGCTTTAGACATCTTACTGTATAATTTATGTTTAGTTCTGCTATTTTCTGCTGGTTTTATCGCCATAGTCAGGAATGATTTTCGTGATGCTTTTATACTACTGCAATACGCATGCATAATATTTTGAGGGTTGTAAGATTATATTATCTTGATTACATAAATGAATGCTAAACCACAATAGCCATAGTATTTCAACTAGGTTGGAGCACAAGATTCAGTGTTGCTTATTGATAAATTAATAGCAATTAACTAGTAGCATTTACATACCCTTGGTTGTGGAAAAGCCTTGCCTGTGTAAAGTTCTTTTATATCATCACTTGATAACCATTTCCTTTTTGCTTGGAATTTGGTCAGTTTGCTGCTCATAAGCAATTCCAGCTTCAAGCTTGCGACGTCCCACTTTTTTTAGGTAAAACAAAATAAAAAAGGTGAACTTGATTCATATGTAATTCATGCTTGGTACGTTCTGACAAAAATTCATGAATCAGTGTAGTCATTTACCTTGTACTCATTCGCCAATTGTTCATCTTGAGGTAGCTCTTTCACCTGCATATGAAAAAAAACTTTTTGTTATTGATTGACTTGCTTGATATTTTATCAATATTACTGTGGACTGTGTCTGGATGTGTTACGTGTTTCTCATCTTGAGAGCGATGATTCTGGCTTTCTCCACCTTATTATGTCAGTGAGAGTGTAGGGACAGTTTGAGGGCATTCGAAAACCTACAGCTGAAATGAGCCAGTTTGTCAAGGCACGCAAGGTCGGAAGTGTGGTCGTTAATAATAGAAGAGCATTAAGGAATCTATCCAGATCAAAATTCACTGGAACACCTTGAACAAGAACTGTGGTTACCAACTACCCATATGAGAAAAAGCGGTCTTTAAATTTAAAGATCTTTTAAATCTCTACATGATTATACAACACATGTCAAGATGCTTAAGAAATAAAGTGTGAGTCTTGATAATGCAATGTTGCAGCAATTAGACCACAAATATTGGAGCTGCATATTCCGTGGCAAAAGAAGTTGTGTTTAATTATCGTCTCATACTGCCAGATATACTGAATTCTGTAAGTTGTGCCAGAAAACTTCAAAACGATAGAGAAAAAGCCCAAGGACAAAAAATGATCTATTTCATTGAAATATGCAATGAAAAAGAATGAGGAATATCTTGGGTATTAAGGCAGTAAGATTAATGATTAATGTGTCAAATGTATTTTGATTTTGATAGCACTATTAGTATGGGACCTGAAATTGCATAGAGTGGAAAAAAATAGTTCTGGAGGACACAAGAAAGAATATGCACAGAAAACTTGATTGCTTTCCCACCTGGACTGGAAACCCAGGGATCTTGATGGCATATTCATATTCCTTCCTCTTGTCCTGCAATTCCGCAGCTCTCACGGCAGGATATTTGTCAACCTGAGGTAGGCAAGTGTGTACTGCCGGGATCTTGTAATGGACATCAGCCTTAACCCATCTCTGCACAGGAAATGTTAGGCTCTGTCCTGTGTGAGTGTCATTCACAATAACGACATCGCAAAACCATGGTGAAGACAAACCAGCACTATCACGCCAGATCTCTATTTCCGAAACTGTTCCGAAGTCAGTGCCCGACCTGGGACCACCATATTCATCTGTTTTGCCTCTTTCGAAATCATTATGAAAAGGTTTGTTGAGTTTCAAAGGGCTAGATGCTTGGTCTTTTTCATCATACAGGGCCAGGTAGACATTGGCATCGGTTGGAGCTCCATTAAACTCACCTGTGGTGACGCTTACTCTGAATCTTCTTCCAAGTAGTGAAGACAATGCATTCCCCATTGCTCAATTCCTTTTTTGTTCAGGCAAAAATCACTGGAATTGTCATTTGGCTTAAAGATAGTTTCCAAATGTAAATTGTACTGAGACTGAATATACCAAATCCTGGTGCAGCAGGGGAAACTCGCGATTATGTGTGCAAAGCATTGTAACAGATGTTTATTTATCACAAAATATAAATCAACCAGTTGTTTTGGCAAAAGCTGATTGCAACAAACTTATCCCCCCATGAAGTTGAGTATACCATTAACGCACGCCACCAAATTTTAATCAATAGATGATCAATATTCAAGGCTTTAGGGATTGCAAGCATTGAAACCTATAAATAAACCTGATACAGTGACACTAAAATTAACTTATGTTGACCATGCCATTACATTTGTTTTGGGTAGGCTAACTATCATATGCTATTTCTTGCAGAAGTTGTGGAAGCCATCTATAAGTTTTGGAAGTCCTATTTCACTATCTGAACACAATACCAAGTCATCAGCATATAAATATAAGTCATTATTTCTGAATTCAAGAGGACCCTAAATTTTTGGTCTAACTAATTTTTAAGATCATATAAGAATTCTGAAAACAGATTTGGGGCTCATCATACTCCCCTTGCAAAACTCCAAAATCATACTATTAAGCACCCTATTTGTCCTTTCCATTTTACTTTAGATTTAGCCTTTTCATACATGTCGCATATCAATTTTAAATTTTTTCCATTTATACCACGTTTAATAAGTTTGTGGTAGAGAGCTGCTCTATTTGCATTGTCAAACGCTATTGTAAAATCAACATAGCACATCTTTATCGCATTATTTATGAGTACAAAATGATAATATTATCAGACGTTCTACAGTCTGTTTTGAAGCCAGATTGAAATTAGTCATCTGTATTTAGTGCAACATTTTTATATTTCAGTCTGGAGTTCATGATGAATTCCAGCAATTTCCTTAGGACTGGCATCACTGTGATCTTCTTGCTGTTGTCAGCAATATTTATGGAGTCTTTTTTATACACAGGACTTATAGTTCCTAATGCCCAGTCTTCTGGCCAGTCTCCCCAGTCAAGGATTGTGTTAAATAATGTGTATAGGACCAGATCAATGTCCTTGGGAACATATTTTATGAATTCTGCAACTTAACCATGTTGTTTTTGAGCTTTTTTTAAATGATATCTTATCTCATCTGCATATGGGGCCATTCCATTAATCATTTGTTAAGTCTTGTACCTTGGCTACATTTTCTGGGATATTTTTGTAGCTACTAAGGAAAGAGTGTATTTCCTTCATATGTTCTTCATCAAAGTTGTAGTCTATTTTTGGTGGCGTATCTTAGGACCTAAAATACTTTTAAAATCTTTTAAGATTAATTGGCTGTTATTAACACCGTTTGCCTTTAATGACTTCCATAGCTTCCAGTGAGAGGCAGGGTTATTGGACAGATGATTCTCAAGCGAATAGATTCATTATTTATTCTTTTGTGTTTTTGTTTAACTCTGTTGTATTTAGACTCTAGTTCATAGTATTTCCCTCTATGTGTCGACAATGTTATGTCATGAGCTTTGGCACATCTCTTCAGTTTTTTCAGGTCTTTGCACTCATTAAACCATTTATTTATGGGGAATGTATTCCTATTATTTTTTCTTTTCCTAAAGGTAGAGCTAATTGCATTGCCTAGGTAATTGCTAAATTCTCTAGTTACATCATTACATGGTACAGTAAATTGTTGTAAATTTTACAGCATTGAATATAATAATCGTAAATTGAAATGCACCAAATACTGTAATTTGTTGTACTTTTAAAGAACCATATAAACTTACTGTAAATGAGAAATACAGCATAAAATGTTTACATCATACAGCATTAAATTGCAACAACAAAAAAGGAAAGAATTTGATTAGTTCCTTTATTGAAAAAGCCACATCAAATCAGACACTTTTATTTCATACAGAAATACGTTTACTGCTTACCACAAACAAAACGCAATAAAAATATTTATGTTACATTTACGTATGCCGTTAAAGGTCAAATTGAATGCAAATTTGACATTTCAAGCAATAATGTTTTTGTGCAATAAAATGGGAAATATCACAATGAAGTAAATCACACCCGATTCATTAACATTATAGTTGTTAATTTATCATACTGTGTAATCTTACAGCATCAAATACAATAACCATATATATTCAAATAAAATGAGTCACATCACAAGCGATTTTCACAAATATGCAGAAAATTATACCATTTAAATACAACAACGTATGAGCTAAACCATTTGGAAAAAATTATACCATTACAACAACAAATAAGCTGATAAGTTGTGGAAAATGTATACCATTGAAAGTAAACAACAGATGAGCTGAAAAATTATCCAAAATTTATAGAAACAGATGAGCTAAGCATTGTACCATTTAACTACTACAACAGATGAACCAAACATTTATACCATTAACATTATATTATGAGCTAAACAAATTATGCAAAAATTATAACATTTAAATACAATAACAGATGAGCTAGAAAATTATGCTAAAATTATACCATCGAAGTACAACAGCAGACGATTTTAAAAATTATACAAATTATGCAATCAAATTTTATGCATAAATCAACTTGTGAAAGAAGAATTTTACATTAGTGATGCATATAATAATATATTATGCACATTTTAGTTATCATTAGTCATTGCATAGTCCAAGTTTAGTAATCTTTTAACAATACCAGAGAAAGATGTGAAATTATAAGGCTTATCATTGGGAGTCTATCCCATGTAACACATTTACACCACGAACAATATATTTTACTTTCAGTACAAGCACTTCAAATTTCAACATACAATCAACATCCAGCTCATTAAATGCAAATTATAATGGGCCAGGCAACGTGGATATCTCCACTTACTTTTTTTTTTAGTAATCAGATATGTATATATAATACACTTTGCATAACATCTATGGGTGCTTTAACCATTAGGCTACCCAGCTGTTATGAAAACACACTTTACACATACCCCACGACTTATTCTTCAAGGTTTCTGGCAGGCCTTCAGCCTCTATCTCATGTGTTGATACTGTGACCTGCAGACAAATTTTAAGTCATAATTAAAGTGTTGCTGTGTTCATGATGCATGATTGTGTTAAATGATGACAGCAATGCTATTGATTTAGCTATAGTAGTTACCTTACTATCGCATTGCTTTAGATGTCATGAAATAGGTTTTTTTTTAGTTATTTTGACTTTGTTTTATATAAAAGAGTAAAACACTCTTGGGTAGGTACTGATATGCAGCTTCTTTTTTTTTTTTTTAATCCAAAAAATTAGTGACTGGCATTATGATTTTGATATTGACATAGATTCATTCCCTAATGCTTAAAATAAAGGTTTGCAATAATAACAGTCAAGCTCATTTAAAGTTTTGAAATAATTATGATAACATTTCTTACATCACGCAGCAAAAAGAGGGAATCTTCTTTCTCGCCAAAGTATGCCATCAAAAGTCTAATCACTGACACTTCATCCAATGCTCCATCCACGCCACTGGCTTCTTTCATGTCACGCCGAACTCCTATGACATCTTTCTTGTTGCGATCCTCTTGACTCACAAAATATTCCCTGATCCTTCTTCCCTTCTTGGTGAATGCATCTACCATTAATTGTAGAATGGGCTTTCGAGTGAATACTTCAAAATGCCATAAAATGTACTTAGGCAGAAACAAAACAGGCCACCTCAACATTAGATCTTTGATGGAGATTAGAGGTGAAGTATTAATGTCCTTTGGTTGAAATATGTTGTGGACATCAGACAAAAACCATTTTCATTTTGCACAACCCTTGGCCCTTCACGTGATATCAACCAGTTCCAGGCGCTTGGCCTCTAAGCTTTCTTCAGTTTCTCCTACTGGAATCTCAGTTGGCTGCCACAGGATACATCCATCATTAATTATAAATGTCAATTTCTAAATAAATTCAGCATAGTTTCAGTATTTACCAGTATCAGTGTTCTCCCACCTTAATTCGTGACTAATATTGCTTCTGTTACATGCCACCTTAAGTAGGACATGGGCTTAACCAGACTGCTGTCTATTTGCAATAGTTTGTAATTGTTTTGTTTTGTTTGCTATCTAACAGAAACATAAGCTGGATCTTTTACACTCTGATAGTGTGTATGCGGATACAAATGATATAAAAGTTTGTAGACTTAATTGACCTTAATAGGTTAAGTGGAATATATCACTATGTGCAGTGGCATTGTCAGGGTCCTCCCAGAGGAAGTGGGGCAAGGGTTTTATTGAAGGGGCAATCTTATATTGTGATATGAAGTAACTGCCGATATATATGGTTGGATTAAATAAAGAACTATTAGTTACCTAAAATTTTGCATTAAAATTAATCGATAAAATACATTTACTATAATTGTTTAATGTGAACTTGAGACTCAGAGCATTGCATAAATTGAGTCTGTCTGTTTGGCTGTCTTCTCATGGGTTGGTTCAATCACTTTGCCACGTGTTGTTTGAATGTAACGACTCTACAGTTTATTACTGTAAATGCTAAATTACACCTGTATAATGTGCTTGCTGTAAAATGTACAACAAACAACTGTACAATCTACAGTCATTACAGCTACAGTAGGCTTCCATTAGTTTTTACAGTAAATTAATGTAAACAGAGAAAGCAGTAAATTGCTGTAGAAATCTACAACAATTTACTGCTAAAACTACAGTGATTTTTTACAGTGTACTTTTTCCTCTCCTGTGTCTTTATTGTAGTAGATGGAGTATCTATCCTCTGTATTATTGCAGTTTGGTTCTTTCCTTCATTTTTGTCATTTGCAAGTGAATGTTGTTTTGGTAGTATCTAGAATGTTGCAAGCATAGGCATAGTTATTGGTTTATATATGAGGTAATCGACTGCACTGGCACCTGTTGTTTTGTAGCAAGTGTGGATTATTGATGGAGTCAGGGTCACATATATAGATTTTCTCGGTGTAGTGAATGATGTGGGCATACCACGAGACAATGCATTTCATTTTCGATAACATCCATATCGCATTTTAAGCAGAGACTTTCTTCTGTAAGATTGGTGTTACATGTCTACCTATTTCAATTCTTAGAATATGTGAGCTTACTCTAATTCTGGCCATTTTACTATGAATTATGTTGCTTGTATTCATCAGAAGATAGGGTTCTCACCTGTGATCAGTTTTGAAAAGTTTATATGTTCTCAGCTTTGGTTGTTGTATGATGTTATTGATTTCAGCTAAAGTAGCTTCCTGACTATTCTGGATTTTGGGTTGAATGTTTTATTGATGGAGTCGGAGTCCTAACTATTGGGTCTTGTAGTCTCACTCTGTGTGTTGTGATAATTAAGAATACTATTAATATTTCCAATCCTGATTCTATGACCAGAAATGTGCATATCTTTTTGAGCACTCAGGAGGCATTTTCAGAAAATTATTGTCTGGTAGTTTTGCAGTTTACAAATTGCTGGTCTAAAAAAGTGGTTGCAACGCTTTCGCGCTGCTCAGCAGGCACATCTTTTGATTTATCGCCATGCCTGATTGGCTCAACGGCCGTTAAATTAATTGTTTTTTTTTATTCCTTGACCACTTTCATAGTTTATTACAAGTCATTATACAAAAAAAGAAAATTATTGGTCATAGTGTGGAAGTGGTCAAGGCATGGATGCGATTACAGGTAAAGTTTTCTTAGTGGTTTAAGCCAATAGCTATTGGAAACCTTCCGATCTCACCATACACCGCTAATGATGATGTTTGTGTTCTATATCTCCTTACACATTTTTTAGGATATGCCAAGATTAACTTTTCTATTTTTACTGGTTTAAAACATCAATATCTCAATCTCAGGACATGTTCATCTGACTACAGTAAAACTTTCAGGGGTTGCTGTTTATGTTGATTTCGCTTCCATTTGATAGCCACACTCTGGTTAAGCACAGGGTGCTTGATAAGAAAAATAGCCAAATATGTTAGTAATGGAAAACAAATTTTTACTCACGAAAGCATTTTAACATTGTGAATTGGACTTCGTTTTCCAGTCATTCAGATTTCATTTTCCATTTATGCAGATTGCAGGGATTAAGTGTAGTAAATAAGGTGAACCTCCAAGCTGTATTACCCATTTGGCATTTGGGGTACTTTTTGCGGGATATAAGCATGATAAGGGCAAAAATGATGGTTTTCTAAAATAGGCTAAATTTGTTCTATGTCTGTTTCCTTTTCTGCATCAACTGTTTATCAAAGGCTGAATTGACTTCTGTTGTGATAATTCTAGTTGCAAAATTGTGAATTTTAAACATGTATTATATTTTGACCAAGGGTGTACTTTTTATTCACAATATGGACTGAAAAATTTAATGCAGCTAATATAAGTTCACTATATTTATATTACTGGGTGTATACTTACTAAATGCTAGGGCGATGAAATCAAATTCAAAAATAGCCATGCATTCTTTGAGTAATTATACATTTTCCACCACTTCCATGTTTTGACTATTTTTCCCATCAAGCTCCCTGTGTCGAACTTAAGTTTGAATATCAGTGGTTTATACCCTTCAAATCAAAGCTGAATACTTGAACGTCAATCTCTGAAAGTTTATCTCTAGTTAGAATTTATCATGCCCTGAGATATTGGTGTTTTAAATGCCAATGTATTGGCAGGTTAGTACAGGGGTGAACTTATTTCTATTATATGCTGTATGTAATAATTTTTTGAAATGGCTGTATTCAAATAAATACATTTTGCTCGCAGAACCCTGTACCTATCTGGTTGTGTAATATCATGCAAAATCCTTGTATTCTTCTGCAATTTGCTGGAAAGTTATCTAATTTTACAAAGCAGGCGTAGATTTTACATTGTCAAGCTAAAAATATCTATCATTGTTAGGCCAGCGGACAAGGCTCAAAAAGTGCCATATTTTAGGAGTTTAATTCATCGGTATTACACAGGGATGAGACATGGTTTTCCTTGTTTAGATGGTCTCACTTTACCAGAAAAATTATGTTTTACTCTCTTTTTAGGGGAAGGCATTGAGAAATGGACAGATATATGTAGAGATGATAAATTTGCAACTCGGAAGTCGAAATGCCTGATACACTGTTCAAAGATGAAGAGGTTGATTAGACAAAGCAGATGATTTTAACTAATTCGGACACAGTGATTCAAAATCTGAAATCAGAATTACTATATAACATCAGGATTTTGAGATTTGCATGTATGTCAAAAATTTTCAATTCTCATCACTCTGCTGCTTCTGTAAGTCAGTGATATATAAAATTTAAATTCAAACTAATGCAAAACAAGTATAGTCAACCGACCCAAGAATGTATTGTGGTAAATTTGTGCTTAAATGAGTTTGTAACACTATCCATCACTTTGCAACTTCTGTATTTCTGTGATACACACTGTCTTAATCTAACCTTACGAAAAACTTTCATACTGGACCAACCTCAGAGTTTGATAGTTCCTCTTGCAAAAAGCTACATAAAAAGCACTATATTTATTCATTGAATTTGCTCTACTGCTGCTATATGTCAGCGATACAATAGCATAATCAAATCTGATGAGAAATATGAAAATTTGATTTCAATATGTTTTTATCCGGCGTGAAGATGTACAAAAACATGGAGGTGTATACAAGTATGCTACAATTTACTGTCATCAAGCAATTAGCAACAAAACAAACATTTTAGTATAACTAGCTGAACCACATGTCTAGTATTACCATATGATATGCAGTAACTGCACACTTTGTTGAGAACCTGTCTGTGATGTGCACTTGCATTCATAGTTAGTAAAATATACAGCAGCAACTGAGTGATGAAAAGTGTTACAGGACAGCATTGGATTACAGATAAAAGTTATAATGTCAACTTAAAATGCTCAGGGTATATGACACATGCAATTTGAGGCTTTGAGCCTAGAAGTGTAGGCTTTGACTTGAAAATTTTCAGTTTTGCACAAACATACTTTTAATCGCTATGTGCATCACACAAAGATTGGTAATAGGCATCCATGTTTGATTTACAGGTTACAGATACGGTATATAAATTAACTCCTGGAAAATGTCTAAGTATCTGCATGAGAGGTTATGTTATGATTCCGTTAAAGCATGTGCAATTGATATGATGTGATCAAATACATGGGTTGGACTCCAGTTGACCGCAAAGCAGCCGGGGATATTCAGGGTGGTAGGCATTAGTAAAAGTACACCTTTCTTTTGCTTACTGTCCTTGGTTTGCAATATGTAATGTAAGGTAAACCCCAATAACAGTCTTGACGCAAGACCCTTAATCAGGCCTCTACGCAGGACGCGGCCTGAGGGTCTGCATCTAGATTGCCTAAATAAGCTATGATATTTGCAAATAGTAATTTTTTTCAATTTGTTTAATGGAACACCAACAAACCAATGATGTTTTATTCATATTTATTCAGCACAAATGTTGTTTTTGCACCATGCTTTGCAAAACTTAAATACAAATTCACACAAACTACATTTATGTCATAGTTAACCTGTTGCTTGCAACTTAAAAAGCCACATGTACCACATTTACTATATTTTTGATTTTGCTGTTGAATACAAGATGTTGAACAGCTATGTCAATAACACTCATTATTGCATTCATTAGAATTATAACAATCTTATGCGGAGTCATGTGTTTGAATTAGATGTTCTCGAAAAGTAGTCCTCGGTGACAGAATCTGTATGTAATGTATTAACCACGTCTTCGACCTCTGAAGCCTCCAGCAGGTGGAGGAGGCCTTTCACAGAAAAAGAGAGAAGCAATTTAATTAAATTCATCGTCATTTTTGTCAAAATTCAAAAGATAATTGAACTAACATATTCAAGATAACTTAAAATCATGTGTCAAACTTGTAGGCTTACAAAATCACAATTGATTGAGTAACTAAGACTATAATTAAAATACAAATTCCAGCCTACTGTGATGCCTTGCCACTGGGCTCTAATACCAAGTTTGTTTGTTTTTTCTTCCAAAAACAGGTTTGATGGCCATTTAGTGAAAACTCTGTTAATTGTAGTTAACCTTAAGTTCAAGTCTATAAAATTGATTGTGAATAACCTTAGTGGCATAATGGTTAAGGCATCCGCCAATTCCATACTGGCCAGCCCTGCTCAAGATCCAAGGTTTGATCCCAGGCTCTGGCACTTTTCATGAGCAACATCCCAGCTGGATCATATGGGACATTAAATTGGAGGTGCCTCGTGTACTTGGTGTCTATGCTGAGACAAGTGAAAGACCCCACTAATGGGGTAACATGGAGTGGACACAAAGTCTTATCATCTGATCATTACGTCTGCCTCTGGCAGTTGGTCATATAATCACTATTAGGTGACTAAGTTTCAGACCAATAGAATTAAAACATTTTGAGACATTGAAACCTGAAGCTACAAGACGCCAATCGTCGCCATACTGAGCTGGAGAAAACTGAGAAAAATGGACAACAATTTAAAAATCATAATGTCAAATCTGCAATTTTCTTATATTTAAGAAGCAGTTGGAATGTGTTTAAATTGTGGTCCAGCAAAATACGTAACATTTATTTTGAATAGTGCTGTACCTCTTTATACTTAAAATTGTGTAATTCCTGTGACAATGTGTCAGTTAATACATGTTTAACTTGATCATCATCCCAGTATGCAACCCTCGGGGTTAATTAACCCTTTTTTTATCTTCCTGTTTGTGGAAAGCAAACCTAATGTGTGGACATATTATGATGAATGTTTGCATATGCCTTGATTGACTATGTCACAACCAAAACAAACAAAAAAACTGATCAATTCGTGGATCTTAAGAAAAAAGGAGAAAAAAATAGGACATCGCTTCAATGTTGTTGTTGTTACTTTTTTCTTTTCTTTTTCAAATCATGGACATATTATGATATTACTATGCTTGACTGCAGGACTTTAGGCACGAAATTTGTGACCTCAAAAACAACGAAAGCAAAATTTTCATGACGACCTTATATCTTATCTGTATTATGTAGGTAAGTGTGATCAGTATAGATATATCAAAATTGACAGAACCCAAATTGAATGTCAAGTCTGTCTGGATTGCACAGCACGTTTTGACGAGATGTTTTTGAAAAACAAATCCAAAAAAAGTGCCTAGCATATAAGTGGTTAGTTACACTGTGAGTTGGGCAAGCACTAAATAAAGTGCTCCTGTGTGTGTAACGTACATCATTGCTATTCAATTTTCTCAGCCAGTCTACATTACTGGTGACATTCAATGGTCTTCCACTGCTATAATTGTTTGTTCCAACCTGAGAAAATTTTATCTTGATATGTTAATGGAACAAGGTTCATGAAGATGCATCCGAAGTTAGTATTTTCTTCTTTGTTATGTTTGATATTAGGTTATTACTCATAGTCATGCTTAATAAACATTGACAACATCCATTTATTGCATTTTCATTAAAGATTTTTTGCCCAATTTTGGCCAAAAATGTAAATCCTACCAATTTCTGACACGAGCCCTTCTTTATCAAAATACCATAAAGTGGAGTGACTTTGGCAGGCAAGGTGACTTTAGCTGAATTTCATGGATGAGTTTCTTTATTATTTTTAAGCATAAGGCATGAATCTAAAGTTCTAAAAAGGTTACTCGGCATTGCCCACAAATGTGTTCTTCCAAAAAATAGCGTTCACTCCCTTAGATGAGAGCACTGTTAATAAGTAATTGTGATTTTGTTTTTGTCAAGCAATGAATGCTCAAACCAGCACTCCCAAGCGTACAATTCCATTAAGCTATTATATATGGTTATATTGTTTGAAGAATATTGTTTTAGGGGCCTATTCTAATTAAAACTGGCAAATTTAATTTTTGTTTTTATATTGGTTTTTTAGTCACTGTAGTGTATTTCACAGCTGACAAAACAATGAGAAACTTAAAACGGCTAAAGTCACCCCATCAGGTGGGTGACTTTAGCCGTTTTAAGTATACATATGATTAGAAAAAATAGATACTTCAACAGGAATGTATAACTGCCCGAAACTTGAGCAGGATCTATGCTGAGAACCAAGAAACTTTGTCCTCAGAAAAACACTAAAATTCCCCAGACCAGAGCTGGACATTAGTGTGCCGGGTTTATCAGTGGACCACTGAGGAACTACAAGAAACTATAAGGACTGTTTGTGTAAACTAAACTGCTTGTATTATCTATTTTATATTATAACTGCCAATTTTGCTATTTTTTACTTAAATTAATTTTGTGTAAACTTTTGGTGGTTTCCCATACATGTGTTGTGTGTAAGCACGAATAAATTATACATATATAATAGTAGGAATGTCAGTACTCCAGCATCCTGTTGTCTGGACTGGTCCCCCAATATTGACCTCTATTTCATAAGACGTAACAGGACCTACACTCTGTAAAACAGTGAGTTTTACATAGCCATATCCCATGTTTGCTCTAATCGACCTGAACTAATTTCTAAACAAACACATTAGTCCCTGCCTTTGTTATGGGGAAGCTCTGCTTGGTATATAGACCTCAATCCTAAATAGTAACTTTTTTCCTTTCAGCACGCCTGTTCTTATGGACTGGACTACTGGGGATTTACGGTCTCCAGCCCGGCTGGAACCATTGACATTCCTTACCTTTTTTCCATAGAGCATTGCACTTCACTTTTGTGTTGTTGTCTGTTGTTTTCTTTTTAGCGTCTTTGCCCTCTGTGATTGCCTTGACCCACTGGGACAACACCCCACTCTGTCTCGTCTCGTTCGGAGTTTGGCTGTCGCCGGTCCCCGTCCCCTTCCTCAGGTTCCTGCCTGGGACTTGTCCTGGGTACTTCTTTCCCTGGCCTCTCGGCCGGATCCAGCTCTCTTTGCCTCCCAGGCTGACTGGTATTTTCTCATGACCAAACTGGTTTTCTTGCTGGCTCTCGCCATAGGAATGAGACAGTTTAAGCTGCAGACCCTTTCTCGGGATCCTCGGGACTTGTGCTTTATTCCCCAGGGTGTCTGGTTATGCAATGTGGCGGCTTTTTGCCTAAAGTTGCTGTTCTGGGTCACGATTCTGCCCCTTTCTTTGTGCCTTCTGCCGTCCTGTCTGCCTAGACCAAGGACTGAGATGAGAGGCTCTGCCTGGTTGCCTGCGTAAGTCAGTACTTACAGGCTTCAGGTGGTGTTCAGGAAGGTCACCACCTCCTCCGGAAGATCCGGGGTGACGGTCCTCCTTCTGCTCAGTCGGTGTCGCGGTGGATTGTTCGATGCATCCGAATGGCCCACAACACCGAGATACCCCCAGCGCATGCTCATGAAGTCTGCCGCATGGCTGTGTCTTAGGCATACCAGGCTGGCCATTACTCCCTCAAGGAGATTCTCATGGCAGGGAATGGTGTCCAACTCCAACACCTTTACCAGGTTTTACTTGACTCACAGCCTGATTGATGGTCTTTTCCGGCTGACACCTCTTGTCGCTGGCCGACAAATTTCAGTCGGTTAGGGCCTGCGGATTCTCTAGTTGATTCTCTGGGGAGGGGTTTTAATTTATAATAAGTTCCAGAAAAAACTAGTTGGCTAAAGTGACCCCACTTTACGGTACCTATTGGAATATCATTGAGAAAGAAATGTGTTATTCTGCCAAAAATATTTTTATGATCAACAAATGCAGATGACCAGAAACATCACTAATGATCTAGTTTGATGATGATGTCATAGAAGTCCCTGCATCATCCGGTGGATAATGTAGCCCTTTTAATCTTATGGCAGTTAACCAGTCTCAATGGTACGCTGGTCTGACAGTACTTGGTCAGCTGCTAGATGCAGAAATAATAATATGATAAGCCTGAAGTCTGAAATACTTTACAGCTGCGAAAGATGAAAAGAAAAACAAGCCATTGAAGTGTTTTGCACTGATTTTATGATTCTCAGTATCAGAGATACCACCTGTTAATATAGATCAGTCCATCATATGCTGATAGAATTAGGAATCTGTGCAGGATCTAAGACTTCATATTTCATCATTTCACTTCGATTTTTGTTCTTTTCTTGAACCTGTTTGGAAAGATCCTGAAGTTCCTCTCTGAAACTGAAACAGAAGTTACACATGTGTCAGATGTAACTACCACAGTCCACAATGATGGCGTTCGTTCAGTCATGTTCTCATAGTAAGATGCTAAATCTTTCATGACCACTTACAGTTTCTCAGCCTCAAGTGCCGGAGGATCATGCTGATAGCGGAACTCCCAATCTCCCAAGAACTTTGTTGCCTTCATACTGATCAACTTTGTCACAATCATGGTATCCAGGGTCGTCTCCTTGTCTGCTAACATATTCACCAACTCTTGATCTGTAGGGATATGGTCCTGGAATAGAATGCATTGTGGATCATCAAGATCCTCAGGTTTGTATTTATTTTCTTTGCCCAGCTAACTTTCTGAGGTAGTAATAAGCCTTTTACTCCAGAAAATAAGCTAATTTAAATTTGTCAATTTCATTCATCTATGATGTTATTTTCCCCCTTACTGGCATAATGAAATCTGGCAAATGATGTGTCTAAATTGAACAGTGTTTCAGTTATCGAGAATATCAAAACTATGAAAGTGAGTACCTTGCTGTTTGGCAGTTTGCCGTGCAACATAGCTGGGTAGTTTGCTGGGAAGGAGTAATCATCATACTGGTAGAAGTGAACAGCATGTTGAGCGCTGCAGTTGAAGATGATGCATGCAATGACCTTCACAAGGTCATCCACATTTTCAAATTCTCCATCATTAGGAATACCCTAGGAGCGATATTTTAACATAATATTTAGAGGAATAATACTCATCATATTTTCAGTAAAAAGTGAAGTATAATTTTCTGTAAACCCAGGTTTTTTGTACTATAATAGTATACATACTGTTATAGTACACAAAACCTTGGTTTACAGAAAATTATATGCATCTTACCATACCTGTAACCCAACTCCTTGAGGTCTTGGTGCAGCCATTTCCTTACCCCAAGCCTTCACTTCATGGTCTTCCTTCAGTTTTTCAGTAGTATCTAAAGATATTGTAGATAGATAGATATTTTTATTTTTGTCTCTCTCTGCTAATTTTTAGGGACAGTTTCCCTCAATTTGAATTTCCAAATAAATCTTACTCCCTAGCAGTTTTTTTGTTTTGTTATACATCACTAATACATGTGTAAGAATGGGTACTGTACCATAATAGTGATGCAGTACTCTAGAGACATATTTTTGAATTGCATTGTAGACTGGAACTCCATCATCTCTGTATGGATACTCTGGCAGGACATCTGGACTGTCCACCTGGGCAAGTCATGAAGTAAGTAAGCTAGTTGTAAAAGCAAGTAGTATATTTTGTTATTCCAAAATTAAAACAAAAGTTATCTGCTTTACATTTAAATGTTAGGTGGGCATCTTTTTAGACTTGTAGCTGTGTATTTATTCTGAGATACCAAAGGATGACATGAAATATATATTACTTCTTCGAAAAGAATTGGTACAACAAACTGACCCCTCGTGCTTTGAGGTCCTCAGGTAAGCAGGCATTTATATGGAATTGATACTCATTCAATCTGGAAGGGAACGTCAAAATTGTTACAAATAGGATCTATATAACAGCAGTTTTGTGTGGATATGATAATAATGCTTGAAAATGTATCATCACAGGTGTCAGCTAGAGATTTTAATCAAGGTAGCATACTAGATTTGACTGAATGGAAACATTCAGCTGCTCCTGAGAAAGCCTCTGATTGGCACCTGAAAAACCACACTTGTGGATGTTAGAAAAGACACTACATCCGTTGTCCTGCAAATTGCACTCAGGTCAATCCTGGCAGCTGAGTGTTCTCAAGTCCAAGAAGAGTGTGCAACCTTGTCATTTATTGGTATTATGTGCAATTGATGATTAAAATCACTGGCTTATGCCTGTGGTATAATCATATATAAATATGATAATTGGGTAATCTGCTAATAAGCTCGAAAGGGATCCTAGGTAGTCATGAGAGTGCGACAATTGAGGAATGACATCATTGACATTTATACAACAGCATCAGTAAGAAACGGATTCTACTGATTGATCCCTTTGGTATGACTGTATCTTAAGTTTTTGTGGCATTGCTCGTTAGTAATAGAGCTGCTAGACACAGCAAAGCAGGACTCAAACAATGCAATTATAACATTAGCATTACCTTCTGTCTATGAGCATTGCCATGCCCTCAACTCCGATGGTCATTGTCTTCTGAACCCATCCATCTGGGCTGATCAGTAAGGCCAGGCCTCTCCTGTAGTATGAATAGTGGGATGGTTAAGCTTTATGAACAGCATTTGATTTGATGAACATAAGTTACAGTGTGACCAGATTAGGCTGGCTTGCATGTATTAAAGTAACTGTTGTGATTTCTTTGAACATTACTCACGTATCAATAGCCAAAAGAAATAAGAAATGTGGCGCTAGGAGTCGGAAGACAGGATGGTTGAGGGCGAGGTTTCTGTGGGTGTTGACACAAATGCCTTCCATTAGCAAGTGTGTGAAACCTGCAAAATTACTAGTGACTGATGATGACTGTTTGCAATTACCTACATTAGTGTATTAAGAAAGCTGCGGGTAATAATTTCCAGAATTTTGGACATTACCCAGATGGGTGATAGACTGGTGGACCATAGCATCTGCTAGATTGAACCACATCTTTGCCACTGTCCATAAGTTGCCAGGGTCATTAGGCAGGAATACCTTTGAATATATCAATAATTCAATATGTTAATATGTTGTCTGCTAAATGAGAGGTGTATGGTTGATGAATGATTTGTAAGCTTTAGTGATTTGTAAGTTTTAGGAAATGATTTGTAAGTTTTAGGAAGTGTTGAAGAAAGCAAAGGTACTTGCAGGGTTTTCAGGACCAGGTTCTTGCTTCAGTTGGATTGCAATTGGTCTTAGTTCCTTGTTGTTTTCCAAGTAAAACAATGCAATAGGAGCTGGCAGCTTGAACCAAAATTAAACAAAGACAGTGTGTCTTGCCGCAATGGCATGGCAAGTATGTTCCTTTAAGTACATAATGACAGTGTTGAAAAAAAACACCAATAATTCCACTTAATATACCTCATTTTCCTCATGCGTCACTGGCAACCCTTCCACTATTTTGTGGTTCACTAAGAAGAGTTTCTTTTCTTCGACAGCTTGAGCCAGACTACGACCCTCCAAAAATGCACTCACCATTTCGTCAGTCACTTGGAAACTGACGGCAGAATTTCATTCAGTGATTAAAATAAATGTATTATTTCATACATAAACTTTGAATATTGTATAATAATGGCATCTTTATCTGCTGAATCTTACTTGTCTGGTATTTCTGTACACAAAGTGATTTGTGATGGGTTACATCCAACCAAACGCTGTGCAGCAAACCAGAGGTCATCATCAAAATACTTCAGGCCCTGGATCAAACAGTACAACTCATTATTCGACTAGAGATCTCAGTGCTAAACGTTATGATTATTGTGACCTGTGGGTTATCCATGGTTGGTGCTAATATATTTTTCAATGCACACTTCATACTGCATGGTAAGACCATGACAATTATTCAAATAGCATGGATAGAGAGAAAATTAACCTCTATTACACTAAATATACAAGAGAGTGAATTTGGGCGATAAATTCACAAAAATCCAGCCATTGATTGTGCAGCATGTATTTTCACATGTACAATATACGTATGCTAGATCCTACTATATTTGTGTTTAATATTACATTTTTTAAAATTAGGATTAATGTCAGAAAATATACTATATGCAAGTAAGAGGTATAGCATCATAGTAAAAATGTCACAAATACTATAAGTTATCACATGTTTATTTTGGTAATACAGGAATTTATTCACGCAGTTGTCATATTTCACGAAGCCAAAGGCAAAATATTGCTTATCTTGCACAGATGGATGACTTGAATGAGTACATTGATGGATGAATTACAGATGGAGCAATTGATATAGACCAAAAAACCAGCCCTGAGGATGTACAACTTTTTGTTAAAAAGCTTTAAAGAGACAAATCTGATGGTGATATTGGCTTTAATTCAAGTCATTTGAAATCTGGAGGGAGGTTTTTTTTATGAGAATGTCTCCTAGCTTTTCAAAGCTATATTAGTACATGGACATCAGCCGAAGTGTGTATTGTTAGGCACAATATCTTTTATACCCAAGCATTTGCGTGGTGATTTATGTTCAGACAAACTACAGGGGAATCGCTCTCTGTAATGCTATTGGAAAAGTCCTGGATTACATAATTATGCAGCGGATCACTGGCTTCTTAAGGACGTCATCACTTCAGTTTGCATATAAGCCATGCAGAGGAACTACCATGTGCTCACTCTTAATCAAGGAGATACTATAGACTATTGATGCGGATAGGCATGCCAGCTACGGATTTATGAGTGCTAATGGACTCGTACAGAAGGCAGCAAGTTCGGATTGTATGGAACGGCTGCTACTCACAGACCTTTACCTGCAGCAATGGCATTAGACAAGGTGCTGTAGCCTCCCTACAGATTTTCTGTGTTTATGCAGATGAACTTTTATCTAGGTTGGAGCAAAAGAAGTCAGGATGTTGGATTGGCCCATACTTCTCTGGAGCTCTCTGTTACGCGGACGATATTGTTTTGTTAAGCCCAAGCATATATGGATTAAAACACATTAAAATACAGGTTACTAGCAACCTGTATTCAATACTCACATGACTTTGCAATGACTTTCAATCCTGGCAAATCGATATGCATTAGATTTGGATACAAGCCTGACAGACACTGAGACAACCAGTAAAACTTTACCTGGACTCATAAGAGATAAAATGTGTCAGAAGCATCAAACGCCTGGGAAAACATCTAATTTCAACCTATCAGAAGAACTTTATGTTTCCATGTAAATGAGAGACTTTTTTGGTAGAGGAAATCCTGCTCTCACAGTATTACCAAAAGCACCCAAAGAAAGTATTCTTCGTGTTTTCAATTCAAAATGCTGCCATTTTTATTAGAGGTGTACCGATCCATGAATTTACCGAACTGATACCGAAACCGATATTTCCTTATGGTATCGGTCAATACCCATACCGATACTTATGATAACAGTCATTATGCTTACAAGTTAGCCTGCCACCATGCGTATTTGCACAAATGTTCCCGTGCGCACGAGTTAATTAAGTCGTGCACACGAGAAACATTTTGTGCGTACAAGAAACATTTTTCGTGCGCACAAATTCTATCTGGGTATTTCTGCATTTGTGCAAAAGTTAAAAATGCTGTTCCTTGCAATGAAAAATTGTCCCTGCAGTAAACTGCAATGAACAAGTCAATCAATCAATCACACATATGGTATATCAACTGGTCAATAATCAATCAATCAGTCACACATGTAGATGTTATACCAACTGGTCAATCAATACCTATCAATCTATCTATCTATCGGTCTGTCTGTCTGTCTAGCAGTCTAGCTGTCTGTCCGTCTGTCTATCTATCTATGTATCTATCTATCTATCAATCTGTCTATGTATTTATCTATCTATGTATCTATATATGTATCTATCCATCTATGTATCTATATATGTATCTATCTATCTATGTATCTATAAGTATAAGTATGTATCTATCTATGTGTGTATAAGTATGTATGCTTGTTTATCAAAGATGTTTGTATATGTGACTACATGTAAATTATTTTGAATTTACAGAGCAAAACTACAAGTACATGTACATATACAAGATTGCCATTTTTTGGTGAAACATGTAATTTCATATACTTAATTTAAAACCCCATCTTTCTTGCACTTTTAGTTGCTGAAATATAACACAATACATTTTTGCAATCAGGATATATGTAATGAACTTTCTGACATATGTCCTAGGGCTGTACACTTTTATCTTTAAAACGATACGATATGTATCACGATACAGTAAAACCGATACGATACGTATCATGATACGTATCGTTAAATTTTGTCAATTAATATAGTACATATATATAAAAGTTTATTATAATCCTAAAATAATCAAAAGATACTATCAAATTTAATGAACAAATCTTCATTGAATAACTGCAAACTATTAATTGTATTAAGAGTCGCTGTTATTTTTCTATACAAACAATAGAACATCTGGGTAGCAGGTGTCCTATTTGCTCAAAAACGCCGCTCTGCATACCGTTTAATTGTATCGTTATTATTACATAACGATTATCAATACCCGTAATTCCAGGCTGCACTCTAAGCACTCAGAATTTCTAAAAACAATAATGCTCTCTCAACTTCAGTGTTATATAATTATGTTAAATTATTATGCAAATATAATTATTTTGAATATTTCCTCATGGACTGTTCAGATCTTTCAATAACGAGACATATCAAAGACGTGCTAGAGAGAATATCTTCTGCAAAATTGCACATAAAAATGGTAAAAATTACTATCTGATGCCTAAATAGCTTACATTTTGAGATCCATGAACTCAGTTCCCAGATTCCAGTTTCCAGCTACCAGTCAACTACCAGTTAAGTCAACTCCCAGTTCTAGTTCCCAATCAGTTTTAGATTAGGCTATCTAGTAAATACACTACAAAATTTCTGCTACCATTCTATATTACCAGCTGCCAAATATTAAAGTGTCGTTTTCTCAAAAACAATTTACATTGCTTAACGAATTTCTGTTAGCTCCATATTTAGAACCATTAAATAGCCAATGGATAAGGCTATCTAGCAAATACAAATTTCTGCTGCCATTTTATAAACCCAGCTCCCAGATTTAAAAGTGTCTTTTTCTCAAAAACAATTCACCTTTCTCAACAAGTTTCTGGTAGCTGGCTAGTTGCTATCGTGCAAGTCCCAATATTTGGTTCCATTAAATAGCAAATAGATAAGCTATCTAGTAAATACACTAGGCATCCCTAATAGTCATAGTCATTCCACAACTGCAATATAACTAAATTGCAATACAATTCAAGTGAGTGACCAATCATATTGCACATTTCGATAACACAAAACGTTATATTAATTGCAATCAGGAGTTTTATTTTATCATTCCCTAATTCCATAATCCACCACAATTGAATATTTCCCTGTTATGTTCAATTGATGGGGTTTATATTTCATTAATTAGCAGTTGATTAAAGTCAATATTTTCTTTAATCTTCCATCGAATATTAGGTGTTATTTAATTGTTATAAAACGGTGATGACATCATAAAATGATGGTACACTGTTCTAAAAATAAGTATGTATTACTTTGTACTTATTAGTTATAAATATTTATCAGGTTTATTAGTGAAATTAACACCAAATTTATATAACTACGTATTCAACTATCAATTCCTCCGATTATGAGCCGGCAATGAACCTGCTGACACCGGCCAGCGCCGGTGTTTGGTGTTAATTTCAATAATAAACAACTAATTTTTTTTCTTCTCCCCCACCACATAATATGTAGGCCTAGGCATCCAAGTGGATTACCACACATTTAACCTATAATTTGTGTTTATGTTATAAAAAGCATATAACCTTGTCAAAAATTGTGTTTTCAATTTTTGACAAGACATGGCTATTTAAATATTTCATCTTCAAAGGGTTCAAGGGACTGCATCTATTAACCAAACAGGACTTAAATATTTAAAATATACTCATAAAACAGGGTAAGCATATACAGTTGAAAAATGTAAATATAGACATGGATAAGTGTAGACTCGATCTTTACCACAGAAATAGTAGTTAATTAAATAAGAAAATTAAAACAACTGTGAAGGTGCCATAAAAAAAGATTAAAAAATACCCACAAAAAGAAAAAAACGAGTCTTACATGCAGAACCAAATTCATCATAATTGTATTTTTATCACTTGAAAACTTGATTAATTTTCGATCAAACAAAAATTCAGATTCTACAGATTCTGTATGTCAACTTGTCATTGTCATGAGATGCCCACTAAAACTATAGTGTACCAGTATAATTGTAAAATGGTTTGTATTTCTATAATCATAGACAGGTTACAGTACTGAGGTGGACACATAAATTGTAAAGTTTGCAATTCATTGAGATAATTGCAATTTATTATTTCGGCCTATATGTCCTATAAATGTTATTATGAGCCTATGCTCTCTTTTTAAACTATATTATCTATATTTTCTCAACAATATATGCAAATGTATACAATTGTATTATATTCACCCCATCTTAAAGTAAAACTTTGTATTAAATACAATTTATATTTTATTTTTTTCAATGATTTTTATAAGATCTATTCATGTCATAGAGTATCTACATTGTAAAACAAAGTTGTTGTTTTTTATACTGCATAATGTACACAAAATATACAGGCTTAAAGATCTCCCTTTTTTTGGTATTAATGACTTGGGCATTACCCTCCCCCCTTGCATAGAAAATTATCCATAGATCAGGTTTCCCTCCCCCCCCCCCCCCAACCAATTCAGAGTAGTTGGCTACACTTTATTAGCGGTAAAAACACTCTAATATGGATGAACTTTCCATACTGAAATTTCTGCCACTAGAGGAGCATGGACTTGTCAGGCCTACTAGCACGCCATCTGGTATGAAAATCTTCGTCGTGCACATAACCAATCAATGCGCACGACACATCTAGGTGCTGTCGTGCATATAACCAATGAACATGCACGACTTGTCGTGTATATAGCCATTCTGTGTAAGAATTGCTAGTGACCAGTCTCACTACAGTGTAGGAGACTGCAGTTCCAGTGCGAAGTAGCCTGCTGCTGCAAAGCAGCTGTTGGGCTAATATGATGCAGTTAAGCGATTTGGGCCATAGGGGGCGCTGCAGATGGGGGCATGGCTAGTACTTGGTATCGGCTCATTTAAAAAACGATCCACCGAACCGATACTCAGGGCCCAGTATCGGCCGATACTGATACCTGATCCTCGTATCGGTACACCTCTAATTTTTATGGCTTACAAGCGTGGCTTCTTATAAGCATGACGAACAGTTTTTCAAGGCATGGAACCAAAGCTTGCACCACATAATGCAGTTGCCTCTGGCAACACTTTGTGCATTACTACCATTTCTAGCAGAATGGGATGCAAGGACGGTGTGATGAAGGGTTGCACAGAATTAGTGGAAAAAATGCAGTGCCATAGTGATGACTTCATTAAATTCATATGCACAGATAACAAAAATTTGTGCATGGGGAATAACCTGGAGAACATACAAAGTCAAGTAGAAAATCGAACAGGGTCACACTCTGTGGTTGAACAGCATGCGAGAGTGCTACAAGAACTCAGAGACCGCCTTAGTGTCAAGAAACAAATAGACATTCTAACATTTGATGAAATCATTTTACACATTTGTCTTAATTAAAATTGACTCAATTTCATTACCTTTTTTAATTCGTGAGCGTGGTAACGCCCAAGAATTATTCCATGCGGGTCAGTAGGCATCAGTAGGCGTCAGCATAAAGCCAAGGGGCAAAAGCAATGGATGTTATGGGGCAGTCAGGCACTACAGCAAATTTCAAAACACCAAAAGTCAGTCTGAGGAGATAACAAGCAGGTGACATGGAGTGTGATTGACTAGAATTGGCTCAACTTAGAATAGTTCAGACTTCATTTATTGATTTAATGGCTAATAGCAAAGTAGTGATCACTTTAATTTAACATTGAAGTCGATGGGGCTGAAGGGCGACAAATTTGAAATGGGCTTGGCCGGAGCTGGCACACGTGAAAAATGCCTGCGCCAGCACTGTGAGCGTGTTAAAATGCATCATTTCGAGCAGGTCGAGTTTGAACATAACGCTCAAAATATCAGCATAACACTCAAAATACCAACAACTTCCACAAATAAGTCCCTGTCATCTGGGCATGCAATAATAAGCAAAGTTCCGGCTTGTCCGCTTTGGCCATCGATTGTGCTTCCTGCTTGGCTGAGGCTGAGCACGCTCGACCAATGGGAAACAAGCTTACATTAACGCTCGGTCATTTGCAACAATGAACTATAAGAGTTCAATGATTTGCAATGCTTTGCGCTTGTGACCTGCACTCTGATTGGCTAGTCTTCGGGATCGGCTAAAACGCCTACACTATGACATTTAAAAGCATCTCTAACAGCTTATTGTGACCGCCTTAGGTGTTTAGCCACCCGCCCCACGAATTTCCTAACCCGCAGGGTTTTAGCTTTTATATTTGACTATTTTAACTTTGTTAACCTTTAGAGTTTGAAAATATATGTATATATATATATATATATATATATATATATATGGACAACAACACATTAAGATTATAGGACTGACACTTGTAAAATCTTTGTTTTATTTTAGAGTGTATACTTATTAAATTGTTAAACTAAAATTTTGAGTTTTTCTGTTGCTGCCAATTCTTAACACTATCAAGATAATTATGATATTTATTGACTTACCCTTGGGGGTGGAAAAGCTTTGTGAGTGAAAAGATCTTTCAAATTATCCAAATTCAGCCATTTTCCTTTCACTTGAAATTTAGTCAGTTTGCCACCGACCAGCAGGTCTAACTTCAATTTCGCCAGGTCCCACTGTAAAAGTGTGTTTGGAAAGAAATTTCGTTGTCATTTTAATAAAGAAACTTTTTTTTTTTTTTTTATGTAATCAAGAATCTCACAGTACATGAGTATTAATTACCTTGTATTCATCAGAAAATTGTTCATCCTCGGGAAGCTTTTTAATCTGGAAAATAAATTTAAATTTTACTCCCCAGCTGCTATATAGGTCAAACAAAGACAATCCATCTGTAAATGATAAACTATGATATGGAAATCATGCCAAGAACATCTGACAATGCTGTTAGTTTTTCTGCTTTTGTTGCAGGATCGGTCATGTTGGCTACATTAATTGATCAGGTAAGGCATCCTACCTGGACTGGGAGTCCAGGAATTTTCAGGTCATATTCGTATTCCTTTCTCTTGTCCTGCAGTTCCTCAGCTCTCACAGCAGGATACTTGTCAACCTGAGGTAGGCAAGTGTGTACTGCCGGGATCTTGTAATGGACATCAGCCTTAACCCATCTCTGCACAGGAAATGCTTGGCACTGTCCTGTGTGAGTGTCAGCCACAATAATTACATCACAAAACCACGGTGAAAGCAAACCAGCATCATCCCGCCAGAGTTCTATCTCCGAAACTGTTCCAAAGTCAGCGTCTGCCCTTGGACCAACATATTCATCTGTTTTTCCTCTTTCCAGGTCATTGTAGAAAGATTTATCCAGTTTCAAAGGTTGTGAAGCTTTGTCTTTTTCATCATACAGGACCAGGTGGACATTGGCATCTGTTCCAGCTCCCTTAAAATCACCTGTAGTGATTTCTATCCGGAATCTCCGTCCAAGAAGTGAAGACAACTCATTCCCCATTCTTTGAGTCCTTTCTTGTCCAGGCAAAAATCAGTGAAATTATGAAATAGCTTTCAAGAATAGTTGTCAAATGAAACTTCTACTGTGTGTAGTGTGTGGATCCTGCACTCATTGAATTGTGGGGAAAACACACTTGTTATATGAGCACTGCATTGCAACAGGTGGTTTTATAAATATTATTCAACTAGACTAAGTTGAACCAGTAATGGTTGTGAAAATCGATTGGATTATGTTGGCAAAAAAATGTCAAAATTAAATGAATAGTGCGTAGTTAGTTCCAGTCTTAAACCAAACTATGTCTAGTATTGTGCAAACTGCTGCCAAAGGAATAATTCCGACGGCTTTGATATGATAGTAAATGAAACTGATGAGAAAGCTATTATATTATATTGAAATAATTGACAAAAATGAACAAATAGTCCCGACATAGATATCCTGAAAGAACTTCAAGGTGAAAAATATGAACAAAAATTCTTCCAACGTCATGTGAAAGTAAACCGTCTTTAAGATGTTGCTTATTTTGTCATAGAATAAGCCCGTAGAAATTCAATTAATGGCCGCACTTGAATCAGTTACTCTCGTGGATTAAACATGCTCACACTAAGAAATTCTTTCTATTTATTAATTGATTTACTAATATAGTAATAGTAATATTTATTGATTTATAATGTACCAGTATCCAACACTCAGCGCTGCTTAATGGCCTTTTACAATATAAATAATTGGTAAAATTAAAATTACGCTTTGAAGATTCTGAACAAAAGTTGTAAAGTAAGAGTATGTGTGCCAGGATTGTACTTGATTCCCACTGGAAATGACCTGAGTATCACCATTCTTGCAGTGTCACAAATAACCAAGACAAAATCAACATAATATTATAATGTAAATTAAGTCTGGATGACTGGATCAATAATCATTATAATTTTCAATTACAATTACATTGAATGTTTTCCACATCAACAGAGCTTAACACCCAGGAAGCCTCACAAGAACAAATGGTCTTTGCTTAACCTCAGAATAATCAAAGATTCTATCCAAATTGGGACTCATTACTTTTAAGTGCAGGTATTATTCCAGAAGCAAAAGCAAATATTTAGTAATCTCATTTTGATTTTATTAATGACCTTTTCTGGGCCAAAAAAGGTCAACATTAAGGTGGCAGAGGAGTACACTTTCTGGTGCGAAAGTTTCACCCCCGATAATATTATTGTTTATTGTCATTTTCTCAATTAATATTGCATCTATAGCATTGTTCTTGGTCTTACAAGATGTATCTATGATATAGGCACCCGTGGATCTGCGAAAGTCTCTGTACGTTAAATATTTACGAAGATAATTAGCTAAAACCAGCCATGGGGGGGGGGGGCAAGTTTGTAACTTTCGTTCCATGAAAGATGGTACTTTCGTGGTACAAAAGTGGTACTTTCGTGGGTCAAAAGTTGGTACTTTCATGGGGCATAAGTGACCGTCGCCCCACTAAACTATGAGACCAAGAAAGTGCACCCTTCGGCCAACATACAACACTGGCAGAAACATTATGCAATGGCCATATTACAGCAAATATAATAAACAATAATAATGGACATATTTGTATCGAAGGTGTTTTGGCCAACAATAGACTAATTTGAGAAATCAAGCAAGTAGGTTTTTTTTTAATTTGCTATAGTTTACCCTATCAAAGGCCGTTGTTGCGTCTAACAATACTACAAAAACATTATTTTTCTTAAAGTTACAATAATTTATAGTTTCATTCATGACAAAACTACACTTGGTTGTAGAAACACCTGGTTTGACCAAACTGCAGATCACAACTCATAAGTGAATCACCTTCTTTCATAAAAGACTTCTACTTTTTGACATACTATTAATAACAGCAGTCAACAAAGCCATAAAAAAATGAAGAGAATAAATGCCATCAGAAATACCATGTTTCAGCTACTGCACAGCTTTACATACTTCTACAAACACACTGTACATCGTGTCATTAACATCTTGAATTCTTTTTACGATATCAGCACATCCCTCACATTAGATTCTGCTGTTATATAAATAATTCTGACTACAGATATTAGCAATTTCAGCATTATTAACACAGCCATGAATACTACTTGGAGCTCTATTATTTCTGCCTTTAATTTTCTTAACCACTTTCCATAGATCTCTTGTACAATTAATACATCCTTAATTGGGCCCTAGTGCCTTCACCTCATCTGCCCCACTAGTGTGAAACAGTCTTCTGGTCTGTATAAGACTTAGCCAATACATTTATGATTTTAATTGTAAACTAAAAACCTATCTGTTCAAAGATGCTTTTATTTCTCAATAACAACTTTTTATTTCATTTTATTTCGATTTTAATATTGTCAAGTGTGACTGAGAATTAATTTTTATTTTATTTTGTTGCCCTTTTAACAATAAATTTGTTATTGATTGAGCATACACTTTTATTTCATGGAATAATCAATTAGTTTCAATTTCGTAAACCGAGCTATCGTGAAATACTACCAAAAACTGAAAAGTAAAATATCTAACTTTTGCAATAATGTTAACCCTTTGCTGTAAAATGAAGGTTACATTAATGCTGCGTGGGCAGAATTGTTGTTCAATTTTTGTACTGTGAACCTTTTGAGTAGGTGTTGACGTTGGTTAAGCCAATATTTACAGTGTTCACAGCTTGTACGTTTTTCTATTATCCTCATGAAACGCACTAAGTTAAAGTTAAAATTACATCAATTGATAACACATATATGACATACACATAATATTGCAGCTATCCTATTAATTATCATAATGTCAGAAATCAATGTTCAGAAATATGCATGACAGGGATATTTTCCGTGTTTGTTTAAAGTGATGATGATGATGATGGTGATGATGTCGATGATGTTGCCAGAGCTTCTTTCTCAGCTAGTCTTTGGCATGTTTCTGAAATGTTTTTAGATAAATAGATTGTCTGTATTTCAAAGTTTTAATTTTGGGACCTGATGCTGAGGCCAGGCTCTGGATCGACTTGCCAGAGACACTGAGCTGTTCACCTAAGATGTTGTCTATAGTTTTGATCTGTGTCATTTGAAATCTAAGAATGTGTAGATTTAGAATCTGGCACCCTTGAGCAGTGTTGAGTATTTTGCATAATTCAGGATGGCGTCCAATATGGCTGCCGAAAGTCAAAATCGCCAATATCTTCTCTCCAAATTAACCTAAAAAACACAATTTTTTGGGTCTATACCATGCGTTTTGGGGTCAAAGAATCCATTTCTGACATTGCAATTGGTCTCAGATACCTTCACCTGGCTGTAACAGAGATATCATTCATAACATTCAAGTAAATGTCATGTTACAAGTATCTCCCCTCCTAGTTGTAATAGAAGCACATATTTTGGGTGTAGACCTAGGGATTCGGGGTTATAGAATCCATTTCATTGTTATTGATGTCAGATGCATGCACTTATCAGTAACAGTGATATCATGCATTTTATTCTGCTGAAGATTTATTGACAACATATACTCTCATCATACAGATTGAAACATACTCCGTTAGTGTAAAACAACTCCCTCTATGATGCTTGCCTGATTAAAGCATGGATTGTCAAATATTGTCAAGTTTCCTCAGAAATATCAATTTCTCCCTTTAAGGCTGAACCCACAGAGTACAGTAAAGATAACTCACATACCTGGTAGTATAATTGCATTGATGACTAACATGATAGTCAAAGAGGATCGAGGGTACAATCAACCCTCGTTTAACAGGACCTCGTTTATCCAGTTTCCTCTATCTGCACGTCTGAAGATATGTACATTGTACATGTACCCCATTTACCTGTTTCTGTAAGCTTGTGCAAATGCCCGGCCATTTGTGCATAGAATTTAAGTTTTGTAAATGATAAATTGCTTCATTTATATGCACAGCCCACACCCGTATGACTGGAACCACAGGCGTTTGCCATCATGACCCTTAGCAAATTAGTATACTGTAAGACCAAGGCTACTGACTTAGTCAAGAACAGCTTTTACTCCCCCTTCGTAACTGCCTTCAATGATGGGGCTAGTTTCAGCTCAATAATATCATATTACACATCAAAAATGGCTATATTATACACAAAATTAATTTTCCTTCTTATTCAAAGTGATAACTTCCATTATTTATGGGTATTTACCACTTACATACAAGGAATTCCTTGCCTGTACGCTGAAAAATGTTCAATTCTCATCTCTAATGCCAGATTTGCATATTTCACCATCTACACACATGATGGCGCTTCCTGATTGGCCAATATCTCCCAAGCAGTCTGCTGTCAGCTTTAAGCCAATTAAGTGACCTAACTGAGTAATCTTGGTTTAAGAATTGAGTGTAATCATAATCAATGCAAACAAAACAAATTGATATGTAATCTGTTAGACAGTCAATGCCATAAGCCAGCCTATATGCTATTAGGCTAATTTGTTTGTATTTAAGTCTAACTGGTAAACTAGCAAAATAATTGCCATCAAGCTAAGGGCATTTCCTAATTTATTCAGCTACATTCTGATTGGCAGTTGCAAATGACATAGGGTACTCTTGAGATGAGAAGCTAATTAAGGCAGTCAGTAGCCTTGGTATTAGTTAAAGTATAAGTGTGTCATCACTGAGCAATGTCATATATGTTGGCAAACGCCTGTGCTTGAACCATTGTTAATACAGATGTCAATGTTGAGCAAACAAATGATTTTAGCATCAATTGGTCTTTGTTTAAGATAATATAGAGTTTAAAATGTATACTGAATTACAATTGCAATTAAGACTGAAACAGCTATTAAACACAAGGATTGGCTATGTCATTTGAACCAGTCTACCCCAAGACTAAGTTAGGTAACCTGATTTAAATTGGAAGATTGCAATTAACAAGGGCTACATGCATTTTTATTGGCTTCACACATTTTTTAATAACTAAAAAATAATAATTGTGCACTTCTCTCCCTTGACCAATTAAGTGTTTTTCGATAAATCAGGCATAACTAATAGTTTCATATCTTATTAACAATGAGCATCTTCTTGGGATGGGGGCCTAGCTCTGAATCAGTGGTAGCACGCTGGGCTTCCAACCACTGGGTCCTGGGTTCAATTCCTGGTCGAGGCTATATTGAATGGCAATTTCATCTCTCATTGCCTGTCCTAATTAGCCCTTCAGTTGCAGAAATACAGGATGTAAAGCCCTAATCCACCCACTGTTCATGAGATTAATGACATCTGATAACATGATTAGGTTATCTCAGGGTTGTTTCCTGATGTCAACAAAATCACTGCATTTGATAGTTATAACATATATCAATGTGAAGCAGGCTTGGTTGGACTTCCACATTATTTTCTGGATAGGTGAGTTATGATTACATTTTGTACTTTTGTGGGGCTGACACAACTTGTAATTGTTGGTAGCTTGGATTCACTGTGTGTGCCAAGGTATGAATTTAGCATTTTCTTTCATTCAGTGCATGTGTTAATGGATTTAATAACAATACCATCACTTACGGAATGGGGATGCCATCTTCAGTATCTGATCCAGTAAACCCAATCAGAAAGTAAAAGGACCAGAGTTTTAGAACAAGATTGAGATCCACACTAATTTTCTTCAACTGTCATGTTTGTTATAAACATTATGCAACCAGTTCAGTGTGTTATCACTACCAGACCCAAAAGGTTTAAATGGTTTCACTGATATCTCTTGTCAATTAATGTTGCTGTCTGTATTCTCATCAGTGAGACATTCAGTCACTAGCACCATGGCATCATAGTTTGCATGATATCATGCAATTAATACTTATGCATTGTGTATCTATAAGTGGGCTTCAGTTGGGCAGTTGATGTTACAAATGTTTTAACTTCTAAGGTCATAATGGTATGGATATAGAGATTTGATTACCTAGTGTAAAAGGTGAAAATAGTTATAGAAAGAGAACATCAAGTCTGTAGCTATGATCAATGGTGAATGAGACAGTTTTCTCAAGAGTTTGACAAAGTTGATAGCAGGGAGCCTGATTCAGCAAACTAATTGCTCTCTACATGACCAATAAAATTTGGCAATGTTTAAAAATGCATCTTTTTATCAATTAGGCAGCAATACCTTTGTCTTAGCACTGCTACTAAAGAAATCATAAGTTTGATATTTATGGGCAATCAATTGATTCTGTTGATTCACTTTTCCAACCAATATTTTTTACACATATAGTTTGTTCTGAATCACGACAGAATGTATTGTCGATGTCAGCTGAGTAATATGCATGATATCACTGTTACTGGCAAATTTATGCATCTGACATCAATAACAATACCTGAAATGGAGTATACAAACTCAAACACCTTTTAAGCCAGACATGATATTTACATGAACATGATTTTTAAATGAACATAATGCATGATATCTCTGTTACTGCTATAGGAAGTGTCTGAAAACCATAAAAATGTCAAATGGATTCTTTGACCCCCAGAAACCATGGCACAGACCCAAAAATTGTGTTTCTAGGGAAATTTGGAGAGCAGATACTGGCGATTTTGACTTTCGGCAGCCATGTTGGACGCCATCTTGAATTATCACAATGCTCAAGGGTGCCAGGTGGGCCCGGGCAGATTTTTAATCTATTTAATCTCAGCTTTCAAACGACACCAAGATTAAAACTATGGACAACATTTGAGGGTTCACCTCAGTATATGCTGGACTAATTCATTGTGAAAGCTGCTTAAGTGAAAAGCAGATCACTCGGGATAGCTCGCCAAGCTGTAGCCTCCCTGTTTCTGGTCAGGACCTCGAGTCCCTAGCTGGAAACTCATTGTGAACAACTTGCATGTGGTCGCGCACAACTAACCCAGCCATTATGTTCAAGGAAGACAAAACACACAACATTTGGGTATTACATGCTCTTTCTAAAGCATCTATAGCGGCGAACATCGAACTAAATTGTTCGGTCAGCAATATGTTGCTTGTACGTATTAACAGGGTAAATATAGTCCACGTGAAGTTTGGTAGACTGCGAGGCTTGCAAGAAATAATTAAGCAATCTATTAGTAGACAGGTAACCTCCTGTGCATTTGTTCATCCTACAGTTGTTGACTGAGATGCAGATGTTCAGTTAGAATGGATTGGTATAATGATAAGAGGATAAGCTTGAAATCAGCAATATTTTACAGCTTAGCTACTACAGATGCAAATAAAAGCAAGCCATTTGAATTTGTTGGTTTTGCAGACTTTTTATTTTATAAATAAGAGAAGCATCATGTGTCATATATGAACAAGTGAAACAGATAAAAGCTGGTATCTCCAATAAACTGAGTCAGTGCCTTTTTCAAATGTGACTTAAAATTTGATGCAAATCAGTTCATCATATGCTGATAGAATTAGGAATCTGTGCAGGGTCTAAGACTTCATATTTCATCATTTCACTTCGATTTTTGTTCTTTTCTTGAACCTGTTTGGAAAGATTGTGAAGTTCCTCCCTAAACCTGAAAAATACAATATTTAGTATCGTTCAGATCAACATACCACAGTTCAGAACCAATAGCATCATTCTTGTCCTCACATGTACCAGAGGGCACTATATCTTTTATTACCACTTACAGTTTCTCAGCTTCAAGTGCTGGAGGATCATGCTGATAACGGAACTCCCAATCTCCCAAGAATTTTGTTCCCTTCATACTGATCAACTTTGTCACAATCATGGTATCCAGGGTCGTCTCCTTGTCTGCTAACATATTCACCAACTCCTGATCTGTGGGGATATGGTCCTGAAATAGAATGCATTGTGGATCATCAAGCTTGTTTTTCTGAGTTGTATCAGGCCCTAGTGACCTATGTAACAGAGAATTACTTGAACTGCTTCTGCTGTATTGTTATTTAACCTTAATGGCTGAATAAAATCTAGGATGCAATGTTTCCAGATTGAACAGTATTTTAGTTATCAAGAATATAAAAAGAAATGTTTGTGTAAATAACCAAGGCTAAGACAGTGAGTACCTTGTTTTTTGGCAGTTTGCCGTGCAATATAGCTGGGTAGTTTGCTGGGAAGGAGTAATCATCATACTGGTAGAAGTGAACAGCATGTTGAGCGCTGCAGTTGAAGATGAAGCATGCGATGACCTTCACAAGGTCATCCACATTTGCAAATTCTCCATCATTAGGAATACCCTAGGAGCGATATTTTAACATAATTTTTAGAAGATCAATACTCATAATTTTCTGTGAAAGAAAGTTTTAGTGTACTAAACTGTACATGTATTTTATTGTACCTGTAACCCAACTCCTTGAGGTCTTGGTGCAGCCAGTTCCTTACCCCAAGCCATCACTTCATGGTCTTCCTTCAGTTTTTCAGGAGTATCTTTAGATATTGAATATAAGTTGTAATATTTGTAAAATATAGTGATGGTAAAAATTGCCATTTTATATCACTAATGGATATAATGTGTGATATAGGGTGCTGTACCATAGTAGTGATGTAGTACTCTAGAAACATATTTCTGAATTGCATTGTAGACTGGGACTCCATCATCTCTGTACGGATATTCTGGCAGGACATCTGGACTGTCCACCTGAGCAAGTAATGAAGTAAGTAAACGGCTTTTGTAAAAGCAAATAATAAATTAAATTTTCAAAATAAGAACAATAGTTGTCCACATAACATTTTTAACTGTTAGGTGGGCATCTATATAGATTTACAGTTGAATGTATATTCTGTACTAATATATCAACGCATGACATCAAATATGCAATGCTGCATCTGATGTCAAGGTGGAGTTACTTGTTAAAAAATATGGAATAGCAAACTGACCCCTCGTGCTTTGAGGCCCTCGGGTAAGCAGGCATTTATATGAAATTGATACTCCTTCAATCTGGAAGGAAAGGTAAAAAGTTGTAACAAATAGGATCTATGTTAAAGCATTTATGGTGATGTGGGTGTGACAATATTGCTTGAAAAAGTATAATCATATAATAATTGAGTAATCTGTGTGACACATCCAATATGCTGGAGATATATATGTGGTAGTCAGTTGCGGGAACTGCAATTGACTAAAATGGCTAAAATTATTGAGCAGCATACAAAGCATCAAGTGAACATGCCTGTATTATAGTTTACAGGAGCTTACAACAACCATTGACAAGTCGGTCAAAGCTGTGTCTCATTCACATTTGAAAATCAATAAAAGCTTTTCTCGACAATGTTATTTCTGATAAAGGTCTTACATGAGATATCTTGCTTAAAATTTTGTGTTTTTGCAAAAAGGTTTCCAAAGGTTTTTTTCCAAAGAACTTGATAAAAACATATCTATGTTTTACTTAAAGTTTTTGTGGTAGTGTTGGTCAGTAATAGGGCCACTGGAATGCTAATCAGGACTTAAAGCACACCAGAATAAAGTCTTACCCTCTGTCTATGAGCATTGCCATGCCCTCGACTCCAATGGTCATTGTCTTCTGAACCCATCCAACTGGACTGATCAGTAGGGCTAGCCCTCTCCTGTACAAATAATACAATGGTTTAAGCATGAAACAAAAAGCAAACTTGCAATATATGCAAGTCTTCATTATTTTAAAATGTTGTTAGTACTTTGAACATTACTTACGTATTAATCGCCAAAAGGAATAGAAAATGTGGAGCCAGGAGTCGGAAGACAGGATGATTGAGAGCGAGATTCCTGTGGGTATTGACACAAACTCCTTCCATCAGCAAGTGTGTTAAACCTGCAAAATAACCAGTTACTCATGACGACCTTTGCAATCACGTATTAGGAGAGCTGATGATTTCTAAAATTTGGACATGTAGAGGTCAGCAACAGCAAAACAAATTTTTTACCCAGATGGGTGATAGACTGGTGGACCATAGCATCTGCTAGGTTGAACCACATCTTTGCTATTGTCCATAAGTTGAGGGGGTCGCTGGGCAGGAACACCTTTGAAAAATATCAGTATTCAATATGAGGAACACCTTTTCAATATATCTGTAATTTTGATATGAGGAACTCCTTTTCCATATATTAGTAATTCAATATGAGGAACCCCTTTTCAATTCAATATATTATTGGTTGATGAATGTTTCGTAAGTTTCAAGAAGTAATAAACAAAGCAAAGGCACTTGCAGGGTTTTCAGGACCAGGTTCTTGCTTCAGTTGGATTGCAATTGGTCTTAGTTTCTTGTCACTGTCTATATAAAACAATGCAATTGGAGCTGGCAGCTGAAATCAGAAGTAAACAAAGACAAAATATAAAACACAGTGGCTAACCAGAATGTCGGTGTTAAAAAAAATATATATATAATAATAATAATTTCTACTTTATATACCTCATTTTCTTCATTTGTCACTGGCAGCCCTTCCACTATTTTGTGGTTCACTAAGAAGAGTTTCTTTTCTTCGACAGCTTGAGCCAGACTTTGACCTTCCAAAAATGCACTCACCATTTCGTCAGTCACTTGGAAACTGATGGCAGAATTTCATTCCGTGATTTAAATCAATTTATTATTTAGTGAATAATTGTATAGATATAGGATAATAATGGAATCTTTATCTGCTGAATCTTACTTGTCTGGTATTTCTGTACACAAAGTGATTTGTGATGGGTTACATCCAACCAAACGCTGGGCAGCAAACCAGAGGTCATCTTCAAAATACTTCAGGCCCTGGATCAAACAGTACAACTCATTAATATTACTGCTAGATTTATTATCTACCGGAGTGCTGTATGTTATGATTGTTGTGACCTATAGGTTATCCATGGCGGGTGCTGCAAATCTATTTTTAGACAAACTCTGTTAACATTTACAGAGGGAAAATAAACCTCAATTATACAAAATTATAGTTTGTGACTATTAACTGTGAATATACAGAAATTCCAGTCATCGTTATCACACAACATGTATTTTCACACCATTTACACTGGATCATGATATGAGTGAGGAGTGTAGCTTGAAAGTAGAATTGCAATAATTATATCCGTATGTATGTCAAATAAAAAAGTGACTTATTTATTTCTGTATTGCCCTGAATCCTAAACAAACATAATGTGTTAACAGTAGGGCTTTATCATGAATATCAAAACTGATGAAGTAGTTCTATATTATTGTGCTCTTAAGGAAAGAAATACTTTATTTTCATGAAACTTGTGACATTGATAATTATGATGATAATTATTGACCTACCCTTGGTGGAGGAAAAGCTTTGCAAGTGAATAGTTTTTTCACATCATCCAAATTCAGCCATTTTCCTTTCACTTGATATTCAGTCATTTTGCTGCTAATCAAAAGTCCCAACTTCAAACTCACCAGGTCCCACTGTAAAATTGTGTTTGGAAATTTTAATGTCATGAAGTAACTTTGCGTAAATTTGCTGCAAACAACTAGCTCACAGAAATATACAGGTTTTTAATTACCTTGTATGCATCTGAAAACTGTTCATCCTGAGGAAGCTTTTTAACCTGGAAAAGTAAATTGTGATTATACAGTGTACTAGAATTTAAACTACACAATCCTTGATGAACTATGATGTAGAAAAAATGTTAACATGGGTGTATCATGACAGATTGATGCAATGATTGCTGGTCAATGCAATTAATGTTGATGATCAAATGGGGGGAGGGGGTGCATAGTCTCACTGCATACCCTCTGTGCCTGCCCCTCAATCTGCTTATGTCAGTGCTGTGAAGGTACTCTGACTTTATATGGTCATTTACATTACATTAATTGATCAGATAATGCATGCTACCTGCACTGGGAGTCCAGGAATTTTCAGGTCATATTCATATTCCTTCCTCTTGTCTTGCAATTCTTCAGCTCTCACCGCAGGATACTTGTCAACCTGAGGTAGGCAAGTGTGAACTGCCGGGATCTTGTAATGGACATCTGCCTTAACCCATCTCTGCACAGGAAATGTTTGGCTCTGTCCTGTGTGAGTGTCAGCCACAATAATGACATCACAAAACCACGGTGAAAACAAACCAGCATTATCCCGCCAGAGTTCTATCTCCGAAACTGTTCCAAAGTCAGCGTCTGCTCTTGGACCAACATATTCATCAGTTTTACCTCTCTCCAAATCATTATAAAAAGGTTTGTCCAGTTTCAAAGGTTTCGAAGCTTTTTCTTTTTCATCATACAGGACCAGGTAGACATTGGCATCTGATCCAGCTCCTCTAAAGTCACCTGTGGTGACACTTACTTGGAACCTTCTTCCAAGTAATGAAGACAGCATTTTTGCCATTTCTTTAGCACTTGATAAAAATATTTTTTGCTGCAAAAAACATGTGTAATTATAAAAAAAATTATCCAGGCTAATCCAAATGTGTGATTTTAAGTTGTGAATTATTTTTGCCAACTGAGATGACATAGAAATTAGAAAAATATATTAATGTTTTTGCAGCAGGTGTCCTTTGTGTCGCACGTTGCACAACATCCTTATTGTATTATTATTGATATGCAAACTTGTTCCTTGTTGGTTACATACAAATAGTCTATCTATCCATCATCTAGTTGTGCATAGATATATCTGATGTGTTAATGCTGTTGAAAACTTGAATGGGTATTCCTTTGACTAAAGATCCTCTGTGTGCTTGTGCATGTGCCAAAGTGCCTCTTTCAGCTTCTTGTCCTGTGGAGCTGACTGTGCCTAGAAGTTCGGTCAAAAAGCATGACAGTTACAGATCAGTCTGGGATTTGCTGGGTGTTCTGCCAAGTGGCTTATGCAAGTAGAGAGGGGAGGAGCCCAACTCACTGGGTCAGCCCTTACCCCACTGCCCTGCATGCAAACAACCAGGAAACTGAGTAAATACTGGTGGGAATTAAAGCAGGGCTCTTTGAAGTGGGTTGCATTTATTGAACCAAAATTACTAATGTCATGAACATCAAATTTTATGTGGGAATTTAGAATGATGGGAATAACTCGGTCAAAATAATTTCTGAGTTCACATTATTTGTATAAAAATATTACTTTTTTTTTTTGTCGTATGAACAGCATTTCTTTTGGGTTTTTACCCTCGGCAAAAATATTAGCAAAAGAATACACACTTCGTTTCAGGAGCAGAACTGAAACTCCATTGCTGTACATTGCTTTAATTTGCTTCTTTTTCTTTTTCTTTTTTTTTTTAGTCAGTCTTTCTGGTAGTTTTTATAGTCTCATTGATATATCTCAGCTATGGTTTACAAGGTTAGGAAACAAATTCTGCACATTGTTTCTTATGTTAGGTCAACTGTACACTAGGTTTGTGAATGTACAGATATAGCATAATGATTGAAACACTTTATCTTAGTCCAGGGTCTTAGTCTAAGACATTTAATAATGCTAGTGAGTCAAAAAATGAAATAATCTATGTAAATTATGCGTATGTAGGAAAAACATTTATGAAGTCCAATTGATATGTCACTGAGACTAACCATGTGTATCTATCTATACACACTTTACCTTCATGGATTATCTACATGCATTTACATATTGTACATTTCTCATGTTGGGCCACCTTTGCTTTCTAGAATGCTACTCTTGATAGCATGATTTTCATCTGAGTATCTGAATATTCTCTAAAAGAAATGCTCTTAGTTCCAAAATGCTATTTTTAATAGCACGTGAATTTCATCTAATGCATTTGGCAACATAAAATGACATACGAGAGTGCCTGTGTGGTGGACACCGTGGGCTTGCAAACTAAGTTGGTCAAGTGGTCAAGTCAGATTCTGTTGAAATTGGGTATGACTGCATGGGGAGAAATGAACCCTGGGGGGTCATCGGGAGAGGGGGGGGGGGGGGGTTATTCCCTTTGGTGGATCAGAGGCTGTCAGCATTTAATATTTATTCAACCTGATGAAGTAGTGCTATATTATAACTTCAATTTTGGCTGCATCCATTAAATTGGCAATGCCCTCGTTCAACAAATTGACAACTATTGTCCATATTTTACCTTTCTGAACAGCAATCATAAATCGTTAATAATATTAGGAGTATTATGAATGTTATTATGCTTCTGTGTAAACTTCCAGGTATGTGATAACTTTTCAAAATACAACATAATGTCAAGTATAGACATACAATGCATTATTTTTGTATAACATCTTTATTGCATGTAAAAATTTAGTACACGTCTTGATTTAAAAAAAAAGTACAAAAGTACAAATAAAAAGTTTCCAACAATATAGCATTTTAATTATCATATCATCAAAATCATTCATCTTCCTACAAACTGGCACAATTGGTGAATTACATCCCTCTTGGCTTTTTTGTATCTGTAGGGTAAAATATGTTACTTCAATATTCTGTAATTCTAATATCTGTTTACTCTAACGTATCACATACAGAAAAAATATTATGAAACACGTGTATATGTATTTCGTACATCTGCAACATAGTCTGATACAAAAGCCTCAGTAACAATACATGTTTATGTAAGTCATGAATAGATGGGCATAGATTAACTCTGTACAAAAGCTTTAAACCATATTGATTAGTACAGGTATTCATAAATGTAGTAAAATAACAAGGGTTTCTGAATATTCAGGTACAAATTCGGGTGCTTGACACCAGAATGGACAATGTATATGAGGCTATATTACAATGTACATTTTCAGGAGAAATCAACAAGTGTCGACTGGTTAAAATGCATATCTGCGAGATTCTTAAAATAAAACTTGTTTAGATTGAACTGGTTTCTACACTAAACAGTAGACTTTTTTTTTTACACAGAAAAAAACGTATGCAATGGAATGTATGAGAGTAACATGCCAACCGATATGGAATGTACATCGAACACTTTTGTTAAAAAATATAATCAAGTTTGGATTAAAAAAAAGGTACATGACATACGTTGCAATTTACAAGAGATTAAATTACAAGGGACGATGTATCATTAAATCATATGCTAATAGAATTTGGTATTTGCACTGGGTCTAAAACATCATATTTCAGCATTTCACTTCTGGTTTCATTTTTCTTCGCAACATCTTGAGAAATTCTTTCCAGTTCTTCTTTGAATCTGAAATTAAATTACGAAATAGATATTATTAGAGAAAATGTTATTTTACCAATAGAAAAGTGCATAAAGCTATTGATTGTGAAAACTGAAGAAAACTATGGTAGTGGAAGCCAAATGATAGTAGTACACGAACAAAACACCAGATGGGCAACGTACAATTTTTCTGCATCCAGCGCCGCCTGGTCATGTTGGTAACGGAATTCCCAGTCTCCCAGGTTGTTGGTGGCTTGCATGCTCAATAGTTTGGTGACCAGCATCGTGTCCAGGGTAGTTTCTTTGTCTGCTAGCATGTCCACCAGTTCTTTATCGGTTGGCACATGAGACTGTAAAAAAAAAAGGTTAAGATTTAGATTTTTCTTTCCCCCAAAACATTTTATCAACAAATTCTCAAGGCTCCACAGTCCTGCTCTGACCAATCTGAACAAGGATGCACCATGGTGATATAGCTTGGAGTCCACACCGTGTTACACATTGCTCCGGATAGGATTTTACTTGTGTATAAAGAGCGCAAGAACTACAATTTTTTGTCAAGACAAACTTTGACCTGGAATTTAGCTCATTGTGTCACTCTAGTGTACCCAGTAACAGGGAATTGAACCCAGGACCTAGAGGAGCTGACCAGCAATTTAATATATTTGCCCATCTAGTACTATAGCTGGGTGCAAATGTGAAATGGAGTGCATTAGTTTACACTGCTCAACAGAGTACATTTAGTTTTTTTCATTCATAATTGAAATAAATTGCTGTATTAATGGCATTACTCCAAGTGCACTTTAGTATGATATTCTTCTGGCAGTTTTTCTTGTTGAGGTGGAGGGCTGTCTCAGTATAATGATCATTGAGTCTGTATTTACTGACCACTTAGGGAGGCTGAAGTGATGAATGCATTTGCAATTAATCAATGGATTTTTTTTATCATCTGTCTGGCTGAGATTCAACGTGTATGCAAGCACCAAGGAATGCTGGTAAAAACTCAGCTTGTCAGTGGATGGATGGCAGATATTTACAATGCAAATAAACTGTCAATACACAGGCATTCTGAAGTGTGTGTGCATATACTAGCTTGTAATTAATTAATGCATAATTAATCAGTAGGAAATGAGTGATTAGCTCTCCTAGAATCCAAAAACTTTGGACATGCAATAATGACTGTATGTAAGTTGCATGAGGGTATTATTAACAGGACTCCTGCATGCTGGTAAGCCAATTGTTGCATGACAGCTGCATGATGTCAGTGTTAATACTACTTAGAATTAACTCTGTAGTACTTGCATCTAATTCCCTATGATATGAAAAATTTGAACCATTTTTGTAAACTAATCTAGTTGATTCATTGTACTTGTTGAAGCGATTAGTAACTTGATAGCTGAATTTTTTGGCTTGTTAGTCCAAGATAATTTTTTCAAAAAGTCACCAAAACATTTGTTGGTTATATTTCAAATGTCAAAACACAAGTCCAAGATAATGAAAAAAGTGTTTATCTGATATACTGCTTAAACTCATTTCCACCCCACTGTTTTTTACCATGGACATTTGGCACAGCCAAACAGAAGCAGAACTTTGACCCTTAATTATCAAAGAATTATATTTTCAATCACCTTCTCTCCATTTACACTAAGCTACACGTGTTTTACCCAAGAGTTTTTCAAGCGGTACTTGTTTTATGGTTCGCTATTTTCTTTATTCCTTGTTTTTATCTTCGATTTATAGCTTGTTTACAGAACGGTTCGCATGCTAAATGTTGTGTTCTGTTCCTATTAGTCTGTTTATTTTCATGCCTGACTGTTGTTATTGGTACACATGTAAGTCTTGGCGACTGCTGCCTCAGGTACATTGCCAGGGGATCATACTACAATGTATTTATTGGTAGAGCTGCTAGTAGTTTGCTAGGGAAAAAATTCATGGACAACATTTTTTTTTTTGTACCCTATGTTTGTTGGGCCCACTGACAAAGAATGAACCACACACAGTATTTCATTTCGTCCATCTCCCTCATCAGCATCCTGAAAATTCTGCTTTCAATTGGACAAGTTTTGGTCATAAAAAACGTTAGTAATTATATTCATAATTTTTTACCAAGTGCGGGGAACAAGGCTGTTGTGTCTATATTGTTTACATTTGTATACGACAAACATTCTCATATCACTATATCTCCTTCTATCTTCATGTTGCACTGTCAGATATTAGGTATGTAGGTACGTGTGTTAGGGTAGGTCACATTCATTGCCAGCTAAACAGTGCTATGGGATGCATAATAAATGGGTGTCATAAATTATGCACTTCGGCTTGGATTCAGTCAATTGGAAGTAATGTGTTGGGTACACAAACCCAAGTTTTTATTGTTTACGGTCACTGCCCTTGCTTTCTCAATTATACACCATGCAGTGGAGTTGGCCAAGTAAGATGTGGAACTTTGTCATGCAATACTACATGAAGGCATATTAGCCATACCCTGAAGTAAGAGAAAGCAAAAATGAGAAATTCTAGACAAGGAGGACAAAAACAAATTGTAGTAAGAAAAAAGTTGTTCTTGAAGAGGATATCTTGCAGCTGCAGCAAGTGTTGGTTGGTGAGAAAATTTATATACTCAAGAATACCAAACAGACACCACACAAAGTTTTTGGTTTTGTTCGACATAGTTTGAACACTCAGTGTGAATTTGTTTTAGAAAGGTTTTTACCTTGTCTGTGGGAAGTTTTCCCTGCAACAGGGCTGGGTAGTTTGGTGGGAAGGCGTAATCATCATACTGCAGGAAGTTAATGGCGTGTTGCACACTGCACGTGAAGATGATGGCGGTGATTGTCGTAATGACGTCATCAACTGTTTGGAACTCTCCATTGTTAGGGACACCCTGGATAGCGGAAGAACATTTTTTAAACATGATATTAGAAAACATAATACATCATCCAGATTTATAGTGTGTTGGTTTTTGCATGTGTTCGTATTTAGCATTTTGGGGCAAATTTAGTTTTGGTACCAAGAGAAACACTGCACCGGATTATCCATTTAGAATTTGTCCCCTTACTTTTTTGGGGATCCTTACTCGTTAGTGCAACACAATAAATAAACCATATCAGGAAAAAGTAATGTTTTAATGTACTTTTTTCTGTGGTTTGTGAATTCAGATACTGTGTGTGTCAGGTAATTTGTGAGTACATACATGATAACCCTGGCATACTACAACCTCTACTGATAGGCCAACTTTATACTTATTATTAATAAACTAATTCCAAAAATAAAATAATTTCAAAATTTTAATTTTGTCATAACCTTCAAGCATAATGTGAGGTTAAGTTGTAACTTTAATATTATCAATTTAACCAATTTTACAGTTATTTACCTTTATTCCAACTCCATTTGGTCTGGGAGTAACAAGATCCTTGCCCCAAGCTCTTAGCTCTGGGTCACTTTGTAACTTTTCTGGAGATTCGTAGTAGTGATTTAAAATATTGGAGACATAAGAGCGGATAGCATTGTAGACTGGAATAGCATCGTCTCTGTAGGGGTAGACAGGCAAGACATCTGGATCATCCACCTACATGAAGAACAAGGAGAAATGTGAAGACCACAACAATATAACATCGCTGTTATATTTAAAAAAAGAAGGAGATATTTTTCTCTTTGCCTTTAGTAATTACGATTTATACCCAAGATAGCATTCCAAGCCTTCAGTAATTACGATTTATACCAGATAGCATGCTATCTGGGACGTTCTTCTTGATACATGAGTTTATTTTTCAATTACAACTGGACTTTAATTGCTCAAAATTACTATATTTGAGTAAATTAAGGTATGGTATGACAGTGGCGATATGTTCGTTCACTTATTTAAACTTGCTTACCCCTCTGGCTTTGAGATCTTCTGGCAAGGTACCGTGCAAATCGAGATGAAATTGCTCGAGTCTGTAAATGAAAAACTAGAGTAAAAAAAAGATATATTTATTGCACACTTTAAATCTATGATCTACCTAAAATGAGCAACTTAACTAAAAACACATAAAACTAGTAAACTACTGATATGTATCTTGTGTGTGTAGTAGAGCACGACCACCTTGTGTATCTTGTTTTGAAGTAAAGCACTGTACTGCGCTTAGAAGTAACCGATAAAACCATTTTTTCCCTGAACCATTGTAATATTTAGTGTCAAATATAATTACCCTCTGTTAATTAGGTCTGCCATGCCTTGGACTCCAATCTGCATGGTTTTCTGAACCCAGCCATCTGGACTTATTAATAAAGCCAAACCTCTCCTGCAAAAAAAAAGAAGAGAAATGAAATCATTTATTACCTGAATCAAGGTAGGAGACCTCAGAGTATTTTTTTTACTGTGATCATTGTTGCTCTTTAAAGTTTTTAGTTCCACAATACCTCAGCTGGTACCCAGAAATATCAACACAATACATGGCAAAAGTCAATATATATACCACTTACGTGTTAATGGCCAACAGGAACAGGAAATGAGGAGCCAATAATCTGAAGACGGGATGGTTGAGAGCGAGATTCCGGTGGGTGTTCACACAAACGCCTTCCATAAGCAAATGTGTGAATCCTGCAAATCATTAAATTATTCGTAGCTTATTATCTCTACTTACATAACAAAGCAGCACACCAATAACATTTTGAACAAGAAAACTCTTCAAGAATATTTGTTGCTGTAGTCCTCACATGTTCATAATTGATAAGTGTTCCAAGCGAAACCAGAGAAAGGCATATAAGTTAATATTTATTGTTCAATCTAAAAGCTTAAACAAGAACAAAGTAATCTCATCTTTGAGGTCTTTAACCAAGATAGCATTCCAAATCGTATCGATTTCGGTGATGTCAAAACCATGTAGAATCTGGAATGCTATCCAGGAATAACATGAAAAAGTGTGGCCATCAATTAAAACTTCATTTAATTATTGATAACAAATGGCGTCAACAAAAGCAAGGACATTGATCATGCATTTTATGACTTACAATTTCATATAAAACAATGATTTTTTTGTATATGGAATATAACTTTTATTTTTACATACCTAAATGAGTGAGAGATTGATGAACCATGGCATCTGCCAGATTGAACCACATTTTTGCCAACATCCACAGGTTCTCTGGGTCACTGGGCAGGAACACCTGTAATAAGTCAAGTCACTATCATCAAAAGACTCTTTTAAACGACCTTTACCTGTTTGTATTTTGTTACTGTGTCTTTTTTATGCATAATGAATACAGTGAAATTTTATATGGGATATTTATACTCGATCTATCTTTCAAGGAAATAGTGAAAACATCATGATTTATTGAAACACTTTAACCTTCATGTCAAGCAGAAAATGATAGTGATGTTTTTTTTTTCTTTACACCATTCCCAATACATATGCTGTTTTGTTCATATGATAAATGACTTTATATTGGTAAAAGATGTTGTAAAGACACTTACAGGATTGTCAGGCCCAGGTTCTTGTTTGAGTTGTATGGCAATTGGTTTTAATTGGTTCTTGTTGTCTAAGAAGAACAAGGCAAGAGGTACTGATATCTGTAATAAATAAATAAAAAACACTTGATGTGAAATATTTTGTTGACATATTATAAGTATCACCTCATGATTTATAGTTTTGCTGTTCAATTTTTTCCTCATTCACCAGGACATAGTTGTTTGTTGAAACACCAATTTGATAGCTTCAAACAACCTTTATCTGATAAAAATGTTTGACATAATCCGGTAGTCTCATCGTTTCCGCTATTATTGTTTCATTTCACACGCTATTGAAACGAGCTAATAATTAATATAACGCCACAAGACCATTTTTGGTAGGTAACTGAGATAAGACCTAATTAGTTAGGTCGTTGTGGTCATTCAATATTTTGTTGTGATTCCTGAGAGGCCTCACTAGTAAGGTGGCATTTTTAATCATCTTAATTGACATTTTTTATATTTCTTTTATTTTTACTAACTGACACAATTTACAAGTAATAACGAATTACCGCAGCATTTATGCAAACAGGAATTTACCATTACCAGTTATCAGGAAATGACTAATGTTTTTACTTTTCAATTGAGAATGTTATGGCAAACAGGGATCTTAATGAGTGTTTATCTCACCTCGCTGTCCTTGTTGACCACTGGCAATTCTTGGACAATCTTGTGGTTGACCAGGAAGAGTTTCTTTTCCTCCAGAGCTTGAGTCAGACTACGACCTTCCAAAAACCCACTCACCATTTCATCAGTTACTTGGAAGCTGCATGGGGGGGAAAAGAACGTTTACTTATAAAATATGACGCAAATATAAATGATGAATAGAACACAGGTGTTCCTCGAGAAGTCTTCTGCATAATTCTGAGAAATAGTCTTTATTCTTTGTTCAAGTGTTAGACATAACAGATGGGCAATGATGTTATCATTTTGAACGTACGTAGATTTCAGTCATGCTTCACCATTTACAAATGTGTTTAAACCATTGTGTTAACATTGACATGTTTAATTGCAAATTCAAATTATTTGTGAAATTATCACTGGTTTTGATGTTAGGTTAGGAAGTCATTTTCCCCCATGGATAATGGGTTAAGGTTAAAAAGTCTGGAGAAAACACTTATATACATGTACATAATTTCCTTTTTTTTTCATCTCATGCTTTATGTTGTTGTATTATACAGAATCATGGATATTTACTTGTTTGGTATTTCAGTGCAGAGAGTGATTTGTGTGGGGTTGCAACCTGCCAGACGTTGAGCTCCGAACCACAAATCGTCTTTGTAATATTTCAAAGGCTGAAAATTAAAAAAAGAAGTTATTAAAGGAAGAGTAAAGTGACTAAAGTATGCCAGGTATTCAGACTGGAAGATCTTGATTGTTGTTTCATGAAATTGTTGTTGTTGTGCAAGCAAATACTTGAGTGACACCTCCATGCAGAGTGCTACTCCAGTCATTTCCTGATTCACAGCATGAATGATGAATGCACAAACTAGAAGTATAGTACTGAGAAGTCACTCAGAAGTGAGCTGTACCTCTGACATCCATGAAAGAAATGTAATACATGTACATTGTAAGGATGACAAAAGGAAAATGAATTCTAGTAAACTTACATTGAACTGTAAAAAAACAAGTTCTAGAGCCCTTGACCTTAGTATGGAAAAGATATGTTTGTCATAGGTCTCAACTATTTATTCATTAATTTTTCTGACCACATGTTTTGTTCCCTTTATTTGTTTAAAGGAAAAGACTAAGAGAAACTGATGTCTGCAATTTATGTAAACCCACAGCTATGCAACTTATGCAAGACTTAGGGTATAGGAATTTGCCTCCATCCCACATAACCATGCAATCCTCGCAGCAGGATGTCATCTCTGGTTTCCAGACTCACATGAAGTCCATCCATCTTATGACGTCACTAATTGTTCATTCACGAGCGCCCCCATGTGTAGGATTGTCATCTAAATTGCCCGCCATAATCACATCCAATCATCAAATAGTTAACATTCCATCATAGCTGAGTAAATCTAGAAGGTCAATAACATCAGCAACAAGTCTGACTATTAATGACCATATTTAGCCATAATCACCCTATTCACCTAATATGGCTTTTATAAAAACTAAACACCATCATAAACCACAAAACAGAGACTATAATGCCTACATAATTATGTTGAATGATTTGCTTGCATAGTTCATTTGTGAGGAAAAATAAGCAAATGTATAGTCATTTTCTGATATTTCCCACTGGACCACACAGGATATCAATGCCTCAGTAAATAACTTTTTTGCTTCCATTTAGGCTACCGGAAGTACATGTAAATATACATTAGGACATTTTTAGTCCACACCTGAGTACTTCCTGTCATCTAGATCATCCACATGTATTGAATTATACATTATGACTATGTCTGCATGTCACCATGCTTTGTGTTGAGCGATCAGGCATGAACTGGCAATTTTGGCAATTCGAAATTCATCCTTTAATATATAATCCATTTGCAACATGAAACTGGTGATCAATTGGAAAAATGACGCACTCAAAAATATGCAATTTTGGAAACGACGTTTCCATGTCCAAATTTAGGATTGAGTGTTTCATGTTATTGTTTATTTGTCTCCCAATTTTATACATATTCATTATCATTGAATCTCATTGTATATACCTCAATGGTGAGTAAACAATTATTATGTAAGTGAACTACCGATCCATAAGGCATACATTATCACAACTCCAAATGTATCCAGTTTGCTCTAGTATTTCATGTTAATTATGCTGTGATATTAAATCCAGAAATTAAAAGTCACATACCTTAGGTTTTGAGAAGACCTCATATGTGTAGAGCTGACTTATGTCATCCATGCTTTTCCATTGAGACTTCACTTGGAATTGTGTAAGTTTACTTTTCAGCACCATGCCGTATTTCAGACTAACTATATCCCACTGAAATGGATAAATTGGTAATATTTTCTCAAATCAGATATTAAAAATATATGTCAAATATAATAATGTGTTAAATACACACAACATATGAGATATAAATGGTATGATGATTTACCTTGTATTCGTCTGAGAATTTTTCATCGTCCGGCAAGGTCTTAGCCTTAACAAATAACATAAGCGACTATTAATATAATACAAAACCTAGTGACAGACAGCATAATGTACTGTGACAGTCAGTTCCATAAAATTTGGTTGCCTCTAGACAGCTTTAGCAACCTATTCCTGGCTGTAGCTATAACTAGCTAAAGCCAGCTGCCTCTGTCTACTCCTAGCTTATATTCGGCTTACACCTACCACCACAGAAAAAATATAAACCTTTGAATTTATCTAAGATATTATAAATATGCATTTGCATGTACTTTTAGATCTGGCTTTGAGTAGCCAGCTATAACCAGACTGTTCCATTTAGTTGCAGGTAGCATCGTATGGCAGAAGTTGTCTGGCTTTGTCTAGGTTTAATTTGACAGGCCATTTTTAATGAAACTAAATATATATTTCATGCTTGGTGAATTCTACAGTATCGCACTGTTATAAGCTTTGCAATGCCAGACATCCAAAAACGAAACAAAGACATTTCTGTTTGGTTTTTACTTGAGAATATTCTTTCACTGTCTCTCTGCACACATAATCCCAAGGGGGAAACGTTATCATAATGTTGGTCAACTGATATGGGGTTTTTAGGCTCTTCATAAGTACTATGGTAAACAGCTAAGTTCTAAACCTTGCCAGCTGGCTGTATGTTGTGATAGTTAGGGTTCTGTTTGTCATCATGTTCACTCAGCTTTTAAGTTTTTGTACCTGAGTGCATAATGGTCCACTGAACTCTATTTTTTTTTGTTATGTTATTATCGAAGTTGTGACGCACTTTATCGCTTTCTGAAAATTTAACCTGTATCATTCTAACAATTTCTTGCTTATTTAATGCTGATTAGTTCTTTTCTGTGAATGGTAGTTTCATATTTTGCTGTATGTTTTCATATTGATCATCTCATCATAACGTCTGCCTCTGGTAGCTTGTAGTACAAACTGACTGACAATAAAGAGATTCTGATTCTGACTGAGCTTCAGACCAACAGTGTATTGTTACACCACAATGGAGTACCAAAAAAAAAGTCAAAGTATCCATAATGGACAGTATGGACTATAATATTTACAAGTCCCAGAAGAGTCAGAACCATCTAGTTGCAGATGGGTCTAACGCCAGGTACCAATCGATAGGATGCACTTTGCTGATGCTGCGGGCCAATTACCCAGTAGATGCTGCTAGGATCTAAGGGAAATGGGGTAATAACCATTTATCCACATGACTGGGGTATTGCCAAACAGTTATAAATGGCTCTTACCACTAGATTTTCAAGTATTTTGTATTCTGATGTAATGACATACCAAAATTGCGGTGTCATGTACTGTATACATGCCACATAATGGGTATATATAGTTGTAATAATGCTGCAAATCGACATTGTTAATGCAGTACTACCTCGCCTAAAGACCAAGACCTTCCAACAATTCTACCCTGACAAATCGAACTGCATGGGAGTATAAACAATTCAGAATTTTGGACAAATCCCAGATAGCATTCCAAATAGTATAGAAACGACACTGGCCCGATTTGAATGCTATCTGCATGGGATCTGTATCTTGCCATTGGTAATTCACTTCACAATTAAGACTGTAATAGGACCAAATATTTGTACTCCCTATTCTACCTTAACGTGTGTAGAATGGACTTGTCTGAAATTAAGTATTTAAAAATTGAATATGATGCCCAACTGATTTAGATCAATGCAGTTCGTATATATAATAGTGGGGTCAAATATTGCAAGGTGTTTATGTTGCAGTTACAGCTCATGAACCAACACTGACATGCCTGCCTTATGACCAAAAAGGTCATTTGACCTCTGGCCATATACAGAATTTAGAGGTCACAGGGCACACAGTGACAAGTCATTTAGGCATGTGGCTGGGGATTACCAGAGGTGAACAAACTTGTGTTGTGTCTGACACGAGATATGACGAAAAGTATATTACTACAGTCCATAAGTTGCAAAGTATTTTGTGATTAGCTACATCACAAGGCCATTGGTGTATTATTAATAAATTATGGGGGGGGGGGGGGGTAACCATTGAAATGAGAAAGATCATTTAAAGTACATTACAGATATGGAAATGTAATATCAAAGCAATACACCAATGCAATGGTTTTTAATCAAAATGGGCTTATAAGGGGGGATCAAACTTATCATTTGTTGTGAATCTTTAAAATACAATGTTATAATCTTAATGTTTGCCTGATCTAGGACCACTTGTGCCATGATCGTAGGTCTGATCAACATATAGCCTTGATCATTTTTTAGGACAATGTTTAGTAACATGTTAACATATTTAATTATGTTGCTCTTTGTCAATGGCTATAACTGTAATATTACATACCTGTATAGGAAGGCCTTCTATTTTCTGGGCATATTCATACTCTTTCCTCTTGTCTGCCAATTCAGCCTCCCTCATCTCTGGGTACTTGTCATCTTGTGGTAGGGTGGTATGTATTGCTGGGATCCTGTAATTAGTTTCTGCTTTCACCCATCTCTGTATTGGGAATGTTTGGCTCTGTCCTGTCTTGGTGTCTGTCACTACTATGACGTCACAATACCAAGGAGCAAACACACCAACATTGTCTCTCCATAGTTCCAGCTCCACCACTTGCCCAAAGTCTTCATCTGTCTTAGGACCAGAATATTTGTCTGTCCGTCCTCTCTCGAGATCATTGTAAAATGCCTTGTCTAATTTAAGAGGTTGTGACCTCTTGCCTTTGTCATCGTGGATAGCTAAGTAAACGTTAGCATCTGTGCCAGCACCCTTTCTGTCACCAGTGGTCACGCTGACTCTGAATCTTTTTAATGTGATGGCTGAGAATTTGTTGCCCATTTGTGCTTCTTGGAGTTCTCTGTCAGCCTCTGTTGAGTCTTCTGTAGTGTGTCTTGGTTTAAAATACCTGGAAAGGAACGACATTTTATATAGATGCTAATTGATGACAAGTTTCGCAACTCCCGTAGATATCTACATGCAGTCACAAGGAAGGGACTTCCCCTGTGAGGTCACTGACTCAAAGACAGCCTGCTTCCCATCACTGTAGATCGATGGCTACTGAGGCTGCAGAGCTGCTGAGGCTGCAGAGCTGCTGATGCAGAGCCAGATGCTAGAAGCAGCAAAGCAGCATTGGCGGTGGGAGCATTCTGCCGAATTTGCTGCTCTGTCTGACTGCAGACAATATCTTTTTTTGTCTCTTTTTTGTGACAGCTTAGTCATAGCCTGCCGTATTACGCAATGATGCCAATATGCATGCGATGATAAAAATAAAACGACCAGACACTAAAAATAGCAACTGCATTACGAAATTCCTTGAATTGATTATTGTATGGAAATAATTACATAGGGGCTATACAATAAAACCTGTGTGACAACATCACCATTAGACCCAATTATACATATGCATATGATGTGTTGTACATCCTTGGCAGGCCAATCATGAGTCTTTCTCATCCTAGAGGGTATTCAACACCAGGTTAACTCAGGGCTGCCTTGCCATGGTGGGGGTTGAACCTGTCATTCCTCAACTACTATAGACACCATGGCATCCACATTCTAACCAGATTAATTCATCACCACATTTTTCACCATCTAAACTGGTAAATGTTATAATACAAAATATGTTAGGGACTTTTTGGTTTTCATAAAATATGGTCGACTCTAGACAGCTGTAGCAACCTATTCCTGTCTGTAGCTAAAACCATCCGCTTCTGTCTACTCCTAGCTTATAGTCGGGCAGACAGTTCCCTTTAGTGGCAGGTAGCATCGTATAACAGAAGTTGTCTAGCTTTGTCTAGGTTCCATTTGACAGCCGTTTTTAATTAAACTAACTGTGTAGATACCTTCATGCTGTGTATGACAATGCGTGCAACCACCACATTTTGATACCACGTGCACTCATAGCCTGTAAGGTGTTGAGATATATATATATATCATAATGCATTCCCCCTAAATTGTTTAGATGCCTGAAATTCCTGCTGTTGTCAGTGTTGAAAATAATAATGGGGGAAAAAAGTATTTAGTTTCTTAGATTTGGTTACTCATTACTATGCCTCACTCTGTGACCTTGTATTTCTGTTGAGCAACATTTTCTTGAGTGGATTTTTAAATGATTTTGCCTCCAGGTTTGTAAGCTCATTTGAGCAGGATTTGCTGCTCATATAAAAATTCTGCAAGTTAGGGAAGTAGGTTGGAAATCTCTTATGGAAAAGTAATCTATACCATTTTCTGATTTTCATAATTTATTTACTTTGTAACCATTGTAACTGGAGACTATAAAGGAGAGTTTGATCTAACAAACTGATAAACTGCAGTTGGTATGAGCATGAAGTCCATGGTATGAGGAAAATGACACTAAATATTTCCTGTATATATACCATTTTACACCGCTATACGAATCACAATCTTAGCTTCTCGTGCAGAGAAATACTTGCTATTTTTGTGAAATGTAATTAAACTATAGTGCATTTAATTTCCTTTACGATAACATTTTACAGATTACGGAGTAGTGCCTCACTCTGTGACCTTGAAAGACCCTGAAGGGATGATTTAATACTGAAAGTTAAGAAAGGAAATCGGTGTATTGTATATCACATACATAAAGTTAAGGTCTGGATCATGTCATTTAAGGTGCCATAGATGCCAGATAACTCCCAACAGTTCAAGTTCACACCCCTTTACTGACCTTATTATTCCGGGGTTTAATATCCCCCTTTACCCCTCAAAGCATACAGGTCATAGTTTTTTTATGGTCACGATAAGGCCCTTTCAGGCATAAAGTATGAAGCCTGAGGTATGTGGCTCCATGAAAGCATGACAAGGTGAATGTTAGTATTCAATGAATGATTATCAATTACATTACATGGCCTTGTATATTACTTAACTGGATGAATTTAAGCAATAACTTTCTTGGCTCTGAACCATCTGGTAACTCTCGTTTCGATTGCCTATTAGATTACATCTGCAGGCCTACAGGTATTTTTACCTGACACCTTTAAGTGAGGGGGCTTTCAGGCAGAAAATCACCTCACTGGTACAACTACCCCTAAGTAACAGTCAGTTTCATTAAAAACGGCTCGTCAAATAAAACCTAGACAAAGCTAGACAACTTCTGCCATACGATGCTACCTGCCACTAAATGGAGCTGTCTGGTTATAGCTGGCTACTCAAAACCGAATCTAAAAGTACATGCAGCACCATCCGAGAGTTCCGAGTATTTGTAATATTTTTTGTATAAGATGCATGCCTGTTGCAAATACATATTTATGATATATTAAATAAATTTCTTACATTTACAAAGGGTTTATATTTTTTAAGTGGTGGTAGGTAAGCTGACTATAAGCTAGGAGTATACGGAAGCAGGTGGCTTTAGCCAGTTATAGCTACAGCCAGGCATATGTCACTAAAACTGTCTAGAGTCGACCATATTTCAAAAATAAAACTAACTGTAAGTAATGTTTGACTTTCTCTCTTTTCACCATTATATATCAATAATTTCAATTAAGACCACCTGGTTGTAATAATATCTAGTGCAGGTCAGTGCAATTCACATCATAATAAATTCATAGGTAGCTCACCTTTGGCTGAGGTATATCCTTCTGGTGTCGTGGTGCTTCGGTATCTGAAAGGCAAGGGAGCTCTCCTCCCTTGATATAGGCCAGCCAGCTGGGAGGCCGGGCACAACTCCGTGACGACAACAATGCCAATAGGACGTGCTCAGGGGGAGGGGGGAGGAGGGGGGGGGGGGGGAATGTTTCTCAGAAACATCGCAATTTGGTATTTACCCACTGATAATTTAGTTTGTATTAACCCACGATTTTATCTGTGCCATATTTGATAATATCTGACAGTGATGTAACACTGCATTCGAAAAACCTTTCAATGAAATGCAGGTTTTGAAATTTCCAAAAATGGAGTTTTTAAATATATCACGTCATGTTCAACGGATATTGGAATTTGCACAATTAGATTACAATTATGGATATCAAAGATATACATCAATTTATTGTACCACAAACAGACCTCCCCTCTGAGCCCTTCCTGTGAACAAACGAAAGAGGATGTGCATAGCAGGAACCTCCTGTTTGGGTCACTCAGCATATTTAGGGTTAGGGTATTATCATCCTTATTATAACACAAGGTCATACATGTGAGTCAGACTCTGGCCAGGGAAGCCCGGGAGCTGCTGGTCAGCGGAAAGAGATGGTCACTTCCTGAATGTAGGAATTGCAATTAATGTAGATGAAAGGGGGGGGGGGGGTATTCTTGTCTTGTCTGGTCTCGTCTGGTCTCATCTCATCTCATCTTATCTTATCTCAAGAAATAAGGGTTGCAGTAATACAAATTCGTTTGAGAGTTATTTTTAAGTTATTTTATTATTTAAAAAAAAAAAATATATATATATATATATATATATATATATAACCTCAGGTTTTCACTATATTCATTTATGATCACATTATATTGAACAAATATTAAACTTAGCCCGTAGTGGCTTAATTGGCAGATTACCTCAGAATTAAGTGGAATGGAGCGATTTTCAAAATACTACCAGTTTAAACTAACTCGATATTCGTGACCTATCCAAATCCTAGTTTAGTCAAACTGAAACCCTATGTACCTGGTACGGTTAAATCGTTACACCTATGTTAAAAAGATGACCTAATGTTACAATTTAAAACAATCGTTTTTTGGTTACGAGAATGTTTTCGGAGATAACCCATGCAGATCGCTACTACAAGACCACTAAAATACAACACAAAAACTGTTACATAAAAGGAAAGCATTATAATTATGATTGTTCAACCTTTTTTTATTTATCTCAATAGCAAACATTTCTTCATATATTTTCAGGCAACTCCCATATCTCTATGCCATATACTTGGAAAAATTCTTATGTAATGAATTAGCCTACTATCTTCATTTTTGTGTAAATAAAAGTGAATCGTCAAACATGTCAATTGTCTAACCATCATGATCGCATCACATTGAGACAAGCTTTAGAATCATTGTCACTTCATTGCACCGAGCCTCGGGGTGGTCTTAACTGTTAATTTCATGTATTCGGATCGTCATTTATGGTTGGAGCACGTACTGTGCAACATACGAAAATAATCATGTAAGTACTACTAACATGGCTGATGTATCAATTCTTCATACATGTACACCTCTGCAGGAGCACTTGCCATTCTGGAATTATATTCCAGTGGCGCCATAGTCGTGCGTGTTCCCCTAGTGGTTGAAAAACGAACTACAAAAGTATTGGAATACAGGCTTTATTGTCGAAGTCAAAGATATAATCATATTTATTGGCACTTACAGGAAAGATACAACTAACTCATTTTTCATTCAAGTCTTACACTAACAAATGTTCATTTAATACAGCTTCCATAAACTACCTACTACTTGTATATTGTTTGCCATGCAACATTTTAACATTCAACAAAGTATTCATTTAACAACATGCAGACAGCTTTTATTAAAAGCACAAAGAACAATTAGTCAAGCAGTCATAATATTATTATCCTCATATTTGTTCACTCAAATCAGTTTAGTAGAGCACCATTATATCTAACAAATAGCAAAGGACTTAAGTTTTTCATTGTGTGACCATTCAGGCTAGAAAGTCTTATATACAAACATTTGATAACACAAAGATCAATCAATGCTTTAGCTTTCAAATTTACATCTTCACCGAAAGACACAGAACTATTACAAAGCAGCAAAATACAGTTACCCTAACTACAACTCCTCGTAATTGTGTTAAATACCAGAGACAACATCAGTAGTTATCTTGGAAACCGATTGTAAGATTCACCTTGTATTAATAGTTTAGTAAAAATCTAAATCGTCCATGCAAGAAGCATGTATACAATACTTATTCATATTTTGCAGTAATAAATAACTGACTTTCAGTCTTGATATACCCACAGCAGTTTTATACTTTGGAGTGACTGAGGTTCTCGCATTTTCATTCAAACTGTTGAACAGCGTGCAGTGGAAGTGTCCGCAATTAAATGGCAAAAGAGACTATCCATTCCAGTGGATATTTCTGTGGCATCAATCATAACAAACATACATCCATATTGATTATATTAAAATAAAATAAAATTGATTTGAGCTCAGTCAAATCACAATCAACATGCATACTGTTTTTCATCTTTTATCAGATAGTTATAGAGCTGGAGATGATGTCTGGGTCGAGATAAGGATACTGATAAATGGGGTCTCTCCTCTGGTTTCGCATCTTGATATCTTGGCTAATGCTTTCCAGGTCTTTACGGAATCTGTGAAAAGAAACAAATAAACAAATAAAAAGCTATTGAATGTATTCAATGACTAATCAGTTTCATTTGTCAAGAAAGACAATATCAAACCATGAAGCTAATTTTTCAATAAGCATTCAGTGCCACATTGTACACGACATTTGGGCCAAGAATTTTGGTAAGATTTCCACTTCTGCTTTAAAATTGTCCAGGAAAAATTTGGCTGTCATTGACTTACTCTTCCTCAGTCTGACGGGCAAATGCGTCATATTGAAATTGGAATTCCCATTCTCCCAGGCTCTTCTCTCCTTTCTGACTCAGAAGTTTAGTCACAAGCATTATGTCCAGTGTAGTGGCTTTGTCTGGCAGGATAGATAACTGGTCTTCTTCCAGTCTTGGGGTCTGAATGAGACAAAGACAGAATGGTATCTCAGTGATCTTTTTTACTTAAAATTTAGGCTACAAGTATCAATATTCACATAGATTATTCAAGTTCAGAGAATAGGGTAAAATAGTTCAAATTGGCAAATTATTACATTGTAGTAGACATAAATGGGATTGTAATTCTAAAATGCAATTTGTGCTGCTTCACCACTTTTGGAAATGGGATATTTTAAAAAAGTCAAATTTGTCTAACACATAGCCATCTGCTTGACAACATGAAACAGGTATTCGATTATGATTTAAATATACCTGAGACTAATATTGCTACACTCCAATCATACTGTCCTGTCTCAAAAACTAATATGGTACATAACATTACTTCCCTGCCTTTAAAACAGTCTTACCTTGTCAATGGGTGGCAAGCCATTGAGCAATGGTGGGTAGTTTGGAATGAAACCGTACTCATCATATTGAGGTAAATTTAATGCTGCATGCTGGGCTGTGCATGTGAAGATAATACTAGTACAAACAGCAATTAAATCTGAAGTAGTCTTGAATCGTCCTTCCTGAGGCATCCCCTGTAAATCACAAATCATAATTTTATGACATACTGCAACATAACTTGATTAAATGCATAACAAACCAGCTAAAATCAATGCAATGAGCATGATTTCTAATGTTATACCAAGCATTATTACATAAAACATCTTACTTGGACGTTCAGAGCAACTAAGATACTACTATATGCTAGTAGTTAAGATCTTGTCTTAAATTCCATAATATATGGAGTATTTTGAACGTTTGACCAACCTGTATGCCTACTCCTCCACGATCCTTTGGAGTTGCAAGTTCTCGACACCAAGCCTGAATCTCTCTATCTGCTTTCAATATGTCTGGATTTGCTGTAAATCATAATACATACAAAATTCACATATTTACAGTGTTGTCTTAAGATTATAAATAGCACCACACATGAATATCAAGATGCAGGCATGATACTTACGATAATAATGCTTCACAATTTTGCCAACATACTCTTCTATTGCCTTGAACAGTGGCAGACCATCTTCTCTGTAGGCGTAGTTCGGCAACACTTTAGAGTCCAAGACCTGAAGATAAACATATTACCACATTTCATGTAACAAGAACTTATTGAACTTCATGTAATGGTGATTATCTTGTGAACAGCTAACATAACCTCTCAGTTTCGGAAATATAACATGTACATTAAGCAAAACTGTTATCCATATTCTTTGGTACTACAGATTATAAATCATTGAGGTATGTCAATGACATTCAGATGTTTACCCCTCTGGTCTCCAGTTCCTTCGGAAGGTTCCCATGCACATCTATTCTCCATTCTTCCAACCTGGAATCAAAGAAATCACCTGATAAAATATGCTGTAATTTTTCAAAATTAGTGGATTTAAAGCAAGGTTTGTTCATTTTTTAAAAGTCAATGTAAATATGTTATTCACCCTCTTCGCACAAGTTCAAAAAAGCCTTCTCTGCCCATCTGCGTAGTTCTGTCAATCCATCCGTCACTTCGCAGCAAATATTGCAAACCTCTCCTGTTTTAAAGTAAAGCAGATAACATTTTCAACTGTTTTAATAGTTTATATTAATGGTGTTCCAATACAGTGGAAGAATTGGGATTACAAGACTGAAAATGTACTTACGAATTAATAGCAAGTAGGAACCCAAAATGTGGAGCAAGAAGTTTAAAAATAGGATGATTTCTTGATAAGGTTCTGTTTGCACACACACAAATGCCCTCCATCAGTAAATGTGTATAACCTGAAATAATATCAACATTCGTAACTGATGGTTAAATAGGAAATACTGAGTGTTCGAGTTCTCATCGTTTAGAAGGTTTCAATCTTACATTGAGAGCTTCATTATAGACCAGACTTACCTAAGTGAAAAAGACCTTGGTGGACGGTGGCATCAGCTAAATTAAACCACATCTTGGCTATAAGCCATGTGAATGGTGCATCGTTGCTAAGGAAAACCTGCAAATAGTTTTAGAAGTGACAATAAAATCAATGTTCCTCAAAGACGTTTTTAACAAATGACAACAGTCAAAGAGGATCAGCATAAAAATCTGTGATTAAAATGATTACTTATATTTATATCCGCAAGTGTATTATGCTAGCGATTGTTAAAGAAATCTATTAATGTGCATTGTGCAGTTATATACTCACAGGATTGTCGGGAGTGATATTTTGATGCAGTTGAATGGCAATGGGCATCAATTGTTTGTCACCATTTAAAAAGAACAGACCTATTGGGGCTACCATCTGTAAGAGAAATACATTGTATCTTTAAATGTCTGCAGTTTGTTGGAGTCAATAAATTTGCAGCGATAATCAACACCTAAGCAGTGAAAGCACTGAAAATACAAGGTCACTTTGCCACCACCTTTACTGTGTAGCATGTATTAATGATTACTGCAGTGGTTTGTATCTATATATCTATATTTTTAATTTGTGCATCTCTGCTCGCCGCCGTTTGGGCCCCGATTGTGCCGTAGCCTACCTTACTCTTTCTATCTTCTCCGGTTCTAACTAACATGACCCCCCTAACAATCTTAGCAATCATTCACACCATTGTTGCCAGTGCCCTTGAATGAAACTCAGAACGAGGCTGAATGGCAGGTCACATAACCTCACAGGGCAAGTGACCATTGTGAACTCTGACTGAACAGGGAGACAAAATGCTGGAAATGCTGGGGCAGTGGCAACATTTCGCATATTGATCTTTTTTTAAATAGGATGAAAATTTGAAATTAATAGCACAAAATTTGTAATCCAATATATTTTAATACAAGCCTTGAAGGATGCAAACAATTTTTTTAAATGTTGTGCCCTGACTGGGGGGGGGGGGATAAATTCAAGTGTATCTATTGTAGTGGGCTTTCTAGTCATTAAATATGACACTTAATTGGTGCCCAGCAATAATGTAGGCAAATTACTACTATGCTTGGTTATTTATACGCCCATGGACTCCGCTGAAATTATACATAAGTGATGACATACAAATGCAACGTTTACATTATAAAAGATCCGTATTGATACAAGGAGGACATAGAAATAAATCATCATTGTGTGTACGCCTGTATTGGCGTGCGGTAGTACAATCAAGTACAATTCAACACAAGGACAGGATATAAACAAACCCACATTTCAGGAATCTATGTTTTTTTTTTAAATCTTTTACTCACCGGTCGGTCATCAATTGTTGGTAGATCATCCAGGATTTTATAATCACACATGAATAATCTTTTTGCATCAATGATCTGTTTCACACTCCATCCTTCTAGGAAGGGTCTCAACATTTCCGCTGTGACTCCCATGCTGTGGGGGAAAAAAAAACATAGTTTGCATAGTAGTTTCTAACCTTATAACCTTCCTACTTCCTAACACAGGAAACCACTACAGGCAAAATTTATTAGTTTATCATATATTAATTTGTCTGTTACATTTTGTTCTCTCTGAAAATAATTGCTTTGCAGATCTTTCCAAAGTTGTGCAAAAAGCAAGCGCATTTGCAAAAAGTTAAATAAAAGTCTTGTAAAAGACTTATTAGACAAATTCGGATCAGAAATTAGGAGTCTTACTTCTCAGGGAGACCAGTACACAGTTTGATCATTGCAGGATTACATCCCACCATTCGCTGAGCAGCAAATCGAATGTCATTGCTGTAGAAATTGCGACCCTGAAATAAAGTTTCAGAAATTACTAATTGCAATTAATGAACAGATTAATGCTGATGTTGTAAAGTTAAATTTTAAGATTATATTTTCATGTTAATTACCCTTGGTTGTGGTAGGAGAGGAGACATGAAGAAAAGTCTATCCAATTCATCAAAAGTCTCCCAATGGTCGCCTGTAAACCGAAGCATACTCTTCAAGTGGAGGTCAGCCTTTTCTGATTCTATATCCCACTGAAAGCCACAGAAAGCACTTAAGATGGGACCAACTCGTGAAAAAAATATTTTAGTATTCAAGAAATCATTAACTTTTAATAGCTCACCTTATACTCATCCGAAAACTGTTCTTCTTCTGGAAGTTTATAAACCTGGAACACATTGAAAAGATTATGTCAGGTCTGAAGCTAATGCCATTCTTTGAGAGAATGTTCTGATGGCTCTTTCTGTGAGAAATTGTGGGAAACAGTGGGAACTTGGGGTGGTGTTATCTTGTCTCATTGTAATGTGGTAGACTTACAGGTGGAAGCACTTTTTGTCACCTGATTGGAGGCTTTTACTTGCCAATGACCCAAGGCAGATTGCAACTGAGTTCCAGACAAAATTAATTTCGAAACAGGACCAAAGATTAGCTGGTACCTCAACCACTGGGCTCTCCAGCTGTTCTATGCATGCAAAGGATTTGGACTGGATTTGGATAAAAAAATAATAGCCTTATTTTGATTTATGAGACTGACACCATTAGCCTTAATTGCTATATATGTTTTCTATGAGATGACCGACAGGAACCTCTTTCAGTCAGGCTTTTGCCCCCCCCCCCCCCCCCCCGTAGAGGCAGGGCTGAATCCGCCAGTGTCGAGTACAATGTATACTAAATGAAAAGACAGGTCACCGATAGGTCATACGGATGCAATATAATGAAACTGACATTTGCACCTAAGTTTACAACAGAGGAGTGCATGAATAGTTAATGTCGAACCAGTGACATCATAGAACTTCGTAGCTTCAGTCATGTTATCATGCAAAGCCACACAGCGACACAGACTGACTAATATCGGTTCAATCGACACAGACTTGTTCAATGTTTATTTTCTGCTCCAATACATATCAAATCACTAGGAACAAGATAAATTATGACATCACCACATGACACTGGAAAATCCTGTTCTTAAGCACTGTCTTTTACTCCTGCATTATTGAGGCTGTCAATCAATAATTCTGACTCATCCATATTAAAATGCTTATTTGTCCCAAAATGACAACATTATCTTTATTTAACAATACAAACTATAGATAAATTACTACAAATAACTTGACAATATACACTATATCGTCGTTATGTTTATGTGACATACATAACAGATAATATGTGATTCAAATGCAGTGACAAGGTCAAAATCCAATATTTCTGTTATATGTTTATTGAGATAAGGAATCTATGGCTAGATTAGGATACTATTCATGCATTAGAACATTGCAAATACATCACTAACTTTTTTTAATGGGGCGAAGGCAGTTTCTTTAGACTTTAGTATACAAACAAAATTTGCGGTATTTTTAGCATGGTCACGGTCCAATTGTTCAGTGAGAAGGTGTGGCACAGTGGCGTCCCTTTAAAAGTTTAGCAAACAAAATAGCAAGTTTTTTAAATATGAAATACTTTAATCAGAGCATTCTTTCTATACCTGGTACTAATTAATCTAGGGCAAAGCTTTTATATGCCTTTAATGTTACAGTATAGTATATATAGTGTTTAAAATGTTTACATATGTGACACACATGTGGCCCATTGAGTTAAAAAAACCAAACAAAGTTTTTTTCCACTCACCTGGACAGGCATTTCAGGGGCCAACTGCGCATACGCATACAGCGACTTCTTCTCTCCCAATTCAGCTTCTCTTTGTTCTGGGTAAGGATCATCCTGGGGTAATGAAGTGTCATTAACAGGGATCATGTAATGGAATTCCCCTTTGACCCATCTCTGCACTGGAAAGTAGTAGGACTTGTCTTTCCTGGCATCGTTTACCATGATGACTTCACAATACCAGTCAGCCTCACCCTGTTGATTTTCCACTCTGCACAGTTCCATGGTGGTCAGATCCCCCATGTAAGCCATAGGGGGGCCTTGAAAAGTGTCAGTCTGACCTCTTTCGAAGCCTTCATTGAAGTTAGAACACAGTGTTATTTCACGAGACTTCTGGCCCTTGTTGTCATAAAGCACCACCTTAACAGTGGCTTCATCGGTCATCTGCCTACGGTCACCCGTTTGGACGTATATCCAGTGGTCAATGGCTCCTTCCACAGCACAACAATTCCCCATCTTTGATGACTTTTTCGCTAAATCTCAGCTAAATTCCTTTGTCGCAATACTCTACATGTTTGAATTGCACTCACAACGCCGGCAGGTGAGAAATCTAGGTCAGTCACGTGGCACACCTGGCCACCAATCAGGGATCTGAGTCTTGTCACAGTGGGGGATTCCCCGCTCACCTGTAGGCCAAGCTCAGCATCTGAGAATACCTGAGTAGGCGCCCTGAATATTGTCCATCCAGACAGTGCTTCTGCAGCCAGTTGAGCCAGACTAACCCTTCTAAGCATAATTATACTAAACGGTTTTCAATTAGATATCGGAACTGAACAGTATAGCTAATTTTCTGCAAGTGGTCTGAATAACTAATTAACATATTATTGGAAGTTTCACCCACCAAATGAAAGTATAAGTATGCCAATGGGGCCTTTAATTGATTAAATTAGATGCAAGAAGCGTTCAGCAGTCGTTGGTCCTGAGCCTTAATTGCAGTGTGCCACTGCGGATGGTATTCGAAAACCACCAGTCACAAAAGGCCCATGTCTCCATATATTCCTATTGCTGATAAATATACTTTTATTGTTGTATTTAATTATAAACTCGCTCTTTGCCGGAACTCTGAAAATGTTTGAAACATACATTTCATAATATAGGCAATTATAATATAAAGATTCCACTCATGGGGTAAAATGTGTACCAAGGTATGGACCCGCCCCTCTCTTTGAACCTTGCTGCTGATATAACAAATATAAGTAGCCCTCATTTGTTCAGGGTCACTATTATGTCAGAATATTTTTTATTTCATTGCATAGGCGTAGGAGGCAGAAGGCAGGATTTGGAGATTTGAAAAAAATTAGGCAGTTGAATGGCACTGTAGGTCTTTATCGTACTGCAAAGTGTGCTTATACAAACCAGATCCAATCACCTACTAAACATGAGTTATAGCATTTTTTTTTCTTAATGGGGCATTTACCTCAAGACAATAATAAACATAGGCTGCGCAGCAGCAGACCCTCAGCGAAAGGCTACATAGTACAAGAGCGCCATCAAAATTGTTCAAGAAACCTCAGTAACAAATGTAGTTGAGCAACTAGACATTATAGTATCTTTTGTATGTTGTTCTTGTCCATCCAAGGCAATCAAAATTCATAATGTTAAACGAATTCAAAATCAAGGAAGCCCACAGGGCAAACTCAGATGGTATTCTATCAGCTGCGTGAGATATATTTTGAGCAACTTTAATCATTATAGATCTATCAAGTGTTAATCTATTGTTTTCACCATTCAGCTACATTACCAGTACATGGAGTTTACCTATGACTTAAAAACATTAAACTTTAGGTTTCTTATCCCATTATTTTATATTTTAACTGTCTTTTTGTCAAATGAAATTAATATCAATATCAATTTTACTATAGGAGGTAATAATGAATGTAATGGCCTTTTTCTAGAGTCTAAGGCCCTTGGCCTATTTACATAATGCCCTCAAAAACCAAAAAATGCACTATTTTTAATATCTATTATACTTGTCACATTTAGTCAATACTTTTCACATTTATTATTCACGTAGTATGCCATGTACTTCTTTTCTATTGTGTAACAACTGTTTTAGCCAATATAAAAAACAAAAATGTATGACCCAATCATTTTGTCTTGTGAGCTTGTTGCAAAAATGTATTTACCATGATAAACATGTTTCTGAGGTTAATTATTCAATAAATGCATATTTGGCAAAGTTCAATGATTAACCTAGGAGTCTAAATAACAATCTGTCAGTCTTGATAGCCACATGTGGTTGTTCCATAACAGACACTGGAATGGCTTGTGTAATCCCAGGTGTCACAGAGCAGGGCCCTGCAGGGGGTAAAGGTTTGTGTATTGGGTTGAGACTTGAGGTATTGGTCTGGGAAATAGTAGTTTTGAATCATTTCCCGCATTATTTAGGTGATATGTAGTGTCTAATATATAAAAAAATATAGCAATAATATGAAATATTAGCAGATGTGGCATGCTAGGTTAGCGAATGTAGGAAATAAAAGCATTGTATTAAGATTTTTCATCATTATGACAAAAAGCATGAAGTAAACGTCAAAATTAAGTTTGGAAAGAGAAATTACTATTAATTAAGATGTGTCATTTGCAAATTTTCATTCATGAAGGATAAATAGTGTCTTTGATATGGATTTAAAAAATCTAGTATTTTCCATATTTTCTCATTATTATAGATGCTCTATATTATTTATGGCCATGAGACACCAAAAAGGCACAATTACACTCTTTTAGACATATTCGTATCTTTTTTTTTACCTTTCAGTGTATAAGGGTTCCAGATCTGCTCAAGAAACTAACTAGGTGATAAAAAGTAATACTGTATGAAATGTCATTAGGGTGAGTGCATTAATGCTAGACTTCTGCTCTGGAATACTTTTTAATACAATGAAAATGATATGGATGTCAAAATGCAGTTCAAAAAGTGAAAGAACTACAATTTAGATATGTTATTTGCAAAATTTCACTCATATGAGATTAATAGTGTCTTTGATAAGGATGTTTGAAAAAAAAAAAGAAGAAGAATTTTTCCCTTTTTCACCTTATTTTGCTAATACACTATTTTAGACATATTCTGGATATTCTTGCAAAGTTTTAGGCATGTAGGTGCAGTAGTGTGCGAGTTCAGCTCCAAAAACTAAATAAAATATTTTTTTCCACATTTTGTAAAACATAGCCGAGACATGTCAATGCGACTATAAAAAGGCACAACTAGGCCATACAGAGTATTACTTTATACAATTTTGTTAGGGATAAGTGCATTGGTGTTCAAGTTCTGCTCCGAAAACGAAAATGTCAAGCCCGCCTGCCCACTGACAGATCAACATGATTTTTCAAAATGATAACAATAACCCTCTTCGAACTCAGATATCAATTCCATTTCCCCTTTTATTTTTCCAGTCATTTACTAAGTCATGGTGAACCCAGACCCATTTTCCAATCATTTTTAAATAGTTTATTTCCTAGATTATGGTTTACTTAGCTCTCATTGTTATTTTCTAGTCTGGGATAAATGATGATCTGTGAAGTGACTAGGAAATAACTGGGAAAGGAAACTCGGAGCTGAGTTCACCCTGCTCCACAAAATGACTGTGAAATGACTGTGAAATGAAAAAATGACTAATAAATGACTGGGATATGGGTATGGGAGCTGAGTTTGCTATGATCTAGGGGATGACTAGGAAATTGGTCTGAGTTCACCATGGTCTGGGAAATTACTGGGCAATAAGTCTGGGAGCTGAGTTCGCCTTGCTGTAGAACATAAGTGGAAAATGGGTGTGGGAGTTGAGTTCACCATGATCTAGAAAATGACTAGGAAATATAACTGGCAACTGAGTTAATCTTGTTATCCATGGGATGCTGCCCTAACGCACTAAAATTGGCTTCACTAAAATCAAACATGGCCATCATCCTTCTCACAGAAGCTACAGCAGATAATGTTGGTATCTTTGAGTGTTCTGCACAGATATTCAAACTGTGAAGAGACCTTCGGACTTGATGGGATGGACGGCCAACATATATATATAGAACAAGGTGTAAGACAAGGCGGTGTCCTTGCCACACAATTCTACAAGATGCATATTGTAAGGTCCTTCTGGGATTGACTCAAACCAAAAGCAAGAATTCAAGTTTCACATCTTTATTGTCCCTGCCCCAGCCACACATCCTATCTATCCCAAAGCCTAGACCTTACTGCTAGTCCCTCTCCTTGAGGAATGCCAGCAGCCCCTATCACGTGATACCCACGCTATGGCAGGGGGGCATATTCAACATTCCAGGTCAACGGCCTACCAAGATCAAGGGAAAATTAAAAAAATAGGATGCAGGTCTTCACATCGCACCCTCCTAATGAGAAGGCTTGTCTCCATGCCTCCAGATGAGCGATGGAAACCTTAACTGCACCCTAAACCTTTTAAAAATTAACAAAACTTAATCTAAAATACCTTTGAATCTTTCTTAAGTGGCAGGGCCATTTGTCACACCAAATGGCATAACAGTAAAGTGATAGTGCCCCCTTGGAGTTGTAAAAGCTGTCTTTTCTTTATCCCTGTCCTCCATGGCTTTCTTCCAATACCCAGAGGACAAATCCAATGTACAGAACCATTTCGCACCTGCAAGTGTATCTTCCGTCCTAGGCAATGGATACGCATCCTTTTTGGTATATGTATTCAAGCGTCTATAATCTACACAGAACCGAAAAATGCCATCTTTCTTTCTAACCAAGACAGGAGGGCCAGACCAAGGGCTACTACTGGGCTCTATTACGCCAAGACCCAACATCTGGTCAACTTCCTCACCAGGGGCATGGTTCTGGGCCCAGCCCAATCTCCTTGCGGGCAATTTAAAGGGCCTATAATCACCTGTATCAATGTTTAGCCAGGTCAGTAAGCCCCGACCAGTACTGACCTCGAAACAATGTTCATATTTTGACAAAACCAAGGCCAAATTGGGTCTTTTGTTCAGAAGTTAAACCATCCGTTTGATCAACAAGAGATTGCAGATGTCCAGGCTATTCCGTTCCTGGGGGTCTTCCTTGCAGAGGTGACTGACGTCACTAAAGATCCCTTTTTAGGAAGATCCCGACAGGAAAAGACTTCGTGCAGTTCCCCAAGTAGTTGACCTTTGGACAAACAAATATTTTGCTCAGTGGGATTGGTTACCCACACAGCGGGAGCGGGACAACCAGTGTCCAATACTCCTGTTTTGACATATTTGGGGCAAGTCACTAAGTTAATTGCAACCAATGACGTATGCCTGGCTGGGAAACAAACACATTAAAGTTGCACTGTGCCTTTTTAAGAAATCCATGCCCAATAAGCCAGATAAATGACCCATATCGGCTACCAAAAACTCACATTAATAGGGGACTCTTTCTATCACCAAGGTCATTTCTAACCTACCATAGACCTTAATCAGGCCACCATTGGCAGCTGCAATTTGTCTGTCTGCCGGGTGGAGGGGAGACCCCTCAACACCAGGGATATCATCATAAACTCTTTTACTCAGTAATGAAACTTGGGCCCCTGTGTCAACCAACATATCCAAATCTGTGGATCCCATTCTGATCAACATATACCAGGCAGTCACGGCTTCCTGGCCCTGCGGACATGAAGGCCTATATTGTCCCACGGAAACCCCAGTCCAACGTTCTGGAGGTGTCGATTTCGAGGATGGAGGGCCTGGGGCTAGGTCCTCCTCCACCCTTACTCTTTTGACTAGTCTGAACCGCCAATTTGTTGTCCATCCTGGTTCCCTTTCCGAGGACCTTGGGAGGGCCCAGAGGGCCCAGTTCCACCATTCCCATCATTTCCCAATGGGACGATTGCCTCCCCTTTTGTCAAAACCCTTTTTCCTATCCTTCTTCTGCTTAGGGCAGTCCCGCCGGATATGGCTGTACTCATTGTAGTTAAAACACCTTCTATTATTATTATTGGAGGTCCTTGGCATGCCACCACGGACCCCAACGTTGTGGGCGCCGCCTCGGCCAGCCAAAACATCCTGCATAAGGGAAAAGAACATTTCTTTTACCTGGTCCTTGGTAACCGGGGCCCCAGATGGGGGTCCGGTCACCTGGGGAATGGGGGAAGGCTCAGGTCCCTCTGCCTGTACCATGGCCGCAGCCCCTGAGGGCCCAATGTTGGGCTTGTGGGGCCTGGCATCCTCATATGCAGCCTCATACTGAGTGGCCAGGTCAATGGCATCCTGAAATGTGGCTGGTTTAAGGGCCCCCAACCTAAATTTCATGTGTGTGGAACCAGAGGTGTCCATAAACCTCTCTTTAGCAAACCTCTCCTGCTCCTTTGAGGGTCTAACAAGAACAGTCCACAGGACACTAAATCCATATCATGGCCCCTCTTGGCATTAAACCATTTATTCTTATACGCATCAAGGGCCCTGGTGGAACAGAACAGAGACCTTAATTGGTCTACCATTCTGCTCCACGATTTCTCATAGGGCAAGGACACAATTTTCAAACGGGCTGTGCCATCTATACTGGTCCACAAATGAAAGCAACGTTCCTCATCGGTCCACCCATTAAAGTCAGCCACTCTCCCAAACTCTAACATATAATCAGTAAAAGCAATTTCATCTAGTTCTCAAATGCATTATAGAAAATGCTTAGTTGTAAGAGCATGTGAATTTCATCTAAGAATGAAATGAACTAAAAATAATATAGTTACTCCATCAGTAGCTCTCTTTATTAACATAATTTTTTTCTGAACTTCATCTCATGCATCTCATTCCTCAAAATTTTTCATATAGCTAGTGGTCTCAAAATAACTATGAATTAAGTTCTGAGACCACTAGTCATCATTATTGTTGTAAATAACTTGTATTTTGTCAATTATAATAATAAAGTATCATACATATAAATTTTTTTTAAAAAACTCCCTGACCACCATACAAAGGGGGAAGAGCCTCTCTACGTCTCCTGTGCCTTCTGGGTTAGGCATGTCCACCTGGGGCAGCGTCACCGGCCATTACAGCCCCAGCGGCTCCGCTTGCCTCTATCGGCTCTTTCCCTATTCTAGTCCTATACTCTGGGGAAGATGGGGGAGTGGATGCTGAGGAGTCGTCAGACGACTCTCTAGCAGTGAAATCCAAAACCCTTCGTTTACTACTAGCCCAGGGCCTAACCTGGGACTTGCCAGTTTTCTTACCAGGGCCCTTGTTAAGGGAGGGCCCAGGCAGTGGTGAGTCCCTATCCAGGTTAAAGTCAGCCCCCTGATCAGTTACTCTGGGAGTGGCACCCCCAGCCGCCATATTGGCTGACTGGGAACCACGAGGGGTGTCAGTCAACTGTCCAGCCATGCCTTGGCTGTCAACCGGCTGACGTATTCCCTACCAGGCTTGGGTCTTAATCTCGAAGTACCTGGCATTCTTCATAACCAGACAGAAAAAGATATCAAAATACAAAAATCTTACTAATTGTGGCTGGGGCAGAGCCACTGAAACACCTTGCACTAAAGAAAGTGAAACCACTCATCTGCCTCCACTGCAGTAAGTAATACAAGAGATTCCTTTTGTGTATTCCTGCACAAGATAGTCCTTCCTCAATGTGAGGTTAATCCTTGCTGAACCAAAGTACTCCCTGGAATGAGTCAAGTCCCACAACGGGCGCCAATTTTTAAGGTCCTTCTGAGATTGACTCAAACCAAAAGCAAGAATTCAAGTTTCACATCTTTATTGTCCCTGCCCCACATGTCATATCTATCCCCAAGCCTAGACCTTACTGCTAGACCCTCTCCTTGAAGAATGCCAGCAGCCCCTATCACGTGATATCCACACTACAGCAGGGGGGCATATTCCACATTCCAGGTCAACGGCCTACAAAGGTCAAGAGAAAATTAAAAAAACAGGATGCAGGTTTTCACAATCTCAATGAACACCTACAGGGTGCGGCCTAAAAACTTGCACTGGGCTTCTCCTCTTTGGGGATAGCTCTAGGTTACTAAAATGCTTATGAGGTCTTTTAAAGTTTTGCCACATTTAGTCAGGGGTATAAATTGTGATATTTTTGATCTTGTAATGTCAGACAATATCAGTGTCTGAATTATTGAGAGGGTGCATGCTGCAGAACGTGTTCTGAGAGACACATGTCACAGAAGTCAGACTTCTGTCTGCTTGCATGGTGTCTCAAGTTGAGGAAAAGTTTACAAATTAGAGATTTCCTAGTTAATACACCTCTGAAGCCATCGAAAATATAATATTTGCAGAGAATCCTCCTTCAGTGTTTTCTATGCATGCATATGTATAATATGGTATTAGATGATAAGAAGGTTGGTTTCAGTTTTGATCCAGCAAGGTCATAAAGTTAAAACAGAGATATATAATGTGAATTATGGATTAGGGCTTTAAGGTCCGGTATTTCTGTAGGCTAATTAGGACAGGCAGGGACCATGGTAATGAGAGGAAGGATGAAACAGCCATCCAACTTAGGCTCGACTGGGAATCCAACCCCAACACCAAGTGGTTGGAAGCCCAGCGTGCTAGCGGCGCTACCATAGATAGATAGATAGATAGCGATGCAAGTGCAGCAAATTCTTGCTGCTATTTAGGGTTGATTGATGAGGTGAGAGAGGAGGAGTCCACCCATGTCACACATTTACCCCATGGATGGGATCTTTTTACTTGCCTCCACTTAGACACTGAGTCCAAGGCTACGGTGGCTGGGATAGGACATGCACTTTTTTTTTATTTCATTCTCACGGAATAGTATGTTGTTCTGACGAAATAGTATTTCGAGGGAACGAAATACAATTTCGTGCAGCATTTCGTTATAAAGAATTACTAATTCGTTCAAACGAAATACTTATTTTGTTTTGGATGAAATATTAGTCCCTACAAGATCCTTACAAGATCCAAGAGGTAGAATCAGAACCCCCCTCCTCCCAACCCCCACCAAACATTTCTGGATCCAACCCCACCCCTGCAGTTTCGTTAATTGCATTTGATTGAAAACCTATTTCTGGTCATGCTCTTCTGTTGGAAGGCAGTGATATTGTGATACTGAAGCCTATCTATCTGTCTGTCTATCTATCTATCTGGGTTGTAGATAAATTAGGTTATCCCCGAAGGGAAGGGGTGTAGCCACGTAGAGGGGGGGGGGGGGGGCGATATGGGGTCAGATCCCCCCCACCCCGAGGCCCTTTAGAAGTTGGAATGAAACATTTTAGAATATCACCTCTGCGGCGTGTTAAGCCCAAATTATATACTATTTAATAGTATTTAGTTAGTGTGAAATTAAAAAGTGTTATAAGTTTCTTTTTCTTTTCAAAATTTTTTAAAGAACTAAACCTTTCAAAAAGGTCAGCTCTGGTTGCGACCCTCCCAAGGTCAAATGACTTTGATTTCATGACTAACATTATGTAGGCCTATAAGCATGCTGTCCCCTCTTGTCTTATAGCTGCAGCCAATTTTATTTTTTCGATTTAATAACCTGGTATCCTGTTTGTCATCTTTTTCTACTTCTTGTGGTGTAGGCTAGCATATTGTTATGAGCTTCTGCAAATACAGTGTGATCCAGCTAATATATGTATGCAGATAAAGATATCATATAGTGTGCTTGATAGGATAGGATAAGATAGGATAGCATAGGATAGCATAGGATAGTATAGGATAGGATAGGATGCTTTTTCCCCCATTCCAGGCAATCTTCATGTGCAACTTCTCAGCTGAATGTCATTTGGAGATGTTCCCTTGTACTTGGTGTCTATGCTTAAGCAAATAAAATTCTCCATACATGTGTAACGTAAGTGGGTCCCTCTCTTTCAGTTGACTCAACCCTTGTGAGTGAGAAAGAATTTGCCTAAAAGGGCTGCACTAAGTGCACTTTCTGCTATCTATCTATCTATCTATCTATATATATATATATATATATATATATCTTTTTATCAATCAATCAATCAATCAATCAATCTACCTATCTATCTTTCTATCTATCTTTCTATCTATCTGCCTTGGTATTAGACTCAGATTTGGGGCAACAATTGACACCACTTGTACAATGTGTTATATATGTTATTCTATCATTGACTGTTGAATGAAGGTCAACCATGTGTGGTATAGCTCATTGTTTAGCGCTTATCAAGACGAAGAAAACAAGCTATACCATATAATTGTATGTTGAACCGTTCTAGAGTAATGTCAATTTATGTGTATTTTGTTTAAACGAATTAGTATTTCGTGAGAACAGTTAGTATTTCGAGAGAAAATCTGCGCAGCAGTAATCTTGCAGCAAAGTCTGCACGGCAGGGTTCTACCAGTAAAATCTGCACAGCAGTGCAGAGAATCTGGCTGTCTAAAATTAAAATATGTAAGTATTTTTTTTGGTTGGCGTTGCGGCGCCAACCATATTCATGTCACTTGCGACCTTTTGGGTTGAAAAAGCGGCAACATAAACTGCTGTTAAAACCATTTTCTGCAAGGGAGGCTAAATATTTTTGGCACAGTGATACTCATGATATAAATCATAGACTTAAATGTAGTGTGGGACCCAGATTAACAGACAATCCGCATTAAAAGAAGGTTGGTCTGACTTTTACAAAACTGGGTCAAGTTCATGTCAGCAGGGGCGATGCACATGGGCAGTGAGGACTGAGACAGCAGGAAAGTATTGGATCCTTAAGGTAGGGGGTGCCATTGGCTGGGACCTGCCTAAGCGTGAACGCGATAGGCAGGTCGCCTTTACCTATCCCGGATGGCTGATTGGCCAATAACTGAATTTTCTGATTGACTGTGCTATTTTTAGACTGGGTATCACGTTCCGGTCCAGGCTTTTCCAATGTTAAAGCCTAGGATGCACACGTACGCTACCGGGAGGAATCCCTCCCGGCTAATGGCAGCCCCTACCTGCGTACTGCGTCAGCTAGTCGCAGCGAGGCCAGCGAAGGGGTGCCATTAACCAGGAGGGATTCCTCCGGTAGCGTGCGTGGGCACTTCTTACTTTCTCATTGCGAAGTCGTGGACTGGAACGTGTTCCCCAGTCTAAAAATATCACAGCCAATCAGAAAATTCAGTGCTTAGCCAATCAGCCATGCGGGATAGGTAGACCCGACCTGCCTATCGCGTTTACACTAAGGCAGGTCCCAGCCAATTACAGTATAGGCTCTGATAATGTGGCGTACCAGCAACACCCCCTCACGGGGATTTATGTCCTATACTGTAATTAGGCCTATACTTTAACAATTGCAGTTAGGCCTATACTGTAATTCAATTGCAGTTCATATCCCATCATCAAACAAGTTTGGGCAAAATAGCAATTGTAGTAAGAGCAATTGCAGTTGATTAAAATTGTTAGCACTTATAATACTAACTACTACTGAACTGACTCTATCCATAACATTTATTTCCACAAAACTGTCACCCCATTGTCCTACCCACTCTCAGTTTCCCACATCATACTTTAGTTACCTAGGCCAACCTTTTAGTTCTATATTTTGTACTTGTTAGTGGAATGCAAACGTTATGTCATGTATTAATATTTCAATTTTATAGATCATGTTTCATAGTTACTTGTGTGTGAATTTAGTCCTTCTTTGTTTGGTAATTATTCCATTGTCTAGCCAGTGTACTTGCATCATTTGCATAATTAATGAGGGTGCAACTGGCCCCCACAATTCTTTGTTTAATTGACTATATAGCAAGGTCGGTGTTTCCACCACAATAAACACCTCTTTCAACTAATACCCCTGGACTTGACTCTATTCTGTTCTCCATACATTACAGTTACTAGGGGTCAGTGAGAAACCTTTTCACATTACAACAGGAGTCGCCACAGAATGATTTAGATGCCACCTAGTGGAGTTTGGCATTTTCATACTTACTGCAAAACATATCTTAGGGCACATATATCTTAGCACATATATAATGTAAACCCTAATCCCCAATACTGTTTTGCTACCAACCTATTTTATTATTATTTTCTGAGTACTTTCTTGTAACTTAACACTTGCATTTAACTTTGTAAGCTGCTATGTATGCTAAAGTTGCACAATACATAATGTTACAGTTCACATATATAACAAACTAATACATAGTACATATAAGAAATTTATTGCTGTTCATTTTGTGTGTTCGTATAATTGGCAATCTGATTGTCTATAGAATCTCCTAGTCCAAGGAGTGTGTCAGCCAGTTCTTGATCTGCAGACCAATCTATTCCACTGCCAATTATGAGACCTTGGAAAATATTTCTGACCAAAATTATCTGTTGGATGCTTTCCTGCACATCATCTCTGTACCTGAAAAAGCAGACAAAAAACGTCACAAATAAACTTGCAACCTTTGCCATCTCAAAAACACCAAGCATTTATAACTAATTACATTGAAACAGAAACTTACTTTTTCACTGTTGCAGATGTAATTCTGGAGCTGGACATTTTTTGCTTAGCACTGCGTATTTCATCTAAACCTCTCCTTAATCGCCGACCAATTTCCACTCTATCTGAAATGAAAATAAGTATTGTGCATTATTAATATACACTACAAGTGAAAGAACTGCCTGTTATATAATAACTCAGATATATTATATAATAACTGTTTGCATTTAACAACCATTTGCAACATACCAAGATTTTTTCTTCTTAACTTATCTAGTTGATGTGACAATAGGGAACATTCCTGAAAGAAATTAATTGAAATTGAATTTAAACTTTATTTTTTTGTGGATTACCACAAAATATTAAGTATCTTATCTTACCTTATTAGAATTGTGAATTAATTTTTAAGAAATAATTAAAAGCATCTCATTCTTAAAGTGTTAAATTGTTGTGGAATATAGTCAAATGAGCTTTCACATATACATTATCTATTGAGTGACTGACTTTAGTTATAATGATTATAAATTGATGTCAATTCAATTTCTCACCTTCAGTTCTTCTCTGATTTCAGCGGAAAGTTGTGCATGATGATGAACAAGATCCTTAACTTCTCTGCAAGTAATAAAAAGTATGAATGTATTGTGTGCCAAATAAATAAATACACACTAATGTACATCTTTCTATATTAAAAATATGAAAATTTAAATAACAAAGTTGACTCACCTATCATACTCAGAAGAGTGACCATCTTCTGCAAAAAGTACATTGTCTAATACTGCTCCAAGTTGTAATCTGTTGAGTAATAATAATTTACTGTGAAATTCTTGTGGCAATTCATGTTAAATTATACACTGTATTAACTAGAGCACATAACATGTGCAACAACGGGGCTGGAGGACTGTTGTATACATGTTCGACGTCCTTACCATTTGACAGCTGACATTATCAAAGCGAACGTTCAGTAACCATGACGAATGCTAGTCGATTCGACCTTCGGCCAATTCGACCCGGGCGAAAGGACTCGTTTAACTGAGACAGTTCAGCCTATGAAAGAAGTCGGTTCGGCTCCCTATACATTAGCATTAAGGCCCAACGGACCTTGTTCTGAGGCCATTCGGTCTAAGAAATGAGTCTATTCGGCTATGCCACGAATGGCCGCGGGTTCCCAAGGGGCGTTCGTCCGCCAAATAATACCCTATCTGCCCTTATCCCCCCCCCCCCCCCATCGACGCTAAGAAATAGCATATCATGATAACTAATCATATATATAATGATCATATTTACACCTACTTGTTTAAAATAAAACACAGTTTTTCTTCTGCAAATTTATTTAAAGCACTGCGCATGTGCATTCATGAATTTAATTTCGATCAATCCACTCCACCAGAACAAATGAAATAATATATCACCAGCAACTCTGAAAATTATGCATTCACTCAATGTCCAATTAAAAATAAACAATTAAATGACAAAAAAATTATATAATAAATACTTTAACAACTGTAAATAAATAAATAAATATTACACAATTGACTCACATTGTTAGTGGTGTCTAATCCATGACAGGACCATGGAATTTAAATGTTTTCAATTTTTAAACTTGCATCATGTAGCTCATTCTTTCAGTAATATCACAAAGCATTCCAATTGCATTCAATTCTTTCTTTATTCCTTTATCCAGTGCATCAAAGCAATAATTGCATTTGTTGTGGTTTGACACTTGAAGATTGCACTTAAACCAGTAAGCCAAAACATCTCAATTACGGGGGCCGAACCGTCTCGTTTTTGTGGTCGATTCGGCCCCATACAAATAAATAGGGAGCCGAATGGACTCAGCTAAAAAGCCAAACCGACTCTGGCAGGCCAAATCGTCTTGTTTTAGTGGGGCCGAACCAACCTGCTATCAGGGTGTATAATGCGGACCACGCGGACCAGGGCTAAAACAAACAAGCGTTTGTTTATTTAGACAAATACAACACACCTATTTCGGCCATATATTAAACTTAATTGAAGAATGCGGACCATGCAGACCAGAAGAAGTTTTAGCAATCACCAGCTTAATTAAAAAAATAATAATAATAAAAATAAAACACATGTTAGTATTAGATAGTGCAGACCAGGTATGAGAAAATGCAGACCAAGTTTATGTCAGTAATGGAAAGTGCAGACCAGATATGAGAAAGTACAGGTCCAATTTCTTCCCCATTAATATTATTAGAAATTCTAAGAAGTTTTTAAGTGCAGACCAAGTAGAAAGTTATCTTGTTTTTGGTGTCAGGAGCTTTATTTTTATGCCTTTAATGCTTCATTGCTAATTTCATGGACATAATTTTGTATTATTTGAGAAATCACAGTCTTCATTACAATAAATTCTTTAAGTTCATCTTATATAATTAACTTAAGTTCATAAAAGTGTGTGTGGTCTGCATTATGCCCAAAGATGAGTTACAGGGTTTTGGTCTGCATTATACCCCCTGTTGAACAAACGTGGATTCTTTGGTTGGACAGCTTAGACCAACAAACGGCGCCCCTTCTGTGTTGGTTTATTGCTGGTCCGCATTATACACTCACCCCTGCTACCAGACGACGACAGGAGCGCATAACATCGTCAAAAGTTTATCAATCTTCACAAATTATGCATTAAATGAAAGCCAGAACGTCAGAGAATTCACTTCTGAAGAGAAACGATAATTAGAGATGTATTTGCCCTGGAAATATTGCGAGGAACAAGCGTTACGATGTTCGTTGACATTTGACAGTTAGACATCAAAGCAAACGCTTGCTACTCACGACGACTGGAGTGCATAACTTCATCAAAAATTGATCAATCTTCACAAATTATACATTAAATGAAAGCCAGAACATTATAGAATTCCTTTCTGAACAGATACGGTATCCATTTGCTCTCGAAACTGCAAAATTTGCCTTTTTGTAGCCGTACTTACCATTTGACAGCTGACCTTATCAAAGCGAAAAACGTTCGCTAACCACAATGACCGAAGCACATAACTTCGTCAAAAGTTGATCAAATTGCACAAAGTATACATTAAATGAAAGCCAGAACATCAAAGAATTAATTTCTGAACAGAAACGGTATGCAGACACTGTCGAAACTGCAAAATTCTGAAAACATACCTTTAACTTGCAACGTGAGCGTTGACCTACAAAGCCGTGTAGACGTGACACTGCGCATGCGCGAATACATTAAAGTAAGGAAAGAGGCCCCCGGTGGGTTTTCAATATCAAACGACCAATCAACGCTAAGACACTGCAAGAACTCCCCGCCGGGGGCCTCTAGTGTGAAAAATGCATCTTTTTACCGGCGATTTGCACAAAGTTCCACTCGACAAAATGCTACCAAAAAGTATACAGCTCTGAAGAAAAAAGTTGCATGGCAGCTGACGAAACGGCAAGTGTGTAGAGTCATTTCTCTGGCCTGAATCGTGTCACACACGCAGGGTGTTTTCGTGCTCATTGACTTAACATACGTTTTCAAATTTGCCACCGACCTAGTTGTAAAAGCGGATATGTGGGGTTCGCATCTGCTTCCGAAGACCATTGCATACAAAGGGGGCAGCCCTGCTGCCCCCTTTGAATTACTGACACATATATATCAGCCTTACTTTTGTATCAATTTATTTTGAAGCATTTTGTCTGTTGATACTCGCAGCAATTCTTCTTCCAAAGTGGAGATACTGGGATAAAACAAAGAAAAGGTTGTCAAGTCAAAATAATTACATTAAAATAACCAATGTTTGGCAGTGATCATATCCAAGGAGAGCACTTGTACCATCTGCTATGAATTCAGTCATTATTAATACTAATTTTACAAAAATTTAGAAAGAATTACCTTGATATTAGTTCATCTGTTGACTGCACGGGATGGTCATTTAATGTTTTATCTGGAGAAAGAAATTGGAAGATGAATTTCATTGACATGCTTATTGTATAGGCTCAGTATATTAATTTTTTATAATAATATTTATTATTAAATATTAAAAGTTAGAGGCCTTTTAAACCTGCTTCTAACTGGACAGTCTTTTGGTGGACAAGTTGTAGGAGTCTCTTGTATTTCTGGTAGAGTTCAGACAGCGATTCCAGTCTTTGTGCATCCTCGCATAATCGTGCTCCAACAGGACAGTTCAAGGCACTCGCAAGGAGCAGCTCAGAGGCTTGCTGCAAACGAGATAGACCTTCTTCTGTACTCCTTTCCATTTTTTCTTATTTGTATGAAAGGTTCATCCTGAAAATAGAATCCAAAATAAGAAATTATTATACGCCATTTTCTAATCCATTATTAGAGCCTGGCTGTCACAGTGTCAGTCATCACCTAGTTTCACTGAGGCTAACAATAACAATGATTATGTAAGGCTGATAAGTGATAACCAGGTTATTACTAGATGACGGGCTTCATCATTCAAGAGGATACTCTGTCTCGGTTACAGGTTAAGTTCTTAATTAACCTGTCAAAACTAGGTTCAATCATAGACACTTTGAAGCTATGAAGTGTCTAAGCTGTATAGGCTATGGTTCAATGGAACAGATTGCAATACACAACTTCTCAGCTGAATTATACATTGTACAGTTAGTGGTACACGATATACGAGATGGTACAGTATTATCCAAAATTGTCACCACCAATAAAATCATCCAGTTAACTTATGGAACGCACAACCACCTGAACTAAGTTCCATGAACACCTCAAACTGCCAAAAATCGCCCGCCTTCTCATGGCCGGAAGTTGACAAGTGCAACTCGTTGGCGGCCCGAAAGGATAAAAAAACAAAATTCAAAAAAGTGGTTGTCATCATCGTCGTTTTTATTAATTTCAATTTAAACTGCAACTGATATCACCAAATGGAAACCAAATGAAGTGAGCATTGTGTTTATACCACAAGGAAGCGGCCAGATTTGCTGTTTCAGATTTTCATTCCTTGTTTGTAACACCCCTGAAAGTACATGTCTACATTGACTACAAGTACAATTGCAGAATTGTTTTTATAGATCCGTGTTGGCTGTGTTTGGGAAGATGTTGGAACCCATCAGACATACTCTTGCTTCACAAAGAATTGTGCTCGCTAGTTCTTCCCCCAGGAGAAAACAAATTTTGGAAAATGTGGTCAGTGTCACTGTCAGCATAGAGTAACCATTACTAAAGCAAGCCCCGCTATCTCCGCGTAGATAAGTGGAGATGGCGGGCTTTAGGAAGATGGGTCAGTGTTAATACAAATCAATGAGAGGATCGATTCATGCAATACATGTATCGCAACATTAATTCAGGCACAATGTTTTACAAATATGTGTAACTTAATTACCTCTTAAAACCAGTTAATTGTTGCATTTTGATGGTATATATGGTCTCCTTTGTATTAAAGTTATTTAATAAATCCAGTTCAGCAAAGTTCAACTTGTATTAATTATTAACTTTTCTGAATTTCAGGGGCTGAAGTTTGAAGTGCATCCTTCGTCATTTGAAGAGAATCTGGACAAAGAAAAATTCTCAAAGCCATATGAATATTGTATGGAGACAGCTCGACTTAAAACACTGGAGGTCGCTGACAAATTATACAAAGAACCAGTAAGTTGATCAGAACAAGAATTTTGGTCCTTGATTTATTGCCCAGATAACACATGCCACATATTGGTTTAACGTCGGCCAGATATTGGTTCGATCTGGCATTTTGATTATCATATCCAAGTATTATCCACATGTTTCTTTCTGTGTTGATGGTTATGCTATATGATACTGTTCTTCTAATCTATTTCAGAAAGTCCCAGATTTAATAATTGGTGCAGATACAGTAGTCACCATGGATGGCAAAATATATGAAAAACCAAACAATAAGGATCATGCATTTGAAATATTGTCAGGGTAAGAGCATTGCAATTTCACTTGAAGTAGTTGTCTCTGGAAAGTTAAATATCCCAATGAGAAAATTTTTTATTTTTCAAATTCAGGTTCAGTGGGAAGTCCCATACAGTGTATACAGGTGTCGTGTTGTTAACACCGAAAAGTCAATTTGGTATGTCTTGATTTTCTATTGATCAATTTTAACATAACAAAAGAACAACAAATGTCCTATGATATACTAGAGACCTCTTAGGGCTTTTCATTATACAAGTATTAATATGTTTAAAATTCGTTCTTTCATGTTAATTGCTCAGTGGTTTCCTCATATCATTTGTACAATAATTTTATATATATATATATATTGATACTTATTCACACTGCATTTAAGCAAATGTGTGTCTTGTGTGGCAGTGTTGTATAAAGGAGATTCATTGTATCAAATAACATATATATATAATGCATAAGAATAAAGTTTGTCTTTTTTTTTTATCAGGAGATGCCAACAGATCACCAAATTATGACATTCACACATTTTATGTAGGAACTGATGTGAGTTTTGCAAAAGTGGACGCAGAAACCATCAAGGCGTACATCGAAACAGGAGAACCTATGTAAGTACCTCATTATAATTAGGTGTCATCAAGAAGCTTTGTTGAAACCAATGAAATTAACATTAGCAAGAAGTGGGTTTGAGCTAGCCCCGGGGACCCATGCGAGAGCATGGGTCACGGTTCATCCCATTGGAAAACCTTGAGATTCTGAAGACAGGGTTTGGGAGAAATGGAATAACTATTTTCCCATATAACCAAGGCCAACCTTATTTACATTGGTGGATAATAGACAAAATTATCTGCTGATAGCACATACAATGATTAATCAACACCATCTGTTACATTATGAAATCATGGTGTGAAGTCCAGTGGAGAGATTTTTTTCTTATACATTGGGGCATATGGCTATGAAAGGCTCTGTCTGATTGGCTAACAAAAGAGAAAGTTGTGGCTTTGTATGCAGAGATAGTGACGTCACTGAGCAATGACGTCATCAGCTAGCCAAGATCACTTTCACATTGGAGACATCCTGCACAGCTGGCTGCAATATCTGGCTGCAATATTGTGCACCTACATTTAATGAATATCAGATGCATGACCTTTGACTGAATTGCCCCCCCCCCCCCCCCCAGACATTAAAACAAAAAGTAAAGCAGACATGCCAACTTTGGAGGAAGCTTTTCCGGGTTTTTCCGGGTCAGTGACAGTCAAGGTCCGGAAATTAAATTAAATTGCACTGTTATTTAATTTTTTGCCGGGTTCAGTGTTCAATTTCGGGTCAGTTGGCATGTCTGGTAATGCTGTAATGAATGAGGAAAAGGATTATATGATATGGTTATGCACAAAACATCATTTCATTTTATGATTTGTAAACTGAACAGATATAATTCAGGTATATCACAGATTATCATTATAATAAATGTAAGAAATGCAGGTGAAAGGTCAAGTCAAGTGCAGTTCCTGCAAAATGTTCAGACATTGTTTATGTCTGGGCCATTATTTCTTGCTACATTGTGTATTGTTGCTACATAGTAATTAAACTATCACAAAAACAATTGTTACATAATCTGTCAATCATTGACCTATTAACCAATCAAATTAAAGTAAAACTGTAATGCCCCTCCCACTCAACACATTGGCCAATTGAATAGGGGACATGTTTATATTGCGGACACTGGCTGGGACCCATGATAGTGTGGTCTTTAAGGTAGAGATTTACCTGTATATATATATATATATATATATATATATATATATATATATTTCCAATAAGGTGGCTGTTAACAAATGGTGTGTTAACCTGTATGTACCACCGTGCTTGATCTCCAAACCAATTATTTTCACCGCAAAAATTGAAAAAAAAATAAAGACAATTACCTTAGACAGATAAGATTGAATCTTTGTTAGAATTTGTCAGAATCTACCTATAGACTTGCAAATACATGTAAATTTCTCTCTTCTCTCTCTGATTGATTGATTGATTGATAGTTATGCTTTTTTTAAATTAATGTCTATCCCTGTTATCCACATTAGACATTAACAAACCAAGTTATTTTAAAACTGACTTTAAATAAAATGTCTTATTGTTATGATCGTGTAAAGGCACATGTCATGATGACATGATGTCATCGTGACATTGACATGCAGGCCTATGCACACGTCCTATAGTGCCTATCACTCAAAATAATTATTTTACAAAATTATAGAAGTTAGTTAGAGATAGATAGATAGATAGATGGATAGATAGATAGATAGATATGCACACGTCCTATAGTGGGCCTATAACTCAAAATAATTATTTTACAAAATTATAAAAGTTAGTTATAGATAGATAGATAGATAGATAGATAGATAGATAGATAGATAGATAGATAGATAGATAGATAGACAGACAGACATACAGATAGATTGATGTTTACCTATAGTTGGAAGTGAACCCAGTGAACCCAGTGAGGCCTGCATGGCTTTGGTGGCTTCACAACTGATGACGTCACAAGAGACTACTTTCACTTTCATTAGCCAATCAGAACAGTTGTAAGTCTGCACAGGCTAAACAATGGAAAATGGCAGATTCTGGACATGAAAGTGCATTTCTGTAACTTCAAAGTTGTTTTCCTTCTATTGCTTTCTTGGTATAACAATCAAATATAGTGCTATCAGCAGCAAAACATCTCAGGAATAATTATATGAACTTTCATTTGTCCTACATGTCATGTATTTTATTTGAGAAGAAATCTCCTGAAGGTAAGTCAGAATCTCAAGGTTTCTCAATGGGATGACTCATGACCCCTGTGCTAACACACAGGGGTCTTCAGGGCTAGTTTGAGCAAACTCCCTCTGCAACTAAAATACCTTAGATATTTGACCTTTTTTTAAGTTTGTAATCATGGTAATGAATGTTTACTCTGTTATATGTGTTACCTTTAGAAAAGGTCAATATGTGGATATTGAATATTCATTCTGCATAAGATTTAATGACTCTATTTTTGAATTTTCAAACATAAATTTCAGGGACAAGGCAGGTGGTTATGGCATTCAGGCAGCTGGAGGAACATTAATTGAAAGCATCACTGGGGATTATTTTAATGTTATGGGATTTCCTTTACATAAGTTTTCAAAGACATTGCGGAGCTTGTACAAAGATTTGTAGCTGTATTTAATAAAGATTTTATCAAATTATTATCCTTCTTTTTTGTTCTTGTTATTACACAAATGCAGGTTAATTCAGGCAGTTTGTGACAGACAAGATTGTGAAGCAAGAAATTGTATTTGTATGCTCTAGAAGAGCAAGAAGTTTATTAGATATTTAGATCAATGTAGGGGTAGGGGTTTGCCACAGAAAAGGCCTGATATTACACTGCAGGGAATTGGACGAAGCTAAATCAAAACTGCATCATCTTAAAGTTGATTTGCGCAAAACTAAACCCCAGCAGTCAGCAATGCCTAAATCTCATCAACTGTAATCAAAACAGCTAAGGTAAAAAAATTGGGAAGTTTTTTTAACCCGATGCTTTTAAATTTATTTCTTTTAGGTGAATTTAGGTTAGTCATGTGTTCTATAATTGCCAGAAATTGTTCACATAATTATTGGTACATCTTAGCGCTTATGTATACTGCATCTTTGTGATGTTAAGCAAGCTATCACCTTAGAGGTTTGCATGACCATGTATGTTCAAAGTAAGAGATCAACATGCTATGGCGTTCGTAACGACGAGGCAATTTCGAATTAACCTCCATCCAATTTCTTATGATTGTTTATAATTTAGCATGGAATCTGCTTATCTCATTGGCTAGGTCAAAAAAGGTACCGGGATAAAATCCCGACCCGGGTACTGTATTACATTTGCACAAGAAATTGGCATTCCATAAGTTGCACTTGCGTCAATTTAATCTCAGCTTCTCATGTATGCCTCAGCCGAGCCTCAGACCAGGAGCATTGAGACAATAATCATGTTTGGTGCATATATTGTAAATATTGTGAACCAGTAGACATGTACGGGCTTTAATGAAGCACGACTGTTCTGCCCGGTGACAAACTCCAAAACAGGTCAGCTTTTTTTCTGCCATATGATTTTGTCAAGTTGCCTATCCAGCAGGCCCATTGGCAGTTACAACAAAATTCAGCTGGTCAGCAGTGCCAGCAAGAAGTTCAATCTTACTCAATGGCTACTTGCTCACTTTGCAATTAAAAATCAAGTAATGACAGCTGACTTAGGTTAATTATTTCAATATTGCAAGACCAGCATGTCCTGCTCATCAGATTACGGATTGATAACCAAGACAGATTTAGAAGCAAACAAAAATACTTTATTGAAATCCAAGTACACTCATAACAAAAATGTTTCTGGTGGGAAAGATAAAATATGATATTCCACTTTCTCTCCATTACTGTGAATGGTTATATATATAAATTAACATTGAAAATTTAAAATGATCAATAAAAGTTGGAGATCCAGTCAATTATTACAAACATCATATATAATAATGGAAGATATAACACCATTATTCATAGGTTAGATATATATAATCACAATTCCACAAAAAGCGACATTGGCATCTACATTGCTGGGTGTATAGACAAGAGCAATTAAGGAACCACAAGCACAGACTTTTCTAACAACCAGAAAGTATACAATACAAGTTTTAGGAGAACTTTGCAGGTTCTTTCTTCTTAAACCTTAACTTGTTCTTCTTGTACCAAAAATTCCAACACTGCAAAATTCTCCGCAACTTTTCACTTCAATACTCACTGGAGATAAAATTTCAAAATCCTGTCAAAACCATATATAATATGAATAGTATGTATATAATATTTATGCTATGTTACCATGGCTAGCACAAGACAAAACATGTATATAATATGTAGTCAAGACTTCTCTATATGACTGTGCATTTTCTTACTGTGCATGGGACCTAGTACGAATGCTTTTACAAAGGGCAAAGTTAACAGTTTGGAAATATAATTTCTTTGGCAAGCTATACATTCACAATCAACAAACATCAGTTTGAATATCAATAGACAAGCATGCAATGCAATTATCGAGCCATGTTAGAGTCGTATTAATAATGGTATAAAAATAAAACTTTTTGTTAGTTCATCATATCCACAAATAAAACCATCATGAAAAATCCAATTTGGACATGCATAATACATTCGTTAGAAAACGTCAATAGCAAGCTTCCACACAGATGCTTTTTTTCATATAAGAAATCTATCACACACCAGAATGTTACAGCATACAAAATAATTTCATAACTCAGAATTTAACCTCATCTCCGAAGTTGCGAATATTTATCTTCAAGTAAATCACAATGTTGAGTGGCACTACAAGAACGGTAGGAAGCTCTGCAAATCTGAATGCTCCTCTTTAACAATTTTTCCATTATTTGACCAGCTTAATATGCTGGACAAATTAGAGGAATAAAATCAAATGGTTAGTCATTGAAATTGGCACTTTAATGCAGGCTGGCTGACTGTTAAGCACTTTTCATGTTTCCAATTTTACGAAGATTCAGATTTGCAGCTTTTTTTTCATTTTTTTTTTTAACTTTTTAACTTTTTTTTACAAAACGGAAAACTTGTCAAGTTAATTGAACATACATTTTCACTTAGAAATATTAAAATCAACAGCAAGAAGTCTTCTCTGTTCATGTTAACCTGTGGTTCAAAGAGACCATACTATTAGGAAAGATTCATATTGCATAATAATAACAGTTAAGGTTTTTCCCCCTTTCTTTCTTTGCAATCTGAACTACTAGTAAGCTCTTAAGTCTGTACATGTGTCAAAAATACTAACGCTTATTTAATAAAACACAACAGTGGTATCAAAAGCACATTCCTGGTCTGTAACAGGTAAAGTAGTCAACATTGTATTTGGTATTTCCAAAAAAACAAGGAGGTGAAAGTTTAAAGAATTGTCTGGAATTCATGAGAAAGCTTTAAGGTGAGGGAGAATACATCAGAGTTAACTTGAACAAAGTAGGGACAAGAATTAACTGGTTAAAGAAATACGAAGGCTCAACATTTTGTGGAATGTTTCGAGTTGAAAGCATTATGCTTTTTGTTCATACAAGGTGGGTATTGACTGATTTAGCTTGCCCTTGCAAAATGCTTGCCATTTTTTTTTAATTCTTAACTGTTCTCTCTTTTTACGCTCTTTTCTGACCTCCTCATTAGCAGATAATTGTGCGTACTGACCAGAATTCACACCAATTCTTGAGAGTGGTTGAGACAATCAAGATTTGCAATACTTATTGATTGATGTCAGGTTTTTGTCATCCCACAATTATTCTTGAGAGAGATAACATAGCAAGCACAATTTATCAAAACCACTCCTCAGCAAAGAGGCATTTACAATGCGAACAACAACCAACACAAGGCACACCTGTTATCCATATTTCCAAAAAACAGAACTTGCCAAGGATTAACAACTCTGTGAAGTCTACGTAAATGAGCAAGACATTAGTACACTTGGACCACACATTTTTGTTCACATACTGTGGGTGATCATTAGGAATTCAAATAAACTGATTTGTTCCCTTTAAACAAGTTAACAATATTTCTCAGGGGAACGTTCAACAAATGGTCAATTAATCCTACACTAACTTAACTTAGAAACATAATGAAATACATCAGGAATTTAAATACATAACTTGTCATACATAAATGCATATGAAAATTGTTGAGATTACCATTGATTTCAGAATGTATTGCACAAATAAAACATGAGAACTAATAAGAGAAAAAGATTTTGAACACATTAATCATACGCTTATAAAGTTACCCTTGAACTTTTTGCATTGCATAATACGTAAGCTTTTGTAACTGTTTGACACTCGGTAAGATGTTCTGAAGTGTGACAGGTCAATGTATAAAACAAAAGTTTAACACTCAATTTAATTACCTTTGAGAACATTAAAGCAAACAGGAGAGCAGGCCCTGCTTTGTTCAAGTTTATAGCTTAACACCCTGCATACATCGACTAGAAAAAGTAAGTGACATATTTCTAAGACCTCATCAACTGTCTTGGAAATATTAGGAGGCTCTTCTATTGTGTAACTCTGAAGTGTACTTCTTCAAACACCTATATAATGTGTATTAAAATATGCAAACAACAAATACCAGCAGCTTATATAGATATATATATAATATATGAAACATTTTGGCTTGTGACGTGTAATGTCATAGAAATCAAAATAACCTAGTAAGAAATTACAACTGTAACAAGAGAGCTATCACAAAACACTATCTACAGACAACTTGTGAGTTAACACTGAACACTTGAGCACAATTGAAAATCATTAATTATAAAGAGTTATTCAATCAACATTGTGTTGATTACATATGCAAGAAAATACTATTATTCTTGGGTCCCTCAAATTCTTGAGATTTGATGTGATTCTATGTAATCCATAAACCCTGATTCTACAACATGGCCTTGGCTCTGCCACCATTAACAATAAGTTGTGATTGCTAAAACTGGCTATGATACAAAATCAAGACATGATCAAAACACACGACGCGTAACAAATTAGAAAGCTATTCAACTGGGCTGATCGAGAGGCCTGCAAGTTTGTTCTGATCTTTTTGCAATTAGCTTGGCGTTCGTGTCGTACCACCAGGAGAACCCAGAAGAAACTCTCCACAACACTGAATGTGAATAAAGAACGGTGGCCATACTTAGCAGACACTCTTTTTCACCGCATGGCAGCACTGGTCAATAAAAAAACCGACACCCTCTGGTGTCAACCATTGCAACTATCAATATTGGGGGGACAAAAGAATTTGCCCACAATGTCATAATTCTACAATGCCACTTCATACACATCTGCAAGTATATACAAATCTTGTGCATGCTATAGATATAAATGTATAAAGTCAACACCAGCCGTCATATCAACACACTCAAGCCTTGTACTTGTCACCAACACCAAGTGCATTCTAAGCTATGGATAAAATAACCTCACATATACAATTTAATTGCCACAACAGAAAGTCAACAATATCCAAGACAAGTGTGGTATTATAACGGGTAGATTGGATCAGTGGCCATTGGATAAACTCAGCCTCACCATGAATAACCATTTAATGCCCGTTTCTAATGTCGAACAGTTAACAATGCCCGGCACCACAGATTTAACAATCCGGTCAGCAGGCCTGGCTTCTGTCTCCCCCTTAATTCATTAAAGTGCATTCCATGCCCTCGAAACACCTGTTCTTACTATTACTTATTCAATGTCTCTGACCAATTGCACGCCACATGGCTGACCAACTGTCAGCGCCAGCACAATCACATCTACATTCCAATCCTGTTGACTTCAATTCATTATTTCTCAAACAGAAAACATCACAATACTTCCACTTATCATGGCTTTGGCCACAAAGCTAATACAATATAAGATATGTTTAACATGATTGGGACTTCACAGAGGCAACTGTCTATTCTAACACAAACACAACACAATGTCCATAACAGCTATCATAGACACACAACTATGGAATAACAAGTTTGTTGATTATTGGCAAGCTATTAACTAACCAGACCAACCAGACCACATAATGTCAGCACAGGCATTCCTATATCCGTTTAAAATTATTTTTTTTTGTAATTTTTTATATTTTCCCCCAACTCTAAACGCTAAACATATCTAAAGACTTGTTCTCTAAAGTTCTTATATAGAAACACTACCTACTGTCTTTTAAGTTGAATTACTAAAAGTACAAGAGAAGGCAATGTAACAACGTCAGTGTTGCTGTGATATCTGTAATTGGACCCATACAACATGGAAATACAGACGTCCCTAGAGGGCTTGCCGTTTTCAGAAGTGGAGGACATAGATGCTATGGGATAGCGACTTAACAAAACAAGGACTGGGAAGTTTTTGGCAGGTACATCAACTACCACCAAAGTGTTCAGCTTCATGCATAGCAGACAGGCAATATAGCGAAAACAAATGAGAAAAACAAACTAAGAGACTGATCAGCGTACTACATTTGGTGGAGTGGTACCTTTCATTAAGAAGCAAATTGATGAACAATCACAGTTATGGGAATGCTTTTTCTAGGCAAAGCCGTATTATGAACAGACGCTCGCAAGGCAGACTGATTGTAGTGTTTGTAATTCTATCTTCAGTAGCGTTTTTGCTTTTAAGACATCCTGAGAATGAGTGTCCATTTTGACCAAGCATCTACGTGCAGAGTTGGCATGTTTTCTGCAATCAAAACCAAAGATGGCTGCATAGTGACACAGAAATATGCTCGGGGGAGGAAGAGATGGGGAATTGTGCGTACATAGGATTTTTTTAACAACTTAGACAAGCATTGCATTCAAAATCATCCAAACAGCATTTTGGTTCTCACTTCTTCAAAGATAACTTATGGCAATGGGAAGTGTTCTTTAACTGGGCTGAAGCTACAAACATTATCAGACTTGAGTAGAGCAACTAGGAGGAACCTAGACTCCAAGCAATCTGACCTGCGTAACACTCAGCACATCAATCAATTTGCAATGTTCTGTCCTTGCACAACAGAACGGAATCAAAAGTTTCACTTATTGCTTTCAACATGATATATAAACTTGTGGCAACCACCTTATTTTTTTCACAAAATGCTTTGGCAAATGCAATTCTGGTCCCTATAAAACAATAGAGTTAACAATTGTTTTGCAAGCCATGTCTTGATTAGTCTAGTGAACTGAATGATGGAAGATAGAAATTTGACAAAAATAGACTAAATTTTACAATCCTTTTTCACAATCAACAACTTTAGTTATGCACCGTATTATCTATTATGGCAGTGAGGAAATTTATAACAATGAATTAACAGGTAACTATGCAACATTAAATACTGGACTTATATATATAATTCATTTACTTCAACCAGTAAGCCTCATTACGATTCCCAGTCCTTGCTAATTCTGACAATTATTCATTTCAATTAATTAATAAAGAATTACTAGGATATTAGCCTCTCACTCAAGAAAACCTTACTGTACAAGTGTAAAACAACATAACATGCTAAATACTAAATAACAAAACGCCAAAAATGTAAAGAATACAATGAAACTTAACATGGCAAAAACTCCCTATAAAAATTTACATGCACACCATAACCTTTTTACTTTAACTCGCAAAATTTCAACATCTTGGAACGCATTAGTATTGGTAATGATTGGTATGAAAATTGAAGCAGACTTTAGACTTTAGATTAATTAAGTAGAATTTTCCAACCAATTAAGCTCAGATCTTAAGTATGCCTCACAGAGAACGGGTTGTAAGGTTGGCTTATGCATGGGAACACTGCAGAGATTTTACAGAGAGCAGCAGCCAAAGTCAAAATGACTGCATCATGGAAAGACGCGACTTGGTGCATGTTAGAAAACTCTAAAAAAAGTAACTCCAGAGAGAAATATCAAGCGTCAGAGAGGTATAAAAAACTTAAGGCATCCACAGTAATGCATAAAAAAAGCGGAAACCCTTTAGAATATAAAATATTGTCAGAACTTCTATTGACGACTGTCCCTTTACTTTGCAAGATTTATCAAAATTTGCTTGGCAAATTCAAGATATAAAAGGAAAGATCTGTTAAGCATTTGCTAATCTGGCTGCAAGATGCGCAGATTTCTTACAGCTTTCGTTGGAATTAGAGTACAACATGATCCAAAGACAGACTTCTCCGAAAAATCTCATTATGGCTCGAAGAGCCCGACCATTAAAAATTAAGCCTGCATCAAGTATCAACAAAAACTATGATATATTCAACAGCATTTTGGTCTGAGCAAGAATTCTGAATGTCTGTAAACTATCAGTTACAAGAAACAATACAATATGAAAAAGGAAACAATTAGTAAGTCATTCTGTTGTAAATCTATAGCAAAAGTGTCATGGCTGAACACTACGAACAGAAGTAATCATCCAAGCGAACAGTACAAAATGTTATTAAAAATAAATACTTTGGTGACATTGAAATACAAAGTAGTTTTGCATCCCAACCTTCAAGCTTCCAAGTTAATTGAACTTAGTGACAAAGAGCCACAGTTCTCTATGCACTCTCAACAGAGAGTCCACGGACATCTCAAAGATGGGGGCTCTAATTCAAGTGATCTACAACACACCACAACACTCATATAGAAAAAAACTATAGAAAGCATACATCCAAGCACACCTTCTCGGTTCGATAATCTAAGTACAAATACACCAACTACAGCCATTCTAACTATGTGTGTTCATTTAACAATGATACATGTTAATACTCTTCAGCGATTAAATATAAAGCATCTATGTCTATTACGATGTACTAGGTATATAAAACTCATCTTTGGAACCGCATAACAGCAATGAAAAGGGTAATATAAGCTCACAATGAGACAACAAATGCATCGCCATTTTCCAAGACCCAACGAGGTGGAATCTTTGCTATTGCGAAACGAACCAACAGTACAAAAACTGCTCATCATCACATATCTGCCACAAAACGTCCCACGACTTTCACCAACAATGCACGATGCATTACCAGACGATTTGCGCAAGGATCACTAAACTGTGGAATGACTAGCTTACACAAGCCGAGGTGCAAGTAACCACAAAACAGAGACATGACAACCAAAACGGATTCCGTCTTTTCAACTGTCATGACGTTGAAGCATTCACTACGATAATCACATCAACAACTTGAGGCCATAATCATCATCTGCACTCATGAGACAGTAAATTGTGCTTATTGTCAGGTAATGAAAATGCTGTATAAGATCTACCTAACCAAATTTTACACTCCCATTTGATTGTCGTGATCTTGCTGAAGAGTTTTGGTTCAAATTACACCAAAATAACATGTATATAAACAGGTAACTTGATATAACACCAAGCAATCAAGCCAGTTTAATAGCTTACATCACACAATAACAGAATAACTTAAAGATAAAATAATTTAAAATATTTTCCTAATCTTTACCAAGACAGAAGTTATGCATAATTTAAGACCTGAGGAAAGACATTGTATGCCTTTTTCATAATTTCTAATAAAAATTAAATAATTTTCAGATCCAACACACTACAAAAAGCTAAATATAAATAAATGTCAGGCACATACAGACGGCATATTAATAAATAATATCAAGGTAAAACAACTGATGTGGATATACAACCTGCAAGCAGAGGGGCATTGTCTTGAGAACCCTGTGCGCACACCTGTGACCCTCCTACAGTGACTTGCTTAAACATCAACATTCAACTCAATTCCGGCAAGTCCTACTCAACAATGCCTTGTCTGCAATATAACTAAAGCAATTAAGTATTTAATAACATCAATAGGAAAATAGAAATTAGCAAAACACAACAGATAATACAATATATATAATAATGAAATATTCACTCCTCAGACAACTTGATCATCGCCCCAAAAAGCAACGAGATGCCACTTTAAGGAGCAGCAGAATTCACACGACTTGATTAAAGTAATCCTTCTAATATTGCGATTACATCGAGGTAGCGAAATTAATGGCATTGATACAACTTACTCATATATATCACACATACCATACATAGCAACAAAGAGAACCACAGGAGATAGGCATAGTAATTGATGTACATAACCAACGGTAGGTCAGAACTACACTCGGCCACTCACGAGAGAAATACGAATCAATTCTAGCCCACCCTTGTCCTACCAAACATAACTTGCACTGAACAATAGTAAATAAATCTTAGAATGACACAAAAACTATATTACGAGTAACAAGAAACAGGAATTACAAACGCTATCAAAAAATCTCCTTGGAAACTACAAAGGTTCCAAAAGTGACCTTTCAGCTGATTATACAAAAAAATAATGATAACATCAAGTTGAAATCTTATTGATGATATGGCGTTTGGTAAATGCATTTTTTTTACGGGTTTTCTCTTCTTTTTTTTTCAACAAGCTAAGAAAATATCATAAAAGACGAGAATACTCTGTATAAAATGGCTTCCCACCTACGCTACTTATCAAAATTGCTTTATAAGCAATGATTTGTGAGCCACACTTCAGAAAATCAAACAATTCATATAATACTATTACAACATATAACATTCAGCATTAGCTTGTCATTTTATATGATAATAATAATTGCTTTCCAAACTAACAACACAAGGCCACTGAAGGCATGACTCCATTCACATGAATATCAAACTAGTCACCTAATTCACATACTGAACAACGTCTGGATACAGCCACCTTTATGGGTCCTATTTGCCAGAGGAAATCATTCGTTATCAGAAACAACCTTTTTCCTAAACAAAATCTAAATCCTGATTTTGGAGTATTATGAGCAGCTGTACCAGATATATAAATATCAGCCATCATTTCAATCAAAAATATTAAATCTGGTCAAGTGAAGTATATAAAGTATGTATGAATATACTAGTAACAAATATAGCCCTATGAATGTGGCACCAATAGTAGAGCTGACTCAAACAACAGGAGGAGTGGGCTCCCGACAACATCATGCCTTCTACATGAGCATAGGTGGCATTTGCATATAGCGGTAAATGTAGAGACGATAGTCCTTGCTTGCAAGAACAATGGAGCCTTCATCCATGAGAGCCACATCGAAGCACTGAGCATGTTTCACCTTGCTCTCGAGGGCACTGACCATATGACCATCTTGAGTGAAGATGGTCAGGTTGAAGTTGTTGTGGTTGTCCGCGACGAGAATTTCTCCAGCAGGGTTGATGCCGACGCCGATGGGGTAGTTGGTGACACCCTCTCCACCGATCTGGCGCAGGAATACGCCCTGGTAGCTGAAGACTTTGACGCAGTGAGCTCGGTTGTCACTGATGAAGATCTCTTCCTTGTCATTCACGACTACGCCGTTGGGGAATTCAAGGTGCTTTGAGCAGCCAAACTTGTGTAGGACGTCGCCCATCTGACTGAAGATAATGACTCGCATGACTTTGCATTCAACGATGATGATTCTGCCTTTATTGTCTACTGTAACACCTCTGGGATGTTGCAAGATGTTGGCTCCGAACTTGCGAACGAACTGACCATACTGATTGTAGATCTGAACTTGGTGTGTAGGGCTTCTCTCCGTGACGACGATGTCGCCTGATGTCTTGACAACTGCAACTCTGTTGGGGTACAGCAGCTGGCCGTCACGCTTGCCACATTCACCAAACTGGAACTTGAAGCGGCCCTCCTTGTCGAAGATCTGGATACGGTGGTTGTTGGTGTCAGCAACGATAATGTCATTCTGGGCATTGACTGCAACTCCACTGGGTTCGGTGAACTGCCCCTCCATAACACCAAACTCACCAAACTTGCAGTGGTAGATCATCTTCTGACGCTTGATCTGGGACTTTGGTGGGTAGATGTTGGCACTGATCAGCTTGGATGTAAGGTCAATGACAGGATCTGTACTTGTGCTGAACACGTCTCCGTTGTGCAGAAGATCCAATCCACCATTGGACCACTTCTCATAGGGATTCAGGTTGTTGGAGATGATAGGATCTGTGAAGCTGGAGAGTGTGAGGCTGCCAGAAGATGGGAAGTTGCTCTTGGACATGAGCAAGGCTGTGGGGTCAAACAAGTTGTTGCAGTTGATCATGGGGTTTGGCATGTTGGCGGCCAGGGAGTTGGGTGGCGTGAGTGTGCGAGGTGGAGCAATAAAACCATTGGGCCGAGCAATAGGCTGGGGGTACTGCCGAGACTGCATTTCTGAACTGGTGCGAACATAACCAAAGGTGTTGCGAATGCCGACTTGGATTGCCTGGTAGTTGGACACAAACTCAAGATCGAACGAGCTGGTGACGCTGTTGGTGTCAGGCATGAATGAGGTCAGCTTCTGTAGATTGGTGTCCAACATTTTCTTGAAGATGAGCACTTCAGTGCTGCTGGCATGCTTGGTCATGCGCTCAATGAATTCCACACCCTGGTACAGCTTCTCAATGTACTCTTGCATTCGGCTGGACAATGAAGTGATTCCAGACTGCTTGGCGTTGTAGGCACCATCCAACTCTTTCAGGGCTTCTAGTTTCCTTTCTTCCAGCATGGAACGATAGAAGTTGTAAGTTTCATTGATCTCATTCTGTGCTTTGTGGTACTGGATCTGAAGTCTGTTCGATGAATGCTCGAGACTTTTGGAGGACCCTCTGAGATCATTTGCCTTGACTTTGGCTTGTTCAGCCAAATGCTGAAGGGAGTAAACTTCACGTCGTGCACATTCTGAAAGGTAGTCGTACTCATGGCCTTTGGAATGTTCAACCAGGGTGCACTCTTTGCAGATGGGGATGTTACACGTGTGACAGAAGAAGCGCAGCATTTCTTGACGATGTTTGCTGCACATGACTGGCTTCTCAACTTTGTATTCTTCTTTGTTGTTCTGGAGTTCCCCCAGGGAGATGACTCTGTGACCATCAAAATGCTTCATGTACTGATGGGCCCTCTCACAGTCTTGACAAAGGAAGTCGGGGCAGTCAAAGCAGCGAGCTACGGCAAGGAGATGTTTGCTCTTGCAACCGGTGCAGCTCAGCGTGGCACCATCCAGGACTGAAGCCTCAAGAACGTTGTTAACAGCAAAATCTGGGGGAAAGGCTGCAACTCCAATAGATGTAAGGAAAGTGTCTTGATGACATTCTGGACATGTCAACTTATCTGGTGTCTCGATAATCTTCTCCAGGCAGGGCTGGCAAAATGTGTGAAAGCAAGGCAGGACCTTGGGAATGCTGTAAGTCTCATTGCACAAACTGCACTTAGTGTTGAGACTGTTTTCAATTTCACCTTCAGATGAGTTTGAGGTGAGACTCATGGTGTCGGTCGTAGAAAGTGTTGGCGAAGACATCTTCAATTTTTCTCTCCAAATACAACGCAAAAATTCTGAAAAGAGACAAGAAAAACTTGCATTAAAAATATGCTTTAAGTACACCTGCAAACAATCAATCAAGACTTGTAGAAAATACTTGCAAACCAACGGCACCATGTCACTGAGTAAGATACTTGCTACTGTAGCAACACCAAATTGTTTTGATGCCAAGAGCACTCGCTTAAAATAATGTATCAACAACCACTCCTCTATCACATGGATTTGTACATCCCGCAAGTTACATGCCCTAACTAGAATAACATTATTCATATACTTTGCACCCAACAAAAATACCATTTATGTTCATTAATGTTAATATTCTGCACTGTAACAAAGCACCATGACAAAATGATATTGCTATCTTTTTTCCCTGTGATAACAAGTGTAGTAAAACAACACAGACAGTACTGCTATGGGTCAGAGTACACATGAGTCATAATAATACAGGCATTGTCTAATAATTAATGCTATGGCCAAATAACACATTACACTGGATCCTATACTATACATTCTAACACAGATCTGAATGCCAAAACTATGATGTCAGTACTGGATTGTGTAGTAGTATTATTTCATCACCTTAATTCACCTTGCTAAAATCTAGGTTACAACTGCATAATACAAAGAACTATGCCTTTAAACTGAAACTACTTACTCATAAAGCTATCCCAGAGTACTGTATGTATACTCTACCACTGAAAATCTACCAATTAACTCAATAAATCCATGAGCCTCAATCCCTGAATTAAAGACCTTAAAAACACACCACAAACTGTTTGAACACCATTGCCTATTAGGATATTATGGACAAATATGTTTTAAGTAGGCAACATGTTCAAGTGTGCAAACAAACCACCCCCTCCTGAATATTGTCAGAACAAAAAATGCTTATAAAACATGTCTGATAATCAAACATGCTAAATTTGGATTGTTGATTTGAGCAACTCTTGTCAAATATACAAACACTCACAGCCTATACCAAATGATTACCCAATGAAACAAACTTGGATACAACCCTCACGTTTTCACATGCCATACAATTTTAAAACTGAGACAGAGCAAGAAATTAAACTTCAGATTAAGTTAGTCAATAACCTTAATTAAACCTATGACAGTCATCGGATGACATAACTGTTAACACAACTTTTCAAAAGAATAAGAGCTATAAAATTTCACAGTAATTTCTAGGTGAGGAGTCAAATTTTCATGCAACTGTGAAATGTCACGAATAAACTTCATTCACTGAACTCAAACAGGATGCATGGCAAAGACAGTGAGAGGCTTACAAAAAAAGCCTCAGAAGAAGTGAACTATCCTGACCAATACACAACTAAAGAATAACTATAAAAAAAAAATTTTTCTAGTAATTTATACAAGCACACCATGTTACACTTCCTTGATTTTTTTTTTAACAAGCACATGTAAGTAAAAGGAATCAACTGAACCTTGGTCCCCAACTACTAGGAAATACATGAATCATGTTTCCTATTTTCCTAACTTTGAACCATGGAGCCAAAAGTAGAGTAGGAAGGAGCTCAAACAAAATGAGCATTAAATACACTGAGCATAATTAAGTTGCTATGGCCTAAACAGGATATTTGCAACATGCCAAAAGTTTTAACATTGCAACACAGGTAAAGATCAACTAATGAAAAATATGACCCCACCTGTTGAATCAGATCTGGGAGAGCAATAAATGTTGCCAAGAATGGTGAAGTATCCTCATGTATCTCTGCAGAATCACAAACAATAGCTATCATGAAATCCCAAGAAGTGACTGAAGAGAATTCCTGAGCCACGGTTTATAAATGCACAGTGAGGAAGTGGCACAGGATATAAAAGCTAATTGTCAAACACAAACAAAAGGCATTATGTCATTGTTGCATAACACCTTTGAAGGCACCACAAGTGACCTGTGACAAATACCCTATCTAGGCCAATCATAGGGGATATGCAAGGAGTCTTTGTTCCTGCTTACTGGGCTCAGCAATACAAAAACACGAGTGCAACCCCCACGTCGGAGTTGATTGCATTTAATTGTTTGCTTGCCTAATCCCCCAGTTAGTTGACACACCTTAACAAAGACCCTGCCTCTGAGCTGCCTCAAAATGGCTCCGCGGAATTCTGTGTGACAGAAGACGTCATGATTGCATCAATTAGAGAATTCCATAATTGTCTGGTAGGGGAAGAAAATGCTGCTATTAGCAAAGCAAATAAATTATCAAGCACAGTGACGCCACTGATTATTCCGTCGCTCAAATATTCCCGTTGCCATGGCAACATGTAATGGCATTAATTCAACGTTTTATGTATCAAAGCGCAAATATGCTCATTAGATCTGCATATTATCAGGTTGGTCAACACAAACACAAAACTTGGGTCTGGGGTTATAATCAGAAGCAGGGACAAGGGGGTCAGCGCTGATAAGGGGACAGTATGCAGGTTGACAAACAGGCCGAGGGGGTCAGCAGCCAGTCAAGGCCAAGGTTATGTCAACACGGAGTTCATGTCCTAGACGCAGAGGGCATGCTGCACATAGACAGGCACAGTGGCACTGCATTCAGTCTGCAAGGGCTGCCCAGTCTTCTCAGGTTAGACTCAATAAGCCTGTTTTGCAGGAGTCTGACACGCAGTTGATTCATGCTCGAGCATGAGTCAACCACTGCAGAGTGCAGGGCTAGAGTTTTCGATTAGCACAAGTCCTCTGCAGCAACGCTCCCTCTGAAAATGCACATTTGCTCAAGGCACTGAATAAGGGCTTGGCAGTGAGAGAGCTAGCAGTGCAGGAGGGCTGGCACTGCAGTTATTACACACGGCTGATATCATCACATATGACAGCTGCAGTGTGCCTTGAAAACAACATCCTTATCTAGGGGTGAAGTGCACCAGGGGATCGATAGGACCAGCAGCCCCAATGCATAATGATGAATTAGTAGATAATAGAAGCAGGGAGCCTACATAATAATCCCTTCATCAATTTAAGACATTTTCATAACAACTGAGTCATGCAGGACGAGACTAGATCCTTCTAAGGGAAAACCCAAGTGTCAATATGCGTGACAGACATCCGTGGTTAGTAAATAAATTTGGACGAGATCGTAACTTACTGACAAGTTACAGACATACGTTAAAAAATCTACATGATCAGTGTCGTTTTTAGCTTGAGTTGAATGTTTTTGAGTTAAAGTAAGAGTAGAGAACAAAGAAACACGTGCCGCAGAACACACGAGCCAGACGCAGTGTGAGGACAACACCATAAAGAACACTTTTGGCGCTCTGCCAGAATATATAGCACAAGGACCGTACATATGGAGGACAGGCTGACCACACAAGATATACTGAGTGAGACATTTACCTTCAGATTGAAGAAAAGATCCCATAATGTTGGGGATGCTGCTGTGTCGCAGATGGCGAGCTGCTAACTCAGACCACAGAGAATCACACAATGAGCTGGCAGAGCCAAAGCAGGCTGGCTGGTTCTGTGAGTCAGGCGCTGCCTTCAAGCCAGCCAGCCAGCGCGCCAACCGACTTGACTCAGCCACATCCTATGTCACACACATTTAATGTCCTATGCTAATTTCTTTGTCAGAGCAGCCAGCCCTACGCTCCATAACACACGGCCGGGACACAAAGAACAAGAATTTCCTTCAGCAACTATTAAGTGCAGACTCATTACACTCAAAATCTCATAAATACCACCACGGGTGATTTACTCTGCCCCTCTATTTAAAAGGACAGGAACTCGGTTCAATTCCATAAGTCTGCAATCTACATCGACTTTTTTGTCCTTCCAAGATGTCTTGGTGCACAGGAAACACATGGCCTTTGAAGAATGGTCTCAAATCAAGACTATAATTAACAGCAGATAAATTCGGCTCAAACAATACCACTGGGCAAGTAAACAATACCTAATGTTATCTGAGGTGAGCATCAGATGAAATTGTAGTCAGCAAATAACACCTGCTCAAACAATCTGCAACATGCAGCAGCCAACTTCCCATTTTCATTTGGGATCAATATACAATGACTGTCAGCCCCCCACATGGGAAATAGGGATGCACAGCCAATTATGAATACATATTGCACTGATCTAGGACAGCTTAACCATCAATGAATAAAATCTGACATAACAAATCGTTATGACATAATCAAGCTAAACAATCTAAACGACTGACACACAAAAAAATTTAATTTTTAAAGAACAAAGAAACTTACTTTTCTGTTATCAACTTAAGTTTAAATTTAAGTCAGCAATATTTCCAATGACAGGACTTCTATGTTAAATGTTATTTTTAAAGAACAAACTTTCCTGTTGTCAACTTAAGTATAAAATTTAAGACAGCAATATTTCCCAATGACAGTCTATGCTAAATACCAATGCACACCTCCCAGCGTTAATTATCCATCAACTGATATTAATCCTCTTAATGATTCACAGTATGGACTTGATACCTACAAGAATTTGTGAATATTTTAAGGAGTTAGTAGGATCAATGCATTTTTAAGAGTAAAGAATGTTCCAATTAAGTTACAAGCATTACATGTCAATGAAAGAAGCTAATATTAACTTAACACCAATAAATTAAGAAAGAGATCACCTACCAGCATTAAACAAAACCTTAAAGGCAGGTAAACACACAAAGGAGTGCTCCAACTTAAAGAGAGAGATGACACAACTGATGGCTTCTGCTTGCTGAATCAGACTTGTAAACAAAGCTGCAGATGGTGGGAGAGGAGAGCACCACAATTCATCTGCTGTCAACCAATCAGAACAGCCCCCTGCCAGACAAAGAATGGTCCACCGTACCCCTGCTTCCCCCTACCCAGGCCTGGATCTCAAACCACCCTCTTTGTGACAACTTTGCAAGCTGCACATTTACGATCTATACGCTACTATTGATTATGTGGTCATGAGTACTGAACAACATCAGCCTGTTGAACAAAGGAAGCTTAGACTTCGCTTCATTTTACTGTAGTGCAAACTGAACAGGCCCGGACAGGGCCATGCAGCATATGCTCCCCCTAATTCATAATTCACAACCTGCCGGAAAATTTCCTGAAAACACCTAAAAAAATTTCCACTGTCACGACTGCTCTTTCTAATATTTATTATATTTTTGGGCAGGTGCAACTATAAAGTGTTAAGTTCAATACTCATAAATTCCCTATCATCTATCTACATGTACGAATTCTTCAAAAGGCAAAACATTTTAATATTTATTTCAGCCTTTTTCAGGAAAGCTTACATCAGCCCAATGGGAATGTCATAGGTCACAGAGCGCTACTGATTCATATTTTATGACCAAGTCTGAATCACTGGATAGTCATTCGTTGCTGAGATAACTACTGAAGGGGTTTGATAAATGGAACCATCATAAGGCCCTCCCCTCCTCCCTATGCAGTCTTATGCATGACCTCTGCTAACATGTGGGGCTGGATTCCCTGGTGTACAGTTGAGTCATACCCTGGATCCAGCACCTGAATCACCCAGATGCAGACAAAGACCTGTTCCCTGCTTTGCTTCCTTTGTCTGCTGCCTGCGACTGCAGCTCAACTGTGTCACACTGCCACCTTCAGGATTTACACTGGAGACAAAGAAGGGCACAAAGACCCCTCAGTTAGGGGGGCCGGAGTCTGAGGCTAGGGGGTGAGGGGGGCAACGTTTTGTCGAGCGTCGCGGCTTCAGGAGCACGTCTTGCCCCACGGATGCTACAAGACATCACCCTGACACCAATTCATTGCCAATGCCATCACCCTGACTGTCATGATATGGATTTTTGCAACCACGTGTTTCTTGAAAGATGACGATGAAAACTATTGAAGGTATTCCCTGAGATGACCACGTGAAGTCCCAGCCGCTGCATCATTCCAAGGAAGCAGCTCGCGACGCTGGATGAATCATCACACAGACATTATTAATGAGGGGGTTCCAACAAACAGTTCACCCCCAGACAAAGAACTCCCGCCAGATTTCATAGCAAAACAGAAATTTTCACAAGATTCCCCTGACCCCTAGCATAGCACGAACAGACCCCTCGTGGAAGCAAGAATCACATTTTTTAATGGAAATGCGTCGCAATTCACGTTGTTTGGACGCGCGCATTGTCTGCTGACACACGACCACGCCGCCGCACAAAGGAATCAGCTGGCGCGCAACTGTTCCGGCTAAGCTGAACTAGTGACATTCTTGACCAAATCACATAGGAAACTAAATCACCCGCATTAACCGGTCTTACACCTTCTACATTAGCACGTCATATGAATAACGATCTCCCATCATAACACTAGCATGCACACTGTCTCGTGGTGTGGTTTCACAACAAAACAACCTTCCGTCGGCACAATACACACTCAGTTCGTCTGCTTCAAACATTGTAACACATCGAGTTCATTGGTTACACTGCATTAAGATCTAAGCCCGACAACCTTAACTATTCTCCCATGCCAAGAAATATAGGTGATACTCACTTAGTAACGAGCAATCTTCGAATCAATTACCAGGAAGACATCAAAATTTCCTCAACCCGCCATCTTCTTGTGTTCATGATTGCCTCGTTTTGAGAGTGAATGGGTAATGAAACTCATGCGCCACCTGTGGCCGTCTTCGGTGCCTACTGATTGGTCAAAGGCTTCTCTTTTCGCGCGTTTTCTTCAGCTCGGCGGTTTCCACCGCGGGAAATCTACTGAAGGCTTCACTGCCAAATTTTGTGGCGGTAACCGTGCACTGGACAGTGTCACAGTGGACAGCATGCAGTGGACTAGGTCTTTGCTCTCCTGGTCTAGCAGTGGACACTGTACATTATCACTGTATATATGAAGATAGATAGATAGATAGATAGATAGATAGATAACTAAATCTAGATAGATATATATAGATAGATCTAGATAGATAGATAGATCGATTTTATAAATAGTTAGACATCTATTATAGTTTATATATATATAGGCCTATATATAGGCCTAGTCCTATTGGCCTATAAATATTGTTTTATATCAAAGGGCGGATCCAGAACACTTTTCACGGGGGGTTGACAAATGAAAATGTATTGCGGGGACCGCTGAATTTTTAATATTTTTTTTACTAGCCAATAAACCCAAGAAGTTGCCCCCTAATTTCGCCAAATATATTATATATGCATGGACGTCCATGATATAAGCCAATGCATGGTTACTGATTGAGGACAAGTTAACATCAGAACATCAGTTCTAAGCTTGACTTTTGACGGCTGCTACCCCTGATAGCTATATAGATCTATAGGATATATTTATTTAGTGTAAAATACAGGTAGATATCTATCCCCTGCCTAGAATTTCGATATATCGCCCCCCCCCCCCCCTCCAGGCCCTGCGCCCATGCCCAAAAAGGTCTAAGTTAGGTTAACATTTAGGTTTAAATAAAATTTAATATGTTAATGTCTCCGAGTGATTTCAAGTAGGCCTACAAAATATTTTTCTGTTTTTCGGATCCACAAATTACAAATCTATAGGCATATATATATAGGCCTACAGTACTGTACAAAGGTCTTGAGCCATCCCTCATTACGTTATATTTTGCTTCCATTTAAAGAACCAGACTTTCTTGTAATTTAATATATTTAAAGATGTTTCTTTGACAGTGGCTGCTTTTTCACTCATTTCTACCTGACCATTTGCAGAGGAATGTTTTTTGTTTGTTAAGCCACTGTGCACTGAAGGCTTTGGAAAAAGTGCAGTAGGCCTATAGCGGAACATATTTATGACCATATTTAGCTAGCCTCATTGCCAGGCCTATGACGTAGAAATACTGAATTCAATGGATGACGTCACAAATAAACGACGGCGGATACAAAAACTACAGGATACAAAAACGTTTTGTTTTGCCAACACTAAATTTGGTTTAAAAAAAAAAGTGATTTATGTTCATATTTAATGGACGCCAAATGTGGGCATAAATTTAGGTCCACTATACTGCACTAAACCCAAGGCTCGATTCATTAAAGCATAACAAAGTTTTAACTTAAGACAGTGCAAAGAACCTCGTGAGTCTTTTCACTAAGCAGCCCTGAATTCAGGAAAGCATAAGTCTTTCTTCTCCTCTTATCAATCATTTTGCTTTTCAGACATGGAAGATCATTACCTTATTCATAAATAATACCTTCTCAGGAAAAGAACAATTTAAATCAATGTCAAATATAAATTAAAATGCACTAAAAATGCTGCTAGAATGCACTTTGTTTCAGCCAATCACGGTAAAGGACAGGAACTTTTTCAGCCAATACAACTGCAGTATTCTGTCGAAGCCACCTGGTGGAAATGTCCAGAACCTTCAGTGAAAAAATATTAGGCATTTGTTACTAGCAGCCTGTCGCAGTATTTGTTCGCATTTCTTCAATTTAACCAAAGATAAGACAGTTTAATTTTTGTACCAACAAGGTCATTCCTTAACGTCTATTAGCCTTAACCTTGGCATATCTCGTCATGCTGTACAGTGTGTCCTAGCAAAATTTGAGGAAACTGGACAAGTGGAGGACAAAAGAAGAGGCGGGACCAAAAAACGATCTACAGTTACTGAGCATGCAGTTTCTCAAGCCATTCTTATGCCAAATTACACAAGAACTGGGACTGAAAATTGGTGGCAACAGGTTTTATGGAGCAATGAATCCAAATTTGAATTTTTTCCGTTCAAACTGTCATCAATATGTATGGAGCAGGTCTTGTAGAGAGCACAGGCATCACAATCGCCCTCTGGTAGTGCCTGGTGCCCCCCCCCCCCCCCTCGGACCGCTGACTGTTAATACTTACTATAATCTCAGATCGAGGGTCTTGTGTCAAGACCAAATACCATATATTGACTTTAAAGCTCATTAGAATTATACAAACTCTGTTTCTTTTTTTAACTGTATTTTCATGTATGTTTCCACATTTTGCAATAAATTGCTGCACCTGTTGTCCTGTTGTCCTAGAAAAATAAAAAGAAATGAGGGTGGCTCAAGACTTTTTCACAGTACTGTAGGCCTATAGTCAGTTCAGACACATTGCATTATCTTATTTGGTATAGGGACTTGACGTATTTTTATCTAATGATTAATATAAACCTTTACTACACTGTCAAATTGCTTGCTCCGCCGTTGGGATCCTCGCTCCCCCAATTCCCTGAGACCCTCTCCTGCAGAAAGGTGTGATCGAGGATCTGCGTCAAGACTGATGATATAAGTTATTCTGCATTACAAATATTTCGTAATAAACAATGTTGAAATAAAAGAAAGAAAAAAAGGGGGGCATGATGGCATCACTGGCAGATTCAGGGGGGGGGGGGGCATTGGGCCAAAAAGAATACCCCCCCCCCCCCGAATTTCTATACGTGGAAATGACTGACATGACATCTAACAGTCATGCTTTTGCCCCCCTCCCCGTAGATTCAGGGCTGGATCCGCCAGTGAGCCGCATAGGCTGTATAGTCTAGTTTTTTTTTAAACTTGACAGCACTGCAGAAAATGTGCCAAACATTGTGAGCGATTTGCTTTAAGTTGTCCCTAGTATACTCCTGAACTTTCTCTTATCAGTTGACCTTCAGTAATAAGGACTCACAGTGCTGCCATCTGGTTGAAATTCGTGATATGATATTTATTGATACATTATAAGCTTTGAGACCCAGACCTCCAAGACTAATTTTGTAATATTTAGTGCATTTCAGACACTTAAGGGCCTTTAATACAAAGGCAGATTTGTATTAAAGGCCCTGATAGTGACCATAGGCCTATATATGTATACTCAAAGAAACATGTTCATTTTTCTAATAAGACGAGGTACTACATTTTTGCAACCATGGCCGACTGACGCCTATTTGAGATTTCAAAATTTATGCTAGTTTTGCATTATCAATACTCTATAGACCCTTTGATATATATATATTTGTCAGAACTAGTCAAATTTTTAGACCTGATTGCATTAATGAAAATATGTTATAGCAGTCTAGGCCAAGACCCCCAGGCCGCGTTGTAGACGAGGGTCTAGTGGATATTAAAACATGGCAAGATAGGCTGTGGAAGTAGGTCAATCACTAGCTCATTAAATTTAACTAAGCAGGGAACAAAGTAGTTCTTTAAAATTTGTCTGGTACGACATTGCATTATCTTATTTGGTATAGGGACTTGACGTATTTTTACACTGTCAAATTGCTTGCTCCGCCGCTGGGATCCTCGCTCCCCCAATTCGCCGAGACCCTCTCCTGCGGAAAGGTGTGATCGAGGATCTGCGTCAAGACTGATGATATAGGTTATTCTGCATGTACAAATATTTCATAATAACAATGTTAAAATAAAAGAAAAAAAGGGGGGCATGACGGCATCACTGGCGGATTCAGGGGGGGGCCAAAAAGAATACCCCCCCCCCCCCCCCTGAATTTCTATACGTGGAAATGACTGACAGGACATATTCAGGGCTGGATCCGCCAGTGAGCCGCATAAGCCGTATAGTATTTTTAGTGGGCGCGGCGGCGCCCACATATGAGTCCAACTCTGGTGAACTTTGACTTCTGGCCGCCATTTTGTGTACATGAAAGGCGGATTCCAAACGGCCTTCATGGAGCTGTATTGGGTTAGGCCAACATGTAAATATGGCGGCAAGTTTTTGATTAATTAGTCCAAAATGGTGTAAGACTGTGAAAGGATATTCCTTGTGCACATTAATAATTGTTAAGTGGCAGTTCATTAATAATTGTTAAGTGGCAGTTCATCCCATGGGAGTAACCGATTTAGGCTCCGCAATTCAGATTCGTTGTGGCTTCCTTTTGCTGATAGCTGACAGCTGCAGGTGCCTTTCGAAGGAGTACAGTCAATTCGCCCAATTTTTTCTCGCCCAATTTTTTCTCGCCACAAATATAACTCGCCCAATTTGTCAAAGTTAAGTGATAGTAGACGCATCTTTATTTTACCATCGTCGCTGCATGTATGCGTACATGTAAACGGGTGATTCAGCGGACCGTCGACCGCCATCGTATGCATAGGCCTACATGTAAACGGCGGATCCAGCGGACCGCCATCGTATAATATAACAGTATTTTTAAAAGTTCGGAAGCAAGCTTCAAGTGTAATACTTTATAGAGTATAAGTAAAAAGAAGAATCTGATTCTGGTACCACATTTATTGCACAAATATTTATTAAAAAGAACAATTATCGTCGCGGACGCTGTAAAACACTGATGGCCTTGAGTTTTGTTTAGCATGTCATCTGTGGCAAAAAGCAGATTAATTCTAACTGTTATACCAAATGACAATTAACACTCAGATATACATGATGTTCAAAGTGGCTTCTCTTTAATTGTGAATTGCATAGCACATGACATTAAACCTGCAATCCAGGTATGTATGGAGGCAATTGCAATTCACTAATGACAATTAACCTTTGTGAAGGACTTCTTTACATTTGGCTAATTGAATTGATCTATATTATTACATATATTTAAATATCGTAAATATCATTTATGTTATAATATATATTTCAGTTATAGGGTAAATGCCTATATATATAGCTGTTATAGCTCTATAGACATCTTTTATTATTAATTTTATAGATATATCTATATAGCTCTATAGACATCTTTTATATTTTTTTTTGAGATACATATCAATATATATATCTCCATATTTACAGCTGTACCTAACACAAACGCATTTTAATGGTTCTTCAATGACAAGTTATCTTTTAACTAACTACACAAATAACAAACACACAGGGGTGAAAAAACGCATTTTAATGGTTCTTTGACAAGTTATCTTTTAACTAATTAACAAACACATAGGGGTGAAAAACAAAGCCAAGGGCGAGTTTTTTATTGGGCGAAAAAAAATTGGGCGAATTTTATTTGTGGCGAGAAAAAAACGGGCGAGAAAAAATTGGGCGATTTGACTGGCCCCCCTTTCGAACTTCCTGAAAAGTCATTTCGGCTACGGGGAAGATAGTGAATGATGGAACGGCTACTCATTTTCTCCAAAAACAGTCAGGCTTCGTCATTTTTATGTGTGATTGACAGGTAGTGGTGTCCAAGCTAAGTCTTAACTAACATTCACATTTCTATGTTGCCATTCTGACTATAATTATGCATGTCAGAGTTTTTGTCTTAGGCCCTAGAATTTTTTTTTCAGTCCAAATTTCAATAATTTTTAACTCGAGTTCTATTCAACCACATTTCATGCAACTGGTGTCATTAAGTAGAGAAAAATTAGGACTTTACATAGGATACCTTGTCTATTCACCAACCTTTACCAGTTTCGAACTTGGAGCCAAAATTCTCTTTCCCATGTTATCCAATGGGGAGACCTATCAACCCTGAACCGCTGAGTCAGCAATTTTTACAATGAATGTTAGGAAGTTTACATGTATCGCCCCAAAAAACCAGGAAGAAAGTCTTCAATTTCATTCATATTTTGCACATATATGTACTCTGTGTAGTACTACATGACTGTAAAAGGGCAATTACTTTCATTAAACAGATTAGGTCCTAGAATTTTTTTTTCACTCATAAAGCCTGAATTGCTGACCTACCTACCTCCTTGAACCCTAGATCGCTGAGTCAGCAATTTTTACAATGAATGTTAGGAAGTTTACGTGTTTTGCCCCAAAAAAGTAGGAAAGACTTCTTAAATTATCTTCATACTTTTCACACATATGTCCTCTGGGTAGTACTACATGACTGTAAAAGGGCAATTAACTTCATCAAACAGCTTAGGTCCTAGAATTTTTTTATCACTCATAAAGCCTGAATTGCTTACTCAGACCAAAATGTTGTTGATAGATTGAACCAAAAAAATTCACAGGAGTGTATATACATGTGCTTCACAAATGTGAGTTATTTCAGAATTTTGGGTTACAGGGTCAAGGTCACAGGGTGTCCTATATATGCAATTTTCAGGCGTTTTGAACCTGGGTCCTATGCAAGGTACAGCAACCAAAGAAAAAATTTTCTTAAACCTTTTTTCATTATCTTTCTATTCCTGTATAGCTTGAGAGGTTAGGGCAACTATTTTTGAGTCCTTTTAGGCCTCAACAAGTGCGAAAATACAGGACGTAAAGCCCTTCTATCCATCCATCCATCCTAGTCATAACAGGCCCATCCACGTGTTCACAACACTGGTTTATTGTTCATATATACGCTTTCTTTGCATTTATTGAAACTTTCACACATCAGTAATGCTATTGCAGTTCTATACCAGCATTAGACTGCCCAGTTCGAACTGTTACTAGTGTTAAGAGGCACATGTTTGTGTTCACAACAGTGCCTTACTGTTCATATAAAAGCTTTAATTGCACAAGTTTACTGAAACTTTGACATTCGTTCATGATATTGCACTGTTGATCATAATAGACTTGTTTGTAGAAAATGTTTGTGATAACATACTTGTGCATGTGTTGACAACAGCAGTTCCCCATTCATATAAAAAATTTCCTTACAAAATTTAATGAAAACTGCATCTTAAGCTTGTTAAAACACTCACTCCACTAAGCAGCAGCTCACCCGTATCTGGCGTATCATAATTACAATAACCGAATAATTTTAAATATTTAGTGCATGGTGAGGAGTCCAACGAACATACAGGTCTACATGTTTTAGTCGGCAGCCTACCCCAAAATTATCTGATAAAAGTTTTTCTCTCTTGATCTATCATCTATGGGGCCACTCCTACCTTTTCCTGGCGGGTGCATTAGTGCCACCCTTACCAATATATGGCTGCAGAAAATTCATTTTGTTCTATCTCTACTCATAAATAGAATTACAAATGAGGGGTCATTTTCTATATTTTTGTTGGTCTAGAAATAAAAAAAAATTTTTTTGTAAGAAGTTACTGTAGGCTTATATAAAAAGTATGTTCACAACAAAAAAGAAAAAGAAAACATGACTTGTACGACCCACAATATGGACCTTTAGCTAAAACCATGACACCAGCCTGCAGATTACTCTGGTGACTCCATGGCTAAAACCTCTTGTCTTTTTTTCTACTTCTTTTTTTAAACCCTATATTCCTAGCTTAATCTACCACGGAGAAGTCGACAATACTTGTATCCATGGAGGTTTAAATTTTAGTTTGCAGATGTATATTGCAGCTTAAATTGCAGGTGTGACGTCTCCCAGAGGTGTGTATCGTCACGTGAATGGAAGAATGCGCATGCGCAACTCGATCCTTCCCCTTGTGCTAAATGGCGACATGTGCATGCTGTGAGAAACGCAGCGTTTCTTTCGCCATGTTCGTCTCATTGCGCGTCCATTAACACCTCGGAATTTCGTCTGTCAGGAGTGAAGCAGTCTAGTTATCGAATGAGATAAACTGCTCGAATCGAAGGGGTTAGGAATTCGGAGGAAACAGTAGAAGTGGTGCAACGCTGTGACAACGTGGTCTGTGTTGCTGTGTTGATCTTCATTCCTCCGAGCTGGAAGTTTTTCTTGTTTTTTGACATTTCGTTTTCTTGACACGCCTGTAACATATCTCCACACTATATTTAACATCGCAAACTCTGTTCTCACGCATTGATGAAGTATTTACGATAAAATATGCCTGCTTCTAGCTCTCGTTCGTCCTTGACCTGACCGTACAAAGATATGGCTTGAAATGTGGATTCGTGGCTTTCCAGCATGGTAACATATTGCTGAACAAAATATCTGTGGACAGCTACCTGTGAGTTTCTAGAACACTGTAGATCTCTTTGTATATTTGAAAACTAGGTTTCAGTCTCAGTGAATTAAGTACATTCAGTGGTATTTTGATAAAACGGAAAAACTATTTGCAACGTCCCGTGTTTGCTAGCAAGTGGCAAACATGGCGACTTCAGTGGAAAGCATGCCATCCGGGACAGACACATTGCCTAAGTCGGATATCACAGAGCTGACGGAAAATCATCAGATAGACAGGAATGCAATTCCTTCTGAAGCTCCCTACAAACTGGACAGCAAAAGAGACAATCAAGAAGAGAAAAAGAAAGAACAGAACCAGACTGAAGATGGAAAAATCAAGAATGACAGCCAACAGAAAGCCAAAATATTTGACAACAAAACATTTGTGGAAGCCCCACTTCCAAAAGTCAATCCATGGAATAAAGCAACAGCAACACAACCCAAGCCAACTGTAGCATTAAGTCAGACTTCACAAAACCAAGGTAAGTTTCAAAATATAAATGAAATGTGGCCAGGATAGCACAAAATTTAAGACTTGGCCCCTAGCCAATTTTGTATGTATAGATGTCTGATTTCAGTAATGCCTTAGTAACAAGGGCTTTGCTGGAAAATCTGCTGTTGTTGATATAATTCTCAGTGTAGTTAAAATGATAAATAACTTTGGCCATGTTTGTGAAAAACAATAGGGGGATAAAACATTTTAATTGTGAGTGTATTGATAGAGATTGTTCACACGAGTTATAATTGTGTCTTAGAAAACGGCCACAATAGTTGAATAAGTGAACATCCATTTACATGGTGGTTGTTTAAACATCCATTTATGTTGTGGGTGTTTATAAGACGGGGCTTCAGTGATTGAGAAGTGAACCTCCACTTAAGACCCTTATGTATGTGTGTTACACTCTTGTTTTCTTGGAATGGGATTTTTAGTCTATTTGATAGGAACTTTTTAAAAGGCTTTTGCAATTAACTTGAACTTGAAACTTATCATTGATGGCCTGTAATGCTTTTTATCCTAATGATAATTGATTGTAGATTTGGGAGTTGCTGATAAAGCCGAGCTACCTGCTGGCCTATCTGGAGGCTGGGTTATTACTGGTAAATATTCCCATGTCTTAAGTTTTTGGTGATATATTCCCAGCAGGATGGTTGCTGGAATTTATTGGGGTATTCTGAATCTTGTGGCAGATTTTTGTATCGATTTGAAAGTATGAATAAGTTTAGTTGAGGAATGATAAGACCTACATGATATGATTAAACATCATAGCTAACCTGATGTTGATTACATACTTGTTCATTGTGGATTTATAAATCAGGTAATTCCCAGGTTATAGGTCATGTCTGAAGCTTTGCTTGTCTGACCTGTTAAAACTGTGGTGTATTACTTAAGCAAATTAATCAAGCTATGTTTTCATTTATTTTTCGTACTTGTCAACTTATAATTGGAGACCTAGGTTAAGTCGGGGTTAAGGATTTTGTCAGTGATGTTTTTGCAGTGACATGCTGCATTTGCTTGGTTAATTTTTTAAATAATAGTTTGTTTTACACACTTAATATACGCAACCATGTATACTGTTACTGTATAATTTAGTGTACACTATACAGTATACATGTAACTGTATGTTGCAAATCTTCGTAATGATTTTGTTGAGATATACTATTTTTGGCCTAAGTATTGAAATGCATGATGAAAAGCTAATTGCATTGGCAATTATTGTTATTTATTGGCAAATTACCCTATGATACTTATCTGGCATGATATAAATAACTGAGGTTGTGGAATTTTTAAAATCTGATTATTCATTACTGTACAGTAATGGGCCATATTGTTGAATGAGAATTGCTCATGCTTTTAGTCACAACATTTTGAATGGTATATTGTATATAGGTGTAAGCTGTTTAGCAGCTGAATTTATGCAGCCGCAGTGCTGTGTATTAAAGTGCAGTATGATGATGAACGAATGTTGACCATGTTTGCTGTTTCATGGCAGAACATGTGATCAGCTGCAGCTGTAACTGATATGAAAGTTTAACTTCCATAACTGCTGCCGATTGTAGTGGTGAACGTGTTTAGTGCTTTACAGATTAGCAATTGTAGTTACCATTTTAATACGTCAGCAATTTTACTACAATGTTACACTACGGCATGACATCGGCTTGTGAATGTAGAGCACAGTTATGATGGCACACTTTAATGGATATGTCAGTTCCATTATAACTTCGCTGTGACATTTGAAAATGTCATTGTGTTGTATATGCTGGTCTATTTAATTCATAAACATGCTGTCATTCACTTCAACTGTATCAGGTTAGTAAATTTATAGTTTTTAGCCTATGCAATCGAGGCTTGATACATCACCATTCATGTATACTTGATAATTGTGTATTCACTGATTATTTGATATGTACATCAACAGATTGAAGGATCTTGTCTTACTCAGTTGCCTGAGATTCAAACAGGAAACATAGCAAGTTTTATGAAGTTCAATGTATTCAAACATGAGGAGAATAGCATTACTGAACAGACACCTTTCATCAGTAAGTCAGGTTCTTGCCTTGGGCTAACATCTCCTATACAGGCATAATGATGCTCCCACCTGACCAGAATCTACTGGGCTGCTACTACGCATGTTATGACTGAAAAGTGAACATTGAATTGATAATGATCAGTCAGTGGTTAAGTTGATTATGATTTAAATAAGATTTCAATCTCTTGTCATCTGTCAGTCGCATTGGCAATAAACAAGTTTGCACATTAGCCAGCGCTTGTTTGTGTATAACACATGGTGTCTAGAATTGATTTAGTAGCAAGAATATAACACAATTCATCACTAAATGGCATTAATGCATTCAACATCCAAGTCATCCATGTTATATTAATAACATATTGTATGTGCATGATTGTTTGAAGTAAATGTCAGTATTATGTGATGTCATGGAATTTAAAAAGCCATGTGCCACAATGATCTGTGTTATAAATGTAGTATTGCTTGGTATATTAAATTCATTGTATGTAGATTATTGCTTCTTTCTCATTTACATTACCATGTTACCCATTTGCATTGATAGTGCAAAGGCTGTTGTTGACTAGGCACTCTTGTATCAGCTGGTGTATGATATCTGCTATCACTATGTCAGATTGCATGTTCAGTTCACTTGGTGACTGGTTGTTTTTACAAGAAACTGCCTCCTGTTTTAGTATTCTCCTTGCATTAATTCAAGTTCAATCCACAAATCTCGTCCTCTGATCCAGCTGTGTTGATTTACTGGTGTCATCAGCTACTTTCTTTCCATTATGTTATGTTGTATGTCTGAATGACTTCCCATTTTGTCTGTTGTTGTTTACAGGAAACTCGGTGAGATAAATTGTAAAGCAGTGATGAGTGATTATGGGCTTTGCAGGGGTGCAGCAATGCCTGGACATGCAGAGTCTGCTGCTGTAACTGCTGCTGATGCTACTACTGCTGCTGCCCCATGTTGTATGTGCATACTGCATAGGGACCCGTGCTATCTAGGGTCTTGAGTGATGTGTTGCTTGTGAGTCATAAGTAGCCTCTGTAGTTTTCCTGTAGGCTGCTGTTCAACAGTAGGCCCTTGGTGCAATGCACTGTGAACCTGTCAAGATTAAATACTTGACATGTATGCAAACTGGTGGTACACTAATAAATTGTAGAATACGCATGGATCTTTGTCTTAGCACGACTGGCATGTGTTATGTTTTGTTGATCTAAGCAACTTATGTCATGTAAATATAGGTGTTTACCACTGCACAGCTTATTAATATTCAGAGCCGTCATTTTTTCATCAAAAATGAATGAGTCCAAAACAAGGAGCTTCTGAACTTAAATATAGCCTGGATCAAGATTGATATATGGCTGTCTGGCTCCATGACCCATTGACACAGTAGGGGTCATGCGCTATAATTCTGTTGTTGCTGCTGCAGCAGCACATCAAGTGATGAGGATGGAGGATTGAAGTGGTCTGACCACTGACCTCTCGTTGTAAGCGTGTGCATGTCGGATACACATGCGAGCATGCATGGTGGACGTTCATAGTAGAACTGTGTCCTGCAGCTTAGAACTGGTCAGCCGGGCGGTCAAGCGGGATGTAGATGGTCACTGGGATGTAGCTGGCAGCTGACACCATCCCACATTCTTCTCCCCCTTGCGGTTCATTTGCATCTTCCATTGTCCTCTTGTCACTATTTTATAGTCGACACTGGTCACCAGTCAACAGATCTACAGCTGGTGCTGTCATTTTGCTTGGCAAGTTTTTTTTTATTTATTTGAATGATTTTCCTAAAAGGTAAGATTAACGAAAGTGTTCTCCTGTCTAAATTATTTACAGTTTGTTTCATTAAAAACGGTCTGTCAAAGTTGAGAATTATGCATATTTTTCAATTTTTGTTGAAAAGATGCCTATTTATTTCAAATTATAATATTGATATATTAGATTTTTATTTTATATATTTTCCAAGGTTTATATTGTATTTCAGTAAGCCGACTATATGAGCTCTAGGAGTAACCAGAAGCAGTTGGCTTTAGCCAGTTATAGTTACAGCCAGGAATAGGTCACTATAGCTGTCTAGAGTCGACCATATTTTATGAAACTAACTATTTCATTTGACTTAGTTGAATTGTATGGTATACAATACAGTTTGACTGCTGAAATTGTTCTTGATAAAGTTTTTTTATGCAAGCTAGTCTTTTAAGCTTCATAGAATATCAGGACTTAACTTATTGCTAATGGGTAAAGGGAGAGAAAAGCTAACACGGTATGTTTAGAATGTTTGTGACTTGATTGATTCACATTGCTAGATAAGGCTACATTTGTCAACAATCAAACTGTATTGAATTCAATGATAAGTTATTGCTTTTTGTGGCATTTTTCATATAAAATTGTTGCACACTCAACTGCAATGTGTGACATGTGTTTGTTAACAGAAATGACTGTTATTTACTTTGCATAGAATAATGTTTTATGTATGATATGTATTTTCGAGGCTTGTTGTCGACTTTGCGTGCAAGTTGTTTGTTTTAAACCTCCTGCATTTACCATCATGCTGCCAGGCACAAAATATGTCACAGAATGCATTGTGGTATAGTAGATGGTTGATTATGGCCCACAGTTGTTCACTTTGGAGCTATAAAAAATCATGATAAATGTGTGTCATTTGGACCTTGATCTCAGGAGTTCTATGGCCCGAACATTTGCATTTGTTGGTCATTATCATAATGCCACAGGATGAGAGAACGAACAGCTGCATGTGAGGAAAGTCTCACATATTGTAATGGTGAGCTTTGAATGTTTTTGGGTGGAATTGTCTAGGGTTAGATTGTTTATTGCTGAGGAATTTGTGGGGCTCGGTGCTGCAGTGATTTTTGGTGCAGTATGCACCCTAGCTATTTTCCTCTAGTTTGATATCACACTTCGGCATGTGCTATGATATACATCCATGATATGATTAAGAGTGCATAGAATTGGTCCTGTGCCATAGTATGATTTTCTAGCTATCACTTGTTCTAACTATCAAGTTGATGAAATCCCATACCCCGGCAATTGTAAAAATATATCCTGAATCTTTTGGTTGATAACATGGTAGGTTGATTTCATGTGGTGTATTGCAACCACACATCATGTAGTTGTGGTTATCAATTGATAATGTTTCAAATTTACTATTGGACTGTATTGTTAGTAGTTCAGCTCAGCCCAGTTGGGATCATTGGTGAATACTGATGTACTAAATAGCGTGGGTGGGGGTGGCTGGGCAGACCCTGTCTATTTGTAGAGTGCTGCTGCTGCTGCTGATACTGTGTGATGGACTGCTGTAGAGTCTCAGTGATGTACCCATTATCAAATACTTCAGGCAGTTTGATGTTAAAACAAGACTTGACAAATGAGCATTATGGTGGGTCATCAGGAACTGATACATATGCATGAGATGCAAAATGTCTTGACTGCTGTGTTTTGAGGATGGCTAATGCTATAGCACACTGTCTACAAGCCTGTGGTCTGACATTGGCTCTCCGTTCACTCTACCCTGTTGTATAGTACTGGTGTTCATCATAACATGCTTACTTAGCATCAAGGGCTCAGCATTTGTCTATAGTCTGTTGATGAAGCAGAGTTTTAGCCCGCTGGTTGACACAAGCTGTTGATACCATTTATATTTATCGATCAATAATGTTGTTTTGCTCGTCGGTTGTCATCACAGACAAATATCATTGGTTTCGGCATTTTTTGTTCAAAATGTATATATCTTTAACTTTTGGTTTTGATGAAATATTATTGACATATATGCTGTGATCAAGTTGAGCGCTTTATTGGCTTTTATTTGTTGTATCCAATCATTGTATATAGTATTTTTACTCTCTGGACATGCTTCATTGCTGAATGTTAAGTGTTATTCATGGTTGTGATGCTCATTTTGAAAGTGGCACCCGATAAATAAGGGCTCAGTTAAGATATTCTTGTCTTATTGGTAAGACAAAAACTACATCGTTCAGAAGCAGCAGAATGCTATGACATTCATTATCTGGAATTACGAGATGGTCTTCATAGCGAGGTTGTTTACAAGCAGGGTTGGATGTACCTATTGTAAATTAATATGTATATATGAATATATGTTGTGAAGTTGATCAAAAATTTTCAACTGGCTAAAATCAACATAATCCTCTCCCCACTTCCCCAATGACAAGTGTATATCATCAGGAAACTGGATATTAAACAACGCTTGGGACGTGGAGTTGAAAAAAATTGCAATTAGTGAATCAATAAGAGTTGTTGATTCTCTCGCATATTCACTCTAAAAGCATTTGATACAGATAATCATAATATTCAAAATAGGATTTCAGACTGAAATATGGCAACATTCACCGTCATTCATCTATGCTGACTGCAGCAACCTTTTTGGCCCTTTCCCTTGGTTGACCACTTAACCTTGGATAAATAGAGACTATTTATCCAAGACTTAACACAGGTTACACTGTATAGATATATCTGATCTCATCTGTAGCATGTAAAGTACACATGTATCTAAATTATCTAAATTCATCTGTCATATAACTGCTCTTATGATGCTCCCAAACTGTCTAATAAGTTACCTAGGAAAAATCAGGATTCTAAGTACTTACTATCTTTGCTTCATGGTACAATTAGGTTAGCGTACATTGCAGACTGTGTATTATGACATCGAGTGCAAGGTCAGATAGGTCAACAACAAAACTGATACATGCATGTTGCAATTTGAAACTCATTGTAATGTCATGGTGAGCATCATCAGTCCATTGACAGCCAGTTTGTTACGTGGCTCAATTGTAGTCCTGAGTTTATCAGTTTGGCTCTGATGTTTATTGACAAGTCGCTGCTGTGTAGCAGTGAACAAGAAATGTACTGCTGCTGGGTCAACCCAAGGCTCAGAAAGGCTAACTGCAGATGACATGGTTTAATCCCACAGTGACATTTTCCTGAGTCATCTTGTGTGGTATATTTCGACATGATGTCAATGTGTTGTTTCGTCACAGTCAAGTATAAGATTGTTACATGCATATTTACTTATGAGGTATGTGTGATAGTTTCACCAGACACAGTTGACGTCATTGTTTTTCACTTGGTTGCTATTTTAAATTATCTGCATGCACATGCCTTCAAGTGTTATTAGGAGTGTTATACGCATATTAAACTATATCTTTCAAAAATCATGTGTAAATAAATTTTAGTATTGTTAAAAAAAAAAAAAAAGTCCAATTTTATGTGTGCCACTGGGTACAAAATAAAGATGATATATACATATACTGTATATGTCCTAAGGCGATATCGGCATTTGATAAAAAGTAAATTTACTGAACTTCCAAGTTCTTTCCAGGTTGGCTGTTGCTTCCAAAATGTCAGAATCATTGTTGTTTCCCACCGTTTTGTCTTGCATACATGGGAATGTGTGATGGGCTTCCCAGCTAAGGTGAATGAGTTGGCAAGAGACCACTGTCATATTCAGACATGCTGTCTGATTGTCTCGTGTGGGGTCAGAGGTTGGAGCACTGGTCCTCTAGCTTTAGTATGTTGCATTGTCAACAGAGGGCTCTGCAGGATGATGATGCTGTGACTGTGATATGTTGGGTAGAGCATTGACCTGCAGCAGCAGCAGCCAACAGCAGCATCCCAGAGCATCCTGGCTGGCCTTGGCAATGTCTGGTCTACCTGAATCAATACACAGTTTGTCTCTCTTGCCGTCTAGACGGTCTCCACTCATTCCTGCACTCTCAATGCCACATGCCAGACGCCTTATTTGAACCGTGGACCAAAAACTCCTGCATAATTCCCTTTCACCATTCGCCAAATAAAGTAGCTACAGAATCCCCCATCCATGTGGTCTGTGCTGAAGGTCACTGAGTGCAGTTCCAGTCTGCCGACAACTTGCGTGGCCCTCACCCTTTCCTCAGGGTCTGATGACTTATTGTGCTCTTGTTATTGACAATTGGAAGAACAATCAACCAATCTGCCTGTTTTGTGCACTGCCCACTCATGCAGACTACTGAATTTGATTTACGCCAGTAAGGTGCATTTTCATTTTAAACTTTCCTAGTGTAATTGATGTTGCGTGGCATTTGATTGCTTCGTTCGGAAAGGTGCATCGTAAAATCTCATGAATTTTTGATGGGTTGTCCACATATATCTGCTGAATTTCCTGAACTGGGCTGTTCTTCTCTGAATGTATATCATGGTACGCCCATTGTCAGTGACTTACATAATTAATCAAAGTGACTTCTGTCTGTATGGGGTCTGGGAAGTTAGTGAAAAATTAACAAGCAAAGGAGATGCGCTGTCCAGTTATGTCCAGTCATGGACCTCTCAGCGTAATTGAACACATAATGGCATTAATCTTTGTTAGATGCTATTGGTGTTAATCGCACCGTATGATGCAGATTGATCGATACAAAATGTTGATGTTGACAGGCTCCTGAGTTCAAAACCTTTTTGTAGGCAGCATTGGTAATTCTGGGAAGAAAGCCCAGTTTTATCAGTTGCTTTAAATTGCTCGGTCTAAATAAAGAATGAGTGTGTTTTCTTCCTTTTCCTCTCATCTATTTGGTTTTGTTTGTTTTTCAGTTGCAAGTATTGACTGTCTTAAAATTGGTCTTTTCAGAAACCGTTCAAAGTCCAACAGCCAAAGTGGTCATCACTAACTCAGTGAGTGGGAAGATTGACACCAAGGTTTGTATTGTGCATCCTGTACTTAATGCAATATGGTTATGAAATATTTAGAAATCTACTGTAGTTACTGTTGTAGATGAATTCTTTTACATACATACTGCTTTGTTTCCAGGCAAGTGATTTCAGTGATGCGGCAAACTGGCCTGCACTAAGCGAAGTGGTGAGTAGCTTGACTTATTGATGTTTAGTTGGTGGCCATACTGCTCTACTCAAACAGTTTGCATAGGTTCCGAGTGACATTGACATATAATGTTACACAGACACATCTTGTTTATTGTGTTGTCAAATGTCAATGCTATAAGTTGTATGCCTTCATTTTTGTATGACTTAGTCCAAACATTCGTAGTTGAAAGATGTTTATTTGGCAACATAATTATAATAAAGGATAGCACTTGCATTGGTGTTGTATTGTCCCATTTCCACCCGTTATTAGAATAAGAAAGTTAAAGTAAATCACTTAATGCTGATTGAATGCATCCATTTATTCTTTTTGTAGATTTTCAGTGTCCAGTTATGATTAGTTTATGATTAATGCATCACTCAATACTTACTTCTTAATATTCTCCACAGCAGCAGCCGCAGCAGATCCAAACTCCAGCATCCCAACAGCAGGAGACACAAACCATCCCCAAAGCTCAACAGACTCAGACCTCAGCACCAGTCTCCAAAGCACCGCAGCAGCAGCAGCAGCAGCCCATCGAGAATGACAAACAGTCCCACAGTCAGACAGATTCGGGGGGAGACGACTCTTCGAAAGAAAACAAAGAATCCAGCAATGGAGACGAAAATGGCAAAAATGGCAAAAAAAGAGGTAAAGGGAAAGGTAGGGAGCGAGACATTCACTGGCTTAGCCTTTGCTTGCTTACATGTGTATCTTATATTCATATGTGCGCTCCTTTTCTGGTTGATATTTCTATTGAAGCGTTAGGTATTTATTTTTTTGCAGTAGTATCTGTTTGAAATGACTATTTTCTCACCTTTAGCTTTGTGCTCACAGGTAACAAGCAGAAATGGGTCCCGCTAGACATTGATCCACCCAAGACAGAAAGGAGGAGAGGGAAAAAACGAGGTGAGAATTCGGCACTCGCTAGAAAGAGGGCATCAAGTAAATCGGACAAGGAACCCGTCAGTCCAGGAAGTGGTGATGGTCCTGCTGAAGGTTCAAGTTCAGGTGAATGTGATGATATATCGAAGCCATATACTAGGCAGCATTGCATGTCTGTAATGTGATTGCACGTGCGTTCATGTTGTGGCAGAGCAAGAGACTGCTATACCCATACTGCAGAAACTTGAAAGCTCTGTAGTAAGTGGCTAATCTAACAGTTCCTGTTAATTCTAGACTTGTGTGTGATTTTGTTATATATCTGGAAGCCATAAACTAGGCAGCATTGCATGTCTGTAATGTGATTGCACATGCGTTCATGTTGTGGCAGAGCAAGAGACTGCTATACCCATACTGCAGAAACTTAAAAGCTCTGTAGTAAGTGGCTAGTCTAACAGTTCCTGTTAATTCTAGACTTGTGTGTGATTTTGTTATATATCTGGAAGCCATAAACTAGGCAGCATTGCATGTCTGTAATGTGATTGCACATGCGTTCATGTTGTGGCAGAGCAAGAGACTGCTATACCCATACTGCAGAAACTTGAAAGCTCTGTAGTAAGTGGCTAGTCTAACAGTTCCTGTTAATTCTAGACTTGTGTGTGATTTTGTTATATATCTGGAAGCCATAAACTAGGCAGCATTGCATGTCTGTAATGTGATTGCACATGCACTTATGTTGTGGCAGAGCAAGAGACTGCTATACCCATACTGCAGAAACTTGAAAGCTCTGTAGTAAGTGACTAGTCTAACAGTTCCTGTTAATTCTAGACTTGTGTGTGATTTTGTTATATATCTGGAAGCCATAAACTAGGCAGCATTGCATGTCTGTAATGTGATTGCACATGCGTTCATGTTGTGGCAGAGCAAGAGACTGCTATACCCATACTGCAGAAACTTGAAAGCTCTGTAGTAAGTGGCTAGTCTAACAGTTCCTGTTAATTCTAGACTTGTGTGTGATTTTGTTATATATCTGGAAGCCATAAACTAGGCAGCATTGCATGTCTGTAATGTGATTGCACATGCACTTATGTTGTGGCAGAGCAAGAGACTGCTATACCCATACTGCAGAAACTTGAAAGCTCTGTAGTAAGTGGCTAGTCTAACAGTTCCTGTTAATTCTAGACTTGTGTGTGATTTTGTTATATATCTGGAAGCCATAAACTAGGCAGCATTGCATGTCTGTAATGTGATTGCACATGCGTTCATGTTGTGGCAGAGCAAGAGACTGCTATACCCATACTGCAGAAACTTAAAAGCTCTGTAGTAAGTGGCTAGTCTAACAGTTCCTGTTAATTCTAGACTTGTGTGTGATTTTGTTATATATCTGGAAGCCATAAACTAGGCAGCATTGCATGTCTGTAATGTGATTGCACATGCGTTCATATTGTGGCAGAGCAAGAGACTGCTATACCCATACTGCAGAAACTTAAAAGCTCTGTAGTAAGTGGCTAGTCTAACAGTTCCTGTTAATTCTAGACTTGTGTGTGATTTTGTTATATATCTGGAAGCCATAAACTAGGCAGCATTGGATGTCTGTAATGTGATTGCACATGCACTTATGTTGTGGCAGAGCAAGAGACTGCTATACCCATACTGCAGAAACTTGAAAGCTCTGTAGTAAGTGACTAGTCTAACAGTTCCTGTTAATTCTAGACTTGTGTGTGATTTTGTTATATATCTGGAAGCCATAAACTAGGCAGCATTGCATGTCTGTAATGTGATTGCACATGCGTTCATGTTGTGGCAGAGCAAGAGACTGCTATACCCATACTGCAGAAACTTGAAAGCTCTGTAGTAAGTGGCTAGTCTAACAGTTCCTGTTAATTCTAGACTTGTGTGTGATTTTGTTATATATCTGGAAGCCATAAACTAGGCAGCATTGCATGTCTGTAATGTGATTGCACATGCACTTATGTTGTGGCAGAGCAAGAGACTGCTATACCCATACTGCAGAAACTTGAAAGCTCTGTAGTAAGTGACTAGTCTAACAGTTCCTGTTAATTCTAGACTTGTGTGTGATTTTGTTATATATCTGGAAGCCATAAACTAGGCAGCATTGCATGTCTGTAATGTGATTGCACATGCGTTCATGTTGTGGCAGAGCAAGAGACTGCTATACCCATACTGCAGAAACTTAAAAGCTCTGTAGTAAGTGGCTAGTCTAACAGTTCCTGTTAATTCTAGACTTAATATTCTGTCGTGCAGTATTTGTATTATTTGGACGCTCAGTTTAAAGGAATGGTCAAGGTTATTTCTTTCATGTTTTTTTTTTAAGCATGTATGCAATTGCTAATAATGTCATTTTAATTTTTACTTTTAAATAGCGTTCGGTCCAGAGTCAAAGAACTGGCGCGAGAACATGCAGCCATTGAGTCCGAAGGATCGTGGAGGTGACAGGGGTTCCTTTAGAGGGCGCCGCGGTAGAGGAGGAAGAGGAGGACGTGGAGGAAGAGGACGGGGAAGGGGTGATGGTTCTGGAGGTGAGTTTGCCATTTCCCAAATTTTAATCCCCTTTAGTTTGTATTTACCCACATACTAGGCAGCGTTGCAAGTCCTCATTATGACTGCACATGCGTTCATGGTGTGGGAGAGCAATAGACTGCTATACCCATACTTCAGAGACACAAAACTCTGTAGTAAGTGGCTAGTCTGACAGTTTGTGCATTCTTAAAACAGGTTTAATTGACACATTTGTTGTTATATTACCTGGAGAATTTCCAATCCTTGATTATGGTCCTCCTTTTCAGACTATACAAGAGTCCGTCATACAAGATTTGATCGGACTAAAGGTATCACAAGTGAAATTGAATCAAAACAAACAATCCTCTGCATTACATGCACTAATACAACATGGTGTAATTCAGATACAAAAACCCCCTGAAAGTCGTAAATTTAGCTGTTCTCAACTCATGTTTGTTGCACAAATTGTTAACTTTGTGTGCATGCCTATGTGTTGACCATAAGGATGTTATTTGTGTGACTTTGGCTCCACTTTATTTTAACACAGCACAATATTTTGATATCTGTAAGTTGTAGCAGTGCTGCTGAAATTGAATATAACCATTTTTTTTACAGAGTTAAATTAATGTATTGACATACAAAACATTTATAAGTGTGTCAACTATTGTACTTCCACTTCCATGATATCGTTATCTGTATGAGTCTTTCGGCAGCACTGTTTTTTTCCCCCATATTTGGCTGGTATGCTTGTAATACCTGTGTTGAAATTACATGGTGTTGCCGGCTTTGTTCTGTAAAATTAACCCAAACAGTCATGAAACTTTGAACTCGGTGAAAATGAAGTTTCATTAGATTCCGTAATCTGTGACATTGTTGCATGATGTGTATGAAAGATGACAGATTGAGAAATGTTCATAGTGCCAAGCTGTCTGTTGAGCTTAAAAATTTGGAGTAAACCCTGTGTCAAGTTAGTTTGATGATACCAACGCTTAATAGTGACAATTTATGTTGTTGACTGAGTGGACATAACTTCAGGGTTATTGCAATTTTGAAGGAAACCGAAAACAAAAAAAATGACATATCATTAAGCTACGTTTGAAATATTAACAGTTGAATTGACCCTTATAAAGTCCTAATTCAAGCATAATTTTGGCAATAGTTTGTGTTAAGACATGGCTTAAGTTTCTGTTTAATCATCATTACTACTAAATTTGTTTTGTTCTGTGTAACTGGAAGTGTGGAGTATATTGTTTTTGTAAAGCGTTTCATTGACAATGCTTTTCCAGATCATGGTGGAAACGTCGATGAGCAGTTCTTCATGGATCCTGCATTGCTAGCAATGTATGCTGGAACGATCTATTACAACAGCTTTCCTTTCAATGCTGAGGAAGGAATGGTCATGGAGTACGTCCGAAAACAGATGTAAGTATTTCACATTATTTTAATATATATATATATATATGTACTTGTCTGTGCTTGGGCAACTGCATGCCTCATCGTCTTTATTATTACATCTGTCTCGGGCAGCTGGTCATATCGAAATTATTTCTTTTCAGCGACTACTACTTCAGTGAGGAGAATTTGCAACGGGACTTTTTCTTGAGAAGGAAGATGGACAAGGAGGGCTACATTCCCATTAGTATGATTGCAAGTTTCCACAGAGTGCAAGCCTTGACCCAAGATGTCACTCTGATTATCAAGGTAAATCATAAGACAGCTTGATATGGTTTACGTAAATTCAGTGTATCATAGGGCTGTTAAAAAATTGTATGACGACTAAAAAAAAGCGTGGTTTTTTGAAGGGGTTGTTATGTGTGACTTTACATTGCAATAATACATGTAAGAGTATCAATTTTCCTTATGGAGTCCTTCAGTATATTGATTACTGAATGCGTTTTTCGTGCAATTAAGGTTACAATATTTGATGCATAATCCAATTTTTTCAGTCAATGAAAGAAAGTGAAGTGACAAACTTGTCAGAGGATAATTTGAAGCTGCGAGCGAAGGTGAACCCTTTGAAATGGCCCATAGAGGGAGCCCCTCTAACCTTCTCTAACCTCAACGTGGACGTACCTGAGTTTGTTCCCGGTCAGAGTTTCGTATTACCACCTCATAAAGAAGATGATTCACAAAAGAAAGGTGAGTGTCTCATGGGATTAATTGTATTTGCAGTTTGGTTTGAATGATAAAATCATATCAGTGGCAGACTCTTTCCGCTTACTTTGGAAGACCTATGAACTTCCTAAAGTCTGATGCGTCTGCTAGAATAAAACTGCAGACTACTGGTTTGAAACAACTTTTGAATGTTGTTTTGAATAATCAATTCTGCAAACAGGTCACATCTGTCCAATTTGATATATTAGTCTTGATTTAGTCAGTAGAAATATTAATTAAAAAGCACACCCAATACAATGTATATGGCCTCAAAAGAAGCTTCACTCGTGAGACCCCAACAATTTTAGCTCTATATATATATATTTTTTTTTTCATTGTACACTTGTGTCATTGCAATTTACCTCATAAATAAGGCAGCCTTGCTGTCAAGACCAATATTAGTGGCAGACTCTTTCCGCTTACTTTGGAAGACCTATGAACTTCCTAAAGTCTGATGCGTCTGCCAGAATAAAAATGCAGACTACTGGTTTGAAACAACTTTTGGATGTTGTTTTGAATAATCAATTCTGCAAACAGGTCATATCTGTCCAATTTGATATATTAGTCTTGATTTAGTCAGTAGAAATATTAATTAAAAAGCACACCCAATACAATGTATATGGCCTCAAAAGAAGCTTCACTCGTGAGACCCCAACCATTTTAGCTCTATATATATTCTTTTTGTTTTTTCATTGTACACTTGTGTCATTGTAATTTTACCTCATAAATAAGGCAGCCTTGCTGTCAAGACTAATGTTAGTGGCAGACTCTTTCCGCTTACTTTGGAAGACCTATGAACTTCTTAAAGTCTGATGCGTCTGCTAGAATAATACTGCAGACTACTGGTTTGAAACAACTTTTGAATGTTGTTTTGAATAATCAATTCTGCAAACAGGTCACATCTGTTCAATTTGATATATTAATCTTTTGTTGTTCTTTCCTGTTGAATGCGCATGTCGTTTATTGGTTTGCATAATTTATTTTTACAGGGTCAGCGGAGTCAGCTCCTACATCTCCTAGAACTGATCAGGATGCCAACAAGCAGAATTTGATGAAGAAATCTGATGACCTTTCTGGTATAAAAGGTGACCTGCCTATTCTCTCCTCCAGCGCCCCAGAATTGGAAGGCATTTGGCAAGAAGTCAAACGGAAAATCAGGCTCCCCAAGTCCAAAGCTGAGGTTCGTCTTGGTGTTAACTGCCTGATTCTAGTGAGATTCGACTGTCAGTTTGAAAATATACAAGGTGGTAGCACTAGTGCGTATGACCAGGTCACCTGGTGTTGTGTTGTTGAACTTATCTGAAGGTTTGCAGTGTCATATTCCTGCATTGTCATTGATTTAACTCAATTGTTTTTGTTTTTGCAGGATAAGGAAGATAAGGAAGCTGAGCCAGATGAGTTGGACTTCATGTTTGATGAGGAACTGGATGAACTTGGAGCTGTTGGTCGGCAAAACAAGTTCACTGACTGGTGAGTGTTAAGAATTTGGGTAACAACATTGTCAACAGTCCGATGCTTTATGGTGCTATTTTAGGCTTCGGTTGTCAGTGTGAAATAACTTTGATAACCTTGCAGGTCGGACGATTCAGACGATGAAATAGACGAATCTGTCATCAACAAGATTTTGATTGTCACGCAAACCCCACCTGCTTTCCGGAAACATCCCGGAGGGGATAGGACAGGGGACCACGTGCCGAGGGCAAAAATGACTCAGGAGTTGGCTAAAGTTATCAACGATGGCCTCTACCACTATGAAAATGATCTCTGGATGGATGCAGATGAAGTCAGTGTCCAATGCTTCCCCCTTCCTTCAATAGAAGTATAAACATTTTTGGTTTTATAGTAGTGTCTAGTTGTAGTTAGTCTTTATTAGTCTTGATTTTTGCAGTTTAATTTCTGTGTGGTTTTCTGTGTTAAAGCAAATCCGTATCTGATTATCAACCATTTATCTAATTGGTATTAGTTAGAATTATGTGAATTGTTGGTGGGAATTAGGCAGAATGAAAATGATCCTTGTGCTGTATTTATTCACAAATGTCAACAATGCCCAACATCAGCTTTGCTAATTAATACTTCAGTGAACTGCTTCAAATAGATACATAATAAATCCTAGTTTCATATTGTGCAGACCTTTACTTGATACTTCACTGCCAAAGCCATGACTATGGAGTGCATATGGTCTGCCAGAGTCTATCTAGCAGGAAACTGGTTTGGGCTTTCTGCTAGTAGAAGTCCAATATTCCCCCTGCTAACATACTGACATGACAATTGTATTGTATTCCACATCAGTGAAGCTCTTCAGTTTCCTACATATTTGGTAGTAGAAGCAATAATTTGATTACATTTACAGGAGGAGTTCAAAACCGTGCAACTAATTTCAAGAGAGGAATTCAGTCACCTTGCTCCAGAGCTACCGATTGTGACGAACCAGGAAATACCACCACCCCCTCCGTCTTTGCAACAACCTGCGATGGATGTAACAGTTGTCTCAACTGCAACTCAAGGTATGGGATAACTAATCTGATATACACATGAGAAAATGGAAGTAGGCAGGGCTGTAAGCAAGAAAAGAATAGAACACCAAAGCATAACTTGCAATTTACGACTTCAGAAGAAGTGGTAGACAAATGACAAAATAATACTAGTAATTAACTGAGCCAGGGTAGCAAATGGCAAGCTATGTGAGTCACATGTACATGTAAGGTGTTGTAAATGCTGTAGGATAGTTAATGATGAACACCACACTGGAGGACTTTCAATTAAATGAATAGTGAACATTTTTTGTGCATTATCAGTTACTTTAAGATCATTTCATTGTCTTATAGTTAATCAACATGAGGTTCAGCATTCACAACCAACAAACATAACGCGGACACCGAAGACTCCTCGAACGCCCAGGACACCAAAAGCCTTGAATCCTGAGATAAACCCACGATTTTACCCTGTCGTCAAAGAAACAGCACCATGTGATCCTCAGGTATGAGATCTTTCAATTGGAGTCTAATGGGAAGAAAGACTACCAGAAGACACTGCCACTACAGCTGATAAAGCACAATAAGATGATATCATCATTTATTTTAACAATCGCCGAATGCATGACGTCATCAAACAATGCTTATCTGCTTTGGTGCCAGTGACATCTGGTGGTACTTACCCTTCCCATTGCCTGTGTACTTTAAAAATACCTTGTTGCATTTTTCGTCAATATTTGTTGATCTCCATTTGATGATTTCTCTGCTCACAGACTCCCAGAAAGAGGAAAACTCGACACAGTAGTAATCCTCCAGTGGAACACCACGTTGGTTGGGTGATGGACACCAAAGAGCACAAACCTGTCACTGATGCTGCACACTCATTATCACAAAGGTATGTATCTATATAATTCTGATTTTATTAATTTAGGGCACACTGATCTTTAGCTTCTCGCGTCATCTCAGGGCAATTTTTACTAGGTGGTCAAAAATGCCAGAATAAAATTTCATATTAAATAACATTGTGACTTATTTTTTCAATTTTCTATTGGCTCATTTCTCATCATGTTGGTGGATCTGAGAATCAAAAATTCAAATAAATGTCGCTTCAGACTTGCAATGACCATAATGTGACAGTTATACTTTGATAGCCATATGCCAGGAGTTTTATGTCTTAAACTAATGTTATCTCGCCTTTTCAGCCCATCTGAAGGAGTTTTGTCAACAAGTGTCGGTAGTTTGCCACAGTCTTTCCCAAAATTCCAGCATCCTTCCCACGAGCTGTTGAAGGATAACAACTTTGTGTGGCATGTGTACCACAAGTACCATGCTAAGTGTCTAAAAGGTCAGTATTAGTGAGGTTAATGATATATTACAATGATGTTTTGTCTGCTATTTACTTTAACGATAAACTCTACTATTCCTGCTTTTACTTGTGATGCTTATGCTGTGTATTTTTTGTTTTTACAGAGCGGAAAAGGTTAGGTATCGGCCAGTCGCAAGAGATGAACACGCTGTTCAGGTTCTGGTCATTCTTCTTGCGGCAACATTTCAACAAGAAGATGTACCAGGAATTCCGACAGTTAGCTAAGGAGGATGCCAATGCAGGCTACAGGTATGTTTTATGCAAAGTAACAGTGATTTGTAATATTTGATTCATTTGATTATTTCAATGCCTTCAAATCCTGATTTGAATGTAAACCTTGATTTTATACTAAGTAACAGTCACTGATTTGTAAAATTTGATTGGACTCCTACATCCATTTCATAACCCAATTTGAATGTAAACCTTTAATAATTTTATTATTAATGCCAATGCACATTGCAGGTATGGCCTAGAGTGTTTGTTCAGATTCTACAGCTATGGACTTGAAAAACGGTTCAGACAAGAAATCTACAGAGATTTCCAAGAAGACACACGGTGCGACTTTGAGTGGGGTAAGTGGTCTCCTTTGCTTTTATGGTTCTCTGTTTTTTGTTAATCAAGACATCAGGATGTTAACAATACAATTGGAATATTGATTTGATTACAGGTCAACTGTATGGCTTGGAGAAGTTCTGGGCTTTCCTGAAATATTCCAAAAGGAATGTGGAAGTGGATCCTTTCTTGAAAGAGAGGCTCGGCAGCTTCAAATGTCTAGAAGACTTCAGAGTTGAGGCAAGTTGTACTTCTTTGATTAGATAGTTGAACCACAGGCGCCTTCCAGCAGAGGCTGGCATGTCAAGACAGAAGAAACAAAGGTAGAGCACTCAAAATTCTGTGCCGACATTCTTGCGGACAGAATCTAGGTCACTGGTGTCGCCAATTACGTCCGTCCTGCTCTTAATCAGGTCCGCGACGTTTGCAGCCAGTCAGTGGCCTACGGGGCCTCAGGGTTTTACTTAATAAACCCCGCGGGTGCCTCTGCTGCTTCTCTGAATGACCGACATTCTGTCCGCATGACTGTCGCGATTGTATTTAAGTCTGAAAATTGTGTTATAACGGCGTAACTTGAGTAAATAACCACTATGTTGTCGGTTCAGAAAAGTAGGAAATATTGTTTATTTGATATAACTAAAGATTATGAAGTTTATATTAAGTGCAGTGAGAGCATCAGGCATTTGAATGCGGCCAAGTCAACTCGCTCAGTGCACGAGAGCGGTACCTTCTTATTATGTCTTGACAACGCCAGCTGGACGGCGCCTGTGGTTGCACTTTAGCTAATGTGGATAGTCATTAAATTAGAATGCCCGTATGGAATATAAAATTTGAGTATATTAAAAGTTGAGCTAGATGGCAACATCAGAAGACCTTGAGGAATGGCATTAACACCAAGCAAAATATGTTAATAAACATGAGTCTGAATATTTGAGTAGCGTCTTCTTAAAGATGAAAGTGAAGACTCAGAAATCCAATATTGCAAAACTTATCACTGCCCTCAACTAAAGTTCTATGAAAAGATTTGACCTTAATATGCTAGTAAGGCTTATTTAAGTTTCTAAATATTTACAACAAGGTATGATTATATATGCAGGGTGCTGAGGTTGACTTTGCCGGAAACCAAGATGAACGGGAAATGGCACGACGGATACGAAGGGAATCAGGTCGCAGGTCAAGACAGAATAGCCAATCAGAGAGTGGCAAACAGCCACAGAGGTCGCGGCAGAATAGTGAAAGTGGAAGCAAACAGCAAGGTCATAGACAGAGGCAAAGCAGTGAGAGTCACGGCAAGCGCCCTCGCCAGAGTAGTGAGAGTTGGCAAAGACCAGCACACCGTGAAAGATGGCACAGTGAAAGTCAAGCACAGAGAGGCAGTGGCGCCGCCGAGGGACAGCAGAATCGTCAAAGGAAAGACAGTGCGCGTACAAGAAAGGACAGCCAGTCTGATAAGTCTGGTCGTAAGGACAGGTCACCGACAAAGCCAAAGGCTGAACAGCGATCGGAAGATGCCAAAACTCAGGACTCAGAAAACAAACATGCTAATAAGACTCACTCGCCCAAGAAGGATGTGTCGAAAAAAGAGGGCGCAAACAAGTCACAACAGAACTCTCCCAATAAGAGTGTAAAAAAGCCAGCTGCTACACCTGCTGCAGCTGCTGCGGCTGCAGAAAAAAAGTTTGCAGAAAAAACATCACCAGCAAAAGGAGCAGCAACGGCCGACAACAAAACCACTTCGACGGAAAGTGCCAACAAATCTGCTGCAGGCACCTCCACAGCTGCTGCCAGCAAGTGAGGAGAGAAACTGTTGTCTCAAAATGTGATGATGTTGCAGCTGAATTATTCCATGTATTATGACATAGCATTGCCACCAAATGCCTCTTTGAGATCATAAACACATTATTTATTTGCTTCTCTGCAATATGGTGTAATAAGACAAAAAGGCAAATTATAGTCGTTAGTGCCAATACAATTGAAATTTGAGTATTGGGCTGATCGGTAACGTGAAGCATTTACTCAATTGAGATCGATTTATCCGATACCTGTGATTCTTTATCCCTCAAGAATGAAAGTATTAAAGCTCTTATACTAAGAGCTGCTCTGGGTAGCCCAAGATGCTTCTTCATTTATATATATTTGGTGCTTAACGTTGCTGTTAGGTGCCTGGTTATGCATACATAGAGATTTGGTGATATCCTGAACTTGTTGGCATAACAATCCAAGCGTACGTGCCTTAGACCTAAGAACTGCAGAAGAGGTTCAAATGACTAGTAATGTCTGGTGACTCGAGTTTTGAAATCATATCAAGCACGGGAGAGAGATAATCGTAGGACTGGAGGAAGAGTGCAGGAAACTGTCATGACTTGTGATGTTGGTGAAACAGTTCCGTCAATGTCATTTGAAGGGAGCTTAGATGATGGCCATTATAATTAATTAGTCTCTGCTCAAAAAGTATGTGGTCTGCATACTGGTGGTCTCCATGCTGAGTGTGTTAAAAAATATTTAGATAATTCATTTGGCCTCACAAAATCCTGATAAGCTGACTTGCATTTGTTCCTCTGATAGCTGTGAGAACCGTATGTGCTTTTTATATAATTAAACTTTTCACAGTTTCTTAATTTTTGCTGTTTGTTTTAATGTATTTTGTTATCGCGATACGTGATGGGCTGATTGTTAACTATGGTTATCATGCTTTGCAATGTAAATATTTCCAAACTTTTAAATGTTGAGTGTGCATATATATATTGTCAGGCACCCCATCATACTGTTCATTAAAGTTGTACAGAACTCTATAGCGTAAGGTTAATATGGTACAAAAACACAAAAAAATGTATATATATATATAATCCTGTATAGTACTTTAACTGCAGTTGTTTTTCTTAGTTATTTTTTTGGTGGTAGTTGATGTTTAAGTATAATAATGAACGACTAGAGAAAATAAAGGCTTGATGTTCAAGTAAGATGTGATATTATATGTGACATGAATATAAATTTTGTGGACATCTATGCATTACTGTTACTTATTGTGTAATTTTGTTGGGACTGAGCTGCTGTTAGAAAAAAAAATCCATATTTTGTTGTAAGACAGGCCTCGTAAAATATTTGACCAGAGAGCGAATTGTACCCAACACCTATTTGAAACGCTTTGTGGGCTTTCAGTGAAAACTTCCTATTTATTGTAAGACATTATGAGTTCTGCATTTTATTGAGCATACCCAGCTACCTAAAATATGTTTACTGCTATAACATAGATCTTGAAAGGTATTCTGAACTTAAAGTTAGTTCTATTACAGTGTAATAAGGCATTCAAGATGACAATTTTAACCTCTTTTTGGTTCGCATTATTTGTCTTGTATGAATGTTGGACTTCACACGGTGAAAGTTGCATTGTTCACTCATGTGTAAATAGAGTCATTTCATGGTCTTTCTGATCTATTTGTTTGCTGCTGGGTTGCAGGTGAATAGCATTTTACCATTGTGAATTATCACAAATTTCATTTTGAATTTCGGACAATGAACTAAAAGCTAATCAATAAGCAATGTTCAAAGAATTGTGTAAAAGATGCCCACAAATCAATTAGGCAAGAAGTTATCAGATTTTACATTTCCTTTCTTGATGAGCCTTTTACGACTTGCAATAATACTTTTGCAATATTAAAAACAAATGCATATTTATCAAATGCCTTTGCTTGTTTGGTAGCGGTTTATTAATGTTGACTATAATTTGACACTTTTAATTTTTAATGATTTCTACAAAATGGAAAGTAATTATTGAGACTTGTTATTGGACTATATCTGTATATCTCTTGAATTTTTGGTTCTTGTATGACAATGTATGATTGCACTGATTTATCACCTGATCACAGTTTTGCAAATGTGTGCTCTAGTTTCCTAGTTGCTAATCACAAAGGACAAAAAAAAAATCAAAAAAGAAAAAACTCACTTCTGTCTTAGTGTTTTCTGTTTCAATATTATAAGCATTTATCGCAGGAGTGGTGTATTTAGCCTCCTGGGTTAATTTCTGAATTTAAATTTGAAGGATCATGTCCAATTAACGGTTCCTAGTACCAAACTGACCACCCTTCTTATATCATGTGTTGTAGCCAGAACCGACCTACATTGCATTACATGCTATGTAGGGTCGGAACGACTTACATAGGAATTCTTAGAAGTTGACATTTATATGACCGTTTTCTCAATAAATAAAGTATCAAACCTGGTTTTGTTGTACTCTTCATGTAGGGTATTTTTCCTACTATCAGATCGCACTAAAATATTACTTAAAACGTAACTGTAAACATCATTTTAAGAATTACGAAGTGCAGCGGTTGTATTCACTTCTTCACGGCAGGCTTGGAAGTAGGTCGGGTCATGTCAGTGAGCATGCGCAACTAATGTAAACAAGCAGAAGCACGTGCTGTGGCGCCAGTGTCGTCTGCTGATGAATATGACTGACACAGCTATTGATCAAGTTTTGAGAGAAGTGTTGACAGATTTAAAAATTCAATACCAACTAAAAAAGCAGCAAAAACAACTAATAACTGCAGCTATTCAAAGAAGACATGCATTCGGGTTATTACCCACGGGTTTTGGTAAATCCGAATGTTTTGCTCTGGTGAGCCCAGTTCTGGATAAGGTGAGATGAAATAATATTTTCAAAAAAAAGGTTGGGGGGGGGGGGGGGGTGTTTGACTTCCTGTGAATCTTGCCAAATATTTGTAATTCCTCTGACTTTGCAAAATAAAATATTTATATTATTAAAAATATATTATTTATATTATTAAAAATATTAGTTGATATCAATGATAAATTGAGTCATTTGTACAAATATATACATTATCAGAGGGCATACATTTTATGATTAAAGGTAAAAATTAGTGAGTCTGAAGCTTAGTCAGCTTATGTAACCAGCTGCCAGAAGGCAGATGTTATGATGAGATGATGAGGCTGATCCATAGGGTCCACACCATGATACACATTTACCCATGGGTGGGGGTCTTTCATACACACCATGTACAAGCTACCTCCAATTGAAACGTCTCATGCAATCGACATGCAAGGACACATTTACCCCATAGTTGCCTCGGTATAGACACCAAGCACAAGGCATAGATCTACAATTTAACATCTCATGCAATCAACATCTGTGGGATGAAGCTCATGAAGAGGGTTTGTCACATGAAAACTGGGAAATCAAATGATATATTAATTGTGACAAAAATTAGTAAAAAGGTTAACTTTTTGCATTTCTGTCTATGTGCATTGTAAATTAGGCTGCATTTCCCACTTCAAAGTATAACAAACAAAAGATTATGCATTGGTTTTGACTGCAGCTGGGTTTGGAATACAGTCACTGGGCCAGCTCCTATGATCTTCATTCCATCTCCCATGAGATGCTAAAATTGGGGGTGCCTTGTACCCAGTGCCTATAATGGGGCAAGTAAAATACCCTTCCCAAGGCAATACTTATCTCATCATTAAGTGTCTCTGGCACGTGGTAATACATGTATACATTTACACCAGCAGTACGGACACATTGGCATCTGTTTAGAGTACGTTACACATCTGTCTGAACCACTTAAAAAAACAGGGCCTGTTTAAGCATGAGCCTGTCTCAGCCCGGCAGCTTTAGTCAGTGCACAAAGGTTAAGCACTCTCAAATGGCCATCACTGACTATAGCAATAGTCCTTGACCATTGTCAACCAGTGACTTTATAACTTTTCATTCAGTTTAATCTCATATATATATATATAGGATTTAATTAACTGAACTGCAACAGGTCACATCTTTGGTTCATCACAGCAACACCAAAAAGCAAATATATCATATGAAATTAAAGAAACTCAGTGAATAACGACAAAATAATGCATTTTATCAAATTAGTACAATTTATCATAATCGATGTCGCAGTGCAAGTTACATTCTGCAATTCACTGTTGCATGGCATATTCAAACACAACCCAAAGTTTGAATCCACATACATCATACCTTAAGGTTCACTCACTGTCACGAGTTGGGATGGCGAGTGAGCGTGCATGACGAAAAAGTGTTAATTCACTCGCTGAGCGATGTATATATATTCATGCTAATCCGTAGAAAGCTCGTAGTCCCTCTAGATCACTTGTAAATCTCTGTGGAGAGGGCAACAACTTTTAAAATCTTTGGCGGACTTTCAACGAGTAAAGTTTTTACCTTTTTAAAGGAATCACTCAGCGAGCGGTTGCGAGTGATCTATGCACGTCCGTGGTCATTCGCGGCCACTTGTGCTCACTCGCGGGTACACAGGGGAGGCTGTCCATTCAAGTATACTCGCCGTCCACTCGTGTCCACCTTGTGAACGGTCGGGAAATGCTCGGCAGACGCCTTAGGAGCGCTCTTGAACCAACGACAATCACACTGAGTTCTCCGGGACCAGTCCATCGTTCTTCCGCCGAGCGGTTGACGGACATCCCACAAACGCTCATCGAAAGAATTTATATTGATTAACAGCCTCCTGATTGACCACAAGTTAGCACAACTGATAACCAAGTAATGCCACCCTTCGACAATTATCAAGCATCATACAGCTGTAAACAGAAATGTAATATACTCCGAGCTGCTATGTTAATTTGACAGGGAGTTCGCCACATTATCAACTTACATGCAGTTGTACCTTACATTGAATTTAAGCCTTGGTGCGGAATGCTGCTTTTTCCCATGTTTTCCTAAATGCTTTCTCTATTTTTTGCCTTTATAGCTCTACCCACAACATCAGTGTCATGTCACTCTTGTGATCAGTCCACTAAAGTCCTTAATGGCGAACCAAGTCCTCAGATGGACAGCACAAGGACTGAAATGTGCGGCAATTGTCCGAGATATGGACAGCAAGACTATACAAGGTTATTTTCCAGTACACACATGATACAGATCCCATGCACGTTGAGTTTGCTCGCTATTTGTAATCCTTACACCGCCAGCTCCAAATGTTAAGCATTTAAGTGATTTGCAGTTGTTGGGTTCAGATTTCCCAATGTTAAGTAGGCCTACAAATTATTTGTTAACATACAACGTGCATAGGACCTGTAAAATTCATACAAATGTAATCATTCAACAGTGTTCCTGCAATTCACATAACAATAGCCCATACTACTAATGAATATGCCCATACAGATAATTTCGAAAAAAGTGCAGTATAGCGGACCCAGTTTTATGACCAAATTTAGCAAGCCTTATTGCCAGGCCTATGATGTAGAAATGCTGTATTCAACGGATGACAGCACGAACAAACGATGGCAGTGTTCATTTTCAAGACAAGAACGTTGTTTATTTCATTTATTTTTCGGGGGGCTGCCGCCATAAAAGTCCTGCTACTGGACACAAATTTGCCAAAACTAAATTTGGTATAAATTTGGGTCCGCTACACTGCACTAAACCCATAATTTATTACAAAACTTCACACATTTCTAATTAGAAATCAAGTCAGGCAGATGCGGACTACTGTATGCATCCCCTGAGGCCATTCTGACAAGAAGCTGGTTGGACTGGTTACGTGAGAAGGGCAGAAAACTTATTTCCCTACTTGTTCTGGACGAAGCCCACTGTCTAACAGAATGGTAATGACTAATGAATCAAATGTCTAAACACCGTAATGTCAACATAGTAAAGCTTTCAGCTACTTTGCATAAACTGATTTCATTTGAGGTAATTTTGACTTACTCACACTATGAATATAATTAATAAGCATAATTATGTTCCTTTAATTCGGCGAGTTTTGCAAAGATTCAACTCCACCATATATTCGACCTATGCCAAGTGTAATGTTTTAAACTTCAGGGGCAAGTCATTTCGAACGGACTACCTAAGAGCTACAGAGCTCCGCTCTCTACTCCAAACACCTGTCATGTGCCTGACGGCAACAGCAACCCAAGCAATTGTCAATGAAATATGTGACAGGATGCAGTTAACAGATGTTCAAATGGTTGTGGAACTCCCAGACAGGTAACTCGTTATTTTTCCTGATGACAATACCATCTTGTCAACAAATTTTTAACAAGAAAGGTCCGCAGAATTCTAAATCGAATATCATGACCTTCTTATTTCAGACCAAATATTCACTTATCAATTAAAGCAGCAAAAACATTCGAGGATGCTTTATCCTGGTATGCAGATCTTCTGCAGACACAGAAACAAGTTACACCCAAGGGACTGATTTACTGCAGGTAAATAAGCATTCAGATTCATTGATCATGTTTCAGACCTTGGTACTGTCCATATCAAGAAGTTCAGTAGTCAACATTTGCTAGTGATGACTAATAATTTGATAATTGAACATTTTACTCTAAGTGGCAAAATGTGAAAGAAAACTCATGGTTAGTTGACTAACAATGCCAAAGTGTGCATTTGCTACACAATTCGCAGTTAAAAAATAGCACTGCCAGCGGTGATGACACTTGCATGTTGGTATGCACGTTATTTGCTTTACATTGTCCAGGGTTGTGGTTCTTTCAACATTTAAACATCAAAAATAAATATTCAAACCATTTTGCCCCATCACGAGGTAATTACCTGTGCTGTATATCATTTTTCAAGAAAGTCACTGTGAATGAGACAAAAAACTTTCAAAAGTAATGTACAAAACCTAAATGCAGTAAGCAGAGTTTTGGTCCCCAGCAAATATTGACCAGTGTATATTTGATTGCAGAGATATCAACACTGTGACAGGCATTTATGGTTGGCTGATGGACAGACTGGGCAAAGACGCCTTTTCAGATGAGGCACACACAGTACACAGTAGGATTGTGGACTTATACCATGCCCACACCGATGATCGTAGTCAACAAAGAATTATTAATAGTTTTTCACTGCGAGATTCGCCACTTAGATGTCTTGTAGCTACCGTTGCATTTGGCCTAGGTGTCAACATTCCGAATGTTGAATTTGTGCTTCACTGGGGTGCATCACGAGATGTTCTTGCGTATTGGCAGGAAGTCGGGAGATGTGGGAGAGACGGCAGAGCAGGCAAAGCAATATTATATAAATGTCCTGGCGCATGCCATAAGGCCAGAGTTGATGAAAAATTACGCACTGTCATTGAAAACAGTTTTAACAACTCTACATGCCTTAGAAAAGAAATCCTTCGTCAACTGTTTGTGACAGGCATGAGCGCAGATGCCTTAGAAAATTGCAGTAAAATTCCCAAGTGCTGCTTTGTTTGTGACAAAACTCCTGTTTAATGTAAATGACGTTACCCATTGTAAATGGATGTTGACCTGAATAAATGTCTGAGTTTGAGTCACATTGAGTCCTAACTGGTCAGATTTTTCACTTTCCTCCATGTATCTAATGATTTGCTTAGTTGTTTTAGCTTGATGCCCAACTGTCTGCTGTTGTTCACATTTATGCTGTTTGTGAACATTCTGAAAGACTTGTGTGACCGAGGTGGGATGTAGTCACATAGGGCATCTCCGGAATACTCTTCAACAAATTTAATCAAGTCCTTTTGGTAATGCCCTGATTGTGTTTTTCTGTGCGCTGGGGTCATTTTTCCCAAACCAGCATCTGTGAACAGATTGTCCAAATGCTTGCCATGTGCACCTGACATTTGTGCACATCGCAAGACCGTTTGTTCCGTGTAGTTGCCTCTGGCGGAGCGCAGCATTTCTATAACAAAATAAGAAATATGTAATGAAGTTTATAAATCACAGTCATGTTTACATATGTAATATTAATTGATAATATTACCTGTCAGTAGTATCACCAAATGTACACCTGCTTAACAGTATGCAACACTGCAACAGGATTTAACAGATTTTTTTACACTGTAATAAATGAATGAATAATGCATACAAAACCCACCTTTGAAGTCAAGATTGAGATGTTCGTTGACAAGATCTAAACCAATATTTCCATGAGGCTTGCCAAGTGGGTTGGCTACTCTGTTCCACACATAATTGGCTCTTATGCGTTCAGGGGCAAAACCTCCTACAGCTGTAACATATATTCCAATTTCTCAATTAATTATTTTCTATTTGTAATTTATTGGTTCATCAAGTTGCTACAAAGTTAAAATTTAAATATCAGAGAGAGATATGATAACAAGTGTACTGGTCATTGATCAAATTATTGCCAATCACAAACATTTTCAATAGGAAAGACACAGTTGCCAAGTTACAAAATTACAAAACAACTACTCTAATCAAAATGATACAAAAAAAAAGAACATGCAAAGCATGTGAAACAGGTTTACACTTCAACCGGGGTTAAATCAATTTTGCCCTGCTAGGCGGATAAAACCTAGATATATAGCCCAGTTTAAGGTGGTGAAAACCCTCCCACAAGCTCACCACATGAGATTCCATATAAGTAGAAATACATAAAACAGGGTATAGTTTAAGGAGTTTTGAAACTTTTAATTTAATGGCAATCACTGAGCGTTACACACTTTATGGCATTAATATCAATTGACGAATGCAATTCCAGAATTATGGTACGGACACTTAGTGATCTGCAGACAATCGAACAGACTGACAAATTTTGAATTCCTAATATATATTAGTTTGAAAAACACATATGTTACATGTCCTTGTGAAGTTGTCTTGTGAATTCCAAAGATTATAATTCACAGATAAAAACAAGTCCAAAAAAGTTAGTAAACCATCAATTAATTTTGTGTTTTCATAATTGCAAATTGGCTGGAAGAACCATTGATCTTTGTTATGACCTATCATCATGCAGCATCAGCTATTCAACGTTTAATGTTTCACACAAATAGTGTTAAATATTAATGTTTTTTCTTTGATTTCCACCTTTACTACTGATTATAAGTTAAGTTATGGGTTTTAACCCAGGTTTAACCCACTTTGCCCAAAATGGTCTATTTAGCCCAATCCGGGTTTAATACGGGTTTAACCTGGGTTAAAGCTGGTGGGTGAGTTAAATTGGGGATTCATGTGATGACTGTATATGCATTACTCGCGAGTGATCACAAAACCCTTCGGCCATTTCTATGGCCGAGGGCAAAATAGACAAGGAGATATTAATAGAAAGAAAACAATAAAAAGAGAAAACCCTGATTGACTTTGAGTATACTGACCAGCCAACATGAAGTGTGCGTTAATCAAGTATTTCGGGTGTTTGTTCTGCCAGAATTGCAACAGATCAAACTTCCAATCCATCATCATTGCTGGCCCATCCCCTTCACGAACTACATCTCTTCTACTCAGAAACTTCAAACCTTCCCACATTATTCGCTTGGAGTGATTGAGGACATAATCATCATCTTCAGCTCCCAAGGCACACTCAGAGGAGCAGAACCACAAATCTGCCAAAAACAAAAAACCCTGTTATCATGCACTTCACTTTGACGAGGCACCAAGATGCATTGAAATCAGTGAATCAACATAGAGTAGAATATGAGTAATTTTCATACAAGACATATAAAGAATAGAGCTCTGGATGAGTTTTATTATGACACACTGATTACATTATTGATTCTATATGCCCAGTCATTCGGCTATAACTTTTACATACAAGGGAACTTACCAGGCACAACATTGTTTGCAGCAATACCAACACACTGTGGGTGGTACCACTCGTGGTACTTGCACTTGTCCTCTGCACTGCACAATATCATGGTGCCTTCACGATGTTGTTGACAAGAACAGTAGATGTAGTGTTCACTTTCCGAACACGAAGAACTGCAGTAACAATCACCATCATGTTCCACCGCGTCATCTGCACACGCAGGATGGAACCATGTCTGATAACAGTGCAGATTACAGCACTTCACCAAGCTTTCTTCTCCATCTACCAATTAAAGAGAAATCAGAATTACCAAACACAGTCAAACACAGCCGACATCTATGCAGAATGACTACAATACCTCTTACAAATAATACATATTTGCTAGGATAAAACTACTGATTAAATGCAAGTGTGTTTTCATTATCTAAACATGACAAATAAAGGACACAGGACATACCATTGCCACACATGCAACCACACAATGTTTCATTTTGGCCATCATGGAACCCTCGGGTCACATCATCAATGTCTTCCTTCAATGGGCCTAGCCAGCAGAAGTCCACAACAGACTTTGCTAGCCTCTTAAGCCACTCCAGCTTTTCATGCAAGGTACCAGCATAACTGTCAGGTACAGTTGTCAAGTTTGGGATATTAAGTTGTCGGGTAGCATAAAGGAGAATGTAGCCATGTGTAACAAACTGAAAAGACATCAAAGGTAGAAAAATGGAAACAACTAGATCAGACTGCTCTCAAAATCCAAACACACAATTTCAATCCATCATTTCAGCTAACAATGCTGATTGCATAGCTCTTACCTCATAGAAGTCAGTATTATGCTGATAACTCGCCATGACATCGCGTTTCATTCCTTTGTGACCAAACAAGTTTCGTATTTGTGTGAATGTTCCACGGTCAGCAGCACTGTTGACCTTCAGCAGTACATCATTAGCATCCTGAAAGAGTAAATTGAGCACATTCAGCTTTTCAAATGAGCCTGCCATTTATATTTACACATATATCCTTAAATTTGTAAAAATTTCTGCCTTTTCAATATTATCTTTAGTGGGCCTATTGTAAGGTCCACTGAATTATTTATATGTGCAAACCAAGAACAAAAATTTCTGACTAGTCACTCATTGAATAACCTCAATCACAGGGACCATATGTAGTACCCGCACCATGTTGGACAGGGCTAGGATGTCCTTCAAACATTTTATGTATTTCTATGTTGATAGTTACTGTTAGAAGCAGAATGTCCTTGTGAAATTCCTGCGGGCAGGGCCAGGCATACTCAAGCCTATCACACGGGAATTCACCACCACTCATTGCCCTCTGAGCCTGTAGCATTCGCTCCACAGAAAGTCCGTCTCCACTGACGAGCAGTTCCAGTTCCTCCCCATTTCGCTTTGGTACGTACTTCTGGCCATGCTGGAGAACTTCAATGGAGCCTGCAGTGGATGCTGGGTCAGTATGAAGTATGCCCATGTTGACCTGAAATTACAATTAGCCATTTTCCTATCAATTAAAATTGACACGAAACACCGTTGTTGAAGTAACATTCATTCCGTGCCATATTTTGTGAAGCATGTTGCCAACCCATAAATTCACAGAACGCAATAGTTCACCCTACAAACAACTTACTATTTCTGATTGTGAAGACATTTCCTTGCTGTAACGATGAGGAATCCTGCACAGGACCTTGGAGCGCAGCTCTTCTAAGAACTCAATATTGTTGAGCAGTACTGTTGTGGCAATCAATTCCATCCTCCTCCTTTTTTGCTGGAAGGCATGTGAATCAGGCAGGAATGCATAGGGGTCCAGATCGACAGCATTCAGCACAGTTGGATCTTGCTAAGACAAAGAAAAACTTAATGTTTGAAGCAGTACAATGAATAAATTAAATTCACCTCAACGTGCATGTCGCTTTGGAAGACTACTATATTTATTCCTTTTTTACTGCCATGAAACACCTAAAAAGAAACAACAAATTGTATGAGGCATATTCAGGAACATTTTAATATACACGAACAATAGTGTGCAATTAAATGTTTGCACGTAAGCGCAAACTATGAATATTCCGATCTTCAGATGCATTTCTCTGTCATAATATCATTAACTTTTTTGAAAACGATAACATTGATAACATTTGAGTGTGTTTTTTTACTATTTCCTCAGATTCAGATAAAAGTTGCAGTTTTTATTTTTACAAGCACGCATACGAGATGATAAATCTAAATGTTGCTTTAGTCTTATTTTAATCCATGCCAATTTTGATTTGCAGTGCCTTCACTGAGTTGCACCATTGCTTCCCCGTCAGATTCTGTATGACTGTCAAAAGGCACAACTAGAGCTAATGCAGCTGTCATGCCATTGGTGCACAAATATTTTCCCCGCATATTTTAAATTTAAGACAATGCTGAGACACCACAAGATGACTTGACCCAATCATTTTGCATAACATCACTTAATTGAAAAACTGCAGCTCCAGTCAATACTTGTCCTAATGGGCCATCTCTGCTGAAGGTCCCAGACTCAATTAACGGCCCAGGCACTCTTCATGAGCTACATCCCAGTTGGATGTTGATAGAATGAGATGTTAACTTGGAGGTGCTTGCACTAGACCTGTGTCTATACTGAGGCAAGCAAACCACCAATGGGGTAAATGTGTAACATGGCGAGGACTCTGAGCATTACTGTCTCTTCATAAGCTGACTAAGCTTCAGACCTAGTAGCATTGACACATACACATAGACATAAACATCAGGAAACATGCGCACCCTGCAATACATACCAGGTGTAGATGTGAGACACGGTCCTTAACAGCAAAACACATGGCCATGAGCAGGAATTTGGTGTCGCTTTCAGAATGGTAGTGTTTGGTTTTTGCACCTATCTGCACATTATCCCAACAGAACGCATAGCCATTCATATCCTTCTTCCTGGGAGAGAGTTGTTTAGCATTCTGCAAGACAATTTTTGACATTTTACTCTGGCATTATATGGTTGCTTACCAAAACCTTCATGGTTGAAATATTCCACACCATCATTTCCAAACATAGTGTAAAAGAAATATATTTGTGCTATTCACCAATACACTCAGGCAAGATGCATGTGTGCTCTTCAAGAGATTCCCATATATTTTTAGTTGGAGACTAACAATAATGTAAGGTGCATAGCTCGATACATGTGAACTTTTGACATAGTAATAATTTAATTACTATGCTATAACTATAAAAGATGCTTGCTTACAAACAAAGGTGATGATATTGTAAGCAGTTGAATTTCAGGAAATTTTGGTTGGAACCTTTCTTGTTAGAAATTCATGATAACAATAATTTCAGGGGATTCAAACAAAAAGCATGCCAATTCAAAAAGTCTAATTTTTTAGGGACTCCCTCACAAATCTTGCAACTAGACCTGAATTGAATGACTGACATGCAATAGAGACTAGATCTGAAAGTTCTCATGACTGAGGAAGAAACAGGTAGAATGTACATGTCACTTCATGAAAAGAGGGGTGAATAAATCAGGATGTGAAATTAAATCACACCTACTTCCCTTGTACATAGATTTTGACAATATTTCACAAAAAGAAGTTAATATATATGAAGAATTGTACGTGTGTGCCATAATAATTTTAAAATGGCGCCATGAAGCGATCTATGTTTTTTAAAGCTCTAGGTAAAGTACATGTTCAATATCAGGTTGGTGGTGCTGAAATCACACTTAGAACAGAACAACATTGCCGCGAACGAAAGAGCGGTATCTGTATTAACTTTAAGCATGCCAGCATTTTCGCTATAAATTAGTTTCATGTATTTTCTCCAAAACGGTTATTAATAAAGCTACAAAACAGACAATGATTTGCATATATCTATCTATACACGGTAATGTAAATGGTATGTTAAAATGTATGCACGACGGTTTTGGAAAAATTTGACTGTAGCCGGACACTTTATGGATGACAGCAGCTTGAGCTGCCAGATGCAACCCGCCTACAGCATTGGGGAAGTGAGCAGATCCTCCTTAAACCACTCATACACCCACGTGTGATGGGGGATACATGGCCAAGGATAAAAACACCTACAAAAAATTATGTTGTATGTCCCTAGCTCAATTTCTAATTAGTCTACCAAATAAAAGTCCTTAACACCACAACAGTTGCAGCTACATTGGTTTGTCCATTCATTATTTATCTTATTTGCATATTATTACCTCAACAGCATGCTGCCAGTTCAGGAGTTTCTTATTGTACGTTGCTCCAAGGCGATCTACATGGCCTCTGGCTGCATCCACACCTAGACTGATGCCGACAGCATTTAACGTTTTAAAAACCTTATGGCTGGCACCCTGCCTCCAGAGTTGCACGGACATGCATGCAGCAAGGAACTTGCATTTTCTCGGTTTTTTCGTGAAGAGGGCAATGTTGATGAGTGTCCCAAGACGCATATCAAGGAATGTGCTGGCTTCTTCCTCAGTCATCTTTCTAGAAAGACAAACAACTGTATTTAATAAGCAAAGACAATTTGTATGTATTTTCGGTTCTTTACAAAAAAACTAGGTGTCACCGAAATTACAAGAGTAAAACAAAAGAAATACTTGCAACTAAACATCTATAGATATAAATAACATGGTAGGTGCTACATACATGATTTTTTGTGGTTCTGATAGTCTTTGTCCTAGCACCCTGATATCTACACCACATTTCAAAGTCCTGCAGATTATCCGCAAGCACATCAAGTGCACCTGTACTATAAATAGCTCATTTCTTCATTTAAAGCTCAAACGGTTTTAGTTTGTGAATTTAGACACCATTTCCTTCCATTTAAATCAAGTAATAACCTTCTGTAAAGGAGGAGATCCTTTCACAATGGGTTTCCTCACCTGCTCTGGCTCATTCCATGTTAGTGAGTAGGACAAAATAGAACTCCCATTAAAACATTGAACAGATTGTAATGATTCAGCTTACTGCAACCAGTTATTGGTAAATCACAAATCTATAAGGGTGTGGGCAGCCTTTTAGAATACACTGCACAACACTGAATTACCTTTTAGCTCCTTTTCGGCCCTTAATCTGATGACTGCGCACCTTGGAAACACTGGGAAGTAGGGCCTTGAGGCACCTAGTTGCTTTTGGCATGCACTTCTCAGCCTCAGAGCAGAAATGTGTCCAAGAAAACTTCTCAATAGTCTCTTCTGTCAGTGTTTGTGAGAACACTTCAGCCTTGACTGCAGACACCTGAAATAACCAAATTCAACTGAGTAGTAAGCCCATTTCCATCTCAAGGCTTTCTATCATGATTCAAAATTACCACACATATTACAAACCACTGGGTGACACCATAATCATAATAAGCATGTTCTGGGCATGTAAAGCATTTCAAAATTGATGCAAACTTTGCTTGGACATAATGTATCTATACTAATATACTTATATTTTCCATTGGAGGTTTTGCAAACACATAAAATTCCCAACTAGTGTCTCTCATACTATGAAGTCAGTTCGTGTTAAACAGTGAGCATAAATATAGAACTTTACAACTTATTCCATTACCTCACCTCATTCTTGATGAGTTCACTGGCTACTTGACACAAGCCTTGTGCTGCTTTGTGCGATTTTTTGCACAAAGTGCGAAAAGCTGCTGAGTACTTATAGGTCCGCAGCTGTTTAATGGCTTTATCTATCATACCACTGCCTGTCAGTGGGTCTTCCTCGCTCTCACTGCAGGTGCCATCCTCTTTGGGAGAAAAAAAAACACAATACATATCAATTATCGATTATGAAATATTTTTTGGAAAATCACACAAGAGTTATTATGCCCAGGTAGGCCTACTTACAACAAGCAATTGTATTAAGCAAATGTACCAAACATGAATTACATTAAATCCACTTGTAAGAAATCAACAATGCGATCAGTCATAAAACCCAACTTCACATTATTCTCCTTACCTTGGAAATGATTGTCACTCTCGTCATGCAGATTGGCTGAGTAAGAACATTCAAGGGATGAAAATGTGCTACTTCATTATGTAGTTCTGCAAATTATAATTTCAACCATGCCATAGGCAGCCATACCATACTTTGCTCAATGCAGGGCAGTTTTCGCTGCGGTGACTGTGATGGTGAGTCCAGAGACTTGGCACCAATAAAAGTCCTCTTCATCGCACCCTTGCGCTTTGCCTTGGTCTGGAGTCTCACTACTTTGGTGCAACTAAGGCACAGAAACTGCCCTTTTTTGTAGCATCTGAAAACAAAAAATGTTTTTGGTCACACCAAAATATATTTCAGCAGCAGGTGCTATGTTCGAGTCAATGTCAATTTACGGTTCCACCCAAACAGTTCATATCATGTCTACACACAACCCTTGCATTCAAACTAATACTGATCTGAATAGAGAAATACGCAGCGCTTTCAGTAAATATGTCACCGCTGTCAATTTAAAAGACTTCTCTGATTCTATGTGAATTGAAGCCAGTAAAGAATTTGAACCTTAACACATGGGCTTAAGAGCTCACACCAGTGCCATCACTGTGGGTGCCTAATGCCAAGTTCCCATTGCACAGGTCTGGGTGGGGTGAGTCAATGGTTGGAGAGGATCTGCCCAACTGTTCGAACCCCACACTTCATGATTAGCAGGCAACCACTCGACCACCGCATCCCATGATTGAGTGTATGGTCAACTAGCTCTTGTGAATTTATCAACTTAACTGAGTACTTATCAACTTAAGTATGTTTACGAATATCAACTTTGATATAATATTGACTATTTGGAAGGGTCTTTGTATTGCATGACGAATGCCCAATATTAACATTTGAATATTCAGTTCAGTCATCAAGCTTGTGTTCATACTTTTCTCTGCACAACCAAATCATAGAGTTGCGAGATCATGCAAATTTGCGTACACCATCTGTGTTACAAGTTTCATTACAAAGCCTTCTTGAATTTGTTTCTTTGTGTCAAATATGGAATAATGCATGTATACTATCAATTGAATATAATAGAGATATTTATAATTTGACAGAAATTAGGAACTATGGTTAATAAACAATTGTATTTGCCCCCCCCTATATACAATGTACAATATAATACAATTGCAATGCATATCATTGTGGATGCACACCCCCCCCCCCTCACCCACATTTTCGCAGCCCTTAATACTTCAAAGGCTTGGCTAGATGAACACAAATCACTAATTATTTCGGGGATTCCAAACAACAACGCTAGGCAATATATAAATACATTGTACAAATGTAGCCTATTTATATGTGCACTGGATTTCGTCACTATTTGACCAAGCAACATCAAGCACTGACAAGCATGTAGAAGTGTTTTACTAAGTTTATTTTAGGTGTAATTACTAATGTACTGTAATTGGGAGCACGTGGTCCGATTGTGAAAATTATCAAAACACAAATTCTTGCTTACCTCGTTGGGGATGCTCGCGGATATACCATGGAAAAGGTCCTGGGCGATGTAAGCGACACCACGCCCACCCTGCCAAATGACTTGTTGCGTTTGCTGGGGAACTCGACATGGCAAACGCAGCAACCCCTGTCATCCGCCATGTTCAAGTTAGCAAAAGCCTTAACCTCGTGACCTAATTCTCACTGTGACGTCGCTGTAGCCCTCTTGTGAGTTTTTGCGGAACTAGGCGGCCATGCTTCAGGCTTTTCAACCAAAATGTGAATTCGAAAATGGCACAGAAATCGATTAATATTGGAAGAAATCAAGCATATCTAAGCGCGACACAAAAGAAAAAAGGTATGTCTAACGCTACAGAGGGTGTATGTTGTGTGACAAACGTTTACTAAAAGGCTAGTTCCCACTCAAGCAAAAAAGTCAATATTTTTTCATCCAGGACCTTGTAACCCTGTCCTATGGACAGGGGACTTGTAGCTACATGTGTTGCAACTTGTCCCAGTGCAGTAATGAAAGCAAAATTAGTTCAAAGCAAATATAAAACCAGCTGCGGACATGATAGGCAGTACCAGTCCACTATCTGAATCAACAAAATTAACATTTGTGGATGTCTGCCCGTCTGCCTAACCCAGCCTGTATCTTAACATCTGGTCAATTTTCAATCTGACCTACTTATAAAAACCTTAAAATAAATCCAAACGGAAACCTTGCCTGCCAAATGCGCTTGAGATTACCAATTTTAAAAGCCATGGATGGACAAGGTTGATGGCTTTTGGCCGTTATCTGCCGTCTGGGTGTGCATCCTCGCAGCACAATGTGCCTAGTGAGGTCAGTTGACTATCTGACCTGTGGATTAAAAGCATAGTTCTAAGTGGAGGTAGAAGATATGACATTGCACATTAAACCTACTTATGGACCTGTTAAAGCAGGAGTTAACTCCCAGTCTCGCGGCATTAGAATGCTCGAAAGCTAGCAGTTTGGCCATGGCATTGTCTGGTATCTGAAAAGGACTGCACTTACAAGACTGAGGACACTAGTGTCTGTCCGATAGTAAATTAGGATGAGGATATAGTGAAGCCCTGGAGAGGGATTTGTATATAGCAAACAGTTGCAACTGGACTGTCATCTCTCGCTCTAGGTTGGATACTGCCAACAACACTAAAGTTAAAACTGACCCGTCAATACAAGGTCTTCTCGATACTGTTTTCAGTTTAAAGGGAAACATTGCTCTCACAAACAGAAGTTACCTTACTTAGAATAATGGAAATACAACAATCAATGGATAAATTATTTATTAAATGCCTTATATGAATACATACAAAGCTCACTCATACTTTACATCCGAGTGATAACTTATAACAATGACATACTTCTTTGCACTGTAGCAGAGCTGGATGTGCATCCTTACAAAAAACCTATAGATCTAAACTAGGCAAGCAAAGAAGGTTGTATCAAATAACTTGAAGTAAAACTGACTTAGATGTACTGTATTCTGCTGGAGAATGTCCGTAACCATAATTTATTTCGAAAACAAAATTTGTGTTTTTCAGCCTATGATACTGTTGCGTTCATGCCCCTTAATTTTATCTCATACATTACCATGATAAAATAATGCACACATGGACATGACGCTTATTCATAAATTAAATTAAATGCACTTCACCGGACAACACCTAACATAATATACACACAAACAGCATAAATATCAATATTTCCATGCATGGGTAGTACATGATTGATCACATTTATAAGTGTAATCACTAGACTTGGCCTCATGAGTTAAATTTGCTTCTTTGATTATATAATAGAAGATACAACCACTACACAGCCTCAGCATCATACACAAAAATAATAACGGACTGGTGGTCCCATCTCGTCCTCGTCTTGACCCAGCGGTGCTTGGTATCCGACCATCAGGTCTACGTACCCTTTGCTGGTCAGCTTGACAAGCTTGGTCATTCTGAAAAGAAAAAAATACATTAAGCAAAGACTGAGCAACTAGAACAAATTGTGTTAGGTTACTGAATAATTGCATAGTAGAAGATGAAAGTCTCCACTTATATTATAAATACTCTTGACAAATACATTTATAATCGCCACTTACAGCTGCGTCAAACGCTTCTTGTGGCCTGGCATCATGTCCACGTAGACCATCTTTGTTCCCTGTACAACCATGGATGGAGACATTCCATGATTTTCCTGTGAAAATTCAAATCCTATCTTAAGACAATCGAATGAAATTTAAAATCTGGCTGTTTTTCTTACCAACACATTACTGTTGTAATAGCTATGGCAAATAACGTTTTTATTATCAAATACACCTTAATTAAGAAATGTGAAACTTACTTTGAAGTAGTTCATGAAATCAGTGAGGGTATATTCCTTTTTGCCTTTCACTTCCCAACGATCCCAGGCTGTGTAAGTTACTCCAGTGCTGAAGCAGCAAATAAGTTTACAAAAATCAGTTTCTTCATCTTGCACAGTTCTTTGATCTCTGAAGTGTACACTTCTAACTAGAATGCACATGGGATGTGCGGAGCTCTGCCCATAGTTGCAGAACTCTTAGATCCCGAATGGGATCGAAACCGTGACATTTCCCGCCACTTTCGCCAGGTAATTCTGTCGACGCCCACCAGGGGCGCTGGAATCGCTCCACCAGCGGGTTGGCTGGTTACTGCCTAAGCGTAAACGCGATAGGCAGGTCGGTGCTGTCCATCTCCCATGGCTGATTGGCCAAGCACTGAATTTTCTGATTGGCTGTGCTATTTTTAGACTGGGGATCACGTTTCGGTCCACGCATTTTCAATGTTAAAGCCTAGGATGTGCGCGCACGCTACCGGGAGGAATCCCTCCTGGTTAATGGCAGCCCCTACCTGCGTACTGCGTCAGCTTGATTGTGGGCTTCCCCCGTTATGGGGATCCCCTTGATGACGTCATACGGACGTCTCGGGCAATGGCGAGAGCTGGGACAAAGTGGAGGGCAAAATGGGTGTAGAAAGTGGCTGTGCGTAGAATAATGGAGCCACGAAACACGCTGAACAGATAAAGGAACCTGTAAAAGGGGAATATGTAGCGTTAAACCACGGGATGTAGCAGAAGACGCCATGTAAGTTGTGTTATCACAGATCATACAGTTTTCCCCAAAGGCGACGTCATCTCGCGAGATCGATGTAATAACAAAACCTCTGCCCCTCCGGGGGCAGAGCTAATAACGGGAGATTTATTACCTTAGTGCAGTTTTTGGCGCTGGTGCAGGCTCAGAGAACACAATCACAGGAATAGCAAGATTCAAAAAGCAGTTCTTGTAGTGCTCAAGTGGTGCTTTTTTGACAATTTTGATCAACTCAACAGTAACCTAGAAAGTTCAAAACATATCAATGAAGTAATTGTTAGACTGTTATAAAATGTATAATCAGCTCCAAATTCATTTTTTAAATATACATACATACTGACCAAGTGTAAATTATACAAATAATTTATATCACAGCTAAATCTGAAATCTTCATTGCCAATTACATCGAACAATTAATTGAAGTTCATCGCTAATGAGTTGAATAAAAAATGTCACTTACCAATCCAGCCACACATGCAGTTGTCGTGGCAATAGCAGGAACTATCCTTCCCGCTATTCTCTTGGTCTTCAGTCTATCTGCAGGTTCAATGTTGTACATAGCAGCTCTGAGATTCTGAAATCAGAAGGCATTTGTGTCATACATTCTCAATGAGCAATCTCGGTCCCTGACTATAAAAATAACTTTTGCAGATCATGCAGTATATGAAGTAGAATAAGTGGCCACTTATAACTGTACCACTTAATAATTGGTGAGAAATGTTATCTAGCAACTGTTCACAAGTTGGATAGGACAAGTTATGATAATAGTGGTTCAGGTGTGTTTACATTTTAAAGCTATGTATACTCTAATACTACAGAATATATCACTTACGGATGCAGCAGTAATGAAGTCAATATGCCCATTGCTATCATCATCTTTCTCGAACTCGTGGACCATCATTTGTTGACAGACAAGTGTCTGGTTTCCATTATCCATCACTTGCTTTAACCTATCAGCAGCCTCCAAAGAATCATCTCCCTCGGAGGATGGCTCAACTGGCTTGCTTACAGATTCGTCAGTTACTATTTGCTGAAACAAGATGGCATTCACTTTGTTAGCATCAAATCTTTGGCCCAGCATTTGTGTAGTTTTGAGCTATGATATCAACACCGAATGTATATATAACAATTTCAAAGAGAACAAATCTTTACCATTATTTCAGCCAGTGTTGAGACCCTGAATACATAATTTCACTGGTGAATTTTTTTTTAACCCCTCAGGGGTCTACTCTAGCTGGCCCTGTAACTGTGGCTACCTCACAGGAAAGAAACAAATATTGAGTCATTACGGTAAAGAGTAAATTCCCTGGCATCGAGTTCCACCTACTTTGTTTGAAGGTCGGAATTCTTTGACTTTCAAATCAGCTAGCAATGACATCATATTCTCCTCTTGGATATCCTATAAGAACAAAAAGGCCAGGTATGATTAATTTGCCAGTTGAGGCACAATGATCAAAACAAGAGCAACAGTAGATTGGCAGAGACCTGTAAAAGACCCCAGTAATGAGGTAATATGTTTAATATGAGTCCAAATCCTATTGATTGTCTCATCATTATATCTGCCTCTAGTAGCAATGACGACTTTGCTGAAGGTCACGGGTTCAACCCCCAGCCAGACACTCTTTATGAGCTTCATCCTAGCTGGATGTCGATTGCATGGGACGTTAAATTGGAGCTGCCTTAACGTACTCGTTGCCTATGCTGAGGCAAGTAAAAGACCCCACCCATGGGGTAAATGTGTAACATGGTGCAGACTCTAAGCCTTATTATCTCATCATTACATCTGCCTCTGGCTGACAAAGCTTCAGAGCCAGTAGGAAGGACAATACTGTACAACGCACGACTGTTCTTACCTTTTCTGTGTATGTCACTTTGTTCATATCAGCATAAAGTCTAGCGCAAGCCTGAACAAATGCCATGGACCTGAATTTGAAAGTGATTTAATGTTGAACGCATCCCAATTTTTTGGTTTTAATTTTGAGCAAAACATAAAAAACCTAACACACTCACAACTCATTCTTTGAATTAAATTCCTGAGGAATAGGCGGACGTTTGGGCGACTGCCAAAACAGAGCTGAAAAAATTAAAAATAGAGATACATATTAAGCATCACATAATATTAAACAGTCCCAACTATCCACTGATCTATATCTATTCATCCTATCAATAACTTACAGCCATCATTCAGCTTAGTGTCCAATGGAAAAGCATGAAGTAGATTCTTTGCCTGAAATAATGTATAAGACACCAAACCATGAGGAGTCAATTTAATTCTTCATAATGATTGTTTGAAAGCTACTATCCTCACAAAATTACATGCCCACATCTAGTATATTTTCAGTTACCTTGTGATTGAAATACTTCTCAAACTTTTCTCTTGCGATTTTTACACAAGTTGGCCAGTCCAAAGGTCGACAGGTTGTGAGTTTGGTGACCTGTTCAACTCCTTCTAATGGAATCCCTTGTCTTAATTTCTGCAAAGAAATGAAAGTCCCTCATATTATACTGTTTCACAAACCTTGTGTAATTCTTGAATTTGGTGTAACATAAGGGTTTAATACTTACATCGCACACATCATTAAGTTCATTCTGCAACCAAAATTTATTGAAAGCTGATGGCTTCATAGCAAAGGAGCTTTCGAACTGTAATAAAAACAATCCATTTCAATTTAACAAATCAGGATAACAGAATCTGAAGTATGGCATATCAAGCTCATTGCCTGGAATTTTCATTTTTTATTTATTTTTTATCTGCATCGTTTTACCTTATCTCTAGCCCATTGAATGCAATGTTCAATTGCTGCAGGGAAAGACTTGAGGGTGCAGTAGGGTACATCATGATCGACAGGGTCACGCTGATTGCTGTATGACTCTGTAAGATGAGGAATAACCGTCTGCACATGACCTTTCGCTCCCATTGTACCAGACTCAAGTAGAGGTCGCCCATTGGTAACACAGCGACTACAAAAAACAAGTGGCAGATAATCAGGTATTGAGTAATAAATATTGCATCGTACTCAAAGTGAATTATTAAAAAAAAAACTTCCCTTAAATTTCATGTCAGATTTGCCACTCTATCAAACTTTTGTTATAATATCTTGTATCTATATTTCAGTATTAATGACGGACGTTTTCTTGTATACATTATGGTCAGAGTTATCATGATATTATTCACCATCAGCCATCAGGGTATAAATTAATAAAGCACATCATGCAAAGACATTCAACTCCTTATGAAAGAAGAGGTAAGTATACACAAGTATGGAGGTCGGGATGTTTTGCTCCTATAGCCCATGGACTGCAGCAAATGTATGATATGAATTTAATAACTCTGAAGTAGTAAAAATCTCATTGTACAATTTGAGTCAAAACACAATAATTTGCAGCGATTTTTCATTACTATAAAGTAAGATTGAACAATTGTATTTTCTTATTCAGACATGGTGATAAGTCTGCGTTTTCATAGAACATGGATTAAACTAGTAAGAGTAGCCATTGTGTATTGATATCAGTCTGTGTACTGATATCAGTCTGCATACCTGTCCATATATCTCCTAGCTTCAACATTGTCCAGGGCATTCACTATAACATTTTGACTTTCAAAGAAAGAATCAGTGTAAATTGAATCCTCAGTTTGTGGACAAACTGAAAAAAAAAAGACAACATGTAATATATGATTTTAATAAATATATCATTGAAGAAAAATATAAGATATATCTTGACTGGATTAATAGATTTTGTTGCAATAGGCAAGAATAATGAAATACCTTTGTACTGTTGAGGATCAATTTTCAAGTGAGGATTAATCTCCCCGACAGATTCAGCAGCGGTGGTACTTTTCGGTTGCTGCGAGAAAAAAAAAGATGAATGCACAGCTATTCCGAAGTAGCTCCAAGAAAGTACACAAAAGATAAAGAAAATTGTAAATGTCACTCAATACTTACACGAATATGGTGGGGCCTAAACAGAAACTGTCTGTTCAAATTTGATTTCTCAATCAAGTCATTATCTGTGATTGTTATCTGAAAATTATGAACAAATGCCATGAAAAAAAGTCAAAGAACAAGCAGGACAATGATTTTCTGAAAGGATACCGTAAATAATTGCAATACCTGTCCATTATTTGTTGAACCAATTCCTAGCAAAGCATAATTCTTCAGCATCTCACAACCAATGGCTCCACATCCCACCTATGTCAAAAATGATGACATACAGCCTATCTTCCAACATTACATACCATTATTGTCTACAAGTAGTAAAAGCATTTAGTACTTACCATAAATAAACGAAGGTCAGCCAGCTTTTGACAAACATCTTCTCCAACACATGCCCTCAAGGCATCATAACGATTATTTCTGAAAATTTAGACAGAATTATTGACAAAATTGCTGCCAAAATTTCAACCAGTACTAACAATTAAGTGTAAATTGTAGTGATACCATGCATCTATTATTATTGTTATCGTACTTGTGTTGGAATGTGGAAGAATCTAAAGATTCCAAATCAGCCAGTACTTCACAAGCATCTAGAAGTAACTACAAAATACGACATTGTTATAAATTAGCATCGACTTAATACCAATGGACAGCAAGACTAGCATAAAACATCCAACAACTATAGGACCACTATCACATACCCATTGATTGAGTGGCATAAATTTTCCTGTCACAGCTTTCAGCACTTCCTGAGCCATAAAGCCCCCAAGAGCTGCACACAATGGAGCCAGAGATCCTTGACTTGTGTAGGACAGATTTTTGACTATGTTTTCGTCAATTGTCTCCACCTGTAAAGTACACATTTATGAGAGATGTCCAAGAATAGCATTCACAGAAAAAAGCATTGACATTATTTCACAAACTAGTTTCTCTAAGTTCTAAGATTTAAATACATACCTTGTTAGCCAACTCTCCATTAGCTTGCTTTGCTAGATCAACCATTTCTTGTGCCTCCTTGGAACACCTGAAATGGTAATTTTTTTTTTGGATAAAAACAAGGCTCCTGCATAGAAAATTGTTCAGGCAGTGTGAAGCAATGGATATTTGAAACTTACCAGACGTTAGGTAATCGTGAGCGTTGACTTCGGAATTTGTGCAGTGCGATCATGGCCAGGTGGATGCTCTGGGGTGCCTGTCAAGTCAAAGGTTCAGTTGATTAGTATTAATGAATTTATTTAATACTAGTATCAGCCACATCCAAAATCCTGAACAAAATTGTTCAAATGCCTTCGGAGGTCTAATAAATGCTAGACTTACTCTAAAACTTGTTTTACACATAAGGTGACGGACATACTTGAGGTCCTCCCCCAACGGGGGATAGGACCTATCTCTATGAGCTCATGGCCCACAGACATATTGTCATGCAAATGACAATGATTAGATATGCATTCCCCCTCTCTTTCGCGCTAGCTACGGCTGAGTAACCCAAAAACTTTTCCCGCCACTCGTATCACGTGACCCGCGCATGCGCGGGGCGTCCATCCAGCGACCTCATTCCCCTCTCAGTTGCCAAGAGTAATCAGGTCCGGAGGGGAGGAGGGTGGGCCTCTAGAATATGTCTGTGGGCCATGAGCTCATAGAGATAGGTCCTATCCCCCGTTGGGGGAGGACCTCAACTCTATATCGCTCATGGTCCCACAGACATATTGTCATGCAAATGACAATGATTAGATATGCAGATTCACAAAGTGGAGGAGGGCGGACCCCCTCATAAAGGAAACAGGAAGCTCACCCGATTTGGAGATACAACTCCAAATAAATGATTCCTGCCGTAAGTGGCGGAAGTTGTGCTGATAAGTGCTGAACCAAGACCGAAGGGCCTCCCACCTGAAACTGAGGAGGAAGAGGCCCCTGTCTTGGGAAGGTTCTCCAATGCGGCCGAAATGCCAGCTAAGAGAACAAAACATACAGTCCCTGGTGCCGACTGGCGAGGAGGGAGATAAAAACATGCTCCAGGCTGATGAACAGCTGGAGACTAAAAATTGGTCAACTGCTTCCGAGCCACCACCGGGTGCATGCGGTGTTGACCATCTGGCTGGAGACGAACGTCAGCCAGGTAAAAAGAAGTGAAGGTGGAGTGGGAGGCCCAAGTGCCCGCCTGAAGGATATCCGCTACTGAGTGAGATCCCCCATGGAAGGCCCAGGAGGCACTCATTCGACGCACTTGATGTGCGGTCACATGGAGGTCTGGGCGATGTTGATGCGCAAACCTCACACATGCCTTGATCCAAGACGCCACTGTCTGGGAGGACGGAGGGCCCTCGCCCCGGACTTTGCAGAATAGACGTTCCTTGGGCGTGAGGCCGCCAGTGAAGGAAAGGTACTTCCTTACCATCCGAACTGGGCAGAGCAGGCGATCCTCAGCATCCCGTCCGGAAAAGGGAGCTAAGGAAGGGATGAAAAAAGGCGAGGGGTCCATTCCAGGTATTGCTGTCTTGGCTAAAAAACCCGGAACGACCCTCATGGACATGCCCGAGTCAGAAAAGATAAGGTCTCTGGGGTCCCTAGAAATTGCTTGTAGCTCGCTGCGACGACTAGCGGAGGCTAGAGCTGTAAGAAAAACCGTCTTCCACGTACAGCGGAGCCTGTCCTGTCTGGAGCCCCACCGGGGTGGCTCAAATTCCGGAGCTCTCAAGCAGCGTAGCACTCGAGCGAGGTCCCATTCCGGGACTCGCGGCCGCTGAACGGGCCGCGAGGAAGAGAACGCCTTGATGAGCTTGGAAAGGCATGGGTGCAAGGACAACGGGACCCCGTCAACATCCCCCAAGGTGGAGGCAATAGACGACCTATAGTTCGCTATTGTGGAAGGAGCGAATTTCTTCGTCTCAAACAGGAAGACGAGAAAATCCGCTATCTGGTGAATAGAGGCCTGGGAAGGATCGATATCCCGTTCCTCGCACCAATTGGTGAAAGTCCGCCAGTGGGACTGGTACAGCCGGAGAGACGAAGGTCTCTGGGCAGTGGCGGCATACTTCGCAACAGGGCCAGAAAATCCTGCCTGTCGGAGTCTAGTCCGGAGAGTGGCCACGCGTGTAGATGCAGCAGGCCCGGGTTCTGGTGATAGGCCTGGCCGAGCGGTTGCCGTAGCAGCCGGTGCCATCCTGGGAGCTGCACGGGGAACCCGAACAGTAGCTCCAGAAGCTCGGGGAACCAAGACTGGTTGGGCCATGCTGGGGCCAACAAGATCAGTCGGACTGGGGAAACTCGGAGCTTCCTCAGTACCTCTGGAATCAGTTTGAATGGAGGGAAAGCGTACGGAGTCATCTCCTCCCATTCGAACGTGAAAGCGTCCGCTTGCCAGGCCGCTGGGTCCGGACATGGACTGACAAACCGAGGTAGCTGGTTGTTCAATCGGGTGGCAAACAGATCCACATCCATATCCGGGAACAGCTGGTGGAGACGGCGAAAGGCCGCTGTGTGTAGAGTCCACTCGGTGCCCAGGACTTGTGCTGATCGAGACAGGATGTCTGCCAGCGAGTTCAAGTGACCCGGAAGATAGAACGGGCGAATGGTGACCTGTCGGGGGGAACACCAAAGGAGGATATCCCTGGTTTCCCTGAAGAGGGAAAGAGAACGAGTGCCTCCTTCGTTCCGCAAGTAGCACACTGCTGCCGTGTTGTCGCACAACAGGTGTATGCACTTGCCTGTGATCAGGGGCTCGAGCGATTCTAGTGCTCGAAAGACTGCCCTGAGTTCCAGTGTCGTGATGTGCAAGGCCGATTCCTGCGGTGTCCACAAGCCGGCTCTTTTGTGGCCCTCCAAGAAAGCCCCCCAACCCTGTAAGCTGGCGTCCGTCAGGAGGGTGAGGTCTGGCTCTGGTGGGTGTAGAGGTACGCCCGCTGCCAGATGGGCCTGGTCCGTCCACCAGTCTAATGCCCGGTGAAAGGAATTCTCTAGGGGGATAGAGGAATCTATCGCCTCCTTGAGATTCGGAGTCCAGGCCTTCACATAGAACTGGAGAGGCCTGACATGTAGCCGACCCAGGTGTACAAACTGAGCGGCGTGGTTCAGCGACCCTATTAAAGACAAGAGGATTCGAACAGAGCTGCGATGGCAGGAAGTTAGAGTAGATACCAGAACTCCTATCCTGGCTAACTGAGCCTCGGTGGGGCGTATCCAGGCTTGTTCGAGGTCTACATCCATCCCCAGAAATACGAACCGAGTCTTCGGCGTCAATTCTGACTTTTCTCGGTTGACCAGTAGGCCCAGGCTCTGGAAGAGGGAGATGACTACCTGGGTGTGATCGGCGACGACTGATGGGGAGGATCCCCTGATCAGCCAGTCGTCCAGGTAGCGGTGTAACACAATGCCCCTGGACCTGAGGTGAGAAGCCACAGGGTCCAGGATCTTTGTAAAAACCCTCGGGGCTATGTTCAACCCGAAGCACATGGCCCGGAACTGGTAAGATTGGCCCTGGATGTGCAACCGTAGAAACTTCTTGAAACTGGGGTGGACTGGAATGTGTAGATAGGCATCCGACAAATCTACACTGGTTGTCCACTCCCCCGGTCTGAGTTGAGACCGAATGGCCCGGTCGGTTTCCATGTGGAAATGAGGGCAATATATGAATCGGTTCAAAGCTTTCAGGTCGATAACGGGACGAAAGCCCCCCGACCTCTTGGGCACCGTGAACAGGTGCGAGTAAAAGCCCGGTGAGCGATGGCTCACAATTTCCAAGGCCTTCTTTTGCAGTAAGGCTTTCACTTCTTGTAACAAAACGTGACGTTTGACAAGGTTTAAAGGTAATTTTATTGCAATCGGAGACATAGACAAAGGTGGGTGACACATAAAGTTCAGCGACAGACCCTGGGTCAGAATCTTCTGATGCCAAGGCGTCAGGTCCAAGGAAGCCCATGCGGTGTAGTAGTAAATCAGCCGCCCCCCCACTGGACAGGCTCCTCCGTTTCCAGTTGGGGAGGCGGGTACACCCCTAGTGGCGACGGAACGACTGATTATTGCCCCGGCGATAGCTGCCTCGAGACTGTGGCTGCTGCCTCGGTTGTTGTTGAGAGGCCGGTGGCCGAGAGACCTGGCTCTGGATCCGCTGCTGGTATGGACGACTGCTGTTGTTGTTGTTGTTGCTGCTGGATCCGTAGGTGGAGGCCTGACTCCGGTTCCGGTTGGCCCCACGATAGGAAGACGAAGAGAGAGATGTGACGATGGCCAGCTCTCTCTCCTCTCTAGACGCCGTACGGAAGACTTCTTTTGTGTCTCCAAGCAGCGAAGGCCTGGCTGTGGAGAATGGCGACCGCAAGGCTGCCCATGTGTGGGTGCGTCTGGGCACCTTCATTGGATCACATGCCTTCAGGAACGACTCCCGCCGAGCAACGATGGTTGACATGACCGCTGCCGACGTAAGGTCCGTAGTAAACCCCAATGTTTTCTGAACATTGGCCCACAACGAATCTACCACCAACTCGTCCAGGTGAGGAAGTTGAGAAACTTCCTTCAGGGTGTTTAGCAGCCAGTCTAAAGTGGACAGCGTGCGGACTGCCTTCCTCAACAGCACTTCTACCTCGCTCAGCTTCGTGATGGAAACGGACGGTTCTGCCCGGGGCCTCAAATAAGACAACTCTTCCGGAGAAGGCTTGGCTGAAAGGGCTGCCAGCGGGAACGAGGAGCCTCCATGAAACCTCAAGTTGAAGTTCTTGGCAAATTTGGATGACTGAACCTGAGTCGTCGCCTCACTTGGCAGAGTCTCCGGTCGGGAATCCGCGGAGTCTCCTCCTGCTGAAAATTTCTCAAAGGCCTTCTGCAGCGACTCTACGACGCCCTTCGATGGAGGAAAAGAGGTTCGACTCTTGGGGGCCGCTCCAGTGGATGCCAGCAGGCCCTCAGAAGACTGTAATCTATCCGGGGACGGCGAACGCCGTTGTCCGGAAATTTGAAGTGCCAAATCAACCAAGGTAGTCCAACTTACGTCGACTTGTGGCTCTCTGTCGATGGAAGCCTGGTCAGACGCAGGGGACCGCGGAGGGCTCCCCAGCCTGGCAAAAACATCCGGAGAATCTCGCTGAGGGGAGGAAAAACGTAGCCTTGCTGGACGAAAGGCACGTCTTTCATGCCGGCCCCTTGCCGGATCTTCCTGGAAGGCGACATGGCGAACCGGAGACCTTGATCTCGAAAATTCTGTCAGGCGTCTCTCCAACTCAGCAATCCGTTTGGTTAGGTCCCTGGATTGGCGAAAGCCAGCCGGGGACCGCAGCAATTCCAAATCGCTCTCCGACTGAGGCAAAGCATGGATTTCAAAGCCCGGCGAAGAGGGAGGAGGAGAACAACCTGTCGGTATTCTTGGAAGAGAAATCGGACGACTATTTGGCGAATGAACACCTGCTGTCAAAGTCGCCGACGTCACTGTGGCTGCTGGAGACGAACGTCTACGTAGCACCATGCCCGCTTTCAGCGTAGCCGCAATCTTCGCTTGTCTATCAGACATCGTTGGAAGCAAATAATCACAATAAATTCGTATGTAGTATCAGCTCTAAGCACAACGGAGCTAATGACAGCTCGAATTGACAACGGCACGAAGTTGACCAGCGCGACGTACGCCGTTGCGATGTAATCCTAAGATTAGGGTTAAAACAAACTTACCTGATCGTTGTAACTGAAAGAAAACATTCCCGGCTTGGATGTAATCCGGACTAATGACCGAACAAATCCCTAAAGCGAGAGAAATCAACCATAACTAGGCCAGCCGTCGATCGTGTACATTACGAACGGCGGCTGAGAGGAGAATGAGGTCGCTGGATGGACGCCCCGCGCATGCGCGGGTCACGTGATACGAGTGGCGGGAAAAGTTTTTGGGTTACTCAGCCGTAGCTAGCGCGAAAGAGAGGGGGAATGCATATCTAATCATTGTCATTTGCATGACAATATGTCTGTGGGACCATGAGCGATATAGAGGTCTTTATTTAGAATAGATTTATTATCCAGTGCAGGAATGTCAACAAAGTGCAGATAAAAAACATTTGTATTACCTCAAGTTTGCTAAAATCAGGACACAGCAAAGTTGGGTCCTTCCACTGCTCTTCTAATGATTTCTGCGATATAAGAGTAATGAAATATTACAAGGAAACTCATTTCTCAAATATGATACAGGCCACTATTATTACATGGATATAGGTACAAAACTTCAACTTACAAACGATACCACTTTGGGCACTTTTACTTGAGTAGCAATGCCACCGTGCTGATATGCAGAATAATCACTGCCAGATGTATCACAGATGCTGAATGTGTATGGTGTCAACACTGCAACAAGACAGTCACTGTCAGTCAGTAATATAAGAAAATAGAGCTCTTAATTATCAATTCAATTCAAATTTTACAAGAATTGAAAGTATGAAAATCAGAGAAAAAAATTACATTACAACAGTACCTTTTATAGGAAAGGTCTTCCCATTTAAACCTTCCATTCCATGTACTTCTTTGAAAGTAACATGGTCCCCATCTTGGAAACCATGCATTCTATTTTCTAATGTAGTGACAACACCAGGATTTTCCTGTGAGGAAACAAACTTGCTGCTCAGATATTCTTTGCAAAACAAAATCCAGGTTTAAAAGGAACAGCATTAAAAAAAGAAGCAATTTACCTTGGTAATACTTGATATGAAAGCATCTTTAGGTTCCTCGCCATCAGTGTCAACAACTTCAAACTCATTGCCGAAGTCACAGAAAGTCCAACACATCACACCATACACATCACCAGTGATAAACTATGGGGAAATAATTATGGCATGAATTATATTATAAAAGCATATTTATTTTAGTCAACACATGTGCATAGAAAGTAATATGCATGCCATCTATTGCTGACATGATAAATATTACATAATCAAAATGATAAAATACCTTTATAGGGGTGGCCTGACTTCTACAGAAGGAGTTGATTTTCAGCTGCATTTCTAGAGACAATTCTGTGACTATTACACACTGAAATGTAGGGAAAAAATAACATTTTTATGATTAGATTTCCACACCTAAGTTTATATAAATAAGCAGACTGCACTGACTGCTTCAGAACAAACATAAATGATGATAAACATTAAACCAAGTGGTTCTAACATACATACATATATCTTAAAATGCAATAAATTTAACTTAGTTTATATAAAATTACCTGATAATCAGCAAGGAATGTGAGATCAGTTGAAGCATCCAATACATCTGTTCTGGTCTTGATAGACACATATGGATTGAGTTCTGCTAGTTTGCTCTGGCTAGCCTCAGCTCTGTTTAAATGGAAGTATTATGAATGAGTTCCATTCATTTCAAGATTATGTAATACAAATAGGTATCATACACTCTTTAAAATCAGGCAATACCTGTTCCTTTGTTTTTGTACATCATCTTCAGTGAGGAAAAACTGTAACCCTAAGTCATAGTTTGTAGCTACAGCAGGATCTAAGATGGTAAGACTCTGAAAGTAAAGTAATATCATTATTGCATATGAGATCATATGTTATAATTGCAATGGGGAGAAAAAGTACCACAAGAGGTCACTGCTACCCTAGCACAGTCTTCCCGAAGATCCGGTTTCCTTTGCCGGACATTCAGTCCTGCAAAGTGATAATTCATGCCGGACCAGTTTTTGTCTGACCGAATAAACGCGTGAACGTATAACTACATCAAAATAATAATCATTATATTAACATACAATTCTGAAAATTTATTGTATATGTTATGTTTTGTCATGGGAAATAAAATATGTACATTTTCTGCACCAAAAAAGAAAATAATTAATAGTAAATACCCTACTATTTGATTAGGAGAGACTCTTGAACAACAATGATATATATACAAACTGTTAAGGAACCATTAGCAACAGTCCTAACTACCAATCTACAAGTTTCTTTCATAGATTGCAATTCCCCCTATGAAGGTGTGAGGGTTGAATTACATCTTCAGTCATACGTTCCTTCCCTAAAATGAGGCTAAATTACAATTAATTTCTAGTGTGACCAGAACAAAAGGGTAAACCAAACCCCACTGTTAATTGCTATTAACGAATACATTGTAAAACTATTTATGTCCAAATCTCTAAATAGCAATCTAAGTACAGCTGGTATTTACTGCTGGCAAAGATATGCTTGAAGTTATGAAGTTGGTAAACTAGTCCGTGACCAATTAGGCTATAGAACACACGCAAAATCGCACCAAACGCGTAGAAACGCTGGTCAGGTCCGGCGATCTTCAGGAAGACTGCTAGCAGATAAGTATTGTTTGATGACGTCATCTATTCAGTGATGTCATCAATGTAACAATGTGTAGTGACGTCATCTTATTGTTTTTTTATGTGCTATAGTTGTAGTGCCCCCTTTAGGCTGTTACTTTGCTCCCCATTAATAACAGAAGTAAATATCATTATGAAAGTACCATTACCTTCACTCCTGCCAATACAATGTTCTTAGCTGAAAGAAAACAAACCCATTAATTTACACCCAAAATTAACATTAATTTACTTCCAAAATTAAATTGGTATCATCATAAATAACAAGTATGTTGTCCAGTTAGGTCTCACCTATTTCAATCCCTAGACCACCCAGTCCACAAAGGAGAACATTGGATTTGGCCATTCGCTTCATAGCACCATCTCCTAAGACATAACGCTGACGACTGAAAGAAATTATCAAAAAGTTGCAAATTTGACCTGCTCATAAATTATGCAAAAATTTACTAAAGTAAATTTATTTAATAGAAAAAAACAAGTATTAGAACTAAAAGGTTGGCCTAGGTAACTATACACTGCTATGAATAAGTCCAAATTCTCTCCGAGAATCTCCTAAGTCCTGTTATCAGGGGTGAGGGTCATTAAAATGGCCCGTGGACCATTAGAAAGACATTTTAAAAGAAATCAAAGCATCCACTGATGATATACTGGATCTGAAGCTCAGTCAGTTTATATGACCAGCTACCAGAGGCAGATGTAATGATAGATGATATGGCTTGGTACTTCAATAATTAGTATCTATACTATGGTGCACAAAATTATATTGCAGTACATTTCTTATTGATTAATTTTTGCATATTTGCCGAGGGTTTTCTGCTGCAGCAGCCTATGTTTTGATCTGTTTTTATTCTTATTTTTTCGTGTATTTTTGTATTTCTTTTATTGTCTTAGCAATATAATAATTAAATTGTGCATATAGCCCCCAGAGATGCCATGTTCTGGAGTGGTGAATGAGTGAGTTTTGGCCCTTTCCAACCAGTTTACATTAAAATGTTACAGTTTATTCTGGTTATCTTAGAGTGAGACAAATTAAATATGAAGAAAAAACTCAAGACTAGGAGTTAGACAGAAACCAAATGAGTGAGACTCGCTCTGAATGAGTGAGACTTGGCATGTCTGACTATTATGGCCGGGAAATTGATTGCAGGATGGTTGGTGTAATAATACTTGTGAAAAAAAGAAATTTGCCATCCGTGTTGGCACAGCTGTTTCAGCATTGTTTGGGGTATTTTCACGCTGTCAAAGTGGCGCTGTGCCAGCTCCATGCACAGCGATCTTTGCCAACAGGAAAATGTGTTTGGGGTACACATGCAATTACTGTACATTTAATTCTTAGTTCAAACAAAATCTAAAATGTGAAATTTTTCACAAATATTTCAGTAATAAAACTGTTTAATCAGCAACAGCCCATTCTGTATTCACGGGGACTATATTATAGTTGGGTAGATCTTCGCGCTACAGCGTTAATTTAGCATGCTGCATGAGTTCACGCAAAAATAGATCACAAGTGACATTAATATGGTTGGCGCCGCAACGCCAACCAAAAAATCCCCTGAATTACAATAAATTTGTACCTGTACAAGGAGTCATCTATTTCTGGTTCCATGTTAGACATATTCTCGCACTCAGAATGCTCAATCCGAGGCTTCTTCGTTGGATTTGAGAGTGCCAGGGTCCTGAGTTCACTGATATACTAGAATTGAAAGCAACAATTTAAAGTTGAGCAATTAATTACTTAAGTCTTTCTGGTATGCCCTGTGCTGGAAGAAATACCTGAATCAATTTTTCATACCAATACCTGGATATGAAATTGCCAAGTCTGCATGAAACATTGACATATATATATTGAAACCTGGTTGTAACTTGTTATATAATTGAGGCTTGATTAATTTATTCACATTATAATACAAATAATGCTTTGATTATTTGTACATCTCTAACTCCAGAACCAGCTGCAATCACTGCACTGGACACGCGTTTTGTTGTCAACTGTCAAAGACATGACATTTGACAGCCTCATTAATGTCAACATGACGCGGGCAAATGTGATTTTCCATTTTGACAGCTGTCTATGGTAACGTTTTTACAGTGATTCGTTGTTTAGATAGCGTTGACGCAGTGCAAGCAAGTCAAATACATTAAGGACTACAGCTGTGTCCATCATAATTTTGGAGACAGTGCATATTAACACGTGAAATAATTTTTTTTTAATTCAGTGCTTCACCTGACAGTTCTGTTTGTGAGTTGCTCAGCAGGAAGTGCAAGAACCGGAAGTAGTTGGGCACAACGGAGAAATTTAAGGAGTTCTTTGATTGGTTGAATGTTTGTGGAGGTTTTGAGGCAGCCAATGAAATCGAAGATAACAACGGGGCACTGCGACATGTGACGTCATCAATCGGCCTGTGCCATGGCGGCTGAGGATGTGAACGGAGGTGCCGGCGAACAAGCAGCCACAATGTCCGAGATGAACAAGTCGGCCTTGCTTGTCGTTATTGGAGAACCATTTTCCGGGGATCACAAGGACTTGCTGCTCAAGCGGGTCACTAAAGGTAAGCCGATGCTTTAGTATTTCGTGCCAGACAGACGGCCAGTTTGAGCCGGCTGAACTGTCAGTGTCACTGTCAGTTGGTAGAGAGCGCCTGCGCCCAGCCGCCCACTACATGTCTGCTTTGATGGGCTGGATGGCTGCTTTGCAGATTATTACTGGTCCTTTTCATTCATTTGGTGTCCATTGAATGTTAGCTAATATTTAAAAGGCTGGCAATTCATATGGTCAAGATTAAAATCGATGGCAGTTGCCGATCAGTTACAGGAAAGCTGATTGATAGAAAAAAAAGACCAATATAATTATTTAATTTGAATATAGCTAAAACATCCCAGGAAAGTAATTGAAAACAATTCATTATTGCTAGATAACTTATCATTTTGTTCTTATATGAAAATTCCGAACATAGTACAAGTAGGCCTATAAATGTTGATCTAAGAAGTTATTTTATAAAAATTTCTAAAACATCTTTTTGAAGTTCTGAAGTTGTTTTTTCTTCTATTTTTGTAGAACCTTTTAAGGCTTAAGCCATCCAAACATGAAACATGTTTATGATGATAAAAACTGCAGGTTGATCATCTGCAGTAGATCACTCTTGCCTGCTTAACTATGCATCGCCTTGAATCCTTGATCCCTGCTGGGCTTTTTTGCTGCAGCAGCAACTCAGCAGAAACTCAGCAGAATAAATGCTTGAATGAGTTGGGATCAAGATCTGACTGATCAGCTAACTTAAGGATGGAAAAGGCATTGACAACCATTGTCAAAATAACTTATGGAATTACAATGTAGATGTCATATTGTGCAGATCTGGAATTTGTAACTTTGTTTTTCTTAATCAAAACTTGTAGTAGTTTCTGTTTGCATTATCATGACACAATACATAGATCCAACTTCCAAGCAATCCAAGGACCTTCCTTGATAGATCTATAGATTCTATACAGCGAACATGTTCATTCTCTGTTGAACTTGAAGCATAATATATATAAGAAATTTGCAGATTCAAAAGTTGGTGGGGACAGAAGAAAAAGTTGCATTGATTATTGGTTCATTTCACACAATTAAGCTTTTTACTGTTTTTAAAAGGTTCTTCAGAAATGAAGTAACATGACCGTAAGTAAAGAATGAGAACGCACGTGGTAACCACATTGCTTTCCACTCTGAGTCATGAACTTGTTATTCCTTCCAACATAGCAACTGTGTTTATGCTGTGTCTAGTAATTTCAAGAGAGGTATTTGATTTAATGCCCTTCAAGTAAAGGTACTCGGCAAAGAGAAACAGGCTGCACAAAGAAGATTTTATGCACTAAATATGGGAAAAGTGTCTTGCCTTTGACCAACTTTTTAAATATTTGCTGAACAGGCTTACAGCTTTGCCTTTAGACCTTTAAAGACTTTTATTGTTGAGCTGCATTTGGTATTCAGAGCTGGGGCTCCCATTGTTTAGAACTTTGTGAGAGAAGGTGTGAAGGAATATAATCTCCACAGCATGAAAGGACTTCCCTGGTAGAGCTGACAGCAAGAGGCTTTAAGCTCTTTGTTTCTGTTTTTCACAGTAAGATATTGGATAGAGTTTTGATTTATGAGGGAATCACGTACTGATGAGGGAATCATGTACTAAAGTTATAATTTAAAATTTTGTTGAGACTTGTGACACAATATATTGTGCTGCATTGCAGTTTGTAAACAAAATATTGTCACTGACAGTAATTACTAAAACTGTCATCAGTAACAATCTTACTGGCCATGCCCATTCTAATAGGCATGAAAAACCAATAACTTAATTGCTGGGAGAACTTCCTTCTATTGTGGAAGTCTGGAAAACTGTTGTTTTAGCATCAAAGCTTATTTGTATGCTAATGGCTCTTACACAAACTGCACAAAAGTATTGTGTACATAGTGCATGGGTTGCAAGTTGAGTGATGGGTGAATGTCTAACTGTTGGCAGGATATAGGATGCAGATTCCATGTGCTACATGGTTAGCTAAGTGGGTCAGAGCACTGACCCTCTTTGAGCATTGTTGAGATACAGCAGGCTGATCCTGATGCTGAGCTGATGAGGCCAGCATCCCTGTTTCCTGCATAGCACAAATGTTAATATATTTCTTTAATTTGTATTGCTTATAATTTGGCAGTCATGTTAGTTGATGTTTTGAGGACATTTGAGGTAAATACTTTAACATTTATGGATCATAGTCATTGTCCAATTAAATAAACCAGTCCCGTACACCCCTTATATTATGAGCCTTTTGACTGTTATGTATTTCTCCTGTGTATTTGATGTCCATGATATTAGATATAGATTGTAGGACTGATTCTTTCATAAGTCCCTGGAGTGAGTCACTCTGGGTGGCTTAGTATTGTGTCACCCTAACGTTGAAGTATGTGTTCAGGGGGCTGGGTTAGACACTGATAACTAGAGCACACAATACTTGGCTGCTGTAGTTGTGTCTAGGGTGCCATATATCACACAGTTTGAGAGACTTGTGTGTATTGCAGGATGAAGTGTGTATGGGCCAAACTGTTGGGAAAGCTGTAGAAGGAATAAAGACAGAAGGCTCTTATAGCTGTATGATAAATGTGTACATTCGGTGGAATAAATGAGATCCCTAAAACAGAGAAGTACTTGTGCCTGAAGCTCAAATAGGGATTTGACACTCACTGACAGTCACTACAAGATTTGTCCTTTCAAAATTTCTTCAGTACATTTCAGTTAATGGAGGATTACTATGAGGGGAAAGAAACTATGTCTTCTTAAGATGAAACTCATAAGACTAAGCTTGTGTTAAGAGATGGAGCTTGCTCAGCTGTATAGATGTTGTATGATGAAGATGATAATTTGTATGAAGTGATTTCAGAATTTGTATGTAGGGCTGAGCTACTGTTCATGAATATGATTTAGCGTTAGGTAAACCAATCAAGACAATGCATTATCAGTAGATGGGCCTGGACAGTTAAGATCCTCTGCCCATCAAACTTGTTGCATCTGATAGAAGTTCAGCCATTGTAGCAGCAGCAGCAGCAACTCCTTGGCAGGATGGTTGGATCTTGGACTAAGCAGGGGCCCTGTTTAGTCCAAGGTTGGATCCAATCCACACCCTGCAGGGGAACAACAAACAACCCGGCAGTTGCCAAGTAGCATCAATTGCAGGAAGATGCTGCAGCCTCATCCCTTCTGCGTCCCTCTCTTACCTTGTTTATACACTAACCTACTTCAGCAGCAGCAAAATTCTCTGCGCAGTACTTTTTCCAATTTCTTTTTGTTTATGATTCACAGGAACGCAATTTACTTCGCTAGTTTCTGACTAATCGGACTGACAGTACAGATAAAACATCTCTGCATCCGCAACCAAAGTGATGCACCCATCAACCAACTTATAATCTGAGCTTCCAGACTGTTATTAAATGTAGTGGTAAATAAAGTTAATTTTGATAGCATTAAACACTGCTTGGCAAACAGTGAACCCAATTTGAAAATATTTGTTCTAGGGACATAATATTTGGAACAGCCAAGAAAAAAAATGTTATTTTATTAGATTTTCATGTCATTTGATGCAGTTGAATAGCATCCCAGCTGTTGCCAGGAAACAGGCTTGACAAATAGGCTGATGATCATGTAGATAGATAGATTTAGTGCTTATTTTCCCCAAAATAGACTTGCTTATTGTTGATACTTGATGCAGTTCTGCTTTAAACTGTTTGCTTCTCTGACATTTCTGACCTCTGCAGTCCATCAATTATTAAGACTGAGTGAGTTGCTATTCTATGAAGCTTAGTTAATGGGCCAGACATTTGAGTTGGGAACCTTATACATTGAATTTAATGGTGTTGTTACTCCAGGGGGGGATTTAAATTGAATTTTCTCCCTTTTCAATGTATTCATTGAAGGCAAATCTGATATTAGAAATTTACTGTGTCATATTTTGTACGCAGGATTTAGAGAGGAATTTGAATTATGTTTAGATAAGATTGATGCGCCATCTGAATGAACATGGTCTGAACATGATAGCTGTCAATGTCTGGACTGGGGTTAAGTTTAAACAACTGGCAATGATGTTTGACTAGTTTGCAAACAGACAAACCTGACATACAGTGATGCAATTTAATTGCAGGGGGGGGGGGGTTTCTATCTAATTGCTCAGGGGGCAACAACTAACGTTAATTACATCGCAATTACCTCACTATTACGTAATAGGAATGTGGTGGCCACGTGCCCATGTTGTGGTGTTAGACAAGCTATTGTTAGAAGCTGTGAAATGACAGATGGCCACTTGATCCTTAATTGGGTTGTTGTGTCAGCCAACTAGTTTAGCCCAGTAGCTTCTGCCTGGCTCGGTCAGTTGGCCCCATGAGGCTGCCTGATTACATGCATGGGTGAACTCTGTGTGCTTTTCATGCATTTGCATGAGCCTGTGTCCTGCCTCAGTTTGACTGGCCATACAATTGGACATTTACATTAAACAAATGCATGGGCAAAATATGCATAATCATATACTAGCAATATGCTTTGAAACGAGGCTGGTCAATGGCACTTTGACCCTCCTCATGCTCTGTTTTTTCAATTCAAGTGCTTGAAAATAGATATTACTGGGTTGAATATTACGATCATTTAATGCCACTAGACCTTTGAAACTGTTGTGTAGTGGAATCCTTCTAGGTTTAATATGTGGTTTTCTAACATCTAAATTGTAGGTAGACCTGTCAGGGTATTATATATTCGGAATCTTTGTATGGATAGAAATTATTCTGGAATCCTGAATTACAATACATGTATATTTAATTTCATTTAAGAATGATTGGATATAGGAGGATGGAATGAAAAATCTTAATCTTGTGTGTAGAGAATAAACTGAAGCATTAGCATTTTGCTGGTTTTGTCCTTCTGTGGACTTTTTAATCATATTTATAGAAGCAGAGAAGGACGGATTTAAAGGCAGGACCATGGCGTTGCAAATGCTGCTGCTGCTGCTGCTGCTGCTGCAGCAGGAGTGATGTATTGCATGCTGCCAAGACCTTCAACTCGCTCCATCATATTCTGGTTCTAGGAACAAAAATAGTCCTCATGCAGGACCATAGTCATCCGCATTTTCGTCCTGTAGAGTCTCTGTACACTGATTGACTTGGCGTCGACATGGGCAGTGTGGAATTACAAGTAGAGACTGGAATTGCATCGGTATTTCTCTTTGCCAATGTTGGAATAACAATGTATATATGTATGTCACAAGTTGGTCTCAACATAGGCAACACAAACAATACAATTCTTGAAATATGCATTCGCGAAAATATTGTCCTGCCTACTGTCTAGTATATAGGACATATATATGTATACGTATATATTTAGAATGTGAGGAAAGAACACTTATCCCAAGACTGGGTAAAAATTCTTTTTTTTTTGCGTGTATCATACATAACTGCTAGAACAAGTATATTTCAAGGCCCCTAATATTAAAAAATGTTGCAGTTTATATTAACTGAAGGATCCTGTACTTGTATTTGTCAATGAAGTATTGCTGTTCTGTTTGAATCCCGCATAAAACCCATGTACATCCTTGTAGGGCCGTGTAAAACAAGCATGATATCTGACTGCCTCGTACTCCCATTAAATTAACTGGCCCAGTTGATTTACAATCCTCTGACCTTCGCTGTGTTGATCTGTTTGAGTAATTTGGCAATTTTCTATGGATCTGAGTTACTACTGCTTGGTTGTTTGGCGTCCTGCTTTGTAAAATTATACATCCATGGTAAAATACCTCAAAAGGACAGCAATTTACAAGTGCCACTAACAGTTAAAACCTAAATTGGTGCATAATTTGATGACTATCCATGTCGTTGCTTACACTTAAGGTTTATAGTGATCTAAATTATTTTCGAAGGTGGCATTCCTGTGGGCATTGACAAATTTTCAGGAAGTTTGTTCCAGATATTGATCACTCTTTGTGAGAAGAAGTTCTTTCTATCTCTGAGTCCTTCCTTTAGTTGCTTCTTGTATAATTTGTACTGATGTCCTCTCCCTCATGGTGTTGTAGATCTCACGTTGCTGCTTTTATATTAATAGTCAGTAATAGTCAGGGGCGTAACTAGAAGGGATTTACAGCTTTTAAGTTGAAATTTAAGCATTTTAAGTTGCTGTTGATTAAGTTCACAGACTCACTTCAAGTCACTTGTCAAGTTTGAATGTGTGAATTGTATTAGTTTTAGAAATGTAATTTTATTAGTTGCCATTCATAGATCTGTTGAAAACCGCACTAAGGGAAGTGACATCTTGCTTTTGGTTTTTAATCAATGAAGAAGGAATTCCATGTCAGTCTCCTAAGTTTGAAATAAAAAAGGGCAATGTTCATTTGAAAAATTATTCTTGGGAATGCATGGGAAAAGTTCGAACGATGCTTGGCATCGATGCCATAAGACCCACACTGTTCTTTGCTCTCCGTTACTGAATTGTGCTTTTGATGATTTTTTAAGTGTTTTTTTTTTTCTTCTTTTATTATCGTGAGTGGGAAAAGGATCTTTAGAATATAGATTTGTGGCATTTGACATGCAGCAACACAGGTGCTTTTGTAATGGTTCCCTCAGCAGGAGATTTTTTTTTCTTTTCTTTTCCTGTTTTTAACATGTTCTCATGGATCAAAAGCTTGGCTGGGTCTCATGTTTTAATATTTCGGTGTAGATCGTCTACAGACAGCGAATAGTTTTATGGCCATAATTCTATGGTCGTTATAAATCAAATAAAAGGTGCACTGCCTTTTATAGTCAGATTTTTTTTCCAGCGTTTGTAGTTGTTAAATGCTTGTCTTTTTGCAATTGGTAAAAAAAGATCATTGCTTTATGACATCCAAATGACAAACTGTTTTGTAATGGCTACAATGCTTCTCAGCAATGAACAATGGTGGATGTTTGAAGTGTGCTAGGATTTTGCAAGTGTGCAAAATGTAACAGAAACAAAAGGGAGAAAAATATAATTAAGTCCTTGAATTTATCAGTTCATTGTAGTTGGCTGCATCCAGCTAATTGAGTGGCATCATGCATTGAGGCGATTTATCTAGAGACTGTCGTGTTTTTTGTTGACAGTTGTGTGACACTTAAGTATTGCCTTGTGCTTTGCATGCATGCATGATGACACTAGTGACCTTTATCTTTAGTGCAGTGTACTTGGTGATGTTTTGCAATAACATCTGGCAATGTCATATTAGTGTAGACTTGAACCTATCTATTGAGAATATCCTTGATTCCAGAGTCCAGGTAATTTTGTTGAAGTGGCCTTATTTACAGTAGGACCTGTTTACGACAAACTCTAATAGCAAAAGTCCGGTTGTAGCAATGACATTGTGCGGTTACAGAATAATTATAATTTATTAGCTAATTATTTACTGAAGACACATACAACGAAACCCGGCTATAGCGAAGACTTCATGGCAGTCTGAAAATGTTCGCAATAATTTGTCTACATTGGGTTGCTGTTACACCGAAATATTGCTGTCATTTATTTGCAAGGGCGCCAGTTTGTCGGACTAGGTTGCTGTAATGTTATTTATAGACAATAATTTTAAGAAAAGATGAGGACCATTTGTTTGACTTCAATGAAGATGTGGACTCATTAGGTGTGGTCTTAAGGTGAGGCTCTAATGTGTATGATGTACACACAAGACACCATGCAAAATACTATGCATTTTCTTTGTACATACTACACAGCATACCACTAGCTGTTAGTCAGACTGGCTTATCACTCTGCCTAGACTTTTATCTGATAAGGCAGTGACCTCGTAGGTAGCTGACAAGGCCCATCCTGCAGCATTTGTCTGTTATCAGAACGAGGCTTTGATCAACTTGATTGGCCCCACGTGAGGAACGTGCTTGTCTGCCTTCAAAATTCGAATCTTTTTTTCTTTTCTTTTTCTGGCCATTCTCTTGTAACATGGTCGACTTATGTTGGTAACATTGCCTCCATGTAGAAAGTCTCGAAACCTGCAGATCCCACACGAAGTATTTCACGACTTCCTAGTACGTTGTCTGTAATTATGGCACGTCATAATGAAAAGGTTTAGTCATGTCTAAAGGGCATGTGACAACATGACAGGCAAAAATGTAGCTCAATATGGAACATAATGAAACCATATCAAGTTATCAACATAACTCATATTACATGTATTAATTTTTGGCTATTTCTTAGAATCTTGTCATGTATTATTTCTCAATAAAAGTAGAATTAGACGAGCATTCTTTGAAATGCAACCACAAAGCTTGTAGAATTCTGTAACATATGTTACATGGAATAAAACTTCTTGGAATAAATTTTATCGAAGACATAACAATGACATTTACAAGAGATGCTGTTTGAAATGATGTTTAAGATCACAAACAGCAGAAATCACAGGTATACATTCCCTTATGTTAAAATGCACAGGGGTACTGGAGTAGCCTGTTTACGCGAATGGGCAAGCTGCTATTACAATCTTGATTCACTGAACAATGGCTTGTCCAGTTAGAATTCGAAGGTTTGACATGCAATGTTTTTCTTGTTTCCATGGTAACATTGTATTGCATTATTGGAACCCTTTGGGGCGCCTGTCATTCCACATGAAGGGGTCTCTCTTGCTTCCTTGCTTTTAGTTAACCTTGAATGCTCACATAAGTCTGAAAATGACTGACAAATTCGCTTTAGAATGCTACATTATGCTGGAATGTCATACAAGCTGAATGCTTGGCTGCACCTCTGAAGAGCACCGTTAAAGAGCATGGTATGATAGGAGGAGTCTTCTTTGAGACTGAGAGGTACTTGCACTTCAATAGAAGGGTGACTTTAATAATGGTCATGCCTGTGAAGTATTTGATTAAAATTGCCCACGCTGGTTTGATTAATAGAGCACACAGGATGTACATTCTTTAAAAGTGCATTTGTGTATTAAATTTGTTTAGTTAACAATAGTCAGTCCATCTCTATGTGACGTTTAGAACACAATGTACAACAGTACATGCACATGTTATACATTTTGTAGTAGGAAACCTTGCCAATTGTATAGTTTAACCCTTTGTCAGAGAACCTTGGCACTAGTCATGTCCCTGTGGAGGGGTGGGGGGATCCAGTGTTCTGACAATGCCTGACAGCTGAACGTGGGTGATTTGCTGAATTTCTAGGATGAGCTGCCCTGCTGCTATGATCATGATGCTGTTTGTTGCTGAAATAGGGTTAATGTGTTCAAAAGGGCCTTGAGGGTCCCTTAGGGTCTGGCCCCTGAGTGAGCCCTTGAACCAGGCAGGAGCAGGGGAGGTTTCGGGTCAGGGAGGATCCTCTTCATTTCCCTGATAAATTTACCCCGACCTTTGACCTTGGGATGAGTGTGTACTATTGGTTCACACAGGAGCACCTAGAAGGGGTGTCTCACTCCCGCTGCTTTTCTAAATAGACGCTACTTTCCCCCTTGTCAGAGCATGGATGGGAGCTGTGTGAAGGAGCCAGGTTCTTGCCAAGAATTGCGTTACCATGGCAACACCAACTACAGGCATTGGTAGAGATGCGCGATAGTAGGGTGCGATGCATGGCATGGTCTGCTCTGTTTCAGCAGCAGCAGGATCCAAGAACCAGAGCTAACCAGAGATGCTTGTCTGACCTTTGCCTCAGAGTCTGGCAACTTCTCCCCACTTTAATTGAGAACAGGCCTGCCAATTAGAATGTAAGTTCATCACAAACTTCTAAACAGGATGCTGCTGTTGCTTTCGGTTGGTGCTGCTGCTGCCGTCTGAGTAACAAAAAATTTCCTTGTTATGAGTTTCATGGGCTCTGCCTGTTTTGAAAATGACACTTCCCTTGGTGACTGCAAAACGTCAAAAACTTTCCAACAACAGTGGAACGTATTAAGACCACCTGACCAGCTAAATATTAAAGTAACCTAGCTTAGATCAGACTTCATTTTTCTTATGATTTCCACACAATTAACCAATGAAATAATTTTGCACCAAGAGCAATAATAAGAATTAGGTGTGAATGCTGTTGAACTATGCTAGGAATTCTAGGAATGCTGTCATGATTTTAGAAATATTTTCTACCACTAGACCATTTTGAAATTGCACCATAAATCTAAACAGATTCAAATTACGCCATTATGTTATTAGTTGCATTTTTGCACAAGAATTAGAAAATTAATTAAGTTGAGTGATTGATTGAGCTTTGGAGGTGTCAAATTTTTTTGCTCGAGTTTTTATCTGTTTCCTATTCAGAATCAGTTTCCCTGTTAATTGTAGTAATTTCCTGTAATAGATTTGGTTGATTAAAGATATGTAAGGTGATTAAGCTAATGTTTTTTGTGGTGTATACATATCGCATGCATGTGTGCAAAAAATATGAGATTTAAATCTATAGCCTATTGAAGAATTGAGTGTATGAATTATGTGGGTTGAGAGATTTAAATCAATTTTAATGCGTGTAATACATGAGTGCAATGTGATATATTTCAATATGATGAATAAGTCCAAATAACACGAAACTCCTGGTTTAGATTTGAATCCATTTCAATTATTTAGTGAACTTAACAGTATATTGAGTGGTGAATAGCATGAAGCTGGTGCAAATTCCTCTTGATCGAGAGATCAATGGGAGGCCGTAGCCATCCATCAAGATGAGAGGTGGGCCCCATCAATGCATTTCAATGGCTCTTGGTGGCAAGTTGATGCTATGCCTAGATCAGTGTTGTTTGCACAGGAGCAGACCAGCCAAGCCAGACTACTGACACATTTAATACCGGAGAACATGCTCGTGTAGGTTAACTCTGACAAGGGTCCGCATTCATGACTTGTATCAGGAATCTCTCCCAACTTCAAAAATGATTAGCCACGGTTGGATAGATTGTACATCTGAAAATTAACCACAAATGATAAAGTACAAAATTAGATTAGCCACATAGCTAATGCTAGAGAGAACCCTAATGAAATCCAGTGCCAATGTCACACAGAACTGCTACCTTAGTATAGTAGTGCAGCTAGAGGTGGCCATTCATTGCAGTGGAGCTTCTCTATGCGTTTAATGCATTCAGAGATTCTTAATCGGGAGGTAGTTTTAATTGTGAGGGAATTGACATTGACAAGATTAGTTTGATTCAAAATTTTAGTATATTTGTTAAATTTAGTTTTGAATTGGTCCTTAGAATCGAGTGTGGCTCCTCGGTGGTAATAAGAATTGAGTGTGGCCCTTCAGCGCTGTTGTGAGGTCTGCATATGAAAGGAAAAACCAAATCATATTCGTCCTGGTAAAGATTTCATTCTCACTCTGAACGGAGTAAAATTGCTCTAAAAAAAAGAGAGCAATTTGTGATTCACAGTAGGAATGCAGAATGTAGCTGTTCTTTTTGAGCTGTTTACTAATTTACTACTTTAATGGAACCATGGGAGACTTCTGTGGGTGTCAGTTGGATGCTCTTAGTAGTTGCATTAGATGTTATGAGTGCATTTTTAATGTACGTTTCTTTGTAATATGATCATCAGAGCTTCACTAATACTGTTTGAATGCTTGAATGCTGTGAAAATGTAGGGGTGAGGCTTTACAGTGGGGGAGAGAGTGCTCAATGAGGCCAACTGCTCACCCCCATGACCTTGGAGACATCTTCCATTCACTCTGAGACATCCAGCAGAGCTTGGTGTCAGAAGGACACCTCTGGAACGTTACTCTATTCAATCTTGTGAAAGAGGAGTAACTGATACAGACAGGCATCTTCTCAAGGGATGCTGCCATCCATGGTGAGGTCTTGAAATACCTGGTTTTAGTGGTTCAGCTCAGAAGGTGTATCTTGACGAAATACGATGGAGGCACCCCTGTACATCAAAAATCAATTCTGATGGAAGAAAACAAGACTAGGATATATAGCTATTAAGTAAAACTGGAATATGCTCAATGTAGTCCAGTGAATGTGTTTTCTTCATATAAATTGAGTTTCTTAAGGCCAATAAACTAATTTGAATTTGCGTGCAGTTCATCTAACCAAAATCTGAACTTTAATTGCAGTATGAAAAAACATTGCCACTTTAATGTGGTTTTTGAGGTAGTGAAATGTGCTAAAAATGCTGCAACTTTTATTAACATGATGAACACCCATTGTAATTTGCATGACGTTACATATGAACCGTCTGAACTCGCTGAAGTATTCTTGTCATGTAAGGTATGTTTTTGCCTGGTTACTTCGGAGAGTATTTATGACATTTTCACGTCGTGTTGTGGATTGACAACTAAAAAGTGAAAGAGTACACTGGATCATATTTACATGACATAGTGACACCCTGCCTTTGTGTGACCCTTGAGAAATTCTCAAGCAAGAATTCAGTCAAATTCCTGAGGACATGGTTGGTGCTCAGTAAGGGCAAGATGAGAGCTAGGTGAGGGCATGGTGGGAGACACTTTGCATTCTAGTCTTGACAAGTGGTAATAGTTCAAGTGGATAGCATGAAAGTCATTGGGCACAAAGCATGCTGGAAGTGACCTGTGAGGGTGACATTTATTAGAAGGAGGGTTATTTAGAAGGAGGGTTATTTCACGAGGTAAGTCATGGAGTGATATGAGCCTGCTATCACATGAGATTCTCATATATATGCTAAGCCAGACTGGTGATACCTGAACTGTAAACACTAACCCTATGTCTTGAATGACAATCACTTTTCAATTTGTCCAGCCAGGAGTAACTTATTCACTGCCATTCTAAGGAATACCTTTTCAGTCTCCATGGTAATATCAGGGTTGGATTTCCCAGCATTCAGTGGTTCCTTTTAGATTGTGAGGTCCAATAAGTTGCTACTAGGTCAGTCGTGATCAGGTGAAAAGTGCATGAAACCAGCCTCCTGGGTCACCTGAGCAATATTGACAAATGATACCTAGGCAGTTAAATGTCCGTTTAATTGTGCCCTACTGGTTGGGTTCATCTGGAGGTCCAGGGTTCGAAATTTGACCCAGGCTCTTGGGTATTTAACCTGAGATCGGCAAAGGTGTGTATGATGAACCAAGTAAATGACCCCATAGCTTTAAGAATGATGTACAACTTCTATTGGACTATAGTCCTGTCTATATACTCATTATATCTGCCTCTATTCGTTGTATGGGTGTTAAAACTACGAACCGCTCTGTGCTAGGTCGCTAGCAAATTTGAAATGTACCTGTTGTTTTGTGACACCAGGTAAATATAAGCTTAGAAAATTGCTCGTATCCTGGAAATCTACCAGACAGGTATGATCTACTTTCTGTTGTTATGACTGACTTAATGAGTCTACCAGACACAACAAAATTCATTCATTGATGGTTATACCATTGTAAAATGTCAATCTAGGATGCTGAGTAGACATATAAAGCTGCCAGTCATATTTGTCTGGTGACGGGCATCTAAATATAGGATGATGTTGGTGTTGTTGGAATTAAATTTTTTTGACAAAAACAATAGCATGGAATACGTGTGTGGTGTGTAGGATCTTTCCTGCCTGTGAATTGTGTTGGTGATTTAACAACTTCTTTGCGTGTCAGGGAATAAATTTGAGCTTTCATTTCTCTGCAAATATTAGCTGAGTGTGTAGTTGACCATTGTTACCTGTGTAATATTGGCACATGGAGTAGGAGGTGAAAAGATGGGGTCAGAGGTCAGGGGGTGAACCTTTGGGAGGTGTAAATGTTCTGTCCGGTTGCCCTGGAGACCACTAGTTCACCACTTCAATTATATTTCATTTCATTTGTTCAGGCAGGCCAGTTATGCCTATTACTTCAACTGAAACGGTTTGTTGGCACTTCCATAGAAATTATGAATGATGCAATGAAATTACACCATTGGTGTAGTAACCCGTTTCATGATATTTCCATATAAATCACACACAATTTATTGAGGAATTAGGGAGTTTAGAAGCATTACTCTTTGTATAATACAAAGAGTAATGCTTCTAAACTCCCTAATTCCTCAATAAATTGTATTTTCAGTCTGCAGCACCCATTGATTGTGGTTATAAATTCTACATTCTAGTACAAATGTGCAATTATAAATCTTCCATGTGTGAAAGTTAAGCCTGATGTTTACATTGTGAATTTGGTCGGAGCATAATTACTTTCAGTACACAGTTGTTATTTGTTATTATACCAATTATTTGCTTGTTAATTATATGTTGACGTCTCATCTAATTTGTCATCTCATGAGATATGTTTCTCCTGTATTGATATATATACCCCCTGATGGGAAGATCCAGTGCTTTCTTAGAAGTGGACTTAACAGGTTCATAAAACGTGAAGCTTTTTACACATTTAATAGTTAGTAATTTGAATGAGTGTGACATGTTGTGTTTGCACAAAGCATCACTTTGTGTGGTCCTCAAATTTTATGGCTTTCACACAACATTTGATGTTACGAATCTTGCATTCACTAAGTTCGAAGAATAGGATGTGTCATTTTCAGCGACGCCTAATGTAATAACTGCATACATATCATAACATGGCTGTAAGTGTTGATCATGAAATATGACAAAGAATTATTATTTATAATAGCTGAATTTTACATATGAATGACCTATTCTAATCCTATCTAATAATATTAGGTTTGACCTCAGTTTTGTTATTAGCCCCAATTACCCTTTCACTTCTGACTGGAAAGAGGGAGCCCCAATTGCTTGAAGTTGACCTTAGATTCTGAATGGCTGATAACTGGAGATGCTGGGCAGATGAGCATGATGGGGGATAGGATTCTATTTCCATATCTTGCAGATCATCTGGACCAATTGCATCCTCAGCATCCCCAGGCACCCCAGACAGCCTTGTCTCTGCATCAGAGCTAGAGAGATCCATCTAATAAGATTACGTCTGCCAGACTCTACCTCCTGGTCCAACAAAGCTGTTTAGACCTGATAATACAAATTGTGTTGTAACCTTATTTGAATGATTGCATGAATAGGGCTAATTGGACTGCACTGTGGGTGCACTGTCATTGTAGGAGTCTTGATTTAGGTCAGATGGGTGGGTGGCTGGCCCAGTGGATAACAGATAACATAGTTCTGTGGCAGTGACTCATGTTGTGCTAGTTCGAATCTGCTCCTTGCATTGGACATTAATTGACATGAAATTTATGTAGGTCAGGACATCCACTGTCTCTGTCTCATCGCCATTGTCCCTCCAGCCAGTGGTTTCCTGTGGCAACACTCTTGTGACTCAATGCACTAACCAACCAGTCAACCACATCAACCAAGAATGTGTGAATCGAGCCAGTTAACTTTTTTTATAGTTGCACTCAGGGAAATTGTGTCCATAAAATACGAAACTACTCTAAATTATTAATATTGCCATAACACCGTGAGAATTAAAATGATTATCTAACCTTCATAACCTTTTTATCCGCCTTGTGAATTGCATTGTGTGTAAGTATTGATTTGTTAATGTATGTGTAGACTTTGGTATGCAGACTAGCGGTGGGATTTCCCCGGCTATTTTTAGAAATGAGTGATACTGAAGGAACATTAAGGAAAGATATATTTGATCTGTCTAGTGGTCTCTTACAATCTGTACATTTGGCCTGTATGATCGGACTATCCTTGTGCACTTTTACATCGACATTATCAATATGTATGTCTAGCAAAGCCTAATAGACTGTGCCAAAAAAGTGTATTGTCTGTCAAAATATATGTCATCGCCTATGTAATTAGCTCTTGATAACCGCATGTCATACTGGCCATGTCGTTGCATGGAGGATAAACATTAGCAGAATATCAAGAGCATGTGGTGGACAAGAACTCGAGAGGATAACTTTGTTTACAGAGGATTGTCGAGTGTCGGAAAACGTGCTCTATTGGAACAAAAACATGCCAATGTATGAATAAACCCATTCTTTTTAGAAAAAAAAAATATATATATATGTACGCTTAAAAAAGTTATCGCATCCGGTTTTAAAAAGAGAATTGCTGCAACAATGGAACGTTTGTTCGATTTCCCTGCTTCCAGAGGGTTAACAATAGAATTTACTACAATTGTGAAGTTTACCATATCCTGATGTATTATGTATCAATCACCATGTCAACATGGCATATGTCATCTATTTTATGAATATTGTAATAAATGCATTATAAGGAACTATTTATGGCCTTTTATTGCAAAATACGTAGTGCACCAAATATATAAATTCTCTGTGTACATGTGTTAAATGTATTTCAATGAAGACAGTCTTATTTGAAATGGTTCAGTGCAGTATGGTGCAGGTGTAAAACAGTATTCAAGTGTATTGTGTTGAATTACAGCTTTGATTAACTGCCATGCATTCACACCACAATATTGACCTGCCCTGAGGCAGTGTCTGACCAAAATTGATGTGACATGATATGTCGTGATAGACTTGTGATGTGTGATGTATGCTTTGCTGCTGCTACTACTGCTACTGCTGCTGTGGCTGGTGATGCTGCTGGTGATGGCTACTGATGACCTGGCCACCTGGGTCTTTTTAAGGCTTTGGAAGTGATGTTCTTTAAAGCTGCAATCAGACGTGGATCATGATGAATGAAAGACTGGGGAAGACCTGTCATAAAGCTGATTAGCCGCACATGTCCTGGGTGGTATTCAGTGCACTGGGAACCGATTCAACTCAGACGCAACTCAGCACTTCTGCCCGGAGAGATGTGTCTGTGATTCTGGACATCAAAGCCAGATGAGCCTCTGTACAACCTCTGAAATCGATGCTCTCCAGCATCCGTACCACCGAAAGCATCCAACTATCGAATTATCACTAATCGAGATCTCCGTCCGTTTTGCCTCTTGCTTGATTAGCATAAGCATCGAACGAGATCTCTGAAGACAAAAATTCTGTTGTTGCTTCTTGGAGAAACTTCTAATCAGATTACTGGATGTCTAAGCTGCTTTCTGACTGGCTTATAAAACCTGATTGCTTGCAAAGTAGAATTTGCACACTTGATTCTGGAAGGATTTGTGTCATGACAAACCACAAATTGTTCTATGATTAGAATGAGAAAAAGAATGTAAGAAGATCTGAAATGGAAGTGCGAGGGTTGAACTCCTAACTGCATGTGCTTTTAAAAAACTATGTTGACTTTGGTTTATGGTTTGGGCATAATGTGTACATTTGACACTTAAGATTTTTTTTTGTGTGAAAGAGGTGTTTGACACTTCTTTTTCAATCTTTCTTGGCCTGTTTTGCTCTGGAAATAAAGCATGCAACAGTGTTCAGTGAATGCTAATTTTGTTACTTGGGCAAAGGCTGTATTTATAAGCACATGCTGTGGTGTGACTAAGCCCTTGGACCTTCTGTGGTGGCTAAGTTAAGACTTGCTTTTGGTCATGATTCATAATTTTAGCAAGAGGGCTCTTGGTTCAGGGCATGTTTGTGAGTTATTCAAGCATCTTTTAGTTTGTTTTTCAATTCATCAAGAGCTAGGGACTTTTTGCTGTAACACCATCACGCTTGGCTCCTTTACCTCGAAGCTGTTTGAATCATGTATACCTGGAAAATTTAGAGACTACATCCTACAGCACTATACCACAGAATTGCCTGAAGTCATTTAATTCATCATCTTTCCATTAAAGTTTGTCATGGAGTCCTTTTGTTTCCTTTCTCTACCTAAGTGAATCTGATTGAAGAACATATTGCATAGTGACGCGCTTAACATAGTCACTTTTTGAAGAGTTTTTTTTTTCCAGTCGTAGTCTTATATATGTTTCTTTTAACAATTGGAGAAAATAGAGATTTTAATAGTATAGAGGACCACTGGAGAGCAGTATTTCGCTTCATCACTGAAGAGAGTAGTGTTGCACTTTACAGTCATTTTTTGAAGACTTTTCTTTTCTTTTTTCAGCCTTGTCTAATAAGTATGTCTGTCTTAAATAGAATATTTAGAGAGATTCGAATGGTACAGAGGAATACTAGTGAGCAATATTTAGCCTCATCGCTGAAGAGATTATTGGCAAAGAATTCAATTATGCAGTCGTTCTGGGCTCAGGCAAATCACAGGCGTGGGTTTCTCTTGGAAATGTGATGAAATGAATTATTAACAACATCATCAAAGCCACATGGTGTTCGTCTAGTGGTTTGCATCAGAATATGTGACCGAAGCGACATAATTAGAGGATAAAGCGTCAGATTTTCAAAGCCTGTGCCATAATGCAATTGTTGGCTGCTTTGTTGTTGAATTTCCATGTTTTGCAGTCCTCCCTTTGTGTGGGGAGATGACTAAGTAATGGATAATTGTCGACAAGAGACAAATGGGCAGCACCTGGTGGGAAGGTAAATAGTTTATGCTAAGGTGAACCCAGCCAGATGGGGGCTGATGATAACCCAACACATTTATCCATGTCCGCGTCATACTATGGCTGAATTACCATGTAACATTCGTAACTTTGGTGGCTTTTGCCTTTAAAATGTATGTTCTGGGCTCTGGCCAATACTTGTATTATCTTCAGTGTTTGTTTTATTCCAGTGATTTAATGGTTGAAAATCTATACAGATTCTGTTTCTGTCATCTCAATGGCCCAAGTGAATTAAGTGCTATTATTGCCCAGGGTGATTTTAATATATGTAGACAACTTGGCATGATTCATTGGTCTTTGTGTGTTGAGGCATACTTGAAAAATCTAATAATATATCCACTGTTCAGTGATTCAGTATTGCCATGGATTTACTAGGTATTGCCCATTGAACTGGTGGATAGCCCATGCAAATGTATTGACTTCACTGCACAGTGGTACATATATATCATGTGTATGTATGGGCTGTGTATTGCTGTTGCTCTAAATTATGTATGATGTTCTTTGCTGAGAAAAAAAAGTATCACAAGCTTTGGTAATTGCCTGCAGCTGTAGTGATCTAGAATTATACCTATCAACACCATCTTCATAGCGTGTGATTATATTTTTTCCTCTCTTTTTAGCCAAAAGTTAGTTGGCTGCTGCGTGGTACATTGCATTTTTGTGGCTGTTGTGAAATTGAATTGACAAAAAAACTCCCCCAGGTGTCATAACTTGTCCGCAGTCTCTGGTCAGGTCACCAGGTTGAGCAGATGGCGCATTGATCTAACTCGCGTTGCTATTTGCATTTTTGCAACCACAAAGCATGGGGATTTTTGTTTGCTTGTCTGAAAAATGTACTTAAAAACATGAGTCATGCATTGATACCAATACCCAAATAGTGTGGCTGTATGAGATCATTACAGATTAATAGATTTAGGAAAAAAACGGACTAATTTAACCCACACATTGATTATGACTCCAATGAGTACTAATTTAATCCATACATTGAATACAAGTACTTGCAATACATCATGTACGATTGTACATAAATATTGATTGACGTTAATGATCCCAATAAACCTCATGCATCACACGTTCAATCAGTCTTTAATCAACATGACATGGATCGAATAAATGGGATTGTTTATTAAACACAGTTGAAAGGCAGGTTTTGTGTGGGTGATGGATGGGCTGGGCATTGGTCAGTCAGCCAGTCAGTCCTGTATTTGCCATGGTTTCTCCTTGAGGACCATATAGAGCAATTGGCGTGTTGGATGTTGGTCAATAACGGAATGGTGGTGTTTTGGGCACACACACTAATGACCCTTGGGTCCTGGCTGCTGCTACTGCTGCTGCAAGGGATTCTCTTGGGACTTGGGACTTCCCATCAAGGATGCTGGGCTGCTGGTCTGCTGAGCATAGTGAGCACATGCCAGAGGATGGAGGTCCTGCATCAGCAACAGCCTGTTGCCTTGCTCTGACCTTGCTCTTGAGTCTTGCCTTGCTCTCGCTGTTGCTCTTGCCCTGGCATGCTGCTCCTAGCATGATAAGATACAAATTGTGCTCTGCGACAACATCACAGTGTTATGCTGCATTTCTAGCAGTATTTTAGTGGTGATGCCTGAAGCAATATTTGCCAGACAATTCGTGAATATCATGAACATTATTTTGGACACCTTTTCTGACTTTCTGTAGTCGGTAGAGTATATTACAATGCATACCCTCCATTGTTGATTTACTGGGCTGCTTAAATTCTAGCCTATGGCAAATCATAGCTTTTAAGGAGAGAATTTTAAGTCTTCACTGAAATATGAAGCTCAAGAATTTAGAAGACCGGCGTGTTTGCAAAGACCTTCCTAGAAAATGTATCTTAGCTATTCTTGTCAGGGGATGCTGTTGGATAAACCAAACGGCTGTATTTACTTTCTTTGCTATTTGAATATTTTGAAAGTTTTGTTGACTTTTGCCTCTACCCAACATTAAATTGAACAACCAAAAAAAAAAACTAAAATGTTCTGTTCGCCTGGAGAGTGAATAATGTTAGGTCTTGCTGTATCATCAAATTACACCCGACATTGGCTGGTGACCTGCAGGCAATATTAGTGGTGTCTGATAGCTGGCAAAGCAGCCATTGGGGAAAGCATCCATATAAAACAAACGAAAGTGTCATGTAGAGTGTGCCAGGCCTTGTAATAAGAAACCTCATCATTATCAGCATCACATTGATTTGCCTCATCATCTCTGGTCACTTGGTGCAGTCATATTGGCTATGGTAATCATTGAACCAAGCCATACCTGGCATTGTTTATCAGGGTTATGCATATTGTGTATTGAGCCAGCCAAAAATATTCATGCTTACATAACCAGTTGTGTACAAAGTAAATTGTGTACTTAACTGGTAAAATATTATCAAATACATAAATCATGCATTAAGTAAAGATTATAATACTCTCTGCACTGTAAGTTTATGAAATCTTTCGTGTAATATTATATTTGTAAAAGTATTGAATTATTGACCAATTGTGTTTGCTTTTGAACGCTATCATTGAGGTGGGACCATCAGACCAGGTTGACCATGGCTAAAAAAAGGTATTGATAAATTGGAAATTTTATTGATCTTTTGCCATAAATTGCAGTGGACTAAGACCGAGGCATGAGATAATGGTTAACAATTGTCCACAGGCAGGTAACAGACTTCTAGGCGTGTGAAATTACAGTTTGTATGATTAGTCACGATCTACACCTTATTTAATACATTAAAGGGAAATTTCACATTGGGTGTGATGCCCATTCTTATCACATAATTATAGACTTGGCAGCCAAAACTAACATTAACCAAGTCTTTGCAAGAACTTAATGGCTCAAATCCAGCTTTAGGCTGCCAATGTTTGCTGTAGTGTGCCCAGTGAAAGGACTCTATTGAAGCTCCAAGTAAACTAGACATCAAGGCATTTAGAAGATACTGTATGAAATCTGCTGCAACATTTGCAGAGGGACTACGACGTATACTCATATCCCCTGCACCCCTCCTACACCTTGACTTGCAAATGTACCCAAAACAGGTCCAGTACCTTTGCCATACAATATACATTTTTGTGAGTGTCAAGTGATATTGTAGTTAGTTTTCCTGAAGGTACATATCTTAAACTGTCTTTCCATACTTACATCGTTGCTGTGTATGCATTTCCAGTACTATGCATGTAGGCATAATGCATGGATGCATATTGGTGGCCACTGGACATCACTAGACAATCACTGGACATATTCCTCCTGCTGACCTGCTGAATAGACTAGATCTGTTTGAAAATGCCAACTCAAGGAATGCACACACAACATGTCAGCATTATTAACATAGTCAGGCATTGTGAAAAAAAGGTTTGAGCAAGGATCATGTGTAACATAGGGGTTTCCTATGCATGAGCTTTTGGTGCATACATGATGTCTCCGAATTTACATCATGTAAAAAAGGGGAACTTTGTTTCAAATGACCTTCATATGACCTTGAATATGATATTATGACATCCAACAAACGATTGTTCTTGAATATGTCATGGAGGGTTGCATGATTATCCGGCATGTCTCATTCGGATACAACCTGGAAAGTTTGATGAATGTAAGAGGCGTTACATTCCCTGGACCAAGGTAATATAATTGTGGCATAAATTGATTGGACCTCTGCTACAATGGGAATTGTTGGAGCTGAACTGACATGCTACTTTAGGGCCCGAGAGGTTGGTTCACAAGTCTCTGGGCTACCTAGTGTGGTCTCTGGGCTACCTAGTGTGGTCTCTGGGCTACCTAGTGTGGTCTCTGGGCTACCTAGTGTGGTCTCTGGGCTTCCTATTGGGGTCTCTTGGTTACCTAGGGAGCCTCTTGGCTATTTGCTGTAGACAGAAAGTCCCTGGAAATCTGCTGTGAACATAGTTTTGTTCTGTTGTTGACCTTTACGCAAATTGGACAATGTCTCGAGATATTACATCTGCTGTTGTGTCGTGTTGGGGGAGTTTGAGTCCCTTTGACCTTGGGACTAAACAGGGTTAGACCAAGCTTTGACTCAGAACTCGTGATCTGATGTTGTGAGGCTGTGAGCCATGGGAAGTTGGTGGTATCCATATTCCAGCAAGTCTTTTATACTAGGCCCAGTGTCATACCATGGAGTCACTATACACACATACACAAGACCATGGGCCAGGCAAGTGTCTTGTAACAAGAGCCACTGGCCCCACTGGCCACTGGTCAAGTGATACATTGACCATGTTGAGTGGATTTGTTTTGAGCAGGCTGACCCACTCTGCATATTCACCCTGAGATGGACCACCTGCCTGCCATGCCTACGGCAGCTGCAGCTTATATATATTGTTGTCTCAAGTTGCTTCCACATACTTACTCTGTGACTCTCCCTCCACAAGTATGTCAACTGGTTAATATGAAAGTGATTGTGGCATGTGGAGTTACATATTATGAAGCATTTAGATAATATTATTGTGCTGGCTCCTGTTGATAATTTGATCAAATTATACTGTCATGAACCTATGCATAATTTTGTGTAATGTTTTGGAATTGAACCTCACTATTCATACCTTGCTTCCAGGGGAAATTTGTCTTTTTGGTGATACCAGTATGGCTTTATGGTAATCCATATATATGGTGAGCTGGTAATTTTTGTTTATCAAGGTGACCTTGAGGCAAGCTTCTAAATTTGGAGATCTAATTACCTGTAATTACCTGGCAATCCAATTAATTTTTGGATGTGGATGTCTCGTATACCAGTGAGTTACTGTTACAGTCCATGTCTGTAATCTACAGCTCTCTGTATTGTATACTACCATATTGATGGACCATAACTGGCATAAAGGCCATGATATCAGAATCTTGTATCCCAGTATCCGCTATCTCAATGAGTGCAGCTGTTGGGGTTGATTCTCTAGTCAGGATGTATATTTCCTCTCCTGTGACATACTGACCCAGATAATAGCTTTACCCCTATGTCATGGTTTAGATCCTTATGTCAATCCTCTGGTGATCATCATGTTGTCAGCGTCATGGCCATAATTGACCAAGGGGTGACCAGAGTGTGACCCTTGGTCACAATTGTTGTTGCACCCTCATCATGGTGATCTGTTGTAATACAAGTTGTGTGATAAGTAAATTTATGGATGAGAGGGGTAGCCACAAAAAAATATTAAACGAACTGCTTTTCCATGATTTAGTTTAAACCTTTAGATCCTTGACCTCACTGCAATTTGTGCTAGAGCAAACAGTTTATTGTGTCAGCTTATAATGAGTTTGAACTTGTCATAGTATGCCAAAATATTGGGGTGATTATATAGACTCATTACACTACAACTATGTCTATGTACATTATATGGGAGTTGAATTGCTCTTCATGTAGAGTATAGGACTGGAGTTTGCCTCAGTCCCTTTATGGCCAGAGGATATTGAGTGATATGGAACTAGTATGAGTGAAATTGAATTACAAGGAGCAATCTCTTCAAGGTGGTCCCACGTGCCTTGTACTGTAGAGTCTGTACAGTAGTATTTCTGTATTGTACAGAGGAAGTGACTCGTTCTGTGTAGTTCTCTCTCCAAAGGGTTAACCCACGTGCCGTGCCGAGTAGGAGCCAAGAGTTAAAAACGCAGCAGACAGTTTTTTCTTTCTCGGTTTTTTCCTGTCGCTCTCATTCCAGACATAGTTGTTCTAGGAAGCAGATTCTTGCTTCTGCTGCTGCTGCTGATACCGCTGCCGGAATCTGGACTGATGAGTCAAGTGGGATACATGTCAGTCAGTCTGTCTGTCTGACATAAATTAAAGACTGCACCCCTGGCTGCTGCAGCTGCAGTTGCTGATGTGGTTGCCACATCAATGTGCCACGTGGCTGCTTCCACCTTGCACATTGTTACAGCACCTAGTACATAATTTTGTTATACATTCAGTATTAAGACCAGTTTAAAATACAGATAGAGATCTGGAAATTTAAAGCAATCTAACGATATCTAAGCCTTTGTATTTTAGAAAATAAAGCTCTTCGAAGGTTCCACTACAAAAACTAGAATCCTGTATTCTTCACTCCTTATTTACCTTTGTTAAACCTACAGAACTTTGCTTATAATGGTGGTGGATATTCTCTTCTCTGGTGTTTATCAATGTGGTGTATCAAGGGTTAATACATTGCTTACACCTCGAAACCTGTGCCTGCTGCCATCAGCCATTGATTTGGTATGAGTTTCTTGCACCTCGACTGAATGATGGAGTAATTTCCAAAATTTATATACGTGTAGTTTTGGTCTCAGGTGATCGATATGTCTGGCTGTGCATTGAATGACTGTCACAGTGTATCAAAATTTAATTACTGTCTGTGATTAATGTACCTCTCTGGTTTTGCAAATTACTGGGTAATACTACGTACATCCTGTGGTTGATGTCTCATTACCAGTTGTCAGGCAGTGAAATCATATTATAATCATATTGTACAAATATTGTACAAGAGGATGTCACTCGATGCCCACCTCATTAAGAATGCCTCCTGCTAGTTAAAGCTTTAATACCTGTAATATACAGGCCTATAGTGAATAAAAAATCTTGCATATAAGATCTCATTATTGCTATGCCCATTTTGGCTCGGTACCAAAGATCAGGCTATCTAAAGATTTTTTGATTACTTTGATATGGGAACTTTATGTGATACATAGATGAAACACCAACCTAATGTTACCTTATAAATTACAATATATTTGTAGCTGTTTTAAATTACATTATTAAACTGACCAACAAAAGGGGTAATCAGCAGTGTCCCCAGGATGCCCGAGAGCACAGCGGACGGTCGGTGTCATGCGATCGGTTTGTTCACAGGATTCTGGCGGTGAGCAAACAGAAGGGCCTGATGGATGGAGGTCTTTTGCCTTATTGGGTCAATGTGAAGAAAACTCTGATGCCATTGTATCATGCAAAGCACAAAGCCTTTGTCACCATCTTCCCATCTGCCTGTGCTTTGATATGGGGCTCCTTTCAATGTTATATTTAATCAAGGAAGGTGTCATTTCTCCTTGGTGGCATAGAATGAACTTGGAAATAACAATGAACAAGTAGGACTGCAGTACATTGACTCAGGTTTATTTATAGTCCATGTCTCATATATGGCCTTTATCTCAGAGGTCTCTTGAGCCTTGATACGTCCTTAAATGCTTAAACAGTTACCTAAACACTAGAAACTGAGCCTCAGTGCTCTTTCTGCTTCCTCTTACAAAATTGTTATTTGATGTAGCAGAAGTTCCTGCGTCATGTCAATATTGCCATCCTGTCTCTTATAGGCCAGCTGCTGTGAAGCTCGGTACACCAAAAGCGAAAGAGAGGCAGGAAAAAAGTCCTGTAACCATGACAACCGGTTACTTCTGCTTCAGTCACTTGTTAGACAGGTGCATCGGGTTGCTGTCAGAGTGTATAAAGAAGATAAGCAAATTCTGCTTTAAATTTGTCCCTTCGAATTTTGTCTTAAATGTCACTATAAACAGTATTTTTTTCATTGTTATTGTGAAAGGCACTTCAAAATGTTTAGTATTATTTGGTCGCGAAGTGGTGCCATTGTTTCGATGTTTGTAAATGACTTAACTCTCCTTGTCAGCGCTGAAAAGAAGCCTTAACTAAATCCATGTTTCGATAGTCTTGATTGTTTTTGCTAAAAGCTGCTTGTTTTATGTTTCAGGCCTACAATGTTGGGACGTTGCCGCGACTGGGGTTGACATCAATGAGGAGTTGAAGAACTTGGCAAACGCTGCTCCTACAGGATCCGAAGGACCCAATGGTAAATTAATTATGGATGAATGGCAAATACTTCGCTGTTGTATATAGGATTAATTAGACCAATAAAACGACAAAGCTTATAAATATTCAAGCATAGTGTCATCTGCACCATTCATTATCGTTTGTTAGTATCCAGACCTCAGACCACACCCATAGCTGCAAGGGTAGCACCCCTTTAGGCATGTTCAATGGATAACAATAATGAATAATGGCACTCTGAATGACTGTCTCACTGCCCTGGACTTTGTCAAAGGAATAATGCTTATGGCTGCACTCTAACAGATTGCCTATTTTAATTTGATATAAAGGGGAAAGTTTTAAGGAAGCATCTGTAATCATTAAATTTTTCTGCATGGGTAAATCTGATAATCATAAAACTTGATACAAGAGTTGTAAACCGCATCTGACAAGCTGTCATATTGGCTATAACATGTAGCTCCCAGAATCTTTCCTGCTGTACCGTGTATTCTGGGCAAGATATTGTACATAGTTAGCAAGCTTATCTTGTTTGTGTCATACATTGATATAGTATTACATGTACGCAGTGATTGCCTATGAAATTGATACGATAAGTACTGCATTTTACATGATTAACTGCTACTCTATATTACATGCCTAATGAGTCATACTTATAATGGTGATAACATGATTAGTACTAAAAATTTGCTCTAAATGGAATAGATGTCAAAAGCACATGTTGCGGTTTGCAAATATACCGTTTTTTTTTGTTACAAATTTGTATAACTACCCATTGTTTAGTACAACCTAGCAGTTGTGCGACTTCAGTTGCTCTATACAGTGCATTATGTGGTGACTCAGAACTGCCACGAAGCTTGGACTAGCACGGAGTGTCGGTGACTCATGCTGCAGTGCTTTGACATTGGTTCTGCTGTCTCCCAATCACCCAACTAAACTATCACACGCCATATTTGCGTCTCAGTAGTGTGTAATGTAATATAATATTGCACCATGCTGTGGCCCTTTTGTGTTTAAAAGCAAATAATCGTGTATGCTATGATATCAAGTCGGATAGAGAAGTACAAATGTCCACCCCGTCTCCAATATGGTCACACTTCCAGCCTATTAAAAATGGTTGTAATAGCAAACTGGCTTTATAATTAGGTTATTAGTAATGACAGGTATCTAGTTGACCAGTGATAATTTACCATTATATATGGCTACATTTGGTTGGTTTTAAGGTCCCCCAAATTTAGCCATATATAATGGTAAATTCTCACAGGTCAACTAGATACCAACATATTGTACATATTAGTTTAGTGTGAAAATCTTTTTTCATTATGGTGTCTTCACTGGAAAACTAGTACCAGAAAGACCCATTAAAAAGAAAGTCAAAGAATTATAGGACATATCCACAGAGAACAGTTTGGTGAACTTCAGTCCACAGACAAAGATATGATTGCGTAAACAAGATAAAGAATTTTTAAAATGTATTCAAAATCTTTAAAGCTGCATTTAGATTGAACCGTGTGCGTATACGT